>OX375812.1:16623981-21423981 GCA_947359405.1 Antitype chi
AAGGGGGAGGGGGGGGAAGTCTAATAGGTAAATGCACATTACAGGAGAAGTCCTGTAATGTGCATTTACCTATTAGACTTAAAAGATTTGACTGAATTTAGTTCTTCAACCTAGACTTTATTTTGCAGTTGGTTACACACAGAAACAATGGTGGCTGCTGCTCAAAAGGAGTGGTTGTACATGTATGACAACACGGGGACTGAGTTGCACTGTGTCAAGAAAATGGATAAGATTCTGAGGATGGAGTTCCTACCTTACCACTTCTTGCTAGCTGCCGTTGTAAGTATAAGCAAAAATTTGCCTATGACCAGGAACTGTATTATTTATGAAGTATTAATGTTATTAAGTTTTTCTATCTGGAATTTCTCAGTCTGGAATCTGGATTTGTGCCCGGTTTATGGCAATAGGCTCACCCCCTATTACATGGGTCTTAAACATAACTGGTGAAATTTGGGTGAAACTAGAGGAACACATCTGCCCAATCCTTCGGGCAAGCAAGACGTGATGTTATATTATGTATTGGCATAATTTTTCTAGTGCGAAAGAGAGATGAAGCTATTTTTGCCCATTTTAGTTTTCCATGAAACAATAAACATTAACTTAATTAGCCTTGAATATTTTTACACCTAGGGCTCAAGTCCTCTCTTTAAAAGTGGGCTGATAAATTAGAAGAAACTATATTCATTAACATACATGAAATATTCCTGTTCATAACACAACATCACTCATTTTTTCCCCCAAGGGTTGGGCAAAGGTATACCTATAATGGCTATAGTACATCCACATTTCGCCAGTTATGTTTAAGTGTAATAGGGGATGATGTCTATTGCCATCGCCCTATTGCACCGGGCATAAATTCATCGATGAATCCATTTTGTTTCATTATTAATAGCAAGCATATTTATCTAATTTTCAGAATGAATTTGGCTTCATGACATGGTTAGATATTTCCATTGGTGAAATTGTGGGGCACTACAACAACCACTTAGGAAGGACAGCTGTTATGGCACAGAACCCATACAATGCTACAGTGTGCTTAGGGAACTCTAAAGGAGTGGTGTCGCTCTGGTCACCTACTATCAAAGAACCTTTGGCGAAGATATTGTGCCACAAAACACCGCTGACTGCTATTGCCGTGGATAATACGGGAATGTATGTATCATTTTTATTACTGTGTAGCTAAATGAGTTAGTATTGGTAATGGACATCAATAATTATCTCCAGACCGAATTTCGATCACGCATGGCGGCCAATCACAGGAGATATTATAGTGGTCAACCACAATTGCAGTCCCTCTTCCCTCAATCTCATAGGATGGGACGGCAATGCGACTGCGAAGAAATCGGGCGCTGGACTTCCAAACTACACTGGAAAGCTCCTAATAGAAAAACGCAATAGCTCTTTGTCCGAGACCTACGAATCGACTCCACGCTCACGTGCAGTCACGCTTGCGACCCCGAGACCAACGGGGCAATTAGATATGGTCATACAACTCTTGTATAGAAATTCGCTCGCTCGTAGAATATCGCTTTTTGCGATAAGACCGCCCATTTCGTCACCCTATGTAAAATTTCTACTTTCTAATCTATAATTTATATGGTGTACATAATAAACGAAGTTTATATAATTTATTTTGTACAGGCTCAAAAACTTAATAGAAACGAAATAACCTGGGGAAGGGCGGAGCATCCTATAGCAGACTATTTGCTTAATAGGATTCTCCCCATTGTAACTAGAATAAGTTATTTACGTTGATGCAATAAACATTTTTATTTTATTTTTATCATATTACTTAACAGGTACATGGCCACGTCAGGTGTCGACAGAAGTATGAAGATCTGGGACATTAGGAACCTGGACGGCCCCATACAAGACTACAGACTGAGGAGTGCCCCTGTGGACCTGGAGTTCTCTCAGAAGGACATGCTTGCTGTTGGCCTTGATGAAGTCGTGGAAATATACAAGTATGTTTCGATGAGTTGTAAACCCCTCTAATGCCCGTTTTCACTAACATTAGGCACCAACATGAATACCTAAATAAAAACGGGCTGTTAGATTTTCAACACTGCAGGCTCAGTGCTAACTTTGAAATCCAAGAGCACGCTTTTATTTAGGATGACACATTATATTATTATACATACAGTGCAACATGCAAACTGTAATCATGAATTCAGCACATGATTCTAGTACCCTAGCCCTAGGGGGCCTAAAAATATTTCGTTGGTTATTAAATTAAAGCATGGTGATTCATAGAAAAGTGCAATACCTACGCGGTCAAAGTGAATGAAACAGCTTTTTTTAAGTTCAGAATCATGTACTGAATCTGAAACCATAATAACAGCTTGCGCCTCAATGACCCTGGCACCCTGTATTATGGAGATTAATATAGCAATAGCCTCGCCCCTATTACAAGGGACGTAAACATACGTGGCGAAATGTGAGTGTACTTATAAGTACACCTCTGCCTAGCTCGTCGAGAATTACAGGCATTGTTTTGTGTGTTGTGTGATGTCTCATGTGCATTCTCATTCTTTTTCAGTAACTGCTGCTCACAAACAACAGAGAAACCTTACTTGAGACATAGAATGGCAAAAACTATAAATAACTTCAAATTCTGTCCCTATGAAGACGTTTTAGGAGTTGGAACTAGCAATGGATTTACAAGCATTATTGTACCAGGTAAGTTTCACACTCTTTCAAATATACTCTGACTAAAACAAAGACTAAGCAAGCTGAGTGGAAGTGGCAGTGACCTGGCCATGTTTGTCGAAGGAGCAATGGCTGGTGGAGCAGACGAGTTCTGGAGTGCCGACCGCGTATCGGCGGTACGCTTAGTGTGGGACGGTTCCTAGCTAGATGGACCGATGAACTCAAAAAGGTGTCTGGGACTGATTGTTTGCGGAAGTTGTTTTGGCGCAGCATAGGAGAGGCCTATGTCCAGCAGTGGACTGCTAAAGGCCAAGTTGATCAATTGATTGAACCTACATGGCAACAGTATTTTTAGAAAGGATAATTAGACTATAATTCCCCTTAATTAGACCATTTTTTACAAGAATAACTTTTTTCAGGCAGTGGTGAGCCGAACTTCGACGCGTTGGAAAGCAATCCCTTCCAGAACAAGAAACAGAGGAAAGAGGCTGAGGTCAAAGCATTACTGGACAAGATCCCTGCTGAACTTATCACACTCAATCCATTCGATATTACTGAAGTTGACGTGCCGTCCATGCAGGAACAAATGGAGGCGAAGAAGAAACTTCTGGTAAGTTCAAATGATAATAATTAAGGATTTTATTTTTGTTTTTTACACATCCATCATGAAGTCGAGTTCATAACAGCAAGTTTGGTTTCGTTAAAAAAGTGCAGGCGCAGCAAGTTTATTGTAAATGAAACCTTATGCCAATGTCTTTATGTCACATTGCTTCATTTAATTTAACAATATGATTGTTTATTTATTTTTACAGTATCTCAAACCTAAGAAAATGGACTTCACTCCTAGGCATAAGAAAAAAGGCAAGACGCAGATAGCTAGGAAGAAGATTATAAAACAAGTGGCTAGAAAGGTTAGTTTATTATACCTACTGTGTTTGAGATTTAGTTTCCATGTATGAAAACAAATGAGTTTTGGGAAAACAACTTGAAACTTTAGTCACTCTGCAATCAACTTAATTTACACAAACATAAAGTTGATATTCGTTTAAGTGGAAATTAGGGCTTTCATGAAAACTACAAAGTACAGACCTTCCGCTTTACTGAGACGGTATCTGGGGCAGCCCGTTGCGGTAGGAGTGTTGTGATGTGTCGCGAGAGCTCAGTCGCGTTCATCAACTGACGGGCGTACCTAAAACCGCGGACCGCGTTCGCACGGACGAGATTTTATCGTGCACTGGAGTTTTATCCCTCGGTGTTATACCGAGCATTGAGAATCCAACAGAATGCATACCAGTGCGTCGAAAAAACACACTGTTCTATATCCAACTCTCGGCGTAAAGCAGAGCGTTGATGATACGGTGCGCGTAAAAATCCAGCCGCAATATTTTCACGTCCTTGCGAACGTGGAGCAAATCTCTGATACTTAATCATAACGAGGGAACTAAATCAATTTAATTATATCAGGTGTCAGGGCCCAAATAATTGTGTCCTTTTACTTTCAGGAATTCATAGAGCAAGCAAAGGAAGCCCAGAAACTACTCAATTTACCGGAAGCCCAAAATACAAAGAAGCAATCGTTTGGTGTTCTCGACAGATTTGTACCAACCGTTAAATCTAGGAAATAAAACGAATACTTTGTATACATATAATCTTATCGTTTATTTCTGTCCTTTCATAATTCCAAAACGATTTTCCATATTTACACAATTAGTATATGATAAACATGATCAAAAATTGAGTACTTAATAAGAATGTCTTTCAAAACAAAGATATAAAAAAGGCCTTAAATACTACAGTTAACATGGGATGTCATATAAGTCACACAATCCTTCTGATCCATGGAGGGAAAAGGAGAAGTCGTATTTAGTTACTGGAGGACTTAGTCTCAGCAGGTAATCTGAAAAGAAATGTTGAATTTAAAAGCGGCCAACCAGATATAAAACTTTTTAAGAAACAAATTCAGTAAAGACTGCTGTTTTGCACAAAATTATCTAAGTTTGGCCTTTCCTTGAAAAAGTAAAGAAAACATTCACTATCTACTCTCAGTTCGTAAAATTCAAATCATAAACTTCAAAACGAATTTATATTGGCATACTTTATAAACCCAATACTGCAATATAATCATAAAGTATAACACTTTCTATAACAAAGTAATGTTTTTTATCAATATGTTACAGGGCAAATCCTAAAAGTTACTATCACCAAAGAGTTTCTATCAATTATGTTATTCAAATGGAAGACATATGCAGGGCGCGCCATTATTATAGTAATATCTGATATTACCGAGCTTCGCTCGGTTTCTTCTTTTGGTTTAACGTTTTCTAAAAATGAAACCTAGCTAGATCGATTTATCGCCCCCGAAACCCCCTGCATACTAAATTTCATGAAAATCGTTGGAGCCGTTTCCGAGATTCAGATTATATACAGGAGGGTGTTTGGCAGAACGTTGAACATACGAAAATGGCGGATAGATGGGGTCATCTGCTACTTACTCAGCCCTAATTTATTTGGCCCTGGCCCCCTGGATATTTTTTTTTATTTTGTTTGTTTGCTTTCTTCTAGTTTCACCACTTTCTTAACTTTAAAGTGTAATTTTGATTAAAAACGGGTATTTTTTTTTAACGCAAATTGAAATTAAGATAAGTATTTTTTACATCTTTCTGTAAGTTTGAGGACTCATAACTTTTTTTCTAGCTAACATCTGAATAAAGCAAGAATTTTATAAGAATCTGCCAACATTAAAGATTTTAAAAAAATACAAAAATATTGCCTGTTTTACCCATTTTTTAATCAAAATTACACTTTAAAGTCAAGAAAGTGGTAAAACTAGAAGAAAGCATTTTTTTTTTATATTCCAGGTACAAGAATTGCTTGTTTAAAGGTATTAGATTATAGATAGCATTACTAAACTATTTTTTACTCAATTTACATCGATCTTTTATTTAGTAGGTTCAATCCCAATGTATGAGACTGTATGAAACTGTACATAGCTAGGTATTAAAATACTCATGTATTACTATTAAAAACCTCGCCTTCATTGTGTCGTGTACCTTACTCCAGCAGGAAAGTGACTCCTAGACTAGGAGTCACTTTCCTGCTCAATGCTTGGCTGCCTTACACAAAAATGTCATCATTAAAAACTAATAAATCATTAAGTTCAGTGTGGTGCTGGACGTAAAAGAATAGCACCATCCCATTTCGTCCCATGGGTGTCGTAGAAGGCGACTAAGGGCCTTACTAGAGAATGGGCAGCAGCGTTCTCTATGCATTTGACCACCATACTGCGATCGCCAACCCGCCTGCCAAGCGTGGCGATTCTGGCAAATCTCCCATTTTTGGGGAGGCTTATGTCCAGCAGTGGACGTATTTCGGCTGATATGATGATGATGATGAAATCATAAAAAAACTAAATGTACTCACTGTTGGCATGTATAATATCCTCACTTATACTTTCAGTGTACTTCTGCACTTCATTGTCATCCATACTTGAATCTTCGTCCGTTTCCTGTAACACAACAATTTTATATAAATTGCCTGTCCTAGTTAAGCCAGCATTATTAGGTCTCATCAGATATATGTAATTGCAAAGTTACTGTTATAGGGAGCAAAATGGAATAGACAACTGGTGTTGATTGTAAAGCATAATAAAGATGAATTGACAAGCTGATGTGTTTAACACATCAGCAATCATCATCAGCACCATTTGAACATAAATGCTACAAATACGCTATTTCCCTTTCTGTGAAACCCACCAAAATGGTACTTTTTTTTTTGGGTGGGAAATCATCAAATAACTTCTCCCGCTCTGGATGGAGCAGGAGGGCGTGTCAGACTTTTACTGACTAAAACCCACCCGTGTTCCCTCAGTTGCCTGTGTGCCAGGGGCCGCGGTATCTATTTTGGAAAACCTGCACCCCTGGACCAAAATAGTGTTCAGTTTTAGTAATCAACTACCTTACGCAAACTGAACACAGTTATGGTACACATACCATGCAACAAAAGACACTGGTTTCATGCAAACTGTCTCGAATTGAAACCGGATAGGATAGGCCGCTGCGCCCTATTTGGAACCCAGATTAGCACATCTGCTCTCAATACATTACTGTAGTACAGAGATTATTAAGCAAACTTGCCAGTGAATAAGAAATTTAAGAGTGGAGGCAAAATGGTAGTCATCTCAGTGATTACAGTGTCAAGTTCTGAATCTAATACCTTTAAACTAGCAATTCTTGTATATATGTACCTATATGTATAATCTGAATCTCTGAAACAGCTCCAACGATTTTCATGAAATTTAGTATGCAGGGGCTTCGGCGGCGATAAATCGATCTAGCTGGTTTCATTTATAGAAAACGTCAAACCAAAAAAAAACCTATTAAATATAATATTACTAATTTGCATACCTTTTCACTATCACTTAAAAGTATAACTCCCATTGATTCTGTTGATTTTAAATGTAAAAAATAATGCTGATCTTGGTCCTGAAATAAAAACCACTATATTAGTTATTTTACCCAACATGATACAAATCTTTTTGATAAGGTAATCTAAGGTGGTAAAGCTTAACTAGACAATTAAAATAGTTTCATTACAGTAGGGTGGGTCACTTGAAACAAAAATATATCATTGCCAAAAATAGCAGTAAATATATTTTTGCCTGTCCATACATGAAATCAAACAGCTGCAGTTATAGCAGGACATAAGACTTTCCAAAATAGATCCATTAATGCTTTAAAAAAAAGCATTATACAGGTGGTTTTTTGGGATAGGGCAGTAAAAGCAGCTACCTTTTCTGTTGTAGCTACATGAAACAGACTTGGAAGACTGTCCTTTTAATTTTTTGAGATATTACAATGGTAAAGATCCCTTACAATCCCTCTCAAAAATGCACCTTGTATAGTGTGTCCACCAACCAATTTTAGTTGTTGATAGCTAAAATAGAGGGGCATTAACAGCACCCTAATTGCGTAACTCACGATTAATCATAATCGGTTTCGTTTTGAAACAAATGGCTTAACCATTGCTTCATATGTTCGAAAAATGTATTAGCTCAACAACGTAAATAACGCAATGAATATTGTTGAACTGTCAAAATGAAACCAATTATGATTAATCGCGTGTTACACAATTAGGGTGCAGGACATGATATCATAATTATATTAAAAAAGTGTTTACAATTCTACTGTGTTTCATCATCCCAGCTTGTCTATCACTCAGATGTGCATATTTATGCTTACTCTGCAAAGAAACAAAAGAAAATATGTCATAATCCGTCATACAAGTATTAGGTAAAAACTTAAAAACACAATTATTATCATAAGATAAATGTGAAACTTGCTACTGCACATTCAGTAATTTTCATTTAGGTTTGGGTGTGAATGCTATGTATAGCATAATAAAATTAGCCTTTATTGTTTCCATTGCTGGTATACAGGATACTGGCTTTCTCTCTGTGGGAGGCAGGCTATGTAAATGCAGGTTATGTAAAATAAGGTAATATTATGAAAATCTTTATTGATCGGTTATTGAAGAATGATCGCTACTTTGGAACATGGTACAGACGCCAGCACATCAAGCTACCCCAATCTCTCAAATTTTCCCAATTGAGCATGAACCATACGCTTATGTAATAAATATGAAAATCTATAAAAGAAATGAAAGATTGAGGTAGCTTGATGTGGTGCATCTATACCTAATTATTACAAAATCAAATTTATAGTCTAAGGACTCTTCCCGAGACATTCTTACCTTACTACTAGGTATAGCCCCAACTGATAAATTAGCACCTAAAGGTGCTTCTAATACTAAAACTTGGCTATCATCAAAACACTCTTTGATATCTTTGTCAGAAACAAAACATAAGTCATTATTGTCTGTATCGTCTAGCACATTCTTTGTGCTTTGCTTAATCCAATGTAGCTGGCTGAAACAAATAAGTTATTGTTTACTTATAATTTCTTTTAATACCATAATCTGTAGGACAAACAACTTGGGGTATGATGAATTAGCATCATTGGGTACACATACAATTCGAACTTTCGCCATGAATCATGTCATTCCAATATTCTGTAGTCATTTTTCACTTATCTTTGAATTTAATCATTTAGGCATCAAGAACGTATTTCTGGTCAGAGCATTGATGTATGCTGAGTTAATCAAGTAACACTCACTTGTCAAGTAATTTTTCGTGTTCGTCGATGCGCGCTATCTGTTTTCTCAAAACTATCACTTTTTGACCAATATCACTCGTTTTGCAATCTGGACCTGCACCTCTGAAAAAGTTTTTTTCTTACAATAAACAACTTACATCAGAAGACCTTCACTCAAAAATAAAACAATAACAAACAATAAAATGTACACTCACTTCCATTGTATACTGTTCTTACTTCGTTTCTCAATCAAACCGATGCCTTCTAACACATTAGTTATATCATATATTCTTCTTTTTTGTCTTACGGCTAGTAAATTCGTCGCCTAAAAATGTTTAAACCACCAATTAATTCACAAATATTGTTTAAAATATTTCTTTTTCGTGCCCAAATTCACTTGACAGATCAATGGGAGGCAAATCAAGCTATACTTACGATTTTCAAATCCAAAACACCATCCTTTGCTTTTTGCAGCAATGAGACAAATTTCGTTGTAAGTAAACCCAAAGACTTTTCATGTCTCTTAGATTTCAAGTCCGTCATAGCCGACATTTACAGTAAATTTATAAAATTACTCCCGAATAAACGAAGGTTTCTGGAGAATTTTGCGTCGAGGCGGGACATTATGTTGGTAGCATTGCGACGTAAGCAGATTTTTTTACCATAGAGTGTTTTGGACCTTTGGTATTCTCTGAAAGATTTTAGTCGATTTTTAGGGTTCCAAAGGTTCTAATGCAAAACGGAACTCTTATATCACTCGTGTGTCTGTCTGTTCATCTATCACAGTCAATGTACAGACGCCAGTACTTCAAGCTGCGGGTGCTTCCATTGCGAAGATCGCCCAGAGGACACGGTGGAGCATACGGTGGCGGTCTGCCCAGCTTGGGCGGAGCACCGCCGTGTCCTCGTGGAGGCAATCGGCGGCGGCGATCTCTCGCGGCCGGCCCTGGTGCAGGCCATGGTACGGAGCGAGAGTGAATGGCTAGCCGTCACCTCCTTCTGCGAAGCAGTAATGCTCGCGAAGAGGGAGGCGGCGCACGTGAGGGAGAGGCAGTATATGCGCCCTCACGGCCGTAGTCGCCGCGGGAGAAGCCCTGGGCGTCGGGAATCCCAGGCTGATTCCCGGCCACCGTAGGCGCGGGCTTGCGGACGGCGAGTAATGGGTAGCTCGCTGTCCGGTAAGGACCAAGCCCGGGTCGACGGCGCGTTGTGTTCCACGCGCGCCTCAAAGAGATGTCAGCACCAAATGGGGGGTCCGCAAGGGCCGATGCCTGCCAGGGGTGCGGGTTGTTCGAAAGAGATACCGCGGCCCCTGGCACACAGGCAACTGAGGGAACACGGGTGGGTTTTAGTCAGTAAAAGTCTGACACGCCCTCTCGCTCCACCCAGAGCGGGAGAAGTTATTTGATGATTTCCCACCCAAAAAAAAAAAAAAAAAAAAAAAAGCTATCCCTAACTGTAAAATTTTCCCAATTGAACATGAACCATATAAAATATCAGCAATGTGCCCTGCCCACTGACACTTAAGTTTGGCAATTCTTCGGGCTATGTCGGTTGCCTTGGTTCTCCTGCGGATCTCCACTCTTTCCTGATTCGATCATGTAGGGAAACTCCGAGCATAGCCCTCTCCATTGCCCTTTGGGTGACTTTAAGCCTTCTGATAAGGCCCATTGTGAGCGACCACGTTTCAGTATCATATGTCATCACTGGCAACACGCACTGCACTGGTCAAAGACCTACTAGAGAATGGGCAGCACCGTTCTCTATGCATTTTATCACCATACTGCGATCGCCTGCCAAGCGTGGCGATTATGGCAAATCCTCCCAAAAATGGCAAGCACCAACATAAAACGGCCCCTGGTACCCGGCGGCCCGCCTAACCTTGGCTACGGTAGCGGTCAAAGCTACAGCGAGGCAAGGGGTGCTAAGAATCTCCAGAAGAGATCTGGCTACCACAACCACCGAAAACTGGACTTGGCAACGTACAACACGCGTACACTCCGAACCGACGAGAAGATCACCGAACTGGAGGAAGAAATGATCAAGTAACGATGGGGTATAGTGATTATCTGAAGTCCGAAGAGAGGGGGAGGACTCGATAATCCTCAATCAATCGATCAGCTGTCCCAAGGTGGTGTCGGGTTTATCGTCCATAAGTCCCTTGTAGGCAACGTGGTGAAGATCGAGAGTGTGTCAAACAGGGTGGCGTACCTTATTACTCAGAATATCCGCAAGATATTCATTGAAGGTCGTATGCAGGATAAATTTTTAACCCGTGCGCAAACTGTAACCATGAATTCAGCATATCATTCTAGGCCACATTCACTGGTTAAAAATATACTCTCTAGGTTTACGCCCCGACCTCGACACGCTCCGACGATGAGGTAGAAACCATGTATGAGGACATTTCCAGAGCCATGCATGGTTCTAAAATTCACTTCACCGTTGTCATGGGGGACTTCTACGCGGAACTGGGCAAACGAGACGATGATGAGCTGTTTTGATTTGGACGTCGGAACCACAGATTACTCATATGTAGCATAGAGACCATGTATGAGGACATTTCCAGAGCCATGCATGGTTCTAAAATTCAAAATTCACTTCACCGTTGTCATGGGGGACTTCGACGCGGAACTGGGCAAACGAGACGATGATGAGCTGTTTTGATTTGGACGTCGGAACCACTGGGGTAACTTAATAGCCAGTTTTATGAAGAAGTAAGGCCTCTTTATGATGAACTCCTTCTTCAGAAAGCGTGAGCACAGAAAGTGGACCTGGCAGAGCCTTGATGGTGCAACTAAAAACGAGATTGACTTCTGCATTATGTCGACGAAGAAGCAAATATTCAATGATGTCTCTGTGATCAACGCGGTGAAAACTGGAAGTGATCACCGCATGGAAAGAGGCACATTGAATCTCAATATCAAGCTGGAAAGATCTCGGCTGATGAAGTAAACGCTCCATCCAGTACCAATCCAAATCCAAAACCCCGAGAGCTTTCAGCTCGAACCCCAGAATCGTTTCGACTGCAGTGAGGGGTGAGACAGGGAGACGTAATCTCTCCGAAACTGTTCACCGCTGCACTGGACGAAGTCTTCAACGTTATGTACTGGAGAGGGATTGGTATCAACATCAATGGCGAGTACATTACCCACGTTCGGTTTGCCGACGATATAGTAGTCATGGCTGAGACTATGGAGGACCTCAGTACAATGCTCTATCTTCTCGTCCCATATCCCGCAGTGTCTCAAGACGAAAGTCTTTGACCAGTGCGTGTTGCCAGTGATTGATTTCATAATGTCATAAAATCTTCAAAAACCGCGCTTTTTCAAGATTTTCGGTCAACCTCAGCGTGGCCTAGCGTCGAGGTGTGATAACTTATGCCTGATCCACACGCTAGCCAAACCATCACAAATTCTTTGATTGCATTTGTCAGCTTGCATGCAAGCACCACTTAGTAGCTGTAGCAGCTTCCGACCAGAATGAGTGTCAGATTTTGTGCATAACTCAAAAGAAATGTATGGTTAGCGATAAATGACAAGCGTGAGGATCTGGCATCCCATACATTATAAGTTAACTGATCATTCTGTAATGTGTATGATTACCTCGTTAGGGTATTTAACTAATAAATACTTTTGATAGTACAAAGTTAATGTAGTTTGTTTTATTTTCTTCTAAACTATTGTGTACACCTGTACTACCCTGCACCTGTGCACCTGTACTAGACTATTAAACACAATAACGATAATACTGGAAATTTTAGAACGTTAGCTCTATATACTGCACGCCCGCTTTTTCGTAGCCTCTCAAACTTCGTCGGTTTATCCACGTATTGCGGTTGTTCTGGTATTTTTATTATATCTCTTTAATTATTTAGTGTAATGAGCTGAAATTTTATAAGCGAATAGTTGCATTAATACACTAAATATCTGCATATTTTTTATTCTTCTTTTCCATTAAAAAATCCTACAATCTGATGTCATACAATATAGTGGTCCAGTCGTATAAATTAAGCCATTGCTCATTAATTACAAAGAGCACATAAATGAAAGTTGGCAAGACATTGTAGACCCTTACAAGATACAAATAAACGTTATAAGTTAGGCTCTAGACTTCCTATTTTAAGTACTTGGACATAATAACCTTATTTTAATTTTACGTGTATATCTTCTGAACGGTAGGTACTTATATTTTTTCCAAATTCTGTTTTCACACACTTTATACACAAATCCAAAGCAACGAGCGTAAAAAAATTACAACTCTGCACTAAACCGTTTTATATGGTTTTCATCAAATAGCCAAACGTCAGCGCAGCGGTAACTTGATTATCTCCGCAGTGTATTGAGTTATTGACACACAAATTTCATTTAAACATACACATTTACCTCTCGTTACACACTAATTATTGAATGATTTTTTTTCTGGCACCTCCATTTGAAAAAAAAGTGCCACTGGAATGACGTAGTCCCAGCGGAAACAGACTTTGTTGAATAGCTCCTCAATGGTTGGATGCACAAATTTGTATTTACCATACACAATTACACGACGTCATACACTAAATATCTGCTAAACTGAAATTACGAAATTCGACACTTTTCCGCTGGGACTACGCCTACTATGAACGCGCCTTTACAATGAAAAGTTTTCCGTCAATCCCTATTTGTTAGTTTTCAAAACTATAAATTGACTGCAGGTTATACATATATACTATATCTATACAGATAAATAAAATTGGAGTGTCTGTTTGTAATATTAAAACAACCGCTTTTTACTAAATACATAGGGATGTATTCACGGTACAAATACCTACCAAAATAATATTTTGTACAAATTTTTTCTGTCTCCGTTTGTTCCGGCTGATCTCTGAAATAGCTGGACCGATTTGGACGGGACTTTCACTGGCAGATAGGTGATGTAATAAGGAGTAACTTAGGTTACTTTAATTTTTGAAATTTTATTTATTTTTATTAATATATACTTTTTTGTTAAATTCCATGCGGACGAAGTCGCGGGCACAGCTAGTGCATAATAAAACATGTCATTTTCTGCTATTTAACCTAATACCTTTTACTAAATATTTCTTTGAGTAATTCACATTTTTCCCTTTCAATTTGCACTGTCTCTCTATGATCTTTTTCTTTTAATTGTATCTTTTTCAATTCAAGTGTTTCCTTAATCTCCAACTCTTTTTTCCTCAGCTCCAATTCTTCCTCACGTAGTTTTAAGTTTCTATCATAGATTTCGTCTCTCCATTGCTTTTGCTCTTCTTGTCTCCGCAAGTATTCAAGCCATTGTTTTTCCAATTGAATTTTCCCTTGAGATCGGTCACTTTCTATTCTATTGGCAAGTCTTATTTTCCTCATTTCAATTACAGCTTTACTTTCATGGTTCAATTTAAAATTCTGCTCATCTGTTACACTCATTTTGTTAACATCTTTCTTTTTATGTAACAATTCAGTTAATGTGTATGAATCACAATCTACATGGTACTGTGCATAAATATCATTCATTATTTTAAAATATTTGAATTTATCATGTTGCCCATTATCAACACATTGTTTGTATTTCTTTGTGAGTGCATTTATTTTCCATCTGACTTGATCCGGTGACATCTAAAACATTAATTAAGAATTTGTATTATTCAAAAAGCAATCTCATCATATTATCCCTGCGTTATTATTAAATACCTCTATGCCATATTGACTAAGGCTTTGTGATATTGCAATCCAAATTCTAGTTTTCTTCTTAGGTGTTTCCAGCATTTCTAATTTATTTTCATACAATTTCAACAGAGTTGTGGTAGCGTTTGATGTCCAAACTGCACCTGAAAATATCAAAGTTTTACACAAAAAGAAAGCAATACCAAAACCAGCAACGATACTTGGTTTATTTATACATACAAGGTTTTTCCGAACCATCATTTAGTTTTCCGTCAATTCCTTCTGCATTTAGAGTGTTTATATCACTAGTACTTTCGCAAATTTCCAAGTTATCTTGAGAGGCTGTAAGTAAAACCGAAATTGTGAATAATAGAAGTCTCTGTATGTAATATACGATTAAGATTTACTTGCCTTCTTCCAAAATACAATACGTGTCAGTGTCAGTTGCTTCACACACATCCATTTTACGGACTCTGGCAAAAGCCCAGCTTACTCACGCAGATTACTATTTTGTACAATGATTTGATTTTCTGATAGGTACAACTAACACAATCAATTCTTTTTCACTTAAAATGTGCCAGAAATCGGTAAGAGTCTCTAGTCGGATACATATTACGGAATTTCAGAAACTGAACAGTTCGATTCCAACATAAGAAGATCCTAATTACCGTAAAATTTAAGTTTTTTAATTATTTAATAATAAATACAATAAATTATGTCAGTCAACACTCAACAGGACATTATTGTGACCACAGACTCCCTAGCAGTGTGACCGTTTCAAATTTTATTAACCTACCAACGGAATCTTTGAAATCTACTAAAAAATACTAAAAAGAAAATTCAATTATACCAAAATTCTACTAAAATGTTTGCTTCATATCTTGAAAATATTGCAAATAAAACATATTTTTTATTCAAAATTATTTATTCTAAATCAATAGTCTAATCATTATTACTAAATTTATTTGCTTTAAGCATGTCTGTCGTTGGATCAAATGAAGTACAACCGTCAGTTAAACCTTGTTTAAAAACGTCACTCCACAGGCTTTACACATAGCATTTTCACTATATTTATCTTTGGTTAGCCAAGAAGATAATTCCAGGTTTTGTTCCCATTTCACTCTATGTTTTTGTTCATATTTGCGCTTCATAGTGAAATAACCACCATAAACCGACCGAAGTAATCGAAACACAAATACCAAATAAGGCAGAAATCTTCGGACAGCATAGACAATCAAATTTAACACTACTACGGGGGAATCCCTTGAAATAAAACTGACATTCATTCAATCGGTGTGTAAAAGAGAAAGATTACTACAAAGAACTCAGAGCGCGACAAAGACAGCGTAATATGAAACAATCTTGACTTATGATGAAATAAGTCAGAACTCGAAGTGGCAAAACTGCACTAATGAATAAAAGTACCTTCTGTATGGCCATAAAAATATTTAACAAACTACCTGAAAAAATAAAAACGCTAAGTCTGGACCATTTTAAAACAGAACTATTAAGAATATTGATAAATAAATGCTATTACTCACTACAGGAATATTTGGACGACAATTCTATGGTTACTGCTTCAGAAAATTTTACATAATCTCACCTATTTTGACGATTTAGAATTTTATTTGACATTAATTAGCATTATTATGGCATGTAACTTTATTCTATTTGACATGTAATGAAATTTATTCTATTTTCTGCAATTTGTATTGATATGCATGTACCTATTAATATTGTTTTTATATAAATTCGACAATGTATTTGTGTAATTAAATATATTTGTACGCCTTTGGGCAAAACATGGAGGATCTACCTATCTGTAACATCTCGCAAACTATTGTAATTTGACCTATGTTTACAAATAAAGCTTTCTGATTTCTGATTTCTGATTATGTATTTTCATTCCCAGGGTTGCCAGGTGAATATACCAAAAAAATACCAAGACAGTTAAAATTGCACCAATATTATGTAATA
Source organism: Antitype chi (assembly GCA_947359405.1). NCBI lineage: Eukaryota > Metazoa > Arthropoda > Insecta > Lepidoptera > Noctuidae > Antitype > Antitype chi. Next base: position 16,640,417 of record OX375812.1, read on the forward strand.
TACTAAAAATGTACTATCTTCATTCTTCGGAGCCTCAAATATACCAATTTAGTACTAAAAATACCAAAAATGGTCACACTGCTCCCTAGAGTATATATGTTCTGTGCCACAGATTGTGACAAATCGGTTGACAACTGGACATAGCGTTCGAAAACTTGCCATGGTTGGTTGTAAACTAGTAAAAAGTAAAAGACCGTAGACCGAAAAGATGCAGGTTTTCCGGGGTTTTTCTACCATTTGTTTGTAGCACAAAATCTTTCTCTTTCTAAAATTATTTCTTTCAATGTCACTGTCACTGTCAAAATTAACTGTTTTCTCTGGTGACAGAAGCAATGAAATATTGAATCCTCTGTTTGTGTTTTGAATTATTTTTCGTAATGTTAGGAATAGCATTATTGATAAATGACAAATGTTAATTTAAATATTATCAAGATAAGATTACTGTTGTGTAAAATGGATAAACAACAACTTGTTCTTTGGTTAAGCGAAACAGCAGTAAGCAGTGATGAAAGTGATTCAAGTGAATGGAGTGATGTTTGCACAGTAAGACAGGATGTTTCTGAAGATGAGGATAATAGTGATGAAGAAGATGATACATTGTTTTTTCCTCTGATGCAATATTTAATAAGACTGAGACGGAAGCGAGTAGATGATTACTTACACATAATAGACTCGTGGACGGATGCTGAATTTAAAAATAGGATGAGACTATCAAGAAAGACTGCGTACCGGCTTATTGGTAACATTCAAAACTGCAAATAGATGCAAATCACGAATAAAATCGTGTTAACCCACTACAGCCAACTATAATTTGTTACAGATGAATTGGAGAAATCAGGATTTATAGCATCACATAAATTTGGATTAAAACCGTTGGAACCAAAACTTTGCTTCTACATCTTTCTCTCATTTATTGCTAATACAGAACCACTTACTCCAATTGCAACTAGATTTGATATTTCTATATCGTCAACATTTCGAGTTATAAGGAGAGTAGTTGCTTGGATTCTGACTAAACTAAATGATGCCATTAAATGGCCTCAAAACTTTGAAGAGATAAGCTTATTATGTGATTCATTTCACACAAAGACTGGAATTACCCATATGGTAGGAATTATAGATTGTACCCACATTAAAATAGAAAAACCCAAGAATGCAAGAGAATATTGCAATCCTAAGGGATACTTTTCAATCATTCTACAGGCGACAATTGATGCAAATTTAAGGTTTACTAATGTGTTTTGTGGGGAACCTGGTTCATCTAATTGTGCTAGAGTTCTCAAGAAGTCACCTTTGTACAATACTGCATCTCAAAATAGAAATGCCTTATTTCCACATAATACTTTCCTTGTGGGTCACTCAAGCTATCCATCTTTACCATGGCTTATGCCACCATTTCGAGAAAACAAAAGATTAACACCACAGCAGAGGGAATTTAATTCCTTACATACATCTACTAGGAAATTAAGTGATAAAGCCTTCAGTTTATTAAAAGGGAGATTTCGACGAATAAAACTATTTACTGTTTATAGAAATATTGCATTTATAACTGACACTATTGTAGCAGCATGCATTTTGCATAACTATTGTCTGAATGAAAATGATCATTTAGAAGAACATGAATAGAAATAACGAAAAGAAAACTACAAGATTTGAAAAAAAATATTTAATTAAATTTTATTTTTATAAAAGATTGCTCATGCTCGAAGCTAGGCCATGTTGTTTAATATGTTTATTGCCTCATTAAATCTTGTTCAGCTATTAATTTTCGTAAGAGTGCACATTTTTCCCTTTCAATTTTAAGCATTTCTTCTTGTTTTTGCTCTTTTAGCTGTAATTTTTTTAATGCTAACGTTTGTTTAATTTCCAATTCCTTTTTCCTTAACTGTAATTCTTCTTGCCTCAGCCTTAAATTCCTTTCATACCTTTCATCTCGTAACTGTTTTTGATCTTCTTGTTTCCTTAAATAATCCAACCATTGTTTATCTAATTCTATTTTAGCTCTTCTTTCCGCCCTTAATCTTCTGAATGGTGTTGAACCTTTAAGGGAGATATTTCTTTTATTTTTGTCTTTGTCTAAATCCTCTGGGCCTTGCATTACACCTGAAGCTAGTCTGTAAGTTCCAGTATTATCACTGTATCGACCCAAAATTTGATGCATCTCATTAAAATATTTGAAACTCATTGCGCCTTGTCCATTGTCAATGCAGTCTTTATATTTTTTTGTAAGAGCATTAACTTTCCACCTAACTTGATCTGGAGTAACCTAAAATATCAAATAGTTTTATCAAAAAATAAGAACACTTAAATTTTGTTTTATATTGTATTATTAGTATTGACTATTAGTTTTTAAATTTTGTAAGTGTAAATATTTTAACTAATTAGCAACTGAATCCCAATCGGATTTTGTTAAGTTTTTAGTTTTAAAACTTAAAACTGTATTAATTGATTAGGTAAACAATAAACAAATACCTCAACATTTAATGTTTTCAATTCATCTGCTATTGATAGCCACATTTTGGATTTTTTTTTTGGATTGTCCAGCATATGCATTTTTGTTTCATACAGACTTAAAAGTAAGAGTGTTGCGCTTTTTGTCCAAATCACATCTGTAATAAGAAAGTAATCTCTTTACATCTGGAAATCTGGAATAAACAGTCAGTATGATAATAGTAGGCAAATGTCTTAATGCAGTACATACTTTGTTTATTGGTCTCATTTATATCAGTTTCTTCCTGAGCTAAAGTGTGGCTGTGATTGTAGTTCGTTATATTCATATTAGGCTTATATGGTGTCGCTGAAATGAAGCATATCAAAGTTAAAGTTTTTGGTAACGAGTCTACAAATTACTCGAAAGTTATGTTTTAAGTACATCAATTTCCATCTACTAAAACACATGCTTGTTTGTTTACTCACATTGGTTGTCCAAAATAGCCAAGACGGCAACATTGCTATCAATGTTTTCATCCATTTTGTGTCAACAACTTGGGCGTTTTCCAACTGGGAGAAGACAGTGCACAGTAATTTTTTTAGAGCTCCATTATGGACTCACGGCTTGCAGTAACTATATAACGTGGACTTAAAAAATGCCGTACTGTACTAAAAGTATATTAGAATAACCTAATTAGAATAGTCGAAAGAATGTGCAATAAAAAATTGATAAAATAATTTCTTTCCGAAACACTGCGTCCGTAAATTCGCAAACTGTCAAACGTGACAAGTTATCAGACAGAGCAATGTCAAATAAAATCGGTCCAGCTACTTATATATGCATTACTAGAGCATAGATTAGAGCATAAAAATTCCTAATCCTCCGTAGTTCCCGATATTGAAATAATGGTGTTTTTTTAACCGACTTCAAAAAGGAGGAGGTTATCAATTCGTCGGAACCTTTTTTTTTTTTTTATGTATGTTCCCCGATTACTCGAAGATGGCTGGACCGATTTGGATTTTGTTTTTTTTGTTTGAAGGGTATACTTCCCAGGTGGTCCCATGATCAAATCAGGATCTGATGATGGGATCCTGGAGAAATAGAGAGAACTCTTCAAATTTTATAGGCACACGAAGCGATTTAGGTATTTTTTGGAAGAGTACTTTCTCGTAGTGGTCTCATTTCAATTTGGTGAAGATCTGATGAAGAACTTTGGAGATAGGCAACGGAACTCCTCAATAAATGATAGCAAATGGATTGCTTTTTTTTTTGGAAAAAGTTTTTTATTCACATGTTTAAAACAATCTGAATGTAGAGATCAATGATATTTTTAATATAATATCAATGGTAGAGATGGATGAGTACCAAATTCTTTTTGTAATTTTAGTGAGATTACTTTTTTATTGTGGTAATTACCAAATCTGTCAATGGATGGAATTGAATGACAGTTGTTAAAATTTTGACATTCGTTTGCTCGGTGACGTGACGTGACATCGGGCGATTAATGCATTTGCAAAATTGCATTTAAATTTAAAATAAATAAATGATATTTACAACAAACCTTTGTTATTCACACTGATCATATACAAAATGGCTCATTGTGGAGACTTTATTAAAAGTCAATTCCCACTTATTGATGAAGAATTGATGAAATATGTTGAAGGTACGTTTTCTAGAGGTTATAAAGAATGATGTTATTTTTATTTTTACTGCACAAATTTGTTAGACGATCATATAAGAACTTTGGAATTTAATCGTATTACGGTATATACTGGCCTACTAAGCCCTGAGGTTTTCTTACGGCCATTGTAAGATATTATTTTATAATTGACATGAGTTACTAAATGGTCCTTACATGATTTTGATGCCTTGCAGATATATTGGATAGCAGTGCCGGTGAGTTTGAGGACACGGAAGAAATATATGAGGCAGTCGGAGAAGTACTCCAGGGAATCTCTAAGAAATCTGAAAAAGATATAAGGTAAATTTTTTCTACCTTTGTAGTCTTCATTTACTTTCAGCAATATGCATTTGAGTGACAGCGCCTGAGCATTGCCATCATCTGTAAATGGAAGCATTACTCCAAGCTCGCAGCAACAAGCAGGGCCTGTAAAACATCTCTAATTAAGCCAACAAGGAAAATACTAAGTACTTAGTACCCATAATTCATATCAAAATGTTTGCTACAGGGACATATGTGCAAAGCTACTGCATATGCTGCAGCCAGACAAGCCAGGCAGCAGTAATGGACCTAGAAAAGTGCTGGATGCTCCAATACACTTGGCTTCTATGACTACTGCTGCACCTGAAACTGAAGAGCTCAGAAGCATATGGATTAATACTAGGGATGATAATTTGGTAAGAAAAGCCTTAAAGTTACTGCTTTTATAAAATAAGTTATGTATACAGAAAGTAGGGCCCTAACCTAACATTTGTATGTTTTATGACTGTATATTCACTGTTAAAATCATAGATAATTTAGTTATGTCTGTGGCCATAAGTATTTAGAAAACCTCTCCGCAGTAATTTAACTGGTTGTCTTGTCTTTCTCTGCATACTGTGCCATCTTTGGAAAGAAAAATAATAAAAATGTTTCAAAACTGAAAGTAAAGACTGTTAGACTTTATTTTCACTTATGAAACATTTTTATTTTCAACCCAGCAACTTATGTAAGACAAGTAATTCATTTCACAATTGTGCAACATTTTGGTACTTACCCATTAGTCATAACTTTCAATTAAATATTTCTATCAAAACTAGTATAATCATCAAGTACTGAGTCAAGTATCTTGATAACTAGAACTATAGTGGACTTCCCATTACTTGGCCCAAAAACATAGTAATTGTAAATAGTGTTTTTCAAACTTTAAGAACACAACATCTAAAAGTAAAACAAAATGCGAACTCTAAATCTCTCTTCATGGGTACCTCTACAAATAACAAGTAACTGTGTATTATAACTCAAAATGACAACTAATCGCTTCTTACAACTTCTTACTTCTTTGGAATTAAGATGCTTTTTAAAACAATTTTTATCATTTTAGAAAGTAGATGCTAAAAAATTAGAGAAGGCCGAAGCAAAGTTACAACAGAAACAGCAGAAGCAGAAAGACTTGAAGATACCAGTAAATGCACCGGTTCTTCAGACTGCTACTGCGTCACAGGTCACCTCTAAAAAGGACAGTAAGCTTGAGGCCAAGGGAACCAATAGGACACAGGATATAAGGATAGAGAACTTCGATATTGCTTATGGTGACAGGTGAGGTTTAATAGATTGGAATTTTTAAATAATCCACATCAAATAAATCTACTTAATCCATGTTTTGGGAAATGCCAACCAATATTTAATCTTACTGAACCTCTTGATAGCCGGTAGTTAATCAGTTAATAGTAGTTTTGAGACTTGGACTCCAATCCTGAACAATAAAAAAAAAGTTAATTAAACATTTTCTTACAGAGTATTACTACAAGGGGCTGACCTTGTCCTAGCGTTTGGCCGAAGGTATGGCCTTGTGGGCCGCAATGGTCTCGGCAAGACAACACTCCTCAGAATGATTGCATCGAAACAGTTGAAGATCCCGTCTCATATATCAATCCTACATGTAGAACAAGAGGTAGTGGGCGACGAAACGATAGCACTGCAGAGTGTCTTAGAATGTGATACTGTTAGAGAATATTTGTTGAAACGTGAGAAAGAAATCACTTTCCTTGTTAATTCTGGGTAAGTTGCATTTTTTTTGGCAGAAGTTTTGGCTTAAATATATGGTCCATAGTTTTCCACAAGCTTAAGCATATGCAAACTGTACCCAATTTGTATTAATAAGTATGTACTCAATGCCTCAGTCTGATGGTATGTACTTTTTCTTTACATTTAAAGCGTTGAGGTATCTTTTACAATAAAAACAATTCAATTTCACCTATACTTACAAATAAATAAAAATGAAGCGTCTGTCTGTCAGCAACAACTTTTTACTAAATGCATATAAAAAATATATGGTACCTACATATAACAAAAAAACAATTTTAAACATTTTGTGCTGTTTGTTCTGACTAATCTCTGAAACATCTGAACCAATTTTGAAATTTGGACTTTGAACCTTGTGGAAGGACATAATATGCTACTTTTATCGCTAGTAAAAAATAAAATCTTACAGGTTAGCAAAAACTTTATGGGGACTAGTTTTACCTTCATTCAAATGTGTCAGAACTTAAGAAGGATTAGGCAAATGCATGTACTGAATAAAAATGCCATCTAAATTAACAAGTTGGATAAATTAACTGGAATTTTACGAGACCATGTCTTTTGTGTTTACTTGCAAGTAGCAACACTTTTCTAACTAACAGTTAAAAGCTTTATCCCTTTATATTGCCGTGCAGTTGTTGACCATGAGAGGGAACAGTTATAAGTACATCTCTTAGTACATTTAGCCTCGATAGGTCTCATATTTACCTGTTTAGTAAATAAACATTCACAGTATTAAAACAAGACTATGTACAAAACCTGAAAATGATGCAATCTAAAAGAGTTATTTCTTCATTAATACCGGTTTTGTTACTAACATAATTTAAATAAAATGTGCATTTAAAACAGAAATTGTTACATCTTAAATTATTACTTTGTGCCTAAGGATTTTTTTTTATGATTGTCTCACACAATCATAAAAAAAAATCCTTAACTGAACTGACTAATATACCTTTACTAATTAGTGTATTGCGTTAAAAGCTTAATACAATGACCACAAGTATTTTTTTAAAGCACACTATTATTTTTGAATTTTAGAATATAGTGTTGACCCCAGCATTACTTTATGCATTTAAATTGAGTCTTATCGACTGAATATAAGATTTAAAGTTCATTGGCACAATCGGCGGTCAGTATGGCAAAATAAGAACCTTTTGCAAAAAATACCTGTATTATTATATAAAATTCACAATTCAGTACTCAATAATGAAGAAACTACTTTCAGGACTTGCACTTATTTTGTTAAACCTTGTATAAGGTGTTTTATTAAAAATTACGTTTTTTTATTTGAGACACTCAAAGAACGGAAACGAATGGTTGTGGTCTTTCCCACTTATTCCCAATGTGTTGTTTTTTCAAGTGTCACAACACAAATATTATTATTGTATTTGAAAAGACCACAATGAGTTGTGTAGGTTTTTCTTAAGCAGTAATACAAAATCTATTCAAGTTCGATATTCAAATATGAAAGCACAATTTCTCTATTCCCTCTTTTTCCTCAGTTCAACCGACCCCAGTCTGTCAAATGAGCTTAGTGAGATCTACGCGCAGCTGGAGACCATAGAAGCGGACAAGGCTCCGGCGCGCGCGTCTATCATACTGAGTGGTTTGGGATTCACGCCCGATATGCAGGCGCGAGCTACCAAGACCTTCTCTGGAGGTTGGAGAATGAGATTGGCGCTGGCGAGAGCTCTGTTCTCTAAGTAAGTATGCAACAATATGAAAATTAAAATTAATTATGTATAAGTTACACCTGAGAAGGTTTATAGATAACGTAACTTTTACAGCATTATTATTATACATTTGGTTTGAAAATGACTGAGTATGAAAAGAAGTTGCAAAAATTAAAAACTAATTTCGATTTTAATTTCCCTCCAAGCAGTACCGACTTGAGGCCCTATTCCGAGAAAAGTGTGCATAAAATACACACTCAAAATTATGCTTTAAAAATATTGAATTTTCACTGACACAAATCAGCAGTCTCCTAATACAAAAGCATTCCATTTTATTCCACAGACCCGACCTTCTGCTACTCGACGAGCCGACGAACATGTTGGACATAAAAGCCATCATCTGGTTAGAGAACTACCTACAGAACTGGCCCACCACGCTGCTGGTAGTGTCTCACGACCGCAACTTCCTCGACACAGTGCCTACCGATATCATGCACTTACATACGCAGAGGATAGACACATACAGGTATTCCAAATTCAAATCCTTGTTTCAGAAAATTGATGTTAGTTCCACTCAAAGAAATATAAAGAGTATGTTGGTGTAAATTAGGTTGACTTCAGAATGACTAGTAACTATTGAAAACAACTTCAAACTTTTGATGACATTTTCAATAGTAAACAAGTTGCACTTTATGTGTGGATATTAAAGTTATTTTTCCAAAATCAAATTTGTTTACATATTTGGAAACTAAGTTCCAAACGCAGGATACGTCACGAATTCAGACTTTGGTCAGTACGAATTAAGTACTGCCTTACAGTTATAACGATAACGTTATATGAAGCTGCTATAATTTACCGTGACTGGCATAAAATTCAATATTTCTAATCAATTTTTACTTTACCAGAGTACATTTACGGAATACATAAAACAAATCATATTCCTTGACAAATGGAAACATTGGAATTCCGAATGACATTAGATAGCGTTTTTAATCACTGAAACTTCTATATTATTGTAATGTGAGAATTACTGGATAATTACGTAAGCATAATGCACCTTGTTTCTGAGGAACTGTTTCAATGGCCGAATAGATACGGACTTTTACACGAAATATCGATAACTGTCCGTTAAAAAAAACATGTTTATTATCTAAGTAGATAATAAACATGTTTTTTTTTACGGACGGTCAGTTAATTCTGGCAAAATCCGGTAGAATGATCAAGTAATCATTCTACCGGATTTTGCCAGAATTATTGAAATCTCGAATAAGTTCTAAATTGTAATGTTAAAAAAATCGTGATCTTAATAATTTCTGTCATACAAACTTTATCCCTTACTATTCCAGAGGCAACTACGACCAGTTCCACAAAACGAAGACGGAAAAGCACAAGAACCAACAACGCGAGTGGGAGGCGCAGCAACAACATCGTGCGCACACGCAGGAGTTCATCGACCGCTTCAGATACAACGCCAACCGCGCCTCGTCAGTCCAAAGCAAGATCAAGATGTTGGATAAACTGTGAGTATGGGCTTAAATTCATCAGAATTGTGATTTCGCCATTGTTATAGTCCTTTTACGGTTCCTTCATCACTGTCAAAATCAAAGTGATCCTTATTGCCGTGACAGTAAGGTGGCTGTTGGGTTGCTGCTACTGACAAGTCTGTCAAAATCACAGTGATCGTTATTTTCCTTAGGTACTTTCGCCTTCTGTCAAAGGTAAAATAACTTGCACAAGATTAGTAGAATACATGAAATCCTGTAGTATCACCAAGACTGCAATTTTAGGATTTTAATCTTATTCAAGTACCGAGATGGCTGACCCTGGTTTTTAACCGACTTCAAAAAGGAGGAGGTTATCAATTCGTCGGAACTTTTTTTTTTTTTTTTTTTTTTTTTTTTTTTTTTTATGTATGTTCCCCGATTACTCGAAGATGGCTGGATCGATTTGGATTTAGTTTTTTTTGTTTGAAAGGGTATACTTCCCAGGTGGTCCCATGATCATCAAGTCAGGATCTGATGATGGGATCCTGGAGAAATAGAGAGAACTCTTCAAATTTTATAGGCACACAAAGCGATTTAGGTATTTTTGGAAGAGTACTTTCTCGTAGTGGTCTCATTTCAATTTGGTGAAGATCTGATGAAGAACTTTGGAGATAGGCAACGGAACTCCTCAATAAATGATAGCAAATGGACTGGGATTGCTGAAATCTCATGTCTGTCTATTGCTTACACCACTTCATAACATAACATCACGCCGGTATGCTGTGAAGGGGTAAGCACATGTGAACCACTAAAAAGTGAAAAATAAAAACTTTTTCCAAAAAAAAACAACCGACTTCCAAAAAAACACTACAAAGTGAAAAATAACTTTAATTTCGGAAGGCGGTGACAAAAAATTAAAATACAGCTCCAAAGACACCGACTTCCGAAATTAAAGTTATTTTTCACTTTGTAGTGTTTTTTTGGAAGTCGGTTGTTTTTTTTTGGAAAAAGTTTTTTTAGAAAAGCATAATGCTTTAGCTTATCTTCCTTTTTTAGCGTGCAAAACGAACACATTTTTTTTTTCTAATTGTAGTACCAACGCAGACGCAGGACCAAAGTGTGTTGAAATCTGGCTTAAAATTCACATTTCCAAACTACAGAAAGACAATATTCTATTTCAAAATTTCCTTCCTATTTTCAATTTTTTTATTCATTCTGTCCACAGTCCAGAATTAAAACCGGTAGAGAAAGAAATTGACGTCGTCCTCCGGTTCCCTGAGACAGAGCCTCTCTCGCCGCCCATCCTACAGCTGAATGAGGTCGGCTTTTACTACTCTAAAGACAAGGTCATATTCTGCGACGTGAACCTTGGAGCGACGTTGGAGTCCCGGATATGTATTGTAAGTATATTTAAGAGCTAGTGCTAGACCAGTGATGGCCCAGTGGTATCGGCCCCGAATTACGAGTTGTGTAGGTCGTGAGTTCGACCCAAGCCAGGCACTATACTTTGTGTATTTAATTTCATTGCCACTGCTTACAAAACAGTGAAGGAAAAGATCGTGAGGAAACTGACATGTCCTAGAACCAAAAAGTTCGAAGACATGTGACATATACCGCGGGGTGGATTTAGGCCTTAGGCCCACTTTCTGTCACAGAGAGGAGGTCCGTGTCCCAGCAGTGGGAATGTTATAAGCTGATTATGCTGAGAATAGGGTTATGGGATGGAACCCAGGACTTGGTCAGGCCAAGTGTTATAGGGTTTTTCCAACAGTAATTTTTCAGTAGCAGCCCAGAGCCTAGATTTGTCCCCGGTTGATCGCAATCGGCTCGCCCCCTATTAAATGTGACTTAAACATAACTGGCCACACATAAGTGTACTACAGGTATACCTCTGCATTACCTTTCGTGGAGTACAGGCATGATGTTTTGCTATGTTATGTGACATACTCTATGTTAAAATATTTGGAAGGTGTGACGAACGGGTACTGTGTGATGTTACTTCAGGCCTCTCATTGTTTGCGAAACTTAGATAGGTAGGTAGGTAAAACGGGGTGGTGTCCGCAACTCCACGTCACAGCGCGTATATTGCGTACGGGTGGGAGAATCAGTTATTCGATCCACCCCAGCTCCTCGAGATAGGCCAGCAACGCCTTGGTGTTGCTGACTATCTCACATATGGTACCTGGGTTACCGAAGTATTTTGCCCTGTAATTAGCGACCAACGGGCAGTTCAACCGCACATGAGCCACTGTCTCGTCGTCCTCTATGCAGGCCCTGCACAGCGGACTGTCTGTTACTTCCATGACAAAGAGATGTTTGTTAAATGACCCATGGCCAGTTACAGCTGCTGTAACTGTACGCAGCTGTGGTTTAGTTAGACGGAGAACCTGTTTCGTGTTTTCGTTTCGTAATATTATTGAGGCTACCTACCTCGTTGAGGCGCCGGTGGCACTCTTATATCTAGAGTGTGACTGTTCAGCGCTTGCAGAACAGCCATGCTGTCTGAAAGTATGCGGATCGAGTGGTCCTTAACTTCCCTGGCCATGATAGCCGACGCGGAAAGGGAGATGCACATGCATTCGCCCTGGAACACTGTATTATGGACTCCCAGTGGTGTGGCTATGTGGATGTTGAAGTTCTCCGAGAAGACTCCAGCCCTTGTGCCACTACCTGTTTTTGATTCGTCCGTGAAGATACGCAGCTCTGCGGGGCACAAGCCTTCGCATCGTCGATCCTCATGCAGTTGAATTCTGTATATTTTATCGAAGATGAATTGTTTGGGCACCCGGTCATTTATTGCCTATTGCTAAACTTCGTCGTGTGCTACCACCAAACGGCAATCTGCAGATGTATACCACAATAAAGGTCCGTCTTACGACCGCAAGAAGTCGTTCCAAAGCGTTTGAAACAAATTAAAGTCCCAATCCCACATACTAATCTCACATGTGTTCGCTTTTTATTAACGGAGTTTGACGTTACACATGTCAAATTAGTATCTGCTTCTAAAAAAGTAAAAAAACAAACTTTAGTCACGTATTTATTGTCTCTTTCTTGGCACGTTTTAATAACTAAACATAGCCAGGCGTGTTTCGATTCAAACTAAATAGGTATATGCATCAGTGGCGTTGTGCCGCATTGAATATCTGTGAACCCGCAATGGTCATGGTTCATAAATTGAGTCTTATTTTTACGATAGTAATAAAATCTATTTGATGACATTTTTATGTCTCCAAGCATAGTTTGTTGTAACCCAAATATATCACTGTATTTGGACCTATTACAAATCGCGCTGATTGTGTCTTTGTAATACTAAACTATTGGCTCTTTTTCAATTCTTAACCGAATTGGGTTCTGCTTGAAGGCCTACATATAAATTTAATCGTCTTTCATCATTGAGGAAATACCCTTACCTGTGTTCTACCCATTAAAACAATTGATGATTCTTTTTGCGGGCCCATTCATCAACGGGCGACCGATTATAGTTTTCCATTTCCTAGAACGGATTTAGCGTTTATAATTCGCCATATAATCGGCGTGTCGTGATCATTTTGATACACAGTTGTAAGGCCTGTGAGAAAAAGTCCACAATGATCGAACGTGATTGACAATAATAATGACTTGGCAACGCGAATCGCGGGTATTTTTAGTTTTTACTTGACTAATAAATGGGGCCTATTATTAGCGATTATCTGCACAATTACTTGATTTACTCTTATTAAGTTTGTGTACTTACGATGTAGGTTATTTTTCTTGATACCTGCTGATTGCTGTGAGGGGCTTTTGACTGCCGCACGGGTCTACCGTTCATAGAAAAGTGCAATACCTACGCGGTCAAAATGTATGGAACAGCTGGGTTTTTTTTTGGTATAACCGACGAAAAATTTCTGCGCTGAGGGGGTCTCCGAATAATATGCTGAATTCATGGTTACAGTTTGCGCACTGAATAAAAACTTTTCCTGTATACACAGGATCCAGTCGGCTCTTAGCGTTTCAGGTGGAATTTTGCATTAAAACTTTTTCCAGTCAATAACTGTTTAGTATTTCTGTTTCTAGGTGGGAGACAACGGCGCCGGTAAAACGACGTTACTTAAAATAATCATGGGTATCCTATCACCTACTAGTGGAATTCGCAGCGTGCATAGAGGACTGAAATTCGGCTACTTCTCGCAACATCACGTCGACCAACTGGAGATGAACGTCAATTCCGTAGAACTTTTACAAAGAAGTTATCCAGGTATGCACCTTAGAGACCCTGCAATAGAGCTCATTTTCAGATGTTCGTTTTCTGGCCATGTAATTTGACTTGGTGCATAAAAAAAAAGGTTGATTTATTCGAGTTTCAATTCATGCTGAGTCATTTATTAGCTACTCATCTTTTTATAGATATTTTATAAGTTCACGGTTATGCTTTTATTTTGGTTGATTTACAGCGTTTTTTACTGAATTGTTTGTTTGTAATAAAAAAACTTGATGAGTTACTTTTTGTTGTTGTTTAGGAGGACGTTAGAATATATGAAATGCAATTAATTTGTGCCTGTAATTCAATGGCATGGAAATAAATTAGGTAACAAATAAAAACACAAAACACTCCTTTTCTAGCTCACGATAGCATCACCCAGTTTTACTAGTATTGACTCGTTTGAAGACGACAATCCTAGCGCATCTTATGCGGCAAGATATGAGACAGAAGTCCTCATGCATCCGACAGTTAACATTATTCACTTGATTTAGTTCTGGTTTTTCAATAGTTTTGTTCTGAAGAATAAATATGAGATAAGAAAAAGAAAAGAAGAAACAAAAAATCCTTATTTTAAGGCCATTTGCATTATAATCTCAGGCTCAATCTGTCAAAAATACCTCACACCGTCTTATTATAAACCGAGATCTAACTTTACTACTACGCCTAAAGCTCTGAGCCAGTTTTTGCATTTACAACTTTACTTCGATTTGTCAACTTAGCACCGGGCTAAGTACTTAGTATAAAAAAGTATTTCTATACATATTGGGTTGGGTTCTTAATTCAAAAACTAAACATGATCTAAATAAAAACCTTATTTAGAAATTAGGAGGTATTTGCTACATTTTTGACAAGTTTTTGGCACTGGAATGTAACCTTCAGTTACTTATCACTATCAGATTATTTATTAATCAGCTCAAAAGTTACTTACCTATACTTACTTATATCTTATTCTACAGGTAAAACAATAGAAGAATACAGAAGACAACTCGGCAGTTTCGGCGTCAGCGGCGACCTAGCGCTGCAGACGATCGCCAGTCTGTCCGGAGGTCAGAAGTCTCGAGTAGCGTTCGCGAGGATGTGTATGGGCAACCCCAACTTCTTAGTACTTGATGAACCTACTAACCACTTGGACATCGAGACTATTGAAGCGTTAGGAAAAGCTATCCAAAAGTACACGGTGAGTTTTGGTCGTATTTTCATGTATGACTTTTTTTTGCATTATTTACATGCAGAAAAAAAGGTCTGATTCTGATTTATATTATGTAAATTGCATAGCGTTAGCGCTATTGATAGTAATTAGTAATCATAATTATTCCTTTTGAACGACCTAGTACTGATGTGTTGTATTTTGCAACTGCACCTCGGAATGCAATTATTTATTTATTTATTCCGTGCTCATGATACACATTTATCGATATTTTAACACCAATCCAAATAGATCTATTTTATTGTTTTAAATTTTAATTTTGCACAGATTTCTTTCTATAAAGCGATTATGATCGCTATGTGTTGTAATTATATTCTAATAGAAATAGAAAACAATAATTATTACACAGTAGATGTGTTACCCAAATACTTTATTTCAATATATTGTTCCATTTGATTAAATAACTGCTCTGTCAAACTTGTAACTGATGACTTTTCATTGGTTCTAGGGCGGAGTTATCCTCGTATCTCACGACGAAAGGTTAATACGAATGGTGTGTAAAGAGCTGTGGGTGTGCGGCGGCGGGTCCGTCACCAGTATAGAGGGAGGCTTCGACGAGTACCGCAAGATCGTGGAGAGAGAACTCGAAGCACAGAACAAGTAGACCAATACAGCTGGAATGGAAACACTGTGTCGTGTCGTGTCCACGTGTCGCGCTACACAATGTATTCCGTTGTTATGTAGGCTGATTATTATATAACGTGTGTTGTTGTTGTGGTGTGAAGCTATCGCTTTCTCCCTTTTTGAATTTTGATGGTTGACATTGCCCGAGACGGCACGTCAATACGACATGACACTGTGTTTCAATTCTCGCTTACCGCTATTTTCACACCTGCCCACATGTATACATTATATCCATGTAAAAAGTAACCTTAAATTATATCGTTGTAATATAATTATAATTTTTCATTATTAATTTATACTACCCTATTTACTTTTACTTATACATGGTTCTTTGGAGGCGAAATGAAAAACTTGTTAATATCAATGCAAATTTTATTTATACCTTCAACCTCTCTCTCACTTTGTCTCCATTAAATACCTTCAGCATACATAAACGTTGTTCGAAATATTCGAAAATATCGATGGCAATTAAAAAAATATAATTAACTTAAAAATGCATATTTACAAATCAATGATCAATTAATACATAATATACAATTAAAATAATGACTAAAATAGGAAGAAATTAAATTATTCAGTGGAAATTAACGAATTGAACTCAATTTCAGGCAGTAAAACTATACAGACATACATAGGTAGGTGCTCTGGTTCTAAATGCAAGTATATTTCGTAAGAAATAAGTAGGCGCATGTGATATCGGAGGGAAGGGTGTTGTGAATATTCAATAAATTAAAATTGATTATAGGACTATTGAAGTATACAATACATAGACATACTGGTATACAATAACTATACCGGTTATTATGGCAATTTGTGATTGTGAATATATAGGTAAAAATTAAAAAGTTACACTACCAGATCACAAATACTATTCTAAATTACTTATGTCCAGTTGGCAATGACAAATGGCTGTTGATCACTCAACTCTTACTAAGAGTAAGAGGGGTCGATGAATAAAACTTATATCTTACTGATGTTTTTTGCGCCTGGGTTTAGTTTTGTCGGCGTTCCTCAGTACTTCTGCGTAGGAAAGCTCTAGTTTCCGCAGTTTGTGAATTTCCTGTGATGCAGTACTCTGTTTCATATCCCACGAGTCTGTCTCAGGGTTCCATCCCTGGTATATTTTGCCCGTCGTCCGGCCGCTTGCGCTAGGTGTCGGTGAGTTGAGGTTCCTGTTGTAGAACTGTAGCGTGGAGCCGTTCCACTCGCTCTCCGCTGCTCTGACGAGGGGACTCACCTCGATGGGCCTGTAGTCCCTCCTCTTCTTGCTCGATGACTTCTGGTAGGTGATCTTAGGTGGCGACGGGAACACCGGGGAGTCAGCGCCCTGGCGTTCCTGGCTGTGTTTGCGGTTGCGATGTCTGGACTTCTTTCTAGTGGCCGCTATGTACTCCAGTGGCTGACGCACCAGCGGAGTCAGGACACGTTCTTTCTCTTCCTTTCTCTCTTTTTCCTTCTCCTTCTCCCTCTCTTTCTCTCTCTGCACGCTTTGATCTCTCTCCCTTACACTTGTGGTCTCCTTGGGTTGGCGTGCAGGGCTTGGCGTCGGTGTCTCCGTGGTACTCTCGGCCACTGGTTTGTTCTCTTTGTTACCATTTTCTTCCTTCTTGACCTCTTCGGGCTGGGGTTTCTCTTTTTCTTTCAAAGTTGGTGTTTCTGGCATAGTAATATCAGACACTGGAATCGACTGTTCAGACATTACAGACGAAAATACACTTTGAGTATCATCTGTGAAGTTGCCGGGCGCTTCCTCGTTCGCGGGTGTGACGGGCGGCACCTTGCCGTGGGTGGTATCGTCGAGAAGCGGCAGTTGTTCTCCATCGTCTTTGTTCTCCGCCGCCTTCTTAAGGATGGTGAAAATCTCCTTGAACAGTTCGCGGTACTCTGGTCTGTTGCGGAATCGACTGTCCATGGGGCTGACGTCATCGTAAATGCTGAAACGGTAGTCTTCTCCGTCAGCGATTGTGCACAAGAATGAGCCTGGTCGCTCACGTTCAGTCTGAGTGGCTTTGTTGCTGGTTTCATCCGAAAATCCGGAGCTGGAAGTTTCTGCCTCCGAGAAGTCCGGAGTTTGGATGATCTTCTTTCTAGAGGTGGTTTCAACCTTCTTAGTCTGGACTCCTTTCTGTTGTTCTTCGCCGTGTCCGCTTTCCTCATCAGTATCTTTGACACTGAACTGGCTGTAGTCTCCAGATGTTTGCAGTTCATCTTGGAGAGACAGAGGTCCGCACGGGTTCTGATTGCTGGGCAAAGTGGTCGGTTTGTTCTTTCTGATGTTCTTAACCTGTGACAGTTGAACTTCTAGAAGAGCCTCGTACTTCTGCACCAGCTCTCTGTAAGGGTTATCATGGCCATCTTCTTTATTCGCCCATATACCCTGGAGTAACTTTTCCTTGGCATTCTGAAAGGTCAACAGTGATTAGTGGTTATTATTCTGAACCAGTGAGATGGTGAAAATTACTTGCGCTTGTGATGTGTTTTAAAAACATGTAATGCTTGTTATTTAAGTGATAGTAGTATGTTTTGTCTGAATGAAGTTATTGTTTAAAAATGTACGTCATCAATACTGTTACTGAAAAAGAAGCCCTAGTTAGGTTCATAAGAAGTAAGATGAACGTTGAACATGAAAATGATCTTTGGATAAAGAGAGACAAAAAACAAAACTTAAGAAAAATCTAATACTTAAATATGATTAGTCAAAAATACACCCATTACTCCATAATTAAATTATTAGTTATATTATAATATTGATAGTTGATATATCACTGCATGTTAGATAGACATAAGCTAATAAATACACAATTACAGAATAATTACTTTCGTAAAGATATACATAAATAGTATGATTTACGTAGTGAATAATATTAGTATTAATATCCCACATCCGTGTAGTTACCAATTAAGTATTACATATTTACATACATACAAAATATCGTTAGTTACGTAGTGATTGACTACTCACTTCCGACTATCTCACTTGGTATACCGTCACCATTGAGTCGTTCAGCGTGCACTATTCGCGTTTAGTATAATAACGTGTCGGTAATGGACGTACCTTCGACTACATACGATATATCCAAAGAAAACTACTGCAAATGCGCTTCATAATGCATATGCAAAGCGTGATCAACAACATCAGGGGCAGTTGGAAAAGCTTTGTCGCCTAGAAACGAGCGAAATTCACATGAGATTGTTGGCGAAACCTAATGCCAATGTTTTATTTATCCAATACGATCATCTCCGTGGAAAAGTGGGAAAGTAATACGTGTATCGGTTGCTGAACAATATATATTCACCAGTAAGGAGTACACATGAATACTGAATGATCTTCCAATGGAATTCCACATTGTACTACAAATTGATTAGTTTTAGCGTGTTAATGATGTTAGTCGATTTGCGTATTACGCAGAACTGTGAGTTAATGTTGTTACACAGGACAAGAAATAAAAGGAAAATTTAATGTACACTTTGTTAATAACAGAAAAGAATTTCTACAAAAGGATAATAAAGCTTTAACAGAGTCTTTAGAAACGTGCAAAGGTATCGTTGTGATACTTACGTCGAATTTGACAAGTTTGTTAGTGACGAGATCTTCTCGTGGACTGTCTTGGCCAGACGGAGGGAGGATTAGGGAACTGATTGCGCTTCTATCATCATCATCTCCGTCGAGCATTGACGACATATCGTCTCTTTCCGCGCCCCTTAGACATCTTATGCATAGCTGTCCTTGTCTGAAACAGAAAACAAAACATATCAGAAATTCTGCCCTGCAATAAACATTTCAGATTTCCATAATTGTAAGCTTGCATTACCTGACTTCTTCAAGAATAGAGAATTCCTCATGCATCGACTTTGGTTCATCTTCTCTCTGTTGCCAATTCCTAAACTGGTCGTGTAGTCTATTGTTCTCCTGGACCATTGACGCCAACTGTTCCTCCAGTTCCGTCACTCTCCTCTGCTCTTGTGCGAATGACACTTTGCTCTCTCTGAGTTCATCACTAAGCCTGAGTAAATCCTCATCCTCTTTAGTCAGTTCTGGGAGAGGTGCTACCGTCTTAATCGGTGTACTGTTTACGTCAGGCTTTTTGATGCTGAGAGTTAGTTCCACAGATTTCTCTTTTTCTTTGGGTTTCTCAGTTTCGGGTTTCCGTTCTGCCCTTCGCCTGGATATCTCCAGCTGGGCGTTTAGGTCGTCCACAGTCTTTTGTAGTTCTTCACATTTCGTCTCCAGCGTTTCAATGTTGGCGCACAGACTGAAAACATAAAAGATGATGTTTAAAAACAATAATTAGCGATGAGATTAAGTGCTAGTTACGCGATTCCCTGCTATTTCTTATAATAAATATCACATTAAGCATTTTGATACATTGTCACCACTATCTAAAACAGTCCGTTTAAACGCTTAGAACCGATTTCGACATTGGTTATCCTACAATCAACCTACGTTTTAATGTGTTTCTTTTCGGCTGCATGGTCGACAGCTAGCCTGTGGTTAGCACGTTCCAAGTCTTGAATGCTCACTTCGAGTTGCTCATAGATCCTCAACCTGGAGTCGTTCACCTCGCGCAGAGCGACCGTCTGTTTAGTTAAGTACTGAAACAATATAATTTGCATTTAAATACCGTTGTATTATTTTATTTTGCGAAGTAAATTATCTTTGCAGCCAATCTTAGTACTATATTGCGCAGTTGGCATAATTTTAAGATTTAATTTACAAGAGTTTTTGTCGTTATGCTGGTTTATATAAATTGTTTGTTTACGATGTTCTAATCGTTGCTAGTGACTGTAATTATAGAGGGTTATGAAGTTCAAACGGTAATCAAGATCGTCATTATGATTTACATTTTCTATAGCAATAATGGCAGGGCATAATGTCCCTATTATCAATTACTTTAATGTTATTGTTGGATATTTAAATTTTGGACGGCGATTTTCATCTGTTACCTCCTAACAAATATTCAACTACCCACATATCTAATTCTTACCTCAATTTCCTGTGTTTGGTCTTCGATGACATTCTGGTGTTGACGAAGAGCTGTTTCAAGTTCCTTATTTCTCTCCAATAGAGTTTTGCCGAGTTCTGCTGCCAGCTGCAAATCTGTAATTAAAGAAAATTTTAATTTTAATACGACGTCGTTATAACTTTATGTTCGTAGTTAAACGTACATAATTGCTTAAAATTTAATTAATTTATGACGGGCCATAACTAGGTAACCAGACTGTTAAACCATGATTATTTTATTAAGTTAATTATAATTTATTGTGGTACGCGCAGTGGTCCAAGTCTATAAGACTATTCGAGTAAGCTAACGTATAACTTCTATGAGCTGTATTCTCCGTCCTAAACTTATCTAGGGGTGGTCGATTACGTAACCAAGATCACACATAATAACTTAAGTCAGTGTTAACTTAGGCATCCATTTTAAATACGGTCGTGATCGACTAGTCTTTTAGCCTAGACAGACACGTTAAGACATTGGAATGCAAAAAGTGAAAGACATGTCATCTAAAGATAAGCCGACTTGGACGAAGTAATTAACCTATCAGTACACCATCGCACTGCAGTTGACGACCAGCCGGCTTGCGCGTTGCGACAGCTGACAACCAGACACGGGTAAATGGACACCTGCCGCCATACAAATTACACGCACTGTAGATACCTATTCCAACGCTTGGTAACAAACAATGTTGTTAACCGTATCTAAAACAAAAGACGCAACGCACAGCGCCTTCATCGATCCGTCCGTGAAAGGTTTTTGCGTATAACCTTGCTCGCAAAGAACAATACGCTAAAATATTTTCGTTGAAATCTAGGTCAATGAGTATGTACGGAACTCACGTAGATGAAAGTTGATGGATATATTGAGGAAATTGTGATTTACGTATAAGAGAGATAGGAACGGTGGGATTTTGTAGTCGGACGGAACCGTCGCGTTCGAAAAGTTACAATGGCTATAAATATGAAAGACTTCTGTTTAATCAAAGAACATCACTGCTGTAGCTGTAACGAATACAATATTGCAATGGACTTTGATGTTTTTATGCGAGATAAGCCATTTCACATTATTATGATATGCGCTAGGAAATGTTCTTCGCTCTAAATAGTATGAGCTATGCTATGTCGAATACTTGATTCTTGTTTCATGGTAGGAGGGACATACCGCATACACTAGATTTTGACGTAGAGTTGAAACCCGTAATGATAAATAACAATTCATGGACAACGCT
This sequence comes from Antitype chi, assembly GCA_947359405.1. Lineage (NCBI taxonomy): Eukaryota > Metazoa > Arthropoda > Insecta > Lepidoptera > Noctuidae > Antitype > Antitype chi. The sequence goes on from OX375812.1 coordinate 16,662,046, forward strand.
TTTTTTGATCGTGTGTTTCTTTCAGTAAATTCATGAAAACCGGCTCCAGTCTTGGTTTTTTAACGCATACCACACGTTTACCAGTGAGGCTAACTTATGATATTATAATGGTATTACAAAACTCGTTTAGGCCGTATGCCGCACGCACAGGCTATTAAGGAGTAAGAAAAAACTGACGCGCGTTAGTTATGCACCAATGAAATTAAAAAAATACGTATTCTATAACCATCGCATGCATATTACCGCGTAACGTATCGGGGATTGAATTTCATCTAATCGGTAAATGCTTTTTATTCTTTTAACTCGCTATCAAACCAGTATTTTTTTCGCGCCGTCGTTTTTTGCAACGAAGCAGTTGCAGGTCAGCCTATCATTTATGTAAGATATTTTTAACCTGCAACATTGCTTCTAACCTGCTTCCACACGAGCTGGTCATGGAAAATTTACGTACATCGTTCTATTGCTACTTATGTCCTGCCGAAAACAAATGTAAGTAGGTAGGGGAGATAAGCCTAAATCGGGTACCCCGCCTAAATCGGGTATGCTTGTTTGCGCGCGTGTTACGTCTATTAGTGAGAATGTATGAGTGCAGCGAGGTGGCGTGACAGTCGGCCAATCACAGGCAGTCGGCTCTCCGCTGTGACGCAAGCGCTTGCAAGGTAAGATTGAAAACAATATTTTTGATGGTTTTACTAAAAAAAAATGACTTTTGGTAACAGTGAATACTCAAATATTGTATGGATTATGTTTACTTAAGTTTTGTGTTGTGATTTTGTAAGGAATTATGCATCTAAATTAAAAAAAAACTTGTGGCATTCCTGCATTTGGTTTTGAGGTTATGGCGGTTAAAAATAAAAACAAGCGTTTGGGCATAACGGGTAGGGGTAAAACGGGTATGTACCCGATTTGCCCTAGTATGGTCATGTAAGTAGTTTGGGTGGTTGAAATGAGGATTTAATTAAGATTTTTGTTTTGTTTTATTCTAGATGGTTAACAAATATAAAAGAAAAACCTCTAATGCATCATGGGACGAGGCAGTTATGAAACTTGCTATGGAAGAAGCTAGCAAAACCTCAGTGAAAGGTGCGGCTAAGAAGTACGGTATAAACTTATCCACGTTGCAGCGGCACATCAAAAAAGGATGCCCGAAGAAGAAACTTGGCAGGTACACAACTGTATTCACGGATCCTCAGGAACTCGAGCTTCTTGAATATGTGTTTCATATGGAAGGTTTGTTTTTTGGACTGACCAAGAAAGAATTCTTAGAACTCGTGTACCAATATGCCGAAAACAACAATATTCCACACCCATTCAAAAATGGAATGGCAGGTGAAGATTGGTACATTGGGTTTAAAGGACGACATCATGATTTAAGTCTACGCCGTCCAGAACCGACGTCATTAGCACGCGCTAGGGGTTTTAACAAACCACAAGTACAGAGGTTTTTCGATTTGCTAGAGGGAGAGATCGATAAACATAAAATTGACGCGACGCGCATTTACAATGTTGACGAAACTGGAATTCAGACTAATAGCAACAAGCCGCCTAGAGTTCTTAGTAGATCAGGAAAAAAACAGGTTGGTGTGATATCTAGTGTCGAGCGTGGTAAACTCACAACAGTGGTTTGCTGTTGCAATGCAGCAGGTGCGTTTATACCCCCATTTTTAATCTTTGGGAGAAAGCGAATGGTGCCAAGACTCCTAGATGGCGCTCCACCTGGATCAGTCGCAAGCTGCACAGACAACGGCTGGATAAATGGCCCAACATTCTTAGACTGGCTTCGACATTTTGTGGCTATGACTAGGCCAACTAGTGAGCAAAAAATAATTTTAGTAATGGACAATCACGTGTCACATAAATATTTAGAAGTCCTGGATTATGCTTCAAAGAACAATATAATTTTTGTGTCTTTTCCACCACACACAACGCACCGATTACAGCCTTTGGATACGTGTGTTTACGGACCACTTAAAAATTATTTCGAACAAGCTGTTTCGGTATTTCAGCGTACCCACGTCGGGCGCATTATTTCACAGTATGACGTGGCCAGATTGTTTGGTGAAGCCTACATGAAAGCGGCCAGTGCCCATAACGCAATAAAAGGGTTTTCATCAACTGGCATTTGGCCAACCAATCGGAACGTATTTGACGAAAGTGATTATATGCCATCTACTTTGACAGACAGGCCGGAGCCAGTTACTGGAAATGAGGAGTCGGCAAATATTCAACCCGCTGTGTTGAATATCGAGATACCTACTAACGATAACACCGATATTACAGAAACACCGACTATTTTAAGCGAAACAGCAGAAGTGACAGCAGGACAAACTGAAGAAACAGCACCTGAGATGCAGTCCAACAATTCTCCGCCACTAGTAGCTGACACAGACTTGGAGTTACAGGTTACTGAAGTCAACAGGCCCACAACTCCGGAAATGCAGCCGTCACCACCAATAAAACAGCATAAAACTCCAATAGACATCAGACCACTCCCTCAAATCACACCGAATATAACTACACGAAAACGTAAGGCACAAAAGGCTGAAATACTAACAAGCACACCAGTAAAAGAGGAACTAAGGGAAAAAGAAAACAAAAAGAAGAAACCTACTAACACTAAACTTAAGGCAGTGAAGAAAAATTTAAAGGAACCCAGCACTAATGAGAAGGAAGTAATAGCTTGTTGTAGTAATACCAACAAGAGACAGGTAAGATCCAAACGTGGTCCAAAAAACAGTCAGAATGACAAAACTGAATACGCTTGCTTAGTCTGTGCTGAACTATATACTGAACCACCTCTAGAAGATTGGATCAGGTGTGACGATTGTGACATGTGGGCTCACGAAGCCTGCACTTCATATTCTGGCAGAGGCAATTATTACTGTGATGCCTGCCAAGAGTAATTTAATTTTTATTTAATTCTTATTTACTAGTTTTTATTTAGTTGTTTTGTTCCACCGATGATTTATAATTTAAACAAGATTAAAGATTGAATACGGGTCTAATTAAACATTTAGGAAGTTTTAATGAGCAAATATAAGTGATCTCATGTTAAAGTATTTTGTAAAACTATAAAAATAACAATAGGTACTCTAGTTTATTTTTAAATTCTTCTTAGTAGCTGTTTGTTGCCAAAGATGATTTATAGTTTAAACAAGATAAGATTGAATATGAGTCTGATTAATAATTTAAGACGCTTAAGTGATTTTATGTTAATAAATATTGTAAAACTATAAAAATAAGTTGATTGTTCTCATTATATAGCCTTTACCCGTTTTGCCCTGATGAGGTACCTGATTTAGGCCCCCTATAAGGGCAAAACGGGTATTTGGAAGGGTCTCCTAATTTCTGTTTTTCTAAGATTGTTGAAGAGAATGGTTATGTTTGTTATTTTTTTATATACTATATTAAATAAACATTTCCTTTAGTAAAACTATTTGGTACATTTTACGTTTCTAAGTATTTTTTATTTCACATGTCCCTTAGCGTACCCGTTTTAGGCTTACCTCCCCTACCTTACATATGTTTTTGACGGACGAGCGAAGGATACATTTCTTGTAACTGGACAGCAAACGTCAGGAATCGTGATAAAAGTGCAGCAAAGAAACAAATTCGCGAGAACTTTATCATTTTCTTGGTAAGTTGAATCATATTTGGAATGGCATTTATTTGCAGAATTAACGGTTTTCTGTGGTTTGTTCGTGTTTATTCTTTAATTATTATTGTATAAAAATTTATCCACTGATTTGAAAAAGATAACATGAAAATGTAAAGCTGAAGGACTTGCAAACGTAATGTCTGAATGTCGTAATTTCTGAAAGCACAGGAAAACGAAGCAATATTTATTTCCTTTGCTACAATAATGCATCAGCTAGCTACCTACCATTCAGTCGTGAAAGTAAGTACATACCTTGGTCTTAAGACTAACCTGACAGACGGCGATCTTATCGCTGTTTATCTGGCAGATCAAGTAATGACTTCCGATAGTAAAGTGTTAGATATAAAACACATTTCTTAGGAACCTACTGTTGTGTCTATCGAAGGCCGAAAATCATTAAAAGAATAATCGCTGTTAAGTTTCTAAACGAACTCAACAAAGGGGCTTAGAAACCTACTATTGTGTTACTGCAGGCTGAAAATAAAAAAGAGAAAAATCCCTGAAAATCTAAGGCCTTCTTGTTAGCGTCTTGATAGCGATCTAAATACAGTCAGCCCAGAATTTGGCTACGAGTTTGGCACTTTCAGCAGCGTCCGTCAACTCCTGCAGCGTGCAGACAGCAGGACACGCTGGACAAGACATTAAGTGCCCCAATGTTTGTGGGACAGCACCACATTTACACTCCAGGTCATCTGTGAATCTCCACCTTAGCAGCTTCTCGGCTTTACTTCGGTGTACCTGAGGTCCAAGGCCTCATATGTACTTACTCCCTAAGTATTGCATTGCCTTGCATAACCATCATATTTTTTTTAAATTTGTTTTAGTTGAGTGTTTTATTTATTTCCTATGTTATGTTATAAGTAGTTATTTTGTACCTACCGAACTTTTTTGTTGTTGTTTAAGTTAAGTGTTTACCAGTGGAAACTTGTAAATGGCCTTCAGTTTCATATCTATATCTTTTTATATATAAAAATGAATCCCTATTTCCTTTGGTCACGGCATCACCCGTGAACGACTGGACCAATTTTGCTAATTCTTTTTTTGTTTTGTTTGTTATTGTCTGGAGAAGGTTCTTAAGAAAGAATCAAAATAAAAAAGTTGCGAATTCAAAATTAATAGTTAAGACAAGACAACGTCTGTCGGGTCAGCTAGTTGTTTAATAAAATTGTTTATGTCAGTTGTAAGTTTCCCGAATAAAATAAAATAATCAGCCTATATAATGTTCCTACTGCTGGGATACCAATGGGGGCTGTAATCTATGTAAAGTGAAGCGCTTGCCTGGATTAGAACCCACGACCGTACTCGTATGCCGGAGCCGTTATCACTTGGTCTTAAGGTTCAAATTAGGAAAACTCGGAATTTTACAAACTTTTATTTTCAGCTAAATATAACCAAGGACAAAATGCACACAGTTTGTTTTTGTCTGGTAAGCAAACGATCTTTACCATCGAGTGACATCATCGAGTAATTTTACCCAGCCGATGCACTTTCCATATAATTTGATCGTCAAATCACTTAAAATTCTATTACACATACACAGTAATTTCACTGCAGTCTGCATTATGGAAACAATACGACTCTCTCTTGGCCATCAAGTTTTTGCCAAGAATGTAATCTGCTATAACATAATGCGAAACTTTCTCGCACGATGATATTCAGATCAGCGTACTGATTTGATGATCTGATCTTTCAAAGAGAAAATTATGAGTTCCAACCGTTTTCACAACAATGTAACAATAGGTGTAATGATGCTAAAATAACTCACTTAGAATTTGCCAAAGCAAAAGTGTAATTGCAGAACATTTTAATCTACATGATTAAGTAATTTGAGACGGTGCAGCTCGGATTTACTTGTTTAAGGGGAATCTAGTCGCGGGCTCGAACTCACTGGTGGGCCTGGCTAAAAAGCACTCTGTCTCACCAGGCATCGTGTCCGAGAGAGGTAGTATCAGTGATGAGCAGTTAGACGCTAGTCTACACGCATAACGTTATTGAGTGAGATGATCATTTATAGTAAAATAGGCGCGTAAAAGTTGAGAAAAGTCCGTCGGAAGTCCAGGTTTTATGAAAAAACTACTGCATAAATCCATGACCAATAAAGTTAATTGAACTTTTAGATTTTTGAGATTTTACATTTCTTTTATTACCTACATTAACACGCCCAAAGTTAGGTTAAATTAGCAAGTAAAACGAATCGTTGTTGGCTCCTAACTTTTTAATGGCATGAGACAAAACCATACCATATTGAATTTTTGATGTTCTTACATTGTCGAACAGTGGAGTAATACACTCCCGAAATTTGTATGGAAAAAATGTCGACTAGATTCACCTTAAGAAGAATGCGCTAAGGTGCTGCCTAGCCTTTTCCCAACTATTTAGGGTCGGTTTCCAGTCTAACCGGTTGCAGCTAAATACCAGCATTTTACATGGAGCGACTGCCTATCTGACATCCACAACCCAGTTACTGGGTAATACGATACCCCTTAGTAAGACTGGTTGTCAGGTAAGGTACTCCGCGAAATTCAATTATTCTGACGTTATATGCGATTTGCAGGTCAGGTTTGCAAAAAAACAAATCAAATTGGCAGAAAATTTACAGGTCGCTGTCAGGTAAGAAATATGGCTTTACAGAATTAATAATAATATCATCAACACAAGCCTCCAAGTTCATATGATCCCATTGAATGAATGAATGAATTGAAATTGTCATAAACTGACGATCGATTTGAAATTCGCAGGCTACTTTGACGCTTCGCCATTATCATGTTCATACAAATCTTATGGCCAAGCAAGTAGATAAGTCTATTTTTTAAATAAAATTATAAGTACCTATTCATTTTTGCATGATAGAGCGTTTTACTTGAAAAGCTCTTATTACAAAACGATTGCTAAGTGGTTTAGCTACTTCATGCTATAAAGCAATAAAAAACCGGAGAAGTTATTTTACTTCCAAATGCAAATCCCACGACTTATGATGACGGCAGCATAATTTGCAAACTAAATGTTACAAAAACGGTTCAATTGTTCATAATATCGCATTGTACGGCCATACCAATCAAATGGGCTGTCACACAGCAATTCACAGAGTACTTTTTTATCAGCAATTAAATGAAGACAATGTGACAGCTGCATGGTAATGACTCACTGAGGAATCACTCACAATGAACGACCCCTGACATATGACTTTCAATTTGACGTTTAGAAATACTTGGTTGGGAAATATTTTAGGATAATATTTTATAGTTTGATTGCACTTTATTGATACTTTTTGTTTATGTTATGGCTAGTGGCTAGACTTCAGGCATAGTTTCTTTTTGTGACACACAAAAAGAAACTATGCCTGAAGTCACATGGTACATGTACACAGGGTGGCATCGACGCGCAAACTGAAACGCGCAAAATGAATTCGGCACATGATTTTAAAACGCGAGAAATTTTTCGTCGGTTATACAAAAATAAAAAGATATTATTTTTTAGTTATGCTACCTACCCCACACCAATTCGTATAGGTACCATTACTTGCTATGTAAACAGCAGTGATAGGAAGCAGTAGCATATCATCGAGGTACATAAAGTGGATTAAAAACGTATTATCGAGGCTAACGCAAGAATTACCGAAGCAAAGTTTATCAAATGTATATGGGACCACCCCTGAAGCATATCCTATCCATTAAAAAAAGTTTTTTTTTTTAAAATAAACCATAAACTATTTCATCGCAGGGAGGTTACTGAATCCATGATAACGGGTTGCGCGTCAATGTTCCTGCCACCTGTATACGATAGCGTGCCGTGTTAAGTATATCGGTCTATAATTTATCGAATTTAAGTTTATGTTAATATATTCAAATATGCTTTAGCGCTAATTTTAATCACGACAGTTTGGTGCAGTATAGACTAAAGTCTATACTGCACCAAACTGTCGTGATTAAAATTATCCATGACCAATAAAGTTAATTGAACTTTTAGATTTTTGAGATTTTACATTTCTTTTATTACCTACATTAACACGCCCAAAGTTAGGTTAAATTAGCAAGTAAAACGAATCGTTGTTGGCTCCTAACTTTTTAATGGCATGAGACAAAACCATACCATATTGAATTTTTGATGTTCTTACATTGTCGAACAGTGGAGTAATACACTCCCGAAATTTGTATGGAAAAAATGTCGACTAGATTCACCTTAAGAAGAATGCGCTAAGGTGCTGCCTAGCCTTTTCCCAACTATTTAGGGTCGGTTTCCAGTCTAACCGGTTGCAGCTAAATACCAGCATTTTACATGGAGCGACTGCCTATCTGACATCCACAACCCAGTTACTGGGTAATACGATACCCCTTAGTAAGACTGGTTGTCAGGTAAGGTACTCCGCGAAATTCAATTATTCTGACGTTATATGCGATTTGCAGGTCAGGTTTGCAAAAAAACAAATCAAATTGGCAGAAAATTTACAGGTCGCTGTCAGGTAAGAAATATGGCTTTACAGAATTAATAATAATATCATCAACACAAGCCTCCAAGTTCATATGATCCCATTGAATGAATGAATGAATTGAAATTGTCATAAACTGACGATCGATTTGAAATTCGCAGGCTACTTTGACGCTTCGCCATTATCATGTTCATACAAATCTTATGGCCAAGCAAGTAGATAAGTCTATTTTTTAAATAAAATTATAAGTACCTATTCATTTTTGCATGATAGAGCGTTTTACTTGAAAAGCTCTTATTACAAAACGATTGCTAAGTGGTTTAGCTACTTCATGCTATAAAGCAATAAAAAACCGGAGAAGTTATTTTACTTCCAAATGCAAATCCCACGACTTATGATGACGGCAGCATAATTTGCAAACTAAATGTTACAAAAACGGTTCAATTGTTCATAATATCGCATTGTACGGCCATACCAATCAAATGGGCTGTCACACAGCAATTCACAGAGTACTTTTTTATCAGCAATTAAATGAAGACAATGTGACAGCTGCATGGTAATGACTCACTGAGGAATCACTCACAATGAACGACCCCTGACATATGACTTTCAATTTGACGTTTAGAAATACTTGGTTGGGAAATATTTTAGGATAATATTTTATAGTTTGATTGCACTTTATTGATACTTTTTGTTTATGTTATGGCTAGTGGCTAGACTTCAGGCATAGTTTCTTTTTGTGACACACAAAAAGAAACTATGCCTGAAGTCACATGGTACATGTACACAGGGTGGCATCGACGCGCAAACTGAAACGCGCAAAATGAATTCGGCACATGATTTTAAAACGCGAGAAATTTTTCGTCGGTTATACAAAAATAAAAAGATATTATTTTTTAGTTATGCTACCTACCCCACACCAATTCGTATAGGTACCATTACTTGCTATGTAAACAGCAGTGATAGGAAGCAGTAGCATATCATCGAGGTACATAAAGTGGATTAAAAACGTATTATCGAGGCTAACGCAAGAATTACCGAAGCAAAGTTTATCAAATGTATATGGGACCACCCCTGAAGCATATCCTATCCATTAAAAAAAGTTTTTTTTTAAAAAATAAACCATAAACTATTTCATCGCAGGGAGGTTACTGAATCCATGATAACGGGTTGCGCGTCAATGTTCCTGCCACCTGTATACGATAGCGTGCCGTGTTAAGTATATCGGTCTATAATTTATCGAATTTAAGTTTATGTTAATATATTCAAATATGCTTTAGCGCTAATTTTAATCACGACAGTTTGGTGCAGTATAGACTAAAGTCTATACTGCACCAAACTGTCGTGATTAAAATTGTTAGACAGTGAACATAAATGTTCACTGTCTAACACTGCATCTAGACTACAGTGAATGCACTAAGTTGGCATGACTTGGTTGTGATGACAATGATCTGACGCGATACTGTTTAACGAAACGTTAAACACCAGTGTTATAATTTATTGTGAAATGTAATAAAAGTAACACTTGCGATTTGTTTAAGGATGACTTATTACAGTCATTACATACCTACCAGCTGCTGCCCGCTTGGATAGATATCGGAAAGGGACAAAAAGTAGCCTAGCCAGCAAAAGCCTTTGTTAGTCCTTATAACATCAGCTATCTGCCAGTGAATGTCCCGTCAAAGTCCAGCCGTTTCGAGATTAGCCGGAACAAACAGACAGACGGACAAAAATTTATATTATTTCTTAAAGTACCTACCGTATATATTACCTACTTTCATATTTGCAATTAATAAAAAGCTGTTATTATGACATTTCAAACAGACACTTCAATTTTATTTATTTGTTTAAGTAGATAGTCGATGAGAAAATGTCTCGATTTGACGTTTTGAAAATGACTTAGCAACATTACTTAATTGGTAAATAGGTCTAATAGTGTTGTTGATGATAAAAGATTATAATTAGGTAAGTACTTGAGACATTATCCGGGGAAAACACAAAATATGCTGTTTTGTGAACCACTTTACAGCGGCTTTTATGATAGGATTTTTCTAAATGAGAAACCAAGTAGGTAGGTAATTACGTAATTCCTCCACAACGCTGACAAGCGGGTTAGTGACCCAAAAAAAAAATACATACGTTTTACGCAGGTAGGTATTAAATACCTATGTAATAGTTGAACATAATTTTTTGGTAGAGAATTAAATTATACGACAACATTGCCTGGTCTTGCATACTCATTTTGATTGTCAAGCAAGGTTATTTTGTAAGAATGATATTATGATTGAGAACGGTTACAAAATTGATCCAATTTTATTTTGTAATCTGGATTTAAGTGTTTATTAAACATCAGTTAATCTCTTATGTGTCATTACAGTACTTCAGACCTCCAACGCATTTCAATACTGTGTTCAGTACCTACATAAACGTCACAAAAGTGCGTAATAAACTTGTTAAGTGGTTATAAAACTTATTTTACTGTCGACTGCGGGTAGTTGCGAAAACATTGAATTGTACGACTGTACAAGTATGAGGAAAAACAATGACGGTTGCGCTTGCGACGCTACGGAGGTCGGTATGCCACATTCTCTACGATGAATGAGTAATAACATTTGCCGCTGTTAAAATGTTATATGTCATCATTAGGAAACCGAAAGAGTTAGCTAAATGCAATTTCATAAAAATGAGCGCAGTAACTGGGGAAGAAATTATTTCTAATGTCTCTTTGACGAATCGTGAAGTTTTGTGAGGATCGATTTTAACAAAGTGTAATCGTCTCAATCCGCAGGCCAGGATATTCGAAATAGTATAGGTAAGGTACTCGTAAGGTAGAACCAGTGATAGGTATGGGCTCCGATTTACTAATTGTAGCTCGAAGGTTCGAAGGCAGGCGCTTTACTCTGTGTAAATAATTTCATCACCACTGCTCTCAAAACGGTGAAGGAAAACATCTTGAGGAAACCAGCATGTCCAAGAACCAAAAATTCGAAGACGTGACATCTACCAACCCGCACTGGGCTCGCGTGGTAGAACAGTTCCAGCAGTGGGAATATTATAGGCTGACTAGCTAGAACTTATTATATTCATAACATACAAATATTACAAGATTTAACCTTAAACATTATAGAGCGTAGAGATTTAAATCTCTTTGTAACTATCAGGTAGAGCCTTGCTCCAGACATTACCAATCTTAATAACTGTGGTTAAGTATCTTGATTTCAATTTATTCTCAGCAAAAAATAGTCGCAAGTTAATGTATAAGGTAAGGTAGGCTATGTATTACCTACCTACTAGTTAATAAATAACCGAAGGAGATTATGAATTATCGTATCCGTTTCTAACTCATGTAACGTTGAGAGTTCAAGATCAAAGTACGAAGGTTGCTTATGTTATGTTGGAGAATTAATATTCATCATGGCCGACACTTCAGTCAAGAACTCAAGACACTAGAAGTAGTAGTTAAAATAGTTACTTTTGGTTTATGTGATTTTAGGCGAATTTCTAAGAGTTGGTTGAAAAAAAAGGAGATATGCAATCGCTCCATGTTAAGTACTGGTATGTCGTATCTTCATCCGGTTAGACTGGAAGCTGACCCCAACATACATAGTTGGGAAAAGGTTCGGCAGATTGATTTGTTGGAAAACTGCAATAATGGCTTTTTGCTGCTGTTATCTTGGTGGTGAAGCCAGAAAGTAAGATTGTGCTTACGACATGTCATGCTTGAGTACTTGAGTTGTGGATAGTCTTGTCAACTACTTCTTTAGATATGTTGTCAGCGTTGATGTAGGGATGTTGGGTTAATTTTGCAAGAATCAAACAAGTAATTTCGTAACACACTAACAGCAGGAATGGCTTTCATTTTCACAGTTCAACAACATTCATTGCGTTATATATGTTGTTGAGCAGACACATTTCTCGAACATATGAAGCAAGGGATTAGCAAAATCCTTCCAAATTATGTCAATTCTGATTGATTGTGTGTCAATTAGGGTGCTGGTTAATTCTTGCTAAAGTTACGTCCATGTTTTTAAGTCAAATGTTTATACTCTATGACTGCACAATGTTAGTATTCCAAGTTGATTTATTGTGTTCGCCGACACGGATCCATGATCATAACTTTAAAGAATTATCCTGAACTGGTTTATTTCACGTTCCATTGTCTGCTGTAATGATGTTTATGTATAGACTGCTTAATTACTTATCGGTTGAAATCTTACAAACAAGTCTAGGTATAATAACTGCTTGACTATGAGTATATTCGCTGGTGAATTGTACCCATATTATCGCTATTCATTTGAGCAGATTTCATGGTTTAAATAACTACGTAGTTACCTACTCATTTACCTATACTTTTCCATTACACTGTGCAGCTACTTACCTACCTGTTTATAGGTACATATTGCATTTATTTTCCTGAATTACCAAAATACATATTAGGTATTTATAAGCACGTTATGTAGAGAAAATTTCATACAGGAAATAATGTTTGGGCAGTTACATCAGTTGCAGCTGATACATTATCAAATTCGCTAAGTCTTATCAGATATCAAGATGATAATTAAACCAATATCAGTGAAATGATAACGAACAGCAGACTCTGTCAAGGTCTGTGCATGTTTCATAATGTTAACCTTAAAAGTAGGTAAGTAAATAAATTACTCAGTTAAAATCATATTTTAAGCAATAGCATGACGAGCATGAATCAGCACGATACACACCAGTACCGTTACTATTGAAGACGCACAGAGGGACGTGCTCGAAGCTGTTAAACGCACCGGTAACACCACGTAACTCCAATATGCACCAACCTAATACAATTATGATTATTTACACCTTGTTATGGCTATTGTTCGACAATAGCCTATAGAAAGGACGAGTCACACAGTCATCAAACGCTAACAGATAATTGCTACAATAAACAACAATACGTAATACATCACTATAAATCTTTCCTGTTCAATGCTCGTGACCATAAATATCCTTTAGAAAATAAACCATGACATTAATCGTCGAAGATAATCTAAATCTAACTAGAAAGGAGGACCTATAGAAAGCGGTACCGTAAACGCCAGCGTAACAGACGTTATTCAAGCAATTCCATGCTTCGATTCTATTTAGTTTTGTGTTCTTTGCGTTGCGAATTGCTTGGAGAGTTCAACGTCTAGGGCGACGGCCACGCCACCGAGCGCCGCTCACACAGCCTTGCGAAACTAACCTTCGGTTCCTTGCAGGCACTCCAGCTCGACAGTGTAGTCCCACAGATCCAAGGAGTTCAGCCCGTTCAGCTCCCACGAGTTAAACGAGTCGCACTGTTCCTGTTCCTCGCTCATCTTCCACCACTTCTAAGGGGTCACTCACGAAGTTTTTACGTGTCGGCGCTAGCGGCCATAGTTGAGCTAATTCATTGTAATGTGCGGTGGTAGTGTTGGGAGACGCGGCCGGAGCGGCGGCGCAGAACGGACTGAGGCGAGGCCGCCGCTCCGCCGGCGCTCGGCCGCAGCCCGCAGCACGGTGCAATTACCGCGCGCCATCGCCCGTCCGCCCCAATCTCATTCCAATCTCATTTCTTTCGATTACTCGACCAGAAGAAGAAATTAACAAATGTTGTCGTACAGCCGACGTAATTCATAATTGAACAAAAAGTCTAAACTAATCGCCGGAGAAAGTACACGGCTCGCCAATGTGCCACTGGCAATCAATCAGAAGGATATCGGTATAGAAAATTATACCTATAAGTGACGATGAGCTAGAAAGTGTTGGATCAATGCTTTCGCACGCTTTACATTTGTTAGCGTCATTATAGATTACCATCGATCATAATAACATAACAGCAGCAATTTGTATGGTCATAATCTGTTTGATGCAATTATGGGGGAATCTGGGTGATGTTCTTGTGATGTATCTGTCCAATCTGACATTTAAAATAGGAGTCCCGTTGTTAATATTCAAACCAACTATATACTTGATTATATTGTAGAGGTACATGTAGTGGAAGCGACGTCGGATGATGCAGCAGGTGTGGTACCCGCGACGTCTGATCGCGGCGCAGCTGATCGAATGCGTTCACTAGACCGAGACTACGCAGAGACGGCTTGTCATATCGAATAAATAGGACATTTCGTTACGCAATTGGTCATAATCCCACGACTTTAATATCGTGTTACTGAGTAAATTGTAGCCAAGTTATAAATAACTTATCTCATAAAACACCGCTAAGACTTCAACACAATGAAAAAGCATTGGAATTGAACTAATAAAGTAAATTGGAAACATTAATTTGCTCTAGTTAGTTTACCGTAGATCCGGGTTCATAATTCAGTTTTATCTTCATCATCAGTTTATTTATTGATATCTAACCACAACAGTGTTATTATCAGCACGTACTAATTGAAGAGTTCGCTTAGTTCTCGAGTGGAGTTTAAATATTTATCAATGATCGGTTCGTCCTCAAGACAGGGTCATCAGTTGTTACGGGTCAGCTAAAATTGCTCCGTCAAGATATATGCAGTTGAAAATAGAAAGTGAATACCAAAACATTGTAATTAATAGTTCTCAGACAAGACACGGTGAATCTGTAATTCAAACATTGAAACCTCTTGATTTTATTCTTTAAATTGATATGTTTGTTTATTGCTATGCTGACACGAAGTAGATAGAAACTCAACTAATCATAATGTAGATTGTTCTGTCACTTTACATTTCTGTGCAATTTTATTTCGTGTATGTAGTGTTATAGTATCAATCAATGGGACTACATTATAATACGTCGTCAAGAATGAAAGAAGTCTCAAATTCCAATTTCCTTTCTATAGGGCTATTATTATGGATTCTTAACTCGTCTATATCCTGACTATATTCGCCACAATCAATTCCCATAAAACAATGGCAACTTTTTGTGTCAATCACGTCCAGTAAGGGAAACAGCTAACAAAGATGCAGTTGCTATGTTAATTGAGAAGTTACAATTTACGTCTTTGTCCTATAACTGTTCCGTGGGAACTTCTGATTACATGCACAGCAGTAAGAATGAATGTGTGAATAAAATGGTCTTTAAAACATGACGTGCTGAGTGAATTGTCTTCGTCTCATGAATTATTCTCGAACTGCGGTTGGCCAACGTCCGTGTCGGCTCGTCAGCACGAATGTTCGGGTGCGTTGACACAACAAGTAATTTATCTCAATTATGTGCTACCAGAAGTAAATGTTATGATAGTCACGCTAGCTTTTTCCGCGGTACACTTTTCAGAATCTTCCTCATGTTTATTTGGTTTTTGAATTCTTTTGTCTCTCTCTCTCTGCTTGAAATGGAAGATTAGTTTTACTATCTGCACCACCGCTGTTAGCTACGTTAGCTGCTTGTCCTAATGGTGATGGTGTCACACACTAATGTATGTTACTAAGTCATTTTTTCTTCGCCATCGTGTACGCACTTCACATCTCTGAATGGAAAGGTGGGACGATGGGTTTAAGATAATCGTAACTTATGCGATTGAGAAAATATTACTTTTATGATGAAAGTTATAGAAAGAAAAAACCGTGAGTGCATCCAATGTTGGCATGAATGACTGTGGGACTGTTAATGGAGTATGAAAAGATTGGCAATCTTTCGCTGAATCTAAATATCACCATCAATAACTTCAATCAAAATAAATAGGAAAATATAAGGAAAAATGGGTCAACAGCTCTGCATTGTGATCGTGTTTGATCGCTAAAATTAAACATATGGGGGAAAATCATAGTCCTTGTTTGTGAAAACAAGAGTGTTTTAAAAGTGATTATGGTTCTAATTAAGTAAACATTGCTAGTAAAATGCACTTCCAAAACTCTGTAGATAATCTTGTTTACATTGATGAATAATCGTAATTTTTATCCATGCAAGTGGTTGTATAAATATTCTTGTCAAGAAAGAGTAAGGCGTGGAATAAGTGGTCGATTATTTTTAAGCGATGATGGTTGTTTATAACGTCATCTTTATCAAAAATCAAATTAATTTCCAATTACCAATAATATTTCATAAGCAACCTTAATCCTTAATGACTTGACACACATTTAACAGATATCACTCAACATTTAGTGAACGTGTTTTGAATTTATCGAGACATTATTCGATATCCGTGTTTGTTATGATGATTTCAGCAAATAATTGAAACATACCTTCAAAAAAGGTCGAAATTATTTCATTATCTTGAATAGACGGTCATAACCTTTCTGCAGATTTAATAATAGGTAGGTTTCAAAGATTGCTAACATTTCGTGAACTAGTCGTGCGTTTAAAATTGATTAGAATCCACAGTTTCTGGCGGCGAGATGGTCATTACTCGCTCGTTAGCCTACGTACGGCGAATATTTTTAAAATATTTGGAGGTTTAATACTTTTATTACCTAGGTACCTATATTCTTCTTGGACATTACTGAGATTGGTAAAAGAAAACATCGTGCGGAATCCTGCATAACACAGTAATCAATCATATTGAAGCATATTGCTAATCCATTGCTTTGTCTGCTCAAAAAGACTGTCTGCTCAGCAACGTTGATAACGCAATGAATGTTGTTGAACTGCCAAAATGAAAGCCAATCTATCTGGATTTGCCTCAAAGAGATGTCAGCACCAACTGGTGGGGTTGGCCGATGTCTGCCAGGGGTGCGGGTGGTTCGAAAGAGATTCCGTGGCCCCTGGCACACAGGCAACTGAGGAAACACGGGTGGGTTTTAGTCAGTAAAAGTCAGACACGCCCTCCTGCTCCGGCTAGAGCGGGAGAAGTTATTTGATGATTTTCAATCCTTAAAAAATAAACACCTCTGGATTTCAACTTAATATAAGTCAGAAATCGTCTCGTCTGTATGAGAAGATGGCTTTGCCCGGCAGTGGGACAGTAATACACTGGTTTTATTGTTATCTTCTGGTGTTAAGTGAATGTTTCAAGGCGTTATGATCCCAGGCGGATTCCCGGCCACCGTTGGCGCGGGCTTGCGGACGGCGAGTAATGGGTAACTCGCTGTCCGGTAAGGACTAAGCCCGGGTCGACGGCGCGTTGTGTTCCGCACGCGCCTCAAAAAGATGTCAGCACCAACTGGGGTCCGCAAGGGCCGATGCCTGCCAGGGGTGCGGGTTGTTCGAAAGAGTTACCGTGGCCCCTGGCACACAGGCAACTGAAGGAACACGGGTGGGTTTTTGGTCAGTAAAAGTCTGACACACCTCCTACTCCACCCAGAGCGGGCGAAGTTATTTGATGATTTCCCAACCTCAAAAAAAAGGCGTTATGATTGTTACCTATTTCTTTCAGTCAGAGTAGTCAGATCTTGCAATTTGTACAGTCAACTTTAACGGTTATCTGTCAGAAATACTAAAATTAATTAAGCATAGTTAAGTAGCTTTTTCTACTTGGAAGTTGAACACGTAGAGCGAAGTTCTCGTTTACATTCATTCACCCTGAGATTGAATATTATTGCCTGATTGAATCGCGTGCGATTAGATATTATAGATTAAGGAGATAAGCTTATTGATGACAAGATGTAAATAATAGGTAGGCATCACTATTAAAACTTCTAAACTGTTGCAATTTTGTGATTCCTATTCCAATCTCAACGAAATCCAATAAATAGGTACCTAATACCTACTTTTCAATATTATTTAAGGTCAATAAAATGTTGTCGATAAAGCAAAGGTCAAAGAAAACGTGGTTTGTGCTTTTTTGTAATTTTTCTATGTGAAGTCACACCTTTTTAAAAGTCAGCCTCCCAACATCGTAATTGATTTGTGATGCTAATTAACAGAAACGCATATTTTATTTTATTTATTTGTCTAGCGTTTTTCCAACTATGTTGGGGTCAGCTTCCAGTCTAACCGGATGCAGCTGAATACCAGTAATTTACATGGAGCGACTGTCTTTCTGACCTCCACCTCCACATCGGTAAAACATAACCCCTTGGTAAGACAGGTTGTGAGACTTTCGGGCTTCTGAAGAGTGTAACAACTATCAAAAATCCACGATAGACAGCCGGTACTAGCTTAACGTGCTATCCACGGGATGGAGGGTTTTATGGTATCCATCCGAGGATCAACTGCGGCAAGCGTAGCTAAACGTGATCGATTGACCCGTGCGGCGGGTATTACTTAGCCGTAAGCCCCTCAAGCATGAGTACGAGAAGAGGTGTTAGATAATGGTCAGCTACACTATATCTTGTTACTCAGATGTGCAAGGTTGTAATGTAAGATGAAAATTCTGACACGACCGACGAATCGAATTATTTAATCTTGTCACTTCTCTTTCTTTTCGTGCCGACGGTACTTTGATTAATAGGTACAATTACCGATGTTGTTTGAGCCCAGTAGGTAATCACGTTGATTGTGGCATCAAAAAGTTCAGTTTTAGAATCAATCCGTCAACAGCTCTCTCTATTTTCTTTAGAACAACTCAGGCACAGATATAGGGAATGCAATGAACATTTGTGCACTTAGGTATGACCATTATTTTTTTGGTTTTGCTAGACTGTATAAACACAAGACACAAGCAGAGGTCGAGATTCGAGCTAGTGCGTCACTTTAGGAAGGTTGCATGTAACAAGAGATGTACCTACATATTTAGTCCAGCCATATTGCATTCACGCAGCGGTGTTAGTTACCAATCTCAGACTCATCAGTGGTCAGAAAACAAATGTTACCACCGTTACATAAATTTTGTTACTTACAAAATATCTTGCTCAATACACGTATCAGAGTATACAGGGGCGATAATCGGGGGTACCTACGTTGTGAAATTGGTACAATTGCTCAGTTTCGTAGTTGTGATAAAAAATGGTTTTATATAAACTTGTGACTTTATTGAAATAAAAGCCAAATTGCGATTATTCGAGGGCAAGAAATTGGTACTTAAATGCGAATCAATGGTAACTGATAAATTACACGCAGGGCGGATTTTTAGAAAAAGCTGTTAATGTAATAAGTTCTTATGCAAGAATGAACCAAGGCAGGAGGATACCCAAATTCAAACTTATTGAAAGAAAAGAGTCTTAAAAATCAGCGAAAGACTCATGAAAAAAAAGCCCACAAGACTTTTAAGACTCAGGTCCAATCGTAAATTTCGTTTTAAACCCTTCATGTTAAAATGGAATAGTAATTTAGCACATAATGGTCGGAAGCAGTTATGTATCTCCTGCGATGTACCACCTGACCTGGGATTACAGAATCGATTTCCCGTTAATATTTATTTATATCGATGACCTATCTATGACTACGTAACATAAATAATCTCCAGCAATTTGTGGTTAAGAGAAAGTGTTCCAGTCTGGATAAGAAACAGGAAGGGCACGGCGGCCACAAATGTCAGCTCATCGTTCCCATAGCGGCGCGGGCGCATGCCGCAATCTGTTGAAAGTAGAATCAATTTGTTTTAGAAAGTAGATTGTTCTATAGCCTCGCCTTTTGCGAATGCTTTGCGAATTATTTTTAATACATTTGCTGTTACGGAGATGAAGGTTCTAGCCTCAAAACTTTATTATTTCACTGTCTGTTGCAGCTTTGCAGGGCTGGCAACCAAATTTCTTTTTAATACCGTTTGCAGTTGTACATGAACTTGACATGTCTTCTGATTATTCAATCACATTGAGTTGCTAATCAGTCTTGCAATGAGTTGCTCTATTTCCGACATCTAGACCTTGAAACCTTGCCCTTTATTGCGACATTCTGCTCTCAATCTGTTTATTAAATTTTAGGGCCTCTAGTGATCACACCATGACGTTTAACACACCCGTAACGACTATCATTCCTCGTTCGTTCCTCTTGGCAATGAATATTCTCTAATTCGTAGGTATATGAGCAATGTACATAATGAATACGCATTCAGAAGTCTGAGCAGCGACCCTGAATAATATTTACCAACGTCTGTTGAACACGCTCTTTTATAAAAGAACCGCATGCAAGTTAGAATGATAGATGGCTGGAATTTTACGGTTTGCACGCATGCGCAATTGATCTACGTAACACATGACGAAACGTTGAGACGGCGACAAAATGCTGGTAACGAAATGCAGTGGCTTTGGACAGTGAGGGACCGTGACTCGTGCGTTACGCTTCAAAGGTTTTATTGTCTTTGTGGTATAAAGTTTTGAAGCCACAATCTGGTTACGTGTTTCATGATTCTGCCCTATTTTCGGTATGAATGTGTGCGGTGATCAAATATTTTCCTTCCAGGATAAATACTACTGTCATGACAGTCATGAATTGATGACGTGATTGTATTTGAATGAGTATATTTGGTTAGTTTTAAAAACCATAAAATACACCAAGAAATAACAAAGCTAACTCCCCATTATTTATAAACGTTGCGCAAAGTTATGAGACGTTTAAACGTCAAAAAATTTATAGTAACGCCGACGTTAGTCATAAGTAACGTTATAGTTGTTTTTTAGTTTGGTGTATACTGTAAGACTACTGCTTGTACAATTATTATTTCATCTCTGTGGAGCTACTGAACACATGACACATCATTACTTCATCTGTGTTTAGAAGCCTTTACAAACGAATCGTATTTGGGTCGATCACTGAATATTGAGAGCTTGACTCCGATTGATCCTTCAATTAATTTGCAATCAATCAATTGAACTGGAATGTTTCTCGAAAGGGCATTTGCACTGCTCGAATTCTTATCATAAAATATTGAGTGACATGAACGTTTAAGTTCACCTAAAAGATACAGACCTAATGTAGTTTTCAAACCCGTTTTTATCTATGGTAGATAGATAAAGCCTTTACAAATTCGGTCGGCTTAAAGTCGTTCACTGAATTGCCTAGCTGCATTGGAATGATGACCCAATTAATCTCGCATCAATCATTCACTTCAGTGTAGAGCTGGCAAGTCTCCAAAGGCTCTATGCTGCTCGACTTCTAACAAAGATTGAGTGAAGGCTCCACCGCAGAATTATTCAAATTTATTGACTATATAAATCAGAACAAAGAACGCATTGACTCGTGTCGCATTCTACTTTTATCATATAATCTTCTTGCAAATGTCGGCTTATCGGTGACATAATTACATACATTACTGCCTGGATGTACAAATCGAAACTGAATGTTATTTCGACTAGATTTGTATCGTGTGAAGTAACCGTTCAAATAACACTTGCATCACTTTACTACATAATTAAGTGTTTGTTTACTCGCATACATGTGGATATGAGGTCACCTCGCGCTCGGTACAATATCACTTGGGACACGTTATATTTATTAGACAACGCGTAATTCGATATTTTGTCTGGTAATTCTGAATGAAGCATTTGAGATATGAGTACCTTTGTTGATTAATTAAAGGTCTAGAAATCAGTAGTAACTTTAGACTATAAAATTACTATCAAGTAACGACAATTTGGATCATTAACATTAGCCGTAGAATATATACGTAGAATGTAGTTCTTTGTAGTAGCCGAAATCGGCTGGGTAGCATCATTATCATTATTTCTTACGAGTATATTTTTGACTAAAGTATAAGTAGAATAAGTTTTGGTAATAACATACGTTTTTCCAATTCACTTAGACATTGGCAGAATAGTCGACATCGGCTTTGCTTGCCATATGAAAAATAGAAAAGAATAAGCTATATTCGCAAAATATTCATCGTAAGGATTCGTTCGAACCCATAGGTAATATCATAAAACTTAGCCAGCCGTATAAAGCTGTAGATCCATAAATCACAGTAGGGATTGTAAAATGTAATTGGCCCTAAAAGACTACCTACGTCATAGAAAATTACAAGTATTTAGTATGCACGAGACGCTTTTCTATCACCTTATGTAGGTGCAGCGGTAATATCTTGGTTATATATTTCTTTTTCGTTACTACGAAATTAAATTAAATTAAATTAAATTTTTATTCAAAAACATAAGGTACAATGTTTACAGTTTTTCTTTAATCTACGTCAAGTTCACTCATGATTTGTGCCTGAACTAGGTAATCCTGTGTAATTGTATGAGTTCATATCTTGAAATAAGTAAATACGTAGTACCTAACAGGATTACATAGAAGACAAGGTTCTTACGTAAAGTGTTTGTAAATAACATTTAATAAAATAACATTAGCAGGTAGGTACTGTTTTTTCCTATTTTTGTTAACATGCAGGTGTTTATCGATTAACAAACAAAAACAAATGAAAGTGTGTTTAGGTTTTCATGACTTCTAAATAAATATCTCAGTACTTAATTTTATTTTGAATTTTCCTTGTTTGATAAATTTTTGAGAATTGCTAATCGTTTGTTGATACACCTATCAATCAGAAAGCAATTAGGCTAGATAACATTTTAGTGTACTTAAGACTCGTTTGGAACTCTTATTGGTTCTATTCAGTTAAGAAAATATATCAACCGTGTTGTCAATAAACCTAATAGGACAAAGGGATAGCTCTAGACCTGCATCCTTGTTAACTAACTAGGCCACGTGGCGTGTGAAGCAGAATTAACGTTCATTAAACACAACGGTCGATGAGAGTCCAGAACACGATACATGCACTGTGGGAGTTACAAGCAGGATTTTATTACGCGTAGGAGTTAAGGGAAATGTCCAATAAGTTCGTATTATACGTAATCTTCGTCTACAACTGCCTACAACTTGTCATCAAGTTGATAAATCTAGACCTAACTTTCAGGAACCATTAAGCGCCACTTAATTTTATCTCTCCCGTCAGAACTGTCTACACGGTCTACTGTTCTATCCCAAAGCAATGATAAGAATCGTAAGACAAGTTTTATATGAATTATGTAACATATTGAAGGGTTTCAGTAGTGCTTGTCAATTCACGATTACTTAATAACATCGCTAATATTGCTCTATCTGTTAGTGGTTGTGAATTTCCGCATCCTGGTGTTAGCAGTTTGCACCCAATACTTCACATAAATAAATAGTAGGTCTCCAAGTGAAATGAATATATTATTATGACTTTTAGTCCCGTATTACAGACCCTCACTCAAGAATCAAGCGTTACTTAAAACTAATTTAGAACCAGTTGATTGGTTGAAACTAGTTTTAAGTAACACTTTGAGTCTTGAGTGAGATTATGTAATGTGCGGTCTACGGGTACAAAAAAAATCAGCTGTTCCATACATTTTGACCGCGTAGGTAATATTTGCACTTTTCTATGAAACTGCAGATTTTTTTTTCGTATAACCGACGTTAAATTTCTGCGCTGGGTGGTCTATAATGAAATGATATGCTGAATTCATGCGCACTGGTTAAAAACTTATCCTGTATATTTTTTTACGGGCATGATTACTAAATATTTGTTAATTGAATTGCCAACATTACGGATTTGCCAACTGTACGATCTCGAGATAAGCTTTAGGATTAGGATATTACCCAGTGTTTGATTGAAACAATGTGTGTGATGTGATGACCTTAGCAATAGGTTCAGACAAACGGTCATTTGTAAAGATTCCTTATCAGTAGGTACCATATTATGACTTATGTTTTGTAAAGAACATCGTTATCAATTTTAGTAATGATGTAGACAGTGTAGGTTAATAATTCTAACAGAATTATACAACTACAACTGTCAATTAAATTATCTATCACTAAGAATTTGGGAATGATGTGAGTGACGAAATAATGTGTTATCATCTAATACTTACATCTACTTTAGTGCATATGTCGCAGGTCGCAGGCATCTGGTTAAATTAGCCAGCTAATTGGACGCCTAGGCCGTTAATAAAACGCCGGCATCCAATTGGATGCCTAGGCCGATAATTAATTGAACTAGAATTATTCAACGTTTAACTACTTGGCGTATAGAAAGTCAGCCCTTTGAAGATGACTGACCAGGACTCAACCAAGTGATTCAAATATTATTCAGTTTTTTCTACTGCGGCGCTAGTAGTCACCAAAACAAATGGGTATGGCGTCAATAGCGCAAACCGTGAATGTAATTTTTCGTTCTTGTGTGCAACTTGAAGTGAAATTATTTATTTATTAATTTAAAAATATTTCACTATTATTAGTTACCTAGTGGTAGGTATTAGTAAAAAGTAGTCGTACATCATTTGTGAACTCATCGTCACCCTTAACCAAACATCACAAATTCATCAAGATCCAATTTAACTAAATGACTACACGACATTCAGCCATCTGGTTTAACGTTGCGCTCAATAACTTGGCTAGTTGGCGTTCAGCTATTTAATTGTTCAGCTATTTGTTTAATGAATGGTCTAGGCGTCCAATTAGCTGACTGCGGCTGCTGGAGGATGGTATTAAAAGCAAAAAAGTAGTTAAAATACCAACTGTTTACTGCAGCTGCCATTTGTCATGCCACCAAAGCAATAGAAGTCAAAATCGGTTGATCGGACTGTAAAAAAGTTTTAGTTAAATGTCTAATCTTATTTCGAATGGAGTATAGGCATGTATGTACAAAAGTGGAGCTACGTCTGCCAAAAAACATGCAGTTTGGCGGAGGTAAATAAACACTTTTTTTATATAACTTACTATAGTAGTAGCTATATGCTTTTGATATCACTCTGGTCGGTTAACGGTTTCTGGTTGCTTAAAGCTAAGCAATGATTAGCGATTGTTTACCCATACATTTTGACGTTTAAGTATCTCTCAATTTTAAGCAACGTTTATAAATAAAGGGGTTTATGTCCAATTTGCACGGTTATTTATTTATGTACACACATGTATAAACAGTAGAAGAAAAGAGCCGATAAATAGGCCCAAAGGCGATGGTCATCCAGATATCAACTCATCCAAACTAAGGCAAGAAAATGACGCCCCTATCAGCTATCTCTTCACTAATTATAGGTACCTAATCTCTATTAATTTCTTCTATTCTAAGTAACCTATTCTGATTACCCTATCTTACTTATTATCGTTCGGACGCAGTCCGTTCTAACGATAAGTAATCACTAATCACTCACATTATATCTTACACATTACTCAGCGTCATAGATTACTAGCTTCCGTCCGCGGCTTTACCCGCGTGGAGGTCGGAAATTATCCCGCGGGAACGTACTACCGGGATAAATAGTATCCTATGTGTTAATCTAGGTTATATTCTATCTGTGTGCCAAATTTCATCCAAATCCGTTCAGCCGTTTTTGCGTGAAAGAGTAACAAACATCCATCCATCCATCCATTCATAATTACAAACTTTCGCGTTTATAATATTTGTAGGAAGTAAGGATTAATTCGACCAGCTGTTATCACCGGTAACAATCAAAGGCTCAACGTGATTAAATTAGGTCTGTGCACTACTGCATAAAGGCCAATTTAACTCCAAATTTAACTGTCGCAGTAGGTACGGGTAATTGTGCTTGTAATGTACTGTGCTCGGAAGCTCAGCGTATACCGGTAGCATTTACGATTGCCTGAGCATACAGCGCCGGCGCTAAAGGCGCTAAGGAACACCCTGACTTGGATCGACTGCGTCTGCGCTGGTAACATGAGCTACCCTAACTGCATTGTTGTGGATTGTAAGGAATGCTTTACGGCTTCCATGTATGTATAGAGCTGGGTTGTCAACTCATCAATGTTTTTTTTTATAGGTACCTACATAGGTAAGTACGTGACTTTCCTGGTACAGTCAGCGTCAAAAATATCGGAACGAACAGACTGTTCAATTAATTGATCTCAACAACTAAGAAAATTAAACTTTATCTCTATTACATAAAGTTCTTCTCAGAATGACAGGTGTCGTGTGCTATCTTCATTCTGAAACATTCCTTGTGTCATTGAGTTAGTATTTAGTTTTATTCTTAGTTGTTGTCTGTTCGTCCCGATATTATTAATGCTGACTGTACAGGTAATTTATAATGCGTGAAGCCTCAGAAAAAATAAAACTGTATGTACTTATTAAAGAAAACGACTTCCAACTAAACAAATATAATTTAAACAACCAACAAAAAGTAAATAACACAGCAATTTTAACTTCCTGAGCTTTATATTCAATTTTAACTGACAATGTTGTAGTATTATTCGTAAAACCGGTTGAACCATCAGATCCCAGGTGCCCGGTTCAAGGGCAGGCGCGTCCATATACAGAACGTTAAAACGGAAACTTAACATTAAGATCTATAATTAGCTTTTGAGTTCTTGAGGCATGCACTTGAACACTGCAATTGTCTCAAGAGTTTTAAATCTCCGTTTAAAGCGAAGCGGAAATCACAATCGGCCATTGGTTTTCCGATCTCCATTTTGGTGTCCATTGTTCTGTCTTTATTTTTATAGGATGACGTCTTCAGTAAGCTGTATAAATCGCATGCCCTAAGACAGGCCACAGTGCTTCAACACTTCGTTAGGCTCGTACATAATTATTGTGCCGGAGAATAATTTCGACGTTATTCTTAAAGTACGAAGGTGCCATTTCCATCTGCCTAGGCTTTTGCCAATTATGTTGGAGTTGGCTTCCAGTCTAATCGGATACACCTGAATACCAGTATTTTACATAGAGCGACTGCCTACCTGACCTAGACAACCCAGTTACTGGGTAATACGATATCCTTTCGAAAGACTGGTTGTCAGAGTTTCTGACGACCAACGACTGTCAAAGATCCACGAATGACAACCGGGACCTACGGTTTAAGTGCTTTCCGAGGCACGGAGGGGTCTTGGTATATTAAGATGGTCACCTATCCACAGACCAACCGCGGCAAGCGTAGCTTACCCTGATCGGTTGAACCGTGCGACTTTTATTAGGTACTTAGCCACAAGCCCCACGTACGAAGGTCGGCACTAGTTGACATTTAAATTATTTGTCCTCTAACGAGAACGTGTAGAATTCCAATTAATAAACCAAGCAACGTTTTTGCAGACCAAACGTAACAAGACGAACCACAGATGTAGAAAGTGGGCAGTCAGTAGCGTCCACGTAGAAAGTTCAGCGGTCAACGTGGTTGAAATGGCTTCTCATTAAAATATTAATTTATTTATTAAGTATTTGTAGCAGTTTTAAAAACGAATTAAGCGAACGCTAAAAAGCGAATGTTTATAAACTACAAATGTAATTACCGGATAATGTTTTTGGCTTTTTCTTTCGGTTGTTTTCTGTTACCTACATGTTCGAACTGTAATAGAAAAAGCGGCTTATATAAATAATAATGTTGAATAAAATTAATGTGATAGGTATGTGTCATGCATTGAATTGCATTAGCTAAATAAGTACCAGCAACTTAAACCACAAGTAACATGAAACTTTGGGAATGTGAACAAAATCCACTTATGTCCCACACGTTCGGTTATGTTTTAATCCATTTCAAATAAATATGTTCAAATTGTACTATTTTACTCTTTATGCATTATAAGTTTTTTTTAGTTGGAGGGCCTAACTCCCACATGGTAGACTGATGACCTGGTGCAGGCTGCAAGAATTCACTGAATGCGAGAAGCACAGAATCGATCGAAGTGGCCTTGCTTGGGGGAGGCCTATGTCCAACAGTGGAAGGTTGCAGCTGCAAGAATGGTGATTATAGTCGCGTACCTATATACAGGTGTGGAATGGAACATCCAGTTACCATGGATTCTGAACCTGAACTCCGCCATACATTTTGACCGCGTATGTATTGCACTTTTCTATAAAACTCATTTATTTTAAAGAAAACCGACTAAAAATGTCTGCGCTTTTCGGTATCCAGAGTCAATGTGCTGAATTCATGGTTTCAGTTTGCCCGTAAAAGTCCCATATTTTTTAAACTTGCTTATTTTATTTCCCTGTTGGTAACATCATTGTGTACAGTACATAGGTACAAATACATAATAAAGCAAAATACTGTTGTTTTGAACACGTAATTAGCCTTTATAGGGTTGCATCAATACAAAATTCCTCTTTAAAAATCGATTTTAGAACAGTATAAAAGTTTCCAAGCGAGGGGAACCGGTCAACGCCCTCAGCGACGCGCCACAATGCAAAAGTTCGCCAAAACGGGGCGCATGGGCACCCGCGCGTCCTGCCTGTGACAACTCCAGTTTTCAATGTCACTTTTTACCTTCCTTATGAGTCATACACTTACCAGTTTCGGTTTTAAATAGAGGTCACGGACTCATGGCACTGGAATGTAGGGACAATACATTTTGAAATAGCTGGTGCGGTTGTCACACTTTGTTTGCTTGCTTGAATACTTTCTTGTGTCAGTTTAAGTCCAAGATATTATAGCCATGTTGAGCTGATCACGTTTCGAAACCACGGCTTGTTATGTATCTCAGTCACGTGATAGCACAGTGGTAATTTCGCCCCAATTTAAACACTGATTCGACCTCGAAATAGTTTAGTAAGCCGGTGTTGTAATTAAACGACATTCATAGGTACACATGTGTTACCCGCGTTATCAAACTAGCCTAATTATTTTGTTTGGCATAATTAAATTCTACTACTAAATTGATAATCTCTTGATGCTATTAGGATATTACTCAAATTACTCAATGCTTAATGTTATTAAAGGATTTATGTTATCCGAATTACGTTTTAAGATAATTTAGTAGATACCAATTTCGAAATTAAGTTTCAATATTTCGTTTCAACTTATTTAAAATGACTTTAAAATTTCATAATGGCAAATTAGCAAGCATTTGCAAGACACATGAGTTGTGTAAACACGCACCGTCCCCGGCGTCCGTGGGGAAAATCAATAATAATTTCTATCAAACGACGCGGACGCCTGTCACGTCATCGCAAACGATCTTTGTCTTTGATTTAATTTGTTTTACACAATGTCCTTTGTAAAGGATGTATTCATTATGCTTGTACACAGTATGACGCATAGACACTGCATGTATCGATCGGACTCACCATCTAACATGCAGCGACGAGACGCAACGTCGTCCTCGTCAAACTCCTCGACGCTTGCACTCTTCTCCTTAGCCATTTCCATGGTGATTCACCACCCACTTGCACTCTCAACACTGTTTACATCACGCTAACCCTGGGTGCACAATATTTATCACAGTACGAAGCCATGCTGAATTCACGAGTTTCACCAGCTGATCGCGGGGACGAGTGTCGTCGCGTGGAGTCGCGCGGAAGCGCCTTATCTCGATAGCCGTAAGCAAATAACTGGTTATAATCGACCAGTCGACCGCCGTACATCGGCCGTTCAATGTCAGTATCGAATGGACAATCAATTATGCGACACCGTCGCGTAAAGAGGAGTCGTGTGTCGCAACTCGGCTGCCTCGTAGTCTGGTATACGGCACATGCGTAGTGTGGGGTGCGGCAGGGTGCGCATGCGTGGGCCCAGTATGGCGGTATCGACGAGCTATGGGTGCCGAGGGCTACGGCGTGAATGGCGACGCCGGGACGCCATGCCTGCGACTGACCGGCGCGCTACGCTCCCTCTCGAATGGAATTTAATTAAACTATTTGCTTGCAGCATCGATGCGAACTCGAACGCACTCAAGGCCTTCAACTTATTTTCTTATCGCACGGTTCTGCAAGCCTCAATTAAAAGCGCAAATGTTGACTCAGTTGATATTGAACTTTGTAATATTTTGACGGAAGTTCATTAATAAAAGCATTATAAATAAAATCGACAAGCATGCCACTAATTTATTTGAATACGTAATCACTAGCGTTGTAGATTAACCGATACAGATGAATAATTGAAAAAAAAAAACGTAGATATTTGCTAACACGAAGTCGCGTTTCCCTGTAATAAAGTCTACGTAAAATAGTTACCTACTTCGTGATTATAATTATTTATTTATTTGAGGTGGACGATCAACAGAACATTGCGGGGAAAATCTGACTCGCACGGACCAGAGAAGCATGGCCCACAAGGAGGAAGGCCAATACTCAGCAATGGGTGGAACGAAGCTGCCAATGATGATGATGACGATATAAAACTATTACGCCACATTATTTATTAACACAAAATACGATTATTCATCAGATAAATAAAATAAAAATTCAACGCCTACCAAATTATGATCTACCAATGCACCGAGAGTGTTTTGCTCGATAAAGTTTGCCAGGCGTTGAACTATCGACTGCAGTCAAGTGAGATAAGCACAAATACACATACAAAAACTCAATAAATATAAAGTATTTTTCATATTATCATGGCTATTAATAACTAAATAAAAAAAAGCGTTAAGATTAGGTCTGAGGCACGTGACACATGATTAATCGTATTGACACGGCCAAAACTGGTTAAACGGAAAAAATTACAAATTCTTAACAAGTTGCGAATGACATCATTTTGGGGCCGACCAATGTTCAACGGTTTATCCGGTTGATTTGTACCATCATCGCGAAAATTGACAATGATGCAAGCTACGATAATATGTGGACATAATTATTCTAAGCATGCTAACTTCTCGTTTGATGGAACGGCTGTGAACTATTGTTACGTGCGACGAAAGTTTGCTCGCAAATTACTTTAGGAACTCTAAAAATAGGTGTTATGAAACTATTGAGATTTAGCTTTAAAGAGTAATTTAGTCAGATTACCTCAATTTAGTGGCAAAGTATTAAATTGGTAGTTAATTTTCATTTCTAATACGCAGTAAACACCTAATTAAGAAAAACAGTGCCACTTTTAATATTCTCTTGGTTCGCAGAAAGCAATGAAAATTCCTGAGATCGATAAGAAGGTACAATGATATGTACTTTCGTTCACCGTCACGTTCTCATTGGCTAGTGAGTCTGACATCGCTGGGTGGGTCACAACCCCAATATAATAAATAATACTCCCTTCCCAGGATATGTCGGGCATGGTTCCAAGTTTCGAGATACATTCGAGAAAAGTCTAGAGAAAACTCTGTTTATTTGTTTCCTGATGTTTTCGACAAAGGCCCGATTTAAGGTCTAAGTAATGTATGTAGATCAGATCTTGGTTTTCACTAGCTGTTTCAGTTTGCGTTGAAACGGTTAGTATAAAATATTTACTCCGATTTATTAAACAAAATTTGGAGTGATCATAGGTAGACATTTATAGCCTATGTGATAAGAGTTAGATTATTTATTGGAACACCCAATTCCTCTTCATACGATCACTTATTGGGATCGGCTGCTATGTAAGTGACGTAAGCAGCACTAGACCAATGAACGGTTGATTGAAAACGATCAAGACCATAACAGCTAAAGACTTCGTTTTCATTATGCAGCCAATTTATATTCAATAGCGTACCTAGATACCGACCGAAATTAGTAAGATACTGGCACTGTACCTATTTATGTCATTATTTACCTCTTTCGATCTAGATACAGAAAAGAAAAAACTAGGGAACTACATATTTGCTTAACAATGATAGTCTATTAAGACTATTCAATGAAATGCCTTAGATGCAATAGATGAGAAATCTAAATAAAAATTACGACCAAATAATGGTTATGTAACCGATTTGATAGCACACGACAATAAAATTAATAGCACAAAAGTGTACAAAACGATTCAGAGCCTCCTACAACAAAGCTCCATTCACACTACACAACAATGGTTACATTATTTTACGGGCGAAAGCACTTGCGCAAGAGCATGTTAACGACGATTAAAATAATTAATGGTTAAACCTAATGACTTACATCACAGAGCCTCCTTTGATCGGCCGTTACAATGCTGCTTAGTCGCTCTCATTAGTAAAATTAACAATTAATGGTTTGTTTTTGGAGCCTTTCTGAATTCTTTCGATGTTGGATACCTACTGAAGAAAGTACATTACATACAATATACATCGTAGAAAATGTCATACTAACACTATTATACTATACCTACGGGCTGTGATACTAATTTGATCAGTGTCCTATTTTCAGTAATAAACTTAAAATCCCGGTTGGTGCTACGCCGTAGCGCGTAGACCTTCCCGTAGGCGCTCGGGCTACGAAACCTAATAGAGCTGTTTTGCATTAAAACAAAACAGTTATTATGTGATGAAGAACCACATAGCATTGGCTGAAGAACGCATCTAAGATTTTGCCTTATTTAAGTTAAATAATCAAAGAAAACCATACCTTTCTATCTCCTTTACCTGTGGCTTCACACCATAGCAGCACTTGCGGTGATCTATGGTTCAGCAAGCTGTCACTTGTCAACTGTCAGTTCATAAAAGTCTTCACAACTCATCAGCAAGCACCTTGCTCCAATGCTATGTGGTTCTTCATCACATAATAACTGTTTTGTTTTAATGCAAAACAGCTCTATTATGTTCTTACAAACCACATAGCATTGGCTGAAGACCTGTTTGTTATCTGCTGGTGAAGAATACTCGAAGGATGTAGACGCTATGTGAATTATACATATATTTGGAATTAACGAATATTTCGGTCTGAATTCATAAACTGTTAAAACCAAAAATTAAGAGTTTTCAATCTATTGATCCAAGAAAATGTAGAAATGAAAACATCTTCCATAAACTGTTATAGATAAATGGCCAATCTATTTGCCTTATTTTATATAATTATGATTATTTTACATCAGTCATACAAACTGAATTAAAATAGTCATCTCATTGCTAAAGGATAATTGGATCACTGATTCATATCCATAATTAAAACAAGTTAGGTAATGGCTAATGACATCAATATTTCTGGATCTCATACTTACTTTTATAAAGATGTAAGAAAACAATTTTATCATACATGACAAAGTTAAAATTCCACTGAAACTGAAATTAATTCAGGACCTTTTTATTATAATGGTCAATACATTAGTCTTTGCATCTAAATGATCTAAGAAGAGGTATTCAAGTCCCTTCATTAGTCAAAAAGATTGACTTACAAAATGTACCCAAACATTTTAAAATAATTTCATAGGAAATTAAAAATTCTCATATGATAAATCTTCCCTCCCTCTCATAGAAATAAAGTCTTTTGTCCCATCAGTGGGAATATTATAGGCTTGAGACAACTTCTCTTGAGGTAGCCCTTTCTTTTACTACTTTTCAAAAGTATTCATTCTGTATGTCCAGTGGCGTTTCCATTTAAATTTTATCTGTTGTGCTAATCAGTAGTCAGCCTCCCGAAGGCTACCCCAGACGTTATACTTTTTTGGAGGCTCCTCTATCGTAGTTTGTTTAAATCTTTTGAGCAAGTTTAGCCAATAAAAGGCAAAGACAATAAAGGGTATGGTAGATTTTAAGTAAACAACTTGATTATCAATTTGTTTGAGCCACATGGCCGCACTGTTATTCAACATTGCTAAGTTGTGAGATATCTTGCTATATGTATGTAAATCTCTGCCAATCAAGGGGGAAAAATTATCTATCTCACATGGGTTACTTTGGGTAGTGGTTTAGCTATGGCTAATGCTTCTGTCACTTACTAAATGCACAAGAAAATGTTTAGATGTAACATCAGATCTGTTGGTACAGTATTTACAAAATGCAAATAAATAAGTAAATTGGGATCAGGTTATTTAGGACTAATGCCATGCAGTTTACACCATGACATTCAACTATGAATAGGAGCTTCATAAGTAATAAGTGTATCCACGCTTATCTCCAAATATTTTTTAGCCATTTCCTTGTTCTTGTACCAACCACTACCTCTTGCAACCTGACTGCCTTCCCCCCCTCCCCAATTTGCAGGGTAGGTGTTGCAGCTTGTTAGGTCTAAGAAGTTCTTACATAGGTCTTGTATAGATATTGGATCTCCGAGACCTCTCGTCTCCAAGTACGGGAGCCAGATACACTGGGTGCAGTATGGGGCCACTTATACATATAAGCACCCGACCCATCTCCGCGTTCAGATGACTGAGCGCTCAGTTTTAAATTGGGCGAAGAGAACACCCATACTAATCATTGCTGTCACCTCTAACTGAAAGCATTGCAGAAGCTTGCCAAGCCTTCATTTGAGTCCCATATGACGTCCTGTCGCACAACGGCCGACTTGTCAGACGCGAAAAGGTCGATGTCGGGGACGCCCCACTTTGAAAACATGGCCTCCGAGGCCTGGGGCCTAGAGCAACAGGAGCCTATCTGGCTGGCCTGTTCAAGAATAAGCGGTCGGCTAAGCCGTTATAACACTTTTAAACTCCCCGGGAGGTAAACCGCTGATAGAGTAATATCCAGCTAACCAGCTAACTTCGTCATTTTGCAAGTTAGGTTTAAGGGCACTAAGGAAACGATTCCTTCACTCCTCCCAAATATGCGACAAATGTTGCCGTTGGATTGAACTAGAATATGTACTCTCAAGACTGGCTTTTTGGTTGCTTATTACTGCGTTTATGGCAAACATCTCTCCAAGTTCGAGTGCCATTTTTTCTGGTTTGGTCAAGTTCCTGACAAGAGTAGGATAGAATACAATAGTCTTTATAATGTACACCTTATGAATTACAAATATGAAGTGTACAATATTTTACAAAGGGTGGCACAAGACATCTTTTGAATGTAGAGGGTAGCCCGTTCATGTGGACTGCTTACCCTTCATCCACTGCATGTGTGGACAAGAAGTGGGTTTCCTTACTCATGTGTAGAGGAACTGAGCTGTGGTTTATCAATAGCCTCTAGCTACCACATGAATTATGGCCAACCAGTAGAGCAATCTTCTTCTATTTGTCTAGGTCTACCCTTCTCAAATACTTTTGAGACTATAAGCATTTCCTGACAAGGATTGCAAAAATTATATATGGAACACCTAAATTTAATACGCTTTGAACTTGATTCAGGGAACAGTCTCGTTTTTTTTTTTTTTTTTTTTTTTTTTTTTTTTAATTTTATTATTATCATCTTCCTTTCCACCTTGCCTGCACACAGGGGCTTATTATAAGTATCAGTGTTCCAAAGAAGGCTGACATGTTCTAACACCTGATGTAGATTTAGAATTGACTTAGGAAATTTATTTGTCAACTAAGCTTTGATATGACTTACCGTCACCGAGACAGAAATCATAAACTGAGTTTTCCTAGTGGGCTAACTCAAAACAATCTGAACTATATTAACAAGAATGCGGATACCACAGGCTAGCAAATTCTCTGCCACTCAGTTGGCTGATTGTCCAGAGAACCCAAGAAAAGCCAATAGGGGTGTGCTGGTCAATTACCATATTTTTCTTGGTTCTAAAAGACTCTTCGGAGTCGTTGGTGTAGACTATTTATGAAAAGCTACCCTTCATTAACATATAATTACTTTCGTTTTACTTTTTAGTAATATTGGTGTGTAAAGTATTAAAAACAAAAAACATCCACATTTTTTTTTTTTTTTTTTTATATTGTGGGTTTAATAGAAATTATCATGAATTATTTTAACTAAACATACTTATTCTCATACTTATCCAACGATGAATTGTTGTGAATATAAACAAATTTAGTGTTGGACTTCCTGTTGTTATCTTCAGTATAAAAACGGAAACGGAACAGAACAGCCTTTAATTCTGAAGTTTTTACATGGTTCTCTAGGTAGTCTGACTTTTGTTAAAAGTATCTTTGCAATGATCCCCATTTATCAAGTTTTTATTTTTAAATAAAACAAGTATTACTCCTAATTATAGCTTTAAATAATATATTGTCAGTTTTAAATTGTGTGGTGGATGTATTTATTCCTTTTCTTATTTTGATAGATCAATGGTCTTAATTATTACAAAGTACAGCAGTATAGCATAGTAAATTAATTGTTGTTCAAATATTTAGCATTTCTTAAAACTTAGTTTTGAAGCATAACATTTTTAATTAGCAATTTTAATGTTCTAAATGCTATTTATGTCTGCTAGATTTCAGAGTTCAAAAGAGTTCAGCACTTTGCTGAACCACTGTATACAGCTGCTTGCCACTACACAGCAATAAACAATTAAAATTAAAATACACTTCCAGAAGAACGTTCCAACTACTTCCAAAGGTACAGTAGGGTACTAGCCTATTGGATAGGTTGCTACTTAATTAACAAGTCCTTGTAGACTTGCTTTAACAGCTAGCTCCTTCAGCTCACCACACCCACCCACATTAAGCATCCAACCAAAACTCCCTCCGCGGGAAATAATTAATCTTTAGATTGGTTTAGTGGCTTAAGTCTATACTCTTTAACTTCTAATTCAGTGTGTGACAGACATGGGGTAGATGACCATAAATTTGAAGTTTTCTTTAATTGGTATTTGGTTTATTTTTATATTGCTTGAAACAGGAATATTGGACAATGGGTTGTCTTAGGAGCGGAGTTTAACCTTATTATCATATCTTACACTGAAATCCTTCAGCTGTAATACTTCTGTCTCTTAAAACAAAACCGGATTGTGTATTATACCACAATGTACTTCCGAAGTGGATTCTAAGCAGAACCAGGTTAGAAGTTTGATGAGTGTTTTGTTAAGAGTGTAATGATATAATATGGAAATTGTGTCATGTTCACAGAAATTTTACACTTACTTGGCTACTTATTCCATTGTAAATGCGTAGGTCCACCTACTGTAAATCTTGCCAATCTGTTCAGTTTGTTGCTCAACAGTGGGAAAACGCTACTTTCTTCCTCCGAGGATGAAGAGCGTTTTTCGCTACTGTCGCACGAGAATTCGTCGCTCAAGTTCGCTACAAACGGTTGCTTTACAAAGGGACCGGAGAATGCGTGTTTATTAAGTGAGCTTTCAATCTCGGATTTCGGCATTTCGCTGACTAACGATCAGCGTAACACTATTTATCACTTACCAAAAACACTATTATTCACTTTCTATAAAGTTTTACCAGAAACTTTACTAATTTTCTAAGAAAATTAACGAGAGAAAAAATTTGACGTCCAATGGCGGCAAAATTTTTAGACGCTATGAACTGACAGTTGACAAGTGACAGCTTGCTGAACCATAGATCACCGCAAGTGCTGCTATGGTGTGAAGCCACAGGTAAAGGAGATAGAAAGGTATGGTTTTCTTTGATTATTTAACTTAAATAAGGCAAAATCTTAGATGCGTTCTTCAGCCAATGCTATGTGGTTTGTAAGAACATAATAATCGATTTTGTGCATAATTATTATGCGAGATGAGATTGTCGATGTTTAGAAATTGATCCATTATTGTTAATAAGTCATGTGTTTGTATTTGTAGGCCGTATTTGTATGCGTGAAGAGTAGCTAATAAACAGCCTGCACAAAATGATTATATTTAAACAACGTTTTCACACAATTTGCTAGATCATCCATTTCCTTATTTGAAATCATCAAGGCTTCGAACAAAATTCAAGCACTGTGTCGTGTTTTACATTTATTTTATATACTGTTGAGTAAACTAAGACAGTAATGAATGCAAGCCACTGCAAGCTTTGCGTACACCATTGCATTACACGCCGGATAGCCTCCAGATGGGATCTCGTACTTAATGGTGATGATGGTGTTCTGTGCAAGGAGTTGCCATTCGCACGGTATAGAACTATAGACTCTATTCTATAGTATAACCACTCACACAATTGTTACGACAGATTCACATTGATGTTTGGAGTGTGTTGTTGCGTGCCAGAATGATACCAGCTTCCTATACAGGGTGTCCGGTAATTAATGGATAACCTTGAAGTAGTTCATGGTAGAATTAGTGGCCATTAAGAAAAAAACATTTTTATTTGTATTTAATCTGTAAAAAAAAACAACCGACGTCCGAAAAAAACACTACAAAGTGAAAAATAACTTTAATTTCAGAAGGTGGTGATTTTTTTTTTATATATAACCAAAGACACCGACTTCCTAAATTAAAGTTATTTTTCACTTTGTAGTATTTTTTCGGAAGTCGGTTGCATTTTTTGGAATTTTTTTTTACAGAAAAAAGAAATATTTTTACCGAATGGCCATTAGTTCTACCATGAACCATTTCAAGGTTATCCATTCAATACCGGACACCCTGTATATTCCTGTCAGAGAACTTGTAAAAGGAAGTAAAATAGTCTGGGTCACTGTCGCCGGTAGTATCTATTTTATTCTCAGTATATGTTGTGTGCCTTTTAATCTGTGCTAAATAAATGTATTTTCTCTCTTTCTTCTATACATCGTCCGGCTTATTTGTATAGTTTCCTGGCGCCTTGTGCTTAACACAGGAAAAAGGCTTCCGTTCTGGAGTGCCACAACACTAAAAATGTGAAGCCGGCGATATGCATAGAAATTAAATTCTGCCTGCGTAGACATACAATTAAAAAATTGGCGTAAATTGTCATCTTAAGTAGACACTAAAAATGGCAATCAGGGGTATCGTATTACCCAGTAACTGGGTTGTGGAGGTCAGATTGGCAGTCGCTTCATGTAAAATACTGGTATTCAGCTGCATCCGGTTAGACTGGAAGCTGACCTCAACATAGTAGAAAAAGGCGAGATAGAAAGATAATGAAAGGACAGATGATGATGAGTAGACACTAAAGATGGCAATTTTAACGTAAGTAAAACATGTGCGTTAGTTATTACTGAAGAATGTTGAGTGTGCGTAAATTATGCACGATATAGTATTAGTCGACCTTGAAAATTATTTCATTCAGCAAATTGGCATGCTGACGACTCAACGTGCGTGTTAGTAGCAGCTGTTTCCTGTGATAGTATAAAGGTGTGTACTTTAGTAGTGGAAATTATGTGAAAATGTTTAGGAATTCATACTTTTAGACCAAATGATACTAGTTGATAAATTATATTATTATTATAAGTATATTAATTTATTGGAAGTAGGTTTGTACAAAAACTTGAACACATCAATCATATTTTTAAAACTAGATGAGGTCGGCGTTTCCTATCTGACTATTCTGAGCAGACAGGCCGAAACAAACTCGCTGAGCTTTGAATCACCAAAACCAAGTCGGTACCGACAAAGTTCAATTATCGAAAAGTTCAATAAACTTTATTGGTCATTGATTTATGCATTGGCTATTTCATAAAACCCGATCTTCCAAAGGACTTTTCTTAAGTTTTTCGCGAATTTTTTACTCTAAATGATCCTGCATCTCACTCAATAACGTTGTGCGTGTAGACTAGCGTCTAACTGCTCATCACTGATACTATCTCTGTTGGACACGAAGCCTGGTGAGACAGCGTGATTTTTAGAATATTTTGCTGCACCACACGACATAACAGGAAAAAGAAGAGCGAGATTTTTTTTCCGTAGCCTGTAGCGCCGCCACCCGCCGAGTCGAGTCTCTATTGTACCTATTGATCAATCACTTTTGCAACCACCAGTACCTAAGTTACCTAGTCCTACAGTCTGCAACGGTGTTATCTTTGCATCTGAATAATAAGTAGGTATGCTGTTCTGTTAGATAACAATACACAACATGGCGACTGCTGTACACATCCATTCATTTTGTGTGTCTGTAATTAACACCTTCAACTTAATTCAGCTTTACGTAATTTTATTGTACGTCTATCGAATGGCGGTGTAACTATTTATGGGAATATAAAAGATGGTAGGTGTAAAAGTAAGTAATAAGAAGTAAGAGATTTATGCAATACTAGCTTATGCCCGCGGCTTCGCCCGCGTGGTATGTCGTTAAAATTAGCCTATATCCTTCGAGTAATTCCACTTTGCCCCACCAAGCCCGCCACCCTGGTGTGGCAAAGTGGACTGCCTAAAATTTTGCAGTGGAATATGCCCCACTATTCTGATTTGATGGGGCGGATAACACTAGCATAAACACTTTGTGGATTCTGCCCCACTAGGGTTGGCAGCTCAGGATTTACGAGACATTCACCGCCTCATCTAACCCAAATGATTCACCAAAAATAGAGGGGATATGGCGCTCGGCGGCCGCTGCCGCGGCACCGCTCGCTTCGCTCGCTCGCCGTCGCGCGTTAAGGGTCACTGTTCTAACCTAACCTAACCCAAATGATTCAAAAATACATGTTAACCTTCATACACAAATCCTGAGCTGCCAACCCTAGTGGGGCAGAATCCACAAAGTGTTTATGCTAGTGTTATCCGCCCCATCAAATCAGAATAGTGGGGCATATTCCACTGCAAAATTTTAGGCAGTCCACTTTGCCACACCAGGGTGGCGGGCTTGGTGGGGCAAAGTGGAATTACCCTATCCTTCTCCAGGGTTCAAAGTATTCCCACATCAAATTTTATCAAAATTGGTTGTGCTGTTCCGGAGATTACCCCTACTTACAAACAAATACATACCTCTTTATAATATTAGTATACTACGATAGATATACATATTATACATCAAAGTCACCCGCCGCTGGGTCTGTCTGTCTGTTCGTGATAAACATAAAAACTACTGAACGGATTTTCATGCGGTGCAATAAACTAGAGACGCCTAAATATTCTTGGAACTTGTTTTTGGAATAAGTATTTAGGTAGACGCGTACTTCTAAGACTCATTACGCATTTTACCTAGCACGTCTCACCTCTAAACGGCTGCCTATCTGACCTACACAACCCAGTTTTTGGGTAATACGATACCCCTTAGTAAGACTTTTCTTTTACTTCTGAGCTTAAAAACTTTACTCTCAACGACTGCGACAACGGCATCATAAATTGTGCGTAATAATACTTTATGTATGTTTAACAGTAAGCTTTGTATAATTTCCAGCAATTTTGTGTGATGCAGCTTCACCGCTATTTTAATAAGCTGTCAGCGGCAGACGTTGAATAATTGCGGCTTTAAACATGCGAAGATCTGTTTTTAAATTATGGTAGAAGAAATTTTAATTCGTGCTTAAATCTTATACAGGTTGTCACGAAACTCAACGTCAAGCGGGTACGGGGCAATAAGCTAGGTTGTACCAGTTCTAGCAAAAATAAAAAATAAAATCCACATTACTTGGTTAAGTGATAATAGGTATTGTTTTGAAAATATTGAAAATCAACAGCCTAGATCAGATATTTAGGTATTGTGATCACAAATTTCTAAATTGTTCAGTGTTTTTTTTAAATGTATCTAACCCTAAATAACTATGCTATTGATTGCAGACACAAAACCAATAATTAATATTGTGAGTCTAGTACAAAAAAATAAAGTTTAATTAAGTCATGGTTAAAAACATTTTATCACGAAACTTTGACGCCTTGTCTTTAAAAAAAAAAAAACTATATTTTTTTATTTTTGCTAGAACTGGTACAACCTAGCTTATTGCCCCGTACCCGCTTGACGTTGAGTTTCGGGACACCCTGTATATATTAGCTTAAGTTATACATAATCACCGTGTATAAATAGGTAGATCCATGAGGGATTTGGGAGGAGGAACAGTGGTGGCCCAAGGGAATCGTCTGTGACTTACGAGTTGTAGGTCGTAAGTTCAAACCCTGACGGGCGCTTTACTTTGTGGAAATAATTTCACCACCACTGCTCGGTGAACGGTGAAGGAAGATATCGTGAGGAAACCGGCCTGTTCTAGAACCAAAAATTCGAAGACATTTGTGACATTTACCAACTGGCATTGGGCCCGCGTGGTGGATTAAGGTCCACTCCCTCTAGCAGAGAGGAGCCCGTGTCCCTGCATTGGAAACATTATAATAAGCTGTTTATGTGGAGGGATTTTGGGATACTTACGGTTTATGACATTGATTTCTCAAAAGAATACAATGCAAGGTAATCTTAAAACTAAATATGTGAATTACTTATGAAGAAGTTAGGTATTCGTAAATAAATAAGTTAATTAGAAGTCACATAATTTTTACAGTGTTGTGGGTAAACGGAAAAAGTGGGTGTACTATTACGTATCGATTCTTGAAAGCAAGTCAATAGCAATTACACATTGAACTATTTATATGTACTGTAATGTTTCGGAAATACACAGTAGGTATTCTAGTTTTCTTTATACTTAACAAATTAGTAAACAAAAAATAATAATAATTGATGAGGATGTAAATTAAATTGAATTGGTGTGGTGGGTTAAATTTAAAACCTAGAGAAATCTTTTAAGATGTGGTGCTTTATGGTTCGTTTGAATAAAGTAAGAATACTTAGCTTACTTATCATGAACAAGAGTTGCGTAAAATGCAATCATAACCTCTCTGTAATCCTACAAAGAACGCACCCTAATTTCGTAACACACTTCCAATCACAATCTGAATAATTTTAAAAGATATTGCTAAAGCATTGGTTCATATGCTCGAAAAAAAAATCGCTCAATGTTGCTGAACTGCTAAAATTAAAGCTATAAGTGTGATACGCAATGACCTCGCTCGTTAACGGGTGAGGTGACCCATCTGTCTGGATCATTGTGCACTTGGTCCTATATTTTGTCCTACTCCATGTTAGAATTATCATATTTTTAAAATTCTATAGATAATCATATTGTCTAACCTTACCGAATCATCACAATTTGTATGATCAAATTACTGCGTTGTAATTTTTTTACGTTTTACTCGTTAGTGTATCAATCATTTCTTAATGACTTATATCATTTGTAAGTGCAATAAGTATTAGCTATTAACAAATTCTTAGTGATGATTTCATTATTATACAAATATTATCAAAACACAGTAATGAGATTTTAAACTGCTTCGTTTACACATTTTCAGTTTATATTGTGTACGCAGTTCGTAATCCTAAGTGATACTTACCCACTCAGAGCCTACTTCTTTAAAATGTTCATAAAAATACTGCGAGACATCTTCTAGAAGACCAGCTGAAATTCTTTAGGAGAAAGGAGGAAAGTGAATTTTACTTATTTTTCGCTTCGCGTAGGTATAATCTACTAATGTCGCGACAAAAACATCGTGATAATAGTGCTATATCCAAGTTAATATTAATGTGTTATTCTACCTTACGAAATAAAAAATATTATTCCTGTGAATTTGTAGATCTTAGACAGTAGTTAAGGGTCCTCAGAAGCTCAGAAGTCTGACAACCAGTTTTACCAAGGGGTATCGTATTACCTACCCAGTTTAGAACCCAGTGGTTGTTGAGGTCAGATCAGAGTCACTCCATGTAAAATACTGGTACTAAGCCGCATCCGATTAGACTGGAAGCCGACTCCGACAAAGTAGGGAAAAGGCTACTCTGATGATGACCTTCCGAAATAAATATTCTCTAAATGACGGTGAAAACCGCAAGACGAACTAAGCGGTCCCATAAGCAGAGACGAGAAGCGACGTTGTTTTATGCTATGCACCTACATAGATGCTAGATTTGATGTAATGTAATGTATTGTAATGCACCGATCCGAGCGTGGCTTGACCAGACTCGAATGAACCCCAAGATTCGCACTAGCCCCTGTAGCCTCATGCTTCATGGTGTTACAGAGGCCATTGCATATCAAGAAGTAGACCGGGGGGCGCGGTAATGGTCAGGTAGACGTGCCCTTAGGATAGGAAAGGATTGCGAGCCTACCGGATATGCATCCTTGAGTAAGCATTGGACTATTGGAGAGACGGGTGGTATTTATTTATAGGAGGGCATCTTTTCACGACGTCGCCGGCATGTTGATGCTAGATTTGATGCAAAAAAACTAATCATACCAAAGCTAAACCTAGTTTCACACGAAACCTAAATATTGCCAACTTCTCTCCAATTACCAATACACTATATCAGTGAATCAATTTTTTCTCTCGTGACATGGAAACCTAGCTCACGCCTCGCAACATGATTCAACATCAACAGATTAAGATCTCAGATAAGATGCGGTTGCCGATTCTTTTATATTATTTTCTGCTCGCGTGCCTAGTTGTGCTACTAGAAAATTGTTATTGTTATTCTTAATTTTCTCAAGCTTTGAAGAAACAAGATCTATTTAAGAAACGTGTTGTGAATGAATAAATTTAGTTTTATTTATTAAAACCTTGGTGTGTGATGGTAATTAATTAGATGTAGTTTTTTACACCATTATTGATGTCACGTTTTCTAAAGGTGACTTTTTGTAAGCTTCGATGTTTTTCTTTGAAATAATTGATTATACTTTGGGTCCCATTTTGTTATATCTATATGTGACATCATACACCAATATGAATAAATTTATATGGAAAACTAGCGGTGCTAGCAGCTACGCCCGCTTGCATGTCGGGTCCAATCAAACGGGAACGTGCTACCGAAACAAAAGCTAGTCTATAACATCAGCTATCTACCAGTGAAAGTCCTGTCTAAATTGGTTTAGGCGTTTCGGAGATAAGCCGAAACAAACAGAGAGATAAATATATAAAAAAATGGATTTTTGTAATTTAAGTGTTATTTTAACATTACAAACAGACGCTTCAATTGTATTTGTTTGTATGAATGTATGTATAGATTGATACCTATACCAAGTTATCTGATAATTGCTAGGTTGTTGTCAAATTATTATTTCACGTTCAATTATAAATTGGAAGTGTTGAAACCGCAGCAAGTCCTGTTACTTAATTTAATTGGTAGGTACTTTCTTTGCTATCAGCGAACATTCACTGCCTCAATA
This sequence comes from Antitype chi, assembly GCA_947359405.1. Classification (NCBI taxonomy): domain Eukaryota; kingdom Metazoa; phylum Arthropoda; class Insecta; order Lepidoptera; family Noctuidae; genus Antitype; species Antitype chi. The sequence goes on from OX375812.1 coordinate 16,706,305, forward strand.
ATTTAGTAGCTCAGTTAAAACAATAAGATAAAGTCACGCACATTATATTTCCTAGGTTTTGTTCTCCGGGTTCCTAGGATATCTAGAAACTTGTCACCTGGCTAGCATTTAGAGTATTTCCGGAGAAACTAAGTGAACATTTCGTTAGATTTAATTGCGTCATCCATTATAATTGGAAATAGGTAGACATACCTTAATGTACGAGTACGTAAATAAATCATATAACAATACAGTAGGTTTAATGAAACTAAATGATGTACCTATACAATGTTTTTTTACCGAGTAGTTCATCAATCAACAGAATAAGATCAAGTAATCAGTTACTAAGTTTTATATAATAGTACTTATAATACTTAGCCAGTAAATGACAGGAAATTATTTGTATGTACATTAATAATAATCGGCTACATACATAATATAATATTATGCAGGTTATTATTGTGGAATTTGTCATACCTATTTAGCAAGCGGATGTCAATATTTTTTTCAAGTATCGATTTCCTATAATAGTTACTTGTACAAGCATACAGGTACTTTTACATTTTTAAATACATAATATTAAGTGGATTCAAGCACATTGAAGTTATATTATAACATTTTTTAAACATTAACAAATTGAAAATATTGACAACGTGCAATATGTACCTAATTGCTATTGACTTGCCATCAATGAACGATATATGTAATTATACACACACATTTTCTTGTTACCGGCACTGTACTATACTACTTATTAATTTATTGACGAGTACCTACCATTCTTCATTAGTTCGTGTTTGTAGTATTAATATTAACTTGTATTTCTCATGTTAAGTGAATTGCATTCTTTTTGAGAAATACTGTATAATTATTTTTAATAAATACTGTAAATTTAATATCTATAGCAATTTAAAATTTAAAGTAATATTTACTCAAGTGGCATTTACCGTAATTTTTGGCAAAAAACAAACATTTACACCAATTTTAAGAAAACTACGGGTGTAGAAGTTATCCGTTTACTGACACGTTATGTAATGCAGTTACCGCTATCCGTAGGTATTGTTATTACTTAGAAGACACCGACGAGTTAAAGTAACGGACATATTTCTGAGAACAGCCAGGAAAGCTGTCAAGAACTACCTACCCACAATCATGGTATTTTGAGGTCCGTTTGTTTGTGTGCTACGATATACGTTAGTTCACCTTTTTAGAACACATTTCGTAAAAAAATTAATAGATACCTATAGTAAGTAAAAGGCTAAATATAATACAGGAAAAAAAATATTCAGTGCGCAAACTTTAACCATGAATTCAGCATACCATTCAAGACGCAGAATAAAAAAAAAAAAACAGCTGTTCCATACAGTAGGTATTGTACTTTTCTGTGAAATAGCAGATTTTTTTTTGTAAAACCGACGAAAATTTTCTTCGCTGATATGATATGCTAAATTCATGGTTACAGTTTGTTCACTGGATAAAAACGTTTCCTGTATAAGAACTAACAAGGAAAGATTCCCTTGTCCATTGGTATAGTTAATGTTAGAATTTGTCATACCTATAGACGAGGGAGTCTTCCGACCAATTATCATTATCATATCTAATGAAATCTCCATAATTATGGAGATCTCATTAGATTCAATATGATAATTGGTAAACTTAGTGTCAACCCTGCGTTTCCTCTTCCGTATCGTTAAGCCAAAGGCAAAGAGAAAAGCAACTTTACCACAAAATTAACAAAGTTATAGTTACCTACCATAACACGATTTTCACAGCCATTTTCCTTACACAACTAGGGCATGAGCAGAACTGTAAATAACGTTACCACTAAATGCATGGGCACGACTAAACGCGGCAGTAACGTAAAGATATACAATGTTGTGTGATGCAAGTATGTAACATGTGCATACGGAGATGGGTACCCAGCTCTCGGCAATTGAACACGTAATCGATATGGAGTATCTACATAATTATGTCACTTCCTATCTCCTGTCACACACTATTTAGATACTCTCATGAATTGTGTGGTTTGTTTCATTAAACATGATCTTTTATTGCCACTTTAGTATCTACCTCACGTTTTTTATATTTATTTTTCCAATTACATAGTTGGTCCTAGACCCAGGTAAGGTATCTACATAACTGGAAATTATGACTAAGATCGGCCTTTGCCCAGAATAAGATGTATCCGAAATAGCTAAGGATCTGAGAAAAATTACCTAACTAAAAGGTGCCCTTACCTTCCATTCAAAAATACTCAAATCGAGATGGGCTGGTCATATGCTCCGCGATAGGAACAATAAGTGATACAAAGCTATAACGGAATGGCAAATCAGACATGGATCCAAAAGAAATAGAGGAAGACAACACAAATGTTGGGACGACGACATCGTTGAGACAGCTGGTGCCCTGGGGGCTAGAGACGCACGAGATCATGGCGTATAGATGAACCTGGGGGATGCCCGTTTGAGAAAAATATTTACCTATTGTGCCGATAGATGGCGTTGTTCATTTGTGATCAAATCATGAATCGCAGTGATGCCAAATTGATCTCAATATGCGTGTTATAAGTACATCGAGTTGTTTCACCGTATCATCACCCTTGTTGCGATAGTGAGTGCTGCAGTAGTGTCTGTGTTCAGTGGGGTGGAGTGAACGAGTTGTTCAATGCCTATGCGGCAAAGGACGCGCTCATTGACGAAGACACCGAAGTGCAATAGTTATGTTGTGCTTTTTTAATTTATCAGTAAATAAAGGCGTAAAAAAACAAATACTCGTAAGGTATAACAATAACATATTTCCATTTCAGAGCTTGAAATTTCCACTGAAGAACAAAGAACTGCATTTATCTATTTGGGCGGGGTATAGGGTTCGAGGGTCAGCAGTGGAGATTTAGTTACGGTCAACCAAATGAAAATGAAATACTGCCAAAACGACTACCGTTTGCCAGACTATTACTTTTTCTACTTTTATTAAAGTACTTTCATATTCTTACTGTGGTAGGTATTAACAAAAGGATGTTAACTCATGTAGGTACCTATTACAAAACACAAAACAGGTTGCATAAAGAAAGTCGGTGAATAAGCCCAAATATCCGATAAGCCCACATGGTGATTAAATGTTCAACGTTTGTCTCCACTATCACAACCCACATCTGAATAGAGGATGTAATATCACCAGGAGGCATTGCAATTAGAGCGGTACATCGCCTACAATCGATTATGTAGTTCATACGTAACTAAATCGATTCTTCGTGACTCGATAACTTTTGTTTGTTTAAGACGTCATTCGATTCAATGCGCTGTCGTTAGGGAAATTATATAAATTACGTATGTTATTTCATATTGCTGCCTATATTACGGTTATTTGAACTTGTGCAAATGGTTTTATGTGAAGTGTTTCACGCATACCGTTTCGCGATTACAGCGTCAAACTACTTTCCATGTGATTGAGAAATCACCAGTTTCAGGTGGTGTAGTCTTGGTATACTTAATTGCGTCTGTCACTTTTGATTCAAATGGCCGTAAAAGTAAAGATTTACAATGCATTTACGGTTTACGGAGAGCATTGATCACCCTGTAGTAACCCCCCGATTACGCCCCGATTTACAGGTTGGACGTCGTTGGATCAAACCAAGTCAATCATGTTACTTTATTTATTTTATCATAACTCCTCTCAAAACGGTGAAAGAAAACATAGCGAGGAAAGCAGCGTATCTCAGAACCAAAAAATCGAAGACATATACGTGCCATCTACTAACCAGTACTGGGCCCGGCCGCGTCGGGTATTACGGCTCACTCTCTCTCGAAGAGAGGAGACCTGTGTCACAGCATTGGGAATATTATTGGCTGATAATTTTATGTTATGGTTTACGGTGTAACATTATACGAGACGTGACATTATCAAATATTATCATTAATTTTTTATCTGTCGATCAATTACTTTCAGATAGCTTCCTGGAGCAATTTATCAGTTTATTCGCGGGAGCACAAGTTAATTTTATTGTAATCTTTTCAATAGTCATGATATTACTTAAACATTCATAATAGTTATAACATAATGTTGATTAACTGTTAAACTTATTACAATAAATCGGCTTCACAATAAACGCGCACGAGCTGAATCGATTTAAATGGCAGTGATTAATCAGGTTGCATCAATTAAGGCGAGCGCCAATAAATATGAATATCGATCGCACTCGTTTGCAATAAATAATGGATTACGTAATCGGTGTCACCTGTCGCGAAGCGGGCGGCGACCTCAGTATGATATAACGGACGCAACCCATGAAAAGTAACTGGCAGTTAAATTAACAGGAAACGTAATTGGATACAGGCATGTGGTTTAAATGCCGCAGTTAAAATACATCTGCCTCAATATGTAAGTAATATGAATGGAGTCAGCCAGCACGTCTGTCGTTGCTGTGTGTTGAATGAAAATGTTTGAACTGATTTCGGTTGAGCTTTTTAAGCTTATAGCCGCTAAAATTCATGTGGAAAACTCGAGCTGTTTTATAAAGCGTCCGAAATACGCTTTAAATTAAATTCAGTGTAGTAAAAATATATGTTGCGTATTGGTGGACTGGCCTTACGTTTTATCCTGGCATATTTGCCCAAATATTCGCGTTAATTCATTAACACAAAATGAACTTTATCTCTATATACTTATTAAGGGTATTTTTTAAATTGATAAAGTTACGCGAACATTTGGGCAAATAAGCCAAGTGAAGTGCCAGCATCAGAGAGAAAATAAATACACAAATAATGTGTGAAATTGATTCAGAATTGCCAAATTTGTAATTTTGCCAGGTAGTGAAAAAGTAGAAGCGCCAGTTCCTTGTTGACCTGGCGCAATAATAATAAAAATGTAGGCACGGAAATTGTTCTTGATTGCGAATTGGACTAAATTGGAAATAATCACGGAACATCTTTAAAACCATGTATAAAAGAGAAAGTACGGGGTCATCATAATTATTTGGCTTAATTTTGTTAATCGATTCGCAGCCAGTGATTTGTAAATGTCGATTAATTATTATAAATCTAGGTAGGTAAGTTAAGGAACTGCACTTTCAAAAGAAGTCAATTTATACAAATTGAAACAGGTATTTCATTTGCGAACATTTCAGTGGATAATGGGTGTCTGAGTTCAAGACAGTCATTAAGATGAGCACTTATATGGAGATTCGATTGAGCCGACAAACCCAGAATCCGACTTAAAACAACTCCGAGTGAACCCGGGATGATGTATCCATTATTAAGGCCAAGTTATTAATTTCAGATTGCCAAATGTATTTACGAAGATTTCAGCACACTTTCTTTGAACAAAAAAGTAGATAATTAATTCAATTGATGAAATTGCTATGCGATTCTTTTGAAAAGTTTATTGTCGGCACGTTCCTTGGTGTGATGAAGCATGCAGGACTTTTTGCGAACAGAAACTTATGTAATTAACCCGGTTTCATTTGCCATATTATATACACTCGAGAGCAATGAATCCGGGTCACTTAAAGAATGTTAAAAATCTCGGAAACTAAAAATGATAGGTTAATGCAATAAATTGTATTTAATAGACAATGTAATACTCCTTAAATGAAAGTAAAAAAAATATGAGTCACCATACATTTTATTAACACAAAATTACATAAAGAAAAAAACTGCTGATCTCTCCTTAAAACAAAAATAGGAAACATGAAATTTTTGAACTTTATTACGATTTTCTTGAATTTTAATACTTCGTATTGCCTCCTCGTGCTTCCATTACTGCGTTTACGCGGTTTGGCATGCTGTACACCAAGTTCCTTATACGATTTTGGGGAATATTCTCCCATTCCTCTGTGAGAGCAATTTTGAGCTCACGAAGCGTGATTGGGGGAGGGTTTCGTTGTTTTACGCATCTGCCTAGCTCGTCCCAAGCATGCTCGATCGGGTTGATATCCGGGCTGCGCGCTGGCCACTCCATACGAGTAATGTTCATCTCTTGAAGGTAGTCATTCACAATCCTACCTGTATGAGGTCGGGCATTGTCATGCATAAATATAGCATCCTCACCTAAATTGACCATAAATGGACCAACGTGATCATTGAGGATTTCTTCCACATATCTTACGCTAGTTAAAGAGCTGTTTTCTATGATCACCAGCTCTGTGCGACTTTCAGAAGAAATTCCGGCCCACACAAGTACAGACCCACCACCGTAGGCTACTTTTTCTTCGATGCATGCTTGCTTGAATCTTTCCCCTGGTCTTCGATACACTCTGTGTCTTCCATCGTGCTTGTAGAGCATAAATTTTGATTCGTCGGAGAACATAACTTTGACCAATCTTCAATACTCCAATTTACGTGGCTCTGGGCATATCTTAGTCTTGAAATACGATGCCCACGCTCCAGTTTAGGGCCGTTTGCAGGTCTAAGGGGTTTTAAGTTAGATTCAGCAAGCCGACGTCTTACTGTCCATGCACTTGGGTTACTTCCTCCGAGGCGTCGAAACTGATTTGTGAGTTCAGTTCCTGTGAGAAAGCGATTTCGAAGCATGGTGTTCACCAAGTATCGGTCTTCTCGTGCTGTGGTACACCTGGTTCTGCCCGTTCCTGGTCTGCGTAGGTTAGAACCAGTTTCTTCGTAACGTCGGAGAACTCTTTGTACTGTTGACAGCGACACACCGACAGTCCTGGCTGTATCGCGCTGACTCCGGCCGGTTTCCAGCATTGTAAGTATTCTGGTGCATTCTTCAGGCGTAAGCGACATAATTTCAGCTTGAATAATGAATATAGAGCACTATCAACATGGTTTATGTACCCACATAAATGACAGATTACAAACAAAAGCAAAACCAAATGCTGTAATTTCGTAGTTCCATCTTCGAAAGTGGCCCTTTTTCAAATTAGATTTTTTTATGATATAACTTTACAATAACTATGAAGTTTTAATACCTTCATTTAAGGAGTATTACATTGTCTATTAAATACAATTTATTGCATTAACCTAGCATTTTTAGTTTCCGAGATTTTTAGGATTCTTTAAGTGACCCGGATTCATTGCTCTCGAGTGTATCAATATACTCTCGCGGAAGTTGCACGCGACGATTTGTAATCACAGGTAACAGTTCTTGCTGTATCATGTGCGCGTACATAATGTATTTTGATAGGCTTTGTAATCTTATTAGGTTTCATGAATTAATCATTCCTATTGTTTGGCGAAATTAACTTCACGATTTAGTTAGAAGTTTGAATTTGACTTCTAATGTTAGTCGGTTACAGCGTGGAGCTGCAACCACCCCGCAACATCAGGAAATCCCACCGATTTGCAAATACACTGTTGTTGCTACGGCGAACACGTGTCACATTAGGGATGCATATCTTTTCCTAATAATGGAAATACCATTAAATATTCTGGGCAAACATCCCTGACGCACTACAACACCACGGCGGCCGCAGCCGCACCAGTACGCGGAGTATTCCAATTATATTGAACGCATAACTGTGTCGTCGTAAGTATGAGTAATTCTAGCGTTTATTATTATACATAGACACTACAGTTCGATTTGTGTCATCTGAGTGTACACCTTGATCCAGCATTTCAATGCACGTGTACACAATGGCCTGCCACTGTTCCATTTACAATGCCCATCTTCAATGGAGTTGATGTTAAACTGAAGATATGAAAGTTGACGTGTGTCCACACTGTCCACTATTTACCATTGTGTAAAGGCACCATCACTGCATCGGGTAAGGCAAGGTAGGTCAAGTGCACGGAAAATATACGTTATAGTTGGAAAATTAAGGTGAATTCAGAATGTTTGTGTTGATAAACATCTAGATATCTAACTTTCTTTTTTCTCGACTGATTAGCTTAGTTAGAGACTGCCACATTTTGAACTACGATCCCAATTTTCCCTAGGTTAAACCGGTTAAACCCACATCTGCGCGATCTTTGGAGCGAAAACAACCAATTTGGCTTGGGTAACAACGACATGAGGCTTATCCTAGCTTTGTAATGTAGCTTGTGTGCAGCGTTGCCAGACGTCCCGATTTTGGCGGAACGTCCCGATTTTTAGCCCGAAATTGAATGTCTCGCGCGGGACAGGGTCAGTCCCGCTTTTCGAGATTGCTCGACGGTGCGGTTATGAGTATGGTAAAGTAACGTATTTTCGTTAAAATATTTTTATACGACTTTCTATCATCACGGTAAACTTAATTTGAAATTCAAAAAGATAAGTAATAATAAAGTCGGTTAATAAAAACACGACTATTATTCACGTTATTTTATTATGTCCCGTTTTCGAAGAAAGAATCCCACTTTTTCACTCGAAAAGTTTAAAAATCCCGCTTTGCCTGAAAAAAAATCTGCCAACGCTGCCTGTGTGTGACATTTGTGTATATAAGAGAAATTCTTGGCACACCAATTACTTTTATTTTAGTCGAAGTATGACAGCGTTATTTTTTAAAGGGGGAAACGGTAGGCTAGCCTGCGACATTCAATTTTTCAAAAATTTTTTGCAATTGGCAGGTCAGTCTAAGGCTGTATGTAGAACAAAATATGATTCGGGACCGTTACACGTATGTACACTTTTTCATGAAATAGACATCCAATGGGACTAAATCAAAGTCAAAGTCATAATCAAAGTTATTTATTTTCAGTAAATGCGGTACAAAAAATGGTAGGTACATAAATTGCCAGTGCGATGACACATTTCTCCATAAGTTGGCATGCAAATATTAAAGTAAGATGCTAGTGCTAGCATAATAAGCAAATCTCTACACAAATGTACAGAATATTATTAAATTTATATAAAGTCAATTTTAAGCTTCGAAAAATCAACAGTTAAATAGGTAATTGCTATTACAATATACAAACATAAAATTTGCTATTAAATTAATTAAGAACATAATTATAAAAATAAGACTCAACTTAAAATGCAGTACGTACCTACAGTAGGTAACACTTATTGATTATTATTTACAATGCGTTTCTGTAATGATAAGACTGACAAGGAGTTTTTTTGAGGAATTCAGATAAAGAATAAAAACTATGTGAAATGGGCCATTTTTTAGAACTATGCAAAATTTTCTGTAAGGAAGATCACTTATAAAATTTGGAATTGAATTATAAATAGTAAATGAACTAGGAGGTGATGATTCCAATGTGATTATTTATTATAAGATGATTATAATTCTGTTAAGCCATATTTTGTGGGTTACCTTAGCGCATCCAACTCTTATATCAGTCATAGCATGATTTCATGGCCTTCTGACTTCACGGTATGTCTATTTGCCCAAAAATAGTAAATAAACTCTCGTCATCGGCATCGTCTCCATACCACGAAGGTCGTTAACAAGGTTCGGGGCTTGTCAAGTAGTTTACCTTAATAAAATATTAAGTAGAAAAAACGACAACATTGAAGTATCGCAGAAACATGAAATTAATAATAGCTTCTTGTAGGTAGGCTGGGGTATTTAATGAAGTAATAGGGAATTAAACCTGCCCATAGTTTAATTATTAATTAGAGTGAAAGCTAACTTCGTGAGCATAAATCTAAAAAGGAATTAACTACGACCAGCTCGGAAGACTCGGCTGTAAATGATAGAATACCACATCCTATTACGTTCTAATTGTTTATTCAATGAACATTCTTTAGTACTTATTTTATTTATTAGCATAGGCAAAGCATTGCTATTTTATTACGAAATGGTCGTAAAGTTTATGTCATCCATTATTCCAAGTTGCCATCGTAAAATAAGAATAGGGTTTTCTAACATCTGAGCCTGTAAAGATGTGGTGGGTAAAAACTTTGCGACCGAAAAATGGCTTGATATAAATTTATTTTGTCTCTGAGTATTGCAATAAGTATAATAATAGCAAAAGAAAGAACCTAAGCAGCAAAGTTGTCATGTCAAAACATTTTTGGCCTGAATTAATGAATGAAATGCACCAACCCCAGCGTGGTTTGACCAGAGTCGATCAATCGAATGAACCCTGATTAGCTAGTGCTAGACCGGGGAGCGCCGCAATGATTTAGGTTCTCTTTCCAGTCAAGTCAATACATTTTTGACCTATGTTTAATTGCCAATTTATCAACCGAAACTCTGAAATATCAAAGTGCATCTCAAGTGAAGGTATCAGAAGTGATGTAACCAATCTAAAATTAAGATGGAAAAAATATAGTTTCATAACACCACTTTACACGAACCGAATCAAGGATGGAGGGCATTATGTACTTGTACATACGTGAGGAAAAAAATAAGTTGTCTCATAACAGTGTCTGGCTGGGCCCTTGTATGGGAGTGGAACTTTTTGCGTAACCGACCAGTCGCAAATGGAGAAATATTTCGCTCTAGTCGAGCATTTATAAAATGTAAAGCTTTAATTATATATAGGTTTTTACATTATCGGTTGAATGACACCATTGAGATACGAGCCTTTTGACCTCGCACAGGACTTTCTGTTTTTATTTTTATTTCACTTTTGTTTTTTTTATTAAGCTGCTGCCCGTGTCTTCGCCCGCGTGAAGGTCCAAAATTAAAAAAGTATCCTATGTGTTAATCCAGGTTACAAACTATATGTTTGCCAAATTTCATACAAATGCGTTCAGCCGTTTTTACGTGATTGAGTAACAAAAATCCAAACGTCTTCACAAACTTTCACATTTATAATATTAGTAGGAGATTGTGTTTTTCAGTCTGTAATGCGTGAGAGTCGCAATAAATACATTTTCTTTCTTTCAATTTATTTTGTTGCAGAATTATTTTATCCGGCTCAAGTATTAAGTTCAGAAATGCGCTTTTGTAACATGGCTGGGACCAACAAATATGAAACGTATAGGAAATATGTTACGCGTATATTTCCTGTAAATCGAATGGGGGAAATTGGTCACTGTAATGGTTTTAGCAGACCGGTAATCTATTCACTTACGTGCACTTTGAATTCTTTCGAATTTGGTTTTCGTGTCTCTTTTTTAGTGCTCGACCACAATCGACTTCAGAGGAGTTTATTCTTTTATTTCGACTTTTATTTTGTGACCTAGATTTAAGGAAGACCAATTACAAATTTTAAACTCCATGTTATTATCTTTTCGCCGCGGAAGAGACAGCAATATTCTCGCAAAAATGTACATACGAGTATGCTGCTTTCACGAGAATTTCGACTGTTTGTCGTTCTGTTTACCCCGTAAACACAGAGGTTTCAGCGGCATTCGCGCGTCAAGCTTTCATCAAGGTAATAGACGTTTTATTAACGAAAGAGACTGCAAGTAGGTATATCAAGAGCAAAACAAGTTTTAGGACTAAAAACGAAAGTCCAAATAAAATGAATCATGCAAATTAAACGTACCTAAGTTTAGTAAACTTTTACTATGAAATCCTGGCCATTTAAATGATGTAGATTACGTTAATCTTCTTTGAGTTTGCAGAGATGATGTTGAAATTTTTTGTGATATAATCAGTTTTTTTTTTATATTAGCGTATACCTACTGTCTCACTACTAGGCAAAGGCCTCCCCAAAGTTTTTCTAGGAACTCTTTACCCATGCCACCCCACGCGGTACGCGTCGAGTTTATTTAATTCGTTTTTACGAGTATAAAAATATTATGAATTTGTAGGTACTGTAAAGGTTGTTCGCTTACCGAAGGCAACCTTGCGTACATACTGGCAGCCAATGATTGGGCTTTGTCTATGTTCGAACAGTCAGGAAGTTCTAGAATATAAACGTCAAATAATTTTATATAGGTTTTGTTCCGGGAGAATTCATTCTATTGACAGGCGCGGAATTGTAAACAGCTAATCCTTGAAATACCTAAACGTGAAGTCTCACTTTCTAACCTCATAAGCGTTTTATTGTAGGTATCTTCAACCCCCTTGCACAAGGGGCTCTTCAGGGCCCTTATAGTACTTACCTAATACTAGGTATCAGCACGAGTTGATTGTTTGAAGAACCTCGAAGTTCTCTCGCAATTCATTACCTAGATCTAGATCAGCAAACATTAAAGATGGCAGGTACTGGCAATGGGTACTAGCGTCTAACTAGAAATATAGCAGTTTAGGGGCTGTAAATACAAACTGACATGATATGATCACAACTGTTGTAACAACTTGCCGACAGCCCAACAAATACAAAGTCAAAGTTCAAACTAAGACATGTCCAACAATCATTACGATTGTAACAAGTGAAACAAGACGGAAGGTGGTGCAAGTCGCGCAGTTAGAGCACTGTGCTGATAAGCAGTAGGTACGTGATCACCCGGAGCCCAGGAAGAAAAGCAACCAGGGCAAAAACTAGGAAATTGATTCGCGATCGTGCAATGAATCAGCTGAGGGCACCGCGCTTGAACTTTTGCTGATAAGGAGTTTAATAACCGCACGCTTTGTAACACGGGCTTGTAATGGTGTTGGGTTTATTTGGATGTAGGATACTGTGTCGGTAATAGGCTAGGACGATTTCTAATCAAGGGGCCTACTTTCTGAGCCCGTCAACGAAGATACAGCCCCTTCCAAAAGTAGTTCGAGACTTTAAAATTAACCGTACTCCCGGTTAAAACACATCGGACTTAAGAACAACTGCCATATTGTGTTGTCATTGATTTTTAGTTCCGGCTTCAAAATAATTATATGTCTGTAGGTGGTACAGAGTAGGAAATGCCCTTAACTTAGGCCGAAATTACGTATTTTGTGTTAAGAGAGTAAACCCCATGCAGTCTCGTCCCTAAATAGCAATATAAATAACTTGGACTCATTATAGTGATAGTATAATTGGTATGGCATGGCGTAAAGTCGCAGCATTGCATTGGTGTGAACTAAACCAATTGAGATAACATCACGATTTCCCAATGATTGCTCAACCACATCCTTCTTTCAACAATGTGAAACCAAATCAGTATTTCCTCTTCCGAACTAAAATAATAATTTCTATTTCTGAACCCTGATTTGAAAGCTAAGATCTCAAACATGAGACACTCGACAGCGTTGTAATGTTTCAGCGCAGAAACAGCGATGAAGGGCCCGATCGGCGCACACGCAGCTTTCCACGTCCCGCTCCTCAGATATCTGTCCCTCTAGACATAACAAGATAAATCGACTTACATTTGAAAGGTAAGCAATTTGTATAGTTGTCTCTAGCGTGAAAGCGAAATCAGTTGTTGAACGTTTATGTATAATGTGGGCAGGACGTAAAATGAAGTAAATGTCCCTCTAGCTTCCGAGCTGGGCTGAGTGTGGGTGGTAGAATGTTCCGTACTGTATTGTAGATATGAAATCTATGGTTATATTACTAGAGAGCTAGGCCCATATACTATTCGTAATTTATTATTTAATGTAAGACCAAAGTGTAATCTTGAGCTACAATGTAGCTTTTCAACATTCTACTGAACAAATTCTACTGTAGAACTATACGTAGTGTAGGTTCGTAATAAAGTCTCAGTACTAATGGTACTTACAACTTCTCGTTTTGAAATCCATCATGCTAATATTATTCCTCAAGGTATCAGGCTAACTTTCACTGAAAGCTGTAATTTTAAAATGAATATATTCATTTGTTTAGTATTAATAAATGTGGTAGTAATTTTACCTTTGAAACCGAGTCTTAAATCTCATTTAACGACCCACGGTCTGAAATTTAAATGCTCCTTTCTAATGTGATTTAATTTCATGATCCTCCCAACTTTCCCCACTCTGGCGCACTTGTTAACAATTGAGAGCTTCGGCCAGGGATCGGTCACGAGCGAGTGCCCATAGAGATGCCTCCGCGACGGGAATCGAGTGGTAATCGATTCGATACACTCGGGATAATTTCAGTCTCGGCACTAGCTTTGATCTTCGAACGTGAATGTCTATGGTGCCATTAAGACGGTAAGTACCTTTGCAGGTATTTGAAGCAGAAATATGCCATTATACTGAGCGTGCATGGTAGGCGAGACGGGGCCTTGAAAATTATTACAGCTTTCGTTGCGAGATAATCAGGGCAACGCTCCTAACCTGATCGGGCTTAGGAATTGCCTTATTAAATTGAGTAGACGACTGGCATTACATCAAAGTAATAAACATTCGCTATTGGTATAACAGTCTGTAATATGAATACAAAAATATTGGTTATTATGTTTGCAAGAATGACAGCTATCATGCATAGATGTGGTTTGACTTAACAGTTCACCATAAATCCATGAATTTGTGACCTCCAGTTTATTTATCGTCGTTGTTTCCGAGGAAAGCGACATTTTTCTTTGCTATCTCTACCATCTAATTTTATTGTTATACTCCCTAATTGATATAATGTACTCGTTAGATAATGTTGTTAGATAAATGCAGAATATTTGCTTGTACACGGTCGTGGGAAACTTTCGCGCGTTGTTTACTATTGAAAGTCTACTATACGACTTTAGTGACGTACAAATAGGTCCGATTAATTAGTTCGATACGTGCTTACACAGTCCATTACGACGACAATTAGATCTTTTATCTTCTTCCTTCCGACAGAACAGCATGGAGTATTTAAGGCGGTCTTCAGGTGGTCCCGCAATTTGGCAGGTATTTTAAAATCTCATCGCGACATCACTTGTCCCTCACTGGCTTCGTGCGAATTTCCGTGTCCCGTCTACGTCTCTATGCTTATAATCTAGTGCGCGTTATTGCGCGAAATCGCTTCAATCTGAACTTAGCTTTAATGTTTGCATATTTATTATGACAGTTTGCTAATCGCAGTGCAGTGAATGTGGAGTAGATACAGATCTGTGTGCGTGCATTACGCCTCTTATGTAATCGTGTCGACATAACGTTTAGACTAAACGATTAGTGTCACTCTTGAGTGATACATCTATTAGTTTACAGAAGAGATGAACTCATTAGTTTAAACTTTATTATTTTTGACTAACTGCGATAAATAGATTTGTATGCAATAAAAAAACATTACAAAATTACATACTCATCGCTAGTTTCAAGCTACATAATATTGATGTTCAATCACTGTCAGTAAGCGCTCAATTACATTACCATACCATCAGCCTGACGTAATTCAAATGTTAATAAATTCATGTTAATCTCAATACCAAACCGCGGTAAATGTCAGTGCTAAATTATCGAAAAACGGGTCAAATGATCGTACATTAGACTTTCCCTGGCTCAACGGAATGCGCAGACGCCGAGACCTAGTACTTACATGGAATGCTAACTTGTTATGCGCCACTTTTGTTTTAAAACAATAGATGTATTTACATAGTTCTGATAAAACGAAAACTTTCTGCGAAACCCGGAATCTAACGGCAACCCTATTAGAGTCAATAGGGTTGCCGTTGTGATTAACATGGTTTTGGTTGATACGGAATGGTTTGTAGCATAACAAACTTTATAATGCAAAATAAACAAAACATATCCAAGCTTATATTCCTCGGAGAGATACTTAGGCTATTCATTTTGCGTCCCATCTATTGTCACCAATAATCCAGACTCAATTCTCAATTCTTTATTGCGTACCATAATGTATAAAGTTGATAGGGAAATAATATATTAGTCACAATATATTACTCCCGGTTGCTACTAAGAATTTCTTATTGATAATCTAGATACGCAGGTTAAAAAGGAACTCACGTGCTAGTTATGTTATATTTGGCTTATCAACTTTTATTCTTTATGTTATAAGAAAGTTACTATTTTTATATTGTAAGGTCCACATAATATTACTCCTCTAAAAATTATTTTGCTGGTAAAAACTAGCCCAGTCAAATCTTTAGCTTCAATTTATCTCAAGTTATCTGCTTCGTCTAAATAGTTCGACTGTTCAAAAAGTTATATTTATAAACAGCAAACATTGCTGTTGCAGAAAAAAACAAAATAACTTGTATTTTAAGTTTATTATAGAATGTAGAATGTTCTTACAAATACATTTCAGGATTTAGATATCTTTTCTTCTATCGGCGAAGTAACCACGCAAATTCATAATATTGAACTTGGGTCCCATTTTCATAGGTATTTATATTTTTGATATCAATTACACCAATAGGTTACAAGTCGCCAAATTCCGGAGGTAAGTAAATATTACATAACTAGGCACACACATACCTTGTAAAAATAACAGACGCCTAATTAATAAAGCTCTGCAATCTATCATTAGCTTTATGCTCTCTAAACCGTTGTTCAAACTGATTGTTAAATTGATTGCTAACCCGTACAATAGCGGAGTAATTGATCGCTAACTCAAACTTCGATGAGATTAATCGAAATCAGTTGTTAATTAACGTTAAAATTAAACAATACGATTAGTTTGTTAGGTAATCCTTTCTCCGTCAGTATTATAAAACTTTAAACATTCGCTTTTCAATATGAAAATTGACGTACATTCGAAATGGCACGTATTATGTAAATGAATAATCGTTAAATACTCTCTACGTTTATTGTGTATGTTGCTTTCAGTATGTAATTACTAATAACATAACATATTAGGTCTCTTTATGAACACATGTAAGAGACTATTCAGCGGTCTGAATGGTATTACCTAACTAATTAAACTTATTTGTCTGCACTCTCTAATTTTAATGGTTATTATGCAGATGAGTCGATGTTTACACATTATTAACTTTGAATCTAAATGAGATATTCTTTACGACAGATACAGGATGTATTCTCATGAACGCACATGTCTGTACAAAAAGAGGCGCGCGCGTACGCAACTGCCAACGCTTTCTTCCGGACCAATGAAGTATTAATCAACCACCATCTGTCAAGTCAAAATGAACTCTTCAGGCAACAAACCAACTGTCACAACTGTCATGTACCAGTCAAAACAATCACAGTAAGTACATCATATTCGCTGACATGAATAGCATCGATCACTCTAATAAAATGTATGTAATTTCCAATTTCGATTATTGCCACAATCAATGTGAAAGTTACCTTTCTATGGACTTTTTTTTTCGAGTAAACCATATCTCACAATTGAGATGTGTTGAATTTGAAACGGTGCCTATGTAGCTATAGGTACATAGATAGGTATCTACCTACCTCAAGGGTAGTGACCTAGCGTGACGTAATGGTATGTTAACCAATTTTCTCACGTCGAAAATATCTTGAAGGGAGTGGTTGGGGGAAGCACAATTGGCCTTTTAAGTTTACGACAGATTTTATGCATAGGATGACAGCCGTATGTGAATTGTTTTGGAAAGTAAATAAATAAGCTGAAGCTTAATTGGTTTATTTATCACCAATTAAGAACTAAAACGGTTCTCAGTGATAATTATCAACAATTCGTTAAAAAAAAAATGAAGAAACAAAAACTCCTTTGTGACTTTAAGCAGGAAACAAAACGTTGACACATGACATTGTCTGTATTTCCCATTTTAATTAGAAATTTAATTATAACGAGTACTAAAATATAATTTTATTAGATTATGCAATTAATTATTTGGCATACAATGGACCATAGATCATTTGAAACAATGGGGCGCCGTAGGAACAGAGGTTTGCGCGTCCATTCATCATGGCTACACGCAAACTGTTGTACTATCTAGTTGAATTATAATCATTATTATGATAAACTGTTTTACCGTGGACCTTTGAAAGTTAATTAAATTTCCACTACATCTAACATTAAAAGACAAGTCTCTCATAAGTTTATTGCAAACGTAAAATTAACTCTGCCATAAAGTTCATTTATTACTTCCACTGAAATACTAAACTTACTTTTCCTTCTTTTTAGCAGAAGACGTATGTCTCAATACTTCCATGTAACGTACCTGAAACAAACAAAACAAAATCAATTAGTTTAACAACAAAAGCAGAATATATCTCGTTCATTCAACAATCCTTTTACTGCGCTCGGTCTTGCGGTAAATCTTTAACTTGTCGATTTTCGATCTGTATGAGTTACGGCCCTATCTCAGCACAGTTTGTTTCCTAGAACTTTCATCTCCATTTTAGGCGTTGGATACGGGCCTAGGCCCTAGTCTGACCACAATCGACTATTATCTGTGTTTAGAATTAAGTAGACATTTATTTACTTCCCATTAGGGGCCACCCATAAATTACGTCACACAAATTTTATGATTTTTTGACCCCCCCCCCGTCCTAGTCACATGTGGTCACACTTGTGAAACCCACTCCCCCTTGTGTGATGTGACATATTTTTCAATTTTGTATTTAGAAGTAAGTACATAATTAAATGAAAACAGCAGTTTGTCCATTTTTTTTTTATTTAAATTAAAAATAATCTTTAGTAAAATTAACATAAAGTTAAATAATTTAGACACTTAATGGTGATTTTAACATTTGACATCACAAAGCTTTTGATCCCCCCTTGCCTTTGTCACACAATGTCGCATTTCGTTGACCCCCTCCTACCCCCTCAACGTGTGACGTAATTTATGGATGGCCCCTTATTAGTAGTAAGTGTTTAATGTGCCAACATATATCTTTCTTTCCTTGTTCATAGTGCTGAACTGTATGTTCGTAGGTATTGTTACTGGGAACGACTGTTGGTGGAGAAGTGAATTTTTTTTAAAAAGTGTAAATTTGTCAAGATACCCGTTATGGTATAAAGAATGTATAAGGATTTAACGCGTGGTAAAAATCGGAATGAACGCCGCTTTTTGTTTTTTTTTAATACATTGCACAAAAAAATATTGAGTACAAAAAAAAGCAACTGACCTCCAAAAAGAAAAAACTTAAAAGCAACTGCCAAAAAAAAAATATGCCTGAAAGGGGATACTTACTCGATAAGTATACCCTTTCAAACTATTTTTTTTTTAAATCGGTTTGGAAATGACCGAGTTCGATGGTCAGTTATTCTAGAGTTGCTCAGTGAAATGTTTAAAAGTTTTATGTTATTTAATAGCATCCGCGCCACCTGCAGGAACAGACCTTTGTGTTAAGAGATCGTGGCGAGATAATGTCGTGACTGTAAGTTGATATATTTGTAGCAACAAATTATTTTTTCAAGATATAATTCGCTAAATTACTGCTGTTGCCTTTCTACTTGAAGATTGTAGACCTATCAGTAAGGATGGAAGTTATTCCACAATTTCACGACGTGTTTGGAATACAACCTTCTATTTTGCACGAAAAAGTCTAAAATAGTGTGGCCATATCTTCCTTATATAATATGAGTGTAAAAACGAACATGGTAAATATTTAATTTAATTTGCATTCGAAAATGTCTCCGTCTTTTACACGAGGACATGTCAAGGATTGAGGGGAGGTTGGCAAAACGATGATAGTTATGTAAAGTGCCTAACGTTAGCTAAGTGCCTAGCATTACTCTCTCATCTTAAATCTTCGCAAACTGACGATTTTATTGACTAAACGGTATTCAAATGAGAAGTTATAGTAAATATTGACTGGATATTACAACGGTTGTATTGACCCATTGTTTACTTTATATTGCATTCAATAAGAAATACAATTGTATAGTTACGTTTTATAAGAGAATAAAACTATTTTGAAATGGCTCGATGAATCAATCGTGTTTTAAGATCAGATACATTAAGTGCAATAGGTACCAAGCGTAGGTATACTTACATAATTTATGAGAATTTATCTCTAAACATTCTGCCATAGACAGATTATAAAGTGCTATTCTAATATAAGTAAAGGTTTCTCTATTTGAAAACGACTTCTCAAATCGCTGCCTTTACAGTTAAAAGCACACAAACACTTTAAATAACCTATACATAATGTTCAACAATATTTCTTCGAACGCCAATTTTCTTTCACCAAACAATGCTAAGTACAACAGGTGCCCAACACTAAATAGATTTGAAACGACCATTACTTGGCAATAAGCTTTTAGCGACACTTAAAGCGCATAAAGCGTTGTCGTTAAACTAAAACATTGGGTACAATAGGACAATGTGGGCAAAAGTAAGCAAAACACACAACCTCTTGTTGTGAATGGTGTTGGGTATTTGAAAAACCGTGACATGTAGGTACTCATTAGGTTGAATTACTTTGTGTTTTGCAACTGGAATTGTGCGAATAAATTACCAGTAAGTCTGAGGTCAACATATATACCCTTACAGTGGTAAATGTTAGCTAGATGATTTATGAAGATGAACACTGAAATTGTGACTTAAATCACACAGGTATAACAAATACTGGGCCGTGAAAATGTTATTGAAGTAACTGTGCATGTTGTGAATTGTTCAGAAATCGTTCAGTTCGTCGATTATCCAAAACAAAACTAATCAAAGACTAACCACTATAAAATTCACCTATGGTTATTTTCATTTGCCCAATTAGGTCACACAAAGTGTACGCGGTTTTTGCATTAGTCTCAATGTTTTCAGGAAATACTGAGCCAAATATTCCAAAATCCGGCAAGAAAGAGAAAAGCCGACTTTCGCAGTTTAAGGCGTCGGCACTAAAAGAAACCGTTACTTTAAAGAATTAGCAGATGACTCAACTAGGCGTAATAACATATCATCACGAGGCATAGAGTCCGCACAATCGCTATCGAAACATAACAGAATAAATAATGAGACAGTTATAACAGTTCCAACTAAACTTTACGTCTCACGAGTAATAAAATGTGTTAATACTGCGCCTGCGCATAAAGAAAGTGAAATGCTTTTATGCTGATGCAAATTGGTGAAATTGTATCTAAGCAAATATTATATGACTTGCTGTATGTAGATGGTAAGCGACCTTGTAATTACATGAATATACATGTGTTTGTTGCAAATATGCTAATGATTTGGTAATAAAAGAAGTTCTATGGAATGTTAGCCAACTAACGTGGTCAGGAATGAACATGGTAGAAGAACGGGTTGGTCTGGAATTTTAACGCAAATAGCGATAGATCAGTATTATTGCTACAGCTTTCTATGACGTGGTGGAATGCTGATTTTGTATGGAATCACAAAGCTGCATAGATTGCTGGCTGGTAAAATGAGAATTGCAAGAATATTTCGTTCAATCTACACAAAACGTTAGAGCTAAGTATATGAAAATCGTTAGGCTTCACGTACTTAAATATTAGAACTGGCATTTCATTATCGCCATTTCAGTCTGTCACTTATAACCGTTCACTGCCAATCATAATATATCATCAAGCCATCTAACTAGACAGCGGAAGGTTGCAATGCAAATAAAGTGCACTCGCGAAGAAAAATTTTCTTAATTATTAACTCTTCCTCGGGTGTATCTGACTGACCGTTGCAGCCTACACATGACGTATATTTGAAATCGTCATCAATTCGATGACTTAACAACCACAGCTGCTGCGGATGCCGGACGAAAGTGACACCCGGAAAACTGTCACTACCTGTCATAACATAATGATGATTGATATAAACAAGTGCTTGCTACTACTACGAGTAATAGGTGACAAAGGTTACCGCATCAATTAACAATTTCCACACTAGCCATTTACTCTGTCGAAAAAACTTTCGTCAGTTTTCTAGTTAATCAAATTGGAAGCGTTTAAATAATCCTCCCATGTAACAAGTTGCATAAGTACGAAGACGTAGGTGTCGGGTTCCGATGATATCTATCGATAGCACCTGTTTCATGAACAATAGTGTTCGTTCACTTTCGTTTGCGTCTGCACAGCTCGTTAACATTTTCGTAAAATCGAACGCGAATCGTGACCGAACGAGTGCTCGCTCCCTTTTGTCCGTCACGAGAACAGTGATAGGAACCTTTGAGCTTTTAAAATTAAATCAGTGCAGACCCTAGCGTTTTCACGTAATAATTTCCCACGCTAGACAACGGGGTTTCATTTCACTTGTCATGTATTTAAGCTAAACTATACCTTTCATTGAAATTGTGGTGTTGTACTGTAGAGAGTATGAATATTTATCAGATATGTCATACTTGTGAGAAATTATTGTATGCAAATTAAAGAAATGTTTCAGTCTAGTGGTTCTGGCAGATTTGAACAGTTTTAATGTGTCTTTCTTTGGGCCCCTTTCCAGCGCCTCAAAAGCGGCTGAAGTGGCGGAAAGGGGGATCCAAGAGAGAGCTTTACTCGAAACACAAGAGAAAATCTATAAAAGCTTACAAAATTCTTTAACGCAGCTTGCGGTAGGAGTAAGATTTTAGAAATATAATAAATAAGTAACGAAAAAGGTATATGCCACGTCCATGCGACTTTTATTATTTATTTAAAAGAGAGAGTGAAATAGTTTTCTTGGTTTTCTAGGGTGCTGAAGCTAATAGTGAGGTCAAAATGAATATCCAAAATGACGGCTGCGAAAATTTACAGATTTTTCTGCATGGGTATCGTTTTCATGGTTTTCAAGGGTGCTGAGCCGATAGTGAGGTTAAAATTTGAGTACCTCTACTTTCAAAGATGGAGAAAAGGACGCTACATTCGGAGTTAAAGAAAAAGCGAAACAACTTCGTTCCTGACGGGGGGTACCCCGACCCCACACGTTTTTTAGCAATTTAACTCAGGTAAAAGGAAAATGGCTGTGGAGATAAGAAAGGGAACCCTTTAATAACAACGCAACATAGTCCTCATCAGTCATTTGTAACCTATAGAAGGAAACAAAATCGACAGGTCGTGATCGCAACTTATTTTGCAATAAATTGTTCATGTAAAACGATAAGAAACATGGCCTTTAAAGGCCGTGGTCAAAGCGGTTGTATAATATTCAATGTATTATACTAAAGTCGGGTATGGACCTGCGCTCGCGCAATCGCACTCAGCAGGTTAGTGAAGAGGTACTAAAAGGGAGTATGATGTGTTTAAAAAATAATATAACATTCGTTATAGTGAAGGTAATGATGTTTGCCGGTGCTGATGTAGTTATGTTGTACAGTCAGCGTCAATAATATCGGGACGAACAGACTGCTCAAAATGATCTAAACAACTATGAAAATTAAATATTAACTCAATGAAACAAGGAATGTTTCAGAATGAAGACAGTAAACGACAACTGTCATTCTGACGCGAACTTTATCCAATGGGGATTGTCTAAAAATTTTAACCATTCTATTTTATTTTAGTTTTCGAAAATATAGAGCATGTTAAAAAACTAATTTGAATATTTTGATGATGGGCTCAATAGTTATTTCTTAATTTAATATTTATTCATTTAAAATTTTTGAGATAAATGACGTCATCAGTGGCACTAAAGATCGTTGCCTTTGCCTCACCAGTACATAATTAGAAATTTAAATCTGTCAACACAACGTCATCCATCTCATCTGTTAAAGTGTCAGTAGACGTCATACATAATCGGGTTGTTCCCATTGGTTCACGAGTGTATTGTTCTCGAAAAAAATAAAATGAACACTTGTCTTCCCAACGGGTCCACGATCTTTTAAAATATAAAATATTTTATTTCCCTACTGGTCCATGAGAATGTTTGGTACAGTCAACAATAAACGCTTCGCTAAGGGATGATTTGTTGGATTTGCCTCCGCCCCGAATAGTAGAATAATTATTAAACATGAAAAAAATCACGAGGTCAGCTTTTTAAACGCTTTATGCCTCCCAAGTACCAGGTTGTCATAACTTGGTAGGAGCATACCTAACATAGTGGTATCAGCTAGAAAACGCTTTACGCCGTCAAAGTACCAGGTGATCATACCACGGAAGGAGCACACCTAACATAGATGTGTCAGCTAGAAAGCGCTTTATGCCTTTGAAGTACCAGGTTGGTATAAATCGCTAGGAGCACACTTAACATGGTAGTGTCAGCTAGTATTTATTTATTTAAATTTCTCGCATACAAAACAAAGGTACAAACGCGGACTTAATGCCTTAGGCATTCTCTACCAGTCAACCATGGGTGTTGAAGAGATTAGGTGGCAGGTGCTTTGATTGAGAGGAACAATGATAAAAAAAACTATAAGAATACAAAAAAATACTGGTTGATTGATTGTCTTTTTACGAGAAATTGTTTTTACTGACTGTACTTTGGATACATCCGGTGGACCCGTTGGGAATTCATTGAGAAGCATTTGAAACATTATAATTTTTTCATGGACCCGGTGAGAAAACAAGAACAATAGAATCGTCAACCTTTGGGAACAACCCGAAATAAGGGAACCAAAAGTTCTAATGTAAGTAATGCATACAGCATAAAATAATGATAGTGTAATGAGATTTATACGAGATCATGAGGTAAGTCGCAGGAATAATAATTGTAAAAACTTTATAAATATGTAAATTCATACGTTTATATTTTTGACATTTATATTAATTTGACACTTGGCAGACCATAGAAAATACTTGTCACTTACTTTTTATTTTTTGCGGCAACGATACAAAACTGTACGGCCAAAGCTGACGTAATTTGAAGGGCAAACAAGGTCAATCGTATTTTATCAAATATATCAATTAAATATAAATATTTTTCATGAATCATTAGTCCGCAATGATCAGTAACACTATTCCTCGAAATGGTTTTTCAATTACAACATATTAAAAAATATGAACAATGCCCATTGGGATAAAGTTTAATTTTCTTAGTTGATGAGAACATTTTGAACAGTCTGTTCATCCCGATATTTTTGACGCTGAATGTAGATGGAAAGTAATTAAACCTCTTTCGAGGTTGAATATTGATGTCCACTTGTGTGGTGCCATCATTACCTACACGAAGCTTTACTGGAATTAAAGTGGTTAGTGAAAAATATGAGGAAAATATGATTTCGGAAGTAGCAAATACGTAAAGCTAGTCAAGTATCCTGATGAAAATGATATACACAATTTGTTGAACTCCTTAAGTTCTGATTTGAGCTTCACGATTCCTACTGACAAATGCTTGCACTGACTGGATAGGTCAACTCAAACCCGTGTAGTATTTTCCTCAAAAGACCATTACAGACACTAATC
The DNA here is from genome assembly GCA_947359405.1 of Antitype chi. Lineage (NCBI taxonomy): Eukaryota > Metazoa > Arthropoda > Insecta > Lepidoptera > Noctuidae > Antitype > Antitype chi. Next base: position 16,731,036 of record OX375812.1, read on the forward strand.
TACATAGTCGTCACATGATCTGACCAAGATTATGACTATACTTTAAAAATGAATGAAATTGTTTATTCTTTCTTTTGAAAATTAGATAAAAAATTTAAAAGCTGCTTTCAAATACATCTTTTCAAATAAATGAATAACAAAATAATCATCTAAATCGGTGTGTTTGTGTTTGAAGCAACAAATCGTAAGCAGACACTTATTTATACCCAAGATTATAAACGGCTTTTTTTTTTGAGGGTGGTAAATCATGAAATAACGTCTTCCGCTCAGGGCGGAACGGGAGGGCGTATCAGACTTTTGCTGACTAAAACCCACCGGTGTTTCTTCAGTTGCCTGTATGCCAGGGGCCACGGTATCTCTTTCGAACAACCCGCACCCCTGGTCGGCCCTTGTGGGTTCACAAGTTGGTGTTGACATCTCTTTGAGGCACGCGTGGAACACAACGGGGTGTCGGCCCGGGCTTGGTCCTTATCGGACGGCGAGCTACCCATTACTCGCCGTCCGCAAACCCGCGCCTATGGTGGCCGGGAATCGGCCTGGGATTCCCGATGCTCAGGGCGACTCCTGCGGCGACTAGGGCCGTGAGGGCGCATAGATTGCCTCTCCCTCACGTGCGCCGCCTGCCTCTTCGCGAGCATTACTTATTCGCAGAAGTAGGTGACGGCTCCCCATGCACTCTCGCTCCGTACCATGGCCTGGACCAGGGCCGGACGTGAGAGATCGCCGCCACCGATCGCCTCCACTAGGCGGACACGGTGCGGCGTACTATGGGAAAATCGCGTATGTTTCGTCGCAAAACTCCGTATCTCAGTCGTTTCAAAACTAAATGAGCTATAATTTTGAACATATATATCGTACTTGGATGTATATAGGGTATAATGGAAATAATTTTGAATTTAAAATTCTGTTAGTTAATTAATGAAAAAAACAAAAATAAAATACATGCATTCTATAAGAATGATATAAAATGGAATATAAATAAGTCGTTAGAGGAAAAAAATATCTACAAAATTCAGCGAGCTCCTACAGATTTTCGTTGACACCAAGAAGGGCCTTGGCTTCATTTAAAAGTTCTTTAGATATCGTTTCTGAGGTAGTTTTCAAACTTTATACTATACCTATGGGTCAGAAAAGTGTACAATATGATATGGAACACCTCTTTATTTGTAGCCGCTCTTATACTTTCTAGAATGATGAAGTTTAAACTTTTTGAAATCCTTTTTTCGGGATTCTTGCGCGTCTTCGGACAACAGACTATCCGATAGGTAAAATAGCATAGTATTCAATGATTTTTAATATAATAATAATTTTTAATATTGTAATATAAATAGCATAAGTATTTTATGCATGGATTAAGGCACTTATTACCAATTAGAAATATTTCCGTATAGTTGGGCGTATTCACCTAACTATTTTGAATCAATAGCCATTGCAGATGACATAGTTTGTAACATTAATTAAATTTGTTTCATAAGTTCTACGTCTAAAGTTCTACATATATGTCTACAGAGTAAAAGTAATTTTGAAGAAATCTCCGAGATTTGTTTCCGTCCGAAACAGGAACCTCCCGAAACAGCCGTGTCCGGTGAGGACCTGCGTCAGGTAGAAGGTGAGGACGCCGTGGCGCCTCTCAATCCACTCCTCAAAGAGGGGACTTACAGCCGCAATTGTGGCGTGCCCAAAGATTATAAACGGTTGTAATAAGATTACCTGCCACCGAGCCAGTGCCAGCACACCCTGCTCATATCTCAGCACAATCATGATAGGTGGACCGCTAAATAAACACTAGTGACACATTTATGAATGGTTTGTCGTTTATGAGGTGAATAAGTAAAATGGAGGCAAACCAGTCAAAAATACTATTTGAAGAAATGGATACACATGATTTTGAGGAATATAAACTCCCGACACAAACAAAATACTCTAAGGGCTGATTTTTCTTTAGATATTTACTACTCAGGTAAAATTTATCTGACTATTAAAGAATCAGCCTTAAAACGTGAAAAACTAATATTTATCGGCCATTTAAGTTTAAAAAGAAGCTAAAGATTTGATCAAAGCATCGTAGCCTCTGTGGACTGCTAATGAAAATGTTACCCTTTCTACAATAGCATAAGCATACATTCATTATTGCTGGGCCTCGTCTGTTGGCGTTTTCGTTGTGACACATTGTCCACTTTCAGACAAAACAAAAAAAAAAACGTTTCAGCCGTTTGGGAGCTGCGAAGCGACAGACAAACACACACGTTAAATTTAAAACACCATTCTATTTTCGTCGGGGATTAAAAACTTCATGAGTGGTGTTGAGACGAAATCTTTCTCAAGTGAAAGAGGACCCGAGATACCCGAGGTTTCTTCTATTTAATTTAAAAGTGTGATATCCACTTCCAAATAGTTCCTTGCCTTTTAAATAAAAGTTCAAAAGAAACTGAATATATTAATAAGGAAGTATCAAATAATTCAAACAACTGCCGCCTGCTCGAAATATCCTTCGAAATATAATAAGAAGTAGCTATGTGTCAGTGGACTGTTTCCATAAAAGAACTACGAAAATACACCAACACCAATGTATCAAGTTGCTCACACTTCTTTTTGGCCACATTATAATAGAGATTATGAATATATTTTTTGTAACAATAATACGTGTTCTAAGAAGCCGCTGATGCATTCATTAGATATTTCACGGAATTCTGTAACACGATCCTTTTGGTAGCTTTTACGTATTTGGTCGCTTGTGCACTGAACGGATTTTTACGATTCGATTTTCAAACTAATGTCACGTGCTCATATACAAGGTGTAACTTAAATAACGCACAACCTCTTATGGGGTCATTGTACTCATCATTATCGACAACTTTTACTATGGGACCAAAACTGAAATCGTAAAAAAAAAAATCAGCTGTTCCCTACATTTTGACGATTTATGCGAATACAAGTGTATGGAACAGCTGATTTTGTTTCGCGATTTCAGGTTTGGTCCCATAGTAAAAGTTGTTGATAATGATGAGCACAATAACCCCTTAACAGGTTGTGCGCTATTTAAGTTACATCTTGTATATGCTCCAATTTTATCAGGGTTTTCACATCCAGACGGTATAATTTTATTGCGTGTAGTGTAAAATCAATTGCTGTAGAAGTCTACAATCTAACCCCGACAAATAAGAACTGATCTATTATTTTTATGAATAAATACATAATAATACTCCATAAAGGAATCTTCCAGTAGGTACTGTTGTTAAATAGCAAAGGAAATACAATGATCTGCTTAGACGACATGCCGATCACATCCAAATAATTATGTCATGAACCAAATTCTATTGTATCAGTAAATTAAAAAAAAAACCATTATGAAAACCAACAATGGCCATTCATTGGATGTCTATAAGTAGATCGTAATTGAGCTTCTGTGTTTATTCACACTTCAGTCATGCATTCCGCCACATCGATATACAAATTTCTGCGGAATATAATAAGTGCGTATTAAGTTCATAGTTTTTAATGTTTTCGTGTGTCACTAGTATTGTGCTGAATCGCAGTGACCTAAGCTGTCGCGAGTTCGCGTTGTTCGGTTATTGAGAGTCTATACTTGACCCTGATTTAGTCGATTGCGTAACAGTGTCTATATTGTCAGCAAAGTACCTGCTATGTCTTTTTTTATAATAACCCCCTGAGTCCTCCACCTCGTTAGTATTTGTTTTTTTTTGGTTTCAATCATAGATAAACGTACTTATTTTCTCTTACAGTTTTGATCGCGTTTGTGCTCACTCTGCAAAGTAACACACTTGCTTCGTTTTGCCCGATAAGTTACCAAATAATTGGACCAGTTTGTGGGACAGATGGCATCACATATCCGTCGATGTGTGATTTAGAAGCTGCAAGACTAATCGACGACTCATTAGACGTCGCCCTCCTTAAGCCCTGCAATAATTACTGCAACGGAAAATGGGATCCAATATGTGGCACAGACATGGTCACATACGCCAATGTTTGCATGTTTGAAAATGGTGTGAAAGTCAACCAAAATCTCAGAGTGCTTCACGTCGGCCAATGTTTGACGCCTCTTGGCGACGATGTAAGAAAACACAATATAGATGTTAATGAAATGCATCAGTATTATGTGCAAAATTTTGTCGCTTAAGTAAGTAGAATAAAGTGCCCTTTTTTTGTAAAATTAAACGTGTGTTACAATGAGTTTTCATAATTCTAATCTCTATCTATGTAAATAATAATATTAGAGTCGAAAGCCGATTGCTAGTGTGATCGTCTTCAATGTAATGTGCAAAAAAAGAAAAAGAATTCACTACAGTTGTAGATAATTGTTTTGTTTTTTAAATGTTTAGTTAGCAGTATTGAATTAAATGTATGTTTCCATGAATTCTAATACTACCAAAACCCACCGAACACTTTTGATGTAGTATATATATACAGGTTGAAATTGAAAACATGCGACAAACCGAAATGGGAGATTGTACTCATCATTATGAACAACTTTTACTAAGGGACCAAAGATGCAATCGCGAAAAAAAAAACATCTGTTCCCTACATTTATGTTCGCATGACTCGTCAAAATGTAGGGAACAGCTGTTTTTTTTTGCGATTGCATCTTTGGTCCCTTAGTAAAAGTTGTTCATAATGATGAGTACAATCTCCCATTACGGTTTGTCGCATGTTTTCAATTTCAACCTGTATATATATTAAGTAAAAATTACATTACCTGAGAGCAATTCAAATGAATATTCATGTTTAGAAGAGTGTTAATTAGTTAAAGAGAAATGGCCTGATTATAAATGCACACTAAACAATATTGCCATTAATGATCATGATTAGCACGGATCTTATGTCAGTCAGTTAAAGAAAATCATTGATTGAGTAAGATACGCTATATTTCACTTTACATCAGCGAGCGATACATCTAGTCATGATGAATCGTTTATGTTATCGGCTTCTGTTGTGTAAATTTTACCATCCGTGCCCTACCGAGTCGTGATTGAGAAACATGGGAACATACGAATAAACTGAGCCACGGAGTTGCAACACCGGCCAACGGTTAAGTATGCTCACGCGAGGGTTCGTAGTAATAAGGCTTCGTTCCGTTTTGAGGAATACTATCCTGTGCCACATGACGCCTTGTGCTGTATTAGGATTAACCTGTCGCCTGCTATCTAATATTTTGACGGTAATGGATCGTATCGCGTTACTTATGGTAGCCTTCTGACCGTGTAAGCTCTACTGTATGAGTTTATTGTTATACTTGGCAATAAATCTGAAGCTTCTTCCGTCTTTGTCTATCTTCTTATTTCATTTGTATTTCTTAAATTACTGTTGCATTTGTTTAATTGTTTGTTTTTGTATTTGTATACGATTTTTTTTTATAAATTTCTCCTACCTATATTTGTATTTGCATAACCGGCAGATTGACTGATAAAAATGACACAGGCATTTAGGCCGCCGCTGTGCCTACTATTGTAAATAAGCAAATTTAGAAATATGTGTGTACGCCACATGACAAGACATAAAGGACCCATGTAACGTTGTATTGTAACACATCATCAACACACTTCTGTAAGTACACCCCACTCCACTCGGTTCACAAATAAAGTACTTATTTTGATTTTGATTCTTTAATATTTTGAAATTTTTGCGTTTCTTTCGCAAATGCAGCTCTCTAAAAAAAAACACACTTGATTGTTGATATATGTGTAATGTGCGATATTTCCGTGTCTAAGATAAGTGTCAAACTAATGTTTATCATTTACATAAAATGTTCTTGACCGTGACCAAGCGGCACATATTATCCAAAGATTCAAATCGTTAGATTTTCTCTCATCGTATTTTATGACGCAAAAAAGTATCTATAGTGAGAAGAGCGAGCTTATACATTCCGTATAATCTATGGCGTTTCCATGGGAACTGCGGTATTGTGTATGACAGAGATGTCAAAACGACACAGTAACGCGAATCTAACGATTCAAATCTTTGCATATACCTGTATTTCAGACGGCATTGATTTATCAGATCAATCAACGGTACAATCCGAGATGATGAATGATAGTTATTGTTAATTTGTTTCATTGTTTGAAGATCTAATGGTAAGATTATATTTTAGAGGGATCACGAAATAAATACGCCACTTGTACCTATAGATTTTTACTTGGTTACCTGTACCTACTAGTAGTAATCTTTACCAATATTATAAAGAGGTGCAATTTGTATGATGGGGGTAATCTTCGGAACTAAGTTCTGATCCGATTCCAAAAATTCTTTCATTAATGAGAAGCTACAGTATTGCCTAGTGTCATGTAAGGATTTTTTTTGTTAAATTTAGTTTCACGTGGACGAAGTCTTGGGCAGAAGCTAGCAATGAAAATAGGAAGAACCAGCATCTTAATTGCTTCACACAATCTCAATTGGATTCGCTTTGAGTGCGATTTTCATTATCTGTGATTTTAATGAAGTAATGTAGAAATATATTATCAAAATCACATTTCTAATATCAAGTAATTTAGTTTTCCATGTTAACAATATCAATTAGGAGGTCCGCGAACGAATAATTCACATATAAATTATTTGTATGTGCAAAGAATGTCCTGTTCGGTTACTCAATTATTTCAGTTGAAACTAATAGGTAACAAAGTTCATTTAATTATTACACGGTATGAATAATTACTTATGCGGCGAGTTTTATTTAAATTGAACAATTGAATTATTCATACGGCTCGATCTATTCCGGAAAAATGTTATTTATTGGTGAGTGAATTTTATTTATATTTGGAGATGGCAAGGAACAGGAAACAACCGACAGGACTCGACCGAACTAGGCAAAAGACAGAATTTTGTACAAAAGGTAGATGGAGGTTTTTGCCCCGCAGTGGGACAATACAGGCTAGTTAGATAAGATTACATTGGAGATCGTAGACCAACCTGAACTGTGAGTAATATTCTCATAACTGCTATTACCAAGATTATAAAAGTGGCTAATTAATATTTTGTTCTATTTTATTATACTTAAAAGTGCAATTTTTGGATAAGGTCTAATTACTTAATAGAAGAAGATGTTAGTGTATCCAAACTCAATCCAACACCTTCATTCAGAATTTGAAAATGGAGTTTACAGAATATTTTTACTGTGAATATATATTTTCACTTCAAGACATAAACATCAGTGTATCCCTGGCTCTTGTACTAGTTGTACGAGTTCCTGTATCACAAGGGCTAGTAAATAATATACTATTGCAAACGGGGTGAATAGGAATGCAGGCGTGAATCGGGACGAAACTTTAAAATGGATTTTTACATTGAAGAAATGTAGTTTGTTGCCAAAAAGGAGTCAAACGTGTTTACTGTATTATAATTAACGATTAAATGCCCTTGTTGGCAACAAACGATATTATTTGAACGTTAAAATGAATTTTAAAGTTTCGTCCCGATTCACCCCCGCGTCCCTATTCACACCGTTTGTAGGTAGTAAGTAATATTTTACCTACTACTAGGAACTGATATTTTTACCGGACAGAAAACCGATAAATCGTCACTAATTCCAATAACCACATCGAAATTAATTATTTCATTACTTTCAGTATTTCATATCTGTTTTATCAACATTTTGTTCTATATTCAACATTTTGTTTAAGTACTGGTATATTTTCAACAGCTCCATGTATGTTCAGCAGGTCTGTTAATACTAGTTCTCATAACATGGAGTTCGGCCAGGCAAATAGGTTGCGACGAAAGGGGACCTATTTGCGGCAACGATGGGAAGACCTACATGACCATGTGCCAGATGATCTGGGCTAGGCTCGAGGATACAGACCTGGCAGTGCTGCATGACGGAACCTGCAACGGAAAGTACGTCTCCGCGATCCTAGAACCGTCGGAAGGCGAAGGTGACGGTGATTATAATAGTTATTATTATAGCAGTAGTTACAATTTTGTACTATTGTAACTGTTACGTGTGTGTACTAAATACTAGTACATATTTTAAATACGACTTAAAGCCATAGTGTACTGGATGGTCGTCTATTAGGCTTTTAAATATTTAGAATAGTCTTTTTTATACCTAACATATTTATTATCTAGAATTAAATTCATACTTGCACTTATTTTTAACAATGCAACTAAATGTAATATTACCTATTGTAGGTATGTACACGAAGTGAATAATTCGGATTCCTGACACTACACTACCAAGTACAATACATCACTAGGTTTTAAACATTTTCAAAATAAATACACAGAATCATTTAAATCCAACAGTTAATTCAACCATTCCGAAATTCTAGAAATTTTTCGTCGGTTATACAAAAAAAAAACAGCTGTTCCATACATTTTCACCGCGTAGGTATTGCACTTTTCTATGAAACAGCTGATTTCTTTTTGTAAAACCGACGAAAAATTTGTTCGCTGGTGGGTCTAGAATGGTATGCTGAATTCATTGCGCACTGAACAAAAACTTTTCCTGTATACTTACCCTGCTACGTGTAACAGAATTACACGTTGTATTGCATTGTGTTTCAGACTTTCAGTTTACTTTGGTAGGGTTTCCCGGAAAATATGACTCTTTCGGTATATTAAATTTTATGTGATAAGATGGGAAAACTAAAATACTGCTTTTTATTGCATCCTGTATATGGGTAGCTGGTTGCCAACCAACCAACAAAAACTTTTTTGGTGTTCCTCTTTCTACCACTATCCCCAAAGGCCTGAATGACGGTCATCTGCTTTGCCTTACTTGTACTAAATATCGACCAAATAAATGTTTCTGTGCAAATGCAATAGTTTTATTTCCGTTAAATGATAAACTTCTGGCATAAATAGTTGGTCTTCCCACAATTGCCATACCAGCCCGTGCCGGGTCCGAAAAAACGGGTTAGAAGTGGTTCCCCCCGTTCTTGTTTGCACTGAAAGAAATATTCTTTTAAAAATCTCGTTTTATCAGCCGCAAGACTGTCGGGGGGAATCAGTACTATCTCAAATAAAGGCCATTTAGAACCGGCAACAGGATATTTTTTTTCCAAAAATTTAAATTGACTTAATCTGTAGCTCAGTCCATCTCTTTTCAGTAGTTACTGGATCAGGAAAGCTATTAACGAAACTTGTAAACAATCAAGGTATAAACCGCGAGAGGATAAAGGCCATTATGCCTGTTGGATGGCCTCCTCTCGGTCCTATGTTAGTAACGCAGGAGAGACCAGTATTGAAAGCTGTAGAAGAATCAAAAAATTTAATTAAATTGAAGCCGTAACGAATATAGCGATGTGTTTATTCCAATTATTTAATTATCATGAAATAAATGAAAATGCAAGTCTATTAGTACCCCTATCCGACACGAATCAGCACTTTATGAACTTAGAAAATATTAACCTGCAAACAAACTAAGTAAGTATTTAGTTTATATTGGAGTTTCGAAGTAAGTGATGACGGTGTCCCCTTGTTTCGCAGAAAGAAATTTCATAGAATTTTGTTTCCCCGAAAATGTTTCATATAATATTTGGTTCTTATATTTTTATTTCGAATATTATTGTTTCAAAGACTATATTTACTTGAAAAAACATATTTCACGGAAACACAATTCAATGAATTTTTAATCACATTTTTTTGTTTAAGAAACTTATCTAACAGTAGAATGATTTTTTAACGAATATTGTTTGTTCAGTGTATTTTATTTCCGTGAATTAAAATATTGTCTTAAAAAGTTAATATGTTGTGCTACAAAAGTTAGTGACAGAAACGAATCGCTGCAAAACCGACTCCACGTAGTCTTGTTTGCCCTACCCCTAGAGTATAATTTAAATTCGCGTAGGCGCGGAGGATCGAGGCGGCCCGCGAGCTGAGGAGTAGGTGGTGAGCGTGAATACCATCTGCGACGATAAGCTCACGTGGGACCGCCGGAGCCCCGAAGCGCCGGAGCCGTGACAGAAACCATGCCTGCTCCATGTTGGATGCTCGATTGCATTCTGCATGGTTGCTTGCATGCTGCATGCTTGCTTGCACGCTGTATGCTCACTTGTAGCATGCAAGCAATAGCTTTGGTTAGAACTGAGACCCCCAACAAAAATTACCATCAACAATAATAAGAATAAAATAATAAGCATAAACAATACTAAAATGTTATTCTTGGTAATAAGTTTTATTTTAAATAAACAATATAAGGATAAAGAATATTTGATTTGTTATTCTATGATATGATTATTCTAACATTAAACTTTATGTGAAACAAAAATCAATGATTTAAAAATCGTATTCTGCGTATTAATTATTCTATGAAACGAAAATATGAGATTTTTTTAATGTAAAACGAAATTCTATAAAACTATTACTTAGCTATAAAACAACGTACAACCAGTGATGACACTATGTTAGAAAACAATATCATAAGATTATGCAGATTGATAAGATCATAAAATAATGTTTATTTCAACATTTTAGTTGCTGAGCCAATCGTAATGAGAACAACATAGTATTTTCGACACAAATTTCAGGCATATGGCCCTCTACTGTGATAAAACCATTTTTGTCATTGCTATTGCTCGTATAGCATAATCAGCCTAGCAATCCACCACGCGGGCTCAGTGCGGGTTGGTAGATGTCACATGTCTTCGATTTTTTGGTTCTAGGACAAGCCGGTTTCCTTCCTCACAAAGTTTTTCTTCACCGTTTTGAGAGCAGCAGTGGTGATGAAATAGTTTACACAAACCAATGCGTCTGTCTGGGTTCTTTACCAGTGGGTCACCACTACCATTGCTGTTTAATGCAAGGACACAACGGTAAAATTATGTGGATATCTAGATCAGTACCAATTGAACTTACATTCATCGCAGTTGTAGAACTGTTATTGCTTTCATCATCAGCAAAATTATGATAGGCAACCACGTGAACAAATTAGTATTTCGAATAGACTCGTAAAGGTAACTAATTAAGTACAGCTCTTATTAGAGCAGTAAATGTTAATTACATTTGTAATTTCTGATTGCTTCTTTCCAATATAATGGGCGCCTATTTGTGCTTCATGCCAATTTTGCTTACTAAAAGATTAGTTATGCACGGTGCAATTTGGATACGGCTTCTATTTTTTGGTACGTATACACTCGAGAGCAATGAATCCGGGTCACTTAAAGAATCCTAAAAATCTCGGAAACTAAAAATGCTAGGTTAATGCAATAAATTGTATTTAATAGACAATGTAATACTCCTTAAATGAAGGTATTAAAACTTCATAGTTATTGTAAAGTTATATCATAAAAAAATCTAATTTGAAAAAGGGCCACTTTCGAAGATGGAACTACGAAATTACAGCATTTGGTTTTGCTTTTGTTTGTAATCTGTCATTTATGTGGGTACATAAACCATGTTGATAGTGCTCTATATTCATTATTCAAGCTGAAATTATGTCGCTTACGCCTGAAGAATGCACCAGAATACTTACAATGCTGGAAACCGGCCGGAGTCAGCGCGATACAGCCAGGACTGTCGGTGTGTCGCTGTCAACAGTACAAAGAGTTCTCCGACGTTACGAAGAAACTGGTTCTAACCTACGCAGACCAGGAACGGGCAGAACCAGGTGTAACACAGCACGAGAAGACCGATACTTGGTGAACACCATGCTTCGAAATCGCTTTCTCACAGGAACTGAACTCACAAATCAGTTTCGACGCCTCGGAGGAAGTAACCCAAGTGCATGGACAGTAAGACGTCGGCTTGCTGAATCTAACTTAAAACCCCTTAGACCTGCAAACGGCCCTAAACTGGAGCGTGGGCATCGTATTTCAAGACTAAGATATGCCCAGAGCCACGTAAATTGGAGTATTGAAGATTGGTCAAAAGTTATGTTCTCCGACGAATCAAAATTTATGCTCTACAAGCACGATGGAAGACACAGAGTGTATCGAAGACCAGGGGAAAGATTCAAGCAAGCATGCATCGAAGAAAAAGTAGCCTACGGTGGTGGGTCTGTACTTGTGTGGGCCGGAATTTCTTCTGAAAGTCGCACAGAGCTGGTGATCATAGAAAACGGCTCTTTAACTAGCGTAAGATATGTGGAAGAAATCCTCAATGATCACGTTGGTCCATTTATGGTCAATTTAGGTGAGGATGCTATATTTATGCATGACAATGCCCGACCTCATACAGGTAGGATTGTGAATGACTACCTTCAAGAGATGAACATTACTCGTATGGAGTGGCCAGCGCGCAGCCCGGATATCAACCCGATCGAGCATGCTTGGGACGAGCTAGGCAGATGCGTAAAACAACGAAACCCTCCCCCAATCACGCTTCGTGAGCTCAAAATTGCTCTCACAGAGGAATGGGAGAATATTCCCCAAAATCGTATAAGGAACTTGGTGTACAGCATGCCAAACCGCGTAAACGCAGTAATGGAAGCACGAGGAGGCAATACGAAGTATTAAAATTCAAGAAAATCGTAATAAAGTTCAAAAATTTCATGTTTCCTATTTTTGTTTTAAGGAGAGATCAGCAGTTTTTTTCTTTATGTAATTTTGTGTTAATAAAATGTATGGTGACTCATATTTTTTTTACTTTCATTTAAGGAGTATTACATTGTCTATTAAATACAATTTATTGCATTAACCTATCATTTTTAGTTTCCGAGATTTTTAACATTCTTTAAGTGACCCGGATTCATTGCTCTCGAGTGTATATTTGTTTCTCGTTTTCATTGACTATTTAAGATAATGTGTCATCAGCCGTTTTTTTTTTTGGGTGGGATATCATTAAATAACTTCGCCCGCTCTGGGTGGAGCGGGAGGGCGTGTCAGACTTTTACTGATTAAAACCCACCCGTGTTCCCCCAGTTGCTTGTATCCCAGGGGCCACGGTATCTCTTTCGAACAACCCTCATCCCTGGTCGGCCCTTGTGAACCCTACCAGTTGGTGTTGACATCTCTTTGAGGCGCGCGTGGAACACAACGCGCCGTCAACCCGGGCTTGGTCCTTACCGGACAGCCAGCTACCCATTACTTGCCGTCTGCAAGCCCGTGCCTACGGTGGCAGGGAACAAGTCGTAAGGGCGTAAATACGGTCTCCCCCTCACGTGCGCTCACGTGCGCCGCCTTCCTCTTCGCGAGCATTACTGCTTCGCAGAAGGAGGTGACGGCTACCCATGCACTCTCGCTCCGTACCATGGCCTGGACCAGGGCCGGATGCGAGAGATCGCCGCTGCCGATCGCCTCCACGAAGACACAGCGGTGCTCCGCCCAAGCCGGGCAGACCTCCACCGTGTCCACAGGGCGATCTTGGCAGTGGAAACACCCGGGCGTTTCCTCCCGCCTTATCCGAAACAGGAACCTCCCGAAACAACCGTGTCCGGTGACGACCTGCGTCAGGCGGAAGGTGAGGACGCCGTGCCGCCTCTCAAGCCACTCCTCAAAGAGGGGACTTACCGCCGCTATCATGGCGAGCCCAGTTATCAGCCGTAATAAGTCTATTTAGTCCCTGAAAATGAGGCTGAATCTAGTAGGCTTGTTCTTCCATTCTATTATGTGGATAGGTATGTTTATTGTGATCCATCGGACAAATTCGGTATGAAGATGTTTTTGTAGCCTTGTCTAACTTCTTCTCTTCTCTTTTTAATAAAGATTAAGCTATATGTATATATAATGATATATGCAAGAACCTAGGTATATCCAATGTAAAATAACTTTCAAGAAAAAATCTTTTATTTCAGTATCACTAGTTACTCTCATTCATTCTTTTGGCAATGAAAACCCCAGATTCAAGCAGGAGTTTGATATTTTACGAAAAAAAATTCAACAAGATATGAGACGTATGAATACTAACCGACAATTTTCTGGTGGGTGGCGTCCCCGAGGTCTTATCGAGAGAACGATTGTGGGAGCTCATCATGACTTCAGGAAAACGTACAAAGCTTAGTATAAGAACTACTAGACATAATTGTTACGCAATATCCCCCATGTTATAAAGTAAATCAATTTTAATTCCTGCCTCTTAAAATTTCGCGTTGTGATCTCATAAAAACTATGAAGAGCGGGAATGGAACTCTTCAATACATGACAGTAAATTGCCATCAGCCCTGCAATCCTAATTAATAATAATAATATGTATTTAATGGAATAAAGGAAATAATAACCATAAATTTAATTTTAAAAAAAAATCATCTTGGACTGATTTGAGTTATATTATGACTTCTAACTAATATTAAAAAACGCATCAATAATATCAATTGACTAATATCACTTTGTCAGCTCTTGTCACGGGCTTTAAAAATAAATGAACTGATAGTACAAAATTATGTCTTATTTTCTGCCAGTAATGTTTTTCCTAAAAATACAGTCAATAACATTGAGGTCAACGATGACAGTTATGGAGCGGTTAATGTGTATATAGATGACTACCCTGTTACGTCTATAAGCCCTAAGGAATAAGCAGCAACAAACCTATTACAAGAAACTGTAAATACGCAGTAGGCACCTACAATACGCGATGCATTTACTTACACTAACGGCTCTGTGGTGCCTACGCACACAGGCATTCAAAAATAGAATATCAACAAACAATTGATATTGGTTTGTATGTTGTCATACTTCTTCTTGTTGGCGTATCGATTGCAAAAAGTTCAAACATCTCTGGTCCAAAATTTAACTGCGAGAACTTCGCTCACTTACGCAGTCATAATGCATAGGTGGATCATCATCATCACTCGAGATTGCCTTTGTTCCGGCCGACTTTTTGTCATACTAATGTGACTCTTGATAAGCCACTTGGGTCCCTGAAGCGGTGACATGAGTCTTACATGAATAGCCGAGCATTATCGCAGATATCATTTTAATTACGAAATTCAGGTACAAAAAAGGCAGTACCTAAGCTTTTGACGACTGCTCCAGAAAACAAACAAAAAATTTCCATCCGAGAAGTGAAGGGCTACAGTGACTATAGAATAAAACAAAAAGGAGCTTACACGATTAGATCGGTATGTAATCCTATGCCTAATTTATTTATTACTGCCAGCAACTGTTTTAATTAAAATGTTATCGTTAATTTGTGTACTTAGCCGTTCATTTGTTTCGCTTAATCAGCTTTCTCAGCATTCATTAATCCGACTTTCAATTTTAATAGCTATGAGAAGCATCCAGTGGTGGTGGTTTTTGACAATAGGTGTGTATGTGCAAAAAACAACTAGTTATAACATTCTGTGAATATTAAGTTGATAGCCTTTAAAATAAGGGAACTAGGGAATCCTGCACAGGCGTTTATAATGACAAAACGCTAAAAGGAATTGAAGGAATAAAGCAGAGACAGGCAGCAATGGGATACATGATGTTGAAACATGGTTTGTTGTTGTTTTAATGAGGCTAACATCAAGCCTTTGTTACTTTTATATTAACAGGCAATAGCTGAATCAATGCCGAAGCCCGACACTAGTAGACTAAATTTTTTCTTTAGTGACCAAACAAAACTTTTTAAGTGTTATACCTGATTTGTAAAATACTATAGGAAAAGGAGGAGGCCTATTCTGAGCAATGGGTGGAACAAGGCTGCCGACGATGATGATCATCATCATCATCATCATGATATTCAATAAAATGTTGTTTTTAGTTTCCTTAACAGTGCAGGCTGCATTATCAAAAGTGATTCAACATGTGATAAACCACAGATACCATCAAGTCAATGTTGAAGAGGATAAAAACGAAGAAAACCATCGCAGTCATGTCCAACTAGTTCATTCGAAGCCGGCTTTCTATGTTGGACACGATACCAATAAAAATACTCGTACTAAGCTAAGAAAAACGAAAATATTTAATTTCACCGGATAGGTCCCTAAGGATAATAAAGTTGTTTCAAATGTGCAGTTATTTATTAACCCTAACCGATGTAATACTCCACTTTTACTTAATGTTGGAACCCTTTCCAGTTAAGGGAAGCAGCCAGGTAAAACGCACAATGTACGGAAATCCGAAGGTTGCGGAGAGAGCAGGAAGTGCAGGGTAATTGTGCAACACACTAATATTACGAACGATTTTCATTTAGACAGTTCTTTTGTACATTCATTGCGTTTTAACGTTGTTGAGCAGACGAATTCTTCGAACATTATGAAGCAATGGATTAGCTATATCCTTCAAAATGATACAGATTATTATGAATAGTGTGTTATTAATAGTGCTGGTGCTCTGTCTCCGCATCCATCGGATTACTGTTCCCGTTGTAGCAAGGCTTGAACATGGACAAAGCTTATGTTCAGATATGGCATAACTTTTAGCTCATCATCATCATCATTTCAGCCGAAAGACGTCCACTGCTGGACATAGGCCTCCCCAAGCACCGCAATTTCGACCGGTTCTGTGCTTCTCGCATCCAGCGGATTCCTACGGCCTTCACCAGGTCATCGGTCCATCTTGTGGGAGGCCTTCCAACGCTAACTTTTGGCGAAAATAACGTAATGCAGATGATGAATAAGGTATATTATTGTCGGTGTTACCAGTGTTCCACAGATAATACTGCAATGCAGTAGTAAACTATTAGAGCAAAATTAGTAAAGCTTATTTAAAATGATTAAACAGTCTGTAATACATACAGCTAGCTCCGAGAAGACGGTTACCTTATGATACAGCCTGGTGGGTACAGTACAGTGAGACCACAGCATATAATTATGAATGGGTCTCAGAACTGCTTTTTTAGGAATACTACGAAATGGAGAATTTAAATAGATTTTAGCCCTTAAATGCACGGTGATGGCAATTTCCATCAACCAATACAATGCCAGTTTTTCGTTGCCACAGAGTACGGGAATAATATTTTTTGGTCAGCGTAACTTTTACGCAACCATAGTCCCAGTAGGTTAGTTCTGATTACATAAAGATGTAAATTTACACCAACCCATTAAAAAAAAGTATGTTTATGAATATTTTTCCTTGAGCTAATCTTACATCCAAATAAAAGTAATTTGCAACAACAAAAAAAAACATGCATTTAAGGTTTAGAACTAATGCTAAAGCATTAGCTAAGAGGTAATGATAATGGTCAAGCATTCGCTATCTTCTGTGCTTTGGCCTGAAATGAAATTCTTTATTAATTACGGAGTTAAATTTTAAATAAATAACCGCAAAATTAAAAGCCATGTCTATCTACAATCGATTACTTGGTTGAGTTAGGTAAGTCTAATGAAGGTACCTACTGCCTATACCTACAGTCAATTTCTGAATGGCGTGGAACGCCATGCTTTCTCAGTGTTAGTATTTTAGTATATTATTTTAAATAACAATAAATCATGAGTTCTATTTGGCGTAGCTTGTTAGAGACCTTTGTCAGCTGTGGATTGCAAATAGGAAGACTTGAATGATGGTAGTGTTCTGTATGTACATTCAATTAATAAATATTCAACTATTTTATATATTTTATATTTGTTACAGTATCAGCAGTATTAATATTATGGTGCTGCTATGTGAACGCTTATCACGTTCAATCTGGCAATGCCTGCCCCCTGCCCCATGGTCCATTATGCACCTCAAATAATAAGATATTTGAAAACATTTGCACATTTAAGGAAGCACAGGCACGTGATTTTACTTTAACGCTGGTAGACTGTAGACGGGAACCAGAGATCCCAGTAAAAAAAATGTTCCAAGAGCAACAAAAATCGTCATGGCGCAAAAAAACTCATCGAAATATGCAACTAAAATTATAATTAAAAATATAAATTGAAGTTAGGTTACTAGTAAGTGGTTGTCGCATAAACAAAATATGTGGCTAAGGACTCAATTTTTCAGTCAGAAAACGTTAACCTAAAGAATAATTCTGTCAGTTTGGCATATTGTTATGTTCTATACAAAAGTTGTCAAACCGCAATATTTATGGTTCAGATAAAAGCTTTCTGATCATTGAAAATTCTTCCCTAAAATAAACGAAGCGATTTATTTTTCTATTGCACTGTTTTATTTTCGCGTTCCTGTTTCCTCGGCTATATGAAATTTTTAGTGCAATGGATTCTTTAAGACCTCGAAGTAGTCTAATCAAGTTATCAAAGAGCAAGAGCTCAACCTCGATATGGAAGACCACAGCGAGGTTGAGGGAAAATGTTTTGTGCAACGTTTCTACTTATGGTTCGGTGGCGGCATCTACATCGCCACATGCGAACTACGCAACACACTAACGTCACGCAAAATTCAGCATCGCGCAAGCAGTTTTCCACGCAAATGCACATTATATACAACGTCCCGACATCATTCGTCGGGCGGAGGATCGTACCTTTTCCAGGAGATTGAGTAAACTTTACACTCTGTTCCTCATACCTCTATAGTTCCATAATTTTCTCCATTTTTATAGTACGGTCAAGTAGATTTTAGTTAAAAATCATTCTTCATTTTCTTTCCTTGAGCTACTCATATATTATATAAGCTCATGTCGTGGAAAAAGGTTAGTCGGTCAGCAGGTGGTGTGGTAGTCAAGGCTCTTGGTGAAGAACTTCAGACTTTGAGGCTGAAATTCTTCAATCTCAAATCATTAATGTGGATGACAGCAAATCACCTGCATTGTAGAGCTGCAATCGTGAAAGCGCAGGTAAATATAAGTTTTCTAAAATTATAAAATAAACATTAAAAAAAAAACAATTGGAAATAGGTTGCAAAAAAAATCACAGTAATTCACGGCACAGATTTCTCAATCTGATTAATAACACATTATATTATATTACTTCTAAAACAGGTTTAAAATTTGAAAATATAAAACACAATTTCGCACCATATTTAAAAATTATTGAAAATATACCTACGTATATGTGATGTGATCACCCATAGTGTTGCTGCATAGCACTTGACTTCGTAGATACGCCAAAATATACCAGCAAGAAAAGCAGTGGGCGGAGCGGTGGCAGGAGGGATGAAAGATTGCACCCGTGTCTACATATACACTTGTGCACTATAATATCCCCCGCGCCGAAGGCTAGTCTCCGTTGAGATGGGTCATCATGGCCGAAATACGGTCTGGCTGGAGGACTTTTATTGTTATACCGACCAGCAATTAGTTTTACAGTTTTCACTAGAACACGCCATGAAAACCATGATTACTTTTATGTATTCAATCTAACCTATCATTTATTTCATGATGTTATTTCTAATTGCGTCAGTTCAACACCAGTCGTAACTTGATACTCATGCATTAATATTATACGTTAGATTTTTTTCGAAAACACTATAGTCGTGATGAATATTCTTACAAGTAAGTGTAAAATGTCTTTTCTATGAAAATATACAGAGTTCTAGAAGCTTACTTATAGAAAGCTAGGTCAGGATCAGATGTAACACAATTAAATTAAATCTAAAAAAGTATTTTGATAACAACTTACTGTGGGAAATTATTACCAGTGGCTTGGTAAAATGTTATAAAATTGTTTATTTTTGAAATTTGTCATTTTAATTTACAGCCACGGTTCTCCTTGCATTAATTCGACATTTACATGGAGCAGTTTTTTGCCCGTGGAAACGAGCAAGAGTATTTTATTGCGGTTCTGACGGGAAAACTTACAACACATTATGTGATTTACTAGAAGCTATCTCTGAAACTCAAAATCTAACTGTAGCTCACAAAGGAGTGTGTGATGGTGATAATATAAGCACTACTAGTGAAGAACACCCATATGATGATAAAGGACATAGTAACATACTTTCCAATGAACCAGGTACAGAAGCGGCAGAAGAAGAAGACGACAGTAAAAGTTCAAAAGAAGAGTCTGAACTGTCGTCTAGTTCAGAAGAAGAGTCTGAATTGTTGTCTAGTTTAGAAGAATTAACAAAAGAAGAACCAAAACTACAAACAGAACCAAACAGAAAATCATCAGAGAGCATAACACAAAAGAGCAAAGTATCTAAAAAGCCTAAACCTAAAAAAGGAAAATCAAAGAAGTCTAAAATGAAAGCTAAGTCAAAAAAAATAAGGAAGCCAAAAAAAGGTTCCAGTATGAACATACAAAATACAGCAAATAATGAAAATATTATAACTATAGGAGGAAAAAAGCGGAATAATATTAAACTAAACAATAACGTAAATAACAAAAATGTAATAAATATACATTACTGGCTTAGAATGATACCTTTAGCACCTCAAAGGAGTAGGCGAACATTGCATAGAATATTTAATTTTAAGCTTTGAGCAAGATGATATTCGAAGGGGACCGAACCCAATCTTATGGTAACAATTTTTTATTGAATCGGTAATAA
The DNA here is from genome assembly GCA_947359405.1 of Antitype chi. NCBI lineage: Eukaryota > Metazoa > Arthropoda > Insecta > Lepidoptera > Noctuidae > Antitype > Antitype chi. Next base: position 16,751,219 of record OX375812.1, read on the forward strand.
GAAAAATTCATCGCGGCAACAAATAAGATTCAAAATACCGATGCGTTTGATGTTAGTTGAATCGAATGACCACCAAAACAAAAATACTTAATTTTGCAGTTTTAATTGAATTAAAAAATTAAAACACGGCTCAATGAATTTTTTTGCGGTACTTCTTTAGCTGATTGAATTCCCTTTATCATCATTACATAAAATATGATAGTTTACGCTCATTTTGAACTATACGAAGAAAAAATTTTTTTTAGCTCTTGATCATCATCATCATTTCAGCCAAAAGCCAAAATACCGATAACTGCTGGACATAGCCCTCCTCGAAGCTGCTCCACTTCGACCGATTCTGCGCTTCCTGCATCCAGCGGATTCCTGCGGCCTTCACAAGGTCATAGGTCCACCTCGCGGGAGGCCTTCCAACCGTCTTCCGGTACGCAGCTGCCACTCCAGAACCTTTCGGCCCCATTGGCCATCTGTTCTGCGAGCAATTTGCTCTTGATAGGTCCTATTTATTTTTTGTGAAATATTATTGAATATGACTTTTCTTTGAAAATTTGACAGAACACTCAATTTTTTTCTGGCTAATATGTACCAGTTAAAACGCTCAGTTTTTGGTCGCACAGTTAGTCGTAACGGTGCGTGGGCGTGTTATCCCTTACGGCTGGACTACTGCATTTATTGTTAGCTAATTCTCCTGCTATAATATTAGCATCAATAGGCTTATTTAAATTGTGCTCCAATTTGTGATTCGAGCTAATAGCGTGATAACAGTGCATGAATCAGCTAAATGAATATGCCTTTCGTATAACTAGTTGATTTTATAATATTTGCGTGAATACTAGTTATGACTAGGTAAGTATGTTAATTCATTAACGAATAGCATGCAAGCATTGAGATAAACAGTGAATGCGTGTTCGTATTGACATCGTTCTGTGTGGGAAAATATACATTCGTACGAACACTGGAAGCGCGATTTTTGGTGTCAGATGTCACGGAAGCAGCTGACCCTTTTTCTTCTGATGATTATCTATGCCTTGAAGATACTAAAAACTTTAACAGAGTTCAAATATAACCCAACTTAGATAAAAACATTGACTGCCTTGAGAAGCAATACAAACTACACACAAGTAAATGTGGAGCTTAGAATGATGATTGTTTAAGTTCTATAATATAAAATAACAAAGGAGGTTACGAAATGTTCTGTGCTTCGACAAAAATAAATAGAGCAATAATGCCTGTATTCCACGAAGGGTTAGCCAGGAATTTCCTGAGGGCTGCAATGTAGACAGTAATGTAAGAAGACATGAACAATTCACCAAAACCTTTACCTAACTTGATGACACACGTCGTGATCACTTAACCGAGCTTCCCACAGCACATTAAGTCGACGATAAACATCTTTCACGATTAGATTCTGCTAATAAAATTACAGATGAACTTTGATCCTGGAAGATGTAACGTTTAACGTGATATACCTATGTTAGGCAATGAGGCTGAAGATCCGGGTTGTACTAGGCTTAAGGAGTGGACTGTAAAGTGTGGGTTCAGCTAAGAACAATTACGTAACCCTTCCTATACATAATGTATGTCATTTATTACTTCAGTTCCACTTACGCTTACACCTTTCGTGTATATTTGTTCAGCCGCTAAGTAAGTCACGTCTACCGCAGATCCATTTGGATTAATTTATCGATCCTTCATAAGAATAGCCATAAAAATTGTTACAAAAATCGAAAGCCTGCTAATGTGACAACCAGTTGCAAAGATAGAACAAAATTAATTAGTAATCTATGTGTCTCTCTGCATGTAATCTGCGTAACCTTACTACCCCCATTTGACCGCAAAATAGAGCTTAGCTAGCCCAGAACACCTACAACGAAGGTAAAATATAAAATCTAACAATATTTACAAAATGACGATTTGTTGCGCATTTGCAAGGTGGACGGCAATAAAGCGGAATGCGGTCCGCGATTAGCGAGGTGTCTCTTACATGCGCGGGCGCCGCGACCTGTTTGATACACCACTCCACATCCTGCCTGTCTCCCTAGCAATACTACTACGAGTCCACTAAATAACAACTTATACGAGTGAGTGTGTGGCGTCATTTGAGCAAATCAAGATAGGCGTGAACCTACTATCGGATAGCCAAACGAATTCGGAAATTTTAACGCATTTCATAAAACTAAATAGCCTATAGATACTCGTTTATGGGTAAAAACTGTTTTATCAAGATTAGAGATTTAACCCAAATCCCATTTTGGCAGTTCACTCATTTGTATTCATGTTAGTAAACACGCTGTTTGGGTTACCTACTACGGGCAAGATTAGCATTCCGATTATTTCACCAAGTCCGCAAAGAACATGCTATAATTTCACCAACAGATAAGACCGGCTGTGGCCGTAGAACTAATATAAACATAACGATTAACAAAAACAGATGAAGTAATAAAAACAATTTTATCGTCCAAAGAAATTATGAAAGCAAACTTGATCCAAACAGGTGTCACATAGTAGGGGCGACTAGATTGCTCATTGCGTGGTCGTTGACATCGCAGTGGTTTCGCAGTATCCCGACCTCGGCTGACAGCACATGGACCCTGGGGCTCTCACGAGTATAGGGTGGAAAAGGTTCAAATTACGCAAACTGGCGTAACTTCATGGGAGAGGACATTTAAAAACTAAAACAATGGACACTTAGACAAAAGAATGACCGAAAGGTTTTTTGTGAGGCACTGTATCACGCCTGAAGACAATAGGATTTATTTATAGTGAATATGTGATATGTTACATTAAGTATTCGGTGACCCAAGTGCGATGAGATTTATGTGTGAAGTTTTTTTGAGTGTATAACATTGTTACTAGTTTTTGTTAAATGCCTGAAGGTTGTAGAAGGTGTTATATTATCTACTATTCAGGTTTCATTATAAGGTAACCGGACTTTTGTCCTGAACCATGAAAAAGGAGTTCGGATTCTAAAACCACGTTAGGTCCTTCAGGATTTTCATGTACAGTATAGCTAAATTGTTGTTAAGCCGTTGGTCCTCCGCCTGATCTCTGGTCGGATTTCGTGCTATCCCATCGGACTATGAGAGGAAAGGAAGAGAAAGTGCATGACCATAGCCGAAATAAGGTTCTGGACGACTATTATAGCTATTGTAAGGCAACCTCCAAAATTTGAAATGCTAGACATTTTGCTCACAGCCACACCTGCACGGCCATGTTCTTTGAATAATCTTCATCACAACATAATAGAAACATGAGAAAAATATAGTAATTCTATCTACGTTGAATAAAAACAGAAAAAACGAAGTAATATGAGAATGTAGCAAACAGTTTCCATTCACTGCATCGTTTCATTATAGTGACTGTATTTATTTTCATCAAGAAAAGCAATCCAGAAGTCATTTTAAATCAATTCCGAGCAGACAGACCATAGAAAATGTATGTAAAAACACATATATGGTTAGTTTTGTACGAGTGTCACACATAATATGTAAGACACATACAGCTTTCAAACACGAGCCTTGAGAACGAAGTATGCATATTGTATTCACACTTCCTAGATATTTAAAGTTCAAAATATTATCGTGTAGGTACACAAGCTTAATCGCGTGACTATACCACTACACTATACGCACGTGGAATATACAATATACATGAATATTGACGCGCAAATTGTTACCATAGTTTCAGTAAATGATTGGTCAGACAAGAATATAGGGAATGAAAACATTAGCTACCTACTTAACTAATAAACAAACATGCGCTAAAAATGGCGAAACGTAAAAAAAAACCTCTCCTACAAATGATATTGAAATCTTTACATTCACATCGATACATAGCTTAGTTACCTACCTTCAAGTTTGTAATGCGTGTATCGTAATTGACATTTATTTGCCCGCGACATCTCACAACAACACAAGTGCGTTGGTAAATTCGTGACTTCACTGTTTGCATTCCATTTTGAAAGCCATTTAGCAAGATTACCGTCTTTAGACATCTTATAACATGGCAGATAGGCAAAGAAAGCAAACTTGATCTATCATTATCTGTTATGTAATCAAGCGATCAATTGGCAATAACTTTTCAAATTGAAGAACGTTGAAATGTTATTTGAAATGATCTTTTTATTGATTCTTCATTAAATACACTGTGAATTGACTAAGGCCTTTGAATTTGTAAGCAATAGAAATATTAATTATTACAAGGTGTGGCTCTTTCAGATGCGATTGAGGTCAAGAAGGTCATAGAGCAGCAATCTATAAGCATTCACTAGACACTGACAAATCATATTATATTGTAGAACAGAATGCTACACAAATCTTTACTATAAGTTTATTACCACTAAAAATGGCAATAATGGCAGAAACACAGATGGTTCGTGATCGCTAATCGCTATCTATTGTGTTCATTTAAGTGAAGAAATTCTAATGAAAAACTCATGATCTAGCTTTTATATTCGGCTCCACAAGCAATTTTCTAAATACAAAATCTCGCAAAGAAACTAATTGCACCATTACGGAAACTTCATGAATAATTCAAGTAATTCAGACAACATTAAAACATTCACTGAACCACGAACTCCGGATATATAGTTTTTAATATAAGATTGAGAATATATTTCTAATGAATGAGTATGTACAACATTCTCGTTTATTAGTTAAAAGCCATCGGACACTCGTGACCGATGTAGATATTTTAACAACGGATATTATTAAATTTTATAATTTTATTGATTCCTGTTCCAATTTTGGGTTCCGATTTCGTGATATACATAGTTAGGTAAGCCATATAAAAAATAATAATATCCGCAGATAAGTGGATTGCTATCAATAAATACGGTAATATTACTTACATAATTCCGCAAATGTAACGTTATCTTGGCATAATGAGGTAGACATGAAAAAAGCAAAACTGATGAAGCGTGAACCCTCATAAGTATAAGCAAGTAGATTGTATATTCAGATTTTTACTGATTCTCATATTACAGTTGCAACAGACTATCTATTTGAATATTGGCAGCTAGTCCCGACAAACTTTTATTTTGTTAAACTTAAATCGGGTAAAAAGAAATACTGTATTGATTTAGTTTAGCAGTAGGTTATACGCTCGACTATATTAAAAACAATCTAGAGAAAGAAAAACTAAATGCAGAAGAAGTTATAATGGCTTCGTTTTATGCATATTTTAATTTTATAATTCCTATATAGAAAATAAAGACAATATTAAGCTAACAGGAGTGCCTATTAGCTATCGCTGGTCATCAACATATACAACAAGAAAGTCACGACATGGCCTAAAATAATATTCATATACCAGCTGGTCACACAGAAACGAACGAAGGAATTAATAAAACATCCGAATGCATAGAACTTTGGGGAATGTATTTGAGGTTAATGCCACTATTTTAAACAGTTGCGTGCAGCGTCACAAATTGTTTAAACTATGTTGAACCCAAACTTAAATGACTGAGTGTGAAATTTCCACGGAAATAGAACCCAGAAAATACGAGTATAATTGATAAGTACCTATATTATATTGAGATCATAGACATAGTTTGTGGTTGAGATTATTACGGTATACAAGTAACTTTCCTATTAAGTAGGTGCAACTTGATAATAGGGACATTGAAGAAACACTAACTGGATACTAGATTTCTGAAAGTTCAATATAGTTAAACTGAAAAGACTCATAAAAAGCAGATGACAACGTACCAACAGGCAACTATGAAGAAAAACTTGAACAAATAAACTTTAGCAAGAGACCGTACACAGACCGCTTGGAAGAAATTGCTTCAACTAAGAACATACATCCAGTTAATAAGAAATTGTGAGATATGTACCTACTATAAAGTTGGTCAACGTATAGCAAAATAGTAATATCTTCAAAGAAAGCATAGGCATAGCTTGATACAAAAAAAAAAAACAATATAAAGACGAGTGCATTGACTCGAAATTACTCTGAAAGCTATCAGAAGACAATCGTAAAAAGAATCATTAGCGTTGCATTTATGACCGGCAGAGATCTCATGTAAATTACATCGCAACGGTCAGCGTAAGAAAAATACGATCGCTTTTGATATACACGATAATTTCAATCTTCATTATTCGTTCAGATGGCAATATATGAATATAAAACTCTGTTTGACGTTAGAAATCTCTTCAATCGGTTTACAGACAACGGAGATCTTTGTTTCAGCGATAATATTGTGTTTTACAACGGACTTATTGCTTCGTTTAACGATGTCTGACTATGAAACTAACGTCGGTTTGTATTTAGTTTTACGTATATCGTAAATGTGGACACTTCAGCTCTGTAACTTGACAAAGGTCAGATGATCATTTATAGTGCATTTGTGTTAACAAATCTCTTGTCTTCTTAAGGAAGAGTCGTAATACATCACTTATAGTGTTTCTATATCATTGTTTGTTTAGTGACCAACAGACGACAACGGCCTACATGATGGCAGTTGCCGTCAGCAACACTCATGGAGTCGTCAATATATTCTTGAGCTTTGAGACGAAGGCGAATACGTATAGCCTCACCAATTTTGGTTTTAACTTGGTGACAAGAATCATCTAAGTTTAGTTTTTCCGTCAGTGACAACCATCCAAATAATTTGTATAAATAAACCATTTGCTAGCATCGTTGTTCGTCACAGCATTGTCATATTATTTCCAACTTTGTGCCCATTACGCTACAACATTTCTAAAGCTTAAATATTTGTTCCACTTAACAAATAAGTTGTCATGCAAGGCAGTAACTTAGTGAATTTGTGCCGAGGCCCTTAAGTAGGCGACTCCATTGATTTACAGTCATTCAAATGCTAATGTTTATTTTCAAAAGTGATACACAGAGGCGATGAGCTAAGAATTCGGATACACTTACATTATAACGGTTGTTTGACCATGGCCAATTGCTAATTATTCATTCAAGAGACGTTTTGGCCCTTTTTGGAAATAGTCAGTAGACTGAATCACCAGTTTGAACTGGTAATACTTTTTGGAACCATCTATTGGATAACGTTTATTTGAAAGAGGTAATACAATGGTTGATGCCAAAAAAGATGCCAATCGAGTCAATGTTTTTAGTCTTGTCACAGTATGAAACAAGTAGCTAAGCTATAGATAAAGCTTTTTCATAAAGTTATTGAAAAAATAATGGTGCTTAACATATCAAAAATGACATGAAGACGGGTGCAGATTATTCTATGAAACAATCATTTTATTGTCACCGCTATGATATTAATACTGTATAACCTATAAAACCTCTATTATTTATAACTTACTTTTATTAAAGTTTTTCACACGATAATAAAACGTGCAATGTGTGTGTCATTGAAAAAAACAAGTAAGTATTTGATTGATCATTTACAAAATGAGGACTTGACAACTTTTAATCTTGTGGTTTTTTTAATTCTGTACCAGTTTCCATTTGCTCAGCAAGTCTTGCGTTAAAGTCAATTTGCAAAGAAACACTATGTTATGAAAGAACTTTGCTGAATTGTTATTTTACATATTGTTTACATAACACAATATCAGGCCTGTATTCCTCGAAAACTTAGGCAGAGGTGTGCCTGTACGGCCCCGTTTCGCCATTTGTCCTTTAAAGCGGCGCGGGCGGGCAGCCCTATTGTCATCAACCGGGCAAAAATCCTGACTCCGGGCTGTTGCTGAGAAGAACGAGATGGAAAAACCCTTCAAACCCAGGACCATGCTCAGCAGTAGCGCTTGCGACCACTAGACGAACGAGACAGTTTAAAATATTATTTATTATAAAATTATATTCGATATATTGAGCGTAGCGTCGAAAAAAGCTCATCTTTGAATAAATTGACGTGAACAAAGCGAACTAAAAAAAAACATGACCAAGAAACGTGATTATGTATTTAGGAGCAAATTATTATTACAACCAATTTAATAATTCCGTACAATATTGGAATATAATATAGTTGGATTGGAGCTCATATAAAGTTATGGCTCCACTAATTCTTGGGTCAATGACAGGCCCACCGATCACTTGCAGTCGTGAGAACTTACGAACTAGACCGTACTGGAACCGAAAGAGAATGGTCTTACATATTTTGATATTATCTTTATTCTTTTAGACTTTTAGGTCCTGTAAAAAGTTTATTTCGTAAGTGATAAAATTAGTGAAAGTGGATGCATTAAATAAAACACATATGTAGGTAGGTACCTATATGAAGTGAAAGATATTTTCGCCACCTGTTTTTCGTCATATTAACACTTTTTATTTGACGTTTGTAAGCTAAAGCACGCATTACCTAATAGTTTCCACGGCTAAGTTCATTCACATCACTCTGTACCGAAAAGATAGCGGCACGTGCGTGTTATTTGCCTGCACCAGAGCGTTCAAAACATTTAGGTTAAGCAGAAGACACAATGTTTGGTAAATATAGAAGTTGTGTACGCAAGACAAGAAATTTCATAAAGAATTTTGTTTCACAATGTCTACGTAGAATTTCTTAGGTTCGACTCAATACACATCCATTTGGCTAGCAATAAATTCCAACAACACCTTATAAGTACCCAGTTTAATCAGCCAAACTACCATTTTATCTCACCCAATGCAAACTGCCCATAAATGACAACATTGTCATTGACTCAGCAATCAATTTGTTGACCGTCTGCGTAGGCTTTTGACCTAAAATTTAAGCTACCTAAGCCTACACAAAATGCCCTTAGGAATCTATTCCGTAACCGAATAGTAATAGTACTTACTTAATCTGACATAAGGTCTTAAGTCAATGCCAGAAACAAGCGTGTGAACTAAAGCCGGGTTTAATTAAATAAGAACCGTTTCACGCCCACAATGATCGGCGTAAGAACAATGTTCTATCAAATAAATTACTGCCTTTTGGGTGTGAATCGAAAGTGAAATAATCTCTAGCAATTATAATGCGTATCTTTCAATTATCTCGTCAGCAGTCAGTGAGCTCTGTCATTATTTTGTAAGAATTATCGAATAGCTGAGCGAAACGGAGATCGGTGGGCGATATGATAATGAAATTATCTTCGTCGGCTTGATTATCGACAAAGAGAATGAATAACTAATGAGGAGATTACGATCTAGATAAAAAGCCAGTTTTTATTTCTGTTTTAAAACATCGACACGGAAGACGGAACTTCGGAAAAGCTAGCTTCAATCACGCTAGCGAAATATAAATAAAAACGAACACTAACTTTTCTGTGATCATGTCATGTTTTCCTAAGATAGAAAGTAGTTTCCCACCTGACTACACAAACGTTTTAATTAATAACATTAAGTTGGCCTCATTAATAATGAATTTAAATGGTTGTTAATAGTTCTTGTTGACGGAAAATCAGAGTTGATTTGACTTATATGGTTAACGAGATCCCGATGATGACGCTAAAGGAAAGGCGACATTATCGAACTGTTACGTGATTCAACCATTTATATCTAAAGGTATGTCAGGCAATTAGCACAGGATTAGAAAACAAGCCTAGAAAGAAAATTCTCTGAAACCCTGTTTTACTTCTTGATCTTTGTAGTTGACTAGATAATTACTTTGTATTTTATCTACCTCGTGTTCCATCGTATTTTTTATCAGCCAGGTATACACGATTACTAACACGGGTAATAATATGTCAGTATTCAAAACAGACTCAGCTAGGTAACTGGCTAGATACGTACATAATTGTAGGAAAATGCTCGCTGTGAGAAAATTTACACGTTTACGATAATTTCTTGTGTAATAAAAACAGCACTGGGTGGCACGAAATCTCTCATACCTACAAACAGTGTAAGCAAATCTTTACATGAGTAGAACTTATAAAGATAAAAAATATATAATCTAGTAAGTCATTTACGGGCAGCAGTGGTGGCCCAGTGGTCTCGGCCCAAAGTTATTGTAGATCTTGGGTTTGAACCCAGACGCATTACTTTGTGTAAATAATTCCATCACCACTGCTCTCATAACGGTGAACAAAAACTTCATGAAGAAACCGTCATGACGTAGAACCAAAAATTCGGAGACATTTGACATTTACCAACCCGCACTGGACCCACGTAGTAGACTACAGCCCACTACTACAGTCCCTCTTGGAGAGTGGGGGCCAGTGTCCCAGCAGTGGGAACGTTACAGGCTGATTATGATTACACACACTCACCTACCCACACACGCACAACACACACACAAACCCAATCTCATACACACATATACACCTGCACCTGAATATTATTTATTTGTTTTATTTTATCTTTAATTTGTATGTTTTGTATATTTTACCTTGCTATGGAAGAGCGGAGTCTCCTAATACAGGCATTGTTTGCTTAAAACGAGGCTCCAATCACTAACGTGTTATTTAAATATGGTTACGCAATAAACATTTTTTTTTAAATTTAATTTAATGATGACACGGAATCATAAAATTCTAATAATTTACACCGAAATTATTTACAGAATCACGTTTTTACGTTCATTGTATATTGCAATACGAAGAATTATATTGTTTTTTGCTGAGGTTTCTGAATCAGTCCTCGTAAATTTTACGATCACGTATAATCTTGCAGAAATAAGTACCTACTTGACTAGAGATACCTGGTTCCTGTTTCTTAAAGGAGGCAAGTATATTGTCCTTGCTTGTAAAATCGCATTCCTTTGAGTGACTGACGTCAACAAACCAAGTAACCTTAAAAACTGCCGCTCTTTTAACCTTTATATGATAGAATTTGGATTCGGAATCCTTGTAGTTTTAAGTGTTTATAGAATATTTTGTTTCTCAAACAAGTTACTTTTTATTTAATTTTAAACAAGATTATATTTTTATAATATATACCTATATGTATAATGTCTACCCTTGAACTTAAATTAAAAAAAAATCACATTTTAGTTAGTTTCGATTCACAAGTCTACCATTTCGTCCAAAACTGAAATGACTCTTAAAATAATTACATTCTAGGTGCGTTACTCACTCATACAATACCATACCTGAAACATCTCTCTAGTCTCCACTCAGGAATTCGTACCGCGAGCCCCAAGATAACTGCCTAGTTTGGGGCTCACTGGCAAATAATATACTGTAACTTAGCTGAAGGTAATATTTTAACTACTCTTGTCGTCTCAACTTGGTGTTAACTTATGAACCTTTATTTTAATGGACAATAAAATATTTTCTCTCTACCTTTTAAAGTTGGTAATTTTGTACTAATACCATCTAGCTTTAGCTTAGTTACTTACCTATAAGATCAAAGACCCCAGTTAGATGATAACCTGCAATAAGTAAAACTGACAGTCTCAACAACTCTTAATTAAATTAATCACTCCATTAAAATAAAATTAACTTGTTTTCATATGATTTTCTCATGGAAACCGACGGCCGTTTATCCACGTTCAACAGTTTTTAGTTTCACTTCGTGTAGTGATGATTAATTAGGTTTTCTTTATATTATCTACAAGAAAGCGTTCCGCAACGTTTGTAATTTGAACTAGGCTATGCGTGGTGATAGCTCGTAGCTATGCTAAATCCTGGACATGTTAGACACAACTGATGTAGCCATTAATCTAATTTCAAGCAGCGTATGGCAAAAATGTAGTCGATCCATCATGTTGAACATTCTATCTTTTGTTACTGAATTGCATTTTGTTTTACACAGATTTGTTGCCCACAGGTTTGAACGATTTTTTTTACGTGTTGGCGCTATCCATTTATGTAAAGTCAGACGAATTAATTTTTGAGAAAATTCACACCCAAATTCAATTCGCTGTATGAATACAACTGCCAAAGATCGACAGTGATTTGAATCGTTTTTTTTTTTCGTTTTCGTTCATCATACACAGACGCAGGATGCGCAAGGCACCTGACCTTTCTGAAGAATATCACCATTATAGGAAATATATATTTGATTATAGGTTCCCACAATTTAAGTCCTTGACAGTACAATGTTAATGTGGACTATTTTATTCATACAAATATTTTTAGACCAGACATTAAGGGAAAGTAACGTATACACAGAAATAATGTTAACAAATCAATGTCCGTGTCCGTAACATACGCAGCCGTCTTGATTGAATTCGCTAACATTGTAACTGAATAGCGGAAATTGCAACCCGACCTTAACTTTCTACCCCTGCTTTATGGAGGCTTCCGAGGTACACTAACGATACTTGTTGATTTTAATTAAAAACTATAAAACGAATCAAAAGATCTGACAAGTCCTGGGAGACACAAAACTAACCGGCAATAAGAGAAATCATGTGTTACCATGAAAGTATGTAGCTACACCAACCCGTACTGGGCCCGCATGGTAGATTACGGCCCACTCCCTCTCCCAGAGAAACGGGTTGTGTCCCAGCCGTGGGAACGTCTGGTGCTAAAAATGCTATGTAGTTACAACAACAACCCGCACCCCTGGTCGGCCCTTGTGATCCCTACCAGTTGGTGTTGACATCTCTTTGAGGCACGCGTGGAACACAACGGGGTGTCGCCCGGGCTTGGTCCTTACTGGACGGCGAGCTACCCATTACTCGCCGTCCACAAACCCGCGCCTACGGTGGCCGGGAATCGGCTTGGGATTCCCGATGCTCAGGGCGTCTCCTGCGGCGAAAAGGGCCGTGAGGGCGCATAGATTGCCCCTCCCTCACGTGCGCCACCTCCCTCTTCGCGAGCATTACTTATTCGCAGAAAGAGGTGACGGCTAACCATTCACTCTCGCTCCGTACCATGGCCTGCACCAGGGCCGGACGCGAGAGATCGCTGCCGCCGATCGCCTCCACGAGGACACGGCGGTGCTCCGCCCAAGCCGGGCAGACCGCCACCGTATGCTCCACCGTGTCCTCAGGGCGATCTTCGCAATGGAGACAAATGACCGTTACTTTAATAATTATGATAACTACCTAAATTAAATATTTATAAAAAGTGGCCTTATCACTAAGTCTCAACAACCCGCTCCACAATGTCTGTTTAGCAACTAGCAACACGTCGATATCATTTATTTGAGCTGATCTTTGACAGGTCAAACTCTTTCAAGATAAACCAAAATTCATTAGTCCAAGGTCGAAACAGAAAATAAGTGAATATTTTATTGAGGAGCAGCGGTGGCTCAGTAGTTATCGGCCCCGACTTACGAGTTAGATCGTAGGTTTGAACTCAGCAGTCGCTTTACTTTGTGTAAATAATTTCATCACCATGGCTCTCAAAACGGTGAAGGAAAACATCGTGAGGAAACCGGCATGTCGTAGAACCAAAAATTCGAAGACATGTGACATCTACCAACCCGTACTGGGCCCGTGTGGTAGATTACAGCCCACTCCCTCTCGAAGAGAGAAGGCCCGTGTCCCAACAGTGGGAACATTATAGGCTAATTGTGCTGTGTGTGAAACGCACAAACTAGTACAGTTGTACTTAGTCCAATGACGATTTGAATCATTACCAAACATGGGTGTGGTGGGTATTTGAGATCTTTTTAACATATGATAACTATGAATAGTATGATATTTTCATTTAAATCTCCACAATGTGTGTAAAGCATTTCTGCATAATAACATGTTTATTTTAACAGGCCATTCATTTGGTAATGGATGCAAAAATCAAGTTGCTAGCAACATTTCAAAACTTATAACAAGTTTATCGGGAGGTACTTAATTGTAGTCATATTTTATGACTTTTATTTCATTGACATTTAAAAATTAATTAAGTATCTATGTTTGTATTAAGTGAAGTTGGACTTAACATACATTTACAAATCTCTCAAAATAATACCTACGTCATAATCAACGTAATTCTCCCATTTTGTGAAAATAAGTATTTTCCTTAAAGAAAATGCAGAATTCTAATCTCTGACTGGTCAGATTTTCAATTAATTCCAAGCAAGTCTAGTCTTGCAGCTACGTCCGCCATAAATATGATAGGTTAAAAGTTAACCAGCTTGCACTATGGTGTGACAGGTTGTCCATGTTGCCAACCCACAACCTATCTACAAGCATAACAGTTAGTCAATATACTCTTCCCACAGTCAAGCCTTGATTGGTACAAGTATATATGCAGCAGACTAAGTAATTATCATAAATTATACCTACCTAAGTATGTAACATGAAATTAAATGAGGACCTATGGCCACATCAGACAAGTTATCCTGTAAATTCTGGTTCAGAAACATGCAGTTTTTGCTATGGATATGTAGATAATTGCGGTTTAATAAGATATAAAAACTGTGGCTTTTCACATATCGAGAAACTGCTGATGTGTCCCATTTTGGAATAAGGACAAATATTAGTTTATGGCCAACCTTCTTGAATGGGAGGGCAGTAGAAGAAGAAATTAGGTCATATTGTTGCATTATTCTATGTTAATTGAACTTTTTGTAGATACTAAAGAGCTTCAATTCGACGAAGAAGTAATATTCAAACTCCTATTACACTAAACGGTATTAAGGCGATGTGTTTAATAGGTTCCCTGAATATCGCGCAGTGTAATAAGATTTTGAATCCTAGAAGCGACGACCAAAACAAAAGCACTTAACAAAAACAATTGAATTTACCCTCCGAAATTATGAGCAGAAACGTCGGAAAGCGTGACCAGTGCAACACTTAACAAACATGAGACGCAACACGTTACCAAGGTCGACGCACCATTATCACACGTTTCTTTTTCACGAAAGTGTTAACAGCGAAGCGTCTGCACTCAGCACAACCCATGCTCCAACATGTTTTATTTAGAACGAGTAAGATAACCGCACCTCTGTACGTGCAACCAATAAATAATGGTAGGAAATAATGAGTTGTGGACCTGGAATAGGTTGCTGCATGTCGTGTAATTTAAAACCAGTGAATTATAAGATGGGTTACAGCCTGCAGCTACATTTATACCAATATCTTCTCATTTCGATCACTAACTTGCTAAACAACTGCCATGCGGTCGTATTATGGAGTCTGCTTCAGAATTTACATTGTAGTGGTTAGCGGTCTATGGAGAATTCCCATATCGTAAACTCCATGCTGTTATATGCAGTCAGCGGTTATGCATAACATGCATTAATTCAGTAAAAATAACCGTTCTGCGTACGTGCAATAGTAAAAAAATGCCAATAAATTAAAAGATAAGATAGGCATATAATCATCACGCATAAATATTTGCATTCATGCATGTCGTAACTAAGATTTTAATAAGATAAGATCTTGCTTGATCTTGATCGTTGATGTCTTTTAAATTATTTGCATAATCTACATATTTCTCCGATGAGGACGATATTGATAGATTACTAAACTTCGGTATCTGCGTATTCTGATGGAGGATAGATTTGTATAATTAATTGCAATTTAAACTTTTATTGTTAAATTATCTTGAATCTTACCGTTTTGTAAATTAACATGTCCTATCTAAAAGATATATGTAGCTCAGGACCTTTCTATCCTATCTCAGACACCTTCCTTTATTTAACATTCTATTAACCAGTGCCTTTAATATGATTTTGACATAAGTAAAGATTTATGATGACGATTATTACAAAAATAAATTATTTTTCAAATACAGATACCCCGCCTGCTATGATGCCAAGATAGATTCTTCTAATAATCATTTATGAACATTATTTTGCTACTATAAATTTGCAGAAGACCAAAAGGATTTCTTAGCTCTTGCCTGCTCTCTTGTTAACACGGCCCAAAAATACAACAACATCTAATTATGTCAACCAACTACAGAAAGTATCAGAATCAATAAAATCTCGCTCACAGTTTCAGTATTTGAAAGTGCAGTGCAATTACTGTTGATGACAAAAACGACACACTTAATTCTACAAAATAAGTCATTATTACATTAGCACGGAGAATGCACGAAATTATCTTTTTCATGCAGACAGACACATTAACGTGCGCCATCGCCAGTAGTCGCCATTTTATGACACTTTTATTGTTCTAGTCTACCCACATTTTGAAACACTCTAGTCTTATCAGTTTCGTTTGAGTCGTTAGCTATGCTTAAACAAATATTATCAGGATGTAAAATAGTGCAAAACATGAAAAAAATTGTCCGAAAATAATTAATAACTTAGTTTTCATTGATAAAGTAGTAGGTGAATGAACTTTGATAAATGCTCAAACGGAATATAACAGGACGTACCTACCTAAAGTACAATAATTTTAAGCTATGGAAAAGGCATTGTCATTCGAAAAACAGCGATAATTTAGTTTTGATTGCACCTGTGGGTTGCCCTTTTGGACTGTGCATTAATTAAACCGCTTGTGTTCCTACCTACCTGCTTAATTACGAGCAACATAAATTGATGCGTGTGTTTAAATTTTAATTCGACTTTGCCCAATAAGTATATTGACCAAGGTGGATTACCTTCACTAGAAATAAATAGCACCACATATGTTACTTATATGGCAACGAAAATGTTAGAATTCAGAGCGCTAATTAGGCATGGTACAATTCCGCAAACGAGGGTAGTCCACCAGCAAATTAGCGAAGTGATTCACATGACCAAAATTCTACAGTTAATGGAAACCTTGATTCATTTCTCGGAGTAACTGCAAACGAACCGTAAACATGAGTAAAAAAAGTTAGACACGAATTTGGGACGGTTGTCAAAAAGGTTCGTTTACCTGACTCTGTCCAGCATTCCGGGCAATCCTGACAAAGCGACGCCCAGTCGAAGGCAAGGTCATCGAAGCTCGCCATGGCTACACCCACTTAATCAAGCCAGTCCACTCCGCAACATACTATCAAACGGCTATTCAAATGCTGGTTGCACAAACACTTCAAACACCATCCGAATCAAGTTTTTATAATCAATATCCTTGTAAGTTTTGATTTAATAAGAAAGCACTGGTATGTAAATAAACGTTATCTGCAGCAGCTTTGGTGTAAAGTTCGCGGCGGTTGTTTCCCGCGGTCGTTCGGTAGGTATCGGATGTGCACGCGCACGTAGATAAGCGGCCGGCGGAGCACTGCGCGGTAACCTCACGGACCGCTCGGGATGTGTCGCCGACTCGCTGCTCGCTGCTCGCTCGCCACTCGGAACCTGTTCTCGGGCCGAGGTAAGTACAGGCGTTCACTCAGCCCGTACTCTTTCGATTTCAATGAACCGTTAACGTTCTTTTCTTGTTAGGTGTGTCGTATCTACACGACATCACGTAACGCTGCACCGGCGATCCGTTGCCGCACAATAGGCGAGCGCCAGATACAAGTTAAACCAGATCTCTGTTTGGAACTCAGGAGATAATAGAAGAAGGTGTTGCAAAGCTTGTCGAACTAAAATCTTTGTGATTTGCATATGTAAATGTTAGATATTTGCTTTGGAAATACATTCGAGGCACGTAGAATGGCCGTTACTGGCGGTCGTCCTTATGCAAGCCCACGCACTATTCAAGTGCAAGCCATGAGTCTTCGACGTATTATAAATATTTTGAGAGTACCTATATTGTCGATGTTATGGGTATTTTACTGTCATACATATTCCACACAGGCTGTTTGGTTTTCTTAGAACAATTTCTAAGCATTCGCAGCGCAGTGAGGTGCTATTAATGTATATGGTGGCAGTAAATGAGGTGTAAACATGTGCTGTATGCATTAGATCCATCTATAAACTACTTTTACATACAACAGAGTAGGTACCTAAAGTCGTTCTTAACCCTATTTGGGTGTAGTTAAATACTCTGCGACCGACTTCTTGCATAAGGGCAAAATGCCAAAGAAATCGAAAACAACCTTATTTCGGTAAAAGTTTTGTCGTTCTCGTAATTTTATCAAAATAACTTTAATAGCGTGTGAGACACGTGAACGAAAGTAACATTATGATTTTCAATTTGGTATTTACTCTCATTTTACGGCTAAAACAGTTTATAATAATTTCATGTTTAACATCTGAGTTTAACATAATAAGTGTGTCATGTTCATGAAATAATCATAGAGTCAACAAAAAGACGCTCAAGCAAATAGAAACTTCATTCATTATAATGCTACTAGGTACAATTTAATGCTAACTTAATTCTTTTGGGTATAAAATTGGCATTAATTGCGAAGCACATTCGTCGTAATTATATTATTAAAGCAGAAAGTGGTAAGTGAGAGTATTTGACGGACATGAAGACATTCGTGGAGGTGTACTATGAGACAAAAATATGAATTTTTGACAGCATCGACTAACTCACTAGCTACAGTCGTCCAAGAAAATTAATACCCCTCGAACAAACCAGTACCATTGTAGATGCATAGTATACCTCCTTTTCAGGGTCTGCCCATTACAGGTAAGTACTCACATGTTATAGTTGTTGTTATAAACAAGCGGGCGTGTAGGGTTTAATTAAATCGATCACGGCCGAATGGCTGGAACACTTCGCTCATCACGTGCTCTATTTGAAGTACGATTATTGCGGGAGATCCTCCTTTTTGTGGAGATATTATGAAACTTGTTTGTTCCTGATTTGGATTTTAGTTTGCCCAAATTATTTAGAGACACACTCTGATTTTGATTCGGTTACATTTGATATCCTATATTTAGAGTTCCACTAGCAGCGACTACGTTTTCCTAACTAAAAGGACCAATTTTGGTGCCCCATATCCACAGGTAGCAAATTGAATTCAACTTTGTTACAAGATAATGCTCCAAGTCAAACTGCCGCACTCTGGATGAATGAGACCTAGATCGGCATAATGCGCTCTACGATGTAGCACATAAATGTAAAGTTTGACATTAGCTAACAAAAAAGATAATGAAGAATGATGATAAACAAATATCACGACAATTAGGTCGCTGGTTCATCTAGGCACGCGGTCTAGATTACCTATGCTTCACGCGAGTCATGTAATTTCATGATCATTATAAAATCCAATACATATACGTACTTTTATATTCATATACTGACTTTTTCTGAAAGTATCAAGCCAAGATCTCTATTATTGAATCTGCAACTTATCAAACAATGATTCTAATATTCTAGGTCAACTGATATGATTAGCAAACATTACATCTTTTAGCATGGGATTATCATAGAGCAGTGATTGCCCATTAGTAACGGAAGTTGTAGGCCGTGGGTTCGACCCTAGGCAAGCGCCTTACTTTCTGTAAATAATTTAATCAAACTTCTCTCAAAACGGTGAAGGAAAACATCATGAGGACACCGGCATGTCCTAGAACCAGAAAATCGAAGACATGTGACAACTACCAACCCGCAATGGGCCCGCGTGGTGGATTATAGGCCAATAGAGGCCTGTATCCCAGCAGTGGGGACTTTATAGCCTGTTTATGCTATACATGACATTTGCCTACAGTTTCATTACATGAGTCGATTTGTCAGAGTTGTATCAAAATCGAGTACCTAAGTTTACAATCCATTCATCAACTCAACCTGTCGCCTCGCAGTCCACTGCTGGACATAGGCATTTTCCAGGCTACACCACAACATCGAGTCAGCTTTACTGGATTCTCTTTGCGAAATAAGAATTCAAAAGCTCTGAATCAAATCTCTGTCGTATCTTGAATCAACATCCTCCATATCTCAGATCGGGGTCAATGATAGAAACAGGAAGATTCATAATTACACAAAAACGTTTATTTTTCTGCACTTAGTAATTGCGTTGCGAAACGATAGTTCTTGATTGAACATATCTAGGCTTTCATGTCCGTTATTTTAGACTGTGCACTGTGGGTAAAACTATATGAACCGGTTACATTGCAAGGTTATGTCACTAAGTTTGATTGATTGAAACTTCAATACCTGTTACTGTTAACGAAATAAGAACGCACCTTACCGCATCTACATAACGTATAATATTCCAATTTAATGAAAAGGATATGATTACGAATAAACACGGTCCGAAATTTCAGTAACTGTGGTGTAATTGTAAAAAAACAAAAAAGCGGTACCTATACCTACCTCCGAAATTATGTAGTGGTTAAATGAAGTGGTCTTTTGACCAGACCACCGGAGCCCCAAAGAAAATCTGGGCCTTATAGTCTGGTAGCTTTGGGCACTCGGTTCCAAAAGACCAAAGTACTAAACCGTCAATGCCGGCTTCTTTTCAGCACCAAAGCCTACGCTCTACAACACACGCGGAAAAAAAACACAAAGCTAATAGAAACTTAACCTACATACATAATAATCCTTGCATTCGTAACGAAGTAAATAGGTACTAACGTAACAGGGCGTCCTTGAACTGTAGTAACACCGTGAAACAATGAACTAGACGAGTGGACGAGTTTTAAATACTTCTGTACTTGTTGCACTCTCTTGTACTTGAGTAGGTGCTCTACTTATTTAGCTGCACGTACTCTTTGGTATATAGGGACACGTACTTATGATGTAGAAGGGCGCAGAGTGTAGGCATCTCGAATGGATGTCCGTTTCGTTTGTGATCATCGACACGTGCGTTTCACTCCCGAGATTTCGTTTGTGATCATCGACACGTACGATTCGCTACGTGAAGATCAGTTAGTGGTTTTCAAAATATTGACTCCTATATATACAGGGTAAATTTTTAACCAGTGCACAAACTGTAACCATGAATTCAGCATATCATTGTAGACCCCTAGGGTAGAAATCTTTCCTCGGTTATACAGAAAAAAATCAGCTGTTTCATAGAAAACACAAAGTCACCTACGCGGTCAAAATGAATGGAACAGCGCACTGGATATATATATTATATAGGTACCGAGAAATAAGTTTTCAGATGGAGTATGGTTGATCAAAGTAAAAAGCTATAATATACATATATCCTGATAACAAACCACCCCCATTTCGCCAGTTGTGTTTAATTCGGATGTTATAGGGTGCGAGCCAATTGCCAACAACCGGGCAAAAATCCAGACTGCGGCCTGCTACTGAGAAATTACAGACAAAAAAACCCAATAGGACCCGAGAATCAAACCCACGACCTGATGCTCAGCAGTAGCGCTTGCAACCACTAGACAAACAGAGCTGATAAAATCCTCAACCTACTAAGTATGGCTCGTTAGTCTTCTTCAACAATCTCCAGTCAAAAACTTTAAGGAAGACGTTACGAGACGAGAAAAACGAGTTCGGAGATTTCCCTTCCGTCATTAGCGAATCCGGAATCCTATTAAAAAACTACCAAACAAACAAGATATACCTATAAGATACGGCACTCGGTTCTCCAACCTGCTTGCCCAGTGTACCTACAGCTGAGCTGACTGAGATACGAACAAAATTTATGTAACGAGCATTAAACATAAGCTTCCACTTTGGGCCTGAAAAAGGGCCCTTTCCAAACCCAGAAAAAAAACCCAGTACAAGAACTACCCAAGCCCTGAAAATTGGGCTTGTAGGAAAACGGCCTGAAAAATGTACCTACGATGAAAAAAAGGTCTGCCCAAGCCCTGAAAAAAGCCTGCAGGCCACGACACGGGCACTAGCCGTCCGGTGCTGACGGAAATAAGTAACTACAAAATAGCAACAACAATATAAAACAAAAAGTAATATCTCATTCAATTAAATGTGAGACGTAGGTATTTTGATATCGCATTTACGCTTTCTACTGTCCATTTTACAGACTTAACTAGGCAGGGGCTGAATCCGCGCGAAATTGATTAACTCCCACATTCACACACAGATAATAATTATTACCTACATTCTGCTTTTATGTTGTGCTTATTTTGTTGTTTACTACGTTCAAGTTTATTATTCACCGGTTGTATTAAACTCGCTGGATTTTCAAGTTTACATATGTTCAATTATGTTTTTTTTTTTTTGTTGATGTTTTATTATTATCTTTAGCTACTTACTTTTATGCGATACCTGTACCTATTCGTTGCATTGAAATGGCACGTTCAAAATAATTACAAGAAAATAATTCAACCCAGTTTCAGACGTAGACTGCTGTCTAACCCACTACCGTCATTGCGCGTGAGTACAGCCTGAATAACGCCGAAACCTAATAGGTACTTCAGGGAAAATCAGTGAGTCGCTTGTTCTTGTACCCAAACTAATCTACTCTGAATGTTAGGGTCTCTGAAAACATTTCACATCCTCTACATTATATCAAACCAAAAGCCTAACATAAAGACTACTCATTAAGAAACTAGCCATTTTACACACCGTGTATAAAACACGGGCTATTTAATATAACGATAAAGAACATTACCTACTTCTCGTCATAAGTATTAAAATGTATGGAATGTGTATAAGTCTGTGTGCCAATCTGTTTAGTAACCCAGCTGGCCAGTGCATCTCAACTTGCGTAATCAGAACTGAAATACAAGGAAGTGACAGAAGTAGAACGGACCTTTCTGTGAATATTCTTCATAATTTATTGCTAATCACTATCACATGTCCGTTTGATGTGCGATTAGTGTTGAGTTAGGTAATTATTTTTATAGAACTTGGATCTTGCGAGTTAATTGGAAAACAAAATAAGAATACCTAAGATAAGAATTTCAGGATTTCCTGGATTTACTTTTATCTATTTATTAACTATGGATGACTCACAGCTAAAAGAAACAGATAAAAAAATTGTATATGAGGCTGACAGCCAATTAAAAGTCTTCACTTCTAAAAACAGATTGAAAAGAAAAAGAGTGTGAACAGCACAACTCAGCTACCGAAAAAGAACAGAAAAAAAACAGTATATCATTCAAAAGCTTCAACTAAATCCACAATTCAATTCAATTTAAAAAAAATCTACCCATAAGTAAAAAAAAAATTTTTAGTAGGATGCAAAAGTTTGAGCAACGTGTGACATCAGCGGTTCAGCTCCTCGACTTATCACATTTGTTAAAGTTTTAGGACAATCGTATACTTACTTACTTTTGCAACGTTTGTAAATATGTGGGCACCATGTAACCCTGATATTTTTCAATTTATCGGTGATTGGTTGATTTTTACCTGTATGTGGAACGGTAATTTTATTCTAGGTACATCGTTTTAACATATAAATTACATAAATTAATGTTTGCAAAATATTGTAAAACGTTTTAAAAGAGCAACGATGGAGATTCTTGCTCATTCTTATCCATATGAAACTACCTTTTGGCAGGGGCGACTAGAATCAATTCTATTTTAAACGTTAAAGTTCAGTGTCTTATATGTGGTTATTTGAAATAAATGCTTTAACTTTGCTGTCTAAAATAGTCCTGGCCAAAATGTGTTTGTGTAAGCTGTAGAAGCCTGGTTAGAACTAGTTATGTAAAGGTGTTCTAAGTGGTAATACCTAAAACCGAATTATCGTCAAATGTAAATGACCAATAATAACATCAACACTTAACATTTCGTGACCACTGATCGCGGTGATCACTATGAAACAGTGAGCGATAAAGATTCCTAATGGTGATAAAGATGAACTCTAATTGTGTTAGATATAACAGTTTAGTACCAACTATCATCTTTCTAGGATTTTCCTTCGTGACTCCACAGTATTAACAACACAGAATGATGTTAATCTGTGATAAACACAGCGTTTGTGAAAGGTAGACCTTTGCTGATTGATTGTAGGTCAGATTTATCAATGCCAGTAATGGCGGACGGTGGATATAGGTAGCTGCTGCATGCTTGGCATGTTTATGTTGGCCCATGTACCTGTGAAGTGTGAATATTTTTCTATTTCTGATATACTCACGGTGGATTGGATTATGGCCTTGGCACCTTTATAAGATGTTTAAAATAAAGATGTTAAATCTTGACGCTCTTATAAAAGAAACTAACTAACAACAAAAGATGGAAGTGATGGGACCAATACAATAGTTAAAACCAGTACCTCTGTAGGTCAGACAAACATGGCACGTTTAGAGCACTGCAAAAACGTGACACTAAAACCTGCGACCTAAAAATTCTTATATCTTTTTGGACATGACAGTTATACGACCAATGCAAACTATCCTTTCATAAAGCGATGGCTACATAATGTATTACATTCGGCTAATTTATTTTCAAACAGGTGGAACGTTTAAATAAATGGATCATTGTTTTAAATGTCATTCTAAATTCGACGTATTTCACTGTCACTACCAGTACAATGCACGATTTCTTCAACAGTCGCAACAAACTTTCTGTCATTGACTTGGCAATGTATTGTTAATTGTAATTAAAATTTATAAACACATGCGGCTGCTTGCAAAATATGTTGTATTCAAATGTCCATTTAAACGTTGGATCATTTCTATTTGACAATGCAACGTCTTAAGTAAATTCGAAACACGAGCCTGGGTGAAATCGCTCGTATGGATGCGCTCACGTTCTTCTTGGCCAACTTAGCGCTACGCTGGGTATAATTAGATACATACTTACTATAATAAAACGATGTGTGTTCTTAGATAATTTATTCACAAAACTTCTAATTTAACATCAAGGGGATAGAAATTATCTTAAGTTGTATTCTTGCCCACAGACAGAAACCCTGAAGTGTTGGAGAAGTATTTGGCATTTGCTTCGTTGATGCGCGTCTCAGCTGCTTGAGGATTCACGATTTCGAGACCCTGTAACAAATAAATCGTTTTAGTCTTGAATGCAACAACAGACATATTTGTCAGTATCAAGGATAATGCTCTTGCATTTGTTTTGTTTTGGTCTGAATATAGTAGGATGCATCATCGGAATAGAAGTTGGGTTTTAAATACAAAACACTTCATTAGGTGTACAAGGTAAGCAACTGTTGTCGTAATGTATCAATTAAGCACGTTGTAAGTGATGAGGCGGCTTCCATGGAAGTGTGCGTTGTATTAAAATGTTTCACACCACGTAATTTCTTCTCAAACGAGCTCCATAACATATGAGGAGTAAATATCTACTTTGCTCTCTAACAAGACGACTGTGACTTGTGGTTTAGTTATCAAATTCCGTCATTATCTTGTAGTAATAGCATGCTAACGCAGCAATAATCCGCCTCGAACAAGTAGACAAATAAGGCAATGCCAAGTTATAATGACCATTCATTTAATTCTTGCTTATCACGTTAGAGGCTTTTTGCGCTCTGTCGTGTCGCTTCATTTGTTGATACAAACATTCACGCGATGGACGGCACGAGTTCTTCATATTTTTACACAATAAGGCAGGCAGACAGTTCAGCTACTAAACAACTACATTTGTCCATAAAATTCTGAATTGCATTTCGAATAATTTCAATCCATTCAGTATTTTATTTTAACCGCGTGGTCAGACAGACAAATTAGTTTCACTAATGGGATTTTGTATTTGAGGAAACCATAAAAAAAGTGTTATGATCGCTGTTTCCGAGGAGTTTGACCCACTCAGTAATCGATGGCAATGCTCATTTCTTTTCAATTACCATGAATGTGTGCTAGATTTAAGTATTACTTATGTTTAGCTTAAACAATGGTAAAATGATGTTAGTGTGGCCACTTTCACTGGGGTTGTACATACCTATGTCCTTGAATATTATTCCCAATAAAGAAATCTATACAAATAAATAAAATTTAAATGTCAGTTTGATATTACATATGAAAATATAGGTAAGGTACTCAAAAAAAAAACTGTCTGTTCCGGTTAATATCCGAAACGGCTGGACTGAGTTTGACGGGACTCACTGGCAGATAGCTGATTTTATAAGGAGTAACATAGGCTTTCTCTTTTAGCCCCGCTAGCACGTTCCCATAGGATCATACACGCGGGCGAAGAAGCTTCGGGCACAGCTAGTATTCACTACAATACAACCAGTCTATTCCGCCAAGAAACCTCGGCAGTCGCTTTAGAAATTTGATTCGATACATAATACCAATCGATGCACTTATCTACAGCTTTTACGGTATATCAGGTAGGCGATGCAGTTGAGTTGTGTGCGATGGGGGCATAATCTCACTGATTGCTATCAGGCAGCTAACGGCTTGGATGTTGGGGGTTAACGCCGAGCGAGCCGCCGCCGGGCGGAGGGCAATGGATAAATGCATCTACATTTACTAGCCCAGCTATCTGTGCTAAACGCTAGGGCGTGGACCTGCGTCAATAGGTAGCGGTATGCTTGGGAAAGTGTACCTACATTATACAACTATATCAAGCGCCCTGCCCCTGCTTCACACGGTTTTGTAAGACTTTAAAAACATCGAGATTTCTTTATGATGTGTAAGTTTTGTATTATTGTATTAGACACCTAAACCTTTCGGAATAAACTCTCTATATGACTGCGACCGCATCTAAATACGATGTGTAGTTTAGAAGAACACCGCAGCCACACAGACAGACTACGAAAAGCGAATTTTATTTCGCCTTCTAACATAATATGTATGTTAGAAGGCGAAGTAAAATAAATAAATGTTTATTTGTACACATTGAAGAACATACATAAGTACACAAAGATTAGGGAAATATTGTACAATAGAGTCACATTACCTCCTAAACTAGGCCAAAAGCCTGTGTTTAAAACATAACATCACGCCTTGTTTGTGGGCAGAGGTTTACCTAACACCCACATATCGCCAATTATGTTAAGGTCCCACGTAATAAGGGGCGAGCATATTGCCGTCAACCGGGCACAATTTCAGCTAGAAAAACCCAATTACACTGCCTCACATATGGTGGTCAAACATGGTCTTTGACAAATCAGCAGAGGTCCACGCTCGAGATTTGCCAGAGGGCTATGGAACGAAGTATTCTGGGCATCAAACTAACAGACCTGGTTAGGAATACGACCATCCGTTCAATGACAAAGATAACTGACGTCACTTGGAAAGCTGCCACACTAAAATGGAATTGGGCTGGACACATGTGCCGCATGTCAGACGACCAATGGGCCAAACTTACTACCCAATGGGTCCCTCCTAATGGCCAGCGACGTCGCAGTAGGCCCAGACGGAGATGGCGGGATGAGCAGGACTCCTTCAACAAGAACTGGTCACTAGCAGGATTAAACAGAGAGAAGTGGAAGGAGGGTAGAGAGGCCTTTGCCCTGCAGTGGGACATCACAGGCTTTTAATAATAATTACACTGCCCGACCTAGGAATCGAACTCGTATGCAGCAACGCTTGCGACCCCTAGGCCAACGAGGCAGTCATCGTCTTGTTATTCTAATTTTGGTTCTTCTTTTATGCCAGTCTCATTAACAAATGAACACAGCAACGTCTTTTCCGAACAGCATAACGAGAACACTTAAAATGCTCAGCGAAGCAAGAGATTGCAATTAACTTATGGAATATTTAATTTTAGTGCCTAGATTAAAAGCTACTTTCAGATGATAACGTTTATTTATCCCATAAAAAACCGGCCAGGTATCATAATTATTTCATGATAGATAAGTTTTTATCGAAAAATCTACGGCAGTAAAAGCCACTCTAAACTTGAAGCCAGTATTCACATTTTGATGTGTATCTAAATCTAAACGATGCGATGCTCAACATCGTTTTACCTAAGGGCGTAGCTTAGCCATTCCCATAGCACAAATACCAACAGCGAAATGTAAACGGAGAAAGTCTTGTCCTAACCCGATCGCCTGAAATACTAATAGGTAATTTTCTCGGCTCGCCTACATGTTAAAGTCGCAACATTAGAGTTTAGAATAGACGAGCATTATACAGGGTGATTGGTAGATGGGTGCAAAGCTTTAAGGCGAAGATAGTACAGACAATTTAGAACCATTTAAGCCATGGTTGTCTTAGACGAAGTCTTACCAAATATTTTTAACCAAATTTTTAAGTTTTTTTTTTCGGAAATTCTCAAAATTTAATGTAAACTGCATAATTATGGCCAAATTGAATGATAAATGAATTAATTTTTTATTTATTTAATTAAAGTAATGTGTAAGCAATCAAGCAAAACATGTTTTAGGCTTCTGTGTCATTAGACATAAATGTCTGTAAAAAAAATTGTACAATGCGTCTTTTAAATCTTATTAAAAAAAAAAAATTGGTAAGACTTCGTCTAAGACAACCATGGCTTAAATGGTTCTAAATTGTCTATACTATCTTCACCTTAAAGCTTTGCACCCATCTTCCAATCACCCTGTATATCTTTATTTCCCAAAAAATACTCTTAATTGAACATTAAGTTTACAATTTTGAATTTATGGTAGAGACCTGGATTTGATTAGCGAGTCGCGGTCTTTTGGATCGCTGATCAACCCTAAGAAATCCCAGGCCATAATTACCGGTGGCAGGTATATTGCGGAATAGGTTTGATGTTGCGTCGCTGTCTCCACTCTGTTTGAATGGAGTTCAGATAGAATACGCAAAAACGGTTAAATTTCTGGTGGATTCTTACTTATCTTGGACTGCCCATGTTGCTCAAGTCAGTCGCAAAGTACACTACACGTTCCATTCGTTAAAATGCCTCCAGAGCTTCCTGCCGTTAAACACCAAAATCTGCCCATCATTGACTACGCTGATGCCTGCTATTTGGATGCCACCGAGGAGCTTTAAATAAACTTGAGCGTTTGCAAAATATCTGCACTCGTTTTGTTTTTAACCTTAAAAAATACGATCACGTTTCTAACTTTCGCAAGATCCTCAAGTGGCTTCCTATTCGACTACGCAGAAACTCTGGGATATTGTGTTTGCTATTTAATATTCTTCACAACCCTAAAACCCTATCCTATCTGCGGGATCGCTTCTCCTACGCCCGTCCTTTTGATGCGCCTTGCAGGTCGCATCTTAGAAATCTCCTCAAGTCCCCTCTCCACTCAACCGACTTCTACTCCTACTCCTTTACTGTGCACGCGGTCCGGTTATGGAATTCACTTCCGCCTGACATTAGGGACTCCCAAACTATAGCAGTATTCAAAAGAAGAGTGAAAGCACTATCTCTCCACTTTGTCATAATTGCTTATGTATTTATTATTTAAATTACGTTATGATTATAATATATTTTAGTGATATTTATTTTAGAAGTATGTATGTATATTCTCATATTATGTGTGTAAATTTAAATTACATTTTGATTTGTAATTTTATGATTTCCCTTCTACTGTTATTACACGCGTTGTCTACATCTCTGATATCTTCTCTCCTATCGCAGGTGTGCTGGAAGAGATTTCTGTAGAAATAAGCTATACCTATGTACGTATTTTTCTGTTCCTTTATTCTTGTCTGTTTATATGTGTGTGCATAAATGGTTACATAAATAAATAATAATAATAAATAAATAATAAAACATTTGGATGCTGCAGAAATCTGTACACAATAGATTAGACTCTGTCTCTTAAACTAGGGTATCCTGTATCTTAAGAGACAGTGTTTCGCAATGAGGGGCCAATTGCTATATGTATGAGTGGACTGTGTCGAATATACCTTTAGAAGGGAAAGAAAAAACTTATAAGTTGTAATTTAGATTCGTTTTTTAAATTATGTATGAAAGCCTAAAATTATGTATGTACCTATTTATATGAAAGTGCGAGGGTGAAGGTGGATGAATATGACTGTAGTGTGTAGGTGTTTGTGTGTAAGTGTGGATGAGTAGGTAATGTGATGTGGTATGTAAGTGATGTCAGTGATTAATATTGGTGATTAGCATAAATAATTAAGATAAAAATCTTTATTGCAGATCTATAAAAAAAATTACTACGGACTGCAAAGACGCCTGGATAAATGGGTATACTGAACACATTTATAAAAAAAAAAATACTATCGTAAAAAGGCGCAAAGATAGTAGAAAGGCGCTTGCCCAGTGGAACATTAATGGCTAATAATAGTAATATAAAGAGGGTAACAAATTATTACAGTGTATAGGATGCATATCAGGTACGGCTCGCAATCCTTCCCTATCCTGAGGCCACGTCTTCCCTGTAATTACGGCGCCCCCCGTTTACACCTTGATATGCGATGGTCCCTGTAGCACATACAACATGAGGCCTCAGGGGCTAGTGCAAATCTTGTGGTTCATTCGAATAAATAATCGAGTCTGGTCAAACCACGCCGGGGTCGGAACATTTCATTAATTCATTCATAACGAATGATTACAGACGTTCATAGCCAATTTGTGGGTTGACTATCTAATCTTCCCTTAGTTTTATCAGCATTCTTTATTCTTTCCTGTGTTAAACAATAAGTAATTCTTCAATACTGTCATTTTTCTAGAGAGGAGGAAGGAAGAAGTTTTTAGGGTTGGCATAGTCCACCCTTGATTACCAACCCCTAGCAATGCCCATGCTTGCAATAGCAATAGCTCACACCCGGTGCTGATGAGTTCATAGTCTTGTCTAAATACTCTCAACTAACAATTATTCCTTCAATGTTCGTTAGGTTCGTTGTACTAAAAATATACGCGTGGTGAACTAGTGACGGGTGCAGATACTCCACAGCTTATGTTAGATTTCTACTTTCTATGTAACACGATACCTATATATTTCAGTTTATAAGCTCCTTAACAATTTTAATGTATGGCTGCTTTTGTCCTGATTATTAAGTAGGGTAAATGACATGGTGTATTTACACAGCACCGCCACGCCTAATAAACGTGTAGGTATTGACACACGCATTGGTTTGTGGAATACAGTAAGGTTAATTTTAGCTAATAAATAACTATGTTTGACAATTTGTTAAGGGAAACAAAGTTTCTACTTCAGGTATTTATATATAGATTTCTTGCAATACCTATTTGGTTTCGAGCTTTTTAATAGCTTGTTCAGATACTGCAAGAAAATCATTAACAAATACGAGGTAGGAATACGCTAGAGGCTGGTTAAAGACTATTGAAGAAATGAATAAAAATTAATGGAATATTTGTAGAGTAAATAAGCTCAGAAATCCCGGAGAGATACATTTAGACAAAATATATAAGCTTTAAAATTACCTACATAGATTCATACTTTATAGATAAAGAAGTGCAATCATTGACTTACAATACCATTAATTACAAGGAGAAGATAATAAACAAACTAATGAGGTCTTTACAAAGATTCAACATCCATGATGCTTAATGACGTTTGAAGCATCGAAGAAACATAACAAATCACTAATTGGGTTGTTGAACCGCCATAAAAGGACGGTTAAGGCGTGCTACATACTTGTTCGGGTCGGCACATTTCATTCCGCTGTTTTCGTTGAAAAACAAAGCCGACTCGAAGCTTTTACTAAATAATTTCCCCTTTCGTTCAGCTTGTGCCGATCAGCAAACTCCGTCCGGCATTTAACTTCGCTGAATGCCACATTCTATGGAGCATGTTCACGATATTTTTCTTTATGTAAGTGGGTAAACTATTAGTAAGTCATTGCAATGTAAGTTACTCTTATTGAGTTTATAATTAAAATGATTGCAGAGATATGTTTACAACTCACGGTATCATTCTAATATTTCTAATTACATAATACTTAATTACAATGAGGTAAGAGTTGCATTTAAAAAAGTCGTGAAATTGCTCTTTCGTAGTTAATATTTACCGATTTAGTCGGCTTAGCCGCACGCTGTGGACATGCAACTTAGCCAAGCTACTTGCTTCATCATTCATCATTTCAGCCGGAAGACGTCCACTGCTGGACATAGGCCTCCCCCAATTTGGGGGGGCTTGCCATAATTGCCACGCTTGGCAGGCGGGTTGGCGATCGCAGTATGGTGGTAAAATGCATAGAGAGCGCTGCTGCCCATTCTCTAGTAAGTCCCTTAGTCGCCTCCTACGACTCCCACGGGAATAGATGGGATGGTGCTATTCTTTACGTCCGGCTACTTGCTTCCTCGAACATAATTATACGATGTCACCGCCCGGCTGTGCCGATTAATGCCGACCCGAACATATATGTAGCACTCCTAAGAATCTGCGATCGTTACTAGATAACCGTAAGATGTTACATAGACTGCTATGGGCATTACTTTTAGGACGTAGGGTGCGGGCCGCGGTGTATCGCAACCTGAAGATTTACGTGCAATGCAAGTATTTATGGACGGCGCGTTCCTTAACAATTGTTCGTTGGCTCGTTTACTATAAGTTATGATGTTAGGAAATGTAGGGATATTCATTTATGATACCTAAAGGCTCAAGCATGTGTCATAGGTATAGTTGTGTTTATCTAGCTGGATTGTCACGGAACAAAATAAAAAAGAGGCAAATCAAAGAAAAGTATGGAAAGGAAGAAAGTACTGCAAGACCAAAACAAATGGATGATGATTATCCTAGCAGCACATCATAACAGATAGCCATATCCGGCTCGAAAGACCACAGCAAAGATTCAGAATTAAAACCAGCCTTTGTGGAAGCTAAAAGGGACAACGGGGTTTTTATAACAATTATGTGATCTATTCTCCTGGTAATTTTGCATTCTTTAGTTATATTTTAGTCTGCCTTTTCGCGTGAGAATCTCTGCCCTTAGCCAAGGAACTCACATACGAGCATCATTCTATAATAACAACTGTGATGCGAGAATATTTTAACTTTAAAACGGTATAGTATAGTTGTATGAACTCGTGTTCCTCTCGTCCACTCAAGGGCGGAGATATACGTGAGATACGGTAGTTACGACTTTAGTACTTAGGGTTACCAGAAGTCTGATTTCAACCGCATACATTATTCCGCGTTTCAACAGACTTCAAAAGGTGTGGTCGATGTAAATGCATGGAAGTCAGCCGAATTTTTCTTGTCTTGTCCAATCCTACTATATTATAGTAGCTTCCGCCCGCGGCTTCGCCCGCGTGGAAGTCGGAAATTATCCCGCGGGAACGTACCACTGGGATAAAAAATCCCGGTATCCTATGTGTTAATCTAGGTTATAAGCTATCTGTGTGCCAAATTTCATCCAAATACATTCAGTAGTTTTTGCGTGAGAGAGTAATAAACATCCTGACATACAAACTTTCGCGTTTATAATATTAGTAATAATTATTACACGCTTTATATTAGCTTCACTTGTATGTTTGTTTGTTTGTTAGTATGTAACCGACTCCTTTGAGCGCGATTTTGACCCACTTTAAACGGTCAGATTTCATTGAAACTTTGTAAACTTGTCGAGGACCGATCACAATTCAATAATTTAAAACAAAAATTGAGAAAAAAAAACGTTTTTGTAGTTAGCAGAACTAAAAAATAGAAAATAAATAATAGTTTAAAAAACTAAAAAACACGCTTTAAAAACCAAACTAAAAAAGGAGAAAATAATTTAATTCAATTAAAAAGCGTGGGGTGCTTTTTGAGGTATTTTTATAATCAATTAATGTCAAGCACCCCACGCTTTTTAACTGAATTAAATTATTTTCTCCTTTTTTAGTTTGGTTTTTAAAGCGTGTTTTTTAGTTTTTTAAACTATTATTTATTTTATCCATATATTTTATTTTACCCTACTAATATTATAAACGATAAATGATTTTATTTCTGTAAGTAGGATTGTCCAAACACTTTTGCACTTCAATAAATATACTTAAACGAAATATAAATGTGAATGTTTGTTACTCAATCACACAAAAACGGCTGAACGGATTTGGATGAAATTTGGCACACAGGTAGTTTGTAACCTGGAATAACACATAATATACTTTTTATCCCGAAAGTACGTTACCGTGGGATAACTTTCGACTTCAACGCGGGCGAAGACGCTGGCAAAATCTAGTGCTAAATAATACCTAAGTTATTCACCAAGTGCGCGTTGTTTCAAACAAATATAAAACACGCTATAGTTTTTACTCAACAATACAGGTTTCCAAAACAAAATGAGATAATAGACGATAGAATTAATAGTTCTGTCGATTTTTTTGTACTAGCAACCCTGACTCTTTGGGCGTATGTAATGGCGTTAATAATGGGAAACGCGGTGATGCGGAAAATATAAAGACATAATGATCTCCGCAGATGGGTAGAAATGTAAAAAATGTTTACGTTAATGAGCTGCTAGTATGTTTGTTATGTAGACAGGTTTGGTGTTATTCAGGATGAGAATTAAATCTCATCGTTAGCCAGTTGGTGGTCCTATGTTTACCTGGAAGTAGGTAAGAGAAGAATCAGATACGTAAGACCAATTTCGATATTTAAGGTGGAATTCGATCGAAGAAATCTCACCCTTGATGTGCTATGACATTTTTTATTTAAGTTTTTATATTTGCTAGGCGCACGGGCAAGGTGTCAAATCTAGCTAGCTAAACTAAATATGGCGTGACCGAAATTTATGCTGGACAAAAATTTAGATTTTTCGTCGAAACACGGGTATTTCAACTGAAACATTTAGACTATGAGTTAGGTAAGAGAATCGACATATTGCTTTTAGATATAAGGTTCCCGCACACTCGCACACAGACACGACGCGACTTAAA
This sequence comes from Antitype chi, assembly GCA_947359405.1. NCBI lineage: Eukaryota > Metazoa > Arthropoda > Insecta > Lepidoptera > Noctuidae > Antitype > Antitype chi. The sequence goes on from OX375812.1 coordinate 16,785,312, forward strand.
CAGAACCATTTCTATGAAAAATTTATGATAACTGTTCTTCCAGAATCGTCGCACCATCGTCGCATCGCGGTTATGCGTTTCTACCTTGATAGATAGGATTATTTGCATAGGAAATAGATAAAATTTATTAGACGTGATGCAAATTAAGAAAGATTTATAGAGTTGCGTAGAAGAAAGTCTTAATTTGTTTTTAATTGGATCATAATTAAATCCAAAATTATGAATTCTGATGAAAGTACTCTAATATCAATTTCCAATTTCGGCGGTTCTTTTACGAGTTTAAAATGTTTTAACGATCTAGAGGCTGCGTACGCAAAAACATTACACAGAGCCCTGTTAATCGTTTGCAGCGCTTATCGTCAGTTATTATAATTAAATAGGTACTAAATACACTCATATGTAATGGTACTAAAGTTGAGATTTTTTTTTTTGGTTGGGAAATCATCAAATAACTTCTCCCGCTCTGGGTGGAGCGGGAGGGGTGTCAGACTTTTACTGACTAAAACCCACCCGTGTTCCCTCAGTTGCCTGTGTGCCAGGGGCAGCGGTATCTCTTTCAAACAATACGCACCCCTGGCAGGCATCAGCCCTTGCGGACCCCACCATTTACTAAAGTTCAGATTCAATTGTTTTCGAATTAGACTAGGCCGAGCCAAATAAGAATTCAAAGGCAGATAGATGGAGTATTATGTTTGGAACTTAAAATATCATCACACACTTTTTCCCCGTTGGTTTGGGAAGAGGTGTACCTCTAGAACACCCACATTTCGCCATTTATGTTTGAGTCCCATGTAATAGATGGTATCTACACACCGGGCATAAATCCAGACTCCGGGTTGCTACTGAGAAATTCCAGATGAAAAAAAAAACCAATAACACTTTGCCCGACCTGGGAATCGAAACCAGGACCTCGTGCTCAGCTGTAAGGTCCCCGTCACAAGAAGCTAGAAATTTTGTAAATAAAGAACGTCTACCAAGTTAGGTACGCAGTGACAATTCAATCAATAACAAATAATCCCAAATTCAATCAACTCAAAATATCATACGTGTAAAACGAAACTAACGAGCAATTTCAATTGGTCGGGTTATATTTTAGCGATGTACACCGCGACATTTTAGTAGTCTTACAAAGGTGGTCCACTCAATGTATCCATCATAAAATACCTCTAGGCGCGATTAAAACATTGTTACCATATTTTTTTTTCGGTGGGAAATCATCAAATAACTTCTCCCGCTCTGGGTGGAGCAGGAGGGCGTGTCAGACTTTTACTGACTAAAACCCACCCGTGTTCCCTCAGTTGCCTGTGTGCCAGGGGTGACGGTATCTCTTTCGAACAACCCGCACCCCTGGCAGGCATCGGCCCTTGCGGACTCCACCAGTTTTGTTACCATTAATTAAGATAATAGGTACAAAGAAAAATAAATGATGCTTTAGAATTATGAAACACCCTCCCTGTTAATAATGTTTACGTATCAAATAGTAGAAGATATCTACCTACCTAGCATTACATTCCATCGTTAATTCCACCTCCATAACAGGGTGTTTCAAACTACGTCATGCGTTTTAGTGAATGATATTTTTTTTTTTTAATTATGCATATTATTATGTTCAAAAATAATTTTCTTTTTCATAAATGATTAGTCATTGGATACATGAAGTGGGCTGCCGTTGTAAGACGACTAAAATGTCACGGTGTATAGCGCTGTCCTCTAATATATTTTGTGGTACTGGAACGCGTCTGACTCATGGAACGTAAACATTTGAATCCCTGAATGTGTGTTTACAAAATTTCTAGCTTCTCGTGACGGAGACATTAGTGCTTGCTACAACTAGACCAACGAGGCAATACGTATAGAAATACGTTTAAAACAGCCAAAATAATAGACTAAGAATCTATTACTGTCTTCATCGAACCGTGAGAGTTACATTCCTTCCTAAAACATCACCCACAGACAAGTTATGTACCCAAAAACACTTCCATTGTTTACATTTTAGGTCGCACCTAAAAACAGCTATTGTAAATCTAAATTACGTATAGATAAGAATGCAGAAAAATCTCAAAACGATTATGTATAATGAGAAGATGTCTCTATTCGTATTATGTACGTTAAGAAGTAAATGAATACGTGAGACAATGCACTGAAACAATGCGACTGTTAAGTGCGTACAACGACACACATTTTTCTACACTAGTCAACGAGTAGTTATGTAATTTTAAATCGTTTATTGTACGACGTTTTTGTTGGCTCGGCTTGCATGACCGTTGCAGCAGACGGTGTAAGAAGTTTGATTACTGTAGATAATGAACTCTTAGCTTTAATTGGACAGTAAGTGTCAAGGCAGAGATTTACAGGACGGGTCTACCTAATTACCTATTCATTCCATGGATGGACCCAGGACATCCAAATATTCACTCCAGTGTTATCCTTCCTACTAATATTAAAAATGTTAATGTTTGTGAAGATGGATGCATGGATGAACGTTTGTTACTCTTCCACGCTAAAACTGCTGAACGGATTTGGATGAAATTTGGCACACAGATAGTTTATTACCTGGATTAACACATAGGGTACTATTTATCCCGGTAGTACGTTCCCGCGGGATAATTTCCGACTTCCACGCGGGCCTAAAGCTAGTCACATTGATGAACGAAATAGTAGTATGATAGCGCAAAATTAAATGATCTTCAAAGAATTCCGGGCTAGTTTGCGATAGTAAGATTGGATTCGATTTCGACAGACTGTTGTTAATTTTATCTATATAATTGCTAAGTGGTACCCATTAAAATGAATGCTACCTGACAGCATTCCTAGGACTTACGCTACTCATGGGAAAAACTGGGTGATATTTCTTGCCATGCCATTAAAATAATATCATGCCTGAGAAATGGTATAATATCGTCATTTAAGGTCCACTTAGTCTAAAGAGGCAAGTACTAAAACTGTTCAAAAATAAATAAATTCCATTTCAAAATATAAAAAAGTATGTATACAATTTGGCCACCCATACTTTTATGAATATTATTCGGATCAAAGTCATAAACGCTCAAAGGTGTTATAAAATCAGTTCACATCACAACGTTGAGCAAAGCGACATTTGCAAACAAGAATACCTACTAAGTTATTGCATTTTGTACAATTTGATTCTCAGGTGTTACTTTTTATAAATGCATTTAAAAATGTTTAATTATGCAAAAAAAACTGCATTTGAAATATCGAAATGTACCCACAACTCTTCTTTGAATTTATTCCACGCTTATTATATTTGCTATAGTTGTCGCGTTTCAGCGAGGCAATATCGTTCATTGACCCACCTTTATTTTCTAGCATTTTTTATTTCAAAAACTAAAATAAAGTCCGTTAACGTCCTTAGTCAATATCTATCGTGATCTTCAACATGTTCCAATAACGAGAAATCATACATAGTTCATTGTTTGGCTTCCTACGGAGCTTCTTACGGATCTCTATTAGGGACAGGCAATGACCGATATTGCCACGCTAAAATGTAACAACTATACCGACTATCTTCGTACAGATATTAAAGGTGTCCATAAAACAGCATGTCCGCGGGACAGAACATGATCAATTACGACGCTATATCTATGGGCCATAATTGAATTACTAATAATATTCGTGACAGACCAACGGAATTAATCTTTCTAATAGATTTAACAAGCTATCAGGAATAACTGCGACGATGTAGGTTAGGACCGTTATCCCGAAAGCGTAGATATACATGTAGGTACAGATAAGATAGATATATAACACATATAAGAACAAATAATTGATAGCACAATGAATATTAAGAAAAACAAGGTTAAGGGTTAATTAAAATAGAAGATGAAATTTTAAACAAATAGTGACACTATTTTAAGACGAAGATGTGCTCGGTTCTCGTTAATCTTCGGTAATCGTTAGATTACATTCGTCGACGATCTCGATGTCAGTGCCCATAATGCTCATAAGTCCGACTAAGAAAGCTAATTGCGAATACTGGTAGTAGTGTTACCCAGTATTGAAAACTAGGACTTTATGCTTAACCACAGCGCTTGCGCATTCAACCTAAAAAACCTTGCAATAAAAAAAATACATCTTACGCTCTATGCCTTCAAAAGTCTATAATTTGTTATCTGTGATATACATAGACTGAATGATCACCTACCGTATCCTGCTCTGTTGATAAATCATGTGTCAAACATTTACCGCTCCAACTATTTTTATTTACCTCTGTTTAGCTTACCCCAAAAGACTATATATCCGTGACGTTTTTATTTTTCAAGGTACTAACTGTGTTTACGCTTATAACCGGTTTAACTTCCAATATTCTCAAAGAGTGAATATTCGTTATAATTAACATACATATAGGTAATAAATAATAGTTTAAAAAACTAAAAAATACGCTTTAAAAACCAAACTAAAAAAGGAGAAAATAATTTAATTCAATTAAAAAGCGTGGGGTGCTTTTGAGGTATTTTTATAATCACTTAATGTGAAGCACCCCACGCTTTTTAAGTTTTTAAAGCGTGTTTTTTAGTTTTTTAAAGTATTATTTATTTTCTATTTTTTAGTTTTTATTTTTGTGTTTTTTTTATTTATTTTTTTCATTTTTCTCAATTTATTTTTTTTAATTATTGAATTGTCATCGGTCCTCGATAAGTTTACAAAGTTTCAATGAAATCTGACCGTTTAAAGTGGGTCAAAATCGCGTCTAAAGGAGTCAGTTACAAACATACATACAAGTGAAGCTAATATAAAGCGTGTAAAAATATTTATTCTTATGATTGGTTTTGATGGAATTCGGAAAACTTTCGTATAACCAAGCTGCGAATGGCAACACTCATGGATTACACCAAGTCGTATACTCGGCCACTGACTGTGAGCGTCCAGCACATCCAAAATGACTTCGGCCGCCAACTGCCCTTTGTTCTTACTATACATTACTTTACTTTTATATATTACTTTGCTTTCCCTACGCGATCGAATCAGAAATAAAGAGATCCGCAGGAGAACCAAGGCGACCAACATAGCCCGAAGAATTGCCAAACTTAAGAGGCAGTGGTCAGGGCACATTGCTCGCAGAACAGATGGCCGATGGGGCCGAAAGGTTCTAGAGTGGCGACCGCGTACCGGAAGACGTAGAGTGGGAAGGCCTCCCACAAGGTGGACCGATGACCTTGTGAAGGCCGCGGGAAACCGCTGGATGTGGGAAGCACAAGACCGGTCGAAATGGAGGAGCCTGGGGGCCTATGTCCAGCAGTGGACGTCTTTCGGCTGAAACGATGATGATAGTGATTACTTTGCTCTACTTAACGCAGCCTTAGTACGATAGATCATAAGTGTGGTCATAAACATTCATTCTCAGCGTGAACAGAAGAACCGGATAGCAATGTGGCTGACCTCACGACCCTAAGCTTGTGACCATGAACCTGCCCAATTGAGGACGTGGCCCACAGCTATTTTTGCAATTCTTTATTCAAATTACATAAAGAACAGTCGTGAAATACCCACTATTATGTTATACATGCATAATATTGTTGCAACTTTACTCAATGTGACATTTTGTTTTTCAATACTTACGAAACATTCAAATTAATTAGGTAGAATTTCGATCAAAACGCAACTTTTAATGGTTGTGCAGATATTTAATTTGTTTTTTATTATTTTGAAAGTCAGTTCCATTTGACATTCATTAATCATTATTACACAACCGTCTAAAATGTTTAAATCTTGTAGTAATGTTAACACCTTCCGCGTTTGAATCTATATACATATATGTATATAAAAATGAATTGCTGTTCGTTAGTCTCTCTAGAACTCGAGAACGGCTGGACTGATTTGGCTAATTTTGGTTTTGAAATATTTGTGGCAGTCCAGGGAACGTTTAAACGGTGAGAAAATATAAAGAAAATCTATATTATGAAAACATATTGACGTTTGTTAGTCTCATAAAAAGTTCAGAAATCTTTTATCGGCGGTACGAAGTTTGCCGGGTCAGCTAGTATTCTATAAATAAACTGAACCTAAGGTTTCAAGGATTTTAGCCATTAGGGTATTACACCCATTTTTGAAAAGTGTCCTAATTAGATTCTAAAGTGCTAATAAACCTGTTTTACATTTTTATTTAATCGATTAGTGCCGTAAAAATGCATTAAAATTTTACATTTTCAAATTTTGCCGTGGACGCCATATTGCTCTGTGGGTATGACGTCAGTTTGCTATATAGACAAGTGCGCTGAAATTTTATATGATAATTGTTTGTAATTTTAAAAATGAGTTATTATTTTACTTATCGTTGGTTTGTTGTTCCTGAATGCAAAATATTATTTAAATAAAAATTACTTTGGTTACGAAAATAATAAAAGTACAAAGTTGTTCAAATAACACGCCGTATGACGTAATATAACATGGCGGCTACTATTTCATGGTCTTCAAAAACAGATTAAAGAAACTTAAATATTTGAATTGAATTTTAAAATTTATTTTGTTACCTATTTCATGAACTAAAACTAACATTTTCCGACTGCATATTGCCTAATCTATCTCAATAAAATATTTTAGATTTTTTCTCATATACAGTAAAATACCCTATTGCCTGTGCTTTGAAATAGCGCTGTTTAATAGATGAACGGGTGGGAGACCAGATGAAGGAAAAAATGGCTGCCACCCTTCTGAGTGATTTTACTTCTTTTACCAATTACCACACGCGACTGACTCGACAGTATAACTTTTACTCATCATTCAGCCGTAAGACGTGCACTGCTGGACTCCAGAAAGCATTGCCACAACGACTGGTTCTGTGCTTGTGTATCCAGCAGATTTCCGCGACCCTCACCATATCTTCGGTCCACCTTGAGGCAGGCTTACCAACAGTCCTTCCGGTACGCTGCCGCCATTACAGAACCTTTCGGCCACATCGGTCATCCTCTACTATACCAAAATAATGCAAATAACAAACCTGTAACGGCGTAAACGCCACAGACGAAGCAGTACCGGACACCTGCCTCCTAATGCTGGTGGCGCCACCATACTGCTGCTGTTTCTGCAGATTCTTCTGCAAAGTCTTGCTGATGCGCACTTTGGTCTTCTCATCTATTTGAGGCAGACGAACGCGCCCTGTGCTTGAGTTGCCGATCGTGCCGCGAGAGTAGCCCAAGTCTTCTTGGTAAGCGTCATCTTCGATCTGAGGAAGAAAATTTGTGTTATTGTTTTGTTTTTAGGTTTGGTTTAACTCGCATAGTGCAAATGTGCAAATGTTGTGGCTAATTATTAATGTGAGATTTGTTTGTACGAGACAAAGCCGTTGCCCTACAGGGGAAAAATTAGGACAGGCTGGTAATTTTGGTTTTCACGCCCAAAGAAAATAATACCTTCGTAACTATTTATCCTGTCTTTTTACACCCAGAATACAGCGTTCCATCGCTCTTTGGAAAACTCCAAGGCGGAACTTTTGCGAATCGGTCAGCAACCAGGTCTGAACACCGTGGGTTAAGACGGGCAGGATACACATGTCGATAAGATTGCGCTTCAGGGAGATCGGCAGAACCCCCTTCATTAGCGTCTTTATGGACCAGTAGCTTTTCCAGGCGTTTTCAATTCGGCGATTGATTTCTCTTTACTGCCTGTTTTCGAAAGAAACTAACTGGCCCAGGTAGACATACTGATCGATAAAATATATTTCGTGCCCATCTACTTCGATTCTATGGGACTGGGCGGGTCACATCAGCCACATGCAGGACCGCTGGGCAACCTGTCTCTACACAATGGGTGCCTTAAGATGGACGACGCTGCCGTGGTCGGCCCAAAAAGCGGTGGCGAGACGGAGGCTTGGGTCGAGGTGGCGCAGTACAAGAGTTCCTGGAAGGGCTTGGGGGAGGCCTTTGCCCAGCAGTGGGATAGTATAGGCTAAACATTTTTTTTTAAATAATATATTTAAGGGAAATATATATCTACTCTACTATTCGACATTCTTACCATAAACTGCGAGTTATCGTTTGTAAAATAAATCCATATTATTATATACATTATAAATAGTCCAACTTATGCATATTTAATGTATTTTCCTATTATTACAGTACCATAGAATGGCAATTAAACAATAATGAAGGAAATAGACTTCCTTTTAAGAAAATACATTTCCTGTTGTTCTGTATTAGAGTAGGTACCACAAAGAAAGTTGATTGACAGTAAACATCATAACAACATAGCTTCCTGGTTGAAGCTTGTAGATTTAAGAGCCCATATATAAGGAAGTATTGAATATTATGACATACATGTACCTAGTTGTAAACACGGCGAATGGCGAATTTAAAGTTTCACATCTCGTAAAATAAATATCTTGACATATTGGTGGACATAGCCATCAAACTGGCGACTTAAAACCTTGTTTGCGACCCGGTTTTCGTCGTATTTACCGATACGGGTATTTAATGCTATAAGCAAAACCTTGCCTATACCTAATAACTACTCTGGGGCCAAAACTAAACTAAAAGAATGGTTGCTGGGCCGGACTTATGAGGAAACACAAAGTTTACTTTGCAGCACATGTTAATATGCACTCTGATAGAACATATACCCTCACTCACACTTACACCACACGCTTACTCACTTTAACTGTCTTGTATCTATGTCAGTTATTTTCTTTTTTCTCACATTATTGTAGATTTAAAAAAATCGTAAGAATCTTTTGTATTTGTAACAATCTTGCGCTAGCAGAATTATTAACTATGTGTAGTGTTTGGGTCACCAAGATACATACAGGCTGTGCCTAGTTTGGGAGAGTCTTCTGTTAGTGAAAATTTCATACCATGTAAAACCACTTTGTATATTTAAGGCTAAATAAATGGATTTGAATTTAAATTGTTGTCATTGCCGAGAAATATTGATTGCCAGACTTGCAGGCATTTGACTGCCCGTAATAACTGTCATAAATATCCATAAGACGATTGATAGCAAATCTTGCAAACGGAAGACATAACACCTTTTATAAAATATTCATAACGTAATGAGAAACTATCACAAAGAATTATATTTTATTCAAAGTCCATAAATCTCTTCTAATTTTAGAAAAGCGCCATGATTGATACTAAATGGTATGAATAATATTAACACAGATGGAATTATAATGAATGGTTTTTCGATCGGTGCCGGCAATTAAAGCGGGCGCCGAGTGCGCTATACGTATACGGGGGGCGGACACACGGCTGTGAAGACTGGCAATGGAATGTTAGGGGAATTTCATGGTTTAGAAACTCAAGTAACATACTCAAATGGGTTCTGGAACTGTGGTTCTAGTGTGAATTTCTTTTAACCATCTCATTCTAACGTATCGATCGCGTTCGGCGCTCCGATTGCTTCTTCACCAATGCAGGGCCAATAGGGTATTTTCCAATTTATTAAAAACTATTCTAATTTGAAGGTTGAGACGACATATGTAACAGAAAAATAAAAGTAAATTGATTTATATCCATTTTCTCAATTAAAAACAATTAAATTCAAATTTATTTTTCGTTGTTTTGAATTTACCGCCAAAACGCTCCTTACGATGACTTTTTTATCACGTGACCATACTTGACGTCAACTTTGTGTAAACTAAAATAGTTAGTAAACAAGTGAATGTCGAGTTTATAATTAACAAGATTTAAAAAAAAAATCAGCTGTTTCATAGAAAAGTGCAATTCCTGACCTCAGGCTAAGTTAAGCAAGCTGAGTTTATCTTTACCTAAATCAAAAACTCTAAAACAATTGTTACCCATCTTTGTCAACCGTATGTATAATCATGATCATCAATCGCAGTAAGCGCACGCGCAACGGGGCTGGCACGGACGTCCGCTCGCTTCAACAGGTCGAGTTCCGGTCTATTTGACTTGCGCGAAAAAACCGGCCACTTCTGCCGAACGATTTGAAATTCAACGCATCTGCTTCGGACCGTCGAGCGCAACGTCACATTTACCCAAGGATTCCGCGAACGCAAGCGCAGATAATGATACCATCAATTATTTCGACGAGCGTATACATTGCATTAACTGCTCTCACTATATCCGCAAATTATGGCGGTTTCTCTATCAAGAAATCCTAAGAATTTTCACCGATATGATACTTGTTTCATTAAAATGGCAATGTAATTTCGTTTATCACGACATACACAGTTACCCATTTCCTGAAATTGATTTTTCTTAGAAAAATTGCACTTGAAGTGGAGCTAGGCTTTAAGCATAATAAGATCTGCCAGGGGTGCGGGTTGTTCGAAAGAGATACCGCGGCCCCTGGCACACAGGCAACTGAGGGAACACGGGTGGGTTTTAGTCAGTCAAAGTCTGACACGCCCTCCTTCTCCACCCAGAGCGGAAGAAGTTATTTGACGATTTCCCACCCAAGAAAAAAAGCATAATTAGATAGGATTATGTCCGATCCTATGAAAGGTTTAAAAAGGCTGTCTTTTGAGATTAGAACTTATTGACATCCCTTCCTATTGCTCATGATTCTTAACGAAGTTTAGATTCGAAAAAAACTTGCAGGAGTTGACTTTCCCCAGCAATTCTTACTTAACAAGTCAACTTCTGCAAGTATTGTCACTAATCTAAACTTCGCTTTACAGTTTTATTATAAATTGTTTTATCGAATTCAATATTTAAAAACAAAAAAATGAGTGGAAAATATAGAACTCCAACGTTACACTCACGTCAGCGAAGTTAAGTCTGTTGGCGTTCTTCCTGAACTCAGTCATGGCATACCGTTCCTTCATCTTCCTCACTCGCTTGCCGCCTCTCTTCTTTCGACTCTGTTCTATAGGCTTCGGTAGGGGTTTCACAAACTTTACCGGTGGTGGTTCCTTGTGAAAAAGGAATATATTTAAAAGAAGATTTGTGTATATTAAGGCGCTGAAAAGAGGCTTATTTTAATAATATTGCATAGCCGATATGGGTTGACTGTTGAACTTAAAAAATATATGTTTTAAAATAAGAACTAATTTACTTAGATATGCAATAAATTATACTTTATCTTGGATCAAGTTTCAAAATCTAAAATAAATCGTCTTATTTTGAATAGACGGGAAACATTCGGGGAGTACGATTCGGGCCTTGGTTTTATTAATGTTTTTGTTGGCGAGTGATGCTCCAATTTCTTTAATGAGTTAGAATTGGCAGAAGACACCATAGAATAAAAATTGATATGTAATAACTTCCGTTCTATTTCAAATTTGTATAAGTAGGTAAGACTTACCTGCATTTTGTCAAGTTTCTTCTCAACAGATTCCCGCAGCATCCGTCCGATGCTTCCATCGGTACTCTCGTGGCAAGCATCTACGCGAGCTGCTAACGTTATTTTAGTTGACACCAACTTTGCTGCTTTGTACCTTAGCTCCTAAAAAATAAACATCATTTTAAAAAGACAAAATCGGTGGATTGTTGGACGTGAGTACGTGACACGTGGTAGGACATATCAGTTTCCTCTCAATGTTTTTTCTTCTTCTAGAAGCAATGGTGATGAAATAAATTGCAAAAAAAAAAGCAGTGCTATTCAGCTTGGTTAATCTGTAAAAATCTCACCGTGAATGCTTAAAGTGAAGTGAGCTTAAAGTTAGCTGTCACTTGTGATGCTAGAAATTGACACTACTGACAGCTCACTTCACCTTAGTTTTCACGGTGAGATTTTTACAGAATAGCACTACTGTCTATAAATCTCACTGTGATAACTTGGGTGAAGTGAGATTAAAGTGAGCTGTCATTGGTGTCAGTGACCTTGAACTGAGTATCATTCCATCTCATGGTAGGGCATGAGATGGAATGATACTCAGTTCAAGGTCACTTCACCAAAGTTCTCGCAGTGAGATAATAACAGAATAGACAGGCAGTAAAGAGCATGTTTTATGTTATTGTTAAACTTCTCTTATTATCAATTACGAGGCATTTATTCCTATGTATTTGTAAACTATTCATAAAAAGAGAAAAGATTTGAGTTTTTATGTTTGCATAGACTTATTATGCTTTGATTCTGAAATGGATGAACGGTTTTGGATGACACATGGGTACACCATGACCTGGATTAGGCCATCGGATATACTTTTTATCCCAATTCTCCTACGGGATAGAGATTTATGTGGGTGAAACCGCGGGGCGCCATTTTTCGTGGGAGGAACCCACTACCTAGCTATTAGTAGTTCCTTTTGCACTTGGCCACTACTACATTTATTACAAGCCACTATCTTTACTAAGGATACTTACAGGAGGAGTATCCTGGACTATAGTTGAAAAGTAAATAAAGCCAGTGTGAGGTAGGGCAGTAGCCTGTGAGAATCCTGACAGGGTTTTCTTCTGCTGCCCCAATGGTAAGATATTACAGGCTGGCATCTTGGCTAATTTAGATAGACCACCCGCCACACCCAGGATCTTTGCTGCTGTTGATGCACCTAAAAAACATAAAACATAAGTTGTGTAATTTTTTTGAAAATACTGTTTTTACTGGTGGTTTCAGTTTAATTAATTATTTATTGTTTGACAGAGAACACTACTGTGGGTATTGTGCATTGGATACTATAAAAATAAATGAGTTATGTTAAAAAGCCACATCAAAGACCTTCTAAGTCGACACGGACGTAAAAAGTCCGGCGGGATAGTTTCACGCACTGCTTAATAGGTTATAGGTAATACGGGCTGTTGTCCGCAACTCCAGGTCAAAGCGCGTATTTTGCGTACGGGTGGGAGAATAGGTCATTCGATCCACCCCAGCTCCTCGCGAAAGGCCAGAGCAACGCCTAGGTGATGCTGACAATCTCTTGTAGAGTAACTGGGCCGGGCAGTTTAACAGCATGTGCGCCGCTGTCTCGTCGTCCTCCAAGCAGGCCCTGCACAGCGGACTGTCTGTTACTTCCATGGCAAAGAAATGTTTGTTAAATGACCTATGGCCAGTTACAGCTGCTGTAACTGTTAGCTGCTGTGGTTTAGTTAAACGCACCGCTTAGCACGGTTAAAAATCGAACAGTAAAACACACCGTTCGATTTTCGAAGCTACGAGATGCACTCTATTAGATTCTCAATGCTTGGTTCAACACCCAGAATGCAAAATCTAGTGCGCGAAAATAATCCGCCGCGATTTTATGAAGCCCGTGTGAACAAATAGTCATAAACTCGTGACACTGACACTTTTTCTTTGTTTTTAACTGTACCATTCTACTAGAATACTAGACTTAAGTATCCCATATTTTTCATTACAGTTCCGAGACTATTATATAACAATATAGTCAACTTCTTAAATGCTTTACCAGATTAACACTTTGCGGGACACCCGCATTAAATAAAACTTCTACTGTGTCTCATTCAGTTCAGTGTCCTTCAATGGGTTAAGATTGCACTTCTTCATCATGAAAGACAAGGTCTATTTGTCTATGTGCAGTAAGATAGTTTCAACCATAGTGAAGTTTAAATTAACTGAGAATTGTTGTCATTTGTGAAGCACATACAAGGTTGACTATACTTAACTAAACTTACCAACAATAGCTGTTATGTTTGGTGCAATAAAAGCCATTCTGCTTTCAACATATTCATAAATGTTAGCTCTTAAACTATTCAGCTCTGCGGCCATGTCACAAGCATCATTAATTTCAGCAAGCTCACTTTCGGTCAGTAGCTTCCTGAAATATGACACAAAAGCTTTAGTAATTTTATACATAAGAAAACCAGACAATCTTAAAGGTAGACTAGGCATTAGTCAGCGCTAAAAAGAATGCTGTGTGCTATTATTTTCTTCCTGTTCTTCATTATTTATAGATTAGATGAACAGAAAGAAAATAATAGTAACTACTTGAACCTGTGGAGACTTTTGAGAGACCAAAAAAGCTTGTGCTGGTATATATCTCTTCCAGCCTCACTTACATAGAATCACATTCTACCATTGATTTCCCTTGATATTCAAATCAATAAAATAAAAAAAATACTACGTACCCCTGTGTTGTTGATGCAGTAACAGACACAATCATAATAGTAGCCTGAGTAAGAAAACTCTGAAGTGTCTCATTATTCTTCGCCTGATCCAAATCATTGCCAAGCTCCCTGACTGAACGGATGTAGTCTTGCGGTGATATGATCAGGGACTCCAGCTCCGGGAACCTTTTCTGATATTTATCCCGAACATATCTGTGGATAATAGCTGAAAAATAATTTTTATCTTATGTTTATGTTTGCCTAAAAATGTTCACTTGATAGGCATGGTTATTGGTATGCCAACCATTATTTTTTGGCATTCCAATATGAGAACTAAAGAACAAACTATTGCACAATACTAAGGCAAACATTGTGTGCATAATATTTATAAATTCTAATAGTCCTAAATTAATTTAATGTTATTTTCTTTTAGGATTTCATGCGATTTCAAGATATATATTACAATGACAATGAGATATCAAATGTGAACCTACCAATTTCTCCATCAATCTCAACAGCTATGTTGTTCGCTTCTACAATGAGCTGGTACTCCGGGTCGGTCTCCATCAACCCTGTTACTTCTATTTTTTGTCTATTATTACCAATGTTGTGTTCTATTGATGTCATTACCTGAAATAACAACACACAGGGAAGATTAATTTTGGTGTCTGCTTATGTACAATCTAACTCATTAACGTAGTAAACACTGTGTATTACCCGTTTCAATCGATCTGAATGTCTCAATTTAGCCAATTCTCTGATGGACACGTTTTTTATGTCTTCTTCTTTTGGAATAACAGGATATGGCACGGCAAACTCATGGTCTTCGTCCATCTTATTGCTTTCGATAAGAGCTTCAAGTTCTCCATCGTCATTTTCTTCCAAGTCAGCAAGCAGTTCATCAGCTAGAGACATGGTGGTTGGGATAAATGCACTAACGAGTAAAAAATTAATTGATCTCAATCACAATTTTGAGAAACAATCGAGACCAAGATTTACAATCTCTTTAGCTAAAGTCAAATTGTATTGACATATCAGACTTCTTTTTTTTCGGCAAGTTTAGAACACGTTTAGAAGCATAGCCTTTTAGCACAAGCGAACGAATGAGTGAATGAAGTTTACGAAATAAAATGTTATTCTTGATAGTATAACTGATGAGATTTATAATCCTGAAGGTTTTTTTTAAATCTGTGACATTACAAAATACGGGCAACCTCTCTAGAATAAATATGTTCTGTGCGGGTAACACCAACGACGGTTTGCCATTTTTCTTGTGTGACAAAAAGAAAGGCTCCAGGGTATGCAAAAGCCCCATTTAAGGCCTGCATTTTATTGTTGAAAGTGATTTTAGGGTGTTTTAGTAGAATTTAGTTAAATATATATCGTTATAATGGCGCTCAATCCGCAATACGATGCAATTGGCAAAGGATTTGTACAGCAATATTACACATTGTTCGATGATCCGGCACAGCGACCAACCCTAGTGAATATGTATAATGTAAGTATTTCCTCTAGTTAAAGTATGTTCATAATCAGAAACTCGTTCTTGCTAAATAGAATGAAATTTTCTAAATCACAGAATTATTTTTATACTTTTAGGTTAATGTTGCTCCCGCCGAAATAATACCTTTTTGCATGTTGATTTCACAATTTCTCAGTAATTTCAATAAAACATGTGGTCATCTGAAGGTGACCAACAACCAGGATCAGTAAATTTGCATTTCTAGTGTAACCAAAACAAATATGAGTCACTCAGTAATCCTTGAAGGAGCCCCACTGCTAGTAATATTGATTTAGTATGTATCATTATATTTTTGATGTATCTCGTTTCAGGTTGAAACGTCGTTCATGACTTTTGAGGGCGTACAGTTGCAAGGTGCAGTTAAAATAATGGAAAAGTTAAATGTATGTGTCGCAGTTCATTTGTTTTATCAAATTAACTATCTTAGTTCAATGACTCTAAATTATCATAATAAAAAAAAAACAATTCAATGCAGTATCAATTGAATGAAGACTGATTCTTCTTTGTCGAGTCTCGGATCAAATCAATCATTTCGAACATTGGACAGATTACTTTTACGCATTACATTTATCTCAATTTCTAATGCTTATTACAATTTAATGGCAAAGTTATTGACTTACTGTTATTGTATTTCAGAGTTTAGCATTCCAAAAAATTGGAAGGATTATAACTGCCGTTGACTCACAGCCTATGTTTGATGGTGGAGTTCTAATAAATGTGCTCGGACAGCTCCAGGTAGGATTTTATAAATCATATTAGATAAGTTAAAATTTCTTGGTTTACTCTATGGACTTTATTATAATTTGTAATGCTACATAACTAAAGTAATATAGTTGTAATGCTTTAATAATGTGCATACATTTTTAGATGTGTATTTGCACAAAACTCTTCAATGTTAAAATACAGAAAATTGTGACTGCTAGTAGTAATATGAAATTGGGATATCTCTTTCTTATTCTGGAACTATTCTGTCCCATAAAATATATTCCCAAAATTGTTTGTCTTCTTAGTTTCTTAGTAGAAGGTTAAAAAACATGCTCTAAGAAAAGATGTAGCAGCGCCTACATAAATAATTTTATTGCATTTGAAACAGACGGATGATGACCTACCTCATGCATACTTTCAAACGTTTGTACTGAAGCCAATAGCAAACTCATTCTATCTAGAACATGATATGTTCAGGCTGGCACTTCACAACATCTAATTACTTTTATCTACAGATACAAAGTAAGAGTAGACCCTCGTGCTTTTAGTTCTGCACTACCGTACCGCTTAGCACATGATCCCTTACTAAAATAAGGCTCATCATGTCTTTGCAAGACTCGATAATCCCTTACTAAAAATAAGGGTTCTTGTAAGTTTTCCTGTTCATACTAATTTACAGAACTTTTAACAATGCAACATAACTACCATACAATTGGGTTTTGAAGCCACTGTCAAATAAATTCAATGAGTCACAGAATAAGTCACAATTGTAAATTGGTAACCCAGTAACAACGAAAGGTGACCGAGATAAGGTTGAGAAGATAGGTAGCTTTGTTGCTTGACTTTTCTTGGGATAAGGGATGATTCTCATTAGACTGGGCCGTGCCGTGTCCGTGGCCTGGATGGGGCACGGATTTGAAACATTACATATATTTTGTATGAAGCAGTTTATATTACGCAGCGCATGATCCGTGTCGGTGCCCGGACGATGCTCGTCTACACCACGGTTATTGCACGGACACGCCCTCGTCCCCTCCACGTCTCGTAACCCGGTGTAATATAAACGTGCAGCACGGACGGGATCCGCTCCGGCCCCGGCCCGGACACGACACGGTGTAATGAGGACCATCCCTTAGTTATGATACAAGTGAATTTTATATACAGGATGTAAGGGGAACGCTTACGAAGCCAGACGTAGTTTATATACAACCTAAATGCAAACAGACACCAATACCCTTTCGCCTTATTAGGTTATTTTGCATCAATTTAAAACGTTTGACGCTTCTGTAATGTTTCTACTTATTTTATTTTGGCGGCGCTTTACAAAGGATGCCTAAACCTAAAGTCGCCGCCTAGATTTCGTCGTTTGGTCGTTTTTAATTAAGTTTAATCGCAAATAATGTTCTCACAGCATAGTGTGCAAAGAATGCAAAAAAAAATAAGTAAAATTTTTAGAAAGAAAACTAGATTATTTTATGGTACTGTATCGAGAATCACTAGCCCTATCACCTGTCTTCGTTTTCGGAAGCGCTTCCCTTACACCCTGTAATGTTTCAGTACTCTTCTTTTATTTTTTTTATTCATAATAATCAGATGTGGCCTGCGACATCGCAGTGGCAGTGGGAGGATAGCTCAATTTAAAAACAAATCAATATGCAAGGCCACACAACGTCAGTGGAGCTACGCGACCAGCAGTAAAAGGCCTACACTGGCGCGCCTTGTATGACTATCCCTCACTGCTTTTGCGACTTTGATAATTGATAGTGTGAATTTATAGTAGCGTGACAGTAATGTACAGCAAACTCGTAATTGCTTTACCGCTTTTGACAACATTGTTCTCTTGCCCTAATCCTAATTCCCAGTAAATCGAAACTTCTTAATGATTAAATCTACGTATTTACATTCACATTGGTCTTCTAAAAGAGAAAGTATGGTAAGTGATAAGGAGGGAAGAAACGCATGTGAATAAAGGAGTGATGAATATAAATTGATGGATGGAGAAGGAGATGAAGGCCTAAGAAAATATGGATGGATTGTGTGAGGAATGGTATGAAGGAGAAGGGAGTGAATGATACGCGATGGTTGACAGTGGAGTATGGAAGAAGATATGTTGCATAGACCCCAAGTAACATGGGTCAGGGCCAATGGTGGTGGTGGATGGTGATAGGTCTTGGAAAAAAAATGACCATGTCGTTTTATGACGTGCAGGTGACATTTAACCTTCGGGTGGTAAAGCAGATTTTCTGACAGTGTAGGTCATCAAACGTCGTCAATTAGGTCCTCAAGTTCGCATAGCAACCGTTCCTCTCCCGTTATGTCGTAAGACGCAGCCTATACAGTGTACAATATCGCTGCATGTAAAGCCCATGAATAAATATTTGCTGGTGTGATTAGTAATAGTATTGACCTTTGTTTTGGCTTTTTTATGATAACAACTAATTAATTAGTACGATAATTTAACAAATCATGTCATGTCACGAGACAGATTCTGTCTAAATTGCATTAAAACTTCTTAGTTTAGTTCTGGTCAACTACCGGCTAATGAGACACAATTAATTATCTATTGTAATGGCGCCTTAACTGGGCCAGCGGTACTGTACCAGTTGAAGTGTCAGAATGCATCCCGTGTGCTAATAATATTATCTTAGGGTGAAAACTAATATTGGCTTTTAAATACTTACTTCCTACTACATACCCACTGTAAATATTATTCATTGTATATCCTCATATAGCTATTGAAATGTAAATGTATGTTTATTTCAGTGCGACGACGATCCCCCACACCCGTACATGCAAACGTTTGTTCTGAAGCCACTCGGAGACTCCTTCTTTGTACAACACGACCTATTTCGCTTGGGCATCCACGACATAGCTGCCTAATACCTAAGCATCACTAAAATAACGATCAAGAAATACCATTCTCACGTCTTTTATTGTCGCCACGCTATTTCAAACAGCTAATGTTTTGGTTAACTAGGTATAAGTAATGATCAATTAAATATTTTTGAAAAATTCGAATTGTACATTATCATATGAATATTCAACATTCATTTTTGCTTAGATGTTTGAGATGGCTCAACGTGAAAGTGCGGCGGACTTTTTTTCAGTTACATGTATACATTTTATAATAAATTCATTATAATTTTTTATTAACGGTTGTTTTTATACAATTTCCCTCCGATAATGTTGTCTGTGTATCTTTAATTATTTAGTTTAAGTGGCCTGCACGCTTTTAAATAAGTTTAATAAACTATGTTGATTCTTTCTAATCTTTTTCCTTGCACTATCCCAAGTACTAACAAAGTATTCTGCTTTAGTTTGGATTGTCTCCAATTCTTCACTTCGATTGTTTTCCACATCGATAACAGTAATTTCATAGGAATCAGCAGACTTGATATTTTTGTCATAGATTGATCTATTCTTGGATCTCGAGATTATTTCCTCTTAAAAGTTATCCACCACATAATACTGCGCATGTTGTACTAGGTATACTATTTAAGGAGCCGTATACGAAATGTTTCCTATTTTGCTTATTTACGGTGATTTTACAGTTAAAAATACTGTATTTCTATAAGTTTCAGCATCTTAGCTGTAAAAGTACGTCTGTAAAATCAAGTAAATCAGCGAAATCGGAAAAATTTCGTATACGGCCTCTTACAGTTCGTCTTACAGAACCTTATTGTCAAAACTTAACCTTTCTGAGGCGGGAATGCAAAAATGTTTCATGGTCGCGTCGCTTGCTGTTGCATGTTATTTACCTTCCAAGTCTTAATAATTCTTAAACTTTCTTGCATTAGTCGACCAAGTCCACCTCCTGTTAATTTATGAATAGTCAAAAGAAATTTAACCTATCCGAGGTGCAAAACATTCGAGCTCTCTGCTCGCTCTTCCATCCAAAGTTCCCTGTAAAAGGTCACCGTTCAATAACAGTCCGGCGGCACCAGTTAAGCGAAAAATCAATCATGACAAAAGTACCTACAGTAAAGTTGGTAATTGTTTGAAGAAAGTTTGTTCAAGGAGGTAAATTGAGTGTTCAGGAATACGAGGAAAAGATCGTTTTTATTTTTAGAAACATCGATTTATGACGACCGTTGTAGGTACCTAATTACCTAACGTGTTTTATAAGTCTGCCAACTACATTTGATGCTGAGAATTTTGAGTTTTCAATGAGGCTACGAAAATACGATGAATCGTTTCGAGAAAAGGTAGGCAATGTTTGCAAGATTGGCAATGTTTTAGGTTTTTGGCTCGTATTGGTTCCTACCAAGACGAGCCTCTCGTGCTAGAACCTTCTGGGTTCAATTCCCAGGTCGGGCAGTGTTATTGGGTTTTTCAGGAATTTCTCAGTAGCAGCCCGGAGCTTGGATTTGTGCCCGGTTGATGGCAATAGGCTCGCCCCCTAGTAAATGGGACTTAAACCCGACTGCCGAAATGTGGGTGTACTATTATTAAAAGCCTGTGATGTCCCACTGCAGGGCAAAGGCTTCTCTACCCTCCTTCCACTTCTGTTTAATCCTGCTAGTGACCAGTTCTTGTTGAAAGAGTCCAGCTCTCTCGGGTGTACTATACAGAATAAAATTTTAACCAGTGCGCAAACTATAACGAGGAATTTAGGTTATGTTTCTAGACCCTGGCTATGAAATTTTTCATCGCTTATTAAAATAAAGCGTGTAAAAACGGCTCTTTCATAGAAAAGTGCAATTACAAGGCCAAAATGTATGGAACAGCCAATTTTTCAGACGGAAAGTTTCTACGCTACGGGGTCTTGAATCATTCGCTGAAGTCATGGTTAGTTTGCGCACTGGTTAAAATTTTATCCTGTAGGTACGTCTCTGCCCAACCCTTAGGGAAAACAAGGCGTGATGCAATGTTATTTTTTTTTTTTTTTTTACTATTTACGGGTAGTTACTGCTACTGTAGATAATAGTAATAATATACTGTCACCATCGTTTTATAAATCTGAGTCGCAGATTGTTCCCGTGACCTACCGCTATTTTATCCCATCATCATTTTTTAACCCCCGACGCAAAAACGACGGGGTGTTAAATAAGTTTGACGTGTCTGTGTCTGTCTGTGGCATCGTAGCTCCCGAATTAGGAAATCAGTTACTATTGCCATGCATATATATTTATGCTCGTGACTTTAATAGGTACAACACTGTTATTCGTGTTTTATCTATAGGTACAAGGTGTAGGTAACAGAATAAACGCAAGTCCTATATATAAAAAAATAAAATAACTGAGGTCTGACGGCGGTATTGTGGCGCAACCGCGTAACTTGATATAGTTGGTCTATGTACCTATGTCATCGGTTTCGAATGCAGACTTGAACTATACACACGGGGTGAATAGGGATGCAGGAGTGAATCGGGACGAAACGTTGAAATAGATTATAACGTTAAAAGAATTAAGTTTTTTGCACTTACCTAATTGTTAATCATAATACAGTAAACACATGAGTTATTTTTGGCCATAAACTTTACTATTTCATTGTATTAAATCCCTTTTAGTTAGTTTCGTCCGATTCAACCCGTTTGACGGTACCTACGCAAAAGGTCAGAAAAAAAAATACAAACATAGATGCTAGGACAATCATGTATTATAAATAGTCAAAAATTAACAAAAGAACCACTGAAAACAGGTACATTTTTTTTTACCAATCTCGAATTTAAGACTTGCTCCTCCGTTTTAAATCCTTAGACGCTACGAACACTTAACAAGTTTATTTGCATGCACTACTAAACGAAATACACACACAGGGCCCCGACATCGCGGGCCAAACTTGTCTAAGTGAATGACTAGGTTGCAAAAGTGATACGCTCGTTGCAAGGCAGGCACGCCATAACCAGCTCTTGTCTTCAAACTTGACGGATTACGTGTACACTCCTTATAATTAGCAGCTTTCTTGTTCATTTTGTGTAGAATACGTCACTGCGCAGTACTCGAAATTCATTTAATACCTCCGCTTTATAACAGTTTACTTGAAATTCGAGCTTGTTTATTATTCGAATATTATCAACTAGCTACAAATAGTATTTAACTATTATTGCTTACCGAAAGCATTTATTCCTGTTAAAAATAAGAACATTCTTACCTTAAGATACAAATATTGAACGAGAACGGAGTGGATTTGTAAATCGTATTTTGTAAAAAGGTAAATATACTGAAAAGCCATTTTTTTTTTTTATATTTCCAAACTGCTAAAAGGGTACACCACATCAGTATTATGTCGACGTGATGAAGACTACAAAGCAGAGATCAAATAAGACATGGCAAGACCATTCCGGTCACATTTACATAAAGAATATTTGTACATTAGCCTCTGATTGATAGTACTGTTCCATTAAACCGTAAATACATAAATATCATATTAATAAGTTATTAGCACAACCAGTCATTAACATTCTGTCGTAGCATCTCAAGTTAGTAATAATCACAACACAATAATGGTATAAGTATATTGTCATCAAGTTAACTGGACACATTTTATATTCAGGTACAATCAGCGTAATAGATTTGTTAGCGAATTGTCATCTTAAATTGTCCGCATTTTCAAATTCTTCATCAATAACACGGGATTTTTTCGTAGTGTATCGATCTGCTTAACAATTTAGATCCTTGACTGTAAAGCTCTGGCCACACTGAGGCGATTCCGGTGCGAGTCACGCAAGGATTCGTGCTAGTTTGACCACCTTTATACAAGTAAGTTAACACAATAAGCGTGAGCGTATTTCGTCCCACAATCCGCGAGGGATCCGTTTCAATTTAGCGAGAGTTTTATTAATTATATTCCTGTATATCATGTTCCTGCTTTTCCCAATAATATTCAATAGCTAACGCGATAACACCTTGGCGTGCTAACAAATGTGAGGTATCAATTATAAAACAATATCAGTTACCAAGTACATCGAGATACACATACGTAAGCTCAATTATTTACAGCCCTACGCTTTACTTTTGAAAGCTCTAGGGTAGCCTCAAAATTCAAATTTTCTAACGTTTTTTTGCCGTTTGCTGGTCAGTGCTAGATCTAAGTTCATTGAATGACTTTTTCATAAAATAGTCATTAGAAATTAAATGAACGCAGAGGATTGTACTAAAGATTATAATAGAATATTACACCCATTTTAAAAAAATGTCTTAATTAGATTTCAGAGTGCTAATAAACCACATTTTTATTTAATCTATTAGTGCCATAAAAATGCATTAAAAGTTTTGATTTTCAAATTTTGCGCGTAATTTGACGAAAACGCTGGACGCAGTGGACGCCATATTGCTCTGGGTATGACGTCAGTTTGCCGTATAAAAAATGCGCTGATATTTTATAAGATATTTGTTTATCATTTAAAAAATGAGTTATTTTTCTACTTATCGTTGGTTTGCTGTTCCTGAATGCAATTATTATTTAAATAAAAGTTACTTTGGTTACAAAAATAATAAAAGTACAAAGTTGCTCAGTTGACATGCCGTATGACGTAATAACATGGTGGCTACTATTTCATGGTGTCCAAAAACAGACTAAATAACCTGAAATCTTAAAATTGTATTTTAAAATTTATTGTGTTATGTCATGAACTAAAGCTAACATTTTTCGACTGCATTTTGCCTAAGCTATCTCAATATTTTTTTTAGATTTTTCTCATATATGTAAAGTAAAATACCCTATAATGTAAAGCCACATTTGTTACGAATCATATTTTGTTCAACATAGAACCTGGTAATGACCAGCAAATTGCAAAAACGGAAGAAATTTAGAATTTCGCGGACTACTAGCGCATCCACCTTAATGTCGTCAAATTTTTGAACACATAAACCGAATTATGCATTTTATAATTATGCTAGGTAGGCAAGTCTTCTGCCGCTTGCTCCATTATCTTCCCTTTGCTGCCTAATCTAAGTCACCCATGTTTTAAAAGCGTTCATCCCACGCGGGCTGGCAACGTCGCATCTAAAGTGGTTTTTCTTGATTATTTTATTAAGTTTAAATCAAAGTACTATTTTATTTCAGCCAGGCACTAGATCGCTGGATAAGTTTGATTGTTATTTTTTATTTTGGTATTTACTCATAAAAGTAGACATAATATTGTCAATTATTTGTAGTACTTATTACGTAAGATTTTTTTATTTATGAGTCAATGTTAAAAACCGATCTAACAACAGCACTAGTAATGCGACGTTGCCAGTCCGCGGGGGAGGAATGCTCTTAAGAGCATTTATTCCACGCGGGCTGTCAACAACTGATTATTTAATTAATTACAAGCCAATGTACTATTTTTTTTTCAACCAAGCACTCTAGATCTTTGGTATTTATAATGATTTTTAATATTTACTCTTTAATAAAAAAAAATTAATCGTACTAAGTAATACAAATAGAAAATAATTGACAGTAGGTCGATTTTTATAAGTAAATACCAAAATAACTGTAAAAAATAGCATACAAACTTGAAAATACCAACAATCTAGTGCATGGCTGAAAAAAAAATGATTACTTTTGTTTGTATATAATAAAATAATCACGAAAAACCGCTATAAATGCACCGTTGCCAGCCCGCGAGGGATGAACACTCTTAATTTCGTTTTTGTATTCGCTTTGGCGCCACTGGTTCTCAGCGGCCAGTATCGTATCAGTCATAAGGAAGCAAATTGGCTTACATATTGGTAACTTCTACATAACACTTCGTTACATCTCAAAAAGACTCATACCAAGTTAACTTGATGAAATACAAAATGTTATTTTCGGTAAAATAAAAAAAGCCTAATTTAACAGAACAGTACAACAATATCACGGTTTTATCCCACGGGTCATAGCGATTATAATAAAAACATTGTAGCTATAAGACAACATCACTCGTAATTTGTTTTATCAAGCCTTAAATGTTTGTAATGGGAGTTGTTCAATCATCCTGAGTTTACGATCTCCGTGAAATAAAAAAACAAAACGGATCCAATGGCGTAAAAAAATATTGCCAACACGGATCCTATTCATAGGGTAAAGATCTTAAGAACTAATTAAACTAGGATTTCAGTTTTTATACTTGGTAGAAATATCTTGTTTTCCTACTTTCTCTTTCCCCATTTCATCATTCTCTTTCACTCGCACAGGACTGCTAATTGTCTCACAGAACCACAGTAATTCCCGCCAAGTTACACGTCAAAAAACTTATCCAACAAAAAAAAAACAAATTTCGAACACATGTTCTGAGCAGTTACACATAAAAAAGTTAACAATTCAATTTAGGGACAAGACCAAAGATCATAAACTCAGGTTATCGCTAGTGATGTACGTTTAGGACCCGCCTTTCTTGCGGCCGCGAGACCCGGGAAGGGCTACGCCACGGAGGGACCTCATCGCCATAGCTCGGTTGAAATGCCTTTGAGTCTTGTGCTCTTCAACGTCGCTGCCGTTGTCCACTGATGATAATATGACCAGCAATACTCCCATCACCTGAAATCATTAAAAATGGACAGTTTAAATACCGAAACTTATTATTTCGTTTCATAGCTGGGCTAAGATGTCCTTGATGGTACCTATTTCATTTCCAAATTTCTCTCTCTGTGGCCTATTCATGCCAATATGTCAAGCAAGAACGATTTCTTGTCATATCGCCAAGGTTTCCTAGGCGTGACCTGCCCACGATGCGTCGGCATAGAAGGCAGGTCCGGCCTAGGAAACATTTTAGTAAATTTGTTTTAAGGTCTTCAGAAAATTTTACTAGAGCAACCGTGAATAGCGTAATTTCATTAGTGTTCGGAGATTCTCAGATTAAAAACCATCGATATAAAAGTAAGCATTTCAATTTTTTTATCCTACCGAACTAAAGCTTGAGTGGAGTTACATAATGATGACAAACGAAAAGGTAAAAAAAAATGTCTGACATTGTCAAAAAATTCACACTTCACACAATCGAGTGTAATATTTTATGTAATGTGAAAATGTTATAAATGACTTTCATTTCGATTCCTGAATTTGTTCTTGTTTACGTCATATTTACATACGATTTCTCTATTATCTACCTACTACGAATCGAGGCCTATGTACAATCGCGGACTAAAAATGTTTGTCAATTTTATTGATCACAGCCTATAAACTACTTTTCATGACTAGGCAATAATTAATCAAAATTCGTTTCTATCATATCTACTGTGTTATTTTGACAAGCATTTGATATATCACTCAAACACTCACTCTCTTTTTGTTTTTTCATGTCAATTAAGTAATTAAATTAATGAATAAGAATTATCGACCTCCTGTATATTTTTGGTGGGTGACCTTATGACACAGATATGTGAGAGTAAACTTTTATAGTCCGCCAATGACCTGTACAGAAGCCAGCACATCAAGTTACCCCAATCTGTCAAATTTTTGATAGTTTTTCAACTTTATTATAAAAGAATAAGGTTCATATTCAATTGGGAAAATTTGACAGTTTGGGATAGCTTGATGTGCTGGCGTCTGAAGATACAGGTTTGACATTTCTAATTGCGTAACATATATAACATGGCAATGCCTTTCAATTTGACAGTTCAACAACATTCATTGCGTTATTTACGTTGCTGAGCAGACGAATTTTTCAACCAAGCGAAGCAATGGAATATTAATTTCCTTCAAAATCTTTCGTATTGTGATTGTTTCCTACAAAATTTGACAGCAGGTATAGATATAGCTGATAGCACTACAACTCTTGTTGAAACAAAATATTTATAAAATCCCGAATGAGCAATGGATGTTGCATTTGGCTAGGTAAAATCATCGGCAATATCAACATTGCTCGTCACACATATTTGTCGTTTGTCGGAATATCAGTAAACAAGTCGTGTTTGTATGCAACATTGTGGTTTCGGATATGGTAAACC
The DNA here is from genome assembly GCA_947359405.1 of Antitype chi. NCBI lineage: Eukaryota > Metazoa > Arthropoda > Insecta > Lepidoptera > Noctuidae > Antitype > Antitype chi. The sequence goes on from OX375812.1 coordinate 16,812,308, forward strand.
TTGCTTCCGCTGCGGTCTCGTAACGAATGATGTTGTATTATAATTATCATTTATTTTACACGCACAATCGTACTACTGTTTGGTATCTTGGTCATAGTTAATTAATTCTAAATATAACTTGCTTGTCTTTATGCTATCGTGTTAAAGTTAGGGAATTATGCGTTGGGAAAAAGTTCCGAGTTTCGAAAAAATGATTCTTTCACAAATACAAATACCCTCTTTCAGAGAAATCCTCTTTATCAGTAGGGGCATGACCTTTAACTATGACGAGGATGTAATAAAAAATAGGGCAAAGGCTACTTGCAAGAAATTTGTTATGCTTTCGAACGTACTGAACTTTATGGTCGATTATACAGGCTGGCCTGGCCTCCCACTTCGACGCGCAAACCATGATTAGGAATTAGATTGAAATATTTCGTCGGTTATTAAAAAAAAATGCTGTTCCATACATTTTGATTGCGTACGTATTGCACTGTTCTATGGAATCAGCAGTTATTTTTTTGATAAGCTACGATAAATTTGTACGCTATAGGGCCCTAGGGGGACTGGAATCATTTGCTGAATTCATGGTTTCAGTTTGCGCGTCGATGTGTCTGTCATCCTGTATAATCAAACTGATGTTTATGTGAAATAGTTTAGAAGCAAATTCTATTCCGCAGCTCTGTGAAGTCTTCAAATATTACTTAAAATAACTACATTAAAACCGAAGACGCTTTGCAGTCACAGTGAAAAAGAAAAGCAAACCCAACAAGTCTACGGGACATATGCTAAAAGTACAAGAAAAAAAACACACGCTTACCAAACACACAATTATAAGGAGTGTATAGACATGCACGGAAGCTTCCGGCGTATTCTCGATGTCTTTCAACGCAGCCATAGCGGGCTCATAGTCCGGTTTCAAGTCCAGAGCGTGCCTCAGATGCATTGCCGCTTCCTGCACAAGGTTTTATAGTCACACACCTTTTAAAGCAGCAATGAAGTATACGTTTGCAAATCCTGAGGGATTATAAGGCTGGGTAAAAGCAAAACCAAACTTATTTAGGAGTTATAACTTATACCACAGTTTATCTACTATGGTTATACTAAAGATAGTGGGTAATTTAAAGTCAAGCTCAAATCACTCATTTATTTATACTACTTGTATAAAACATGGTTTTTTTATTTTTCTTTTCAGTTAAAAGGAAAATGTACTCTTGAAACAAATCTTTTGGTTTGTCAAGTTGAATTTCTAACCAAAGTAATAAAGTATTTTCAATGTACAATTTGGGATCTTAACATCTGGGGTTTGCCACTATGAATAACGTGATTTATTACCTTCCTTTTAAAGTCTAAATACTTGTCCACACTAGTGCATTTTTTTATTGGAACAAGTTCGAGGCACGAAATCCCAAACGACGGAACATTTAATTTGTAATTCATGTACACACGGCGACATAAAAAGCAATACATTTCCAGTTTTAGCGGATCTTGCATTGCATAGACTTTTTGTACAATAAGAAGTCAGCTTATACTGGAAATGTATAGCTTGATTATATCGCCGTGCATACCCAGCACTCGTCGTCAACTCGTGAGCCATTACACTGCGAGTTCACGACTTTTGCCGTAGTGGGAAGGACAAACAACTTCTTGGATCAGTAAATAGTGTAATAAGGTCTTCAAATCATCAAACATACTTGATAGTGTCCATATGCCTTGAATATCTCGCCAAGCGTGAAGTACTGTTGCCATGCGCTCCGATCAGGCGGCTGTACCTCTAACGACCGGCGCGTCAGGTAGATCGCGTCATCCAAATATTGAAGGGTGAATAGTACCCTTGCGAGGTTTAGCAGGACCTGTGGTTAAAGGATAAATGATTATTATATAGGAAAAGTTTTTATTCAGTGCACAATCTTTAACCATGAACTCAACATACCATTCTAGACCTCCCAGCGAAGAAATTTTACGTCGGTTTTACAAAAATAAATCAGCTGTTTCATAGAAAAGTGCAATACCTACGCGGTCAAAATGTATGGAACAGCTGGTTTTTTTTTTGTATAACCGACGAAAATTTTCTGCGCTGGGGGGTGTAGAATGATATGCTGAACTTATGCTTACAGTTTGCGCACTGGATAAAAACTTTTCCTGTATTTTGTAGAAAGTTGTTAAGAAAAATTAAAGGTGTACACTGTCCTCCTGTCCTATTAACACCGTGAAAACATTGTATTTTTTTTATTTTTTTAGATTAACCGTGGGGAGTTTCTTGCCGGCTATTCTCCATAGGAAACGACCAATTGGAACCGTGCACCTAGCTTCTGACGTTTCATAAGTGCCATATTTACCCAACTGCGCCAGAAGGAGGGTTATGTTTTTCGAGTGTATGTATGTATATATGTATATTTCTTTGGCACGCTCTGTAGCCTAAACGGCTTGATCGAGTTCAGCTTGAGAAGTGCCGTTAGATTCGTCTTAATTGTGAAAGTGACACTGGGTATATCAAAATTGAAAAAAAAAAGGCCGAATTGTGGCGCCATATTGTTTTTTTTTTCTCCAAACCTATTGAGTGGGGTATCAAAATAAAGTGTTTCATAAATAGGTCTCATTAACGTCAAAAATAATTTAAACAAAAATCAAATGGCCGGTTTTGGTGCCATATTGTCTTAAAAAAAAATATTTTTCTCGAAACCTTTTGAGTGGGGTATCAAAATAAAGTCTTTCATAAATAGGTCTCTTTAACGTCAAAAATAATTTAAACAAAAACCAAATGGCCGGTTTTCGTGCCATATTGTCTTCAAAAAAAATTATTTTTCTCGAAACCTATTGAGTGGGGGAATCAAAATAAAGGGTTTCATAAATAGGTCTCATTAACGTCTAAAATAATTACATTAACTAAAAACTGTGAAATAAAAAAATAATTTACAAAATCCTAAAAAAAACCCGACTAACTAAAAGGATGACTATTAGACGGAATACTATAAGCAATTTCATGCAGTCGGAGGCATCTTCTTAAATTTAACAATAAAGACTTTTATTGGCTCCGACCGCATGAGATTGCTTATAGTATTCAGTAGGTAATTGTAATTTTTGATTTGATTTTGAACCTTCGCCGGTCTAAGACAATGCTGGAGTACCTATACAAGAACGGTCCGGTTCCAATCTTACATTTCAAAATATTGTACAGTAAATAGAAAATGCATAAGAACTGAAGTAAATCTGGCCTTTTTCATAACATCTAGGTACATCTTCCGCATTCTCCTAAATATTATTTATTTTTACACGCTTTATATTAGCTTCACTTGTATGTTTGTTTGTATGTAACCGATTCCTTTGAGCGCGATTTTGACCCACTTTAAACGGTCAGATTTCATTGAAACTTTGTAAACTTGTCGAGGACCGATGACAATTCAAAAATTAAAAAAAAAATGAGAAAAAAAACACGTTTTTGTAGTTAGCAGTTTAGTTTGGTTTTTAAAGCGTGTTTTTTAGTTTTTTAAACTATTATTTATTTAAAGCTTTCTTAAAAATAGGTTTCGCTTAACATAACATCAATAAATGTGTGATATGAATGAATAATATTTGGTTTTGGTAATTGCACTAACGCTATCTACTATCGTATAAGGAAGAAAATACACTTATCATTTTGTCGTAGATACATTATTAATGACATTTTATGACGCCCAAAAAAAAATATTCTGTTTGTATCAACTGCGAAATCTTTACGTGTAAATCATTTTGAACACTGTAATCCAGCAGTTATCTTTTTTTATAGCGTTGTGTATCAGATATTAAGTACTATCTTCTTCTGTACATGTAAACAGTTATGTGAGAATGCAATGCCTTTACTATTGAATATATAAAAAATTACGATTTTATAAACTTCAACAGCAAGCCAGGCCACTTCCCAGGCTTGGGTAACGTTTAATTAAAATTGTCAGTAGCAGCCGGTGTCTGGATTTGTGTCTGGTTATGGCAATAGTTTTGCTTCCTGTGAGGCTGAGACGTCTGTTGGACTCGACGTCTGTTGGAGTCCACGTTCGCACCAAGAAGCTAATAGATAAAAGTGGAAACAACACTCTAAACACGTAAGTGAAGACGACTGTGGGCGAACGCTCTGTTTCTAAATACACACATAAGAACGAGACAGTGATATGTGTATTCTCTCTCTCTCTCTCTTATGTATGTATTGAGAAAGAGAGTGTCCGACCACAGTCGTCTTCACGTAGGTATTTAGTGTTGCCTGTACTTTTATCTATAAGACTCTTGGGTCGCACGTAGGTACTGCTTAGCGCCGGGTGTCGAAAATCCAACAGAGATTTTTTTCGTCGCGCTTGGGTGCACTCTGTTGGATTCTCAACGCTCGGTTCAACACCGAGGGTTGAAAATCTAGTGCGCTATAAAATCCCGCAGCGATGTTTTTACGTCCGTGCCAACGTGGTCCAAACCTTCTGCCAATCCTTCGGGGAAAACAGTCGTGATATTATGCTTGATGTTATACAGGGTAAGGCGGATTGGGATGGCCAAAGATGCTATGACCTGTTTAAGTAGCATTTGGAAGAAGAGAAGAATTGGTACCAAAACCAAGAGCAGATTGTTACGAGCCCTAGTATTCCCTATCTTCCTGTATAGAGTAGAAACGTGGACGATTTTGGCCCGAGAAAGACAAAGGATTGATGCATTTGAGATGTGGTGCTGGAGACGAATGTTGAGAATACCGTGGACTGTCCAACGCATCGATCTTAAACCAGCTTCGAATAAAAACCCTCTTGTCGACCATATGTCAACAACATATTCTCTCCTATTTCGGCCACATAATACGCAGAGGCGATGAAAGTTTGAAAAAACTGATTGTGGTTGGGAACACCGAAGGCAAACGATCGCACGGTCGTTTACCAACACGATGGACCGATCAGGTGAAGGAATCATCGTCCTCTAAAATCTACACGGTGGTAAGGACGCTGGACAGAAACCGGTGGAGGCGGATCATCCGCTCCAGATGCAACTCCGAAGCTGACCACGATCCTCAGATATGAGGGACCGACTACAGAGAGATACAGGGTAAATTTGTAAGCAGTGCTCAAACTGTATCCATGTATTCATGCTGAATTATCATTTTAGACCCCATAGCGCAAATTTTTTATCTTCTATTACATGTCAAACTTAACATCAAGATATGCGCCACCAGTGGCGTGGCTTCATCAATAATAGTATTGTATTGACATTTCCTTATAAATTGGTTACAAATATAGCTCAACTCCTATGTCTACTTTTGTATGTGTGAGTGGAGTAATTAATTAGGTGTCCAATGACCGCGAAATAGTAGACGTGTCATAAAAACTTTTGTAGTGAGGTAAGCCCTATGGTCACATTAATGTTATTAAGTACTGCTACGGTACTTATTTATTTATCATCAGCCATTTGGGTCCCACTGTAGGGCAAAGACCTTCCTGCCATCCTTAGAATTATTTCTATCTATTGCTATAAATGTGGCCAGTCTTTTAGAAAAAACAAAAAGTCAAGTTCGTCCCGACATCTCCTCTTGGGCCTAAGCGTAGCTGGGGGGGGGGGGAATAGACCAAGTTTCCGGATTTGAAGATTATCGAGTCCTGCCCCTCTCGGCGGACTTCGTATAACCTACTATACCCCATCGTAACCAACTCAATTCTTCCTCGAGTTTGGTTCAGCGGTCTTCTCGAGTGTACGCGTGTTGTACGTTGCCAGAACCACTTTTCGGTGATTGTGGTAGCCGGATCGCTGCAGGGGATTTTTAGCACATTTGATTTTTGTGGGGGACTTGCCATAATCACCACGCTAGTCGGGCGGGTTGGCGATTGCATATGGTTTTAAAAATGTGTAGAGAACACAACTGCCCATACATAGCAGTTACTAAACTCCTTTAGTCGCCCTTTCCGACACGCTCGGGAAGAATGGTGCCATTCTTTTAGTCCAACACCACATGGACATAGCACCGCCAGTCAGATATCTTACTAGAACTGTTTTTGTATTTATACTATTAATAGATTTATCTATGAGACCTTCAACTTTATTAAGAAATTCAGAAAAAAGGATAGTGAATTTGGCACGGTAGTGGTAGCTCCCGCCAAGACAAGCCAAAATTGATTTCGTCACTGAGTGACTCATTCATTCATCAACACCTCTAGGGCAGTTTCTGAGGTCCTAGAAAGCTGAATTTGTATGAGTAAGCTACGATTTGCAAATAAAAAAACCTAATCGCTAACTTTCACCCTCCAACTCCCTTCATTTCTTTTCTATCAGGGTCTGGATCAGTTACAGATCTAATGTAGAGCCAAGCCCCTAACTGTACAAGACTTAACTCTGCAAGCCTTACATCTTCATGAAAACGCATGGCTTGGTTGTTCCATTGAACTATACACTACACGGTAAAACATTAAACACAAGTGAATGAAAAAAAAAAAAATCCATAAGCCCAAAAGAGTCTGTGCGACAGTCGCGAAATGGTCAAGTTTAGAGTTACGGGCTTCGATCTACATTAGATTTTTAACAGCAAAAGCGATTTTTAAGTCCCATCAGCCTAATTTAGGTACATGTTTTGTTTGGCGCAATAGGCGTCTGTGGTAAATTCAGTTGGAAGGCTGCCCCCTAGACAATATCGTAGTGGGCCGCAATCCACCACGCGGGCCCAGTAAGGGTTGGTAGATGTCACATGTCTTCGAATTTTTGGTTCTAGAACATCGGTTGGAGTTGTTTCCTCACAATGTTTCCCTTTACCGTTTTGAGAGCGGTGTTGATGAAATAATTTACACAAAGTAAAGCGCCTAGGTGGCGGCCGTCAACACTAGGTCACCACTGCTCATAAAATAATAAATTAGTTTCAACTTTTATTCGCATTTATCTACTAAGTATTTTTACAGTTTTAAGGGATGACTAACCTTTTGCATTACCATAATTTCATAATGATACGGAACATGGAATACGTGTCGTAGGTCCGAATATAGATCGCCGACTATATTCTGTGCCATTCGTTTCAGAACTATATTACGACGAAAGTGTGAAAAAAAAGCAAAAAAAAAACCAGTCTTACTCAAAACTCAAACTCAAAGCATTTATTTCAATTAGACCATTTAAAGGTACTTTTGAATTGTCAAAAAGTCGACCAGTTGGAAAGTTGAAGCTAGTTGCCCATTCCAAAACGTAGATCTCTATGGAGAAGAACGGGCAAGAAAGTACAGTGGCGTAACTAGGGTGGGGCAGGCAGGGCAAGAACCCTGGGCGCCTATCCGGGGGGGGGGGGGGGGGGGCAAGAAGTCGACAAATATCAAATAAAATAAAAAACATCAATAAACCAGTTCATACTGTTACCTATGTATATCTAAGAAATCTGAAGAGATACTTGAATATATTGTGCAGTACGGGGATGAAAGCGTATTTCCAAAACTGCCTATTTTTATTCAAATTCCCTTAAAACTGCAGCATTGCAAGCGATTTTTTAGGAAATTGAAATTAATACCTATTAATTAATAGGTAGATTGATTTTATATACTTGCGTCAAGATATTATAATATGGACATGCCATTTTATCCATAATGTGCGTGAAGCGTCATTTCTAATTCAACAGTAAGGGACAAAATACGGTGTAACTGGATATCTATGGGTGTAACTATTCCAAGGTATTTTTGTATAAAATAAAATACTGATTTCTTTCACCATTAGCTAACACTGGTAGCGTAGATTGATATTATTTAATACGTTTTTCACCTTAAACACAAATTCGTGCTAATTTCAAAATTCCGGAACAAATATCACAATAAATATGAAGTTCCGGTATTTTGGAGGCATATCCATATTATCCTCTACGTTTGACGTCAACGACCTTAAATCAATCTACCTACTCCGACCTCTGGTGATGAGTGCCCTAGGCGCCATTTTCTATTGGTACGCCCCTGCAGTCTTAACAAGGGGTGTTACCCAGGGGTTATGGAATTCAGATAGGCAGTCGCTCCATGTAAAATACTGGTAGTCCGCTGCATTTGGTTGGACTGGAAGCCGACCCATAGATAGCTGGGAAAAGGCTAGGCAGTTTATGACTTTCGTTTTAGTCAACGTATGATATGTACATTGCACCTTATCTATCTACCTAAAAACGAATGCACAGAATAATAATAATAATAATTTATCATTTATTCTCTCTTCACAAAGCTGACTTAAATTAAAAGTGTACATAGAATGTCCCAGCTGTATGCCATCCTTGTGAGAGACTGGTGCCTAATATAGGTTTTTCGGAAAAAAACCTGTGTTTCAGGTCACCAGCGCATGTGAGAATGCCAGAATGCATGTGAGTGTGCTGAATAAGGCAATACCCTTGACTACCACATTTACAACGGCTGACGTCTGCAAACTTGTGTTTACATAGATAAATAAAATTAAAAACGATTGTAATATTCTCATAAGAACTTGCATAAGAAGGCTTTAAATTCCTGCTGATTATATGACATTCCACAATTGTTATTTTTCATAGTCGGCTTAGAACAATTACCTACAATTAATGACCTTTACGGTTACTTCCTGGTAAACTAAATAGGAATAATAATAACGACGGTTTGCTTAGTATCTGGGGGCCTACTCTCTAAGCACGAAATCCGTAATCTCGGTCGTAGTTACGGGCGTTTCCTACTCCGTATCACTTACGGACCTATGATTAGTTTGGGTCCCCAAACTAAGGATGAATTACTACATGATTTTTCAGTTGTCCCTACTCTCTATATGGTTTTACGCGTCCAAAAAAGTTAATAAATCAGCTGTAGGAGTCACTTCGAAGTTTCGAACTATTTTCGGACGGGCCCGTATTTTCGTTGACGGAGTTAGAGAGTAGCCCCCCCCTGTTTTATGGTTAGAATCTAGATTCAATTACATCCTGTATACAATCTCTGTGGCTTTTCAGCGGCCGGTTTCGTGTCAAAATGCAATGAGGCTCGATTGGTAAATAATGCGTGGGGGCGCATCATCATCATCTGCCTCGCTTTATAGACTGGAAGCTGACCCCAACATAGTCGGGACTATGTTAGGGTCGGCTACCAGTCTACCCAGATGCAGCTGAATAGCAGTATTTTACATGGAGCGACTGCCTATCTGACCTCCACAACCCAGTTACTGGATAGTACGAAACCCCTTGGTAAGACTGGTTTCAGACTTTTAGGCTTCTGACGACCCGTGACGACCATCAAAGTTCTACGAATGACAGCCGGTACCAACAGCTTAACGAGCTTTCCGAGGCGCGGAGGGATCTTGATATGTAAAGATGGTCCATAATCATAATCAGCCTATAATGTTCCCACTGCTGGGCGCTGTCTACGCTGGCCATCAGTGCTGGTTGGTAGATGTCACATGCCTTCGAATTTTTGGTTCTAGGACATGCCGGTTTCCTCACGATGTTTTCCTTCACCGTTTTTGAGAGCAGTGGTGATGAAATAATTTACACACAGTAAAGCGCCTGCCTGGGTTCGAACTCACGACCTACAACTCGTAGGTTGAGGCCGATAACACTGGGCCAGCCCTGCGTGGGTACGCATATGACGATAATTTATGTTCCTTCTCGCGACTATCTTGAACTGACTTCTATAAGCCACGTTCCCTGGGACGCAATAAAATCGAGGCGGCATTTTGCGCGCACTGGATTTTCAACGCTCTGCCTAGCGCCGAGAGTTGAAAAACGAACACTTTTGTTTTTCCGACGCGCTGAGCCTCACTCACGCTGCCCTCTGTTGGATTCTCAATGCTCGGTTCAACAACGAGAGTTGAAAATCCTCTGCGCGATACGTCGGTGTGGACGTCGACTAATAACTAGACATGTAGCTGAAAATAAATTTAAGTAGGTAGTATTTAAACAGGTCACTTACTTCTGCATTGTAAGGTGACACAGCCAGTGCGCGCCTGAAGCACTCGATGGACTGTCTCGTGTCCCCTTTAATCCTCCAGAAATTCCCGATCTGGTTGTACAACTGTACTGACTTCGGTTTCTCCCTCTTTGCTTTCTTTAGACGCTTCTCGAACCCATTTATTTCGGACGGCGACAAACCGTTCGATTTCTTCTTAGGGAATATGAGGGACACCTACAGATATAGTTGTAATTAATTAATGAAGACCCCAAATTTCGCGCCATTCTTGATTTCACAGGAAATGGGGGAATAGGGTAATTTTCTAAGTCTAGGCTTCTCTGTAGGATGTGCGTACAATCTTAGTTATTTTTTTTTAGGCTGTAGCGTGAACATAGCGTAAACGTACAGACGCCAGCACATCAAGTTACCCCAATCTGTCAAATTTCTTTGATAGATTTCATCTTTATAACATAAGGTTCATTTTCAATTGAGAAAATTTGACAGTTTGGGGTAGCTTGATGTGCTGGCGTCTGTACATAGGTTTCAGAGCGAGGAAATGTACCGACATAATTATAAAGTAATGTCGGTATTATCCGCGGACAAGTTCCACAGGAGACCACAAAGGAAAGCTAGTGCAAAGTGAAGTGCTACTATTGTGTGGTTTTTCATAATTATGTATGTTAGTCTATAAGGTATTTATGTTAAGGGTCTTTGTTACCTGAATTAAATGATTTATTATTATTAATATATGTAAACTAAGAAAATATAATGCTTTTCTGTGTTTAGGGGATCACTCGAAATACGAGTATTGGAATGCGCATTTTATTCAGACAATCTACACGCGCATCGACGACTCTGTTTATCTGAACTCAGTCTAGTATAAAGTCTAGCTATACGATACCTACCCTATATTCATAAAACCCACAACTTTTTTAAATAATCTTGTGGTAATTTATAATACTTAAGAGGAAACAAATATGTTACCACACATATTTAATGCCATTGTGTCTGTTTCAGCACATTTTTCCTTGTAACTTGATTTGAGAGGAAAATACACTAAAATGAGTTGCGAGTACAGTCGGCTACACAAACATGTATGCTGTTAGAACAATAATCATAGAAAACATAATCATTTTATATTTAATCAGTATTATTATGCCTAATCCTTCAGGGAATCCTTGTCGGATTGCCGACCTGGGATCTTGAGGCAAAGGTCCTCGCACACATTTGGGAGTGACGCGAGGAGGCCAAATGCCGGGGCGTAAATCCGCTGCCGCGAGAAATCGCGGCGCAGCGGACAGAGCTCCGGCGGGATCTCATGGCGACATGGAGAGTGCGATTGTCGCAACCCAGTGCTGGGCACGCCACGATAGCGGCGGTAAGTCTCCTCTTTGAGGAGTGGTTTGAGAGGCGGCATGGTGTCCTCACCTTCCGCCTGACACAGGTCCTCACCGGACACGGTTGATTCGGGAGGATCCTGTTTTGGATAAGGCGGGAGGAAACGCCCGGGTGTTTTCACAGTGAAGATTGCCCTGAGGACACGATGGAGCACACGGTAAGGTCTGCCCGGCTTAGGTGGAGCACCGCCGTGTCCTCGAGGAAGCGATCGGCTGCGGCGATCTCTCGCGTCCGGCCCTGGTCCAGGCCATGGTTCGGAGCGAGAGTGCATGGGTAGCCGTCACCTCCTTCTGCGAAGCAGTAATGCTCGCGAAGAGGGAGGCGGCGCACGTGAGGGAGAGGCAGTATATGCGCCCTCACGGCCTTAGTCACCGCGGGAGACCCCTGGGTGTCGGGAATCCCAGGCTGATTACCGGCCACCGTAGGCGCGGGCTTGCGGACGGCGAGTAATGGGTAGATCGCTGTCCGGTAAGGACCAAGCCCGGGTCGAAGGCGAGTTGTGTTACACGCGCGCCTCAAAGAAATGTCAGCTCCAACTGGTGGGATCCGCAAGGGCCGATGCCTGCCAGGGTTGCGGGTTGTTCGAAAACGATACCGCGGCCCCTGGCACACAGGTAACTGAGGGAACACGGATGGGTTTTAGCCAGTAAAAGTCTGACACGCCCTCCTGCTCCACCCAGAGCGGGAGAAGTTGTGTGATGATTTCCAACCCAATAAAAACCCTTCAGGGAATGCAGGCGTGATGTTATGTTATTTACATTATTTTAATTTGATTTTTCATCATATAAGTACAGAGACATACTATTTCCAATGTCTGTCATACAATTACAAAATAATTGGTTTGTGAAATCTAAAGATTCCTTAAACTACTTTCATCTCCAATTTACTTACTTAAGATTTTGCTTAGTTTTGCAGATCACTGAACATAGTGAGATATTATTATGATTATTAAAATGATACAATAGTTTCCGGTGTTGTAATGTTATATTATTTTACTATTTATTGTAAAAAGGTTTATAAATAAACTTAAAAAAAAGTTTCTATGTCTTATCTATCTATTCTCCATATCTGCAATCTGCATACCCTCAAGAGTGAAAATCTATACTAATATTATAAATTCGAAAGTTAACTCTCTCTGTAAAATCGGTTCAGTGGATTGCGTGCGAAAAGGTAACACTATTCACGCCTAAACCAATGAACGGATTTCAATAAAATTGGCAAGGATGTACACAGCTGGAGCAGCAAAGGACATATGCTACTTTTTGTTCGGATACCACATTCGCGTGGGATAATATCCGACTTTCAGGTGGGCAAAGCCACAGGCAGAAGCTAGTAGTAAATATATTGCCCCATGTTTGTTAACTCTTAACTCAGTCTTCTATGGCAATTTCATGTAGTTTAATAATGTTTAGATAATACATAATCTTATCATGTTTCATATCAAAAACTAATTTACAAATAGCTATTGTAAAACTTTCATGGTGGTTTTTAGATACAACTTTATACTTCTCATTGATCAATGAGGTTCCAAGACTTTCTGGAGTAAAAAAAAAAAATTAACCTTTGATTTAAAGTTTCAAAAATTTTGTATGATAAGATAACTTAAGGAAATTGATATATAGGAATTTGATACTTCACTTGCAATTGCACCTAAAGGTAATAAAAATTCTAGCATGATCAGACAAAAATTCTTACTATCCAAAAAGTAAATTCTAATACTATTTACCTGTGGTTCAGGTACATTTGGGTGTCTATGCCGCCTGGCCACTCCCACCAAGTTATCATAATATGTAAAATTGACAGCTTTGCCACAATCTAAGTACTCATCGTCCACATCACCATTTATTTCAGCCGGCGTAGTTTCATCACTGTTCTCTACACCAGCTCTGCAATAAATATTCGAAAATTAAATTTTGAAGAAAGAAAGCTTCAATATGTGTACAGCCTGTACTTGTTACATTTTTTTTTATTAACCCTGGGCAAAGGCCTCCCATGAGGTATTATATTTAAAAAAAATTGTAAAGGTATTTTGTGTGTGCAAGTGTCTAATTGAAAACCCTATTGCTCTAATTAATGGAAGCATCTGTTCATAAAAGTAAACATTTCTTTGCAGTAAGGTTGAATAATTATGTTCAATGTCATCTCACTGTATAAAATGTAATTACGTTTCTCTGTTTATAAAAATGGTTTAAAATAATTTATGTGTTCAGTCTAGTAGTTAGACTGAATTCATAAATTATATTGAACCATTTTTACCACATTTACTTTCAAGTAATACTAGACCATAGAATTATTTACTTAAAGTAATTGTATATTATTATCAGTTATTGAAACATGGGTATGTAGCTACAGCTATTCTGTTTTTAATTAAAACTTAGTTCACATTGTTTCCTTTCAATTCAAATTTTACATGAAAAGATGAAAATGATTATGCAGCATTATTTATCTTAAATTTTTAATGCAACAATAGTCAATGAAGACAAATGGAAATGTTTCTTCCAGATAGGTAGTTCATTTAAATAAATAGTGAAATTATAATAATGGTGGTTTGAACTCTGATGAATAGGATATAACAGACAGTTCATAACATGTTTGACAAACATTATATTTTATTTACAGGCACACTTGTGTATAATATCATGTGTTAATTTCCCAAGGACTCATAGAAAATGTTGTTTGCCCAAGCAAGTTTTTATAAATGAGATGTACCTAATTATTATTAAATAATAAAAACCACTCTGAGTACAAATTAACATATTCTTAAATAAATTACCTTTGTTGTTCATATATTTGACAATCTGTGCAAAACATATCAAAGCCATGTTTAGTCCATGTGTTCCCATAGTACACTGTAGATGTTATTATATTGAAGACAGGGTCTTCTTCACCCATTCTAGGTTTCTCAGATTCATCCTAGAAGTAGTACACACTTTAAAACTATATTATTACAACAACATATTGTCAGACTGTACCCTTATGATAGAAACATCATATAAGAATAATCAATACATTAAAGAAAATTAATTCAAGGCAAACATGGGCATTATAAGGTCCAGAATAACAGACTGAAAGGTACATACGTTTGATGAATATGTAGTGCATTGATTATATAAAAGTTTACCGATATATTATTAGAATTCTGACTGACCTGAGACAGTGTGCTACCGTCGACAATCTGGTCCTCTTCCGCGTTCAATTTCCAAACATTAGATGTGCGTGAATTAGTGACAATAATTTGGAACGAAAATATATACAAAACCAAACAAGTCAAGTATGGTGAGTCCCACATTTTGATAATTCAATCCGAAAATAAACATGAAAACTAGTTTTTTTGTAACATTTAATGACACAACTTTCACACAAAACACGAATTGTTTTAACACAGTATCCAGCGGCTATACGAATTTTACAATAATCCAGCACTATTCGTAATAACGCAATGGAACTCCGTTTCTATCACTTCATCTCTTTCTTGTTTTGACAGTTATAGAGGTGACCGTGTTTTAGTTTTTTTTGTTACTAAATAGTAAGCACAGAAAAGTATTACTATTAATGTATTTTTTTTATTTCAAAAGTGTGGTACAGGGTACAGTCTGTTGCAATAAAATTTATGTTTACAAATTATGGATCAATCGTAAAAACCATTTACAGAATGCAATTTGCAATACGACACTCACTTGATCGACAAATTAAGAAAATGCGCTTAAATGTGCGCTTGAGAAGAAGTGTGAGGGCACTATAATACGGTTTTGTACTGCGCACGGTTACCAGTCACAACCACCGCCCGCTGGTTTTTGTTACGGTACAGACGCCAGCACATCAAGCTAATTACGGTACAGACACCAGCACATCAAGCTGCCCCAAACTGTCAAATTGTCCCAATGAACCATACGCTTATGAAATAAATTTGAAAAGTTATCAAAGAAATTTGACAGATTGGGGTAGCTTGATGTGTTGGCGCCTGTACATACAAAAACCAGCGGGCGGCATTGATTTATTCGTTACATTGTAATACAAAAAACCCCTAGCACTATATTATATTTTCTAAAACCTGTGGGCGTTAAGTTAAATGTTTTGTATGCACCGACATCAGTAATATTTGGTATTTTGTAACAAAGTGGACTCTTGTTCAGACTCTTGTCAGTGGGTCGTCTTTGGTCGTCTTAGTGTGTAATGTGTACACACGGCTACACATCAAGCTATACAATTCTAGTTTTCGCTGATCTCGCACTGTACGGAAATCTTATACAATGTGATATCAGCTTGTGCTGGATATTAATAGCTTGATGTATAGCCGTGTGTACAATAAAACACGCAATCTGGTACAATCTTGTGACTAAGAATCGCGTGCGGTCTACCACAGTGTGGCTTAGCACTTTGTAATTTTAGATCAAAAACAGCGCTGCCATCCATATTTATCCAAATAGTTGAAAATCTTAGGATACCATAGAGAATATCTAAAAAGATCCGTAACTATACCAGCAAATAAAGCGGGTAAAATAAAACCAATACATGTCTATATTATCTATAGTTTATTTCTGTATTCAATGTGTGGATGTGTTGTGATGATTTTCTGGAAAGAAAATAAATAATTCTATCTAACTACTCCTTAAAACTAAAGAAATGATAGAAAAAAAATATCAACAATGAAGAAGGAACGTACGGGAGACAATTGTCGTCCATTTAAACTATAAGTATCATGATATTTTAGTTTTTTAATTCGTTTTTAACGCAGTGCTTTAGCAGAGCTATTTTATTAATTTACAAGTATTTTTATTTACAGCTCATCAGATCCTTAGTTTGACAGGAATCAGTTTCGAAAGGAGAAGCGTTATTGTAAGGAATATTAATAACTTATTTATGATATTTATAATTCATGAAAATCATGGTAGAAATAAAAACAAACATTTTGTGATGATTATTTTCAGGGCTTTGTAGAACTAACTATCGTTCCGCTAAAAGATAATCTCCGTTACATTCGACTAAATGCAAAACAGTGTCGTATATACCGGGTGTGCCTCAATGACCAGTATGAAGCCAATTTCCAGTATTTTGACCCATTTTTGGATATTTGTCAAGCAGACCCCAATACGTAAGTATTGTATTTACTGAAGGTCATACATACATACATATACTCACGCCTTCCCATGGAGGTAGGCAGAAACTACAGAACATGTTATTACTTTATGGATGGTATTTAAAAGTACTTCAATTTATTCCCATTTCCTTTACCTAATTTTGCCTGTGTTCCACCAAATATACTGAATGTGCACCAAAATATCTAACCTAACCTAATATTTGGTGCACGATCAGTATTTTTCGGGGAAGATCAATATTTTTTTGGTGAACACAAAAATATTATCCTTACTTTATCTACCCTCTACACCTGGCAAATAACTAGCTTGCTGGTTTTAGTTGTTGTCTAAGTTATTCTTATATACTAAAGAATAGCTTAGTAATGAATCCTTACTTATAATACTAACTGACCCGTGCCCACTTCGTTGGGCGGTAAACATTTTTACTTGTGATGAAATTATTAGTGTGGTTCGGTTAGCACTGATTACTGCATATCTATGTATGTATTTCTAAATAGATCAATATGTTGTATAGAAAAAAAAACTGTCTGATTGAAATATCACTCACAACACAGTCGTGGTTCCATACCTATGTCGTACTGTCTCTTTAACCATTCGTCCAAATTATATGCAGTAAAAGGGAAAAGTCTTTTGTTTTAAACACTTAAGACGATAAATTTACTTATTTTGATAAGAATTCATAATTGTTGATAATATGACCAATAAACATGATCTAACAATTTAAATTATTTTTTTAATAAAAAAATTACTTTTTGTGACTTAAATATAAAAGTTAGACGTATGCTGTCGCTGACTTTTTTGTAGGCATTATCAAGCTCTACACCTTTTCTCTAGAACTCAATTATGTATAACTCATTGTTAAGGCAGCGTTCGTAAGAAATGTTTGCGTTCGACTGTTTTTTCTCCGACTTACTTTGCAAATCCGACTACCACGAAAAAATCTTTTCATTTTTCGGGTTATTAGATAGCCTATGACACTCACAAATAAAAAAAAGAATTTTTTAAATCGGTTTAGTAGATCCAGAGATTAACCCCTACAACCTCACAAACTTTATAATTATAAAATTAAAAATGCTAAAGTTTGGATGTATGGATGTTTGTTACTCTTTCACGCAAAAACTACTGAATGGATTTGGATGAAATTTGGCACAAAGATAGATTATAACCTAGATTAACACATAACATACTTTTTATCCTGATACTTTTTATTTATTTATATAATTTCCGACAACCACGCGGGCGAAGCCGTGGGTGGATGCTAGTTAAATTAATAAATATAAAAGTCAGAAAACAAAGTCTTTTGGAGAGTAACACCAAGTAGCAGTCAGTTAAATTACTGCTTCATAATAATCAGTACTCATACAGTGACAAAACTCCTAAGCCACTATTTACCACCTCTTTATTGCCCAGTCCTACCTGTTTATGACTCTCACCAGGCCATGTTACACAATATTAGGCTACAAAAATCCATACTAATATTATAAATGCTAAAGTAACTCTGTCTGTCTGTTACACTTTCACACCTAAACCGCTTAAACAATTGCCATGAAATTTGGCAGAGATATATCTCTGCCAAATTTAGGCCAACCATTTACCCAAGGCTATAGCCTTGGGTATGGAGAAGGACATAAGATAATTTTTTATGTGGTAACCAACATCCACATGGGCAGAGCTGTGGGCAAAAACTAGTTTGTCATATTTGCCATTAGCAACCTTCTTTAATATACTTTATTCAGTAACATTTATCATTACTTTAATTTCAGGAGATCTTTGGAAGTCTTCTCTCAGTTTCATTTATCTGCTGCCCAAAAGATAGATCCGGATCACAATTCAGGAGAGCTTCATGTTCAAATTCCGGATGAAGCATCTCATTTAGTAGGCGAGGGGAGGGGTTTACGGATTGGTATTGAGTTCTCACTTGAATCTCCACAGGGTGGAATGCACTTTGTAGTTCCTGAAGGAGATGGCTCTTTGGTAGAGGTAAAAATAAACCCCCACTTAATTCATTAATTGTCTTAAGCATAAATTACCAAGTTGTAGTATACACTAATACAGGGTGATTGGAAGATGGGTGCAAAGCTTTAAGGCGAAGATAGTACAGACAATTTAGAACCATTTAAGCCATGGTTGTCTTAGACAAAGTCTTACCAAATATTTTTAACCAAATTTTTAAGTTTTTTTTCGGAAATTCTCAAAATTTAATGTAAACTGCATAATTATGGCCAAATTGAATGATAAATGAATTCATTTTTTATTTATTTAATTAAAGTAATGTGTAAGCAATCAAGCAAAACATGTTTTAGGCTTCTGTGTCATTAGACATTTTTTTTACAGACATTTAAAGCTCAGAAAAAATAAAAAATTTGTACAATACGTCTTTTAAACCTTATTAAAAAAAAAAAAAATGGTAAGACTTCGTCTAAGACAACCATGGCTTAAATGGTTCTAAATTGTCTATACTATCTTCTCCTTAAAGCTTTGCACCCATCTTCCAATCACCCTGTATAATAACAAAAATTTTGCACAATCTACATTTTTATTTGCAGAAATCGGCACACATGTTTACATACGGACATTCAGCCCGTCTCTGGTTCCCTTGCGTGGACAGCTTTGCAGAGCCTTGCACCTGGAAGCTAGAGTTTACTGTTGATGAAAGTCTGACTGCAGTGTCTTGTGGGGAGCTTGTTGATGTGATATACACTCCAGACCATAGGAGGAAGACCTTCCATTACTTAGTTAACACTCCCGCATGTGCTCCTAATATTGCATTGGCTATTGGGTCAGTTTTGTATTAATTATTATCAGTTGTCTAGTATTTTATTTATTGAACTATAAAATGATTTCAGCTCATAGATCAATTTTATTTAGGTTATGAAGGGGAATTTTATAGTGTTGCAATTTCTCAAAGCAAATCTTAGTGATGGATGAATAAAATCTAAGATGGCTGATAGCCTATTTCCATATGCAAAGGCTTCATTGAATTTCTACCATCTCGTTCAATTTGATATAAGTATTATGTATTTTTTTCAGACCCTTTGAAACATACGTAGATCCGTTTATGAATGAAGTGACACACTACTGCTTGCCCAACTTGCTGCAAATATTGAAGAATACTGTGCGATATTCACATGAGGCATTCGAGTTTTATGAGGAAACACTTTCTACTAGATATCCATATCCTTGTTACAAGCAAGTCTTTGTTGATGAAGTAAGTAAAAAAAAACTTACCTAAGGGGCTTTGTTATGGGTTGTTGCAGCCTCTAATAACAAAAGTATATTTTAGAAATAAGTTGGAGGAACTGACCTGGATTTCTCTCTCCTAGTCACCTTATTTGCCAAAAAGAAAACAATTTCAATTTCAAACACCCAAAACTTTTATGAAACCACTGAGCTATAAGTAAATGGAGAGCTCATCTACACTTTTTAAATATTTCATTAAATCTAAATCTATAATAAAAATATTTACAGGCATTCTCCTCCTTTAAATAAACCTCTTTTTACAGACTGAGGACGACGCAACAGCATACACAACAATGTCAATCCTAAGTACACATCTTCTTCACTCCATAGCCATCATAGACCAAACATACATGAGTCGCAAGGCCATGGCGCAAGCAGTGGCCGAACAATTCTTTGGCTGCTTCATAACTATGCAGAACTGGTCTGATCTCTGGCTAGCTAAGGGAATACCTGACTATATGTGTGGTTTGTACTCGAAGAAGTGTTTTGGAAATAATGAGTACAGGTATATTATACATCAGGAGTTGCAGGAGGTGAGATTTTTAATATTTTCCTTTTTTGATTTATAAAGAAAGTGCAATAGGGTATTTTATATTATTGAGATAGCTTAGGCAAAAAGCAGCCGGAAAATTTTGGTTTTAGATGAAATAACAAAATAGATTTAAAAATTCAATTAAAAGATTTCTTAATTTTTTAATCTGTTTTTGAACACCATGAAATAGTAGCCGCCATGTTATTATGTAACACCGCAGTTTAAATTAATCAACCGAACAACTTTGTACTTTTATTATTTTCGTAACCAAAGTAATTTTTATTGAAATAATATCTTACATTCAGGAACAACAAACCAACGATAAGTAGAATAATAACTCATTATTTAAATTATTTATAAACAATTATCATACAAAATATCAGCGCATATGCTTACACAGCAAACTGACGTCATACCCACAGCAATATGGCGTCCACTGCGTCCAGCGTTTTCATCAAATTACGCGCGAAATATGAAAATGTTAAATTTAAATGCATTTTATGGCACTAATCGATTCAATAAAAATGTTGTGTTTCTTTTTGTGGTTTATTAACATTTTAGAATCTAATTAAGGCACATTTCAAAAACAGGTGTAATACCCTATTATTAAAGTTTAATAAAAGTTTTATAATTACTTGTATATAACTTCGGCTGGAGCTTTTCTTAGCTGCCAGTTGCATGTTTCTCAAAAAAATAGTATGAAATTGTGGTCCTAATTAACCACTTCCAAATATGTACCGGTTTATTTTTTGTCTTTTTAAAATGTATCTGGCAGATAATAATGCCTTTACAGAAGCTGAAAAATGCCTGTATTCATATAATAGTTATATTTTTTACTATGCAGGTAGTAGGATATGAAGAACAATATGGCGGAATAGTCCTAGATCCGTGGCAACCGCCAGCGAGTGGAGCGCGTGTGGAAGCCAAAGATGTATTTTATTTTCCTGTCAGAAACGTAAATACTATGTCTCCGCGATATATTGAGGTAAGTGACTTCTCATCATGGTACAATTGTGCAGCATTCAAACTGGGAACTCCCCCATTTTGAATAAATATTTTGTATGCAAAAGTTATCTAAAACAGCCCTCATACATAGTGTTTTGTGTGGGAAAAAGAAGAATAACTTTACCTACATTCATTTTCAGATAATGCGCAAAAAATCACACCTAGTACTACGTATGTTAGAACAGCGTATCGGTCAAGAGTTGCTGCTTCAGGTGTTTAATAAACAACTTTCTTTGGCCACCAATGCGGCCAACACTAAGATAGGGAGTGGCCTCTGGGGCCATCTGTTGTTGTCAACTAATCTCTTCGTCAAAGCCATTTTCACCGTAACTGGTAAAGATATGGCGGTATTTGTGGACCAGTGGGTACGAACTGCTGGTCATGCTAAGTTTCAACTCACCTCCGTGTTCAATCGCAAAAGGTAAGGTTTTAAAACGCAAAAGTATCTTGAACCCTTTCCTGATTTTATTTTGTTTCGGAATGCCTTAGCTGGGGTTTGTGAGCCATACAAGGTGTAAGACTGATAATTGATAGAGAAGAACTTAATCTGTCTTAAACTGTCAAAAGTACCTCTAATTTTCCTACATTTCTGACAAGTTTTTGACATTGATTATCCCTGAGATAGCAACTAGATTGTGAATGTTTTTAAAATATGGGATTTGTTCTTCTGTTTATTTAAAGTGCAGCAAGTGCTTGTGAAAATTAAGCGAGTAGAACCAATTAACAAAATTATGAACTTTCCATTTACTTACTATTCTGTGTCCATTTTTTTTTAATTCATCTTGCTTTACAACCAAATAATTCTTCCAGAAACACAGTAGAACTAGAAATCCGTCAAGACTGTGTCCACGAACGTGGCATACGTAAATACGTTGGTCCCTTACTGGTCCAGCTTCAGGAGTTAGACGGCACCTTCAAGCATATGCTGCAGATAGAGAACACGGTGGTGAAAGCGGACATCACGTGCCACAGCAAGAGTAGGAGGAACAAGAAAAAGAAGATACCCTTGTGTACCGGGGAGGAGGTCGATATGGATCTATCTGCTATGGAGTGAGTTATCAAAATATCTATAACTAGATAGCTAGACAATTTTATTTCAGTTGTGTCAACCACAACTATTGGTTTCTTAGTAGTAAAAGGATATTTGCATACCGTTTACAGTAGGATATGGTTTCAAGAACTTTTGTTGTATGTATCATTTGGTGTATTATCAATTTTTTTTTAGCTAAGCCGGGTGGTTTAGTTCACGTAAGGTTTGCTTAATTTTGGGTCCAAAAGATCTATTTGACGTCACTAAAATCAATGTTTTACTTGGCCCTACACCTGAATTTCTACTCCGACTTGACAAACGCGTCAGCACTCGTAATTACATACTTTTTTGAGATATAATAACTTCAGTTTTTACGAGTGGAAAAATTTACAACAAAAATATTAACTTGTGAGGCATTTAATCCATATTTAAAATTGATGCCAAATTGGGCCAAAACAGGCAAAAAACAGTAATATAATCTTAAATCAATATTTTTCTAGCGACTCACCCGTCCTATGGATCCGTCTGGACCCCGAGATGTCGCTTTTGCGTGGTACAGTGATATCCCAGCCTGACTACCAGTGGCAGTACCAGCTACGTCATGAGCGTGACGTCACGGCCCAGAGTGAGGCTATAGACGCACTGCACAACTACCCTGAACCAGCGACAAGGAAGGCGCTTACTGACGTCATAGAGAATGAACAGACGTATTATAAGATTAGGTGCAGGGCGGCGCATTGTTTGACTAAGGTAACGATAATTTTAGCTCTTGTATACCAAGATGCGATGAATATACAAGAGTCTAAAAGCCATAACAGCGAGCCAGTGCCATAAGAATGGTGCTGACGTTAAGGTTCAAATTAACATAAATCTCGTATTTGCTAAAACAAGAAATATACGAATATGCTTTTAAGAACTTCTCAATCCCGGTTTCGATCTTATAACATGCTGCGAAACTAATAAATCGCCTCGGAATTCTACAATTTTCCGAACGTTTTGGCGACCAACAATGCGTGTGCAGAACATTTTGATTGTGCAAAAAATCTACAAATTGCTATCATCCTTTTAGCTTTAAGAATCATTGTCTTTTCAGAGTATAATGAGTTCTGTAAAACAAAGTACCTACGATATTTAAACTTCTGTCTTACCCAAAGAAAAAGAGACGCCACACATTTTAAAATTTACATTTATTTTTAGGTGGCAAACGCCATGATAAGCTCATGGGCGGGTCCGCCGGCCATGTTGACGATATTCCGCAAAATGTTCGGCTCGTTCGCTGCCCCGCACATCATCAAACAGAACACCTTCGACAACTTGCAGCATTACTTCTTGCAGAAGACTATACCGGTTGCTATGGCGGGTGAGTAAACTACTAGTCTTTAACTGCCAAAGAAATATGGACTTAGCTAATATTGAAATAAAGTCGATTATTCAATGACTAGGTACTGGTCCGCGAGATCATTTAGATGCGCTTCCGCCATAGATGTGCGAGGATGCTTAGCAGATTGCTGCATTAAACTAACCAATAACAGCTCAGCTCCAGCTATGAAAATTAGCGCCGAATAGTGAATGGACTTGTGGTTTGTTTATTTATTTTCGACTTTATTTCAACTAGCTAAAGTTTATATTTGTTAGTAATTGGAAACTACAATTGCGTTTGTTCCCTACAGGTTTGAGAAACATTCACGGCATCTGCCCGCCCGAGGTGGTGCGATTTTTACTGGACCTGTTCAAATATAATGACAACTCGAAGAACCATTTCTCGGACAATTATTATAAGGCGTCGTTGGTCGATGCTTTAGCCGCTACCATTACGCCTGTTATATCAGTTTTGCAGCCTGTAAGTAACAAACATACTGTTATTGTTTTAATGTTTATTTCATGTTCAATAAGCGTCTTCCAATAAGTATCTTAAAATTGCTATTAATTAACGATAAGACCGCCGACGCCGTTTATTTCGTACTAACGTTTCTTATGTCCTGTTCGTCCTTCGGTCGACAGTAAAGAACGCCTACATCCATCTATCTATCTACAATATTGATCTATCTATCTATCTACAATATTGATCTATCCATCTATCTATCTACAATATTTATCTATCTATCTATCTAT
Organism: Antitype chi; assembly: GCA_947359405.1. Lineage (NCBI taxonomy): Eukaryota > Metazoa > Arthropoda > Insecta > Lepidoptera > Noctuidae > Antitype > Antitype chi. Next base: position 16,836,548 of record OX375812.1, read on the forward strand.
CCATCTATCTAACTAACTATCAATTTATGTATCTATCTATCATACGATCCGACCTTTAATCTGTAAAAGTGTAAACAGCAATCTTATTTTCAAGTAAGATATTTGTAAAATCTTTAGTATAATGCGCGGTTTGCTTTTTTCCTTAGCCTTTACTACTCGGAAATAGTCGGATATAGAAAAGGACAAAACATTGATGTGTAAAAGTCTCGTAAAGATTACAGCATTAAATTACATCATTACTAAAACATGTATTATATATTATTTAGTTGCATTACACCCTACTTGTAGGCTTTAGTGCCTAATTCTTTTTTAAACATATTTTTCCCCAGGGTGCTCCCATAACCGCCGATTCACTATCAGCAGACACAAGACTAGTCTTAGAAGAGATCACTCGAGTGCTAAACTTAGAGAAAGTGTTGCCTTGTTACAAAAACACGGTGACTGTCAGTTGTTTGCGCGCTATAAGAAGGTTGCAGCAATGCGGACATCTGCCTAGCATACCGACCGTGTTCAGAGCTTATGCGGCGTATGGACAGTATATTGGTAAGGAGTTCTAAATACATATTACGAATAAGGTGGTAAGTATTTTTTACTTTATGCTCAAGATACCTTGCGTTTGTTTACCATCTCATGTGATGGTAATGTAATGATGCAACCGACGATTGATTATTATGGGTCTTGCAAACAATAACATTGAGTAATCGTGTTTGGTGAAACGGTAAAAAAACCTAGCAGTTTTCCGCTATACTGTCCCACCGCTGCGTGCTGGGCAAAGATCTTCCCCAAGTCCTTCCAGGAACTCTTTCCCGCACCACCTGGAACCAACCCTCGCCATCCAGGAAATCTCGCCACCGCTTTCTGACTTAGCTCTACAAAAAATAAGATAGTAATATAAAATAATAAAAATAAATAAAGTCTTTATTTCGTAGACTTGCAGCAGATTAGATTTACAAATTCTTTTTTATATTTTTTCTTACAACTCATTCATGTATGGTCAACCCCACGTCAGTAGTAACAATTGAATTACGAAAACCACTCTTAATGCTACGATATAAAGACGCTTTTAATGGGTGTGCATATGACGATAGAACTTGTCATTCTCAAAACCAGAACTTCCCAACAGACGTAAGACTAGCCGCCTTCGAGTGTTTAGTAGACTTCGTCCGAGTGGACGGGAAACCCGAGGACCTCTCATCATTACTGACGGCAGTAGAAAGTGACGCAGACCCCTGCGTGAGGCACGGCTTAGCTCGCCTGCTCATCAACATGCCTCCCTTTGAAAAAGCCCAGAGGCATCGGCTTGACACTGAGGCTGTGGTGCATAGGTATGTATCGTTATATTTCACCTAGATTTGCTGTAACCCTGACAGCTGGGCACACACAAAGTTGGGCTTGGTATAGCAGCACCAACAGTGTTCTCAGTGTATTCGCAGATCGGTGGGATTCCCCAATGTTGTGGAGATGGATTTGTTTTTTTTTTGGTAATCTGTGTCTGTACTAACACTAGAGGATAAGAAAAATTGTTACTAACCCTATGGACTTTGTCTGAAATAAAAAATATTCTATTCTATAGCGTCGTCCCTGTCATACACTTGTAACCTTTTTAAAACTTAATGACCTTTAAGATAGAATGTTCTTACACACACAGCATATAGCCTATCTGACCTGCAAATTGCAATAAATGTAAGAAACTTTGAATTTCGCGGGCTACCCTGGAGCTACGTCCGTGGTAACCCTAAGGCAACTATATGTTTCTTTTAGCCTACAATGTTTTACTGTTAAATGTCAGTATGGGTTTCATCCGGTACAGTACTGTCTGGTTGAAAGTATCAGATGCGTTAAAATAGTAAAGTGTTTTACGTGTGCGGAGCGGAAGTATCGCTTCTATAATAATGAATTACCATTCGTCGAGGTATTTTTTATTTTTACCCGACTACGGCGAAGCAAAAAGTAACCTACCTTAACAAAACAATACATTGTAACAGTAGTCAGTGATCATATGCTTTGGGGCAAAGTGGCATACGATCACGGCCTTCAGATGAGAATATTATCTTGTTATCATACTTTTTAGTTTGTGAACTTACTTTTTAACACTTGATAATATACGATTAATCCACACAGTTCTGTAGTAACATAACAATTCCCTTCACAGACTATGGAACAACATAAACTGTCTGCTATCGAACGATGCAAGACTTCGATGCGACCTCGTAGACTTATACTACACATTATACGGGCTCAAGAGGCCAATATGTGTACCATTGCCAGAGATACAGGCTATGATGAAACAAATGCACCATAAAGAACGGGAGAGGTTAGAACGAGAGAGGGAGAGGGAAAAGGAAAAGGACAGAGAAAGAGAACGCGAGAGATTGAAGGAGTTGGAACCTAAACCTGTGATTAAGCAGGAGGTTGAAGATGTAAGTATATTGATGATAATATTGGCGGGTGATGAGTATATTTTTTTAAATCTTGTTGTGTCGCTTAAATAATGGTAAAGTGAGCGAAGTAAAATAAATAAATTATCGTTTGCACTAATGCTGTTCATCTGTAAAAAGATTGAGGACATTAGAGCCTCGCTGCTAAGGTCTGTCCGATGGATAACATCTGTCAAAGACTTGCACCTCAGGTGCAACCCTTATCTATTATTCAACAGCTTGACTTTCTGATTGGCTGTTACACCCAAAGTATAAGTGAACAGGTATCTTCTAGGCACTATCGTTCAATCATAGACCTCATCCATCGCTTTCCATCAAGCTTGATCGAGGTCAAGAGCAGCATTCAACATTTAAAAAAAAAAGATCCAAAGCTATTTTGTTCTAACCACATACCGTTTTTCCTTATGCCTACCTACTTAATATAACTTAGTAATAACAATATATCTGCTTATTTATGACATGTAGGCACTATGGGTGAAATGTATTTGTGTGTACTTACTTATACAGTGCCTGAAATAAAAATGATTTGATTTAGATTTTTTTTTTTTGATTATGCTGTCTCACTCCTGGACATAGAAGGCCTTTCGCCATATATTCCACTTCTCTTGGTGTCTTTCTTAATTAAATTTAAATAATAATTCTAGGTAAAATACGAGCCTGAAGTACCGCTGAACACAGGTCTGCCTTTATCTTCGTTAGACCGGATGGTTGACGTGCCTATAGATGACATGTTACCGGTGCCACTGTCCAGTATCAAGGAGGAAGATGTCAGGATCGACGTCACTAGCGTGCCCAGTGAACTGCCCATCAGGATGTTCAGTGTAAGTCCTACAATACTGAAAAAAAAAATGTAATAATGAAAACTTGTGTCCACAGGTTATAAGGGTGTTAGAAATTATAAACCAGAGAATACATTTCTATTAATTAATTAGTTAAAAAAAAAACAAAAAAAATAGATTAATTTGGTGATTCCTTCCTAATCAGTCCACCGCATGTCTGTGGTAGCAATTTGAAATGACAGCGCCTTTATTTCGTAGCGATAAGGGTGATTTTTGTAGTTCAAGTTTTTCTCACGTGCGGTTCTCTGTGCCTCTTGAAATTAGTTGGTAACATTGAAGGAAAACAGATACACTATCAATCATTGTTTTTATTTCCATCCAGGATGACAACAAACGCGAATTCATGACTGACAACGCGGTCGCGTTGCCTGGTATACCCGGTACTTCGGGCCCGGTAGGATTCGAACCAGGCATGTTCCGACACGATAAGGATGACATGGGGGCTCCTAAGGTAAGCAGAAAATAGAATAGAAAATGTTATAGAACCTCGGAAAATATGTCTGGCTCATTTCATAGTAAAAATCAACGGATCAAAGACTTCCTTAAGCATCTGATTCGTTGAGGCATTTTAAATATAATGCAATCTCTTCTCTATAGCTAAATAAAGCTACTTAGGAATGAAACTACTACGAATAAATTTAATACAAATTACAGGCAAAGAAGAAGAAGAAAGAAAAGAAGAAGCACAAACACAAGCACAAGCACAAACACAGCAGCAAAGAGAAATTAAAGGAACACAAAGACAAGGACCGTTCCTTACTTGCCCGACCTCCCTCGAGCACGGACCACTTGAAGATCAAAGAGGAGACACGGGAGACTCTTAGTTCATTCAGCTCGAGCCAAAGTCCCTCGGAGGATATCTCTTCAATGCCTAGTAATATGAGTTTTTAAATTTTCCTACTTTTAATTATGACGTATTGTATGTAAGTAAATTATCCAGCGATGAAATGTTTGGAGGTGTAATAGTCACCAATCAGAACTAGGTTTATGGTGCGATATTGATAATCGTCATGACGATTCTTTTCTCCACGCTCATACCGTACAAATAACACTAAAATATTTAAAATAAATGCGTAGTTTCTGCTTAGTCCCCAAGGGAAAATTGCGTGAGTTTATGTAAGTATGTTTATGTGACGTTCATCTGTTATTCTACTTCATTAATCTGTCTTGTATGTTAAATGAACAAAGTTATTAACATATCAAGGCTAAAGTCGCTAAAAATAACGTCTCTTTTTGCATAATTTTAAGTCGTCAAAACAGACTGTGATGACGTATAATTGCTTCTCTTATTAGCATAAATCTTTTAAACTATGTAAAGCTGATACACAGATTGTATCTTATCATAACATTTTCATTCCTGTTAGTTCACTTTGCTACAGTCTCATTAATACCACTTATGCATTAATTCGTCGCGATGGTTGAGGATGTAAGAGTACGATAATTTACTGTCAAATTTTTAGGATCATTATGGCAGTTTCATTCTGCATTATTTGGTTCTAACTGCATGAATAGTGGGATGTTGACGTGTGATACCAATTATCTACTGATTATCACTGTGAACGAGCGCGTCGAAAAAACACACTCTTCGATTTTCAACGCTCGGCGTTAAGCAGAGGGTTGAAAATTCAGTGGGCAGTAAAACCCCGCCACGATATTTTTACGCCCATGCGGCCGTTCGGTTCACTACCTAACATACTCATGACTATATTCACGGTTCTGTGAATGATGGTGATGGTGTTCGTTATGTATGTGCTCCGGTTGACTCCGCAACGACTCGGGCTGTCCGTAAGACAAAAGTGAAGATGGTAAAATCAAAAACCGTTATCGGGATAAACTATTGTATTAAGCAGGCAGTACCACTATCTTATAGGATTAAGCTTGTTAGTTTTTCGTCGACAACAGTAGTGACACATACGTATTTGTGTAAACTAAGATGAAGTACATACATATTTGTCAGAAAAATATTTCTGAAAGTTGTAAACGACTTGGTTGTGCATTAAGCGCAAAAGATTTTCAAAGACCTTATTTTTTAGCGAAAGAACAACTGTTTACATTTAGTTCTATGTGGATAGGTATTTTGTGATTTTAACCGTTCGGATATAGTTTTAAGCTGGAGATTGAGATATTTTTATTTAAGTTTGATTTCGTAAAGTGAAAATATGTTTGGGACAAAATATTTAAACTAAAATATATTTTAAGTAAAAGTAAAAAGAAGAAAGTATGTTATTAATAAGTGAATAAAGAAATTATATGATTAATTTCAAGCTTTTTATTTTCCTTCCTAACAGGCGTTATGATAAAACTCAGGCGGAGTGAGGTTATGCCCAACTTGAACCTCGAAAAATGTATGGTTTATTTGAAGGTTATCTGGTTGTAACTTTACTCTGCGTTTATTAGCGGGTTAGTGATGACCTAAACATTATTATGAAAACCCTGAGATGTCCCACTGCAGGGCAATGGCCTCTATTCTCCTTCCACTTCTCTCTGTTTAATCCTGCTAGTGACCAGTTCTTGTTAAAGGAGTCCAGCTCATCCCGCGGTCTCCGTCTGGGCCTACCGCGACGTCGCTTGCCATTAGGAGGGCCCATTAGGAGGACCCATTGGGTCGTAAGTTTGGCCCATTGGTCGTCTGACATGCGGCAGATGTGTCCAGCCCAATTACATTTTACTGTGGCTTTCCAAGTGACATCAGTTATCTTTGTGATTGAACGGATGGTCGTATTCCTAACCCGGTCTGTTCGTTTGATGCCCAGAATACTTCGTTCCATAGCCCTATAGCAAACCAGAAGTTTAAACATTTTGTGATAGATAAATCTACATATTAATACCTACGTGAAGACAAAACTTTGGACCCCTTTTTACGAAAATTACTCGGACGGAGGAGTATGAAATTTGGCTGATTTAAAGCTTATAGCTACGTAGGTATAGAGAAAGAGTGCACTAAACTTATATTTTTACATATTAATGCATTAGAAATACATTAAGTTTTAAATGAATTATAGTCGAATTTCGCCCACTGGGCGGCCAGTAAAAAAATAAATAAATAGTATTATGTTCTTAAACTCCACTTTTACAAATTTAGATTTACCACTTGGTTTATCATGAGATTGAACTTGTGTTAATGGGTGAAAAAGATGACAAGAACATTTTATTTGCTTCCTTTGTAGAAACGTAATTCCATTTGCGTAAGATAATTTCATACGTCCGTTTACGTAAGATTAAATCGTCAGTGTTTCAGTAGGTAAGTATTTGTTTAACTAGGCGTGTTTGCGCATTCACAAACGAGATAAACGCAATCAGAATAATACGGTGTTGTTTAGGTTAAGCAAAAATAGCCCAGCGGTTAAAACGCGGACTGCGAGCTGGAGATTGTGAGTACAAACCCAGTGCACTTTTGACGAGAACTCACTCCATAATTAAAGTGGAGAATCTACGATGCTACTCTGAAAAGGAAGTAAAAAAATACTTAATTAGTCTTTTTTAGACCGTGTGACGTACTTAAATAGGTATATCGCGTCGGAATTTTATCGCGCACTAGATTTTGAACTCACGGTGTTGAACCGAGCATTGAGAATCCAACTGAGTGAATCCAGGCGCGTCGAATAAACACGTTCGATTTTCAACTCTCGGCGGTAAACAGTGCGTTTAGAATCCAGTGCGCGAGAAAATCCCGTCACGATATTTTTACGTCCGTGCTACGTGGTCTTACTCGTTCTTATTTGTCGTGACCATAACTGTTACATCATGATTAAAATGTCTGATACGTAGTTGATAAGCTATGCAGCAACTACGTATCAGATATTTTAGGACTCTACCGTTTATATTTTGCATATATTTTACTCTTAAGGCCCTGGTAATTTTAAATGTACTCGTCGTATCGTCGTTATGAGCGATAATAGTTCTAACTGCAATCCGATACGGGTTAAAATCTGTTGTAATAAATTCGAATTATAAATGAGCAAGCATTGTCGTAAAAATGCAAATAAAGTCGTATAAAATTAGATAATAACTATTTAATAAAAAAATAATCCATCACTGGATGCAGTATGGCATTTGGGATTTTATGGTATAATTATAATTGTTATTGAAGGGATAAACTGGTTTTAAAGAAAATTAAGAGGTAGCTTTGATGATTTTTTTGATGCATTAAAGTATGTTTAATTATGTTTTGAGTTCAATCACTGTATGCAAAAACGACTTGAATATATCATATATTTTTTTGCTTTCAAAATTATTTACGGTTAAAGAGATACACTGGTTTAAAAAACCAATTTTTTGAGCGTTTTCAAGAAATCACCGCCTTAATTAGCGAACTTAATTTAGTCTTGTTTAGTATTTCTTTAAAAAACTACTTCTCGAGATTTGGCGACGATTTGTTAACGCTCTAAAGCCCAGCCCTAAATCTACTAGAGCTAAACGGGGTGGCCGTTTAGCAGTTTCAAACAGGCGCGGTGCGACTCGTACCTACGTAGATAAGTCAGCGTCAAAAATATCGGGACGAACAGGCTGTTGAAAATGATCTCAACAACTAAGAAAATTGAACTTTATCTAAATTGGCTAAAGGTCTTGTCAGAATGAATTAAAAAGCGTGGGGTGCTTGTTAATTGATTATAAAAATACTTCAAAAAGCACTCCACGCTTTTTAATTTGAAATTATTTTCTGCTTTTTTAGTTTGGTTTTTAAAGCGTGTTTTTTAGTTTTGTTTATTTATTTATTATTTGGTTGTTGCGCAAGGCCCCAATAAGAATGAGGCTCTTGGCGGTTCATATTTTATAGATAGTGCTGCTGCTACACATTCAACATTCAACCGTATTAGCAGAACGCTCTACTACTAGGTAAGTCGGACCTATCGGTACTGACGTATGGGCCCCGACTTAAGAGTTGTTGGTCTTGGGTTCGAGTCCATGCAGGCATTTTAATTTGTGTAAATTATTTCTTCACCACTGCTCTTAATGGAGAGAGCTATGCTTGGAGTTTCCCTGCCTGATCGAATCAGGAACGAAGAGATCCCCAGGAGAGCCAAGGTAACCGACATAGCCCGAAGAATTGCCAGGGAACAGATGGCTGATGGGGCCGAAAAGTCCTGGAGTGGCGACCGCGTACCGGAAGACGTAAAGTTGGAAGGCCTCTCACAAGGTGGACCGATGACCTTGTGAAGGCCGCGGGAATCCGCTGGATGTGGGAAGCACAAGACCTGTCGAACTGGAGGAGGCCTATGTCCAGCAGGGAACGTGTTTCGGCTGAAATGATGACGATGATTTCTTCAGCCACTGCTCATAAAACTGAAAACATCGTGAGGAATCCGGCATGTCTTAGAACCAAAAATTTAAAAACATGTTACATCTACCAAGCCGTCAAGCCGCACTTGGTAGAATACAGCCCACTCTTTCTCGAACAGAGGAGGCCTGTCCCAGCTGTGGAAACGTTACAGGCTGATCATGCAGTTATGCAGGAAAACTTGTACATAACTCACTCACAGAACCTAACTATACCTAGCTAGTTTCATTGTGTATACATATACCGACCTACTTCTTAGCTAAGTATTGTTATTGAAATAAAAAACCATGAAGGTCCAGTGGCCCTAGTGTGAGTATCATTTAACCATCTCGATCAAAAGAATCGAGCGCGTTCGGCGCACCGATTGGTCCGTCACCAATCCAGGGCCAATCGGAGCGCCAAACACGCTCGATGCGTTTGATCGAGATGGTTAAATAAAACTCACACTAAAACCTCAAACCTCATAATAAAGTCGTAGTTAAACCATATCCAATGAACATATTTTTATTTGCCCGATTGCGCAATATAATCGTCAGATCGTCAGACAAGCTTAGTCTGAAAACTGCCTTGCCATATGCTTTACTGTGTCTACTAATACTAAATTGAGAATTCGATGCCGAAACCTCGTACGGTCAGTTGATCCCTCTGTAACTTTATACTGTGGCTTTGTATCAAATAACTTTGCTTGACTTTCTAATCTATAACAAACGGTAGGTGTACCCTGTAGACAGATATCTATCTATTGTGATGGTTAAGAGAAGGCAACAAAACGAACCGAGCTGGTTACAGATATGAGGAACGTTCTTATCAACTTGCCTTGTTTTCCATACCACCCTTAGGGAAAAAAACCAAAATCACAGCCCAATCTGGCATTTACACCGAAGTCAGGACCCTTGTATCTGGTTGACCACTTAGGTGGGTAGGTACTTAGATGCTTCAGTTTTTTTCGAACACCTGCACGCGACGTGATTAAAAGAGTTCCCAGTTTGCTCTTTCTCCAGGCACCTAAATGAACAAATCCATTGTTCAAATTCTGTTTTCGCACAGACATATCTAGTTAACCCACAGCAGGTCCACTTCTGGACATACCTAGGCCTCTCAAATCGCCATTCAATTCAACTCACACAAACATATATCGCTCATCAACTCTAACTCATCAATGGACTACGTAACCGAAATTAATTTCTTCCTATTAACTGCCCGCAGTTATCAAATGTCAATTTAATGAAACCGTATCGGGCCGAGACTCGGCGCGGACGCAGTATCGCACTCACACCCACGGAGTAGAGACTAGGGGAACTCACAAGTTCACAAGTATTCACAGCGAAGGCCAGAGTTCACTCGTGTTTTAGACAACTTCTGATAAACACCGTTATATGAGTTGATTCAGTGATTATTTATTGTACGAAAAATAAGTGAGAATATATTTTTAATTTAAGTTTTATTTCGTCTTGTGAATAACTGTGCGGAAATGGCGAGTTTGCAGAATGGATATTCAAAGAAGAAGCAGCTGGATGTGGTGGTGGTTGGTGCAGGATTGGTAAGTAATCTACCAAACCTACCAGGAATTTTATTGTTTTTTTTTTAAGGTAGTGTGTTGATAGTGTTGATTAAATTGCAGCAAATTTAAAAAAAAAAATACACAAATATCCACTTTAATGAAATATTTCATGGTCTTATGAAGGTCTGTTTTTATATTGTGAACCTGTGTGCCTAGTGTTCCAATTCCCATAAAGATGACATATGTATCTTTACCTATTTATTTACTATTCGTTGGTAGGTAGGTACCTACTTCTACTTACTTGTCTCCTATATTGGGTGAAGTACATATCTAGTGAGGTTTTCTACCTAGAAACCTACGATATTTTTGTAATACTGTGGTAGGTAGGTCTAGGTACTCTAAAACTTATAATAATTGAAAGCAAAATTGTATTATCATAGGTACTTAAGCTAAGTATACCTTATTAGTAATTATCTACCTACCTTATGTAATATAAATCTACCGAATCGCTATTGTGTTTAGTGTGTGTAACTAACATCCTAAATCTCGTAGTAAATAAGTAGTGTGTATACCTATACCTACATATATAGTACCTACTTATTTGTTTGTTTACCTACTTTTGCCTTCTTTTATTCTTTTCTGAACCTGTATGGTCCGAAGACCAGCACCCTAATTGTGTAACTCACGATTAATCATAATCTGTTTCGTGCACAGAGTGCTAAACCATTGCTTATGTTCGAAAAATGTGTCTCCTCAAAAACGTTAATAACGCAATGTATATTGTTGAACTGTCAAAATGAAACCGATTATGATTAATCGCGAGTTACGCAATTAGGGTGCAGGTTACAACGAATTAATTTAGAAAGTCATCATCATAGCCTAGCCTTTTCCTAACTTCGTTTGGATCGGCTTTCATTCTAACCGGATGCAGCTGAATAGGTACCAGTATTTTACATGGAGCGACTGCCTATCTGACTTCCACAACCCAGTTACTGGGTAACACGATACCCCTTGGTAAGACTAGTTGTCAGACTGTTAAAGTTTTGACGACCTGTTACGAGTAATGATTGTCTAGAGAGCCACGAATGACAACCGAGAAAACGGCTTAACGTTCTTTCCGAGGCACGGAGGCGTCTGTAATGATGGTCACCCATCTACGGACCTACCGCGGCAAGTGTAACTTAACATAATCAATCCATCCGTGCGGCTGATAAAACTTCTATTGCAAATTGTTACGCAACAATGCTAGATAATTGCCACCAAATTGAGAAAAACGTTTAAGAATAATCGGTGATCATAAATTCATTATTTCGTGATAAGTAGGTACGACATTCATGGAATAATTTGGTTCAATTAAACTTTGATGATTATCGATCAATTAGGTTAATTACCTTCAGACTTATCGGAATACGAAGTTGAAATGAAGAAAGATTATCTTGATCTTATGGTCTCTGAGTGTTTTTACCGAAAACGTGTTCCATCAATAAATAGATTACCTACGGTGTCAATCGATTGTTCCTGATATCAAAGACAGCCGGCCAACGAGTTGACTTGACAACAGCTGCCAAGTGCAGCAATAGCACAGATTAGTTATGATGATCATTATAATTTCAGCCAAAACACTTCCACTGCTGGATATAGCCCCCACCCCAAGCGTCGCTACATCGACTGGTCCTGGACTTCTCATATCGATCTGATTCCACACTTTTAGGAGATGGTACACGGTCGCCACTCCAGAACCTTTTGGCCCAATCGGCCATCTGTTCTGCGAGTAATGTGACTTGTCCACTGCCGGTTTAATTCTTCAGCCTAAGTCGATTGGCTACCTTGGTTCCACTGCAGATCTCATCAGTTTTGATTTGATCACGCAGGACCTGTAAAATAGACATCACTATTACCCGTTGGGTGACCCCACCTCCTTCTAATGCAACTAAACTTATTGTGTTAGTAATCACTAGGAAAACGCACTGGTCAAAGACTTTCGTCTTGAGGATACACGGCATTCTGTGGGGCAAGACAGTATTGCACAGCTTCCCGAAAGCTTGTCTCAGTCTAGTCGGATTCCCCTTGTTCGGTTGAAATTACCTAACGATTATGTTTAGGTAGGTAGTAGGACAAATCCTGGGTAAACATAATCGTCAAGAATTTCTAGTTTAGAGTCTTCGATCTTCATGGAAATGGATGGGCATTTGACATGACTTTTGATTAGATAATAGTCACTTGTGATGGCCATAATAACTTGGTCTTCTACAACTTTAAATACTTACATCTACATCGGGTTCCTTTTTTGCTAGATTTTAATGCACCCCATTCGTGCACATTTTTCTTCGTCCTCCCGCCTTTTTCGAAACAGGAATCACCCGAAACAACCGTGTCTGGTGAGGACCTGCGTCAGGCGGATGGTGAGGACGCCGTGCCACCTCTCAAGCCACTCCTCAAAGAAGGGACTTCCGCCGCTATCGTGGCGTACCCATTCATTAACATGCTCAATGGTCAATTATTTGGCTGTCATGCCATCTTTCATGCCATCTATCACCTTCCTTAGGAATAACTAGGTCATCATCATTAGTCCAGTGCAATAATGCAATTAGGTACCTAAGTACTTCCCTACTTAAGTTTTTGTGACTTGATTTTCGTGTCACTTTTTATTGAGTTTCTTAAAGAGTTAATGAATGAATTGGTTTTCTAGAAATCAATAATTTAGTCCATTGACTATTAAGTTCGTTAGATGTTTTAGACTTTGTGTCTGTCTCTAATCGACTATAACATAATAAGATATTTACTTCCAACATTGTATTTATAGCTACTCCATTAGTCTGCCTTATGACATAATCAGGCTCAGGCAACCTTTTGGGTTTTTGTATCATCATCATCTGCTGAGCCATTCCGCAACTATGTGGGGTCTGCTTCCAGTCTAACCGGATGCAGCTGACTATCAGTATTTTATATGGAGTGACTGCTTATCGTAGGTACCTCCACAACCCGGTTCCTGGGTAACACGACACCCCTTGCTAAGACTGGGTTTCAGACTTTCGGGTTTCTGACTATCCGTAACGACTGTCAATAATCCACAAATGATAGCTTTCCGAGGCACGATCATACATACCGTAAAACGGGGCTACTTTGCACAGGTTTTGGCAGAGTATTGGTATTTACTTTTAGTTAACACCCAAGATTAATGTTTATTTTATTCCAACAAAACAAAACAATGTGTCCTTTGGTAGTCTAATTCATACCTATATAAAGCCCCACAGGCCCCCCACATTTCTTTTTAAATGGTGTCAACGTTACCCGGAAGTGGGGTTTCTTTGACAAGGCATTAAAATGCAACTTATGTCAGAGATTTAAATTAAAATGTAAGGATTACTTTAACATAATTTTGATTAAGCAATTCAATACTGTGTGCATTATACCTGTATAATGCATATTTTGTTTTTATTAAAATTTCCGGAAATTTTAATACTTAAAAACAACAAGTTTTTGAGATCAATAACTCATCTTTATTATGACTTAGGTAGGTTACAAAATTATATACACTTAATCATCATAGGGACACTTTTAAACAGTATTTTAGCGCACTGTTAAAGTAGCCCCATAAACTGTCAAAATTACCCTTACTGTTAAAGTAGCCCCGTTTTACCGGTACTTAATCATAATTCGGTGTTTGATTTCAAGTACTAGGTACCTGTCTATTACAATCTACAATAGATATTATATGGTTTTAAATCTGGGAGATTAATTTCCTGTTCCTTTAAATTCCACAGGTGGGGTCTCTTGAAGCACTGTATCTAGCAAAGAGGGGCCATCGAGTTCGCCTTTATGAGTTCCGTGAAGGTTGGTATTATAGCCACAGCTGTTATTATTATTCTTTGGTTTCTTTTTCAATAGATTTTTATTTACGTGCTTAATTATGAAATCTTAAATACAATATACAATCGAACACTTAAATATACAGGTTGAAATTGAAAACATGCGACAAACCGAAATGGGAGATTGTACTCATCATTATGAACAACTTTTACTAAGGGACCAAAGATGCAATCGCAAAAAAAAAAACAGCTGTTCCCTACATTTTGACGAGTTATGCGAACATAAATGTAGGGAACAGATGTTTTTTTTTTCGCGATTACATCATTGGTCCCTTAGTAAAAGTTGTTCATAATGATGAGTACAATCTCCCATTTCGGTTTGTCGCATGTTTTCAATTTCAACCTGTATATACATTTTATGTATAGATAGATACATAGGTACCTATATTGTATAAGGAATGGAAAAAAGAAAGTAAAATCACGTTGAGCATCAAACATTTGCTTTGGTTATAGTATTTCTCAGACTTCGAAGTCTGAATTCAACTTATGGCCACTTTACCCCAGAGTAGCCAATAAGTTGTATTTGTCTGACTGACCCACTTACACGGGTTTTGAAGATACATGTAGGCACCTAACCGTATTATTTATTTATTTTCTACCTATTGAAGTTATAATGATATGTTAGAATGATGACATAAGTTGACATAACCACTGTTATCTAAGGTCAACGACTTTGTTATAGATTACTACTATAAGGTCGAGGATTTCGTTAACTTTAATGTTCGATATCAAATAAAACAATCTGGGCACTATCATAGTTATTATTCCAATTTATTTTGGACGAGTAATATTCGAGTTTTATGTGTATTTTGCAGTACCATGATCGACCTATCTTAGGTGCTTAACTAGGTAGGTACAGTCAGCGACAAAATCTATAAATTAGGTATTGAGCTAAATATTGAATTAAAATCGGGCCGGAAGTAAAATTTTAAGAATATTAAGTCATAGCTATTACATTAAATAAAATGTATCGAATTATTTTATGTTAATTTAGATCATTTGTAAAATAGCAGACATGTTTATAGATTTTTGTAAACAGTATAGTTACCTACAAAACACAACATATCTAACTTAGCTTTAATTCAATAACACTAAAAGCTTATTCTGTTTTCTTCATGTCCTAGATATCAGAGAAACCCCTCAAGCCAGAGGCAGGTCCATAAACTTGGCGCTGTCAGTGCGCGGGAGACGAGCCCTGAAAGATGTTGGCTTGGAGACACACATGATTAAGGAACACGGAATCCCCATGACAGGTAGACGGATCCACAGGACCGATGGATCCACCTACGTTATACCGTACGATGCGAACACCAAACAGGTTAGTTAAAGATAGAACAAATAATATTATGAGGGCAAGTTTTTATTGCCCAATAATTTTACGTACAGTCACCAAAAGAAATAAGTAACCAGGGTCGTCGCATATAGTTAAAGTTAAGTAAGAAATCGATGGATGTTTTCGAATGAAATTTAATTTGATTAAATATCTGTTTGTTTTCTATTAATTTAATTAAATTACAAAACATCAATCGGTTCCTTATCTACTAAAACTTCAACTAAAGGACTCCGGTTACTTATCTCTTTTGGTGCCATGCATAAGTACCTACTAAAAGTCTGTTCGCCGAGAGTTGATAAAGTCAGGGTTTCTTAACTCATTACAAATTGCGGCCCGCTAATTATTTATAGGCAATATGGCCGGCCGCCACGCCGCGTCCACTCACCGTTCAGCCTGCAGTTCACAACACCTGCGTGCCTTGCACCACGAAAACGGCGTAAGCGGGATATAAGCGACAGCCGCCATACAGTTTGCGATCGCCAATTCGATCCAGCCTGTCCCCAATAGCGATAGCTGTCCCCCTATCAGTGACGCCCTGAGCCGAGGTCCGTACCCCACAGGGGGTGCCCTCAGCGTGCAGTCGCTTAGTTTATAAATTTAGTTTGTAAGCCCTGGCTGGAGGCGTTAAGAGTAACTTCTTAATGGCAGCCCCAGGAAAGCCCGGTTCAGCAGTCACGGCCTCTCAAGGCCAACTGCGAGATGCCCAACAAAAAAAAAAAAAAACAGTTTGCGATCATTAAGCGACAGTCGCTATTCTGAGACGTATCATAATATTTATCAACTCTCAGCGAACAGACTGTAATCGTGTGTAAAATGTGACGTCTGTAAAAGTTGTGTAATAATAAAAAAAAACTCGTTTTACGTTAATGAATCTCTACTATTTGTACAGACGCCAGCACATCAAGCTATTTCAAACTGTCAAATTTTACCAATCGAACATGAACCTTATACTTTTGTAAAAAAGTTGAAAAACTATCAAAGAAATTTCACAGATTGGGGTAGTTTGATGTGCTGGCCTCTACCTATTCCGTGGTGATGGTGAGACAAGGAACATAATCCAAATAATTAAGCCTGCAATAGACCTGAACAACATAAATAGAACTTGCTAGATTAACGAAAGAGTCAACCAAAGACCTCTGTCAACCACAAAAAAAAACTATTTTGTTTACCTAGCTAGATATATTGTATGGTTTCGTTTTCCATATTTTGTTGCTTTTATCTTGACAGTTTAATAAACTATTTTATCTTATCATACATTTGGCGTATAAAAGTTAAAGTAAATATAAATAGAACGTGTAACATATGTCTCTTGCTATTAAGTAAACATGAACTTATGTATAGACCCCGTAAAATTGTCATACCACTCACTCTAAGGCTCAATTTACATTGCCGCGGAACGGAATAGAAGCGAATTTTTGTAACGAAATTGTGTAAACCCAAAGAGATTCAATAAAAATATTTCATGTCTTAATTCAGTAAATATATTTAATGTCTTTGTCTAAATCATTATGAAATTTATGTCAATTGTATAACGTACAAAGTAGATAGAGAGATGGAGACTAGAGAGAACAGTGCCGTAGCTCAAAAAGTATTATGTGTCCGGTAAAGGCAAGGCAAATCCTTGACTGTCATAAAATGACTACCTAGGTCTATTTGTGTATACTCCATTTACAATAGCATTAGACAGAAGTTAAAAAAGGTTCTTTTTAATGTACACGTACACTGTATTGTGGGTCGTAAGTTGTTATTTAAAATAAAGTATTGTAAAAAAAAAAATCCTTATTATCTTAATTAGATTTAAATCATCATGTGATTGTTTGTTTAATTCATTCGGTTTGTTGTAGGTTTGTAATGTGTAATGAAGATGTTATTATAAATAGAACATTATTTAAAATAAAAATTACTTTTTCACTTCTCATGCTCTAAAAAGACGCTAATATAGCCCTACGAAGCGGGACTAAAGTGACCACTTTAGTCCCTAGGGAGTAAAAAGTAATTCGTTTTTTAATTTCGTTCATGTGACATAGACAAACTCAAACAGCCAGTAATTATACTATTATTTATTTATTTATTTATTTATTTATTTAATACTTCATGCACAGAAATGTACAGAGGCGGACTTAATGCCAAAGGCATTTTCTACCAGTCGACCTTTGGGTGATGCAGAGACAAACAGTGGCAGGTGCAATTACTCGTGTTTTATTATCTGTGGAGGTTCATTGCGAAAATGTTGAGAGTTTTCGTTCCATGGTTTTTGCCAAGGTGGCGCCAGGTGTTTTAAATTGTTAATCTGTTACTGGTTTAGAAGAAAAAAAAGACCGCGAAAATTTCAGAATTTTTGTCAGGTGTAAATTTGTTCGGCTTTAAATTAATTTATTAAGAATGTCCAGTGACAAATATTATGTTCCTATATATATAGTTCCTTGGTGAAGAGTTTGACGTCAAGCAAAGAGCAAAAGACATACCTAATAGATATTGTGATTTTTATTTTATTAACCGATTTCAAAAAGGAGGAGGTTCTCAATTCGTCGGAACCTTTTTTAATTTTTTTTATGTATGTTCCCCGATTACTCGAAGATGGCTGGACCGATTTGGATTTTGTTTTTTTTTGTTTGAAAGGGTATACTTCCCAGGTGGTCCCATGATCATCAAGTCAGGATCTGATGATGGGATCCTGGAGAAATAGAGAGAACTCTTCAAATTTTAAAGGCACGCGAAGCGATTTAGGTATTTTTTGGAAGAGTACTTTCTCGGAGTGGTCTCATTTCAATTTGGTGAAGATCTGATGAAGAACTTTGAAGATAGGCAACGGAACTCCTCAATAAATGATAGCAAATGGACTGAGATTGCTGAAATCTCGTGTCTGTCTATTGTTTACACCAGTTCATAACATAACATCACGCCGGTACGCTGTGAAGGGGTAAGCACATGTGGACCACTAAAAAGCGAAAAAAAAATTTTTTCCATAATAAAAAACAACCGATTTCCAAAAAAACACTACAAAGTTAACAAGCGGTGACAACAAATTCAAATTCAGCTCCAAAGACACCGACTTCCGAAATTAAAGTTATTTTTCACTTTGTACTTAGTGTTTTTTTGTTAAGTAATATTTATTAGGTAAGTACATGTTTTTGTACTAAATTGACTATTTTTCTCGCACTCGAAGTGAAAAGTACAGTTTGCACCTCGAGACTAAACGCCAACTTAATATACCCTCGGTTTCATTGACTCCCTCGCACGCTCGGGAGTCAAACCACCTCGGGTATATTATGGCTTCGTTTAGTCCCTCGTTATAAAATATACTATTACTTCGTTTATCTCAGTATTTACTACGGTCTTAAATCTACCTAAAATGTTTTGCACTCCTGCTTCTACGAGCCTCTTTTTTCTAAAGCTATAATAAATGGAGTATAGGTATGTGTCAGTTAGATAGTTTCAATTTACTGAGTATGGCTGTCAAAAGTGGTAAAGCAAATTCTAGGTCGACTTTATGAAACAAAATACCTATTATATTACCTATTGTTTGACCAGTAAAGGTAGTCTTGATCATGCTGTGATTTTATGAACTGAACTGATATTACTGATTTTAACTTCGGTGTCAATATAATTTTTAGAAAGAAAAAAACAAAAACTATTTTTTATCTTTACGTTTTTTTTTTCAGAGCATTTACTCGGTGGGGAGAAACTATTTAAACGCGAAGCTTTTACAAGGTTAGTAAATAGTTTGAGAGAACTAGATGCTTGAGTACCTACTTATTGATTTTGAAGCGGAAGTTGAATGAGCCAATAATTGAAAATGATTGAAAAGAATAAAAAAAATCAATGAGAGTCCCTGAGACTGTGCTATAGTATCTAACAAGATTTTTTTTTTTGTTGGGTGGGAAATCATCAAATAACTTCTCCCGCTCTGGCTGGAGCAGGAGGGCGTGTCAGACTTTTACAGACTAAAACCCACCCGTGTTCCTGGGCCGCGGTATCTCTTTCAAACAACCCGCACCCCTGGCAGGCATCGGTCCTTGCGGACCCCACCACGTTGGTGCTGACATTTCAATGAGGCGCGCGTGGAATACAATGCGCCGTCGACCCGGGTTTGGTCCTTACCGGACAGCGAGCTACCCATTACCCGCCGTCCGCAAGCCCGCACCTACGGTGCCCGGGAATCAGCCTGGGATCTAACAAGAGGGTTGATCCCCAATTAGTCAGCCAGTGAACTAACCCTGGCAATGAACATGCACTGTTATTGTCGCTATGAAAAAAAAAACATACCCATTATACGTAGTATAGTTTCATTTGATTAAGGTATTGATTATATTTTTATAATGAACGTAATAATGACACGATAGCTGCACCAGATAGCAGGAACAGATACAAGAATAAAAATACATGATTCAATAAACGATTATATATTCGTAGGTATATTATTCTGGTTTTGGTATCAATTTGGAACGCAAATATGCGTCAGTAAATGTCAGCAAAATGTTTTGTTTTTCTAGACGATATGGACGTTAGTTTAGTGTGTATCTAATACGTACCCTCAATGTTGATCAACAAGGCACCTTTTGCATTTCTAGATTTGTTAGTCAATTTATGGAAATTAGCAGCCGTCTACAATTTATCTTTCCAGATGTTATGAATTGATAACTTTAGCCAGATATTAAGCGCAATACACACCAAAGCCGACCCGCCGACACAGCCCGTTTATATGAAAAGGCATATATAGGCTGCCGGGTTGTGTCGCTGGGCTGTGTCGGCGGGTCGGCGGCGGCTTCGGTGTGTATTGCGCTTTAGAACGAACCCTCCTTGGAGTCCACATTCGCGGGACGAAAAGTATCGCACTTGTCGCGCACTCTGGATCTTCAACGCACTTGAAAATCGAACACTGTGTTTTTGCGACACGCTGAGATGCCGTCTGTTGGATTTTGAATTCTCGGTTCTACACTGAGAATTGATAATACCGTGTGCTATAAAATCCCGCCACGAAATTTTTACGTCCATGCGAACGTGATCTTAAACTTAAAAAATAAAACTTTTGTGCCACTCTCCTCTCAGCTTGTCAGGACCACCTACATACCTACGATTTTTTAAATGGTCGGCATTCGCAGTCAGAGCAATGTTGATGGCATAGATATCTCTATATAGTCTATCAGTCAGAAGAGCATTGTATATGACACGCAGATGCTCTCTGTACCTTGTAGTTATTTTATTGTTACTATTACAGTATAATTTTCTATAAACATTTCAGAATCGGAGCAATATGAAAATGTCGAGAGGTATTTTAATCACAAATTGGTCGAAGCCAACTTGAAGAAAGGAACCTTAACATTCCAGAAGTAAGTGTTCGAATAAACAAAATAGAAACTTTTTTAGTCTAAGTATATCGGTACTCAAACATTGCGAAATATTAAACAGTATTTCGACAAGTAGCCATCTACTTGTCGCAATGCTTCCACAGGAGTTACTTAGGTATTTAGGTAGCTGAAATAGTTCCACTGTCCTTTATATCGGATTGAAATGAATCTTTTTACGTTTTATTTCCTATACATAAAATAACTGCTGGTACCTATAAACTGATAACTTATATTATGCTACTACCTACATGTAATCTATAAATATAAGTTGGTTATTAATAAATAAATAAAAACTGACACACGTTAATTTTGTCTATTTTGTTTTATTAAGTTTTGCGAAATATTTGATACATCACAGAGGCAATAAACAACGGTCTTGAAACATTGATTTAATTTTTAAAATGTCTTACCCTAACAACACACCAAATACAATGTATTATCAAGCCACACAAATGCGACTTAATTAAAACCTAATTATCTAAATTTTCTTACAGGACAGATACAGATGAAAATGTTCACGTCACCGCTGACTTGATCATCGGGGCTGATGGCGCCTTCTCAGCAGTCCGCAAGGCGATGATGAAGCGCCCCTTCTTTGACTTCAGCCAGAAGTACATCGAACACGGCTATTTAGAACTGTGCATACCAGCAGACGAAAATGGAGGCGTAAGTACTCACATAATAAGAAGCTTAACAGACGATATTATTATGTATCGGTTACTTGACATTCTTTTTCATCCACAACTCGCCATCAGTTCGCCGCTTGAAATTGTTAACCGTCACCAGTCTCTTAAATTTCCTCTCCTCTTTGATGTAATTGTACCATATTTCGAACAACAAGCATACAAATGACAAGATATAGCCCACCAAGAGAATGCCAAAGTGTATTCTCAAATCAAGAAGGGTAGTCACTGTGAAGGGTTTAGGATGTCTCTGCATGACGCTATAACTTCTCAGGCTGATTGTATTCAAATGATTCGTTATAAGACCAGCTTCATACAAGCGATGAGCGTAGTCCTGGAACTTGTCGATAAAAGGGAAACCACGAACAAGGTACATGACGATCACGTTATTGCTAGAAAATAACCAGGAATCCAACATAGGTTTACCAAGATTGTCAAGATATTGGTATTCTTTGAGTTTGTAGCTGCCTTCCATCTCGATGGCATAATATTTTTTGGTGTGTGCAACATATTGTAAAGAGCTATCAGTCGAGGTGCAGTTGTGAATAGCCTTTCCTTCTGGCAAATTCTGATTGTAAGCGTATTGGAAGTACAATCTTGAATTATCACTGATGCATGGTGAGTATGGTAAAGTTTTCAAATTTCCCACGCTTAAAGAATGTGGTTTCTCGTGCACATGAACTGTGATCAAACTGAACAGGGCTGTATTGTAAAAGTTGCTGATACAAAATGTAAACACAGCCCACCAAACCATTATCATTCTGAACTTTTTGTGTCTCGACAAGCCTCTGCCTGCGTTTCCAAAATAGTATCCCCATAAATTAAGGACCGAGAAAGTTTCATCACGAAGTCTTTTTTTCAATATCTCACCAACTAGTATAACGAAAATCATGGCGGCGGCTATCAACAACCATGTTGTTGTTCCGAACTCCCTGTATACTCTCTGCCATATTTGTTTTCGTACGGCTGGTGTGTATAAATTGTAGGCAGCGTAGTTGAAACCCCACAGGTAATCGAACAATTCCACTCTATTCTTCATTAGTATGTACCCACCAGCAGCTATGTCTGCTTTACCTTTATCTATGAAATCTAGAAGTCCAGTAGCCGTGCGATTCGATAGCACGATTCCATACGTTATTTCCACTCCGAAAGTGTCGTAATCTAAGGAAAGTCCTTCTCGCTCAGCTATAGTATCCAGGACGTATTGGTCCAGACCTGACACAAATTTGCCATACACTGTGTAGTTGCTCGATTTAGAAATAAAATTTGGTACATCATCACTTGCTACTACTTTGAAAGTGCAGTTTTTCATTCCATTGGGGACTTTATTCGGGAAGTAATTAGTAATATTCTCTGCACTCTCACAAGTGCCTAGAGTTATGATTTTATCGAAACGTTTGCCACAACTATGGTTCTCGAACGGATGGTACGTGTAAATCACTGCATCATCTTTTACTTTTTGCAAAAGGACTACGTTATACATTCTGTATTTCAACAGTGTCTGGAACACTGCCTGAAGTCCTACATTTCCACCCACTAGATTGTTCACTAAGATTATAAACTTTGCTCTGGGATTCCAGAACACGTCTCTTGTCAAGTTGAGCAAGCCAGACCAGAGATCGAGCCAGTCTTCCACCGTGATCATATAGACGTTGGTCCAGATAAACCACTCTTGATCGTCGAATGACCTTACGATGATACTGTGACAAATATCTGCCCTGTTCGTAGTTTTGATTAGTTGATCAACATTTGTATTGGGATTTACAAAAGCCGTAAGAGTGCCACAAGGGAAATATTTAGTTAGAATATTATGTATACACTTAACTGTGTTGTAATTTTGATTTGTGTAAAAGTTATGTAGATCCGGAATATTTTCAGCACAACAGGCAAATTTTACTACGCTTAAATTAAATGTTAAACAAAATAAAATCATTGTCCGTGTCGTCATGTTGTTCGTGTCAGTTTCACAGGACATACTATTTGTTCGAACTGAAAGTGGGAAATTAAATCTGTTGAAGTTTCGATGATAAATGGTATCCCAACGGTGTATTTACAATGATTTATCGCCGTTTTAGTGGCAGAATATAATTAAATAGATATTATCCCTTCATAGAATTCATTATGTTTCGTTTATAAGTTTAAATTAGGGTAAAACAATGTTTGGGTGAAATTGATAGTAGTGACTTTTTAATGTTAGTGTTTGTGGAAACAATGATAGGTAGTAAAGGCAAATCGACTTTACTTTTACTTACTTTTGAGAACAGCCGACCTGTTTAAAAGAAATCTCTCCGCGAAATCTTAAGTGATCGGCCATATTGACAGCTCACTTCAAGGTACAGAATCGACTGGCTGTTATGTTTTTAATTTTAGGGATTTCAAGGTGTTCCTTTTACAGTTTCAGATGCCAGCCAACTTCCTTCACATCTGGCCTAGAGGCGAGTTCATGATGATCGCGCTTCCAAATCAGGATTGTTCATGGACAGTAACCCTATTCATGCCATTCTCCAAATTTAAAAAAATAGACACAGAAGAAAGACTGCTGGCCTTCTTTGAGAAGTACTTCCCGGATTCAATCCCTTTGATTGGCAGAAAGAAGTTAGTTGAAGACTTCTTTGCTGGAGCACCGTCGCCATTGGTTGCAATAAAGGTGATTATGAAAACTCTTTACCAATAATGTGACGGCCAACTGAAAATAGCGCGCTTTATTCAGTAGGCTCTAAACCACTTAATGTAGTATCGATTAGCGAAAACAAAATGGGTGTTTGGGTTTGAGAGAAAGAGTCATTTTAGCCTTCACATTATAGTCGTTGAAAATCACAAGCGCGCGTACTTAGGACTTTTAAAATTGAAATACATTTTAATTGCTTTGATTGTTGTAGTATTTAAAGACCTTTTAAACCTTTTTACTCAGTGTCGTCCTTACCACGTGGAAGATAAAGCCCTCCTGATAGGTGATGCGGCACATGCCGTTGTGCCTTTCTACGGTCAAGGCATGAACGCTGGTTTCGAAGACTGCACACTGCTGGACGAGCTCTTCCAAAAGCACAACGACAGTATTGCCGAGATCCTCAACGAGTTCTCTGATACGAGGTGGGAGGATACCTTCGCAGTTAGCGATTTGGCCATGTATAATTATATTGAGGTAAGGAAAAGCATTATTAACCAACATCATTCTCTTGCCAAATTATTTGGGGTTGGTTCAAAATGATTTCTTCTTCCATACTTCTCATTTCACCACGTTTCTAGCCATATCATATTTCAAAGTCCATCCACATTTATACTCAAAACTTTCCTCACGAATTTTTCTCCATAACTCTGCATCACATGCCTAATTAGCCCATACTCATGTATTTACACATAACTTGTTCTTATAAAAACTCATATCTTTTTCTTTACTAACCATTTACAAAAAATGAGAACATTGGTGGTCTTTTTACGAACACCAATTACATAAGGCACTAAATAACTAATTTGCAGTATTCTTTTGTGGAACAAACCCTAGGTATTTATTTTTGAGTAACATCACTATGAACTCTTTGTTTTCAGATGCGGGACTTAGTAACTCGTCCGTCATATCGTCTTCGGAAGGCGATGGATGACTTCGTATTTTGGCTGTTGCCTAACTTCTGGGTGCCTTTGTACAACTCTGTGACGTTCTCCACCATGCCTTACAGTCGATGCATAAAGAACCGTGAATGGCAGGATAAGGTCAGAAGCATTCATTATATTTGAGAGGAAATCAAAATTCATAAAAAAAAAATCGTCTTTTTTTCTCCCGAAACACAGTACCTAATGTTCATTTAAAATGCATGGCATTGTCATGTAAACAGGCTGACTGTTAAACGGTAAATTATCATCCTGTGGTAGTAGTGTAAGATCGCATGATACATGGTTGTCATGATACAGACATGTGATACGGAAGAATGAGGAAAATGCCGTGAGGAAAGTTTAGAATATAAATATCGATGGCTATAAGAGTAGGCGGAGAACAAAGAAACGATGGATGGACTGTGTGAATGATGATATGGCTAGAAAGGGGACGACTACCGAGATGACGTCTAATAGGGAAGAAAGAAACATCTTACGCCGACCCTAAATTAATTGATGAACATTGAGATCCAGATTCCAGTAAATTATGATGTGAAAACCCGCCAGTCAAAGGTAAAATTTCTTAAAGTGCCACGTAAAAATATTATTTATGGTAGGCGCACTGCATCCTTCACAATACCCGTCTTATTAAACCAAATCTCTATAGACATTCGCGACTCAATGAACAGGAAAAACGTAAAACACAAGCTCAAAGAATATTACCACTCCATTTTACCTTAATTTCATAGTACCCCGTTGAGTAATTCCAGACCATGGCATGCTAAGATAGACCCCAGAGGTCTAATAGTGTGCCTTGTTTAATTATAAGAACAAAAACTTGAGTTTTCAAATAAAATGAATAAATAAATAATCGTCGTAAGGCCAAAGAAACCAGGGCCGTTCAAAAGCGCGTTGAGTCGATGATATCGGCTAAGTTGCGGGATGAGGACAACACCTGGATGAGGGACACACGGAACCGGGATGTATGGGAGAAGAAAGGGCATGCCTATACCCAGCAACGGGTGATGAATGATGATGACCTTAACAGCTGTCGCTACGAGTAGGCTAACGTTCTTAAAAACTAGACCATCAAAAATTGACTAGCTGTATTTAAAAAAAAAAATTTTTTCCTCATTTTTAGAAAGAAAGAAAGAAAGAAATTTTATTTGCTCGAATATGTGTATACATACAGAATTAAAATAATACATGCATGCAAGATCTTAAAATAAAGAGTGACTCACGACATGTCTGCCATTTCTCATGGCGTGCAAATATCTAAGGTACATTTAGATTTTGTGATTGAAGTTTTTTATTTGTTTGTTGTTTAATAGCCTTAAATTTTCTCTTATCTTGTAGCTTGCTGCAATGATTACTATATACATATTAATATAACTACATCCATACTTACACGTGCTATCTATAAGTCAACCATTTATGACGGAGATCGGAACTGTTTCTCCTAAACACAGGTTACTTTGTAGCTTATCTAGGAGAACAGTACGGCACCCACTAACTAGAAAAGTATGCGTGTGGTCCTTAAGTAATCTAGTCCTAATTGAACAGTAAACTTTATTATTATTGTAAAAAAACACAACAAATTCTAGCACAATCAGCTAGAAAACGAGCCTGTAGTAATAATAATATGTTTATCGCTCGCTTATCCTCTTATCATGTTTTTCTTCTTTCTTTTGCAGATACTGAAGAGAACCTTGTCATTTGCTGGCTTAGCAGCGTTGGTTGGTGGTGCTTTTGCCCTCAAGATCAAACATTATGGTTTATAATAAATTTTTAATCACGTGCGCTTTCTTTTTAATTATTCAAAATCAAAATCAAAATATTTTATTTCACATAAGCCTGCATGGGCACTTATGAAACGTCAGAAGCTAGGTGCACGGTTCCAATTTGTCGCTTCCTATGGAGAAGAGCTGGCAAGAAACTCCACGGTTACTCTTTTAAAAATAATTGGCTTTTACAATGTTTTCAAATTACAGTCATAATAGGTATGGGAGGACAGTGCAGGCCAGTCAATAAGTACCAGGTACTTAGAGGAATGAAAATACCGAATAGAAAAACGTCTACAAATCTAGTCTCTAAGGCCTACAACGTTCTCTCATTCACAATATGTAAAAGAATCTACCTATATAAAATAAATCTATTTGAACCAAGTGACATGATTTCGATGACAATCACTAATAATAAATAGTAGTAAAATTGATGTATAATGTCAAATAATGACGAGAATATGTCAGACATTGTAAAAAAAAAAAGAATAAAAATTAACATTGCAATTTGGGAGCAGTTAATAGACTTTCACACAGTTTTGCTGTTAATGAGGTATTATCCTGAAACGATGAAATAACCAGTAACAAGTTACCTATGCACCATGGAGTCCATAAAACTTAGCGAATTCTGCTAACGCAGCCTGAAAAATGGTCAATATCGAAGTAGGTTCCTAAAGAAGATCTATGAAAATTTATTTCAATAAAATACTTCACATTATGTTCTGGGTACGCTCGTTCGATTTCCATCAGGCGAAATCAAGTTCAGGAGAGGAGGGCTCATTTATTTGTAGCTGCTGTCATTCGTTCGGCAACACAACCTTATACTGTGTGTTGCTCTGTACCTTTCAATAGGAATACAGCCCTCAAAGAACAGCTAGTCATGAACTCATGAGTTTACGTTTGTGCGAGTATGCACGTAGGTAGGTAAGTACTTATTAGGAACTATTTATTTGAAGTTTTTCAATGGCAAAAAATAACAATTCTATGGCATTAATTCTATCTAGTCGGATTAATGGTCGCAAGCGACACTTCTGAGCATGAGTTCCTGGATTTGATTCCCGGGTCGGGCAAAGTGTAATTGGGTTTTACCATCTGAGATTCTGGATTTCTGCCCAGTTAATGGCAATAGGCTATTGCCATGACTTAAAGATAACTTTGAACTTACTATAGATACCTCTGCCCAACTTTTCGAGGAAAGAAGGCGTGATCTTTATGTTCACATTTAAACTTTTTACTTAATTCCTTCATCCACACGCACACCTGTTTTAGGGCGCAAGAAACTATTCAACAGGGTTTATCTACTTACCGAACACTAAAATAGAGGGAGAGAGAGAGTATTCGGATCTATCTAAATAAAAAACAAATATAGGTAGGTCGCCCGAGAAGTGTACTTATGTACACCAACAATTTGGCAGTTATGTCCCATTTTATAGCGGGCGAGCCTGTTTCCATAAACCAGAATTCGAGATGGAAAAGACCAATAATACTTTGCCCGACACCAGAATCGAACTCAAGACCAAAAACCAAAGAACTCATTTACAAAAAAAATGAGACGTTTAAATCGAAATAAAAAAAACTAGTCTAAAAAATGATTGCTATCAATAATCGCAGATAGCACTGCATTCATAGTTAGGCATATAAATGCCGTTCCATTTACTCAGTGAAAGCACAATAAATCCAATTGGCAATAGGGAAATCACGGCCATTTCTCAGTGAATCCGTTCTGTAGCGCTAGTGTTCATTTACTACGCAGATCCCTTAATCTGCTTAAGAATGACTCTGCTTATTTAGAGTTTCTTTTATTCAACTTTCAGGCCATTTACAATGCGCCTTTATAATGCTGAGAACTTGTATATAATATCAATTTAAAATATAACTCTTTCTAAAGGTGCTCGTAAAATAATAGGTCGACGTTATTTTTTTGCAATGGCATTCAATTGCTGTCAATAATTTTGATGTTTTGTCGTTTTGTAGGTAGTGACTTAGTCATGTCACTCCCTACAAAACTAATAAGACGGTGCAACTTTCATTGCTGTTTTTAGGTTTGTCCTTGTAAATCAGGCTTTAATAAAAGCACAAACGAAATACAGCTTATTTGAATAGAAAGAAGAAAACGCTTAGTCATACTATCATAGAAATTGATATCTTCAGAAACATTGAATGGAAAAATTGATATCTTCAGAAACATTGAATGGAAAAATTGATATCTTCAGAAACATTGAATGGAAAAATTCCATCTGCATTATTCTATTTGTTTCCATTTCAACCTAGATTAAATCTAAAAGCACTCGGGGTGTTGAAATGCAAGTTTGTTCAGCATTGGATAATAGCCGTGATTTTGCTCATTCAATATGCAGCGAAAGTTGTGCTCTGCGCCGCGGCATAATGGACGCACAGCTTGAGGGAATCGAGACGTGAAATGAGTGAACTAGGCTATGTGTCTCTAATCTAGATGGCAAATATTTTTTTTTGTTGAATCTCTAAGAGTTTAAATACTCTTTTTGCGAGTTTTGCGTCTTTATTTCATAAAAAGAGTGCCTAGACAAAGTGACATTCTGTCAGGAATAAGGACGATGGAAAAGTAAGAAATGTATTTTATTGGCAAAAGTTACGGAAAAGCATATTTTTGCGATATCCTTCCAAAATTAACCAGATTATAGTGTGTTACGCAATTTGCATGCTGTTGAAAGTCGTTCTTGACATACGAAACGTTTTGAAAGCGATTGCCACTAGTTTTGAGGTTCTCGAGTGATTTTGTGGTGGTATCTATTGAGTAATGGCAATCATCTTATGTAGGTGGTCATTGTAAGTTATTGATTAATGCTCGGTTCCTATAAACAAAAACGAATGGTGTTGCTTACCAATGGTTGCATTTTTTATTTCCAAACTGGGCAAATAAATAGTTTCGTTAGCTAATTTCACCTGTGATAGCTACTACTGTGATAGGTATTATGTACGTACCTACTTCATTATTGGTACAGATACAATAGTCTTAATTTTAACCTACAACTGTCATAACTATGTAGGAGCACACTTAACATAGTTGTGTCAGCTAGAAAATGCTGCCTTCGAAGTACCAGGTTGTCATAACTCTGTAGGAGCACACTTAACATAGTTGTGTCAGCTAGAAAATGCTGCTTTCGAAGTACCAGGTTGTCATAACTCTGTAGGAGCACACTTACCATAGTTGTGTTAGCTAGAAAACGCTTTATGCCTTCGAAGTACCAGGTTGCCATAACTCTGTAGGAGCAAACTTAATATAGTTGTATCAGCTAGAAAACGCTTTATGCCTTCGAAGTACCAGGCTGTCATAACTTAGTAGGAGCAGTCGTGTCACATAGCAACATTTCCTTCACTTATAGAAGACCACAGCATGCACAATATAGCTAACAACTAAGCTAACAAAGTAAAAATATTAATTAGATCAGTATCATAAGTCATAAGTATTATTTTACCGAACTATATTTCGCCGATTTACAAAACAACTTTTTGCTATTGGTCGAAGCCTCTTTTGAACTTTTTTAATTTGCCAAACGATTTATTTTCCGTATTTTCACCACACCGAAACAACATTTTACGGAATATTATTTGGTTACAAATTTTTATCCCGGTAGTGCATTCCCGTGGGCTAATTTCTATAAGTCCATGTTAGCACGGATATAAAAATATAGCGGCGAGATTTTTTAGCGCACTGGATTTGTAATGCACTTCTCAGCGCCGAGAGTTGAAAATCGAACAGCACCTTTATTTTTTCGCCGATAAGGGATGCACTCTGTTGGTATCCCAATGCTCAGTGTTGAAACTCAAGTACGCGATATTCTTACGTCCGCGTCCGTTCGAACGAGGTCTACTTGACAAGCCAATGCTTCGTTGAATTCAAAATCGTCACTCGTGGTTCCGACGGTTATCCAGAATAAAAGTTTATTTCTCTATTTACTTGACCCTAACTCACAGAACCAAACAGACAAATTAACTAACGTCAGTTATAAAAAAAAAAACAGATAAAACTAAAGTTTGAATTCCTAGCTTTTTGGACGAGGCGTTCCCAGGTTTCACGCTCGAATACCATGGCTCGACGAATCAACAGTGTGCCCGCCAACTTAATTGGAGCCCGATTTTGACATAAAAAAGAAAATGGCGAACTACTTTGACGTTAATGAAAATTTATCGGTCGGTTGCATCTGTATGCTACGATGCCGGCACTGCTGGGTGATCCAAATCTGTAATTTTGGATTCAGTTGTAATATAGATTTGTAATATACAAAGCTTATTTTAATACTTAGGCTGGAGATTTCAGTATTTAAGCTACATTTAGGGGTTTATATAATATAGTAGGTACCTAATAAAGAAGAAGTGAAGGCTTTTATGAAGGAAATCTTCCTTTTCTTATTTCTATTGTCAAGCAAAGTTGTATTTCGGGTTAGTCTGACTTGACCTTTACTGATTATGATTTTGTAAACCCATATTTGTAACGGTGGCGACTCATATTTTAATCAACATACAACCTGCACCGTAATTGCGTAACGCACGATCAATCATAATCTGAATCATTTTGAAACAGATTGCTAATCCATTGGTGATTCATATATGTTCGAAAAAGGTGTCTGCTCACCAACATAAATAACGCAATCAATATTGTTGAACTGTCAAAATGAAACAGATTATATAAAAAAAAAACATTTATTTCAGGCCAGTTTTTACACATACACCCATAGTATTAGAAAATAAAAAACAAAAATAAATTAACTTTGATAATTGATCGTGTTTTACGCAATTAGGGTGCTTACTCTTATCTGCAAATTGCAAACTAAACTGAATTCCTCGAGATATTGGCGAAAAAGGTTTTGAAATTACAGTTACAAGAAACTCTATTTTTAGTATTGTAACGCACTTATGGTACCAGTGGAATTGCAGCTTTCTGTATGCGATAATTATTATCCCTGATTACCATCAGGTATGATTAATCCCTCACATGTCAAGTGAATACCAGGTGTTCCGATAACAATAGGATTTCTATTGTGTCTGGTAATTTGACGTTTATTCTGAAAATGGACAACGTCGCAAATAGCTGTCAAATATTTCACTGTTTTGATTAATTTGGCGATATTACTGTATGGAAATACTGTACGAATAGTGACATAAAATATTGATTATGAAATGCAATAATTAATATCTTAACACCGAATATTTAGTTTTAGATGAAAAAAAAAGAACTTGGAGGAGTCCGGATTGAGCCCTCGACGCATACGGTCGCCTCTGCTCCCGCGCACCAGCTGTTGACTTACAACTTCGAGTTTCGAAATCAAACCCTGTTTTGGTGTGCGTGTCTCTGTGTAGCTTCATGTGAAATTGGGTAACTATACAACGTGTAACATCACTAACGCAAGACCTCAAATACTCCAATCGAGCATTGAGCTAAAAGCTTATTAGAATGACTAAAAATCTCTTTAAGGTTATTGAAAATCGCTATTGAAAATCGGGTTGACACTTGTACTAATGTATGCCTTTAAAATGGAGTCTCATTCCCTTGATATAAGATCAAATTCTCTTTGGCTCAATCAGAGGACTTGTGTATATTCAGTTACACCTTGTATAAGACACAAAACAAGTAAGTAAAACTGATTTAAGTGCGCTTCAGCGTGCAGTGGAGACTGGCTGCTGGAGAACGACGGACCCAGAGGCTGACCCGGTGAGACAGCTCTGATTATTACAGGGATTCGTTTGCTATACTGCATAAGGTGGACCTTGCTTTGCCGAGCGCGCTCTCTGAAAATCACCTCAAGCAGTGTTTGTGGGCCAGCGTGTTTACACCCACTATAATAGGGGGGAAGAATTGATTCACGCCATTATTCTAGCACAAAATACGGTACCGTCCATGACGCCGTACTTAGGGATCTTACTGTTGTAACACTGCAACGAATTCCTCACATTGGATTGCAAGCGGCCACGACCAAAAAAAAATTCATTCGGAAACAGATGGCCAAAATAGGTGCCACGAACTCTTAAGCAGAAAAAGCACAATTAAAAAACGATGCCAACAGGCCACGAGAAATGCCAAATCATTACTACCATTCATACTAAACTCAAAGATGGACTGGAAGTTAGTTAGACATAAGTACCGAATGGTTATCGAACCTTGTATGATATATGGCTTAAAAGTATCGACCCTCACCAAGGCAAACAGATCAAGACTCAGAAGATATGAACGAGTTATCATGAGAGATTTGATTAATCACGCCAGGAATAAACCAAGAACTAAGAAAATGCACCAAATCTTAGACGGATAAATCGTAACAAAACGTATCAAGAATCACAGGATGTGCTACTTAGCACACGTCTTCAGACGGGATACACCACACCTATTACATGCAGCAATGCAGTATAAGGCGAAATCTAAGAAGGTCGGACGACCTATTTACACATGGAACGATAACCTAAAACAGGACATGAAATACTTCGACATGGGAATCACCTTTTCACGAAGGACATGAAATGTCCGGACGGTATAGAAAAGAGCTAAGAAAACAGTTGAACATATCCAAGAAGCTCGACTTGTATCAACATGCCGGCGACGTTGTGAAAAGATGCCTATAAATAAATACCACCCGTCTCTCCACTAGTCCAATGCTTACTCAAGGATGCATATCCGGTAGGCTCGCAATCCTTTCCTATCCTAAGGGCACGTCTACCTGACCATTACCGCGCCCCCCGGTCTACTTCTTGATATGCAATGGCCTCTGTAACACCATGAAGTATGAGGCTCCAGGGGCTAGTGCGAATCTTGGGGTTCATTCGTTTAATCGGGTCTGGTCAAGCCACGTTGGGATCACGTTGGGACATTACATACATACATTATATTACATTAGATGTAAAAAAAGAACTTGGAAACTTTCTAAATGCCTTTTTTACACCTAAAACGGTTACAACATCAAATTTAGTGTTTTAATTGCAAATAATTATTCATATTTTAGGTTACTAGTTAGCGATATTTCAAACTTCCATATTAAATGCCTTTTTTACACCTAAAACGGTTACAACATCAAATTTAGTGTTTTAATTGCAAATAATTATTCATATTTTAGGTTACTAGTTAGCGATATTTCAAACTTCCATATAGTAATATTAACAAATTAATAAAAACAGGTAAATATTTGACAGCTGTTTGCGACGTTGCCAACTTTCAGAATAAACGCTCTTTAAGCCTTAGTATTGGGTGACATTAAATAAAAATTAATTATAAAACACCGTTTATTAGTCGAACAATTTATCATTTTTGGGATTTTGGCAACATAGTAGGTAACTATACACTTATATTTTTATAACCACTTAAAAACCCAGACGTTTTTTTTGTTGTTGTAAAATTTCCTTAATTGAACGTAACTTCCTAGTTGTCGTGATCAGATCCTTGGGAGTGACATTTAGTATGGGCTGAGTTTGCTCTTGCATTGGCATGTTGTCCTCCTGCGAAGGCCGATGATTATGTTCACACGGTGGAACATGATTCTTCTCATTCGACTTGTTAGTCTCCACTTGCCAAGGTCTGCGGGAGTGATTATGCGGTCGGCTAGAGGTGTATCTTGGTGGTAGGGGCGTATAATATATGCGTGGTCGCTTATATGTGTATTTGCGTGGTGGTGATCTCGAAGGGGTAAATTTGAATACTGGCCAACGGGTATATTTGGTAGGTCGCCGTTTGGTATATTTGTGTAGTGGCTTATGGGTATGTTTGTGTGGTGGCCTATGGGTATGTTTGTGTGGTGGCCTATGGGTATGTTTGTGTGGTGGCCTACGGGTATGTTTGTGTGGTGGCCTATGGGTATGTTTGTGTGGGGGTCTATGGGTATGTTTGTGTGGTGGCCTATGAGTATGTTCATGGGGTGGCCTGTAGTTTTCCTGTTCCACAGACGTTTCGGTCTCCTCAGACGTTGTATCTGAAATCTCATCAGACTTTATAACTGAGGTCTCCTCGGGAAACGAAATTTGAGATTCCTCAGATAATGGATTGTGAATATCCTCTTGCGGTTGTTCGGAAATCTCCTCTTGTGGTGGCCAATGGAACACCTCCTTAGATCGCTCCTCAGTATTCTTATACGGTGGCCTGTGGGTATGTTCATGCAGTGGCCTATGGGTATGTTCGTATACTGGTCTATGAGTATGTTCCTGTGGTGGCAAATGGGTATGTACGTGAAGTGGCTTGTGAGTATGTTCGTGTGGTGACTTATGGGGGTGATCGAGTGGTGGCTTGTTCACTTCTTCAGACGTAGGACTTTGAATCTCCTCCGACAATTTTTCTTGAATATCTTCAGATGTTGTTCCTAAGATCTCGTCAGATGGGGGATTATGAATATCCTCGTGTGCTGGTTTATGGGTATGTTCATGGGGTGGCCTGTGGGTATGTTCGTGTGGTGGCTTATGGATATGATCGTGTGGTGGCTTATGGGTATGTACGTGTAGTGGCTTGTGAGTATCTTCGTGTGGTGGCTTATGGGTATGTTCGTGTGGTGGCTTATGGGTATGTTCGTGTGGTGGCTTATGGGGGTGATCGTGTGGTGGCTTGTTAACTTCTTCAGACGTAGGACTTTGAATCTCCTCCGATAATTTTTCTTGAATATCTTCAGATGTTGTTCCTAAGATCTCGTCAGATGGGGGATTATGAATACCCTCGTATGCTGGTTTATGGGTATGCTCATGGGGTGGCCTGTGGGTATGTTCCTTTGGTGGCCTATGAGTATGTTTATATGGTGGCTCATGGGTGTGACCGTGTGGTGGTTTATTGATTTCCTCAGACCATGGACTTGGAATCTCTACAGATATTGTTTCTTGAATCTCATCAGATGTCGTTTCTAAGATCTCGTTAGATGGGGGATTATAAATATCCTCGTGTGCTGGTTTATGGGTATTTTTATGGGGTGGCTTGTGAGTATGTTCGTGTGGTGGCTTATGGGTATGTTCATGGGGTGGCCTGAGGGTATGTTCGTGTGGTGGCTTATGGGTATGTTCGTGTGGTGGCTTATGGGTATGTACGTGTAGTGGCTTGTGGGTATCTTCGTGTGGTGGCTTATGGGTATGTTCGTGTGGTGGCTTATGGGGATGATCGTGTGGTGGCTTGTTCACTTCTTCAGACGTAGGACTTTGAATCTCCTCCGACAATTTTTCTTGAATATCTTCAGATGTTGTTCCTAAGATCTCGTCAGATGGGGGATTATGAATATCCTCGTGTGCTGGTTTATGGGTATGTTCATGGGGTGGCCTGTGGGTATGTTCGTTTGGTGGCCTATGAGTATGTTTATGTGGTGGCTCATGGGTGTGACCGTGTGGTGGTCTATTGATTTCCTCAGACTGTGGACTTG
This sequence comes from Antitype chi, assembly GCA_947359405.1. NCBI lineage: Eukaryota > Metazoa > Arthropoda > Insecta > Lepidoptera > Noctuidae > Antitype > Antitype chi. The sequence goes on from OX375812.1 coordinate 16,872,556, forward strand.
GAATCTCTACAGACTTTGTTTCTTGAATCTCTTCAGATGTTGTTTCTAAGATCTCGTTAGATGGGGGATTATGAATATCCTCGTGTGCTGGTTTATGGGTATGTTCATGGGGTGGCTTGTGAGTATGTTCGTGTGGTGGCTTATGGGTATGTTCATGTGGTGGTTTATGGGTATGTTCGTGTGGTGGCTTATTGATTTCCTCTGACGTTGGACTTTGAATCTCCTCCGACAATTTTTCTTGAATATCTTCAGATGTTGTTTCTAAGATCTCGTCAGATGGGGGATTATGAATATCCTCGTGTGCTGGTTTATGGGTATGTTCATGGGGTGGCCTGTGGGTATGTTCGTTTGGTGGCCTATGAGTATGTTTATGTGGTGGCTCATGGGTGTGACCGTGTGGTGGTCTATTGATTTCCTCAGACTGTGGACTTGGAATCTCTATAGACTTTGTTTCTTGAATCTCTTCAGATGTTGTTTCTAAGATCTCGTTAGATGGAAGATTATGAATATCCTCGTGTGCTGGTTTATGGGTATGTACATGGGGTGGCTTGTGAGTATGTTCGTGTGGTGGCTTATGGGTATGTTCATGTGGTGGCTTATGGGTATGTTCGTGTGGTGGCTTATTGATTTCCTCTGACGTTGGACTTTGTATCTCCTCCGACAATTTTTCTTGAATATCTTCAGATGTTGTTTCTAAGATCTCGTCAGATGGGTGATTATGAATATGCTCGTGTGCTGGTTTATGGGTATGTTCATGGGGTGGCTTGTGAGTATGTTCGTGCGGTGGCTTATGGGTATTATCATGGGGTGGCTTGTGAGTATGTTCGTGTTGTGGCTTATGGGTATGCTCGTGTGGTGGCCTATGAGTATGTTGGTGTGGTGGTTTATGGGTATGTTCGTGTGGTGGCTTATGGGAGTGATCGTGTGGTGGCTTGTTCACTTCTTCAGATGTAGGACTTTGAATCTCATCCGACGATTTTTCTTGAATCTCTTCAGATGGTGTTCCTAGGATTTCCTCAGATGTGGGATGAGTATCCTCGTGTGCTGGTTTATGGGTATGTTCATGGGGTGGCTTGTGAGTATGTTCGTATTGTGGCTTATGGGTATGCTCGTGTGGTGGCCTATGAGTATGTTGGTGTGGTGGTTTATGGGTATGTTTATGGGGTGGCTTGTGAGTATGTTCGTGTTGTGGCTTATGGGTATGCTCGTGTGGTGGCCTATGAGTATGTTGGTGTGGTGGTTTATGGGTATGTTCGTGTGGTGGCTTATGAGGGTGATCGTGTGGTGGCTTGTTCACTTCTTCAGATGTAGGACTTTGAATCTCATCCGACAATTTTTCTTGAATATCTTCAGATGTGGTTCCTAAGATCTCGTCAGTTTGGGGATTATGAATATCTTCGTGTGCTGGTTTATGGGTATGTTCATGGGGTGGCCTGTGGGTAAGTTCGTTTGGTGGCCTATGAGTATGTTTATATGGTGGCTCATGGGTGTGACCGTGTGGTAATTTATTGATTTCCTCTGACGTTGGACTTTGAATCTCCTCAGACAATTTTTCTTGAATCTCTTCAGATGTTATTCCTAAGATCTCGTAAGATGGGGAAATATGAGCATCCTCGTGTGCTGGTTTATGGGTATTTTTATGGGGTGGTTTGTGAGTATGTGCGTGTGGTGGCTTATGGGTATGTTCATGTGGTGGCTTATGGGTATGTTCGTGTGGTGGCTTATTGATTTCCTCTGACGTTGGACTTTGAGTCTCCTCAGACAATTTTTCTTGAATCTCTTCAGATGTTATTCCTAAGATCTCGTAAGATGGGGGAATATGAACATCCTCGTGTGCTGGTTTATGGGTATTTTTATGGGGTGGCTTGTGAGTATGTGCGTGTGGTGGCTTATGGGTATGTTCATGTGGTGGCTTATGGGTATGTTCGTGTGGTGGCTTATTGATTTCCTCTGACGTTGGACTTTGGATCTCCTCATACAATTTTTCTTGAATCTCTTCAGATGATATTCCTAAGATCTCGTAAGATGGGGGAATATGAACATCCTCGTGTGCTGGTTTATGGGTATATTCATGGGGTGGCCTGTGAGTATGTTCGTGTTGTGGCTTATGGGTATGCTCGTGTGGTGGCCTATGGGTATGTTCGTGTGGTGGCTTATTGATTTCCTCTGACGTTGGACTTTGAATCTCCTCCGACAATTTTTCTTGAATATCTTCAGATGTTGTTCCTAGGATTTCCTCAGATGTGGGTTCAGTGTCCTCGTGTGCTGGCTTATGGGTATTTTCATGGGGTGGCTTTTGAGTGTGTTCGTTTGGTGGCTTAATGATTTCCTCTGACGTAGGACTTTGAATCTCCTCCGACAATTTTTCTTGAATATCTTCAGATGTTGTTCCTAAGATCTCGTCAGATGGGGGATTATGAATATCCTCGTGTGCTGGTTTATGGGTATGTTCATGGGGTGGCCTGTGGGTATGTTCGTGTGGTGGCTTATGGATATGATCGTGTGGTGGCTTATGGGTATGTACGTGTAGTGGCTTGTGAGTATCTTCGTGTGGTGGCTTATGGGTATGTTCGTGTGGTGGCTTATGGGTATGTTCGTGTGGTGGCTTATGGGGGTGATCGTGTGGTGGCTTGTTAACTTCTTCAGACGTAGGACTTTGAATCTCCTCCGATAATTTTTCTTGAATATCTTCAGATGTTGTTCCTAAGATCTCGTCAGATGGGGGATTATGAATATCCTCGTGTGCTGGTTTATGGGTATGTTCATGGGGTGGCTTGTGAGTATGTTCGTGTGGTGGCTTATGGGTATGTTCATGTGGTGGCTTATGGGTATGTTCGTGTGGTGGCTTATTGATTTCCTCTGACGTAGGACTTTGAATCTCCTCTGACAATTTTTCTTGAATATCTTCAGATGTTGTTCCTAAGATCTCGTCAGATGGGGTATTATGAATATCCTCTTGTGCTGGTTTATGGGTATTTTCATGGGGTGGCTTTTGAGTGTGTTCGTTTGGTGGCTTAATGATTTCCTCTGACGTAGGACTTTGAATCTCCTCCGACAATTTTTCTTTAATCTCTTCAGATGTTGTTCCTAGGATTTCCTCAGATGTGGGATGAGTGTCCTCGTGTGCTGGTTTATGGGTATGCTCGTGTGGTGGCCTATGAGTATGTTGGTGTGGTGGTTTATGGGTATGATCGTGTGGTGGCTTATGGGGGTGATCGTGTGGTGGCTTTTTCACTTCTTCAGATTTAGGACTTTGAATCTCATCCGACAATTTTTCTTGAATATCTTCAGACGTTGTTCCTAAGATCTCGTCAGATGGGGGATTATGAATATCCTCGTGTGCTGGTTTATGGGTATGTTCATGTGGTGGCTTATGGGTATTTTCGTGTGGTGGCTTATTGATTTCCTCTGACGTAGGACTTTGAATCTCCTCCGACAATTTTTCTTGAATCTCTTCAGATGTTATTCCTAAGATCTCGTTAGATGGGGGATTATGTATATCCTCGTGCGCTGGTTTATGAGTATTTTCATGGGGTGGCTTGTGAGTGTGTTCGTATGATGGCTTAATGATTTCCTCTGACGTAGGACTTTGAATCTCCTCCGACAATTTTTCTTTAATCTCTTCAGATGTTGTTCCTAGGATTTCCTCAGATGTGGGATGAGTGTCCTCGTGTGCTGGCTTATGGGTATGGTCGTGTGGTGGCCTATGAGTATGTTGCTGTGGTGGTTTATGGGTATGATCGTGGGGTGGCTTATGGGGGTGATCGTGTGGTGGCTTGTTCACTTCTTCAGATTTAGGACTTTGAATCTCATCCGACAATTTTTCTTGAATATCTTCAGACGTTGTTCCTAAGATCTCGTCAGATGGGGGATTATTAATATCCTCGTATGCTGGTTTATGGGTATTTTCTTGGGGTGGCTTGTGAGTATGTTCGTGTGGTGGCTTATTGATTTCCTCTGACGTAGGATTTTGAATCTCCTCCGACAATTTTTCTTGAATATCTTCAGATGTTGTTCCTAAGATCTCGTTAGGTGGGGGATTAAGAATATCCTCGTGTGCTGGTTTTTGGGTATTTTCATGGGGTGGCTTGTGAGTATGTTGGTGTAGTGGCTTATGGGTATGTTCATGTGGTGGCTTATGGGTATGTTCGTGTGGTGGCTTATTGATTTCCTCTGACGTAGGACTTTGAATCTCCTCCGACAATTTTTCTTGAATCTCTTCAGATGTTATTCCTAAGATCTCGTTAGATGGGGGATTATGTATATCCTCGTGCGCTGGTTTATGAGTATTTTCATGGGGTGGCTTGTGAGTGTGTTCGTATGATGGCTTAATGATTTCCTCTGACGTAGGACTTTGAATCTCCTCCGACAATTTTTCTTTAATCTCTTCAGATGTTGTTCCTAGGATTTCCTCAGATGTGGGATGAGTGTCCTCGTGTGCTGGCTTATGGGTATGGTCGTGTGGTGGCCTATGAGTATGTTGCTGTGGTGGTTTATGGGTATGATCGTGGGGTGGCTTATGGGGGTGATCGTGTGGTGGCTTGTTCACTTCTTCAGATTTAGGACTTTGAATCTCATCCGACAATTTTTCTTGAATATCTTCAGACGTTGTTCCTAAGATCTCGTCAGATGGGGGATTATTAATATCCTCGTATGCTGGTTTATGGGTATTTTCTTGGGGTGGCTTGTGAGTATGTTCGTGTGGTGGCTTATTGATTTCCTCTGACGTAGGATTTTGAATCTCCTCCGACAATTTTTCTTGAATATCTTCAGATGTTGTTCCTAAGATCTCGTTAGGTGGGGGATTAAGAATATCCTCGTGTGCTGGTTTTTGGGTATTTTCATGGGGTGGCTTGTGAGTATGTTGGTGTAGTGGCTTATGGGTATGTTCATGTGGTGGCTTATGGGTATGTTCGTGTGGTGGCTTATTGATTTCCTCTGACGTAGGACTTTGAATCTCCTCCGACAATTTTTCTTGAATCTCTTCAGATGTTATTCCTAAGTTCTCTTTAGATGGGGGATTATGTATATCCTCGTGCGCTGGTTTATGAGTATTTTCATGGGGTGGCTTGTGAGTGTGTTCGTATGGTGGCTTAATGATTTCCTTTGACGTAGTACTTTGAATCTCCTCCGACAATTTTTCTTTAATCTCTTCAGATGTTGTTCCTAGGATTTCCTCAGATGTGGGATGAGTATCCTCGTGTGCTGGTTTATCTGTATGTTCATGGGGTGGCTTGTGAGTATGTTCGTGTTGTAGCTTATGGGTATGCTCGTGTGGTGGCCTATGAGTATATTGGTGTGGTGGTTTATGGGTATGTTCGTGTGGTGGCTTATGGGGGTGATCGTGTGGTGGCTTATGGGTGTGATCGTGTGGTGGTTTATTGATTCCCTCAGACGTAGGAGTTTGAATCTCATCCGAAAATTGTTCTTGAATCTCTTCAGATGGTGTTCCTAGGATTTCCTCGGATGTGGTATGAATATGTTCGTGTGCTGGTTTATGGGTATGTTTATGGGGTGGCCTGTGAGTATGTTCGTGTGGTGGATTATGGTTCTGTTCGTGTGGTGGCTTATGGGTGTGATCGTGTGGTGGCTTATTGATTTCGTCAGACGTAGTACTTTGAATCTCCTCGGAATTTTTTTCTTGAATCTCCTCGGAATTTTTTTCTTGAATCTCTTCAGATGTTTTTCCCAAGATCTCGTCAGATGGGGGATAATGAATATCCTCGTGTGCTGGTTTATGGGATGGCCTGTGAGTATGTTCGTGTGCTGGTTTATGGGTATGTTCATGGGGTGGCTTGTGGGTATGTTCATGTGGTGGCTTATGGGTATGTTCGTGTGGTGGCTTATGGGTGTGATCGTGTGGTGGCTTATGGGTGTGATCGTGTGGTGGTTTATTGATTCCCTCAGACGAAGGAGTTTGAATCTCATCCGACAATTTTTCTTGAATCTCTTCAGACGGTGTTCCTAGGATTTCCTCGGATGTGGGATGAATATCCTCGTGTGCTGGTTTATGGGTAAGTTCATGGGGTGGCTTATGAGTTGGTTCGTGTGGTGGCTTATGGGTGTGATCGTGTGGTGACTTATGGGTGTGATCGTTTGGTGGCTTACTGGTGTGATCATGTGGGGGCTTATAAATTTCTTCAGACGTAGGACTTTGAATCTCCACAGGCATTGGTTCTTGAATCTCCTCAGATGTTGGTCTATGATTATCCTTGTGTGGTTGCTTATGGGTGTGCTCGTGTGGCGGCTCATGTGTAGGTTCCTGCGGTGGTATTATGATTTCCTCTGGCGGTGTTTTTGGAATTTCCTTTTCCAGTGGAATGTTATTTTCTTGTTGGATTTTCTCCTCAGACGTTGAACTTTGGGTTTCCTCAGATGTTGAACTTTGGATTTCCTCAGATGTTGAACTTTGGGTCTCCTCAGACGATGTGCTTTGAGAAGTTTCAGGAGCTGGTCTATGAATATCTTCGTGTGGTTGCATTTGAATCTCCTCGGTATACTCATACGGTGGCCTAGATGAATGGTCGTACGGTGGCCTTTTAATGTTCTCAGGCGTTGGCGTATGCATTTCTTCCTTCGATGAGCTGATTTCATCATAAACAGGTTCGTTAAAGTCTTCGTTAGCTGGCTCGTAGATTGATTCGTATGTTGGTATGTAAACTTCGTTACTCGTTGGTGTATGGTTTGCCTCATTCGGTGGACAATAGATTGCTTCGTAAACGGTCCCATTTACTTGTTCGCACATAATTTTCTGAATCTGCTCCGGCGATGGCACATAGGTGCCCTCAGACGTTGAATTGTTGGTCCCTTCAGGTAAAAACAATTGGATATCTTCAGATGATGAGCAATAGATTGGCTCAAATATTGTGCCATTCATTTGTTCACACATCATTTTTTTTACCTGTATCTTCTCGGATGTCAGCTTGTGGCTTTCCTGTTGCAATTGTTCGTCTGTGTCCTCAGACGTTAAATTTTTGATGTCCTCGGGCATTGATGATTGCATGTCCTCAGGCGTTGGGCAATAAATTGCCTCATATATTGTCCCTTGTATTTGTTGGCACAATTCTTCTTGCGTTGGTACGTCAGACTCCTCAAGCGCAGGCACGTGGGACTCATTATAAAGCGAAGGGCAATAAAATGCCTCAAATTTGGACCCTTGCATTTCCTTGCACAACATTTCTTGCATTTCTTCAGGTATTGGTAAGTTGACATCGATTTTCTTTGACTCTGGCTTATAGATTTCTTCAGATTCTAGACTGTGGGTTTCCTCAGTCGTTGCATTTTGGGTATCCTCATACGTTAGGCAATAAATGATTTCATATATCGTGTCACGCATTTTCTTGCAAATATTTGCTTGCATTTCCACAGGCGATGGGCTAAGAATCTCTTCAGACGGTGGTCTATGCGTCTGCGCCGTTGGCTTATAAGAGGGACGTTGGTTCTCTTGCGATGGGCAATAAATAACCCCGTATATCGTCCCAATCATTTCTTCGCACAAAATTCCTAGTATTTTCACGTATATAGGCACGCGAATTTCATGCATTAACTTCTGGACCTCCTCAGGCATTGGCTTTTGGGCTTCTCCGGTCGTTGGGCAATAAATCGCCTCGTATATCGTACCATGCATTTCCCTACACAGCATTTCCTGAATTTCATCGTGCGTTGGCAAGTTGATATATTCAGTTGTTGGGCAAAGGATTGACTCGAATATCGTCGCATGCATTTCATTGCACAACTCGTTTTGTATTTTCTCCTTTTTTAGTGTATTATTTTCAGGTTTTGGAAGGGTAACCTCCTGCGATGGGCAATAAATGATTTCATATATTGTTCCGTGCATTTTAATGCAAATCTTTTCTTGCATTTCCTCTGGCGTCGGGCTAAGGATCTCTTCAGTCAGTGGTCTATGAACCTCTTTGGACGTTGGCATATTGCTTTCTTCAGAAATTATAATTTGATTCTCCTCTTGCGATGGGCAATAAATAACCTCGTATATTGTCCCAGTTATTTCTTTACACAAAACTGACAATATTTTCTCGTATATAGGTGAGTGAATCTCATGCGTTGATATCTGGATCCCTTCAGGCTTTGGTTTAAGTATTTCCTCGTTTTTTGGGCAATAAATTGCCGCGTATATCGTACCATGCATTTCCTCACACATCATTTTCAGCATTTCTTTGTGCGTTAGCAAGACTATATTTTCAAGAGTTGGACAAAAGATTGATTCGAATGTCGTCCCATGCAATTCTTTGCATAATTCATCTGGAACTTCATCGAGCATCTCATCGCCAGGGATTGAGTTTGTGATCTGCTCATGCATTTGTATATTGGTATTCTCATGCTTTTGTAAATGGCTATGCTCATATGTTGTTATTTGGGTTCCTTCATGGGTTTGTATGTGGGCCATCTGGTTTTCTGCTATGGGGGCTTTCACACTTGTTTGGAATCGGTTTACCATATCATTTACTGGTGCATGATTTTCCTCATGGCTTGTCCCAAACTGGTTGTCTAATGGACGGTTACTTCCTTCTGGCGGTTCATTTTGCGGATCTTCGTTATATGGTTCATGTTTCGCCATATATTTAGCTTTTGATTTTTGATTATTTGAAAACAGATTGGAGACTGGAGATATTACAGGTGCAATTTTTTCCATTACATAACTGTATGCTTTTTGTGGCCAATCGAAAAATCTCTGTTCAATCACTTCTGGGTAATTATACTTACTGGAGCTAATACTTTTATTAACTCTAAAGTTGCTAAAATGTTGTGGATTATAGCGCGACGATCCCCCAGCAACTAATTTTGAATGAAACGGTAATTTTTTTAACAAACTTTGTCTGAGCAATGCAAAACGCTCGGCTTTATTTTGTGGGAATGGTCTTCCAGGATAATAGATCAATGAGAATGAAGCAACATGGCAACTACAATGTAGTATTAGAAGCCAGACGGCAACTGCAAAAGAAAACAATGTTAATGCAGGTCATTGCAGGTGGCAGTTAAATTTAGTAGACAGACAAAAAAAAAAACACCTCAACAAAATGAATCCTACTGATGATGTTTGGATGTTTGTAACTCAATCACGCAAAAACGGCTGAACTAAATTTGGATGAAATTTAGCTCACAGATAGATTATAACCTAGATTAACACATAGGATAAGTACTTTATATCCCGGTAGTACGTTCCCGCGGGATTATTCCCGACTTCCACTCGGGAGAGGCCGTGGGTGGAAGCTAGTATCACTTAACATGACATCACGGCGTGTTTCCCCTAAGGGTTGGGCAGAAGTGTACTTATAGTTCACCCATATTTTGCTAGTTAAGTAACGAATACCCTCATCATCGTCTGCCCAAGCTTTTTCCAACCATGTCGGGCTCGGCTTCCAGTCTACCCGGATGCACCTGAATACCAGTATTTTACATGGAGCGACTGAATATCTGACCTCCATAACCCAGTTGTTCCTAAGTGTATTTTGGGGTCAGCTTCCAATCTAACCGGATGCAGCTGAATGGTTTGAAGATGACAAACACAGAATTACGTTTTGAATACGTTTCGTGAGTTGCGGCGCGTGTGGAGCCATGTACGCCGCAAATCACTAAAGTATGGCTTCAATCCTGAATGTTGTTTTTTTTTTAATCCATACAGCCAGTGTCAGTCGCGGTGTTAAAACCAATGTAATGATAAGGACCCCTGATATTTTTAAACCTGTTCTCTTGCTCATTCTCTTTTCATTAAGGGACTATTGAAAAAGGAGAGAGTTTCCAGTTAATTTGGCTTTATTCAATAGTGACTTAAAACTCTGAATCGCATAAATATTTTAATTAATTTTACTTACGTGGTTTAATCTTCATGTTCCTAGCCACATTTATCGCGCGTGTATGCCAATTAATGAAGATACGATTGCAGTTTCAATCTGAAGCTAATTTGCAAGTAATTACTAATTATATAAACATACATTACAGTTAACCAATAATGTGTAGTTAATTAGTAACGGAAGAAAACCGGATGACGTTAAAAGACAAATAACAAAGGCAGATTCTGTTGAGCTTATCTTTAAGCCGTGAATAAGATACGAGGAAGTTTTCTTTTTACCTGATTACGGCGAAGCAAAAGAGGAAAGAGGGTTATGGTTTTGACCGGTATGTATGTATGTAAGTATGTTCATCTGTTCCCCCATAACTTCTAAATTACTTACCATAATTTGACAAATAAGGTATCATTGGAAGCGTCTAGATTGTCCGCTGTCAACTGAAAGGCTTTCAGATTAGAACATTTTCTTGTTTCATAATTTTTAGAGCGAGATTTGTTTGCACTCGGGTTTTAGTTTTTGAACTATTTTTTTTTAAATATAGGTACACAGTACTAACATAGTACTAGCGACCCGCCCCTGCTTCGCATAGGGGCAGTAGCTACATTAAAATTCAGCTACAAAGACACCGACTTTCGAAATTAGTTATTTTTCGCTTTGTAGTGTTTTTTAGCAAACTATTTGCTTAACAGGATTCTCCCCATTGGAACTAGATTATGTTATTTGAGTTGATGCAATAAACATTTTTATATTTATATTTATATTTTTTGGAAGTCAGTTGTTTTTTTTTTTGGAAAAAGTTTTTTTACTAATACTATACCTATGGATTGTGAGAACCAACTTGTAATCTTAAATAAAGAATATATATATAAAACTAGACGGTATATTGTGCCTGCTGCAAACTTTTGATATATTGAGTTAGGCGGTCTTGTTAGTTAACCGTTGATTTCCAGTGAAGGTAGTACAGACGCCAGCACATCAAGCTACCACAATCTGTCAAATTTCTTTGATAGGTTTTCAATTTTATAGCGTAATCATAAGGTTCATGTTCAGTTGCGAAAATTTGACAATTTGGGGTAGCTTGAAGTGCTAGCGTCTGTACATAAAGCATGAAAAAACTTTAAAATACTTTTACCTCTTTTTGCATAGCAGTGTAGCATATAACTTTATTGCAATTGCTAATGCAATAATTATAGTGAACAGTGGAAATTAGTGTAAAATTTATAATACATAAGCCCTAAAGGTGCGCGTGTACGCGTACACGAGCAACTAAAATTGCTCCATCCTGGGCAACTCTCGTCAACTATGACGTCACAACTACATCCAGCAATTTAGGGCAGTGGCAACATGTAGCAACCTGTTGCCAGAGATACGGCCACACAATATCATGCAATATGGAGCAACTTAAAAAACTAGGCAATACCACCGCCACCTCCGCCGCCGGCCGGTTCCTCTCACAAAAACGAGACGTAGTTATACGTACAAACAAGATACAAAGAAAATTGACTAAACATTTCCAAACCGATTGAATATTCGGCAACTCATGAAATATATGGAGCAATTAGAAGTAATATTCCCGAAACATATCCGCAATTTATTGTTGTTGCTCCAGATTGCTCCACTTAATTGATCCAGATTGATCCATTAGTGTTGCCGAGCAATAACCGCGCAAAAAATTGCCCGTGTAAGAGCACCTTAAGTTATTCGCTCATGTCTAAATAAAGTCATAACAAGCAGCAAGTTAATCCCTCACAGAATACCAAACGAACCTGCCATTTTTGCTAGAAAGCACAAGAAATCGTTGCAACTGCAGAGAAACGCAAACTTCGACCTGTCGAGAAGAGAAGATTTTGTTTTAAACTAGCCAGCAAGTTGGAATACTACGAACAACTTGTTTTATGATGTTAGTAAACGCAGTTGTGATAGTTGGGCTTCGGGGCTAACTTTTAATTAGACAGGTGAAAGGCTAGCCGGTGTATTCTGTGAAATCTCATCAAACTTAGGTGGAGGAAGTTAGCTGTCATTTTACCTGATGACAGGTCAACAGGTCACTTCAAGCTTCATTCACCTAAGTTTTCTTGGTGAGATTTTTACAGAATAGTTCGGTTCGGTAGATAGGAGTGTCCGATAACACCTAGGTGTACCTACAAAACTAGGTAGGTACCAATGATAAGTGTACTTGAGCGTCCCTCACATTGGCAAACATTTTGCACAATATTATGAAGTTTTCGTTTTGTGGAAATAAATTGAAAGTGTGAGGAGAAATATTGTGCAACAACAGCGATATTCAATAGGTACTTTGTGCAGCGTTCAAAACTTTTCTAAAAGTTTAGAAAAAATTGCAAACCCTTACATATTTTTTCATCATCAGTATTTTTTATAAAGTGTAGGTTCCAGGGTCAGTTCACGAAGTTGATTACGATGACTAGGTAGGTGGATTCTTCAACGAATTTCTGATCCACAGCTTTTTCTTATTAAAGGCCTCCATCAACGCTGTACACAATGCAATGTGCAAAGCTACTATGAAACTTGCAACCTCCGTGAGGTCAATCCTTGGGTAAAGCGACGTAGGCAGTTATGGCCGAGTATAACGAAAGGCGCCGTCCTTCCATCGGGATTTTTTTTATCGACACTGAAATTTTGTGCCATATTTTTGTGAAGTATAAGGGGGTCCAGCAACATTCAATATTTTGCACAACATTTTAAGCGACATTGGGAAGCTTTAGTACCTACGTCAAAATATTGGATCAGTTGCTGCAGTATTGATGAAACCTTACTTTTAGTTGGAGCAAGATTTGGTTTCGATGAGATAACCTACATACCTAATAATGAAAAGAAAGCAGCCAATCAATGAAAACTTTATTTAATTTTATGTTATTACTTAGTGGTACCCCTCATATGTCTGCATAATGTGGTTAAAGAAGATATTGAAGAATGTTTGTACGATTGTCTGTTGGTTTGGAAGGTGGAGGATATGGTGTTATGGCGCAACCTGGGAGGGCGTGTATCCAGCAGTGGACTGCGATAAGCTGAGTTGATTTATTGATACGATCAAAATTGTACACAAAGACTGGGAATTTTCTTTAAACGTCGTGGCTAGGCGCCTTAATCGGGATCAAATTTCGTCGCATCGACCATGGCGTGGATCATACACCTTCAGAAGGTGGACCGATGACCTTGTGAAGGCCGCGGGAATCCGCTGGATGTGGGAAGCACAAGACTGGTCAAAGTGGAGGAGCCTGGTCGGCTTATGTCGAGCAGTGGACGTCTTTTGGCTGAAATGATGATGATGATGATGACCATGGCGTCCATGTGATGAAGACGTAGAGACACAGTCTGTAAACCTCATAGATGTAAATTCGCATTCACTAAGAGATTCTTCTGCTTTCAAGGCCCACATTTGTACAACAGACTCAATAAAGATCTGAAATTCTATTCATATCCAAGTAACACCTTAAAAAAAACGGTTACAAACTGGCTACTTGGACACAATTATATTGACACCGAGCGGCTTCTTCTTTCTGGAGAAAAGTCCTACTAATTAAATGCAACTATCCCTCACTTACTCAACACACACACTCCACACACTTCACCACCACCACCACCACTCACCATTTGTTTTTTTGGCTTTTGTTTAACTCCTCGTTGATTTTATTTTACTAATTTTTTTCATGTATTATTTGTGACCATTTTTTGGTTTTATGTATATTTGCAATGCCTTAAATATATGAATCAAGGGTTGGGACTTGTGCCCTTAATACAAGTTATTCTGATAACTTAGCAAGGGTGCAAGTTACGATAGCTTCTAGTTCTATGCTTACAATTAAGTCATATGTATGTAACTTTAAGTAGCTGTATTGGTTGATACGAATAAATACTATTATTATTATTATTATCGGGAGTGTACTTTTTCTCAGCTCTTAGACTGGTTTCAGCTACATTTACGGGCCAAAGCCAAGTAAATGCAGCGTGTGGTGTGTATTTAAGATGAGGGTGTATTTTCTTCCTCTAACTGCATGAACTTCCTAACTATTCTGCAGGTGTTTAAGATGGCAGCTTTCTGTAGGTTAATATAAACGGATTCTTCTAAATCTATTAATTTCAGACTACGGAGAAGATGATTGGGGATAACGCCTGTTGTGGAGAGAACTATAGGGATAACGTACACTTTTTCTTGTCTCCATATTCTTGTGACTTCTTCTTTAAGGTCAGCATATTTACTTATTTTTTCAGAAATGGTTTTTTGTACGTTATGGGTATTAGGAACTGCGATGTCTATGAGGTAGGTGGTTTTTCTTATTTTATCCTGTAGGATTATATCTGGCCTATTATAGTGGATAGTCCTATCTGTAAGTATGGCGCGATCATAGTACATTTTGTGTGTGTCATTTTCGAGGATAGTTTGTGGTGCGTACTTATAATATGGAGTGTTAGTGTTTTGTATGAGACTATGTTTGAGTGCCAATTTTTGATGGATAATGTTGCAAACCTGATTGTGCCTGTGAGTGTAGTCTGTCTGTGTGAGGGTTATACATGCTCCTGTTATATGTTGTATGGTTTCTGATTGAATGTGACATCTGCGGCATTTGTCGTTTGTGATGGTAGGGTCTTTAATGATGAATTTTCTATAGTTCTTGGTGTTAATGATTTGATCTTGTATAGCAATGATAAAGCCTTCTGTTTCAGGAAAAAGGCTACCTATTTTAAGCCACTTATTTGATGCCAATTTGTTTATGTGGGACTGTTCCAGGTCATGAGGATGTCTACCGTGAAGGACTTTCTTCTTCCAATTATAAATTTTTTGGTTTTGCGGGTCACTGATGCTTATGTCTTGTATATTTTGTTCCTTTAAGTTCAGCGGGGTGTAATTAAAATCGTTTAAGGTAATAGCTTTGTGTATGTTACTTGTGCGGGATTTTGTGTGGAAAAATGTTTTGAGCCTAGTGATTTGTTTCTGCCAAAGGTGATGTATGTCGATTAGGCCTCTCCCTCCATTTTGTCTTCTGATGGTGAGTCGTTCAATCGCAGATTTAGGATGTAAGTTGTTGTGTTTTGTAAGTGTTGTGCGTGTGGTTCTTTCTAAATGTTCGATGTCAGTTTTTGACCATTTTATTACTCCGAATGAGTAGGTCAATATGGGTATGGCAAAGGTATTCAAAGCTTTTATAAGATGCTTTCCAGATAACTGTGTTTTGCAAATTGCGTTAATTCTTCTCCGATATTCTGTATTTAGTGTGTGTTTAATTGCTGTGTGATCGAGTCCCTTAAGTTGCTTGTAGCCTAAATATTTGTATAGATCTGTTGGTTCCATAGCTGCTATTGTGTCGGTGTCGCTGACTTCATAGTTGCCGGGTTTTACTTTTCCCTTTATAATATGCAATGTCCTACACTTGTCTAATCCAAATTGCATATTAATATCCTGACTAAATGTGGTCGTCACTTCTATAAGAGTTTTCATTTCTTTTTCGGTTTTAGCGTATAGTTTAATGTCATCCATGTATATGAGATGCGAGATAATAGTTTCTTCGGTATTGTTTTTAAAATTATATCCAGCCCGACACTGATTGAGTAAGTGAGACAAGGGGTTCAGAGCGAGACAGAACCAAAGAGGGCTCAAGGAATCCCCCTGGTAGATACCCTTCCTAATGTGTATCTGTCGAGTTATGAGATTGGTGAGTCGATTATTTATGTGAAGTGTGGTTTTCCAACATGACATTACAGTGCGCAGGAACTCAATTATTTTGGAATTAATTTTATATATTTCTAGGATTTGGATAAGCCAAGAGTGTGGAATGCTATCGAAAGCTTTTTGGTAATCTATATAAGTACAATGTAGGTTTCTATTTTTTGTGGCGGCATGTTTATGGATAGTAGAGTCTATAACTAACTGTTCTTTGCACCCCATGTGGCCTCTTCTGCACCCTTTTTGCTCCTCTGCTATCATATTGTGGTGTTCAATGTGTGAGTTGATTTTATTAGTTATTGCTGAAGTTAGTATTTTATAAATTGTGGGTAGGCATGTTATTGGTCTGTATTGGGAAGGCTCTGATGTGTATTTGGTTTTAGGAAGCATGTAAGTTATGCCTGTGGCAATGAATTCGGGTATAGTCTGTTCTCCTAATACTATATCCGTTAAGTTTTTTGCTATGGCTTTGTGTAGTATCGTTAGCTTTTTATACCAGAAATTTTGTATTTTGTCTATACCCGGTGACTTCCAGTTATGTAGTTTAGCTGTTAAATATGTAATGTCAGCTTCTGATATCTCTTTAAATTCCATTTCACCTATTGTTCTCCATTTTGTTGCTTCCTCTGAAATCCAAGTTGCTTTGTCATTGTGATGTACCTGTTCTTCCCATATGTTAGACCAAAATCTTTCCAATTGTTCTTTTGAGGGTGTGTCTGTGTCGTTCTCTGTTGTAGAATCGGTGTGTGGTTTCTGTATATTTCTATAAAATATTTTTTCATTCGTAGCAAATATGGCATTATCTTTTTTGCGCTGTTGTGCCTTCAAATATCTCCTAAGTCTATGGGCTTTGAGCGCCAATTTCTGTTTTAATGTGTCTAAAAACTCTTCAGGATTTCTATTGTTACTTTCGTGTCTAGTGTGTGTAAAATTGTTGTTAAATATTGCTTCAACTCTTTTAACGACTTTATGTGATCTGCAGCCATTGATGTAATGTGTAAGTCTGCCACAGTCTGCTCTTAATTTTTCAATGTCTTTTTCTAGTCTCTGTTGCCATGATGGTTTGGCAGTGTCTCTTTGTATTGTGTTTCTCGTGTGTTCAGTGATTTTAAAGTTGAGCTCTTCAGAAATAACAACCGCTGTGCAATAAATTAGGGTGTGTATATCTATCAGTTGTGTGTCATTAGATAAAAACTGTTTAAAAACTGTTTTAGTATATCTTTATTATTATTTTTGTAGTGTTTTTTCTTCTCAGCTCTTTGGCTGGTTTTTGCAACATTTACGGACCGAAGCCAAGTAAATGCAGCGTGTGGTGTGTTATGTTTAAGATGTGTTGTGATGAGGCCCTATTTCGTTTTCATCTATTTGCATGAACTTTCGGACAATGCGACATGTATTTAAAATTGCAGCTTTTTGTAAGGTGATATAGAGGGTTTCTTTTAGGTTAAGTAATTTAAGGCTATGAAGAAGGTGATTTGGGATGACGCCTGTTGTGGAGAGGACTATAGGGACCACGTAAACTTTTTGTTGGCGCCATATTCTAGTTACTTCCTCTTTGAGTTCGGCGTATTTACTAATTTTTTCAGATATTGTCTTCTGAATGTTATGTGTGTTAGGGACGGCAATATCTATTAGGTAAGTAACTTTATTTATTTTGTCTTGTAATGTTAGATCCGGTCTATTGTAGTGAATTGTCTTGTCGGTGAGTATGGCGCGGTCGTAATAAAGTTTATGTGTGTCATTTTCTAGGATAGTTTGTGGTGTGTAATTGTAATACGGAGTGTTTGTGTCTTGAATGAGTGTGTATTTGAGTGCTAGTTTTTGGTGAATTACATTTGCTACCTGGTTGTGCCTGTGTGTGTAGTCTGTCTGCGTAAGAGTTGTGCACGCTCCTGTTATGTGTTGAATTGTTTCTGGTTGTGTGTGACACTTGCGACATTTATCATTTGTTATTGAGGGGTCTTTGATGATATATTTTCTATAATTTTTAGTGTTAATAATCTGATCTTGTATCGCAATTATAAATCCTTCAGTTTCTGGGAATAAATTGCCTATTTTCAGAAACTTATTTGAGGCTACTTGGTTCACATGGGATTGTTCTAGGTCATGAGGATGTCGGCCATGAAGTACTTTTTTCTTCCAGTCCTCAATTTTTTGTTTCTGAGGGTCTTCGCTAGTAATTTGTGGAATATCTAGCTGTTCATTCAAGTTAAGTGGGGTGTAGTTACTATCATTTTGAACTATGGCTTTATGAATGTTACTAGTGCGAGATTTTGAGTGAAAGAATGTTTTCAGTTGACAGACTTGTTTCCGCCATAGGTGCTGGATGTCTATCAGGCCTCTCCCTCCATTTTGTCTTTTGATAGTAAGTCTTTCTATTGCAGATTTAGGGTGTAAGTTGTTATGTTTGGTAAGGGTGGTGCGTGTGATTCGTTCTAATTGTTCTGTGTCTGTTTTTGTCCATTTAATAACTCCGAATGAGTATGTCAAGATGGGGATGGCAAATGTATTTAAGGCCTTGATGAGATTCTTACTAGACAGTTGTGTTTTACATATGGCATTTAGTCTCTTTTTGTACTCTGCAGTAAGTGTTTCTTTAATCCTAACATGATCTAGTCCCCTTAGTTGCGTGTACCCTAAATATTTATATACGTCGGTCGGTTCCATTGCTGTTATGGTGTCTGTGTTATTTATGATATAGTTTCCGGGTCGTATCTTGCCGCGCATGATATGAAGTGTTTTACATTTATCCAGACCAAAATGCATGTTTATATCTAAGCTAAACTCTGCTGTAGCTTCTACTAATTTTTTCATATCTTTTTCAGTTTGCGCGTATAGTTTAATATCGTCCATGTAAATGAGATGTGAGAGTGTTGTTTGTTCTATATTGTGTTTGAGACAATAGCCGGCCCGACAGCGCTGCAGTAGATGTGACAGAGGGTTTAGTGCTAGACAAAACCAGAGGGGACTCAGTGAATCACCTTGGTAGATACCCTTCTTGATATATATTTGTCGCGTTGTGACGTTATTGTGATTGCAATTTATTTGAAGTGTGGTTTTCCACAGTGGCATTATGTTTCGAAGGAACTCTATTATTTTTGGATTTATCCTATAAATTTCAAGTATATGTATCAACCAGGAATGTGGAACACTGTCGAAAGCTTTTTTATAATCTATATATGTACAGTGTAGGTTTCTATGCTTCGTGGTGGCATGTTTATGGATAGTAGAGTCAATAATTAACTGTTCTTTGCACCCCATATGGCCCCGCCTGCATCCCTTCTGCTCCTCTGCCATTATGTTGTGGTGTTCGATATGTGAGTTAATTTTCGTTGTTATTGCTGATGTTAATATTTTATATATCGTGGGTAGGCAAGTTATTGGTCTGTATTGGGAAGGTTGTGGTGATTTTTTTGTTTTAGGTAGCATGTACGTTATACCTGTTGCAATAAAATCGGGTATATTTTGTTGACCTAATATAATTTCTGTTAAGTTTTTTGCTATGAGTTTGTGTAATGAAGTTAACTTTTTGTACCAAAAATTGTGTATTTTATCTATACCAGGAGATTTCCAGTTATGTAATCTGCCTGTTATGTGTGTGATATCGGACTCGGTAATCTCTACAAATTCCATTTCATGAATAGCCTTCCATTTTGTTTCTTCTTCTGCTATCCACGTTGCTTTATCGTTATGTTGTTTTTGTTCTTCCCAAATGCTAGACCAATATGTTTCTAGTTGCTCTTTTGTAGGTTGGTGAGGTGTATCTGTGTTAATGTCATCATTTGTGTCGTTGTCTGGTTTGTGTAAGTTTCTATAAAATATTTTTTCATTTGTGGAAAATATGGCATTATCGTTTTTGCGCTGTTGTGCTTTTTTGTATCTTCTGAGTCTATGAACTTTAAGAGCTAGTTTTTGTTTTAAGGTATCTAAGAAATCTTCAGGTTTTCTGTTATTATTTTCGTGTCTGGTGTGCGTGACATTACTTCTGAATATAGCTTCAACTCTCCTTACTACTTTACTTGACCTAATATTGTTAATGTATTGTGTTAGCCTACCACAATCGGCTCTTAATTTTTCGATGTCTTTTTCTAACCTCTGTTGCCATGCTGGTTTGATATTATGTTTTGGTATCCCGTTTCCGGAGTGTAGCGTGATTTTAAAGTTAAGCTCTTCAGATACGACTACCGCTGTACAATATATAAGTGTGTGTATATCTATAAGTTGAGTGTCGTCGCAAATAAATTGGTTAAGTATGTTTTCATTAAATAAGTTAACTAACCGGAAAAGATTAGGACTATATCGAAGTTTAGGTAATTTTGGTCGAACTGCTGGGTCCATCCCAGAGTATTCTGCTAAGGTTGTTCTAAATCTGTCATGTATTTCTTGGATATATGTATCTGTTGTCAGATTTTGATCCACAACAATTATGGTCTCAATATCATTTTCTAGGGTTAGGGTTATACATTCGGTTTGTGTGGATGTGTGTGATGTTTGCGTGTAAGCTTGTGATTGGTTGTATGATTGAGACTGAGTATATGATTGTTCTTGGGTGTGCGATTGTGCGTGTGATTGTTCAGCAATGTCGGTTATGTTTTGCGACATTGAGATAGCGTTAGCGCTTGTATTAATTTCTGCTTCTTGTAATTGTATTCGTGTTTCTTCTTTTAATTGTTCTATTATTTCTTGAGATAAAAGCTTATTTCTAACTATAGCTCTTCTTTGATCTGAGATTCTTTGTTCTGAAACGGTTATTTCAGGATAATGTCGGGTAAAAAGTTCATGCAATTGTTGTCTGTAGGTGGTCATGTCGGTCTCTAATTTAGTGATATAAAAGTAAGTTCGCATGATAAATAGGTTAACTTCTTTGCTCCATCTCATGCGAACTCTTGCTTTTCCAGCCTTGGTGGACGCGGGTAAAAAGGAACTAGCCTCCCGCGCAACATTCAAGGTCGGAGTGGGTGGTATTGAATTTAAACTAGTAATAGGAGGTGATGATACTGTGGGTGACGATGGTATAGATGGTGATGATGGTCTAGAAGGTGTGTAAGATACTGTGCTTGGACTATACGGTTCTACAGGGGTGTTTGTCCTGTCCGTTAGTCTGTCACCATCGTCACTGATTTCGGCTGTAGCATCTTTGTCGGTGGGAGCCCGCCTGTTCAACTCCTCACCGCTGACGGTTCGCATGCTGAGACACTCAGCGTCAGCTCCAAGTGCGCCCCGGCGATCGCCCCCGGGCAGCGGTCCTATTCGTTTTCTTTTTGAACGTGTCTCCATTTTTAAGTGGGTTTCCAGAGCCACGTTAGCCACGCCAGTAATTTCTCATTCGTGTGTCCGCCCCCTACGTGATTAGATGGTCAATCAGGACGTGTGGTTGTTTAGGGGGCTTATTATTATTATTATTATTATTATTATTATATGTATTCTTGTTCTTCATTCCAAAATTAGTATGGAGCTGGTATTCGATTGTTCGTCGCTTCACTACGTGTGAAGATGAAGAAGGTGCAAAGAACCAGCAAACGCCTGAAACAATTTTTTTTTTGTTTGTTGTTCTCTTTTATGCCTTCCTACGGAAGAATAAAGAATAAATATTCTTCTTATTCTTTTCGTGTCGACCATACCTACGTCTAATCTAATCTAACTAGCCAGTAGTTTCGCACTGCATGCACCTTCTCCACACAATTCTGTCTTTTGCTAGTGCTGGCCAGTCCTTTTGGAAGAACTCAAGCTCGTCCCGCCACCTTCGTCTCGGTCTGCCGTCTTGCGTTTAGTGGGGCCCAATCGGTGGTTCTTTTAGCCCATTTGTCGTCTGATATGCGGCAGACAGTTCCGTGTAGTGCCGAACGTAAAAAGAATACCACCATCCCATTTCTTCCCGTGGGTGTCGTAGAAGGCGACTAAGGGACTTACCAGAGAATGGGCAGCAGCGTTCTCTATGCATTTTACCACCATATTGCGATCGCAAACCCACCTGCCAAGCTTAAAGATTATGGCAAAACCACCCCCCTAAATTAGCTGGATGTGAGAAGCACAAGACCGGTCAAAGTGGAGGAGCCTGGGGGAGGCCTATGTCCAGCAGTGGACGTCTTTCGGCTGAAATGATGATGCGGCAGACATGTCCTGCCCAGTCCCACTTAACCTACGTCTACATAATGTTTTTTTATTTATTTTATTTTATAACAGCTTAAACTATCATTACAGGGTTTACCCTAATGCAACAGTTAAGAACTTAAACTAATAATTTAAGCTATATACTTACAATAACTAAATTAGAAAAAATTACACTAACCACAGTATTAAATTATTACACAATTAAAACACAAAACATAGTACATATAACATAATTACTTACATGACAGTACAAATATAAACACAAACATACTTTACTTACATTAAGAAAAAAATGAAGTATTATTTTGCTTGTAGCATAAAATAAATATGTAGTAATACCCTAATTGTTCGGCTCAGTACGTATTTATTCGAAACATTTCTAGTTCATGCACCCGCAGACAGGCGCGCCGCAACTCTAATTGTAAAAAAATTATGAAATTTCATGGAAATTTATCTACTGGAGTCGCGTCACGGGACACTGAAAAAGGTACTTATGTATTGCAGTCTTGCTAGATAGCTTTGTGTTCGTTTGTAGCTTTATTTTAACACTTAATTATATCAAACGTTACATAGGCCATACAGAATTCAAATCAAATTAGGTAGCTAAACTTCGCTGATGCGATGGATATCGATTTCAAAGCATGATAAAACAATAAAATGATGTTTTTCTTGTGTGGTCATCGATTACAGTTACGGTAGAGTATTTGAAATATCAGTTTGTTTTTGTGTTAACTTCACGGTCGTCATGGGTATCGTTAAATAAACAGGTTTAACATAAGAAAACAGTTTTTCTCAACTGATACATCAAGTAACAACACTAATAGGGGTTGTTGACCGCCGCGTTTATTTCATGGCCTTTAGCGATACCTACCCATCACGTCAGCAGAGTTTAGCTAGCCAACTAAATTTAACCTGGTATAGCTGTTATTTTTAACGTTTTTGTAATCGTTATATTCTCTTATCTTTTGTTTTTCTCCTAGAATTTTAAATACAAAACGTTCCAATAATATTATATAGTAGGAGAACCAAGGTAACCGACATAACCCGACTCGAAACTAAAATGGAAGTGGGCGGGCACATTGTTTGCAGAACAGATGGCTGATGGGGCCGAAAGGTTCTGATGTGGCGACCGCGTACTGGAAGACATAGCGTTACGTGTTATCTCAATCTTATCAAGGGCTTTTAAGATCGTCTGACAGTTACAGCAACACAAACAAACATCATATTAATGATGGAGAGTCAGAAGAAAACCAAAGAAAAGATGGAAAGATTGTGTGAGGAGTGATATGCACAAGAGAAGGCAGTGATTGGTAGCGTGACGGTTGTCAGGGGAGAATGGAAGAACAAAACGTGTGGCGCCGACCACAAGTAATATGTGATGGGTAATGATTTCGCCACGTAGGTAAATCAATATTGAATATATTGATTGTTTCTTGATTGTTTCATATGAATCAAGGCGTCCTAATAATTGGTTTACCTGACCTGACCAATTAAGACGACCGTGCAAGCGATGCCGCGGACCGAGAACTGTCATATGTATTCTTTTTTTAATATCAAGCAGGTGCAACATGTAGACAAGTAAAGCCTCCTTGTTCGTTTTTTTTTAAATTAATACTAGTTTAATATTGGACTGAAAGGACATGTCTAGACATGTTGCCCAGTTAGAGTGGTTCCTAGGTGTCGGTATGTGCATACACACAAAAGCAGGCATCTTTTTGCGTAAGTTCCTTTGTCTTTTGGTAGAAAATTGATAATACATCTCATAAAATATTTGAACAAAATATGTAAAATTCCGTTTACTTATAATGATCGTATTTTTTAAATAATAATAAACAAAATCTGTTCCCATAGGCGTCGTGGGTTGTAATTAAGACATGTGTTTAGTCAGGTCTGGCCAGCTCCCCTCGCACAAACAAAGGTGGCGATGCGTAAGATGCGTCACATGTGTGCATTCGATCAAATTTGAATGACGTAAAACCATTAGTAAGACATTGTAATGTAAGTCATAACAGAAAACGCCTCTTGCATTCTGCAAATTCCCGATATAAAGCTTTTGAGTAGGTACCTATCGATCTCCTATTTCAGAAAATCTAATCGAACCTAGGTGCTTACATTATCGAGCTTGCTTCGCTCGGTCTTGCATCTTACTCTCTAATCCGAACTACTATTTCTCGAAAATCGAATCGTCCTTAGCTGGGGTGCTATATACACTATCGAGGGTGCTTCGCTGGCTCTTGCATGTAAATCAACACAGTAAGTCCGCGTTCTGTTGGCATGTCTGTTTGCATTCGAGGCGAGATGCAAAAAGTATCGAGCTCATTTTGCTCGTTCTTGCATTCTATCCTACTTTCTCTTAATTGTTAAACTTTTCTACATAGGTCGACAAAGTTACTCCTTGTAGGTATGAATGGACAAACAATAACTTAACATATACGAACTGAAGCGCAAAAATGATCGAGCTCGCTTCGTAATGTTTAAGTGAGTTTATGATTAAGTGCATCTGCATCTGCAAATAAACTTGCCGGCGTCCATGCCTACCGATATAAAAGTTACATTGGAATGACTTACTAATGGTTTTACGTCGATCATTAATGTCCTACTTTAATAAAACTTAGGTACCGCAATCTAACCGAGAGAACCATAATCCGCGCACGACCGTCAATTGAATTTTGGCTGTTGGCTAGATATATGACACTTATTTATGTTGGAAAAAGGTCTATAAAAACCAAGTACCTACCTTTTCATTTGGCTGAAAACAACGGCTTATCCTGGAATTAAAAATTCGAAACATATTTAATTAGTTATCTATACATTTTATGATACCTTCTATCTTATGGTTCTGTTAAGGTGTTATAAATGTAATTTAAATAAATAAAAAAATCTTATCCTATCTTTGAACTACTTATAATAAGGCTGAAAAGTTTGTTTGAACGCGCTAATCTCTACTACCTGACGGATTTGACAAATTCATTTTGCATTCACATAAATCACAATCCTTGAGGACGGTTGTAGGCTATTAACATCATGCTAGAATCTCTAAGGAGCCGAGCAAAAAGAAATAAAAAGTCAGGTAAAAATGCTAAGCAAAAACATGGCTGGTAAGTAATCCTTTTTGATATTGTCTAAAAATAAATAAAATGTAGTATCTAAACAAGGGATGAAGTAAATGCAGTCTCGGAAAACTTCTTAGCAATTCTTGCGAACGCTTCGGTAAAAATTTAAATCGTCACCTACTTAATCTGTGCAGGTATCAGCTGTAGGGTCAACAAGACTATTGTGATCGGAATCGCTCGCATCCCGAGTCCGACGTCCCGACCAATTATTATCGTTAGCGCATAGTTTTCGCTCCGCCCGGGCATTCCCGAACTCATCACCATCGGTTGAATATTCACAAAGCATGCCCCTAATAATTGTTTCTGGCATGTTTGATGTACGGGATCAAATTAAATTAGTAAGCGAAACTTTGCAGACGTAATGAGTAGGTATCTGTATCAATATTAGATATCAATATTCTAATTAGATACAAGATATAATATTTTTTTGGGGGTCAACGATCCCTGGTAGTTTTGTTACTTGAAGTATGACTTGAGTTATTCAATTATTTTGTTTGATCGTGTTTAGATAATAACTATATTGACTAAGGTCGCTGCCCCCCAAAAAATAAATCGGTATCATGTGTTAAGTGTCTGTGGATGTGATTAGAAAATCACATTCACAGGACTTTCCTAACTAATTTAATTTGATCCTTTATGACTAAATTGTCTAATGTTTCATTCGTGGATCTTTGACAGTCGTTACTGGTAGTCAGAAGCCCGAAAGCTAGGCAACTAGTCTTATTAAGGTGTTTCGTATTACCCAGTAACTGGGTTGTGGAGGTCAGATAGGCAGTCGCTCCATGTTAAATTCACTCAGCTGCATCTGACATAGTTGGGAAAAGGCTAGGTAGATGATGATGTGCACCTTTTCTGTTTCAAAAAACGCTCTGTAGGAAAACACGCCAACTTACTATCATGAATTATAACGTTTCAGTGACGTCATTCGCCGGTTAATTGCAAACGGTTTGATGTGGGCGGCCACCACTCTTCTAAGGGTGTGTCCAGACCTGGCGAATGCGCCGCTCGCGAGTCGCTTGCGAACTGCGCGCGTGCTGCTCGCGTGCGGTTACAGGCGCGGCCGCTCTAGTGCAACTCCGGCACACATCAGTGCAAAATCAATACTATAGCCTGCTTTAGTCGCTGAAAACCAGCGCTGGGGCTCTGTCTTGCATAGGGTCACAGCATAATGCTGAGCGATAGCCGTTTTGCGTGGATGTGATGTGACGCATGTTTCCCCAACATTTTCTTATTTTTTTTTGTGTTCCTGTTCTTTTTTGCGTCATGTTTACTGCAAATAAACGTATTTTTTCTTTCTTTAGTTATAACTACCATTCAGGTTTTTCAAGTCTACGATATGAAAAGTTACTTACGTATTGTGGCTTACATTCTGCATTGAAGCCTGGACTTATACTGAATATAAGTCTGTAATCGCCAACCCGTCTTGAGTAAGCGTGGTGATCAATCCTCGCGTCTTCTCTGTATGTGAAGAAGGCGTTGCTCTGCACTGATACAATTATAGATAGGTATTATCATCATTCATATGGAATCGAAACGTGGTCACTCACAATGGGCCTCATAAGAAGGCAGGCACCCAAAGGGCAATGGAGAGGGCTATGCTTGGAGTTTCCCTACGTGATCGAATCAGGAATGATGAGATCCGTATGAGAACCAAGGTAACCGACATAGCCCGAAAAATAGCCAATCTTAAGTGGCAGTGGGCAGGGCACATTGCTCGCAGAACAGATGGCCGATGAGGCTGGAAGGTTCTGGAGTGGCAACTGCGTACCGGAAGACGTAGAGCTGGAAGGCCTCCCACAAGGTGGACCGATGACCTTGTGAGGGTCGCAGGAGACCGCTGGATGCGGGAAGCACAGAACCGGTCCAAGTGGTGGAGCTTGGGGAAGGCCTATGTCCAGCAGTGGACGTCTTTCGGCTGAAATGATGATGATGACGATGATTATCATCATCGGCATGTACAGCAGTCCACTGCAGGCCTCTCCAATTGCACGCCATTCAGCGCGATTCTCGGCAATTCTCATCCAGTTACTAACACCCACCATAAGAAGATCGTCGGTCCACCTAGCTTTAACACGTCCTAACTTACGTTGGCCGATTTGTGATCTCCACTTAAGAACATGGCTACTCTAACGGTCATCGGTTCTACGGGTAATACGCCCATTTTCACTTCAGCTTGCTGATTCTGTGAGATATGTCGACACCTTTGTTAGCCACTAATTGTATTTAAAGTTTGTTTAAAGCATTGTTTTCGGTTGTAGCTTTAAATGCAAGTATTTTTAAGTTATAGTACTAAAAGAATGATAAATTACGTTATAACACTTTTCAAACCTTTCCATAATCGTTTGAGTTTTAAATTGAAATCATCGATGTAGGTAATCAGTATTACATCTATCCTTAGGAATTAGTGAGCTAATGAAATAATGCGTCTCTTACGGGTTAGTCCAAAACGAATCGATTTTCAAATAAGCAAGTTTAAAACTGTTATCTTAATTAGGTACCAGCTAATTTGTAGTTGACATCATAGGTGTTAGGTTTTAAGTCAGGTGTCCATTAATTCTGGCTTATTTGAGGGCGCATTCGCACTGGCGATAGTGCGTTCTAAATCCTGTGGACCTATGTCCGTTTTTCAGTCTGTGTGACTGTTGCCTTTTCACGCCTTAACGGCTGGACGGATTGCGATGAAATTTGGCAACCCCGTAGACCATCACTTGGGGTAGGTCATAGGATACTTTTTAGCTCCCGGTAGTACGACCCCGTAGGATAAT
This sequence comes from Antitype chi, assembly GCA_947359405.1. Classification (NCBI taxonomy): domain Eukaryota; kingdom Metazoa; phylum Arthropoda; class Insecta; order Lepidoptera; family Noctuidae; genus Antitype; species Antitype chi. The sequence continues at coordinate 16,900,031 of OX375812.1, forward strand.
TTAGGACCGTCACGAGGCTTCCCTCGGCCACGGGCAAAAGGTACTCGTTTACAAAATTTAACGTAAGTCATATTCTTATTTTATAACTAACAAGATCTTAGAGAGGTCGTTTCGTTTTTAGGGTTCCAACCTGAAAAGAAAAAAAAAGAGATTCCTTTTAGTTCAGAACCCTAACCAAGAAACGAAATAAGCTTTTTTCGTTTTGTTTTTTTTGCATTATAAGTATAACACACCTTCCTTACTATGTTAATGTCCGACATACGTGATTTTAAAATTCACATTGAACGTTGATACCAGAGAGAAATGTACGTAAAGATTCAAATATTTAATGATCTCATATAAAAATACAGAGCTAGGTATAGCTTTAGGTAGGTACGTAGGTACCAATCTCTGCACAAACAAACACATAGTAATTCGAAAAAATATCCATCTAGTAGGTCAACGAAATAGGGCATCCCCCAGTGGGAACAAATAAGGAAAGATAAGATTAAAAACATTCAGCTCAAAAATGTGGCAGAAAATAATATTTGCAAAGGAACTTTCATATCCGTTGGTGGGGAAGTACGGGGAATGAATTCAACTGTTTTAATGAAACCGGAATCTGATTACGCGATGTGAGGGATGCAATGGAGGCAACGCGTTTGCCGAATTAAATTAATGTTTAAAACCAGTTACGTCATTGCAATTTGTGTTATCGCCGTGCCGTTATCGGCTATCAAATGTATTGCAATGCCGTGTGTGATTTGAGAATGTGTTTAGGTACTCATTAGTGCGATTATTCACATTGGAGTTGGTGAGCTATGTGACCGTTAACAAGAACTTTTGGGTTTTTACCCGAATGCGCGACGCAAAGGAGACTAATGTGGTGATCAGCCTATAAATAGCTTGTTTGTTCCCCTAGAGACTAAACGCGTGGGCGATTGTGATGATTTTTACGTCATCCGATTTGTCTTGGATAGTGTTACTAAAGACATGACAGTAGATAATCAACATTCAATATGGCGGCAAGACAACCAGACGTGGACGAAGACAAGTCTCATTTACTTGAGAAATACGTTTTTTAATAAAATTCTTAAAATCAAGTGACTAACCCAGAATTTGACTGCTTTGAAAGATAATTTTTGCAACCATTAAGGGTGACCCTGAAGCGTTACTTAATACAGTGAGAAAAAAATAAACTTTTTAAGAATAAACAAAAAATAATAAAAAATAGTGTAAAATAATAAAAAGTTAGTATAAAATAAAAAAAAACCCGACAAACGTTTAAATTTAAAAAAGATGGAAACAAGATTACCTCTGTCTCCAATCGCATGCAGTCCGAGGCGGCAATAAGCCTTTATTGTAAAATGTAAGGTGCCTCGCGCTGCATCAGCTTATCCATCTTTTTTAAAGTTTACTACATACGCAGTCGGGTTTTTACTTTGTATATTTTTTTTGCATTTTACAAAAGCAGCGTAAAATATTAATTTTGCTCAATATTAACAGCAAGGGGTTAACTGTTTCCTATTGCCCCGTTTTATCCCAGTATATTTGGTTAAAATAAGAACGAATGCAAATTCAAATACTGTTCCAAATTCGGTTCCCCCGCCACACAACAGTACGTTCCCACTTATCTTTTGCTTTCCGAGTTCTGGTAACACAATCCATAAACAAAATAATAATAAACGTGTCATTGTTCAGTAAGACTGGCACGCGCCCTTTGCGAAGGGGTGTGCTACATAAATGCGTGACAAATAATTCCCACGGAATACTGCGACCCTTCACGTTTCCACGGAATACTTGCGTTGCAAATCGATGTTCTATTTTTAAACATTCTGGTACTAACTCTGGTTGGTTGGTGGATGATATGATAATATTTTTTTTGAACATATATCTACTATTATTAGCTTCGCCGGTGTCTATTTAACTATGTATGTAACGGAATCTTGGAATTCGAATTTCACCCACTTCAAGACTTCTGATTATTTTGAAGTTTTGCACACTCAAGGACTGATGAAAATACAATAATTTCATATATTTGTCCTATTATCTTGGCCAATATCACCAGGCTAGCAATTAAAAAACCGCGCTTTTGTGATTAGTAGAATAAAAAAAAAGAAAATAATAGCTTAAAGAGTAAAAAAAAACGCTTTAATAGAAAAACAAACTAAAAAAATAATAAAAAAAAACAAAATAAGTTTAGACTGATTATTAAATGAAATCATTTTAATGTAAAAAAAGCGTGGGGTACTTGATATCAATTGATGTGAATATTTTATTTTATACTGATACAAGTAGAGTCATTATAAAAATACGTGAAGAAGCACCCAAATTTAATTATCAGACTTTAAAACGCCCATTAGTCACATAAACAGTTTGATAATATATAATATAATATCTCTTATTTGTTTGCATTCACATAATTTTGTACGAAGGTAGGTCGATTAAGAACCATAATAAATGTCAGTTTTGCAAACACAGAGTGGACGTTCCAGGCCTTTATGAAGTCAATAAGAGAATTGGCAGGGCGGCTCTTAACATTGGATTTGCCGCTTTGTCCATTTTGACGCAGGGCCCAGTGCTGAGCGGCACTCGAAACTCAATTCAGTTTTACTACTGGTATTTGATTCGAGAAATATTAGGGTACCTATTGTGCATAAGCCATAATGCCACTGATGCCGCAAAAAAGTGGCCACCTACTAGGTTTAAAATATATAAAAGAAGTTTACGAGTACAATCGACACGAAAAAAAGAAGAAGAAGTACATAAGGTTTAATTTATTATAGTGTCATTCGGATTTGCTCTCGTACCGTAAGGATTAGCCCACATACGTCATATAATGTTGTAGAACCTAATTTAGAATGGCATCTCGATCGTATAATATGATAAGGCAACGGTACGGTTTATAAAAGAAGATGTATTGACAAATTGAAAAGAGTATGCTTAGATGGTTGTTATTTTGAGAGAATGAATGAAGGGCGACTAACAAAAGGTATTTATTTACAAGGCAGATGTGAGTGGAAACGCCGGCTAGGCACGCCTCTTGGTGATCTTCAGAATGTTATTTTTTTTTGATGCTGGGCAATCATCAAATATCTTCTCCCGCTCTTGGTGGAGCAGGAGGGCGTGTCAGACTTTTACTGCCTAAAACCCACCCGTGTTCCCTCAGTCGCCTGTGTGCCAGGGGCCACGGTATCTCTTTCGAACAACCCGCATCCCTGGCAGACATCGGCCCTTGCTGGCCCCACCAGTTGGTGCTGACATCTGTTAGAGGTGCGTGTCGAACACAACGCGCCGTCGACCTGGGCTTGGTCCTTACTGGACAGTGAGCTACACATTACTCGCCGTCCGCAAGCCAGCGCCTACGGTGGCCGAGAATCAGCCTGGGGTTCCCGACGCTCAGGGAGTCTCATGCGGAAGCTAGGGCCGTGACGGCGCATATACTGCCTCTCCCTCACGTGCGCCGCCTCTCTCTTCGCGAGCATCACTGCTTTGCAGAAGGAGGCGACGGCTGCCCATGCACTCTCGCTCCGTACCATGGCCAGGACCAGGGCCGGACGCGAGAGATTACCGCGGACGATCCCCTCCACAAGGACACCTCCATGAGAATATGAGGTTTTGCATTTGTCGGTATCTAGATACATAAATAAATGAATCTCTTGAACCTGTAGTTCACTTAGGTGAACTAGAGGGACGCCTTTCTGTGGGAGCCTTTATTGCAAAGTTAGCTTTGCAATAAAGGCTCCCACAGAAAGGCGCGACGCGTCTCGAAGATATAGAACAATTTCTATTGAGACTTCATGCAAATTAATCAAGAGTTGCGTCGCGGCAGCGCATCGCGCTGGTCTGCGGGAGCCTTAACTCATACATTAGGTAAGTACCTACTTATGTTACCTACTTTTCTAATGCATCACTCAAAAGGTTGACATCAAATAAATTGGACCCGAACCTTTCTCCAATAAACTTCTTTTGCGGGATGAAATAGGATTATTTCCGGTCGTTTCATACAAGAATATTTTAATAAAATCAAAAATATATTTCTAGACCCGGGTTTCATCAGCTGAGTGCTTACCTCACCAGTATTTTTTCACAACCTTATGTGATTTGCGCAGCGGTATCAAATGGGAATCCATTTTGCGCTGATATTTCAACGTGGCATAGTAATTATCGTGGCGTAAGGCGTAAATAATTAATTAAATCAACATGAACACCATGTAACGATGTGTTTTAAAAGTATGAAAAGGATATTAATTACGCTCCTATTTTTGCTTGCACTGCATTAAATAAATTTATTATCTGAGCCTCGGTAACTAGGTAATTAGTATTGGAATTTGCATAATTTTCTATTTCAAAGGAAATAAAATATACTCTCAATTTATTAAGCATTTAATTAAGAATTTTCTTTGTTTCTATGTTTATGTCATACTCTCATAAACGAATTGTGTCCAGAATGGATTAACTACATTCTAGAATATCGTTAGCGGCGTGAAATCAAATTTTTATACTCTCAATTTTAATAAGCTTTTACTCGATTTTTCTATGTTCCTATGTTTATAGCATACAACGACCTCTGTCCAGAATGGATTACCTACATTATAGAAAACATTCGCGGCGTGAAATCAAATATTTGTACTCTCAATTTACTTAATAAGCTTAAGAATTTACTGTGTTTCTATGTTTATAACATACAACGACCTCTGTCCAGAATGGATTACCTACATTATAGAATAGATTCACGGCAGTACCTAAGCTTTAACATCCCTTCCATCTTGTGTAAGTGTAAAGAACCTAGGGCCTTCCAAAAACGCTTAGGATTGATGATATCGTCAAAGTCGTGGGAAACACCACGCTCGGAAGTACGAAGTATGGCAGAAAAAAAGGGGGGCCTATTTCAGTGCGTGATATCAGGCTGAAATGATGATGAGGATGATGATCCTGTCCAGCATCACAAACGACAAAATCCTAACATAACCAGTAAAGCCTCAATTAATCCAATTCCACTGTTCATTTGTCAGCGCACAACAGTCTCTGTAGGCGGCCATTATTCGCGAGTTGAATGACGTCACTAGAATTAGAGCATCTGCGGACTGGGCGCCTGCAATCTCATGATACGAAATACTAGCGGCAATGGCCGACTCGCCGGCCGTATTATCTCCTACTCTTGATGCATTGCTCCAGTCTTCACTTCACGTTAAAAGCTTCGCATAACTTTGTTACTTTGTATTGACTCGTCGGAGCGTGAACCGCAATTTCGTATTATGTTAGGTGTTTCGCTTTGTTCGAATGGAAATTCGCAAAGTGGCTGCTAGGCTAGTAGATTTTGTAGTAGCTTTTGGGATATGAATGCGTTTCAGAAGTCAACGTATGCTTTGGTATTGAATAAAGGATTCTATTATATCTCTGAAAACTAAAATTAGATAGTTTATTTATTACCTGCATGCTAAAAGTAGTTGCAACTGTTGCCACATGCCACCCACTGTTCTGTCTGGTTTCAAGCAAAGAGTCAAAAATTTTCTCCTTGATGTCAAAAAGTGAGTTTTTCCTTGTAGCTGCACGCCGCCGCGTGGTTATTGTGAATTGCCAGGGCTGCCTCTTTTGATAAAGATGTCAGTAGATATTTGTATTACACTTTATGAAATAAAATAAAATGCTTTTTAAGTGACGGAACCACTCCGCATGGCCACGAATATGGATGAAATATGAAATGGAGGAAACTGAAAACACGATTAATTGATTTGTTCGTTCATTTACACAATTAGCGTAATAGGTAACTTCTATGCTTCTACACTATGAACAAACCTGCGCTGGCGCCATATTGTGACGTCATGCACGCTTTTCTAACACTTGCACGGTTTTAGATAAACAACAATCATATGAAAATTACATTAACAAGATGATAACGATAATAAATATTATTGAAACTAATTTCCACAAAGCAGATTTTTGCAAAACGTAATTTTCAAATGACAGTTGACAAATGGAGGCCATTGACCTTTCTATTCTTGTTCCAGACGCATAGTAGAAGCACAGATTACGTGGTAGTAGTAATGACGTACCTACCAATAAAATATAAAACACGAAATAAGCAAATTTTAACAATTTACCTATTTAAAAAACGATAGTAAAAACATTAGATACTCATATTTCTGTATCAACCGGTAAACTGAAAAAAGATACGTTTTTATCTCTTCTCTTGCTGGATCTACATCCATCAACTGCACCTAATACTCCAAAAACAGCCATTACATAAGAATTTAAAACTAAGTACGTCTCGTCGACCGAAATAATTATGCGTGCGTACGCGCCTCGCGGATGTCGGCAACCCACTGCGAAATGGGCCGCGTGCGGCCCGGCGGCCGGTAGGTAGTTAGCGCGCGTAAGTACATGGAGTGATTTACCACTAGTTCTACTAAACAAAAAAAATAATAATAATTGGATGTTTGTTACTCAATCACGCAAAAACGGCCTAACGTATTTAGATGAAATTTGGCACACAAATAAATATTTTATAACCTGGATTAACACATAGGATAGTTTTATCCCCCTAGTACTTACATTCCCCTGGGATAATTTTCGACCGCTATGCAGGCGAAGCCGCTGGCAAAACCTAGATAAAAATAAAGCTTTTGTAACAAAGTTTTTCTTTTTTTAACCGACTTCAAAAAGGAGGAGGTTCTCAATTCGTCGGTACTTTTTTTTTTTCTTTTTTTTATGTATGTTCCCCGATTACTCGAAGATGGCTGGATCGATTTGGATTTTGTTTTTTTTTTTGAAAGGGTATACTTCTCAGGTGGTCCCATGATCATCAAGTCAGGATCTGATGATGGGATCCTGGAGAAATAGAGAGAACTCTTCAAATTTTATAGGCACACGAAGCGATTTGGGTATTTTTTGGAAGAGTACTTTCTCGGAGTGGTCCCATTTCAATTTGGTGAAGATCTGATGTAGAACTTCAGAGATAGGCAACGGAACTCCTCAATAAATGATAGCAAATGGACTGGGATTGCTGAAATATCATGTCTGTCATTGCTTACACCAGTTCATAACATAACATCCCTCCGGTATGCTGTGAAGGGGTAAGCACATGTGAACCACTAAAAAGGAAAAAAAAACCTTTTCCAAAAAAAATAAACAACCGACTTCCAAAAAAACACTACAAAGTGAAAAATAACTTTAATTTTGGAAGGCGGTGACAAAAATTCAAATACAGCTCCAAAGACACCGACTTCCGAAATTAAAGATATTTTTCACTTTGCAGTGTTTTTTTGGAAGTCGGTTGTTTTTTTTTTGGAAAAAGTTTTTAACTTATCTAGTAGAACACTTTTTCAACATGAACTCAAAACTGGAAACAACAGCGCTCACAATAAAATATTCTCCACCGCTTTTGTCTGGGAAGAAAGTCAGTACCTACAACTTACCGAGCAGCAAGCGGCTTCGCAAAGAAATACCTACACAATGCGTATTACAGGCAACACTGAAGCATTTCATGAATAAACTGTTATTTGTTGGCATTGGTACCTCGGGCACGTCGGACTCCGGACTTCGGACTTGCTTGTTTCTGCCTCTGCAATGTCTAATGCATTCCTAATATTGAGATTATATCCGCGTTATTGGAACGAAACTTTATGGGAGATGTCAGGTTTATTGACTTAGTTGATCTGTTTGCCCAACCCGTTGGGGATAGAAGGCGTGTTGTAATGTAATTTATATGATAGGTTATTTAGAAAGGAATGTTAGTCACCAGCATGGCTTGGAAAATTCATGTGCGAGTTGGTGATATTTGTCAAATGACTATTAGCCTTACTATTGGACCAAACCAATCTTTAGGCATCTGACCACCGCCGACTATAAAAAGAAGCGAGTAAAGCTAGCAAGTAATAATAAACGTAAAAAGATTTAATAAGTAGAGTTGATCTCTCGCGGAGTCTGTCATATAGGTAAACAACAGAGTATCAGTTTTCATAGCATTTCCCTACGTACCTATCTATTTGGTTCTCGATGATTGTAGATGTGGCAACAACATATTCAACTACCTATAAACTTAATAAAAAAACCAAGAAAATCCGTTTTTGCAGTAACGTGAATAATTTGAGATTTTTTAGCGCTAAACTTTGCCCGGGGCTTTGTTGTAACTCAACTCGATATTGTTGAACTAGTACTTTTGCACAAACAATGTTTGCTGCAGCGCCCCCTGGTGAGTTGTCAGCGTAACACCTATCTAAGAACATTCACCAATCAAACCCGAACCCTTAACTGAAAACTGCATCAAAATCGGACTAGTAGTTTTGGAGAAAAATGACACCATGGATTTGCACAAACAAACATCCTCTCACCCAAACGCATATACCGTCCCCGTTCCACCGCGCGTCGTGGGTAAAAACGAGTAAAGACGAGCGATTACTCGCTGGTATACGTATGTACCAAGCACGATAGTCCCTCAGCTAGTGTTCTGCCTGCCAAGCGAGTTGTTGGTATGAACAATCAGCATCTTGCTAACCTACTTCCTACGATATAATATGTATACATATTAATATTATAAACTAGCTTCGCCTGCGGCTTCGCTTGCGGCTTCGCCCGCGTGGAAGTCGGAAATTATCCCGCGGGAACATACTACCGGGATAAAAAATTATCCTATGTGTTAATATAGGTTATAATCTATATGTGTGCCAAATTTCATCCAAATCCGTTCACGGCTACACGGATTTGGATGAAATTTGACACAAAAATAGTATATAGCCTGGATTAACCGCATATGATACTTTTTATCCTGGCAGTACGGTACCATGGGATAATATCCGACCTCCAAGCGGACGGATCCGCTTGCAAAAGCTAGGCAACAATATATTATGTATTTACAATGTTTTTAAAAAGGAAAGAGAGAGATTAGTTATTGTAAGAAAATCCTTTGAATATTAACTGCAGGAACGCCCCCTCATTAGTTTGCAACTCGAAGACCACGAGCAGTGGACTCGACATTTTATATTCTTCGCCAGTTTTCTTTGATCTCTTCACTTTAAACTTTTTGCTCGTTTATTACCACAATATTGTAGAGTGGGAGGGGTAGAAGGAGGTCTAGATAGACTGGTGGTGTTTAACTAATGATGCTGGTGAAAGATTAGGGCTATTTGTTAAGGGGCTGGCTATGTTACGGGTAAAGTTTGTGTGACACTAAGTTTCGTATATCATGACGTATACTGGTTAAAACGTTAAGGACATATGATTAATTGGATTTGATCAAACATAATGATTGATAGGGTTGGTTACAGCGGACTCCTGCGGCCCTCACAAGGTCATCTGTCCACCTTGTGGGAGGTCTTCCAACTTTACGTCTCCGGCGCGCGGTTGCCACTCCAGAACTTTTCGGCCCCACCGGCCATCTGTTCTACGAGCAATGTGCCCTGCCCACTGCCACTTAAGTTTGGCAGTTCTTCGGGCTATGTCGGTTACCTCGGTTCTGCTGCGGATCTCTTCATTCGATCACCTAGGGAAACTCCAAGCATAGCCCTCTCCATTGCCCTTTGGGTGACTTTAAGCCTTCTTATGAGGCCCATTGTGAGCGACCACGTTTTGGTTCCATATGTCATCACTGTAGTGTGTAGGATAGTCAATTGGCAGCAAATTGTCCGCGACAATCTATACTTATAATATCTATATAATAAAGCTGAAGAGTTTGTTTGTTTGAACGCGCTAATCTCTGGAACTACCAGTCGGATTAGAAAAATATTTTATGCATTTGGTGGCCCGATTCTGGAGGTAGGTTATAGGGTATTTAACATCGACTTCTTGGCGGTGGGGTCGTCGCGCGGCTCCGCCAACTGCGCTGGGCACTCCAGGTGCACCAGGTGAAACACCTGCCAATAACAAGGACGTTTATAAACAATCTTCATAAAATAAAAGAGTTATGTAATCAAATTAAAATGTTTTATTTCACATAAGCCTGCATGAGCACTTATGAAACGTCAGAAGCTAGCTTCTGACGTTTCATTATGCAGCGGCGGTACGCGGCTCGTGTGGAGCGTCTCTAACGCGACCGCTTGGAATACCTACAAAAAGAAGACGGTAAATAGAAGGAAGATAAGAAAGGTGAAGGTAGTTGAAAAGAGGCGAGATGGCAACAGTCTTGGCGCGTCATATTCGAATAAGTGTGGATGAGTCATAACATCACGCCTGTATTTCCCGAAGGTTTAGGCAAAGGTGGACCTATACTAGACCCACGTTTCGCCAGCTATTTTTAAGAGCATAGTGCCATCAACCGGGCACTGATTCGTTGACTATACTATAATACTTAATTATTACTTTTATTGAAAAATTCCAGTTGGCAAAACGCAATAACACTGAGCTCGACACGGAAACGGAATCCAGGACCTCATGCCCAGGAGTAGTGCTTGCGTCCACTAGATTAGAACTCGTATATTTTCAGGCTGTTAGTGAAGAAACAAATTGCAGAGTAAGTCCAGAAGTAGAAAAATACATTCAGTACAACTTGTTTAGGTCGAGGAAAAAATACACCAATTGGCACACGGTTGAAAGGCAGAAAACTGAGAGAAAAAAAAACTCGTGACAGTCTCGTAAAACGTGCGACAAATACGGCAAATATGTAATTTCTTAAGAATCTAGACTAAATCTCGTATCGTCTAGCTCCAATGTAATAATATAAATGTTACGTTTTACACTCTTCCACCTATTCCTTCTATTGGTCTTTGATACAATACTTTATTGACAGTACTATTGGTGCCTACCAACTTGATGTACTTCACTACCCTGGGCTCGAAGTATAGATTCTGCCACGAGCGGGACAAGTAGCTGCTGTGGTCGATCACGCGCACCCAGTCCTTCTCGTCCATTGATACCTCTACGTAGTATGCGTACGATCTGCGAATAAGATACAATAGTCAGCAATTATACAGGCTGTTACAGAAACTCTATTGCTATCCTTAAGCACTAAAGATAACAGCTGGTATAGAATCACTATACATAGTTTCAGCTCAAAATAAAATAGTCTAAAAATTTATGCCAAATTTTCGATTTCATGTTTCTTAAAATCAAATCATAACAAACATGTCACTGCACTATGTAGGTCAATAACTTTCCACGTTACTTGCCAATATCACGATAAATCTCTTCCGAGTGATGTGTTTATTTCAATTTGATGATTTGGTTTCTTGTATCAATGTATAAAAAATTCTCATAACTTCCGAACATGTAGAGATAGAATAAAAAAAACCTTTCCAATATCGTTTGATATCATCCAAAGAAGTCGTGTCCCTGGTACGTATACACCCTTTCCGTTACACGTTGTATATAAGTAAATAGAGGAAGATACGTTACCCACGCAACTTTCAATCTTCAAAGGCAAAGTAGTTTTACAATAATTAGCCTTTATTACTCCTTATAATATCAGCTATCTACCAGTGACATTCTATTTGTAATGTATGATTGCAAGATATCGGCAAAATCATTAAGCAGCATTAGTCTTATCTTGTATATCAAGCCCTCATGCCAAACTCTATCAAAAGCTTGTGCCACATCTAAAAATACGGTGGAGCAGACTTTTTTATCTTCAAGCGTTCTCTCAATGATGTTGGTAATTCGATGTACTTGGTCTATTGTTGAATGTTTCTCTCTGAAACCGAACTGGTGGTCAGGGATCAGGTTACTCTCGTTTATAATTGGTTTTAGGCGTTTAAAAAAAAAAATTCAAACAGTTTTGATAGTATCGGCAACAGGGAAATGGGCCTGTATGATGATGCTTCGTGAGGTGTTTTAACGGGTTTTGCAATCATAATCACTTCAGCAACTTTCCATGGCTCAGGAACATGCTTTAGTACAAATGCAGCATTGATGAGCCTGGTAAGTTTAACGATGGCTAGATGTGGGAGATGTATTAGGATTTCATCCGTAATAAGGTCATACCTTGGGGATTTGTTTTCTAGGCTTATGATTTGAATTTCCTTTGCAACTTCTTTCGGGGGCAGAAGCTTAATTCTCTGATCTTGCAGAATATTGGCAAACTGCAGGTTGTCTACAGTCCCGTCATTTGACTGAAAGGTTTCTTCTAAATGATGTGCTAATCTTAGGGCTTGATGCTCGTTGCTTATGGGCCACTTTCCATTATTATCTCTGATAGGGGATTGATGTGATTGGCCTTTTCAGTGAGTTTGTTGCTTTTCAAAGAGAGTATTGCGTTGTATGATTGCTGCTTAACTGCCGTAGGTTTGTATTGAGAGCCTCATCTTGAAAGGTTTGTATTTGCTGCCATATTTTTCTTTGATTCCTCTTTCATATAATAGGTCTATTATTTCCTTTGGGTAGGTATTTCCTTTAAATTTTTTAATAAACTGTGGTGTGTTGTTCCATGCACATTGTTGGATATTGTGGCTAAACATGTTTACTTCAGAATCGAGCTGATCTTTGCGTTTTAATGCAGTTTTTAGGTCAATAATATTTTGTAAGTCTATGCTAAACCTTTCCCAATCTGTAAACTTATTTCCTAATGTCAAGTGGTTTTGTGTCAGTAATATTTTGTGATTTAGTTGTAATAATATCGGAGAGTGATCGGAGTTCATGTGATAAACCCTCTTCCACACTCAGATAATTGGTGGATATATTTTTGACAATGAAAAAGTCGATAAGGTCTGGAAGTTTCTGGGGGTCAGTCGGCCAGTATGTGGGTTTTCCAGTACTTATGACCTCACAGCGCATGTCATTTACTGCACTAAAAAGCTGTTTTCCCTTAGTCGAAGTTAATCTCGAACCCCAATGAGTGTTTTTAGCATTAAAGTCCCCGCCTAATATAAATCTCGGTCCAAGGAGTCTGAAGAAGTGTACCTATTGTTTTTTGTTTATCATATGTCTTGGGAGATAGTATACGGCCGCTACTGTCACATTAAATTTCTTTGTTTTGACTGATATCACCACAGCTTGCGTGTCTGCCTCCTCCTATTTACACTGTTCGTTGCGACAGATATTTGGTCTAATAATAACTGCGTTACCTCCATGGGCCGTGTTGTTTGGGTGTAGCGAGTGATAAACCTTATAACCTTTAAACTTTACAAAAATTAATATAACATAACATAACCCGAGTTGATTGACCTGATTTGATGATATGCTGAATTCACGGTTACAGTTTGCGCACTGGTTAAAAACTGATCCTGTATAATATCCGTGCAACACTTTCTCCTCTACTACATCCACTACTCAAACCTAATTAATTCGGATATTGGAATGTTCATCGGATATTCATTATAACTAATTAAAGTGACGTAAGCACCACCGCATGTAAATATTTACGATACCTACATAAAAAATATGTTTACAGTTTATTTAAATGCATATTTGTTCACAATGTTCATTATTATGGTAATTTGATTACGTGTGTGTTTATTTTTTAGTATATTTTTTTACGTTTTCTGTATTTTTTCTTTCCCATAATCTGGCTCGTAAATTGCCCATTGAAAGATAGTTGTAAATGGTTGCAATCATTATAATGTTACGGCTGTTGTGGTGACCGCTGACTGTGCGGTGACCACATTTCTTGTTTTATAGCTGGGTACAAGCGTTTCGGCTAACAAGTGGACGTTTGGATGCGGGCATAGTATAATGAGGAGCGGGATTTGGGCGCCTTATTCCAGCACAATTTTTATAGTACCGAAATTCGGTTTACACATGGAATATAAAATAATTGCTGTATGAAATACAGGATTTAATAAGACCCTTCACGAAGCCGTCATCTGGGCACGCCACGATTGCGGCGGTAAGTCCCCTCTTTGAGGAGTGGCTTGAGAGGCAGCACAGCGTCCTCACCTTCCACCTGATGCAGGTCCTCACTGGACACGGTTGTTTCGGGAGGTTAATATTTCGCATAAGGCAGGAGGAAACGCCCGGGTGTTTCCAATGCGAAGATCGCCCTGAGGACACGATGGAGCATACGGTGCAGGTCTGCCCGGCTTGGGCGGAGCACCACTGTGTCCTCGTGGAGGCGATCGGCTGCGGCGATCTCTCATGTCCGGCCCTGGTCCAGACCATGGTACGGAGCGAGAGTGCATGGGTAGCCGTCACCTCCTTCTGCGAAGCAGTACCTAATGCTCGCGAAGAGGGAGGCGGCGCACGTGAGGAAGAGGTAGTATATGCGCCCTCACGGTCCTAACCTCCGCAGGAGACGCCCTGGGCGTCGGGAATCCCAGGCTGATTCCCGGCCACCGTAGGCGCGGGCTTGCGGACGGCGAGTAATGGGTAGCTCGCTGTTCCGGTAAGGACCAAGCCCTGGTCGACGGCGCGTTGTGTTCCACGCGCGACTCAAAGAGATGTCAGCATCAACTGATGGGGCCCGCAAGGACCGATGCCTGTCAGGGGTGCGGGTTGTTCGAAAGAGATACCGCGGCCCCTGGCACACGGGCAACTGAAGGAACACGGGTGGGTTTTAGTCAGTAAAAGTCTGACGAGCCCTCCTGCTCCACCCAGAGCGGGGGAAGTCATTTGATGACTTCCCATCCTCAAAAAAAAACCCGCTTGCGCGTGTGCTGTGGTCTCCACCTAACCGCGGTCTGTGTTCAATTGTTCGGAACGGTTTAGTTCGTACGGCGAGTTAATACGAAGCATTGTTTATGTACTCCCATGTTTATGCACTTACCATTTATTGCCGTGACTTCGAACATCAATAAAACGGTAATATGTTTGTACCTCACTAATTGTATTCACATTTCTTTGCGATTTACGTCAGTATTAAAGGTCAGAAAGTTGGAAGCTAGGTTTTTTTACTTTCCACAGAATTGCGTATTGAAGTACCTACAAGCTGAGTTTTAGGTCTTGGGTTCAATTTCCAGGGCAAAGTGTTATTTGGGTTTATTCCATCTGGATTAATTCAGTAGCAGCCTGGAGCCTGGAATGATGGAATAGCTGCCCGGAGTCTGGATTTGTGAACAGTTGATGGCATTAGCCTCGCCCCCTATAACGTGGGACTTAAACATAACTGGCGAAATATGGGTGTACTGTAGTATACCTCTGCCTTACCCATTGATGAAGAATACAGCCATGATGTTATATGTTTTTAATTAAGTCTGTCTCGTTTTCAATATTTAAATAAAAAAAAACAGTCATAGACAGGGACAAGAAATATAAAAGATTAAGAGACTTCTGTTTAAATAAAATTAAAATAAACCAGCAACTAACGATGAGAAAAACTAACTTAAGTACTATTTTGGTATTCTAATTTTCATCTCCTAAAGCAAATAAGAATTGTAAATATTTACCAGAGCTTAAGAAATTTATTCATAGCCTACCGTTTTTATTCTACCTATAATCAACACCACAATTACGGAGGCATTTAAAATTCTCTTATGGAATGTGATACCTAATTAATATCCTATTTTAGCGGAGCTGTGTGGAGACATAGTGGCAAAGATACCGGTACCAATACCGGTTCTAAAAAAATAAAATATGTATGAAAATTAACGCAGCGGGGTAACTGATGCTTAGGTGTTAGGTTTTATTACTCCGATTTTAGGGTTCCGTTTGGGATGTATTTAAAAAGTCTTCACGAGAGGCGTTATGTTCTCTATGTTCAATGTAAGAGGTTCTGTTTTGTTTTTATTTTTAATTAGCGTTTTCCAGCGGCTTCGCCTGCGTGGAGGGCGGAAATTACCCTATAGGAACGTACGACCGCGATAAAAAGTATGGCAGCGTAGGTTTTAACTACCTAGCCTAGCCTATGCCAAATTTCAAAAAAATCTGTTCGCCCGGTTTTGTGATTGAGTAACAAACATCCAAACGTCGAAACATACAAAAAAACTTTCTCATTTTGAATACTAATATCTGGATGACCGAGTATTTGCTCGGTATTTTATATTTTGCGTTTTCTAAAAATGAAACCTAGCTAGATTGATTTATCGCCCCCGAAACCCCCTGCATACTAAATTTCATGAAAATCGTTGGAGCCGTTTCCGAGATTCAGATTATATTATATATATACATAACATATATACAAGAATTGCTTGTTTAAAGATATTAGATCGATAGATATAGTAGGATGGTAGGATTGCTGAATGGGCCCCTGCTCTTGACCTCGCGCCTGATGAAAAACAATGGATGACGAAGATGCGCGGCACTACGACCTTGAAAAGGTGAATGGATGCGCTTCCGCATCCAGTCACCTTTTTAAGGTCGTCGATCCATCTAGCGAGGGGACACCCACACTACGCTTCCCAATAGAAACGCGGTCTCCACTCCAGGACTCGTCAGCTCCACCAGCCATCAGTTCTTCGACAAACATGGCCAGGCCACTGCCATTTCAGGTTATTAACTGAGTGAGCTACATTGGTAAATAAATAAAGGTTTAATAGCTCCATATTCAGTTTGGTATGGTATTTCTTCTGGTACGGAACCTTGTTGCGCGTTAGATACGCACTTGCTACGTTTTTATTTATTCAAAAAGTAATGAAACGATAGCAGGTGGCTTGTGGTATTGATCAGCACATGAAAACGGAGCTCCCGTGAGGAAGAAACGATTTTGGGTTTATTTTTGTATGTAATTAAAATTTGGGGATAATGTTGATGTGTGTTGATGTTGGCAGAGCTTTTAAGTATATCTTCCTATTCTGTAGAATCATTGCCAGAGAATAACCAATAATAATAATAACCAATCATAGAAGCGTTGCCAGCCAACGTGGCAACGCTGCCAGTCTTTTGGGCACTTTTCCCACTGACAGCGATGCGGACGAATTCTTTGATGCCCAGTGAGCTTTTCCCTTTTTACTTTATATACTTGTTCATAATTCTAATTTTATTATAAGTTTTAGCATCTTTTGAATAAAGTTATTTGTAACTTATGTATTTAGTAAACTGTTCTGTAGAAATCTTATCCTTGAAAACTTAGTAAAGAAACTTAGAAAAGTTTGTAGATCTTTATGGGTTGCAATATTCGAGCTGTAAATAGTGAGAACAAGGCTCATCAAGGCTGTCAATGCTGATGATTCATGGCTCTAATTATTCGTAGATATCTTTTATTTCTTTTTTACCTACACTTGCATTGCCTATAGAAATATCCACCGAAACTTTGATCATTCGATAACCCCTGAAATCAGTATGAAAATCTTATCTATTTCTAAGTACTCAAACTCAAACACAAAGCATTTGTCTATCTATATTAATAAAAAGAAAAGTCCTGACTGACTGACTGACTCATCAACGCCCAGCCCAAACCCGTGGACCTAGAAAGCTGAAATTTTTCACAGAGGTTCCCTTTATATTGTAGACAAGGTTAGAAGGAAGGATTTTTCGAAATTCAACCCCTAAGTGAGTTAAATAGGGGATGAAAGTTCCGCGCGGGCGAAGCCGCTGGCTAAAGCTAGTTTCATTTAAACCAATTACAGGCACTTTTGAATAGTCAAGGTCGGTGAGTTACAAAGATGAAGCCATTCCATAATGTAGTAGGTACGTTTGGAGAAGAACGGGCAAGAAACTCCATGGACACTCTTTTAAATTATAATTTTGTTACAAAATTTGGTTACATCAATTATGTTGAAATTATCAATGTGACAACGATGTAAAAAGACGTGCATATTAAAGGCGAAATTAATAAAAAAATTAATTAAACGGTAATTACGGAATTAATAAAAAAATAAAAAAATAATTCTGATATTAAAATAACCCGTGGCAGCTAACATGACGAAACCATATTCATTGCAGACACTTCTTCACATCACCTAGAACAAAACGCACTCAAATGCTCACATAACATTTAATAAATAAAGCGATTAAATTATAGACATTGCCCCCGCAATTATGATAATGGTCCAATTCATCAGCAGACATACCTACCGAATGTCATAGAACCTTAGAACTTAAGCCTTAGGGAGCAATTAAAGTCAAAAGCTCGACCAGACAAAAATATATGGAGGCAACTTTGCCCGGGGCCAAAGTGAAACAATACTCTTTTTAATTTTAAGTTTGACCGTGCACATGCAGCATGATTGGTCTAGATAGGAATCTAAAGAAAGTTTTATCGTGAACTGGTCGAGTTACTTGAGACTCTAATATCAATTTACTTTTGACATGTTCATTAATTTTTAGGTTATTAATGTACCGGATGTGGTGAGCGTGAAATTTGATTGCAGTTATATTTAAATGGTCGTATTTTTATTACGCTTTGCATTTTTATGTAACAAAATTAGTACATAATGGCTGCCGTTTGAAAACTAAAGTAAACAGAAAGAGTATTATAAGTTGTATAGGTGTTGGTTGCGCCTTAACAAAAGGGTAGTTTAGGACAAGTCCAGTCAAAAAAGGCAGTGGTAGCCCAGAGATATTGGCCTCAAATTACGTGTAGGTGGTCAGTTCGAACCCAGGCAAGAACTTTACATTGAGTGTTTAATTTCATCACCACTGCGCTCAAAACGGTGAAGAAAAACATCGTGAGGAAACCAGCATGTCCTAGATCCAAAAATTCGAAGACATGTGACGTTCACCAACCCGCACTGGGCCCGCGTGGTGGGTTACAGCCCACTCCGTCTAACATAGAGGAAACCTGTGATTTTGCACTGAAAATATTCACCCACGTTTGTAAAATGGTTTATTTTAGGGAGAAAAATGGTCCTAAAGAAGTTTCCAACACACCCATCTAGCACTCAAAAATCAATTTATCTAGGCTCTAAGTACCAGTTCTACAATCCATCAGAAAACAAAGATATTGTAGGTTTTATTGTATCACTTAAACGTGGCACAATTTGCTACGTTTCAGTTCTTAAAACAATTGCAAAAAAAAAACTTGTGGAATGTTTTTACTTTGAGTCATTCATCAGCGGAATCGAAACAAGAGAAAGTAAAGCGCAATGTTCATATTAAAAATTATATACCTATTACTGCCATCGGTGAAGGAAAAACACCGTAAGGAAATCTGGGTGGCAGGAACATCGACGCGATATAGGCCTTCCCCAAGTCCCCAGCCCTTCCAGGAATTCTGATTAATTAATCTAATGATGATCATGAATTAATGAACGAAAACAGTGGTACTCCGGGAGTGCCGACAGAAGTGAAAACTTGAACAAATTACGTGTGTAGTTTTTGAATCGTCAGGAAATATATTTTGAATCGTCAGATTAAACAACTTTCAACGTTCAACGTTGTTCGTTCGTACGTTCGTGTTGTCAGTGGTATCGGTAACAGTGTCGCGAGTTCAATTGTTTTTTCCCTTCTCAAAAAATGCCCACGCGCCTAAAGAAGTTTTCACTTCAAAAAACGTAATTTCGTCCTACCGTGAACATCAATAAACTCTGGAGAGTATAATTTCATTACTGCTGCACTTAACATAATGGGCAATCTTGCGAACCGGCAAAGATGTAGCTTAATAATATAAAAGACTTGTTATGAAAATTAAAAAAAATTGCTTACCGTAAATGATTCAGTGGCCGCAAGTGCGGTTGCTTAACGTTGGTTCGCTTTTGAAGACTAGCAAAATTGCTTTTTTTCTGTAAGAACATTAATAGATAATAATAATGTTGTCTGAGTTTTCTATAGGACACCGAATTATTAGTAAAATAAACTACAAAACTTTTAATAGGAGAACCTACTTTGATGATTCCTGTGACAAAAGCTTTTATTCTAAAGTTTTGTCAGTACCTAAGTTTGTTTAAAAAAAACAAAAGATTTCCAATTAAAACACTTCAAAGTGAAAGATAACTTTAACTTCGGAATTCGGTCAAATTGGAACCGTGCACCTAGCTTCTGACGTTTCATAAGTGCCCATGCAGGCTTATGTGAAATAAAATATTTTGATTTTGATTTTTTTTTTGATTTTTGGTGTCTTTGGTTTTGTATTTTCGTGTTTTAGACACCGATTTTTTTTAATTATGTTCTTTGTGGTACCTACCCCATACACATTCATATACCTTCATTTGATAAATAAATCACAGTGGCAGGAAGTTAATATTATAACATCATCAACTTAGATTACGTGGATAAAACAACAAATGTTGCCATATTTTGCTCTTAAAATTCTACAAGAAGAATTTTGCAAATCGGTTTATAAATGACGGAGTTCGGAGGTAACAAACATAAAAAAAATACAACTGAATTGAGAACATCCTCCTTTTTGTGAAGTCAATTTAAAATTATAAAAATCCACATTAAGATGCATAAAAATTCCGTCCATACAAGAGAAAATCGCTTAAGGGCCTACGTCTCGTTTGGTAACGTAACACGGTCACTTTATGAACCCTACTGCTCATTAACGGCTTGTCTTGAAGATTTGAAAAATATATGATTTTGCTATAGATTCATATAGATCATTTTGCCCGAAGTACTTTTTTTGTATAGTTAATACTTTTGCTGTAAAAAAATATTTTCCAACACGCAATATTTTGGCTTCTATTCCATACTCCTACTAAACGGCTTCGTTATTTGAAAAAAAAAATACACTGAAAAATAGATAGTTAGAGGTACCACAGAATCGCCGAAGCATAATTGTAAATTAATTAAAGGAATATCCCCATTTTGAGATAAAGGCTTAGAGGTGCCCTGCGCGGGCGCGGGCGGCAGTCGTGCTTTAGCATACAAACGGGAGATGAGGGTACTATGGGCCTTAAGAACTTCTGACTGTACCTGATTTCTCAACACGTACCTATACGTATACGTGCGGTATATATACTCGTAGCTAGGAAAAGTGTGTTTTCGCAATCCAGCAACGTACCTATAGACTACAAGTGCGAACTCAACTGACCGCTATCACTGGTGAAAGTAAGATATTAACTGTTCAAATGTTACTGCTCCTACTTTCTATGTGAGTAGCGTAGCATTGGATCAGATAAGGGAGCAATAAAGTTCCATTAGATCAACTATTAATATTACAAGTTGTCTTTCTTTTGACAGTTTATCGATTAGCTTTCTGTATGTCAAAAGTTCAAACTGAAATGTTGAGTAGGTACGTACCTACAGAAGAAAGTGTGGCATTGAATTTTTGTTTATTTATTTATCTATCATCGTAAGCTACCTATAATTTTCCCACTGCTTGAACACAGGCCACCACGCGGGTCCAGTGTGGGTTGGTAGATGTCACATGTCTTCGATTTTTTGGTTCTAGGACATGCTGGTTTCCTCACGATGGTTTCTTCAACCGTTTTGAGAGCAGTGGTGATGAAATAAATAAATAAATAATAAATAAAATAACTTTATTGACACCAAAAACCTTTGTAAACAATACCACAATACATTTCACATAGGTATTAGGTAACATTCGTGTTTGAGAAAAGGCTGCACAAATAGTGAAAACCCTGTCTCCTAAACTAGGGGAACCCTGTGACCTAGGAGTCAGTGTTCTACTGTAGCTACGTGTACCAAAGAAACCTTTATTTATGTGTGTTATTGACAATAATCCCATAGTGACCTGATTTAACTATGAATATGAATGTGTGACCATGTGTGTGGGGGATGGCTGTGTGAGTGGGATGGGGTGTTATGTGGTGTGGTGTATGAGAGGGGAGGGGGTGTTTTGTGGTAGTGTGTGTAGTCGTGTGTGGTGTATTACGGTGTATGATTAATAATGATGTGAAAGAATTTACACAAAGTAAAGCGCCTCCCTGGGTTTGAACCTGTGACTGGTAAGTCGCAGCCGTTACCACTTGGCCACCACTGCTCACAGATCTTGATCTATCTATCTATAGTTAAATGATAAATGATTTTAATTCTGTAAGTAGGTTTGTCAAAACACACACTGCCAACATACAAACCGATCCATCTGTCTAGCCTAGGTACTATGAAACTCCACACCGCCGACGAAGGTAAGCTCCGAAAGGACAATGAGTATTGCTAATTCAAATTCCATCCATTTCCTCCAGCGGCACGGAATTGCACTTGGGCATCAGCACCTCAAAATGCATCACGTCTTCGTGTCCCTACAAAATGGTTGAGCTGGATGATGCTGATCCACGCGTTAAGTTCGTGAACGGACGCTATCGTTTGAGACTAGTCATCTACTATCTTCCAGGGCTTATTTTTAATCTTATATTTAGAATTGTTTTTTTCATTTCTTTACATTCTTCGCACATATAGAAGCAACAAGAATAATGTACCCAGGATTTTGTAATATGTATCTTGACTTAAAAGATTGTCCTTATAGTTGCTTGCCCGTTCTTCTCCATAGAGATCTACGTTTTGGAATGGGTCAGCATCATCATTTCAGCCAAAAGACGTTCACTGCTGGACTTAGGCCTCCCCCAAAAGGGGGGTCTTGCCATAATCGCCACACTCGGCAGGCGGGTTGGCGATCGCAGTATGGTGCTAAAATGCATAGAGAACACTGCTGCCTATTCTCTAGTAAGTCCCTTAATCGCCTCCTACGACACCCACGGGAAGAAATGGGATGGTGCTATTTTTTTACGTCCGGCATCACACGGAATGGAATGGGTAATTTCTTAGCTTCAACTTTTCGACTAACTGATCGACTTTTTAACAGTTCAAAAGTGCCTGTAAATGGTATAATTGAAATAAATGCTTTGAGTTTGAGTTTGTGTCACGCGTTAAAAATAATTAGTAGTATTACAAATCATCCCAATACTTATCACGACAGGTGAACTTTCTTGATTTCTTATAGGTACACTTTACTCTATCTAGATTCCAACTGCATTCTACTTCGCACCAAAAGGCTCGCCAGTCCGTTACTCACGTACAAATAATTGGACCAGTTGTACCAACACGGTAACTAGAAGAACAAGAACTGTTGTCCAGTGCTCATCGTGAGAAAACAGTCTGACGTGATACGTGATTGGGTTACGGGATGAGCGAAAATTTTCTGACTAAAAACGTGTATGATGCAATTTTATAATGCGGCTGTTTTTGTGTCTCGGAGTTTACTTGAACCGAGAAGATCCGAACTTTGTTCGTGAGTCAGGATCGAAATACTGGTGAGTATTTTATATTTGAGAACAGTGGTAGCCCAGTAATAACGGCTGCGACTTACGAGTAAGGTTCGAATCCCGACTACTTTACTTAGTGGAAATTGTTTCAACACCACTGGTCTCAAAACGGTGAAGGAAAACATCGTGACGAAACTGGCATGTCCTAGAACCTGAAATTCGAAGAAATGTGGCATCTATCAACCCGCACTGGGTAGGCCCACGTGGTGGATTGCGGCCCACTCCCTCTCACGGAGAGCAGGCCTGTGTCTCAGCAGTGGGAACATTATAGGCTGATTATGTGTTTGTATTTTAGTTTGAGGTGTAAAAATGCTCCAAATCCTCTAGATCCGGCACAGACATAAGGGTTTTTAAATCTTAGTATTTTGTTTGTAGACAGGAGAATACACGGATTGCGACAAAATCAATAATTCAACATGCCTGCCAATCTGTTGTGTAAGTATCAGCGGCGAGGTGTCATTTTTTTCTAAGAGGGAAGCCGAAGCGAAGTCGGCTTAAACTTACTGACTTATCAATAAATAATACTTGCTATCATTCTAAAATTAATAAAGGAATGTAAAGAATTAAATACGATATAATTGAACAGCTGAAAACCAAATAAAATGTCCAATATTCCTCCATCTCGTTCCCGCTGACGCATTTTTCTATATCGGTCTCTGTCATAAACGGTTGTACAGCGGCTAGTTTTCGTCCGTATCAAGCGGTGACACGTGACCTAAAGTGACATCACTACGGGACCGTATTTGTATGAATTTTTAGTTCCCGATTATGACGTTTCGGCGCCGGGTTAATTAAGAACATTTTTTTTGTTGTTATACAAAGCTAAAAATAACCGTTTTTGTTGTTTGAATGTTATGGTGAATTAAATACCCGTAGTGTAACTATACTTTTTGACAATAGTAGCCACTGTTGACGTGCCATTTTTTAATAGCGATAGAGTTGCCGATGCGAATCCCCGAAGGGAAGCCGGTAGGAATCGTGTTCTATGGTGCTTTCGCCACTGGTAAGTATCATAATTAGGCATTTTTAAATATCGGTCGTGGTTTAATTAAAATATAGGTAATCCGATATTTCGTTGATATTATGAAAACAATTTCTAATGAGATCATTAAATGAGATTAGATTTATCAAATTAATTATTATTTTTAGGTAGGTATGTTATTATATCCTTTTCTGTAAAGGTTATAAATACATGGATACGACTGGCATATGATGGTACAGACGCCAGCACATAAACCTACCCCAAACTGTCAAATTTTCCCAATTGAATATGAACCTTATGTTTATGTAATAAGATTGAAAATCTATCAAAGAAAATTGACAGATTGGGATAGCTTGATGTGCTGCCGTCTGTACATTCTCAACTCTGTCTAAATACTGACCAGTGTAGGGCCCTGTCAATATCAATCTGGCTAGCCTTTTCTTAACTATGTTAGGGTCAGCTTACAAGCTAGCCGCATGTAGCTAAAAACCAGTAGTTTACATGCAGCTACTGCCTATTGGACCTCCACAACTCAGTTTCTGGGTAACACGATATTCCTTGGTAAGACTGGTTATCAGACGTTGGGCTTCTGACTATTTGATACGACTGTCAAAGATCTACTAATGACAGACAGGATCACAGAACCAAGGGCATGCTTTCATAGGCACGCAAGGGTCTCGATATGTAACGGATGGTCAATCATACACAAACCGACCGCGGCAGGCGTAGCTTAGCCACTAGTCCATACAGCCTAGGGCATTGTATCTCATTGTGAAGGCATTGTGAATAAGCCAGCTTTCTATCTCCAAAGGTTTGCCTAAACGTCAGCACTAACTCAATATGACAGCTATAGATAGCGTTGTATAACTTTCAGACTTTCAGTCAAAGCTATGTTTGTCAGTCTATTATTCCTATTATTAAATATCATAATTTTCCCAACCATGTTGGGGTCGGCTTCCAGTCTTACCGGATGCAGCTGAATACCAGTATTTTACTTAGAGCGACTACCTATCTGACCTGCACAACCCAGTAACTGGGTAATGATACCCTTTGGTAACACTGGTTGTCAGACTCTCGGGCTTCTGACGACCCGTAACGACTGTCAAAGATCCATGAATGACAGCCGGGACCAACGGCTTAACGTCCTTTCCGAGGCACGGAGGGATCTTGGTACGTAAAGATGGTCACCCATTCACCGACCAACCATGGTAAGCGTAGCTTAACCTGATCGATCGACTCCATAGGACTTCTCCATAGGAAGCGACAAATTGGAACCGTGCACCTAGCTTCTGACGTTTCATATGTGCTCATGCAGGTTTATGTGAAATAAAATATTTACATTTTTTGATTTTGAATGAACTTGAAACTTGGCACGAATACTTATGTAAGTAAATCATAAAGTTAGTAAAAAAAAAGGGATTAGTTTGTAGGGGGAACATACAAAATCTACGCGGCCGCAGTCGTAGACGAAGTGCTAGTGGTTATTGTAATTGCTTAGATGTATGCAATAAATTGGTACCAGAGTAGGTAACAAAAATTACTGCTAATTCACGAAGACCACCCGAAAAGACTCATGAGAAAAGCCACTATCTATACAGGTTGAAATTGAAAACATGCGACAAACCGTAATGGGAGATTGTACTCATCATTATGAACAACTTTTACTAAGGGACCAAAGATGCAATCGCAAAAAAAAAACAGCTGTTCCCTACATTTTGACGAGTCATGCGAACATAAATGTAGGGAACAGATGTTTTTTTTTTCGCGATTGCATCTTTGGTCCCTTAGTAAAAGTTGTTCATAATGATGAGTACAATCTTCCATTTCGGTTTGTCGCATGTTTTCAATTTCAACCTGTATAAATAAAAAGAAAAGTCCTGACTGACTGACTGACTTATCAACGCCCAGTCCAAACCCTTGACCTAGAAAGCTGAAATTTTGCACAGAGGTTCCCTTTATAATGTAGACAAGGAATAAGGAAGGATTTTTAGAAATTCAACCCCTAGAGGATGAAAGTTCCGCGTGGGCGAAGCCGCTGACAAAAGTTAGTTTATTTATAATTTAATCAAACTACTGTTATCAAATCCATACTATTATTTACTTTCATAAACAAATGAAACACTAATGAGTACTATTAATTAGCGCAATCTGAATACATAAAAGCCTGGAACACTGCGTATTCTGTTACATTAGGTATATGGGGCTCTGGGATCTTTGGTTCTGGGCTTCACGATGGCTAAATTTGTCTGGTTACTTCTCGGGCTGGTGGTGGTTACACAGGGTTTAAGTGGTAAGTAATTTATTCTGTACGTATTTATAATTTGTTGTTAAATAATTTCTGCATGAGGCTTCTATCTGAAAACTTGCAGAGAGACCTATTCTGGTAATCTCATCAACCCTCTTCTACTTTTTATATTATCACATTTTTGATCTGATTTTCGTCAATCAAAATCAAAAGTCGTTTATTCAAACTAGGTTGAGGGTCAGCACTTTTTGAACGTCAAAATTCCATAAGACAGTCCCCCAAAACGCCCGCCCTTCACCACTTCCTAGTGCTTTACTTGCTGTTGTTGTTCAAATGCCTGTGCCACACATACCATACAAGCCATCTGTTGGTAGAGGAGCTACAGGACTCCACTACCAACAGTTGGTGGAGGAGCTCTGCTTCTGAGTTGCGTAGTTAGTCACACACTCCTATAATAGACAAAGAGTGAGAGAAGTCGCATGAAGGAAGATTACTCCTTTTTAAATTACGTTTATTGCAATTTGCAGGTCAGTGTTATTCCATTGAATAGGGTATTTTCCAATTTATTTAAAACTATTATAATTTGAAGATGGGACGAAATATGTAACAGAAAAATTAAAGTAAATTGATTTATTTATTTATCAATTAAAAACGATTTAAATCAAATTAATTCCTCGTTGCTTTGAATTTACCGCAAAAACGCTCCCTACGATGATTTTTTTATCACGTGACTACACGTGACGTCAACTTTGTATAAACTAAATTAGTTAGTAAGTAAACAAGTGAATGTCGAGTTTATAATTAACAAGATTTTTTATGGATAGAATGTGATTTTACTGGTGTGCGGTGCCTCTGCGCACAAATATTTCTCAAACTGCGCCAAACTAAGCATTTGTACCGGTGCCGTTTACACAAAGCTGCCGTCACGATGTCACGTGATAAAAAAGTCATCTTAAGGAGCCATGGCCTACAAATTGCAAAAACATAAGAAAATTGTAATAAAAAGCTGATAGAGGTAAAGGACTAAAGTATCGTATTTTGTAAACTTTTAGTGAAAAAGGCAAAAGCTGACCACAAAAGAGCAGGCAAAGGTCTGAACAAAGCTAATGCCAAAGCGGCTAACGTCAAAGATGATGATTATGATGATGACAAAACCCTGGAATGGCCGACTCAATACAAGTTAAGGGCGACAAGAATGTCGCTCACTGACAATGTCATCGAAAACTATGCTGTCTGGTGAGTTATGCATGCATTTTTAAATTTAATTACCTATTTTAATTTGACTGTAAAATTAAATGAGCCACATGGGTCGATCGATCAGGTTTAGCTACGCTTGCCGCAGCTGATCCGTGGATGGCTTTATATATCAAGACTCCTCCGTACCTCGGAAAGCACGTTAAGCCGTTGGTCCCAGCTGTCATTTGTGGATCTTTGACAGTCGTTACGGGTCGTCAGAAGCCCGAAAGTCTGACAACCAGTCTTACCAAGGGGTTTCGTATTACCCAGTCACTGGGTTGTGGAATCCAGATAGGCAGTCGCTCCATTTCAAATATTGGTATTCAGTTGCAACCGGTTAGACTGGAAGCTGACCCCGACATAGTTGGGAAAAGGCGAGATGATGAATTGACTGAAAAATCCAAAAATGACAATAATCTATATTTTGTTTCTATATCTATAGTTTGTCTGTCAAATTACGGTAGGAAGGTAAAACTCCAGTGATTATGCTTAATGCTTATAAATGTTATTATACAAATATAATGTGTATATTATTTAGTTTCTCTGTAAATCCCAGAGACTGTATGTACAGTCACCAAAAGAAACCCGGGTCGACGGCGCTTTGTGTTTCATACGCGCCTCAAAGAGATGTCAGCACCAACTGAAGGGGCTCGCAAGGGCCGATGCCTGCCAGGGGTGTGAGTTGTTCGAAAGAGATACCGTGTCTCCTGGCACACAGGCAACTGAGGGAACACGGGTGTGTTTTAGTCAGTAAAAGTCTGACACGCCCTCCTGCTCCACCCAGAGCGGGAGAAGTTATTTGATGATTTCCCAACCTCAAAAAAAAACCAGGGTCGTCGGATGTAGTTGAAGTTTAGGAAGAAACCAGCGTTTTCGAATAAAATTCCATTATAAAGTTAACCGTTTGTTTTCTATTAATTTAATTTAATCTCATTCGAAAACATCAAACAGTTTCTTTCTAAACTTCAACTATATTCGACGACTCTGGTTAGTTATCTCTTTTGGTGACCGTACGTCGGTTGAATTTCTTTTTCTTTTTAGGAAAACCTCCAAGCAATCGAGAATTGATTACAACAATGGTCACGTGAAGTCTTTTGTGAATTCTAAAAACAAGCAATTCCGTTATGGTGTCAAGTATGAGGTCGGTAAAAGCTTTTCTTTGTATTTATATTTATGGGTGCTATGCTATGCTTACCAAAGGGTATCGTATTACCCAGTAACTGGGTTGTGGAGATCAGATAGGCAGCCGTTCCATGTAAAATATTGATATCCAGTTGCATAGCTATAGATGGAAAAGGGCTAGGCAGATTGATATTTAAAAAAAATTATGACTGTCTCGTTGGTTTAGTGGTCGTTAGTGCGACAGTTGTTCTCGATTCTGGGTTTGACCTCCCGGGTTGGGCAGTGTTGTTGAATTTTTCTATTAGGAATTGCCTCAGTAGTGGAGTTTGGATTTTGCTCAGTTGATGACAATAAGCTGGCTTCCTGCTATATAGTATTTAAACATAAGTGGCGAAATGTAGGTGGGCCTACCGTCTGTACACCCCTGGCCAACTCTTAATGTAAATACGTAAACGTATCTAAGAGGGCACACCCTTTATGCCTGGAGGCTTTAATTTTAGGTTTTAAGTTTTGTTCATGTTTTTGTTTTTATTATTTATTTCTGCTTGAGTAATTTTTTTTTGGTATATTGGCGTGTGATAGCTGACATAATATGGCAAATATTTTAATTTTATGTTTCCCTAGCAGCGCTCCGCAGTTTTACCCGCGTAGTTCCGGTCCCGTGGGAATACGGGGAAAATATAGCCTATGTCACCCGAGGATAGTGTAGCTTCCCAACAGTGAAATAATTTTTCAAATCGGTTCTTTCTGTAGTTTCGGAGCCTATTCAATGCAAACAAACAATCAAATCTTTCCTCTTTATAATATTAGTATAGATAACGTTAATTACGTACCTAACGTATAGAATCAAGTTCTTCTAGCATAACAAACAGCTGTACTGCTGGGGAGTTTGTTGCGCCACTTCTTCTTCCCAGTTAAAGAACTAGGAAGTGGTGAAGGGCGGGCGCTTCATGTCTGTCACTGTCTTATGTAATTTTGACGTTCATAAAGTGCTAACTCCAGCCTAGTTTGAACAAATGACTTTTGATTTTGTTTTTTAGTTTTTTAAACTATTATTTATTTTCTATTTTTTAGTTCTGCTAACTAAAAGCGTGGGGTGCTTTTTGAGGTATTTTTATAATCAATTAATGTCAAGCACCCCACGCTTTTTAATTGCATTAAATTATTTTCTCCTTTTTTAGTTTGGTTTTTAAAGCGTGTTTTTTAGTTTTTTAAACTATTATTTATTTTCTAAATTTTAGTTCTGCTAACTACAAAAACGTGTTTTTTTTCTCATTTTTTTTAAAATTATTGAATTGTCATCGGTCCTCGATAAGTTTACAAAGTTTCAATGAAATCTGACCGTTTAAAGTGGGTCAAATCGCGCTCTAAGGAGTCGGTTACATACAAACAAACAAACATACAAGTGAAGCTAATATAAAGCGTGTAAAAACTGCAAGCAACTGAAACCCATTTCTTACAACAGATCCACCCAGAAGCGACAGAAGACCAAGAAGTCATAACAGTGTGTAATAACTTGGAAGGAGACAAGTGGGACAGACAGACACCTGAAACTATTCTGCCTGAAGTCGACTATTTTGAGCCGATAGGTAAGAACCAAAACTCTCAAAAAAAAAAAATGCCGAAAAAACTGAAAAGCAAAAAATAATAAACCTTTTTGGTTAACCTTAATAACTAAGTTCGGAAGGCGGTGACATAAAATTAAAATACATATCCAAAGTCACCGATTTCCGACCTTAGTTATGAAGGTTAAACAAAAAAGGTTTATTATTTTTTGCTTTTCAGTTTTTTCGGCGGTTTAATTTTTTTGTTAAAAAGTTTTTATTTTATATTTTTTGTGGCTATAATATACTAATTACTACATGCTTAATTTTTGATTACTTTTTATAATACACAACTCAGCCATAAAATCTGGGAGTGAACAATCAATCATCCCCTTTTCCTACCCTTAGCTTTGGATTTTTTTTTCAAATTTATATGAGACCAACTTCGAGGTATACCCTTTCCAATAAAAAAATATTTATCAAAATCGGACTACTGTAAGAAGATATGCGTAGTCATATATTAAAAAAAAATACGCGTCGACATAAGACCTCCTCCGTTTTGTCGTCGGTACAAAAACACGTAGGTAGTCAAAAGAATCTCCTTCTAGTGTGTACAAATTGTGCAAATTGATGTCAATTTAATGATTTAGCCACCTGACAGCACTGTGTAAACGACAATACTTTAAAATAAATGCTTTGTTAGCCTTTTAATACTCCATAAAAGCAACATTTTGTTTGTACATAGATAACTCAATAATATCTTTCCGTCACACAGTTGATGAAACGATCAACGACAAAGATTGTACCAAGTTCTTTTACGACGATAAAAATGAGAGTACTAACACAGAAAGTACTATTTGGGCTACTTACGATGAAAATACCGAAGCCTGGGTTCCTGTCAGGTAAGGAAATATTCCATAAACGCATTCATTATTTAGATCCCTTTATGTAGTAGTTAAAATATAATATGTTTTGTGCTTTACTATAGAAGAATGCTTGGGATGCCGGACAATTTCAGAGTCAAAAATTGTCATCAAATTTTCCTTTTTTTAGCTTCTTTCGATCCTGTTGGATCAGCAGAATCGTTTTGTATTGAATGGTTGTGAATAGCTATCTATTCGCATCCATTTGATACGAACGGTCCGTACCAAATCAATCAATGTTATCGAAGGAGTTCTCTAAACGCTGTTAAGAAATCCGAAACCCGAAAATGTTGACAGTAACGACCACCATTCTTACGACTGATATTTGCGATCGAAGACTATTTAAGCAAATCGGGTACCTAACCGAAAATATGTCATTTTTGACTCGGCAACCTGTCGAATGTTAGTGAAAACTTATGATGTTCGTCTTTAGGTCTTGTTTTTTTTATTCGCAACCGAAAGGATACCTGAGCCCATTTAATAAAATAATAATTAAATATATTAAATAATTTCAGATACGAAGTGTTGGAGTTCAACTCTTGGTTGGGATCGAAGGACAAACACGAAATTTGGGACTTCTACGATTACGACAAAGACTTCTCTTTCCGTAGCGTCTTCGATATTAAGGACTGTAAGTATTAAAATACAAAATGCACCTACAATTTGTTTATCATATAATTTTATAGTATATTATGTTGCTAGTGTGGAATGATTATTGCAGACGCGATTCATACGACGTTTTTTAACACACTTTACACGAAAAATCAGAGTTGTATTGTTAATTGCTCTTCTTCCCTACGTGAAGTCGAAATTTTTGATAATAATAATTAACTATACAACGAAAACATTGACAAATATTTATGGAAAACTAGTTTTTGCCAGCAGCTTCGCTCGCGCGGAACCTTCATCCCCTATTTAACTCCCTTAGGGGTTGAATTTCGAAAAATCCTTCCTTATTCTTTGTCTACATTATAAAGGGAACCTCTGTGCAAAATTTCAGCTTACTAGGTCCAAGGGCTTGAGCTGGGCGTTGATGAGTCAGTCAGTCAGTCAGGACTTTTCTTTTTATTTATATAGATATAGATAGATGGCGCGGTGGTTTTGGTTTTTTCGTGCGCTGCGCTGGGGTTGCGCGCGCGTGTAAATAATGGCAAAGGTAAGGTAGAAAACACTTGTATGGCAATATAAAGTAAAAAACACAAGTGTATAACAAGCTGAATTATGTACCAATTTTTTTTTTCATACTTTGCCCCACCCTGGGACTTTCTCCTGTATTGTGAGTGCGTTTACAAACATTTAAAGTCACATACACAAACGGCCAGACCCGGAACAACTACTTGTAGGTCATACAAATATTTGTTCCGTGTGGGAATCGAACGTGCGACACACAGCGCAGCAGTCTGCGCCAACCGTGCGAATAAGATACGCTAGATAAAAGAATATTATATATAGACTTTTTTTATTTACAGATGGTTGTTCAACTGAACCTACTACTCACACTAAAGACAGTGAAGGTGTAACCAAGCATTTATTGTTCGTTGATGCTGACAACGATAAACATGTCGACCATGTTTTCAAATCGTATGTGAATTTAATTTGGTTAAAAATTTAAAAACTTAAAAACACTGTTAATGGTGCCTAGAAACCAGAATTAAGTTGGTTTTATTATTTTCAGATTCAAAAAGACGTACAACAAGAAGTACTCTGATTCATCTGAGCATGCAATGAGAAGGAGTATCTTCAAGACGAGTATGAGGTAATTTTATATTTATATATTTATTCGAAATTACATTTAGAAGACTTATTTGACTCTAATGAACACACACGTTAATCCGTTGGGCCCGGATGTGATTTTTGCATCTTTGACAGTCGCTACGGATCGTCAGAAGCCCGTAAGTCTGACAGCTAGTTTTACCAAGGGGTATCGAATTACCCAGGAATTAGGTTGTGGAGGTCAGATAGGTAGCCGGTCCATGTAAAATACTGGTTTTTAGCTGCATCCGGTTAGACTGGAATCCGAAGCTAACATAGTTGGGAAAGGCTAGGGAGATTATGATGACTTGACGCTTATAACTATGTCACCTTTTTAGGCAAGTGATCCAAAACAACCGCCAAAATAAGGGTTACAAACTCGCTATCAACCAATTCGCTGACAAGACTCCCGAAGAAATGAAAAGGTCCATGGGTCTGATGAGGCGTCCAGAAGGAAAAGTTGGAACGATACCCTTCCCTTACGATGAAAAAATGTTGGGTGATATCTCTAACGACGTACCAAAGGAATACGACTCTAGACTTTTGGGTCTTGTTTCTAACGTCAAAAGTAAGTTATATGCTATGATTCTGTAAACAAAGAGTTGAATGAATTTGTGTTTTGTGAAAAGGACGACCTTTACGGTAAGGGCAGAAGACTTTGCTTCGATTAGAATACTTATTCCTTCCTGGTGGACAGTACCAATAAATAAGTATCCATCTATTCCAACAGATCAAGAGGACTGTGGTTCTTGCTGGACTTTCGGAACGACTGGCGCTGTCGAAGGAGCGCTGGCGAGAATCAACGGTGGTAGGCTGATGGCTCTCAGCAACCAAGCCGTTGTGGATTGCGCTTGGGCGTAAGTACTTCAGTTTTATGTTCAGTTTTAACTAATATCCGCTGAAAGTCTCGGCCATTTTGTACGTACTGGTGCAATTTGTCACAATCTTTTGCGGAAACCTGCGTGGTATTAACATGAATATCTCAAAGTTTTGTATTGGGGCTGTTTATAAAACATGTGCCATTGGAATCATTATGAAATATGCTAACATATTACAAAGATCAAGATTAATACAGTGAATTATGAATAATCATAGGCTATATAGGAAACATGGCAACATCTAAACATGAACTGGGCCCGGTCCTGTATCGCACAGCTCGGTACAGCTTTGGCTATTTGCATCATGTTTTTTTTTATTAGACTCTTGGATTTTCACATTTTAATTTAACATCTGTTTCATCATCTTGTTGTCATCATAACGTTGTACGACTGAACCTGTCCTTTTGGATAACTTACTGCTGTAGTTAATTTGAAATTTCCGCTTTCTAGAATTGTCATCATTTCGTTGTTCTATTTTCTTTATGTAGATGTCAATCTGCCATAGTTTGTACAACGAGTCTTACACTAGTAATAAAATTATCATTTTGTATTTTACGAAATATGAATTTAATTTAAGCCTTACAAAGATCGCCATCGAAACTGACAACTTTTTTGGTCTACTAAAAACGTTCTGTTAAACACTTTATCCTCGCTATCTTTCTCCTAACTAAATGCTCACAATGTGCAGATTCGGAGCCGGAGGCTGTGATGGCGGCACTGACAACGCAGCCTACGAGTGGATGATGGAGTATGGCTTGCCGACTGAAGCAGAATATGGTCCATACACTAACAAGGTACATTTTGCAGAACTGTGGCAGAAGGCAAATCTTACTAATGATGCTCTTAACTTATTAATCAACTATATTATATAGCAACGTGATTCAAATAATGTGATAACGAAAATATTATTGGTGTTTCTTTTTATAGAATGGCGAATGTAACATTAAAAATATGACGAGGATATTCCCAATTCGCGGATACACAGATGTTACGCCACTGAGTATTGGAGCTTTGAAGGTATGCATGATTTTAGACATAATTACTTCACTGTTTTGTCTAGAATATATTTCGTCTAGCCCTAGGTACTTGTATAATTCGGTTTTAACTGAAAATTCTTATTCTAGGTCGCATTAGTCAACCACGGTCCCTTGTCCGTGTCAGTTCATGTTACACGGTCTTTCTCTCAATACTCATCTGGCATCTTCTACGATACTGACTGGTAAGTTTTCAGACATATTTGAGTGAATCAGGGGTATTTCTAAGTGAGCTCGGTTTAGATTAATTATCAATTGAACTTCATGCCCCAGATACCTAAAATTTATAGGGTCAAATTAAATTAGTTGGTAATGCTTTGCCCACAAAAAACAAAAAAAATACATACTTTTTTTTTCATCATTCGATGTGCGAAGGTCAAGGCCCGTAATCACTCAGCTGTTTATGTAATCTTTCGAGGAACTTACATAGTTTTTACGAATTTCCTTAAACTATAACATGATAGTCGTTTGGTTACCTTAACGTACATGCCACAGTGTCATTTAAAGTTTTCAACAAAGTCCGAATGACGAAAAAACTTTTTTGAAGCGAAAACTTCTTTAGGCACGTTGGGCATTTTTTGAGATGGGAAAAAAACAATTGAACTAGCGACACTGTTACCGTTACCGTTACCAACACCTCTGTACATAAGTATGTACATATATTGTGTATGTACGTATATAGATACACATGCATGTACAATAGCGCATTAAATGAAAATTGTAAGTTTAATAAATTTAATTACAATTAGTTCGTATAAGTTTTCACTTCTGTCGGCACTCCCGGAGTGTTTATTTTTTTTTCTTACATGTTTTTTCGATATCTATACCTAGTCAATACGTGGGTAAAGTAATGTCAGCTAATTTAATACGACCCTATACATATCAAACTCAAACTCAAAGCATTTATTTCAATTAGACCATTTAAAGGTACTTTTGAATTGTCAAAAAGTCGACCAGTTGGAAAGTTGAAGCTAGTTGCCCATTCCAAAACGTAGATCTCTATGGAGAAGAACGGGCAAGAAACTCCATGGACACTCTTTTTAATCATGTTCAAGTATTACAAAAACTTGGGAACAATATTCTTGTTGCTTCTATATGTGAGAACAACTACTATTACATACATATACTATTAATATAAGTGCGAAAGTAACTTTGTCTGTCTTTTACCTTTTCAAGGCTAAACCACTGAACCGATCTTAATGCAATTTGACATATAGATAGAGTGGTCCCTGGAGAAGAACATAAAGGCTGCTTCTCATCCTGGGTATTTGCAAAAAGAGATAAAATACAAAAGTAAAGGCAACAGCTAGTATTATTATAATAATCATCTATCGTTCAAATACCCAAAGAAAAACATCTTACTTTCTTGCAAAGACATAGGTAATTAGAATGATTGACTATTTACTATTCCAGTAATGAGCTCCATCTGAACCACGAGGTAACCTTGGTTGGGTACGGCGAACGCGATGGTGACACCTTCTGGATCCTGAAGAACTCTTGGGGCCCTGCGTGGGGCATTGGCGGTTACATGTACATCTCAGCCAGGGACAACACCTGTGGCGTTGCGACTGAACCCACTTACGTTGTCTTCTAAAACTTACTGACAGTTCGGACTTCTTTGACTGCACTGACTGAATTGGCTAAACTGGCGAGAAAATGGCTCTGAGATGAAACTAATGTTTTTATTATTTTATTTAGTAATTAATTTCAATTTGCACGTGGAATTTTTATTTAGTTTGTAAGTAATAAATTCAATGATTAATTCTGGTTTTTATTTACGCCCTGCATGAGTTACAACGTTTCAAACGAAATGATGATACACCCTAAGTAGTTCAATTAGCTTTGAAACATAATTGACTTAATTGAGTATGATTGCTCTAGCATTGGCTTGGGGCTTGTGGCCAAGTAATATTAGCCGCACGGGTCGATCCATCATGTTAAGCTACGCTTGCCGCGGTTGGTCAGTGGATGGGTGACCATCAGTACATAGCAAGACATTTTTGGATCTTTGACAGTCGTTACCTACGGGTCGTTAGAAGCCCGAAAGTCTGACAACCAGTCTTACCAAGGGGTATCGTATTACCCAGTAACTGGGTTGTGGAGATCAGATAGGCAGTCACTCCATGTAAAATACTGGTATTCACCTGCATCCGGTCAGACTGGAAGCCGACCCCAACGTAGTTGGGAAAAGGCTAGGCAGATGATGAATTGCTCTAGCATTAGCCTAGTGTTTCTGACCACTACATCTGCAGCCTAATTGCGTAACCCACTGTTGATCAGAAGCTGAATCATATCGAAGGTTATTGCTAATCCGTGGCTTCATATTTTAGAAAAACTGGTCGGTCAACAACGTAAATACCGCAATGAACTGTAAAAACGAAAGGTGCTTTTTGAGGTATTTTTATAAATCAATTAATGTCAAGCACCCCACGCTTTTTAATAGAATTAAATTATTTTCTCCTTTTTTAGTTTGGTTTTTAAAGCGTGTTTTTTAGTTTTTTAAACTATTATTTATTTTCTATTTTTTAGTTTTGCTAACTATAAAAACGTGTTTTTTTTTTCTCAATTTTTTTTTTAAATTATTGAATTGTCATCGGTCCTCGACAAGTTTACAAAGTTTCGATGAAATCTGACCGTTTAAAATGGGTCAAAATCGCGCTCAAAGGAGTCGGTTACATACAAACATACAAACAAACAAACAAACAAACAAACCAACAAACAAACATACAAGTGAAGCTAATATAAAGCGTGTAAAAACGAAAGCCATTCTTGTTAGTTTGTTGCACAACTACCTCGCTGGTTTTCAGTTCAGTAATCTCAATATTTAGATCTTTTTCCTGTTAGCACACACACAGATTTCTATTCTGTTATGAGCATTCATATCTATCATCTTCTTACCTCATATAAGTGAGCGAAGCATCTTTTCTCCATAACCACAGCTAGTGATTATCTCAGGTAACACTGCCAAGTGCGATTTTGTATTCCGGATTCGTTGTTCGTCGCCTACGTGACGAACGTGCGCCAAGGTGTTCCACCCACGTTACACTTGCGTTGGCCACTACCTTCACCCAATGGAGGAGGGTCTAAAACATTGTTGCCAACTTTGAGAGGACTCAAGGCTTCGGCCAAATTCATCCTGACGCAATGCAGTCTTGTAATTTATATAGGGTATTGTTTAGATCTTGTTTTATAAGGCCATGAATGTTTCAAGCTGTTTTATAATTAAGAGAGTGCTATGTGACTGGCGTTATGCCGATGGAGTGCCGTTCTAACAAAGTGTAGCCGTGTTAGAGTAGTCTAGTTTAACATTGCCCTGTTGAGGTTCGTATTTGTTTGTATTTAGTCGAAGTAGGCGTTCACCTCGTACAGATCTGCTAATTATAGATGAGTGAGAGATTAAATGGTTGAGCTCGATGGTGCTGATCTACGCGTCAAGTTCGTGACCGGGCGCTGTCGGTTGAGACTGGTCATCTAACTTCCAGGGCTCATTTTTAATCTTATTTTTAGAACAGTTTATTCATTTTTTACATTGTTCTCACATAAGTAAGCAACAAGAAAAATGTTCCCAAGATTTTATAATATCCAACTTGATTTAAAAGAGTGTCCGTGGAATTTCTTGCCTGTTCTTCTCCACAGAGATCTACGTTTTGGAATAGGGAACTAGCTTCAACTTTCCAACTGATCGACTTTTGGACAATTCAAAAGTGCCTGTATTTACAGGCACTTTTGAATTTTCAACTTGAACGTGAATTTAAGTGCGAATTTTAGGTCGTGAGTTCGAACTCAGACAGGCGCTTTTCTTTGTGTAAATATTTTGCATCACCACTGCTCTCAAAATGGTGACACAACATCAAACAAACATCGTGAGGAAACCGGCATATCCTAGAAGCAAACATGCGAAAGCATGTGACATCTTATACCAACCCGCACTGGGCCTCCGTGGTAGATAACGGCCCACTCCCTCTGATTCAGAGGACTCCTGTGTGCCAGCAGTGAGAACATTGTAGACTGATTAATATCATGATTATGCGATTAAACCTAGAAACTAAGGCAACTGAGGGAACACGGGTGGGTTTTAGTCAGTAAAAGTCTGACACGCCCTCCTACTCCACCCAGAGCGGGGTTTGATGATATCCCACACAAAAAAAAAACCTAGAAACTTCAATGCTTAGGCAGCGCAGCAAAAGTTAACCTACCATGATAAGGACTTTTACTTTTGCACAAAAGACGATTGCCCGATATTACAAGGAGATCTGTCAAAATAGCGTGGAGTTTAACTCAAATTGACGTCAAAACGAAATGCTCTACGATCGAATTACTAAATGAAATCGAATACCAAATCCAACGATTATTATTGTCTTCTCATACTCCTCCCAGTTAGTGCACCAACTAGGGCATACTTTCCTATGATTTACGTCCTCCAACATTTCTCAGCCATAAATCGGTATGACGAATCTGTGAACAAATTTTCGTCTATCATACCGTGTTGATTTATTTGCACTGGATTCAGAGCAGGGATTGCATTGTACGTGGAACAAACTATATTTGGGAATTGAGGACGGTTCATGTAATTTTATGCATTTGAAGATTGGACGCGAATTTTGATGAGTTTGTTTGTTGAGAGGACATGGTTTCTGGTTTATTGCCTTGTGATTTTACAAATGCAACAAATTGTTTATTCATCATAACAGCATTGTAGTACAGTTTACAGGGTAGATAAATTAAGTGTACTAAAGCTACAACGTAAATGGTGGTGAGGTTCCATTCCCAGCTAGGTTATATAATAACCTGTATATGGGGGTATAGTACCAATCCCCATTGTGTATTAACCTAACTTCCATGCCTTATTTTAAATCTTATATATTATTTAGAATTGTTTTTTTTTTACATGGTTCTCACTTATAGAAGCAACAAGAATAATGTTCCCAAGATTTTGCAATACCTAACATGATTGAAAAGAGTGTTCTAGGAGTTTCTTGCCCGTTCTTCTCCATAGAGATCTACGTTTTGGAATGGGCAACTAGCTTCAACTTTCCAACTGGTCGACTTTTTGACAATTCAAAAGTGCCTGTAAATGGTTTAATTGAAATAAATGCTTTGAGTTTGAGTTTGAGTTTTGCACAAAAAAATTAAAAAACCCCCGACCCAAACAAAAACACTAAAAAGTAAAAAACAAAAATATTGGCCTTTGAAGTTGTAGGTAATATTTTAATCAAGGCATTGTCACGTCGGAGGACGGTTAATGAAAATGCTAGGCCTCCACTGTTTGGCATTTTCATTGACTAAATATATATTTCAGTTTACCGACTCTTATATTAAGTAGGTTTATTTGCGTCTTATAGTTTAGGTGTTTATCTAGTACTACCCGCAAGTATTTTGTATGTTCAACAGATGCTATAGAAGTATAGATGAACAGTGACAGGAGGTTTTAGTTTGACAAAGATGTGCTTTTATTGTGATTGGAGTATGTGGTTGTGTGATTGGGATGCTCGAGTAAGAAAGTTTGTTTTTGTTAGTGTTTAGTGTAAGGGTATGTGACATGAGCCATTCAAGACCTGTGTTGAAACCAGTTTGAGCCACATGTTCAAGCTCTGACCAACTGTCGGCTGTAAATGTGATGGCAATGTCATGTGCAAATAAATGCAATAACTTTGCCATTAGGCATATTAAGATTGCACAGACCGTTAGTAAATATTAAGACGAGGGTGGGGCCTAATATGCTACGTTGGGAGACCCCGTAGCAGATGGTTAGCTCGTTACTGTTATGGTTGTCAAAAGTTGTTTACCTCTAACACCCATAGTTTCCAGCTTGAACAGAAGGGTGGGGATGGATTTAGCTGTGTACGGTCACCGAAACATGCCTGCGATGCATAATGTAGAATAAGAAAAGGTTATGACTCTCGAAGAACATGTACGGTCACCAAAAGAGATAATAAGTAACGGTCGTCAGGGTCGTCGGATGTATATTCTTACTAAACTTTGAAGTTTAGTAAGAATATGTTTTCGAATGAAATTTAATTTGACAAATTAATTGTTGTTTTTTTTTGTCATTCCTGGCAACCCTGGCAACCCTGTTAGGGCCAGGGTATTTGTGAACATCTTATCCCTATTCGATAAAAAAATAATTTCCATCCGGTAAATAAATGGGTGAAGGTCGATCTTACTTGGGAATCCATCCCATAAAGCTGAACATGTACCTAGTACATCTAAGAAGTTTTCCAAAAGCTTTTTATATTACAAAATGCCTTTGTATGATATTACCAAAATTAAGATAAAGCTAGCTTCTGCCCACGGTTTCGCCCGCGTGGATATCAGAAATCATCAGACGGAAAAGTGCTACCGGGACAAAAAGTAGACCATGTTACTCCTATTCCTATCAGCCAGTGGAGCCGGAACAAACAGACAGAGAGGCCGATGACAATTTTTTTTTTTAAAGTTCCGTATAGGGATGCATGAAGAAGCCTCCTCGTGTAGCGTAGTTTGTTCCACCAGTAACTCGAATGCACCGAGCGCCCGGCGCATCCTGGACAGTCACACCCAATACCTTGATGACTGGCCAATTCTTCCCTTGCGGTGGTAGGGCTAACGCCCGCCTGGTTCGCGACCACCCTCCCACCGGAGTCCGGCGTCAAGCAGCTTGCTGTGTTTCGTCTATGCGTGGGAGTACCAGTGCCTTGAACAAGTGTGAACAGGCATTTTCTGGGCACGCTCGATCCATCATTGACCTCATCAATCGCTTTCCATCAGGCTCAAAAAAAAACTTTTAAATACCTGCATTTGGTTAAAAGTTGTTATTTAGTTATTACAAACGGACACTTCAATTTTATTTATTTGTATAGAAATATGTAGATTATTGTTATCAAACAGAGTCATACAAAAATACCTTAATCTACTTTTTTAGCTTTCTACACATTTAATTTTATATGTAAATTCGTACGACATATCTAGTTAGTAGTTCGCTCTATTGGAGGACTTGGAAGTTAGAGCTAACTGCTGCACGTATAACTGTTTGAATCTAGGCACATTGTCTGCTGGCGTCCGAGAATTTCTATTAGCATTAGAAAGGTGTTCCATGACTCGATAGTGGTAGCTTGAGCAGCTGTTACATGCTGATCAGCGGCTTAAGTTATAAGAGTGAGCGTTTACAGTTTTCAAAGTTTTCTTTTCTATGGAACGTTTGCAACATCGTCCCTATACAGGATGACATCAACGTGCAAACTGCAACCATTAATTCAGCACAAGATTCTAGACTAGCCTTAAAATATTCAGCTGATTATACAAAAAAAAAAACAACTCAGGTGTGTTCAGTTTCAGGTACTGAATGCGACCTTGTATACATATTATGCAGTGACTCAGAAATTAGCCCAAGTTGGCATTGCCTAATCTTCTTCTAAGCTTGTTCATGGCAAAAATAACACGAAAAAATGAGTGTAATGTATAGTTTTCTAAATTAGTTTGGCCCAAAATTCAGCAACGCGAATACCGTTCGCTGACGCAGCCTCACGTGTGCAGGTGACAGGGCATGCAGTGCAAGATGAGATGCCTAATATATACCTTTTTGGCAACACACAGAAAGTTTTACTTGCTTTAGGATTTTTTTTATTAATTGCCTGACAGAAAACTCATGCATGATACCGGGGAAATCAGTATGGCAGATTTGAAACCCATTAGATTAATATAAATAATTTAACACTCGGCAACGTCACGCATAAATTCCACGAAGAGGGTAGAGAGAGGCCGAGAAAAGGCCAGTGTCATAAAAAAAAAAAATAAGATTTATATTTTTCAGTGTTTCACAAACGCTGCTGCATATTAGGGCCTATTTAGAGTCTAGTTAGCAGTGCCACATACTTATACCACACTACCTTTTGTTTGCGGTTTCACCCCCGTGGAGGTCGAAATTATCCCTCGAAAACGTATTACCAGGATAAAAAGTATTCTATGTGTTAATCCAGGTTATAATCTATCTGTGTGCCAAATTTCATCCAAATCCGTTCAATCGTTGTTGCGGACATCTAAATATTTAAACACACAAACTTTCACATCCTACTAATATTATAAATGTATTATAAATGTGAAAGTTTTTATGTTTGGATGTTTGTTACACAATCACGCAGAAACGGCTAAACAGATTTGGATGAAATTTGGCACACATATAGTTTATGACCTGGATTAACATATAGGATACTTTTTATCCCGGTAGTACGTTTCTGTAGGAAAAACTATTCGGCATCCACGTGGGCGAAGCCGCTAGAAAAAGTTAGTTTAAGTTTAGTAGGATTCCAATACAAAAAAAAACCGCCACATCATATTATTCAACATTATCCACACTTGCACCATACAACATCAACGCTCTATTTAAATCAGCTGGCCCGCGGCGACTTCAGCACGCAAAATGCAAATTTCATCTCGATTGGGAGTGAAACTGTCCCTGCAACGTTTCTACTGTCCAGCACAGCCATGAGAAATCCTTTTATAATAAACCTTCATCTACATTTCACTGGGGTCTCGGAAGACTCAGAACTTGGATGAAAGTTCAAGATATTATGATAAACATTTGCAATTGAATTAAGTTTTCTGAGCTTTGAGGTTATGTTTAAGTTTTGCGCGGGGTTGCGCATTAAAAATGTGCTTTTCGATGGTTGCTTGGTGTTTCGTGGTCGGTATTACCATGAATGACGTTATTTATGTTAACGATAAATAATTATATTGCTATAAGTAAGGCTAGGCTTATACAAACACTTTTACACATCAATCATATTTTTAAAACTAGATGACTACTCTGAGAAGAAAGGCCGAATCCAATTCAGGGATAACAAACTCTTTTAAAGTCCCACCCAAATTTTGGTCAGATCATTGAAGACCGTTTAGATTGTTGTCTGAAATGGTCTTTTGAGAAAAGAAGCACACAGATTGAGTGGACTTGCATAGTCAGTGCACGTATGGTTGGATAAGTTAAACCCAAAAAAAATCGGAATTTCAATATAAGTCCCATGGAGAAAGTCGTTCGGTTTGATGATCTGTACCACACCCTTAAATTTAGCGGATTGTTTTAAAAGTAACCCTGTTTACCTAAGCATATGTTACATTTTTCAAACTAACAAATAAACGCATACAAAAAGGTCACAACCTCAAACTAGAAGGAAAAGTATTGCGTCACTACCTTAGTGTATTAATGTGTTCAGTGTGTACTTCTTCAATACCTAATGTGATGTTGATAGAGTAATACCTCGAGTTAAATATAGCTATTAATATTGAAACTAGCTTCTCTAAATATAGTACCTTTCTACAAAGTTTCATTTACTGAAACCGCTCGTTATGATGTAGATACTCATATCTTAGTAGTACCAATATAGATACCAGAATTTTAATTAAATCGTTAATAATGAAAATCCTTGCTTTATTGTGTTGCTGCCTTACCTATATTAAATTTTCAAGATGAGGTAAGTATAGGAACGGAGTTAATTTGGGCGCAGGGGAAATTTTTTCAGAAAATATTTCTTTAGTGGAACGGAAATTTTCTAATTAGATAACGAAGTTACTTTCGTCAGGTTAAAGTTAAATAGCTCCGTTCTAATAAGAAAGATTATGTTCAGAAAAATTATTGTAATTAAATTTGCTTTTGCAGGTTGCTAATTAAAATTGTTTTTGCAGGTTTCTGTAAAAGACTATTAAATTAGTCTGTTATTGCTAGCTTTTGGCAGCGGTTTCACCCGCGTGGACGTTGGAAATTATCCCAAGGGAACATACTACCGGGATAAAAAGTATCTAATGCGTTAGTTCAGGTTATAAAATATCTGTGTGCCGTTCGGCTGTTTTTGCGTGATTGAGTAACAAACATTTAAACACACAAACTTTCTCATTTAAAAAATGAGTATGATTTACATTGAGGGGTAAGCCCTTAGTCTGGAAATGTGCCCTGTGATGGCAATAGGCTCGCCGCTTATTAAATGGGAATTACACATAACTGGCGAAATGTGAGTGTATTATTTGGGAAACAAGGCATGATGTGATGGAGGTATATGTACAACGTAGCTGATATCACGCAACGAGTTCCGTGAACGGACGAGGCGAGCGAAACATGAAGAGAAAATTGTGAATACGGAGCCCCTGTTCAGTACGAATACGGGTCACTGTACTGACATCATAGTGAATTATAAAACGTCCACTGGGCGCTCATTCCGCTGCATTGTGAATCACGCCGCTACGTGATTTCGACCAACTCAAAAAATACCCCGACGCACCTACAAAAAATACCTGACTTGGCCCCGTACAGAAATAGTGGCACGAGACACATTGACCGTTCCATTGTGTCGTTTTATTATAGCCAAGCGCCCGATCATTTCGTCACACGACAACAAATCCT
This sequence comes from Antitype chi, assembly GCA_947359405.1. Classification (NCBI taxonomy): domain Eukaryota; kingdom Metazoa; phylum Arthropoda; class Insecta; order Lepidoptera; family Noctuidae; genus Antitype; species Antitype chi. Next base: position 16,944,993 of record OX375812.1, read on the forward strand.
TAAAACGACCCATCATCTGAAATGCCGTCTAAACCTAACGCGATAAGGTTCAATTTGTGTTTGTAATCCGGAAAGGTTTTACGTTTTAACGTTTATAGTTTCTTTAGACCGGGTCGGAGTAAATGCGACTTTAAGACGTTTGTGTAGAGTTTTAATTGGATTAATGTTTTCTCTTTTTCTTTTTGTAGTAGTTGAGATGAGATAGGCGCAAAGCGCACCCGCGGGCTGTCACGCGCGGCGTATTGTCGGTAGGTCCGGCGATACTCGGCAAAAAGCGATGCAACCAACGATAAAAAGGTGAGCCGTCCCGAATGGATATTGAAGTGGACGCTACTCATAATAAATTGTTCATGGAATTAAAACGGTAAGACGGAAAATAATTTCGAACGTGCGTATGGGATAGGATGGGATGGGGCCATATTCTCAGATTTAAGGCGGTGATTTCTTGAAAACGCTCAAAAAGGTGATTTTTAAACCAGTGTATCTCTTTAATCCGTAAATAATTTTGAAAGCAAAAAAATATATGATATTTTCAAGTCTTTTTTGCATAGAGTGATGGAACTCAAAACATAATTAAACATACAATAATGCATGAAATTTTTTTATTAAAGTCACCTCTTAATTATCTTTGAAACCAGTTTATCCCTTCAATAACAGTTATAATTATATTTAAAAATATAAAAAATATATGATTTTATTTGCATTTTTACGACAATGCTCTTTTATTATTCGAATTTATTACAACAGATTTTAATACATATCGTATTGCAATAATAACTATTATCGCGCATATCGACAATATTTAAAGTGCTTTAAGATGCAGGTGATATTAAATTGAAGATTGGAATTATTAAATGTCAAAGGCACCATGACCGTTATTAATAATTCTGCTAATAACCAATAGGTACTTAAAGATTCTTTAATATAGAAGAATTTATCAAGAACAATTTAGTCAAAGGCCAACTTTCCTCAAAATACCATTTCAGACACCGTCTTCACATGATCTGACCAAGATTATGTCAGAGACTGTGACCTCTGAGTTTGTTTCAGCCTTTCTTCTCAGAGTCGTCGAATTTGAATCGCCGACCTCATCTAGTTTTTAAATTATGATTGAGGTGTAAATTTCTTTGTACAAATCCACTTACAGAAATAAAACCATTTACTCATCATTATCATTAAATCTTACTTACTTACTGCAAAAAACTAGACATAAAACTTGTTCGAAAATATTCTATTTTCCATGAAAAATCGACTAAAAATGTTCAAATATAATAACGTTCCTGGCACAGACCGCCCTGTAACATTAATACTTCGCCCTTATCTTTTATCTCCGGAGCATATTTTTCTTTGTAACGTCTTTTCTTTGAATTTTCACCTTATTTGTAATATTATTTTTGTTGATTACAGGCCTTTTGTTTAGAAGCGATTACTACCAGGAAGGCGTTCATTTTCACAAAGTTGAGTTATTAAACTCATTTTGAATGGAGTTAAATTCTTAATTAGAAGTTTTTCGCTAATTTTGTTGCTCTGAACTTTAAGAGCTACAAATTGATAATGGATTCTGGTGGCCAACGTCAAGCGCAGCGAAAAAATACCTTTTATTATTGTATACTAGCTTCCGCTCGCGGCTTCGCCCGCGTGGAGGTCGGAAATTATCCCGCGGGAACGTACTACCGGGATAAAAAGTATCCTATGTGTTAATCTAGGTTATAATCTATCTGTGTGCCAAATTTCATCCAAATCCGTTCAGCCGTTTTTGCGTGAAAGAGTAACAAACACCCATCCATCCATCCATCCATACTTACAAACTTTAGTAAGGATATGTAATCATTATACCGACTGCTATTACATGGGACTTAAACATAACTGGCGAAATGTGGGTGTACTATATAGGTACACCTCTGCTCAACCCTTTGGGGAAACAAGGCGTGATATTTATGTTATACAGGGTGATTGGAAGATGGGTGCAAAGCTTTAAGGCGAAGATAGTACAGACAATTTAGAACCATTTAAGCCATGGTTGTCTTAGACGAAGTCTTACCAAATATTTTTAACCAAATTTTTAAGTTTTTTTTCGGAAATTCTCAAAATTTAATGTAAACTGCATAATTATGGCCAAATTGAATGATAAATGAATTCATTTTTTATTTATTTAATTAAAGTAATGTGTAAGCAATCAAGCAAAACATGTTTTAGGCTGCTGTGTCATTAGACATTTTTTTTTACAGACATTTAAAGCTCAGAAAAAATAAAAAATTTGTACAATACGTCTTTTAAACCTTATTAAAAAAAAAAATTGGTAAGACTTCGTCTAAGACAACCATGGCTTAAATGGTTCTAAATTGTCTATACTATCTTCACCTTAAAGCTTTGCACCCATCTTCCAATCACCCTGTATATCGACCGGCAATATCGTAGAAGGTTTAAAGTGGACATAAACTCGGTTTCCCAGGTAATAGCAATTTTTATATATGTTACCGGCCAAACCCGATTTCAGGCCAAACTAGTTTGTCCTAGGCCAAACTGGTTTATTAAGCCGGGGCACGCCGATTAAATGGGTTAGGTTAGGTTAGGTTAGAACTGTGACCAAAAGCGCGCGAGCCGAGCGAGCGAAGCGAGCGGCGCCGCGGCAGCGGCCGGCGAGCGTTACTTCCAAAGGCTGTTAACGAAATGGCTAATTAAGCTAGTTAACCCAATTTCAGAATAAACCAGTTTGGCCTAGAACAAACTAGTTTGGCCTGAAATCGGGGTTGACCGGTAACATATACATAACTTCTTGTTACCTCTGTAGAGGCATGAGGAACAGAGTGTGAGAGTAAGTTCACTCATCATCTATAGACAAGGGAGAATCCTTCGACCAGACGAGTGTTCTGTCTGGTGGGCAACTGCCAATTGATGTCAGGACGTTGTTTAAGCTAGTTGCGCGGCAAACTCTGCTTGCGCGGCGCAGGATTTTACGTGACGACAGTGTGATGCTTAGTCCGCATGCGGCGATATAGATGGCGCCACACCTCCAGCCTCGTTACCCGACCTATTTTGCATTCTCTCACGAAACGTCAAAATTTTAACTACTAAAATTAAATACAGAACGAATTTATAGTTTCTCAGATTACCACACATGCTCCTCTTAATTACATATGTACGTTAAAAATTGAGTGTTCCCTCTCTATAGTGACTTCAACCTATCTGTTGATAGATCAGCCATTAACTCGAGTACTAAGACCCCTTCCCACAGCTACCGTTCACTCTATCAGATCGTAATAAACAAATACAACGGGAATTTTTTACTGTGAGTTGCCTTAGATTAATGTAATTAACGCCCACTTGTTGATATTTTGTGTGAATTTTATTGTATCGTGTGTGGGTAGCTTTGTGAAGGAGAAAGGCGAGCTTGCCGGGAAAGTATTAAACTATTGAGTCGTCCAAACCTACGCGAAATGTGGTTTTGGTCTGATAGCTGTTATTGAGACGTTTAGCTGATGTTGTTAGTGTGCTTTTTGTTGACAATAATGTTCTGTGACTCCAAATGCCGTCCTCTTATTTTTTGTTTGGATTGGAATCATACACCTAAGAGAAACAGTAATTTACTTCTGACATACCTATGCAAACATCAACGGAAATGGTTTTTCTTTTCTGCAAAACTGTAACAATACGATATAAGATATTATTGGTAATACATCTAATTATCTAAATAAAAAACACTACGAACATAATATTACAACAACTGAATTCCTTGGAGTCGCCGATGTTTAAGTCAAAGATAATGTAAATCCTTTTGAATTACGATACTTGTTAAAATTCCTTAAGTAGGTACCTAAGTTGAAATACGTAAAATTGAACGGACTCCCGGACCGGTTCCCGCGTCTAATTAAGAAAGCAATTTGCAAGTTATTTATGGACTATAAAATAATAAAGAGGACCCTGGCTTATCGGCTGAGTCACAGGAAATTGGTGGGATGCAGACATTATTTAAAACTGCAGTTTATATGGGAAGCCTTCGAGTTTGCTGATTATAGTTGTAATTTATCATTAAAAGTTTAAATTAAAACTGGGAAGTTGGGACGGCAAAAAGGACGAGTTGTGTCAGCCGTTCGGTGAAATATTATCATTGGAATTTCTGTATTCGTAGTATTGTCATTTGCCATTTTTGATCGTTATCGACTTTGTTCTTATTTGGTAGGTGGTAGATCTAACATAATACTATGGCACGGCAGTGTGAAATAAGCTCCATATCCGCGTGGTAACATGGTATTAGAATCTATAACAATCGAATGCGAATAATCGTATAGTTACACGATACGAAGTGTCAAACAAAAACCAATTCACAATTTTTTATAGCGGGCTTACGCAAGAAAACAATAAGCCAGACACAATGAGGATTGGTTACATATGCCAGACGCGAGAAGACAATAGGCCCTATTAGAAAACAATATCAGCAGCAGAGCAACTCACAAATGATGTATCGATTAAAGATTACAACAACGGCATCGATTCAAATGGAGGAATGGTATTGACATCTTAGTGATTGAATGTCCCGATACCGCGAATCTTGTTTATAAACAATAACGATTTCACTCGATGATTTACGACTTTCGAGCACCGTACCTCCTACTTGGAAAACTTGATTTAATTTTATGTGCATTCTGGATTAAACTGTTTCTCATAAACCACCATGGCATGCCGCGTTACTTTTACGATCTCCTGAAATATGCGGTTTATTTTGGTGTTGGAAAAAATTCTAAAAAGTTATAGGAAAAGAATGATTTTACTGCCACATTGATTACTAATCAAATAGCTTGGAAAGGCTTCTGGTCGTGCTGGTCAATTCCAATGCCAACGATTTCTTCAATCAGATTTTATCGTCGTTTGACAGTCGTCGTGGATGTCGGCAACTGGCCAAGGAATGCTTCTACTACTTCACGATTCATGTTTTTTACGACCAGTAGCTAGTTTATGAACTGGACAAGTTGGAGATTCAGTTGATACTGACCTCTTTTACTTTACAATGCCGCTGGACTAAATAACTTTGATTATTTCGGTAGCAGCCTGAAGAATATTAATAAGAGCACCTGCCATTGTATCAGTTTAGTCAAATTCCAACACTATATTATTTTAATCTGTGACAATACATTCCAGATCTTGATACATATAAAACCTTGAACCTTTCTTTTAAAACCCACAGCTCTTATCGCAGCCAGACATCCAGTTAAAAAATATGACGATCATAAACACTGACCACCTGTTCATAACAGGATTTTCTTGTATTGCCACTGTTACGATCGCCCTTTGTCTATCTTATATAAAGGCTTTGCGGTATGCTAAAAATGATAGTACCACTTTCGATTAAATATTTGTTGCAATAGTTTATTTAAATGTCTTTGCTTGCAATTAACAAAATTGATCAAATTAAAGCTTTACTATGTAATTTCTTATTATATTTAGATATTATTAATTAATCTCTCCCTTCAAACTATTATTACAGGTTCATCACTTAATGCGATAGTGCGGTCTTTTATAAGTATACCGTTTTATGTAATGTAATTATGTACTATTGAATACTGTATGCTACCTGTGTTGACACCTTCGCGCCATCCCATCTTCTGAGCACGGCGGGCAGTGCTGGTGCGGCTGCTGCAGGTGGAGAAAACCTCAAACGGCGCAAATATAACAACCTTATTGGGAGTTATGTGTTGGAGCCGTTTGGTGTTGAAACATTAGGGCCGTGGGGTCCGAGTGCTCATCGAGTATTTCGGGATATCGCCAAGCGGTTGGTCGACTCTTCACGTGACCAAAGGGAGGGTCTATTTTTTGGTCAAGGAATCAGCATTGCCATCCAACGTGGCAATGCTGCCAGCCTTTTGGGCATTTTTCCCACTGACAGTGATGTGGACGAATTTTTTGATGCCCAGTGAGCTGTTCCCTTTTTTACTTTATATACTTGTACATAATGTCTAATTATTTATGTTATAACTATTTAAAACGATTAGTAACTTTAACTTATGCAATATAACTTGTGAAAAACTTTAACATTAACAGCCACCTTTCATTTAGTAAAATTTTACATAATGAATCATACCTACAGGGGCCAACTCTCTAAGTCCGATAACGAAGATACGGGCACGTCCGAAAGAAGTTCAAAACTTCGGAGTGAACCTTACATCCGATACGGGTGAAAACACACCAGAGTAGAGTATGACAATCATTAAATCGTAGTGTCATTCTATCTTGGGTCGGGCCCCAAACTAATCTTGTGTCTGTAGTTGATACGGAGTAGGAAAAGCACGTAACGTCGGCTGAAACTACAGATTTCGTGCTTAGGGAGTAGATCACGTGTTACGACACAATAATATGGCTTCTGGCAACGTTGCCATCTTTTTTTTCAATATATTTCAAAAGACTTTCACAAAGGTTTAGTACCAACCGCACCCAAGTGTCAATGTCATTGAAGTGCCATGATCCTTGAGAGTTAAAAAGTCGGCCATTTTGTTTTCGGCCAGATATTTTTCTTATCAATTTTTAAGATTCAGAAGACGGTGCACTTTAACGATTTTTTGGTCCACTGCATTATGTAAACACAGCTTAAGCAAAAAGAATCGGTGAATGAAGATTTCGGCTTGCTACAGATTCAGAATGAAGATACATACAATGCTTTGATGATGCCGCTACAGATAAAACAATTAACATAACTAAATAAAGAGGGGTAAGAGTTATTTATTCATTGACTTCTTATTATGTAAAAGGTATGGAATCATTCTGCTGTATCATATAATTATTTGTTAAGTATATTGTTGTTATTGGTTTTGTGGCTAAGTAATAACAGCCGCATGGGACCATTGTGCGTGAGCTATGGCGGCCGTCGGTTGTTTATTCCAGCCAGCCCATCTCCCTCCAGAAGTTGGCTATAACTCCTGGTCTGTTGAGAATATCCGTGTAACAATTGGGTGCCCCAAGGGGTTTTTGTTCTAATCTGATTACAAAGTAGTTATGCGCAGCATTTACAGTTTAGGACTTACAAGTGCACAGAAATTTGATCAATGACCCCCATGCTAGGTAGAACCTGTGTTATAGGGGTCGTCCATCCGTCCATTATATAAAATTACAGGTAAGTTCTAGAGTGAAAAAGTTGTGGTAAGTGCTTGTGTGTGTGTGTGTGTGTGTGTGTGTGTTAGTATGAGTGATTGTGTGTGAGTGTGTGTGATTGGTCATTTATATTGCGATTTCAATAGGTCTTCTGTTTTACTGTAGTCAAGAGTTAAAAGATATTCTTTAATTTTAGATTTACAATGTGATTTACAATTTTAGTGAAATAAAAGAGAGGTTAAGTTATTAAACTTTACCTCCTTTTCAGTCTTTACGGGTCGGTCAGATCAACGCCGATCTTAAAGGTAGGTTGAGGGAGATTGGAGAGTTTTGAGGAGAATTAGTAGGCATAAACTTTTTGTCTGAACTTAGTACAGGTAGTAGGTACGCACATAACACACATCATCATCGTCGGCCTAGACCTTTTCCAACTATGTTCGGTTCGGCTTCCAGCCTAACCGAATGCAGCTGAATACCAGTATTTTACATGGAGCGACTGCCTATCTAATATCCACAACCCAATTACTGGGTAACACGATGCCCCTTGGTAAGACTGGTTGTCAGACTTTCGGGCTTCTGACGTCCCGTAACGATTGTCAAAGACCCATGAATGACAGCCGGGACAAATAGCTTAACGTACTTTTCGAGGCACGGAAGGGTCTTGGTACGTAAATATGGTCCACGGACCAACCGCAGCCAGCGTAGTTTAACCTGATCGCATGACCTCTGCACGCTACACATCTTTAAATAATTATGTCATGCTAGTCAGATGCCAGCCTGCCTTTCTGGAGCAGCCACAACACGGTCATAAACACAAGACAACTCATTAAATACCAAACACTTTTAATTTCAAGTTATCAAAACAACACTGTTCGTTTTGTTAAAACCATCTCGCTCTTAATTATTATAAATTTTTTTCTTGCAAACAGGCTCTTGAAAGGGTAACATGCATCGTTGGCGCTATTTATAAATGTTCCGCTTAACTTTTTTTCTCGTCGCTTCACTTCTGTGCGTCTGCGCACCTGCCGTCGCCCGCGCAGCTCATTGGTCGGTGCACAAGTCAATAACATCTAACTGAGGCCACCCTTACGGCTGTTTTCTTAGCCCTTATCTCGACTTGTTCAATCATGCACCTGATTTTGTTTGTATGAGTTTGTTGGAAGTGTCGGTTTTGAGGTTTCTATGGAATTTATATGTCATTGTTTGCTTCTTTTAGTTTGCCTAAGTTTTCTGTTGACACTTGTTTTTTTTTTTTTAACTGAGCGTTTGCTGGACTTGATATTTTCACCTCTTTAAATAATTTAACGGAATAACGGCTCTCACTAAATTTAAATTTTATCAGATTTTAGTTTTCTGGTAGGTACCATATTTTTCATTAAAACCCGCCAGCTAGCGGATGCTCAAAGAAGCTGTAATAAATTGGTGGTAATTAGTCGCTTCAAAAGTTTTGATATCTAGTACTGTCTCCTACATTTAAATTCATAAATCTTACTTTTTAAACTTCCATAAACTAACTTTTAATGTCTCCATTAACATGGCATATTCTATCAAGATCTCAGATACCGTGCGCTAAATAACAAAATATATATATAAAAAAGAAATAGAGTAATAAATAATACAGTAATGCCATATCAAAATGTAATGCATTAGTCAAGTCGGTTATCACAACATCTCTGTCCAAATTCCGTGCTTAAATGGGACATATTAAGGCACCGCTCCACAGCAGGCAGCAACCCACTGTTAAAAAGCTATGGACTGGTATTTAGCTTGGCTTTGTACGAAAATATAGACGGGAATACGGGATTGACCACTGCGACCCACGGCCAATGCCAAGGTTGTCTGCAAAAGACAACCAGAAGGCCAATTTTATTCTTGTAATAAAAACGTTCAAAATGTAGTCGCCGTCTCATCTTAGTGACAATCAAATGTCAAAACCTTGTCAAAGATTTAGCGAAACTTGTGGTATTTTCGACAAATTGAAACTGAGATCAGACTGCATGTGAACGTTTTTTTTTAAATGACGAGAATTTCCTCGCTTATGTTGTACACAGGCTATGGCAATAAAATAACTTTAATATCATTTGTATTTTTTTTAGAACCAGCTTTCAAATGACTTTGAATAGGTTTTTTGTTTTGAAAAAACAGAGTATTATGGCAGGCGTTAATACGAAAGCGTGAAGTAAACGTAGGTTTTAAATTTTTATGTGATAAGTGCATTATAATTCTGCTACGTCTCGCAGCGCATAGGAGTTGGTGCATACAGGCGGAGACTGGCATGCAACGTTTGTTTTTAATGTATAATTCGAGGCGAGCTGGTTTAAAAAGTTAAATTAAAAATTAACAAAGCCCCGACCCAAACAAAAACCTCTAAAACAAAAAAAAACATTTATTGGCCTTTTAAGTTGTAGGTAATATTTTGATCAAAGCATTGTTCCCGCTTCGCTACTGAGTCGAGTGAGAGGCAGTTGCAACTTCATCCTCAGAACTGTAGCGGAGAATTTCGGTTCTCCAATTTATTGTAAAGCAATTTGTGCAGAGGGTGATTGGACTAACACTAGATAATAAGTTGTTTTAATATTCTGTTACTAACCTGCTTTTTAAACTTAATGCCTTGCTTAAATCTGCGCAGTGTTATGTATGTTTCCCACAGTGAAGCTTGTTACTAATTTATCTTCAATTCCTGGTTGCTACTCCATCATTCGACCCTGATCACTATTTATCTGTAACCTATTCATTGAGACCTTCTTTTTTTGTTGGTGATGAAGTTGGGTATCCTGAAAATCCCAGGTGATGCTCCAGCATCATTTCGAGGGTGCTTTGTTCGGCTAATATCATTGAAGTAATAGAATACCAAATCTCAACTCGATCAGACCTGTGGAAGATGCTCAAATCCCTTTGACAATCAGAAAAGAGCTGATAATCTAAAATGGCTGAACCGATTTTGATGAAACGTATCTAAGAACCACCGCTAGAAAACCTACTTTAAAATTAAAAAAAAACCGCACCTAAATCGGTTCACCCATTTAAGAGCTACGTTGCCACAGACAGACACACATAGCGGTCAAACATAATTATTATCCCCCCCAGTGGGTTCCCGCATTGTTGTTGCGGGGGGGCTCAGTAGCCGTGGTCCGCTCCCACGGTGAAGCGAAGAGGAACCCCAAGGTGGGGCCGCTCGTCAGGGCTTTGGTCTCCAAGCCGACGACGTAGCGGCCAAAAAGTAGGTTGCGGTGAGGTGCACCGCAACTAAGGCGGGCCGCGATGTCGAATGGGAGGCATCGCGGCTGAGGGTTACAGGCTGCGGCGGAGGAGGAGTGCCGGTACTTTTGAGTAGCGCTCTTCCCTTCCGTGGCCTGGACGGGGCCGCCACCGTTTGATGGCGGACGCGGTGGGGCCGCAGGGGAAGAGGAGTGTCGGTATAGCGTTGGCTGCTCTCCCTATCCTCTGCGGCCGAGAAGTGGTAGGCGGCGGGGCCACTGCGCTGACCCGTCGCAGGGGGACCAAGGGTGCCAGGGTAGTCTAGGACCCTTGTGCTACTTGGTTCCTGGGGTGGTCACGGCGTGCCATGTGTCCTGGTGCGCCGGACTGGTGGGGTCCGCAAGGGCCGATGCCTGCCAGGGGTGCGGGTTGTTCGAAAGAGATACCGTCGCCCCTGGCACACAGGCAACTGAGGGAACACGGGTGGGTTTTAGTCAGTAAAAGTCTGACACGCCCTCCTGCTCCACCCAGAGCGGGAGAAGTCATTTGATGATTTCCCACCCTGAAAAAAAAAAAAAAAAAACATAATTATTATACTTCGGGGGTTAACAAAACGTCGACACACACGCCGCGCCGTATCGCAGCGACCGCTCGCTCCGAGCACATGGCTCAACTGCGCTCCAGTTCTTGTTGCAAAACGGCGATACACTAAATCGTGGCGAACGCTCTCTTCGAGCACTTGACTCAAGCGTGCTCCATTTTATTCAGAATTGCTAACGTAGAGATTGTGTGTGCATTTATTTTGGAAAAGTAATTTTTATTGTGCTTGCGATTTCATTATATTAACTGTTTTTTTTTACTATTAATTAAATTATATTCGAAAACATCCATCGATTTACTACTAAACATCAACTATGCACGACGACCGACGATGAATAGTGTGTTTACGCACCCTAATTGCGCAAGACACTATTCATCAGAACCTGAATCTTTTTGAAGCTAATCCATTCTTTCATTATGTTCGAAAAATTGTCTGCATAACAACGTAAAGCACGCCATAATTGTTGTGGAACTGTCAAAATGAAAACGATTCCTACTGACAATGTATTATGTAATTATCCTTCTGGTTACTTGTCTCTTTTGGTGACCGTACGGTAACGCAGGATACGTTATAGCAGTGGACGGTCGACTTTATAGCCAAGTACGGCTATGGACGGCTACTTTAGAAACACGCGAAGAGATTGACAATGGCTGATAACATTTAGCTGGTGCACTGTCTATAGCCGAGCCATTAAACAAATGGACAGGTTTAAGAAAGCAAATTGATTGTTGTGATAAGTCACTCGGACTGGTCGAGGTCTGTGATATGTGTTATTTCAAATACATAGTAATTATTTTTTGTAAGTGGTTTGTGTTCATTTAAATTGCTCAATAAAGTGTTTGTACATGTGGCAATACAACATACAAAAAGTCTAATAGACTAATAGGTATATCATCATCATCATTGTATGTTTTGTAGTGTATTTTTTGTCATGTATTTTCTGGTGTACAATAAATTACTATTAATAAATAAATGGACTGCCACCATACTGCCACATAGTCTACAATAAAAAAAACACATAAACCTAAATGGGATCATAAGAAACGTCAGAAGCTAGGTGCACGGTTTAAATTGGTTCCGAGAAGATCCGACAATAAACTCTACGATTACTCTTTAAAAAATAATTGGCCCATACCTATTAACTCTGTAGCCAATTATTTTTTAAATTTCTTGTTGACTGAAATTTACTTCATAGATCTCCTATAATGCATCTTAACATTACAAAGGTTCCTCTTTGAAACGTTCCTTTTGCACTAACAATGAGTCAAGAATCTAAAGTACTCATCAGGTATTATTTCGACTAGGTAGAGATACTAGCAAAGTAATTTAAATAATTAAAATCAGCGCTAACACAGCTGAAACTTCACCAATTATCATTAACATCAATCGAGCAGCTTTCAAATCAGCAATGTAATCTGTAATCCCAAACGGTGCGGTGACAATTAAATGTAACAGCTAAGTACAGCGGTTTTAAGAAATCGTTATCAAAGGGAAAAACCGCGGCGTCTCACGAGCGCCATCGGCTTAGAAGTTCGCACGAAGTTACTCGCCCGAATTGGGCGAATCGACACATCTATAATATTATTTTATTTTTGGATAGGCGACTCGCATGAAATTAATTTATTTGTGGGAAAATAACAATCACAGACATACGTATTAGGTAATGGGCATGTTTTTAATTGTATGCACTTTATTGCATGTACTTGCAGTGCCATTTCCTCTGTTCCTCATAATTTTATTGAATAAAATTTAAAAAATAAATAATAGTTTAAAAAACTAAAAAACATGCTTTAAAAACCAAACTAAAAAAGGAGAAAATAATTTAATTCAATTAAAAAGCGTGGGGTGCTTTTTGAGGTATTTTTATAATCAATTAATGTCAAGCATCCCACGCTTTTTAATTGAATTAAATTATTTTCTCCTTTTTTAGTTTGGTTTTTAAAGCGTGTTTTTTAGTTTTTTAAACTATTATTTATTTCCTATTTTTTAGTTCTGCTAACTACAAAAACGTGTTTTTTTTTCTCAATTCTTTTTAAATTATTGAATTGTCATCGGTCCTCGACAAGTTTACAAAGTTTCAATGAAATCTGACCGTTTAAAGTAGGTCAAAATCGCGCTCTAAGGAGTCGGTTACATACAAACAAACAAACATACAAGTGAAGCTAATTTAAAGCGTGTAAAAATGTGCCAGTTACCTCATAAGTATTTCAGGAGTATTCGATTCGCCCACAAATAAATTTACTTTGTCCGAGTCACCTATTTAAAATAATATATTACTTATTTAAAATGTTCAATTACCCGATCCGGGCGAGTAAATTCGTGCGAATCGACTAATAAGCTCTGCCATCCAATAGTTCGTCGCGTGTGCAATTAACTGTCATTAACTAGGGAATTAAGTTTTTGCGTTAGAAATGGCTTTCGATCACAAATGCGCTATAATTAGCGATCTTCTTGGTGTTTGAGAAATTCTGCGATAAATCTAAGCGGTAGTTAGTAGCTTTTGTACACGTTACTGGGTCGTTTAATTACTGCACAGGGCAGATGCCCGAACACTTTTTGTTTAATCAAAGGAGTTGCCGAATTACAGATGTTAATGCGAATAGTTTGTTCTTTGGCTGAGCTTTTACTTAATATATTGAAGTCAGGTATGGTATGTAAAGTCATGGAAATTCATTATTAAGTAAACTGACTATCAACTTAAAATGTCCGTATATTCAAAATGCAACTGTCATTATTGACAGTAGTATGAAAAAGCTATAACACGGCGAATTGATGTAGGGTTCCTACATCAATTAACAACTCTACTGCTGACAACAGTGACCACTCTGTTCTTTCTACTCTGTTTACTGTCAGCTAGCTTTTTCCAGCTGCTTCGCCCGCGTGGAGGTTGACAATTATCCCATAGGAACGTAATAACGAGATAAAAAGTATCGGAGTTAATGCAGGCTATAATCTACCTATCTGTGTGCCACATTTCATCCAAATCCGTTCAGCCGTTGTAGCGTGATTGAGTGAATAACAAACATCCAAACATCAAAATATCCAAACATACCTACAAACGTTTATATCACATTTATAATAATAGTAGGATAGTACGGCTAGTTTCAATTTACTTGAAACAGATAGCTAAACCATTGCTTCATATGTTCGAAAAATATATCTGCTCAACAACGTAAATAACGCAATGAATATTGTTGAACTGTCAAAAAGGTCACAGATTATGATTAATCGCGTGTTACGCAATTAGGGTGCTGACCGACTCTTTTACAATTCAAAAAGTGCCTGTAAATGGTTTAATTTAAATAAATGCTTTGAGTTAGCTTTTAAAATAATGAAAATCTTAGACATTGCAAGTATAACATATAACATAAACAAGTAGAGATTATAACCGTCTAGTTACGAAGCAGATCTGCGATAGAGCGCAAGGTGTGCTTAAACCTGACTGGCACAAACGGGTTACCATACCAAGTTCCTACTGGTCGTGTAGACTACTATTCGCTCCTATTTTATAGCAACTTAGTACTACATTGTGTTTATTTAAATTGAGAGCTTGATGCCATCGCTACACCCATTCCCCTGATTCAGACTATTTGAAAGTATTGATGCATTCAGAGCTTCTACTATTCTTATTTAGACTGTCAAGTGTCAAGTAATTAACACAATTACTTTTCTTCTATTGTTATCAGACTCTCATGAGTCTGCCAAACAGACGAGGAGAAGGCACGCACTTTTGAATTGCCGAGGAGTCGGTAAATCAGAAAGATGAAGCTAATTGCCCAATCTAAAGCGTAGTACCTACTTTAAACCATATCAACCATACCAGCTCTAAACTTTACAATGACATAAATATAAGATTTAATATTTACCCTATGACTAAAAGTCTGCTGAAGAGAAAATTGACTGACTGGCTTAAATCTTTGTCTTATCAAGAAACTGAGCAACTTACGGTATCTTAAACACGGTAATCAAAAACCCAAAAACACACAAACATACACACACACACACACACACACACACAGATACACACACATACACACACTCACTTCACCCCACCTCCACTCTACACTTGTACTACAAAGTAACCTATACCTAGTTTTTTCTGTATTAAAAAAAAATGTAATTCCTCAATTAATTATTAATTAACTTTCTTTTTTTGTCTTGTCTGGAACACTGTCTGGAACTCTGTATACATTTTCTTTTTAGACGGCGTTGATAGCTGCGCCACAGTATTTTACTTTTGTGGTTATCTTCGTTTTCCTTTGTAAATTATTGTAAACATTTATGTGGTTCCAAATAAACTTTTATTATTATTATTTTTTAATCTAAAGCGTAGTACCTACTTTAAAAAAATATTGGTTACATCATTGATTCATCAATGCAGTAGCATCGTTGACGTGTTCAGGGATGGGTTCATAATCAATCGTTATGTTTTTTATCAAAGAACGAACGAACGAGTGAACGACAAAATGTATGCATGCCGAATGGTGAAATATGGCAGTACCTACTTCAATGTGTCATAATTCATAACACCTTCTATGTATTACATATACCTGTTTACAAAATAAATGTCTATTCTATTCTATTTAAAAAAACATTAGAACACTAAAAAATGGCCTACTTATTAGGTATTAAAAAGGTGTACCTAATTGTATAAAGGTTAATTGTTTAGGTTACTGGCGTAGTTTAAAGTTTGCCTTGCCGTATTGATTTTTTTTTTTTTTTGGGTGGGAAATCATCAAATAACTTCTCCCGCTCTGGGTGGAGCGGGAGGGCGTGTCAGACTTTTACTGACTAAAACCCACCCGTGGTCCCTCAGTTGCCTGTGTGCCAGGGGCCGCGGTATCTCTTTCGAACAACCCGCACCCCTGGCAGGCATCGGCCCTTGCGGACCCCACCCTTTGGTGCTGACATCTCTTTGAGGCGCGCGTGGAACACAACGCGCCGTCGACCCGGGCTTGGTCCTTACCGGAAAGCGAGCTACCCATTACTCGCCGTCCGCAAGCCCGCGCCTACGGTGGCCGGGAATCAGCCTGGGATTCCCGACGCCCAGGGCTTCTCCCGCGGCGACTACGGCCGTGAGGGCGCATATACTGCCTCTCCCTCACGTCCGCCGCCTCCCTCTTCGCGAGCATTACTGCTTCGCAGAAGGAGGTGACGGCTAACCATTCACTCTCGCTCCGTACCATGGCCTGCACCAGGGCCGGACGCGAGAGATCGCCGCCGCCGATCGCCTCCACGAGGACACGGCGGTGCTCCGCCCAAGCCGGGCAGACCGCCACTGTATGCTCCACCGTGTCCTCAGGGCGATCTTCGCAATGGAAGCACCCGGGCGTTTCCTCCCGCCTTATGTGAAACAGGAACCTCCCGAAACAACCGTGTCCGGTGAGGACCTGCGTCAGGCGGAAGGTGAGGACGCCATGCCGCCTCTCAAGCCACTCCTCAAAGAGAGGACTTCCCGCCGCTATCGAGGCGTGCCCATTGCCGTATTGATTAGGCGCTAATTAGCAAAAATGTTGTGATAATTAATTAATTTCAATATTATTAGCTACATACAGGTTTTATTCATGATAATAATATTCCTAAATAGAATGACTCCACAATTCATATTCCAGAATTTATAGAAAATTCAACGCATTTACAACAGACTTAAAACATGATCATCAAAAGTTAAAAACTGTAAAGTGTCAATAAAATAAGTAGTTAAAATATTATATTCCAGATAATTATTTACGCTTTTTACTTGTTTTGAATGTGTGTATGGCCACATAATTTAATTTGCTATCATAATGACAGTTTATATATTGAAAACGTGACCGGTCGGTAATTACCGTGTCTGATTGGTAAATGTCCCGCGAGCACAGCAAGTTTTTTATAGTAACGTCGCGAAATTAGAGCTGTCTTTTGAAATAAAAAACAACCAGGAAAAACTTCAATTTATATACGAAATAATGAACTTCATTTGCATAGTTAATACCATTTGAGATATAGTGTAGCTGTAGTCTTCCTAAGTATACGGACTAGTGATGTACCGACTATTAGTCGCCGACTAGTCGGCGCACGGAGTCGGCCATATTTGTAGTCGGCGATTAGTCAGCGACTAGTCGGCGGTTTTAGTCGTAGTTTTAGTGTAGTCGGTAGTTTTTGATTGAAATGAAATTGAAATCTTTACTGTTATTAAAGTTAAACTTTTATTACATCGTCTCAAACTTTTTCGTCTGTGTGTTGCATGTCGCGTGACGTGTCGCGTGACGGTCGGCCGCGGAGTAGGGATAAAGTGAAAGGCGCTCGTCAGAGCAGCCGAGGCCAATATGGCGGCGCCTATAGTTCGCATCAGCTGACCGTGTAGTTTTTAGTTAAATGTCTATAATGTGAAAAAAAGTTTCACTTTTACGGTGGTTTCATAAAACCACACAAGTTTTTTTCTTTTTATTATAGAATCACTTTTAGTTTGCTTCCAGTGCAATCTAGAATAGGATAGGAAGAAACGCCGGCGCGCACTTTAACAATGATAGAATAAATGCAAAGCAAATAAAAACATGTCCTCACAATTCCGCCTGGTCGCGGGGCGCCGCCGCACTTACGAGCCGAAAGCGTAGTCACGAACATTACCGATGTCACCCGAACTCAACGGAAAGTCATGATCGGCTTGGCCAACTTTTCTGCCGATTAGCCGGCCATTTTGCAGCCGACTAGTCGGCTAGTCGGCTATAGTCGGCCAAAGTCATAGTCGGCCCATCTCCAGACAGATATAGTAGGATAGATAGGTAGGTAGTTGTGTCATGTAGTCGACTGCCTCGTTGGTCTAGTGGTTGCGCAAGCTTTGCTGCCGAGTTTGAGGTCCTGAGTTCGATTCCCAGGTCGGGAAAAGTGTTATTAGGTTTTGCTGTCTGTAATTTTTCGGTAGTCTGGGTTTATACCCGGTTGATGGCAATAGGCGCCCCCCCTATTATTATAAATATACCTGGCGACATGTGGGTGTACCTACTATTAATAGACACACCTCTACCCAACCCATTCGGCGAAATAAGGCGTGATATTATGTACATACATACTCAGCCTATAACGTTCGCACTGCTGGGACACTGGCCTCCTCTCCGTGAGGGGGAGTGAGCCGTAATCCACCACGCTGGCCCAGTGCGGGTTGGTAGATGTCACATGTCTTCGAATTATTGGTTCTAGGACATGCCGGTTTCCTCAGGATGTTTCCCTTCACCGTTTTTGAGAGCAGTGGTGATGAAATTATTTACACAAAGTAATGCGCCTGGCTGGGTTCGAACGCACGACCTACAACTCGTGAGTCGCGGCCGTTACCACTGGGCCACCTCTGATCTCCGATATTATGTAGTTCTTGTCTAAATAAAAAGGCATTTTGTAAGTTTTTCAACGGAATTACCTAACGGTAGAAATACGGGGCGCAATTTATGTGATCTCTAACTTTCAATGGAATCTTCATAAAATCATTGGCAGTCCTATAGATTGAACCATGACCTAAAGTAATGAGAAACTAGTGCACGTAAAGGAGTGGCTTCCGGATTTGAGGTCCTTTCAAAATACCACTGGAGGACAATACAAACAAAATGGAGCTGACACGGTGTTTCCCCTTTGTCCTAATCCAAATACTTACTCTTTTGTCCAGCAAAACGCTCTCACACGCCATTATATTCTTTATCTTCATGCTGCCACGATCCAAATTTATGTCACAACATTCACCACCAAATTATCTCTCTATTTAAGCGGAACTTAAAATGGTCTTTTAACCTCGCCACGCTAAAGTGCCCTCTGAGGTTTTGTTACTGTGAAGCATTTTCCCTTGACGCTAATACGACAGGTGATTTTATTTTTTGGTAAAATGTGGCGGCACCCCGCTGCATTTAAATATAATGACACAATGAAAAGGCTAAATTTGTCGCTCTACTTAGGGGATTCTGCTTTGCCTCTTGTACCTTTTTGTATGAAAGTGTTGACGTGTCGAGAATAAAATGACTGTAAACGCTCGTTTTTCCCGCATTACTAAATTGTATAAAAAGGGCAAGACACTTGCTCCTGACATATTTTTCTGCGAAACTTCTGTTACGTATCTTAAACGAAGGTATGTTTATGACACCGTATAATTATGAACATCGTTAGTCACACATCCCACATTGCGCTATTAAGTAACAGCGAACTACTTGGAAGAAGCGCTCTCCAGCCGCTGCCGCGGCACTGGTCACTTAGCTCGCTCGGCTCGCGCGCGGCTGGACACAGTTCTAACCTAACCTAAACCATTTGCCCTGGCTTTATTACTGCGACCAATTCGGTTGCCGCCAAACGATTATAAAATTAGACAGATTGTGAACCCTGACGGTAAGTACAGGTTTGTTTACAATTGGACAGTTTAACTTGGATAGATGATATGTATATTTTAAATTAATACGTTATGTTGTAAGCAGCATGGTATACAGGTTGAAATTGAAAACATGCGACAAATCGAAATGGGAGATTGTACTCATCATTATGAACAACTTTTACTAAGGGACCAAAGATGCAATCGCGAAAAAAAAAACAGTTGTTCCCTACATTTTAACGAGTCATGCGAACATAAATGTAGGGAACAGATGTTTTTTTTTTCGCGATTGCATCTTTGGTCCCTTAGTAAAAGTTGTTCATAATGATGAGTACAATCTCCCATTTCGGTTTGTCGCATGTTTTCAATTTCACCCTGTATACTTCACAAATTATCTACAGTTTGCACTTCGCGAGATAGATTGTAAACTAACGGTATTAACAATCATACGGTGACAGAAAAGTAGGTAGTTGTGCCGTGTCACTTCCATTGATAGGAAAAATATTCTAGCTCTATCCCAGGTCATTAAACAGATCGCAGCACCGCCCGAACAAGACCGTGTTGAAACAAAATAGAGCACGTTGCCTACAACCAAAACAAAAGATTCAGCTTCAATGGACAGTATACTCGCACTTACATGTGATGCACCGTGAGAATCGGCATCACACCGTCCTACGGGGTCGGGTAAACTTAAGTTCACGGTAGTAGTGATAAACAATGGCAGGAACCACCTTCGTTCCGACAATTTGTCACGGAATGTCCGTAGGTACACTCTGCCCACAGTTGTCTCTTCGTCTCATCATTGTTCTGCACACAATTGTAGACAAATGATAAACGAGTAGGTGACCCGTGAAATGTAAGAAAATTATCGTAATAGCCTGTGACAAGGTTTAGTAGAAAAGTATGAATCTAGGAGGGTTATGTATATTGCTTCACAGGGGTAGCAAGAAAGGAATTGATGTCAACTCCATCTTTTTAACACGCTTATAATAGCTTGTATGTATGTATATAAGTAACGGAATTTTTGAACGTGATTTTCACCCCCTTCAAAACGTCGGATTGATTTGAAAGTTTGCACACTTATCAAGGACCAACGACAATTCAATAATTTCATAAATTTATTCCTTAATGTTGGCCAAAAAAAATTAAAAAAATACTGAAAAATAACGATTTTGTAGTTAGCCGAACTAAAAAAATTAAAATAAATAATAGTTCAGAAAACTAAAAAACACGCTTTAAAAATCAAACTAAAAAAGTAGAAAATAATTTCAAAAAAGCGTAGGGTACTTGATATTCATTGATAATACCTCAAAGGCACCCCACGCTTTATTTAAATTATTTTCTACTTTATTAGTTTGATTTTTAAAGCTTGTTTTTAAGTTTTTTTTTTAACTATTATTATTCTATACTAATATTATGTATTTGTAAAGAGGTGTAAAATTGATTTGTAAGTTTGTATGTAAGTAGGGGGTAATCTTTGGAACTACCAGTCGCATCACCATTTTTGTATTTGATAGCCCAATTATTGAGGAAGGTATTTATCACGCTACGACCTTTAGGAGCCGAGCTAAAAGAAAAAAACTCGGAAAGAACGCCGAGTGAAAACGAAGTGATAGCGGCAGCGATGGGATGCGACGAAGCGAGCCGCGGACGAGGTCGCGGGCAGCAACTAGTATTTTCTAGATATGACGTGTAAAAGTGATTCTGATCTCCTCTGATTCACTCTCCTCTCTCTCTTTTGATTCACACATTAAGCGCGAAATTCAAACTTTGTTACGTTTTTTGCAATTTTCATGTGAGTGTCAGCTTGTTACTTGATCAAAATATTATTTGCGACTATAACATGTACGTATTTACAGATTTATAATCATTAGAATCAATAATACATCTTTCTAAGTTAGATTTGTTCCATAAGAACTTTCTTATGGAAAAGTGATTGTGGAAGAAATCTAACTTATAAGAGATATATTAGACATTCTAATGACTTAGTTCTGTAAACACGTACCTGTTATATTCGCAAATTACATTTTGATCAGGATACAACCTGATACTGACCTGAAAATTGCAAAAACGTAAGAAAATTTGAATTTCGCGGTCTACCACTGCGCATTCACCTTAAACAATTTCATTTTAGTTCATTTCATCATATTATGTTTCTAAAGTCATGTTAGCGGCCATAATTTACATATGTAGGTCAGCGTTACAATCCTGCAAATATGGACCAAAACTGTAACACAGATATAAACGATAATGATTCATAGCAAATGCCTACACATACATCTACTCATTATCATTATCTTACATCAAAAGTCGAATCGAAATACCATTCTTAATCGTTTAGTCTGCAGCGACCACAGATATAGATAGACCTAGATAACGCAAGAGCACCCACTTCGCGGCTTAAGCATAAAATGCTTAACGTGGCCACAGTCGCACTGCGCCCCATGGTTCGTTCAGAACGAGATTCTCCATCTCGATCTGAAAATCCCCACGGTCAGTCAGTTCATGAAACGCAACTCAAAGCGTTTCTTCGATACGGCTGACAAACACCGCAATCCCTTGATTGTGAAGGCCGCCACTTATGTCCCCAGTAGGATTAGTACTGTCCGACGGCCGAGACATATCCTCTCCGACCCAGACGACTCCATTACTCTCCTCCAAGAAAGCAATAGGGCCAATAGTACAGCTCGCACACAAAAACAACCGTTATTCCGACCTCGCCGCTGAGGTCCTCGCGCCCCGCGAAGACCCCGAGTAACGATTAACGATCAGACCCCCGACCGTCAGGGGGTGCCCTCAGCGTGCAGTTGCTTAGCAATTTAAGTAGGTTTACGCCCCTGACCGGAGGCTTTAAGAATTCTTAAGGCAGCTACAGGAAAGTCCGGTTGAGCAGTCACGGCCTCTCAAGGTCAACTGAGAGATGCTAAAAAAACCCAGGGGTACTGAGTCTGCATCGGTGCGCCTCGCTAGTTGGACGTTAGTCAAAAAATCAAAAATGCCTAATTGCGCTGTGATAAAATGCACAAATGTGAGCAGAAAAAATAAAGTTAACTTTTCCTTCCATCGGCAAGTCATTTTATGATTAATATTATGAGTAATTCATTTTAAAATCAATCATTTTTAATCTAATACCCACAGTAATACCAAATTTGAGAAAAACATAGGTCATCGAAAGTGTGCTGTATATTCATAATACATTGCGGCTTTTAGGTACTTGGAGCGGTTGATGTGACGTTCTTAGTTAACAAATGTATAATGAATTATTTAGTATTTTATATTTATTATGTAGACAATTTTAATAGAAAATCTTAATGTTTCGTGATTTTTTAGTTTTCCACATGATCTCAATTTTAAAGAACAATGCATTAAGGCGACGGGAAATAAAGATTTGGTTCCCAACAAAGTATAGCACTATTTGTTCGATACATTTTGAGGAAGAAAGTTTTGTAGAAGAAAAAAAGCATCGAACATTGCCAAAAGCAGGATGTCCGACTATTGATGTTCTGAAGATCACAACTAATGAAGTTAGTTAATTGATAAGTTTCTGTAACTTTTCGAGTTTTTTATAAAATGTTGTATTTAACTTGTACTTGTATTACAGAATGCTGAATCGGGTGCCATACGCGGCGGCGTCTTTGAATCGATTTGGTTTTCCCATCACTAAATAGTGCTTGTGACGTCATAGTAGGTAGTCAAAAAATGGTTTTCATACAGATCGTGATACTTGCGTTATCTAGGTCTATCTATATCTGTGGCAACAACAAACCAAAAAAGGTGTTCATTAATTTCGATCAAAAAGCTCAAGATAACCTATAATTAGAAACCCAACCAGCAATTCAGTCCGATAATTTCAGCTTATAACTCTAAAAAGCTTTATAAACGATTTATTAAGGTTTTAGCGGTGCCAGAGTGTTGTATAAAAGCGTTCGACAGTACATTATTGCTCTAAATGCTAAGAGAGCTAAAAATACCTATAAACAAAGGATGTAAACGTTTACTACGCCATTTTATACAATCGTTATAGTCAAGTACTATAGCAAGTTCTAGTATAACTAGTACATAATAATATTGCTCTATAAAATTGTTAACAGGTGCCTTTATTTATCTGATTAGCGTAATAAGGGTTCCAAACGAACTACAATAGTAGTTTCGTTATAGCAGTGATGAACACTCAACTACAGGGCGATATTGTGACATTGTGGATATTCAGATCGCTGCTATAGTACGTGTGCATTAGTAGTCACAAAGAATTTACAATAGAGTGTTTTTGTGATGTAGTCTAATTTCAGATCACGCTAATAGAACGTAAGTGTACTATAATAGTTTTTAGATGCATATCATAATTTTATCGATAAGCATATCACACAGACACAATAATAGAGCAGAATTATTGTATAACAACTTTTTTGGTGCCTAGCAATGTGCTTGTTAGTATTATAAATGAGTATCTATCACTATAATGTCGCAAAAGTGGCACATACATGTAGATAAATGTTTCTATTAAATTACAGTTAAGTCCCAAAAAAATGATTGGCTCGCTTTTACAACAATATTCAGAAATTTTGATACGGAATTAATGCGACGTGCATTCTGCCCTAAAAACAAAAAAAAATGGATCTAGAGAATAGGAAAAGATATAAACGCAGTGGAACTTATAGAAGAGAAGTGAATAGACGTTTTGAAAAAGCTTCGTCATCATCAAACAATCAAAGCAGTAATAGTAGCCAAAATCAAGACGGAATCACAATTACGGGAAACGGTTCCGTACAAAATGTGTCTTACAAAGATATTATTTCTGAAGAGAGTCCTTACTCCAGCGATATTTCTGAATCTTCAAGCAATGATTCAACATTCGAAAAAGACCAACAATTTCGTGATGGCGTGAAAAATTGGGCCATTAATTATAATATTTCGCATGAAGCAACAAAAAGTTTAGTAAGATTAATTAACAATAGAATACCGAATACATTACCTAACGATCCCCGAACGCTTCTTAAAACAGAGAAGACTGTTACAACTTCTCCCGTGGGAACTAGACAGATCTCTTACAACTCAACAACTTATTTTGTGCCATTATTACATACTGTATAATAAAGACATTTTACTAATTCCTAATGTTATTTACGCAGATGGTATATAAATAAAAATCTTTATTAATTAAGTAAATGGTTCTTTATTTTGAACTAAAAAAGAAAAACCTTTAATTTCTCATACTTCTATCAGACTTGATCTCACGTTAAAATCAACCTTAAACCTGTGTGTTTGCCTCTTTCAAGCGTCTGCACTATTTTGAACGGCATCTGAAATAAATGTTTATCTTTAAAAAGTTTGAATTTAAAACAAATAGGTAAACACATCACATTTAACATTTAATTAAATAATTAGGTACGGCGCTGGACTTGCTGGGCTTACTGTGTGAAACAAAATTTCTAGATTTTATGGTCAGAGTTGCTTTATAAAAAGTTTTTATTATGTATGAGAATGCTATTTAATTGCAAAGCCGACATTCATCGGAAGGATAATGGTCATAAATAGCCATAAAATCGCAACCCCGACACCAGAAAAATAATTCATTTAACAATTGGGCCATATTTCTTTTATATATGGTGAAGTGACTCGGTAAAGATGAATTAGTATATAATCCACAGTTAACACAGTTTGCACTTAATATAAAATGTGTGATTTTCCACGGCCATTCCGCTGCTGTAAGCAGCATGAAATCGTCTCGACTAAGAAATTTATCGATATCCATATTGGCGTCCATTAGGTACACTGAAAAAACACAATGTTGACTGCAGTTTATATTTATAAAGGTATTGCTTCTAAAGTTCAGTGATGCTACTAGATACACACATAGGCACCTCATATAAAGAAATATAAACACTAGGTTCGTAAAACTTGATATAACTACGTAAGTTCTTCCCGACGATAAAAAACTGGTTACATGATTAATTCACACTATTCGTCAGTAAACAGTTTATAATTTAGTTTTTCATTACCTTCATTCTGTCTTCAGAACAATAGTAAAAAGAAAACACTATTATATATTCAGTCATGCTCACACAGAACCCCAATTTTAGGTTGAATTCACGATGACTGACAGTGAAGACATTATCACGGCAAGTACTATAATGGCTCTTAGAATATCGAAATCACTTTATATGATAAATATTTTAGTAAAAGCTCAACAATTTGAGGGGGGCACTTAAAATTCATAGTAAACCTATCCCTAGTTTATCAGTAAAGCTGCAGTCGCACATCATTTCCACCGTAATAGACTAATATTTTAATAACAAAATAAAATCTTACTCACCTCCGTATATTGCTTGTATCCTTTTGTAAAATTATTTTACTTATTTTTTGCACTCTGCACTGTCGCGAATGTAAAATAATGAATGGTGAGTGAAAAATGTTAGGTAAAGGAAACTAAACTCTTGTAGGTATAGTATGAAAAAGTACTATAAAAGGTTCTACAGTAGCCAGTACATCATTATTTTGAGACCTGCATCACTGTTACAAAGATTTTATTGGACTGTTTCATCATTTGGAACACTGCAATAAAATTATTTTGTCACTAAACAGAGATCTAAATGCGCCACTTCCGAATAAAAGATACGTTCTTTGGGGTTTTATAGGACCAAGGACAGTTTTTTACAAAACGTTCTATGGTTTTTTATAGTACTAGTTTTTGTTGCTTGGGAAGGATGTTGATGCAATAAAAATATATATTGATTGACACTTAAATTAATAACCCAAAGTCGAATGCACATCAACTGTCTTAAACACTTAAACAGACTGGTCTAGATCCCGAGTCAGATCCGTCACAGATACCATGGCATTAGCGCGTCAACGGAATAATTCTATTCTGTCCATTCTAAATTGACCTCTACTGACATTTCAATAGGTCACACAGTAATAAGAATGACGAAGGATTAGGTGTTTGTTTAAGGTGGATGCGCTAAGGTCGCCCATATTTATTTTTTTGAGGGTGGGAAATCATCAAAGAACTTCTCCCGCTCTGAGCGGAGCGGTAGGGCGTGTCAGACTTTTACTGACTAAAACCCACCCGTGTTCCTTCAGTTGCCTGTGTACCAGGGACCACGGTATCTCTTTCGAACAACCCGCACCCCTGGCAGGCATCGGCCCTTGCTGACATCTCTGAGGCGATCGTGGAACAGAACGCGCCGTCGACCCGGGGAGTTCTCTCTACATTTCTGTGCGTGAAGGTTTAAATTTTAAATTCAAATTTACTACCGTTTTTTCAAATGCAGTGTCAGGTTTTATGTTGATTAAAATATGATTCACGGCTGTAACAAAATTATAACCTATTTATTTCATGTCTATTTCATGAAAAATTCTTAAAATAAAAATGGGATTAAATGAACTTAGAAAGAAAGAAAAAGTATTTATTGTGACTCGCACAGGAAGATCACATAGGTACTAAACTAAACACACAATCGTACAAAAATTATAAAAATCAAACTTCAAAGTAAAAAAATAAATAAAAATAAAACAGAAAGTCCTGCAGGAGGCCTAAAGGCTCTTACCTCAGCATGATGCTGCGACATTTAAAAAGTGTCGCAGCACCGGTATTCTGATAGGGCCTGAGCGATGTGATGTCACTTAGAGAGTTGTATTGATGATTTTAATGATTATATTTCTGTAAATACATAAGTGTTACATTTGTTCTTCAACCTAGAGCCTAACACTGACCTGCAAAACTCAAAAAATGTAAGGAAATTTGGATATCATTGTGTGTGTGTGTTTGCATGAAATATGTGCATATTTCATGCAAACACACACACACACACACAAACACACACACAAACACACATAAACACACACGCATAGTACACGTATACCATCACCAGGCTTTTTTAACCGTTTTTTATTTTGTATTTTTCAAAGCTCAATACTTTATTTGTAGTTTTAAGTGTTTTTTTTTTTCATTGATAATCTTATTGTATAAGGTTTTCAAAGATTTTTCCTCCCGCATGAGAGCACTAGCTCTTGTAACACAGATGAACCACTTAGCACAATAGTGTCAAGGACTTCACACAATTTGCAACCACTTTCTTATGTAATAAAGATAATGATAGATGTCGCGAACTATCCTGGCTTTAAATCCAAAGATAAGGCGTTGGGGGGTGTACGCTGTACGGGCGTGGTCTTCAATGAAATGTTGAGCTTAGTAATACAAACAAGGAGACACGTGTGCCTTTGTGTTTTGTCCTTGGTGGTATAAAGGGGTATCAACAAAAGCTTTCAGGACAGATGTTCGGTTGATGTCATCAGATTTGGGTTATCTTTTCAATTCGGCTTCGTTCTTATGAGAATGTGTTTGAATGCATTACTATTTTAGGATTTCTGGACACGTGTTTTGCATTGGGTGCGCAATTGTTTTTTTTTCATGCATCTGACAATCAGAATGAAGCAACTAAGAGTTCTTCTTGTTTAGGTATATTTTAATTTAAAGTCCACCAGTTTTAAAGATGTTACAAAAAATGCAACATTTTTCTGCTTCTACATTGCTGATTCGGGTAGGTAGATAGCTAGTCCGTGTTTATACTTTAAGCGGGTGCTCAAAATATCTGAAAATTCATAGCTACAGTTGAAATATTCCCCAAATCAAACTCTACATGCTTACCATAGTTCGGCTTATTAGTCAATTCACACGAATTTCATAGCTCGAAACGGTCGAGTAAATTAATTAATTTAACACTTAAAAATATATTATATCCTGTATTCGCACGTTTCGGGCGATAAATGAGTGCGAATCGACTAAAAAACCAAGAATTCTTACACACTTCCACATGTACTATCGGGGACATCCATATCTATATACCTTAAGGACTATTTTTGCTTGCAGCGCTCGGCCGCTATAAGAATCTCATCAACCAATAACATTATAACGGTTATCTGATTCTGATGTGGCTATCGTGTTCACGGGATTTTGTTTTCATACTGTATGTATAGATATGGATTTCTGCCATAGTATCTATGTAACCAAAACGCACATTTCCAAACCAAGCCAAACCTTACCAACATTCCAAAGTTACACGAACAATATCATGGTCAGACCTAACAAATTGTAGTAGCGACTAGCAATTACATCAATGTCGTGACTTAATGTCGTTCAACTATTAACCTAGTTTCTAAAATAACTATACTATTTACTTATCAACTAAATTGAAGCTAAAAGGGCTTCGGAAAGACGTATTCAATGATCGTGGGAAGAGCACTGCGTTTGACGTCTTCATCGGGAGTTCGTCCAGATGTTTGTTCATATCTATAATAAGTTCTTTCATACTGTTTTAAGATAGCTTCAGCAGAGCTTTAATGTGGTTTTACATCCATGTGTTCAGCACTTATACTTTGAGATAGTTTTAATTGGCTTTTATCTTTGAAGATTCCATCTGAGTCATTTCTTGGAGTAGGTTGGTCAATTATTTGTGACGTCATTATTGCTATATTGGGCTGGAGATATAGTGGTTTTAGCTGTTTGATTATTACATTTAGATTGTAGAGTTAATTGATGGAAAACCCATACGGTAGCGCAGTTTAAGTGTACCTTATGTTATGATTACATGGAAATAATAATATATTACACATTTACTGTGTCTAGAGACATAATAATATATTATTATGTCTCTAGATACACTAGTGGTTTCTTATGCAAAGAAGTCTATATTTATATTCAAAGAACGTAATACATTCTAATAACATGTCACCTTCATGGTTAATATTACTTAAAATTCTGCTTACCCTTTGAGGAAAAACCCGCTTTAAGATATGAATGGATAATGAATGAGATAGTTATATTTATAAAATACTTACTTAGTTTATTGGTGCCGTACGCACTGCTGTCACGATTGTAAGTAATTGTTTGTGGTCGTGCGATTTCTGTCACGACAGAACAAGCATGACACTTCCTTTATCAATGTTTCCTGATTCATTGAATGATGATTATAACATAAAAGTAATTATTTATCTATAGAAAAATAATTAGGTATCGCCGAGCCATATGTCCGAATCGGGCGTATCGACACTTTTAAATAATATATTATTTTCTATAGGCAATTGGCACGTTTCGAATTTTATTCAATAAAGTTATTAAATAAGGTCAATGCAAGTACATGCAATAAAGTGTTTAAAATTCAAAAAGTGTCCAATGACTTACGCGTATTTCTGGAGATTAGCCCACAAAAACTTCGTGCAAGTCGCTTAGAGAAAAGAACATATTATCATTTAATAGTGTCGATTTGCACGATTCGGGGGAGTAAATTCCTACGAATCGACTAATAAGCTAGAATAAATGTGAAAACTGAAACCTGAAAATCGCAATCATAACTAAATAAGAAACTAGGTACATATTTTTCAAGAAGTCCCTGTTAGAGGTGACAGGGAGTGATTGACTGTACAACATATCGCACCTTTAGAATGATAGAGACCTAATGCGAAATTAGCCGCAACCAAAATAGGTCTCTATAATTCTAATAATTCTAAATTAATTCTAAATAATTTTGCTTGCGGCTAATTTCGTATTAGGTCTCTATAATTCTAAAGGTGCGATATAAGGTGTGATATATTTAAATCCAAGCAAAACTGGACCAGTTTACTGCTATATTCACAAAATCTTTTGCTTGATCTAGTTTTATTAAGGTCTAAGGTCTATTGTAAGATTTCTTTTTATTATTTCAAAATCATATTACACACACGCATACATAAACTCACGCCTTCTTCTCACAAAATCACAAAAAAATCAATCAAATCACAAAAAAAAACAAACACACATATTGACCACATTAAAAAGA
The DNA here is from genome assembly GCA_947359405.1 of Antitype chi. NCBI lineage: Eukaryota > Metazoa > Arthropoda > Insecta > Lepidoptera > Noctuidae > Antitype > Antitype chi. The sequence goes on from OX375812.1 coordinate 16,975,009, forward strand.
ATTATTTAGGACATTTTTATTTTACAGTAGGTACCTGCGCTAGAAACAAACAATGTGTGTTACCGGCCAAACCCGATTTCAGGCCAAACTAGTTTGTCCTAGGCCAAACTGGTTTCTAGCTAAATTAGCCATTTCGTTAACAGCCTTTGGAAGTAACGCTCGCCGGCCGCTGCCGCAGCGCCGCCGCCGCTCGCTTCGCTCGCTCGGCTTGCGCGTTTTTGGACACAGTTCTAACCTTTTTTTTTTTTTTTGTTTACGGGGGGAAATCCTCATGGATGTCCTCCGCCCTGGGGAGGGCGGAGGGGTCTGTCAGACTCTTACTGACTAAAACCACCCCGGTGTTCCGCCTCACACTTGCACCGGAGATCACGGGAACAAAAGTGACTTCCGCGATCCCCGGCTAGTGCCGGCCCGCCTGTGCGGGCCACCTCGCGTTAGGGGGGGAGTGAGGTGTTAAACTCCCCCCTTACATCAAATAGAGGCGCGCGTGGAACACTACGCGCCGCCATCTCGGGTCCTAAGAAGTAGGGGGCGACGGATTTCCCCAGATCCGTCGCCCCTGGACCCATTTAGGGGGGCCGGAAGAGGGCGTTGTCCGCCCTCCGCCGACGCCCGGTGCGTCTGCTGCGGATCGGGTTAGCGGAAGAAATCTCCCGCTCCCTCTCCGCAGCCTCCTTCTGCGAAAGTACGATTTCGCAGAAGGATACCACCGCGTCCCAGGACTCCTCGCTGCCGACCATCGAGTCGACAACGGCCGGCAGCGACAGGTCACTGCCTACTCCTGAGATGAGGGCACGGCGCGGCTCCTCCCAAGCAGCACACTCTGCAAGCGTGTGCCACGCCGTATCCTCCCGACAGTCGACGCAGTGGTGACACCGAGCGTCCGGCTCCCTGTTTATGCGACACAGGTACTTCCCGAAGCAACCATGCCCCGAGAGCACCTGTGTCACCCGAAACGACAGGGAGCCGTGCCTCCTCCCGAGCCAGCGCTCGAGTACCGGCCGGACCGCCCCGATGGTGGCGGGGCCGGCGGTAGGGCGTGAAAGCCTGTCCCGCCATTCCGCCACCAGGGCTGCGCGAAGCTGTGACCGACGCAACTCCAAATGTCGCGGCGTCAACCACTCGCCCCGCGCCCTCGAGTCCTCGCGCCACTGATACAATGACGCGAGTACCTTCGCCTCGAGGTCCCACGGCGGGGATCCGGCCAGTAGGTACGCAAGCCGCCTCGTAGGAGATCGTGCGATATCCCCTAATGACTCTGACGGCCATCGCTCGCTGTGGCCTTCGCAGGACAGCGATGCTGCCGGCCGTCAGGTCAGCCGCCCAGATCGGGGCCCCATACAGGGCCATCGATCGCACGATCCCCACGTAGAGCCGCCTACAGGCGGCGCTCGGGCCCCCCAGATTGGGAAGCAGCGTTGACGGCGCCCCAGCCGCGCCCAACAACTTGGGCGCGAGCCGCTGGAAGTGGGGGCCGAAATCCCACCGGCTGTCGAGCACCAATCCAAGATATTTCATGGTAAACTCGACAGCGATTCGAGACCCCCCGACCACGATGTGTGATCCCAGCGGCGGCGCCCGCCGGGGGCCATGAAAGACCATGACCTCCGACTTGTTGAGGGCCACCTTCAGGCCTAGGCGCCGTATGCGGGTCACGACCTGTGACACCGCAGCCGTCGCTAGCAACGCTGCCTCCCTGTACGAGCTCCCCCGGGCCGTGACCAGCGTGTCATCCGCATAACACGTTAAGTCCACGCCCGGCTGGAGCTCGCCCCTCAGCACCCAGTCGTACCCGATGTTCCACAGGAGCGGTCCCACGACCGAACCCTGTGGAACACCGCACGACATGCGGCGCTGGCTTCCGCCATCACGTCCCATGTAGGTGACACACCTATCCGCCAGATAAGCCCCAACGATGCGGCGGAGGTACGGGGGCACCCGATGATAACGCAGTGCCTCCCGAATGCAGCTCCAGGGCAGGGTGTTGAAGGCGTTGGAGATGTCCAACGATACGGCCAACATCACCCCGCCCCGGGACACCGCTTCCTCCGCCAGGACTCTCACCCGCGATATCGCGTGGATGGTGGAGCGCCCGTGCCGAAAGCCGAACTGGCTTTCGGCTAGGTCCGGCCCCTCCCTGCTTAAGTGGCCGACGAGGCGGGCAGCGATTATCCGCTCAAACATTTTACCCACCTCGTCAAGCAGCACTATGGGCCTGTACGCGGACGGTGAGTCCGCGGGGCGCCCCACCTTCTTGAGCAGGACCAGACGACCAGATTTCCACAACGTGGGAAACTGGCCCTGCTCAAGGCACGCGGTGTACAGTCCTCTCAGTTGGGGCTCTAGCTCCTTCAGAGCGAGGGCTAGCACTATGCCGTGAATACCATCGCGCCCCGGAGCCACGTTCTTGGCCCGGAGCCGCATCACGGCCGCCCTCATCTCTGCCTGTGTCACCTCTGGGACGTTGATGGCGCTCTCCTCGGTAGGCTCTGCAGCTGCGGGCAATGCCATCGGCGGCGGAGTGTGCTCCGCTCTTGCCGGGAAGAGGGCTGCGACGACCTGCTCCAGCAAGTCAGGTTGGAGACTCTCCGTGAGTGGAGGCGCCGCGGGTCGGAGTTTCCCTCGAACCGCACGATAGGGGCGCCCCCACGGATCTCCGTCGAGAGTCTCCAACATCTCTTCCCTGGCTCGCGTCTTCGCTTCGCCGATGGCCAGCCACAGAGCCTCCTTAGCCGCGCGGTACACCTCATACCGCGCGGCTTCTCCGTCAGGGACCCGACGACGTCTCCTCCGGTATCGGGTGTACTGGCGTCTGACCGCCACGCACTCGACACGTAGTCGCGCGATCTCGGCAGACCACCAGTACACCTGGCGCCTTCCTGAATGCGCGTGGACGCGGGGCATGGACGCGTCGCTGATTTGCGTCATCGCCCCGCGGAACCACAGCGCCTCTTCTTCGACGTCGACGGTTCCGATCGTCGCCGACTCCCGGATCCAGGCCTGGACAACAGCGGCCTCCTCGAGAACATCCCTGTCGATGCGCTTATGCGCCCAGCGCGGGCCGTCCGTTCGCGGGGCCGATGGACTGCGGCCGCCGGTGGTCTGGGTGGAGACGTCGAAGCGGATATATCTGTGATCCGACAACGTCTCCACCTCCACGGCGACACGCCACTCGCGGACACGGCTCGCGACAGCAGGGCTAGCGAACGATACGTCTACGATCGAACCACCCCGCTGCCGCACACACAGTTCTAACCTAATCTAACCTAACCCATTTAATCGGCGAGCCCCGGCTTAATAAACCAGTTTGGCCTAGGCCTAGTTTGGCCTGAAATCGGGTTTGGCCGGTAACATATGTAATAGTACAAAATACCTACTATTAGACTTGTAGATACCTAAGCAGTAATTAAGTATATTTTTCCCACTTTTGTAACCAAAATAGAGACTATGAGCCAAAAAGCTCTTGGTACAAGATTGAACGTCTGGTTTGTAGGTAAGATTAATTTTGATACCCGTTACGAAAATATCTTATCGCTTCATCCAATAACAAGACTTTCATAAAAACTCATTACACTGGATTCTTGTATAAATAGGACGTCGTAAGGCGTCTTATTATTTTCAAGAAAAGGCTTTTGCTCTATTTTTAGTTTGATTAGGTATTATTGAAACTTGAAGCATTACCTACGTAAATTAAATATTTGAACTACACGAAAAATATTAAACGATAGTTGGGTACCATGCTCAACAACATGGTAATACTAGAATCTACAGTCACCAGTTAAGTTGTATGAACTAGGTCCTCATGGTCATAAATCGGTTCTACGAGTCTGAAATACCAAAACATGATCAGAATTTTAGCCAGTTTAGCTATGCTGAGTGTAACGTGAACTATTAACCATATAATCGACTACCTTAAGGCACTGCCCAAACATAGGACACCGTAACACTCATTTTTTTGACTTACAGTTAGGTAGGTGTATTGGTACATATTACAAGCCAGAAAAAAAATTGAGTATTGTCAAATGTACAAAGAAAAATCTTATTCAAAAATATTTCAAACATATAAAATAGTATCATTATAAAACATTTGTCGTCATATATATTTTTTTAAATTTTGAGCGTTTTTCATAATTTATGTAATCATAATTAAAGAAATTAAATAGACACAAAAAATACCTAAAAATATTGCCCCAAGCCGTGATTTTTTATTTTATTTAGTTAATTAGAACTACAAAATTAGTTTTATTTCGGTGGTAATTCTATTCGTTTAGTCCACTCTCAGCCCCGGGACCCCTAAAAAGAGATTTGTTTATTTGTTTCCTCTCAACTCTTAAACATAGTTCACACTAGACTGCCAGGGGTGAGACTGAATTTTCATACAAAAGATAGGTTTACCTCGGCTACTTTCGACCCCTAGTTCGGTAAGTACGTACCTAATATTAATATTTTGGTACAGTAAGGTACAGACTAATTTGGAGGTCTAGAGGAAACTAAAACTTGGCTGGTAAATAAAATCCGCTGTCGACCCCCAAGGGTCGAGAATAAACTACAGTGAGGGGTCTAGTGGACACATTATTTATTGGGGGTCGAGGGGCCGAGAGTGGACTAAATGATTCTATTCAACTAACATCAAACACATGTTTTGAACTTTATTTGTTGCCGCGTCGCGCTTTGGTCCAATATCTAAAAATGTGCTTCTTACCGCGCCTTAACAAATACGCCCAAACTGGAGCAAGGTCGAACAAAATCGATACTAAGTAGGTAGGTACAGTTAAGTTACTGCAGTTTACCTATTCAGTGCTTACCCGCACTGTGTCTAGGCCACTATCGATCCTCTTTTTGTTGTCTTCAACCATTTCTCAGATAGATAATGTATCTGGTTCGCAGTTTGTAACCGGTACCACTGGTTTCTTTAGGCCCATCATCCACGACGCTACTCAAAAGTAACGTGTTCCAAACTCAAATTACTAATGAGTACCCAGAATGTGGTATTATTATTAATGTAGTATTATGCACTAGTATTTTAATGGCGGTTTGTACGTGACGCAATCAATCACAAAATACAGTGCTACAGTGGTCTTTTGGTGCTTGAGTGACATTAACAGGAGGGCGTGGTTGGTATACATTCGTCAAATTTTTTCCAAAAAAAAACAAGATGGCGGCGTTCGTTTTGATTTTGGTTACGAGACAAAGTTAACGCGAGTGACTTTTTTTTTGATAATGACATTTTGCAGGTCAACCTAAGAGGTTATCGGCTACTGAACCGGCCTTAATAAATTAAGGCCTCCAGCCAGGGCTTATAAATTTAAAAACTACCTGTTCTGTGTCGTGGAATACCGGCCTTATATTACTACTCGACCCAACTTGATCACATTATGCCTTATATAGCAAGGCAGACCAGTGAAGATCAGAATTTATAATGGCTGACCGAATTTTAAATAGTTCATCGGAATTCTAGGGGGTTGCAAAAACTATATTTATTAGTACGAGTTTGTGAGATGCGAGGATCTTGGTTTAGATAATATCGTAACTGTAGCAAGAGGTGTCTTAGAATGTCAACATTATTTTATCGTTGATCTAGTGTTGTTTTGCTTCAGATGTTGATGTTAGAGATAGTACGGTAGCTGTCTCATTTATTTTGAGTTATGCACAGAGTCAAGTAGTGTTTATTGTATATGTAACAGTACTAGAGCTGTAACTATGTACACATAGGATGGATTTCTTTATTTCTTTTATGTGTCATCTGCGAATTCAAAGTCGCAGATATGCTGGTATTATTTTTCACTTTTCCTACTTCCTAGCTTAAAATTACACAGGATAGCAGGGACGCTGTACCTACTTGTTGCCATGGATTGGATTCAGTACATGTTTCTGAACCACCCTGCGGTGAACTATTACGGCAGTTTTTAAAAATAAATAGCTGTTCCAAAAAAATGATACGCTAGGGGGTCCAGAATCGTTTACTAAACTTCTTTTTATCTTTTATTAATTACACTAAGAGCGGCTGATGACCCCGTAATCTGCTGTTTAGACGCCAACACATCAAGCTACCTCAATCTGTCAATTTTTTTTGATCGATTTTCAACTTTATTCCAAAACCATTAGGTCCATGTTCAATTGGGAAAATTTGACAGTTTGAGATAGCTTGATGTGCTGGCGTCTGTACCTACTTACATTAAAATAAAGAGGTGTTTTTTTTTAATTTTTGTTAAAAAATCGTTAGAGATCAATACCTATTCATCACGATGGCTAAGTTTCGACGAGATAATTTATTTTGACCTTGTATACATAGATATATAGATAAAATTAATGGCTACCAAAAAGCTCACGCCAATAAATAAATACAGAGTAGCAAAAAAGTCCAAAACGGTTGTATGCCATTCAGCGCAGTGCTCGTAAACATGCATTATTTACTTTCAAATCCACATAGAAAAATAACAAGCGTAATATTTTACGGAAAAATATAGAAAAAAAAACTAAAAAACACGCTTTAAAAACCAAACTAAAAAAGGGGAAAATAATTTAATTCAATTAAAAAGCGTGGGGTGCTTTTTGAGGTATTTTTATAATCAATTAATATCAAGCACCCCACGCTTTTTAATTGAATTAAATTATTTTCTCCTTTTTTAGTTTGGTCTTTAAAGCGTGTTTTTTAGTTTTTTAAACTATTATTTATTTTCTATTTTTTAGTTCTGCTAACTACAAAAACGTGTTTTTTTCCAATTTTTTTTTAAATTATTGATTTGTCATCAGTCCTCGACAAGTTTACAAAGTTTCAATGAAATCTGACCGTTTAAAGTGGGTCAAAATCGCGCTCAAAGGAGTCGGTTACATACAAACAAACAAGCAAACAAACAAACAAACTAACAAACAAACATACAAGTGAAGCTAATATAAAGCGTGTAAAAACGATACAAAGCGCAATGTAAAAAAACACAAAACTCACCTACACATATTTTTTCTGTTTTAAACGTGGGCGAATATAACACTTTATGTGTTACATAACACATAAAATCCTTTATAAACTAAATAATGTAACTTGATTTGAATGTATCTTTAATTAAAATTCCGTTCACAGTCCACAGCCAGGATGGGAAGTTGAAATATCTCAAAAATGTTTGAGTAGGTATTGGAATCTATGGGTGCGTTCAGAAGAATGCCTTAATTAGATTAATCGCTGGCGATTTTGATAAGGCGACTAAAAAAGTGGCCGTCTTTTTGACATTAATGAGAATATATTGCCCCTTCTTTTATAGATTCTGAGTTTCCTTAAAGGCTGATTGAATGACTACGTCTGATTGTGTTTGCCGAGCGTAGTTCTTAGTAATAACAGCTATGCGTGTGTAGTGTCTCGACATTGCGCATGGTTTTTATTAATTAATCAAACCCCTGATGTCATTGTGGGATGGTATAATGATTCAAGAATGTGATTATTGTATTAGTGCGTGGTGGACATACCATTCAATAAAAAAGTAGTTCAATCACGCACTCCTTTTAAGGGTGAGCAAAAGAGTAAGTTTCCTTTGTCAGAATGAGATATTATGATTTTATTAAATGTTTTCAGTCTCTAATTAAGCAGGTTATTAGAATAAGTTATGCCTACTGTAAAATAATAGCTAACATTTTTATTTGTATATAAGAGTGTCTGTTTTTGCTAACAATATGTACCTAGTAGTAAAAAGTGCAAAGGTAAATCGATAAGGCCAAAAATTCGTATAAGGCAACTGGCATGTTTTGAATAAAACGTTAAGGACAAAACGAAAAGTTAAGGAAAAAGTACACTAACTTCAACATAAAATACAAAACGTGCCGGTTGTTTTTCGTGCGAGTCGACTAATAAATAAGCCGTAAGTAAATAAGCCGTAAGTAAATAAGCCGTAAGTAAATAAGCCGTAAGTAAATAAGCCGTAAGTAAATAAGCCGTAAGTAAATAAGCCGTATGTAAATAAGCCGTAAGTAAATAAGCCGTAAGTAAATTCGTGTGAATCGACTAATAAGTCAACTCACTTACCTTAACATGTATTTTGGTATGATGATGTATACTGGTCACTGGCAACTACACAACCAACCAAAGTAACCAAGCCATCCTTTGAAGTCTTCATTATTAATACAAAGTGACGTAAAAACGTCACTTTGTATTAATTTGTAAATGTCTACCCAAAAAGGAACAACTTGACCTCAAGGCAGGTCCGTGGGCTGTATACACAATTACCTCGCCGGTGGTCTGCCCAGCAAGAGCCATAATTGCGATATTTCATGTATTAAAAATGCATACCGCTCGTCATCCGATGACAAAACCGATTAATAAGAACAACGGCCCAACGCCCGGTTCCTGATGGGAGTAATTAAAAATTTCGCGTCGTATTTCGGCCATGAGCAATCCGTATTAAGAGCAATTGAGCTGATGGGCTGAATTGGATACGCTTGATTAGTTAAGACGAATGAAATAGGACATGGCGTAACGTGGACTGACGCTGACGGTGATGGTTCAATTTGTTTAGATCTGTGTTACGTAATGTGATGATGCTGCTGGAAAAGATCTCCTTCTTTTTAACCCCTGACCAAAAAGAGGTGTATTATAAGTTTGTAGTGTGTATCTGTGTGTCTATCTGTGGCATCATAGCTGCTGACCGGATGAACCAATTTCGATTATTTTTGTTTTTTTATGAAAGATGACTTAATTGAGTGTGCGTGGCTATAATTCAAGAAAATCTGATCAGCCATCGACGTCAATACCTACATATTTTTTTTTACAGGTTTGAATTTGTTAGAGCGTTAATTTTCAGTAGTCAGGTTTTAACTTTTGAACGCTTTTTTTTTAAACTCACTTGTAAGGTTTGGATCATCTCTGAAAATTTTGTTCTAGTTCGGTATTTTAAACCCGCAGGTCCAGCAATAGCTCCAAACACAGAATTTGGTGTATGAATAAATAAACGACGGGTTTTCAAGTCATTAACCGACAGCTATAGGCAGGAGAGCTAACAAATTGTCACGTCAGCGTGTAACAGCCAGAGTTGATTGATGACGATGAAATCGGTAATTTTATCTCGATACCAACTCGAGTGAAAATTCTAGCTTCACAAAGCATTACGTGTCATCGATTTTTTTTCTCGTTTTAATGAGTTTTGTATAATATAATATTTAGATGCAGCTTTTGAATGACGGCCTCATTTTGAATGATGAAATGATCAAATTGTAATTTTAGATTTCTACGCTTGTTATCAATGACGGAGATTTGAATGAGTCGGCGAAGCTGACAGCTGTATTCTTATTCAAGCATCATTAGAGGAACGCTTCCGTTTACTTCGGCTTTTTAAAAAGGTATCTTGAAGATATTTTATCCTCTCTTAAATAAATAGAAGATAAATACCAATAAGTCATATTGCAGACGTATTTACGGCTTCGCCCAGACCTCCTGATTTGTATTCCGCGTGTTCACGCCAAATGACTCTTCAACGATTTGTTCGCACTCCGCTCCTCAAAACGAATCACTTCAAATCGAATCGAAATCCGATTTTACGAGACCATTAGCTCAACATTCACTTAATATACAAAATAATATTGAAACAGGATATTGGAATATAAAAATGGAGGCACATTTTAACGAAATGTTCACGCTTTTAAAGAATAAAGTTATTATATCTATTGATCATACAGTTTATTAGATATCTGTACCTTTCGCCTCCTCCATAGGTACTCTTATTTTAATCCTGTGAATGAGCGGCCTATTAAATAGGTGTTATTCCGATATTGGTGCTATTAAAATGTAAATGTGTGATATCAAATCTCATCGAGTCATAATCCGGAAATTTAATACTAATTTATGATCTATAAATATATTTATAATGGCGCTGTCGCGACGTCTATATGGATTTGTTCAGATCGTTTAAGGTGCGTTCATATAAGGACTATAATTGCCTCACACTGCAGCATTTCAAGGAAAAGATGAATGTTGTTTCTCGTGAATTGTGAAAGCTTCATAACATCAAACAAACAAATGAATACACACGATAAGTTTTTAACCAGTGCGCAAACTGTAACCATGAATTCAGGTTATCATTCTAGAGCCCCCAGCGCAGAAATTTTTCGTCGGTTATACAAAAAAAAAATCAGCTGGGGGGTCTAGAATGATATGCTGAATTCATGGTTACAGTTTGCGCACTGAATAAAAACTTTTCCTGTATAAATGGTCGCGACACTTTTTAAATGTCCCAGCATCATGCTGAAGTAGGAGGAGCCTTATGGTCTCGTGCAGGCCTTACTGTTATTTTTTTTTAAATCCAAGAAATTGGTTTTTATAATTTTTGTACGATTGTGTGTTTAGTTTAGAATGTGATCTTCCTGTGCGAGTCACAATAAACACTTTTTCTTTCTTTCTTAGATCCATTCTACATTAGGTATCTACTTCGAAAATCTCAATCTGCCTCGCCCTTCCCCACCATGTTGAGCTCGGCTTTTATTCTAACTAGAAGCAGCTGAATACCAATATTTTACATAAAGCGATTTCCTATCTGACCTCCACAACCCAGTTACTGGGTGACACGATACCCCAGGTAAACCTAGCTGTCAGACTTTTGGGCTTCTGACTATAATAACAACTATAAAAGATCTAGGTACGAGTGACAGCCGGGACCAACGGCTAAACGAGCTTTTCGAGGCATGGTGGGTTCTCCATAATTATATCATGGTGATCCTCGAATCACCCGCGGCAAACGTAGCTTAACCTCACAGGCAACTGAGGGAACACGGGTGGGTTTTAGTCAGTAAAAGTCTGACCCGCCCTCCTGCTCCACCCAGAGTGGGAGAAGTTATTTGAAGATTTCCCACCCTATAAAAAAAAAACCTTCGATCGACCTTCGCGGCTGTTATTACCACGAGCCTCTTTGTTTATAATTTTAAATATAGCTCATTTAATTCCTAATTCTCAATAATTAATTTCAATTTTAGTTGAAAAGCTGTTGCAATATTTCATGAAATTGAATTAGATTTGCTACAATTAATGAGTACTAAAAGCATTCAATTTACTTTGCAAATTGAAATAGTTAATGCACTTAGTACTAACTAATGGACACATTTGTCTGTGCTTAATTTAATTATGTAATCTTGTCGAATTAAATTATTCTGTTGGTACAGATAGAAACCACTTTGAGTATACTTGATAAACACACCAACATGACAATTTGTAATTGTCTACTATCATAAAGATTGGGAAGGCAGCCAGGTGACCATCACTGTGTAGATCGCCCGGAGGACATGGTGGAGCATACGGTGGAGGTCTGCCCGGCTTGGGCAGAGCAACGCCGTGTCCTCGTGGTGGCGATCGGAGACGGCGATTTCTCGCGCCCGGCCCTGGTTCAGGTCATGGTCTCCGTACCATGACCGAGAGTGCATTGGCAGCCGTCACCTCCTTCTGCGAAGCAGTAATGCTCGCGAAGAGGGAGGCGGCGCACGTGAGGGAGAGGCAATCTATGCGCCTTCACAGCCCTAGTCGCCGCAGGGGACGCCCTGGGTGTCGGGAATCACAGGTCAATTTCCGGCCGCCGTAGGCGCGGGCTTGCGGACGGTCCGCTAAGGAGCAAGCCCAGGTCGACAGCGCGTTGTGTTCCACGCGCGCCTTAAAGAGATGTTAGCACCAACTGGTAGTGTCCGCAAGGGCCGATGCCTGCCAGGGGTGCGGGTTGTTCGAAAGAGAACCCGTGGCCCCTGGCACACAGGCAACTGAAGGAACACAAGTGGGTTTTAGTCAATAAAAATCTGACACGCCCTCCCAGCTCTACCCAGAGCGGGAGAAGTTATTTGAAGATTTCCCTTCCTCAAAAAAAAAAGACAGGTGACCATCAGTAAAACCAATATACTTATAGCATAACCTTATTAATGTCTCCCTCTTGATAAAATCCAGGCTGGAAAGAGTTTGACAGAATGAAGATAGGTTTTCTTTATTCTCCTTTTCTGTTCTTCCTTCCATATTATTCTTTGTTCTTCTTTATTTTTAACTATCTTTAGCCAGCGGGTTCGCCCCCGTGGAGGTTAAAAAGTATCCATTGTGTTAATCCAGGTTATAAACTATCTATATACCGAATTTCATCCAAATCCGTTTGGCCGTGTTTGCGTGATTGGGTGACAAACATCCTAACAAATACATACAAACTTTTACATTTATGATATTAGTAGGAAGTAGGATAAAGTTAGAGATCGCAAAACATTTTGTCACACGTGTGCACAGACCCTTATAAACGGTCGTTTTCTGGGTATTTAGTTTAATTTGACACTTGACCGTCTGACCATACGTGTGTGGGCGCAAAACTAGTATTTTACGATATCATGTTGATAGGTGTTTATCAAAAATAACGGTTTTCCAGGCTTATATCGTGTCAAAAGTAAATATTTTGTTGGATGCTATTTTGTTCTAGATTTAGGACTGTGTACTTGACCTATTTGGTTGTTGGCGACATGTAACAAGTACTTACAACATATGGTAACAATCGGGTCGGGTAACAAAAAATGGGACATATATTTTTCAGCTTTAGTAAGTATGACCTAAATTATCTGTGGTCTGCTGGTTTTTATGTGTATGTGTACCTGGTACTTTTTGTAAAGCTCGAAAACAATATTTCTGCATAAATGCATATTGTTACTTTTTGCTAGCTATTATTAAAAAATAAATTAGCTCTGGTTGAGTAGCTCTGGTTATTTGGGTAGTTGTTTGTTCCTAATGGTGTATGGTTAAATAATTACTTAACTATAACAAACTTTCCATCCCCTTTGCCTTTTTCCGTGTAATTAAATTATTGTGAGAATATCCGCTGGATGCGAGAAGCACAGAACCGGTCGAAATTGGGATGCTTGGAGGCAGCCTATGTCCAGCAGTGGACGTTCTCTGGCTGAAATAATTATGATGGCGAAAGAATCCAACTATTTAATAATGGCACACAGACTTATCAGCAACATCCATCAACTTGGTCCAACGTAGTCTTTACAACCAGCATTGACACCACCAACAAAAAAGTAGCCAAGTGCGAGTCGGACTCACACACGAAGAATTCCGTACTACCATACATATTACCTATAAAAATCGTCGCAAAATACACGGTTCTTGTATGGGGAGCCCCTTTAATGTTAAAGTTTATTTAATTTTTATTATGTGTTGTTATAGTGGCCATAGTAAACACAGGGGTGTATTTATAAACGATGATTAAAGTTAAGAGATGTTTAAACGTCCAAAATAAATGGTTAATCAGTCGCTAATCATTACTTAACTTCAAGCAGCGTTTATAAATAAGGGGGTGTGTGTTTTGTGTAATTTAATCTGTCTACCTATTACGGTTCAAAAGATATAGCCTGACTTATCTGATATACAAGGTGTAACTTAAAGAACGCACAACCTCATAAGGGGTTATTGTTCTTATCACTATCAAAAACTTTTACTATGGGACCAAGCCTGAAATCGCGAACAAAAAATCAGCTGTTCCCTACATTTTGACGAGTTATGTGAATACAAGTGTAGGGAACAGCTGATTTTTTTTCGCGATTTTAGGTTTGGTCCCATAGTAAAAGTTGTTCATAATGATGAGTACAATAACCCCTTAAGAGGTTGTGCGTTATTTAAGTTACACCTTGTATATATAATTATATAAGATAAGTCAGGGGTGCGGGTTGTTCGAAAGAGATACCGCGGCCCCTGGCACACAGGCAACTGAGGGAACACGGGTGGGTTTTAGTCAGTAAAAGTCTGACACGCCCTCCTGCTCCACCCAGAGCGGCAGAAGTTATTTGACGATTTCCCACATAAAAAGAAAAAAAAAGATACAGCCCTGGGACAGACGTTCAGATGGACGGACAGCGGAGCCTTAGAGTCATTACGCACTGTCGACTGGTCGCCAGCGACTTGGTCGATGGCGACTGTGTGTTACTATAGTTTAAATAAGTGTTTACGCACTTGGTCGTCGGTCGCCCGGGCGACTCGACGACTCGCCGCGTAGTGGCGACGCACAAGCGACTGCCTGTCGCCGGCGACCAGTCGACAGTGCGTAATGGGTCTTAGGGTACGGGACCCTAAAAAAGTACTGAAACTCCATTCACCCATGCGCACAAAACTAGTACAGTCACAGTCACAACAAAGTTCTCTGTTCAAGTAGGTACAACTTACAAGATCGGACAAACCAAGTACAATCAATATTCCAAGTTGCAATTCTGTCAAGTCGATAACGAAGCAAGAGTTTCCGCGTTCCGTCGATCTATGCTAACTGATAAGAATACGGCAAACAAGCCGAGTGAGCCAGTATCGGACGACGAACCTTCGCACTTCGCTGATATTTGTAAAGTACACGGTATTGCGTAAATTCTAGTATAGACGCGGGCAGAAGTTTTTGGGTTGACTTTTATTTATTTGAACTTCTCGCACACAATAAGGTACATACGTCAGCACATCAAGCTACCCCAAACTGTCAAATTTTCCCAGTTGAACATGAACCTTAAGCTTGTGTTATAAAGTTGAACATCTATCAAATAAATTTGACAGATTGGGGTAGCTTGATGTGCTGACGTCTGTACCTTATTGTGTGCGAGAAGTTCAAATAAATAAAAGTCAACAAAAAAACTTCTGCCCGCGTCTATACCTGGCATTCTTTTATTTTATTTTTGTCTGACTATATTTGTGAACACGCATCATGTAAGCATCTACATGCTTGCCAATGCTAGCTGTACCTACATAAATGTGTATTCACACTTATTTTCAGTTAGATATTACTGGTACAGTTTTTCATAATATAAGCTGTGCCATATAAGTGGCTCGGACACACTAGATGCGGAAGGCTCAGGACAGCGTGTTGTGACGCAGCCTAGGTGAGGCCTAACTCCAGCCACTTTTGGACATTAGGCCTCACCCAGACTAGTAGGTACACTCACTGTGATAGGCTGAGTTGATTGATTGAAGCTTTGCCAGATTGAAAAAGCTTGGATAGGTACTAAATGAATGACAACACCTGGTTGAAGAGTTTGACTTTCCTTAGAAAAAGTAATTTTTCAGATAACTTCAGTCGACAATTCTTTCGTTTTGACTGTTCAACTTAGGTCAGCTACGCACTGCTAGCTCAAGTTTGAACTTAGACTGTTTTCTTTCTACTCTCGCGTTTGACTGTACCTAAAGGTACATTGGGCGTGATGTCTGCCCTGCCTGTACCCTGTTTGGTACATTCCCATTTAAAATGTTACGAGAATGTCACAATTCTTTGATCGTATATTCGTAACCTAACATACATGATACCACGCCTCTTTTTCTTGAAGGGGTAGGTAAACGCGTATAGTCACTCCATTTCTAGCAATATCATCTTTCACACAGTCGTTACGGTGCCAGAAGCCCGAAAGTCTGACAACCAGTCTTACCAAGGGGTTACGTGTTATCTAGTAACTAGGCTGTGGAGGTCAGATAAGCAGTCGCCTCATGTAAATGACTGGTATTCCGCTGCATCTGGTAAGACTGGAATTGGACGCCAACATAGTTGGGACAGGCTAGGCAGATGATGATGATGATCATCATTCACACAGTCCATCTATCATTTCTTTGATCTTCTATAGCCCTATATTCCTTCCTACATTTATTAATCAAAATCTGTGTTACACTTAAATATCATAACATGATCTTAAAAATAACTTCAAGGTCAAGGTCCCATTTATAAATCATTTGGTTCTGTCGTCTGGCTTGTCTAATACGCGAATGAGTCAGCCCAAGATTAATTGTTGTAAAGCCAATTGGACTAACGATTTTTTTTTAGTTGCTGTCTAAATGTCCAAGCAAAGTAACGAAGTACAACATTCATTTATCAGTCTAAAGTAGATTAAGTTGTGTTTTTGTTTGCTTTAAAAGTGAGGTTTAATTAGGCTGTAAATATTTTTGTAAATGCGACACCACACCGCATACTCCTAAAAGATATGAATGTGGAAGAATTTTGTAATTACTCCGTCGAGGTAGACCAAGGCGAAGGTGGTTCGACGATCTGATAAGCTTTGCAGAGCCAACAAAGCCAGAGAATGCAAAGGACTGAGAAATTTCGGATGAAAAAGGGCAGGCCTTTGTCTAGAAGTGAGACACAATATAAACTAGCAAAAAGAAGATGCAGACGCCATCACATCAAGCTACTCCAACCTGTCAAATATCTTTAATAGATTTTCAACTTTATTACATGAGCATAAAGTTCATGTTCAATTGGGAAAATTTGACAGTTTGGGGTGGCTTGATGTGCTGGTGTTTGTACTTAGGTACTATTTACTCAACTTTAGAGAAAAAATACGTTCGGCAGGGCTTGAATGTGGTCTTGAAGACATGGAACATCTACCAATCCACACTGGGCCCGCGTGTTATGGTTCACGCTCTCTCCAAGAGTGGAGGCCTGTGTCCCAGCAGTGGGAATATTATAGGTTGATTATGGTATGCTTATGATAAGCAGATGTTAGAATCCTCAATCAGACTGGACGCCTGGAAAAAATAGTCAAGCTCAATAAGCAACAGCAACGATACTTACTGGGGTCGACTCGTTCACGTCTCGGCAAGACACGCAGCAAAATTAAATGGGCCGATTGTATTATATACAAATTATTCATCTTCCAAAGGTAGTAAAAACATTTAACAAACGATGCACACATTAATAACTCGTTTGAGTTTCCTTAATGCTTCCCGGAGCTTGATAAAAACATTACGATGGGACGGGACGGAGTAATGCACAATTGCACAAACAAACGAAAGCGGAGCGCAGATGGCGCTGCGAACGATCGCAAGCATTTTAATTTCGTTTCGCTCCTACAAGCACGTAGGGACATGTAACTGGCTCCGTTTTACATGCTGTCTTTTATTTATGTGTCAGTTTTGTCGTTTGTACGACGTACTGGTTTTATTACACTTTAAATTCTGATCTGGGAATCAATTTTACTGCGTTCTGAGTTTAGTGATTTTATTTTGGAATTGCGACACAGCGTTGGATGCATATTCTGTTGGTACCAGACGTGTTTAGCCTATGGTGTTTTTCTTTAAGAAATGTTAGCGTTCAGTGGAAACTTTTGACGTACGAGACCATTTAGTGGTTCTAAGCTATGCCGGTTTACTCGCAATCTTTTCCTTCACCGTTTAGAAAGAAGTGTTGTTGTAATTATTTACTCAAATAGTTAAAAAAACTAAAAAAACACGCTTTAAAAACCAAACTAAAAAAGGAGAAAATAATTTAATTCAATTAAAAAGCGTGGGGTGCTTTTTGAGGTATTTTTATAATCACTTACTGTCAAGCACCCCACGCTTTTTAATTGAATTAAATTATTTTCTCCTGTTTTAGTTTGGTTTTTAAAGCGTGTTTTTTAGTTTTTTAAACTATTATTTATTTTCTATTTTTTAGTTCTGCTAACTACAAAAACGTGTTTTTTTATCTATTTTTTTTAAAATTATTGAATTGTCATCGGTCCTCGACAAGTTTACAAAGTTTCAATGAAATCTGACCGTTTAAAGTGGGTCAAAATCGCGCTCAAAGGAGTCGGTTACATACAAACAAACAAACCAACAAACATACAAGTGAAGCTAATATAAAGCGTAACTTAAAGCAAAGTTTATAAAAAACGGCTACGAGAACCAAGGAAGGCCGCAGGCGCGCAAATTACCCACGGAGAGTTACATACTGACATACAAGTGAAGCTAATATAAAGCGTAACTTAAAGCAAAGTTTATAAAAAACGGCTACGAGAACCAAGGAAGGCCGCAGGCGCGCAAATTACCCACGGAGAGTTACATACTGACATACTGACATACAAGTGAAGCTAATATAAAGCGTGTAAAAACGCACCTGCCTGGATTCGAACCTGCGACTCTCTCTGCTCTGCTCTGCTATCTACAAAAATTATCCTACCTAGTTGCCTTCCCACTGTATAGGCTCCTCCATTAAACACCACTTACTTTCACCATGACCACACAATAAAACACTGATAAACCTCGACCCGTTCCATCCACTAAACATTGTCTGCAAACAATAAAGTATCAGTGGCATATCTTCAATCCGCCAACAAAGTAGTAGTTCTAGTATTCATGTCTGTAACAAACGGTTGAGCTCAGCTAATCGGCTGATCGGCGCAGCTACAAGTCAAATCCAGAAAAGTCGTGGCCGTCACGCTATCCCCTCGTAATGGACCGGTTCTGTGTTGCATGTGGAGTCGTTGGCTCTAGATGAGACAGAGGTATTGATTTTGTTTAGGAAGCTGTCTTTAATATTCTTCTAGACTTTTTTCGCGACGGTGGTAACACTTTGACCCTGAGCTTGCCCAGCTTAGTACGAAGCTTTAACCTTTTGACCGCCACAGTCCTGTACAGATGACAAATCAAAATAAGCCCACGCTACGGCCACGACTACATGTCATACATATACGTAAACAAAGCCGCTTGGCGCTGAGGGCACGGTTATGCATTTTTGACGTGGCGGTCAAAAGGTTAATAGAACTAGTCGTCACCTAGTGGTCCAATTTCCACCATAATTAAAAATGTTCGCTTTCTGCACTCAATCTTTCACTCCATTTCATACTCTTCCGTGTAATTTTCGTAAAAAAGGGGTACAAAGATTTTGCTTCACGTATTAATCTAAAGATAAGATGCCAGCTAATACTGGAGGAGGTCGTGGTTAAATAATAACAGCCGCACGAGGCGATCGAAGGTTAAGTTACGTTTGCCGAGGAAATTACATATTGAGACTCCTCCGTGCCGGAGAAAGTACGTTAAATTATTTGTACAGTCGAGTTCATTAATATACTGGCCCTTTCAGGCTTCAAAAATATATGAACGTCAAAAAAGTTCATAATATTGTGACATCTACAAGCATCATTAAATTGTGGTCAAGATATAGATTCATTAAAATGTGACTGCTTTTTCTCATAATTTTTCATCTTATTGCCTAATGCACAGCATTATTATTGAACCGTTCACAAGAGGACATATTTTTGATCTCTCGGTTCCATAGAATTTATTGAGGTATCCAACGTTTACAATATTTTGAATCTTTGACAGTGCCAATATATTAATGAACTCGACTGTGCATCTTTGGCAGTCGTTACGGGTAGTTAGAAGTCCAAAAGTGACAACCAGTCTTACCAAGGGGTGTCGTTTTACCCAGTTACTGGATTTTGGAGGTCAAATGGTCAGAGGTCGCTCTATGTCAAAATAGGAATTAAGCTGCATCTGGGTAGACTAGCAGCCACCCCAACATAGGAAAATGGCTAAGCAGATTTATTGTACTGGTATTGTTCCCATCCACGTGTGGCCCGCTACAGGCCTATTATTTTCTGGAGGTAATTATTCCATAGGACTTCTTTGAGACGTAAGTGGGTATGAATGAAATCTATTACAGTATTTAATTTAATAATCTGTCCCAATGCCTTAATTCAACTTAGCACATGAAAACCCCTTCAATCCTAACTGATTGCAAAGGAAGTCTTAATTAAGTGGACCTTGAGTATGTCATTATTGCTTTCCGGGAATATCTCAGTAGCCTTTCCTGTCTTGAGTACCAATTGCAAACCGTGAACAGCACCAACATCACAATTCATCTATGTATTAGCAAAAAAATAATAGTTTAAAAAACTAAAAAACACGCTTTAAAAACCAAACTAAAAAAGGAGAAAATAATTTAATTCAATTAAAACGCGTGGGGTGCTTCTTGAGGTATTTTTATAATCGTTAATGTCAAGCACCCCACGCTTTTTAATTGAATTAAATTATTTTATCCTTTTTAGTTTGGTTTTTAAAGCGTATTTATTAGTTTTTTAAACTATTATTTATTTTCTATTTTTTAGTTCTGCTAACTACAAAACCGTGCTTTTTTTTCCTTTTTTTCAATTTTTTTTTTTAATTATTGAATAGTCATCGATCCTCGATAAGTTTACAAAGTTTCAATGAAATCTGACTGTTTAAAGTGGGTCAAAATAGCGTCCAAAGGAGTCGGTTACAAACAAACAAACATACACACAAACATACAAGTGAAGCTAATATAAAGCGTGTAATTATTTAATTTCTGGCAACTATGAAATACGGGATAAAGCGTAAGCATTTCCCCAAGCCATGTGTGGCGATTAGGTTCGACATATTGGCATCGGCATTCTAGGGAGGCAGGAGATTCCTCTTGCTTCGAATATCTATGCCTATTTCAAAAATATGTCATGAAAGTGTAAACAAACTCAGTTCAGGTACAATTCTTAAACAATGATTTACTTGAAGGAAATTAGTAACACACATTCATCTGTATTAATATAGTTTCAACTTATCTCATCCCTTTCGCCAACAACTTCAAAGTAAACAAATCATTTTTGAAATGAATTAGAATTTATAGTTAAATCGTAGCAGCACTCAATTTGTAAGTGGTTCTATAAATTGACATTCACAGGAACATTATCTGATCCATTTGTGGGTAAATTTTCATTCAAATAGTAGGTATTGGGTCAGAACATAGAAATCTCTGCACGCCGCGCTGGTCAAGCATCAACACAGATTTGTTTCAAATAAAATGTCTAAGTAATCAACTAAGACTTCCTATTGCGAACGACCAACTCCAATTTTATGACCACAAAATAAGAATAACGTTAACAAATAACATTTTATATTGCTTGGTAAGTTTCCAAAAAGGAGGCTATAATCACTACAATTTATCTAACTCTGTTACACCACATCAATTCACCTGCTTAAAATGGTACCGCAGACTAATTAAGATTTTGGGTAAACGATTACAGGATTTAGACATGTCAGGTTTTAACATTAGTCTTATACTTTATTACTTCGTGCAAGTTGCCAAAAAGTGAGATTAGAATGGGAATGGTAAGATCGAGCTCAATGAAGTGCAAGAGGTCTACGTCCAGCATTGGATATAGTGGCTTTGGACGAAGATGATGGTAATGTCCAGCAATGGACTACTGTAGGATGATGAATCTTTCGTCTATGTAAATCGATTAAGTGACTGAAATTGAAACAATCGCCGACGGCGACGGTGTGAAATTGAGAGAATGCTGATAAAATGGCTAAGGAATAAAATCACTCAAAATCAGGCTAATCACTGTCCGTTCCAAAGTTGCCTGGAATGGACCGCAAGGATCGCAGAAAGCGATAATTCCGCCCATTGTATATTTTGTAGTTGTTCGTTGTTATGTATTTTGTGGTGTACAATTAGGTATATATAAATAAATAAATAAAATGCCCCAAATTCTTCTGAAAACAAAACTGGAGGTGGAGGTGTGCTGGTCGTATTTACACGCACCATTTTCCCAGACAAGACATTGCTCTTGTCTATCTCGCCCTTTCTCAAACTTTCACGAAAACACACTCGTCTCTCTTAACGCACACGGAACCATCTCTCAATTCAAAAGACGACAAACACCCACAGAAGCTTACAAGCTCCCTAACAACTTTTTTGTCGTCCTAACCATGTAAAAAACCTTAAAAACAATTAAGATCTGAGTTCTCGATAAAAAGATTTAGATATGCAAGCTTTCGACATCATTTAGCAACTTTATTTCTGCGTTGCGGTGCGGAGTACCGACATTTATCAGTTGCTATTTATCGTAACGACTTCGCGCTTCGGTACTAGGAAGCAAACACGTGCCCCGGTAAGTACCGTGTCTATTCTACCTACTATTTTCGTATTGAAAATGATAATGAAACTGTGTTTATTGAAGACCCTGACTTCGCGGTGAAGTATGTTGTTTGAGCAAACAACTGAAGATTGAGGTGAATTAACCTAGATTGTTGGAGCAAATAGGCTGCAATATGAAACACGAAAAAGAGGGCAGAAAAGGGAAGGTTTTTTAAGAAAAATTCTTGGGTTACCTTTTAATTTAAGTTAATGGAAAACTTACAGTCTGTCCACAGCAGTCGGCTATTTTATCTAGCCTATCATTTAAATTCCAGGGAAATAAATTCTGATAATAGGTACCACAGAAGTGGTTTTTAGTAGTACTTACAGCTGGAGTAGGTACTTGTAACTTTAATCCAATTTTAGATAGATCATTCGAAACTCGATTAAACCACAAAGATTGAGCAGAAGTAACGATTTTTCGAAGAATAATCTATCTGGCTTTACCGCTGCGAAATAGTTATCGTGAAACGAAGCGACTATAAATGCGTTTTATTTTATCGTCGGCATTATTGCAACCCATGTTTCAGAGATTAATGTTCAAATTAATGGCAAAATGATTTTGAAATGACCAGTCCGAAAGGCGAAATTCCCGAGGGAATTGTTTAATTTTATGATAACGGTTTAGCAAAAGCTCAACCATTCCTCACTGGCAGTGGTGGTCCAGTGGTAACTTACGAGTTGTAGGTCGCAGGTTCGAACCCCGACAGGCGCTTTACTTTGTGTTTATTATTTCTTCACCACTGCTCTCAAAACGGCAAAGGAAAACATCCGCGTGAGGAAACCGGCATGCGGCATGTCCTAGAACCAAAAAATTCGAAGACATGTGATCTACCGACCCGTACTGGACCCGCGTGGTGAGTTACGGCCCACTCCCTCTCATCAAGAGAAGGCCTGTGTCCCAGCAGTGGGAACATTATATCCTCTTAATAAGTGTATGGTAAATTAATATGACTTCAAAACTCTCGCTTCCCAACCAAATACCAGGGTGCCATAAATGATAGTAGAACTTCCACAAACTCCTCCAATAGTGTCACTTTAATTCAAGCACCTAAGCATGTTTTTCTTTTTGTAGATGTAATGGGCCCCTTGTTTTTTATTTTAATTCGTGTTATTTGTCATCATTTAATTGTATTTTTGTGTGTAGTGTATGTCTTTTGTGTGCGCTAAATAAAGGTTTTATCTATCTATCTATCTAGTTTTAAGCTGACCGAAAGTACTAGGATGTCATAAAGCAACAAGAAGAGTTCCTTACCCCCGCATCTAAACAATAACCTGCATTACTGTCTGCACGTTGTTCACACGAGGGACACGATGATCTGAACACGTGTAGCATGTTCCCACAGATGATGTATGCGGGCGCATTCACTCTGGATACCCCTTCGATGTGTGTAAAGGGTATAATATTATGTTTCGGAAGTCGACTATTAGCGGCACGATTAGACAAGATTACGGTTAGGCTTGCAGTATCTATAGATAAGCTAAAAGTTTTTCATCGATAGCTAGATTTACAAGTCTAGAGTCTTTAACAATAATGCAGTTATCTATATATTAATACGTGAAGCAAACAATTTAACCCCTTTTAACGAAAATGGCGCCAACGGAGGAGTATGAAATTTGGCACAGTTCAAGTTTATATGGAGTGCAGAATGCTAATATTTTATATAATAATGAATTAGAAATACATTAAAATGTGAATAAATTAAACTGAAATGAATTGTGGTCGAAATTTGACTACCGGGCTACCACTAGTAATCATTAAACTGCCTCCTTGTTTTTTAACGGTGGTATATCATCAAATAACTTCTCCTGCTCTGGGTGGAGCAGGAAGGCGTGTCAGACTTCTACTGACTAAAACCCTCCCGTGTTCCTTCAGTTGCCTGGTGCCAGGGGGCACGGTATCTCTTTCGAAAAACTCGCACCCCTAGCAGGCATCTGCCCTTGCGGACCCCACTAGTTGGTGCTGACATCTCTTTGAGGCATGACGTGTTGGGTTCGATTTTCAAGCTAGGCAAAGTGTTATTAGGATTGGAGTTTCTAAGTAGCAGCCGAGTCTGAAATTGTGCCTAGTTGATTGGAATAGACTCGCCCACTATTACCTACATGGGACTGAATCATACTTGGCGAAATGTGGGTGTACTATTGGTACAACCCTGCAGGGAATCAAGGCGTGATGTTAGGAGGATATGATAAATAATTCTGATCGCTTTTTCCGGTTGTTTAAAGATTATTGAGAAGTTAATAGTGATAATAGAGATACTAATGACCGCAGGGAGGTATGGCAGAGTGAAGAGCTTCACGGGCTGTTTTAGCGGGTTCTACATGGGCCCGATGTAAACCCCTTAGGATCCGTATCCTGCACTCTACTTAATTGCGTAACTTACTATCAATCAGAATAATTTTGAAGAATATGACTAATCCATGGCTCCAAATGTTCAATAAATTTGGCTGCGCAATAACGTACTTAGATAACGCCATGGATATTGTTGAAATTGATATTGTTGTTTTTACAAACATCCGTCCATCCTCACAAACTTTCACGCTTAAAATAAAAGTAGGATTTATTGTTCATTAATATAATTTTACTAGAATTTTTGAATTTTTGGTTACGCTTGCACACTAAAACAGCTGAATGTAGTTGATTGAAATTTGGCACACTATTTAAATCAAAGCCATTTCTATGTTCGTGTGTTACGCAATCAGAACCGAAGTTTTTGTCTTTGCGATTATGGACGAAGTTATGATGATGAACTTCTACCGGAAATGTATTGTGAAGGATAGCACGGTTGACATCTGTCGGGCTTGCTACCGTCCGGGGTAATAAATCCGATACATAATTTCTGGCTGTTCTCGCCTGGCTAACAGATACTACTTCAATAGGATCAGCCTTATTTCCAAACTTCAGTACACATTACATCAGTTATAATCTATACTTGGGCAACCCCATTCATCAAAGTCAAACTGTCATCGGTGCCGATTCTGTTGTCACAAAATTCTCTAAACTAAACTAAAAATCACCAAAATTTAGTTTAATCCTGTCAAACGACGATTTCCTATTCTGAAATTCACTAAAGTGACACAACTTAACTATATTTTAGTTTGACAGCACTAAGATTGTACTGAATTATTAATTTAGTGAAGATGGTAATTTTGCTATTCTGAGTTTGCCGTTTTTCACCAAAAATTTTGACTATATTAGTTTTTCTAACTAAATCTGACTATTTTTAATCGCGATTAAAAACGTGTGGAATAAAACTAGTGGTCATGAACTAAAATTCACACCAACACTTCGACTTCAGTTGCAAAAACACTTTTTTTTTTCTTTTCTTTTGCTTATATCTCGAAAACGGTGTGTCCTATCGCAAAAATGATGATAATTTCGACCCCCTTTAATAAACCCCGAAGCCCCATAATCTCAACATGTATGTAATATTTTTTTTATTTTCCAAACAAAAAGTGAAAAATTCCATATAAAAAACGTCGAGGCTGCCCCCCTGCGCACGCTTCATTCAACTCTTAAAAAAAATCATTGCGTGGGGCACACAAGTACCACGTTGCGAAGCCAAAAGAAAAAAAAAATACCACCTGCAGGCTTGGCACGACAGCCGTAGAGAAGCGTTTTGTCGACGGAAGACTAGACAAAAATTACGTTTCCGTGTAGACAGTTGTCAGTTTTTCACCGAGAAATGTAGACAAGCGATTTCTATTCTACAGTAGAGTAGAAATAGAAAGCGTCATGCTAAGCCTGCAGGAGTCACGATTGTCAAATTCGATTTTAGTTGTGTCAAAATAATTTTTAAGTTTAGAGATTTTATTTTGCAGAATAGCTTTAAGATTCTCATAGCCAAAAGTAAGGAATTTTAGTGATAGTTTAGTTAGTTTAGTTCGGTGTACAACAGAATCGACACCATTATCAATTGATCAATCCGGAGTAATCAGGTATCTATTTGTACAAAAAAGTAGTTTAAATCTCCCATATATGTTACCAAGTCAGCAATTATCTAAGCCTTTACGAAATATTTAAATGACTAGTATTTCCAAATACGGTCAAATTAGTGTACGTATTTGGCCATCTCTCCTGAGCACTGCAGGTATGTAAACTACGAGTATGTGTAACTTAACATCCGATTATTCGATAGATTTGTTTTTTTTTTAAAGAGCATCCGTTGATTTTCTTGCCGGCTCTTCTCCAATGGAAACAACCAATTGAAACCGTGCATCTGACGTTTCTTAAGTGCCCATGTAGGTTTATATAATATCTAAAATGAACCCCTATTTCCCTTGGTCACGGCATCACACATGAACGGCTGGATCAATTTTGCTAATTCTTTTTTTCTTGTGTTTGTTATTGTCAGGAGAAGGTTTTTATGAATGAAAAAAATAAGAAAGTGGTACATTTAAATATTTATAGTTAAGACAGGACAACGTCTGGTGGGTCAGCTAGTAAGAGATAAAATATTTTGATTTGGTTTTATTTGAAAATAATTCCCAATCTTAAGGATTGTATGTAATTTGTAATCATGTCAGTGTAAGGTTGTATGTTGAATAAAATTATGATTCACAACTATTTTCGCAACCGTAACAAATCTACCTATAATACCATAAGCAAAAATTGTATACCCCTTTTTCCTAAAATTTGGCACAGTTAAAGAATATAGAAAAGGAGTGCAGAAAATTTATATTTGTGACTATTGCTTACTAAAATGTTAGTGAGTTTTGGTCGAATTTCCACCACTGGGCGACCACTAGTATGGTTTTAAAGAATCAAAATCATCAATACAACTCTCAAGTTTATTGAATCAGTAACCCCATGTCCTTTTGGGCACGCCACGGTTGCGGCGGTCTTTGAGGAGTGGATTGAGAGGCATCACGGCATCCTTACCTTCCGCCACATGTAGGTCCTCATCGGACACGGTTTTTTCGCGACGTTCCTGTTCCGCATAAGGCGGGAGGAAACACCCGGGTGTTTGCTAGTCGCCGCAGGAGACGCCCTGGGCGTCGGGAATTCCAGGCTGATTCCCGGCCACCGTAGGCGTGGGCTTGCGGACGGCCAGTAATGGGTAGCTCGCTGTCCGGTAAGGACCAACCGGTGGGGTCCGCAAGGGCCGATGCTTGCCAAGGTTGCGGGTTGTTCGAAAGAGATACCGTGGCCTCTGGCACACAGACAACTGAAGAAACACGGGTGAGTTTTAGTCAGTAAAAGTCTGACACGCCCTCCTGCTCCACCCAGAGCGGGAGAAGTTATTTGATGATATCCCACCCAAAAAAAAACCCATGTCCTTTGGTCGAATCTGAAGAACAAAGAAAATATTTACTAATAGGTAGATAACAGGTCCCGGAACTAAAACTTCTAAATAGATACTCTCAAATATAAAAAAAGCCTGAAGTAATTCCGTGTCTTTTTAATTTAAATATTTTAATCAATATTTTAGCCCAGTTTAGTTCAGCTAATTTCTCTATACACTAAAGCGAACCTTCAATTTAATCCCCTAATCCAATCCCTGTTTAGGTCTTACCAATGAATTTCCCTCCAATATGTATCGAGCTAAACACTCTTAGAGGCGTGGGTCCACACATTAAACGATATTTATGTTAGTGATTCCCAGTCAGGGTTAATCTTTGTCCTCAAAAGGGCTTATTGAGATCCGACCTACTTTAATTTGAGCTCCAAATCTTTGTGATGGAGGTTCAGTTTGAGTTTCGAGTAGCTGACAGTTTGTTTGCAAGTAGGTTTAGGTTATACCTATACCTACGTCAAAGGAAAGTTATGTGATGGATCTTGATAAGCAAAGGGTTCTATTTTCTTTAAACCTTTTATTCAGCACCCTTTGAGCCAATTACGTCTTAGGCCTATTTTCATTGCAATATCAGCCTATAATGTTCCTTCTGCTTGGACATAGCCCTCCTGTCATTGAGAGGGAATTGGCCGTAATCCACCACGCGGGCCCAGTGCGGGATGTCACATGTCTTCGAATTTTAGGTTTCCTCACGATGTTTTCCTTCACCGCTTCCTCATGATGTGTGATGAAATGATTTACACAAATGACAGCGCCTAACTGAGTTCGAATCTACGATGTACAACACGTACGTCACGGCCGTCGCCACTGGGCCAACACTGCTCGCTATTTTCACTAAGATTGACTATGGGCCATTGCCTTCGTAAGATCACCTTGAAATGACAGTTTGGCTGTTATTAAGTAAGTAAGTAATTTATTTGCCAAAATGTAGGTGTACAAAGGGTTACAAAGGCTGTGCAAATATTGAATTTCAAAATACATTAAATTATTAAACATGTCATAATATTCCTTCAGTTATCACTACAAACGATACAAAATGGTGCCGATTCTGTTGGCACAAAATTCTCTAAACTAAACTAAAAATCACCAAAATTTAGTTTATTCCTGTCAAACGACGATTTCCTATTCTGAAATTGACTAAAGTGACACAACTTAACT
Organism: Antitype chi; assembly: GCA_947359405.1. NCBI lineage: Eukaryota > Metazoa > Arthropoda > Insecta > Lepidoptera > Noctuidae > Antitype > Antitype chi. The sequence continues at coordinate 17,003,102 of OX375812.1, forward strand.
ATAATTTAGTTTGACAGCACTAAGATTGCACTGAATTATTAGTTTAGTGAAGATGGTAATTTTGCTATTCTGAGTTTGCCATTTTTCACTAAAAATTTTGACTATATTAATTTTTCTAACTAAATCTGACTATTTTTAATCGCGATTAAAAACGTGTGGAATAAAACTAGTGGTCATAAACTAAAATTCACACCAACACTTCGACTTGAGGTGCAAAAACAGTACTGATCTTTTTTTTCTTTTCGTTTGTTTATATCTCGAAAATGGTGTGTCCTATCGCAAAAATGATGATAATTTCGACCCCCTTTAATAAACCCGCAAACCCCATAATCACAACATGTTGGTAATATTTTTTTTTATTTTCCAAACAATAAGTTAAAAATTCCATATAAAAAACGTCGAGGCTGCCCCCCTGCGCACGCTTCATTCAGCTCTTAAAAAAAATCATTGCGTAGGGCACACAAGTACCACGTTGCGAAGCCAAAAGAAAAAAAACACCACCTGCAGGATTGGCACGACAACCGTAGAGATGCGTTTTGTCGACGGAAGACTAGACAAAAATGACGTTTCCGTGTAGACAGTTGTCAATTTTTCACCGAGAAACGTAGACAAGCGATTTCTATTCTACAGTAGAGTAGAAATAGAAAGCGTCATGCTAAGCCTGCAGGAATCGCGATTGTCAAATTCGATTTTAGTTGTGTCAAAATTATTTTTTAGTTTAGAGATTATTTTTTGCAGAATAGCTTTAAGATTCTCATAGTCAAAAGTAAGGAATTTTAGTAATAATTTAGTTAGTTTAGTTCGGTGTACAACAGAATCGGCACCACTGTCTGATTAAATAAATGAATTGCAAATATTTAATTTCACAATACATAACATAATTAAAAAATGTCATAACATTACATCATTTACCAATACGATTGTAATAAAATGTCAGATTTTATGTATTAATTGAAATGTTAATGTCCATGAATATTGTTATAATGTCAAAATAAAAATAATAATACTAAGTAAATGTCAAATTGAAAAATGAATAAAATATGTATAAACCAAATTTATTGACATTACTTTCTTTCTTCGACATGTGACACAAATTCATTAACAGTGTAAAAACGATTACATCCACCACCAACATGCACACCAATTTGGTGCGGGTTGTTTGAAGGGGTGTGGGTTGTTCGAAAGAGATACCGCGGCCCCTGGCATACGGGCAACTGAGGGAACACGGGTGGGTTTTAGTCAGTAAAAGTCTGACACTTCCTCCTGCTCCATCCAGAGCGGGAGAAGTTATTTGATGATTGCCCACCCCAAAAAAAAAACCACACCAACTTTCGAGTGGTTAACAAAGTCTATGCTAATCATAATTCAAACCAGAATCTAGTAGGTACTAAAAAATTTAACCCGACATTAACCTGCAAGAGTTTATAAAACAACAATACGTTTTCACATCTTTCATATCAACAGTGTATGGGGAAAAATAAAAGAAAATCGTTGGCCGCGTGCGATGAGATACGCAGCCTTGTTATCGGTTGTCTTGTTATCTTCAGATATCGAACAGATCTCCAATTTGCCACCTCATCATGGAAATAAAGAAATCTCTCCGATGTGCGGTATTACGGAAGCGATGTAAGATTATGGTTTGGGTGCGGATCGATCGTCATCTTGGCTAGTTGAAAATAATGTCACCGTCACCATAACATTGTGAACACCGTTAGTTTATAATCTATCTAGCCAGATTATAAACAGTCGATAAATTATAAACTGCACCATCCTGCTTCCTGACCGAACAGGTTAGGTTAGGTTAGAACTACGACCAACCGAGCGCGAGCCGAGCGAGCGTAGCGAGCGGTGCCGCGGCAGCGGCCAGCGAGCGCTACTTCCAAGTTAATGGCAGTTACTTGACTATTTAGTAATAGCTCAAGGCACTATCGTCTTGACACCAGTTCACAATTTGACGGACAGATTATAAACTATCGAAAAATTGTGCGTTAAATTCCCGGCCACCGTAAGCGTGGGCTTGTGGACGGCGAGTAATGGATAGCTCGCTGTCCGGTAAGGACCAAGCCCGGGTCGACGGCGCGGTGTGTTCCACGCGTGCTAAGTGATGTCAGCACCAACTGGTGGGGTCCGCAAGGGCCGATGCCTGCTAGAGGTGCCGGTTGTTCGAAAAAGATACGTGGCCCCTGGCACACTGGCAACTGAGGGAACACGGGTGGGTTTTAGTCAGTAAAAGTCTGACACGCCCTCCAGCTCCACCCAGAGCGAGAGAAGTTGTTTGATGATTTACCACCCGAAAAAAAAAAACGGTGTCGTTCTATTACCCAGTAACTGGGATGTGGAGGTCAGATAGGCAGTCGCCCATGTAAATAAAATATTTAGCTGCATCCAGTCAGACTGGCAGCTGACCCCAACATAAATATAGTTGGGAAATGGCTAGGATCACGAGGTGACTAAATCTAAATAGCTTTGAACGAATAACATGAAATTGCGGCTTTAACAATATTTCAGATGATTTTAGTTTAAACTTGCCTATGTAAATATTTCCTGCAATCAATAAAAACTTTTCCAAAAAAAAAAACAACCAACTTCCACAAAAAAAAAACACTACAAATTGAAAAGTTACTTCAGTTTCCGAAATTATAGTAATTTTTCACTTTGTAGTATTTTTTTTGCATAAGTCTAATTTTAAGACCAGCCTTGAAGCACACCCTACCCATTCAAAAAAGATTTTTTGAAATGTACCCACAATTGCTGGAGTTATCGACCTCCTTTTTGAAGTCGGTTAAAAATCCGCCTCTGGAGAAATTCATCGACACCATTTGTGTTTTATCTATTACATTCACTAATTAGAAGATAGCTATTACAAATTAACTCGTGACTTGTCCGACGATATATCTTGTTACAGGATATTCACATGTTTAGAAAACGATGATAAATTGTTTCTCATGTTTGAAAATAATTAATTAATTGCACATGCTTATTCACGACAGCTTCACTTTCACGTCCGGGAGCATATCATCTGGGACACTTTTGATGTCGTGCGTTGGTCTACGGTCCAAAAATTCTGTTATTTCAATAGATATAGAGACGGTCTTAAAAAAATCCACCCGTTCCGGACCACTAGGAGATCAGGTAAGATGGATCGTATCAGAATAACCCGCCGTGAAGCTTCTCAATAAATTAAACATGTGTACAGAGTACAGGGTCAAATTAAATTAACTGGAAATATCTACGTTATCCACGTGTTAAGTATCGATATCGAAAACTAGGTACAAAATGAAACAAAAAAAACATGATTCCAACTTTTCTCAAAACTTTAAAGTACACTGTGACATGTACGTTAAGGAAACCAAACAACTGCTATAATCTGGCGTTTGGAAATTCGTAAAAATCATTTAAGTCTCACGAAAAAATACAAAAACAGCTGAGCGATCTACGCGCGCCCTGCCGACGCTGACCGATTACGGACGTTGACTTTTGCCCATCCAATGATGTTTTTTTTAAATTAATTTTTGGTACCGATTCCTAACCCGTGGGTATGGTAAATTGGACGCCGTTTAATCCTTACGATAATATAAACGCGAAAGTTTGTATGTATGGATGTTTGTTACTCAATCACCCAAAAACGGCTTAACGGATTTGGATGAAATTTGGCACACAGATAGTTTGAAAACTGGAATAACACATAGGATACTTTTTATCCCGATAGTACGTTCCCGTGGGATGATTTCCAACCTCCTCGCGGGCGAAGCCGCGGGCTGAAACTAGTATACAATAATCCTACCTGTTGCCTACATATTAATCAGCCTATATTGTTTTCACTCCTGGGTGACAAGCACCCTCTTTGAGAAAGAGGATAACAATTAATTAATCCTAATGTTACTAATTTTATTTGTAACAAGAGGACACAGATCCACATAATTTGATCCTTCAGTAGAACAGCCAATAGAAAAGTTCGGAACACTCAGTCCTTCAGAAGCTTACTATAATAAAACACAAAAAGTAGGGTAGTAACGGACAAGGGACGATAGTTGGTAAACTCAATTTATGGGAGTTATTTCGGCTAGAGCGGACATTATCTAGTTCGGACGAGCTGAACATTCGCCGCTGGTTCGGATAAATTGCCAATTTTGACTTACACCCCTTTCCACGGTGACATATTGCCAAATTCTGGTGGAATTGATTTAGGATTTGAAATTACAGGTCGGTGTTTGCGTATTTAAAGTGACTTTTTTTGTAGGCTGGTTTCGGGGGACGGGCTAGTGGCTAAGTACCTAATAATAGCCGCACGAGTCGATCGATCAGCATCCTAATTGCGTATCATACGATTAATCTTAACTTGTTTCATTTTGACAGTTCAACAATATTCATTGCGTTATTAACGTTGTTGAGCATACACATTTTTCGAACATATGAAGCAATGGTTTAGCACTCTGTTTCAAAACTAAACAGATTATGATTAATCGTGAGTTACGCAATTAGGGTGCTGGTTAAGCAACGGTTGCTACAGTTGGCCCGTGCTTAGGTGACCATCTTTACATACCAAGACTCCTCCGCGTCCCGGAAAGCACGTTCAAGGCAAGCGTTCGGTCCCAGCTGTCATTCGTGGATCTATGATAGTCGTTACGGGTCGTCAGAAGCCCGAAAGTCTGACAACCAGTCTTACCAAGGGGTGTATTGTTACCCAGTAACCGGGTTGTGGAGGTTAGATAGGCAGTCGCTCCATGTAAAATCCTGATCCTGATCTGTAGCACGGATGATACTGGTATTCAGCTTCTTGCGATTCGACTGGAAGTCTACCATAACATGTTGAGAAAAGCCTTGGCAGATAGTCATTTTTGTTACTGAGAGTACCAGTAGGTAGGATAAGCTGAGAGTATGTAGGTATGATTGGCGAAATGACGAAAGAAAGTTGCATACGTCGTGTTTAATATAAGTGTCGTATCATTTAGGCACTAAAATTGATTTGCCTTGGGTAAGAATGAAAAATATTGAATTTGGCTTTGAGTGAAGCTAAATTCAATATTTTTCTTATTTCAATGACTGAATTGATTTTTATTACGGACGCTTTTACCCCCTTTTTCATAAAGGTTGCTTGCTTAAAGTTAAGTAATGATTAGCGTCTGTTTAACCACACATTTTTGACTTTTAAACATCATTTAACTTGTGCACGTCTTTTTACATCGTTCTCGCATTTATAATCTCAACACGAAAGATGTCACGAATTTTTTGTAACAATATTTTGATTTAGGTACAAGAGTGTCCGTGCAATTTCCTTCCCGTTCTTCTCCATAGGTACCTAATAAGCTTTGGAATGGGCAACTAGCTTCATCTTTCTGACTGACCGATCCCTTGAAAAGTGCCTGCAATTGGTTTATTTCAAATAAATGCTTCGAGTGCTTTTTCTAGAACAAAATGACAGTTGCAGGCTATGAAAAAAATACAAGTTCATTCACTGCTAAATTCATAACCGAAAACCAAAAGAGCGTAGGTATGATAATTAAATATTTTAGATTCGAAATAAAACCTTTATTGTTATAATTAATGGTTCAACCATCGATTTAAAATATAATTTCGTTTATGTCTTAGCAATAAAATGTTCATAAAACTGCTGTTGAAAAAACATTTGTGTCTCCTTTTGATCGGCAGTCGGCTCCATAATTACTTTTACGACAGCCATATTTTAAAATTAGGGTTATGAAACTGCTTACAAGCTTTTAAAGCATAATTTGGGGTGTACGAAATCTGACCAAAGACCACACTGCGATCTTAATACCATAGTTTTCTTTCAATTTGGTTGCCATGGAATTAATACCCAAGTAGGTAGGTACTGCGTTACGTATTACTATATACCTAAGCAATGCCCGCGGCTTTGCCCACGTGGATGTCGGGAAATGTGCTACCGGGACAAAAAGCCTATGTTGTGTTTTTTATCATCAGCTATCTGCCAGTGAAAGTCCCGTTAAAATTGGAGATTAACCGGAACAAATGGACATACAGATTGATAGACAAAAAAAAATTGTTAGTAGGATTTTTGCATTTAGTAAAAAAAAAAATTACAACTGTGTTAAAAACAATATCTGTGTTAAAATCTGTGTTATTTGTAATTTTATGATTTTCCTTCTATTGTTATTACACGCGTTGTCTACATCTCTGTTATCTTCTCTCCTATCGCAGGTGTGCTGGAAGAGATTTCTGTAGAAATAAGCATTACCTTTGTACGTATTTTTCTGTTCCTTTCTTCTTGTCTGTTTATATGTGTGTGCATAAATGGTTAAATAAATAAATAAATAAATAAAAACAGACACTTTCATTTTATTTATTTGTATGTTCACCTACTAAGTTGCATGCAAAACTTAACGAGAGGCAAACAGTTTTGTCTGCCATGAAACAGTATATCCTAATCAGTTCAGTCACAATATATCCTAAACAGTTTTTTCAGTACACTTAGGTCAACTTTGTGTTTGGGTCTGTTACATCAAAATAATATGAGTAAATGGTGATGGTAACCTCAAATAATTACCATTTTGCTTTCCTAAAAATATTATTGAACACTACTGTAATGATTCCGCCTCATTTTGTGAACCTCAAATAATTCCTATGTTAGGGTCTTTAAAATGCTAACTACTTACTAACTTTGGCAAAAGTTCAGAAACTTAAAAAGCTCCACAATTATTTTAATTATGGTGCATAATTAGAAGCCCAAAAAGTTTTAGAGGATCAGTTAAATATTTCCCCGTCTTTAATAAGTAGCCCTGTAACCTTTTAATATAAATATCCTAGTAGGTATAATTCTTAACGAAGTCTTTACATATTATCACGCAATGTTTAATCACGTTACTGTAAACATTGACATAACTAGAGGAAGCCCGCACTGATCGTAGAGCGTTACTACGTCAATATTATTCTTGCAGCTGTTAATTATTGAACACATTTGTGACTATGTTTTGAGAGAAAATCTACATCTTTTTAGTAAGATAAGTGACAGGCACAATTTTAACACTAAAAATAGGAACAAATTAGATCGTTTCAGATCGTCTAAAATACACACTTCTTTTATGGGGTACTCGATATTCTTGAATTAAATGAAAATAAATTTAAATCATGCATTAAACGCACACTATGTAGACAAGCATATTATAAGTTAGATGATTATATTGTTGATAAAAATGCTTGGCTTAATGCTGGTCCGACTCCACAGGTACCTGGGCTTACTATTTAAAATTTTCATATTAGCTTCCCTTTTTTATGTTTTCTGACCTTACGAATAAGTTTTTATTTTTACTGAATCAAGTAAGTATTATTTATTAAAATTTCAAAAGATATTAAATATTTTTCTTTCTTTTTGGAAATCAAATTTTATTAATTTCTCAAATACATTGCAAACTATAGTTTTGTATAATTTAGAAGCATTTTGTTTGAACTTTGTAAATGTGAGTACCATGCACCCGTATAATAATTATGTTGTTTTGATGTACGTTGACTTGAAAAAGCGTGACAGTTGAGAGTATGTCATGCTCACTTAAATGTCTCGCTGATGGTGGCGCGTGTGTTGGATCATTTGGTCCCCTACAAAATGGTTGAGCTGGATGGTGCTGATCCACGCGTCAAGTTCGTGAACGGGCGCCGTCGGTTGAGACTGGTCATCTCTTAACTTCCATGGCTAATTTTAAATCTTATATTTAAAATTGTTTTTTTTTTACATTGTTCTCACATATAGAAGCAACAAGAATATTGTTCACAAGATTTTGTAATACCTAACATGATTAAAAAGAGTGTCCATGGAGTTTCATGCCCGTGCTTCTCCATAGAGATCTACGTTTTGGAATGGGCAACTAGCTTCAACTTTCCAACTGGTCGACATTTTGACAATTCAAAAGTGTTTGTAAATGGTTTAATTGAAATAAATGCTTTGAGTTTGAGTTTGAGAGGTCTTAGTATATAATTATTCAATGTTAGTCTGAAATCGGGTCATTCCAAAAGGAAGGGCAAGACAAAAATCATTGATAAAGGCTGAAAATCTGCATTTTCTTTCTTTCTATTAGATTGGAGTTAAACATACCGGAGAAATGTGGCTGTATGGTATACCTCTGCCTAATTAGCTATTTCAAAGAATCAAGTTTATCTAACTGAGCAGACAGATGTGCTATTCCACCACTTCTTCTTCTGCTTCTTCTTTTTGTCATGTACTTTCTGGTGTACAATAAAGCATATAGGCCTTTTGGCCTTGCGCAGGTCTTTCTCTTTAATTTTTATTTTTTTTACTGCCAAGTTTGTTTTTTATAATTTTTTTACGATTTTGTGTTTAGTTTAGTAGGTACCTAGCTATGTGATCTTCCGCACAAGTCACAATAAATACTTTTTCTTTCTTTCTTTCTTTCTATATGAATAAATAAATAAGAGGTGCAGGGCGGGCGTTTTGGAGACTGTCTGTAATTTCGACGTTCGAAAAGTGCTGATTCTCAGCTTAATTTGAATAAAAGACTTTAGATTTGATTTAACCCTTGTGGAATTACAGGCGATAACTTGTCTACGTAATATAGAGGTAGTCCGGGAAATTGTTATACATGTAGACCCGCTAAATACTAAGCTAAAGTAGGTACTATTTGCCTCGTGCATCCACAAGCTAGTTTACATATTTTATGGAGCACTTTCAGATAACTACTGCGGAAATTAATTTTCTAAGTGCCCCTTCTTTATGGTATTATATTGTTATTTTATTGATCGCAAACCAGGTTGTTATATATTACGTGGGACGGTAAAGGTGCAGTGGATTACAGTTATTAGTTACAGTAAATTAACATGATTTGTTGCTGCTACAATTTATTTATAACCAATGTCGTTAGTCTCATAACTTATAACTGGAGTTATTAGAGCGAGTTAACAATGTTAAAGTATAGTTTTAAATAGCGTTGAACGTTAATTAAGTGGCCAAATACAATATAAAGCAATGATTGGATGAACGTATAAGACCTGCAAGTTTACTTTTAAAAGTGTGTCAGGTTTTCTGTAGATGATCATTGAATGCCCAGTTTTAGAAGCAGATGTAGGTGAGTAGTGTCCCTATAGAGGGGCTTATGGTCGATCTATTAGGTTAAGCTACGCTTGCTGCGGTTAGTCCGTAGATGGGTGACCATCTTTACATACCAAGACCCCTCCGTGCCTCGGAAAGCACTTCAAACCGTTTGTCCCGGCTGTCATTCATGGAACTATGTCAGTTGTTACGGGTCGTCAGAACCCCGAAAGTCTGACAACCAGTCTTATCAAGGGGTATCGTATATTACCCAGTAACTGGGTTGTGCTGGCATGTAAAATACTGGTACTCAGCTGCATCCGGTTAGACTGGAAGCCGACCCCAATATAGTTGAGAAAAGGCTAAGCAGATGAGATGAGATGAACCTTGGTAACATTGGATATTGGTTTGAAACTCGTGTTATCTAGCTTTTGAAACTCTTGTTATCTAGCTTTTGAAACTCGTGTTAACTAGCTTTTGAAACTCGTGTTATCTAGCTTTTGAAACTCGTGTTATCTAGCTTTTGAAACTCGTGTTATCTAGCTTTTGAAACTTGTGTTATCTAGCTTTTGAAACTCGTGTCATCTAGCTTTTGAAACTCGTGTTATCTAGCTTTTGAAACTCGTGTTATCTAGCTTTTGAAACTCGTGTCATCTAGCTTTTGAAACTCGTGTTATCTAGCTTTTGAAACTCGTGTTATCTAGCTTTTGAAACTCGTGTTATCTAGCTTTTGAAACTCGTGTTATCTAGCTTTTGAAACTGGTGTTATCTAGCTTTTGAAACTCGTGTTATCTAGCTTTTGAAACTCGTGTTATCTAGCTTTTGAAACTCGTGTTATCTAGCTTTTGAAACTCGTGTCATCTAGCTTTTGAAACTCGTGTTATCTAGCTTTTGAAACTCGTGTCATCTAGCTTTTGAAACTCGTGTTATCTAACTTTTGGTTGCGATATGGCTGCCGAGCGTGATGTTTTGGGGTTTGATACACTGTTCTTCCTAGTAGATAAAACTGCTCTAGCATGCTGATAGCCCAGTAGTTACTGCCCCCACTTACCGAGTTCGTGAGATCGAACCCAGGCAGATGCTTTTCTTTGTTAAAATGATTACATCACCAATACTCTCCAAACAGTGAAGAAAAAAATCGTGAGGAAACTTGCATGTCTTACAACCAAAAATTCGAAGACATGTGACATCTACCAACCAGCACTGGGCCCCGGTGGTAACTGGCCGCACTCTCCTCGAAGAGCGAATGGTTGTGCCCAGCAGTGGGAACATTATGTTATGTTATTAGCTTTAGTTAGCACTTTCGAAAAATGGTTACCACGCACCCGCAATATTTTTAATTTTTTAATTTTATATTTTTATATCCCGCACCAAAGGATACACGAGAAACAAAAAGTTCATCCCCACTTTGCATGTAGTAGAGGACCCTTAACAATAAATAATTTTCAAGTTTTTATTTTAATACTTTGTCGGCGTGCTACAGTTTTCTAGAGTCTCTGAGAAAAGCTGCAGGCAGACAGCCGTATGGACTTGGGGAAACTGTAGGGAGATTACCTCATCATCTACCTAGCTTTTTCCCGACTATGTTGAGGTCGTCTTCCAGTCTAACCGGATGCAGCTGCCTACGCCTATCTGACCTCCACAACCCAGTTACTGGGTTACACGATTCCTCTTAGTAAGACTGGTTGTCAGACTTTCGGGCTTCTGACGACCCGTAACGACTGTCAAAGATCCACGATTGACAGCCGGTACCAATGGCTTAATGTGACTTCCGAGGCACGGAGGGGTCGTGGTATGTAAAGATGGTCACCCATCCACGGACGAACTGCGGCAAGCGCAGCTTAACCTAATCGATCGACCCGTGCGGCTGTTGTTACTTAGTCACAAGCCCCTTTAATGTTACCAAAGTTAATTTCGTTTTATTAGCCATCAAAGTGCACGGTAACTGTTTGATCGCAGTCTCGGGACACCATCTCGCGCACGACAATAGATTAGCCCTAGTGTTCCGCGCTGTAGACGTAATTGCCGATACCGAGTGGGACAAGGCTGTAATCATTATACACTTGGCAGAGATACAACAGAAGGCCTACTCCTAATAAACACATAAGCATAATTCTCGAAGGGTTGGCCAGAGTACAGCCATATTTCGCCAGATAAGATTAAAACCCATGCCACACCATGTGAGACTATTGCCATCATCCAGGCACAAATCTAGACTGTGGCTGGGCTGCAGAAAAACTAAATAACATATTCATATATTCATATTCATTTAATTGCGTTCCACAAGGTAAAACAAAGATGTTAACAAAAGGCTTAGAGCTAAGAGCCATTGTAGACCCTGTTAGGGCACAGCAAAAGGTATCTATTATTTGATACATAGCTAAAATCTAAAACTTTGTAACAAAATAAAAAAAATAAAAGTAAAAAAAAACACTTTGCCTGACCTGGGAATTTAACCCAAGACCTCGCGCTCAACAGTAGCACTTGTGACCTCTACGCTGGCGGGGCAGTGGATGATAAATTAATTATTATAGTGCACCAGCTTTTGGATACATACATAATATCTTGCATTTACCAGATAAGACAGGTAGACATATAAGGAAAATGATTAGAACAATTCCTGAATTTAACAGTATTACTTCTAAGGCATCTGCATAAGAAAGTAAAACGGGACTTGGAGTGAAACTTCTGAATCAGTTTGTACTTGAAAGGTTACGGGTAATGGCGAAAGCAGCACTAAACTTGTTTCAGGAAGGTTTTATAAATTCATCAATGATCGTTATGGTGGACATAATGCTGATAAGGTAAAAAAAAGAATTTGGCTTATTTTTGTGTTCATTGCGTTAAGATTTAATTATGCGAGGAATGGTTAGGAAAGCCATATTTATGATTTAATCTTGAAGTAAATAGTAGATACCTAATCATATTATCATTGAAATCTTAGGCCTGACTATTTAGAACTTATAGGGTATACCTATCCTTATCGGGGTATTAACATATTAATAGGCCTTTATTATTTACTAGCCAGTGGCTTCGTCGGTCGTCCGCGTGACATTTCTCGTTGCCCTGCTCCACCCCGTCGCATCGCACCGCCTGACCGCGTGTTTGCTTAGCGTTCACGTCTTCTAAGGGTCCTAGCGTGATGTTAAATAGCATAAAACCTTCCTCAATAATTGGACTATCAAATGAAAAAATATCTTTTCAAATGCGACCGGTACTTCCAGAGATTAGCGTGTCAAACAAACCAACAAACAACAAAACAAAAAACTCTTTAGCTTTATTATTAGTTTAAAGAATACATAGATAATTCCATCTTTACAAAGTCACCAAAACCTTAAAGTAAACTCAAGTACAAAGCTTCTAAAGTTAAAAACTATAAAGGAAAATCCTGCTTAAAAGAGGTGCAAATTTTAATAAAGCCAGGCTCACGGTAGCATGAACTGCAAATCCCCAGACAATTAATTCTGCTATCATAAGTCCCAAGTTCCATAGATATAAAGTGTCAGCGAGGCGGACACCATAAAATAATACCACCATAAAATTATACCACCATAAAATGGCGATGCGTGCGGCGCAAGCCTTAGCCTTTAACGCCGATTAAATTTCTTTAATACTTGATCGGCTTATACCGGTGGTCTTGATAATGTATTATCTGGAATGAGTAACATTATGCGGCTGGGACTGAGGATCTTATTATATTTATTACAGCAGGTTTTGCGAAAAACAGGGTGAGATTAGAATTATATGTTGTCATGTGGAGGTCTTATGTGGTTCCGTGTACTTATTTACTACTCTGAGGAACTTGTATTTGCACTAGCTTTTCCCAGCGGCTACGCCCTCGTAGAGGCCGGAAATCATCCAACAGGAATGTACCTACTATTGGGATAAAATGTCAAAGATCCCATGTGGTTATCCAGGTTATAATCTACCTGTGTGCCAAATTTCATCCAAATCCGTTCGACCGTTATTGCGTGATTGAGTAACAAACATCCACACATACACACTTTGACATTTACAATATCAGTAGGAATAGTAGGATCAATATTGGATGTACGCTAGGCTCATCCTTCACTAGGATTACTACGTTAGTGATTATATTTAAGACGGTCAATTATTAAGGCATGATTTCGCCAAAAATGAAAAAGGTAGCCATATACACAAAGGCGTTATTACCCTCAAAGAAATCAGATATTTTTAATTTATTCATAAAGAACACCAAAAGGAAATATGTAACTGCTAAACCCCATCACACCCACACTCCATCTCAAATATTAACATTCCACACAAAAACAGTAATATTTTAACACATTGTAAACACAGACAATATGTGAATAACATTAATATAATCACAGCGAGGAGTGTTCCGTTCATAAAGCACTCCGTCTAGCTTCATTTTATTTAATGGCACCACATATAGTTGTTAAATTAAAATGCTGCGCTTACGACGACCAATAAAGGCAGACAAGCCATGTTGCTTGGATTAAGTCCTGACACTCAACCCTGCAACTGCGCAGATTTAATCAGGATTAATTCTGTCGCAGAAGCGGTTTTGAACGTCTATTGAGGAAGGTTGCCCCTTCGTTAGACATCTTTGCCGTTTTGGCTGTACTTTGAGTAGATTTATTTTTATTTTCAAACGTATTATCGTTAGACTATCTTTTGCTCGCGGAAACGGGTCCTGTATTTACATATTCATGTGGAACTATGTGATTTTTTTTTAAATCTTTTAAGCCGTTTCTGCGTTTTAGAGTAACGAAACAAAATCTTTATAAACATTGCAAATAATAGTAACAAAAGTTGGAAATATTTTTCGGTAGGTGTGTAAAGATACGGCTTCGTACTTCGTTTGAGTATCTAGTGGTGTTGCAATATTACAAAATCGAGTCAATTTAAAATCGTTTCATATCTTTGTGCTCTCAACTCTCAATGTTCGTTGAGATTCCGTATGACAACTAGATATGATAAAGCGGAATGTCTTATTGTATGTTAAAAAGGTGAAACGCTGGGTTTAGTGGTTATTTATCGAATGGATTTTAATGATAGATGCCCATTACGGCAATTTGATTTTATGGGAGTGTTCGATAAGCATTAATTAGTTAGATTATGTTCCGTAAGTTGTACTTAGTGGCTCAATTAAAGTTTATAAATCATTACGTCACATAGATTGGTTAGGTGACTAGATAATGCAGTTAGTGAGAATGTTGAATCATTTGAATTAATTGTTTAATTATTTGGCTGTAGTAGTGGCAATAATGGACAGTAAAGAAACCTATCTTACAACACAAAACAGTACCCGCAGCGATCGTAGTGTTAAGATGGGACAAACGTATTAGAACATTTTCCTGCGTTATATATTATTAAGATTCTTCGTGCGTGTCGCGTTCTTCGCTTAAATTGCTGCGTTTATACAAAACATAATTCTACCCCTTTAGCATAAGGTGCATTATTATTTGTGTATTTGTTGTATTCATATGACGCGGTAAGTCTTTCAATTTCCAACAATGCTCAGTATGCGAAAATTGTTGTCGACCTTAGTACGTGCTTGACTTCAGTTAGGCGTCTCCCTTTATTCTGTCTATGTTCATAGGTGCTTTGGAATTCACTTTTCTTTGTCAGTGCCATTTCTTCATTTAATAACAGTCACTTGAGCTGACAGTTGCAAATGTTCTGCCCGTTTTATTCCTGCTTTTATTGTGAATAAGTATTTCAGAATTTGCAGGAGACGGTCCTATCTCAGGCAGGGTTGCCAACTTGGGGGTTTCCCCCCCTAATTTAGGGGGAATCAAGATATCCAGGGGGTTTTGTAGAGGGTACATTTATTTAGGGGGATTTTTTAGGGGGTAGATTTTTCAAGATTTTTTTTATATTTTATATATTCGAAATATATATTCTTTCGAAGAATCTTCCATTCGCAATAACATTTATAAACTGAACGTTATATTAAAGAATCACTTTTCTTTTTGCTCAATTATAATAGGTTGCCTTGAAAAAATGTTTATACTAATGCCGTACTTCGTGTCTTGTACTAATAAGCAATACGCAGGTGGCGCTGGTGGCATGAATTTCGCACTATGACCAACGACAACTTGCTATTCAAGAGAAAAAAAAATACTGTCTCGCTGCGCTTTTTCATACTACTTAAATGTATTTTACACGCTTTATATTAGCTTCACTTGTATGTTTGTAACCGACTCCTTAGGCCGCGATTTTGACCCATTTTAAACGGTCAGATTTAATTTAAACTTTGTAAACCTATCGAGGACCGATGAAAATTCAATAAAAAAAAAAATAGAGAAAAATAGACAAAAAAGGACACAAAAAAAAATTCTGAAAAAATCACGCTTTTGTAGTTAGCAGAATTAAAAAATAGAAAATAAATAATAGTTTAAAAAACTAAAAAACACGCTTTAAAAACCAAACGAAAAAAGTAGAAAATAGGTAATTTAATTCAGTTAAAAAGCGTGGGGTGCTTTTTGAGGTATTTTTATAATCGATTAATGTCAAGCACCCCACGCTTTTTAATTGCATTAAATTATTTTCTACTTTTATCGTTTGGTTTTTTAAGCGTGTTTTTTAGTTTTTTAAACTATTATTTATTTAATTTATATTTGAAATTACCTCTGAAACCGAGTGTACAACAAACATTTTAGGGGTTTTTAATCGATATTTAGGGGAATTTGAAGTTGTTTCTAGCGGGAACATTCTGTAGAAGTTGGTAACCCTGGTGTCAGGGCGTTGGAAAATTAAAGGTTTTTAATTTTTAATTTTATTTTTTTATTTCGGAAATCATCAAATAACTTCTCCCGCTCTGGGTGGAGCGGGAGGGCGTGTCAGACTTTTACTGACTAAATCCCAGCCTTTTTCCAACTATGTTGGGATCGGCTTCCAGTCTAACCGGATGCAACTGAATACCAGTATTTTACATGGAGCAACTGCCTATCTGACCTCCACAACCCAGTTACTGGGTAATAGGACGATACCCTTTGGTAAGGCTTGTTGTCCGGCTTTAGGGCTTCTGACGACCCGTAACGACTGCCAAAGATCCTCAAATGACAGCCGGGACCAACGGCTTAACGTGCTTTCTAAGACACGGAGGAGTCTCGGTGTGTAAAGATGGTCACCCATCCACAGACCAACCGCGACAAGCGTAGCTTAACCTGATGGATCGACCCGTGCGGCTGTTATTACTTAGCCAGAAGCCCTCTATAGGTACGACTATACAATGTGTTTTTTTATATCCCATAACTCTAGGGTTATATTCTATAAGTAAAAGTTATGCTAGTAGTCCTAGAATATGTGGTCCAAAAATGGATAGTTTCGAAGATATCATCAATCATAATTAATTTAGGTCAACAATTGTCACTCGTATGACGAATCTTTACTTTTGTGACGTTCCCAAATTACCGCACAAAATACTAACACTAGACTCTCCATATGTGTAGATATCTAAGTTTCATTGATGACAACGAATAATTCATTTTCATTCAAACTAATCATTCATATTTTAAGCTAAAAAAATGCGACGTTGACATATTTCACGTAAGGGTGTTTTACATTAATAATCGTGACTTTATCGAATTATTTTGTACGAAAAATGAAAAGAAAATGAATAAATAATTCATTTATACCAGTTGGTTCTTTGATATGGTCTCATTCATACCCTAGTAGAATTATGGGATTTAAAAAAAAAACATCTTGTATATTGCAGATGGAGTTATTTTAAACCCCACTGATTATTCATTTCATGAGGCCATCAATTACATCTTGAGCTTTCAACTTTCGCCGCTCGACAAACTATCTAAATTCAGATAAAAACTCCGCCTGAATAAAAACTTTTATCTCCGCCTAATAGATGAAAGTTGGGACAAAAATAAAACTAGTCACCTCATTGTTAGCGTGTAGTCATCAATCTTACCCCATTAATTGATTAGATAGGACGTTCCTATTCAACCGATATCGCAGCCACCCACGCAAATCGATCGGTTCATCGAAAATCCGAAATGACTCCCGGAATCCGAACATCTACTACGAAATCCAATCAAAATTTTGAATTTATACTCCACCCATTGCGCGTATTCCTTTTTTGGAAACAGACAATTTCGATGTAAAAGATTCGTTGGAACTCGAATATTTACGTGAGCGTTTTTAATCGATTTCGATATATTCTCGCTGTTTGCTATCGAATAAATTGAGCATTAAGCTTTAATTCGGTTATGTTATATTGTGGCGGCATCGCATCGATCATCGCAGACGTTAATGTTACCGGCTTTGATGTTTTGATATCAGTATTAATTGGCGTGTACTGTGCATTTGACTGATCATAAATCTTTAGGAAATCAGATCAGATATAAAAGTATCGTTTAGTTGTTATTTTAGCAAGAATATTAAATACAAACTCAAACTCAAAGCATTTATTTCAAATAAACCAATTACAGGCACTTTTGAATTATCAAAGAGTCGGAAAGATGAAGCTAGTTGCCCATTCCAAAGCGTAGGTACCTATGGAGAAGAACGGGCCAGAAACTCCATGGACACTCTTTTTAAATCATTATATTGTTATTAATAATTTGTTACAGAAAGTAGGTTACATCATTTATGTTCAAATTATCAATGTGAGAACGATGTAAAAACGATTAACGATGTACAGACGCCAGCACATCAAGATACCCCAATCTGTCATTTTTTTTTGATAGATTTGTAACTTTATTACATAACCATAAGGTTCATGTTCAATTGGGAAAATTTGACAGTTAGGGGTAGCTTGATGTGCTGGCGTCTGTACATTGGGTATTATTTCTTACGAGTCGGGATTTTCATATTTTTGGTCACCAGGAAACTTGTCTCCTGTCAATATTCATTCTGTGAGTCTTTTTTTAAGTTCCTAGGTAACGGTACTTTAAGCTTTAGTTACCTAGGAAAGCGGTTCCGCTATCATCTCTCCTGCCCTTATCCCAATTTATTTGGGGTCGACGTAATTAGTATTTTTCTTTCAAACTTCTCGTACTTCTCGTTTCATACTTCATCGTCCGCAAGGGCCGATGCCTGCCAGGGGTGCGGGTTGTTCGAAAGAGATACCGCGGCCCCTGGCACACAGGCACCTGAGGGAACACGTGTGAGTTTTAGTCAGTAAAAGTCTGACACGCCCTCCCGCTCCACCCAGAGCGGGAGAAGTTATTTGATGATTTCCCATCCAAAAAAAAAGTTGTTATCTCGGTAGTCACCCCTTTCTAACCATTTCATCATTCACACAGTCCATCCATCATTTCTCTGGTCTCTCCCTACTTATAGCTACTATCTACACTCATAATCAAAACTTTCCTCACGACATTTTCTTCCTTATTCTTCCACTAGCTTCCACCCGCGGCTTCGCCCGCGTGGGGGTCGATAATTACCCCAAGGGAACGTACTATCGGGATGAAAAGTATTCTATGTGTTATTCCAGGTTTCAAACTATCTGTCTGCAAAATTTCATTCAAATCCGTTTAGCCGTTCTTGCGTGATTGCGTAACAAACATCCTAAGAGCTTCACAAACTTTCACATTTATGATATTATTTTGTTTTTTTCACCGCTATTGTGTGACCGTTCGCCGCTTTCCTAGAAACCAAAGCTATCGCAGACAGGCGCGACGCAACAGCGCAACGCCAACACGGCTCTAATAGAACAATTTCCATGAAAACATAACGCGCCTATCTGCAGGAGCCTCTACTTCATTTGAAAACCACTTTTTATTTTACCAAGCAAAATAACAAGCAAAAAAACACTCTACTCCTTCCACCATAAAGAAGTAGCCAGCTTAAATTTTATAGCCTATCACATTCACACTTTATGAAGCGTTCTCTATATTTTCTCTATAAAATATGGCTGTCTCTCGCAGGCTAGTTACAGTAGGTGAGTACTAAGCGCCAGCATCTGGGCAAGTTGTAATGAGATTAGGAACGTTGGGACACCGCACTGGCACTACGCTGTTATTAAATCTGCTTCACAGCTTTTACTGTAGCGGTTTTCTTTTGCAAAGGACTTTTTATGTTCTGTACCGATTTATTAGCACATACTTAAATAAAATTCTAGTTGTATTTTCAAATAAAATTGGTAGGCTAATTAGAGTTGAATTAGATGAAAGGGCAAAATCCCTAAGAAAGATTACGTGAAACAAATCTGCCAAATGCTAGTCGGACTGACACACGAAGTACCACCAGACAATATATAACACAATTTTATTTTTGGCACTTTAATTTTTTATTGTGTGGGGACCCCATAATTTTGACTTTACTTTATTTTTATTATTTGATGTTATACCGGCAATAGAAATACACAGTCTGTGACAATTTTAACTGTCTACCTATTACAGTTCATGAGATACAGCCCGCTGACAGACAGGCAGTGGAGACTCCGTAATAGGGTTCCATTGGTAGTGGCACCCTTTGGGTTAAGAACCCTAAGAAAGTAGAATTCAGTCAAAGATACCGTGAGCTCAATTTTGGAAAAATCAAAAACGGCATTTTATTCGTTTTATAAAAAAATAAATCATCCATAGTAGGCATCGGTAGTTAAAAAAAAAAACTTAAAAAGTACAAATTACCTTCTCCATCCTAGGGAGCAAGAGACTTGGCTTAGAAGTGTCAAGATAAGTAGAACTATTGAAGGAAACTAGTTTTCCTCGAGAAATAAAAATAATGGTAAAGTTCGGAGTGGCGCCTTGAGTTCTATCCTCGGTACACATATAATTATCGTATTGTAAAACAGCTAAATTATATAGATTTATGAAGTTCGATAGAATAGTCCCCTCGGGTCTAATAACTGACAGAAATCTTAGCAAAAAGTAGATAATAATTTCCTTCACAAACCAATCTATGATATACTATACTGAAGGCCATCAATATTCTGACACAACAACCATTTATTTAAACAAAAAAAAAAATCACATTCTATGCAAATTGAGAAATAAAGATAATTCAAGACCAGTATTAAAACATCTCTTGATTAATTTAATTATAACTCTTAACAGACGTTTTTATTTCTTTGATATTTAAAAGTTTATTTATATCGTAGAATTAGTCAGATAAACTTGTTCTTTTGAGAGCCAGTAATTAATTTAATATCAGTTTGAGATACGACGCCGTGCTTTTAAAACATACGTTTTGGTCTACAACCTGTCATCATCGAATTAAATATTCGAATCAATGGCCTGACTTATTGATTTGTGAATAAGACAAATAATATCTAATATTATAATTATTTTCTTAATAATTCAGTTTTGTTTATTTAGTCATAAATTATGACTAATCTGCTTGGAAGATTTATCGTAGTAGGATGTTGAGGGACGCTAAGCATATGTCATGACATGCAAATCTGAGGATACGGTGGAGCATACGGTGGAGGTCTGCCCGGCTTGGGCGGAGCATCGCCGTGTCCTCGTGGAGGCGATCAGCGGCGGCGGTCTCTCGCGTCCGGCCCTGGTCCAGGCCATGGTACGGAGCGAGAGTGCATGGGTAGCTGTCACCACCTTCTGCGAAGCAGTAATGCTTGCGAAGAGGGAGGCGGCGCACGTGAGGGAGAAGCAGTATATGCGCCCTCACGGCCTTAGTCGCCGCGAGAGACGCCCTGGGCGTCGGGAATCTCAGCCTGATTCCCGGCCACCGTAGGCGCGGGCTTGCGGACGGCAATTAATGGGTAGCTCGCTGTCCGGTAAGGACCAAGCCCGGGTCGACGACGGCGCGTTGTGTTCCACGCGCGCCTCAAAGAGATGTCAGCATCAACTGATGGGGCCCGCAAGGGCCGATGCCTGCCAGGAGTGCGGGTTGTTCGAAAGAAATACCGCGGCCCCTAGCATACAGGCAACTGAGGGAACACGGGCGGGTTTTAGTCAGTAAAAGTCTGAGACGCCATCCTGCTCCACGCAGAGCGGGAGAAGTTATTTGATGATTTCCCAAACAAAAAAAATGCAAGTTGGATAGGTTGGTTTGTGTAAATGCAAATACCTACTAGAAAGAGATAGGTACCTACTTCTTCTTGCCAAGATGTTCAAACAAAATCTGGTTTGTACAAACATGTTTTTTTTAACTGTTTCGGCCTTTATTCTCAGAGTAGTCAGATAAGAAACGCCGACCTCATCTAGTTTTTGATTGACGTGTAAAAGTGTTTGTACAAACCCACTTACAGAAATAAAATCATTAATAATTTATCATTATCATTATATGCAAGGGAAATAATCTTGGTCAAAAAATCATTTGAGGACCATGTAGAGTGGTGTCTGAAATAGTCTTTTGAGGAAAGAAATATACAGATTAGAGTGAACCTATTCAGTCAGTGCACGTATTTGTCAGTAATCAATGTTTCTCTTGAAGACCCTAATAAAGCTACGGATAATGTCTACTTGCCTTTCTAGGTAGTGGATGATGAATTACTAAAAAAAATAGCTAGCTAGACTACAAAATGAATTCATCCGACATCATTAATAGCCATCAGTGCTGCTCATCAAGATGAAATCAGACATTTGTGCCTGGCGGGTATGTCATCGATACTCTACAGCTATGCTAAGAAATATTTCCATGGCATAATTCTCAATAGGCCGCGCCGTATCTAATGAGTGCACTATTCATTATGCCGCGACTTCTCATGGTTCATTGGCTCATTGGTAGGTAACCACAACCGCGATCGTTGATATAGTTACGTAAAAACACTAGTACTTAAGCCATGTCTTACGAACTGTAGAACGGCAATAGGTAAATAGGATAACGCCTAGTCAAAAAACGTTTAAGGAAACATCAACGTAATTTCTTGTTTCGTGAAGAGGAGTCGTCGATTGAGACTAGTTATCTCCTTACTTCCAGGGCTTATTTTTAATCTTATATTTGACATTTTTTCTTATTTTTATTGCATTATACTCCCATATAGAAAGAACAAGAATAATATACCCAGGATTTTGTACTAATTTGATTTAAAGGAATGTCCTCGGTGTACTTTGCCCGTTTCATTGAGATCCAATTTGGAATTTGCAACTAACTTCAACTTTCTGGCTTACTGATCGACTTATTGACAGTTTAAACGTGGCTGTAAATGGTTTAATCGAAATAAATGCTTTGAGTTTTAGTTCAAAGTTCTTAGGAAACGCCAACCGAATGTAAAGTATCAAAGTTCTGAGTAAATTATAGTTTCTGAAGTAGACCATAAACACGAAGCGAATAAGCAGGAATACAAACTTGCGAAGTTTATGTCCAGTAGCGTCTAATAGTTACTCTCAGAAACGGCATCCATCTCTATCATCAACATAGACAGACACAACACTACGAAAGCACACCACTACTCGCAGCCTGTCCTCTTTAACATTGCGCAGGTGTATAATCTAAAACCGCTAGCTAGCTATGTATATCACTTGATCTAAGTCTCGGCCACGTCGGATGCAAAATTACCGGCGTCGGTAAGTAGCGGCTACGGACAGCCTCCAGGGTATCGTGAGCCGACACGCCTAGTACGCTGGTGCATAAAATAAACAACTTTAGAAGGCGTTGCACAGACGCCAGTCAGACCGAATGTGATATTTCATAGGCTGTGCCTTGTGAGAGGAAAATTTCTAAGTTTAAGCGAGATACCATCAAAGTTAGTTTTTTTAAAGATAACGACGTTCTAATAATATCATCATAATGTCTAAAAAAAGAATAGAAATAAAAACAAAAAGTAATTTTAATATAATCGTAAATATTGGTACCTAGATAATTTATAATACTAATGATGCCACAATCAGCGCGGCCACCTACCTGGGCTCAAATTATTAAAAAAAAAAAAAAACAGAACATTACAATGGACACGAAAAGAAAAACTTTACTTTTTAGCTTTTAAAAATAAGTGCTACTTATCAAAAATTATAAATCCACTAATTACTTGACCGTTACCAAGGTCTACATGTGTGATAAACAAAATCGCAGAAGTTGTGTTTGACAAACATGTTTGCTCGTTTACCTATAATCTTGTTCCTCAAAGACGTGAAAGATAAGTTCCTTCTATTTGCCAACCATATTGGTTTACAAAGCCTTCAAACACATCAAATTAAACGGCTGCCTACAAAGCAAATAATGTTTCCTTCTGCATGTATATTCACTGTATTCAGTTAATTCGGAGACCATGTCACGTGCCACGGGACCACATCTGCGAGCCGCTTGCATGCTCAATCAAGCATTTATAGTCAACAACAGTCCATACGTGTCTGGAGACCTTTCAAATTTTTATTGATATGAGGAAATATTTAATATTGTGTCTGCGATTTCGAAAGAGCCAGGGGTTAAGAAGATTATGTTCGTTGTTGTTTTTCATACTTCTAAGTTTTTCAAAGCCTTTTCTTTTTGTAATATATTGTTTTTTAACCGACTTCAAAAAGGAGGAGGTTATCAATTCGTCGGAACCTTTTTTTTTTTTTTTGTTTTTTTTTTTTTTTTTTTTTATGTATGTTCCCCGATTAATCGAAGATGGCTGGACCGATTTGGATTTTGTTTTTTTTGTTTGAAAGGGTATACTTCCCAGGTGGTCCCATGATCATCAAGTCAGGATCTGATGATGGCATCCTGGAGAAATAGAGAGAACTCTTCAAATTTTATAGGCACACAAAGCGATTTAGGTATTTTTTGGAAGAGTACTTTCTCGGAGTGGTTCCATTTCAATTTGGTGAAGATCTGATGAAGAACTTTGGAGATAGGCAACGGAACTCCTCAATAAATGATAGCAAATGGACTGGGATTGCTGAAATCTCATCTCTGTCTATTGCTTACACCAGTTCATAACATAACATCACGCCGGTATGCTGTGAAGGGGTAAGCACATGTGAACCACTAAAAAGTGAAAAATAAAAACTTTTTCCAAAAAAAAACAACCGACTTCCAAAAAAACACTACAAAGTGAAAAATAACTTTAATTTCGGAAGGCGGTGACAAAAAATTCAAATACAGCTCCAAAGACACCGACTTCCGAAATTAAAGTTATTTTTCACTTTGTAGTGTTTTTTTGGAAGTCGGTTGTTTTTTTTTGGAAAAAGTTTTTGTAACATTCACTTGTTTCTGTGTAATAGTCTTAATTAATTAGAAATATTATTAATATAGAAAGGGACAGTACTGAGTAGTCTGACCACTATGTCTAGTAAGCAGAATTATCGAATGCTACCTAAATGTACAGGTTAACAGACATTCTGCTATTCAGAGCGTTTGAAACTTTTTCCATAGAGCGAGCGTGCTGACATTGCTAAATTAAAAATTTAAACATTGTTTGTTTTAGAGCTCCCGAGTTCCATGCTTAGCGATATTTTTTCCGAACAAAGCTTACAAACAATGCTGATAAAATCAGACACAAAAAAAGGAAAATGCTCAACCATGTTAAAATTAGTTTAGGATACTGAATGATTAAACCCATCATTTTAAACACGATAAATTTGGACAAAAAATGGCCAATAAAAACAGGATGTCTTTACTTAATGATCTTTGCTGATTAACACTTAATTTATCTAAACAATAAAACATAATAAAAAATAGAATTATTTGATAATGTTGTACGAGTATGCATCCCGCCTAAAGCTGACGGAAAGAGGCTGCGCGCGCGCCGCCGACGGGCGCGACTCGCGCGCAGCTGCGTGCCCCGTTTAACTTATGTGTTCCTCCGAGATTGCATTCACCAGATACCTATAGCTACACTGGTAAATTAAGCGATATCTATGTCTGGAGTAATCGAGTACCTTATCTACCTGTAAAACGGTGAATTTCGTGGTCCGTATGCTGAGTATAATGTCAGATTAGAAGAGCAATCATAGAGGTTTTCGGTTGGTGTAGGGTGCTGGTTTTTTTAATGATTTCACGGTTGGTCTAATGTTAATTTTTGGCAATGAAAGGGCTCTTTTTGGGTAGATACAGTCAACAAAAGAGATAAGTAAGCAGAGTCGTCGGATATAGTTGAAGTTTAGTAAGAACCCGACGAATGTTTTCGAATAAAATTTAATTGAATGAATAGAAAACAAACAGTTCATTTATAAAATTAAATTTCATTCGCATTCATCCATCGGTTTCTTAGTAAACTTCAATATCCGACAACCCTGGTTACTTAGGTACGGTGGGGGTCTGCCCGGCTTTGGTGGAGCACCGCCGTATCCTCGTGAAGGCGATCGGCGGCGGCGATCTCTCGCGTCCGGCCCTGCTCCAGGCCATGGTACGGAGCGAGAGTGCATGGGTAGCCGTCGCCTCCTTCTGCGGAGCAGTAATGCTCGCGAAGAGGGAGGCGGCGCATGTGAGGGAGAAGCAGTATATGCGCCCTCACGGCTCTAGCCTCCGCAGGAGAAGCCTTGGGCATCGGGAATCCCAGGCTGATTCCCGGCCATCGTAGGCGCGGGCTTGCGGATGGCGAATAATGAGTAGCTCGCTGTCCAGTAAGGACCAAGCCCGGGTCGATGGCGCGTTGTGTTCTACGTGCGCCTCAAAGAGATGTCAGCACCAACTGGTGGGGCCAGCAAGGGCCGATGCCTGCCAGGGGTGCGGGTTGTTCGAAAGAGATACCGTGGCCCCCTGGCACACATGCAACTGTGGGAACACGGGTGGGTTTTAGACAGTAAAAGTCTGACACGCCCTCCTGCTCCACCCAGAGCGGGAGAAGCTATTTGATGATTTCACACCCAAAAATAAACCCTGATTACTTAGGTATCACTTTTAGTGACCCAAAATGATCCTTTTGCAGGTATTCAGTTAATTACATGAAATTAAAAGTAAATTTGACACTATGCCCAAAGCCCAGAATGTAAATTGGTTTCCCAGCATGAAAAATTAACATAACACATCACTTGAGGAAAGTAACAACTCGACAACTACGAACCGTTCCCAGCACAAATGAGACACCACAGTGTGAATAGACACTGTTTCTCACCAATTGGCAGCATGGAAGAAAAACACTCATTGATTGAGACTAACAGTAATTATCGCAATTACCACAACCGAGCATTGAACCTGAACGAACCGTTTTCTGGAAGGCGGTGACGCATGTTTCTGACTCTAGACCTCACACATGAGTACACATGCCTCTGTTTACTTTTGAATGATTATAATACCTCAAATAGGTACTTAAGGTGAACCTAGTCCACATTTTTTGCATACAAACATCGGGAGTGTTTTACTCCACTGGCACATCCAAAGTAAAATATGATTTCGTTTTGTCTCATTATTAATATTGTCTGTACGGAAACAGAATACTAAAATAAAAACTTATTAAAAAGTTAGGAGCCAACAAAGATTAGTTTTTCTAGCTAATTTTACTTAACTTTGGGCGTGTTTAAGTAATAAAAGAAGTGTAAAATATCCAAAATGAAATCGGTACCGACAAAGTTCAATTATCGTAAAGTTCAATAAACTTTATTGGTCATTGATTTATGCATTGGATTT
The DNA here is from genome assembly GCA_947359405.1 of Antitype chi. Classification (NCBI taxonomy): domain Eukaryota; kingdom Metazoa; phylum Arthropoda; class Insecta; order Lepidoptera; family Noctuidae; genus Antitype; species Antitype chi. Next base: position 17,029,515 of record OX375812.1, read on the forward strand.
TTCATAAACCCGATCTTCCAAAGGACTTTTCTTAATTTTTTCGCGAATATTTTACTATAAATGATCCTGCATCTCACTCAATAACGTTGTGCGTGTAGACTAGCGTCTAACTGTTCATCACTGATACTATCTCTGTCGGACACGAAGCGTGGTGAGACAGCGTGATTTTTAGCCAGGCTCACCAGTGAGTTCGAACCCGCGACTAGGTTTCCCTTAATTGGGATAAAGACGAGACAATTATGATAAGTTACAGCCTATATAGTTGACATATATACTTCTTCTTCGTGTCGATATAGCACTGATAATCAATATCTATAACCAGCCTACAAAGTTCCCAGCTGCTGCTAGGACACAAGCCTCCGGTCTTTGTGAGGGATTGGGCTGTAATCTAAAACGCGGGCCCAGTGCGGGTTGGTACCTAGATGTCAATTTTTTGGTTCTAGGATATACCGGTTTACTTATGATTTTTTTTTCGCCGTTTTGAGAGCAGTGGTGATGAAGTCATTTACAAAAAGTAAAGCGCCTCCCAGATGGTTTTTTTTATCAAATAACTTCTCCCGCTCTGGGTGGAGCGGGAGAGCGTGTCAGACTTTTACTGACTAAAAGCCCACCCGTGTTCCCTCAGTTGCAGACATGCCAGGGGCCGCGGTATCTCTTTCGAACAACCCGCACCCCTGGCAGGCATCGGCCCTTGCGGACCCCACCATTTGGTGCTGACCTCCCTGATGGGTTCGGACCCACGACGTAACTCGTAAGTAAGGACCGTTACAAGTGGGTACCTCCACTACTGTTCGAACTGAACGCTGATATCAGTGACGATAGAAACCGCTGAATCGTTTTGAACGCATCTACATTTGATTGAATTATGGAGCAGTTAAAAAAGTACGATCGTCGCAAAAACGTGAAATGGACGTCGAGGGAGAGACAGTTGACATACCACAATGGTGTATCACGAATCTTTATTTTGTTGCTATTAACGTGAAGTGGAAAAGTGAGGACGAGAAAAAAAAGTTACAAGGTACTAACTTTGTTAGTTCATACTCAATCGAGCGGAGTTTTACCGTTGCGAGGATTACCCATCGTTACCCGTAAAAAAAAAACAACCGATTTTTTTGTGAAAAATAACTTTAATTTCGGAAGGCGGTGACGAAAAATTCAAATACATGTCACCGACTTCCGAAATTAAAGTTATCTTTCACTTTGTAGTGTTCTTCCGGAAATCGGTTTTCACTTTTTAGTTACAGTACACACCAATTCGAAATTTCATCATCCTTGGGGTGAAAACAATGTATATTTATGCGATGGCAGCAATCGCGGTTGATTTGCTGTGATTTTTTGACGAGTCCGTTGTCTGTCTCCGAAACTCATCATCAGATCTATATGAAATTTGTATGGAACCATTTCGGAATAAACCCCTTTGAACAAAAAAAAATATTTTGGAAATCCGTCAATATATGACTGAGTTATGCCCGAACATACATAAAAATAAAAATAAAATATAAACATGTCGAATCAATAACCTCCTTCTTTTTGAAGTCGGTTAAAATTTAGCCAACGAGTTGCTCCACGAATTTGTTAACTAAAACATCGAGAATTATATTTTAGTTAGACTTTAATGTCATATTGTATTTATTATCAAGATATCACAATAACCCAATTAAATGCCGTCAGCGCTCCCACATACCACACCCTTTCAATATTCTGCTCACACCATAACAGAATGCAAGCTTCATAATCAACAATAACACAGATCTTCGCACCTGGATGTTCCAATAACTTCCTCATAACGGAGCAATGGAATGCCCCAAATTGGAATTGCTTGCCGATATTGGGAGATTCACAAAGGTTTGCCTTTAACTGGCTACAGTCTACACAAAAACCTGTCTCGTGCACAATTTGCGTTATTGATTTAAAAGTGTTTCAAATTCGATATGTAGCAAATATCATGGGTGAAAACGTGTTTGGTAACCACTGTTATGATTTATTATTTCGTTACAGGTAAAACCGGGCGTGTTTTAAATTCAACTTTTATGTTTTGTACGAAATGAACTTGTTTTTTTTTTCGTAATTTAATTTAAAAGTTGTGTGTCTACTTTAAAGCTTAGTTATCTAAGCATTTTAATTAGCAGAAGAATGAAAGTTTATTTATGATTATCGTCGGCCTAGCCTTCTCCATACCATGTTGATGTCGGCTTACAGTCTAATCGGATGCAGCTGGATATCAGTAATTTACATGGAGAGCCTGCCTATCTGCCCTCCAAAACCCAGTTACTGGGTAATACATACTTATACCAAACTGGTTGCCGGATTTTCGGGCTTCTGACGACACGTAACGACTGTCAAAGATCCACGAATGACAGCCTGGACCAATGGCTTAACGTGCTTTCCGAGACACGAAGGGGTATGGGGTAAATAAAGATGGTCACCTATCCACGGGCCAACCGCGGCAAGCGTAGCTAAACCTGATTGTAGATTGTTATTAGTTAACCACAAGCCCCTCATAATTGTCTCGTATTTAATATATCTTTTTTTTTCTTTTGATTTGAACTTGTTAAGGCGCTTCTTCGGTTCATATACTTCTCATCAGATTTCTACAATATGGTCGGAGTTATACTTCCACTATTGATAAACCATTACTCGATAACTTAGTCTTAAATTACACACATTCTCTCCACAATCGAACAACGCATCGTTATTCGGTCACGGAAACATCAATATCTGTGGAAATCATCGAATAATTTTCACATAAACAGCAAAATTATACTCATTGTCGTTTCGTCTGTATTTTAATAGAATGTTTATGACCTCCAGCGAGGCATAAAAGCGGCGACGAGCGACGAATCTATTCATTATGCTTTTTATTCGCCATTGTGATTGTTAACGAATGGGCACAAATATCTGAATAGGGCCGTTGGGCAATTCAAAGGCAATATCGCAACACGCCAGTATCGGATATCTGACAGATTCTTAGTTATCTATATGACGCTAATTTTGTCTTTATGAACATTTTTACATGGAGCGACTGGCCTATCTGACTTGCGATTGTCCTGGTAGACTGTATCAGATTTCAGAGTTGTCTGGATTTATGCCCGTTTGTTGGCAGTTTACTCACCCCTATTATAATAATAATAATAAAATTTATTCAAAAATTACAAGGCTTAAAAATATTAACAGGGTCTTGGACATATGGCCAAATGTGGGTGTACTGTTAGGACTCCGTAGAGTCCTGTGTGTCTGGGATCGAGCTAATTACTTAAGTGAAACGCATGTGCGAACAAATATGAACTTTACGTTTATTTCAAGGATTAGCACTATACAGTTCCGCGCCTGTCCTTCAATTAAATTCTCCCGAAACAAAAACCTATATAAAATTATTTGAGGGATTCCTTCTAAAACTTCCTGACAGTTCGAACATAGACCAAGCCCTTTCGTTGGCTGCCAGTATGCTCATAAGGTTGCATTCAACCTTTACAGTACAACTCTGACCGACCATTGGGGATAACAAGGCTATGATGTTGTGCATTAGATTAGATAGGTACATGAAGTTCTTGTTTTCTGAAGCATTTCAGTTCGCGATAAATCGGCATGAGCACATACTTACTGCTTCTAGATAGCTTTTCAACAGATTTTTAATCGATTCAATCTATGAGCAATACATATCAGTACAATGTTTTTACCTTCCGCACATTTTCAATTATCTTCATCATTGGGAGCCTTGTTTACGCACTGTTCCGTATTAATAGGTCTTCTCCCTTTTTTGCCACGCTTCCATGGTCTATGCGACTCTCATGCAGCACCAAACTGAATAATTATGAAGGTAATTTTAATCTGATAAATTGCTAATCGATTGCTTCATATGTTCGAATAATTTGTCTGCTCAACAACGTAAATAACGCAATGAATATTATTGAACTGTCAAAATTAAAGCCATTCATATTGTTGGTTACGCAATTACCCAGCAGGTGCTCCCTGCGATCTTCTGTAGGTCGTCGACCCACCTGGCTATTGGTCTGCCAACGCTTCTTCTACCGTTTTCAGATATAGTATACCAACCTAGCCTAAACCCATTTCACTTCAGTAGATTGCTACTTCATCTTATCCTCTATCTATCAATCATGGTCTTTATTGCTGCATCAATAAAGTTTAACGCTTGTTCGTTAAATTAACATCATGTACCGTTGAAATTAATAAACAATTACCTTTACGGCCCATAACGTGTTTGTGACATATAAATTGCCACTAAATATAGCCTATTATTAGGTACAGTTTACAGGCGTGACATTTTGACCGTCGTCGACGCCATTTTGGAAATGAGGGAGGTGAACTGTATGATTTTAGAGCCATTTATTGTTAAAAAGTATTAATTTTTATGTTTTAGATCCACTGCGCGGTATGGAGGAATAATTCTAAACTGGGGCCTACAGCCTTTCCAATGAATATTATTGTAGAGGGTCTAGCCTAGACAACTGTGCAATCATTTTCAAAACCTTTCGAATTTCACCACCTACAATCAACAGGCTTCTCCTTACTTCATCATCATCATCATTTCAGCCGTAAGACGTCCACAACTGGATATAGACCTCCCCCAACCTTAGCCACTTCGACCGGTTCTGTGCTTCCCACATCCAGCCGATTCCTGCGGCCTTCGCAAGGTCATCGATCCACTTTGTGGGAGGCCTTCCAACTCTACGTATTCCGATACACGGTTGCCACTCCAGAACCTTTCAGCCCCATCGGCCATCTGTTCTGCGAGCAATGTGCTCTGCCCACTTTCGGCACTTAGCTTATGTCAATCCAATACATAATTGAGTTTTCCATCATCGCTGATAGAATTTCACTTTGGCTAGGCCCACTTCAAATAATTGCCAGTGCAATGTAATGAACTAGTACCCTCTGTAGTCTAGGTAAGCACTTTTCTTTTTACTTTTTGTAATTACCTCAATAACACGTAAATATAACTAGTTATTATTCAATATTAATAATTCATTTTAGATCGCATAAGGCGATGGTCACACTTGCATGGCGTGGGAGAACACTCTTTGTTTTCAATTAATATGTTAGTAGTATTATATACATTCTATCCTCGCACAAATCGGATAGCACCGTTACCATTGCGGTTTAGCCTAGCAAACGAAAATGAATGCTGGTTTTTAGGCAGCAACGTAAGTCGTACACGGATGTTCTATTTAACCCATACGTGTTATATGTAGGTATTGTGGTAAGGTGGTGTTGGTCACTGGCGGAACTCATACATGGTTCCACGTTCATGGTCACTTGGTTCGGCACATAATTTAGTACTGCTTGCGTAGTTGAAAAAAAGTTTCTATTAGAAATTTTAGTTTTTCTGTCTTTGGCTTGGTAATTATGTGTTCTTTTGTATTAGATATTTAACCCCCTCATCCTCTGCCTGAACTTTTCCCAACTAAGTGTGTTGGGATCAGTTTCCAGGAACTGGCTAACCGGATGTAGCTGACTAGCTTTTTACATGAACGGACTGACCTCCATAACCCACGTTACCCTTGGTAAGATTGGTTGTCAGACTTTCAAAGACTGTTAAAGATCTAAGAATTACAGCCGGGACCAACAGGTAAACGTGTTTTGCTTGATATCAAAAGTTTTCACCCATCCACGAACCAACCGCAGCTAGCGTAACCTTCGATCAACCAGCAACAGATCAAGCAATCAATCAAAATCTGAATTTGAAAGGTTATTGCTACCCTATTGCTTCATTAATTTTCAAATTTCTTCGCTCAACAATGTAAGTAATGCAATGAATGCTGTTGAGCTGTCAAAATTAAAGCCATTCCTTCTGTTAGTGAGTTACGCAATTATCCCTCCTACATACCTTTGTGTAGCTATAACTAACAGTCTACCTAGACTAAGTTATAGCTGACACACCCACAGGCCGAATAAATCATCGGCCTGTTGACATAATGTCCACATGTTTATGAACCAGGGAAATAAACATCTTTTTATTCTATCCTACTATCTGTCCATACGGCTGTTATTTACGTTTAGTCCACCCTCGACCCTTTGACCCCCAATTATTGTGTCCATTGGGCCCCTCACTATAGTTTTAATTTAATTTTCCAGCCAAGTTTTAGTTTCCTCTCGACCCCCAAAGTAGTCTGTACCTTAATTTTAGGCCTACTTACCTTACTTAATTTTAGGTACTTACCGAACTAGGGGTCGAACGAAAGTGGACGAGGTATGCATGTCCTTTGTATGAAAATCCACCCTTGGGGTCGAGTGTGAACTATGTTTAGAGATTGAGAGGACAAATGAGCAAATCTTTTTTTAGGGGTCGAGGGGTCGAGAGTGGACTAAACGGTTATTTATACTGTTACTTAGAGCGCCATCACATCCAGCTAAAAAGTGAAACTTAATTAATAGAAGTTGGTCGACACGTTACAGTCTTTTATCAAATCTTTTATAACCAGTCTCATTACGATTGGCCCACATTGTCTGCAAGACAAAGGCGGCAATACTGCCACAATGGTGCTATCAACGTTCGTAATCAATTGTTTCAATTCAATTTTAATCAACGCAGTGATTTGCGAAATTATGATCGTCATTCATAGAAATAGTTGCTTAAGAGATTTGAGAATTGCAAGGCATAGCTTTCTAAAAAAATATACTGATTTTTTCAGTTGGGTCATATTTTATCATTACGCCTTGTTTCCTCGACGGGTTAGGCAAAGGTGTACCTAACGTACACCTAAATTCTGCCAGTTATGTTAAGTCCCATGTAATAGGGAGCGGCCCTATTACCATCAACCGGGTATAAAGCCACACTCCAGTTTGCTACTGAGAAATGTCAGGTAGTAAATCAATATCCATAGGTACACTTTGCCCTACCAGAGAATCGGACCCAGGACTGTGTTAAATAGCTCCTAATAATCCTCAAGAATTGGGCTAACAGATGCAAAAAGAATTTTTCAAATCCTGGTCGTTCCAGAGATTATCCCATTAATACAAACTTACTTCATCGTATTAGTATAGAAGTATAGATAAGTCCAGGTTACCTCACGGTGCTTTCCTTCAGCGATGTCAGTAATGTTCAAGGTAAACTCGAAAACCACATCTAAATTGAAAAACTGACATTGGTCCTATACGTTGTTGTTGATACAGATTTCGCCGAAATCAATACCAACCCACAAACAATATTCATTTAACCACTTTTGTACTTCACGACGACAATATAGTCCCATATTATGCGTTCGGTTGCACACTGTAATGTCTACCTTCATTTAAAACAAGTAATTGCACTCGCCGCGGTCAGGTTGACCACAGCTTTTAATTAAAGGGTTAACGTTAAGCAATTTTCAATACGCTTGCACGAATAATTTGAGCAGAGTTGCAGTTACCGTTTTTGGATCTTCTGTATGATGCTACTTGTCTATATACTTTGCTTGTACGTTTATGGCCAAAGTATGCATATGATTAACCGACTTCAAAAAGAAGGAGGTTATCAATTCGAATTATATATTTTTTATGTATGTTCGGGGATAACTCCGTCATTTATAGACGGATTTGCAAAATTCTTTTTTGTTTGAAAGGGGTTCGTTCCGAAATGATCCCATTTAAATTTCATATAGATCTGATGATGCAATTCGGAGACAGACAACGGGACTCTTCTAAAAATGACATAAAAAAACATCAAAAGAAAGACAACCGACTTCCAGAAAAACACTATAAAGTGAAAAATAACTTTAATTTGGGAAGGCGGTGATAAAAAATTAAGTTAATTTTTCACATCCTAGTGTTTTTCTGGAAGTCGGTTGTTTTTTTTTCTTATTGTATTTATCTGCAATGGCGAAGGTGGTGTGACGATTTGATAAGGTTTGCAGGGCGAAAATGGTCAGGGAACGCACGAGACAGCCGGTTTGGAAAGAAAAAGGGGAGGGGGGGCTCTATGCCCAGCTGTGGGTCACTATCAGTGATCGGAGTTCGTAGATTAATTTGGGGTCAATGAACTGGCACGTATATATTAGTATGGATATGCCTCCGGGATTCCGGGATACCGAGTTTTTGAAATTATTAAGATTTTTTTTGCCATTGTATTTTTTTCAATCGTAAAAGTTATTGCATTGAATGCAAAAAAATATTAAGAAGGATAAAAATATATTTTTATTTATTTATTCAAGAATAGTCACAATTACAAGCAGCAGATAATAAACTTACAAGAAATAACTACTAAATTAGTCATTATTATGTATGTTTCGAATAGACGCACAGCAGTAAGATTCACTTTATTATTTGATAAATAAGAAAAAAACAATTTTAAATATTTATCTATCGAATTCTATAAATTTCTAATGTAGTAGTTAAAAAATTCTCACTTTCACAATATATGATTCAATCCCGTTAGTATCAAAATGAAATCCCGGAAAAAAGGCTTATCCATTTTATGATTTCTATGACTATTCATGATGCGAGTACGTAAAATCAACTACCTACTCCAATCACTGGTCATAATATAGGCTAACAAAAACACTACAAATGCAAAGTAATCAGTGTTTAAGTTTGACTAATTCAATGAGAATTTGTGAACTAAACTAATAAAGGTCCGATTATATTTTCCTAATTTGAGGAACCAAAGAAACGATCACGTGCAGTCACTGCACGATAGAATCTGCCGACTCAGCATTATACCCATAGATATTATATTTCTATGATTATACCAATATGGCGTCGTATTGTCAATAGTGCAGAATGACGTTCAGCCGTCTTCTTACATGTCGGTTTGGATTGACTCTGACAATGTGACACTGACAGATTCTGATAAAAATAAAAACATAAAATGGCAACGTCATTAAAAAGGTTTTTGGTTGATGTCAACTCGACATTGGACATGACATAGCTATGTTAATCTATCTTATCTAGTTATTAAATATACTTTGCAATATGTTGCTCAGTGCGGTCCCAATTATACATGGATGGGTCCTTACTTGATTAACAGAAAAAATGGATAAACTATCCTAGATTGAAAATACTTGACTGTACAATCAAGTTTCTGGACTTAGCGCATATTTAAATACGAAATAGATAAGTCAAGCATCATTATAATTTAATTAATGTAAAACAGAGGTCAAATCAGACTGTGAAAGATACTCTAATGGCCCATTAAACAAACTAAGCACCTTTAAAAAGTTAAGTGATGTTTATAATGATTTCACCCTCATTATGTAGTAATAATTTATAGTTTACACGGTAACGTAATTAGATATAAATTTGTAACAAGATACAAAATGTTAGGCGTCCCGTCACTGTGACCATTATTATTGCCCTTGTACAAAATATATTTTATGGCGACATTAATTCTATAAAAGATGGTTAACTTAATGTTCTTTTGTTTCGAATGTTGAAAGCTGTTAAAATATGTTCTGTTAATGTCTGCCTACGCTTATCACTAAAGTGATACATATTTAATGGAGAATGGACGGTGCATTCGAACTTAGCCCATATGTGCTCACTGCCCCAATTTTAAAACGGTATTTATTTATTATCTATACCGAATAAAAAGTATTTAATTGGTTTTGGAACGCTTCTATTTCCTGTGTTTACAACTTGGCAACATAAAAAAAATAAAAAGTGAAAGCTTTGGGGCCAATTTTTTCTGTCAATTGCAAAAATTAAAAGTGCAAGTGTGATGTTCGCGATGGCCTGCAAAAAAAGTAAGTTTATTATTACTTTATTTGTTAGTAAGACTAAGTAAATTAGTTTTTTTTTATGTATTTACCTATGTTTAACGAGTTTTGTCTCATAAATCAATTGCTACTGTTGAGGTACAGATTTTTTTAGACTTTATTTATACTGCCCCATTAATGGGGCGCTGAGCGCGAATGCTCACTTAGATTTTGTAACTTCGCGTCATAGATGTTATAATTATCTTATTTACATTGATAAGTTTTTTTTTAAGTTTATTATATTAAATATTTTATTTACAATATATTTTATTTGTTTTAGTTTGTCTTTAGCTGAAATAATAGACATCTTAGGGACAGAAGATGACATTGTTGAAGGTACTGTCTATACACGTCCGCCTAGTAACCTTATGTTGAGTGATGCTGATAGTGATGAGGAAGATGCGCTCGTGGGAGATCTCAATCATCTAACAGGCAATCAACTTTGGGCCGAGGCGCAACTTGAATGCGTGCGGAAAATAAGGGACAGCATTACAGGCAAAAATAATAGGACAAGAAGATTTTAGTGACGACGATAACGTGCCTTTGTCGGAGATCGCATCCAGTTCTACAGGTAAAAGGCAGATAAGAAAAAAGAAAATGGATTGAATTAGATTTACCGGAACATCAAAGACCAGAATGGGATCGTCCTGAATTTTTAGACTCTAAGAGGTCACCGGTCGAATGGTTTGAATTATTTTATGATGACGAGATTATAGACTTGTTTGTGGAAAATTCAAAAAGATATGCAGTTTTTGAAGGCAAGCAATTCGATGTATCAAAGAAAGAGATCCGCCTTGTATTAGCAATATTTTTGCTGAGTGGTTATAACGTTTAGGCCAGGAATCGCATGTATTGGGATACCGGAGCCGACACTTATCACCCTGGCGTAGCTAATGTAATATCTCGGTCACGATTTGAACAAATACTTCGGATTATGCATGTTTGTGATAACGCAGCACTAGTATTTCTAGATATTAAATAAATACATTTAAGTTTAAAACTAAATTACTTTCTTTTATTGAAATTAATCTAAAATTTCCCCGAAATAGAACAGTTTCTAGAGATATTCTTCGCGTCCGGTGCAGTGCTCAACGCCCCAAAATCGGGGCGGTTGAAATATCTAAATTGGTATTATTTTGATTTTATTTTTTTATAAATTCTGTTTATTTATGTTATTTAGACTTACAATAAAACAAAAAAAGCACTGATATTATCGAAATAAAAAGTTGAGCATATACGGGTTAGTATGATAAAATCGAACATTAGTAGCAATATGACTTATGGCGGATTTGACTAAAGTCAGGTATTTCTATATGTGGAATAAAATTTACGTCTGACAGTTTTAATATGGAACAGCTGTCAAAAAATCAAAATTTATTCTTAGGTTTTTATGACGTAATCAAAGTTTAGTCAAATTCGCCCTTAGTCAAAAGATTTGTACTTATTGGGTCTTAGATGTACGGCAGCGATCGAAATTTTAAAAGAAAATGCGTGTTTACTGAGCAATGCGGAAATTACCGAACATAATTATATTATTAAAAAGTGCTCAAAATCTACTGTCTTTAGTCGTGTTTTCTCAACAGTAGAAAATATTTATACCATTTCTGTTGACAAAAAAAAACACTTCACATAAAAATGATTAATACCTCATCTAAATCATCCAGGTAAAGTCTTGTCGACACTGCACGGAGCATTAATTTGTATGTTCAATAGTATGAGTCATTTCTCATTTGTAACGATTCGCCCTTAACAGTTTAATGATCTCGACGATAGTCGGTAATAGTACAAGACTGTGATCATTTGTTATCTTATAACCTCACAGTATGGTGCTCATTGATCTATAGATCTCGTAGCCATTACCTGCATTAATTTATTAGATTTCTATTAAAAAATTAGACAAGACAAAGTGAGAGCGATGGTCATACTTAATTAATTTACATAAATATTTAATTATTGGATGATTTATTCATTTATGTACAAATTACAGCCTAGAAATATTCGACTTACGTACGACGCTGTGTAAGTTGGGAGTCTGTTAAAAAAGTACTTTTACGTTACTGAGATACTTAGTCATGGTATGCTGATACACAATTATTTGTAGACTATAAAAATTACTGTTTTTACCAATCACTGGTTTATCTAATAAAATACATAATAGTGATGATACTTTTGTGCACCAACTAAACTTAATTTAGGCTATTGCTATCTTTTTTAATTCTAATGAAAAAAGAAAGAGACGGAAATAATTAAGAGCTGTAAAGTTCAGTTGAACTAAGATTTCCTTTGATATTTATTTTTTTGCGGCACTTGGCTTTTTCTTTTGCGGTCTGTAAATACAACAATACCGCAAGCAGCAATACCTACTCTCATTTTAGTTTAGGTGGTGAACAAAATAATCATATAATTTTATAAATCTAATATATAAAATTCTCGTGTCACAGTTTTCGTTGCCATACTCCTCCGAAACGGCTTGACCGATTTTGATAAAATTTCGTGTGCTTAATCGGGTAGGTCTGAGAATCGGCCAACATCTATTTTTTTTTTTTGTGCATTAGGAAACTGCCAAAAAATCGGGAAAACTTAAATTACATTTTCTATGGGAATTTTGTATGGACAGGACAACGTCTGTCGGGTCAGCTAGTAAAATATATATTTTCAGGCACTGTATTAATCATGCAGTGCAAAGATTTACCCAAGACTGGATTTGTAAATCTCCCATCCCCAGTCTAAATTAGCCAGTGTGTGGTCATTTACAGAAGATCCACGGGTCTATACAGCATCGTGTGAGGTCCAACCCAGATCGGGTATTTGTTAAAAGCAATGTATTCAAACACTTTGCATACGACAGATAACGGCTGCCTCTTGCTTGGTCGGCTCACGAACAAAACACATGATACATTTAGTGGGTTTTCGGTTACAAACAACTGAAACAATGGTAATGATACGTTAAGGAAATTACTTTTCTTTTTACTTCAAAAAGGAGGAGTTTTTTTCTATGTGTATAATTGAACCAAATGATTTGACTTGGACTTCAAGCGTGTATTTGTATAGTAACGGACTTTCCAAAAGGTGAGCATTCATTCATTTCATACCCAAGTAAAGAGTCTGACCTTCAGTGCTGAATAAGAGTTAAATAAAGCATAAATGTTGTAATTTTTATGAGAATTCGCTACAAACCGCGTAGGGAACATGAAATCAATGGGAAGTCTTGAGAACATAAGAATTCCTTTTAAAATTGAAGTTTTTTTAAAACCGCATCGCCTATTAGTGGTTTTCTTCCAACTTATACCTAAAGACGTGGTTGGGAATAAAAAGTCGTTGTAGACGTGTAGCAGAATAAGAAAACCGGGTTCTGTGGTGATGACTACTGGGCCAGTACCAACTGCTAAAGGTAGTGGTTTTATAAGCTAGTAAGTTAGTAAACTAAAATTTCGTTTATTTAACAAAAGACTTTGCCTAGGTAACATCATAGATTGTTTAGTAAGATATAGTTATGGCTAATACAGATGAGTAAGACCGTGCCCGTCAAACTAGGAGAATCCTGTATCTTGAAGGACAGGGTACTTTAGAAAGATTGACACATTTTTACAAAATATTACATAATTGCGTAACAATACTGATGATCACATACATATTAATTGATTGGGCTTAAAAGATAATAGTGAGGAGTGATTGTGTGTGTGTGCAGTTGTGGAGTTAGACAGGTCCGTTGTTGTTTGTGTGGGGGTGTGGTATTTACAAATTTACTTGGAAAAATAGATGTCAAGGAAATGAAAAGTTATTAAGGTATTTTTGATGTTAATTCGTAGAATGGATGAGTTCCTCCGTATCAGAATAGTTAAAATGTAAGAGGAAAGTTAACAATTTTCTTTTTATTTCGAAAGGGTAAAGACTATTTATTGTTAATTTGATTTCTAGCTTATTCTAGAACTTAAGATGAAATTTTGGTGCGTAGCAAAAGCTCATAATCCTTGATGATTACTATTATTCAAGCTTATGAGTTTGTTTGTTTGGACGCGCTAAACTTTGGAACTATTAGTCGGATTTGTTTTTTTTTGTTATCCATTTGATAGCAAAATTATTGAGGAAGGTTTTAAGATCTATCATATAACGCCACAACTTTTAGGAGCCGAGAAAAAAGATACAAAGTCCGCCCAAGCAGCACAAATAGCTGTATAGCCACTGGACAACAGAATTTTTGAAAACTCGACGCTGTTATGCTGTTTGTACAAGGGCTGTCTATCCCGCTACACAGCCCCTATAATTCTACATTTGGCCCCAAATTAACCAGCGCTGAGAATTATAGTAGCTTGTTAAAAGCATTCCAGAGCATTGTAAGAGATGTACATGGGCTGCACAATAGCTTAGACAGCTGTCAATAGGCCACTATCCAGCTCCTTTAATTCTCTTAGACAGCCACTAGATGGTGTATGGTTTCCTTACGGCGATTAATAAATCTACAAAGAAATAGCAACAAAAGACTATTTGTGCAGTGCAAGTGTTATGTCAAACTCTAATCTGTGGGCAAATATATAATTTCCAATTTAAGGTAAGTAATTTTTCACGTTTCTTTGTATCTCTATCGCTAAATTGTACTGCGGGTGCCAGTTTACTGTTAATATATATAGGTGTTATTATCAAATATTACACGCGCCACAGAAATAATATGGTTTTACTAAAAATATTATACAAAATAAATACGGTGTACGAATTATTCATGGATTTTTACAAAAAAATTACATTTTATGAGCATTCATATCTATTTGTAGCTAAAAAATAATGTATTTTTACTTTAATAGCTTTGAAATATCATGAAAATTTTACAGATATCAGTAATTTTTTTCATATATAATCGGCTTGTTTACATTAAAATGGCGTTAATTTGTTATCCAGCAATCATTCTAACTAAATTCTCTTGAAACTCTCTTTTCTGTGCAATGGCCATATTTAATTCTATTAATCAGCTGAGAACTTTACGCTAGCTGTACAATGGTTTTCAGTTATTCTAACGACTGGTGAAAGCAGCAAAGTGAGAGTATACAACAGCGTCTTAGGGATCTCTAATATTGATAGAAAACTATTTCGGGCATTTCGTACTCAAGTAGCTTAGGTACTTCACTTGATTTTGTGATCCTACTTATTCTTGCCTGTTATGTCAAATCAGAGAGCCATTACTTGCCATGTTGCTTAGAAATGTATGTTATAAAGTAAGATAAAAAAAAAACTATAACTTCATTTAACCTAGCTAAGTGAATATTTAGCTAGGTTTAACTTTACGCTCTCCCGGCCGTGTGAAAGAGATGAAGCGAATTTGGACTGTCGCTTATTCGCGAATTTGCTTTGTCGCGAAAGATTTGTTAGTGCCATTTAAATTTAACCAATCATATTGATATATATATATATATATTTTATTGAAAGGAGTTATTCAAACTTGTGTTAGCCAGTTTTTGCCAAATCTTTACCATATTATCTTTATATATTGTGAATTTGTTACCCGTCACGCGCTACGCACCGCACGTATTATTATTGTTTCTATTTTGTTTACGAATTTTTTTTTGTCTTGTAAATTGCGAGTCGTACGCACTCTTGCACACTTACACACTTCTGCAATTCAATTATGCGAACGAAGTGAATAACTTAGTTTGTTTTATAATTTATCAATTAATAATAGTGTACATATTTTTGTGATAGTACCTGTAATAGGTGTAAATATTTTAATACTATAGAGCGTTTTACTTATTGGCACAAATACTAAATCCGCATACTTAATGATCTCTTACTTCTGACGTAGTAGGTAAAGATGCTAATGTTATTGCTAAATAATTGTTCTTGTTTTCAGAAAATAGAAATGCCGTTCAAAAACTGAAGACAATAGAAAGAGGGGAAGGAAAATTATCTGTCATACCAAGTGCTTGAGAAAAAGGATGGATGGTTGAGATGATATATTAAAAACGTCACTTCGAAATTGATGAAACTAGAATATTCAAAGCATCATACAGATTGGACAAAAATGCAATGCATAGTGAAACGGTCATCCATTGCAACATATAACAATGCAGAAAAAGAACTAAGTGGCATGTTGAACCATAGTGACACGTCAGATTACCCAGATGATGAAGAAATAAAACCAACGAATGGTTTAACATATAGAATTACCAAAGCCAAATCAAGAGTATGTGATTAATAAAATAAAACGCAGTAAATGTATACCATTACTTTTATTTTTACTGACCATTCCTTAGCCAACAGCTATGAATTAATAAAACTTTTGAGCGCCACTGACACGGCTTTATTGTTTTGTAACGGCCACACAATATTAAAATTTATCTTCTCATAAAGACGTGGCGCTGAGGGCTTGAAATGCACATACCTGTTATAAAAGCCCTTGCGGGTGAATCGCAAGTAAAACATCTAATCTTGACTTTTATAATCTCGCTTGTTGATAGAAGGATTCCGTCATTCAATAACTGTTTCATTTCAACTACAATGGTGCCGATTCTCTTGTACACCGAACTAAACTAACTAAACTATCACTAAAATTCCTTACTTTTGGCTATGAGAATCTTAAAGCTATTCTGCAAAAAAAAATCTCTAAACTTAAAAATAATTTTGACACAACTAAAATCGAATTTGACAATCGCGGATCCTGCAGGCTTAGTAGCATGACGGTTTCTATTTCTACTTTACTGTAGAATAGAAATCGCTTGTCTACATTTCTCGGTGAAAAACTGACAACTGTAGACAGTTGTCAGTTCTTCAGTTCGACGGAAGACAAGACAAAAATGACGTTTCCGTGTAGACACGGAAACGTCATTTTTGTCTTGTCTTCCGTCGACAAAACGCTTCTCTACGGTTGTCGTGCCAAGCCTGCAGGTGGTATTTTTTTCTTTTGGCTTCGCAACGTGGTACTTGTGTGCCCTACGCAATGATTTTTTTAAGAGATGAATGAAGCGTGCGCAGGAGGGCAGCCTCGACGTTTTTTATGGAATTTTTCACTTATTGTATGGAAAATAAAAAAATATTACCTACATGTTGAGATTATGGGGCATAGAGGTTTCATAAAGGGGGTCGAATTTATCATCATTTTTGCGATAGGACACACCATTTTTGAGATATAAGCAAACGAAAAGAAAAAAAAAGATACAATACTGTTTTTGCACCTGAAGTCGAAGTGTTGGTGTGAATTTTAGTTCATGACCACTAGTTTTATTCCACACTTTTTTAATCGCGATTAAAAATAGTCAGATTTAGTTAGAAAAATTAATATAGTCAACATTTTTGGTGAAAAACGGCAAACTCAGAATAGCAAAATTACCATCTTCACTAAATTAATAATTCAGTGCAATCTTAGTGCTGTCAAACTAAAATATAGTTAAGTTGTGTCACTTTAGTCAATTTCAGAATGGGAAATCGTCGTTTGACAGGATTATATTCCAACCAATGCTCTTAATATTTTCTAAAACGTCTAGTCACTTGTTTAAAACTATAGTTAGCGGATTGATTAGTCCATTAATTGTACCAGTATTCATCAACAGATTCGATTTATTTTAAAGCAATTATTCTAGCTTGTAGAATCGTTCTCGGATCATTTGGTAAAATATCTGGAAATCTCTTATTCACAATTATTAGTAATTCCTTCAGTGCATCTTGAGCAACATTTCTCTTTATTGCCCATTCTTTTATATTTTCGTTAAATAAAATGTTTACCATATAAATATTTTCTCCTTCATGTCTGGTTTGATTCATTACTTTCAGTATTTCTCGTTACAATTATTTTTTTAGAAAGGTCACTGACCGAATCCATTAATTGTACGGAACTATGATCATTGGTAACAAAATCTATGTGATTAAGTCGTGTTGCGAGGTTATGACAAAATTGACGTTATCATAGCACTACTAACCTATGTCTACTCTTTAATAATTCTAGAGGCTGTGAAATAGATAATATTTACACTATAAGCTTTGGAATTAAAGTGGAGTAACACTACACTAATTTACAGCTCATGCAGTCTTAAAATGCTTTTAACCAGCTAGTGTTAAGCTCACTGAGGAAGCATTATAATAGAATTTGTGTACTCCATAAAAAATGCCAATGGCAAAATTTTATTCTCTAATACAGTTCAAAGCTTAGAAACGGTGTGACGTTACCCCGTTATGCAGCTGTTTACAAACTTTGGTCTTCTTAACCAGCTAGTAGCATTATACGTAGCCAAAAGCTGGACAATAGTTCTTTCAAGTTCTACTAAAATGCATTTTGTTGTTTTTTGTCCATTGTACAGCCATTAGTCAGCTCTGCTGTTTAACAGTGTAGAGATCGCCCCCTATACAGTCCCGAGAATCGTCTTATCCATTAGTACAGCTACATACCTTTAGCTACGTACCTTTGACTGTAATATAGCTTGTTTATGGATGTAATTTCCGCTAATGTGCTGCTTGGGCGGAAGAATGCTAAGCGCAAGCGAATTAATAACACAGGCGGGCAATGGGATCTGACGCGGTGGGTCGGTCGGTGCCGAAATATAATTATTGAAATACTTTTAATTATATAAATTGGCAATTACTGCAGCAATTTCAAAAAATAGCTATATTAATCAAGAAATTTAACTACCTACAGTCTCGATAGCATCACCAAGATTACAGTATCAATAAAAATCAGTGAAAGTGATATTAATGTTACAAACTTGTTATACAATTCTTGATTAATTAGTCCACTTTAAATTAATAATGTAACTTGTTTGTAAACACCCTTTCACATCACATTTTAATGTAACAAGTGCTGTGACTAGTTTATCTCGACCACGCCTAGTTTTGGAGCAGATTTCACCAACGTTCGCGACTTCGCTTTGGTTAAATGTTTTTCAAGTTATGGTGCAAGTCAATAGGGGACGCGTTAAACCTGGTTATATCAAACGTCCCATGTTTCTTAAGGAGCGAGCAGTTTGGCACCAATTTCGGTTCCTATGCTCGGTATAGCCCCAACCCGGGAATGAGGGGTCAAGGCCAGGATTCCATAGCAGTCTCCAAAACAATATAGATATACACCGATAAATTTTAATGGTTGTTTTCCCGCGGCAGAACAACTTGCCATAAGGAGTACTTTCGAAGCATAGAGTAAAAGTTAAAAAATAAAGATTTTTTTGTTTTAAATTAATTACAAAAATTATCATCAACTCGATAAAACACTAGGTACTCAACAGTAACACTAGAGGTAACTTGTAGGTACTACTCGAATCACACGCGCCGCCGACAAAGGGAACAGCGATACATAAATGTTCAAAGCAAAATAAACTCTCGCACGTAGTGATTTTTCACAATGATTAATCTGCCATTTTTTGTTTCTAATATTTTACTTGTTTATAAAACTATTGTAATCAAGACAAAACCATTTCGCTGCGGGAAAACCACCATTTAAATTTCACGGTGTATAGCAGACTCCAAATTTAAGATATTAGCATTCCATTCTAGAACTGGGCAAGATATTATAGCCCTCAGGTATATCTCTGTCTGCTATCAACAACACATTGCAGTACCTACCTAATCCCTAGACTCAACCTGGTGGTTGTAGCACAGTGTGTCTGCTAAAACTTCTCACAAAATCTACCATCCTTGACGGTTGTGGTAAAAGAATGCTATCATCATTGACTGAGGTCAGTTAGAACTGTTACAATGAAGTTTTTTAACGCAGCTTACGGTAGCAGTAAACGTATAGAACTCTTCGAAAAAGCGTTATACCCCCTCCATGCGATTTCTTATTAGATATAATAGAAAGAAACAGAGATAAATAATATGCGTGCAAGTATCGGGTAAGGAACTTGGTGCCTGTCTCCCGAACCCCCAATTTTATTTTTAAGTGGCTGCAAGTCCATGGTATGTCCATGTTACATAAATCTTGTGAACACTAGATGACTAGGTCACCTAAGTTCACTCCAGGTTATAAAGGTTAGCTTAAACTATATCGTATAGGTTATGAGACAGCTGGCATTTGGCCTGCACCTATTGCGGAAATTCTAGTTCAGTTGCAAGAGAATTATTGGTTCCAGTAGATAACAATTGGGTTAATGTTTCATGTATAATAATGAATAATGTTCAGCCTTTGCGGGATTTATTTTTTGTCTGGGTTTTTGCACTATTATTGAGCATTTTAAGTGATAATTTCATTACATAAGTGATGGTTTAGTCTGGTAACTCTCTTGACTTTAGTCATTCGCAATGACAGATTAACGTTATAACATTGGGTCTGTTCTCATGAAAAATCGTTCAAAATCTATCGATAATCATTGATTGTTAAAAAAATCCCAAAAATGGATGAAAATTACAGGTATTTTTGACAAATCGAGGCTGAGATTGGAAAGCAAACTCTTATGAATACAGGAATTGCCTCTCTGGATTCATCCGTACTTCTGAACATAGCTCTGATAGTTATAAACCTTATTTAGGATAATCAGTACCTATCTGTAATCGCAGATCTTACTAGAAAACTCTTTCCAAGTCTCAGGAATAGACGTAGAACCCTGTATAACCTGAAAATGCAACAGAATGGTCAGCTGTTTAATGTACCAAGTCACCTGCCGCCTGTCAGCTTTATTAAGGCCCTGGTAACTTTAAATATTGTCGTTATGAGCGATTATAGTCCTTATTGTAATCCAATACGAGTTCAAATCTGTTGTAATAAATTCGAATAATATCGTGTAAAATTAGAAATTAACTATTTAATAATAAATAATCCATTGACCTTAAACTCTTTGCCCCCAACAAATTACAACTGATGGAGCTACTGAAGGTAACTGAAACTTTTAGTAGCGCCATCAGGATGGAATTTGGTGTGGACAAATGTGCAGTCATGCATGTAAAGCGAGGTGAGATTATGGAGTCCGAGGGAATTCAACTTTCGGATTCCATACAGCTCAGATCCCTCTCCTCATCCGAAAGCTATAAGTATTTGGGTATGTCGGAAGCGTTAGGCATCAACGCTGCTGACATGAAACAATCGTTGAAGGAGCGTTTCTTTGGTCGCCTGAAGAAGGTATTAATTAGTCTTCTTTCAGGCGGAAACAAGGTGCGCGCCTTCAACGGTTGGGTCATGCCGGTTTTGATGTACTCTTTCGGCATACTCAAATGGACTCAGACTGAACTGGACGCCCTGGATCGACGGGTCCGTACACTGCTGACTGCAAACCGGATGCATCACCCACGATCATCGGTGATGAGACTGTACATCCCGCGGAAGTGCGGGGGTCGAGGCTTTTTAAATACGAAGACTCTCCACAACCGCGAGGTGTGCAGTCTCAGGGAATATTTTTTAAAAGCCGAAATGGGTATGCATCGTGATGTAGTCGCAGTGGACAAGGGGCTCACCCCGTTGTCCATGGCTAAAGAGAACTGGCGCAAACCTGTAATACTAACTATCGATGACCGCAAGGAAGTATGGCGAAACAAGGAGCTTCACGGGCGCTTCTATCGGGCTCTTCATGAGCCTGGTGTAGATTTCATAGCATCCGTATCCTGGCTACGTTTCGGTGATCTTTTCGGGGAAACTGAAGGTTTCGTCTGTGCAATTATGGACGAAGTTATCTTGACGAATAACTACCGGAGACATATTATGAAAGACGGGACGGTTGACGTGTGTCGGGCATGTCACCGTCCGGGTGAGTCTATCAGACATATTATCTCTGGTTGTTCTCGTCTGGCTAATGGCGAATACTTGCACAGGCATAACCAAGTAGCCAGGATTATTCACCAGCAACTTGCTTTGCAATATAAACTTGTGGATTCTGAGGTACCGTATTACAAGTATGTGCCCGACCCAGTTCTCGAAAATGACCATGTCACGTTGTACTGGGACCGGTCTATCATTACTGACAGGACTATTGTAGCCAATAAGCCTGATATAGTGGTGATAGACCGGTTAGCGCGCCGCACAATGATAATCGATGTTACCATTCCACATGACGGGAACCTCGTGAAAGCTGAGAAAGAGAAACAGATTAAATATCTCGACTTAGCACACGAGGTTGTTGACATGTGGAATGTGGACTCGGCTGTCATTGTGCCGATTGTCGTATCAGCCAATGGACTGATGGCCGAAAGCCTCGATCAACATCTCTCGAGGCTCTCGTTAGGCGGTTGGGTCAAAGGCCTGATTCAGAAGGCAGTACTCCTCGATACGGCTCGCATCGTGAGGAGGTTCCTGTCTCTGGAGCCCTAACCACCGGTAGCTTGGACCCTGCTCCCGATACCGGTGGACGACTATTTTTTATATTTTTAAATGTTTTTTGTTAGATTATTTTATAAAAATATTTAAAAATATATTATAATATGTAATTGATTGAATAAACGAAATAATAATCCATCACTGGATGCAGTTTGGCATTTGGAATTTTATGGTATATTTTAATTATAATTGATATTGAAGGGATAAATTGGTTTTAAAGATAATTAAGAGGTGATTTTGATGATTTTTTTGATGCATTAAAATATGTTTAATTATGTTTTGAGTTCCATCACTGTATACAAAAAATACTTGAACACATCATATATTTTTTTTGCTTCCAAAATTATTTACGGTTAAAGAGATAAACTGGTTTAAAAAACCACATTTTAGAGCTTTTTCAAGAAATTACCGCCTTAAATAGGCCCCTGATCTAGTTGTCCGAGCTCTTTACTTTAACATCGTTTTTACTCCAAATAGGATGAAAGCGTGACTAAACAAATGGGGTGTAAATCAACGTTCGTGTGTAAGGCCTATATTTTCGCAGCACCTGCCCGGTATTGCAAAGGTAAATTATCGTTTTGCTTGTTTAGATCGCATCGTGACCAGAATGCAGTCAATTGCCGTCCACTCGGCCGAACGGTTACGTATTTGTGCATTTAATGGTATAGCATAGGAATTGCTAGTGTCATTAGGTAAGGCAGCAGTACCCATCAAAGATTTTTGATGAATGCAAATTACGATAAAAAATTTGAGGTTAGTTCTAACGGCTTTATGGTATCAAGAAATTAATTAAATAGATGGTCCAATTCAAGATTATTTTATGTGTAAGAAAACAAAAAAAAAACCATTGCTTTCACCAAATAAGTTATTGAATCTACTCTCGCATTGATATAATTCCAATAATAGAGCCGCAAAACTACTTCCATTCCTCTAAACTTGTCTCGATATCAAAATGGTCTTCAATTACGTGTCGCCACACCTAATAGCATCCGAAGGGGACACTTAAATGTCCATGTCATGTGCACATTTCATGGATCGTTAGTATGCAGTCTTCGTCGGGTGGGCCGATACTGCACAATAAGAATGGACAAAGACTTACGGTTTTATACTATATATACGTTTAATTTTAAATGACAGTACTTGCAGACCTTTTATTGATTAAACTAAGGTGCGTTGGTTTAGGAATTTGTGTGAACTGTATAGCTTTTGTGTAGAGGGAGATATGCAGGTTTGAGATGGAAGGAATAGTTAGTCTTATTGACTAATGCTCCTTTTTTTGAGGATGGGAAATCATCAAATAACTTCTCCCGCTCTGGGCGGAGCGGGAGGGCGTTTCAGACTTTTACTGACTAAAAGCAACTCGTGTTCCTTTAGTTGCCCGTGGTCCATCTTTAGGACAACCCGCACCCCTGGCAGGACCAATGCTCCTTCTTCGTGTTCAAAGTTTGACGTAAGTGACGTAACCCTCTGTCTTTCTTAGGAGATGATAGTCAGCAACCATTGCTGATAGAAAATAGGTACCAGCTGCATTTTTGTCGTGTTGAACACAGAAAAACTATAACTTTTATCTACAGGATGGTAGACTCGGTTATTTAAAAAAAAAAACAGTTGTTTCTTACAAAAGTGCAACACCTGCGCGATCAAAATGTACGAAATAGCTGTTTTTTTTAAACCTGCGAAAAATTTCGTCCTAGAATTACGTACGTACTAAATCTATGGTAACAGTTTCCGGTTTGATGTCCCTGCCAACCTATATTTTCTACATATCTGGTGAAATAACATGACATGCAGTACGCAATCCTTACTTTCCTACCAAAAAGTGCTTCACAGGCATTGGCGAATTTTCCCATAGCATAAGGGAATGACATTCAGAGACTATGTCAGCTATTATTAAATAAATATCCTACTGAACATATACCGTATTTATATTTTAAGTCTAAACATGACAAAGGAAAGTTGACCTATTCAGGTATAGACTTATAAAGGAATGTCACGCACGAGAAGCACGCGAAAACACTTAGTCTAGGTGCTTAGTAGCCACAATTATGCACGTAAAAGCTACATTTTAGATAAAGACAGGTCAGTATCCAGTGAAATAGTGGGTACAGGTATGTGGCAAGTAAGTAAGTAGATACTAAGTTCAGTCCAGGTCAGGTATACTTACTGTCTTGTTTCGTTACCCAATGCTTTCGACAGAATATCACTATGTAAGCTAGGTTGAATGTTTGTTACTTTAGTCGATGATTACGTCATGGATTTAAATATAAGCCAGTTTTAAGGGGTAAGCACATGCCAGGGTTTTTTTTTTTTGAAGTGAGAAATCATCAAATAACTTCTCCCGCTCTGGGTGGAGCAGGAGGGGGTGTCAGACTTTTACTGACTAAAACCCACCCGTGTTCCATCAGTTGCCTGTGTGCCAGGGGCGACGGTATCTCTTTCGAACAACCCGCACCCCTGGCAGGCATCGGCCCTTCGGACCCCACCAGTGTGTGCTGACATCTCTTTTTCCTGCCCTTATCCTAATTAATTTTGGGGTCGGCGTAACAAGTATTTTTCTTCCATATTATTAAACTCACATGGGGCCGCCTCATCATCTGCCCAGCCTATTCCCAACTATGTTGGGCTCGGCTTCCACTCTCATCGGATGCCACCCATTTACGAGCGACTGTCTATCTGACCAACATAACCCAGGTACTGGGTAATACGATACCCCGCGGTAAGACTGGTAGTCAGACTTTCGGGCTTCTTACCACATCCTTTTTCAATTTTCAGTCCCCGACTATTACAGCGCCCCCCGGTCTACGCCTCTGTAACACCATGAAGCATGAGGCTCCAGGGACTAGTGCAAATCATGGGGTTCATTCGATTAATCGAGTCTGGTCAAGCCACGCTGGGATTGGTGCATTTCATTCATTCAACCAAACACAACCACCAAATTGAGCTCTGACAAGAGCATAACTGATCAGAGGCATGATTAACCGGATCCGGGCAGTAATAATACAAAGTGATACGTAATAAATAACAATTTAAATAGCCTTATAAATGACGCAGTGCAATATCAAATTAGATTTATCAGCAATCATTTTGTATCCTTTCACTAAGCTGGACAATGTGGGCGTGCGCACGCCCAAGGGTGCAGTAATCGTGACCCGACACACCCGAACTACCGACGGAGATTGCCGAACGACCTGCTGCCGTTGTCGTGATACCTACTTACGTTCGATTTTAAATTAGATTCTATTTTATTTGAATGGGTAGGTAAATGAAATGAATAGGATTTAAATGTAAAGGTAAAAATAATAGTTTAAAAACTAAAAAACACGAGGACCGATGACAATACAATAATTTAAAAAAAAATTGAGAAAAAAAAACACGTTTTCGTAGTTAGCAGAACTAAAAAAAGAAAATAAATAATAGTTTAAAAACTAAAAAACACGCTTTAAAAACCAAACTAAAAAAGGAGAAAATAATTTAATTCAATTAAAAAGCGTGGGTGCTTTTTGAGGTATTTTTATAATCAATTAATGTCAAGCACCCCACGCTTTTTAATTGAATTAAATTATTTTCTCCTTTTTTAGTTTGGTTTTTAAAGCGTGTTTTTTAGTTTTTTAAACTATTATTTATTTTCTATTTTTTAGTTCTGCTAACTACGAAAACGTGTTTTTTTTATTTTTTCTCATTTTTTTTTTTAATTATTGTATTGTCATCGGTCCTCGACAAGTTTACAAAGTTTCAATGAAATCTGACCGTTTAAAGTGGGTCAAAATCGCGCTCAAAGGAGTCGGTTACATACAAACAAACAAACCAACAAACAAACAAACATACAAGTGAAGCTAATATAAAGCGTGTAAAAATTAGAAGTAGCCTTTTTAATTCAGATTGAGGACCCAAAATAAAGGTTCTAACCAGGTAGGTAAGTAGGTGAGTTTCTATTGAAATGACTCAAAATTATCGATAATAAGTTTAAAAACTAAAAACCCGACTACTGAAAAATGAAACTCTAATTAGTATGAAACAATATAATTATATCACTAAATATTCTCATCCGAAAGCCGGGATCGTATGCCACTTTGCCCTAAAGCTTAACCAAAACCCAGAAATCATCAGTTAGCTTATGATCACTTACTACTGTTAGAATGTATTGTGTAGGTGGCATACGACCACCGGCTTTCAAGTGATCGATTTGGATGATAGATAGCGATCAAGACGGTTCCAACGATCCCTCATTTATCGAATTTATCGATAGGAAGTTTAGAAGTTATGAGAGAACAGAGCTTTAATCGGGTAAAAATGATCATCACACTTTCTTGCGACGGCTTTCTACAGGATAAAATTTTAACCAGTGCGCAAACTGTAACCATGAATTCAGCATATCATTCATTGGGGTTTGGCTAGACGTAAGAAATTTTACCTTACCTAGCGTATATTTACTTTACCTAGCGTAGAAATTTTTCGTCGGTAATACAAAAAAAAATCTGGTGTTCCATACATTTTGACAATGTACGTATTACACTTTTCTATGAAACAGCTGATTTTTAACCCTAGCATAGATTTTTTTTTAAACCAGTGCGCAAACTGTGACCATGAACTCAATATTCATTGTTACAGTTTGCGCACTGGTTGAAATTTACTCGAATACAATTTTCAGGATTTTGGGGCCGCCTGCGGCAAGGTTGGTTGTGGCGATGACCGTGGTTACATCAGAGAGCGTCCATGCTAAGGGAGATTCTATTTGGTACTCTATTTCGTAATACATAAGGAGGAACTTTGTAGGAACCTTCTATAGTTCTGCTGGTCATGCTTGACTTTCGTTGCGTCATTCCCGTTTCCTGCTGTGGGTCCACCATAGCACAGCATTGTGCTGGGGATTCCAGCCGTTTTGTCACAGTCACGACGTGCAGCTGTGGATTATTTCTGTCCTGTGCTCCTGACAATCGTTTTTTTTTCTTCATTATTTTTCGAGCTAACTTATCTTTTTGTATGTATGTGTTTCTGTGACAAGCAAACCATTAGTTTTCTTTTTACTCGACTGCGCCAGAAGGAGGAGCAATCTCATGCAGTTGGAGAAATTAAATTTAACAATTAAGACCGTGATTGTCTCCGACTGCATGACATTGCTTATATTATTCAGTTTTATAGACAACCTCTTAAAACAAAAGTTTCGTGTTTTTTACGCAGTCGGGTTTTTGGTTTTTTAAGTTTATTTTTGCTGTCGACAAAGCAAATATTGCCAATCAAAATAGGTAGGTAATCAATTTAAACGACGGATTAAACTGATAATTGCGGATATTTCTTAATTAATCTACGATATTACCGTTCAGTGGAAACATTACTCATATTATTTGCTATTAAAATAACAGTTTCGTAAATTACGTTCATATCCTTTATCAATAAAAGTGCAAATTAGTGTACTGCTGTGTCGTGAGTCTGGTTAATCGCTACTGCATAAGTTAAATCTAGCCGGAATATTTCTAGACTTCACGTTTTGTCGCAAGTTACCGTTAGTTACAAAGTAGCTAAAATATTAATTCCGTGGCAATCATTTAATTCTCACGCTATTATTATTTAAGTACTAGCTCAAGCCCGCGCCTTTGCCCGCGTGGATTTCGGCAATTATCCCACAGGAACTTACTCCCGGGAGAAAAGTATCCTTTCTCCTAATCCAGGTCATGGTCTATTCGTGCGCCAAATTTCATCTACATCCGTTCAGCCGTATTTCCTATTCTGTATTTTCATTCCTCTAAGTACCTGGTACTTATTGACAGGCCTGCACTGTCCTCCCATACCTATTATCACTGTAATTTGAAAACATTGTAAAAGCCAATTATTTTTAAAAGAGTAACCGTAGAGTTTCTTGTCGGCTCTTCTCCATAGGAAGCGACAAATTGGAACCGTGCATCTAGCTTCTGACGTTTTATAAGTGCCCGCAATGCAGGTTTATGTGAAATAAAATATTTTGATTTTGATTTTTGTAACCGACATACAAACTTACAAACCGAGCCGTTTAACAAACATACAAATATATATAGGTCTCGATCCTGGGAATATCGGGATAAAATGTATTCTATGTCCTATTCAGATAACGGGCTATCCATGTGCTAAATGTCATCCAAATCAGTTGAGCCGTTTTAGCATTAAAGCATACAAACAAACATATTTTATTTAAAATATTTTATCTTTATGAAATTTTAATTTAAACTTAGTGTTTAGTTTGGGTAATTATATTAATAGTAGGATTTTGTTATTCTTATTAAATTAGCTGTCGTAATTCTCACGAAAGCCACATCCGACTTTCAACATCGTGCCGATACTTAGTCGTGTCAATGAAATGGTTTGATACTTTGAATACCAGAGAGCGGCTTGTGGTTAAGTAATATAAACCGCACGGGCCGATCGATCAGGTTAAGCTACGTTTGCCGCGGTTGGTCCGTGGATGGGTGACCATCTTTACATACCGAGACCCTTCCATACCTCGCAAAGCTCGTTAAGCCGTTGGTTCCGGCTGCCATTTGTGGATCTTTGATAGTCGATAAGGGTCGTCAGAAGCCCGAAAGTCTGACAACCAGTCTTACCAAGGGGTATCGTATTAACCAGTAACTGGGTTGTAGAGGAGAGGAGATAGGCAGTCGCTCGATGTAAAATACAGGAATTCAGCTGCATCCGGTTAGACTGGAAGCTGACCCTAACATAGTTTGGAAATGGCAGATGATGGTCTTTGAATACCAGAATTCTTACAATAAAAAAATCATAACTCTTGAAACTCGCCATTCGTTGCCTTGGTCTGCTTTGCCACCATAAAATTAATAATAAATACACATAACATAACAATAACATCACGGCTTTTCTCCCCGAAGGATTTAAATCCCATGTACTTAATAGGAGACGAGCATAATGCTATCAACCACGCACAAATCCAAACTTCGGGCCGCTACTAAGAAATTACAGATAGAAAAACTCAATCCCCAGACCCCGGACCGCATGCTTAGCAGTCAAAAATGTGCAAATACATAATCATTGACTTTCTGTTCTTCACTTGTTTTGCGACAAATGTCTCTGTTGTCTCTCGATTGCTGACACATTTCGCTAGCGACAACTGACAAGCTGACTGGAACGAACTTAATCAGCATTGTAAATCAAACTATTTGGTACATTGCGTCAGCAATTAATTGGATTTTAGCTAGTACGGGCTATGAATGATGTTTGTTAATGGAAGCGACATTTGTATAGAAACGAAGCAGTCCATAATTATTATTGAATTTGTTAGCTACCGGGATAAAAGTATCCCATTATATGGTACGTTAATCCAGAATATAATCTATCTCTGTGTCAAATTTCATCCGAATCCGTTCAGCCGTTTTTGCGTGATTGAGTATCAAACATCTAAACAAACAAATTTTCAAATTTATAATATTGGATAGGATTTACAAAAACTATTTTGTTTCGTCTATTGGTAACATTCAGATCAGGCATAACTAAATCATATCCTCCTATTCGTTTGGGATCAAACGCCTAAGGGAACTTTATAAATTAATGCCTATCTGAGTACATCATTTATTAGTTACAACTTTTTTTATTTTAATTAATCCTTTAAACCGATCTCGTTCTAAACTAGCACAAATAAAACAATAACGATTTCTCATTAAGCAGCGGGTCGTGCAGCAGGTGCAAATCGTAAGTTTTCTAACAAAATGGCTGCATATCTCTACGTTGTACTCGTTGTACTCGTAACATAATGTAAGTAGCCCCCGGCTAACTGAGGGCAGACTTAATTGACACCAGACCGGTCGAGGTAATTTCATTTCGTAAAACTGTTATTAACTTCAGTGTAGCTGCTGCCAATGCCCGTAAACGGATTATTTGAGGACTTCGGTTATTTTATCGATGCATTTTGATATAAAATAAATTGATATTTCTGATGTTGCTAATGCCATGATTTGTTTTCAGTTTTGTAATATCTGATTTCAATTTGGTATGATCAGAACCCTAATTGCGTAACTCACGATTCACCATAATTTGTTTCGTTTTGAAACAAATGTCTAAACCATTGCTTCATATGTTCGAAAAATGTGTATGCTCAACAAGGTAAATAACGCAATGAATATTGTTGAACTGTAAAATGAAACCGATTATGATTAATCGCGTGTTACGCAATTAGGGTGCAGCTTTGTAATGGAATATTAGAAAATTAATATTATTTTTAATATTCGTGGCAAAAGAATCAGCATCGCCATACAACGTGGCAATGCTGCCAGCTTTCTGGGCACTTTTCGAATTTTTTGATGCCCTATGATTTTTTTGCTCTGTTTTTATCATAAAGATGATCATACTACTAATAATAATATTAGGTTTTGAGGTTTGATTAAACACATGCCGTATTCACGCACTTTACACTTTTTGTTGGTTTTTTATTTTTATTATTTTTCTGTATATTGTGTGCCTTTTTAGTCTATGCTAAATAAATGTGTTTTATTTATTTCTTTCTTTTAATTAGTTAGACAGGAAAACAATAGATGATAAAAAAAACGAAGTAAAATCACAATGAACATCAAAGTCAAGAACCAGGATACCCATTCACGTTTAAATGGTAATCACAGCAACACAACATCAAGATAAAACCACAGAAGAGAGACCAATACATGTAAATGATTTAATTACTTAGTCAGTAGGTACAGTAAAAGTCAGACGATAGGTACTGGGGTGACCTAAGATAAAATCGAAGACAACAAGCCCAAATCGAACGAAACAAATGGATCCCATCTTTAATTGAGTGTCATTTACAAACTAATGGTCCTTTAGACAATCGGCACTCTTTGAGAGCTTAATTATGTTTATTCGAAACCATTAATTCGTGAACGAGTTCGGTTAATCGATCCGTTTCGAGTAGTTGAGTACATTGGAAAGTTTTTAGAAGATACGAAAGATTTGGAGAATTTAGAGGCCTCAACCTTAAGTGCTGCCGTATTAGAGAAAATGATGACATTTCTTTTCATTGCTCGTAAAAATCTTCGATCCATTTAATACCAAGTATAAACATTTATCTGTGTTGATAAAAAAATTAACATGTGCATACAAAATCAAGCACTTTTGTTTCATTGATAACGTCATCCGTCTTCTTCAAGGAGAAATTTTAAATGATAGAGAAGAATGGCCATCCGAATAAAGGTTAATAATCGGTTTAAATTCCAAATCGAGTCCGGGCACCGATTGTTACGCCAGAACAAATTAGGAACCCAATTACGTGAAGTGACTGTGCAGTATAATAATCGATCAGAATGAAGAATTTAAGACCAGACCAGGAGCTACCGAAAGGGAACTATCGAGACCCTCCATTGCGGAACGAATGGAGCATGTCAATCAATTTAATTAATCATTCAAACTGCTTCAAGGAAATGATTTTGTAGAAAAATTGGCCGGAAGATGGTCTCACGAAAATAATCGTGATTGTTGTCTTAAGTGCTAGTGATTTATCTGGAGCTACCTACCGCAACCTAAGGGCTAATTCCCGTATTTTTTATTACACACAACCACAATGTACACACAGCACCATTAACTAGTTACCCCTCCAAAAGACACGTGCGTTCAAATCCGTGCTAGACCCAAGTAACTTTTTGTATTTTGCAAAAACATTTTATTATAGTTACTGTATTGTTTTACTGAATATGCTTAAGATTTACGGAAGATTATTCAACGTCTGATTAGACCGGGGGTTTCAAGACCGCTTGCCGTTCATAATCGCTTACGGTTGGAGGTTCAAATCTCAGGCACGAAATGTGCTTTTTGTCATGCATTTTTTTTTAAATATAATGTATTTTTCTAGTTTGTTTTAGTAATATTTAAGAAGAATTAAAAAATCAAAAATAATTAAGTACTTTCATAATCATTTAATAATATTTATTAATGCTATTATATAGCAAAACTTTGATCTTATGTTACTACAAAGAATTATATTTTATAATTTAATTTTGCCAACTCAAACAAACGGGTCCCTAGACATCCCTAAAAAGTTTTAAGTTTATAAACCAAATGTTAAAATAGGAAACGCTAGAAATATTTTAGATTGAACATAAATTAACTAAATGTCACTTCTTGATCTGTTCTGTCGTCTCTGCATACAGACGTTATATGTGAACGTACATATACATCAAACGTTGTAGATATAACCTGAGGGCGAAGGTAGGGATTAAGTTTATAAAGAAAACGTTAGTAAGTTAAATTAATGGATACCCTCAAATAATAAAAATAATAAAATACCGTCTATCGATTTGACAGTTAAAGTGACTCGGACGATAGTAGATTACAATTTCATCGCAATTCATAATGAGCTCGCTGGCTAGTTCGTCAAACTGCCGGCGGTATGATGACTTTCGGTGATGCGATGTTTTGAATCCAAGTCGAACCATGAACTCTTTTTAAAGTATTCTTGAGATTATTTGTAAAGAATTCAATTTTGTAGCAGTGAAACATTTTAAAACTTGAGGGGTGAACACATACTGACAAAAACATCTCTAATTTTCATAAATTTTTGTCAAGTTTATGACATTTAGTGTCGATTAGATGAGATTGCGACTAGGTATATTTTGAACATATTACGGGAATTCACCTTTTTACTATCATTCGGTAGATCTTTATTTCGTTGAGCATCAAAATAATGAATTTTTCGATTACAATCATGCTCTTAGTAGATCGTGTTAAAAAAACAAAGAAAAGAAAGACAGATAAATAATGTATTCTGCACAAATAAAACGTACAGATGCCAGCACATCAAGCTACCTCAGTCTGTCAAATTTCTTTGACAGATTTTCAACTTTATGACATAAGCATAAAGTTCATGTTCAATTGGAAAAAATTGACAGTTTCGGGTAGCTTTATGTGCTAGCGTCTGTACATTACAATAATTATACACGGTAAAACCGTAAACTTTATATAAAAAGAAGAATAATAAAAAAGCTTGCATTGAAATTCTGTTTCCTACTTATAAAGCTCCATAAGAGTCCCCTTATATTCGAGGCCATAAATTCTGTTACTTGATACGATTCCCATTTAAAGACTATTGAGGCATCGCATCGATAAAACTAGTCCACTGACGTTTAAAGGCGTTAGAATAAGGCGATTCCGCTTAACTGTGGGTATTGAATGATCAATTCACACGTCTATCGGAGCACCATTCTTAATTATAACTTGAACGGTCGACTTACCATTATTTGTTATAGTCTCACCTCTCTAAAGCAAACATATTGCCAGGGTAATGTACACGACTTACCTTTTGTGTTACCGTGGTTCTGATCATCATCATTGATTTATTATTAACATTTGAAACATTGCTCTTTAGCTTCTGAAACTTGCATTGGTATATTTTCTTTGGGCATTTCTTCATGTGAATTCTAAAACCTCGACAAACATGTAGGATCTTATGCTTTGTATAGATTCTAAAATATGGTGATCTTTACTGCTCCGTTGGTCTAGTGATTGCAAGCGAGCTACTGAGCACGAACGTTCGATTGCCGGGTCGGCAAAAGTGTTATTGTTTCCCTATGTAGAATTTCTCAGTATCGGCCCGGTTCTGGTTTTGGGCCTGGTATCAACCCGAGCAAAATGTGGGCTCGCCCAGAATTGTATGGGACTTGATAATAACCTGCAAAATGTGGGTGTATTATATGTGATCCTCTACCTAACGGGTAAAACAGGCGTGAAGTTATATTATAGCGATCTATTTATAATCAAATTATTTTCTATACACTTCTACGTAATCATCCATGATCTGATACAGTTCGACGTATTCAATGGTCTTGCATAAATCCTATATGTATATCACCGGCAAACCGCAGCGCATCTAAGCGGACAGTCACCCTACATTCCATGAATCCGATGTCGCGGTCGCCTTGTAAGGCGATGCGCACATTGACGCAGATTCGCGACACCTACGCTAATGAATATGAATACGATCTTATTCTTGCTTTAATACGAAGCTTAATTAAAATTTAAGCTTAGTAGACGATTCTGACGTCAGCGTAGAGAATAGATTTCACTGAATTATACTCACACAAACTCAATTTTATTTGTCTATGTAATACAGTAGTACTATTTGGACAAGCTATCTACTAAATTGATAGCGATTTAGATTTATTTTGACATTAGTTTTTAATAAATTTGAATTATCAACAATTATAATTATGAGAGTGATAGATTTCGTAATCTAAAATAAATAAAGTATTCAAAAATTGTATCATCATCATCAATTAGGTTTTACATTATGTCTGGATTTGTGTCTGGGATAGTTTAATATAAAATACCACGTGTAAGTCTCGATTGCCAAGGTCTGGATTGGGATGGAGAAACTGGATTATCATTTCTATCATCATTGACAGCTTCGTTCCAGTTTTTGTGCCTTCATAATATTTGTGTGTTATATTCCCTTGTTTTGTTCCAATTGCCTCCGGGGGTAATTCCTTAATTCTTATTTGGTTGTGTGTGTCTCTCACTACACTTCATCTCGATTAGTATCAGCATTATCAAGCCCTTTTCTACTTGGATTAGGGTTACTGTCTCACTGTCTAAGCTCACCACGTTTCGACCGAAACGAAATGTTATTGCGCACTGTATTGAAACTCTCGATGTTGAAACGAACATTGAGAATTCAACAGAGCACATCCCAGCGAACACACTGTTTGATTTCCAACTCTAAGCGCTAAGCAGAGCGTTGAAGATCCAGTGCATAAAATAATCCCGCCTCGATATTTTTACGTCCGTGGATATATGTGGACTAACCAGCACCCTAATTGCGTAACTCAGGATTAATCATAAGCTGTTTAGTTTTGAAACAGATGGCTAAACCATCGCTTCATATGTTCGAAAAAGGTGTCTGCTCAGCAACGTAAATAACGCAATGAATATTGTTGAACTGTAAAAATGAAACCGATTATGATTAGTCGCGTGTTACGTAATTAGAGTGCAGGTGGTCTACTCTCTTAGTCCGTCAACGGAGATATGACCCCGTCCGAAAGTAGTAGATCCGTCAATACAGGTGCCAAACTCAAGTTTTCAGATGGGCAAATACATATCGAGAAAATGGTGAAATCGTGTTGTCAGTCATTCTTAGTTCGGACCCCGAACTATTCTTAAATCCGTACCTAAGTGATACAGAGTAGGACACGACCGTAACTTCGACCGACACTACGGATTTTGGGCTTAGAGAATTAACTACTCAGGGTGGCTACTCTCTAACTCCGTCAACGAAAATACGGGCCCGTCCGAAAATAGTTCGAAACTTCGAAGTGACCTACAGCTGATTAATTAACTTTTTTGGACGGGGAAAAACCATATAGGGAGTAGGGACAGCTGTCAAATCGTGTAGTAATTCATTCTTAGTTTGGGCCCCAAAATAATCATAGGTCCGTAAGTGATACGGAGTAGGAAACGCCCGTAACTTCGACCGAGATTACGGATTTCGTGCTTAGAGAATAGGCCCGGTGATGCGGTCCATTACCAGTATTTAACAAGCTTTCCAATTACGTCGTTTTATCTCTCGTAAAATTACTTCAATATATTTGAATACGTACATGTTATGAGGTGTTTATTTCAAATCTGATCATATTTGGTGTTTGTCATCAATGTTATTCAAGTAAGTGTGGTATTGGTATGACTTTTAATATGGTAATGAGAGATGTTGCAGTCAATTAGACATTATAGCCGGATATAAATTGATATTATATGCCCATAATCGTCATACTATTTAAGTCTGTCGCGGACGTCATTGGCAGGTGCATCTTGTTAACTTATTCACCTCAAACATTTATTTCATGTATTTAAATAGGACAATACAGGGTGAATTTTTAGTCACCGTTTAAATTTTTCAGGGTAATAGTACCCGTGAAATTGAACAATTTTCTCCAAAGAACATGGGACGAAATAAGAAAAAAAAATTGGACTTCCCAAGTAAAATCAAGTTACCTGATCGATTTTGTATGGGAGGTTCGATATTTTTACGGGTACTATCATCCTGAAAAATTTAACCGGTGACTAAAAATTCACATTGTATTTATAAAATGTTTTTTATACATAAAATGTTCTTACAAATTAAATTCAATCCAAAGTATTTCAAGAGGACCAGTTATTATGAAGAAAACTCGGGACGTAAGCCAGACGTCTTCTGTAGGAATTATTACTTAAGTTTATTTTGTGCAGCTGCCGTAGAACTCTAGTGCATAAGAAAGAACATTTGTTTTGTTACAATGACAGACGTGAATATAGTGCTTTCTTCTTCTTCGTCTTAATTATTATTATTATGTGTATTTTCCAAATATATAAAGGAACTTAATTGCAGATGTCGTTTGTTTAGTAAAATGCCTTTATGTACCTTGACAACACAGGTTTAAAAAAAATCTCGATTCGTATGTAAGTTGTCCTCCTAAAATTTATGTTTGCCTTCTAAGCACTGATATTATAAAGTAAACCTTCATTACGGATAGCGTATACCAGTGCCTCAAGGTTTCAAAATGTATAATCTATTTAACATTTTGAAAAGATCTATGTATATTTATATACGTCCCTAGAACTTACCTTTCTACTTACGAATATATTATGATGATGAGTTATTAAGAGAGTGGTTATTCTTAACACAATATTTGACAAAAGTCATATATTTTTTTTCGTTTTGGTTCTATCTCCAATTCACTTTAACATAATTGTGCTGGGAGTGGTGGTCACGACAATACCTGGTAAGTATTAGGTAAGACCGTAAGACGGGTGAGGTGTGAACATACGACCTTCTCCTTCGCTAGTCTGTAGCAGGTATCCTTTATGCCATTGCCGTTTATGTGTGTGGCATAGTCAATAGATGGACTGTTCTCCGAAAATAGAAGATAATGTCTATAGAAAACACAATTGGCTAGCAATTGAACGAAAACAAGCTCAAACTTACCAAGCAGTTTTCTGAAGTTTGAAACCAATGAGAAAAAGAATTTGGTAAATATTTTAAAATTGTTTATTTTATAAACAACTTAATTTAGAAACAATGTCATAACATTTGACTGTAGAGACCTTTAAATACAACATTTATATTATATAACTACACACAAGAATATTCTAATATCACAGATTTCTTATAGACATTACAATATGTATACAGAATTAATATACATTTTGTTAACAAGCATTTACACTATCCACAATTTTACACATTATAATTCTTCACTCTCTTCTTCCTTTGTATAACTAATATCACATCCTAAACTATGTCATAAAAACCTTCAAAAAATATTTTCTTAATAACTGTTAATTTTTCAATTAGAATATTGGACTTTTTATTGCACTTTTGCGTTCTGTGGAAGATTTAATGAATGCGTCCGTTAATTCTTGGTTTTCCAAAGAGTATAAAATTTATATCTCCTCATTATTAAGAACTGTATGCTATCTAGGGCAGAATTTGAAATGAGGGAACAGGAAACAATGCAGCGACAGGAACCTGTAACAAAAAGGCTGTTATCAACAAACTTTATCATTTTCCTTCGAACTCCTAGTCGAGAAACTAACGAAATCACCGGTTTATAACAAACACGCACACACACACACACACACACCCACACACACACACACACACACCCACACACACACACACACACACACACACACACACACACACACACACACACACACACAAGTTAATATTGTGTTAAGTCATTCGATTTAGAAATAAAAGAACGAAAGTTTATTCGCACTTGTGTACAAGCTGGCAGTGACATCGACGCACAACCTGTTACCATGGATTAACCGAAATGTATCGTTGGATATACATACTCGTATTTCGGTTAATCCGAAATATATCGTTGGATGTTAAAAAGAGAATGCGGTTTCATACATTTTAACCGCGCAGGTATTGCACTTTGCTATGAAACAGTAGATTTTTGTAGGGGGAGGGTCTAGAATCATATGCTGAAGTCAAGGTTTGCGCGTCGATGTTCCTGCAACCCTGTATGGGTAATTAATACTGCAAGAGACGGCCGATTTTGATTCAACGTCAGTTGATAATAAGAGAACCGTAAGATCACACATCTCATCTTATTGCAAAACGGGATGTAACTTCAGTTCTACCCTAAAGCTTTGAGCCAGTTTTTTAATTTCCAGCTTTATGTCAATTTGGGTAAAATAAAAATGACAACTTAACATCGTACTAAGTTATCAGTTTGTAAAAAGAACTGCATTTCTATACATATTGGGTACTTAATCAAAAAAATTGGCTGGGGGCTTTTAACCTGATTTCGTAATAACACCGATCAAGTTTACAAAAATCTCAATTCTGAATTTAAATACGAGAAGCAAATATCTCTTACCTAGTAGGGTCATATCTCGTGTCAAATCCTGGCACATTGATGACATTCATATTCTCTTTCGGTCCCGAGTAGCTGAAGGAGATTTGGTCCCGAAACGTTTCTACAGGCAGCAGTTTCATTTGTTCCAAATGGGAATGGAACTCTGGCACCAGTGTCAAGTTGTTCTTCACCACGTGCTCTGTAAGCCAATAAAGAGAGGCTTTTCTTATCATTCAATGCAAAGTTGCCTCGAAATGTAAGGAGAAATACCAACAAACAATGCTCACCTATTATAAATCCCATGGTGACGTCATCTGGTAACCGAATGCCTTCACAGACACTTATGAATCTGCCCCCACTGCAAACAGAGCAAACTGTTGATACGACATCTCAGCGAAAATATAGAAAATGCGACAAAATTTCTGCCAAAAGCTTTTAACATAAATCGAAATGAGCCATTTGGCTTACAAACAATTTTATTTGATCGGGTGGGAATGCTTTGTTTCATTTAACGAAGTTAAATAGTAATTGCGTTATAACGTTTTAATTACAAAGTTTGAAGCACTCACCTTGCAACAGGTAACATTTTGAAAGCCAAACTTCTGCTTATGCAAAATCCGGCACCGCCCGTGGCGAACCAAAATGAAAACATCAGCTGGAACAAATTAAACTTTTATAACAAACTTATTAAATCAATTTCGTTAAAAGGGGTCCCATTTATAATAATTATGTCAGAAGGAAAATTGTTTATGTTTTACCCGTTCAGAAGGCTTGATGAATATGTTTAGTGGCTTGTTGACTGATGGCCGGCCCAGGTACCAGTCCTGCCGATGGTTATACCTCTGCAGAATGGTGACTAAGCGGGGCACATTCACGTAGTTGTCATCATCGAAATGGCAGAACCACCTGTATCAAACAAAAAAGAACTCTGTTATAACCCAACATAAGTACTTTTATACAAAGACGCATTGAAGACCATCAGTACCGTAAAGATTATAACGAACTAACGATCATTACACGAGTTTAATAATAAAAACGACTATGAACGAAATAAAAAAATGCCATCCATTATTGACGCCATAAAAGTAACCGATAATTTATGCGAATCGTCAAACGAGTATGTACATGAAAGCACGAATTAACCAGCTGCACCCAGAATATTATACTGAAGAAAATAATTGCAAGTACAGAGTGTTTATAAAGTCGTACGAACAAGAATTTTGCTTCGGGTGCCAATAATTAGCGTTGCGGTGTAATTTACTGACATTACGCTCCGCGGCAAATAACAGGAGCTGCGTGTACGCAATCCATGACCACATATTGCAATATGGCGTACGACAAATGGCCGCCACTCGCCAACTTATAATCTGGATCGGGTTTCTTGCTTATCGTGTTTGCATTTGCGAAATTGGATCGGTCGACGCGTATTTCTTGCAAGACAGCTGTTTAATTGCAGATCGAGACTATCTATTATGCTGCGGACCTAAGCTTAAGTATGTTATTAGCCGAGCACAGCCGAACAAATTACTCACTGCTATATTATTTCCATATCTGCCCATAATTGCTGCTAAAAATACATTCCAATAATATAGAATTGCTTTATATTGCGGCCTTGGATGGAAAAAAAACTTATGACTTATGATATGGTAAGTTTTGCAGTGCACTTTTCAATGCCATAACGATGATCCAGATATTAGTTTTTGTTTTAGGTAGAAAATAAATTAGTTTCATCTACAAAATAAATATATTGCAGATTGAGAGACTTATCAAAGTACAGCATTTTATATATAACTAGTAACTGCAAACACCCATTCATTACTTTATATTTGAATGTAATCAGACGTATCTCAAACATTTTTATAACAAAGACCTCAATAAAATTGAGACTCTAAAATGGAAATCACATGCGTAAGAAAGCAATAAATACCAGGGAGATAAACATCCGACCGGTTGTTGGATTGACTTGCTAACAGAAATTAGAAAAGTAAAATATACATAGATGAACATTTTGTTTCAAAAAAGTTGTGAAACAAATACAAATTAATAACTGTCTTCAGAGACTGCAAACTTTTCTTACCACCTAAGTTTCTAGGCTACGCAAGGATAAGTAAAACACAAAAGAAGAAAATAAAAGGCAAAACAACATGACTGTACAACGCATTACATGAGTAATAGTATTAAGGTTAGTAATAACAAAAACGGCTTAAGAGCCGAAAGAAAAAGAGACAAAGATAATCTTTATTTCGGCAAAAGCAACAGAACAGTATATCATAACCAATTCCTATTACGCAACAAAGGTCCCTTCGTGACTACCAATTTTGTACGTAACAATCCACCGTTTGACGTATCCAGTGAAGCTTACACCACTAACGTACGATAATCCTATTACAGTCCACCTGGGACCAATAAAAGAGCTGTTTGATACCTAACCACACGTATATTTTGATGTTTTAGTATCTCATTCCTGGAAGTAAATACATTTAAGTCCATAGATAGGATATAAGTAGTCGTAATATGACATTCCGGTAATAATTTTGGCGGGATCTAAAAAAGTTTCGTATTTAACTACATACCTACATCCGTGCCTTCATTGAGTCATCAAAAAATCATAAAATATAGGAGACTTTATAGAAAGGAAAGATAAAACAGCCTGTACTTTGTATAATCAGCAGAACATACTCAAAGATACGACAGGTGATAAAAACAAAAAGCGGAAAGATTTCTTTCACGTCATCGAGAATCTTACAAATCGCATACTCAAAGTAAATAAAATATATTTCAGGAAACGCTCTCGCAATTACAACAAATCTACTACGTGTCATGATATCCTTCTCAACATAAAATCAAACGATCCCTTTGACCTTGTGACTGTTACAGGCTCCGCATTCAGCCCATTTCATTTGCTCCGGAAGAACTGCCTACAAAAGATCACCGCATCGGACGTTTATTACGAAAGGTTCAGACTCAGTTTTATGGACAAATTGATGCGTAGGCAAAGAAAATTAATGGGCGCAAGTAATGAGACTTGAGCGACACGTTACAAAAGCTTTGTTACAATCGCTAACGCCATGAATAGAATATAACAATTCATGCCAAGGAGATTGTTAGGCGGCGTGTAATTAATAGCTTCATTCCGAATCGATTATACCCATTAAATGTTTATTTCGACCGGAAACGTTCAATTACTCTCTGTATTTGTATAGGCTTATGGGAAATTGTTGTGGGTATTCATTATTCAAATAATATGAATATTCCTCCAAATTGGGAATAAATAATAACAATAATTGTTGCAAACTTTTGTAGGTACCGTTATTAACATCTAATTATAAATAAGTACCTGATGAGTATGTCAATGGACTGTGATAAACTGAATTCATTGATTCATTAATCATTACGCCCGCAATTCCATGTTTAGAGGCCTCGTCATCATTGAAGTGCTAACTACTACTGACGAAGTGAAGATACATTTCCTGTACTACACTATGGGTAAGTAATGCCACAGAATGAGGTTCATTGTGCCGTTAATGACGACTAAAACGGACCTCTTATGTACCTAATTCTTGAAGATGCTGGCCCGTTTCGACAAACATGTGGAGTCAGTGGAGATGGTGCAAGAAATACAACAGTGATGATGCCGAATGCATTGAAATGTGATACTAATGCGTTTGGGGTTGCACTTCAAAAGACAACTGTGGGAATAAAGTAAGAAGTTTCAACAAAAACATTAGTCGGTTCTGAGTAAACGCGTGAAAATTATTGTGAACCCAAAATAATATTGGACATGCTCTCGAAAAACCATTAACGTTTGTTGTTTGTGTTTGAGCGTTGAGCTTCGTTGGTGACGCTGTTGTCTACTGATTAAAAAGCCTTCGATATGCTCCGAGTTTGGTGAAACACTCTTCGTTCAAATGGACAAACATAATTAAATGAAAATTTCCAGCCGTGTTCATCATACGACTCCTTTTTACAAGTGTCGTCAACCTCTGATATGGACTGGAGAAAAAAAAATACATTTCCTATTTCAGAGACGGCACAAACGGGAGGAATTTTAATCTGCTTTCAAAATTGCTTCATGTTCTTCCTAAAAATGTTCTCCAGCAGTGCAGTCGGACGTTATGAAATGTCGTGAGCGAGTTTATTTTCATTCTAGATTCTCTCTTTAGTAATAAACTAGAATATTCGACAAGTTATTTTGAGAGTAAAAACGGAAAAGTTTTGGTTAACCATAATACGATCATTAGAGTATTTAGAGTTGTCGAACGAAAGTTTGAGTTCAATATTTGAACAGACAGCGGTGCTTCTAAAAACAGAAGTTAAGAGCGTTTTGTTTTTAGTGAAAACAAAAACTTACTCACTGCTGGTTCTGATTAACTATGCGGTTTAGAAAAACTTTCAACTACGCCCGTTTTATTAGAAAAATATTGAAGGAGTTTAGAATGCCGCTGTGTTTTATGTTTGTCAACTTAATCGGTTTTTGTTTTTCTGTTTAGCTTATTAGTTAGAAAAACTCCCGTTGTTTGTTCGGACTAAATTGCAGCAAAAATATTGATTTGCTGAACAAGTATTTTTAATTATAAAAAAAAAGTTTTGTTTGCTTTTCGTTACATTTTATTATTCCACTAATCCCACTAATATTATATATGAGAACGTTTGTTACTCACTTACGCAAAAACGGCTAAACGGATTTTGATGTTATTTAGCACACATATAGTTTATAACCTGGATTAACATACAGGATAAGTTTCTATCCAGTGCGCATACTCTAATCATGAATTCAGCTAATTTTTCAACAGCGCAGAAATTTTTCCTCAGATATAAAAAAAAATCAGCTGTTTCATAGAAAAGTGCAATACCTACGCGGTCAAAATGTATAGAACAGCTGATTTTTTTTTGTATAACACGAAAAGTTTCTGGGCTGGGGGTCTAGA
The DNA here is from genome assembly GCA_947359405.1 of Antitype chi. Taxonomy (NCBI): domain Eukaryota; kingdom Metazoa; phylum Arthropoda; class Insecta; order Lepidoptera; family Noctuidae; genus Antitype; species Antitype chi. The sequence goes on from OX375812.1 coordinate 17,072,647, forward strand.
ATGATATGCTTAATTCATGGTTACTGTTTGCGAACTGCATAAAAACTTGTCCTGTATAAGATTTTTATCCCGATAGTACGATTCCTTAGGATAATTTGCGACCTCCACGCGAGCGAAGCCACTGATTAAAGCTTGTTCCTAATAAATAATTATGCAATTTTTAAAACATAACCTAGATTGGTTGGTGAAAACGCAACGCATTGGCCGGACCGGACTTTCGGTCCGGTCCGGACAAAGCATTGCGTTTTCCAATAATAAATACCCTTCAATATGTTGAATCGTCCCGCATTGCATTTAGAGTCAGACTGCAAACCCCTTTGACCTCTTGAATTACGGTTTCCGCTCTTCGCTGGGCAATGAGTGCTATTTTCCTGCATCTAATTTACATGGTACGATTTCCTGCTGTTAATTTATTAGTCAATAGGATTGTTTGCACTGCATTAAAGGTTTTTATCATTAAATGCCTAATACAAAATAAATACAGATAAAGACCTCATAGGGTTTTGTTACTTTCGAAGTTAATTTATTGTGTTTTTTTAATTCTTTCTTGTACTTTTTGTTCAGAAGGCCAATTCTCGTAATTCAAAACGTTCAAAATCTAGTCTCAGTCATCTCGGTGACAGTCAAACGTCAAAAACTTGTCAATAAAACCAGGAAACCAGGAAACTTTTGACAGATGGACACTGAGATCAGACTGTGAACGTTCTTAAAAGACGAGATGATAATTGTCACTCTGATATTAGAGTCTAGCTAGATTATCTTTAATGCCGAAATTAAAGTATTTTATCCTAGAAAGATTCTTGATTACTCAAAACATTAATTTGAAGACCCAAACACGAATAATAACTTGTTTTTCAAGGGTGTGTAGTAACAAAATTCTAATCTCACTTCTACCTAATTTTCAGAGTAAACGGTGCGTGAGATCACATATGTAAAGTACTTTAAGATAATTGTAGCTTAGTATCTAAATTTATAATTACAGTTCTGATTAATTCACATCCATCACTCGTCTGATTTGAGTAACAAACGTTATTTTGATTGCGTTATAATTGCTGCGATGTGTCGTTGTGATGGACTGAGTAATGCTTATGGCATAGCATAATTATATGGATGATAAAAGCTATGGATAACGTGCAGGGTGAATTAAGGATTGCTTTGGAGATTTTTGAATTCTTAAGAATCAGTTTTATTGTTGGAATTATGTTTATTAGCATGTGCCTTGTTAAGGACTTGGACCTATGACTTAAATTAATTGATTCAGCACCCTAATTGCGCATCTCACGATTAATCATAATCTGTTTCGTTTTGAAACAGATGGCTAAACCATTGCTTCCTATGTTCGAAAAATGTGTCTGTTCAACAACGTAAATAACGCAATGAATATTGTTGAACTGTCAAAATGAAACCGATTATGATATGATTATTTATATGTAAACATACCTATGTTTGTAACCTGTAACCTTACAGCTAAACAAGTGTGTGAGATGTTACAGTTTTGTAAGTTCTCTTTGCTTTGCCATTAGGCGTACCTACAAATGTTAGTTTCAATGTCAATTATTTATTTTACAACATCAAATAAAAATTATAGAAAGGGTGTTGGATAAATCCATATAAAATATGACCCTGGCAATTAGTACAATTTTAAATAAAAACTACAATGTCAAAACAAGTACGCAATTAATAAAATATTTAACAGATGTCAAAAATAAAAAATGATGATAAAACAGAAATGTCAAAAAAATAAAACAATTACTGAAATTATTACAGTAGTGTCAAACAATGCATATCTGAAGGAGGAATTATAGAACTGTCATCTAAATAGTATTTTATTGAGTAGTAATATAAACAATCAATTAACTGTCTTGGTCCCTCGGTCTTAAATCATCATCAGAGATCGGATATTCGGATGCACATTCACCTAAAGTTGAGATATTGGCTAACATGAAAATTAATACACATCTGGATAGTTATGTAATCCAAGAATCCCGGGGTATTTAATAAATTTTACAAATAATTTATAAAGCCGCTTCCATACTTTCATAGCTAAAAATTATCTTTAGGTAAATATGCATCCGAATATCCGATCTCTGATCATCATCTACCTAACCTTTTCCCATCTATGTTGGGGTCGGCTTCCAGTCTTACCGGATGCAGCTGAGTACTAATATTTTACATGGCGCGACTGCCTATATGACCATCACAACCCAGTTACTACGATAATACGATATTTCTTGGTAAGACTGGTTGTCAGACTTTCAGGGTTCTCACGACTCGTAATGACTGTCAATGATCCACTAATGACAGCCGGGATCGTGTAACAGTTTTCCCCGGTCATAAATGCTTGCGTTTAATCCTAAGCTCGTATGTTAGAAAATGTTCGTTAGAACTTCTATTGAACTGTTCTTTATTTGAAAGACAATGTAGAAGCCAAAGTTGCAATGAAAGCTAAGATTATCTGAACTCGATGAGTAGATCTCGTATGAGTCTTATCTTTCATGAATAGAGAAGGGGGAAAGACATCATCAATATGATCGGATTCGTGTAACAGCTAGCGTAGTCATAAAAGAATATTACTTGCTCAGGGCTTAAAGATTTGCGTCCACTAAGAAAACAATCTCCACAAACTATCGGACAAACACGCTTATCTTATTAAACTTTCGAACACGTTTACGATAAATAAATCTATCGCCAATTCCTTCTCAGAAAATAGCCCTTATCTTCCAAAGAATAAGAGCGAAAATATAATAAATAAAATTACAATAACACTTGAAATTTTTATCATTGTTTGCCATCTCTAGATTTAGTCTTGTGACTCACAAAATAAGACTCAAAATACCATTAACTAAATTATAGAAAAGTTTGAAAAATTGATACTCACTTTTTACCACTTTCGAGGAAATGGTCGTATTCCACGGACGTTTTACAGCATAGATGTTTTCGCTGATGCGAGTCGGAGCAGTTCGTGTTTACCATGTGCCCGTCTGTAAACAAGGGCTCTTATTACAATGGAGTAGGGTCTCAATTGCTGTGGATATTATGTGGTATATTTTGTAATAATATTATTGAAGTTTGTAAAAGTTCTGACTTACTTGTTTGGCGTTGATGTTGCGGGTTATCTGTGTCCGTGAAGAACCATGTCTGAAACAAACAACAAAAATAATTAAGTAAGTTGCTTAAATCGTAACATATTGATGGAGAGACACAAGTTTCAATGGTTACGTGTTTCAGGAATGTGAAGTGTGATGTGTGATTTAGGAAAAAAAAAACAAACTACAAGGACTACATTTGCAAATAAAGTCTCGAGATTTACTTTCTGATAAGTCTAAATGTTTCTAGTGGAACATAAAGAGAAACCAAAGAGAATCTAATAGTAGGAAAATGAAATGAAATATTTATAGTACATATATTTAAGTCCTAGATCTTTTAAGACACTCTTACAGGTCGACATTTTGTTGGTGAATGTTTTTAAAAACAAGATGGCAACGGCGTTTCCTAGCTGACTGGTCCCTGAGAAGAAATGTCAAAACGGACTCGGAGGTCACATGGTCCTTTTTAAAGTCTCAACATTTATATTATTAGGATTTTATGTGAGTTTTAATAATGCAAGATCATGCCTGCAAGGGCTTTTTGAAGAAAGAGCTCAGCTCAAAGCTGCAATGGCGCTTTGTTTCTATGTCTCAATAGACGGCATGCATGCATCAGTCGTCGTGTAGCTCAATGACTCGTCACAACACGCTGCCCTATCTGCAGGATATTGACGTAGGCCATAAACAAAATACTCCAGCTGCATGGAGGACGATAAGACAGAGGCTCATGTGCTGTTAAACTGCCCGGTGGTCGCTAATTACAGGGCAAAATACTTCTGTAACCCAGGTACCCTACGTGAGATTGTCAGCAACACCAAGGCGTCGCTAGCCTGTCTCGAGGAACTGGGGTGGATCGAATAACCGATTCTCCCACACGTACGCAAAATACGCGCTTTGACGTGGAGTTGCGGACAACAGCCCGTTTTACCTATTACAAAATACTCAAAACCGCCAGACAGATATAAAGTCAAGTATTCAATCTAGCCTGCAGAGTATTTACATTCACAGTCAGCTTTCTCTTTAAACTAAGTACAGATTTGGATGAAGATGGGATTTCAAATAACAAAAGAACCATGGTCAAAGTCTAAAACCAAATAAACGTTTATCCATACAACAACATTAACGAAAAGGTACAAGTTTTGAAAGCGAATAATGTCAAGTAATAAAAAGGGAACGCTCATAAAAATACATTGACGGTTTTTATAGCTGTACCACGATAGAATATGAATGTCGCATATTTTCTTAACACCTAAATAAATACTAATCCCTACGGAATCATGCATCGGTTGAGTCAACATTGAATTGAAATTCAAGAGTCAATTTTGGAAGTTTATTTGGGAACTGAAGATGATGGTTTTCTGCTAATTTTTTGCATGAATTTTAGAATTTAGACCACCAAGTGTTGTTTGTTTTGTTAGTAATTATGACGTTGCATTATATACCTTATGTTTACTTACTTCATTTAAATGTAACATTTATAAAACAAAATGTTGTTGCCCGCGACTTGATCTGTGATCCAGGATGAAAAGCCTGTGTCCTTCTACAGGTCATGGTCTATCCATGCATGTGTCAAATTTCATACAAATCCGTCCAGCCTTTTTAACGTAAAAGCATTACAAACATACAAATAAAACTAATTTTCGTATTTATAATATTATAGCGCAGATGCATCCCAGTTTTATTTTTTTATTTTATGTAAATAATATTTCAAGTTGACTTCAATATGAAGTGATGCGCGATGCGCTAGAAAATTCAAGCATGTCCATTTGAGTCAAGATTTTCATTAGTCAAAGTGAATTTTTAACCGACTTCATAAAGGAGGAAGTTCTTTGTTCGGCTGTAAGTTTTTTAATACTTTTATTTTAATAAACATTTCATAAATGTAGGAACTACCTATCACTTATTTAATGAGCTAAAATGTAGTAGATACTTATTTGAAAACGCCACTCGATCTATACCGTGTGTAAGTAATTTAAAAATCTACATATGTAGAGGGATCCATATAAGTATTTTTGGAAAGTCATCTCAGTTAAAAACGTCATTATAATATTCATAATCATGATTTTTAAATGATCATCATGTTTCTATAAAGCCAGTGGCAATGATCAAAAGTATAATGAATCATTTGAACAGCACTCGTTTAAAAGGTTAAACGAAAACTTGATGAATACCTATCGTCTGTCACTTTAATTTGATGGTTCATAGAGGAGTGTTTTAATATAATTTTCTTTTAGCGGTTTCTACGAAAATTACAGTTTTAAGCATCGGGTTTTCTTATTTTTTAAATTTGTTTTGTCAAAATGATTATGACTTCAGTCCGATGTCGATCGTTTTGGTTGCCATTGCGGCTAAAAATGCCCAACTGGTCCGCAATGTAATTTTAACTAACGATTAAATATACCATAATTACTCTAAGTTATGGAGGCATTAGCAAAGCTATGGGCATAGTTTAACAAAAGTTACAAAAAAAAAAAAAAACTTTCAAACTATGTAGCTTCAATACGGCTCAAAGGACAAAAATGTACGGGCTGTTTGTCCGTACACTGAGATGTATTATGGCTCAATCAAGCTACCCCAAACTGTCAAATTTTCCCAATTGAAGATAAACCTTAAGCTTATACAATAAAGTTGAGAATCTATCAAAAAAATTGGACAGATTGGGGTAGCTTGATGTGGCATGCTGGCGTCTGTACATTGTTGATGGGCACGAATCACACGAAAATAAAATCACTGTTTTGTGTCCGTTACTGATCTTAATAACAGTACAACAGTGAAGTCAATTTTTAATTTCCATCAACATAACGCATACATACAACAAATTATAGACGCTAAAGATCATCGCAGAGGACATTCGGAAACTTGTATACACACAATTTATCTTACAAAATGAGTTATTCAGACAATATAAGTTAAATTAAGTAGGTCTTCAATATCGCAATCAAATACACTGCCATAATTTGAACAGTTACAGAGGTCAACTTGTCAATTACAACAATCACACACAGGTGTCCCCAGATTTCCATAGCCATATAAAATGAATCACAATGAAAATGATTCGACGTTTGCTACACACTGGCGCTCTCGACCCGAGCTATATTTAGCTATAGCACAATGCTCGGTATTGCTCAGTCGTTGTACTGATAACTTCAATAAAGGCCTTGCTTAACAAAGGCTGGTAATAGGGTGTATTTTGTTGTAACAGTCTGTGGCTAACGTTGCGCGTTGGGAGTACACTGTAGTACAATACAATAGGTATAAGGTCCTATATAAAAACCTACTTTACGTTTTTCGAAATTCAACCTTCGTGAAACTGAGGTATACTTGACAGATTTCGAAATTTAACAGGTTTGCTTTAATATTTAACAGGTTTAGATAGTCTTGATGCCTAGAAACTGCAGGCATGACGACCTGCACCCTAATTGATGCCTAGAAACTGCAGACATGACGATCTGCACCCTAATTGATGCCTAGAAACTGCAGGCATGACGATCTGCACCCTAATTGATGCCTAGAAACTGCAGGCATGACGACCTGCACCCTAATTGATGCCTAGAATCTGCAGGCATGACGACCTGCACCCTAATTGCGTAACATACGAACAACAATCAGAAAACCGTTTACCAAGGATCTTGTCAGAGGGACACCTTTTTTCTGAACAACTTTTTCAGTAGAAAAAAAACTATAATGGCGACAACTTTGAATAATTTGCTAGAAGTCTGTGCTACGGTTACTGTAAATGTGTAAAACGATGCACAACAGTGCAACGTGTCCAATGTTCATTGCCAATCCAATTTCATCCCATGAAGGCATATTCCGGCTGTGCAATAAGTACCAGAAGTGTTGAGTGTTACAAGTATGTACCGTTTGTATTGTGTAAACAAAATTAAACGACCTATGAAATGTTTTGGCTCGGCTCAAATGACAATGGTTTTTAAAACATTGGCATTGGAGAGGTTTATTCAACTTTTTGCCAGTATGTACACGCGGCTACACATCAAGCTATACATTTCCAGTATAAGCTGATATCGCATTGTATGGGATTTCCTTACAGTGCGAGATCTGCGTAAACTTGACATTTATAGCTTGATGTGTAGTCTTGTGTACAACGTAAAATAACGTAGTTAATCTATACTTATATCTTTATTAATAATAAAGCAGAAACATTTGTTTGCTTGTTTGTCTGTACGCGCTAATTTCTGGAACTGCCAGTCAGATTTGATCAACTGTTTTTTCATTTTTTTGCCCCATTTTTGAGGAAGCCTAAAAATATTACGTTGCAACCCTTAGGGGCAGAGAAAAAGTCAGAAAAATGATAAGCGAAAACGTAGTAGGAATAGCGCAGGCGGGCGATGCGATGCGACACGGATGAAGTGGTGGGCGATGCGATGCAACGCGGGTGAAGTGGCGGGCGATGCGATGCGACGTGGACGAAGTCGCGGGCAAAGGCTGGAAGTGACATAGAGATTCAAGCATTTTACGACATAGCAATAACACTGAAAACGTGTGTCGAGATAAACGAATTGCTGATTAATTCATGGCTTTTTAATTTCCAATACACAGCTCACATAAAACGCCAATACTTATTTTAGGCATGTATTTAATGCGGCAACTAAGTAAAATGAATATAGGTTTAAAAAAAAATAGAGTGGGTACCATATATAATGGGTTGGCAGCTAATAAGGAGTATCGTAATAAGTAATAGGTAGCATATTAATATATCAGTCATAAGCTCCGTTTTAATTTAAACTAGCATCAAGTTTTTCTTTTGGGAACAGAATTAATATCTAAGCGGAAACTTAATGGCGAAAATAAAATAGAAAATGGGCATTCATAAATAATATATTATTATTGTATTATTAGGGCAGGTTTAGATTTTCTATATAATCTAGTCGTTTCTGGCACTCGCCGGCCGCTACCGCGGCACCGCTCGTGCGTAGGAAGTCACAGTTTTTACCTAACCTAACCATTAAAAAAAAAAATAACCTACTCTAACTAGACTGGTAATATATTATCTTTGCCACCCTACTAACATTATTAGTCGCCAAGTCATTATTTATAGCTCCTCGCCTAATATTTTATTTGACTGGTATAGTTTATTTGCTACCTAAACGCAGCTGCTAGTTTTTAGTTTTTATAACACCTTTAATTTTGAACCTTACATAATATAGTAGTCGCGAAAATATTTAATCGCTGGCAAGTTATTTTATTTGTTGCAAACATTTAGTCGACTTTTAAGTTATTAGTCACTCGGAAAATAATAAGCTCTTATTTTATATTATAGTACCTACTACTATGAAGGTACTTATAACATTAACTATAATGTAATTATTGCTACATTTAATCTAGAAGAAAATTAACAGCAACTCTAAAAACTTGAAAGTTTGCTATAAAGTAGCTGGGACAAAAACCAATACATTGCAACTAGCAACAAGGGTGGCAGTGCATAAATGTAAAGTCTGGCTGTTTAAGTTATCCCGTCTTCTAAGGCTATACATAACATACTACATATATACTAAGTAACATCGCACTTATATTCTCCAAAAGGTTAGGCAAAGGCATAACTATAGTATACGCGTATTTCGCCAGATATGTTTAAGAGGCGACGGGGCCTGCGAGGAATTTGAAAAATAGGTATTTGAAGAAACTATTGCCGTCGCGCTGTCAGTAAGTCTGCCCCCGTAGTGTGTGATAGGGACAGCTGCAGCTCAGACCGAAATTATCACAAAATTTTTGACGAGATCGACGCTTCGTATTCCCCTTTTTTCTCCTCGAAAGCTGAGTCGCTTCAATTATTTTTTACATTAACATTTTAAGAAAGAGTATGTTTAGGTTACTATCATTTTTTTTTAAGCTAAAAACTTTTCTAATTTGTCTGGTAGTTCTCTAATCACGGCGGTAAAAATAGGGATTTTTTGGTAGTTTTTAGAGGGTCATATTTTCTTTACTAATTACTTGCTGAAAAAAAGAAAATGACAGGGACGTGTTTACAGCAGACCTTGAATTTATGAAAAAAAAAATTGTTCTAGAGGCATTATTCAAGAAGAAAAAAGGGGAATACATTTGTATGGAAAATCGCACGCCCTGTTCCCTCTTAAGACCCATGAAAAAGGGGGGCGAAACTAATGCCATTGTAAGTACAGTACCCGTATTTGCACGTCCGAAAAATTTAATTCGTCACATGTTTTGACAGATAAACTAATTTCAGACGGGCCCGTACCATCGTTGACGGACATAGAGGGTAGAACTTCAGAAGTTTGGGAGATTAGCTGGAACAAACGGACAGATAGCGAACAAAAAAACATGTTTTAGGTATATAATTTCAGATAGTTATTTTGACATTACAAACAGACACATTTTAAGTATTTGAATCTTACTAATATTATAAACGCGTAAGTTTGTAAGTATGGATGGATGGATGTTTGTTACTCTTTCACGTAAAAACGGCTGAACGGATTTGGATGATATTTGCACACAGATAGATTATAACCTAGATTAACACATAATATACTTATTATCCCGGTAGTACGTTCCCGCGGGATAATTTCCGACTTCCAAGCGGGCGAAGACGCGGGTAGAAGCTAGTATAATATAATTGTGTTTTGAAAAATATTTACATTCTAAGAGCAAGTTTTTATTAGATCGTCGTTTGGTAATGATATTAAAAATGTTACTTTAAAATAATGGAGGCACGAGTAGCATTAGTTAGTATTTAGGGCAGAAAGCCGCAATCTTGTTGTCTGTTGACAAGACACACCCGACAAGCAATATCTTGTTCTGTAAATACCTTCGACAAGGAACTATAATTCCTGGAAATGGCTGAATTTCGCTGATTTCAAATGCAACTAAATATTATGTATACCTACGGATGGAAGTAACGAAAAATAACATAGAAAATCTTTTATCAAAACATAATACTGGATAGATAATACATGAACACGTACGAATGGCTTTCATTTTGACAATCCAACAACATCCATTGCGTTATTTACTGAGTAGACAAATTTTTCGAACATATGAAGCAATGGAATAGCTATATCAATCAATATGATTCAGATTTAGATTGATAGTCTGTTACGGAATAAGGGTGTTAGCCTTATTGTCTTACAGCAAGCAGGCTACTTTTCATACAGAAAAGAAACGAGTAGATATCTTAGATAAACAAGATGGACGCAATTCCTTATCCTACTAATATTATAAATGTGTGGATGTTTGTTACTCAATCACGCACAAACGGCTGTACGGATTTGGATTAAATTTAGCACCTGGATTAACACATGAAACACATGGGATGTTTTTCATCCCGTGGGACAATTTTCGACCTCCACGCGCGCGAAGATGCTGGCAAAAGCTAAAGAAGTACCTAGGAATGAGCATGACGAAGGGTCTGCCATCTGGTGGTGCAAATCCGAAGTCTTATCGCAATCATTACTTGAAATTCACAATTCACTTTTTAAAATATTCTATATGTTTACCACAAGATTAAAAATGCACCCAATTGACACAGTCCACTGGCACGTCTGCCACAATAGTAGCATATAAGCATATCCTATAGCCGGGTACTGCCCGCTAAGATACAGGCCTAGCCTAGTTTAGGGGATAGTGTTGAACTTATTGTACTTACCTACCTAATGCTAAATTAAGATCTTTAATCTGTATACAGTGCAATGTACTTGAACTTTGTGGTAATAAACAACAATTTATTTATTTTAATTTATTTCTCATTAAAGAAGTGAAAAAAATCACAATTACTAAGTGACAATGTATTGTTGTGTTTCTGGATGCTCGAACATTTCAAAGAAAAATAAATCAAATTCTATTACTTTTCTACGGATAGTACTCACTTTCCTTGGTTACGTGATAAACAATAAAGTGGATAAATGCAGCGAAAAAACATGTGTAATTATGAGTTCAAAACATTTAGAAATTACTTAATAGTGGTAGGTATTTGTAAAAACAGCTAGTTTTGTATCTAGTACTACCTCGTACTATTCAATACAAACAGTTCTGTGAGTAAACATAACCTCAAATAATTTTAGTTAGTTTTCGTTACAGGATATCTGGAGAATTTATAAAGCACAGATATGGTTACATTTTTCAGATAAGCTTGCCTCATTTGAAATTTGCTTTTCTAATATTTCTATTGCAATCACAAAGTCAAAGTCAAAGCATTTAAGTATTTCAAATAGGCACTTAAAAGGCACTTTTGAACGTCAACATTTACATTAAAATAGAATTGATTCTAGTCGCCCCTTCCAAAATGTAGTTTCGTATGGAGAAGAATGGGCAAGAAACTCCACCGTTACGGAGCGTGAGTATTTTGCCATGCCTACCACTGATTGAGCCAAAGAAAATTCAATCTTATGCCAGAAGAAATAAGACTCAACTTTAAATACATAAAGTAATGCTTGGGACGATTAATATCAGTTAGCTTTAAAAAAAATAGTTTTGGTCATCGTATTATGCTTTTAACTCAAATTGTCTTGCGTTATGTTACTCGTTGTATAAGTTCGTGCAAGCTCGCTCGATTTACTCAGAACAGAGCTAGCTCAGCTATGAATGGAATGAATGAATGAATAAATAAAAAACAAAGTGCGTTAATAATGGCTATTTGTCATGGCGCGCAGCATAGAGGAGTCAACTATAAGGCCAATGGGTTAATGTTGTCTACGTAGGCGATGAGCTACGATTCATCTCTGCCTACATAGATTTGAATGTGGTACTCGAAAATAAATAAGGAACATCGGCTGTGATCGGACATAATCGGGTGGTGTCGGTTTACTGAGCCCGCGTTTCGACGTTCTTAATTTGAAATATCTATAGCTTGTTGTCCAGAGGGGTAATTCCTACATTTTTAACCAGCAGGCTTAGCATGTCGCTTTCTATTTCTATGAAGAATAGACAGTGCTTTATCAATACAAAGTGACATTTAGTTTCTCCATTTTTGACATCGCACTGTAGATATTCTTCTACAATCTGTTATTTTGTCTTTCGTTTCTAACAATCTTTGTCTAGGTCCTTATAAATGTAGACTATTTCAGAAGAATATTTCTTCCCAAACTGTCAAAATCACATTGACAACAAACTTTCTATTGGACTGCCACAAAGTATATACCTACGATTAACTACAAAATCATGATTCGTTTAATTAATAGAAAACATAGCTATCTTCTCCTATTGTATGTACATCAACTATACTACGTATTGAATGTTTTTAATTACGGCAATTAGCCTTGTGATAGAAGCAGCGTCATGATACATTTTAAAGCCAAATATGACATTAAAGTTATATTTGGCTTTAAAATGTATATAGGCAATAAAAAATAGACAATAGTAACTCTATTCCTCTAAAATATTTATTCTGTTTTTGTAGTACTCATTATTATTTGGGTTATTTTAAAATTGTACTTTGCACGATTCATTTGTTCATAATTATATTAGAAATAAACAATGTTTACCCTAGTTGCCACAACAAAACACTCGTATTATGTAATACGAGTGCTTTGTTGTGGCAACTAGGGTAAACATTGCACATTAGCACATGTGTGCTAAATATATTGGACAAAAAACACCTAGACACAAAGCGCAAGCGTAGCCAAATTTTCTTTAGAAAAATATAACTTCGACCGCAGCATTTCTTTTGCTTTCATACATCTTAGTAGCCGACATGTCAAAATTTGCTTAACATGGGTGCGCGAGCTCCACGATCTGAACCCACCATCGCTCTTTTACTACCGGGCTACCAGACGCACTGCAGGGTACCATCCGCACTTGGTTGATATCCCGACCAGTCGTACTCAGCGCTACTCCTCCACATTTATTATGCGCACAGCTAAAGTGTGGAACTCTCTGCCTGCGTCTGTGTTCCCTTCCACATTTAAGCCGTCTATCTTCAAACCAAGAGTGAACAGGCATTTTCTGAGCACGCTCGATACATCACAGACCTCCTCCCATCGAGAAGGATGGGCTGCAATCCACCACGCGGACAGAGTGCAGGTTGTAATACGGCAGATGTCTTCGAATCTTGGTTCTAGGCCATGTCGATTTCCTCACGATGTTTTCCATCAACGCTTTGACAGCAGTGGTCATTACCACTGGGACACTGCTTCTCAAAATTTTCTTTCCTCCTAGCAATTTCATTTTTTACGACATTCATCCATAAGTATCCCAAAAAAAATCATTGAAGTGCACCTTCCAGTATTCGATATCTGTATCCAGTTCAGTAAATAGCATTAGACAGAGCTCGGTTTGTTCGCGACGTGTTTGACTAAGGTGCCGAAACGCCTCATATAACTTCGCTACATTACTTCAGATTGATACATCGCTTTGTTTGTGTTACTTGAGGTTTCGGCGAGCATATTTTCTTTTTAGTATCAATCAATAGACTAAAATTACTTTCAATATTTTTGCTTATTAGTCAAAAGACGCACTGCAGGACTTTACTCGCCCGAAGGACCAATCGATATGTTTTAATAATATATTGTTTTCTATAGGCGCGTCGCACGAGTTAATTTTGTTTTTAACGATTTTATAACTGTACTAGCTTCCACCCGCGGCTTCGCCCGCGTGGAGGTCGGAAATTATCCCGCGGGAACGTACTACCGGGATTAAAAGTATCCTATGTGTTAATCTAGGCTATAATCTATTTGTGTGCCAAATTTCATCCAAATCCATTAAGCCGTTTTTGCGTGAAAGAGTAACAGACATCCATCCATCCATCCATACTTACAAACTTTCGCGTTTATAATATTAAGGATTACATACAATTTAACGAATTTAAGTTCATGCTAGTTGCCTATAGAAAATAGTACATTATTTGAAAGTGTCGGTTTGCCCGATTCGAGACAGTAAATTCGCCACAGTAACTAACAAATAAGCCAATATAACTTCGTGAGAATCGCCTACAGAAGATAACATAGTCTCTCCGATATTTTGAGTTATGAGTATTGTTCAGCAGTTTTCTTAATTTCCCTTAATTAACTCATGACACTATTTTTCTTTTATTTTTAAAATGCTTTACGCTCACCTGTCCATACCACGACACGATGGTCCCTACTCAACCCTTCTGTCACCTGCGGATTTTTCAGGCTTTCTCTTACAACCTTCCCTTCTTATCTCGTACCGTCCAGTAATTACTACGAGTACAGAATAATTTGTGAGATTGCAAGGCCGGGTGGTCTTGCAATCTAAGGCCCAAAGAACCTGTTTCCCTCAATTGCCTTATCTGACCATAGGCGATTATAACTGCGGAAGTGCTTGATTAATTACTGTAATTTTGTTCTTGGTTTTGTATAGAATGAGGTATATCATTTTGTACTGCATTCTGAAATGTTACGATTGGTTCCCTCTGCAGACGGGCGCGCTCGCGCCCGTCTGCAGAGGGGAGCTAATCGAGTTGCGCCCCGCAACGCGATTCTGGTGGCGCAATTTCCATGGAGTTTAAAAAAATAATGTTGCACTAGAGTCGCGCTCGCGTCGCGCCTGTTTACGAGAGTCTTTAAGGTAAAGTAAAAAATGATTTGCATATATTGCAGGTACAGTAAATAATATGCGTGATCCTTGTAGAATCTTCCTTATAAATTTAGGGATACAGTACCTATGCATGTCGAAACCTGTCGAAGGTTTAAAAAAAACTTTATCAATGGCAGTTTAAGTTGGGAATCGAGTGCTGATAAGCTGAGATATGTTTGCGAAGGTGAAATCGTCATAAGTTTTTTACTATGGAAGGTTGGGCTCATCGTGAGTCTTCACCCACAAACCCACAATCTGAAAGTCAACATGCAGAGTCCATATTATATTAGTTTTAACAAATCAAACTCAACCAAAACTGAACGAAACTCCAAATAGCACCACAGTCTTATCACCTCGGAGTTAAAACACAAAAAGACGCCACACAATACATCCGTTGACTTCTCAGAATATATTAAAATAGCGCTGATAAGCTCAGGTTGAAGAAATGAGATATCCGGATAAGCTGTTTAAGCAAACCTTAAAGTATAAACATACGTCGCGCAACTTGATAACGGGCGTGCCTTAAAGAGTAAGCAGAAACTGCACTATGAATAAGAATTACGATTCGATATGGCTCGTAACAATGCGTGTGGTGTATTGTTTCAAACACAATATCAAAAAGCTCATAATGTGCTCGGTGTTGAACACTATAGTACAAGTAGTCTCTATAGATACATAATAATTATAATACGGAAAACTTCGTTAATCTTGTCGTAGCCTATCCAGCAGTGTTTGAAGACTAAGATCTTCAACGGGTGCATTCGTCCGTCATGGCCATACGGTGCCAAAACGTAAACACTGACTTTCAGGCTGGTTTATAAATCTGAGGTCACTCAGTGCGCTATGGAGCGGACTATGCTCGGAGTCTCTTTGAAAGATACAATCAGAAACGAAATTATAAGGAAAAGAACTGTAGTTCCCGACATAGCTTGCAGAGCAAACTGAAGTGGTAGTGGGCTGGCTATTTTTGTCTTAGGGCCAATGGCCAGTGGAGCAGACGAGTCCTGGAGTGGAAACCGCGTATAGGCAAACGTAGTGTGGGACGCACCCTAGCTAGGTGGATTAACAACCATAAGAAGGTGGCGGGGACGAATTAGTTGCGAAAGATGGAAGACAGGGTGTTGTGGTGCAGTTTGGGAGAGGCCTATGTCCAACAATGGACTGCGATAGGCTGAGTAGATTAAATGATGTACTATAACAGATCTAGTAGACAAACAGAGGCCGATGAATCTTACAATGATTATCGCCATTTGGCAGATTTCTGATTTCACTAGACTCATTTAGTAAAAGCTAGCCTAGACGATGTTCATGGTACTGCTTAATTACTGTTATTCAATGACATATTCCTCAGAATACATAATTATCTCATTGAAAAACATTCATGTCAGTGCTGACAATCATAGAACAGAATTGAACCAATCGCAGTACCTTGAAAACTGCTTTTCAAATTAATCATTTCGAGGTTTTTCGGCGACTCAGCAAGTACAACTGCCACCTAACAATACAGTATTGTTGCATTGCAGAATAATATTTTAATTGAACATCCGCTCTGACCACGAATGGCCTTTGGTTTTCAGCCATTATGGTACGTGATCTTGTGGTATATAAAATAATATAATAGCATAGCATAACTCAAAATGCAGAAGCATGGTGAGCCCTGTCTTCAGCCAGCGTGGTGATCAGTCCATGCCTTTTTTGTGTGAGAAGACTCCTTTGCGCTGCGGTGGGAAAATAAAAGGATGGCCACTATAGGTCAAAATAGAGAAATTTCTAAACGATTACGGGGGGCACCATTGCATTGGGATACCGGAAATGATATAACTTAGAAAAAAAAATATCGGCTTAGAAAGACATGCTTGAAGATATCACTAGATTTTGTGTGAATTTTGAAGATGACGTATAAGGCGATTTCGCAAAATAAGAATGATAGTAAGACGTCTATGACACGAAACTTGTCATCAATACTAAAGATGGATTTATAAAGATCATAATTATGGCAATTCCCTGCTAGGAATACGTAAAACATTACTCTAATGCATATTAGTTTTCCCTCAAACCTGGGCAATAAGGTACTAGATTCTTTAGGTTAAAGCCAGTTCGCATTTAACAATTAAGTAACGTGAAGTTTTTACTGGTTCACAAGTGCTGGTAATTTGCTCACTTCGTGCCCCGTCTAATTAGTTTTAATTTCCTTTAGTTGACTCCTGCAAGTTGCGCAGATGAGAAGTTTGAAGGGTTGGGCTTTTCATTTATTCTTAAACGTTTTCTGAATAAGAAACTTAAGTGCACTTTGTAAATGCAAATGCATTGTATCGAAGTAGCTTAGACGTGTGGTTATTTCATGGTTTCCCAATCATTCACTTGAAATCAACAATTTGACAATCGAGGAAATGTAATTTTCGGTTTACTTGCTTCTCGAGAGAAATTGGATTTGATCGAATCGATTCGATTGAATCTGAAATTAATTAGTTCTAGCGGCAACCACATGTCGATAAAACAAAGATTTGTAAGCTTGTTGCAATAACTTGTACAATTTCGTATAAGAAATGAAATTGGATTATTTTTTTCTAGTAATTAAATCTTGTTTTCTGTGCACAGTTCAGATAATATGCTTTGCAGGGTTGAGACGATCACTTGATAAAAATCTTATTTATTTTTAGAATCATGATTTATCAACCCTGGTGTTTTGGCCCCTTATTTTTCTTCTCTCATGCAGCTATCAGGGTCAGGGATCATTAAGCGAATACAAACCTCTACACTGAAATTCCAAGCCCCTACAAATTAACAATAACAGAAATATCACAAAACCAGTTTGCAACTACGAGTCATAAAACGCAACCGTTCCGTTTATAAATCAGGAACGTACGTCCAAGAGTTACCACAAAAGGGCAAAATCAAGTACACAATCACGTCACGTGTTGCGCGCGCGCCGTGCCACGCGCGGGCCACAATGGCACCGCTCCTGCGCCCGCGCTCCGCCGGATTAACGGTTGATTATGCACGCTCCAGATTCAGGAAATACTGGCTAAATGGCCGCTGCACGAATGCTGTCTATTGTTTTAGCTAGGATATATTGGTTTGGAATACATATATGAATTCGATTTCTGAGTGCACGCTGAGAAAGTAGTATGCTAGGAATGTTTGAGATTGTTGGAGCTTTGAAGAATGACTTTGTAGAAAAACTGATATCTACAAATTAAGCTTGAGTTCTTTTACTTACAACTGGTATAATAAAACTCATAGCAGGCGATGAAGATTAAATCAACGAACAGAATTTTACGAGGTTCAAGATTTTATCTGACAGAAACAAGTGTCTATTGTGTCTACGAAATTGGTGTTAAAACTCTTGGAGCCGATGTCATTAGATTAGAATATTTTTACATACTATTCAATAGCTTGAAAAACATGTTCTGTGACTTGAATAACAAGATTAATAGCATCAAAGAAATATTTGCATAATAGCGTTGTTTCGGCATCTAATCACCATCGCATGGAAGCACTCAGCATAATACGATAGCAATTTGAAATAAACGGCAACGAACGGGTTTTCTTCGTTCAATTCCAACGCGATTTGGATAAATGAAGGTTGAATAAGAAATGGAATTAAGACATTCTTTTCTAATTCCGAAACTAGATGGTAATATTGAGTTTACGAACAAGCGAGTCCCGCTGGGAACATTTCTGGTGCATTTATAAAAGATTTATCACCGCAGTATTGAAACTTGACTCTGCGGGTAGCCCCTTTATAGTCTTGTGTTTTATTATTATTGGAGTTTAGTGAAAAATTGTGACGCAAAGTTTAATTTATGTTTTTTAAGTAATGATGTCGCCTCAATTATCAATAAAATTGTTAAGGTTGTTTGTGGCTTTATGATGCTATACGAGTATATGGGCTATAGCTTTTTGAAGCGTACAAATTGAATCGAAAAAGTTAAAGCGTTCTGACGGGCACATATCCAATGTTATATGTATAGAATCTTCGATCGAAGTATGGAAATGCATATTTTGCAAATTTTGTGGTATTGCTTGAAAATGTATTTATTGAAAGCTTTTAATTTACTAGTTTATCAACATCTTATTCATCTCAAATGCATTATTATTTATATATGGTTTTAATAAGTGGTCTTTTATTCTAAATGCAGTACCTAATCGTCTTGGAATTTAGATTTTTGCATATTCAACATTTTAACCGGACATTTTGATTTTATTATTTGCTAATGGCGCCAAATGCCCCAAAAGCAAATAGTATTGGTTATCAGGAATGTATTTTTGGACAATCAATAACTATTTGTTTACAATGGGCGTGCTGGTTCGTTATTATCCTTTCTATTCAAACATCATTAACGCCCAAACATTATCGAGGTTGTTTAGTTGTTTTGCTTTCAATAATACATTCATTCTATCTAGTAACTGCTACTTCGAATGCTACTGTTATATTAACATTTAAAACTATGTGTTTAATTTCTTAATTAGAAACAAGAACATCAACCTAATCATCAACTAGCGTTGTATCATTAATCCTTAAAACTATCCAAAAGTGTTTTGTATTCTTACCTGCTCTTTTGCCAACTGGAACCATGTCTTCAAAATTATTGGCAACCGCGAATCCTGGTAATGTTTTGATGTTTTCACACTTATAAAAATGTCATCTAAAGTTATGTTTTTAATAGCACTCTCATCTATGGTGGTCACGGGTTCCACGGATAAGTCAGACACTTGCACAGTTCCCGCGCGGGATTCTTGGAAGTTAAAAGGTACGCCACCTTGGTATACTAATAAGCTGCAGTATCCCAGAGTTATCAGTAAAGCCGCAGCCTTAAGCATCTTGCGCGGGGCCATGCCAGCGGCGGCTGGCGCCAACGCACCGATAAGCTTGCAAAATCCTGAACACCTTTTCACTCATCTGTTGTTTTTCTTATCGAAACACTATTGACAAACAGTGGTCAAACGCAACACTCGAGTCGACGGTGCTCCGGCGCCAAAGAACGGTTATAAACTAAATAAAATGTAGCACAGGCGGCAAGCTTACGCCCGCGCCCGGCCGCCCCCACCACGTGGTGTGAGTGAGAGGAGCGATACGCCTGGCTTCCTCTCTCCGAAGGGTCTACCTCTACCTGCGCGTGCGCCTGCTCCTTCGTCATGCCCGCGGCGGCGACACCCTGTCAAGTGTTCACATAATAGTTATCTACAACATCGAGAATTCGGCCCGAGACGACCAATTTTATGCCCAATCATTTTTAAATTTCTCTTCTCTTGTATAATGATTTTTAAGCTTTTCACGGTATAAGCGTTTAGCATTGGTTTTTATAAAATTGTAGATGTACAGTATAATCAGTGCTCATTGTGCTCAATACTACAGTGGACAATATACCTGAACATGTTCCTTTTATCTTTGTGCTTTGATGGATTTTCTTCTTTGCTTTCCACATACGCATAATATCGGTAACTGTAGAATAGCATCAGAGAAGATGGGCTAGAGGGTCAACTCGTCACGCAGTGGATGCCGGAAGATGGTCGGCTGAATTCGCTGAGGGAGGCCCATGAAAAGTTGGCGTGACAAAATGGAGACGTTCATGGGAGATTGGACAGAGAACGCAACGCACAGGAAAGAGTGGAGATGGCTAGGGGTGGACCCTTTACCCAGCAATAGAACAATACAGTTTGAAAACAATAAGTACATATTTGGAAAATATACATGTAGGTAATTGGGAACTTTTCAAGAATTTTTCGACATCACCAGGTGTTTTTAAGGCCTTGCTGCCATTCACGGTAATAGCAATTTATCCTAATTAGCTGAACCATCAGAACCTTCACGTACAAGATTTTACTACGTCATCGTCCTAATTTGTTTCCATCGGTGGACAATATACTCCATTGTTGGGTAGATGGACGTGCACTGCTCGCAGCCACTCTTAAGTCCGTGGGTGGTAATGAAATTAAGAGCCAGTCATTGTTGCATTAAATTCGACTCAAATTAGATAATGAGAGAAGAAATTGGTTACCAACCGAGATTAATAGCGTGATACCTTAGTCGGTCAGACATAGAGAATTGAAATGAATTAAATTTTTCATTGTGTTATAATTAGACAATGAAAAATTTGAAATGAATGTTGAGTACGTGCATTGTACAAGAGAAGATAATTTAAATCAATTTGAATCATGTAGGGCCACTTGAACAGATGGTCAAGCAAAAAAAATTAAGCACTTACCGGAAACTAAAATAAATTGCAAATTTTAAAATATTTTCAAGCAGTTTTAATACACAGGAGCAGGTTTGCTGAAAATTAATATAAAAGTTTCTCACTATCCACATTTTATGTACGTACTATCATTTACAACGGAAGGACTTTTATATAAGGGACATAAATATATATATTTGAGAGGGGGAGGGGTGAGGGGAGCGGGATATCCCTCTCCCGCAAGGGGGAAGTTTATGTAATGCAGTTTTTTCTATTATTTTTAAATCTAATATTTGGTAATATTTTTGAAACGGTGCAATGATGTCGAAGTCGCCAGACCTACTGGTTCTCTAACCATTTTCATACAATTTTGAGACATAATATAACATGGCATATTTTTTTTATCCATACTAGGTATGCACACGGTATTTTTTTTTTTTTTATAATCAGTAAACAGCGCACTGTTACAAGGTCATGTAACCCACCCAAATGGTTCACTAACAATACAATCTGGCGCTCGGCCGCACGCTCGCTCGCCGTTGCGCGTTAAAGGTAACATAATCTAACCCTTAATTCTACACCAACAATCTTTTGTCAAAAGCAATAAAATAGTGCTAAGTTGAGGTTAAGTTTGATCATTTTTATTACATAAAGTATTTATTTCCTAAACCTGAAACTTCGTGATATTGTTCAAGATAATACTCAATACTTTAATGCATTCCATAATGTGTACATAAAACAGTTGGTATGATATTATAACATCGAATCAATTATGGACCCTGTCGGGCACAGCAAAGTTAATTTTTATAGGAGAGAGGATGAAGGCGCTTTTTGTTAAGAAAAAAAAAAAAAAAAAAATTAAAATAGGTAGTAGCATTTAGTTACATTCGTTTTTATAGTAGTAAGTAAGTATTTATATATTTGGTTTTAAATTATATTTATATATTGTTATATTATTTATTACACGATTTATATTATTAACACCATAAGTACGTTAATAATAAGTACGTTACACAAAAAAAAATATGAAGAGTCTACTACAAGTTCTGTATATAAAAGACGAGCCTTTACAATTAAATGTTTTTAATTGATTTCGCATAAAAAAATATTTTCTTAATTAAGTCGTTAAGTTTGTATAAAACGTTGTAGCAATTATTTCTGACATAAATTGAAAATGGCTAAACCAGCAATATTAATTATTTCTCATTGTTCCGACAAAACGTTCTCACTGCCTATTATTGAGGTCAAATGATAAAACAACAATGAAATAACGTTTCTTAGATTATAGATTTCTCACACTTTCATATTAACTGTGGTAAGAAATTATCATGGTTTTCTCCAACAGTACACAAATATTGGTTGTAGCACATTTCTTTAAATAGGAAAAGTACTTACCTATGGCAATTGAGATTTTAAACAATAATTTCTATGGAATATCAGACAAAGACAATAAAAACACGTACAATTGTATAATTTCTGAAATCAAAACTGAAGTAACCCGATTTAAATTTTATCTCATTCATATTTATTTCTATTACTGTTACAACATCATTGTCACAACCTGTCAATGTCACAGGTTTGGCAATCATTGACAATGGAGCAAAGTGACATCATCTACGAACGCTTCCTACGACAAAGAATGTTATCATAAAAAATGTAACTAGTCTATTCAAACCACAGACATATAAACAGTAGATTCAAACCAATATGTGCTATGTACCTACTAATTCCATGGCCAAGCCAGTTGCTATGAGCCTATGACAATTACCTACCGTAACTTTAAGAACGTTCATAGTCTAATTATATCAGTCTCAATCTGTAAAAAATACCTCTCATTTCCCTATAATTTTGACAAATTTTGGACATGACGGTTGTCGCATTGATGAATGATCTTAAACTTTTTACGGGAGTTGGTCTTCAGACCTTTTTATCAATAATACATTGCACTATCGTCATCATTCTCCAGGGTCAAAGACATTAAATATATTTGTATTGAATCTCTTTGTATGGGGTCGACGCAACATGTTTTTTTCGTCCAGACTTCTAATAATCGACATCACGGTAGTCACCCCCTTTCTGGAAATAGAAATAGAAATCATTTATTTGCCAATAATGTAGGTATACAGATATGATGGTTATTTTGAACAGAGTCCCGATACATTTTACCTTACGGCATGCCAAATTATTTAATGTAATACATTTATTAAACAAAAAACATAAACAGACATAAATAGAATAAGGACAAAAGCATTCCTTTCCTTAGGCAACATAACTATCATTAATAAAAATTCACATATCACTCAAAAACACTCGGAGTTATGCACAAATGTCAACATCAATAAATAAAAAATAAAATATCAGAAAATTTAATTACAAAAATGTCAAACATTTAAATTTAAATTAATTAAGAATTACAATAGAGCTAAAGATAAAAATGTCAGTAAATTAAATCACAAAGGAACACACCATTAACAGAACCATCACACAGTCCATCCATCATTTCTCTACTCTTTCATCTTCCCCTACTCCTTATACACGAATAAAATATAATATATAAAAAAAATATCTTGAAGAAATAATATTAAATCCAAAACAAGATCTTATAAATCAAGCATTGACATCTTTCAACAAAAAATCGATTCCGTGTAATAACCGTTCCCCGATCGGCTTAGAGGAATCCCAATTAAAAGTGGCTCGGCTAAGCCGATAGTTCTGGTTTCTCGTTAATTAGTTATGACCAATTTACTTCTGAATAAAGCCATGAAATGTAAAAAGGTCGCGATGTGGGCGGGCCTGTTTTATGTTGCAATGTCACCGATACAAATTTTGAGGTCATGTGGTTTTACGGACTATAGCTTTTTAGGAATACCTACTACAAGTAAACTAATTAAAATTTTCATATTCTATGGTTACGGCAACTTTTGAAGTGAAAACTTCTTTAGGCGTGGTCTTTGCTCTTTCTGAGTGAACGAAATTGAACCGTCACGCTCGGGTTGATGACGCTGAATCAGTTACTTAGGTACTTGACTCCAGTCGGTCGGATATTTATATAATGCAACTTTCGTTTTTCTTATTCAGTTCAGGTCCTAAGACCATGCCCTGGGTAACACCGACCGTGATAGCTCGTTTTTGCTATATCCAACTTCGCCTGATTTAGCAGAGTAACATTTTAGACTTTGAATTTTTATTTATAGGTAAAATACATTGTCCATAATAAAGTATAGGTACCTACGACCAGTAGCTTCATCCATAATGTGGCTTTGTGGTTTTCAATGAAGTAAATGCCGTCTGACCGCAGCGATTTACAAAGTAAGGTTCCAGCTACAAGATGGTATTATTGTAAAGGTATTGTAGGTGGTACTGTTCATTGACCTCGTAAATTCATCCTTATTGGATAAAACATTATATCAGCAAAGGTACGCAAATTTGATCTTTATTTACCAATGTGATCACTATTACCTGGCAGAGGTAATAGTGATCGCATTATGGACTTAGTAGCAGAAAGGACAACAAAAAAGTTATTGCTATACAATTAAAAATATGGAGACCGATTTACAATAGGATCGACAATCAACTCGAGGTTATTATAGGATATACACAGTTGACACGTTAACGCCTGGGTTTTTAACTTTTATTCCAGACATGTGCAAAGCTCGTATCATTACCATAAAATGTAATTTTGAACGTTCCCATCTGTTTTGACACACACAGTTTCTAGACTTGCTAGAAAAATGACTATATGTGTGTGAACTGAATATTTTATTACTTGAAAGTTTCAATTGGATTATTGACTATCTACGAAGTAAAGACAAATATTCTTATCCATTTATTTACCGTCGAATATTTTCTTCTTTTCGGTCGAATTTTGTTTATTTCTATTAATGTGAAGATACTTTCCAGTAGAATCTCTTATTTCAACAGACACATTGTAGAACCAAGTTTGATAAACTCTTGACTTTTGAACTTCCGGATCAACGAAAATCAACATCCAAACAATAATTTCAAAGCAGACCTTAATTTTCTGGAACACACGCACATATCGGCACAAATAATCGAGCATTGAGCAGTGAGAAAGCCCAGAGCTCATCACTAATTGCGGAAGTATGTTGTAATGAGCATCGCACACGCCAATGCCGACGCAGCGTGGGAACAATAATAAGCCGACTATTTTTATCGATAGCCCTCAATTGTGAAAGTATTTGAACAAAAGCGCTACTTGTAAGTTGTGCCCAATGCCGAGCGGTGTCCATCACTAATTCTGTAATTGCTAATAGATATTATGTTCCGTTATTCGGAATTTCTGCAGTTACGTCTCTAGATTGTGGGGCGCTTTTGGTGTTTGACACACATATTTAAGTGGTGATTTTTTTTCTTTTCATTAATTGATTTTATCTTTCTAACGTGTGGGCAGTATTTATGTATAATATATTGCATTTATAAGACAGCGGTGGTGGCCCAGTGGTGCCCGCTGCAACTTACGACTAATAGTAAAGGAAAACATCATGAGGAAACTGGCATGTTCTAGAACCAAAAATTCGACCGCTACCAACACGCATTGAGCCCGCGCCGCGTGTTGGATAACGGCCCTCGCCATCTCACAGTCAGGAGGTCTGTGCCGCATTGGGAACTATGTAGGCTGATTATGTATTATGTATTGATTTTCTAGGATGACATTTGGACCCGAACCAATCAGCTGGAGGTGATGCGAAAGAAGAATGACCAAGCTAAATGACAACATGAAAGCTTCAGGTAGGTATTTGCTAATTTAGTTGCAAAGGCATGTCGCTGCTAATAAAAAACAGCGTAACTATCCACTTGAAAGTCTTGGAGAAGGAGCTTAGTATGCCTAACTATGATACCTAAACTCACCTCAGATAAGAAAGCCAATTCTCGTAATTAAAAACGTTCAAAATCTAGTCGCATTTCAGTGACAATCAAATGTCAAAAATGTATGAAATATCGATATATTTTTGACAGATTGAAACTGAGATCATATTTTAATCACAACATCATTGAAGACACTCTGAAATTAAGAAAACTTTTTTATTCAATTACCTTCTAAATGTCGCTGTCGTGAGCTAAGTTTTGTATATGAGTGTCGATGGCTGTAAATGTAGGGGGAGACCACATAGACGATGGATGGACTGTGTGTGAATGATGATATGGTTTAAAATGCGGTGATTACCGAGATGATGACTAATAGAGAAGTATGGGAGAAAAACACATGTACCTAGCGCCGACCCTAAATAAATTGAAATAAGGGCAGGAGAATGAAAAAACCGGCCAAGTTCGAGTCGGACTTGCGCACGAAGGGTCTAAATGTTTGTAAACGCACCCACAATACAGGAGAAATTCCTAGTTTGGGGCAACGTTTTTATAAAAATATATATTTATATATAAACGGCAAAAAAATCATGTCTGTTGTATGGGAGCTCCACTTAAATATTTTTAAAGTGAATATAACGAAATATTCTGTGAATATTTCAAGCGTCTACCTGTTGCCGTTATCAATATCGAGCAAAAACGAGCTAAAAAATCTCGTTTGTTGTATGGGAACCCCTTAAATATTTATTTTATTCTGTTTTTTCGTATTTTGTTGTTATAGAGGCAACAGAAATATATCATCTGTGAAAATGTCAACTGTCTAACTATCATGGTTCATGAGATACAGCCTGGTGACAGATGGGCATCGGAGTTTTAGTAATAGGGTCCCGTTTTACCCTTTGGGTACGCAACCCTAAAAACTGGAGGTTCACATGATGCAAATATCCAGATATTTCCAGAAACAAATCTTGCTACAATCAGAACGGATACATTATTCAGAATCAACGAATACCCGTCTAATAACCACTCTCAAAGAGTCCATCACTTTCAAAATAAAGCAACACTGATTTTATCTGCAGCACATAAATTTCGAAAGTCTGGTACACACAGATGCTATCAACACATCAATTCCGCTTGTTTAACCTAGCTTTATGTCAAAACTTAACTATTATTTAGTATTGAACCGTGCTCACCGTGAGGTTCAGTGGAGCGGTCATATCTGATCTTGTAAGACTTTATTATTTTTATGCTTGAACAAGCTTCAATTAATTGAATTATTCGATGGTAGTTTAACGAAGGGGTTTTATTAAACGGGCCTTATAAAGTTTGAAGAAAAAAAGGAAAATATAAATGTTTAAAAAGTGTCCATGGAGATTCTTGCCCGTTCTGGTCTATAGTTAGGTACCTACTACACTTTGCAATTTAGCCTCATGTTTTTCACTAACCGACTCCTTGACAATAGGTACTAAAATGCCTGTGAATTCGGGGTCCTCCGGGTCGGGGGCCTCGGGGTACTCAGGGAAAAATCAGAATGGTTTACTTGAAATATTACAAACCTGACAACTTAGTCCGTTGCTAACTTGTCAGTTCTATTAAGAATTTTACCTTTGTTCGAAATTCAAAAACAGTTCTCTGGCTGGCTGGCGGTAAACCGTGTTTTGTTTGAGACGGTTTGAGTTTGAGAATGGATTTTTAAGGACTTTACTTGTTTTGCCAATTAATTAGTCAGAGTAATTAATTGGCTACGCCATGACCTTGGTGACAGATTAATGCGTTTCTGCGAACGTTAAAACTGGAATATATCCTAATGGCTTATTTGGCCACTCGCACGGATTACTCGCCCAAATCGGGCGATTGTCACTTTTAAAATTATGTGATATTTTGTACAGGCGAGTCGTATGACGTTCATCATCATTTCAGCCGAAAGACGTCCACTGCTGGACATGACATTAATATATTTGAATTGAAATTGTCGATTCACCTAGAATCAAAAATTCCAGAAATTCGTTATAAGCTTAGCTAATTACAACATTTTGTATTTTTAACCGACTTCAAAAAGGAGGAGGTTCTCAATTCGTCGGAACCTTTTTTTTGCTTTTTTTTTTATGTATGTTCCCCGATTACTCGAAGATGGCTGGATCGATTTGGATTTTGTTTTTTTTTTTTGAAAGGGTATACTTCCCAGGTGGTCCCATGATCATCAAGTCAGGATCTGATGATGGGATCCTGGAGAAATAGAGAGAACTCTTCAAATGTTATAGGTACACGAAGCGATTTGGGTATTTATTGGAACAGTACTTTCTCGGAGTAGTCCCATTTCAATTTGGTGAAGATCTGATGAAGAACTTTGGAGATAGGCAACGGAACTCCTCAATAAATGATAGCAAATGGACTGGGATTGCTGAAATCTCATGTCTGTCTATTGCTTACACCAGTTCATAACATAACATCACGCCGGTATGCTGTGAAGGGGTAAGCACATGTGAACCACTAAAAAGTGAAAAAAAAAACTTTTTCCAAAAAAAAACAACCGACTTCCAAAAAAAATACTACAAAGTGAAAAATTACTTTAATTTCGGAAGGCGGTGACAAAAAATTCAAATACAGCTCCAAAGACACCGACTTCCGAAATTAAAGTTATTTTTCACTTTGTAGTGTTTTTTTTTGGAAGTCGGTTGTTTTTTTTTTGAAAAAGTTTTTTATGTAAGTAAGTTAGTAAACTTTTTCGTGCCAGTTGCCTAAAACTTATTTCTGGAATTGTCGATTCACCTACAAATAAATTAACTTCGTGCGAGTTGCTTACAGAAAATAGCTATTATCTATATTATTTAAACGTGACGATTCGCCCGATTCGGGAGGTTTAATTCATGCGAGTCGACTAGTAAGCCATCTTGAAAATGCTCAAACAGGTGGATTTTTAAACCAGTGTATCTCTTTAACCGTAAATAATTTTGAAAGCAAAAAAATATATGATATTTTCAAGTCTTTTTTGCATAGAGTGATGGAACTCAAAACATAATTAAACATACTATAATGCATCAAAAAATCATCAAAGTCACCTCTTAATTATCTTTAAAACCAGTTTATCCCTTCAATAACAATTTTAATAAAAAATATACCATAAAATTCCAAATGTCAAACTGCATCCAGTGATGGATTATTTATTATTAAATAGTTAATATCTAATTTTATACGGTTTTATTTGCATTTTACGACAATGCTTACTCATTTATTATTCGAATTCTTTACAACATATATTAAACCGTATCGGATCGCAATAAGAACTATTATCGCTCATAACGAGAATATTTAAAGTTACCAGGGCCTTAATCAACCATAATCAGATTATAATTTCAGTTCAACATGAAGTTTGTAATTGAAATTATGATGTTATTCCGTTTCTTTGAAAGATGTTATGTCGGTAACCGCCGTTTATGCTTAGATTAAAAATGTATTATGGTAACTTTCTTGTGTTTTCAGAAACAATTACACATAGGTTTGTTTATGTATTGCGTGATGAAAGTGACACTGCTGGAGATATTCCCCTAGAACTCCTTATCTTAACATAATTATCATTAGAATAGCATGTCTTACTACTTAGCTGATGCCCATGACTTCGTCTGTGATCTAGGATGAAAAGTATCCTACCCAGGTCATGGTCAATCTGTAGGTAATCTAGAACTGACCTTTTCAGTAATATTGGACAAGCTTTTATAATCAACTGTGTATCTCGCTATTGGACTTTTATAAGGTTACTTTATTTATTTCGCTAGGGAATACAGTGTACTTCTAATAATTTTTTTTAGGGTTCTGTACTCGAAGGTTAACCTACGGGAACCCATTACTAAGCCTCCACTGTCCGTTCGTCCGTCTGTCTGTCAGCGGACTGGATCTCATGAGCCGTTTTAGGTAGACAGTTGGGATTTTCACAGAATGTGTGTTATTATTGTCGCTATGACAAAAAATAATACAAACAAAAAGAAAAAGTGTTTTAATAAAAACAGTGGCACTCCGGGAGTGCCGACAAAAGCGAAAACTTTTATCGTCAATACAGGATTTCACATTGGGACCTTGGGTCCTGATTGCTTTCAGCAAAAAATTATAAATGAGCGATCGACTTCAGCCATTAAAGGTAACAGCACAGATTTTTACGATAAAAATACAAAGGGAAAGAAAGAGCTATAAGAATTAGAATTTCCTAATGAAAGATAGGGACTTTTCCAAATACATCAACACGTGACTCATCCTTGTGCTCGTTCACCCAACCTCCATTTTAAATAGACCCCTGCGGTGGCTCATAATCTGATATGATGCGAGTTTCACGCTTTTTGTTCACCGAAAAAGTGCTCAACGCGCCTAAAGAAGTTTTAACTTCAAAAATTAAGTAGTGTTAAATATTATACGACGGTACGGTATTTTTCGTGTGCGAGCCAGACTCACACTTGGTTCGTTTTTCTAGTCGTCATCTAGGCGATTACTTTTTGTTCGGGACAAAGCAATTTGTGGGACATTTGTAACATTTGTTGTGGATGTAAAAAGTGTCAGAGATAGATGGCCAATACAAGTGTCCTTTTACGATATTTGATGTCCTATCATAAGTAGGTACCTACTACTTACGTGACATTGGTAAAATTGTGGAAGACTTGACCACAAAAGCCAGTGAATTGAATCAAGATTAATTAGAGTCACAATAGTGAAGTCATTAGAAGCAAAGTTCTTGAGTTGGTCCTCAGTTTGTGTTGATTGTATGTAAATTGTTTTTGCTTTTATATGTTTTATTTTCTCTTCTACTCTTTGTTAATGTCCCGTAGTCCAGGCCGTATATCGGATATAGCGGCCAATAGCAACGGAGGCCAGTTTCCAAACTCCGGGCTGGTACTAAGAATATCCTAAGGGAAAAATCCAATAACACTTGGCCCGACGGGATTCGAACCCAAGACCCATGGGGCTGAGCAGTCGCGCTTGCAATCACGAGACCAACGGAACAGTACCTACATCTCATTTTACCTACATTCCTGCAATATTTTTATCCAACGAGGCGACGCACGCTTTACTTGTAGTTACCAAGTGTACAAACACGCTGAGTTTGTGTGGAAGAAACTTTAGAAATAAACAAGCTGCGTTAAAGAACTTCATTCTAAAAACGTACAACAGTGTTGTACGTTTTTGGAACAAAGTTCTTTAACGCAGCTTGCGGTAGGAATGAAATTGCAGAAATCGTCTCGTAAGGAAAAAAGCGTTTTATAGAAAGAGACAGAGAGAGAGTGAGATTGTTTTAGTGGTATTCGAGAGTGCGGAAGCCAATAGTGAAGTCAAAATGAAAATGCAAGATGGCGGCTGTGAAAGTGTAAAATTTTTCATCATGGACATCCATGATGAAAAATTTTGCCCTCAAAAATCATGAAAAGGACATCCTTTTCATGATTTTTGAGGGTGCTGAATGAAGTCTTTAAAATATTCACACCTTATTTTGGCCTTTATCGGGCCAAAATAAAGTGTGAGTAGCTATTTTAAAGACTTACGTTACATTTGAAGTTGAACCAAAAGCGAAAACTGCGGTCTTGACTCCCTTCGACCCCTTTATTTAATTTTCTATGTTTTACTTCTTGTTATACTTACATAATTATATATTTACATAAACGGTCAAATAAATAAATACGATTTGAAGTCCTTTTACAATAGATAGCGGTTTAGTTTTTGTTATGATAACACACAGTGAAAGATAATGTTATTGTGATAGTTTAAAAACGTAAGATCATTTGTTCAGTTCAGACCCACCTACACCTGCTAAGTTTAACGTAACATTCCATATTAATGGATCAATTTCACCGTAAAAGCTGACCATTAATGTATTATCTAGCTTTAAATTGCTCGTAAAAAACCTAATAAAGCCAAATTGCTGTAATGTCTAAACATGACTAGACGAAAATTTGATCGCGTGACGACCATGTAATGTGGAGAGTTTTAAACTATTGAACTTATGTATAGGTACAGAGTGACTTTGAAAACAATATACAAAATTTGAGGCGGTGTTCTACCCATCAACATGTGGGACAAATGTCAAATTCACAATAAAAATCGACCTTCTTACACAAAAAACAACTAACTTCCAAAAACACTTCAAAGTGAAAATAACTCTAATTTCGGAAGTCGGTGGCAAAAAACTAAATTACAGATCCAAAGACACCGAAATACAGACGAATTTAAAATCACCACCTTTTTGAAGTTGGTTAAAAATGGTCCAATCGGGAAGCTATGTACCTTTATATGGTTCAATCCTCAATATGGATCACTGTTATCTGAAATTAATTAAGTTTTAATTTAATTTTAATATTTGAAGGTCGATTTTTTTACTAAAAAATATGCAAAAACGCTGATTTTCAGACGTCTAATTTACTGAATTTGTTTCTTAAAAAAGTTTTTATTTTATTAAATAGAAATCTAGATATAATCAACAACATAGGTACCTGTTTGTTTAAAATATCTGGAAGAAAATTTCTTACACTTAACAACACTATAATTATGTACAAGTTTGTTTGAGGCCTTCCCAAGCTGCTAATGATTTAATTATGTCATCCCTAATAAGGCGTATTGAACTTAACATGCAAATGCAAGCCAATACTTCGGTCCAATCAATCATGTACCTACACAGCCATACGTAGCCCCTTTGTACACATATCAGCCTGCAAGTCGATGACCCATTCACTCAATTGACTCTTTCAACTCGCACGGCTCACGAGGAGCCGATGCTCTCGCATACACTCATGTATCTGTTTGTAAGTGAGTTTGTTTGATCATTGGATGCACTTAAACGACCATTAATAGTGGTATGTCCATCTTATGATCATAGACACAGGTGCTACTGTGTTTAAGTGATTGATAAAGACCTCACTTCACATCTACATCGTCATGTTTTTAAATATTTTTAGCTCAGATAGCGTGTTTAAATTGTCATTAGGTGGTGAGGTGGTGTCTTATTTATTTTGATCTTGACTGAGCGTTTAATTGTTTAGGTATGAGCTTTGGTGTATTTATTTTTCACATCAGCAATGACCCATCCACAAAGATCCTTCACAGATTGATATCCTGTCTTATCAATCAGAATCTGATTCATTTTGAAGGGTATCTATTGCTAAAAAAAAACTTTATATGTACGAAAAATGTAACGCGAAACGAATGTTGTTAAATTGTCAAAATGAAAGCCATTTCTACGGTTAGTGTGTTACACAATTACCACTTTCCTTTGTTTTATCATTACCACGCTGTGCCTATCCAAGAATTTCAATGAAGAGACCATCCTGATGTAATGAACCATCTTGTTGAATATTGATTATAGAAGTCCACGAAGGTTCAGATAAGTCACTTAGGTAAGTAGTAAATAGACGATTCAAAATCTCTCTCTCACATCACAATTCCATATGGCATCTGCCAGCCGTATCTGAAATAATGTAGTACTTGCAACCGGCGTGCATGTATGACCAGATGTTTGAACGTAAACGAGGCAAAAGGAGTATGTGAGGATCGTAGCAGATGGCGTTCTGTAGTTTGTGAAAAAGGCGTGAGTTTGTGTAAGTATGTATGCATGATGCCCATATTTCATGCGCGTTCGCCAGTTAGCAACGACGCTCTAATACAAACGGAAGACCTTAATCTTACGCGTACTATCCAAACAGTGTCTCCAAAACAACATTGTGGGAAAACATTTTCGTATCGGATGTCGTACATTAACGCATTAAAACGATACATTACACGCCACTTATCCGCACTTGCGGCAATGGACAGATTGGTGACGTCCGGCCCGATCCGACCCGTCCCGACCATTATCCAATTTATACGAATTTGCACCGAGTGACGGTGATCTGTTTATTGTAGATACATTACCGCTTAGTGCTTGGCTGATTGAGTTATAAAAGATACGATTTAGTGAGGAAGATTGGAGAGGATTTGCAAAGCTTAAGA
This sequence comes from Antitype chi, assembly GCA_947359405.1. Taxonomy (NCBI): domain Eukaryota; kingdom Metazoa; phylum Arthropoda; class Insecta; order Lepidoptera; family Noctuidae; genus Antitype; species Antitype chi. The sequence continues at coordinate 17,106,203 of OX375812.1, forward strand.
CTTGTGCAGAAAACCAAAGTGCTAGGACGGTTTTTAATGTAGAATGATTTTTTAATTCTTAGCTGTAGACTTTTTTGTAATTGAATTGTAAAAAGCTGCTACCCTCTTGCCTTATGATCAGAGATCGGATATTCGGATGCATATTTACCTAAAGATAATTTTTAGCTATGAAAGTATGGAAGCGGCTTTTTAAATTATTTAAAATATTTTTTTAAAACCCCGGGATTCTTGGATTGCATAACTATTCAGATGTGTATTAATTTAAAATTAATGTTTAACCCGGTACAAATATGTGTATGTACTGGAGGAGGGGTGGTTTGTATAAGTTAAAACAAAAAATAAACAAATTACTCACCTAAATTCAGATTTTCTCGATACAAAAGCGCATTCCATGTTAGCCAACATCTCAACTTTAGGTGAATATGCATCCGAATATCCGATCTCTGATGATGATTTAAGACCGAGGGACCAAGACAGTTAATTGATTGTTTATATTACTACTCAATAAAATACTATTTAGATGACAGTTCTATAATTCCGCCTTCAGATATGCATTGTTTGACACTACTGTATTAATTTCAGTAATTGTTTTATTTTTTAGACATTTCTGTTTTATCATCATTTTTTATTTTTGACATCTGTTAAATAGACTAATAAGACTTTTTCGATACAAAAGCGCATTCCATGTTAGCCAACATCTCAACTTTAGGTGAATATGCATCCGAATATCCGATCTCTACTTATGATAGTGCTAACTACCGCTATGTAGGGTAGGCCACTGCCATAGAAATATCTTATTTTATGGTCATCGCCGTCAATGGACATCTGCAATACCTACCAGAAGTATTGAAAGTGTGTTGTCCACCCTGAAGGCTAAGTTGAAATTTCTCATGTAACAACCTACTTTTGGTGTGAGAAAGAGATACGAAACTGTGACCAAGGATTCATGATTTTTAACCCAGAAACATGTGCTCAAAAACATTGCTTTTCTGTTTTTTGGTATCCTATGAAACATTTCTTCGCTAGTATCATGTGCTGTGTTCATGTGCCTATGGTACAGAAACGTGGTCGCTAACAATGGGCCTTATCAGAAGGCTTAAAGTCACCCAAAGGGCAATGGAAATGACTATGCTCGGAGTTTCCCTACGCGATCGAATCAGAAATGAAGAGATCCGCAGAACAACCAAGGCAACCGACATAGCCCGAAAAATTGGCAAAATTAAGTGGCAGTGGGCAGGGCACATTGCTCGCAGAACAGATGGCCGATGGGGCCGAAAGTTTCTGGAGTGGCGACCGCGTACCGGAAGACGTAGAGTGGGAAGGACTCCCACAAGGTGGACCGATGACCTTATGAACGCCGCGGGAATCCGCTGGATATGGGAAACACAAGACCGGTCGAAGTGGAGGAGCCTGGGGGAGGCCTATGTCCAGCAGTGGACGTCTTTCGGCTGAAATGATGATGATAATGATCATATGCTCTTATGTTATACTCTAAGAGATAATGTCTTGGCTGCACTACGACGAGCTTGTCATGGAGGCAGCCTTGAGATCGAACGAGAGTAGGTACAGCGCTGTTTCAAACTGTAAATACTAATGCAGTTATGGCCGTCAACAAACTCTAGGCTTTACAGTCTAGTCCTCCCGTTCCTGTTTCGTAAACGACATAGCCCCGTGGTATAAATATATGTAACGGTAAAATGTTTTTTTTAATAACCGAGGTAAATTTTACCGCTTGGGTCTTCAGAATCATGTACTGAATCAATGGTACCAGGTTGCGCGTCGGTGTCCCTGGTACCCTGTATTATATTAAACATCTTTAATACATATATTTTTTAAATTTTATCATCATAAACTAGAGCTTAAAAAATTAAACTTAAAACAGTCAAAGCAGATAGCAAAATACTTAAAGAAAATCTCATTTAATAACCATTGCTGCACTAACCTATCATAAGGTCACTGCAGTAAATACAGCAGGATATTTACGATAAAAACAACAATAACAAACAGCGTTTAATCGAAAAAAACTAATTTACTTACAAATGAAAATTACAGCAATAACAATTTTAATTAAAAAAGTAATAAAATTCTAATTGAAAAAATTCATTCAATCGCTGTGCAACTTATTGACTCCACGGCAAATTGCCGTTGCAGTATTTAAATTAAAAATGTATGAGTACTTTGGTATCCATTTGTACACATACTGCCTTAAGATTTAAAAATACCCAATAACACGACCAAGGAATCGAATCCAGGTTCTCGTGACCAGCGGTGTAACATTTGCAACCACAAGACCCACAATCAGTTATTTAGATCAATTTAATTTGCCTAGGCTTTGCCCAACTATGTTAGGGTCAGATTCCAGTCTAACCTGACCTGACCTGAATACCAGTAATTAACATAGAGCAACTTCTTATCTGACCTCCACAACCCAGTTAAGACTGGTTGTAGAATTTTGGGTTTCTCACTAGCCGTAGGTAACGACTGTCAAAGATCCATGAATGACAGCCGGGACCAATGGCTCAACGTGCTTTCCGAGGCACGGCCCCTCCGTGCTCGCTAGGTAATGAATGGTCACCCATTCACGAACAGACCGCGGCAATGAGTAGCTTTACCCTGTGTGGCTTTATTTATTTAAGAGCCCCTTCGTTTAGATCGTTCATTATTTTAATTCGATCCATCGAACTATAAGTAATTTAAAAATCCAAAAATAATCCGGGACTTCTTTTTCCAAACACATTAAATCCCTGATTGACAGTTCTCGAATAATAAATACTCCATATTTTAATTACCACAGCCTACATAATAAGTTGCGGCGTGTTAATCGCATTAAAAAAGAAATGTTTCGTTACACTTTGTAAAAGGTACGTTCCATTAAACTGGTTCTGGCCTAACTAAGAGGATTTGGATTTAAATGACACTAGTCCGACATTTGCTGTGACATGAGATTGTTGGGATTTAATTTACTGATGTTAATTTGATTATTTTGATACAAGTAATGTATGTAGACGATGCCGTTGTTTTTTTTTTGGATTGGTAGTACCTTGGTGGTGGTTTCTTGAGGCTAGTTTATGAAGCAACAATTATTGTTATCTGTATTGGTTGGGTATTTAAAAAGCTTTTCAGCGCTGGAAGGGAAGATTTTTTGTAGTAATTATGTACCTACCCATGTTCAAGCAAAACATGTGTAACTTCTATTTTTTTTTTCCATAAAACCTGATTTTACCAATGAAACTTATCGCGATCAGTACATCGAAACAGTTTTCAACAGCTTTATGACACTGACAGCAGTGACAGCTCTTGAACCCGGTTTTTATGAGTTGATCGCGTTCAGTTTCATTGGTGAAATTCGCCTTAAGTACCTATAACCTAATTTAATTCACAACAATTTATTTAAATTAAAGTAAAACTAACCAAAAGCTGTTGGCATCTGCATCACTGATAGTATTTTTTTTTTATTAACAGACTTAGTGACCCGAAACGATAACGTTAAAGGATGTAGCTGAATACCAGTACTTTATATGAAGCGACTGCCTATCTAACTTCCACAACGCAGTTAGGTACTAGGTTATAGGTTCCCCTTTGGTAAAACTGGTTGTCAGACTTTTAATCTTCTCATGATCCGTAACTACTGCCAATGATCTATGAATGACAGCCGAAACCAACGGCTTAACGTGATTTCTGAGGCACAGAGGATCTTGATATGTAAAGGTTACCCATTCACGGACCCGTAGGTCTGTTAATACTTAGCCACAAGCTACAAGCCTCTCTGATATGATAAAGAAACGTCCCTTCAAAATAATTCCTCAAACACCCACACATAAAGTAGTAGTATGGTGACCTCATAAAGACCACACTAAGACTGTAGAACAGACAACACTAATAAATTATAGGAATACTTTTGGCCGCATATTAATCGCAAACAAAGTGAAAGGTGACACGACGACCGAATACCTGCTGAGTCTAAATGTCCCAGGCCGGACCAATTAGAGGTGCGCCCAGTAGGGAGCCCCCTCTTGTTTTAGACCATAGACACCATAAAGGTACCTACTACGTATTTTTTAATTCGATGATTTAGATAAAGGTTGGGACATATTTTGGCTGCAGTGTGGGCGGGTCCCAAGATATTATCGTGGGTAGTATGTTCAAACTAATTGTTGAGCATTGAATTATGGGTTATTAAAGCTGTTAATAGGAGATTATTGTAATAAATTTGGATGTATTGCTATTAAAATTTATGTTGGTATTTAAATTAGAGTAAGTAGCACCTATGTCCCTTGTAATTTTAATTATTAATCTATTATAAAAATCTGTCCATAAAAAGCTGTTTTAAATCAAGAGGTAGCTACTTTATTAAAAATGGTGTCTATACCGTGCCAGATTCTGGGTAAAAGGAACATAAACCAGCACCCTAATATCTGAATAATTTTGAAGGAACAGGGGATATTTTCGACAAGTTGATCTGCTCAACATCGTGAATAACGCAATGAATATTTTTAAACTGAGTTGCATTACTTATAGTGTGTTACGAAATTACTTAGTTACTTACTTAACTCTGGGATACCTAAAACCTAAAGAACTGAGTCTTTATTGTGGATCGTAATTCATTTAAAAAAAATTAGACTTAATTAGGTACCTATATAATTTTAAAACATAACCATGGACAAAATATTATAATTATTTTTCTCGGAACATCCATGTATTTGTGGATATACAGGATGGCAAAAATTCTGCGCTAGGGGTCTAGAACCAAGTGCAGAATTAGTGGTTGCAGTTTACGCATCGATGTCCCCTGCCTAAGAAGTGGGTGGTTTGAATATAGGTAAGACGAAATATCTACGTAAAAAACTTCAAATAAGATACTGGCTTTCTACAAAATATAATTTTTGATAGGATTCGTGAAATCCCCAAACCAAAAGACTCAAAAGCTTTTGTTGTTTAGTCGGTAAATCCCCGAATACGTTCGATTTTAAAAATCCAGGGTTTATTTCCCTCTAAGGGCCTAAGTAAGATTTAGAAAGAAAAGTTAAGCAGCCCTGAAAAAAGAAATCCTACTGTGTTAAAGTTTTCTTTTTGCTTTGATTTATCCATCTTTAAGTATACTAATATTATTAAGAGTTAATCTATTCTAATTATGAAGAGGTAAAGTTTGTGAGTTTGTGAGGTTGTAGGGGGTAATCTCTGGATCTACAGAACCGATTTTGAAAATTCTTTTACCAATTGAAAGCCACGTAATTTTTGAGTGTTATAGGCTTTATGTTAACCCGAAAAATGAAAAGACTTTTTCGTGGTCGTCGGATTTGCAAAGTAAGTCGGAGAAAAAACGGTCGAAAGAAAACGTTTCTTACGAACGCTGCCTTAACGATGAGAGATGTATGATTAAGTTCTGGAGAAAAGTTGTAGAGCTTGATAATGCCTACAAAAAAGTTGGCGATAGCATATTGTGTCTAAAAAAAAAAAAGTTATCGTTAGATCATGTTTATTGGTCAATTATCATTTCAACAATTATGAATTCATCAAAATAAGTAAATTTATCGTCTCAAGTATTTAAAACAAAAGACTTTTCCATTTTACTGCATATACTCGTAATTTGGACGAATGGTTAAAGAGATAATACGACATAGGAATGAAACCGCGACCGTGTCGTAATCTATTGAGTATTGAGTGATATAAAAATGTTTACCGCCTAACACTGTGGGCTCGGGTCAGCTAGTTACTTATAAAATTACTGAAAAACATATATTTTTATGAGAGCAGTGGTGGCCCAGTGGTAACGGCTGCGACTTACGAGTTGTAGGTCGTGCGTTCGAACCCAGCCAGGCGCATTACTTTTTGTAAATAATTTCATCGCCACTGCTCTCAAACGGTGAAGGAAAACATCGTGAGGAAACCGGCATGTCCTGGAATCAAAAATTCGAAGACATGTGACATCTACCAACCCGCACTGGGCCCGCGTGGTGGATTACGGCACAAGTCCTCTCACAGAGAGGAGCCCTGTGTCCCAGCAGTGGGAATGTTATAGGCTGAGTATGTATATATTTTTATAATATAACTTTAAACCTGTATAGTAATAAACATTAATAAACGTGAAGTAGAGTTATGTCAAACTTAAACTTCGAAAAATTTTTGGTTCACCTGAGGCTAATAGTTAGGGTATGTAAGGAAGTAGCGTAGCAGTGCCGTTTTGTAGTTTCTGCTTACCCCCATAAGCTTTAGTTTATGTATGAAATAGATATAGTTGTTACTTTACTCCGCATTTTTAATAAGGTTATTAGGTTTTCAAATGATTATAACATAACATGTTAACACGCCAGTTTTCTTCGAAGATTTAAGCAGAGGTGTACAGTCATCCAAATAGAGAAGTTACCAGGTTAGTCGGATATAATTGAAGTTTGCTACGAAACCGATGGATGTATTTGACTGAAATTTAATTTAATTGCAATTAAATGAAAGGAAATTTAAAGCTCACATTATAAGTAAACTTTGTAAACTAGCGTATTACAAATTAGAGGATTATATCCAAGATAAGAATGCTTGGAAACATGCTGGTCCTGCTCCATAGGACAATCTAGAGTCTAGACAGGTCAAACTGGTTGCTAATTGAATTGTATAATTAATTATATTTATGACATTGATTTACACTCAGTGATTATTTTAACTCACACACTGACTCATTACTTGTTAATATTGTAGGAAAATCGTACCAATACTTACTTTTACAATGTTTGTAAATGTGTGAACACCATGTATCTATCACAGAATTAATTTATCTGTATTGCTTCAATTTGATTCTGTTTACCTATTTTGGTATGGTAATTTTATTCTGGGTGCATCGTTTTCACACATAATCATATAATGAATGTAAATATTGTACTTGAAACATTTTAAAAGAGTAACGGTGGAGTTTCTTGCCCATTCTTCTCCATACGAAACTACATTTTGGAAGGGGCGAATAGAATCAATTCTATTTTAATGTAAATGTTGACGTTCAAAAGTGCCTTTTAAGTGCCTATTTGAAATAAATGCTTTGACTTTGACTTTGACTTTTGACTTAATAAATGAACTGATTGTTTTCTATTCATTAAATTTTATTCGAAAATATAGTTACATCGGTTCCTAACTAAACACTATCTGACGACCCTGGATACTCATCTCTTTTGGTGACCGTAACTAGTAATAGACATCCACATTTTAATATTTTTTTACTCGAATCAATTTTATGAGACAATCTTTTATTACAATTTTTATAAATCACCAAAACATTCTCCACAAACAGTTCAATCCGCAATCAGTCCCCTTTTCAGCCAGTGATAAAACCTCGGCCATCTTTTGCTTTCCAATTTCAAATCGTTCAACAATTCCTTTATTTTGACGAGTCGTTAATGTTTTTGTTCGGAGCCGGTCACAGAACGTATAGCTGAAATTCTAGGAGCGGGTCCCGCCCCGCCTACATGCCGGGATCCCTTTGGAATCTGGACGACAAACTATGCTTATTGGCTCCTTTTAGTTCCCATGCTCGTTAGGTAGAAATACCAAAGGGTTTTGGATAAATAAATAAGTAAACATACCTGCCTGGTTTTTTTGAAGGTCAGCTAAATACTGCTAATGATATTAAATTATCTGTCACCGTAAAATTGGAAATACCGTTAGATTATAATCAGTCTTAAGAGATTATGAACTGTCGATCTGCTTACCGAGCAAATAGGTTAGGTCGGGTTAGAATTGCGACCAACCGCGCGCGAGCCAAGCGAGCGCAGCGCGCATTGCCGCGGTAGCGGCCGGCGAGCGCTACTTCCAAGTTAGTGGCAGTTACTTGACTATTTAGTAATAGCGCAAGGTACTATCCGTCTTGATACCAGTTCACAATTTGACGGTTTCACTTCGATGATTATAATCTACCGAAAAATAATGCGTTAAATTGTAAGCAGTATGTTACGGTTCACAATCATTCGACAGTTCACAATCCCACAAGATAGATTATAATCTAACAGTATTTACAACTTTACGGTGACATATCTATTAATACGTGATTTACGTGAAGCAACTGGTGGAGGAGAATGAAATAAAGCAGTTAAAGTTTATGTGAAGAATAAGTGCAGAAAGCTAGTATTTTATATAATAATGTGTTACAAATACATTAACATTGTCTTTAGGTAGGTACAATCAACAAAAGAGATACAGTAACCAGAATCGTCAGATACTGCTAAAGTTTAGTAAGAAACCGATGGATGTTTTCGAATGAAATTTAAATTGGGTAATAAACTCTTTGTTTTTAATTAATTAAATTAAAATTTAATCGACTCTTTTGGTGACTGTACATTGCCCGACGGAAAATGAAAAGAAAGATGTTTCAAGTTATACCTTGTGGTTTAGCCTGTGTGTTTTCTGTCTGTTAGTCACTGAACTACCTAGTTAACATAGTAAGGAATATTTACTCAGATAGAAGTAAACTTTTTATTAAGTAAGTATGACCATACGAGAGCCCTACTTCTCGAGGGAAACTAAAAAGAACCATACATTAGCTCCATCATAGAAAAACAGCCTTGGACATAAATATCAGATCAAAACTTTCTCGTGTAACAGCAAAGCTTTCACAACTTTTTAACAAAAACACGATTATTACCTCAACACGGAATCAAAACAGAAAGTAGAACGAACAAATCCAATTACAGCTCCACTGAACCTATTGTAGTTACTCAAGTTCATTCAGTTAAAAGAACGAAAACGTTTTGTTTGTGAATAGAAATATTCAATCATTCAATCGTTCATTGAATATTTTCTCTTGTTAGTGTAACGAACGACTGAGCTATTGATTCGGAGCTATTGTTCATCATGAAATATTTGCTAGCATTTGATTAGTTTATACATATTTGGTTTGATTTCTGTGTTGCCTTTATTGTGTTTGGGGTTATCTATCCGTTCATTCCAGTGTTTTTATTAAACCTGTAGGTAGGAAATTGAAACAACGCTATTTTTTTTAATTGTCAAGTTTTGGAGCATTGACTGAGGGTTAAGCAGTCATGGGTCAATTCCGCCGGCTTATTACTGAATTCACACGAATTTACTCGCCCTGATTGGGCGAATCGACTCTTTTAAATACGCGTCTATGGAAAATAATAAACTATTTACAACAAACTAACAGTAGAAATGGCTTTTAATTTGACGGTTTAACATCATTCATTGCGTTATTTACTTTGATAAACAGACGAAGTTTTCGAACTTATAAAGCAATGTTTTAGTAATATAATTCAAAATGATTCAGATTTTGATGGATGGTCTGTTACGCTATTAGGGTGCACCTATAAAATAAATAAAAGGTTTATTTCAGAAACTTGTACAACTTTTACATTTTTAATCTTACAATGGGATCTTCTTTAAAGTAAAAGATATACCTGGGATAGGTAAGGTAACAAGACAAGACTTGAACTATAACTAAATAAATGAAAAAATAAACTTAAACTTAGAGTTAGATTCTAAAATAGTGTAGTGAGTGTGTGTGTGAATGTGTGTGTGGGTGTGTGTGGGTATGTGTTTGTACGTATGTGTATCTTTTCGACTCATATTTACGATGCTTGCAGCAATAATTCAAACGTTTGGATTCATAGAAAAAAAATTGGCTTTGTGACTTACCAACTCTGATTCTTACGGAATATCTAGCAGTTATTGGTTTACCTACTAATTGTGTTGTGATGCACAATAATTAATATATCCTAACCTAACATAATAAATTAAAGCAAAGCTATACAAACTGAATTAACTACGTCATCTAGCACATTAACTACGTCATCTAGCACATTAACTACGTCATCTAGCACATTGATACCAGTTCAATTGACTATGATGTGATCGGTGTTTGGTTAGAACAGTTCATTAATATAATTGTGCCTACATAATTAGTTTTGGTAATTATTGGTATGTTCAAGCTAATGTTATTCTGAAGTCGAATACCTACTTAATGAAGCTCTATTAGGATGTAGCGTGCTACACAATACATCGCACCTTTAGAAGTATAGAGACCTAATGCGAAATTAGCCGCAAGCAAAATTATTTAGAATTATTAGAATTATAGAGACCAATTTTGTTTGCGGCTAATTTCGCATTAGGTCTCTATAATTCTAAAGATGCGACATGATCAGCCTTATACCTAATGTTCTCAGTGCTGGGACATAGATCTCCTTTCAATGAGACGCTGTATCCCAATGGGTTGATGAATGTCACATGTCTTCGAATTTTCGGTTAGTTGTAGTTTGGGGCCAAAACTGATATCTGATATATTGGCGTGTGCTAGCTGACATATGGCAAATTTAATGCTTTTTTTTGTGTTTCGTAATTTTAAGTACCTATTATTGTATAGAATCAAGTTCTTCTAACTTAACCGACAGCTGTGCTGCTGGGGAGTTTGTTGCGCTACTTCTTCTTCCCAGCTAAAGCACTAGGAAGTGGGGAATGGCGGGCGTTTTGGGGGGACTGTCTTATGTAATTTTGACGTTAAAAAAGAGCTGACTCTCAGCCTAGTTTGAATAAATGACTTTTGATTTTGATTTTGGACTTACTACAGAATGGGCAGCAGCGTTCTCTATGCATTTTGCCACCATACTGCGATCGCCAACCCGCCTGCCAAGCATGGCGGTTATGGCAAACCCCCCAAATTGGGGGAGGCCTATGTCCAACAGTGGACGTCTTTTGGCTGAAATGGTGATGATGATGATGACTGATATCATTTACGCAAATAAAATAAAATCTACGTTATGCGGTCTATACCGTGGTACCACAAGGGTCTTTTGGCACCTGGCTGGCATAGGGAAGAACGTTGTTGGTAAAAAATTGTGTAATATTGCAGACAACCTTTACAGATGGGAAATCATCAAATGACTTCTCCAGCTCTGAGCGGAGCGGGAGGGCGTGTCAGACTTTTACTGACTAAAACCCACCCGTGTTCCCTCAGTTGCCTGTGCCAGGGCCACGGCAACTCTTTCGAACAAATCCACGACCCTGGCAGGATCTTTACTGTACCTACAACTTAATCTTGCAGGTATACGAACAAACGTACCGTACGTAAACTCATTGATTTTACTTAACACAATTAAATTTAATTACGCCGAGAAACGTTCCAGTCAGCTAATCTGTTATTTATTGGAAATCGAAGGGTACAGCCAGGGTTTGTACTAAACCTGCCACAATTTACATAACCCGTTGATTTGTTGCACGCAGATAATTTTGGCTTTGGCGTGAAAATTACTTAGGTACTCTAAAGTATTGTTATGTTTTTTGATCTTCTTAATAACTAAAGAGGTATTAAACACTGTGAACAAGTATAAAAAAGGGTAAGAGCCCATAGCGTGAGTGTGATCAGCCTATAATGTTCCCAATGCTGGGACACAGGCCTCCTCTTTGTAAGAGGGAGTGGGCCGAAATCTACCATGCGGGCCCAGTGCGGGGGGGTAGACCGTGTATTCCCGACGCCCCACTGCCGTCGTCCCACTAGTCGGACGAACGGGAATTTAATAAATATATTAAATTTATTCCCGTTCGTCCCACTGATAATGCTAGTGGGACGAACGGGAATGCACACATACATACTGTTTTCCAGAGGAAATAGAGCCCACAGGGCACTAAAAAATTCGTCTGCATCGTTGTCTATTGAATTTACTATTGTGTACCTCTTTGGATATTTCCGCCATTGTATAAAACAACCTCAGTCTAAGAATTCATTTATTACAGACAAAGTCGATTACATAACGTTAGAAAAAAAACAAACATACTACAAACTAGTAAATTCTATTTCCAAAGCATGCAACACTAACAGTAATAAATAATTAAGTTCATTCACGTTCATTACCGCATAATCACAGAGAATTGAGAATTTCACAAAGAATTTCATTCAATAGCTGGTAGTCGTGCAAGACGGTGGTATGTTCTTGCTACCCGGGAATTGTTCCGTATTCCAGGAATCTTGTGGATTGGAAATAGATGACGTGTTGTAGATAAAGTCTAGTCTATTTTCAGGACTTACATTATTCTCGCAATACAGCAATATTTATTTATTTATCTTACTTTAACATACCTCATCTATAAACTGCAGTGCAAGTGCTGACTATTTTATAGAACAAGTGAAATGTATAATACTGGTTTTCAGCTGCATCAGGCTTGACTGAAAGCCAAACCCAACATAGTTGGGAACAGACTAGGCTAATGATCATTCTGTCTTTATCAACTTCAAACTATTGAAAGAAACATAACGATGTTTTAAATACTTACGTTTATCGCTTACTGTGTAAGCGAGCCTTAAAATAAATATAGACTTTTGTAATATTCTCTTTTATAAATAAAACATTTTCATTTACCTTCACTATCCATTTTCCGTCAACAATTTCCTCCTCCCTATTTTCTACTACACTGAAATTATTTCTCAACAATTTCAAGTACCTAGCTACTATTGTTGCTATGTACGCTCTACGTCGCAGTTGGCCACACAGCGACACACATGCTGTGCAATTTGTCGTGCTCAACAATGTTGCGTATTCCGAACTTCTGCTGAGTTGCACATTCATATTAAAATGCTTTTATCGAGGTATCTTTTTGTTAGTACCTATAACTACTGTAATTTGTGAGTGTGTTTAACCCATTTTTTCAAGCTTTTTCTTCTTGGTGTATTGTTTGGAAAGAAACAAAATTAATGAATAGTGGCCGCTTTGTGGTCGAAATTCGGCTATGTTTTTTTATAAACTTAATGTCTTCTTAAAGCTTCATACATTTTTGTTATTAAACTTTAACTGTGCCAAACATATACTCCTCCGTCCGCGTATATTTTGTAAAAAGGGGAACAAAGTTTTTGCTTCACGTATTTAATATATAGATATCATTTTCAAACTAATAACTAATACAGATAAATAACATTTACAAAAAGAATGCAAATTCAAAAGCGCTTGACGAGGCAGGCTAACCATATAATTTTAAGAGCACCGAGTACAAACGACGATAGCAATACTGTCATTTATATGGTGCTCAATTCAATAACTCTTCACCTAAATTAATAAGGGATCGAAAACACTTCCGACTATTAACAGGTTATCAAAGCACCATGTAGTAAATAGTGTTTAAATTGTACGGTTTTACTTTATTTTTATAACTTAAATCTTAGTTTTTGACTCTAAATAAATGTATTCGTTTTAAAAGAAATAAAAATGTAGTGAAAGTATCGTAGAAATGATGTTTTATAATTTTCCTCAAACACAGTCTCCAATGTCAAAACTTTGTTTAAATAAACTAGGCTAAAGTAGACTTCTGCATGAAAGAAAACGGAGTAAAAAATTGTCAACTCAAAAAGGGAAATAAAAAGCCAGCGCCAAGTCTCACAAATCAATATAAAACCAGAAACTTCGAATAAAACGTAAAAGGAATAGAAATCAGAAGGCGGAAAACTTCAAGATAGAGACTTCATTACTTACTGCAGTTTAATTTACTATGTTATGAGCTTGAATTTGAAAACTCAGATTGTTCTGTTAGTGGGGTACCTATAAGGAAATCTATCGTAAAATAGCTAATAAGTTTTAAGAACATTCATCATTTGCCTAACTTTTTCCAAATGATTGATGAATGATTAAACGACTGCCGATTTGACCTCCATAAACCAGTTACTGGGTTACACGATACCCCTTAGTAAGACATGGTTGTCAGACTTCGGGTTTCTGAGGACTAGTAACGACGTTCGAAGACCCACGAACGATGGCTTAACGTGCTTTCCGAGGCACGGAAGTGTCACTGTATGTAAAGATGGTCACCCATCTACGAACCGACCTCAGCAAGCGTAGTTAAACCTGATCGATCGACCCGTGCGGCTGTGAATAAAAATATCTAGTATGCATAATATTCTTGTGGGATAAACTACAACTCAGTATTATATTTTATTATATTTCCATTTTGCTTCTTCTCATTTAAATCAGAAATATTTTGCTAAAATTCTCGCTACAAGTTCTGAATTATATCTCGAATTAAATGTGGGAAATGTATTTCAGTAAAACTTAATTTTCGCAGTAGTTAAAAGGCTTTCAACTAGTTCAAAAGATCTTCAAAATAAACAAGATTTTAATATGAATACAGAGTATAAATTAAACAACATGTATATTAAATATTGTAAGGCACTATTGCAGCAACAATTTAAATCCATGATTGCGGAAAGCCGCTGTAGGAGAAGTACGGAATATAAGCCTCTTAGTTAACTCACGTATTTACTAGAACACTAGTGGTCAGGATTTGTGCAGAATTAGCAAGCTGGAGTGTGCTGGAGTGCTGTTGAGGCATACGTCCGAGTACTCGAGTGGAGATTGCGAATTTCCAAGCGTAGTGGACGCTTTTCAGTCGTTCGGATCAGCCGACGCTCTTGAAGAGGAAAAGTCTCAGTTTAAATTTGGAGATCGAAAACGATTATGTGCAGTCTGCTACTTGTATCAAAAAAAAAAATCAAAATCAAAAGTCATTTATTCAAACTAGGCTGAGAGTCAGCTCTTTTTGAACGTCAAAATAAAATTACAAAAGACAGTCCCCCCAAAACGCCCGCCCTTCACCACTTCCTAGTGCTTTAGCTGGGAAAAAGAAGTAGCGGAACAAATATGTCCAGTAGCATGCTAGGGACTTGTTGCTAAGTTATAACAGTTGCAAGATTTGCAAGGCTCGATCGATCTGGTTAAGCTACGCTTGCCGTCGTTCGTCTGGGATGGGTGTAACCAGTCTTACCAAAGGGTATCGTGTTACCAATTATCTGGGTTGTGGAGATCAGATAGGCAGTCACTCCATGTAAAATGCTGGTATTCAGCTGTATCCTGTTATACTGGAAGCCGGCCCAAAGATAGTTGGGAAATGGCTAGCAGATGATGATGTCCAGTAGCGTAACACAACAGCGTGTGTTGTTTTATTAAAGTGTTTTAGTTATAAGATATCAATGTCGTTGGTCGCAAAATCTGAAGTTTTCAAGACTTGAGCTGATTATTTCTTAGTACGAATTTATCTAACAGTCCTTTCTTTACTATCAGCCAATAGCAGACCACGTCTTAATCCAGGTCTTAGACCAGCCCCAGGTTTCAAGTTCACTTCACCTAAGTTTTCACTGTGAGATTTTACAGAACTGTAGAAGTTCAATCCTAAGTTAGATACTGCCATTAATTCCCATTACCTACGCGTACAGTTACTCGATACCAGTCCATTCTTATCACGTGAAGATCTAAAACTTACGTAAAATAAAATAAAATACACAATGTCCTTTCATTTCTCCTATTGTAGGATTGTAGGTGACAGTTCACAAAGGTGGGGCGCGGAAGTTGGAAACACTCGGCCGGGACAATTGCCTAGGGTTACACACGTCTGTCGCGCCCCGTAAATGTATGGCCTCCGCAACAACTGGGATAAAGAAAATCTCCTAAGATTTTCAGACGGGGAGTAACAATGAAATAAATGATTATGAAAATTGTTGACAGAAGATTTAATGTATTTTTGGTTCTGTGGCGAGGATTGTGTTTAGAAGAAGAATTTGGTTTTATGCTGACTCAAAAAAGGTGGAGGTTATGAATTTGACGAGTTTTTTTTTGTTTCACTGTTTTTAAATTATTGTGAAAATTGTTGACAGAAGATTTAATGTGTTTTTGGTTCTGTGGCGAGGATTGTGTTTAGAAGAATTTGGTTTTTTGCTGACTCAAAAATGGAGGAGGTTATGAATTTGACGAGTTTTTTTTGTTTTGTTTCACTGTTTTTCCTTGCTCAAATCTTATGTCTTATAGATTTTGTTTAAGTAAGTAGCCTAGATTCAATATGTTAAAATTATACTTGGAAACTTAATTCCTTATTCTATGGTGTTAAAAGCACGTTCTAATCGAGTTATACACAGGAAAAGTTTTTATTCAGTGCGTAAACTGTAACCATGAATTCATCATATCATTCTAGACCCCCAGTGCAGAAATTTTTCGTCGCTTATACAAAAAAAAAAATCAACTGTTTCATAGAAAAGTGCAATACCTACGCAGTCAAAATGTATAGAACAGCTGATTTTTTTTTTGTAAAACCGAAGAAAAATTTGATATGCTGAATTCATGGTTACAGTTTGTGCACTGAATAAAAACTTTTCCTGTATAGTTCGAAACAGTCTGATCACTTAAAGTTACGTTAGTTAGTTAGTGCTTGTGATGTTACTGCGACAATTTCAGAGTATTGAGTTTCACGTGTTGATTCCATCTTCTTCCCTTCACATTAAGTATTGCTGAAATCTGAAACCAATTAAGTAGCTGTCTGCTTCTATTGTGACAAAAAAAAAACTATCGATACCTACCTACACATATAAATTCAAGCATCTTTCCAAGATGGTGCCGATTCGCTGATATAAACAAGATGCGATGGTGGTAGCGGAACAGACCCAACCTTTCACATAACATAAGATTTACAGTGCCTTACAACCTTACTATTTGGTGGAAAAGTATTTCTTTCTTACGATGGAACAAAATATGTAGCGCCTTTAGTTACAGGGAATTGTGGCAAAATAATGGGCAGAAATACGTAGGTATTTGCACATTAGTTTCGTTTCATGTTGAAAGTCCACGATAGGCTTAGAAAGCCTATCGTGGACGCCAAGATGATGGGCGTTCTAATTTCAGTCCAAATCTGTCAATAATAGGTACGTCATGATTGTCGCTAAGATGAGATTACGACTGGATTTTGAACGGGAAGGTAAGATTTATTAATCTAGTAAGGCTCTGTTTAAGATTAAAACTAATCTACTAATCCCGAAAAATGTACATTGCAACTTTTTTTTCAAAAATATTATTGGAAGCTGTTAGTAAACTTTTAAATAAATTTCACACCAAAATCAACCCTACTGACGCATCATCTTTCCAAATTTTTAAACATAAATCTCCAGCAAGAACCGCGAATGCCTTCTGCAGTCCACACTGATTAATGACAAAGCAACAAGACTATTTGTCAACGGAGCAAAGCAAACAGATCAACAACTACCGATATACACACGAACGAAGAGCGATAGTCATTCAAGCTGACTAGATCGACACGAGATAACATTGAAGATCCCCACAGACCATGTAACAACTGTATGAATAATCACCCAGCTCCTTTGGAAAGTTTGAAGTTGAAACAATTAATATTATTAGAAGAATCGCCGATAAGATCTGTGTTGATCTAAGATTCTAAAGGGGGCTGTCGGCAAGATGTATGAATGATGGTGACACGATATCTTTGGTCATATCTTTTTGTTCTCTGATCATTCATTCCAATTTGCTTTTCGAAATAATGGCTTTTTAGCAGTGTGGGTGGTTGTTGGGGCAATGGCATTCATTGTTTTTGATTTCGGATAACTTACAAAATTAACTAAACGTACATTTATATGAAGGTACTGTGAGATCCTCAGGTGGATCTCAGGAGCTCCTAGTACTGGGTCTATCAATAAAACACCTTTGTGAGCTTTTTATTTTATTTTTTATTCAAAAAAAAAACCTTATCCCACACTAGGAATTTCTCCTGTATTGTGGGTGCATTTACAAACATTTAAACTCACATACACAAACAGCCAGACCCGGAACAACTACTTGTAGGTCATACATTTTTTTCCGCGTTTATTCCACGCCTTTGTGTTTACAGCACCGCGCCTGCCATGCTAGTCAGTTTTTCCGAAAACAAAAACATAAGCTCATTTAATTTAAGGCTTAGGTATTTTAAATAAGCTTGACAGTTCAAATGTGATTACAGTTATTTATGGCCAGCCGACAGCCAGCATATAGCAACCTATAGTAGATGCGTGACGCTATTGTTCAACTAGATTGTGGAACAATAGTTACAGCTAACAATGGTTGCAAAATCAAAAAAATCA
The DNA here is from genome assembly GCA_947359405.1 of Antitype chi. Lineage (NCBI taxonomy): Eukaryota > Metazoa > Arthropoda > Insecta > Lepidoptera > Noctuidae > Antitype > Antitype chi. The sequence goes on from OX375812.1 coordinate 17,124,063, forward strand.
TAGCAGATAATGAAATCGTAAAAACCCTGACTACACCTACATTACTGTCTGAAGTTTTAAACGAAAAAATATCTGCAGTTTTTACACAAAAGGCCTTAATGAAAGCTCAAGCCCCTGGCACGAGAAATTCCTTAACCAGTTGTCTGGGCTAACGCCAGGAATCTAGTGTAGAAGTATTTTTAACAAGAAAACGAACGTAGACTAGTGTTAATTAGTTACTGTATCTACCTATACGATTAACGATAAAAGCTTTGTTTTACTCAGAAAAGCTCTATAACCTTTGTTGAACACTCAGAAAAGTTCTAAGTAACGCAACGTTTGATAAACTTCAAGAGCAAAGAACGAAGCGTGATACACAAATTGTAATTAATTACTGTTGTACGTGCGTCACATTCTTATTTAGGCTACTTAGATACACTGAAGGGCTCAGAGGCTCGTGGCTAAGTTATAATAGCCACACGGTTCACTACGCTTGCCGCGGTTTGTCCGTGGGTGGGTCCATCTTTACATACCAAGATCTCCGTACCTCGGAGAGCACGTTAAGCCATTGGTCCACCGGGTGGTATTGGTGGATCTCTGACAGTCGTAGTGGGTTTTCAGAAGCCCGAAAGTCTGACAACCAGTCTAACCTTGGTTAGAACCCTTGGGGTATCGTATTACCCAGTAACTGGGTTATAGGGGTCAGTTAAGCGGTCGCTCCATGAGAAATACTAGTATTCAGCTGCATCCAGTTAGATTGGAAGCCAACCTCAATATACTTGAGAAAAAGCTTGGCAGATATGAATGAAGTATGATAGCATTGCATTCTAGTCTTTGAAAACGTTTTCACGCATAGAATGTCTCCATGCATTGAATAAATTGTACGCTTTTATGTAGTTTTCGCGCGATTTTTCCGGAAGATAACTCGGCATTATGTACCTACCGCTTGCACTAACTCTGCAGGTGTAAATCTTAATTATCAAAAAATTTACCAAAATTATTGAAAGCGAATTGAAAAGAGAGGATTTTTTCAGTTTCTTTTTCTTTTCAAGCAATCGTCTTGCTGGCCAGTAGATTATTCGCGATTATTCTAAAAATGAGGTTTGTGCACTGATATGAAATAAGTATTAATGCATTTTTACTAGACTGTACAGAAAATGATTGAATAGAAAGGTTCGAATTTCAAAAACTCTTCCTACGCTAGCGGGTAAAATGCGCTTTTGCACGCAGATTTTGAAAGACAAACAGAATCTTTCCGAGCCCGTGAGGTGAAAATGTTATTTTTCACTTTATAATGTTTTTCCGGAAGTCGGTTGCATTTTTTTTTAAGTTTTTTATGTTTTACTTTTTAGTTATAGTACACACCAATTCGAAATTTTACAAAAATCGGTAATGGTAACCCCACTCACCGTCTGCCACCATTCGGTCTAAACCATACTCAATCTGCCATCTCCACGGTTAGCCATTAATACTATAATTTAGTAACCTAATAAGTATTTCGCCACAATTATCTCAATCATACGCCCACGCTTAATAATACCTAATGCCAATTAAACAGAGAATTTAGAAGGGCCAACTAAAGCCACTCCTTAGCCATTTATTATGAAACTCGGCGCAATGTTTCATATCTATGCTAATATCTAGTTCGTGTCAACAAGGTTATGTACTGCAGCCATTGCGACTTAGGCTGGCTAAGCTTAAGCTGGGGATAATGGTAACAAACCGACGGCCATTCGAACCGCTTGAAGTCCATTTAGGACCATTTTGTGGTATTTAAGTTACACGTTGCAAGACTAGCAACTGAAGTAGATTCCTGCTTAGTTATCTGGCACTTGCAACTACTTCCTTGCAAGTTATACTCGTACTAGCTGCCGCCCGCGGCTTCGCCCGCGTGGAAGTCGGAAATTATCCCGCGGGAACGTACTACCGGGATAAAAAGTATCCAATGTGTTAATGTAGGTTATAATCTATCTGTGTGCCAAATTTCATCCAAATCCATTCAGTAGTTTTTGCGTGAAAGAGTAACAAACCCATCCATCCATCCATACTTACAAACTTTCGCGTTTATAATAGTAGGATAAACTTTTAAATATTGGTTAGTTGAAGGAAAATATATTATCAAGAACGGTATAGTGTCTCAAGGTGGGTAGGTAACGGAGCTCGTGGTTACGTAATAACAGCAGCCCGGGTTGATCGACCAGGCTAAGCTACGCTTGTTGAGGTTGATCCGTGGATGGGTGACCATTTTTACATACCGAAACCCCTCCATGCCTCAGTTGTTACGAGTCGTTAGTAGACCGAAAATCTGACAACTGACAATCAGTGAAGACTGGTTGTCATACTTTCGGTCTTCTTACCATACTCCTTGGTAAGCGAAGAAGTATCGTATTACCTGGACACTGGGTGGTGGAAGATAGATAGGCAGTCTGTCCGTGTGTCTATATTTGGTACTCAGCTGAATCCGGCTAGACCCAACATAGTTATGAAATGGCTAGGCAGATTGATTTTGATTGGTAGTGTCTGAAGGTCTATCAAAACATATATCAACTGCGAAAGCGAACCCTTTGAACATAGTACTTAGGTACATACTTAATCTTTCCCCTTTCTCTTTAGAAGTAGGTACTTAGGTGTCGCTACCTTTTTTCACGTAAAATGAGTATAAAGTTACTTAATTAGAATGCTATTTTATTTTAACACGAGTTTCTAAGATTTTTACAGTCGTACTAAAAGTCAGAAATTCGACGATCACTTCAGTTCTTTTAGAACGGAACATAATGGGATAGAAGTAACATTAAGAGAATATTTAACTCATTTATATATAAAATATAAAACGCTGAAATACAATAGACAGAATCATCATTTCATCTACCTACCCATTTCTTAACTATGCTGGGGTGCCGACCCCTGCAGAGTTAATGCAAGCGGTAGGTACATAATGCAGAGTTATCTTCCGGAAAAATCGCGCGAAAACGACATAAAAGCGTACAATTTATTCAATGCATGGAGACATTCTATGCGTGAAAACGTTTTCAAAGACTAGAATGCAATGCTATCATACTTCATTCATATCTGCAAAGCTTTTTGTCAAGTATATTGGGGTTGGCTTCCAGTCTATCCGGATGCAGCTGAATACCAGTATTTTACATGGAGCGGTTGCCTATCTGACCTCCACAACCCAGTAACTGGGTAACACGATACCCCTTGGTAAGACTGGTTGTTAGACTTTCGGGCTTCTGCCGACTTGTATTGACTGTCAAAGATCCACAAATGACAGCCGGGACCAAACTCTTAACGTGCTTTCCGAGGCGCGGAGGGGTCTTGGTAAGTAAAGATAATCACTCATCCACGGACGAACCGCGGCAAGCGTAGCTTAACCTGATCGATCGACCCGTGCAGCTATTGTTACTTAGCCACAAGCCCCAATAGACAGAATAAGACATGACTTTACTTGCTTAAGTAATGAATATACTAAAATTATAACCTATAACACAGTTCACTACACACATACGGGCTGCAATGTGCAGCTTCAACACTAGTTTCGTCCGAAACTGCAATCTAGAGCCTGTCTGCCCCTCTTCCAACAAAAACACCCTGAAGACAAATTAGCGTCCTCATATGCAAATTTATCCCTGTTTACGAGAGCTAACGCTTTGTAAACTGCTCAAACTATTTACAACATGCTTTGCCCAGTTCCTCTGTTACTAAAGTTCCTTTGAAACCCTTTAAGGCAATGTCGTAACAGTAAGTTTGCTGTGACATTTCTATCAGGCGTTTAATTAGTGAGTTCCATTTTCCCATTTTGCTTATTATTTCTGACGTTTTCTTTGAGAAAAGTTTATTCAAACGTTATTTAAATAACTTTGACCTTTAAAGTAATTAAAGAAAGCGTTACATAAATTGACTGAAATTATTATTTTCAGGAAAGTCGGGCTTTACTCGTCCATGCAATAAGGAAAATGGCTTTAAATTTGCTTAGGGTTGGTATCTATGTCATGAAACAACTTACTGAGATGGTAGAGAAAATTGAAAATATTTTTTTTTCTCTCATTTAACAAAAAAACACCCACCAACGCAGTACTTGCCTCGGGGATTTATCACATGTATCTTTTCCATATTATAACGCCTCCATAATCTTAATCTTGATAGGTATCGAAAGCATCTCTTTTCCCTATCTTAAAATCCCCGGGGCGAATGCGATATGAAACGAAATAGAGTTTCGGTGGCTATGGTAGGCCGCCGAGCGGTCGAATATTCAAAACAATCTTTCTCTGTTTCCACCGGGATTAAGAAAAGAGATTTGTATTTTTTCCTTCTAAGAGTAATGGAAGCAACCGAAGAGAATGATAAGGGTGCACAGACAGGGGTAGAAAGAGCCAGTTAACAAGTTACCTCGTGCCACTACTGTGATGACGTAACAAGGTGGTGCAAGGCCGCGGAATTAGCATCAGCTCTAAAAAGTTGTTTTTGTTACGTCCGATTAACCCATATTGTGTACGAATGCTTGACGTCACATTACGTCCTCGATTTTTCTATCAAGCGAGGGGCGTCGGGTCGCATCGGGTCCCGCCGGTTCGCAAATGCAACGCGCATGCGTCGAAATTGCGCCAATTTCGTGGGCAGCGGCCTCTGCCGGCGGAAGGCCCAGTCCACTCGGTGCTCGGCGGAGGGATGTTGCATCGCGCGTGGTAACATCTCACGGACGGGAATTAAAAAAAAAAAGAATAAAATGCCATAGTTTGAAAGTGGTGCAGCGCGGTTTGAAACTTGACGTTTCGATGCGTTGTCGGCTGACGACGTCGAAACTAACCTAGTGTTGTGTGTTTAGGTTAAGTTACAGTGTGTTTGGATTTTAAAATGACTGATTGCGGGGATATTTTTTTTTGTATTTAAATAAAAATAGTTAGTAATTGTGCTCATATGTGTAGGTTGGTTACGTGATTGCGTGGTGGTTTTGATTGCAGTGTCCGCCGCGTTCTCATTCAAGTGCCAGTATAACCTTGACACGTTTTCCCGCGCTAGCACCCCAACCTTGTTTTCAGTTGCACTCTCTCTTGACATTTACCGCAAAAGGGGGTTCTCTTCTGCTAATTAGCGTTACTGTGAATAAATACTCCTTGGAGATTGTAATTATGGAATTAAATAGTCTTCTCAGTAGTTAAATAGGGTTCGTGTAGTCAAGTCATGATGAGTGACGTCAAAAACGATTGTAGAATGTTCTTAGCTTAAAATATAGTTGAAAAATTATTATAATTCTTGTAAAATTAATAATCAAGTTCGTAATAATGGAACCCTTGTGACCGCTTGAGTGAGGAGTGAGCCAGCGTCTTCAAAATGAGAATTTCAAAAGGTAAGTTCTTTTATCCAAGTTATATTTTGGGGCTTTTTATTGGAGCTTACTTTCATTTTAATACAATAGAGGTACTTACCTTTTTGGTGGTCGAGTTTGTTGGAAACGATTTAGCGTATGTAGTTACACACCTACTTACGTATTTAGAAATATTTTACTCATACCTGGGTATGGTCTACTGGACTCAAATGAGACACGTTACATACAGAAGGTGCTAGTTTGTTTAATTATGTCATTTAGGTACCTACTTATAGCTGTATTTAGTATAGCTGATAAGAACCCGAAGAAAACTGCTGTGGCAGACCTATACAGAAGATCTATAGAGAAGACAGGATACTTACCAGGTTTTCTGATGACACTTAGAAAATCTTCACACATTTCAATTGAATAACTTCTTAATTAATCTAAAAAACAAGTTTTGTCTAAATTATAATAGAAAGGGTTAACATTCATAACGAATATTATGAGAGGTAAAACGTGGAACACGAATAAAACAATATTAACTTAATTAAGCAATTAAATATCATGATCTGCCCAGCCTTTTCCAAACTATATTTGGGCCGGCTTCCAGTATAACAGTATAATACTAGGGTTTTACATGGAGTAGGCAGTTGCCTATCTGACCTTCACATCCAAAACCCAGTTATTGAGTAATACGATTTGTCAGACGGCTTCTGATGACCCATAACGACTGTCAAAGATCTATGAATGGCAGCCGGGACCAAGGGCTTAATGTGCTTTCCGAGGCACAGTGGGGTCTTGTTATGTGAAGAAGATCACCCATCCACGAACCAACCGCGGTAAGCGTAGCTTAACCAGAGCGATCGAACCGTGCGGCTGTTAGTAGGTACTTAGCCAGAAGCCCCTCTTTGAAATACACCCCACAATTATATAAAATAATAAACTAAATAGCTGCCAAGGATACCTATAATGCCGGGGCCACACCAACGGGAAACGCCGTTGATCATCGCAATGATGGACGTTAACCGTAGGTGCAGCCATAACTTATCGCGATAATTTTACAACGGCATTCACATTGCTATTAGACGTTAGGCGATAACTATCGCCAATGATAAGCATTGACGTTGCCATTCAAGTGTGGATACTGAATTGATCGCTTTAATTATCGGAATCTTTACCGCGTTGTTTATCGCAATGATGGACGTTGACCGTAGTGTGGCCCCAGCATAAGAAAACTGAATTTATCAAAAGCAGTTACAAACACTACAACTTTGCTAATACATTAAAAATTGTGTTTCTATGTTATTATTTTTGGATCATTAAGTTCACTTTAAAATGGTTGAGCTGACTGGTGCTGATCCATACGTCATGTTCGTGAATGGGTACCGCCAGTAGGGACTGGTCATCTCTTAGCTCCCACTATTCCTGAAACATATCCGCAATGTATTGTTATTGCTCCAGATTGCTCCACTTAATTGATCCAGATTCCGAATAATATTTTAATCGATAGGTATTACAACCTGACTGTGAACTGAAAATTGCAAAAAAAAATAAGAAAATTTGAATTTCGCGGGCCACCCTCTTGCATCCTGGCCGAAATTAATTGAGGTCATCCATATATTATCATCATTTCCAGCACCTACCACCCCACTGTGAGTTTAGTCCTCATCAAAGGCATTCTAAGCACCCAATTGTTATTCACGGGACGAGTTAGGCTACCTAATCAAGGCATGGAGACACAATAGCTGGGTAATTGCTTCTGTTTATTCCGTGTTATACCTACAGACTGAATTATTAATACATTTGTGTAATCATATCAAAATCAAAACCAAAGTCATTTATTCAAACTAGGCTGAGAGTCAGCAGTTTTTGAACGTCAAAATTACATAAGACAGTCCCCTATAACGCCCACCCTGCACCAATTTCCTAGTGCTTTAGCTGGGAAGAAGAAGTGGTGCAACAAACTCCCCAGCAGCACATCTGTCTGTTAAGTTAGAAGAAATTAATTGCCATATGTCAGCTAGCACACGTCAATATACCAACAAAACATAGTAACTAAACTCAAGAAGATTTAAATAATAGAAAATAAAACAAAACAATAAACATAAACAGAACTTAATACCCACATAAAAGCCTCCAGGCATAAAAGGTGTGGCCGCTTACATACGCAATGCTGCGTTATGTTCATTTAGATTTAACTTGTAATAACAAATGTTAAGCTAAGACTATCACTTTCTTATCCAATTTCGACTTATTTCTCAAAGGCAGCCTCGTTGGACTAGTGATCGCAAGCGCTACTGCCTCGAATGAAGTTCTGGGTTCAATGCTCAGGTTGGGCAAAGTGGTCTTAGTTTTTGGAATTACTCAATTGGAATCACTCAGTAGCACCCCGGAGTCCGGATTTGTGCCCGGGTCATGGCAATGGGCTTGCCTCCTACTACATGTTACTTTAACATTACTAATGTCGGTGTTCCATTAGGCACACCTCTGCCCGTCCCTTTGGGGATAACAAGCGTGATGTTATGTTCTCATAAGTAACTCGACGAAGTACGTCCAAAAAGAGAAATAATTTCAAAGGCTTTTCCCACCTGCCGGCTTAGCATGACGCTTTCTATTTCTACTCTGCTGTAGAATAGAAATCGCGTGTATACATTTCTCAGTGAAAAAGTGTCAACTGTCTATACGGAAACGTCATTTTTGTCTACTCTCCTGACGACAAAACGCTTGTCTACTTGGTTATCGTGCTAAGCCTGCAGAGAAAAAAAATACTTACGAATTGCGAAATTGAAATAAAATCAAAGATCTAATTGACTCTCCCTTTTAAAAGGGTGCGGTTTTTGTCCTTCAAATACTAAAAAGAATATGAAAAGCTCGTTAAATCAAGGTTGTAAACCCCAGGTTGTCTGGGGCCCTGAACTCTACATCACCTTGATCTAACCTCGGCAACCTCGCAAGGGCCGTTACTTCGCCAGTCAAATACACTCTCAGTTCATTCATACTTTCTTGATTGAATAGGTTTATACTGTAGGTACTGTACTGTAGGTGTAGACTTGAAATTTAGATTTTAGCTTCATAGGCTGACTTTCTGTCTAACTAAATCTCAGATTAAGTTTCGCCTCTAAGAAATGTAATACAATTCTTATTACTTCTGCCGGATCAGGCATAAGTGTTTTGCCTATTGACATTAATATACTTAAAGCCAAGACCTTTCGACAAGGCTGCTAGTCTAGAAGAGAAAATTCCAATACGATCCGAAAAAGGTTTTCTATTTTTATTTCTAACGAACAAAAGACCTTTTCACAAGCTTTTTTTCCACTTAGGCCTCTCTAACACGGTCAAGGAATCAGTTTATCAATTTGACTCACTACGCCAATTTGCCGTACTAAACCTAGACATTATAGACAACTGTCAAAGGATGGCAGTTGTGATTTGAATTTAAGGACAATGTAAGCTGGTAGTCACGTTGCTTAAACAATTCATTACCCCAACTTTACTACGTCGTAACATCTCAGACCTAGACTTATTTAATTGGCCTGCTATTATTAGATCGTCAAAGTATATATTTTAAATGAACCGTGTATTTATGATAACGATCTGACGTCTGGCGTATCATAACAGAGTAATCAACCACAAAGTTCATCGTAAGATACCTACTATCAGGCGTTCGAGATGGATTCTGTGAACACCTCTTCACCGAATCTATCTCGATTTGCTATCTACGAGAAACAACTGGGGCGAAGTACAAGTACATAATTTGATTTATTATTGATAGTCAAAGGCATTCAGTGTAAATAAAGAAAATTTATATTTAAATATTTGTTGACAGTTTTTAATATACATATATGTTTATTCAGACTATGCGCAAACATGAATTCACTGCATTAAGCATAGTTGAAATAAAAAGTCACTTCTCAAAAAGAGACTGTGACTTCTGAGTTTGTTTCGGCATTTCTTCTCAGATTAGTCAAATAGGAAACGCCGACCTCATTTAGTTTTAAAATTTGATTGACATGTAAAAGTGTTTGTACAAACCTACTTACAGAAATAAAAATCATTTTTCAAAACCTAAACAAACTTGTTGTAGGTCTGCCAGACATTCTCAATAAAATGCTAAGTACAAGGAGCCAGGGTTATAAGCGCAAGGGTCCTGGGCCTTGAGGTCACCTTGCAATTGGTTGAATAACCACAAGGTGACATGAATTACCTTCAATTTATGTAAAGGCTATTTACAAAAATGTGCTTTATTCATCTGTAAGTTGTTAAAGGTTAAAAAAAAAGGTTTTATTTAGAGAATGACAAAGGCGACACTGCTAGAGTTGAGCTGTAAGAAATTTAACTGTATAATCGTATTGACAAATCCGTGATACAATATAATAAAGAGTTTAGAAAAATCACGGAGATGATTGTTCTGATAGATGATTTTATTTCTGGAAGTAGATTTGTACAAACTTTTACACTTCAATCATATTTTGTTTTGTCAATCATATTTTTTAAACTAAAGAAAGGCTGAAACAAACTCAGAGGTCACAGTCTCTTTTAATGTCTCGGCATAGTCTTGCTCAAATCATGTGAAGACCATGTTGATTGGTGGCTGAAATGCTACACAACAATAAACAGTACACTGACAAGAACCGGAGTCACCGACATAGCTTGTAGAGTGAGCAAGCTGAAGTGGCAGTGGGCTGGCCATGTTTGTCGAAGAACCGATGGATAGTGGAGCAGACGAGTCCTGGAGTGGAGACCGCGTATCGGCAAACGTAGTGTGGGACGCCCCCCAGCTAGATGGACCGACGACCTTAAAAAGGTGGCTGGGACAGACTGGATGCGGAAGGCGGAGGATAAAGTGTTGTGGCAAAGCCTGGGAGAGGCCTATGTCCAGCAGTGGACTGCGATAGGCTGAGTTTGATTGTTGATTGATTGAGTTTTCAATGTTTTGATGGTACACTGGCGTGTGCTATCTGAAATATGGCTAATTTAACGTTTTTTTGTGATTCATAGTGTTAATTACCTACTGTTGTATAGAATCAAGGTCTTCTAACTTTACAGACAGCTGTGCTGCTGGGGAGTTTGTTTCGCTACTTCTTATTCCCAGCTAAAGCACTACGAAAAAAAAGACTCACATAATCTTTACATCCACTATAATTAAGGCAACAAAATACTTAATAAAGTAAATATTCATATCATTGATGGTCTACTTATTGCATTATCTAAGCATTTTGCTAAAGAGCAATTCACAATTCGGCACGTTAATGCTAATTTGGATCCAAACATAGAGGTATCCCTGCCGTGTTTAATAACTGTTGTAATTTTGGTCACATTTTGATGTGAAAGTATTTTCATTATCCCCGTGTTTGATCAGATTTTATCAGGCCAAACACAAAGTGAACTTGTTTCAACTGTACGTACGGCTGACATTTAACAAGCAGAGTTTCAGCCGGGATTACAGATTTTTGTTTTTTTCTTGGTGGTATTCGAATATAGCGTTTGGATTGCAACAATGGACTTGTTGCAATTTCACTATTGAGAAGTTGTACGTGGTTTGGAAGTAATAGAATAAAAAATGTCAGAACTGGTATGTCAGTATCGTTGCAACTGTCTAAAAATTAATGTCTGGTTTTAAGTCTAAGGATTATCTGCAAGCATGCAAACATCATAACATATTACCATTGGAGAACAGACGTATGATTCTCGACATGCTTTTTCTTTATAATGTCTGTAATGGGAACATTGAGAGTACCGCTTTAAATGATCTGGTTCTAAGATTGAGTGCTCCGTCTCGACGGACTAGGCACACACAGTTATTCGATGTACCGCACAGTGGTACAAACTACGCTCAAAATTCTGTCATTGGTAGGATTTTAAGAAATTTCAACAAGAAATTCTCCCATCTTGATATATTTAACACCAAAAAAGGTGTTTTCAGGAAACTTTTAGTGACTTCTGTATGCGACGATTTGACTAATAGGTAATTCTAAACAAAACTGAATAAATTAACCCGTGACCATACACCATTACAACTCCTCACACACACTTCTACACACCCACCCACACTGCACACTTAGATATGCTTAGAGGGTGCTAGCATGACATCCTGTTTGTTTTCTGATGCATAAAATAAGTGTAGTTATTAAATTGTAAATCCGTAATTGGCTGTAAGATTAGTTTATTTATCTTATATGAAATTGTTAAAGAGCTGTGGATTTTGTGAATAAATAAATAAATAAATAATGTTGACGAAAGTAAATTGATTTTTTCGGTGGAACTAATTTGAAATTGGGAAACAAAAGCTCGACGTGGTAATGTTATAGTATTTTTATTAGGCTTAAACAACTTAACTATATAAAATACTCCAACTACATCTTAAAGCTTTTACCACTTGAGGAAAACTCTCAAGGGAGACAGAGGTGATAAATTATGATTACCAGAGCATCAACTTGCTTTTATTTCCATCTATTCCACGCTGTCCTTCACACACATCTTTGTCTATATTCATTTATCATCCCTGCATACTCGTACTCCTTATATTAGCACCAGCTATCAATGTCAGTTTAATGTCACTCTTACTTTGAGCAACACTTACGTAAATTCATTTATGTATTTATTTCCTTTCTCTTATTTATATACCTTTATGAGATCTAATAATCTTGATATTATCTTGACGTAAATGTTTATTTTGAAATTAATTATCTATTTCACTAGCTTCAAATAGCTCTTGGTTGGTTGTCTGACAGTTTCAAGAAATCTCTGTCCCATTTTAATGTTGATGGGAATTTATACCTCTTTGGACACTGTGACATAAAGGCCTAAGGGCCTTTATGATCTTGATCTTATCATATTTGGTACTTCCAGGAATCTAGCAGTAGATAATCTTCTGGTTGAGTCCAGTGGTATAATGATTCTATTTTGGGCAAGAGACCCCTCTTCTAAAATTAACTGATACTTCAATGTAATATAGTGTAAATAGGGGTCGTTTTTTAGACCTCGTCGACTCCCAAAATCGATATCGATTCAAAATTCGAGTTGATATCGACTCCTTTGGGAATCCCTGGTCTAACATGTCAGTGATCAGCTAATTTTCAACGGTAAAAAGGTCATCCCTCTTAATAACCTTTTTAATGTCTATGGAGAAGACAAGTGTTGGTTGCTACCTATTCGGGAAGATCCAACACAGGTTTCTGGTTAGTTAGGAAAACTGAAGGTTTAGATTTCAGCAGTAATCATCATCTGCCCAGCCTTCTCCCAACTATGCTTCAAGTCTATCCAGATTCAGTTGTATACCAGTACTTTACGTGGAGGGACTGCCTGTCTGACCTCACCAACCCACTTGGTGAGACTTGTTGGCTGGTTTCAGATTTAGCTGTAATATAGATTTTATATTGGATTGCTTCACGCATCTGTTGCCTTGTCGTGAAAAAGTGCCGTATCTTTTATCGTGAGTCGTAAAACGTCCCAAGTCCCAAGAAAAAGGTTAGAACTATAGTGATTGTACTTGTGTTCAAGGAGCGTGGAACGGTTTCAAGTTTTTCTATCGTTTTCGGACATAGCAAACTAGCTATAGCAGTGATTATTCAATAGTAGTCCCTTGTTATGGTGGTCCTTGTTGCTGTACCCTTTTTCTGTCATCTTTTGTACTAAAATAAGCATAGATACGTATTATTATGCAGCGTGCCAGAGAAATCGACACCTAACATGTTACCATGAATTCAGTCGGAGTTGTTATTTTACGTCGGTTATTTTAAAAAAATGCTGTTTTATAGAAAAGTGTGTTGTACCAAGCCGGTCAAAATGTATGGAACAACAACTTTTTTTTAATTACCTACCTAAAATTTCTACGCTAGGGGGTCTAGAAGCATAAGCTGAATTAATTATTTTTTTTGTATAATTATACACATCGACATTGATGAATTTTATTTAAATTAGGACATATATTTACTTTGTAAAGTATTATATTGCTTTAATTATTGTGAATGTGATGACTGTGTGGGTGTTTTTATTTTTGTTTGGTTTCTTTTTTTTTTCTTGTTTAGTCTTAATCATGGTCTGGCAGTTTGAGTAATTTATGCGGCCTACCCAAATGTCCTTTCTTTGGTATTGTTCGTCGGATCATTGAGCTCATCAAGTTCTGAGTTGAGCTGCATGATTACTGATAAATGCGTGCACTGATTGGACAGGTCCACTCAATCTGTGTGGTTCTTTCCTCAAAAGACCATTTCAGACACCAATCCACATGGTCTTCACATGATCTGACCAAGATTATGTCTGGACTTTATAAGAGACCTCTGAGTTTGTTTCGGCCTTTCTTCTCAGAGTAGTCAGATAGGAAACGCCAGCCTCATCTAGTTTAAAAAAATATGTTTGACGTGTAAAAGTGTTTGTACAAACCTACTTACAGAAATAAAATCATTTATCATGGAAGCAGTTTTCGCGTCGAGGTCCCTACCTACACACTGTTGAATAATTTGTTAATTCTAGATTATAAAGACCTCATTTCTAGACCTAATGTAGTTTTTGACCGTAAAAAACCGATACAAAATAAGTGTGAAACGTTTATTTATTCGTACAACTCATAAACAGAAACACATTCTCGATTAATTGCCGAAAGCCATTATTAGTAATGACGTCGTCCGTTAATTACTGTTCTATAAAGACCATTTTATTTATTTGTACGAACGAAACTGGTCCATTGTTAACGCCTGTGTTTTTAATCTATCCCACGAGAGGAATTCACCAAATGAGTATAATGAACACTACAATATTTAATATGAGTCTAGTGAAAATATTGTGGAAGAAAGTTGCGGGTTTCAGGGATATTATGAACGTAATCGAACGTTTTTAGAGAAAAATAAAACAAGTGATCATTAAGGTATTCATTCACTAAAAAGTTAATAGAAACATGGGCATGTCCAGGGTCCTGGAACATTAACGCACAACCTGTTATCATGAATTTAGTATATGCTTCGGAATTCTCCTGCAAAAAAAAAATTGGTATAAAGTGTATGGAAAGAAAGAAAAGTATTTATTGTCATCAGAAGCGCGAATGCAAACAATGAACGATGCATGCGGTTGTGCAGGCAATACCTGGGGATAGACAATAATACCTGGCAATTTTGACGTCGTCGATGTTGGAATTTAAAATTGAAATCAGTCAATAGGATACAATAATCGTATCGAGTGATGTTGTAAGTATGCAACAGCATTTATGAAACGTATTTATTAATAAATAAACGATGAAAAATTTCAAAAATTCATGGTTACTGTTTGTGCGTCGATGTGCCTACAACCCCGTATTTTTCCAAATAATTCAGCAGTTGAGAAGAGTTTAAGAAGATGATGATGAATTCTCAAGTAGAGAATATCTACTTAAAGATTATGGGACTAATCTGGGTCAAAAAGAGTAAGAAGCTAGTTTCATCAAACTTCTGAATTTTTAATTTAAAAAGCGATAATTAATATCAAAATGACACTGCGAATTTTTCTGGAGTCGATTAGGAATTGAATCCAGTTAAACGGAATTTAGCAGAAAACGAAATACAAAGTCACGATTCATTTTTAACAGCAAATCAATCGACACTAGCAATAGAAACCCTTGTCTGAGGACCTTTATCGTGACGAATATATTGTCTAAATATATATTATGAAATGTGAGATAATACGTCAGATCTCGGGCTGAAACGGAGGCACCCGGGGGATGTTTTAGCGAGGCATATAATACATGGTCCGTTGAAGTGTAATTCACCGTGAATTTTCGTGAATGACGTGAATTATGATATGAATTTTCACTCGTTATTTATTTATGAGCAAAGTAGAATTGAAAGGGTTCAGTTATGATTTTTATTGTGTTTCCAAATTAAATGCAACATTCATCACTCGCCGTTTCATTACAAAACGCTATCTAACTTTGGTTATAGGCTAGGTTTTTGCGTTACCAACGTTATTTCGATTTTTGTGTGAAGTTCTTAATACAAAAATGACAACTCAGCACCAGGCTAAGTATTCAGTTTTGTAAAAGGAACTGTATTTCGATTTCTGTTAGGTTCATTTGAAAAACAGGCTCCATGGTTACTATGGTAGCCAGGTATGGTTTATCATACCTAAAGAAAAACCTTGTTTTTTAATGTGACCGTCCTTGTCAATCGTATATTTAACAGATCAATCGATGCAAAAGCCAGGTCAAGCGTTATTGTTCTATAACGCTCTATAAGGTTGCTGCATCCTATTGACTGATTCCAATATTAAATTCAAATATCGACGTCAAAATTTCCAGGTATGATTGTTAATCCCCAGGTATTGCCTGCACTAGCGCCTGAAACGTACATTGTTTGTATTGCGTGATTCTGATTTCATACAAATTATTCTGACGTCATCCCTCATCATCATTTCAACCCTGAATAAGCCACTGCTGGTATCGGCTTCCTTTCTTCTGAACATTTTAAAGTTTGTTTTCTTAATCCTAGATAGTACTCTGACATTCCAATTCTTTGTGTGTTTGTTTTTCGTTTAGGAGTTTGACATTACATCTGTTAAATTGCTGTTTGGGTTTAAAAAATGAACTTTATAAACATTATTTAATCTAATATGCTACAGTTTTATTTTTACACATCACCTGCCAAACTGCAAAGCAATTTGCCGGCAGTTGGTTCTGGAGGATTTATCATCTTTGCTTGGTTAAACATAAAAACTAAATCTAAATTAAAACTAAAATTAAAACCATGGCTCTGTAAGCAAACACTCCGATGTGACACACAGACTAGTTACACAACCATAGATTCTACAACCATAACTACTACGCTCAGCGGCAACAGCTGCGGCCTTCACAAGGTCATCAGTCCACTTTGTGGGAGGCCTTCCAACTCTACGCCTTCCGGTACGCGGTCGCCACTCCAGAAACTTTCGGCCCCATTGGGCCTACCGTTCTGCGAGTTTATATTTATTATACATTATTGCTATAATCTTCTCTTCCACATTCATTAAGCGCACACCCAAAGTTTTGAACTACCTGCTATAGTCTGGGTGTACCATATTTAACCCGTTTGCCTTCAAAGCAAGAGTAAACAGGTATCTTCTGGACACGTTTGTTCCATCATATACCTCGCTCAAAGCTTTCCGTCAGGCGTGATTGAGGTCAAGAGTAGGCCCATTCAGCAATTTAAAAAAAAACTAGCATAAAATAAAGAAATCACGTTATTCTGTCAAGTTCACGTTGAGCTAAGCAGCTCTCTAAAGCCGTTAACGTAGATACGGGCCCGTCCGAAAGACTAAATTTTTCGAACGGGTAAAAACACCCGGAGTAGGGACAGCTGTCAAACCGTGGTGTCCTTCATTAGGTCGGGCCTCAAAGTAATCTCATGACCGTAGTTGATACAGAGTAGGAAACGCCCGTAACTTCGGCTGAAACTACGGATTTCGTGCTTAGGGAGTAGAGCCTAGTAAAGCATAAAGCGTACCTACTGTGTAGAAAATAATTTTCGACTGTCTTTCACGTAATTTCAGTTTACAAAATTTTAATGATATCCTTCAATTGTTTTCATTTTGTCTATCCTTTGAAAATCCCAAACAAGTGACGTCCAGTTTACATAAATGATTCGAGTTTGATGAAGCCCCCACTCGATCGTCATTTGTTTTAGAAAGGGCTGACTCGATTGAGAAGTTTATTACAGTTTGATTTGTTGGGCAAAGGCTTGCAAAGGATGTAACTGTAAATAGGATTTGGAAATTGTTTTGTTGATTTCTGTACAATTTCTGTTGAGTTGAGAAGATAGAATTATATTGCTGAAATTAATATTTGTGCCAGTTTATCTTGTCGCTTGAAGCTTTGACGCCATGCTATATTTTGTAATAGTTTAATAAATAATATATTTTATAGTACTGTGTGACCTAAGCCCGCACTTAAGTTACGTTTTTCTGTGACTAAACTAGTCCATTTTTACAAAGAAAAGCGTGATTTAAATGCGAGTTTAGGTCGCACAGTGATATAAAATAGTATACGATACGTGTGACATAAATAGTTCATTATTGCACGCGTTCAGCACTGGAGCATACACGTCGTGTAATAATGGACTACTTAACCCACACGTTTCGTAATGTACTAAGTATTATTTCAAATCTTTAATATATGGTCACTATAGGTTACTTGCGTTTTCCCGCGGCCCCGCCTGTGTGGATATAAGTAATCGCGTAAAAAGTAAGCCATGTCCTCCCTATCCCAGGCTATATCTCTGCCAAATTTCATGACGATCGGTTCAGCGGTTTAAGCGTGAAAGCGTAACAGACAGACAGATAGAGTTACTTTCGCATTTAAAATTTAAAATATTAGTAGGGATATTTTGAGTTCATATACAGTCCTTCTGCCTCTATGCAAAGCTAGTCCGAGCAATAGAAAATTTTAACGCTTTTAAATAACATATATGAGCTCCTTGAGCAGCGAAGCGTGTTAAGCCTTAACATAAAAAAGTTTCACACGAGATGATGATACCCTTTTCAAAGTAATAAATTCATACTCTCTTAAGCTCTAAAAGAAATGTTTTCTAACGTCGAAAAAAGTTATCAAAAGTCAAACAGCTCTCAGAATTATCTCGTCTAGAATTAACTGTCAAAAGAAACTCGTATTGAAACAATTTGTACCGTGTGAGAGGGTTTTTCAAATGAAAAGGTTTTTGTATTCTAAGATTTTTTCATTTTATTTACAATGGGATAACAAACAGCTACGATATATTGTAGCTGTTTGTATCCGCCGAACGGTATGTCAAACACTTATAAGACTTTTAGTATTAAGATGTTATAAGTGTTCGACAATATAGCAGCCCACTGTATTACCCACGAGATTATCGTTTCAGTATCGTAGTATAGAGATTATGATAATATAATAGAAGTACTCGTACATATATAGGACGTTTGCGAAACATTTCTAAAGGTACTCGTATTTTGCATAATATTCAATGATCGCTTGACGCTTTGGTGTTTGTATATTTATTTATGAGGGTAAACCTACGATTGCTGCGGTCAGTTCGAGGATAGGTGACGATCCATTAGGTACATATCAAGACCCTTCCGTGCCTCGGAAAGCACGTTATCCCGTTGTCATTTGTAAATTTTCGACAGTCGTTACGGGACGTCTGACGCCGAAAAATTTGACAACCAGTCTTACCAAGGGGTATCGTATTACCCAGTCTCTGGGTTGTAGAGGTCAGACACGCAGTCACACCATGCGAAATGCTGGTACTCAGCTGCACCCAACAGATTGCCAGTACAGTAAAATTTAAACTGTGAAAAGGCAAACGTTGTAGATACTAATGGGTACTATGATAAAAATGATTTTTTTATTACTATTTTGGTCAAACGGGAAAACCTTCCCTCACTTGGATTTTGATCTCATGGTGATATTAAATATGCATGAATGATAGACATATATCCTACATTTTCGACATGTATTGGTAGATATCAATCCCTTTTGACACATGTCTATATTTCCCTAATTTCGGTACTAAAGCCGGTGTGATAAGGGGCGAGGGACTGTTCCTTATCGGACACGTTTTATGCTGTATAAATTTTAGGTCACAACCATTCTAATAATACATCAATCCGTTATTTGTTCTGGTTTTGATTACGAGTTGATAGTTTTTTTTATGGTAGGAACTTAGTTTACTTCAGTTTCGTTTATTTGGGTAGGCTACTCACACCACCAGCGTATAGCGTTCCCATTACGGGATACAGCCGATAAAGGCCTCTTCTCTGCGAAAGGGAGTGGGCCATAATCCACCACGCTGGCCTAATGCGGGTAATTTTTGTTCGGTTCTAGGTTATGCTGGCTGTCTCACGTTGTTTTCCTAAACCGTTTTTAGAGCAGTAGTAAAAAAATAATTTACACAAAGTAAGGTGCCTGTCTGAGTTCGAACCTACAACCGTCGAGAGTCATAAGTCGCAGCCGTTACCACTGAGCCATCAACGGTCTCTTATAAAAGAAACCTTATAATCTTTCTTTGTTTTTAAATATTTTGACATTTTTATAATATTTTACAATTTGACAATTTTATATTATAGTTTTTATTTTTTCTACGATTCTGACATTTTTAAAAGTTTTGGACAATTTTTATTTTTATTTTTCGTGTTCTTGAATATTTTAAATTTAGTTAATCACAATTTTATTTTGGGTTTTATCTGTTTTATATTTTAAAATAGTTTATAATATAAGTGTATGAGTTTGAAACTATGGACTAATATTATGTCTGAAATAAATAAACAAATTAAATAAAAAAAAATACATAAATACAACCCACACGTTGGAGCAGTTGTGGTTATATTAATTTTATTAAACAAAATTGAACGTAATTCAAATTAGAGTTTAAAAATATGAAAAGAATCACGAAAACCTAAGTACCTATTTAATTACAGTCCAGTACTTTTGCAAATAGCGTGTTAAAAACTTTTTAGTGAAATACTAGTATCCTAAGTTTAGGATACTAGTATTTCACTAAAAAGTTTTTCGTCATCGTCGTTTTTTAGTAATTTAAATTATTGTTGGGTAGTTACCCAACAATAATTTAAATTACTAAGGTACTTAGCATATTTTATTTCAGTCTCCTAAGTAAATTCTGTTTAATGTGACCGTATTTCACCAACTTAATTGTACCGAACACAATCGTTTTATTATAAAACCCGAACATTTCAGCCTTATAATTAAAATCACTGGGGTATTGTTTAGGAACAAAACGATACAGTTATACGATATTATACGATACAGCCCAAATAAATTATACACCGCCAATGTTGGGCCAACAAAAGGAAAAATAAAACAATGGTCGCATTTAAAAACGTTTTTAGAAATGGACAGTCGTAAGTAATTACCATATACATAGAATATAGACTCAATATGTTGGTACATACGACTGAAAAAGGTCCTACATACATAAGTAAACTCATGCCTTCTCCTCAAGGGGGCAGGCAGAACCTGCCGCTGCTGTTCGGCCTGCCCCCGAATGAATCAATCCTTTTGATTCGTTTACGTGCATACATCTGGTGCTCACACGACGGCTGCTATTTCTAAGCATCTGACATTTCTGAAGAACATCACTTATAAGGTCACTATATTATGTCCTTCCAGGGCGTTCCTTCCCGGCGTTTCTACTCATATATGCCTTGTCTTGCTCAAAAAATCAAAACAAAAGGTCCTATAAATTGCTACAATAGGACCTTTTGTTGTACACTTTTCGCGAAATTTTTTGTTGTTTTTTGTACCAATGAATAGAAAGTCATTTATCTGAATTCAAATCATTTTATTGTTTAAAATTTATTTGTATTCTAAAAATAAACCATAGTCGTCTTTTCATAAATCTTTTTCATTCAGAGTTGCCGAGTAACATCTAGATTTGTTTTAATTTTCGTGAGCTTTTTGTTTGTTTGATTTACACTTGGATCAAGTAATTGGACACGTTAACATTTTCCTCATAATTTAATAACATTGGCCTAACTATCTATAAGACACTTAATTAAAATTAAAAAAATATGAAGTCTGATTTTTGTAATAAATTTCTACCGAATTTAGCTTTTAAAACCACAAACTCAATAAAAAAAACGCTTACCACGAAAAACGATACTAAACCTCTTACTCCGCCATCTTAATTTCAATTCGATGGGTCATTCGTCATTCCTTAAAGACTTTTAGCGTGACGAGAAAAAAACGAATCAAAGGGAATTATTACGAGGAGCCTACATTCCAATTAAGCCGGTTCATTTTGACCTTGGAGAACCCAAAGGAGGTCACAGTGGTCCACGGTCTTTACCCGGATTATAATAAAACATTTTCTTGAATAATGCCCGGCTTGTGGTGACGTCACGTAACTTTAGGGTTTACGTAAATAGCAGCGCTTAGAGAGATTTATTTAACGGTAGTGGTGCTCTGCTTTATCGTTTTGTTTGGTGTCCTGGTACGTTGGGGAAGTAATGCTGGGTTGAATTAAAATGTTCGCATAAAAAGAGACAATTCGTCGCAACCCCGTGTGTCACTAAGTCGGCCGTCGCCTGGTACGACCTCCCTAACGCCAGGACCAGCGTGTCGCCAGCGTAGCAAACTACACTGACGCCGCTAGGGAGGCCGGCGCGCAGCACCCAGTCGTACCCGATGTCCCACAGATGCGGCCCGACACCGCACATCTCTCGCCGGTTCCACTCTCCTTGGTGACCGAGGTAGATGGTCTCCTTGGTGACGGCCCTGTCCGTCAAATAGGCCTCGACCACGCGACAGAGGTAGGTTGGCATCTGGTGATACCGGAGTGCCTCCCTGATGCAACTCCAGGACAGGGTGTTGAAGGCATTGGCGATGTCTAGAGAGACCGCCAAGACGACCCCACCCCGGACTAAAGCATCTCCCGTCATGAGGGCTCGCACGCACATGATGGCATTCACCATGGAGCGCTGGGCGCCCCGGCTTCTTAATGAGGACCAGTTTTAATGTCTTCCAGTGAAGTGGGAACCAGTCCTCCTCCAAGCATGCGCTTACGAGGCCTCTTAGTCGAGGCCCGGGAGCCTCCAAGGCCAGGACCCAGGCTTTTCCAGGCAAGCCGTCGGGTCTCGGAGCGGTATTCTTGGCATTCAGCCTACGTAACGCCACTCTCAACTCTACTTCGATCACCTCTGGAGCATCGTCGTCGTCGTCGGTGTGGTCTGCATCGGGCACCGCAGGAGGCGGAGCCAAGGGCGGGGGAGCATGCTGCCCTCGCGAAGGGAATAAAGCGCTCACCACGTTCTGTACGAGCTGGGGCCGAAGACTCTGCGTCAGCGGGGGAGCTCACGGGCGGATCTTATCCCGCACCGTTTTGTAGGGGCGTCCCCATGGGTCTCTGTTCAGAGTCTCCAACGACTCCTCGCGGGCCAGTACCCTGGCCGGCAGGAAGCTAGGGGTAAGGTTACTTGTATTTAATTCCAGCAGCGCAGCTACCGCCATGTCATCATTGAAAAGTACACTTGGGAGTGGCGCGAGGAGGCCAACCGCCGAGGCGTAACTCCACTGCCGCGAGAAATCGCGGCACAGCGGACAGAGCTCCAGTGGGATCTCATGGCGACATGGAGAGTGCGATTGTCGCATCCCAGTGCTGGGTAAGCCGCGATTGTGGCGGTAAGTCCCCTCTTTGAGGAGTGGCTTGAGAGACGGCATGACGTCCTCACCTTCCGCCCGACGCAGGTCCTCACCGGACACGGTTGTTTCAGGAGGTTCCTTTTTCGGAAAAGGCGGGAGGAAACGCCCGGGTGTTTCCACTGCGAAGATCGCCCTGAGGAAGCGGTGGAGCATACGGAGGAGGTCTGCCCCGCTTGGGCGGAGCACCATCGTGTCCTCGTGGAGGCGATCGGCAGCGGTGATCTCTCGCGTCCGGCCCATGGTACAGAGCGAGAGTGCATACCCATGCAGAAGGAGGTGACGGCTACCCAGCCGTCACCTCCTTCTGCGAAGCAGTAATGCTCGCGAAGAGGGAGGCAGCGCACGTGAGGGAGAGGCAGTATATGCGCCCTCACGGCCTTAGTTTCCGCACGAGACGCCCTAGGCTTCGGGAATCCCAGGCTGATTCCCGGCCACCGTAGGCGCGGGCTTGCGGACGGCGAGTAATGGGTAGCTCGCTGTCCGGTAAGGACCAAGCCCGGGTCGACGGCGCGTTGTGTTACACGCGTGCCTGAAAGAGATGTCAGCACATGCCAGGGGTGTGGGTTGTTCGAAAGAGATACCGCGACTCCTAGCACACAGGCAACTGAGGGAACACAGGTGGGTTTTAGTCAGTAAAATTCTGATACGCCCTCCTGCTCCCTGCTCCACCCAGAGCGGGAGAAGTTATTTGATGATATCCTAGCCAAAAAAAAATCATTGATAAATGGTTGACTACACTGTTCGCCCGTATAGACAACAATGTATAATGATAAGTGTGTTTAATTTTGTTAATGGAGCGTTTAAATAATAGGTCTTTACCTATGAAATTGCCGTTTTGTATGAAAAAATTTTAACGAATTTTTTTCATGTATTTTTTATTTGTATTAATCGAAGTAATCACCCATGCAATCAATGCATCTTTGCCATCGCAGTGGCAGTTTATTGATGCCCTTCTTAAAGAAATCAGCTGGACGGGAGGCAACAAATTCTTCAAAGGCATTTTGTACTGCCTCTCGGGTATTGAATTTTTTTCCCGCCAAGAAGTTATCCAAATTCTGGAAAAAGTAGTAGTCTGTAGGCGCAAGGTCTGGTGAGTAGGGCGGATGACGGAGAGCTTCCAACCCCAGTTCTTGCAACTTGGAGACCGTCTGATGTGCAGTATGAGGTCGCGCGTTGTCGTGCAGGAGCAGCGGAGACGAGCGATTGACCAATGCTGGTTGGAGATGTGCCAGCTTCTCCATCATTGTGTTCAGTTCTTCACAGTACACATCTGCAGTAATGCTCACCCCGTTTGGTAAGAAGCTGTGATGAATCACACCGGCGCTAGACCACCAAACAGTGACCATCACTTTTCTAGGGGTAAGTTTTCGTTTAGGGCATTGTTTAGGTGCTGAACCAGGATCCAACCAACTTGCTGAGCGCTTGCGGTTATCAAACAGAATCCATTTTTCATCGCAGGTAACAATGCGGTTCAAAATTCCTTCATTTGTGTGTCTGTTGAGCAGTGCAAGGCACGTCTCGACGCGTACTTCGCGCTGACGATCATTGAGTTCGTGGGGCACCCATTTGTCAAGCTTTTTTACCTTGCCAATTTGACGCAAATGGACCAATATTGTTTTGACGCTAACGTCGAAAGCTGCTGCTAATTCAGCCGTAGATTGTGTATCATCAGCTTCCACAATCGCCTTTAATTCGTCATTGTCGACCAAAGTCTTCGGACGACCGCGAGGTTCATTTTTCAGGTCGAAATTTCCAGAACGGAAGCGAGCAAACCAATAACAGGTGGTGCGTTGGTTTGTAGTGTTAGCTCCGTAAACGTCGTTGATGTTGCGTGCCGCTTGTGCCGCGTTGCTGCCACGACGGTACTCATATTCCATAATTACTCGAATTTTTAACGTATCCATGATGACGAAAAAGATTGAAATGCGATGAAAATGTAACACTAATCAATAAACAAATGACTACTTTTGGAAAAAAAATCCATGTTTTTAAAATAAAATTAATTTGAAATTAGAATTCTTACCCAAACAAAAATGATTTTGATTTGAAATGGCCAGTACTGCAAAACGGCAATTTCATAGGTAAAGACCTAATATTAACGGTCTTATTCATAAAAAGTTATCAAACATGTAAACAGTTGCTAAAGTCTGGTTAGAAGTCAAGTCTGGTTTCTCTTTGAAAACCAGACCTTAGCAACTGTTTAGATGTATATGAATAAGACCGTGTAAGTCTTTTTATCTGTAAAAACCTAGTGTAGTCGTTCAACTTTGTCAGGTTATGGGCCCAGTATTCATATTGATCTGAAAGTCGTAGGTGCCGTGAGATTTCTCTCCGTAAACAATTAGCTCCGGCAATTACCAAAATAAGTCAAATTACAGTTAAGTTGAAAATTACTAAGAAGGAGTGCTACTTTCCTAAGTCACTTATTAGTTTATGAAAGTTCAAAGTTCATAACTTATTTTACTCGGGTTAATCCAATTTTAATTTCAGTTAAGGACCCTAATTTTACGCTATGAAATAAAGTACAGCACCAGATCTAAAGTATACCCAAGTCTAATTTAAAACTTTAGTTAAACCTATAAAATATTTTGGTGTTAAATAATTAGTTTAATGATTTCCTTTTGTTGAATATTTGAATATTATAAGGGGTATGCAAACTTAATTTAATCAAAGTGTGCCCCTGGTGTCTAGCTGGGGACGCTGAACATTTTCGTCGGTAAAACAAATCTGCTGTTGCATAGAAATGTACAAAACCAAGCTCAATCAAGATCAAAATGTATGTCTATGCGAATATTAGGTCAAGCTCTTGATTGAGCTTGTGATCGGTAGTTCATACATTACACTGGTTAGCCGAAATAAAAATTGCTGTTCCATACATTTTAATTTTTGCGTATTATTTAGCTCAAAAAATGCAAGAAATGTTCCATAAAGGTAATATCTCAGTAACGGTAGCCCGGGATTACCGTCTAACGCGTACTGAAGGAACACGGGTGGGTATTAGGACACGCCCTCCCGCTCCGCCCAGAGCAGCAGAAGTTATTTTATGATTTCCCATCATCAAAAAAAAAAAAAAACGTGTTGCGGGTTACCTTGAATTAGCACAAACGTACAACTCAATTAAAGAAAGAATATACATTTATTTGGCATAGACTAAAGGCACACAAAATACTGCAGGAAAGAGTAAAAAAATAATAAAACCTAATAAAAAGTGTAAGTTGTCGGAAATTTGCATTATTGTTCACTGCACCTAAAATGCCCTTTTCGCGATAATGCGTCCGCGCAATTAAAAAAAATAACTAGCTTCTCAGGCGATGATTAGTAGTCGCTCTATGTTTATGAAGTATATCGCTATTAAACGCTACTGCATCAATACAATTAATCACGTTAATGAAAAATGCCCGCCCACACACAAAAAAAGATCCTATTTAGGAAATCAACTTAATATCATTAGGTACGGCCCACCACAGCCTACACTTAATTGAACGAAAAATGTCAAACTACAACCTTTTATTAAATGTCCAACATGCCTAAAATGCCACTTTCTCCCACAAAATCAATCAAACAGAAAACTGCGTAGGTTCCCCTTCCGGGGTTGTCCGAATACCGGAAGGCTGGGGGTTGTTATTTCTTTACTTGAGATAGATTTACTAGGTGACGTTTACCGCGGGTCAGGGGAAGAGTGGGGCGGAATGGACCGGTAGTAGTGGGGTCAGGATATCCTATCGGTCCGATGTGACCCCGCGGCGATGGCCTAACGTGTTTTCAGAAAGATATACATACATACATTGCGAAATATTTTTCCGGCTTGCCCCTGCTCAGAGTGGTAGTTGCGTAACACTATATAAGTAGGAATGGCATGCATTTCGACAATGCAGCAACATTCATTGCGTTATTTACGATGTTGATCAGACAAATATTTCGAACATATAAAGCAATGGATTAGCAACATTTTTCACCATGATTCAGATTAATTGTGGATACGCTATTAGGGAGCTAATTGACTTCTATGTGTGACATTTTGTAGTAGTTGGCGTTCTAATCTGACATTTAAGATAACAGCTTTTTGCTATCTTTGATAGTTACTTTCAGAAGCTCGTGAAGATGAGAAACAATCCAGTTAAAAATCATTCCTAAAAAGTAAATTCCAGGCACTGATTAAGCAGAAAAAAAAAATTATGACATCAGATTCTCAGAAAAAAATATACCAACTCTCGTTTACAAATATTCCACGGTCCACATTATTATGATATTTACTTAAAAACCTTATGACGTCATAGCAACTCTCCCATTTAATATTTTTACTGTTAGCGGAAGAGGCGTCAATTCTCTCGTTATTTGTTGTTTACACTCAAGTTTGATTAAGCCCGGGCATCACAGAGCCAATATTTGCTTTGGACCACTATTTGCAGCACTTTATTGAAAACCCTTCATTTTTCCTAGTTTTATTGTTCCTGTTCCATTGAGTGAAGCCAGAACTTATGTTATTTTGTAAAAACAAAGGTTGGTTTTTTTTCAAAAGGCGTTGTTGGATCAAGCTGAAAAAATACCAAAAGGATTCACTACCAAAATATTTGTTCTGTTTGGATGTAGGGACAGTCAGCCCCAAAAAGATGTTTTGGTAAAACAATTTGTACAGTATACAGGAAAAGTTTTTATCCAGTGCGCAAACTGTAACCATGAATTCAGCATACCATTCTAGAACCCCCAGCGAAGAAATTTTTGTCCGATTTACAAAAATAAAATCAGCTGTTTCATAGAAAAGTGCAATACCTACGCGGTCAAAATGTATGGAACAGCTGTTTTTATTTGTATAACCGACGAAAAATTTCTGCGCTGGTGGGTCTAGAATGATATGCTGAATTCATGGTTACAGTTTGCGCACTGGATAAAAACTTTTCCTGTATTAATACGTGAAGCAAAATCTTTGTAAGTACCCCTTTTTACGCTTATTATGCGGACGTACGAGTATGAAATTTATTTATTTAAACTTCTCGCACACAAAAAGGTACAAAGGGCGGACTTAGTGCCTTAGGCATTTTCTACCAGTCAACCAAGGGTGGTGAAGAGATTAGATGGCAGGTGCTTAGGTTGAAAGGAACAATGATTGAAAAAAAACTATACAAATTGTATCATAATGAATAATAAATAAGATTGGTACCTAAATGGGTTATATACTTATAATACACATACATTATCTATTATAATATATATTTACCTATTTTAAATATATAACTCTGCAATTTCTGCATTTTCGGCACAGTATAACTTTACATAGAGAAGGAGTGCAGAAAGTTAATACTTATATGTATATCCTACTAATATTATAAACGCGAAAGTTTGTAAGTATGGATGGATGGATGTTTGTTACTCTTTCACGCAAAAACGGCTGAACGGATTTGGATGAAATTTGGCATACAGATAGATTATAACCTAGATTAACACATAGGATACTTATTACCCCGGTAGTAGGTTCCCGCGGGATAATTTCCGACATCCATGCGGGCGAAGCCGCGGGCGGAAGCTAGTATAATATAATAATGCATTATAAACACATTCAATTTATTAAAAAAAACATGATCAATTTTCGAACACTAGCCGATCACTAGTTCTTATAGATTGCCCATTCATATTCTTACAGATCGATATTCAATAAGTCCCTCTTTTGACTTCATAAAACACAGCGACATACACAAAGGCACTAGAATTCCCACCTTTAACCAATTTATTAGAATAACCCAACTTTAAGACTTCTTCATTCCGTATCTTCGCTCCTCATCCCATGACATAACGCTGAATAACCCTAAAATGCCATCTCTTTTAACCCACAAACAAACATGTTGTCACATCCGTCTCTAATTCCGAATACCATTCATAAAAGAACGAAAGCATTTACCCGATTTAATCAACGGATTACCTTAACCTTAGAGAAAGCCGTCGCATATAAAGGAATTGGTCCCAAAAACATCAACGTAATCCATATAAACGACGCACCGAGTGATATTAATGGCGTAGCCTTGATGTTAGCCGGAATTACCCTACGCTGATATGTCTTTCCTAGCTGAATAAACAACTGTCTAGATGACGTAATTGATTTTGTTGGGTGTTCTCTTGTTTCTTGAAAGAACTTGGTCTGACTTTTCCCCTGTTTTCATTAGGACTGCTCCATTCATACCTACACGGGAATTCCTGGAAATTACTTTTTCAAGTTAGTTTGTTTCCGTTTCGTAAATCTTTGACAGTCGCTGCGGGGAGTCAGATGCCGAAGTCTGACAACCACTCTTATTCTTACCAAAGCGTATAGTATTACCCAGTAATTTGGTTGTGGAAGTAAGATAGGCAGTCGCTCCATATAAAACACTGGTTAGACTGGAAGCCAACCCCCACATAATTGGGAAAACACTAGGCAGATGATGACATAAGCATTGTGACATACACAATTTCCATGACTTTACGGGAAGTAATTACTATGGCTTAAAACACCTAAATAAAGCCGTCAGAAATATTCGTAATATAGAAGTTACCGAGCCTATATCGAACACCATTCCGACAATTAATTTCAGGATTACTATCTACGAATTGTTTAGTAGCTCGTTAAAATTCATTGCCCATTGAAGGCGTATACAATCATTGTGTCTTAGTAAAGTTTCTAATTAATTTCTATTGTAATTAATGTTTATGTTTGTACGAGTATTTATTTCCTTCGTTTGTTATTAATAAATTAACGCTACTGTTTTATTTTTAATATTCTTGTGCTGGCTAAGTCCGTGGCTAGTATACGTTTAGAATTTTAAGTCATGGTTTACTTTCCTAGTTATGTTTAAATTTGATTATAATTACACTATTTACTTCGTTTGTTTTTAATAGATTATCATAGATTAAAGCTGCCGTTTACTTTCAATATTGTACTACATATTGCCCGCGGCTAGACGACGTCACGACGCGTTGAATATTCAAGTGGTTTTCTTTACCTGGTGTTATAGTGTACCTATTTATCCCGTTGTTTAATTTGTTCAGAGAATAGCCAGAAATGAATTAACATCACTGAGAGTTGGGTTACCTAAATTAATTTTATCAGACGCGTCTATGGCAAGGTTTTTTTTCACCTCACAACCTCGGAAAGATTCTGTTTGTCATTCGAAATCTGCGTGGAACGAGTTTTTTTTTTTAATTCGAACCTTTTTTTAACACGCTTTTATTATTATTCAATCATTTTCTATACAGCCAGTTCACTGTAAATGTATTAATACTTATTTCAAGTCAGTGCGCCAACCCCATTTTTAGAATAATCGTACTGGCCAGCAGGACGACTGCATGAAAAAAAAAGGAAACTTAAAAAAAAAATCGTCTGTATTCAATTCGCTTTCCATACATAGTTTTGGTTTGTTTTGTTGATAAAATCGTAAGAAATAATAAAATATGAGTGAGTCCAGCAGCGATGAAGATATTTTAACACCTGCAGAGTTAGTGCAAGCGGTACATAATACTGAATTGAGTTATCTTCCGGAAAAATCGCGCGAAAGTCCACAAAAGCGTAGGTACAATTTGTTTAATGCATGGAGACATTATAAAGGCGTGAAAACGTTTTCGAAGACTACAATTCAATGCTACCATACTTCATTAAACTAAGTACACTAATTTAATATAGATATTATTTAGGCTGTTTTTCTTGCATCTAGCATTTTCCTCGCTGTGGCGAGGTGAAAAATTGTGTGTTCTGCGAAAAAGGTATTCTGCGTCTCGTACCTTTGAAAGCCTCGCTACGCTCAAGATTCTATATTTGAACCACTCGCTTCGCTCATGCTTCAATCCTAGAATCCTTCGCTTGCTCAACTTTGCAGCCTTTCATAACAAACAACTACTGGCCCCAAATTCAGCAGTGAGATAAGACAAATTTTGGCATAATTTACGCATATATTTGGATAGTTATCGCAATATACCGCACTCTTATTACCTCCAAGGTAATATTTTTGTTGGTTTAAACAGGTTTTTTTAAACAGTATTTTTTTCCTATTTTGCAATTTATTTTCGCCACAACGAAAGCCTCTCAGGGTTTATCTGTGTGATGACGAACCGCCCATTTCATAAAAAAAAATGCTAACTAAATTACAATATTACTTTTAGACTACACAATGATAATTACATGCCTTTATAACAAACATATTGGTAAATAATGTAATGTTGTGACATTTTTTAACTATGTAATGTATTGTGAAATTAAATATTTGCAATTAATTTATTTCATCAGACATTTTGTAACGTATAAAGTGATGATAACTGGAGGAATATTATGACATTTTTAATAATTGAATGTAAGTATTATGAAATTCAATATTTGCACACCACATGTAATGGTAGAATGTAAATGGGCCACATTTATAATAATATCATACTACTTTCACATTACATTACATTACATCTACATTTTGGCAAATAAATTAATTACTTACTTACATTTTACGCCACATAAATGAAACGTAGACACATCTAAAATTACGAAGCAAATTGCGAATTATTGCGAACGAAGATTGATTCATAATACTCGGTTTCTCATCAACCATGCCTTACGTAAAACATAATCTAAATTTCTCCCCACACCTGGGCATCGCTTATGGAGCCCAAATTACACTCTTGTGTCGTACACCCGATTACATATCCAGCAGAAATTTCCAGGTTAAGTTGACCTCGACTTGTACAGACTTACCATGCAATAAGAGGTCAGCTCATATTGGATACTGCTATCTGGATGTTGTACTGCGTACCAATTTATCACGACAAAAATATTACGGCTTTTCTTATGTTACCGTAAAAACTGATGGATACACCCAAATGTTGGAGAGGTCTCCTTAAAAATATAGGACAATATTTTGAGCTGTAAGAGTTTTTGTACGGAAAAATATAAATCCCACTAAAAACATTACATGCAAAGTAGGTTGCCATAGACTTACATAACGCTTTCACTGTTAAAACAATATCAGAACTAATGTAGAGCCCAGCCCCAAGCTTTATAGAGGTATGAGAAAAAGTGTGTAAAGTTCACTCATACTCTATAGAAAAGGGAGGATCCGACCAGACGGGTGTTGTGTCTGGTGGGTTACTACCCGACGGATGATGTCGGGATGTTGTACCTATGCGAGTCGTACGGTAAACTCTGATTGCGCGATGCAGGATTTTGGGTGACGTAAGTCTTGCGTAGTTCGCCTGTGGCATTGTAGATGGCGCCACTTCTCTTTTTGTGTTTTTAGATATTTGTTGCGAAGTATTTTTCTGTAGTGCCGCTACAGCTTTACATGGCCTTACTCTACAAACCTTACATCTTGGTGAAAATGTACGGCTTGGCCGTTTTGCTGTCGTCGCCACCGCCGTCGCACAGACACTCCTATAAGATCATGGTAAGAAATTAAGTCACTGGTCTTTAATGTTGTGTCATGCAATATTTCAATCGACCGGCCAAGCCATACATTTGTAGCTGATACTAATCTATAGCTTTAATTACAAATAGAAGAAGGTGTACGTATTATCCGCAAGAAATACAGACTTGGACCCCTATTCTTTTGTTGTTTGTATGCAAATCCTAGCCTGCATACCCAAAAACTTTTTAGGACTTCCAGAAGTGCCCTGAATATTTTTTTTTAATAAAGGAGCCAGTGAGTCAGTGAGTGACGACATCGGCGTATTTTAGATATTTATAAAATACAAGGAATAACAGCTAGACAAATGAAACTAATTGTGTTTTATAAGACTGCTATTAAATCTTATTCTGAGAATTTGAACTGTCTAGCATTATCCAGGCCGAAGCTATGAGGTTTTGAAAATACGAAGAAATGCTCCGACAAAAGGTAGGTAAGTAGTGCCCCTGCTTTTGTATTGGCTCGTCTTGAATGAATGAATGTCCTTATTTGCCAGAAACACGGTACATAAAGGAAATTGTTTAAATATTTGGTTCAGCAAGTTTCGCAGACATAGCGGCATGCAAATACAATTTAAAATTAATGAAACAAACAGTTCAAATATATAATGGACACAATACAAATCATTTTAAACATAAATCAGTGTCTATACTTTGATGCAATGTCATGTAATTGTCATAAGTACAAAATTTACAAGATTTTTTTATGAAAGAACTCATTAAGAGAATAATAATATTCATTCAACAACCACGTTCTTAATTCAGTACAAACTTGGCGGAGGTATTACAGCGCCCCCAGTTTTGTTGTATAATATTGTGCATTTTATAGAATCTATAAAATGAACAAAATTCAACTTAAAGTATAAGATTGTCACTCTATGATAAAAAGTAACAAAATTTTGGCCCTATTATTATTATATTTTTAAATTGACAAGCCTATACTCATGTGCCGTAAACTAAACTACCGTTGTCTTTTAGAGCAATTTTTTACTCTCTACTCTAGAAAATGCGACGAATGTCGCCAAATTGCTTTAAGAGAACCATTCAGTAAGTTGTAACGAGATTTCCGAAATGCGACGACAGTATTAATCCTTGTTTCGAGAAAACAATGTCAATTAAGTCCAATTTCACATAGCAACTGTAAGACAAGACTAGGTAACTGACTCTTGTTCTGACAACAATGATGATATTATTATACTGTTGTTGTTAGGATCAGTCGTATCTTAGAAACTAATGAGCTCTTTACACATTGTATATATTTAATACGATTTATTATTACCACCTACCGGGTAGAATTTGATCATTTTCTTCAGTATGATTTTTAATTTCTGACTTTTGGAAAAGGAAAACATCGCGAGAAAATCTGAATGCTCTAACAATGCCAACTTTTAGTTTCCAAGCGTGGTAACCGATTGTTGATCAGTCTATGTTTTAAAACAGCCATTTCACAACACAACACTGACTGATATCATAAGAGAGAAATTCGATAAAGTGGAGCTACAGATACGTTTAAATTGGCGTAATTGGGCGCGTGGTTAATTGGCATTTTCCGTTTGAACAATCCACGGAGTAATGAAAATACTAACAATCCAACACATTTTTCAGAAAATTTCTTTATTAATTACGGATTGCATAATTGTTAGTACCTCGGGCTTGTCGAATTATATTAATTTTATATTTAAACGTGTGAAACTTAAATTAGGAGCTGTTTTTGTTCTTTGGCATTAATATTCAGGTGCATATTTTTTTGATATCGAATCTTTTTCATTCAGCTTCTCTTTGACTGCGGTTTGCAAATTGATTTTATTTGTGATTGCCATGGACATACTCGTATCAATTAGGCACTAGGATTCCCCTAACTGTTAGTTTTTATTCGTTTTGTTAGAAGCCTTATTTTAATGAGCTATAAGTGCAAATCTTTTACGATTTCTTGTTTTATTTCGCAGTCCAGCAAGTCCATAAAAATGAATTTCCTGTAATTCACAAAAAGCTTCAACTCAACAGTTCATCTCAACGATATAAGTGTCTAGTTTCGCTATTCCTTTGTGAGGCACGTTTTCTCAGACATTAGTTAGTCTACCTTTTATACAGTCTTTACGATCGGAGATCGGGAATTTTCCATTTTACTCTTCGTTGCCTATATTGGACGTATATATCGTATCGTATCACATTGAAACGCATGAATGCTCAATATCAAAGCGGCGGGATGATTGCTTGGGAGTAGCGGTGGAATTATATATATTTCCGAGTTTTGAAGCTCCGAGTTATCCCGTACAGAGAAAAGTGCCGGCGAAGGCACGTCATGAATACTGAGAGGCAGTTGACGAGACGCTAATCTAAATAAACCGTCCTCAAGATTGCTACATAGAAAATATTTGGGGTTATTCGCGGGCTGTCTGCGTGAATTCGTTGACTTCATTCTGAGACTTAGATGGGGTAATGCGTCGTTATTGTAAGGGTAGTTCATTACTTTTGTGAAATTGTTTTTTTTTTGGGCCACCTGGGTGTTTAGTTGGTTGAAGAATATTGAGTTGTGGCTGTTATGTGTTGTTTAGATTTTTCAAACTCTGCTTTGTATAGAGAAGGTACGTGGAATTAATACGTGAAACAAAAACTTGTACCCCTTTTTACGAAAATTACGTGAACGGAAGAGTATAAAATTTGGCACATTTAAAGTTTAAATGGAAAAGGAGTGGAGAAAGCTAATATTTTTACATATGTAATTTAATGTATTTCTAATGCATTAGCATCATTAGAATTAGAAATATATTATGTTATAAATGAATTATGGTGTTACTGTAAAAATAACTGCATAAGTTTAATGGAAAATAATACCGATAAAATCTATTCAAGTGAAATTAATTATGAAATTTCTAAGATAGAGTAATATGTAGGATAGCATTTAGACAGATTAATGGGTTAATATTTAAGTAATTGAAGCACAGACAAATCCTCCCCTTTTATTTATGCTAGCTTATGTAAATACAGTACCCACCAAGCAAAATATTCGCTCGCTTAGTCAATGTGACGAAGGCTTAAGAAGCATCGTCGTCGGACCAAAGTGACTTACTCTCGACTTGAAATTTGACCTAATTTAGCATCTCTCTTGTTTACAGGCAGATCTAATCACAGTGAGTAGGTAGTCTTGGTTTTATATCTGATTTTCTATTTCCTTCTTGATAAATATTTACTGAGGATTAACATGGGAATAACTTTGTGAATCTTGTGAACGATTTGTGAGTTGGAAAATTAAAGTAAATATTAGAGCTAATATGTGTAGGGTTGTCAATGTTAGCATAATTTCTAAAATATAATCATGTCAGTAGCAAAAAACTTATGGTATTGGAGAGGGGCTGCACCTTGTTAGACGAACGACCATTAAAACCTCTTGCCTTTATGCCGATTTATTTGGGGTCGGTGCAATATCTGCTATGTTCATCTTCAGAACCATTTCAGCCAAAAGACGTCCACTACTGGACATAGGCCTCACCCAAGTATCGCCACATTGACTGGTTCTGTGCTTTTCCGCTGTGGAATCCCACGTCCTTCACAAGGTCATCTATTTAGTTATTTGCTGTAAAAATGCGTTCCTAGTTAAGCATGTGTGGTGTGACTATAAATGATAAGCTGGGGAATGACGTGATAAAGCAACGGTGCCGTTTAAAAAAGTGTAGTCACAAAAAAAATTAAAAGAGTAGATACGCTTAAATGGTTTTGTTTAGACGATGAATGAAAGGCGACTAACAAAAGGTTTTTACAAGGCAGATGTGAGTGGAAACGCCGCAAGGGGACGCCCTAGGACAGCATATAGTGACCTTATGTGTGATATTCTTCTGAAAGATCAGGTCCGTAGTACTCGCAACCGGCGTGCGTGTGTGTATGACCAGAGGGGCAATTCTCGTAATTTTAAGAACGTTCACAGTCTATTCTCAGTCTCAATTTGTAAAAAAAACCGCGAGATTCCATACATTTTTTACAACTTTTTGACATTTGATTGTCGCTGAGATGAGACTGCGACTAGATTGTGAACGTTATTAATTACGAGAATTGGCCTTCAGATGTATAAACGTTAATGAGGCAAAAGGAGGTAAGGGTCGTAGCAATTCCTGGTTTTTATCTCCTAACACGAAAAGAAGGCTTGACTTTATGTATTATACTTACAAATTTAAGACTGACTTACAAATGTTTTATGATCATTATCAAAATAGCCCACACATTAAACAATTAATTCCAACGGAACTGCTCAGTATTACCATTAAATATTGAAGCAATTTGCTCCCCTTAGCACACTTGCAACTCACATGAGCTTGTGATCCAAACATTTATGCCGTGATCCTTAAGTCGAGTCAGGAGTTACCTTAACGAGGCCCGCGGGAGTACTCGGTCCAGTCGGTCCGACATACTGAATCACATTATAAGCTAAGTGAGCCGTGGTGGATAGGGATCACTGCATTTTCATTTGAAATTGTTGGAAAATTAGTTAAGGAAGTTGACACCCTACGACATTTGTATTTCCCGTTACACACAACTGTCTTATAATGTCAGTTAGGATTTGAATATACGGACAATTTAACTTGGTAGTGAACATTAATTTCCCTGGCTTTAGAACGTGGTATTTGAACCTGGAAAGGTAATCAGTTTTTAATATTTTCAAGAAAACCTACTAGATATTTTTTTTTGCCATTAAAAACCAATGTAACCTATGTCAAATGTATAGGTATTGTATACAAAGGTATTTTGTGTCACTTAAATTGTTAAAAAATAAAATGTGTATTTTAGTTGTGATATTCTTGTGCGAGTCTAATGAAAGCTTTTTTTTTCTTTCTTTCTTTATAGGTACCCTTAATATACACGATTATCTATTTGTTTATTAGGATCGTGCAGGTAGCGATCTGTAGTAGTACGCCCATGGGAAGAAGAGATGAGTTTATGTACGTACCTATATACGTATGTTAAGTGTTTATTGAGGTATTAATTAAACAAATTATGCAGTCACGATGTATTTGCAATCAATGCATAATAATTTATTCATAATCAAAAATAAAGTAAGTTTATTTTCGTTCAGACAAATAACAATACATCAGCCATACTTTAGTAAATAGTTATCCACTTCAAAACAAATAAGTCTAAAATGAATCCGACTGCAATTCGTAATCAAATATGAAAATACATCCACTAATTCCGTACTCATCAACGTAATCGCAATTACGGAACACATTTTAATTAAACCTAATAGTGATAGCACTCGATATTTGCAATCCTCCTAAATGGATAAGCTGGTTGTCACCGATTAGCCATTGGTTGATTCACATTGCAGCGTGTGACGTAGTTGACAGGACCGGATCATCTGATTAAATTGATCATCGATTTGTGCTAGGTGCTCAGGTTCATACATTTTCATGATGTTGGAAATTATAGGTTATCAGGCTATTATTGGGTCATCAACCGATATTGGATTACATTGGTAAGTCAAAATTAGGTCTCTAGTCAGGGGTTAGTGAATTGAACAAGCCTTTTCCAGTATAATTTTTTAACCAGTTCGCAAACTGTAACCATGAATTTAGCATATCATTTGAAGACAATTCATTGAAATCACTTATAAACGAGGCGGTGCTTTAAAAATAATGGCAAACAATGGCTTTAAAAATAGGGCATGAGGGTGAGGCAAGAATTACACCGCCCCGTCGCGCCCCTAGCCACCGCAGGAGATGCCCTGGGCGTCGGGAGTCCATAGCAGACTCCCGGCCACCGTAGGCGCGGGCTTGTTGACGGCGAGCAATGGGTGGCTCGCCGTCCGGTAAGGACCAAGCCCGGGTCGACGGCGCGTTGTGTTCCTCGCGCGCCTCAAAGACATGTCAGCAATAACTGAAGGGGTCTGCTAGGGCCGATGTCTGCCAGGGATCGGATTTATTCGAATGCGTTACCGTGGCCTTGGCACAGGCAATTGAGGGAACACGGGTGGGTTTATGTTGGTAAAAGTCTGACACGCCCTCCCGCCCCGCCCAGAGCGGGAGAAGACATTTGATGATGTTCCATCCAAAAACAAAAAAAAAAAGGTATCTGATGATAAAAGAGGGGACTGAAAGACTTTATCAAAAGGATCAAAATATAGGTATGTAGATCTGAACTGATTGAAATCATGAATCATTAAATATTGACTACCGTAAATTAAGCAGCTTCAATTATTATAATTGTAATACGCAAACGGACTAGCAAAAGGTAGAGGATGAGATGATCTGATGATCTAAATGTTTTCTATTCTATTCTATTCTATTCTATCTGTCCGTGTAAGTACCAAATTTCATCCAAATCCGTTCAGCCGATCAAAAATTACAGGCAGACAGAGTTACTTTCTAGTTTATAATTAGTTTAGACATCAGTAGGGTTAATAAGCTATTTGCAGTAACTATGGCCCAGAGCTGGATCGATACAAGTCGTTAGCTTGTCAACCCGCCTTCATAATAGCTTATCAAATCACGACCTACTTTAACCGACATTATATCCACATTATACCGATTGTATAATGATTTATGTCTTTGTATGAAAACCTCGGTAGCAATATCTTAGATTAAATGGAAATATCGGAGAGATTATTTGATAATCTATACTATATACTATAATATTATAAAGAGGTAAAGTTTGTGAGGTTGTAGGGGATCTATTGAACCGATTTTGAAAATTATTTTACCAATAGATAGCCACGTTATTTTTGAGCGTCAAAGGCTATACAGGGTGTAACAGAAATCCTATTGCTATCCTTAAGCACTAAAGATAACAGCTGGTATAGAATCACTATACATAGTTTCAGCTCAAAATAAAATACTCTAAGAATTTATACCTCATGTTTCTTAAATTCAAATCATAACAAACGTGTCACCGCCCTACGTAAGTCAATAACTTTCCACGTTACTTGCCAATATCATGATAAATCTCTTCCGCGTGATGTGTTTATTTCAATTTGAAAAGTTTGGTTTCTGGTATCAATGTATTAAAAAAAATCATAACTTCCGAACATGTAGAGATAGGATTAAAAAACCCTTCCAATATCGTTTGATATCATCCAAAGAAGCCGTGCCCTTGGTATGTATATACTTTTTCCGTTACACGTTATAAATGAATCCGAAAAATGAAAAGACTTTTTCGTGGCAGTCGGATTTGCAAAATAAGTCGGAAAAAAACGGTCGAACGAAAACGTTTCTTACGAACGCTGCCTTAACGATGAGAGATATATCATTGAGTTCGTAAAAGTTCGTTAAAGTTGTAGAACTTGGTAATGCATACAAAAAAATCAGCGACAGCATAATATCTAACTTTTATTAGGTACTTTTATTTTTTTATTTTTAGTCACAAAAAGTAGTTTTTATATTATTATTTTTAATTAAATCGTTAGGTCATGTTTATTGGTCATATTATTAAAAATTATGAATTCTTATCAAAATAAGTAAATTTATCGTCTCAAGTGTTTAAAACACGAGACTTTTCCCGACAGTGTCGTAATCTGTTGAGTAATGACCCCAAGGATGATGAAATTTCGAATTGGTGTGTTTTAACTAAAAAGTGAACAGTAAAAACTTAAAAAAAAAACAACCGACTTCCGGAAAAACACTGCAAAGTGAAAAATAACTTTAATTTCCAAAATTAAAGTTATTTTTCACTTCGCACGGTTTTTCCGGAAGTCGGTTGTTCTTTTTTAAGTTTTTTACAAAAAAACAACCGACTTCCAAAAAACACTCATCATCATCATCATTTCAGCCGAAAGACGTCCACTGCTGGACATAGGCCTCCCCCAAGCTCCGCCACTTCGACCGGTTCTGTGCTTTCCGCATCCAGCGGACTCCTGAGGCCCTCACAAGGTCATCGGTCCACCTTGTGGGAGCCCTTCCAACTTTACGTCTTCCAGTGCGCGGTCGCCACTCCAGAACTTTTCGACCCCATCGGCCATCTGTTCTGCGTGCAATGTGCCCTGCCCACTGTCACTTAAGTTTGGCAATTCTTCGGGCTATGTCGGTTACCTTGGTTCTCCTGCGGATCTCGTCATTCCTGATTCGATCACGCAGGGAAACTCCAAGCATAGCCCTCTCCATTGCCCTTTGGGTGACTTTAAACCTTCTTATGAGGCCCATTGTGAGCGACCACGTTTCGGTTCCATATGTCATTACTGGCAACACACACTGGTCGAAGACTTTCGTCTTGAGACACTGCGGTATGTGGGACGAGAAGATATTGCGAAGCTTCCCGAACGCTGCCCAACCGAGTCGGATTCGACGATTGACCTCTTTCTCGAAGTTGGACCTACCTAACTGGATAGATTGTCCTAGGTAAACGTACTCGTCCACAACTTCGAGTGCAGCGCCTCCGACCGTCATGAGAGTGGGTGTTACACGGGCATTCAACATGACCTTTGTCTTGTCCATGTTCATTTTAAGACCCACTCTTTCGGAAGCTCTACTGAGGTCATCGAGCATTGTACTGAGGTCCTCCATGGTCTCAGCCATGACGACTATATCATCGGCAAACCGAAGGTGAGTGATGTACTCGCCATTGATGTTGATGCCAGCCCCTTTCCAGTCCAGAACCTTGAAGACATCCTCCAGTGCAGCAGTGAAGAGTTTCGGAGAGATAACATCTCCCTGTCTAACACCACGCTGCAGAAGGATAGGTTCCGAGGTCTGGTCCTGGAGTCGGACTGACATAGTGGCGTTTTCGTACAGACACTTCAACACCTCGATGTACCGATAGTCGATCTGGCGCCGTTGGAGGGACTGCAGTACAGCCCATGTCTCGATCGAATCGAAGGCTTTTTCATAGTCCACAAACGCTAAACATAGAGGCAGGTTATACTCTTCGGTCTTCTGTATAACCTGCCGCAGCGTATGTATGTGGTCTACTGTGCTAAAGCCTTTACGGAACCCGGCCTGTTCGGGAGGCTGGAAGTCGTCAAACCTGCGCGCTAGACGGTTCGTGATGACTCTGGAAAACAGCTTGTAGACGTGGCTCAGAAGTGAGATGGGCCTATAATTCTTAAGAAGGGCATTATCGCCCTTCTTAAAGAAAAGTACCACCACACCTCTGTTCCATGCCTGTGGCGTTTTGCCCTCGAGTATGACGGAATCAAACAGCCTCTGGAGGGCCTTAAGAACGGGTTTTCCACCGGCCTTCAGAAGCTCAGCCGTAATTCCGTCATCAACCGGCGCCTTGTTGTTTTTGAGCTGCTTCAGAGCCATCCCAAAAAACACTACAAAGTGAAAAATAACTGTAATTTCGGAAGTCGGTGACTTTGGATCGTTAGTAATTTTTTGTCACCGCCTTCCGAAATTAAAGTTATTTTTTGCAGACTTACTGACAGCGCAACGGCAAT
The DNA here is from genome assembly GCA_947359405.1 of Antitype chi. NCBI lineage: Eukaryota > Metazoa > Arthropoda > Insecta > Lepidoptera > Noctuidae > Antitype > Antitype chi. The sequence goes on from OX375812.1 coordinate 17,165,242, forward strand.
ATAGTTTCTTCAAATACCTATTTTTCAAATTCCTCGCAGGCCCCGTCCCCTCTTAACGTGCTTTCCGAGACACAAAGGGAATGTAATGAATGGTCACCCATCCATCATGAACCGCGGCAAGCCATCGACATGTGTGGCTGTTATTATTTAACTACGAGCCCCATTTCATAATCCCGTACTAAATTGAAATGTAATATAGAGTTGCGTACTTAGGACTGTAATAAAGAGGGTCGGTGCAGAACAGTAAACAAATTGAAATATATCACAGTAGGTTTATTTACAGTCAATAATATCAGAATTGCGTTAGTGGACGGCTTACAGATTTCTGCCCAGAGAATATTAAAGTAGGTAGGTACAGTCACCAAAAGAAATAAGTAACCAGGGTCGTCGGATATAGTTGAAGTTTATTAAGGCCTATAGAGGAAAAGTTTTTATTCAGTGCGCAAACTTTAACCATGAATTCAGCATATCATTCTAGATCTCCCAGCGAAGAAAGTTTTCGTCGATTTACAAAAAAAAAAAAACAGCTGTTCCATACATTTTGACCGCGTAGGTATTGCACTTTTCTATGAAACCGGTCATTTTTTTTTTGTAAATCTGACGAATAATTTCTTCGCTGGGGGTCTAGAATGGTATGCTGAATTCATGGTTAAAGTTTGCGCGCTCAATAAAAACTTTTCCTGTATATGTCCAACAGTGGACGTCTTTCAGCTAAAATGATGATGATGATGATGATGAAGAAACCGATTGATGTTTTCGAATGAAATTTAATTTGATAAATTATCTGTTTGTTTTCTATTATTTCAATTAAATTGTATTAGAAAGCATCCATCGGTTTCTTGCTAAACTTCTATACCTGCCGAACCTGGTTACTCATCTCTTTTGATGACTGTACATTTATATGAAACTGATACTGGCCACAACCGCCCTGAAAACTTTATTAATAAATAGGAAATAAGGTGAAAAGTTCAATTTCTAGATCGAAAGCGGAATGAGTTTGTTGCCTGGTTATTGTTCAATCTAGAGTAACGGAAGCTAGCGTCGATTCCTTTTACGAATGATGAGACAGAATTTTTCATCGTTGGATTTTCTTGTCACGATTTTATTAATCCTGACGCAGTTCTTACAAAGAAAGGCTAAAAGTTTACGAGCGTATTCAACTCGTAGAGAGTTGAATAAGCGGATAAACTTTTAGCCAATCTACATCAATGCTTTCTTATGATGGAGGTAAAAAACATAAGAACACGGAGGACATCGACGCACAGATTCAGTACCTACATAACTTTGAACCACCCGGCGTTGCTTTTCGTCGGAAATAAAATAAATAATTAGCTCTGCCTTACATTTTGACCGCGTAGGTACTGCACTTTTCTATGAAACAACTGTTTTGGTTTTTGATATCCGACGAAAAATACACACACTATACACTAGGGGTTCTACGGCCACCGTTGGCGCGGTCTTCCGGACGGCGAGTAATGGGTAGCTCGCTGTCCAGTAAGGACCAAGCCAGGGTCGACGGCGCGTTGAGTTCCACGCGCGCCTCAATAAGATGTCAGTACCAACTCGTGGGGTCCGTAAGGGCCGGTGCCTGCCAGGGGTGCGGGTTGTTCGAAAGAGATACCGCGGCCCCTGGCACACAGGCAACTGAGGGAACACGGGTGGGTTATAGTCAGTAAAAGTCTGACACGCCCTCCTGCTCCACCCAGAGCGGGAGAAGTGATTTGATGATTTCCCACCCTCAAAAAAAAAAAGGGTTCTAGAACCATTTGCTAAATTAATTGTATCAGTTTGTGTGTCGATGGCCTTGCCACTCTGTATAATAATTACCTGAAATCGCCAACACGCCGTGAGTCTGCATAGTAACCACTCTGGACTTTACTTCTCTTATAAAAGGCCCCAATCAATTTATTTGCATTAACATGAGTACAATATAAACATGAGAAGATCATAACATAACAACAATATGAGCAACTTCAGTGGTTATACACACGGCTACACATCAAACAATTTCCAGGTTACGCTGATCTCGCACTACACAGAAATCCTATACAATGCGAGATCAGCTTATACTGGAAATGTATAGCTTGATGTGTAGCCGTGTGTACAATAATATAGTGTTACTATGACGGTGTTGACTGCCTCGTAGGTCTTGTAGTCGCAAGCGGTACCGCTGAGCATGAGATCCTAGGTTAGATTCCCGAGGTAGGACAAAATGTTATTAGGTTTTTTATCTGGAATTTCTCAGCAGTCCGGAGGCTGGATTTGTGCCGGTTAATGCCAATAGGGTCGCCCCCTATTACATGGGACTGAAATATAACTAGCGAAATGTGGGTGTACTGTGGGAGTTCTGCCGAACTCCCAAGGTACCGACGAAAGGATGTTTATAAAATACTTGATAACGTTTAAATTCGTGGGACTCCACGTTTATGTTCAAGAAATCAGAATTTTACAGCAACGCGCCTCACACCAGAATGAGACATCTGCCGGAACAAATCCTATATCAAAATATTTCTAAATTCTAAAACTAAACTTCCTGACTGTTCGAACATAGACAGCCCAATCATTGGCTGCCAGTTACGTGAGGTTCTTGAGTTAGTGAACAACCTCTACAGTTCTTTAAGTACATCTCTGCCTCACCTCTATTGAAACAAGGCGTGATGTTATGTTTTTTTATCACGGTGTTCTTTAAAGCTACGTCTTTCTAGACCAACGACGGCCGCACATAGTGTCCGAATTTATCAGTGAATGACGTCACTGAAACGTTATTATGAAAGTAAGTTAGTGTGTTTTCCTAGAAAAAAATTCTTTTGACTAATAAAATATTCTATTTCTTACATACTAAAATATTTTTCGCAAAGCCTTTCTCCATTTTTGTGATTAACTCAAGCAAAAATACAGAACGAACGAATAAAAGGTAAGAAATAAAACCCGTTTGAATATGACAGCTTGTAATTTACCTATACGTTACAGATAAAATACACCGCCATCTTGTAATTTATAGCAGTATGCTAGGGCCGTAGTTTTAGGCACATAAAAAATAGATGTGGCGGAAAATAGAATATTTCTGAAGCAGATGCTGGTCCTGTACATACATTTTTTATGGGGTACTGTGTTAAATGTTACAACAAAATACCTTGTGATATATTGCAATTAAATGAAAGGAAATTTAAAGCTCACATTAAAAGTAAACTTTGTAAACTAGCGTATTACAAAGTAGAGGATTATATCCAAGATAAGAATGCTTGGAAACATGCTGGTCCTGCTCCATAGGACAATCTAGAGTCTAGACAAAATCAAACTGGTTGCTAATTGAATTGTATAATTAATTATATTTATGACATTGATTTACACTCAGTGATTACTTTAACTCACACACTGACTCATTACTTGTTAATATTGTAGGAAAATCATACCTATACTTACTTTTACAATGTTTGTAAATGTGTGAACACCATGTATCTATCACAGAATTGATTTATCTGTATTGCTTCAATTTGATTCTTTTTACCCATTTTGGTATGGTAATTTTATTCTGGGTGCATCGTTTTCACACATAATCATATAATGAATGTAAATATTGTACTTGAAACATTTTAAAAGAGTAACGGTGGAGTTTCTTGCCCATTCTTCTCCATACGAAACTACATTTTGGAAGGGGCGACTAGAATCAATTCTATTTTAATGTAAATGTTGACGTTCAAAAGTGCCTTTTAAGTGCCTATTTGAAATAAATGCTTTGACTTTGACTTTGAGAAAGATCGGAGATAATAATGTATTGAGATATTCGCTTCTGTAGTAAAGGCGAGTTATGAGAAGAATGGATACTTTCTTTTCGTGTTAGTTTTTTTTTAAATAGCAGGTCGCTCCATGTAAAATACTTTTGTTCAGTTGCATCTGGCAAAAATAAAAGCCGACCACAAAAATTGGTAGTAAATTGCTTAGCAGATGATGATGATGACAATGGAGAGTTTTTGATAGAAATAGACCGTAACTATAACGTTGTTATTATAACTAATAACGTTATTTTTCCCAAACTCAATGAAAATCTTTATTAATTCGCTGATAGACAACCTACAGCCTAAACCACATCATGAATTCATGACATATTTTGCAAGAGTTCTTTTTACAATACGAAATACGTGTCTAGTATTTTTATGTACAGAATCTATGTAAACAATTTACAAAACTGTATCATGAAAAATCACAAAGTTATAAGCTTGCTAAGTTACCCATACTCCATTTGAAATAAGATTAGACATTTAAACAAACCTTTTTCACAGTTCGTTCAACTGATTCTGACTTCTATACCGTAGGCATAAGGATGGTATTAAAAGCAAAAAAATTGTTATAATACCAACTGTTTACTGCAGCTGCCATTTTTTATGCCACCAACGCAATTGAAGTCAAAATCGGTTGATCGGACTGTAAACAAGTTTTAGTTAAATGTCTAATCTTATTTCAAATGAAGTATAGTTGTCTACACAAACATGGTCACCAAGCAGCACCCCGCGCTTCCCGAGCGTCCGGCGTCGTATTGTGCTCATTGATAATAAATTAAGCAGTAGATACCTAACCGTGCAGCGACATCTTCCATCACACTTGCAAAACTTTTTTCGTAATAAATTTAACATGTTGTAAAAATTATTAGAATCGATTCAGTTACTTATTCTGAACAAACTATATTCAGGTTTCACATATACTAAAAATAATGTGGCTAAGAACAAAGAAGGGATTTTTGAATAAATTCAATTGGGTATAAAAGTTTGTATAGAACTAAGTTTTTCCGGTGAGAAATTCCATTGGTCACACGGCTCGTGATTAATTAGGTACGTTCTTTCTCGTAATATTTTTATACCTACTAAAAATAAAGCTGAAACTAGCTTATGCCATGGTTTAAACCTGTGGGGAAGGAGGAAGTGGGACTGCCTGCTCTTTGCATTGTATAAATAGTAATAATTCATTCTTTTTTTTTTTGGGTGGGAAATCATCAAGTAGCTTCTCCCGCTCTGGGTGGAGCAGGAGGGCGTGTCAGACTTTTACTAACTAAAATCCACCCGTGTTCCCTCAGTTGCTTGTGTGCCAGGGGCCGCGGTATCTCTTTCGAACAACCCGCACCCCTGGCAGGCATGGGCCCTTGTGGACCCCACCAGTTGGTGCTGACATCTCTTTGAGGCGCGCGTGGAACACAACGCGCCGTCGACCCGGGCTTGGTCCTTACCGGACAGCGAGCTACCCATTACTCGCCGTCCGCAAGCCCGTGCCTACGGTGGCCGGGAATCAGCCTGGGATTCCCGACGCCCAGGGCGTCTCCCGCGGCGACTACGGCCGTGAGGGCGCATATACTGCCTCTCCCTCACGTGCGCTGCCTCTCTCTTCGCGAGCATTACTGCTTTGCAGAAGGAGGTGACTGCTAACCATGCACTCTCGTTCCGTACCATGGCCTGGACCAGGGCCGGACGCGAGAGATCGCCGCCGATCACCTCCACGAGGACACGGCGGTGCTCCACCCAAGCCGGGCAGACCTCCACCGTGTTAATAATTCATTCTGAGAGAATTAATTATAACTTTGGAATGTGCTACTAGCTTCAGCTTGCTCACTGAGCTAAACCTTGATACTTCAAAAATGCCTGTAATTGGTTTATTTTAATAAAATGGTTCTAGTTTGTGTCAGGGTACGTCGAAAATGCTGCTACCGCGACAAATGCTATTTCGATACGCAGTAGATAAATTAAATTATGTTGTCAAAACACTTTCCATCACTTCTGGTAGCAACTGCGAAATAATACGTTGTTATTCGACCAGCCGCCCACGTAACAAGAAGATGGATTATTCAAATTTCACTGAAGACACTTTCTTGATCTTGTTATTATTGAAGACTTTCTGATATTTTTGGAGGTTTGTTGTTGATATTTTCCTAGAGAGCAAGGCAACATCTACTTACAAACAGTAGCAAAAGAGACCATATTTCAACGGCTGAAGCAATAAGTTAGCTGTATTTTTATTATGTGGCTGTCTATCGAAGAATAATCACAAGACGACGAGTTGGCTCAATATTTTGAGTTTTGTCCTCCCAACGCTTCTGAGGCCTTGGCAGATAATCTTTACGCTTTCCTTCATATGGCTATTCATATGGTTTGCTCTCTCTCTCTCCCTCTCTCTATGTTAGCAGACGATTTTCAATTTCAACAGTTGGTATAATGCGAGATAGGGGACAACCCAGATTATTGCAACTCCTAACATCATCATTATCACAATGGACTAGGAGTATTGGGCTTCCAGTAGCATCCTCATAACGACCAACTGCGCTACCTATGCCTAACAGACATAATTATTCCTTAAAAATACAGGGTGTAAAAGACCCATTCAATAGCAGTTATATACGCGTTCCGAACATCAATCTAAGTAACTTATTGGGAAAAAATATGAGGTATTCCATCATTCAGAGCACTGATTTGAACAGCACTTGACCGAACCGCACCTGAGCACTTCCACTAACCGGACTGAAACAAAATTTTAAAACGGCGGCTTGTTGGAACAGTTTATAATATATTTTATTAGTCCTCGAATGGCACCTGCATAAAGTTGCTGGAATACGACTTTTACTACTTTACTACTGACTGTTTATGGCAGCGTACAAAGTAGTTTAATTTTTTTAATTTAGTTCCCAAGAGTAAAAACTTGAATGTCCCAAAAATAGTAGTTCGCACTAGAGACTAATTTAGCTACTCGTCCTCGACAGCCGGTGGAACCTCGCGGAGCATTACCGACGTTTGGTTCCCAGATTGGAGTGGGCTGGGGCTACCTTGAAGCGGCTCCTGCCTAATCTAGGGAGGCCAAACGCCTCCTGGAACTACCAGGAAAAGTAAACCATCACTTAAAATTCTAAACGCAGACTAGCCACGACAATGGGGAGGACTATGCCTAGAGTTCCCCTATATAATCGAAACAGAAATGAAAAGATCCGCAGCAGAACTAAGGCAACCGACATAGCCCGAAGAATTGCCAAACATAAGTGGCAGTGGACAGGGCACATTGCTTGCAGAACAGATGACCGATGGGGCCGAAAGGTTCTGGAGTGGCCACCGCGTATTAGAAGTCGTAGTGTTAGAAGACCTCTCATAGGATGGACGGATGACCTGGTGAAGCCTAGGAAACCGCTGGTTGCGGGAAGCACGGAACGGGTCAAAGTGGTGGTGCTTTGGGGAGGCCTAAGTCCAGTGGTGGACGTCTGTCGGCTGAAATGATGATGATGATGATGTTCTCGTGAAAAAAAGTTGAAACTTTGACCATCAATATCTTGGTAACGTGAAAGTTCCCAGGTTTGTAAAAAAAAACACTATAATAGGGTGTACGAGTGACTCTCAGCTTCGTTAAGCTTTTATATTTCGTACAAAATAATTCATGTAACAACACACTACTAACCCGTAAAATATGACGTCACTGAGCAGAAACGTAATATATGTTGTGATGCCGTTATTCCACTGCCCAGTGCGGGACAGGTGGGCCGGATTATTCAAATTTCATGTTTGTTGGTCGACCCGTAGTCCGTACTTCGCGTTTTAATACCCTGCCATGTTGTTTTAACTGAGCCGATGTTTTTTGTCACGCGATACGGACCACGGAATGCCTGATGTGATTTGAATCAGTCTCAGCAAAAATATTAAGCAATTTTGTATGTATTTTTAGCGGGCTGTTTATTTAACTGATTATAGGGAAGATCGAAGGAAACTTCTGAACTTGAGTGCTTGCCTATAAGTCCTATACTACAAACCCGCATTTGGTTCGTGTGGTGGGTTAATGGGTCACTTTCTTTCACAGAGAGGAGCTCTGTAACCCAATGTTTTACTGTGGAGTTTGCTGGTTGGTTGTGTATAACCTATATTGTGTATAGTGGTGGATACTAAATAATGAAGTCCTTTCAGAGTTCTTGATTTGATCTATTAAGAGATGGTTAGACGTTCCCGAGATTCTCAACAGAATCAGAACAGTAAACTTGAAATCTCAAACTTACAGAGCACACGAAGATCTCTAAAGAAATTAACAGTAAGGTAGTATCTTAAGTATCTTTGTACTCAAGAACTTATAATAATATGACGTAGGTATCTCTGTCTATTTTACTCTGTGTACATATTTAATAAACTAAAGTTTAACTATTTTTGTTTTATGTTTTATCACTCAAAAATACAACCGTATAGTTATCGTGTACCAGAACAACCATATTCGTTGCAATAAAAAACAGAGCATTAGAGGGTACCTCGTAAAGCATGGTTTTTATGTGACGTATCCATGAACCTAACGATTTGTGTGTTGTACGTTGAAATATTTACGGTTCTAAAAGTCAGATACTGTGGAACCTTTTATTTGAATAACGTACGAGTGTCATATATCCAGCAAAGCTTATTTATATCTGTGCACAAAATGCTTGATGATACGCTAGATTTTTCAACTAAACTATTTTTTATTTATTTGCTAGACCAAAATGACATCTGCGATCGCAGTTTTGCATTTAAAGATGGAAAAACTGCCAATGTGTAGAATATGTTTACTTGCGAAGGGGTCGTCGGGGTCCACAGGAACTTGCACGAACTACATATATGAGACGGTGACTGATGCAAAAAGTCATTCGTAGCTGTCATTTTGGTCTAGGAAATAAAAAATCTGAGCATAAGAACACCTCGCAAAACCCGTGATACCGGTATCAACCTATATTCGAAAGGTTTCATCGTTAATAAGAACCTTGATCCTGAAAAACTTTTTAATTTTGCATTTTAGCACCTACAACTTACCTAAAAGCAAAACCTCTAGGTATCCAACACTTAAATAGGTCATAATAAACTTATGAACGAATGCTCGGTTCCTATAAACAATAATGAGTAGTTTTCCTTACCAATGGTAGCATTTTTTTATTTCAAAACTGGGCATATAAATAGATTTTTATGCTAATTTTACCTGTGATAGCTACTTCCATACCTATGGGAGGGTCGACTATGAAAAGCTATGAGGTCTTTGCTTCATTATTGGTCAAACAAGAGTCTTAATTTTAACCAATAAAGGTCCGTAAATTATAGGAATCGGCCATTAGTCGTCTTAACCAAATGAGCGGCAATATACACCATCAGGAGATAAGGACTCAATTGCCCCAGTAACTAGGAATCGATTCCGGTCGCCTATCTATTCGATAACCTCATGACCTCCAATTAAACCCCTTAAATGAGTTTCCCTAAGTCGAAATCCAGCTAAATCGTTTCCTCTTAACCCGGAACTTAGACTCGCCTTATTTATATCAAATCCTTCAGTAACAAGTATAATTACTGTTATTTACCTATATGAGTACGTGCGGATTAATTGCGTGGTTTCGTGTTGATTTATTCATAGGTTTAATTATAGATGAGAACAACCAGTCGCATATTAAATGGTATACAGATTTGATTTAATATTAAGAAGGAAAACCATTAGCTCACCTATTATTACACACATTGTTGATGGCTCGTTATGGATTTTTGGCGTATTCTTAGAAAATTCTAAGTAGGTAAGGCTTTTCTTCAAGAAGGGCGACAACACCCAGCTTAAGAATTATAGGCCCATCTCACTTCTGAGCCATGTCTACAAGCTGTTTTCAAGAGTTATCACGAACCGTCTCGCGCGTAGGTTTGATGACTTCGAGCCTCCCGAACAAGCTGGTTTTCGAAAATGCTTAATTACCGTGGACCACATTCTTACGCTGCGGCGGCTTATACAGAAGACCGAAGAGTATAACCTGCCTCTCTGCTTAGCGTTTGTGGACTACGAGAAAGCCTTCGATTCGATCGAGACTTGGGCTGTACTGCAGTCTCTCCAAGGGTGCCAGATTAACTATCGGTACATCGAGGTGTTAAAGAGATTATATGAAAACGCCATTATGTCAGTCCGGCTCCAGGACCTGACCTCGAAACCTATCCTGCTGCAGCGAGGTGTGAGACAGGGAGACGTAATCTCTCCGAAACTGTTCACTGCTGCACTGGAGGATGTCTTCAAGGTTCTGGACTGGGAGGGATAGGCGTCAATATCAATGGCGAGTACGTCACGCATCTTCGGTTTGCCGACGATATCGATTTACGAGGTAGTCTTGGCTTTGGAGGACCTCAGTATAATGCTCGATGACCTCAGTAGAGCTTCCGAAAGAGTGGGTCTCAAAATTAACATGGAACAAAAGAAGTTAATGTCGAATGCCCATGTGACACCCACTCTCATGAAGATTGGAGACTCTACACTCGAAGTTGTAGACGATTATGTTTACCTAAGACAAACTGTTCAGTTAGGTAGGTCCAACTTCAAGAAAGAGGTCAATCGTCGAATCCGGCTCGGCTGGGCAGCGTTCGGGAAGCTACGCAATATCTTCTCGTCCCACGTCCCGCAGTGTCTCAAGACGAAAGACTTTAAGGGCAATTAAGAGGGCTATGCTCGGAGTTTACCTACGTGATCGAATCAGGAATGAAGAGATCTGCAGGAGAACCAAGGCAATCGACATAGCCCGAAGAATTGCCAAACTTAAGTGGTAGTGGGAAGGGCACATTGCTCATAGAACAGATGGCTAATGGGACCGGAAGGTTCTGGAGTGGCGACCGCGTACCGGAAGACGTAAAATTGGAAGGCCTCCCACAAGATGGACCGATCACCTTGTGAAGGCCGCAGGAATCCGGTGGATGCAAAAAGTGCAGAACCGGTCGGAGTGGAGGCCTATGTCCAGCAGTGGACCTCTTTTGGCTGAAATGATGATAAATGATGTAAGCTTTTTCTAGGAAAATGAATACATTCTTCTTTCTAACGACTGTCAAAGATTCTCGAATGACAGCCGGGACCAATAGCATATCTTGCTTTCCGAGGTACGGAGGGGCGGATGTCAACATTGGCAACATACAATCTTACAAACGAACAAATACTTCTTTAAAATATTATTAGTATGGACTTATCTTCATAATTAGCAATTTCTCACTTTTCTAAACTTCTTGTTTATATGTACTTTTTTTACTTAGTGATATTGGTATTCTTGTAGTTTATTGCTGTATTTCATTCATGGGAGTAAAACACAAAAATGAAAGTGTAAGGTATTCTGGAAAATCTGTAAATAAATAAAAAAATAAATTTTATAGACGCCCAGAATTTAAATCCGATCCTATATTATATCTACAAAAACTTATCTCAGTCCTTAACTGCCGAAAGGAATTGTATGCGAAAGTACAAGCGTTATTTATAGCAGCTAGCACCACCGATAAGCACCGAAAGGCTTAAACCGGGACCTTTGTAATCTCAATGTTACCGGTCTTTGTTCCTTATCTGTATTTATCTTCTAACAATTCATTCGATTTTGTAAAGTGTGCTATCGAATCACCTTTAGAATTAGAGATAGATACTTTCTATTCTTTCTACACGCCTGGTGGTTTTTGATTAAAAGGTTTGCCACCAAATTCTTCAGAAACAATAGCAGTAGACCTATGTTCTGATTGATTGTAGTCTTTATTCTTTTCTTACGTATCTGCAATTTTTTTTTTATGTATAGAACCTCATATCTGGCTCTCTTGATCTCTAGATTTACTTATAGCTATCCAATGTTTATCTAGAGAGCAGCACTGGTGGTCCAGTGTTATCGGCCCCAACTTATGTCGTGGTTTCGATCCGAAGTACAGGCACTTTATGTAATTTTATTCATCCCCTCTGCTCTCAAGACGGTGAAGGAAAACATCGTAAGGGAATAGACATGTCCAACAACAAAAAAATCGAAGACAATCACCAACTCGCACTGGGCCTGCGCTTCTGATTCTGGATTCTCACCGAAAAGAGGTCTGTGTCCTAGCAGTGGGAACATTATAGGATGATTATGCAATTCTGCATCATTATCATAGTCTTTCTTTTTACTTACTGCTCTCCTTACGTCACTTCTATTTTTCGTACTTCTATTTTCTGCTCATCAGAATTTAGATATTCCGTTAACATCACGCCAAAAAGTTAAAATTAAACACAGCTACAAATTACTTTTATCTCTGATGCCTGTAGCAACATCTCACGTGTTGTTTCCAACAATTTGACAGCGAAGTTACTTCGACTCCGTAACTTCTTAACTTCGAAAGTAGGCAGTCTTCGAACTCGTTTTGTTTCATACCATTCGTGATCATATTAACTGAAAAGAGAAACTCTCTCATTAATCACAAGGAAAAGTCTTGTACAGAGCCAACTATTTATGTAATGTTATTTTCTGTTTTGGGTGTATTGGGAATGTGGTTTCATTTAGACTTGTGAGTGGTGAAGAAACGAATGAATGAGCCTATGTGAAAGCTTGTGTTATGTTTATCTGCGTTAGATAGAAGACTGTGGTGAGAAATAAGGCACTGTCCTTATAGTGTAGGTACTTAGGTAGTGTCTAATTTATCCTATAGTCAAACTAGTTTGTCTATTGTCCGGTGGTGGTGGTGTATAGTTTGATTATTATTGTGTTTTTTAGTTGTTTCCGAGCTATCTCTCCGGTTTGTTGCACCTGCCATGATTTGCCTCTGCATCAACCTAACGTTGACTAGTAGAAAATTGTCCAGGTATTAATTCCAACTTTGTACAGTAATTTTAATTGTGCCTAAAGTTTTAATGAATTAATAAATGTAGGCCTAAAACTATGAAAAATTGCAGCAAGATTGAAAAGCTTTTTCTATTATTTTCTAATAACAATCTACGTACTTTAGCTATCTCCAGATGCAATTTATTTGATAACATTACGCAAACATTACAGCTAAAACTATGCTAATGGAATAATTTAATCAAATCGTAGATCTTCCGAATCAGTTCATTGCATAGACGCCATCTGTACCTCGATGTAGGTGGGGTTCAAGTGCAAACGCTCTTGAAAACCAAGGAATTAGGGACAAATATAATCTTGTTTACGTTTTTCCAGCGGCTTCGCCTGCGTGGAGGTTGAAAATTACCCCACAGGAACACGGTACTACCGGGTAAAAAAGTATCCTATACAGGAAAAGATTTTATTCAGTGCGCGAACTGTAACCATGAATTCAGCATATCATTCTAGCCCCCCCCAGCGCAGAAATTTTTCGTCGGTTATACAAAAAAAAAACAGCTGTTCCATACATTTTGACCGCGTAGATATTGCACTTTTCTATGAAACAGCTCATTTTTTTTTTGTAAAACCGACGAAAAGTTTCTTCGCTGGGGCGTCTATGTAGAATGGTATGGTGAATTCATGGTTAAAGTTTGCGCATTGAATAAAAACTTTTCCTGTATGTTAATCGAGGCTATGAACCATCTCTGTGCCAAATTTTATATCAATAAATTTTGCCAGTTTTGGGTTATTGAGTAACAAACATACAAAAACTAAACATACTTTTACATTTATAATATTATATAGTAGGATTCAACATTATTGGTGTGGTTTCTGATTTCTCGTCTAGTTACACATTACACCACAACACACAAATTCATACCTATAACAAGTTTCATTCATTATCACAATCTATACCTACCTGTGTAAAATCCAACCCAGAAAAATCTGTACCAAAAAAAAAGCTATATCACCATCGCTGCTGACATTTTACGCCAACCATTTCTAAAAAGAAATATTGACACAGTTACCGTTACATTCGGACTGTTAGTTGGCCCAAAGCGTATGTTACATTCAACAGATGGGTCACGTACTCCTATAAAATGGCGGACATTTTTCCGCTGCAAGTGAAGCTCCTCCCAAACCATGTGACAGATGTCACAAGATGTCTTCCACCCTGACATTTCCGCGACCCGTCACACCTTCCGTTTGACATGTTTCCAATAGGGAACTTGTAGAAATCTGATAGCCTTCCAATAACTTTAGATAGAAATGGGAGCAAGTGGATTTTATCAAAATTGAGGACGTCTTGACAGGGGTCGAGTCAAATCTTATCTGCCTATATCTCGCCGTTTGTGAAGATGTTTGGATGTTTGTTACTTAATCACGCAAAAACTGCTGAACGGATTCGGATGAAATTTGGCACACAGATAGATTGTAAACTAGATTAACACATAGGATACTTTTTATCCCGGTAGTACGTTCTTGTGGAATAATTTACACAAAACTGCGATGCGACGTCGCATCGTACGCACGGCTACAGGTCAAGCTATACATTCCAAGTTTACGCTGATCTCGTACTATACAGAAATCCTATACAATGCGAGATCAGCTTATACTGGAAATGTATAGTCATGTGTACAAAACAAATATTTTGCAGTGTATTTTTACAATACTTACGTCATAAAATGGTTCTATTTCAACCTGTCTTGCATTATCTACAAATAAAATATCCATTTCAAACACTACCTATTGTAATTTTGCTAGTGTGAGATCGGAATTAATTATTTGGATTACGCGCCGCGCCGTACGATGCGACGTCGCATATCAGTTTTGTGTACAAACCCTACCTAATAGCGTGGGCCGGCGCGGTGCGGCGATGGGACACGGACACAATTTGACGCGGAATAAGTCGCGGACAGAATCTAGTATATTGTTGTTGAATTTCAAGCTCCAGGTGTGCTGCTGGTGGTCTTTACTTAGTAATAAAGATTGTATTTCTTGATTGATACTGATTACAATTTATTTAAGACGACCGAAATGTGTGCGCACGCTCAAGGTGTCGGCGAGCGAGTGCCGGCGGGGGAAGCCCGCGGTCGCGGTGTGGAGTGTGGCCCGATGTGTGTCAGGAACACTTGTTATTAATTGTTTTGATTGTGGGAGCGTAGGTAATTACATCAACAAATACGCCCAGTTTGTATACTGTCCATATTTATACTGTGCCATTATTATTACCTTTATCGAAGCTGATTGATCGATGGATAGAATACTCTATATACACCATTAACTAAAGATATGAAAGTAGAAGTTTCATAGTTTTATGAACGGATTGAAAGAGGGTTTCTGATTCTTGAATCAAATGTCATGAAAGTATAGAACATGATATGAAAAAAACAACGTTATTTATAAAATAAAATAATGATGTCACAAACTAAGGTGTCAGTAAAATACGTGTGAAAAACAGCACCTATCGTGTAATACAAAATAAATGTATTTATCAAAACTTATACAGAAGCAGAACCCACTAAGCAGCTTTGCAGCTTCAATAGAATTTCCATATATTTTCTAAGAAACATTTCTTAACCACACAATCAGATATTGAAAGAAAACGTGATCGAGAAAAAGTCATAAATAAGGTTCTTTCACTTACACAATGATCTATTGAGTATTGCGTAGAATGTTAGATTTCCCATAATTTCCATTGGGAATTCGATGCCCTACCCTTTCTGTTATTATTCATTCGATAACATTGTTTGTACCAACTTCATATTTCTAGAACAATTCTAGTTTTTTTTTGAGGGTGGGAAATCATCAAATAACTTCTTCCGCTGTGGGTGGAGCAGGAGGGCGCGTCAGACTTTTACTGACTAAAACCCACCCGTGTTCCCTCAGATGCCTGTGTGCCAGGGGTGACGGTATCTCTTTCGAACAACCCGCACCCCTGGCAGGCATCGGCCCTTGCGGACCCCACCAGTTGGTGCTGACATCTCTTTGAGGCGCGGGTGGAACACAATGCGCCGTCGACCCGGGCTTGGTCCTTACTGGACAGCGAGCTACCCATTACTCGCCACCCGCAAACTCGCGCCTGTGGTGGCCGGGAATCAGCGGGATTTCCGACGCCCAGGGTGTCTCCCGCGGCGACTAAGGCCGCAAGGGCGCATATACTGCCTCTCCGTCACGTGCGCTTCTTCCCTATTTGCGAGCATTACTGCTTCGCAGAAGGAGGTGACGGCTACCCATTCACTCTCGCTCCGTACCATGGCCCTGGTCCAGGGCCGAATGCGAGAGATCGCCGCCACCGATCGCCTCCACGAGGACATGGCGGTGCTCCGCTCAAGCTGGGCAGACCTCCACCGTATGCTCCACCGTGTCCTCAGGGCGATCTTCGCAATGGAAATACCCAGGCGTTTCCTCCCGCTTTATGCGAAACAAGAACTTTCCGAAACAGACGTGTTCGGTGAGGACCTGCGTCAGGCGGAAGGTGAGGACTCAATCCACTCCTCAAAGAGGGGACTTACTGCCACAATCGTGGCGTGCCCAGTACAAACAACGTTACATTCCACTGTTATTTGATGTTTTGAAGCAAAACAAGGTTCAATTTTATTCAATTGATAAAAGTTTATAGAACTTTCATTTCCGGTTTTCAATTGATGTGTAAAACAATAAAATGCTATTTTCGTATTACACAACTATGTAACAGTTCGTTGGGAAATAATTTATTTAAAGGAATCATAAATTTGGTTTGAATATTGAATAAGTGCGGCTTTGTTCAATCTCGTGATGATATTTATTTTACAATAAATAGTTATTATTTGTCGGTTAAGCTCGTTTGCTGACCACATTCGCGGTTTTAGTGTGGTTACTAACCGATTATTTATCAACACATTACAAATAAGATAATATTTTTGCCATAAGTACTTAAATGATAAATAATAAATTATTTTATTACTGTAAGTAGGTTTGTACAAACACTTTTACACGTCAATCATATTTTTAAAACTAGATGAGGTTGGCGTTTTCTATCTGACTACTCTGAGAAGAAAGGCCGAAACAAACTCAGAGGTCACAGTCTCTTTTAAAGTCCAGACATAATCTTGGTCAGATCATGTGAAGACCATGTGGATTGGTGTCTGAAATGGTCTTTTGAGGAAAGAACCACCCAGATTGAGTGGACTTGTCCTGTCAGTGCACGCATTTGTCAGTAATCATACCTCAACTTAGAAAATAACTTAGTACGAACTCTTGTGTTGTCTTCTCATTTTTATGAATAGGTACTTCACGAAAATTGTTCTACTTCTTGAGTCGCCTCGCGCTGTTGGGTCGCGCCTATCTGAAGAAGCCTTAATCCGTCTTTTGTAGACCTTTGACAGTCGTTACGGGTCGTCAGAAGCTCGATAGTCTGACCACCAGTCTCAGCAGTCTTACCAAGGGGTCTTACCAATTACCCAGTCACTAGGTTGTGGAGGTCAGATAGGCAGTCGCTCCATGTAAAATACTGGTACTTAGCTGCATCCGGTCAGACTGGAAGCTGACCCCAACATAGTTAAGAAATGGCTATATTAATTGGCTTTAAATTGGGAAATGAAACATGAATACTCTGCTTCACGGGTTTCACCTATTACGATGCTATCTGTTGCCTAATTGAAATTATACAGGTTGAAATTGAAAACATGCGACAAACCGTAATGGGAGATTGTACTCATCATTATGAACAACTTTTACTGAGGGACCAAAGATGCAATCGCAAAAAAAAAAAACAGCTGTTCCCTACATTTTGACGAGTTATGCGAACATAAATGTTGGGAACAGATGTTTTTTTTTCGCGATTGCATCATTGGTCCCTCAGTAAAAGTTGTTCATAATGATGAGTACAATCTCCCATTTCGGTTTGTCGCATGTTTTCAATTTCACCCTGTATAAGTATTTATTATTAGTAACAAGAGCAGTGACGGCACAAATTGGAACCGTGCACCAGCTTCTGACGTTTCATAAGTGCCCATGCAGGTTTATGTGAAATAAAATGTATTATTTATTTTGGTGCCCCACTGGTCACGGCCCTGAATTACGATTTCGGTCGTGGGTTCAAACCGAGGTAGGTGCTTATTATGTAAATTATTTTGTCACCACTGCTCTCAAAACGGTTAAGGAAAACATCGTGAGGAAACCGACATGTCTTAGAACAAAAATTTCGAACACATGTGACATCTACCAACCAGCACTGGGCCCGCGTAGTGGATTACAGACCACTCTCTCTCACAGGCCTGTGTCCCAGCAGTGGGAATATAGTAGGCTGATTACTTATTTATTTATTTATTTATCAAGCAAGGCACACCAACGATATATTTACAAAGATAGTGACATTAGGTGATGACGAATCTTCAGCACTGTAAATACATCACATAAAGGCATGCATAACATTCTTATTAAAAGGCTAATACCTACTACGAATAACAATGAGCTTGATTTACGATTCTATTACATTTTGAAATTATTAAAATAATGGAAATGAGATTAAATTATAAAATAAAATTGATAATAAAAATATATAAAGAAAAAAAAATAAGTACATATAAGGTAACAAAACTGAATATGGAACAAAATAACATGAAGGTAAGTATGTAAATTATAAAAATAAAATATATTTATCGTACTTATGTCTAATTAAACTAAATTAAATTGAAATATTATTGAGTATTAAATTTGAACAGATTATGAAATAAAACTAAATACAATCAATAAAATAAAATTAAGTTCAAATAAAATTAAGAAATTAAACATAAGTTATTATTATTAAATTAAGTATGACTAATAGTGGGCAGCTGATTACACATAAATTTTGTTTATCTTAGTTTTAAATATTGGCAAACTATCCAAGAAAATATCGATATTGCTGTCGACTGAGCAGGCACTATTTGTAAAAAGTTAACATTCTATTTAGGGGTGCATGCTGGCCCAGGTTTGTACGACACGGTTTAGTGGCAAAAGTCTTAGTGGTACGCTTAGACCGGAGATGAGAATGACGAGGTACATCTATGTTGATTTTTTTAAGGAGATCAGGAGTCGATTACGTAAATAAAATGCCCATATTTCGCAACATTTTGATGCTGTTCTTGAAAAATCAGCATTAGAGCTTTAAAGATTTCCAAAAATAGACTAGTATTTAGGAGTTCCCTTACTTAAGTATTTTCACCAACTATCTTAAGAAAACCCTCTATAGGACCTAACAGTACATCATTAAGTAGGTGGTTTATACCCAAAAGTTGGAGCAGTAAGTTCTTAGTTTATAATCCTGCTAAGGGATTATAATTCCTTTTACAGAGGTTCAAAAGGTCCTTATTCAAGGTCGCACATTCGTCTTTATAGCACAGCCTTTAGTTTTAAGAGCTGGCATGACATTGGCAGATGTTTAAGCTTAACATGCTAATGTATATCTCGAAGGGACCAGCTAATTAAATAAATTTAAAATAAGAGTATGTGTTTCACATAATCCCCCATTATCCCTGAGATGTCACTTTCGAAATCGATTGCAGCAAGGGTAGCATGAGGTTCTAGACATATTTGCAGACTTTTCGAATAACAAAGTTAACTTTGTCTAGCAATCAGACAGAGACTGAAAAAAAAATCACACTTTCTTTTCCACTTGATCGTTAATTTGTAGTTTAATCACATAAAACATTATTTTTCGATTACTTACATTTGCTGTTGAAGAGTTGACCGTGACCTATTCCGATGTACGGGAGATCATTTTTTCAACTACGAAGTAAGTTCAGTCAGTTCTTGGGATGCATTCGTCCCAACTACGGAACCCTTTATTGTGTGTGGTCCCACACGCACTTGGCCGGTTTTTTTTTATGGAGAAGCTGATCGCCGAAGGTTCAGTAAGTTGTCTTACTCGTAACTAGAGATCGGATAATCGAATGCATATTTACCTAAAGTAAATTTTTGTTATGAAAGAATAGAAGCGGGTTCGTAAAAAATATATTTTGCGAAAAAATTCCGGGATGCCA
Organism: Antitype chi; assembly: GCA_947359405.1. Classification (NCBI taxonomy): domain Eukaryota; kingdom Metazoa; phylum Arthropoda; class Insecta; order Lepidoptera; family Noctuidae; genus Antitype; species Antitype chi. The sequence goes on from OX375812.1 coordinate 17,184,826, forward strand.
GGAACACCGGGAATGCATAACTAGTCAGCTGTATGGAGGAGAATATTTTTTTTTTAAATTGTATAAAATACCTCGGGATTCTTGGCTAGCATAACTAGGAACTATTTAGATGCGTATTTATTTTTAAAAATTTTAACGCCCGATGCAAACATGTTTACGGATTTTTTCGATGTAAAAGCGCATTTCATATTAGGTAACATCTCAAATTTAGGTGAATAGGCATCCGAATATCTGATCTCTACTCTACACATGATTCTTGTCCACCTTTAATTTTCAGGGACATTATTGAATCCACTTACAAGAGCTAAACAAAATACCGTAGCTAGTACAGTCGAGTTCATTAATATATTGGCACTGTCAAGGATTTTAAATATTGTGAGCGTTGGATAGCTCAATAAATTCTATAGAACCTATAGATCAAAATATGTCCTCATGTGAACGGTTCCATAATATATGCTGTGAATTAGGCAATAATATGAAAAATTATGAGAAAAATCGGTCACATATTAATAAATTGAAATCTTGACCACAATTTAATGATACTTATAGTTGTCACGATATTATTAACTTTTTAACGTTCATATATTTTTGAAGCCTGAAAAGGCCAATAAATTAATGAACTCGACTGTACCACAATACAATACCCATCTATTAGATTCACGTGGATAAGCAAGCGCTCGGAATTCTTGGTACTATCAATTTCTATTAGATTGACTAGCGTATCTGAGATGCAGCCGCTTGATGACGTAATGCATCTAATACAGGACAGAATTGAGTTACAGCATTCATTACAGATTGCATAATACGACTCATAAGTTTGGATTAATTTGAAAATGATTTTTAAGTATATATTTGATATGTTTATATATGTTTGTGGGAAAGTATATAAAACCTTTGTAATAGTTAAAGTAACGCATAATACAAAACAAAAAACAAATATTAAAGGACCATTTACAAGTTTTACGTATGTAAAGTGTTCGTATAGGTACGTACTAATTTGATGTATTTATTTGAATACAGGGGAATATCTACAATCGTCATTATCAATTAGTTAAAAATATACCAACAAATTCCAAATGCCAAACTGCATCCAGTGATGGATTATTTATTATTAAATAGTTAATATCAAATTTTATACGATTTTATTTGCATTTTTACGACAATGCTTGCACATTTATTATTTGAATTTATTACAATAGATTTTAACCCGTATCGGATTGCAATAAGAACTATTATCACTCATAACGACAATATTTAAAGTTACCAGAGCCTTAAGGTACTTTTCGAAGCTCGGAGTTTTCACACCGCCAATTTCCAAACTAGGAAAATCCTGATGAAAAAACCCAATAACACTGCCCGACCCGGGAGACGAATCCAGGGCCCACGCTCAGCGATCGCGTCACAGACCACGAGATCAACAGTCACTAAGATGATGTTAGAAGTCATATTATGGTTAGTTAGGATCTTAATCCTTATTCGACCATTTAAGGTGTTTTAATTATGATCATTTCATCATCCCGTGGCTGTCGTAGAAGGCGACTAAGGCACTTACTAGAGAATGGGCAGCAGCGTTCTCTATGTTTTTGACCACCATACTGCGATCGCCAATCCGCCAGCCAAGCGTGGTGATTATAAAAAACCGCCCCCTTTTGGGGGAGGCCTATGTCCAGCAGTGGACGTCTTTCGGCTGAATGATGATGATGATAAAATATGATCCTGTTGCTTTATCACAGCAAAAGCTACAATTTTCATCTAAATTTGAATATGTGAAGCTCTAAAACTTTGTACCTCTTTTTATGAAAATTACGTAGAGCATGGGCACAGATAAAATTTATATGGACAAGGAATGCAGATTTTTTTTGCAATAAATTTTATAACTAATTATGGTCAAATTACGTCCACATGCTACCACTAGTTATTATAAATCCCTCTATTTTCGTAATAATATTCTTACCAAATACTTAGATAAGAGAAAATCAGATACCCTTTCAACACGAAAGTCTTACCCACATAAGTTCTGGAGTAAAGCGGCGGTCACGTAACATAGTTTGATACTTTTATCTCCAATCCGTGCTTACGCTCCGCAATCTTGTAATGCCGTCTGAAGGCTAAACATTTTTCTTCTTTAGGGAACATGCTATTTGCTCTATAAGTAATCATTATTTTAATTAATTGGATTTTTTTTTCTAAGTGACCTTTATCTATGAGCATACCTACTTAAGGTAATGAGGTAATACGGTCTGGTGTCCTTAAGGTGAATCTAGTCGACATTTTTTCCATACTAACTTCGGGAGTGTACTACTCAACTGTTCGACAATGTTCATCAAAAATTAAACATGGTATGGTTTTTCCTCATTATTTTTATGGTCTGTACGGAAACAGAATACTAAAAAAAAGCCATTCAAAAGCTATGAGTCAACAAAGATTCGTTTATCTTGCTAATTTAACATATCTTTGGGCGGGTTTAAGTAGGTAATAAAAGAAGTGTAAAATCTCCAAAACCAAGTCAGTACCGACGAAGTTCAATTATCAAAAAGTTTAATAAACTTTATTGGTCATTGATTTATGCAGTGGTTTTTTCATAAAACCCGATCGTCCGAAGGAATTTTATTATTTTTTTACGCGCCTGTTTTACTATAAATGATCCTGCATCTCACTCAATAACGTTTTGCGTGTAGACTAGCCTCTGACTGCTCATCACTGATACTACCTCTGTCGGGCACGAAGCCAAAGTAAGACAGCGTGGTTTTTAGCTAGGCCCACCAGTGAGTTCGAGCCAGCGATTAGATTCCCCTTAAGTCCACGATTGCATGGATGTAAAAATATTTTCGCTCACTAGATCTTCAACGCACTGCTCAACGCCGAGAGTTGAAATTCGAACAGTGTGTTTTTTCGACTGGCTGGGATGCACTCTGTTGGATTCTCAATGCTCGGTTCAACACCAAGAGTTGAAAATTGATTGCGCAATAAAATCCCGCCTTGAAATTTCGCCCGTGCGAACGTGGATTAGCTCCACGTCAAAGCGCGTATTTTTCAAACTGCAGGTAAGTAGTATTATCTTCTCTTATTCAGAAGAGACTCTTGTGTGACACACTTGTGTGTAGCATTATCGGATAACCAACTTTCGATTTATGTGTTTTATGTACGTTGTAAGCACAACTCATCCATTTCTATTCAGTCTACAATTAATTCTCTTTGCAATGATATTTCAGGAGATAGTTTCAATTTCAATACATTCTCCTTGCTCTGCAGTGAATGTTGGTGGGTAGAAATATTTTGATAATTAAATTTACCTCGCATTCCATTCCCGTCCCCAATAGTTTATAGTTTGGCCGTGTATTGTCTTACCCACGTTAGATTTGCTGCATTACAGGCAGTCTTAACTTTGCTTGTAAAGACATAGGAACAAATATAATATTATAAACTAAAGTCGCTTTTCGTAAGTGTCTGCATATACAGCCTCGAAAAGCGATGGCCGCGTTTTTCTTCCTAACTTCACAATGACACGGTTTTTACCAGGATTCAGAGAATTAAAATCTAAACAAAAAAAAACAAAAATTGTCTGTTTGTAATTTTAAAATATCAGCTATTCACTAAATTCGTATGAAAGTATATACAGTCTTAGCTATAGCAAAAATACTATTAAAAAAAATTCTGTCTGTCTGTTTGGTCCGGCTAATCTCCGAAACAGCTGGACCGATTTCGACGGGATTTTCACGGGCAGATAGCTGATGTTATAAGCAGTAACATTGGCTTCCTATCCTGGTAGCAAGTCCCCGGGGTATGATATGCGACATCCTCGCGGGTGAAGCCGGAGGACAACAGCTTGTACATTAATAATAGACTTTCATAATATAAATAAATCTCTATGTTTTGTGAAATATAAACCATGCGAGGTAGGGATACGGATAGTAATACATAAATAACACACCTTGGACAACTAGGTACCAAACTCATCTAGTCTCTTTCCATCACTACATCTGTAAGTTGTGTAATAAATTCAACGCAGCGTTATACCGCGCTCAACATAGTTTGATACTTTTATCTGAAATCCATGCTCGGCATTCCTGTAATACCGGTAGCACTACTTGAATTAGCATCCAATTTGCTTAATGGCCGTTAATACGAGCTTCACGTGTTAATTCGACTCGTTACCTAAGTGCTTTAGGTTTTGCAGAGAGAGTGCTAAGGGTTTTTGCTGGCTAAAAGGTTTTTTATATTTTTTTTACATTGAAATTTTCATTTTCATTTAATAATATGTAACAAATTTTGTCGTTTACGTTTTAATATGAGATCTTTGAAGCCAGACCGTGTCCAGTTCTATTATGCACTATAATAAGAATGTGGATGGATCGTTTTAATTTCATCTTTCGGCCTGCTGTTTTGAAATTAGAAGAAATTGTATCTGCAATGGTTTATTTAAACATATGCTACCTAATAACGCCCAAAAAAAAAAAAAAAAAAGCCCATGGCCCATGGGCTATAAAGCCCATCTGATCGTCACACCCTGAGAGAGGAGGTCGACGTCGAAGGACGACTGCGGCGAAGGTGGCATGACGATCTGTTTATATTTGCGGGGCCAACATGGCCAGTGATTACACTAAATTGAGAGGTTTGGAATGAAAAGCAGAGGCCTTTGCCCACCAACGGAACAAGACGAAGGCTAAAAAAAATATTGGGCGTGCAGCACCGTACACGTGATTGAAGTGAGTGAGTGAGCGGGTGATTAGATATATTAAGTGAAAGAGACAGAGAGAGAGCTACGTACATATATTCACTTTCTCATGTAACGAAATGTGCCTAAACGTGAGTCGTTCTCGAAATTTCTACACCAATTCTCCCCGCCTAAGAAGTTTTACTTCAAAAAAATCCAATAATATAAATAATCCAATAATAATATCTAATTGCTTAAAAAGTATTCTTACAATAATAAAATAAAATTTAAAAAAATAAAGGAATAACGAAGTCAATTCAATTCTCCTAATTATATTAACTCAATTCAAGAATGTGTGCAATGGCCATTAAAAACACTATTCATTTTTTACAGTTCTATGTAAAACGGGCCGCACGTTTCATCGACTGAACAAACAGGGTGGCTAGGGAAGTGTAGGCAAACTTCCATGAATTACACACACGCCTAGTGGACACACGAAGCAAACACAAGCAGCGGGTCAGTTGGTAGGCTATGTATACAAGGAAGATTTTTCTAGACAAAGTTGATACTTTTAACAGATTTTATTTTTAAATATGGCTTTGCGTTGGAAAATAGGTGGTTTTTAGGTAACATGCATTCAGATAGAAAAAAGCAAATATTAAACTGTGCCTATAAAAACTTATTGACCTTGATGGACACTTGTTTAAATTAATGAACCTCTAAAAACTTTTTGCGTTTCTAACGGCTTCTTCAAACATGTGCGACGTGACTCTAGCAGAAAAAATTCTAAGAAACCTTCATGGAAATAATTCTACAAGTGTACAAGTATAATTAAGCTAGGGCACCTCGACCAAATGGGTTATATTAGGTTAGAACTGTGAAAGACCGGCGCGAGCGTTGCTACATCCACGTTGGTAGCAGTTACTTTTAACTAGTTAGCATTTATTAGAACGTCAAAATAGGAATCGTTTGAGATTCACAAAACGATGCGCTATCATTAGGTATTATTAGATTGTTCAATAATATTTTTAGGCAAGCAAAATTAAAATTATTTGAGGTTCAATTAAATTCATGCCAAAATAAACACATTAAATAAAATTTGCTCAAAGAATAAAAAGTATATTTCATTTGTCTTTTAAAAATAAACGTTCTTTTTAGAAAAAATAATATTTATACTAAAACATAAAGACTAGTTTCGCTCGCGTGGCGGCAAAAAAATCTTCTACTAAGCTGCCAGCATTCGCGTGTTCACCGCAAAAGTTGTATATTACTTGAGTTTAAAACCAGAATAGTGCTCGAATGACCAGCAACTTATTTTAAACTAATTTACATTCTTTAGTGGCCAGTATTATTTTATTGTGTAGAAAAATATGAGGTCGTACCAATTTGTTTAAATGGATATTTAGGCTATGTAATACTAGTAGTAGGTAAATACTGTCACTTTTCATTTTCATCAAGCCTTGTTTCCACGAAGTGTTGGTTGTTTCCATGTTTAAATCCCATGTACTTAATAGGGGGCGCGCCTATTGCCATCAATAGGGCACAAATCCAGACCCCAGGCTGCTGCTGAGAAATTCCAAATGAAAAACCTAATAACACTGCTCGACCTGGGAATCGAACCCAGGACCGTATTCTCTGGAGTAACGCTTGCGACTACTAGACCAATGAGACAGTCATTCGATAGTTTTACGCTATAAAAATATTGATACCCATTCGAAAATCACGATTTCCTGCGAAAGAAGCAGGAATTGGTTTATGTACAGAGACCAGCACATCAAGCTACCCCAATCGTTCAAATTTCTTTGATAGATTTTCAACTTTGAAACATATGTATAAGGTTCATATTCAATTGGGAAAATTTTACAGTTTGGAGTAGCATGATGAGCTGGCGTCTGTACTTATTGAATCAACTGTAAGGGTTTTAGGAATTAATAGAGTCATATTTTTCAGAAAACAGCGCGTCGCTATCAAATACTTGGTAGACTCGACCTCCAAATCAAAATTAACCCTACGTTCAAAGTAGGTACCTAATAGCTAAAGTTACCTGACACACCTACAACTAAACAATATACCACATTCCTATTATATCATCCAACTGTCACACATAACTCGTAAATAGATCCCCAGAACCTGGGGCTGCCATCAATCCAAATGGCTTATCACTCCAAGATCGAGCTTTCCGTGACAAGGGTGTATGAGGTCCATACAATTATTGTAGGACGGTATGACATGCGTTGCCTTGAATGGAACGAATAGGGACCTATTTAGGCGACGTGATTGGTCGGGAACACCTACTAAACATTATGTGCTTCTGGTACACACAGCTCCATTAAGTGGTTACCCCTCCAAAAGACATGTGCGTTCAAATCCGTGCTAGGCACAAGTTACTTTTTGTACATTGCAAAATCATTTTACAAAAAATACTTTATTATTTTAGTGAATATGGTTAACATTGATAAATTGTTATTCAACGTCTAATTAGACTAGAGGTTACAAGACCGCTTGCCATTCATAAGATTGGAGGTTAAATCCTAGGCACGAAATGTGCTTTTTGTCCGGCAGTTTTTTTTTTAACAGAAAGTATTTTAGTAATATTTATAATGAATTCAAAAATCAAGAAAAATTAAATACTCACATAATCATTTCATAATATTAATTATTGCTATTATTTCACGAAACTTTGATCTTTAACTACACAGATTTATATTTTACAATTTTTTCGATAATTTACAGATAAGTTAATAAACATATTTTGCCAACTGACACAAACGGGCCCCCCAGACAAGTGACATCCTTTTTTAACGCAAACAATAAAATAGGAAGCGCTAGAAATATTTTAGATTGACACGAACTAACGAAATATCACGTGAACGTATACCATCAAATGTTGTATTTAAAACTTGAGGGTAGGGATTAATTTTATAAATAAAATGTAAGTAAGTTAAATTAATGGATCCCCCCCCTTCCCACCCTCGTTTAGTTTTTCGATAATAGATAATAAATCCATCGCAGTTCATGTAGGCTCACTGGCTAGTTCGTCAAACTGCGTATGAGTATGACGACTTTCGGTGATGCGATGGTTTGGATCCAAGTCGAAATAATGAACTCTTTTTGAAGTATTCTTTGGATAATTCGTAACGAATTCAATATTGTAGCAGTATAACCTTTTAAAACTTGATGGGTTAGCATATACTGACGCTGTGTGTACATGGATGGGACGTATTAAAATAAAGTAGGATGTTAACCCGACTGCAGTAAAGTCCCAAAAGAAGGGTATATATATAATGTTTATGGTATGTTTTCGTGTTCGGATCCAGGTTAAGGATAAAATATGACGTATTTTATCTACTCTAATATCGTTAAATTCGAATTATAAATTTCAAACCGATTTTGACATTGAAATACTTTTGAAACACAATTTCAAAATTAAAAGTAGAATCATATTGTAACACTTTTTCTGTAACAAAATAATGCTATATAAAACAAAGATTTTACCAATACGCTACAGGGCAAATCTCTAAAGTTATCTATCTATCTCTATCATTTTTATAGCATTACAAAACGATTTGATTCTTACTTTAATCTTTTATTTAGGACGTACAATCCCAATGTATGAGAGTAATTAAAGTGGTGTAAGGAATTGCACGTAACTAGGTATTACAACACTCGTGTGATACTTTTAAACACACAATCGTATTATACACATAAATACTCCTCATTACGCAACAGTTTCATAAACTACTATTATCATAACACGACTTAAAAATACGCATAAAAATTTTACCTAGCGATTTGAATTGATTTTAAATCATTCGGTTTTTGGTATGTTGGGTACAAAAATAATCCACAGTCCAGAATTAAAAAGGCTTGTGATATATTTAAATCAGTACTGGTTTTAATCCTTCACCTTTGTTTCGAGGTTTTCAGGAGCCGAATGTTTAAAATTACCAGTCACCCAGTACAACAAAGATATTCTGTGAATACATGACAATAGAGCGGGGAAAACAAAGGAAGTTATGATTAATTGATATTTTTCCGTTTATTCGTGCGGAAATGTCGGCCTGGCTCGACCTCGCGCTTTTTGTAGAAATATTATAAGTAAAAGTAACTCTCTTCTTTTTGTTAATAAATGCCAGAAATCATATTAATTCAGATAAGTATCACTCCTCATAAGGTTGAAAACTTATTAGAGATTTTCGACCTTAATCATGTGTCTCCTTTGATACTCGTATTGGGATATGAGAAGTCTACTTTCATATAATAATAAAAAACAAAAATCATTTATTTCAGATAACTTAATCCATAAAGTCCGATACAAAATTAAAATATAAAATTAAACTAACATCAAAATTTAAACCGAATTAAAGAATTAAAATTAACTTCAATTTAAAAATTAAAATTACAATTTACAATCAAAATCAAGCTTAAAATTAAAATCGGAATTAACATCATTAATTAATATGAAGTCAAATTAAAATTAGGTTATCAAGTTCATGTTTCATCAATCAAACATTGTTTCAGAGGAAAGATAACAGCCAGTGACGTCATTCAACTCCATTTATTTACTTACAGAGAGTGCGTAGGCTATGATATTCTGTAATCAAAACATCGACCCTCCCGCGTTTCATCGTACCTACTCCTTTAGGCAATGTTAAGGATCTCTCTTCTATTTATTATGACAGCAGTGTTTCTACAACTGTTTCTTTAAGTCTCGTTTGAGAAGAAGAAGAAGGTTTTTTTCTTTGCTTCTGTTTTTAGGCTGCCTTTTTTAAATAGTGATGCCATTGAACTCCATTTAAGAGAGTGTGCGTGTTCTGTAATCAAAACGAGGATCGGATCGGAACCTTCAAGCAATGTTAAGGATCTCTCTTCAATTTATTATGACACCAGTGTTTCTAAAACTATTTCTAGTCTCGCTGCGTATTATGTCTTATACCTAGGTACGCCTAGATTTTGTTTTCTAAGCAAATAAAATTATGAAGCGTATGTATTCATTCGAAATTCGAAACTTTTTTTTTTTTTGACCAGTTTTCGTTGTCGTGTCATTGTAACGACCATTTTCTCCATATTTAAAAACGAAGTAGGCAGTCTCATTTTCTTTGAAACACATATCTACTGAACTAAGTGGAAAAAGGTTTTTTGCGATTTCTGTCTTTTAGTACTTAATCCTCAGTTAGTCGTTAGAGTATATGATGCTTATATGCAACAGGATGGATTGGCATAAAAAAGATTTTGTGAGAATTGTCCATTTTCTTACCGACTACCTTTTTTTTGCAAAATCTGTGAATATAGATCTAAGTAATTTAAAAATCTAAGGAGAGTTTCGTAAGATCGTTTTCTTGTAGCTACAGCAGTTACGGTAGCTGTCCTTACTGCCCACAAATAAATGTACCCTGTATAGCTATATCAGCTCGATGAAGTCCTGTTACTACCACAGTTTCCTAAATGGTGTAAACATAAACAGCTGTGGACTGCATACCAATTTATTTGTATTGTTGAGCGCATTTTGATATCAAGACCTCCTCCGTGTCTCGGAAAGCACGATAAGCTGTTGGTCTCGGTTGTCATTCGTGGATCTTTGACTGTCGTTACGGGTTGTCAGAAGCCCGAAAGTTTGATGTCCAGTCTTACCAAGTGGTATCGTGTTCCCCAGTAGGATTGTGGAGGTCAGACAGACAGTCGTTCCATGTAAAATACTGGCATTTAGCTGTATCCCGGTTATACTGGAAGGCGAACCCAACATATGCAGTTGAAAAGAGGCTAGGCAGATGATGACGCTGATAGAGAGCGTATTATGAATATAGTATTCTCCTTTAGTACCAGAAGAAAAAGTTATTTAATTACTCCTTTTTTTAGCCCACTTCAAAAAGAAGGAGGTTATAAATTCGACAATGACGTTATCATGATTAAAAAGAGTGTCCATGGAGTTTCTTGCCCGTTCTTCTCTATAGAGATTTACGTTTTGGAATGGGCAACTAGCTTCATCTTTCTATCTCACCGACCTTGACAATTCAAAAGTGCCTGTAAATGGTTTATTTGAAATAAATGCTTTGAGTTTGAGTTTGAGTTTGACATGTTTAAATATATTTATTTTTTTGTTCGAAATCGGTTTATTCCGAAATGGTCCCATATAAATTTCGTATAGATCTGCTGATGAGTTTCGGAGACTGATAACGGAACTCTTCAAAAAATGACAGCAAATCAACCGCGATTGCTGCTATCGCATAAATATGCATTGTTTTGACCCCACGGATGATGAAATTTCGAATTGGTATGTACTATAACTAAAAAGTGAAAAATAACTTTAATTTCGGAAGGCGGTGACATAAAATTAAAAAACATATCCAAAGTCACCGACATCCGAAATTAAAGTTATTTTTCACTTTGTAGTGTTTTTCCGGGAGTCAGTTGTTTTTTTTTTAAGTTTGTATTTACTTTGTTTGTTTATTTATTGATGCATACCTATTCAAAGAAAAATATGTACTTTCGAGTGAGTAGGAACTGAAACATTGTTAAGTCCATTAGGAATATAAACGCGAGCTTTCGTCAGTTCCTAGTACGTTTATATGCAAACTCATGCTAATTTTAAAACAGCCTTTTCCGTATGTATTTCATGTTTGAGTCGCCTGGGAAATCACAAGCTGAAAATATTTTTATAGAGTTCATAAAACGTTGGACTAGAAAGTAGCCTGCTACTACTGGCATAATAATATCTACTGCTTTATTTGAACGAAGCACGGTACTAGTAAAGAAAGTAATAAATAATATTGCCTTGTTTGTGGCATGGAATATCCTACTAATTTGGATGTTAAGATGTTTGTTACTCAATCACGCAAAAATGGCTGAAGGGATTTGGAGGAAATTTGGCACACAGATGGATTATAACCTGGATAAACACATACAAAATTTTTTATCGCAGTACTACGTTCCCTGTAGGATAATTTTCGACTTCCACGCGAGTGAAGCCGCTAGTAAAAGCTAGTCACATAATAAAAATATAAAAGGTAATAATAATAAAAAAAATATAATAAAAAAAAATGTGCTTACATATACATACATAAACTCAAACATTCTTATTAAATACACATTTTCAGTATGTAGAAATATATATTTTAATAAGATAGATAATGAATGATTAATGTCACACGTCGTCAACATGACAGGAGTGCATTTTATGTGGACAGTATATAACAGTTACAGTCCTGCGCTGCGATTCCTAGCTGCCGCATTCCCAGCGCCGGCAGCAGTTGCTCCAGGTGTCTGCGCCATATAACGCCACCGTCAGTTCGCACTTCATAGTGCAGATTGGCTGACAGAAACTACAAAACACCACTTGCTATGATTCTCACATACTCCTATTGCTTTGTTTACGCTTTAACTTAAAGTCAAAGTCAAAGCATTTATTTCAAATAGGCACTTAAAAGGCACTTTTGAACGTCAACATTTACATTAAAATAGAATTGATTCTAGTCGCCCCGTCCAAAATGTAGTTTCGTATGGAGAAGATTGGGCAAGAAACTCCACCGTTACTCTTTTAAAATGTTTCCAGTACAATATTTAACATAGTACATTCATTATATGATTATGTGTGAAAACGATGCACCCAGAATAAAATTACCATACCAAAATAGGTAAACTTAAACTTAAATTTGGTAGCCACGTAGGTTGCAAGTACTACGCACATGGCCTTTCTGAAGACCAGCACCGATAAGGTCTCGCCAATATGTCCTTTTAGGGCGTTTCCACCCACATCTGCCTTGTTAGTCCTTTTGTTAGTCGCATTTCCTATCCTCTCAACATGTCCAAAACCATCGAAGTCACGCCCACAGTGGATCCGAATTCCTAATAGGTTATTCTGTGAGCACAATAAGTGCTGGTGTCTGGGCAGAGGGCTATTTTAGACCAAATTAATCTAGGGAATTTCCAAAGTAAATTCATTTTCAATTCACACTAAAGTAAAGATTCCACTTCGCTGTCAAATAGATCTCACTTTGATGCAACCTTTTTGGAACTTAGTTCGTATTGAATTGATTCCGAAACTAAACCTAGTTTGTATTCTGAATACTTATTTATTTAACCATTTATAAACTGTCAAGTTAGTCAACTGTCTCACAATGGGCCTCATAAGAAGGCTTAAAGTCACCCAAAGGGCAATGGAGAGGGCTATGCTTGGAGTTACCCTACGTGATCGAATCAGGAATGAGGAGATCCGCAGGAGAACCAAGGTAACCGACATAGCCCGAAGAATTGCCAAACTTAAGTGGCAGTGGGCAGGGCACATTGCACGCAGAACAGATGGCCGATGGGGTCGAAAAGTTCTGGAGTGGCGACCGCGCACCGGAAGACGTAAAGTTGGAAGGCCTCCCACAAGGTGGACCGATGACCTTGTGAGGGCCGCAGGAGTCCGCTGGATGCGGGAAGCACAGAACCGGTCGAAGTGGCGGAGCTTGGGGGAGGCCTATGCTATGTCCAGCAGTGGACGTCCTTCGGCTGAAATGATGATGATGATGATGAAACTGTCAAGTGTTCTATAAACAGACAAGAAGAAAGGAACAGAATATGAAAAGAAAAATCCTACTTAATATTAAATGTGAAAGTATTTAAGTTTGGATATTTAGATGTTTCGATGTTTGTTACTCAATCACGCAAAAAGTGCTGAACGAATTTGGCAGAAATTTGGCAAATATATAGTTATATGGATTAACACATAGGATGCCTATTTTTTATTCCGGTAGTTCCCGTGGGATAATTTTCGTCCTCCACGCGGGCGAAACCGCTGGAAAAAACTAGTATTATATAAAGCTCATTAGCCTCAATTCTAATATTGTTCACACATACACATGTGTGAATAAGCTGGGTGTTCGGATATTTTCAAGCAGTCTGTATCCACATCAAAAATGTCATGCAGACCATGAATTCACCACCACAAACATGAATTCACACCTTCTTCCCATGGAACCCCGTCCCCGTCTACGCTCAATATTATGAGAATTGCGCGACGTAAAATATATTTTTTGAGCTCTGATTTACGGTTGTTTTATCATAATCAGAGATCGGATATTCGGATGCATTTTACCTACAGATAATTTTTAGCTATGAAAGTATGGAAGCGGCTTTATAAATTATTTGTAATATTTATTAAAAACCCCAGGATTTTTGATTGCATAACTATTCAGATGTGTATTAATTTAAAATTAATGTTTAACCCGATACAAATATGTATATGTACAGGAGGGGTGGTTTGTATTAGTTAAAACAAAAAATACACAAATTACCTAAATTAAGACTTTTTCTATACAAAAGCGCATTCCATGTTAGCCAACATCTCAACTTTAGGTGAATATGCATCCGAATATCCGATCTCTGATCATGATACTATTTTATTTTAATGAAATATTTTTGAACAAGTCTTTTCTTTCGGTCTTGTCCTTTCGTCATTCAGCTGGTTTACATAACGGAGCTGTTTTATAAAACAGCTATTCGACAATCCATCTGCGACACATTTAAAAACTCACGGCTTATTCCCATGGAGTAGAGAAACTACAGAATGCTCATTACATACTCCTTTGTTTCGTTTACGTTCCTACATCTAGTTATACACACACACAGTCTCACAGTGTCTAGTGCACACAGGTTACGAGTATTAAGCACGTGACTTTTTTGAAGATCATCACCAATAAAGTCACTATAATTATGTACTCCGAAGGCGTCCATATTTCAAAATATGAATAGTGTGTAAATAATAAAAACAGAGAGAAAATAATCACAGGGCATTAAAAAGTTCGTCCGCATCGCTATCAATGGGAAGAAGAAATTTATTTAATTTATCGACATTCTCGATCGATAACACTTAGGTTCACAAGAGTCGTACCTCTAGCTTTGCCCACTATCGTCCATCACTACTATTAATAACGTCACATCTGCAGTCGACAATTTTGAGAAACACTGAATTAGTCTATTCATCTCGTTTCAATACAGAATACGGAAAGCATGAAAAGATGTCATTGAGGCAGTAGCGAGCAAGATTGATGACAGTTTCTCTTAAAATACTGCTATTCAGTTGAAACCCGGGGGAACAAGAACTTTTCTAGTTGGTGAGAGATGAACGAGGTTATATTGAAAAGTTGTTTTTTGTCGAGCTTTTGAATAATGTTTTCATGAAAATCTTGTTTGTGGTGCTGGTTTAAATGCATTGGTGGTTGATGTCTTGTTTGTGATCTTTATGAGGTTTGTTTTTGATGAATGTTTGAGTTGACGGATTCAGTTTAGTAGGTCTTTATCAGTTGACCTTGACAAAGTAATTTTCGAACTTTAAAAGAAACATAAAACGTTTCTTTTGTGAGTAGTCGGTTAGGAAACAGCTCATCTCGTTTCTATAAAAAACGTGTGCGGTCGGGGACCCCTGTTAGGAACGAAATTCTATACGCAATACTCTAACGCAGTCGTAAATAATAGAAAGAGACAGAGAGAGAGACAGTCGCATGGGGGCCATAATGCTTTTTCTACCTGTCAACTCCTACTGCAAGTTTTAATAAGTTATGGGGGATGCGGATTTTATTTAAATCAACATACAATCAGATACTGACCTGCAAATTACAAATCACTTAATAAAATTTGAATTTCACGAGGTAACGTAACGCAGTGTTATTTTTTAAAATTATATTTTAAATTTACAAGATCATGTATCGTATTGATCAAAACGTTTAAATCTAAGCACTTTTGATAATTTTAACGGATTAAAAAACATGGATAAAACAATAACATTTTGTAATGATCTGTATCTCATGTTCGACACCAAACAGTTATAATATTGTATGACACATATACACAGCTTCGTAAAAACATTAATGATGTAGAAAAAAAATACGGTATCATTATCCCTTTAAAACAATATTGTTATCAAACAGGATCAAATAAGACTCGAGGGCGATAAATAAGGGCACGATTACAACAAAACGAAATTAAAAGCAAACATGATCTTGCACACTCTGTTTGCTTATGTTTCTAATCAACTTGTGTAACCTGCTCCTATATTTGCCGTACCTTAATACGCTGAGATCGATACTCTCTTGTTTACAGTAAATAAGTGTAATAGTAATTGAACAAAGTGAAAGAAGATGTTTGACGTCTAACAGTGTGTCTCTTAACAAAGATCGACACATATTAAATTAAATTTACAGATTTTTTTTGTCGTATTCTGTAACTTGGCGATCTGTGCCAAAGTCAAAGTCAAAGCATTTATTTCAAATAGGCACTCAAAAGGCACTTTTGAACGTCAAAATTTACATCAAAATAGAAGTCGCCCCTTCCAAAATGTAGTTTCGTATGGAGAAGAATGGGCAAGAAACTCCACCGTTACTCTTTTAAAACGTTTTGTCGAAACACAATACGTCATTCAGTTGAGGTTTCACATTCTGTGTTTTAATAGCAGAAGGAATTTTTGGGAGTCACATTCAAATGGTGTGATCAAATCTTGCGGTAAGCGTAGGGACACTATACCGTTTCAATCGGGAATGTGTGACACTTCCTGTGTGACTTTCCACTAGTTTTGATGCCAGTTCATTGACGTGATTTGATATTCTCATCTGATTGCTTTCTCTGTCTAGTAATCTCTTGTCGTCAGTATTTATCTGAAGATCTTCGTGTATGTATTTGTTACTCATGTAGTAGGGTATATCTAGCATGGCTCTATATATAATATAAATATTTTATTGCATAAGTTTCCATGCAAACACTATTGGGTAGTGATTAGTGACCGCATTGCACAATTTTGCAGGATTAACGAAACGAGGCACAATATATTATCTTGTATTGTCGTGTGATTAGATTGATGTTGAAGTATTAAAATTACGTGATAGTAGTAAGTTACATAGAAACTAGTAATTTTAGCAGCGCGTCCAGAATTTTCCCAGTAAGAAATTGTATCTGTTTAATTGTGACACATACTTATCTTGTCTTCTTATTGTTCCAGGTTCCAGCAATATAGCCCTAGGCCTTGGAATTATCATTGCAACGCTTCTCAACCTCACCGACTGCGACATCGTCACCGATGCACCGAAAACCAAAGAAATATACAATAATATATATCAAAGGGATAGTCCCAAAGATATACCAGAACCTGAGCTTCTGCCTGTACTACACGGGAACGATACTCGATGTCGCATCTCCGAGTATTTGTGTACGAATAAGAAGTGTATACCGATTAATCGATACTGTGATGGTTCGAACGACTGTGGGGATTCGTCTGATGAGCCGAGGCATTGTACACGTAAGTAGATTTTTTGAATATGTAATTTGGTAATGGAATACGTGACCTAAAAACATCGTCTCTCTGATATCAAGATATCAAGTAAGAATTACTTCCATACTATTACAATATTTGGTTTCAAATTACGAACAAAAACTAAACGGCTGGCACAAGGATATAATAAACTAGACAGAGTACATTTAGCAGCTAAAGTACAAACGATAAACAAAAAGACGTAAAACGAAACATTAGTAACAGCAGTAAAGTAGAAAGAAATGGTCCCTCTCTACGCGAGCATAAATTTTAGCACTTTTATAATCCCTTTTCCGAGGAAGTGGTTCCTACATGACGTGGCAACAGCTGAGAGGAGGTAAGGGTACAGTTTATCCATATAAATATGCATATAAGTTGTATCCACGGACTAAAAATGAAAAGAGTCGACAAAGGTTGTCTTTTTTCTTCAAGATCTTCTTTTTGATCACATGAATAAGTAACTAAGTAGAAGGAGCGTTAGATAAATGTTAAGAAACTTTGTGTAAAGTTGATGAGAGAGCAGATTAAAATTTCAAGTTTTTGCTCAAACATCAAGAATCTATCCGAGACCGGTTGAAGTGTTATTACTCCGATAAACTTTAAGCATTATTGGAAAGGGTCTATCCGAACTGTTGCCGAAATTCAAAGCATTTTGTTGCCTAAAGTTTTCTCCAGTTACAATTTTCATAGCCATTTTAGAAGCAATTTCAATAAGTGACTGGTTATTTGGATATCTTAAATTCGTTTCAATGAACATAATGTGCATAAACATAACTTCAAAAGATTCAGGGTTGTAGTCTGCTTTTAGTGTGGCTATAGGATCAGTTTTTCTGATGCGAAATTCTTAGATAGTAGCGTTTGGAATTATACCAAATCTTCCGATAGACTAGATAGATTTCTGTGCTAAATAGTTCAACTTTGGTATTTGAAGTTCATGCTAGTTTTCAATCAAAACAATCTAGAAATGCCAAATTTTAAAGGGACCCGAGAATAGCTTCTATCTCCAGAACTTTGAGACCACAACACAATGAATAACAAAGTATAAACAAAACTCCTTAATATATTACTTACACACCGTCTTATAATGGCAGGAGTATATATGCGGAAACTAACAAAGATACGGAATGGTAACGGTTTGTTAAATACACTTCCCCGAGGGAAATTTAAGTCTGGCGGAATTCGTAACGAATTAATTGTAAGGAAACAGCGAGAGGGGAAATAGATGCACAATTTCCATACACAAGAGCCTCCGAGAATGGATTCTGTTACCTGATAAGTGTATAAATGGTTTTCTTAAGACTTTTGAGCGTTGACTCATCGTCGATTTTCATTATTGAGCTGCCTTTTCATAGATAATTAAAATTTTGTTTTCTGGAGCAGTGGTGGCCCAGTAGTAACGCCCGCGGTTCAAACCCAAGCAGGGACTGTACCTTATATAAATTATTTCACCACCACTGCTCTCAAAACGGTGATGGAAAACATCGTGAGGAAACCGGTATGTCCTAGAACCAAAAATTCGAAGATATATAATATTCGCTAACCCGCACTGGGCCCGCGTGGTGGATTGTAGGCCACTCACTCTCACAAAGAGGAGGCCGGATTCCCAGCAGGGGACCATAGGCTAATTATGCTTTATGCTTACTGGTATTTTCGTATTCATTTACACAATATTACAGAATACTGCAATTATTTAGTAGGTAGGTAGTAAGATTCCGTCATATTATTCCTGTTTCTGGTGTTTAAATCTTTTTGGGAGGCTTACACTTATCTTCAAGAACACATCAGCAAACTAGCATTGTGTTTAGAAGTGCTTAACGGGTTCATGTTCTACAACCAACATTCAATCTATGTCAAATGTGTGAACTGAAAGAAAGAGAAAAAATAACCTACAAAAAAATTCATTCATTTATGTAGGTAAGTGCAGTTTATACAACCACAGGCAGCAGAGAGTTATGTTCTAAAGAACAACAATTGTCGCAATTTCTTAATAGGTATACCTTTGCTACTATGATACAACACATTTTAAATCCCAGTCCATGAAGGTTTCACGCTCACCTGATACTTCAAACCTCGCTAGAGCTGATAACCTGTCATGGCTTAAGAGCTTAACATACGGTGCGACGAAGTGTGTTACAGGATTATTTTATAGCTTGCACGGGTATTTGGTGTTACTTAATTTGGTCTCTCAATTTAACACCGATTTTACTAAGACATGATTGTGTCTGTTTCGAATTATTTTTAGCAGTTGGATGGTTTCACATACACACTACTACAATTCCTCTTTATTTTCTAAACTATTATGTCACACCAGGACAGGTCAAACAAAATAAAAGCCTGTAAAAACCTTATGAAAAATAGAGCCATCTCACAAATTTTGAAAGAAAGTGGAGGGAAACGACGGCTCTTATGTATATTTTATTTAATAAATGTGTATTTTATTGAATACTAAATACATAATTCAATACACACAGAACACAAGTGTACATTGGCTGGTCTTATCGCAAAGGGAGATATCTTACATACAACTTTAATCTTAAAAAGTCAGTCAATATTAAAATTAAGTGTCTTTTCATTGCTACTTTTATCAACAAGCCGTGAACTCCTGTTGGAAAACTGAGAGTATCTTTGACAATTTTACATGTCATTTGTAGGTTGTTCTAGTTCTTAAACATAATAGTCATTTGATACGGCAAACTCAACGTACATTTCTTACACTTCAAAAAACATCTCTATTCCTTCTATACTCCTACTATTCTCTTCTATCTATACGAATACGTATAAACGAGTATATCGTAGTAAATATATTCTCCGTCTAGCGAGTTTTTGCGGCAATCTCGGGCCGGCCGCTACCTCGGCCGGAATCTCCATGATCTGCTAATGGAAATTTATTCCCCCTCTTTGATTTAAACTCCGTCGTCGCCTAATGATTTATGGTTCCCGTTGAGGGTAGTTTTTGTTTTATATTAATTGTCTGCTTTTTCAATTTTTCTTTTGTGCATGTAATTGTACAATGGTGGATTAAAAGCTAGTCATATTATCGTGATTTATCTTTTGGTTGGTGAAAATTTTGCGATAAGATCAACATTATTATTTTGTCTCATTGCTGCGTTCTTGAACTTCACTTTATCATGATTTAATTGATGTACAGTTGTGCGATTTAAAAGTATTAGCAAGAAAACAGTGTTTTCTCAATAGATTGTTTCTCTTTTTTTACTAAAAACAACCGCAGTTTAAAAAAAAATTGCAAAGATGTTTTACGCAAAATCCCGAATTTTTTATATTAATTGCTAATAGAGTGACAGCTAATTAACATAATACTCCTGAATGATATAGATAATTAAACTAGTACCGACATTAATTTAGGTTTGTCAGGCCTTATACTAACTAAACTACTCAAACTAGGCTGTCTGTAATACCATAACAGTGTAAACGTGTAATTTAATGGGAATACGCTCCGCAGTATTAAATTCCAATCATGAATCGAGTGTAATATCTGCTAAACGGCTGAAATACGTCACGTTAGTTTAGTTAATATTCATCGCACTGTGTTCATTAACATTAATACGGTTAATGTAATGTTATACAGTAATATTCTTAGCGGTATATGATATTTGAAGTCAGACCCACTGTTTCATTGTATAGCAAACACATTTCTGATAAAAATCTTTGTGTTAATAAAAATTCACGTAATTAAACACGTTCAAAATCGAGTCGCAGTCTCGTCTCAGCGACATTCAAATGTCAAAATCTTTTTAAAAATGTATGGAAACTCGAGGTATTTTTGACTGATTGGGACTGATATCAGACTGTGAACGTTCTTAAAATTACGAGAATTGCCCCTCAGAATTGCTCCTAACGTATCCTCTTATGTGTTAAGAATTGTCTAAAAGTGCAGCATTCAATTGTTTTTTTTCTTGGAATTTCTCCTGTATTGTGGGTACGTTCACAAACATTTAAACTCACATACACAAACAGCCAGACCCGGAACAACTACTTTTAGGTCAAACAAATTTTGCAGTGATAATTTCCTTGTAGACATTTGCTTTAATGAAATGACTCTAAAGCTCAGCAAAAGTTTTATCTCAAATTCTGACACTGCCACTGGCACGTTAAAAATTATAAATCGACCTCTTCGCTAACTCTAGCCGCTCACATGTATGAAAGAAAACCACTAAAAGCTGTACATTTTTCCGACCTCCATAGCTTTCAGAAAATCCTTTTCCTTCCAATATAAGTAAGGAAACGTAAGTAATCTTGAAACTGACCTCGACCGACCCGCACCTCCGATTGCCTCAGAGACTGATGGTACTCCTTACCTCCAATCTTATTGAAAAAGCTTACAGATGCCACCAGTGTTTCTCGAATTTATCACTGCAATATTTTAGTATTGTCCCCTTCGTTTTATTTAGACGTCAAAGCCAGATGGAAGGAATTAGAATTTTGAGAAATGTCTTCCTTATTTTATGGGGAGACGCCTATTGAAAGACTTTGTCGATTTCCGAATATCTTTTGCTTGGATCTTGAACGTCTTATAGGTCGATTTTGAATTCATATTATTTTATGAGTGTTTTTTTTTAGTCTTGGTAATAATTTACTTTTCGAGATTAATTTAATCACATATAGCGCCAAGTTTAAAGTTCACTTCAATTTAGTTGGGTATATAGGCTATTTACCTTACATGTAGGTAATCGGATGGGCTGGACTATACAGTATTCCTACAATAACTACAAGTAGGGTAAGTTTGGCAATTCTTCGGGCTATGTCGGTTGCCTTGGTTCTCCTGCGGATCTGTTCATTTCTGATTCGATCGCATAGGGAAACTCAGAGCATAGCACTCTCCATTGCCCTTTGACCTGTACAGTTATTACCAAAAGAACCTACCTACAATTATTACGAGTCAGTAAAAATTACCAAAAATAGAGAGTCATCATCATCAGCTTACAGCAGTCCACTGCTGGACATAGGCCGCTCAAATTGCACGCCATTCAGCTCGATTCTCGGCTCTCATCCAGTTGCTACCAGTCACCCTGCGAAGATCGTCGCTCCACCTAGCCTGAGGGCGTCCTACCTTACGTTTGCTGATTCGCGGTCTCTCCTCAAGAACACGTCTACTCCAATAGTAATCGGTTCAACGGCTAATGTGGCCGGCTCATTGCCACTTCAGCTTGCTAATTATGTGTCGACAACTTTGGGTCTCTGCCGGATCACCTCATTCCAAAAAAGAGAGTACCTAAATAAAATCCCTCTCAACCTCCATATTACAATAATATTATCACACATATTACTAATGGAACCACAAATATCATGGCCAAGTGATACGACCCAAGCTCGGAACCAGAGAATATAATAATTGAGTTTGGGAATGCGGGGACACGGCGCAGGTCCCAATTCAATTCTGTTCCCATTTCTGCCAAGTAGATCTGTTCTAACCGCAACACCATATAAAGATACTATTTTATGTATAGTTTTGCACCCGACTTTACTGGTTTTAGATTTTATTTTGCTGTAGGACTGGTAAAGTATTTTCTGTGCAGACAATTTACTTTTTGCACTTTAGCGGGGATTGTATTTACGTCTTCTGCAGTATAGTTTGTCGTCAGACCTCGCATTCCTGGAGCGACATATGCTTACGTCACTATCGAGTTGAGAACTTTTGCACAACACGAAATTATGGATACATTTTCAGTCACCATTCTGTTAAAATAAATGCATAAATATAGCATTTAAACTGACGGTTCGAAAATTCAACTTAAACTATAGGTACCAACGCAATTATTAATTAAAACCTCATTGTTTCATCGGCCTCACATATGCAATAAAGGTGGATGGGAAGTTATTATTACTGTGGTTGTTGGCTTGGTAACATAGCAGTGATGACGTAGACTTGTGTCACGTCACGTGACCACTGTGTCTCAGAATGCTGTACCTGGCGAAGAATATTATAACATGGTTAAAACGAAATTTAAAGGTTGTGGTGGTCAAATAGGCAGTCGCTTCATGTAAAATACTGGTATTCAGCTGCATCCGTTTAGGCTGGAAGCCGACCCCAAAAGACTAGGCAAAACACTAGAAAAGACTAGGCAGTTGATGATGATGGTGGTTAGAACGAAGTTCTTTATACACGATATACTTTGCCCACTTGCTGAATCAGAGCTAGAACAAAAATGTATAACATTTTAACCGTCACGACAAGCTTTTCTTTTTTTTCATTTAGCTATGCTCTCAAACAATATTAATGTATTTGACTGGGTCCCCTATTTAATACTAGCTTCCACCCGCGGCTTTGCTCACGTGGTATATCGACAAAAAGCCTATGTCCTTCCCTGGGGTCCAAATCATCCCCATACCGAATTTCATCAAAATCAGTTCAATCGTTCCGGAGATTTCCCCCTACGTACTAACAAATTATACCTCTTTATAATAGTATTGACATAACGGCAAAAGGAACTTTCTTCCAACCGGATGTCCCACGAAACCTCTCGACTTTGTATTTAACCAATTATGGTTTAATTGGTTGATATTTCAAGATAACTTAATCATCTACATATTAGCCCAGTACGGGTTAACCGCAGGAGTTAACCAATGTGACAATTAGTTCATTAATGCACCCATCAGTAACGATTAATGGAGAGCGTAGAGAGGTGCTCGGTCTTGGTTGCCTGAATCCTTTACGACTTTGCTATATTGTGTCCAGTAGGGATATACAATATTTACAGTAAGTACTAAATAAAAAGAATAACTAACTTACTATACAAATAAATACAAAAAAAAAACGCTTAGCTTAGCTAACGTCAAAGTACTCATCCGCATCGCTGTCATCCAGAAACGTGCCCAGAAGACTAGCAGCATTGCCACGTGGCACGGCAATGCCAATTCTTTGGCCAGTAGGTTTATCCTTGAAAAATAGGTAGAAAATTAAGTTTCATCTCTTTCTGCCAATAAAAATACACTTATCTGCAATATTATTATGAAATGAAAGAATGAATAAAACATTAATTTTTAAACGTATCTATCACTAGGAATTTCTCCTGTATTATGGGTGCGTTTACAAACATTTCAACTCACATACACAAACAGCCTAGCGTTTAAGTTGGAAATCCAAATCTTTTATACAAGAGCTTTCTTTATTTAATTAATTAACTGAAATAAAAATAAACTATAGTGAGCCGTTATTCCACCTGATGCTAGGGATTATTATAAAATATTAAGGACAATACTGACAGCCCACTTCAAGCTCACACATACATAATCAGCCTTTAATCTTCCCACTGCTGGGACACAGGCCTCATCTCTGTGAGAGCGAGTAGACCGTAATCTACCACTCGAGCCCAGTACCGGTTGATAAATATCACATGTCTTAGAATATTTGGTTCTAGGACATGCCGGTTTCCTAACGATGTTTTCCTTCACCGCTGCACCCGTTTGAAAGTAGTGGGGATGAAAAAAATTACACAAAGTAAAGCGGCTGCCAGAATTTGAACCTGCGACCTAAACTCATCTAAATTTTCACGGCGAGATTTTTACAGAATATATTATATCTAGATCCAGTTTATTCACTCAACAGAAATAAGTTATGCGTATGCAAATGACAAAGCGACTGGTCAATCACGTGTACCGTTTTTGTTTTTTTATGCATAAAATAACTTCTCCAGCTCTGGGTGGAGCAGGAGGGCGTGTCAGACTTTTACTGACTAAAACGCACCCGTGTTGCTGTGACCCAGGGGCCGCGGTATCTCTTTTCGAACAACCCACACCCGGATCACATGTACCGTGGGAGCCAAACAAACAGACTTACTTCCTCATTTATCCTGTTACATAACATCTAACAAAGATAGTACAAGGAAATTATATTTATATTCAACTGGTCGTAATAACGTAACAGTAGGAAGAAGGGACGAATACGAATTGGGTCTTGTTATAACTAGGGTCGTAAGAGGACATCTTTTCTTCTGGTAATAAGATGGTGAAAACTTAAAAGCACTGTTATGGGGTACCTTTATTTACTTTGTTAGCCTTAACTTTTAAATTTATCTTAAATTTTTTTGCTGCCCTCGTTATTAATCTCTATAGACTATTAATAATCACCTGTTTAGAGTAACGGTATGGAACACAATATTTCAAAAACAACGTGTGGAATGTTGACTTTCTTAACAAAATAACCACAATTGTAGCATCTCTTAGCTTCACAACAAAAACTTATATTCTCTTACCGTTTAAAAATTAAGTAGGTACCTACTAAAAAACAAACAAAAAACATGCCCTGGCCTGCGCTTGGGTAGATAGCACGTTATTTTGCTCTCTTTTGTTGCTCACCTACACAGCCTTCAATGGGAGTACGCCAACTAATTTCAACTCTGCCGACACTTGACGTGTTTACTTGGAAAACTTCATATTTTTCATCTTGGAAATATACTTTGTTCGAGTCTGTTAAGCGATTTTGGTATTTAATAACATGTAACCTAGTTTAGGAGTTCGTTTTCAGGGACGGTTCTAACTTTCTTATGATGTTGTAACTTTGGTGCATTGCGCATTTGGTATAAATTGCGAAAATGTACAGTTGGCGAAAGCGAAACTTGTCGCTCAATTAGCAACCACAGCAATTCCTAATGCGAATTGGTCCTATATGTAGTCTCTAATGAACAGACATTGACCATCAGCGCCCACAAGTAGCGATTTGTGGCTGTTAACTCCTGCATAATTAGTTCTTACTTCCGTGCACTAATGACGCAACTAAAGGCGCATTTTGCCAGCTAAGACAATTCCACCAAAATTTACGTCCTTAAAGGGTTCTATTAAATTTGAACAGGTAAAGTACAATGGCGTCCCAGCTAGAGGCAGCCTAATGGCTTGAGTGAGGTAGCTAATAAGATCACGCGGTTCGTTAATTTAGCCTGGCTCCCCTCACTAATTTACCGAAAGGTGGGCTGTACTTAAGTGAAATAATAAACTGCGGGTCCTGTTCCTGATTTCGTAATTTTTTTGGGAAGCTAATCCTATTTTGTGGGCATAAAAGTTTTTATGCGCTGGCGTTTCTGGTAATGATCAGGGGTGGTATAATTAATGTACGCTGTAAAGTATGGTAGAAGGAAAAGAATTCCGTTAGCGTTTGAAAATTGCTAAAAGTTTCTCGAAGAATCATCAATAGAAACGTGCGGTATCAAGTATAATACCCATGCATGATCGAATCCGAAAGGATGTGACCCATTCTGCTTCAACACACTGCGCCAATATTACCCTTCTTGTGGAAATGGGTAAAGATATGATCACTATCCCGTGCAGTACTATACAAGATTTCCTGGCACACAGACATTTAATAAAATTGAGCGCAGAAAGTTCGAGAACACAACAAAATAACTTTCAGTCTGGTTAAGAAATAATAAATCAGCAACGTCACAACTTGGAATCGGCAAAAAGTGAGGATTGTTTGTTACATAATTTCCACTGACATTCGAAATTCAATTTGAATCGGCGTCCGAAACGTGACGTCAAGATTAAAAACTCAATTATCTGGCTTGCCCATCTGTATGCTCCGTGTGCCACAAAAACTGAGCAAATAGAAATCACAAAGAGTTTTTCCTCCCGTTTTCACAATAAACACATGGTCGTTGGACGGTAAACGCGGCCTACAGCGGATTCAATCCACCATTATTAAGTTTTAATGACGTCGACCACAATGCCAGGCCCCCAGGCGATAAACAAAGGATAATGGCCGCTGTGTCGCTCGTAATAAGATAAATAACCGCAATCGCAATCTACCCGCCTGCGCCACGAGTGTAATCTCGAGACGTTCAAATTAAATATGAATCAAGTTGGAAAATGTATATCGATGCGATGTTACTGTCGAGAAAGTAAATTGAAGCTTAAGATAGTTTGAATAAGATAAATTATGTTTATATAATATATAAAGATGGTTTCTGGATTTATTATTTTATTTTATTTTAACCCCAATACAAAATCGCACAGGTTTTTAACGATACCTAAATATTATTTGCTCTTTTCGATCCTCAAAAACCGTCACTAAATCTTCCAAACCGTAAAATGTCCTGCCATTAGTCGAGCAGTTTCACAGAGGGAGTTCACAAAGTGATTCTAAAGTGATACATGTTGCTCTATGTACGTGCACAGAGAACGCACGACATCACGAGTACTCGTAAAATTCACTAGTGGAGCGCAACATTGCAATTTCACTAGCCGTTCACAGACAGCAGTTTGCTCGTGCGATCTGTTAGAGGCCATAGTCTGGCCTCACAGAGTGCGCAGAGGCCATAAAAAGAGCGAGATAGCAATAAGTTAAAACGGTGCAAGTGCTACGTGTACGCATTAAGGAGTATCAGAAGTGGTGGGTTGGAATTTCAGTATCCATTTGCTGATTTTTTTTTGTACATACTCGTATCTACCAGTTCCTGGACTGGAATGTGCAACGTTCATTCCAAATTCTTTTGCCGTTTTTTATCACTGGTTTTAAAGTTAAAGTGGGACATGAATGCGGATCGCCGATATTAGTCCAACGATTCGACTCCGCTAGACACTTTAGACGGAGATTTTGTTTATTTCTCTTTTAAATAATTTTCTAGATTATCATGCATACAGAAAAAGTTTTTATCCAGTGCGCAAACTGTAACCATGAGTTCAGCATATCATTCTCAATACATTTTGATCGCGTAGGTATTGCACTTTTCTTTGAAACAGCTTATTTTTTTTTGTAAAACCGACGAAAAATTTCTTCGCTGGGGGTCTAGAATGGTATACTGAATTCATGCTTAAAGTTTGCGCACTGAATAAAAACTTTTCCTGTCATCATCTTTCGTTCGACACTGCGTAAACCTCCTCCCTTTCGCCTGTATTTCCTGTTTTTAAATTATAACATAAATATGAAAACGTAACAGGCCGACAGAGTAACTTTCGTATTTATAATACTAGCTGTGCCCGCGGCTTGCCCCGCCTGGATGTGATAAATAATCTTACAGGAACCTGCTACCTGAACCAAAAGCATGCATATTGTGGATAATCCTGTCAAAATTGGTCCAGTCGTTTCAGAGATTAGCCGGAAAACAGACAGACAAAAAAAAAAATCGGCAGCGTCATCGCAAAAAAGCGTCATTTTCTTATATTATGAGTGGGTACCGTATATATTTTCACATACCTTTAGTAAAAACCAGTGATTATGACTTTATAAGCAGACCCTTTTATTTATTTGTACAGATTAAGTAGGTATGGAAGTATCGCTAATTTGCTAATTAATTATGTTGTTACTACAATACAATCCACCGCTCTCGTTCAGGCCACATACTACGATCTAACCCTTCCCTTTGGGCTAATTTGCTTTCGACGCGAACTTTGGCACGTTTCATGTTTACTAGCTGCTAGTGTAGCAGATACTAATCCCACTCTCATTACTGATGCAAATTTAATACAAACCCGAGTTTAGTATGAACCGTATTGTGTTTACTTCTTGCGTACCGTTTGGGCCAATATCGGGGAATGTACTGCCAAGATACGGGTCGAAGATCGGTGTTTTGGGAATCTTGATGTTATAGATTTAGGATTATATTTTTATTGTTTCGCAATAATTTAATTAAAATGTACAAGTAGGTACAGAAGATAAATACATGAACGACCATTCATTTTATTGTCTACAATTTGTGTTCCATAATCCTAGAAATGTAAAATGTGAAAGTTGGTATGTTTGTTACTCAATCACGCAAAACTGTTGAACGGATTTGGTTGAAATTTGGCACACAGATAATTTATAATCTAGATTAACACATAGGATTCTTTTTATCCCGGTAGTACGTTCCCTTATGATAATATTTAACTCCCACGCGGGCGAAACTGCTGGCAAAAGCTATTGTATAAAAGTATGGAGTATTTGTAAAAGTAGGGAAATACCAAAGAAACGATAGATGGATTTTGTGTGAGATGATTTGGTTAGAAAGGGGATGACAACTGAGATAACGACTACTAGATAAATATGGAAGAACCAGACATATTGCCCCGACAAACACAAATTGGAATACGAGCAAAAGACCGATGATGATAGTGAATATAAATGTGTAGAGCTACAATTAAACTACAAATGTGTAATATGAAAAGAGTAGCCTATATCCTTACCCAGGTCTTGGTCTAGCTGTCTGCCAAATTTCATCTAATCCTTGTCAGCCGTTTTAGCGTGAAAGCGTAACAAACAAAGAAACATACAAACTTACTTTAGCGTTTAAGATATTATTAGTTAAGATGGCTATGAATTGATATATAATATTATAATGAAACAGAAAATTGTAGACAATTAAATTCATTCTTGTCTATGTTTACCAACATCTTTATGAGGCTCTTTCATCACCATCATCATCATCTGCCCAGCCTTTTCCAAACTAAATTGGGGTTGGCTTCCAATCTAACCGGATGCAGCTGAATACCAGTATTTTACATGGAGCGACTGCCTATCTGACCGCCACAACCAAGTAACTGGGTAAAACGATACCCCTTGGTAAGACTGGTTGTCCGACTTTCGGGCTTCTGACGACCAGTAACGACTAGCAAAGATCCACAAATGACAGCTGGAATCAACGGCTTAACGTGCTTTCCGAGGCACGGAGGGTCTTGGTATGTAAAGATGGTCACCCATCTATGGACCAACCGCGGCAAGCGTAGCTTAACCTGATCGATCGACCCGTGTGGCTAATGTTATTTAGTCACAAGCCCCCATAACCTTTTTTGAGGTTTTTTGTCTTTCTATAATACATCATAGCTAAAATGCAGAAAACGCAATAAAACATGGAAGTCTAGCCTTAGCCTCAGGCGAACAGTAGTCACTGGAAATCACACATATATTTATGGAAATAATTCCTTATCCAACTTGTTAATTCTTTAACCAGTTTGTTTTTATTTACTTTGCCGAAAGTAATTTTCTCAAACACCAAAAGGAACACAAGTTTTCATCTCAACTAAAAAAATACCTTCTCTATCAAACATTTAGGCTATTAATATACCTTTATCAAATTATGTTCTCCGTTTGTCAGTTTCCCGAAACACGATATTTATTAAGTGAACATTGACAGTAAGTGAAAATAAATTGCTTTTGCAGGGCGAAGTGAAAAATGTTTTCAACTTGTTCAGTAAAGAACAGTCAATTTAATTTCAAGTCCAAAACAAAGGCTACTGCTGTTTTGTTGTTTTAATTATAATTAAATTACGATCGTAAGTTACCAGAATGTTACAATATTTTATCACCTCCTTGCAGGAACTGAATTATGATTTACCGAAAATTTTGTAAAGGTAGCGCCGCTCAGTTTCTCACAAGTAAGTGAGATGAAAACTTATTAAGGGTTAATCCATTATATACAAGACAAAGGTGAGTTGAAGCAGTAATGCTCGCGAAGAGGGAGGCGGCGCACGTGACGAAAAGGCAGTATATGCGCCTTCACGGCCCTAGTCGCCGCAGGAGACGCTCTGAACGTCGGGAATCCCAGGCTGATTCCCGGCCACCGTAGGTGCGGGCTTGCGGATGGCGAGTAATGGGTAGCTCGCTGTCCGGTAAGGACCAAACCCGGGTCGATCGCGATGGCGCGTTATTTTCCACGAGCGCTTCAAAGAGACATTAGCACCAACTGGTGGGGATGCGAGATGTTCGAAAGAGAAACCGTGGCCCCTGGCACACAGGTAACTGAAGGAACACGGGTGGGTATTAGTCAGTAAAAGTCTAACACGCCCTCTTGCTCCACCCAGAGCGGGAGAAGTTATTTGATGATTTCTGATCCTTAAAAAAAAGGCGGGTTGCGAATAATAAAAGAGAGGTTTGGGAGAAAAATACATATTCCGCAGATCCGAAATAAATACGGATAAGAGCGGGAGAATGTTGATGATGATACAAGAGCAAAGCGACATAAACACTGAAACTCTTTTTATAATATATTTTTTCAATATTTTTTTTTAATAATTTACATAATTAAAAAAAGAAATAAAAGCATTTTAGTGCATCGAAAAATCTTAATAGTACTCAATCGGAATTATAAGTAAAGATGATGCAGTAATAAACCCTTGGACATGATTTTAACTAAATAAATACATCTTACCCACCGTTTACGTAACTTTGCCTATGACAATATTGCTATATCATTATGAAGAAGCAGACTGAGCGTTATTAATTAAAGCAAATAGTTCATGTAGCAAAGTGAAATTACGTCATCAAATCAAATAGTTCGCACTAATATTGCTTTACATTAATGGTACGCACAAGCACGGTAACACATAATCCTTAAAAAAAAAAATAAGTATCTGTTTGTAGTGTTAAATAACAGCATTATACTAAATGCATATGAAAGTTAAAAAAAAACAATATCTTATTTACACACCTTGTATGTCACGTTCGTGGCAGACGTTCTTAAGACAGCGTGAGTTTTTCTATGTACCTATGTATACGTGTACTATTTTGCACTGGTATTGCATTACTTTTTTCTTCTTTGGATGGGAAATCATCGTCATCGTCAAATGACTTCTCCTGCTCTGAGCGGAGCGGGAGGGTTTGTCAGACTTTTACTGACTCAAACCCACACGTGTTCCTTCAATTGCCTGTGCCAGGGCCAGTGTAACACTTTCAAACAAATCCGCGACCCTGGCAGGGTGTATTGCATTACTGGTGTATAGTCACGAGCATTAATATGTATACACATAGCCAAATTCAAAAGCGATTTTCTCTTATATAACTTTTCCAACCTTGAGATAACCTAGGTATTTCATTCAATATAGTGTGGGTTCCAAAATACTATTTTCATATTAAAATCAAAATACAATCAGTACAAGAAGAGAAAATCACTTTTAAAAGTTGGTAAGCGCATACATATTAGTGCTCGTGACTGTACAACAAACACAGACACACACGTACCTTAAAAACTAAATCGAAGCCGTCAGCAACAAAGTCTAATGGACAACAACACCGTTTCCATTGCGTTGCCTGCTATATTGGCAAAGTTTTCGAATACAGCGATTGTGTAAATTTCAAAGTGGAGCACTAAATACCATGAAAGTGCCAGTTCTAGTGGTAGAGAGTTAATTAGGATCGCTACCTAGTTCCCAAGTTGTTTGCGGATGCTACAATACGGTGCGTGCCAATGTAAACTGTATGTGAAGCTGTTTTGACCGAAATTGCCTTGTGTTGTTCCGTACTATGGAGTTGAGCTACTCAATTTGTTGGTGTTGTGATTGTCAAGTGTATTTGTGAGTTTATTCCGATGACGACTGGGTTATTTTTTTGTTGAGTGTCTGTGATTGGTTAGTTTCGATAGAAGAAAAAATTCTACCGTAAAAAAGTGGTGTGCGGAAAATACGATATCGCATTTTTCATCGCAAAATAACATAATTATCTTAAATCGTAAAAATGTCGCCGCAGAGTTTAATCGCGCGCTGGATTTTAACTCTCAGTTTTGATCCGAGCATTGAGAATCCTACAGAGTGCATTCCAGCGCATCGAAAACACACCCTGTTTGAATTGGAACTCTTGGTTAGCGCGCCAAGAGTTCAAATTCGAACAGTGTGTTTTTGTGTGTGCAGTGCGTTGAAGTTCTAGTACGCGAAAAATTCACGCTGCGATATTTTCACGTCCGTGCGACCGTCGACACAGACGAAGACACTTGGTAAATTTATATGAAAAAAATGCGAGGTAAACGCAATTAGGAACAAGTCTAGCAAAAAGCTGTCAAAATGGTCGTCTCCAGTGAGATTTAGTTTATAAAATGACAAAGAAGAAACTAAAATAATCTACCGGCTGATTTTTTTTAGCGTCTGGAGAACAATATGACATGTTGTGTAAGTAGAATAGAACTCATATACGCTAACCTTTGCCTGGTACCATTGATATAGAAAAAGTTCCGAATATCCTTAAAATACATGAAAAAGAATACATCCTACGGCACTCGCGTAAAACGAATAATAGCCAAAATAGGTAATAGTAAATGGGCGTAAGCTGCGATGGCCCATGAATGGAGCATGACGATAGTGTGAGCGAGACACTAGCATTAATTTCGCTCTACATCTTTGCAGCTGATGCCTACACAGTCACGCACACATTTGCGCGTGTTTATAATAATTTGATACACAGTGACGCGTGTCTTGAAACCGTAAACCAAATAAATTACGTCTTGTAAGGTCAGTAAAGCTTTGATAGAAATGTAAACAAACCTGTTGATGTTAAATTCTTATAACAATCACTCACTAAGCGTTTTAGTTCAGCCCACAAATAAAAGTCTAACGGCGTTACGTCTGGTGATCTCGCCGGCCAGTTCACAGGTCCACCAGCGACCTATCCACTTATCACGGAATTCACTGTCTAAATACGCGCGCACAGATCGCTCGTAGTGAGCTGGACATCCGTCGTGCTGGAAGTACATGTCCCGCAGACAGTGCAGAGGAACGTCTTCCAACATTGTGTCGATAACGGACTGTATAATTTCTCGATACGTTATCCCTGTCAATCGACCTTCGATCCAAACTGGACCAATTATGCGATCGTGTATTATCGCGGCCCAAACATTCACACTGAATTGAACTTGATGAGCGCCAAATCGACGAGCTGCTTGCCGGTTGCTCCTCCTCGGGTGTCGATGGAAATATTCCAGGATGGCGTCTTCGACGAGTATGGATAAGGGTGGCCGGCCTCTGCCTCTGGCATGACCAGGAAGGTGAAACTGGCCATGGTCAAGTAACCGCGCTGATAAGTGCGGAGTATCAAGTCTGTGCTAGGGATTCGGGGGGCAGGGATACCGTTACGTCTAAGGGATTGTAGGTGTTCTTCGTCGGCGTACATTCGCCTTGCACCATTTACATTTTCACCAGACAAAAAATAATACCTCATCATAGCAAGATACTGGACGTTGAAGCACACGCGGAAAAAAACAGCGATCGACGTCACACTATGACTAATCGCACAGGACTGGAGACTTGGAGAGAGACGCGGTACTCGGGTCGAAGGGCGCGCGGGTGGGAGGGGGAGCGCATGCGGCGACACTTGAGCGGTATGCCTGCAAAAAAATATTAGTTACCTATCCCCGGCCGGCTTCAATCAAAGGATTGAATTTCGCTAAATTAAAAAACAATAAAAAATTATAAAAATACAAAAAATCGACAAATAATATCAAAATCCAACTTATGGGCACCCTAATCAACGCGCAGAAATTATGAATGAATTCGTAGCGAAATTCAATCCTTTGATTGAAGCCGGCCGGGGATAGGTAACTAACATTTTTTTGCAGGCGTACCGCTCAAGTGTCGCCGCATGCGCATCCCCCCCCCCGACCCGCGCGCCCTTCGACCCGAGTACCGTGTCCCGCGGCGTCTTTGATCTCTCTCCAAGTCTCCAGTCCACTGCGATTAGTCATAGCGTGACGTCGATCGCTGTTTTTGCCGCGTGTGCTTCAACCGCCCAGTGATTGTTTTAATAATGACTTATGAATACTCCAACGTCGAGTAGCTTACCATGATGAGGTATTATTTTTTGTCTGGTGAAAATTTAAATGGTGCAAGTCGAATGTACGCCGACGAAGAACACCTACAATCCCTTAGATATAACGGTATCCCTGCCCCCCGGATCCCCAGCACAGACTTGATACTCCGGACTTGTCAGCGGTTACTTGACCATGGCCAGTTTCAACTTCCCGGTCATGCCAGAGGCAGAGGCCCGCCACCCTTGTCCATACACGTCGAATACGCCATCCTGGAATATTTCCAGCGACACCCGAGGAGGAGCACCCGGCAAGCAGCTCGTCGATTTGAGGTAAGCCAGTATGTGGTATGGAAGTTACTCCATTCAATGGACATGTATCCATACCATTTCTCACGCATGCAAGCTTTGCATGCTCCGGACCCTGGACCTCGTATTGAGTTCTGTCGCTGGCTGCAGAACTACTCGTCGGCGAACATTCTATGGAGCGACGAGTCCATATTTACCCGCGTTGGTATCTACAACGTACACATCAAGTTCGATTCAGTGTGAATCACTGAATCGAACTTGGTGAGCGTGTTCTTTTATTTTATGTGGGTTTTGAAAACTCCACCAGTGCTCATTGTGTATCGTGATCGTGTATTATCGCGGCCCAAACATTTAGTTTGGGCCGCGATAATATACGATCGCATAGGTAATTGGTCCAGTTTGGATCGAAGGTCGATTGACAGGGAAAACGTATCGTGAAATAATACAGTCCGTTATCGACACAATGTTGAAAGACGTTCCTCTGCATTATCTGCGGGACATGTACTTCCAGCACGACGGATGTTAAAGCGTTAAAACCCTCAAAATACAGATGAATGTGAGTGATTGTTATAAGAATTTAACATCAACAGGTTTGTTTACATTTCTATCAAAGCTTTACTGACCTTACAAGACGTAATTTATTTGGTTTACGGTTTCAAAACACGCGTCACTGTGTATCAAATTATTTGCCTACTAAAACTACATACAGCAAGATGACGTATGTAGGTACACGTGCAAATGTGTGCGTGAGTGTGTGGAGATCAGCCGCAAAGATGTAGAGCGAAATTAATGCTAGTGTCTCGCTCACACTATCGTCATGTTCCATTCATAGGCAATCGCAGCTTACGCCCATTTACTATTACCTATTTTGGCTATTATTCGTTTTACGCGAGTGCCGTAGGGTGTCTTCTTTTTCATGTATTTTAAGGATATTCGGAACTTTTTCTATATCAATGGTACCAGGCAAAGGTTAGCGCATATGAGATCTATTCTACTTACACAACATGCCATATTGTTGTCCAGACGCTAAAAAAAATCAGCCGGTACATAAAAATTAATCCCTATTTCCCTTGGTCACGGCATCACAAGTGTGCGGCTAGAGCAATTTTGCTAATTCTTTTTTGTTGTTTTTTAGGGTCAGGGGGCTTTTGGGACCGGGACCGCGGTCCCGTCAAGAGAACGTTCTTATGAAAGAAAAAAATAAGATAGTTGCGCGTAACATTTATATATATAAAATGCGGTATCCAATATTCATAGTTAAGACAGGACAACGTCTGTCGAGTCAGCTAGTGCGGAATAAAAACAAGTCATCTTTTGCATTTCCGGGAAAGAAGTCAGCCTGAAGAATGCCTGTTAAGGAAAACAGAGACTACAACTTCTTTGTAGCAAATATAAAAGGACTGTATTAGCTTTGTTTGCATGAAAGTCAGTTCTGTAACAAAATATATGCAAATAAATACGGAGAACTAGATAGTATTAAAGTACTTATTCATAAAGTACATTTTCACAGAAATAATCTAGTTCCTAGTAACATTCAGATTAGTTGCTGCAACGACTGCAACTGATGAAAATAACACGATTTCCAGAATAGTCCCGAGGTTGACATTATATAATTCCCCGTGGAACTAGCTGCGTTGGTGATATATGCATAATATAATATATAATAATACTTATAAATATAGTACCTAGTAGTAGTTCCGTGTGGTGCCGGACGTAAAGAATAGCACCATCCCATTTCTTCCCGTGGGTGTCGTAGAAGGCGACTAAGGGACTTACTAGAGAATATCTCTTTAACAGTAAATAATTTTGAAAGCAAAAAAATATATGATATTTTTAAGTCTCTTTTGCATAGAGTGATGGAACTCAAAACATAATTATACTTATTTTAACGCATCAAAAATCATCTAAGTCACCTCTTAATTATCTTAAAAACCAGTCTATCTCTTCAATAACAATTATAATTATAATTGAAAATATACCATAAAATGCCAAATCCCAAACTGCATCTAGTGATGGATTATTTATTATTAAATAATAAATATCTAATTTTATACGATTTTATTTGCATTTTTACGACAATGCTTGCTCATTTAGTATTCGAAAGTATTACAACAGATTTTAACCCGTATCGGGTTGTAATAAGAACTATTATCGCTCATAACAATAATATTTAAAGTTACCAGGGCCTTAAATAGGGTTATTTTGACTAGATGGCTACAGCGAGCGAATCTTCGGACCATGTTACCTCGGACCGCCAGTGCCCTACGCTCGCTTTCAATATCAACATTGTCCTTAAGGTCGTCAGCGAGAAAACTCCCTAGATGTTTGAATTTGTGTTATGTTTATGTGTTTTAATTAGTAAAAATAGAATATTTCTACTTAAGCACAGAATGAAGCATCCCAATTTTGTGTTCTTGCTTAAATGCAATACACCACTAAATCATTTACTTAGTTTCTTAAATTATGCTCGGAAGTAGATAAAAAATGATTAAGTTTTACGTACCCATAAAACTGGGCATACATCGCCATTAATCTCTCGGAACTTTTAACTGAACGATATATAACTATCCAGTTGTTAGTTTAATCTTGTTCTGTGTTAATTTAATTAAAAGTTTCATTTAACCGTTTACGGATAAATCTTAGTTCGGAATTAAGTTATCCGTAAGTTGATTGATGAAGAAAAGTAAACTTTAAAGTAATTAAAGTTAGGTTTCTATTAGTAGTTACAATTAACTTCTAATCGTTGATGAAAGATAATTAGCAGGGCACTTCATTTACGTAGGAATAATCTTAATTTACTGTAGTAATGACTACAACTTATTGGTAGGTATTACTAGGAAGACCTTATATCCTTACAAGAACCCAGACGTAGGTATGAGTTCAATGTGCATGCGGTTTTGTAATTATAAAGGTCTTGCCAGGTCCAAAGAACCTCATTAAAGGACGCAAGAAGATATAAATAGTATGAGGTAGCTACGAAGACAATCTCGTAGCGGTGGCTACGGTAGTTTGTCGCTGAGTTGAATTCGTAGCGAAGTAACAATTCGGAGCTAAATGAAAACCAATGGTTGTGTTTTGTAGTTGAAATCGCAGAGTGAAGATAAATGGTCCGTTGTTGATTGAAAAATATTCAGAAGCGATAGTTTATAGCTGAGAAAAAACGCGTAGCGGTGGCATATTATGAAGCTGAGTAAGAATTTATAGCGGAGGTATAGTTAGTAGCTCAGCTCACGTAGTGCAGCCGAAGTTCGTAGCTGTACTCGCGTAGCAGAACTGTGGTTCGAAGGTTAGGTCGCGTAGTATAATCGTGGTTCGTAGCTTAGCTAGCGTAGTGGAGCCATGGTTTGTAGCTTAGCCCCCGTAGCGAAACCGATGTTCGTAGCTGAGCTTGCGTAGCAGAGCCAGTGTTCGTAGCTGAGTTTGCGTAGCAAAGCCGTGACTCGTAGCAGAGAAATGATAACAGAGCAGTACTGAGTAGTTAAATGTAGTAAACTGTGATCTTGTAGTGGTGAAGTAATTTCGACCAGGCGCAACTAAAATTTTCCACAGAACTGCATCCAAGTTCTTCTTGGTTCACGTTTGTCTATTTCACTTAGATAGTAGCTTAGATACTGATTAATATTGTTGGTGCATGTAATTATATTCTACCACAATAGTTTTTAGAGAAGTTTTTTTTTTGCTTTTTGTTTAGAATGCTAAAATACGTCTCATGTCTCGCTCAAAAATCCAAACAAAATCCTTAACACATGCACACAAGCATATCTAACACACATGAACACATTAAACGCATTAAATTCCGTACCCAACGTTCCACTTTCCTAATTACGTTATGCAAGGAATTCTGTCCATGTATGAGCTGGAAGAATTTTAGTTATTTTGTCTGTAATGTGTGCACTTTTTGATGTTCGTAATGCTAGGATCTCAGCTAACGTTTCAAATATTTTTCTTTATGTTGGCTTGCCAGAGGAATTATGCTAAGTAGATTAAATTGTTCTGCTTTTTCTTTGTTGAAGTTTATATCTTTCCGGAAAATGGTAGCTTATAACATAGTATAAAAATTAACATATGTGGTTATTAGACAAGTCAACATTCATTATTTATTTTTTTAAATTACTCGAAAATAATCGTGAACTATAAGGACGCCTATTATTTTGTACATTTTCGCCTTTTTCTGTGACATCCAGTCTTAAGCCTGTAATTTATTTTTCTTGATACATTGTATACTGTCACGTGGTTAGTCTCGTAGATCATTCTGACGTAAGTATCTCCAAACTTTCTTAATGATCACTTAACTAATATTAGTTACAGACAAGCTTTCATCCTAAAATAGTTCCAAAAGCCACTTAAATAGTTCTCACCACTTTCGGTCCTCCAGAAGCCTTGAAGTCTATTTAAGTAACCGCCTCATTTGCGACGCGAGGCCTCCGCCAATTAGTAGGGAACGTGATTACAAAACTAAAGAGGTTCAACCGAGACGCGAGCGTGTTGTGATCAGGACGTGGCACTTGAGCGTGTGTGTACCAAACTATCGAAAAATAACACCATTCTACATCCGTGGATAGTTTGGTATCCATACATTGTGATTGATGATTATGTTTTTTTGTATAATAAAGACGTAAAGTTGGAAGGCCTCCCACAAGGTGGACCGATGACCTTGTGAGGGCCGCAGGAGTCCGCTGGATGCGGGAACCACAGAACCGGTCGAAGTGGCGGAGCTTGGGGGAGGCCTATGTCCAGCAGTGGACGTCTTTCGGCTGAAATGATGATGATGATGATGATGTATAATAAAGACATTTCTTTCTTACTCTCTCTAGATCAAATTTAAATTTTGTTTTTATCACATTATTTTGTTTATTTTTTTATGGTAAGTATATTCTGGCCACCAAGTGAATTAGTGCCTGTGGAAACGATAAGGAACTAATACAACGCATACTCTCACTATTTAATCTTTAAGTAACCACCTCATTTGTTCATTTGTGACATGAGGCTAAAGCCAATTAGTAGGGAACGTGATTACAAAACTAAAGAGGTTCACACAAAGACGAGCGCGTGTTGTGATCGGGACGTGGCACGTTGGCTAGTCACTTGAGAGTGTCTGAAACCAAACTCCCCAAAAAATTTCGCCATCTTACATTCGCGGATAGTTCGACTTGGATTGATATTATTGTAGTTCAAGGCAAAAGCGCTAGTGAAGCCCGTGAAATTCAAACAGCCAGCGTCAGGTACAGCAACTGTCTGGCATTAAAGCTGAAATGAATCTTTTTGGCGCAGCCACGAGGTCTGCGCCAAAAAGGTTCATGTCAAAATAAAGTAAAAAAGTGAAAATAAATACTAACAACAGTATCTGTATTGTTTGTTAGTATTTATTTTCACTTTATTTTTGTATTTTCACGAACTGTGTCAAATAAACTGTATTCTTTCTTTCTTTAAAATTTCTTATGTTTTTTACCATTTTAAGGCAGTAACAAGTTGTGTCATTAATATATGATTCATATTGTCAATTTATGATTTATGATATGATTGTTTTTTAGAAAAAGGCTAGGCATATGATGATGATTTGATCGAAAATTGATTCGCGATCGTGGCCAGTTAATATTGAATGAATTTTAGTCATTAAAGGCATCAATATAACTCTTTAAATTAGAATTAGCCTCAATTTGCTAGAGATTTATTTTCTATTCTCACCAAATCACACCAATGAGTTCCTACAAGAAATATCCATTGTTTTTTTTATGGCAAGTAGTTAGGTAGTTCCCGCCTCATTTGCGATGCAAGGCCTCCACCAATTAGTAGGGAACGTGATTACAAAACTAAAGAGGTTCACACAAAGACGAGCGCGTGTTGATCGGGACGTAGCACGTTGGCAAGATAAACTTATTTCCGAATCAGGGTTGATTGCATGTTCTTGGCACGGGAGGGTTAGAAACGTGCAGACATTTAGTTACTTAGTATGCATTTGTTTGTGATCATTTCTTGTAAAGCGACGCGCGACGGTCGTAATCAGAAAAGTTTGTGTAAGTAGTATTTTACTTCTATTTCAAAGTAAGTTATTCATTACGAGTTTGTATAACCTGAACTAGCAAGGGGTAGCACTAATATTGAAACGGGTAAATCCATTTTTTTTCTTTTTGTATTAAACTTTTTAATACATATCGCCGTCGAGGTAGACCACGGCGAAGGTGTGACGACCTGATAAGTTTTGCTGGGCCGTACAAGACAGGGAGATTTGGAAGGCAAAAGTGGAGACTTTTACCTAGCAGTTGCTTCTACCATCCCTGGTATAAGTAATGAGTTTATGCACTTCATAACTAGACACAAAACAAATGCTAGTAAAGAAAAACAAACCTCTAGCAAACTACACAAAAGTAATATTACATTACAAACTACTCCACTAGCATCACTCTCATAACATTAAAAGTGAACAAATGAACATTCACATACAGAACTTCATCCTTAACTTAGAAGGCCAAAGCCGACAAGAAAATTAGGTTGAATCGTCATCATGTAATTACTCTGCCCTGGCTACACGTGATACATAGAGGCGAACAAAACAACATCTGAAGGTAAATGAGGCCAAGGACGGGAAGTAAACTCGTTTGATCCGAACTACATACAGTTGGCAATGAGAAGCAATAAAGAGAAAGTGATGTTCTATTTTCAAACTATGACGGGAACTTTGGATGAGATAAAAAGAGAAAAAAAATAATAATTGAAATGGAGTTCTGACGGTTATGTAAAACAGCGGATTCGACAATCAATCTGCGACATATTTATAAACTCACGACTTTATCCCAGTGTGCTTCATCTGGCCGTTGCGAGTACTAGGCACTTGACCTTTCTGAAGATCATCACCAATAAGGTCGCCATAGATGTCCCCATCCCCTCTGATGTGCCCTCTCATCGTTTCCACACACAGCTGCCTCGTAATACCTTTTGTTAGCTGCCTTTTCATCACCCTCTCAACAAACACCAAACACTACAGTATAAAACCAACCGCCTTATTAAGTTAATCCACCCAACGCTTAATAATACACAGTTTAATATACGAAGTAAATGGGCGTATTTGTGTAAACATAGATTGGGTTTCTAACTATCGCGTGGAATAGATAATAGGGAGCAAAGTTCATACGTTAACTTGGAAGCAGGTCTAACAAACTTCCCTAGTAGTCTCACTTGACTCAAACTTTGTTCTCAGATCAATATCTAGTGGTTTTAAGCCTTTAAATTGATTATTATTAGCTGAGTTTGGTTTTGGAAGTTGGAATGAGACCTATGTTAGAGATAAATCGTGTATTTGCGTTTTCTGGTTACACTTGGCATAGTCTAACAACTTTTTCTGCTTGTTCTATAATACTTTGGCATCGAAGTTCTTTAACGTAGCTTGCGGTAGGAGCAAACTTCTTGAAATGTAAATGAAAACTGAAATGTGAATGTACATAGTAGAAAGAAATAGAGCTGAAGCCAACAGTGAAGTCAAAATCAAAATTCAAGATGGCGGCTGCGCTCATTTAAAAAAAATCAAGAAATCACGAATTTCGTTTTCATGGTGTTCGACAATCGTTCGTAGGTGAAGAAAAAGCGTAAGACACTTCATTCCTGACGGGGGTCCCAAAGGGTAACAAACAATTTATCTAGTTTTGCTGGATCTATCTTCTACCTCTGATTGTTATTGGATAAAACTCGTTTTGAGACAAACAATTTTGTAAAAACAGCTCCGTTAGGATTTTGTGTGGTTCTTAGGAAGATGGTTTTCCTTGGCTCAGAATTTGTTCCAATTAAATCTGGAATCAATCTTAGATCGAACACAATATAATAAAAGTTGATAAGAAATATAATCATAAAATTTAAATAAACATTCAGTAGGTAGCGAGATAATTGGTTGAGAGAAAAATGTTTAATTACAATTTTATACAATTTTCCTATGCTGTCATGGTGTAGGTCAGTGCGATCACTGCAACTGTTTAGGTTTTTACACAGGCATGAGATCAAACTCAAAACTCAAACTCAAAGCATATATTTCAATAAAACTATTTACAGGCACAATATTGAATTTAGATGATTATTTCCAATTAATTAATACGTACCTAACTATTGTGTGCTTCTATGACTGAAAAGACAGTCGGCCGCAAGTACGAGATGTAGATCATAGCTTTGAACCTAGACAGGAGCTTTAATTTGCTGCATCACTACTGATTTTAAAATGGTGAACGAAAATATCTTGAGGAAACGTTCTAGAAGTAAAAATTCGAAGACGTGACATTGACAAACCCGTACTGGGCCTGCTTGGTGGATTACGGCCCACTCTTTCTCTCAAGGAGAGAAGACCAGTGTCTCAGCAGAAGACATTAAAGGTTGATAATGCCACATCAACAATCATCTTCTTCCTAGCCTTTTCTCAACTATATTGGGGTCAGCTTCCAGTCTAACCGGATACAGCTGAACACCAGTATTTTACATGGAGCTACTGTCTATCTGACCTCCACAACGCAGTTACTGGGTAACACGATACCCCTTGGTAAGACTGGTTGTCAGACTTTCGGGCTCCTGACGACCCGTAAAGATCCATGAATGACAGCTGGGACCAACGGCTTAACGTTCTTTTCAAGGCACGGAGGGGTCTTGGTATGTAAAGATGGTCACCCAACCACGGACTAACCGCGGCAAGCGTAGCTTAACCTGATCCATCGCCCCTGCAGCTGTTATTACAAAAACCGAAAAAAAAACATTAGTCAAAAAAAACATTCCATTATTCTCACCATAAGATAGTAATATTAAAACGTTTCCAACATTGTATAATAAGTCAAAATGGAAATAATCGTTCGGCACAAGGAAGCTTGGCATCCTGCCAGTGCTGCAACTAAGAGCTTTATTCTTTAATACCTCCATCATCAACTTAATTCATAAAACGTAGTGAATGCAGCCTTTATTGTTACAGGGTTAGATATACGGTAGTTTGACTGAATTGTTCAGAGGTTCCATGAAAACTAAAATGGGATTTGCAGTGTTTGGGT
This sequence comes from Antitype chi, assembly GCA_947359405.1. Taxonomy (NCBI): domain Eukaryota; kingdom Metazoa; phylum Arthropoda; class Insecta; order Lepidoptera; family Noctuidae; genus Antitype; species Antitype chi. The sequence continues at coordinate 17,228,511 of OX375812.1, forward strand.
CGTAGATACGTAATATTGACGATAATTTAAAAAAAGAGATTTTCTGTTAAAACATTCAACTTTTTAAACTAATCCATTTTTAGTGGTTTTAGATACATGTCAAAACTGTTCCAGATCATTATTTGCCATTCTTTTTAACAAACACGTCCGCGTTAGTACAGACGCCAGCACATCAAGTTACCCCAAACTGTAAAATTTTCCCAATTGAACATGAACCTTATTCTTTTGCCAATAAAGTTGAAAACTATCAAATAAATTTGACAGATTAGGGTAACTTGATTTGCTGGCGTCTGTACCTAAACATAGGTCACCAAACAAGATAAGTTACCAGGGTCGTAGGGTATAGTTGAAGTTTAGTTAGAAACCGATGGATGTTTTCGAATAAAATTTAAGTTTGTTCATACAAAACGATCAGTATTTTAAATATAAATACTTTTCTCCTAACTACCATGAATCTTCAAAAATCTGGATAAAAATTAATGAACGCACGTCTATCGTGAAGGGCGGTACCAATGACTATGCAATATTTTTTCATTAATCACTATACATTAGTAAATGAAAGTTTTGGAGGGTAGTTCAAAAGAACTTTAATTTTACCTTGAATGAATTTGCAATTTTTCATCGAGACTTGATTTTGTCTTTCTTTCTTTTTCTTCTTTCTCCACAAAATCTGAAAAAACCCGTGACTAAACCGCTCACTTATATTTAAACAGATAAAGAGCATACAGGTATAAAACGACCATAAAAACAAATTACCTAAAATACTTACTTTGGACCCCTCACTCACTCGCTGTAAAAACGAATAGGTAGGTAATTAATTGTCTTGTAAAAAATAGCAATCTATAATGATAAATGATTTTATTTCTGTAAGTAGGTTTGCACAAACACTTTTAAACACTCTTCTTGAAATGTACTATTATCAAATATTTTTTCACACACTCAATACATGGCCCGCAGAACCAAATTGTTAAAAAACTTCGTAGCTTAAATGCCAAAATTTTATGCGCGAGAGAAACCGCGAGAGGTTTTTCCGGTAATGTGCGTAACACGATGTACTCGTATATTACGGATATAATCGAGCAAGACTGTTGTGCCCTGTTGAAAAATATATAGGTAATAATTTATTTCATAAGTTATCCATAAGAAAATGTCACCGCAAAAACCAAAGTTGAATTACATAAAGTCACATTATTCGGTACTTCTTATTGGCTTGTCTATCTATCTATATTTTTAAAGTTCAGCCCAAAATTCAGCAACGCGAATACTAGAAAATTTTGTCATTCCATATTTTGGTTTCAAATTTATCCAGCTTTATTGCTATGTTCGAACGAATAAAATAATAATAAATGAATCCGCGTAATTATTTATTACATATTTAAGTTATAATTTGAGTAATATTAAGTGTATATCTCGCAATTACATGGATATCAGCACGAAAAGAGGATCCCATTTTGAAAATCCACAAACATACATTGTATTCCTGGGATAATCCACTGCGCCATTCTCCACACCGCATAATAAACGATAATTCAAATGAATATGGTGAATTTATTCGCATTTTTTGTGCTCTGGCCTTACGAGGATTTTGAATTTTTATGAGCAGACGTGAAAATAACGCGAGGACACAAAAATAAGAAATGAGCAAAATTAAAATGTGAAAGAAGTGATTATAATAATATTTTCTTGATCCTATTGAAACATTTACTGGAAAATGCGGAGCAGTACTTAGGTATTTTGCATTCATATTGTAGGAAGGTGAAAAGCGCAAGCGGCGTGTATAAAGATCGCCGCTCGCTTTTCTCTATCTAGCTCACTGGGGACTTGCTATGAAAATGTGGAAGCATGAGTATAAATTCCCCTCGTATTGCCTCCCATTACGGTCGCACGCTTCGGGTATGCACGTACTTTGTCGTGTGTTTCCGCGTAATTTCTTACTCGTATTTCTTGCGTCATTGAACGTTGTACGTGGTTCCATCTGGTTCCGCCACACTTCGATCCTCGATTAAGAAAGTGCTAATATTAGACACAAAATATTTTTGTCTAGCTTCGGTCGAGGTTTTGTCTTGTGACAGAACAGGTTTTTTTCTACATTTTGACTGTGTTTTTGTTTTATATCAAACGTTTGCAACATCAAGGTTTTTAAAGGTCGATAGTTCATCTTATAGACAGTCTTGACCCCGTCTGTGCAAAGCAAAAAATTAGACCATCAAAGACAAAAACAAAGACATTTATTCGTCGGATATACTTACTAGGTAGATTTATGTTCCGGACACAGCCGCCACCAAAAGCGGCATACGGAATCAGAATCAGAATCAGAACTTTATTTGCTATGAATGTAGGTACAGGTATAAGATGTTGTTTGAGTGAGAGCTTCCTCAAAGCTCGATAGATGGCGTTATTAAGTTTTCTGAATCTCACTGTTAAGATTTTCTGCAAATGTGATGTGTTGAATCGTTTTTTTGAATATATTTGTACTCGCAGGAAACTTTGTTTCATTTTGATTTATTGGGCAGTTGTCAGTTATCGGGTGCATCAACATTTATGGTCCTTCGAGTCGAATTTAATTGTTTATATTTTTGAATGTGTGGCACGGAAAACAGGGTCGATTACCCTGAAGTGCAAAGTTCATCACCGATAGTAAAGTGGTGATCAGCAGTACGACGAGGTTGGTGTAAGAGAGGTACCAACAGTGTCGTGAAGACTTCGCCCTTCGAAGACAGTGACAGGGAAAGCTACAGATGTGACAAGATCATCAAGCGGAACGTCAAGGACTGTGACGACACATTATGCAGCGACGTCATCAGTGATGTACTTAAAGAGGTTTGGTTGAAGCAAAACTGTGAGTTTCGATCAAAGAGTTTTTAATCTAGACTTGTCATTTTCTCAGTGAAGTGAAATTTAATTTCGAAGTGTTTGGGACGTGTAGAATTTTAGCATTAGTTTTAGACTTAGAATAGATTACGAAAAAAAGTGTTGTGACGGGGAACCTATGCCCGATTTTTTCTAAGTTTAAAAAATGTTTCAAACACTTGTAATTTTTTTCGGTTTTATCATTAACTTGTAAAATTTATTCGTGTTAATTTTCACAGATTGCTTTAAATTACTGAATTCGTTTTGGATGATTAAAAGGTTTATAGATTATAACACAATGGAATCCTTACGTAAACTACAGATGAATAACAAAACGATAATTGAAAAAGCTAGAATTAATTTTAAAAAATCACCAAAAGATCGTTTAACAGTAAGTTATTTAGAAGCACGACTTGAGTCTCTAGAGTCACAGTGGCAACAATTTGTAGAAACTCATAGGCGCATTGTAGAAAAGGCTACTGACGAAGACGTCGAAAAATATGTTTATTTTACATCAGACATATACGATCAAACAGAAGATGCATATTTGACATATAAGTCTGAGTTAAAAGAGCTATTAATAAAACCCAGTCCTTCTAATGTTAATTTATGTAGTAATAACAAAAATAACTCAAATGTACAGCTACCAAAGATTTGCTTGCCATCGTTCTCGGGGCAATATTCAGAGTGGGTTACGTTTCGCGATTTATTTAATTCACTGATCGCTAACAATGAAACACTGGATGAAGTTCAAAAACTACATTATTTAAAAGCTCATCTTTCAGGCGAAGCAGAACAATTGCTACGCCATATTCCAGTAACTGCATCTAACTATCGTGAGTGTTGGTCTTTGTTAAATAAAAGGTATGACAATAAAAGATTTCTAGCCAACAATATGCTGAAGCGGCTTGTTTATCAGTTGCCCATTATTAAAGAATCATCAAATGCTATTAAAACTCTGTTAGATACCACTGTAGATTGTCTTCATGGATTGCGCACTTTAGGTATTGTTGTAGACACGTGGGACGCAATTGTTGTTTTTTTAGTATGTGACAAATTAGATCCTGAATCCCGTAAATTGTGGGAGTTGAGGATAAGTTGTAATGATGAGTTACCTAAACTTGATGAACTAAAAATCTTTATGGAGTCGAGGTTTAGAGCTTTGGAATATTTAGAACCCAAAACAAATCCCAAACCTTGTGCTCGTAATGCTAATAAATCTTTTCATATCACTAACACTCTAAATTGTATTGTTTGCTCTGGAGATCACAAATTATGTCATTGCAAAGAATTTTCTAAGAAACATTGTGACGAGCGTCGTGAGTTTGCACGGGTCAGTAAGCTTTGTTTTAACTGTCTTGGAACCAACCATTCTGTATACTTTTGTCGTCAGTCCACCAGATGTCACCTTTGTCAAAAGAAGCACCACTCACTATTGCACCCAAAAACAACTGCCAAATCTGCTGAAAATGTTAATAGTTCAGCAGACAGGAATGTTGCGGCTGCTAATAATGCAGCTACTTCTTCCAATCACAGCGAGATTACCAAACCAATTTGTTGTTTTGCAGATGTTCATAACCAGGGTCTGTTAGCCACAGCCTTGGTCAACGTTGAATCAAGAACTGGGACTGCTCTTGTTTTAAGAGCCCTGATGGATCAGGGCTCTCAGGTCTCTTTCATTACAGAGGCTGCAGTACAGTTGCTTGGATTGAAGAAAACACCTGCTTACACTGACATACTTCGACTAGGCGATGATGAGGGAAATACAATGCCCTCTAAGTGGAAAGTTCAATTCAAATTGCAGTCACGCCTAGATCCCACTTTTGTTTTATACGTCAATGCTTATGTATTGAATAGGCTTACATCACGTCTTCCTGAGAGGAAGATCGTTCAGGTGTTGCCTTTATTTTCATCTTTGGAATTAGCAGATCCTTCCTTTGACATGCCTGGGAAAATTGATTTGCTGTTAAGTACACGTGTGGTCGGGGAAGTGTTACTGGATGGTCTAGTCAAGGGTCCGCCTGGAACTCCAGTCGCTCAGAAGACTAAATTAGGATGGATTCTGTCTGGTGAGATCCACACATCGTCAGTCTCTAGGCCAGTTTGTTATAACGCTGTATTAAAGTCAGATGTGAACACTCTACTGAAGAAATTTTGGGAGTTAGAGTCAGAGCCGTCCACTCACAAGGTTATGTTGACCGAAGAAGAGCAGAAATGTGAGGACTTTTTCGCTAACTCAACAAAAAGAGATGAAACAGGGCGATATATTGTCAAATTGCCGTTTAAGTCTGATCAACCTAGAAGTCAGTTTGGTAGATCAGAGGCTATCGCTCGTAAACGGTTTCACATGCTGGAAAGAAGACTGGCAACCAATCCTGATTTTAAAACGCAATATACTGCTGTTATCAACGAGTACGTTCAGTTAGGACATGCTGAAGTTGTTTCCCAGGAGGATTTAGGAAAGGATGCTGTTTATTTGCCGCATCACGCTGTAGTACGCGATGATAGAAGTACTACTAAGGTTCGGGTCGTCTTTGATGCTTCTTGTTCGGGATGCAATGGAGTTTCGTTGAATGATGATTTAATGGTTGGCCCGAGATTACAATTAGATTTGCGTCAAATCATTATGCGGTGGCGCCGCCACCCCATAAGTATAGTAGCGGACATTGTGAAGATGTACCGTCAGATAAAGGTAAATGAAGAGGATATTGATTTTCAGCGTATTTTGTGGCGCGACAACCCTGATTCGGAGTTGCAACATTTGCCGTTGTTGCGTGTCACTTTTGGTACATCCTCTGCTCCTTACCTGGCAGTACGTTCTTTGCAGCAGATTGTTTATGATGAAGGAAGCTGTTTTCCTTTAGTGTCAGATCGTATTATAAAGGATTTTTACGTCGATGATTTCTTATCTGGTTGTGAGTCTGTTGATGAAGGTCAGCAAATTTATCAGCAAATGAATGAGTTGTTAGGTCGTGGAGGTTTCCAGCTGCAAAAATGGTCCAGCAACAGTGAAGAGTTGTTCAATAAAATCAAGGATGGTTCATCAAATGAAAACTTGGAATTTAAAATGGATACAGTCATGAAAATTTTGGGTTTAACCTGGGATAGAAACACAGACCATTTTAAATACACTGTCCATCTTCCTCTTATTGATTCTCCAGTGACCAAAAGAAAAGTAATTTCTGACATTGCCCGATTGTTCGATCCTCTTGGTTGGCTTGCTCCAGTAATAATTACAGCTAAAATATTCATCCAACGTCTTTGGCTTGCAGGCATCGACTGGGATGACGAACTTCCAGATCATCTTTTGAAAGATTGGCTTTGTTATAGGAACAACCTGCACAACCTCAGTAACTTTCGATTACCTCGATGGATTCACACAAGTCGACACAATGTCCTTCGAGAACTACAAGGATTTTGCGACGCTTCTAACAACGCCTACGCGGCTGTTGTCTATATTCGAACTGTCGATTCCAACGGCCATGTTCACAACAGTCTAATAGCATCCAAGACTAAGGTGGCCCCTGTTAAACAGGTTTCTATACCTCGTTTAGAGTTATGTGGCGCTGTGCTTCTCTCAAAACTTCTTTGTGAAGTTTCGGACACCTTAGAAATTGCAAAAGAAAATGTACATGCTTGGACTGACTCTTCAGTGGTACTCGCTTGGTTGAGTAGCCACCCAAGTCGATGGAAGACATTTGTCGGAAACAGAGTTTCTGAAATACTCACTGTCATGGACAGTCATCAATGGTCACACGTCCAGTCTAAGGAGAATCCTGCAGATTGTGCTTCGCGAGGAGTAAACCCTTCCGAGTGTGCAGAGCTTGAATTGTGGGTGCCAGGACCTAGTTGGCTGAAAAACAAAACTATAGATTATAGCAAAAGGGAATTTGAGAAAACTAATCTAGAAAAAAAGGAAAAGATATTAGATGTTGTCTGTAATGCTATAGTGAAAGAAAATGACATAATGGTCAAATATTCATCTCTTAGGAAGTTAACTAGAGTCATTGCATATTGTAGAAGATTTTTAAAATCAAGAATTAATGTGTCTTCTACAATTTATTTAAACTTTTCTGAAATCAATCAAGCTTTACTTATATGTATTAAAATATGTCAAAAGGTGCACTTTAAGGAAGAAATAGATATTTTAAAAATAAAAGCAACAATAAATAAAAAGGGAATACTTACCTCGCTCAATCCTTACTTAGATCAGGAAAATATTTTGAGAGTTGGCGGGAGGTTAAATAGAGCGAACATTCATGAAGATATGAAACATCCTATAATCATTCCACACAAGTCACATTTGACACACCTTTTGATAGCTGACGCTCACGAACGTACGTTGCATGGTGGACCTCAATTAGTTCTAAATTATTTAAGATCCAAATACTGGATCATCAGTGCGAAGAGTGTCATAAGGCAATATGTACGCAAGTGTGTGACTTGCCTCCGTCATTCCGCTAGACCTGTAGCACCTTTAATGGGTCAGTTGCCATCTGCTAGGGTAACTGCTAACCGACCTTTCTTTAAAAGTGGCGTGGACTATGCCGGTCCTATTAGCATCAGGCCCACAAAGGGTCGCGGTTATCACTCCATCAAAGGCTACATTTGTTTGTTTGTTTGCATGGCCACTCGGGCCTTGCATTTAGAAGTAGTAAGCGACATGACGTCACAAGCATTTTTAGCCGCCTTCAAACGCTTTACAGCTAGGAGAGGCCATTGTGGTGAGATGTGGAGCGACAACGGCACTACCTTTGTTGGAGCCAACCGGGAGTTGAGGGCATTGTTCACCCACGAAAGGTCTGGTGTAGCATCAGACATTGCTGAATGGTTAGCAACCAACGGTACAAGTTGGCATTTTATTCCACCCCACTCGCCAAACTTTGGAGGGCTTTGGGAGGCTGGAGTAAAGTCTTGTAAACACCACTTCAAACGAGTCATAGGCAACAGCACACTAACTTTTGAAGAGTTAACGACTGTGCTAGCTCAAATCGAAGCTTGTTTAAATTCCAGGCCAATATCAACGATAAGTAGTAATGCGGAAGACCCATATCCTCTGACACCAGGACATTTTTTAATAGGCGAGCCTTTGCTGCTTGCGCCGGAATCCAACTTTGAAACGTCCAATATTAGCACTTTGAAGAGGTGGCATTTAACTCAACGTATGGTCCAAAATTTTTGGCGTAAATGGTCCCGTGAATATTTGGTTCAGTTCCATCAAAGAAACAAATGGTCTCATCAAACTGTAGAACCAAACGTGGGTGAAGTGGTATTAGTAATGGAGGACGATTTACCTCCTGCAAGGTGGCTTTACGGTCTTATTACTTCAAAGCATACTGGCTCGGACAATATCACACGAGTTGTTTCATTGCGTTGTAAGGGTTCCATCATAAAAAGACCTGTGTCAAAGTTAATATTGCTTCCTGTCACTACTTGATAATATGTTATGTTTTTTATGGTCTATAATTGACTAAGAATAGTGGTTAATTTATAATTTACTTTTGTTTAAGATGTCATTTCAAACTATAGTTTTATAATTGTAGATACTTATTATACAGTCCACTTATGTTTATTAATTTTTTGAATTTTGTGCCCTCCCATCTATTTTGGAATTTGCTTCATGGTGGGTAGTTATTTAAGTTTATTTTATTGTTATGATAAATATAGTTTTGGACATTCTGTCCATGGTGGGCGGGATGTTTGAGTGAGAGCTTCCTCAAAGCTCGATAGATGGCGTTATTAAGTTTTCTGAATCTCACTGTTAAGATTTTCTGCAAATGTGATGTGTTGAATCGTTTTTTTGAATATATTTGTACTCGCAGGAAACTTTGTTTCATTTTGATTTATTGGGCAGTTGTCAGTTATCGGGTGCATCAACAGATGTTGTACATAAATTAATGAGATCTACTATAGTCTACCTTACGGCGTGCAAATTATTAGGTACATAAATTAAACTATTAATACAAATTAAATAATGTCAGCAGAACAAAACAGAAATTAAAGTAAAGTCAATTAATATTATTATAGTCAGGTACATAAGTCATAGCTGGTCAAATTTGTTATTGCTTTGTACAACGACTGTTATGTTATGGGTTTCGGAAATTCGTATAAAACATCTATGTTCCACGAAAAATTACAAAAACAGCTTATCGATTACGGGCCATCGCACATCGAATGATGATTTTTTTTTGCGTAAAGTATTGCCAGCTAATTTAATTTGACTCTTTAAACTACTGATACGCTAATAATACTTAGAAAAACTAACACATCTTCCGTAATTTATGTAAATGTAAACCATTCTACTAGTGACTGCTAGATGAAGCCATACGTAAAGTGAAAACAGCTTAAACGCTAAGACGTTGACGGGCGATCGTGAGTTCAAGTCTACCTGTTGAGTTATTGTGGTTAACCCACTTAAAGGATAACTAGGTATATATAGGTACTTAAGAACAGTGGTGGTCCAGTGGTAAAGGCCACGTGCTGTAGGGCATGGGTGCGATGCAGGGTGTGGGTTGTTCGAAAGAGATACCGTCGCCCCTGGCACACAGGCAACTGAAGGAACACAGGTGGGTGTTAGTCAGTAAAAGTCTGACACGCCCTTCTGCTCCACCCAGAGCGGGAGAAGTTATTTGATGATTTCCCACTCTCAAAAAAAAAAGCGTTTAGCGCAAGCGGTTAACTTTGTGTTTATTATTTAAATTTCATGTCCACTGCTCTCAAGACGGTGAAGGAAAACATCGTGTGGAAATCGGCATGTCTTAGAACAAAAAAATTGAAGGCAAGTCACATCCGCCAATCCGCAAAGGGATTGATTATGACCCACTCCCTCGTACAGATAGAAGGTCTCCTATCTGTGCGTGTTCTAGAGGTGAGAACGTTACAGGCTAATTATGGTACTTAAATTAGGTGTAAACTAGAATACTTGACTAAAATATCTCTTAATCTGTTCGTCTGAATAATTGGGGTCTCAAATCAAAATCAAAAGTCATTTATTCAAATTAGGCTGAGAACCAGCACTTTTCGAACGTCAAAATACATAAGACAGTCCCCCAAAACGCCCACCCTTCACCACTTCCTAGTGCTTTAGCTGGGAAGAAGTAGCGCAACAAACTCCCCAGTAGCACAGCTGTCTGATAAGTCGGATAGACTTGATTCTATATACACATAGGCAAAGTAATAAACATTACGAGACATAATATTAGTTAAATAATTAGTCATATGTCAGCTAGCCATGCCAATATACCAACAAATAAAATGAAAACTTAACTTAAAAGCTTTTGAATTCATGATTTGTGTCCGGTAACCCTTTGAAATGTAGCACAGACGAAATTTCTAGTACAGACTACATACTCGTACGTATAAAGTAATCTTGTTTCCGATCCTATCACACGTCCAAACATATTCGACTCTCATCTCGAAAAACCGTATCTAACTCGTAATCTTGACGACGAAGCGTTGTACAGTACGCACCACGGATCTTATGTGTGTGAAGTTAGCTGCGAGTACCTTTTTGTGTTATTTTCTTCGCAAATAAAAAATTAAGGAACAAATTAATAAATGTTAGAAACTTAGCAAACGCTTTGAATTAGCATTTTTCCTGTCAGTGTTGCACAACTAACAAACTACAAGTCCAAGAAAGAAATGGGTAGCACGTGCAATCTCGACCTAAGAGTAAACGGTGTATTTTTTTATGCTTCAAATGCAGAAAAGATTAAAATGTATGGTTAAGTGGATGTTAATCATAACTTAACTTTAGGCTGCGTTTATAAATAAACCTCACAACCTTTCTAGTTTTAAAGTGCGTTATTCTATATTATAAAAATCTTGAACATTCACTGACAGACATCGCACAGACACTAGAAACTAGAGGCTTCAAATTTTGCAAATCATTTCCATAAACTTATACCGAAAGGGAAGGAAGGATTGTTGAAAATTAATCCCCTGAAGGGGTTAAATTAGGGATGAAAGTTAGCATAGGAGTTCGTCATTTAACGCGACAGCTAATCACGTCAGGCAGACAGCATGGAAATGAGAAAATCTGATCCGCAGCTAACTTCACCACACACAGTCGTCCATGCTGCGTACTGTAAATCGAGCAGTAGGTATACTGCTACCCTTTCTCGGCCATGTGTCAACACATTGCGCAGGGACCAAGTCGTCACTCTAAAGCCTTTACGACCGGCCAAGTCAGTTATGTGCCACCATAAAATTCGCCTTGAGTTAGAAAACAGAAACATTTCCTTCGGTAAAAGGAATTTTACAGTTTACGACGAACGCGCTCTATTAAAGGGCTCTCTGAGAATATTTTTTCATGATAGTACATTACTTTTGTTGGTTTATTATTGAGTAAAGTGATCCGTTAGAAACTGGTGGGTTGGTTTTCTATAATCCGCTTCTTTTTTTTCGCTCACCGAGTCGCGAACTTTTCGTCTTAGGGTTTGCCAAAGAGCAATGGAGCGCAGCATTTTAGGCGTTAAACGAACCGACAGAATACAAAACACTATGCTGTGCTCCTAAACGGGGATCCTAGACGTAGGAAAAAATGCTGTCAAGCTGAAATGGGACAGGGCGGGTAATAGGCACGGTGGGCAATCGTTTCCATACTGTGGAGGGCCATTCAAGTATTACGGTAAAATGGGGTGAATAGATATGTAGGGGTGAATCGAGACGAAACTTTAAAGTGGATTTTACCGTTGAAATTATATAGTTTGTAGTCAAAAAGGACTCTAATATGTTTAATGTTTTATAATTAACGATTAGGTGCCTATAATGGCAGAAAACGATCATAAGTTCATCGGCAAATCCACTTTAAAGTTCCGTCTCGATTCACCCCTGCATCTCTAATCACCCCATTTTACGGTACGTAAGCAGTTTTTTAGCAATTATTTTATTTTATTTTATTGTGTTTGGGTGGCTTACAGCTATCAGTACAAAAGGAATAGTAAGATAATTTACGAAAAGCCATTTACAAGCCTCCACAGATCTGATAGCAATGGGGTATTGTTGTGCGAGTTATAAACTATGTTTAGACTAAATAACTAATTATGTAAGTGATAAACTAAGCTTAAAACTAACTAAATACACAATTAAACTATTACATTAAGTAAATACATAGGCAGGAATGCATGACCAACTACTAATTGGATCAATCAGAAACTAGTTTTTAGATAAAATGGTAACAATAGACGCCAAGCTGCTTGCAAACAAATCGATTGAGGAGTGTTCAGTCTTTACAATTCTGTTGAATGCTTTGACTGAACGAATCATAAAGGAATTACTGCGGTAAATTTTTATTAAAATTTTAAATTATTGACCCCGCCCCCCTCCCCCTCGTCAGCAAAAGTAAGCAAAGCTCTTACTCCCCCCTCCCATGCTCACGTAAACATTGGTAGCAGACACCTAACGTGTCTGCTCACTTTCTTGTGATTTTGGTATATTGTCATCGTTTTCTTCGTGGGTTGCCATATGTGTTCAAATCAAAATCGACAAAATTTTGTAGAAAATCCAAAACTTAATAAATAAATTCTGCTGACGTAATCGCCATCCATACCACCCATCCCCCATGTCATCAAAAATAAGCAAAGCAAAGACCCCCCCGCCCCCCTGTAGTGCTTACGTAATACTTGAATGGCCCCTGGGGGCTGAGGATGGATTACGCGGCTGAGGCCGGCCCAGGCCCAGACGCGTATTGGACATGTTGGATTGATGTGAGAAAATCCTTTTTCTGGAGTAGGACATTGTAGATAGACTAATAAAAATTAAAAAAAGGTTTTATTTTGACTACCAGCAGTAGGCACGTCGACATATCTTACCTACTTATCCACTAACTAACCGTAGGTTCTGTAGTTTCTGCGGACCCCCATGGGAAGAAGTCGTGGTATAATGTCTCGAACAACATCCTACAAGAAGGATTATCGAAAATTACAACCATAGAGGTAAACCGCAAGTCTGAAAAACACACGTTCAAGCCGAATACAAATAGAAAACTTGTACTTGTCGATACAACAAAGTTTTTAAGCCCCACACTTGAGCTCACAATGTGAATTACTTCGGCAGCAAAAGTAAAAGTAAGGTACCTACAAAGTAATTCATACTTGTGTTTACCTTTTGGTACCCAGGTACCTAATTAATGCGGCAAAGTATAGTTAAGTATAAGGGTAGAAAGGAAGAAAGCAAAATAATTTGTATTATTATGAATTTTTTATTTACACAACGCGCATATAAATTTATACCTATAAGTACATATATATGTAGGTACATATGTTTTTTACATGTACCTACCAACATAACCATACTTAGCCGTATTCAAATAGAACACATAAATACTAGAGGTATGAATAAGTACATTTGATGGAAGAGTTCTTTAACCAAAACTTTTTTATGTCTTTGACATAAATGCCTATAAATTTTCACTATGGCACGCGAGAGAAAAGTGTGTTAATACAACCGCATTTGTTCAGAAATAAAAATTCATCAGGAATAAAAAATAACAATGAAAACCTAATTAAAAAAAAGACAAAATTATATAATTTTGGCGTTTATAAAATAAGTTAGGATATATCTAGAACTATTCACAAACTAAAATATGGTGTCGAAAAATTGATCCACATCGCTGTTGACTGGTAATATACCCAAGAGACTGGCGGCATTGCCACGTTGTATGGCAATTGGCAATGTTTAGCCCCTGACCAAGGTAAAAGCCAGCCCTTGGGTCACGCGATTTCCTTATAGAGAAAAATTTAAAACTGCATTTGTTGAGGTTATTTTATACATTTAACTAACTTACTAGCCTGTTTAGCCTTTGCCTTGCGTGGGAGGATACTCTTCCACTGCAGAGCAAAGGCCTCCCTCTCCCTCTTCCACACAATTCTGTCCTTTGCCAGTACTGGCCAGTCCCTTCGGAAGGAGTCGAGGTCATCCCGCTATCTTCGTCTCGGCCTGCTGCGATGGCGTCGTGCGTATGCTAGGGCCAATCGGTGGATCATTTAGCCCATTAGTCGTCTGTAATGCGGCAGACACGTCCGGCCCAGTCCCACTTAAGCTGTCCACTCAGAATGTCAATAGACATCAAAATTACCCCTTTTTACGGAGTTTATCAAAGATTCTGGTTCATAAACCAAGCAACATTCTAGTTTCAAGTAATTAATTGTATATTAAAGTGGACCATAGAGCAAGAAAATTTACCGCAGCCTTTAGTCGTAACCGTGTTTCATGATCCTCCAACTACCTGCCAACTATAAAAACGGAGTCAGTTTTAATGCCACAAGTTCCCATTTAAAGCTGTGTTACCATTAAAATCTTTATAACTTGAAATATGCAGTTACTTAACTCAATCTGATCGGTATATCTTAGTATTTTGCCTATGTATAATGATCAGAGATCGGATATTCGGATGCATATTCACCTAAAGCTGACATGTTGGCTAACATGGAATGCGCTTTTGTATCGAAAAAGTCTTAATTTAAGTAAGTAATTTGTTTATTTTTTTTTTTAACTAATACAAACCACCCCTCCTCCAGTAAGTACATACATATATTTGTATCGGGTTAAACCTTAATTTTAAATTAATACACATCTGAATAGTTATGCAATCCAAGAATCCCGTGGTTTTTAATAAATATTACAAATAATTTATAAAGCCGCTTCCATACTTTCATAGCTAAAAATTATCTTTAGGTAAATATGCATCCGAATATCCAATCTCTGATAATGACCAATGATTTTATTTCTGTAAGTAGGTTTGTACGAATACTTACAAGTCAATAATATTTTTTAAACTAGATGAGATCGGAGTTTATCTCAATCTACTATGAGCAGAAAGGCCGAAACAAACTCAGAGGTCTCAGTCTCATAATAAATACTACTAGCAGATTTTAAGTTCAAAATTCGCAACATCAATCAACGTAAATGTAAGTACCTACACCTTTTTTATCTGTTCTATGGTACTTACTACCTAATCACGAACTACCTTTTGGCATCAAAACCGATGCAATACTCAAAGTAAACTAGTAGCATCGACCACAACATTACTTCCCTCTAAACTAGCTAACGCATATACAGGTGTAACTGAAACCCTATTGCTATCCATAACAAAAAACTGAAAAATTAAAACTTTTTCCAAAAAAAACACGACCGACTTCCGGAAAAACACTTCAAAATTAAAAAATACTTTTATTTCGGAAGTCGGTGACAAAAAATTTAAATACATATCCAAAGCCACTGACTTCCGAAATTAAAGTTATTTTTCATTTTGAAGTGTTTTTCCGGAAGCCAGTTGTTTTTTTTTTGGAAAACGTTTTTTAACATAAAATATATAGCATAGCATTTAATCGCCCGCCCATGACATTGCTTCGTTTTCGCTTAGTGTTTTTTCATTTGTTTGTTCTTCTTACACGGCTTCTCAGGGTCGCAGCGTGATGTTAAATACCCCGTAACTTTTGTCATGAATTAGGCTATCAAATGCAGAAATTATTTTTCTAGCTAGTACTAGAGATTACCTACCTTCTACACACAAACTAACAAATAACCTCTTTATGATATTAGTATAGATAAATGGCAAGTCTCGTTCGTGCAACGATCATTCTGATCTTCAATAACAAATCGCCGGTTAAAACTTCATATTTTAAAAATATTAACTTGAAGCTACATTTTGCATTAACATTTTCCATTTGAAGATCGCGTCGATCTACTGCAGTTTACCAGCAAGTATCGTAGTTTAAAGTCTACCCTCAAAATGTTAGCCAGCAAAATACACGAGCAAGCTCAAGCCATTACTGAGTACGCCCAAAAATGAGCGTTTTTAGTACAGGTTTTTACCGGGTCTGAACGATGTTTAGGAATATGGACGCATAAAATCGAGAGAGTATCCTGAGTAGATATCACGGTATAAAGTGGCGGTTTTATCGACAAGCTTTCACGTCTTTCGACCGGCAACTCCCTAGGGGTAATTCTGCTCTTGATGTTACGCTATGTATATACAAGCCCAAAAGCATTTGTGTAGGTATGTAAATTCAATTTGGGTAGTACGTCAGTCATTTGTCCTCATTAATTTGATACGTGCACTATGTGGTGCATACAACGTGTAACAGAAAGGGTATATACATACCAAGGGCACGGCTTCTTTGGATGATATCAAACGATATTGGAAGGGTTTTTTAGTCCTATCTCTACATGTTCGGAAGTTATGAGAATTTTTAATACATTGATACCAGAAACCGAAGTTTTCAAATTTAAAACAATATTGGGAAGTAACATGGAAAGTTATTGACCTACGTAGTGTGGTGACATGATAGTTATGTAAGAAACATATGAAACCGAAAATTTGGTATCAATTTTTAGAATATTTTATTTTGAGTTGAATTTTGAGATTCTATACCAGGTGTTACCTTTAGTGCTTAAAGTACCTACCCCACATCAATTAGAAATTTCATCATTCTTGGGGTCAAAAAAATGCATTTTTATGCGATAGCAGCAATCGCGGTTGATTTGCTGTAATTTTTTGAAGAGTTCCGCTGTTGGTCTCCGAAACGCATCATCAGATCTATATGAAATTTCAATGGGACCATTTCAGAATTAACCCCCTTCGAACAAAAAAAGAATTTTGCAAATCCGTTTATATATGACGGAGTTATGCCCGAACATACATAAAAAAATATACTCGTATATATAAATCATGTCGAATTGATAATATCCTTCTTTTTGAAGTCGGTTAAAAACAAGAAATTTCACGTGGAAGAAGACGCAGGAACAAGTTGGTATTTTCTATAAGAAAAGAAGAAGTTTTAACTGGTCATTTATTATTTAAAATCAGAATGATATGAAAGAAAGAAAATACATTTATGTATTATTTATTTATTATGATATGCAAACATAAAGCAGGCTTGCCATTTATCATCGATAACATGGTTATTCTTAGGGTGGTCGCACATCTGACAAGATGCGTCGGTACGATAACACATCATCGGTTGAATTTGTAAGGTTGAATGTTTTATTATCTACTTGTCCGCTCTGGCGTTATATGACCGAAGATACGCGACGCATCTTCCATCAGATGTGCAACCGTTAAAGCAAACTATGGTCAAACAATTCCATTCGATTCAAAAAGATGAGAATGTAGTTGAAATAATAACATTCCACGAGCAATCTAGAGCAGACTTACATAACCTACTATGAACCCATTCTTCCTTCTTATGCAATTCCTTTATCCATCCAAAAATAGTGTCCCATTTCCAACTCTCAGAAATATCAATATTCACTGACAACACTCAAATTCAACTGCAACTAAACTTTAACAGCGTCACTAACCATTAAGCGGGCAATTTCGTCCCCTGTGTCCGTAAATAGGCGTTTATCGTGCCGGACGGACAAGGAACTAACGGTTGCCCATAATACCGTATAGTGGGGTCACCAGCTATGATAATTGAATTAGTCCAGGACACGCGAGCGACTGGGCAACAAAGCGTTCTTCCGATCCTTTCGACCGTTCAATCGGATTATTCGCGCGGATTTGAACTCGTGCCCCATATATCGACTTGAGTGCTTGTAAAGGAAAGGCATGTTTAATCATGCCAGTCTTTTGTTTTTATTTTTTATTGAAAATATGTCGGTTCATTGGGTCTAAAATATCGATACTTACATAAATAGTCATCATCGTCATTTCAGCGGAAAGACGTCCACTGCTGGACATAGGCCTCCCCCAATTGGTGGGATTTTCCATAATCGCCACGCTTGGCAGGCGGGTTGGCGATCGCAGTATGATGGTAAAATGCATAGAGGACGCTGCTGCCCTTAGTCGCCTCCGACGACACCCACGGGAAGAAATGTGATGGCGTTATTCTTTACGTCCGGCACCACACGGAAATAGTACATAAAGTTATTTATTTCTATATTTAGGTTTAACGTGTTTTATCGCTCTTTTGAGTCTGAATGGTTGAGAGATTTTTGATAAATACTGTGGATAAGACGGGGAAGAAAAATATCGTGAAGAAACCGCAACGAAATTTCGAAGACATGTGACATCTACCAACCCACACAGCGCTCGCGTGCTAGATTACAGCCCACTCCCTTACGATGAGAGAAGGGCTGTGTCCCAGCAGTGGGGACATTATAGGCTGACTATGCTATGCGGTGGTTTTTTTTTTGAGGCTGGTAAGTCATCAAATAACTTCTCCCGCTCTGGGTGGAGCAGGAGGGCGTGTCAGACTTTTGCTGACTAAAACTCACCCGTGTTCCTTCAGTTGCCTGTGTGCCAGGGGCCACGGTATCTTTTTCGAACAACCCACACCCCTGGCAGGCATCGGCCTTTGCGGACCCCACCAGTTTATGCTGACATTTCTTTGAGGCACGCGTGGAACACAACGCGCCGTCGATCCGGGCTTGGTCCTTACTGGACAGTGAGTTACCCATTACTAGCTATCCGCAAGCCCGCGCCCACGGTGGCCGGAAATCAGCCTGAGATTCCTGACGCCCAGGGCGTCTCCTGCGGTGACTAGGGCCGTGAGGGCGTACATACTGCCTCTCTCTCACGTGCACCGCACCCTCTTCGCGAGCACTACTGCTTCGCAAAAGGAGGTGACGGCTACCCATAAACTCTCGCTCCGAACCATGGCCTGGACCAGGGCCAGACGCGAGAGATTGCCGCCGCCGATGGCCTCCATAAGGACACGGCGGTGCTCCGCCCAAGCCTGGCATACCTCAATCGTATACTCCACCGTGTCCTCAGGACGATCTACGCAGTTAAATGTGGAATTTGTACACACGATACCTGTAAGGTTTTGTAAGAAGGGGGCTTAGATTTATTCAGGAGTAAAAACAATGAAGAACATGAATGACTTACCTACCTAAAAATATTAAAAAGAAAACAGGCTTCGCTCGCGTAAGGGCGAAAATCATCCCACGGGAATGGAATTCTACTGGGATATAAAGTACCTACCCTATTTGTGTGCCAAATTAAATCCCAATGCACTCAGCCGTTTTGCGTGAATGAGTAACAAACATCTAAACAACAAAAAAATACACTTTTATAATATTATAGTAGGATTAAATTAAGATCACTGAACATATAAAAGAGTTAATTAAACACCACAATGACAAGTCTCTGATTAATCTCTTGCAATACACGACTTTCATTTAAATCAGAATGGGAATAAAACAATAACGGCGAATAAAGCGTTCATTTTCGTGCATAATTAAATCTTGATAAGTACCATTGTCGGTTATTAAGCCCTTTTAAGAATTATTACCAATATTGCTATCATTTTGCAATCATTTTCGTTATGTGCTGAAATCACGAATGAAACTGAAAGTATAATTGTGACGTGTATGCTCATCGTCATTTGCCTTGCCTTCCCCAGCTAAGTAGGGGCTGGCTTTGCGGAGGTCAGATAGACAGTCGCTTCATATAAAATACTGGTATTCTACTGCATCTGGTTAGACTGGAAACTGACCCCAACATAGTTGGGAAATGGCAGGCAGATGATGCTGACATTTACTAAGAGTGGTATTTTTAACCGACTTCAAAAAGAAGGAGGTTATCAATTCGACATGTTTATACAGGATAAGTTTTTAACCAGTGCGCAAACTGTAACCATGAATTCAACATATCATTCTAGACCACTCAGCGCAAACATTTTTCGTCAGTTATACAAAAAAAAATCAGCTGTTCCATACATTTTGCCCGCGTAGGTATTGCACTTTTCTATGAAACACCTGATTTATTTTGGTGAAGTATGGTAAAATTTCGAATTGGTTCGGGGTAAGTAGGTACTATAACTAAAAAGTGAAAAACAAACTTTATCAATAAAAAAAACAACCGACTTCCGGAAAAACACTACAAAGTAAAAAAAACATTTAACTTCAAAGTCACAAACTTTTTGTCTCGATTTTTAAAAACATACTTGAATACAAACCTAATTGGCAGAGTATAAATATACATTTTAACTCCGCAATTAGAACACTAGTAGCTATTATTAATTAAAAGTAACTAGGTACTAATTTTCTACGTTCGCTCAAAGAACAAGTTGAAAGAAACAAGTTTTATAATTGAATCAGTAAGAAAGCGACTTTGTATGAAACGATACAATTAAGACTCGCTACGGGATCTTTTCAGACTCTCAAGATCTAATTCTCTTCTTTAGAATTACCTTTTGAGATCTAATTGTTGTAAGAATAGATCTGGGACATTAATATAGGTACTTCGATTTACGTCTTTGTTATTTTGTACGTGACAGACGTGGCAAAGACTTTCTTGACTGTTAAAATCATTGATATAATTAAACCCAAGATACACAATTCCGTGACAAACAGACAGTTCCGTGTGGTACCGGACGTAAAGAATAGCACTATCCTATCTCTTCCCGTGGGTGTCGTAGGAGGCGACTAAGGGTCTTACTAGAGAATGGGCAGCAGTGTTCTCTATGCATTTTACCACCATACTGCGATCGCCAATCCACCGGCCAAGCGTGGCGATTATGGCAAAGCCCCTCAAACTGGGGGAGGCCTATGTCCAGCAGTGGACATCTTCCGGCTGAAATGATGATGATGATGAAGATACACAATCAGCGTCTCAAAACGTCCCAATAAATAGGACGCAATGTGCGCATGTGTCAAATAGAATCATCAGTCATCTTTCAGTCAGCTCTTTTGGACTTTGCTTTGTAAAAACCACTTTAAGTAATGCGTGTAAAGTTGAATTTTCAAAAAAATGATTTTTATCATATAATATACTACAACCACTGACGTATTAGTTTTGAGTGTTACTTATGTTCGAGACTGTGCATCTCGGGTTTTTTGTTCATAAATGGTTTAAATATATACACAACTAAATAAAATTTAAGTGTCTCGTTCACCAAAATAGGATGCGTAGTTTATGCGCTACAGTGGGACATACGTAAATAGAATCATACTACATACCCTCCCTTTCATTTTGCCTTCGCTGTGATCGGGTAAAAAGTACAAATACAGCAAAACGAGTAAAAAATACAGGAAATAAAGTCAATATCTACATTTCTTTCCACGTATCATTTTGCAAAAACAAACATTACGTCTGACAGCACACGTAAAAGAAACTGAATCATATGTACATTTATATATTTCTCGTTTCGTGCCCTGACGTTCATGGGCCCGAGATATTACGTGATCTTTGCCTCCAGAATTCCATAAACCCGATATTACGGTACGAAATCAAGTAAACTTGGCAATACCAAGTTCGAATCTCTTTGTACAGTCAAACAAAGAGTTAGGTTTGTCACGAGCATAGATACATTATATTTACGCAACATTAAATAGCGATTTTATTGTGAAATAACGATGTCAACTTTGAGAAATGACGGTATTAGTTAGTAGGTATTTCATAATATATAATGGGGTCGAACCATAAAATTTCTATAAATACTTATTTTAGAAAATCGCTTTTGAATCTTGTGTTTTTATGCTCGCTATACCCTGGAAAATGTTGATATCTCCAGTACACTGTCAATCTTCATTTTAAATGCGTCCTTCATATTTTTTCTTTTTAAGTTTAAAAAATAATTCCAATATTTAGCACAGTCAAAACATTTTTCATATATGTATTTAATAAGTAGGTATATACCTACACCAATATTATAATTAAATATATTTTATTTTAAAATAATACACACCTAAACTTAAACATGTGAGTGAACTTGGCAGATCATTTCCCAGCAGAGCAAAATATAATGTGAGTTCTATTCGCATGCGGATGAGTTCTCGAGTTCCTTATACTTAAAAAAAATTGTTCAGGAGTTTTTACCTGAAAAAAGGTCGAATGAAAATATGCTCTGCTAACTTCCGTTAACAGATATTTTTTTCCAAAATAGTATATTTTATAACGAGGGACTGAACGAAGCCATAATATACCAGAGGTGGTTTGACCCGAGCGTGCGAGGGAGGGAGTCAATGAAACCGAGGGTATATTAAGTTGGCGTTTAGTCTCGAGGTGCAAACTGTACCTACTTTTCACTTTGAGTGCGAGAAAAATAGTCAATTTAGTACAAAAACATGTACCTACTTACCTAATACCTACATAATTATATGAGGAGAGACAGTTGAAGGAAAGTACGCGTAGGAAATATTTTAAAAACAAAATAAAACCCCAACTTAATATTGTTCAGCATAATCCTCAACATCAAGCAATGCGGATTTTTAACAGATTGCCATTGGACAAAAAAAAAACTATTACTTAAAAAATCAAAAATCACAATATCTATTAGGTATGTCTTTTGCTCTTTGCTCGACGTCAAACTCTTCACCAAGGAACATAATATACCACAACTGTCACTGGACATCTATACATATAATAAAATTGTAGAAAAGTGGTGTCTGTACAATCGAAATATATAAGAAAAAAGTAGCAGGGGTTGTTATTATATCGATGCCGAACCCGAGATTGTAATTATTATTTTTTTTGTCTGTTTGTCGGTTTGTCTGTGTGTTTGTGCACGCTAATATCAGAAACGGCTTATTCGATTTAGATGCGGGTTTCACTAATATATTGTAGGAAGCTTCACTTAACATTTAGTGTTTATTTCATGTCAATCGGTTCATAAATAAAAAAGTTATGTCAATTTAAAGAATCACGGCGAACATTTGTTAAGGTATTCTATCCGAGTACATACACGCCTCGCGCCTGCGCGTCCGTGGCTATATAAAGCGCGCTGAGAGCCGCGCCGCTGCCTATTTCGATCCAGCCTGTCCCCAATAGTGATAGCTGTCCCCCTATCAGTGACGCCCTGAGCCGAGGTCCGTACCCCACAGGGGGTGCCCTCAGCGTGCAGTCGCTTAGTATATAAATTTAGTTTGTAAGCCCTGGCTGGAGGCGTTAAGATTAGTTTCTTAATGGCAGCCCCAGGAAAGCTCGGTTGAGCAGTCACGGCCTCTCAAGGCCAACTGCGAGATGCCCAACAAAAAAAAACGCGCCGCTGCCATAAGGATTCAGTTATTCGTAGTGAACGCACGTATCCTGGAGAGTATAAGCGAATAGTTTCATTCGATTATTGCGATTCACTTGAATACTGACTGTTTGCATATTTCATTTATTTATATTTTAGGGTTTTTAGGTTAGGTTCTTTTTCTTAATTTTCTTTAAAATTTTGTAAATAAATGTTACGGTATATTATTATGTAATTCAAAATATGCTGCCCAAAAAGTCACTATTCCACGCGGACGAAGTCGCGGGCACAGCTAGTTCTTAATAAATTTATATAAAGCCGAACTTTACACTCGACAAAAATTCTGAAATATTCGCGGTCAGTTTTTTCTTCTAAACCAGTCACAGATTAACAATTTAAAACACATGGCACACCTTGGCAAAAACCATTGAACTAAAACTCTCAACATTTTCGCAATGAAGATGGTCCACACTCCACAGATAATAGTCATATTGCGGTGGCAGTCATATTGCGGCGGCCGTCATATTTCTGCAGCCGTCATATTAAAACGGCCGTCATATTGCTGCGGCCGTCATCAGCCGACATATTACTGTGGGCGTCCTGTTAATGCGGCCGTCATATTAAAACGGCCGTCATATTAAACCGGCCGTCATATTAAACCGGCCGTCATATTAAACCGGCCGTCATATTGCGGCAGCCATCATATTGCGGCGACCGTCATATTGCGGCGGCCGTCATATTGCGGCGGCCGTCATATTGCAGCGGCCGTCATATTGCGGTGGCCGTCATATTGTGGCGGCCGTCATATTGCGGCGGCCGTAATATTGCGACGCCCGTCATGTTGCGGCGGCCGTCATGTTGCGGCGGCCGTCACATTGCAGCGGCCGTCATATTTCGGCGGCCGTCATATTTCGGTGGCCGTCATATTGCGGCGGCCGCCATATTGCGGCGGCCGCCATATTGCGGTGACCGTCATATAGCGGCGGCCGTCATATAGTGGCGGCCGTCATATAGCAGCGGCCGTCATCTAGCGGCGGCCGTCATATAGCGCCGGCCGTCAAATAGCGCCGGCCGTCAAATAGCGGCGGCCGTCATATAGCGGCGACCGTCATCTAGCGGCAGCCGTCATATAGCGGCGGCCGTCATATAGCGGCGGCCGTCATATAGCGGCGGCCGTCAAATAGCGGCGGCCGTCAAATAACGGCGGCCGTCATATAGCGGCGGCCGTCATATTGCGGCGACCGTCATATAGCGGCGGCCGTCAAATAGCGGCGGCCGTCAAATAACGGCGGCCGTCATATAGCGGCGGCCATCATATAGCGGCGGCCATCATATAGCGGCGGCCGTCATATTGCGGCGACCGTCATTTAGCGGCGACCGCCATATAGCAGCGGCCGTCATATAGTGGCGGCCGTCATGTTGCGGCGGCCGTCACATTGCAGCGGCCGTCATATTTCGGTGGCCTTGATGTTGCGGCGGCCGTTATATTGTGGCGGCCGTCATGTTGCGGCGGCCGTCATATTGCGGCGGCCGTTATATAGCGGCGGCCGTCATATTGCGGCGGCCGTTTCATGACTTAGGTCGGCAGAACTCTTCCGGAAAAGTATTAGGAACTATAGAACTCACCACTGGGTGCCTAAATCTGTTTTGAAATGTTATTTTTGGATAAAATTATTTGCTAACGGAAGTTAGCAGGGCATATTTTCATTCGACCTTTTTTCAGGCAAAAACTCCTGAACTATTTTTTTTAAGTATAAGGAACTCGAGAACTCATCCGCATGCGAATAGAACTCACATTATATTTTGCTCTGCTGTGAAATGATCTGCCAAGTTCACCCACATAACATAATAATATACCCCTTTATTCATACACGTGTCATGATAAGCGACTATTCAACCATACATTTTGACGTTTTAAATTTCAGCAACTTTAATGAATAAACCCCATAAACTAAAAACTGTATCAGCTATTTTTAAAGTAGGTTGTTGCAAGTTAGTTCCCTGTATACTTATCCGTTTGTTTGACTGTACATGTACTCGATACCACACCCGCTAGAGAATCACTTAAGGCCAAGCAAACTTTATACAAGGGAGTTTCTTAAAATGATGAAGTGCTTTTAAAAGTTAGTTAAGTGGTAGAACATTTTTGAGCTTAGATTTTATGGAGAGTTACTGCTGATGTATGAGTTGAGCTTGCACTTTGTTCTTAGAACCGTTGAAGCCGTTGGTTTACCGCGGCGCCACTAAGCGACGCATTCAAGAGTCGCTGGCTCCCCGGGGAGCCACCCGATTCACGCGGTTTCTATCTTTATTCTATAATATGAATAAGGTCTTATATCGTCTGCGATAATTTAACTGTACGGTCAGATAGATATTCTCGTCAATTACATAATTCAAAACCACAAACATTTTCTGGAAAAATAAAAAAATCAAGTTAAAGGTCGTAAACTTGTCAACTGTCAGATAGCGGCGCGGCTCTTTAAGGTTTTGACGTCATCACTATGTGATGTAAGCTGCATACGATTAGACTGCCGATCCCGACATATTTGGAAAAAGAGTGGGCAGGCAGACGTACGATGCGATTAGAGTTTGAACTATCGCTTGAGACAAATTAAGGATTTTCGACATTTATGGCCTCTTATGATTTCATTGTTTGATTCAAAAGTCCCACGTTCAAAACCCCAATGAGTTCCTCAATTTGTCCCGATAGAGGGTAAGGTCAGAGAAAAAAGTGTTACATGTCACAGAACTGGTTTGTTTTAAAAATAAACTAGAAAAATCAAAAAAATCCTCTCTACGTCTTTCGGTCTGTCGTTCACTATTCTACCTTTAAAATATCTTCCACTTGATTCCAAGCAAACGTTTATGGCATACGTCATCTGTCTCACATAAATCTTGGTATTTAGTACTTTCACACAGACATACAATCATGCATTCATCACTGTTCGATTACTACATGCGTGTTTTGTATTGATATGATTCGAAATATTTGCATAGTCAACTTTACATAATAATGATTTATCCTGGTATGTAGATAATAAAGCAACAAAACGCAGTGTTATTATCAGGATCATAAAATTCACTGCACATTCCAGCTTTCATGATCATAAACATTTTCTGGTTGAATCCTAAAAGCGGCAGAGGCCTGCAACATTTTATATGCCCATAATGTTTCTGTTGCAAACGTTTATTAAATAATAGTTTGTACTTTATCATCTTCAAGGTAAATATATGCTTGCCGAGGCCGGTCCGTGGATGGTCCACTATCCATCACATATTGAGACCCCTCCGAACCTCGAAAAGCACATTCAGCTATTGTTCCCGGCTGTCATTTGTAGATCTTTGGCAGTTGTTACGCGTAGTCAAAAGCCCAAAAGTCTAACAACCAGTCTTACCAAATGGTATCTATCATGTTACCCAGTAACTGGGTTGCGTGGGTCGGATAGGTAGTCCCTCTATTTAAAATACTGGTAGGTATTTAGCTGAAACCGGTAAGACTGTAAGCTAAGGTAAGGAAAAAGCTAAGCAGATTAATTTGACTTCAGTAACATATAAAAGGAATTTCTACGTTTGCTCAATAATTAAACTGTCACTTCTCATTTATTTGCCGTCCACCATTTTGCAACAGTCTACTGCAATTAAGAAACTAGTGAAACAAAAATTAATAAAATACAAGTAAAAGTTTAAAAGTGTTTTCTGCTTGAAGTCGTGGAAATTTCGAACTGGCCAACGTGAATTTATCTTGAATGCAAGCACAGCTGACGTCTTTACAAACAAAATGGCGGGCTCACGTTTAAAATTGAATATTATACTATGCTGTAGGTACAATAAATTATAAATGTGAAAATTTGAGAAGATGTTTGGATGTTTGTTACTTAATCACGCAACAATAGATCGGTTTAAAGACATTTATTTCTCAAAGAACAAATAACAGTTCACTTAAAGAGAAATTTAACTAAATTAACAATAGGTTGTAGTTTACATTACGACGTGCAAGCCATTTAAGAAACTGAACACTATAGTATCACACAAAACTCAAAACTCAAAACAAAAACTTAAAACTCAAAACTCTGAACTGAGTAGCACACAAAAAAAATCTTTTACATTATTTATTTACGTATTCATAAACATTTTAATTACTAATATTCAAGTATATAATCTATTTTATTTGCTTGCGTCCGTGTGTCACTGCGGGGTGCCAACTGAAAACCAGCGCTGGGTGTCTAACGCCCAGCAAATGCTGAGATGGTAACCCTTTCGGTATGGGCACGCTCAGCACAATTTTACTGCAATTTTGTTGTTATGTTTGTTGTTCTCTTTCTTTTTATATTAGGTCTTTACCTATGAAATTGCCGTTTTGCAGTACTGGCCATTTCAAATCAAAATAATTTTTGTTTGGGTAAGAATTCTAATTTCAAATTAATTTTATTTTAAAAACATGGATTTTTTTTTCCAAAAGTAGTCATTTGTTTATTGATTAGTGTTACATTTTCATCGCATTTCAATCTTTTTCGTCATCATGGATACGTTAAAAATTCGAGTAATTATGGAATATGAGTACCGTCGTGGTAGCAACGCGGCACAAGCGGCACGCAACATCAACGACGTTTACGGAGCTAACACTACAAACCAACGCACCACCTGTTATTGGTTTGCTCGCTTCCGTTCTGGAAATTTCGACCTGAAAAATGAACCTCGCGGTCGTCCGAAGACTTTGGTCGACAATGACGAATTAAAGGCGATTGTGGAAGCTGATGATACTGTGCAGGACGCCCACGCACGGAAACAATAGATAGATAGCCTAATTGAATGTATATAATGATCATTGTACATAATATTCGTGTATAGCTATAAGTTTTGTTGATTTCCTTAAGTAGATACTAAGAACCTTGTTATGATCACGCTCAACTCTAGATCAAGTTCAGAGCAGGTTCGAACTTGTCGAAACCTGTCCGGTCTTAGCCACGCCTACACTCGTTTCTGATTGGTGGATCTAGAGTCGAGCACGAACACAACTTAATCTAGAAAAATATGATTGGCAAATTTAATTGCGAAACGCGGCGCCAACACCGCTACTTGTACCTATGTGCCCAAGTATAAGTATAGGGCATTTTGAGCTGTTCGATCAGTTTGTGAAACCAGTGCTTACAGTGAACAATGAACAGTAAATAATAACCAGTAAATAAGTAAAAAGTGAACAGTAACAATGAACAGTGGACTATAAATAAGTGAGCTATAAATAAGTCTATAAATGTACAGTGATAAATAAATAGTCTTCAAGTTTTCTAAAGAGTTTTAATCAGTGAACCACGTAGTAGTATCCTCCAATCCAGTGCATAAAGTGTGAGACCTAGAACCCTCACATTGTCTGGTCCTTCGAGAGCCGGATTCGAGGAAAACGCTATTAAGAAGATTCTAGTGAACCTCTTGAAGAATATTTAGAAGAACATAGACTCAAGAACAATGCCAGTTACGAGGTCTACAGGCAAAAAGGGCAGACAAGCATCAACTTCAGCTACTGAAACAGCCACTGAAGCGGCTACTGAAACGGCCACTGAAACCACTACTGAAGCTACAACTGAGACGGGCACCACGGAAACTACCAGAACAACAGCTGAAACGTCAGAAGCACCGGCCGCGACCGCGTCTACTATCAAACGCACCGGAGAACCTGAAAATAAAGAAAGTGGTCGCCGAAGTAAACCTACGTCTCAAAAAAGTGTAAAAGTGTCCAAAACGCGCCGCATAGCCAAGGCCAAAGCAGAACTAGCACAAAGGTTAGTAGAGTTAGCAAACGCGCGCCTAGCCGAGGTCGAAGCTGAATCCACTGAGGAAGACTCATCCTCAGTAGCCTCGGAAGCTGGCAATGATCAACGAGTGACTACTTGGCTACAATCAAGCCAGCTGCTCGCCATCGCCGACAGACCACATGAACCAGTAAAGTCGTCGACCGAACCTGCAGTTCCAGTAACCACCGCCGTGTCCTGGAGCATCCCGGCGACCTTACCGGCGGGAGTCAGCACCATGCACCCGCCTCCTGAAAACCTGAACATGGAACCTGAGAACATGCTGCCAGTGAGCAACGCCGCCTCCTGGCAGCCGAACACTGCGACTGAACAGCCGCACCTGAACCCACCACCTGTAGTCACCGCCTGGTTACAAAACTCAGTGAACACGCAGCCACATCCGAACCTACAGCCAGTGATCACATCTGCATCCTGGCAACCGAACTACGTGCCTGCGCAGCCACAACGAACGCCAGCGCCGACAGAACCCGTCGCACACTGGCCACAGAACTCCACGTACGTACCAACGAACACATCATGGCAACCGATCTACACTACGGCACCACATCGCAGCTACGCTCCGGGAGATGCCCCCGAAACCCGGGTGCCGCAGTCCACGCTATCAGCGCACGCCTTGCATCAGCCTCCAACACTGGCCGTCCAAGAACCTAGGACGGACATAAGAGAACTTGCTGCTGCAATCACACACGCTATGCAATCCACACAGTACCAGCAACCAACAAGACACACTGAACTACCCTGCTTCAACGGAGCCCATCAAGATTGGCTCACGTTCCGTGCCGCCTACGTTGAAACAGCACATCGACTAACAGCAATAGAGAACATGTCTAGACTTAGACGAAGCCTTCGAGGTCTAGCCAAGGAAGCGGTACAAGGGTTACTAATAGTGAACGCAGACCCAAGTGAAGTTATGAAATCACTCGAGCTACGCTTCGGACGTTCGGACTCAATTGCAATGGCCGAGATAGAACGACTACGAACACTGCTGCGCCTCACTGAATCTCCGCGTGAAGTATGTACATTCGCTACCAAAGTAGAAAGCATAGTTGGAACTCTACAAGCACTCAACTGTGGACATTACCTCTTCAATCCAGAAGTGACAAAAGTTATTGTTGAAAAACTCACACCAACCTTGAAGAGACAGTGGTACCAGTTCTCAGCAATGAATCCAAGAACAGAACCTGATCTTCTGAAGTTTACTCGATTCATCAAGATTGAAGCTGAAATATGCAGCCCATATGCACTGCCTGAAAACATCGCTGCAACAACACAAACTTCTCAGAACACGCAACGACGCCAGCAACGAGTAAACGCAACGCAAGAAACAAATAAACCAAAGTGTAATTTATGTGAACGTCAGGGACACAGCATCATGGAGTGTGAACAATTCAAGAAAGCAGCTACTGATGCTAGATGGGATATAGCTAAGAAACATCGCTTGTGTTTTCGTTGCCTCAAATATAGAACAAAGCAACACAGCTGTAAACCGAAGAAATGTGAAATAAACGACTGTGTACATTTACATCATAAGATGTTACACGCCGACAGTGCAGTGAACAAAAAGAAAGAAGAACCTGAGTGCTCCAAAGAAGAACAAGAGAAGGTTCATTCAGCATGGACACCTAAGGTGTCATTCCTGAAAATAATTCCAGTACACCTTTCTGGACCGGCGGGAGCTGTGGATACCTACGCGCTCCTGGATGACGGCTCTACTGTAACATTGATTGATGAGAGCCTAGCCAATGAAATCGGAGCACAAGGATCATGTGAACCACTACGAATATCATCCTTCGACGGCGAACCTACAATCG
Organism: Antitype chi; assembly: GCA_947359405.1. Lineage (NCBI taxonomy): Eukaryota > Metazoa > Arthropoda > Insecta > Lepidoptera > Noctuidae > Antitype > Antitype chi. Next base: position 17,258,886 of record OX375812.1, read on the forward strand.
ACATAACATCTCGACGAGTGAACTTCTTCATCAAGGGACTCCACACATCTGAACGCAAGCTACATGCAAGAACAGTCAAACAGCTAGAGCTGGCTGCACAAAGGATACCTGGAGAAGCAGTTAAGGACTGTGAACACCTTCGAGACATAGCCAAAGATATAGTAACTGAAGATGCAAGACCCAGACTCCTGATCGGCCAAGATAACTGGGACCTCCTCATCACAACAGAAATCAAGACAGGAAAGAAGAACCAACCAGTGGCCTCACTAACACCACTCGGTTGGGTCCTGCACGGTAGCCACGCACGAGCACTGGGCCACAGAGTGAACTTCATCACACATACTAACACAGACGATGACCTGCATGAACTAGTGAAGGAATACATCACGATGGACAACATGCAAGTCAACCCTAAGAAACCCATCAATGATCCTGATGAAAAGGCACTTCGAATCCTGCAGCAGTGTACGAAGAGAACCACAGAAGGACGATATCAAACCGCTCTATTATGGCGAAATGAAAACATAAGAATGCCGGAGAACTATGACAGCGCTTTGAACAGACTCAGCAGCGTGGAGAAGAAAATTGATAAAGATCCAGAACTGAAGAAGAGGTATTCTGAACAAATGGAAGCACTAGTATCAAAAGGGTACGCCGAGCCAGCTCCACCAACCACGTCAAAATACAGAACCTGGTACTTACCTCACTTCGCAGTCTTCAACCCAATGAAGCCGGACAAATTAAGGATTGTCTGTGACGCAGCAGCCAAAACCAGGGGAGTTTCTTTGAACGACCAACTACTCACTGGACCAGACCTCCTGCAATCCCTACCAGGAGTGATCATGCGTTTCCGTCAACATTCAATCGCCGTGACCGCCGACATTACTGAAATGTTTTTACAAATAGAACTTCGACCCGAAGACCGTGACGCCCTACGTTATTTGTGGCGAGGAGACCGAAGAGACAACCAGCCGCCGGAGCAATACCGGATGAAGTCATTGATCTTCGGAGCTTCTTGTTCACCAGCTACAGCGATATACATAAAGAACACAAACGCCGAGAGATTCCAACATGAACATCCAGAGGCAGTCGAAGCTATCAAACGGAAGCATTACATGGATGACTATCTAAATAGCTTTGACACATTAGAAGAAGCAGTAAGAATCTCGCAAGCAGTGCGCAGCATTCACAGGGAAGCGCATTTCGAACTCAAGAAATGGTCATCAAACTCTACCGCCCTTCTTGAAGCACTAGGGGAAGTAACCAAGACCGAAGACACAATCAAGCTGGAAGACAACATCCAGACAGAACGAGTTCTCGGTCTGATATGGAGGCCAACGGAAGATTCGCTTACCTTCAACTTGAATCTGACGCGCATACCTCAGAACATCCTACAGAACGACACGCCTACTAAAAGGGAAGCTCTCCGAATAGTCATGTCCTTATTTGACCCTTTGGGACTTGTATCGCCGGTGACCATCAGAGCCAAACAAATACTACAGGAAGTGTGGCGCCGTGGAACAGCATGGGACGAAGCCCTAGATAGCGACCTAGCCGCAAGCTGGAAGAAATGGCTCGTTCATCTCAGAGCATTAGAACACGTCTCCATTCCACGAACTTATCCAAGCTTCAGTACTACGGAATCACTACAGCTGCATATATTTACCGACGCAAGCGAATCTGCATACTCAGCAACACTATACTGGCGAACAATCAACAAGGACGGAAGAGTCTACGTCTGCTTAATCACAGCTAAAGCCAAAGTAGCACCATTGAAACTGATGTCGATTCCGCGATTAGAACTGCAAGCAGCTGTACTTGGCGCACGTATGGCAACAGCGGTTAAAGAAGAACACGAAAAGACACCAGAGTCAACTACGTTCTGGACCGACAGCAGAACTACACTATCATGGATAAGGACTGGGTCCAGATCTTACAAGCCATATGTCGCGCACCGCATCGCAGCAATTGAAGAACACAGCTCCACCAATGAATGGCGCTGGGTCCCGACCAAGTTGAACCCCGCGGACGACGCTACAAGAGACGTACCAGAACACTACGATCAAGATCATCGTTGGTTTAATGGACCAGAATTCCTTCGTAGGCCCCCGGAAACATGGCCAGCTGATGATAAGAACCCCGTCATAATCACAGGAGAAGAGAGAACCTGTAGCATTAGAGACGAGAACATACAGATCTGCGAAGCTATACCAAACGTCAATAGGTTTTCACGCTGGGAAAGATATCTACGAGCTACGGCGCGAGTTCTACAGTTTCTACATCTCTGCCGCCAATCTAGACAAAATGTTAACTACAAAAGAACCAAAAAGAACAGCAGCAACGACCCTGATTGGAGAAGGAGTAAGAAGACAGTGCCGATCAAACCCAGAGAGAAGCAAGAAATCACGAACAATCACCTGCCTCTCACAGCTGAACTCCTGCGCGAAGCCGAAAGTCTGATCCTACGATCTTCACAAGAACAATCCTTCAAGGAAGAAATAGAAGCCCTAAGAAACAAGAAGCACATACAACGAAACAGTCGCCTGCACGCACTGTGCGTAGAACTCACGAAGGGAGAGATTCGCCTGAAGAGCAGAATAACCGCCATGACTGACGTCACAGAATGCCTGAAGAAACCAATGATACTAGATGGTGACCATATCACGACGCGATTATGGATAGAACACGTACACCGCAAATTACATCACGCAGGTACCGAGACCATAGTAAACGAGTGTCGTCAGCAGCATTGGGTGCTCCGTTTACGACCGACCGTCAAGAACATTATAAGCAAATGTCTGCGATGTCGTATCAAGGCAGCCTCTCCGCCTCAGCCGATGACAGGGAATCTTCCTTCCTGTCGCTTAGCACATCACCAGAGACCATTTACCTACGTCGGACTGGACTACTTCGGACCATTGACCATTACGGCGGGACGGAGTCACCAAAAAAGATACGTCGCTTTATTCACGTGTCTGACAACGCGAGCCATACATCTGGAACTTGTGGCATCGCTTAACACGGATTCAGCAATCATGGCATTGAGACGCATGATAGCACGCCGAGGATGTCCCGCACAACTATGGTCCGACAACGGAACAAACTTCCACGGCGCTGAAAAGGAACTACGAGCAGCCATCTTCACAGCTACAGCAGAAGAAGCTTCAAAGAAGATGATCGACTGGCGATTCATCCCACCAGGAGCGCCGTTCATGGGAGGCGCCTGGGAACGCATGGTGAGATCAGTTAAAGCAGCGCTAGCCACTACACTGAACGAACGATTTCCGAGCGAAGAAGTGCTTCATACCCTACTCATCGAAGCCGAACATACCGTAAACAGCCGACCACTTACGCACGTATCCGTCAACCCCGAAGATCCTGAGGCTTTGACCCCCAATCACTTCATTTTGGGCGGTCCAGGACGCATCGCGGCACCAGGAGAATTCGACGACAGCGACCTACGTCTACGAGCCAGTTGGCGTGCCGCTCAGAGGCTTGCCGATATATTCTGGGCCAGATGGCTCAAAGAATATCTACCGGAACTACGGAACCGCAGAGAACCGCACACTAGAGGCACGATCCCTAAAATAGGCGACCTAGTATTCATCGTAGATGGCAACCTACCAAGGAACATGTGGGTCAGAGGGCGCATCAGCGCTACGTTTCCCGGTCCAGATGGAGTAGTGCGTACAGTGGACGTGTCTACAAAAGGAGGTATCCTGCGACGTCCAGTGAAGAAGATAGTGGTGCTATCGATCGACCACGGCGAGCCTGCACCGGTCTCTACGACTGCGACGTCAGCGGCGGACGGCGCACGGCGGGAGAAATGTGCAGGACGCCCACGCACGGAAACAATAGATAGATAGCCTAATTGAATGTATATAATGATCATTGTACATAATATTCGTGTATAGCTATAAGTTTTGTTGATTTCCTTAAGTAGATACTAAGAACCTTGTTATGATCACGCTCAACTCTAGATCAAGTTCAGAGCAGGTTCGAACTTGTCGAAACCTGTCCGGTCTTAGCCACGCCTACACTCGTTTCTGATTGGTGGATCTAGAGTCGAGCACGAACACAACTTAATCTAGAAAAATATGATTGGCAAATTTAATTGCGAAACGCGGCGCCAACACCGCTACTTGTACCTATGTGCCCAAGTATAAGTATAGGGCATTTTGAGCTGTTCGATCAGTTTGTGAAACCAGTGCTTACAGTGAACAATGAACAGTAAATAATAACCAGTAAATAAGTAAAAAGTGAACAGTAACAATGAACAGTGGACTATAAATAAGTGAGCTATAAATAAGTCTATAAATGTACAGTGATAAATAAATAGTCTTCAAGTTTTCTAAAGAGTTTTAATCAGTGAACCACGTAGTAGTATCCTCCAATCCAGTGCATAAAGTGTGAGACCTAGAACCCTCACAGATACACAATCTACGGCTGAATTAGCAGCAGCTTTCGACGTTAGCGTCAAAACAATATTGGTCCATTTGCGTCAAATTGGCAAGGTAAAAAAGCTTGACAAATGGGTGCCCCACGAACAATGATCGTCAGCGCGAAGTACGCGTCGAGACGTGCCTTGCACTGCTCAACAGACACACAAATGAAGGAATTTTGAACCGCATTGTTACCTGCGATGAAAAATGGATTCTGTTTGATAACCGCAAGCGCTCAGCAAGTTGGTTGGATCCTGGTTCAGCACCTAAACAATGCCCTAAACGAAAACTTACCCCTAGAAAAGTGATGGTCACTGTTTGGTGGTCTAGCGCCGGTGTGATTCATCACAGCTTCTTACCAAACGGGGTGAGCATTACTGCAGATGTGTACTGTGAAGAACTGAACACAATGATGGAGAAGCTGGCACATCTCCAACCAGCATTGGTCAATCGCTCGTCTCCGCTGCTCCTGCACGACAACGCGCGACCTCATACTGCACAGCAGACGGTCTCCAAGTTGCAAGAACTGGGGTTGGAAGCTCTCCGTCATCCGCCCTACTCACCAGACCTTGCGCCTACAGACTACTACTTTTTCCAGAATTTGGATAACTTCTTGGCGGGAAAAAAATTCAATACCCGAGAGGCAGTACAAAATGCCTTTGAAGAGTTTGTTGCCTCCTGTCCAGCTGATTTCTTTAAGAAGGGCATCAATAAACTGACACTGCGATGGCAAAGATGCATTGATTGCATGGGTGATTACTTCGATTAATACAAATAAAAAATACATGAAAAAAATTCGTTTAAATTTTTTCATACAAAACGGCAATTTCATAGGTAAAGACCTATTATATGTTTGTTGCTGCTGTGTTGTGTCTGTGTCGAATAAATGTTTTCTATTCTATTCTATTCTATTAAAAAACAATATAAAAACAATATATATATATAAACATATTGCACTTAATTGTAAATAAAATCCAAAACAGTAGGTACAAGCTAAACTTGTGTCTATACAAAAAAAAAAATACAAATAAATATAAACTAAACATATATGTCTAAAATGTAATTCTAAGGCCTTTTTTAAATGTTGGTATGCTTGTACACTCTCTGAGTTTTTTAGGTAATTTATTGTATAGCCGAACTCCCTCCCACTGTATAGTTTTCCTGCCGTCCATAAAAAGGAAATTGGTTAATCTTTTATATTCAACATTATTACGGCTTATTGCAGTTTGCTTTTCTTTAAAGAAATATGCTATGCTCTCATTAGCTAGCACGCGATTTGCTTCTTTTATTTTATTCAAAGCTACAATTTTCCATGACAAGCCAGTGCAGTTTGTCTTTAGCAACCTGTAATTTATTTAATGTTAGATCAACCATTAGAATAACTCGCATTATGATTGTATAATAGACTAGGTTTTGCTAGCGGCTTTGCCCGCGTGGAGGTCAGTGTATTATACATATAAACCTTCGTCTTGAATCACTCTATCTATTTATGAAAACTGTATTAAAATCCGTTGCGTAGTTTATAAGATCTAAGCGTAAGCTTAATTTCACAGTAGCGCGTTGATTAATTCCAGACCATGGCATGCTAAGACAGACCCAGAGGTCTAATAGTGTGCCTTGTATAATTTTAAGAACAATAACCTGTGTTTAGATAAATAAAATAAAATAAATAAAAATAGACATGAAAAGCGACTTTGGCTTATACTATGTAAAGATAATGCATTACCTAAAATGAAATTTAATATCCTTAATTTTTAAGAAAACTTACTAAATCTGACCAGACTTTTCCTCACTATGTTTGAGTTGGCTGCCAGTCTAACCAGATGCAGCTGAATACCAAAAACTTTACATCCAGCGACTGTATAACTGACCTTCACAAACCAGTTACTGGGTAACACTGTTCCGTCAGACTTCTGGGTTTCTGACTACCCGTAACGCCGGGACTAACGGCTTAATGTGCTTTCTGAAGCACGATGAGGTCTCGGTAAGTAAAGCATGGCCACCCATCCACGAACTGACCGCGGCAAGCGTAGCTTAACCTTCAACGACCTGTGTGGCTGTTATAACTTAGCCACGAGCCTCTCTCCTCCTTAAATAAACCAACACCTGAGGGACTAAAAAATCACTGTCAAAGCATTTAAAATGTTTACAACCAATTTCAACAGCAGGCTTAGCATGACGCTTTCTATTTCTACTCTACTGAAGAATAGAAATCGTTTGTCTACATTTCTCGGTACAAAACTGTCAATTGTCTATACGGAAACGTCATTTTTGTCTACTCTTCTGTCGACAAAACGTTTTTTTACGGTTCTCGTGCTAAGCCTGCAGGATTGACATAGCTTTTCAGTAGCTATGTCAACCCAATACATTTTTTTCTCTTCCATCATCGTTATGGTTAATAGAATGTCAGTTTTTCTTGGCCCTCTATCCGACCAATCCATCAATCGAGCTTGTTGATTATTGCTGTATGCCTTTTGACCATTAAGAGGGTACACACGTCCAGTTGAAAGTCAGTCTGATAATTTGATGAATTCAATTGTGAAAATACATATATAGGGTGACTGGTAAATAATTAGTGACCGATATTTAAACACATGATTGTACTCATCATAACATACAACTTTCCCAAAGAAACGATTTCTTTTAAATTCTATCTTATTGACCCCAATTGTATTACCCCAATAGAATATTGAGTACCTAACAGGAATAGTACACCATTTTTTTTTCGGGTGGGAAATCATCAAATAACTTCTCCCGCTCTGAGTGGAGCAGGAGGGCGTGTCAGACTTTTACTGACTAAAACCCACCCGCGTTCCCTCAGTTGCCTGTGTGCCAGGGGCCTTGGTATCTCTTTCGAACAACCCGCACCTCTGGCAGGATAGTACACCATCAGCTGTAATTTAATTTAGTTACATACAAACAAAAAAATTATAATCCACTTTTACCATGCATTCTTTTTTCATTAATTTAACAACGGATCGCGCGCGCACCAGCTGTGAGTCGCTTGACCCGGGGTCAAGATAGCGCGCGCGCGATCCATACGGTGGTTATATGAATGACAAAAGAATAATGCATGCTAAAAGTGGATATTTTTGTTTGTTTGTAGGTAACTTAATTAAATTATAGCTGATGGTGTATTTTATTCTTGTTAGGTACTCAATATTCTATTGGGGTGATTGGAAACATGCGCAAGTTAAATAAAGGGAAAGTTGTTTGTTACGATGAGTACAGTCATGTGTTTAAATATCGGTCACTAATTACCAGTCACCCTATACATAAACACACGCCTTCTTTCCCATACCGGGGAGAAGAAAGTACAGAACGCTATCTGCTAAGATCCTTATATACTCCTTTTGTTTCATTTACGTTCATACATCTGTGGCCCTAGTGTGAGTTTCATTTAACCATCTCGATCAAATGCGCTCGAAGCGTTTGATCAAGATGGTTAAATGAAACTCACACTAAGGCCTGTGGTCATAGACGCACGGTGCTTGCGAGTCTTCAGAAAGGTCAGGTGCGTGCTGGCCCTTCTGAAGAACATAATTATCCAATAAGGACACTACCTTTATGTTCTCCGTCCCTCCCGGCGTTTCCACTTACAACTGCCCTGTAATTAGCTTTTGTTAGTCACCATTTATTTATCCTCTCAACCATGACCAAACCATCTTAGCATACTCTTTATAAATTTTGTCAATACATCAAAAAATTAACGATAAACTGGATAAAATCAAAAGTCATTTATTCAAACTAGGCTGAGAGTCAGCAGTTTTTGAACGTCATAATTACATAAGACAGTCCCCCAAAACGCCCGCCCTTCACCACTTTCTAGTGCTTTACGTGGGAAGAAGAAGTGGCGCAACAATCTCCCCATCAGCACAGCTGTCTATTAAGTTAGAAGAACTTGATTATATACACTAGTAGGTAAGTAATTAACATTACTAAACACAAAACATAAAATTAAATGATTTGCCATAAAAAATTATAATTGGATGGATGGTGAAAATATCTCAGCAAAATAAAGGAGAAGCTATTATTGAAGAAGTACATAATCTTTTAGGGTATTCACGTAAGTGGTTTTAATAAAGCAAGTAGGGATCTATTAATAAAAGTAGTTTTGGGCAAAACCTAGTTCACTGCATAATCAGCCTATAACGTTCCCACTGATGGGACACAGGTCTACTCTCTCTCTCTCTCTCTGTGAGAGGGAATAAGCCCCCTGTGGTTTGGTAGATTTCGCATTTTTTCGAATTTTGGTTCTAGGACATGCCGGTTTCCTCACGAGGTTTTCCTTCACCGTTTTTGATAGCACTGATGATGAAGCGTCGGCCTGGGTTCGAACCCATAACGTACAATTCGTAAGTCAGGGCTGTTTCCATTGGACCAGCACTGATCTTCCTCCAAAAGCGGGTACGAAGATAAAATTCACCTAACGGTTTAAAAACAAAAACGAGACATTTTTCCTGTTCCACGTAGTTTATAATACGTATAGAGGGAAATTTCACGATAATAACATTTAATTTTCGCTTTATATGCAAAGTGCTTGTCCACTTATATTATGTGTCAAAGTAGGTAAGGTAGCCAGCGTCCCCTTTGTCTTCTGTTGCTTTATTTAGGAATTTTATTTAAATTCCCATCCCGGTTCTAGTTTATACTCCGGCATTGTTTTGGTCCTTTTGCCTGGGTTTAAAAGACCAAAACATTACAGTTCAATATCAATATAATTTCAGCCGAAAAACGACACTGCTGGCTGCTGGCCACTGCTCGGCATAGCCCTTCATCAAGGCCTGCCACTTTGACAGGTTCTACGCTTGTACAATAAGCTCGGTTGATGATTCAATTTGTGTGTTCGTTATGCTTTGAATAATTATGATATTTAGAAGTAAGCACTGAACACTGTTGCTATTTGTAATTTTATTTATCTACTCACCTTTTGTCTCACACTTATAATATTTTGGTATTTTTGACAATTTATGATTTTATGAGGTAGTACTGACATTTCCCATTTTTTTCCATTTCTTCCCATTGGTGTCGTAGAAGGCGACTACTAGACTTACTAGAGAACGGACAGCAGCGTTATCTATGCATTTGACCACCATACTGCGATCGCCAACCCGCCTGCCAAGCGTGGCGATTATGGCAAATCCCCCCCTTTTTGGGGGAGGCTTATGTCCAGCAGTGGACATCTTTTGGCTGATATGATGATGACGATATGATGAGGCAGTACTGACAGTTTGTTGCTTTATTTATAATTAATTATTTTTTACAACGAGGTAGTATATGATACATAAATATTTTGATCCTTTTATTTATTTATTTATTTAACCATTCCAAAATCCCAAAAAAACCAAATCCAAAACCAAATCCTTCCTTTTAATCACAGTGATATCGACATTGAAAACTCAGTATTAATTTTTGTGACCTGAAATTAAATAATCGTTTACATAAAAGTTAATCACTCAGAAGTAAGTATACACGATCTCTTTGGAAGAAATTTTTGCCGTCTGAATAAACTGTATTGAATGAAAACACGCCATTAAGAGTAAATATTTAATGTATAGACTCTTAAAGTCATATAAGCAAACGAATGACTCCAAAAATAAGCAAGTCGCGTTACGTGTAACTTAGACATAAGTTAAAAATACTGTCATGTGAGTTTTTATTCACCATACATAAGTAACTATGTTGATATCACAAGTAAACTATAAATGAAGCCACATCACGAAAGCCTACGTTCATAATTTACTTAGTATTTTACTAGGCTACCTAGTTTTAAAATAAACGTCCTTGGTACATTTTCGAGGTAGAAAAACTGGCCTAGAAACGGGGCTGAAAAACGAAACTAAGTTACTTAGAATGTACATTGATTTTTCTGTAAAATGTAGAAATGTGTGCAGATCAGGCTAGATTGATAGATCTATGTACAATATTAGTATTCTAAGCTGCATCCGTTAAAACTAGAGGCCGTCTTTACATCATCATCATTTCAATCGAAACACGTAAACTGCTGGACATAGGCCTCCCCCAAAAGGGGGCTTTGCCATAATCGCCACGCTTGGCAGGCGCGTGGGCGATTTATTTATTTAAAATTTATTTGTTAGAATATTGTTATTCCAAAGGTGTTACACATAATATGGCGTCCATAATATTCTGCTGTTTCCAGCGTACAAATATTTCAGGGAATTAAAATTAAATGTACAATATATTATATCAAAATTGGTTGTTGAAACCATACAATGTCAAGGATAAGGAAAATGTTAACTACTATCAAATACAATGTCAAGGATTATTAATTATAATGTCAAGAATGATTAAATACAGTGTAAAGAATTATTCAATACAATGTCATATTAAAGGCAAGTCGTCGTCTAATTTAAATTTTGAATCAAATTTTTCAGTTAAAAACTCATTTTTTGAGTAGTAACACTTTTGCAATAGGAAGTTAAAGTTTATTTATTTTTAAATTTCATGAAGTTAAGATTTTAAAAAACATTCGGTCATTTATTATAAACACGAATTGCCATACAGTAAACATGATTGGAAAAAAGTTTAATTAAGTATACGATCGCAGTATGGTGGAAAAAAACAAGAGAACGCTGCTGCCCATTCTCTGGTAAGTCCCTTAGTTGCCTTCTACGACACCCACGGGATGAAATAGGAGGCCGTCTTTTGCGTAGAACTTATTGTACGCAAAAGGCTGAGCAGATGATGATGATGATTTTTGAACTTTGTGTACATTTTGGTCCAAATCAAAATAAAAGTAATCCGACTAATATAAGTGTGAAAGTTAGTATGTTTAGATGTTTGGATGTTTGTTCCTCAATTTGGTAAAAACGGCTTAACGTATTTGGATGAAATTTGGCACAAGGATAGTTTATAATTTGGATTAACATATAAGATACTTTTTATTCCGGTAGTACGTTTCCGTGGCATAATTTTCGATCTCAACGCGGGCGAAACCGCTGGCAAAAGCTACTCGGTTATACAAGTAATTTAAAAACATTGTTTTTATTTTTGCATTAACAAATAAACACATAATCATTTTATAAATAAAACCTTAATAAAAGAAACTGTTTCCTGCAAATAAAATACGAATATCATTTAAAGATTAACACGGAACAAAACTTTTCAGTAACAAATTATAAAACAAACCGACATAATGTACATTTCGGTTTTTAAAATAACATGAGTACCAATTAACGTTTTCGTATTTAAATACAACAAAAAGGTATACAAACAATTAAGTTCTCCTACAAACGAACATGAGGCATGCAGTCGGGATGCGGTGTGGCGTGTGGCAAGCCTAATGTCCCGTGGAGACTACCAGACGGAATATATTAATGTTCAACAATGCAAACCATGCTTGCTTAATGCAGAATTTATTGTTTTCCCCACTCTGATTTGTGTTGGATTTATTTTGTGGTTTTCCATTGAATTTTAAGTAAAAGAGAATTCCTTACTTTGTTTTTTAAACGATTTTTGATATTCAGAACAAAAAATATGGAACTGGTCATTTTGGCGGAGATTATTTTATTCTAAGTCTGCTTTCAATGCTCAAAGCTGTTAGAATAGAATAAAAGAAAATTTCGCTAAGATTACATTCAAGTGGGTTGAATTCCTAGACGTCACACTAGGATTCCGTTTTGTGAGATCAAGCCTCTTTCGTTCCTGTAACCATCTATCTATACATATAAACTTATTTATTTACATACAACCCTAGTTTTAGTATATGCGAAACACGAGACACGTGTCTAGTATTTTATGTAAAGAATCTATATACAAAATTTCAAAACTGTATCATGAAAAATCACAAAGTTATAAGCTTGATAAGCTACCTAGTTGTCTACACAAACATAGTCACCACGCGGCACCCCACGCCGCCGCCCACGCGTCCAGCGTCGTATAATGCTCATTGAAAATAATTAGGCAGTAGGTAAGTAATCGTACGGCGAATGTATTGTAATTAATTGGTGATAAAATTTTCCACCACATTTACAAAACTTTTTGGGAAAAAATATAACAAGGTGTATTATTGGAATTGATTCCGTTACTTATTTTCTAAACAAATTATAATCAGGTTTCGCATATACTAAAAATAATGTTGTATAAATCAATAACCATGCGTTAGTTTCGCAAAAACTGGGAAATAGCTTCACCGATTGTGAGGAACAAAAAAATATTTAAAAGTTAGTTTTTAAATAAGTTTCTGTCATGTCGTAGTCCAGTGTAAGACTAATAACATAATCTTATCAAAGGTATCAATAACAAAGACAGGCACCAGCACATTGCACGTAGGCCCTAAATATTTTGGCTACTATAAAGTTCGATGAAAATACATAGTATGGTAGGACCCCTCAGCAAACAACTTTCACTTACACAAGCAGACAACTTGTTCCACAATATTCAGGAGTTTATGAATTCGCACCGGTAAAAGAAAATACTCCTAATTTCTACATGTTTTTCCCAAAGTAATTCAACTCAGCTTCAATACATTTCACGTGTCCTTGGACATTACGTAAGAGAAGATCTCGACGCATTCAGCATATTCCTATGTTACGTAACCACCTAAAAACATGGACCTCAAATCTTCTTAAGAATGTACAGAAGGAATAGTGAGTTACTTATGTATTCAAGGAAAACTTTTTCAATCAGAGACTTCGATCAATAGAATCAACTACTTTTATTAATAGATCCCTACTTGCTTTATTAAAACCACTTACGTGAATACCCTAAAAGATTATGTACTTCTTCAATAATAGCTTCTCCTTTATTTTGCTGAGATATTTTCACCATCCATCCAATTATAATTTTTTATGGCAAATCATTTAATTTTATGTTTTGTGTTTAGTAATGTTAATTACTTACCTACTAGTGTATATAATCAAGTTCTTCTAACTTAATAGACAGCTGTGCTGATGGGGAGATTGTTGCGCCACTTCTTCTTCCCACGTAAAGCACTAGAAAGTGGTGAAGGGCGGGCGTTTTGGGGGACTGTCTTATGTAATTATGACGTTCAAAAACTGCTGACTCTCAGCCTAGTTTGAATAAATGACTTTTGATTTTATCCAGTTTATCGTTAATTTTTTGATGTATTGACAAAATTTATAAAGAGTATGCTAAGATGGTTTGGTCATGGTTGAGAGGATAAATAAATGGTGACTAACAAAAGTTAATTACAGGACAGTTGTGAGTGGAAACGCCGGGAGGGACGGAGAACATAAATATAGTGACCTTATTGGATACTTATATTCTTCAGAAGGGCCAGCACGCACCTGATCTTTCTGAAGACTCACAAGCACCGTGCGTCTATGACCACAGGCCTTAGTGTGAGTTTCATTTAACCATCTCGATCAAACGCTTCGAGCGCGTTTGGCGCTCCGATTGGCCCTGGATTGGTGACGGACCAATCGGAGCGCCAAACGCGCTCTATGCGTTTGATCGAGATGGTTAAATGAAACTCACACTAAGGCCTGTGGTCATAGACGCACGGTGCTTGTGAGTCTTCAGAAAGATCAGGTGCGTGCTGGCCCTTCTGAAGAATATAAGTATCCAATAAGGTCACTATATTTATGTTCTCCGTCCCTCCCGGCGTTTCCACTCACAACTGTCCTGTAATTAACTTTTGTTAGTCACCATTTATTTATCCTCTCAACCATGACCAAACCATCTTAGCATACTCTTTATAAATTTTGTCAATACATCAAAAAATTAACGATAAACTGGATAAAATCAAAAGTCATTTATTCAAACTAGGCTGAGAGTCAGCAGTTTTTGAACGTCATAATTACATAAGACAGTCCCCCAAAACGCCCGCCCTTCACCACTTTCTAGTGCTTTACGTGGGAAGAAGAAGTGGCGCAACAATCTCCCCATCAGCACAGCTGTCTATTAAGTTAGAAGAACTTGATTATATACACTAGTAGGTAAGTAATTAACATTACTAAACACAAAACATAAAATTAAATGATTTGCCATAAAAAATTATAATTGGATGGATGGTGAAAATATCTCAGCAAAATAAAGGAGAAGCTATTATTGAAGAAGTACATAATCTTTTAGGGTATTCACGTAAGTGGTTTTAATAAAGCAAGTAGGGATCTATTAATAAAAGTAGTTGATTCTATTGATCGAAGTCTCTGATTGAAAAAGTTTTCCTTGAATACATAAGTAACTCACTATTCCTTCTGTACATTCTTAAGAAGATTTGAGGTCCATGTTTTTAGGTGGTTACGTAACATAGGAATATGCTGAATGCGTCGAGATCTTCTCTTACGTAATGTCCAAGGACACGTGAAATGTATTGAAGCTGAGTTGAATTACTTTGGGAAAAACATGTAGAAATTAGGAGTATTTTCTTTTACCGGTGCGAATTCATAAACTCCTGAATATTGTGGAACAAGTTGTCTGCTTGTGTAAGTGAAAGTTGTTTGCTGAGGGGTCCTACCATACTATGTATTTTCATCGAACTTTATAGTAGCCAAAATATTGGGTAATTCCACTTTGCCCCACCAAGCCCGCCACCCTGGTGTGGCAAAGTGGACTGCCTAAAATTTTGCAGTGGAATATGCCCCACTATTCTGATTTGATGGGGCGGATATCACTAGCATAAACACTTTGTGGATTCTGCCCCACTAGGGTTGGCAGCTCAGGATTTGTGTATGAAGGTTAACATGTATATTTGAATCATTTGGGTTAGGTTAGGTTAGAACAGTGACCCTTAACGCGCGACGGCGAGCGAGCGAAGCGAGCGGTGCCGCGGCAGCGGCCGCCGAGCGCCATATCCCCTCTATTTTTGGTGAATCATTTGGGTTAGATGAGGCGGTGAATGTCTCGTAAATCCTGAGCTGCCAACCCTAGTGGGGCAGAATCCACAAAGTGTTTATGCTAGTGTTATCCGCCCCATCAAATCAGAATAGTGGGGCATATTCCACTGCAAAATTTTAGGCAGTCCACTTTGCCACACCAGGGTGGCGGGCTTGGTGGGGCAAAGTGGAATTACTCAAAATATTTAGGGCCTACGTGCAATGTGCTGGTGCCTGTCTTTGTTATTGATACCTTTGATAAGATTATGTTATTAGTCTTACACTGGACTACGACATGACAGAAACTTATTTAAAAACTAACTTTTAAATATTTTTTTGTTCCTCACAATCGGTGAAGCTATTTCCCAGTTTTTGCGAAACTAACGCATGGTTATTGATTTATACAACATTATTTTTAGTATATGCGAAACCTGATTATAATTTGTTTAGAAAATAAGTAACGGAATCAATTCCAATAATACACCTTGTTATATTTTTTCCCAAAAAGTTTTGTAAATGTGGTGGAAAATTTTATCACCAATTAATTACAATACATTCGCCGTACGATTACTTACCTACTGCCTAATTATTTTCAATGAGCATTATACGACGCTGGACGCGTGGGCGGCGGCGTGGGGTGCCGCGTGGTGACTATGTTTGTGTAGACAACTAGGTAGCTTATCAAGCTTATAACTTTGTGATTTTTCATGATACAGTTTTGAAATTTTGTATATAGATTCTTTACATAAAATACTAGACACGTGTCTCGTGTTTCGCATATACTAAAACTAGGGTTGTATGTAAATAAATAAGTTTATATGTATAGATAGATGGTTACAGGAACGAAAGAGGCTTGATCTCACAAAACGGAATCCTAGTGTGACGTCTAGGAATTCAACCCACTTGAATGTAATCTTAGCGAAATTTTCTTTTATTCTATTCTAACAGCTTTGAGCATTGAAAGCAGACTTAGAATAAAATAATCTCCGCCAAAATGACCAGTTCCATATTTTTTGTTCTGAATATCAAAAATCGTTTAAAAAACAAAGTAAGGAATTCTCTTTTACTTAAAATTCAATGGAAAACCACAAAATAAATCCAACACAAATCAGAGTGGGGAAAACAATAAATTCTGCATTAAGCAAGCATGGTTTGCATTGTTGAACATTAATATATTCCGTCTGGTAGTCTCCACGGGACATTAGGCTTGCCACACGCCACACCGCATCCCGACTGCATGCCTCATGTTCGTTTGTAGGAGAACTTAATTGTTTGTATACCTTTTTGTTGTATTTAAATACGAAAACGTTAATTGGTACTCATGTTATTTTAAAAACCGAAATGTACATTATGTCGGTTTGTTTTATAATTTGTTACTGAAAAGTTTTGTTCCGTGTTAATCTTTAAATGATATTCGTATTTTATTTGCAGGAAACAGTTTCTTTTATTAAGGTTTTATTTATAAAATGATTATGTGTTTATTTGTTAATGCAAAAATAAAAACAATGTTTTTAAATTACTTGTATAACCGAGTAGCTTTTGCCAGCGGTTTCGCCCGCGTTGAGATCGAAAATTATGCCACGGAAACGTACTACCGGAATAAAAAGTATCTTATATGTTAATCCAAATTATAAACTATCCTTGTGCCAAATTTCATCCAAATACGTTAAGCCGTTTTTACCAAATTGAGGAACAAACATCCAAACATCTAAACATACTAACTTTCACACTTATATTAGTCGGATTACTTTTATTTTGATTTGGACCAAAATGTACACAAAGTTCAAAAATCATCATCATCATCTGCTCAGCCTTTTGCGTACAATAAGTTCTACGCAAAAGACGGCCTCCTATTTCATCCCGTGGGTGTCGTAGAAGGCAACTAAGGGACTTACCAGAGAATGGGCAGCAGCGTTCTCTTGTTTTTTTCCACCATACTGCGATCGTATACTTAATTAAACTTTTTTCCAATCATGTTTACTGTATGGCAATTCGTGTTTATAATAAATGACCGAATGTTTTTTAAAATCTTAACTTCATGAAATTTAAAAATAAATAAACTTTAACTTCCTATTGCAAAAGTGTTACTACTCAAAAAATGAGTTTTTAACTGAAAAATTTGATTCAAAATTTAAATTAGACGACGACTTGCCTTTAATATGACATTGTATTGAATAATTCTTTACACTGTATTTAATCATTCTTGACATTATAATTAATAATCCTTGACATTGTATTTGATAGTAGTTAACATTTTCCTTATCCTTGACATTGTATGGTTTCAACAACCAATTTTGATATAATATATTGTACATTTAATTTTAATTCCCTGAAATATTTGTACGCTGGAAACAGCAGAATATTATGGACGCCATATTATGTGTAACACCTTTGGAATAACAATATTCTAACAAATAAATTTTAAATAAATAAATCGCCCACGCGCCTGCCAAGCGTGGCGATTATGGCAAAGCCCCCTTTTGGGGGAGGCCTATGTCCAGCAGTTTACGTGTTTCGATTGAAATGATGATGATGTAAAGACGGCCTCTAGTTTTAACGGATGCAGCTTAGAATACTAATATTGTACATAGATCTATCAATCTAGCCTGATCTGCACACATTTCTACATTTTACAGAAAAATCAATGTACATTCTAAGTAACTTAGTTTCGTTTTTCAGCCCCGTTTCTAGGCCAGTTTTTCTACCTCGAAAATGTACCAAGGACGTTTATTTTAAAACTAGGTAGCCTAGTAAAATACTAAGTAAATTATGAACGTAGGCTTTCGTGATGTGGCTTCATTTATAGTTTACTTGTGATATCAACATAGTTACTTATGTATGGTGAATAAAAACTCACATGACAGTATTTTTAACTTATGTCTAAGTTACACGTAACGCGACTTGCTTATTTTTGGAGTCATTCGTTTGCTTATATGACTTTAAGAGTCTATACATTAAATATTTACTCTTAATGGCGTGTTTTCATTCAATACAGTTTATTCAGACGGCAAAAATTTCTTCCAAAGAGATCGTGTATACTTACTTCTGAGTGATTAACTTTTATGTAAACGATTATTTAATTTCAGGTCACAAAAATTAATACTGAGTTTTCAATGTCGATATCACTGTGATTAAAAGGAAGGATTTGGTTTTGGATTTGGTTTTTTTGGGATTTTGGAATGGTTAAATAAATAAATAAATAAAAGGATCAAAATATTTATGTATCATATACTACCTCGTTGTAAAAAATAATTAATTATAAATAAAGCAACAAACTGTCAGTACTGCCTCATCATATCGTCATCATCATATCAGCCAAAAGATGTCCACTGCTGGACATAAGCCTCCCCCAAAAAGGGGGGGATTTGCCATAATCGCCACGCTTGGCAGGCGGGTTGGCGATCGCAGTATGGTGGTCAAATGCATAGATAACGCTGCTGTCCGTTCTCTAGTAAGTCTAGTAGTCGCCTTCTACGACACCAATGGGAAGAAATGGAAAAAAATGGGAAATGTCAGTACTACCTCATAAAATCATAAATTGTCAAAAATACCAAAATATTACACGTGTGAGACAAAACGTGAGTAGATAAATAAAATTATAAATAGCAACAGTGGTCAGTGCTTACTTCTAAATATCATAATTATTCAAAGCATAACGAACACACAAATTGAATCATCAACCGAGCCTTATTGTACAAGTGTAGAACCTGTCAAAGTGGCAGGGCTTGATGAAGGGCTATGCCGAGCAGTGGCCAGCAGCCAGCAGTGTCGTTTTTCGGCTAAAATCATAATCATATTTAAGTGTATTGTTTTGGTCTTTTAAACCTAGCCAAAAGGACCAAAACAATGCAGGAGTATAAACTAGAACCGGGATGGGAATTTAAATAAAAATCCTAAATAAAGCAACAGAAGACAAAGGGGACGCTGGCTACCTTACCTACTTTGACACATAATATAAGTGGACAAGCACTTTGCATATAAAGCGAAAATTAAATGTTATTATCGGGAAATTTCCCTCTATACGTATTATAAACTACGTGGAACAGGAAAAATGTCTCCTTTTTGTTTTTAAACCGTTAGGTGAATTTTATCTTCGTACCAGCTTTTGGAGGAAGTGCAGTGCTGGTCCAGTGTATACAGCCCTGACTTGTGAATTGTACGTTATGGGTTCGAACCCAGGCCGACGCTTCATCATCAGTTCTAACAAAAACGGTGAAGGAAAACATCGTGAGGAAACCGGCATGTCCTAGAACCAAACTCGCAAAAATGCGAAATCTACCAAACCACACTGTGTCCCATCAGTGGGAACGTTATAGGCTGATTATGCAGTGAACTAGCTTTTGCTCAAAATTATTGGTATGTAAAAATGGTCAACCATCCACAGACCAACCACGGCAAACCTTTAACCTGATCGATCGATCCATGCAGCTGTTATTCAAAACAAATAAAATCAAAATATGTATTTTATTTCACATAAACCTGCATGGGCACTTATGAAACGTCAGAAACTAGGTGCACGGTTCCAATTTGTCGCTTCCTATGTAGAAGAGCTGGCAAGAAACTCCACGGTTACTCTTTTAAAAATAATTACGTTTAACAATGTTTTCAAATTACAGTGATAATAAGTATATGGTTGTGGTTAAGTAATAACTTAGCCATAAGCCCTCTATAGTAAAAGTGTCCCAAAAATATTATTAACACCTTCCCTCCATCAAAAACACACCAAGCAGCGTCTACTTTCCCGACCAAGCCTTTTCCCAAAAAAGTTCAACTTTTATTAAGTACAGACCCTAAACGAAGGATTTCACTTCTTTCACGGGACACTTGGGCACGAATGGAGCGTTGAACATTGAAGTGTCTGCGACGTGTACGCTCCAACCAGCTTTTAGAACAACAATTATTTGATACATATTTCTCACAAACAAGGTCTCCTGTTAACAAATTTTAATATGTATCACAGCATAAATTGCGCCTATGTTGAAATGTGATTTATTTGGCAGATTGATTGTTAACGAACTTCAGCACATGATTCTAGAGTGCCAAGCGTTGAAATTCGTTATCAAAAAAAAATCTTCTTCCATAGAAAAGTACAATACCTATTCAGTCAAAATGTATGGAGCAGCAATTTTTTTAAATATCTGGTGATATATTTCAACGCATGGGTTTTCTGAATCATGCACTTCCATGGTAACAGTACCTATATGGTAGAAATGTTTAAAAATCTAGTTTTAGTTTTTCCAAAATCGAGATTTACCTTTGCATATGTAGCAATCATTGGTCAGGTCCCACAAGTTGAGATTTTGCCTTTAAAAACCACCCATCGTTTAAATAAACCAATCCATCGTTATACACACTTCTAATTGATCATAAACATAACAACTTCACGCCTGTAATCCCTGAAAGGTTAGGTAGAGCAGCACCTAAAGTACACCTACATTTTGCCAGTTATATTTAAGTCCTTTGGAATAGGGTCCTTTTTGCCATCAATTATTTGTGCCCACAAATCCAAACTCCGAGCTAGTACTGAAAAATTCCATATAAAATAAACCAATAACTCTAATCCTACTTCCTACTATCATAAACGCGAAAGTTTGTAAGTATGGATGGATGGATGTTTGTTACTCTTTCACGTAAAAACGGCTGAACGGATTTGGATGAAATTTGGCACACAGATAGATTATTACCTAGATTAACACATAGGATACTTTTTATCCCGGTAGTACGTTCCCGCGGGATTATTTCCGACTTCCACGCGGGCGAAGCCGCGGGCGGAAACTAGTATAATATAAAGGACCTCATGCTCAGCTGTAGTGCTTGCGACCACTCGACCAAAGAGGCAGCACCACAATTGACCATAAACATCTACATAAAACTTGTGGTCACATAGAAGAGCTATTTGATTATATAGCCCGCAACCGTAACGTACGTCGAACATGCTACGGGCAATTTATTGCTGTTTGAACTCGCTGATACGGTTGAATAATCTGACTGCTGGCCTGATAGCTATTTTTCATTTTTGTGGAAAAACATGCGATGATTTTTCGTAGAATTTAACTTAACCCTTTAATGGCCAAATGTAAATTAAAAACGTTACTGTTTCAAATGATTTATTTTTAAAATGAGTGAAGTATTAATACAAAAAGGCAAAAAATGGTTATTATTTTTGTTGGGATGGGATGTTCGTAGTACACATGTAGAAATCAACATAAAAGGCAGCTAAAATAAAATAAAAACACGGTAAATGATTATAATTATTATAAACAATAATATATCTCATATTTTGCACATAACATAATATTTACACACTGAATAAAAAAAATTATGATGATAGAAAAGACTTATCAGCTGAAAGACGTCCATTGCTGGAAATAGGCCCCCAAGCTCCGCTATTTCGACCCGTTCTGTGCTTCCTGCATCCATTGAATTCCTGTGGCCTTCACAAGATCCACCTTGTGGGAGGCCTTACAACTTTACGTCTTCCGGTACGCGGTCGCCACTCCAGAACCTTTCGGCTCCATCGGACATCTGTTCTGCGACCAATGTGCTCTGCCCACTAGCCTAAGTTTGGCAATTCTTCGGGCTATGTCGGTTACTTTGGTTCTCCTGTGGATCTCATGTATCCTAATACACTGTAGGTATTTGATTTATAAATAAAGTATAACGTAGAATGAAAATGTGAGGTGTTGCTAAAAGACATAGGACAATACAGAAAGACTAATATAATTTTCACTGAAAAATAAGTGAATACGAAGCCATAAACATGTTGAAAATCTTTATGTAATTACAAAGCGTAGCGTACAAAATATTTGCTCCAAGCAAACGACAAACATTGCTACCAAACTGTTGCCGCACTGCTTGCCTTACAGAATAACCCTCATAAATAGTCCTATGAAATGCCTCTGCGACAAACTAAACTGTTTTCCTTGTAAGTAATCTTTCTTTGTTTGCTCCATTTGATTCGTATTCCTGTTATTTGCAGTTAGTAAATTGGCGAACATTGAAAACAGAAAAAGTTGGCATATGTTTGTAGTTATGTTCGAAAAAAATAGTCAGGTACTACCCCGCCCTTTTCCCAACTATATTGGGGTCGATTTCTAGTCTCAATCAACTCAGCCTATCGCAGTCCACTGCTGGACATAGACCTCTCCCAGGCTGCGCCACAACACTCTATCCTCTGCCTCCCGCATCCAGTCTGTCCCAGCCACCTTTTTAAGGTCGTCGGTCCATCTAGCTGGGGGGCGTCCCACACTACGTTTGCCGATACGCAGTCTCCACTCGAGGAGTCGTCTGCTCCACCATCCATCGGTCCTTCGACAAACATGGCCAGCCCACTGCCACTTCAGCTTGCTCACTCTACAAGCTATGTCGGTGGCTCCGGATGCAATAGAATACCAGTATTTTCAATGGAGCGACTGCTTATCTGACTTCCACACTCCAGTAACTAGGTGATACGATACTCTTTGGTAAGACTGGTTGTTAAACATTCGGGCTGCTGACGAACCGTATTGACTGTCCGTGTAACGTTCGAGAATCAGATTCAACTTGACACTGACCGCAAAATGGCGAAAAACGTAAGAAAATATGAATTGTGTGTGCTACTTTGCCGCATCCTCCTTAAGTGTCGTCACTCGAGAAGACCCTCTTCCCCCTCCACTGGTAAAAATAATAATAATGATCAGTCTGTATGGTCCCACTGCAGGGAAAACTAACTCGATCCTGGGCCAATATGGGCCAATTCCTCATGTTAATGTCAAGTTAGTCCCGCCATCTACGCCTGGGTCTTCCGCGATGCAGGTGGACTTGGTCAGGGATCAGCCAAAAACATAACGTGAAAAAATGATCGAAACCTCACAAGGATATAGAAGAAAATTGCAGCCGTTACCATATTAGAAAGCGATACAGAGTTAAAAAAATCAATAACAAATTATAAAGCGGAAGCTGAGGAAATTTAATAAAAACATAATGAATTGCCGGCGAAACGTCCCTTTTTCATAACATCCTTTTCATTATTATGCTGACTTCTGAAAAATAAACGCAAAAATTTACTCCACAAAGGGCGACCAGTAACGATAATAATTACAACAAACAATATTCAATCTATTCGAAATTTTGGACAGACGGCGTATCGTTTTCTCGTCGGCAATTCGTAAATTCACCCCCCGGGCTAATTTGGACAACTTGGCCAACTTATTACAAGTTAAATTGAAAGACCTGCGCCTATCCTGCACAGAGGGCAATTTAAGATGGAAAACTTTGTACTTACAAGGCAAACTTGCAACCAATTTTTTCGTAATATTTTTCACCGCAATCTTTCTAGAATTGTCTTTAATTTATACTTTTGCTGTGGAACAAAATGTTAGGAGTTTTACTGCGCTCGAGAAAATATTTTGCATCCCTGCTTGTGGTGGAAAAACAAAATTAATTCTGTTTGTTCAGGTGTATTTTATTTCAAGTGGCCGTTTTAAATAAATGCGAGTGGGTAAAGTTCATTCAATTAGCATTTTGTATAAATTAATGAGTTTTCTTTTTAACCGACTTCAAAAAGGAGGAGGTTATCAATTCGTCGGAACCTTTTTTTTTTTTTGTTTTTTTTTTTTTTTTTTATGTATGTTCCCCGATTACTCGAAGATGGCTGGACCGATTTGGATTTTGTTTTTTTTGTTTGAAAGGGTATACTTCCCAGGTGGTCCCATGATCATCAAGTTAGGATCTGATGATGGGATCCTGGAGAAATAGAGAGAACTCTTCAAATTTTATAGGCACACAAAGCAATTTAGGTATTTTTTGGAAGAGTACTTTTTCGGAGTGGTTCCATTTCAATTTGGTGAAGATCTGATGAAGAACTTTGGAGATAGGCAACGGAACTCCTCAATAAATGATAGCAAATGGACTGGGATTGCTGAAATCTCATCTCTGTCTATTGCTTACACCAGTTCATAACATAACATCACGCCGGTATTCTGTGAAGGGGTAAGCACATGTGAACCACTAAAAAGTGAAAAATAAAAACTTTTTCCAAAAAAAAACAACCGACTTCCAAAAAAACACTACAAAGTGAAAAATAACTTTAATTTCGGAAGGCGGTGACAAAAAATTCAAATACAGCTCCAAAGACACCGACTTCCGAAATTAAAGTTATTTTTCACTTTGTAGTGTTTTTTTGGAAGTCGGTTGTTTTTTTTTGGAAAAAGTTTTGAAAGCTGACTTTGTTGCGGCTTTTGAACGCTTTTACAAAACAGTTTCTGATGAGAGCAACCATATACAGAATCAAATTAAATTAGCTAGCAGAACACCACAGACATGATTGTATCGATATGTTAACATGATGATTAAACAAAAAATAATAATTTGCTAACTTTATTGTGTGCAAATATCAGATTAAAAAACTGATTTTTAAACTGATATTTCAAGTTTTATGCTGTAATATTCACAGACTTGATAAGTAGCGATATCTAAAAACGATGAAACAAAATAAAACAGATTTTCTCTACTCATGCTTCAAGTAACAATACCACCAGCGAGCAAAAAAAAAAACATTTTTTTTTATTTCACCGTTTTTACATATTGATACCCATCACATCTGAGTTTCACCAGCTAATTTAATTTGACCCTGTTTATCAGATTAATAACCAAACACTGACCGTTATTTATAAACGCTGCTTAAAGTTAAGTAATGATTAGCGACTGATTAACCATACATTTTTGACGTTTAAACATCTCTTAAGTTTAATCATCGTTTATGAATACGCCCCTAAGTCCCAGTTTCCAAAGATGACTTAACATAACCAACAAAACACCTTAATCAGAATCAACCCAATAATACTCATGCACTATTCATCAGCTATAAGACAACAGTACAGTACCTACTGCATTAATTATCCGGGGACCTTCCTCATTTCTAAGAGTAACGACCGCCTAATCAATAACCTTCATCGAAGGACGTTGGTCACTAGCGTCCCCAAAATTGAAACTTCGTCACCAGACTTGAGACGTATCACATTTAAAAGGTCTTAGCTTACTAATCATTCTTTACTATGGCGACGACTGTTAAAAGTATGAGGTTTTCAGAACAAAATACGAAAATTTTATGGTACAACTGTAGTACAAAATATGTTTAATAATTAAAAAATAACTGAAAATCCTAATTGTTTTTACTTAGGTACTTCATATCGTATTTTATTTTTAATGAAACAACATATTAACGCTTGTATACCCCGTTGGTGTTGGTAGAGATTGTGCACTTCCAACCCGTTAGACAAATGAAACTGAAAGACGACTTTTTTCAGGAAACCCGCCTAGCCCGTAACGGAAAATATGAGACAAAAATGAAGTCTGTTGGATAAAAATAAATTGGTCACGAGTTCATAGTCGCTTGCCCATCGTCCTTTGTTGGATAAACGAAAGTCAGCAGTAGGTAGGTCCTGTATTTACAATGCATAGATACTAAGCGCCCGTCGTCGGCATATTTGCATATTACAAGCGACAGTACACCTTGCGGTCAGCAGTTGTGGGTTAATAGCTTTAACGCGCGCCCGCATTCGAGGGTTGTATAATTTTTAGTGTTCTATACCTATACAGTCACGAGCATTAATATGTATACACGTAGCCAAATTCAAAAGCGATTTTCTCTCAAATAAAGATTGCGTTCCAAAATTTATTTTCTTACTTACATAAAATTATATCAGTACAAGAGGTGCAAATCAATTTTAAAAGTTGGTAAGCGTATTCATATTAGTGCCACCTCGTGACTGTACAGGTGGAACTGTTATTAAAGTATTTTTGGAATAGCATCGGTTCTTCTCGAGCCAACCGTTATTGAAGTATTTTTGCATTTGTTTGGAGTATTATTTTCTATAAATTTACTGGGTATAAGAGAATACACACCGACCCGATCGGACTCATTATTTCTCAAAAATGTACCTGTTCAATTTCATAACAATATTTCGTTGTTCAAATACGCATTATTATGTAAGTACTTTAAAAAGAACTGGTACCTAAAATTCTGGCAACACTGTTAAATTACAATGCCAGTTCATTAGACATGCAACACTTTTATGAATCGGCTTCTGTTTACCAGATGTGGTTCCTTTTAATTACTATAAGCTCACATAGGGAAGGTTTGATCTAACACTTATTCTTTTAATTTATTTCCCCTTTTACGGATAATTTTGGGAAAGTAATTTGATTTCGTGAATGATTTTTGTAAATTTTTATCAATTACGAATTAAAAGAAATTGAATGGCATTAGATTTGCCAAGTTGAAAGCTCGAAATAATAATTTGATTTTCTAAGGCGTGCTAGCAACTTGTTCGGGTCGCTTGCCGATACGCGGTCTCCACTCCAGGAGTCATTTGCTCCACCGGTCATCCGTTCTTCAACAAACATGGCCAATATCCATAATCCAATATATGTTTGGGAAAAGCCGCTTGACTTAGCTCGAACTGTGCCGAGCCGACCCAAACATGATTCAGTAAGAGTAGATGGCCAAATGGAGTTAACCAGTGAAATAAATCCGAATATGTGTGTGACATCACATATTCAGCTTCATTCGGCACCCAAAAATAAACAATTTTAGGCTTTAGAGGAGCACCTCTAAAGACTAAAATTGTTTTTTCTTGGGCTATGTGTGTCTTTTAACTGATGGAGATGAATTTCATATTATTATGAAATATAAGAATAAACACTTACTATGTTGCAGTGACACCGGGGACTGTGAACCAAGTCCTTCGATTTAAGTCTCATACAATATTCAACCGATTACCTACGCTTAGACAAAAATACGCTCAGACTCACCCTTCTATTTACATATACTTTTTAAAGCCTCTATATAAGATATTCTCATCTGTTTTTTTATACACCTATGATAAAGTTTACTATCTGCCTCATCCTGAGACTCATATACTCGAGTATAATTTATACCGGTATCGATACTCTCTCAGATACCGATATACGAATACAATAACTCCCCTGTGTGATCAGGTAATGAAGTCGGTTCACTCACTTGAATTCTCACAACCACTATAACTTTCTCATTTATGGGAAGAATTATTTTCTTGTTTTCAAGTATCACGAGATACCGTCTTACAATTTTATGTAGTATAAACTGTGTGTCTTATACTGTGTGACTCGTAGCTTTAAGTATATATTTCATTCTAACTTTTGCCAGCGGCTTCGCCCGCGTGAATTTCGAAAATTATCCCCCAGGAACGTACTACCGGACTAAAAAGTACCCTATGTATTAATCCAGGTTATAAACTATCTGTGTGCGAAATTTCATCCAAATGCGTTCAGCCATTTTTGCGTGATTGAGTAATAAACATCTAAATATCTAAACATACAAACTTTGAAATTTAGTCTATTAGTAGGACAAAATATATAGTTACAGCTACATAATACACATGATGTAGATTGATTGTTTGAATACATGTAGCGAAGTGTTGCTACGAATTAACGTAGGCGATGACGTTACTGCTACGAGGTACGCCGATGACACATCTCGTAGCAGACAATTGCTACGAGAAGTGTCATTTTGATTAATGTCGTTGAAATGCGACTTTTTCAACAGTACTTACTACTCATTTTCAAACCTATTTAATTTACAATAGTGTAAACTTGATATTGGTTTTTAAGTGGCAAATACAAACTCAAACGCAAAATATTTATTTCAATTAAACCATTTACATGCACTTTTGAATCGTCAAAGAGTTGGTCAGTCTGAAAGGTGAAGTTAGGTGCATCAATCGGAATCAAGGAATCTGCTTTTGGAATAGTCAGATGAATAAACTATACAGCTTTTACTGTTTTAATCTGCAGACAACTGGTGAAATCTGGGTGTACTTTAAATATACCTCTGCCAAACCTATCGGGCAAACAAGGCTTGATATTATGATAAGTTATATCGAGAGATTCGGAATCCAGGTATTTACGAATTTGATGAATAAACTTAGCAAAAATGTCACAGAGAATACTAATAGTGGATTAAGTGTGAACGGAGTAATTATTGTCCCCAAAGGAAATCTTACTTCCGAACATAAGTACAAAGATAGTACAGTCTACCGCATGTCCGTGTAAACAATTTGAGGTGGACAACGTCTTTTTTTCATAACAGTATGGTGGTTTTCGCAGTGAAAGTGTTACGACTACATGCAGTTGATCGTACATTAGCTAGGCGAACAAAATGTTGATTGTTGTTGGATTTTTCTGTTCAAATATACCTTTATTTGTTTTTCTCAGCACGTATACACTATACAACAAATTAAAGGCAACAAATGATTGGATTTAACCTTCTAGATTTGTTAAGTACTGTAGATATAATAAAAAAAGATAGTACATACGTATGTATCTTTTTTTATGTCCTGTATGGTTTTTTACCCGACTACGGCATAGCAAAAAGAAAAGAGGAAGAAGGAAGTTATGAGGACTGCTAAATAACTACTCATAATTTGACAAATGAGGTATCGTTGGAACCGTCTTCATCGTCCGCTGGTTACAGGCTATATGACGTCACATTAAATTGAATTGCATAACTACGACTACAGCTCTCAGATGAGAATACTTTCTTGTTTAGTACTTTTAAGAGCGTGATCTTTCAGTAGTCGGGGTTTCAAATAAAATAATATAAATTATAAGTTCGAAAATAAATTATTTTAACAAAGAGATGAAAAGTTAAATCTTTTCGTAGGTAGTTAATTTCAAAAGTAATAAAATAAACCAAACACAGCCTCTATATAATTCACTTTGATTGCCCTCTCAAACGATCGTAACTCGAAATAGGTCAAGAGAACGCACTCCCCTTAAGAATCCATTGTAATTGAATACGATCACAAAGAAAACCGAATAAAAATAAAAAAAGGAAGCCAGCAAGTCGTTTTATAAAGGCGGTATCAGACAAAATTGTCGCAACGACGCGCAAGAGAATAAACAGAGGTCCGATAATGAAGCTACTTTACAAATAAATAAATAAAAAAGAACGTAGGTAATCCTTAGTCGGATGGGGGCAGCCCTCTGTGGGTAAACACCATTACCGTTCTCCGCCTTTATAACCGCCAAGATAAGATGAATAGAGGCTGCGGCCGTAAAAATAGATATCGAGTGTTTTGCTTATCATGCGTTAGCCGTGCGGGCGAAAATTTAAAAGGTCGTGTGGTAGGGCTCTTAAAACAGTGGGCTGGTTTTATGTTTATTAGCTAGATTTTTGGGGTTTGTAGCTAAGTGATAACTGCCACATGAAGTGACTGATCAGGTTAAGCTACGCTTGCCGCGGTTGGTGCGTGGATGGGTGACCATCTTAATATACCAAGACCATCTTAATATACCCTCCGTGCCTCGGTAAGCACGTTAAGCCGTGCGTTGCGGTTGTCATTTGTGTATCTTTGACAGTCGTTACGGGTCGTCAGAATCCTGAAAATCTCCAGTTTTACTGGGTATCGTGTTACCCAGTAACTGGGTTGTGGAGGTCGCTCTATGTAACATACAGATAAAGAAAGAAAGAAAAATGCGTTTATTGGCATTACAGCTTATAAACACGCACACACAAACAGGTGTAGGAGTATAGCTAAGCATGAGGCCCTGGGTTCAATTCCCTGGTCTGGCAAAGTTTTATTGGCTTATTCTATCTGGAATTTATCATTAGCATCCTGGATTTGTACCTGATTGATGGCAATAGGCTCGCACTCGACATTACCATACGTGGCAAATTGTGAGTGGACTATACGTACACCTCTACCTAACCCTTCAGGAATTACAGGCGTGATCATCATCATCATATCAGCCGAAAGACGTCCACTGCTGGACATAGATCTCCCCCAAAAGTGGGGTTTTGCCATAATCGCCACGCTTGGCAGGCGGGTTGGCGATCGCAGTATGGTGGTCAATTGCATAGAGAACGCTGCTGCCCATTCTCTAGTAAGTCCCTTAGTCGCCTTCTACGACACCCATGGGAGGAAATGGGATACTGCTATTCTTTTACGTCCGGCACCACACGGAACAGGCGTGACATTTTGTTTAGTATATATTAATAAGACTCTTGATCGCTTTTAAAATAGGCTACACAGAACAGCTGGCAGATATTTTAAAATAAATTTTAGTTGACACACAATTTGATAAAGGGGACGCTTGGCAGGCGGGTTGGCGATCGCAGTATGGTGGTCAATTGCATAGAGAACGCTGCTGCCCATTCTCTAGTAAGTCCCTTAGTCGCCTTCTACGACACCCATGGGAGGAAATGGGATACTGCTATTCTTTTACGTCCGGCACCACACGGAACAGGCGTGACATTTTGTTTAGTATATATTAATAAGACTCTTGATCGCTTTTAAAATAGGCTACACAGAACAGCTGGCAGATATTTTAAAATAAATTTTAGTTGACACACAATTTGATAAAAGGGACGCTTGGCAGGCGGGTTGGCGATCGCAGTATGGTGGTCAATTGCATAGAGAACGCTGCTGCCCATTCTCTAGTAAGTCCCATAGTCGCCTTCTACGACACCCACGGGAAGAACTGGGATACTGATATTCTTTTAAGTCCGGCACGACACGGAACCGTCCGAACACAGAACAGCTGGAAGATATTTTCAAATAAATTTTAGTTTACACACATTTCGAAAAAGTATGTTTAAGATGACGTCATATACCCTTATATACCTATACTCTCCTTCATAAAAATAAGATTCCTCTTTGTCGTTTATTGCAATTAGAGGATTAATACGGTGGATTATCTCGCCTCAGGATTTTTTAAAATCATAAACCAACCTTTTTATGCCAAATTAATGTTGAAAAAAATGACGCTCGCGTTTTAATATAGATAACTATCATTTTCCAGCGGCTTCACCCGCGTGGAGGTCGGTGTATTACACTTATAAACCTTCCTCTTGAATCACTCAGTCTATTGATAAAAACCGCATTAAAATCCGTTGCATAGTTTAAAAGACCTAAGCGTACAGACACGAAAAGCGACTTTGTTTTATACTAAGCCAAAAAGCTTAGCCGGACAAATTCCAAAATTCCACCCACTTTAGCAGACAACAGAAATTCTAATACTGAAAATCAGCGGCTTGTATTGACAGAGGTAGCTACTGTAGGCAGGTAGGTACTCTCCTTCAAACAAAACGTAGAGGATCTATTGTGCCCGACTGACGCGATCTGTTTGTCGGCAAACATCGTGTTCTGTCTCAATACATGAGCTGGGCTGTTGGGAATATCACAATTTGCTTTTGACGATTGCTTCTTATTATTTTGGAATACTAGTAAAGAAAAGAAAGAAAGAAAAGGTATTTATTGTGACTCGCACAGGAAGATCACATACTAAAATAAACACAATGGTACAAAAATTATAAAAAACAAATTTCTCGGAAGAACAAAAATATTTAAAAAATAAATAAAACAGAAAGACCTGCACGAGGCCAAAAGGCTCCTACCTCAGCATGATGCTGCAACATTTAAAAAGTGTCGCAGCGCTGATATTCTGATAAGTAAGTTCGTAAGTATTATGAAATGAATTAATTACTATACCTATACAGCCTTTATCAGAAATGTGTTTCATATTTATGGGTGTGGTACAGACCATCAAACTTTCTTCATGGGACCAACATCATAAACAAAAAAAATATTTTTTTTCAAATCAGACTGGAAGTTCCAGAGATTACCCCCTACATACAAACTTACAAACAATCCATTCGTTAACGAATTCATTTATTTATTTATTTTATTTTAAATAGAACGGCCGAAGCCAATTACACTATTTAAACATATCAATATGCACATTACAATCTATTTATCACACTCATGCATTCTTCTCACAAAAATTCAAAAATTCTAACAGCATCATCTTCCATTCATCCACAAACATATCGAGATTTGTATTCGAGTTCAGGAGAGCGTTAATAGCGGTTAATGTCCGAGGATTAGGTGACTTGGAGTGTGCAACAGTATTCATGATCACATTGTGTTGTTATTAGCCTTGCCCATCTTCGCCTACTTAAACCCTAGTAGTCTTCCACGATACTCACAGGTGGAAACCCAGTAAGTATCCTGTCTTCTGCCGGAACAACACGGTATTAATTTTACCGTCTTTTAATGTCAACATCATCTGCTTCAGACTTTCGGGCTTCTGATGACCCGTAGCGACTGTTAAAGATTGAATTTTTCGATCTTTTAATTTACACCCGAATAAATCAAAGCGTGGCCGTAAATCATTTAATTATTTGTTGTACATCCCAATTCCATTAAATTCGTACCAATTATGTAATTCAGCGAAAAGGAACAAACGTGTGAAACGACGTTTCCAATTAATTTAAAATTAATTTTCACTCGGAAAAGTGTGTCACATTTTTCGTCAATGATTTAATTTCCAATCAGACGGATAAACGGCGCGGTACAATCGCGCACAAACTTTTTATCGAAACATTGTAGGTTCTATTGTGGATTCTGTGCAGTGGAAACTTCATAACAAAGGAACGACGAACATTCCCCTCTATACAAAATTGTGGTAACAAAAGAGGTGAGATTCGGATTTCTGCGTCGGGTTTATACGCTTTGTTCTCAACTCCCACTTTGTGAAATATTTACATGTGACTGTTAATTTAAAGGGGTTGATGTTTATCGTTGGGGCTCCAAATGTTTAGTAACATACTGTAGCATAGTGGGTCATATCGTATTTCAAGTTGGCCGGTCAATTATTGTTAGGGATCGGTTTAATTAAGGAGTTGTGTTCGATAACTCGCACAATAGAACAATATTACTATTCTTGTGTGTCTGCCGTGTAACCTGCATTCCAGAATCAGGTTACCAAGTGTCATTGTACGCAATATTGGAAACACGCGTTCACGTGAGTCGGCTACCGAATTACGTAACCAAATTTGATGTAGGAAGTGCTTCCAGTGAGGTATTTGCCTTGTATCAGAGACCAGTACATAGGCATTGGGTGAAGCATAATATAATTTTATTGGTCTACTCTACCATGTTATATTTCGGCAACCCAGTTAGGTTGCCGGCAGTAGGTACGTGAAAAATGTTTTGAGCACAGGCCTCTTTTCAAAAAAAGGAACTTGCTAGGT
The DNA here is from genome assembly GCA_947359405.1 of Antitype chi. NCBI lineage: Eukaryota > Metazoa > Arthropoda > Insecta > Lepidoptera > Noctuidae > Antitype > Antitype chi. The sequence continues at coordinate 17,292,182 of OX375812.1, forward strand.
CACTCGGCCATAAGATCTGAGCGGCCTATAATAAAGAAAAGGCAGGTATTAAAGGTACATATATCATTCTACGTTTCATTACACATTATTCTTTTATTGTTTTATATTTTTCCGCAGTTACGAGTCCTTTACAACTGTAGCGGTTACAAAACAAGCCTACTGGGTGTATTTTTATGTAGAACCTCTTATGTTGTTGTTATTTTCAGTATAAGAATTCCCTTTCCTTGGGCAATCCAATATTTTGTTCCTGCTTTAAGAGGCCGTACACGAAAGTTTGTCGATTTCACTTATTCTTTTTTATTGTCATAGGTATTGTGTAAAACACTGTGCTTCTGTTATTTTGCAAGTCTGGTGTTTTGCAAATCTAGTATTTTGAGAATCTGGTATTATGCTCTGGACTCTCGCTCCGTACCATAGCCTGGACCAGGGCCAGACGCGAGCGATCACCACCGCGGATCGCCTCCACAAAGACACGGTGGTGCTCCGCCCAAGCCGGGGAGACCTCCTTACCGCCGCAATTGTGGCGTGCCCAGAGCTCATTCATTAGATCATTATTGAAATGGTCTTTCATATAGTGCATTAAAACTTATAGAACTTACGTATTTTAACTGTAACACCGCGTCTATAAAATCATGTAAATCAGCGAAATCGTAAAAATTTCTTTTAGGTAGGGCCGCTTAAGTCAAACCGGTATTTATAGTGTTAAAGATAAAGTGAAACTACTTCATTATGAGCAGTCTTTGAGCCACACCTTACTTCAGGAAATTAAACCAAGGGTCTAGTTTGAATAGCAAATTCGAGATCTGCTTTAGTGAATTCAACTCTTAAGCATATACAAAACTTGCGGTAGTAGTACTTAAGTAGGGATTTCACAGCAATTTCAAACACAGATGATACGTTGGCCTGCAATTCCTTAAACTTTGTACAAACGTCGCGTCGTTCAACTTATGGTGATCTTGTATTTTTATTATATCTTTCTCTCACTGCATTCCGCGAAGAATGACAAGGACCGAATAAAGTGTTTGTATGTCGAATAAAATCGTCAAGTTTTCAAAATTAGAACACCAACCTGGCTGAACAGAAGAACCATCTACAAACAACAGAGTACAGAAAAAAACACATAAACATAAAAACTAGCACGGAAACTAGAAGTACCGAAATGCATCAACTGTAGGGCTCTCGGCTGCCAAGTGGCCGTACCGTGGCCCACAAACATACCGACGTACTGTCATACCAATACCACCACCATGTCTATACCGCACTCCTGCAATCAAAGAGAGAGCTTTTAGTATACCGCAAGTTTGTCTCTTTGTTCTGTCAGCTTGCAAAGTTGCCGCGTTTTGTGAGGATTCGATTTGGGTAGAGAAAAGCCGGGTTTCTTTTGAATTATGTTTAACTGAAGACGTCTTTGTAAGACATTTTGTGAGATATAAGCCAAATGGGTCTTTTACGTGGTTTAGACACATAACTTTACTGATAGATTCGTACGCTGGAAAGACACTCAGTCGGTTATTTTGCTAAAGTCAAAGAATTATTTTAGCTACAATTTTTTATTACAAATAGAAGTATCACTAAAGAATTACACTGCTGATAAGTTAACAGTAGAGTCTGAACTAAAATAGTTATTAAATTATGAATTTTCACAATTATAACAACGCATAATTAAGTAACTTAAAGATAAATTAGCTTCCGCCCGCGGCTTCGCCCGCGTGAAAGTTGGAAATTATCCCGCGGAAACGTACTACCAGGATAAACGTATCCTATGTGTTAATCTAGGTTATAATCTATATGTGTGCCAAATTTCATCCAAATCCGTTCAGCCGTTTTTGCGTGAAAGAGTAAAAAACATCCATACATACATATGTATTGTTTATTGTTAATTAAAACGGTAACACCAATTACATTAATTAACATAGAGGTTGAGTACTTAACAAACATATTACAAATACTAACATATAATAGAGGACAACTTAGCATACTTTCTCTCGCATGTTTATGTAAATATAAACAAATATAATATAAATATAATATTTATGCAATGCTGCCAGTCTTCTGGGCACGTTTCCTGATGACAGCGATGCGGAGGAATACTTCGACGCCTAAGTGTCCTTTTGTTTTTGTATTTATTTTGTATATCGTAGTTTTAATTATTAATTACTTTTCTTTATGCGTTTGTGTTGATATTAATAAAAGTTTCTTAGTTTCTTATATTTATGTAAGGATGAGAAAGCTTCCAGCCAATAAAATTTATCAAATTAGTGAACAAATTAAAGCATACATAGAACAAGAATGGTCATATATGACCACTTTGAACCAATTGATCTAATATGTAGGTGAATTAAGATGACTTACCTATTGTTTTTTCGTTTCACAACTTCTATCAATTTCTGTCATTGTTTGCCAGATTGTAAAACTATTTCGAAACAGGTCAATCGTTCAAATATTGTACCTACATAGATAAATTTAAATTTAACTAATAGGTAATCTTGACAGAAATGTACTCATGCACCGACTTCATTCCATTATAATTAATTTTGTAAACAACTTAATAATTACCATAATTTTGATGTTGAAGCTCTTTACCAGATACACGGATATTTTGCCACTGGAATGACGTTTGATAGGTTGGCGCTGACGTTAAATATTTGTGCAATGGAAAAGGCAACTTTGGCAGAATAGTCGACATCGGCTTTGCTTGCCATATGAAAAAATAGAATAGGAAAAGGCAACTGTCAAAATGGCGCTGTTGTAGCTAGTTCCCAAATTAAGCTAATTATACAAGGCGTGGTGGTTTTAATTATTTATTGCGAAAATAGTTGTTGTGAACCTCAATGCCCGGAAATTATAGTCTACCATTTTCATTCAAATAGAATTCGAGGTTATGTCCAAAACATTTTGTGGGCAGAGATTAGATACCTGGAAAAAAAATTAAGCTTTAAATTCTGGCTCTTTCATGTCGAATATATTTTTGGTTTTAAAATATTGAAATCACCGAAAATAACGAAATAGTGGAACAAAAATGAACTCATGAATGAACACGAAATTGTATGATTGAACGAAATGTCAAAATTGATAAGCCGTAACCTAGCTATGGACAATTGAACACGCCATCTACAATTAGCGTTGACCGACGTTCCCCATTGTTTTGTGAAATGTACCTACCTACATATGGAAAAACAAGATGGTGGCATTAATTCTGTTTTATTTCCGCGCAAGATGATCTTTGTAGATAAACCTGTATACGAGTTAAGATAATTGAAATCTCTCAGTTTTAAATCGAGATTCAAAATTCAACAACGTTCTAGAATACTCAAACACACGAAAATAATTGACAATCGCGTCGTTAAACATCGAAGCCAGATTTCTGAATTAATGAAGTGACGCTCTTGTCTTGCATGACTGGTTATTTTTATACCGGGGTTGCTAATAAACTAGAAAAAACACAATGATGAACCGCCCTATGCTCGTGGAATTCATCAGGTGTAGGTTCTCATAGCAATTTATGAGGGTCAAATTGAGGCCAGGTGGATATTTATAACCGATTTTTCCTTCGTACCATAAAGTGGTCTAAAGATATTTTTTTTTTCAATTAATCGGCACAAAAATAACAATAAATCTAACAATGATTATTTTGTGACTGAACTATATTAGTTTAAAAACAATGAGTATTTAAAGCTTCGAGTAGGTATTATTTTAGTACATAATTCAATTATTGTCATTATTGGGAATGTTTAATACGCTGAACTGAAATAGGTATACCATATTAATATTCTGATAAAATTTCAAACCTTAATAATTATTAATTGATTATCGCGATTTTGGGCACATATTTGTTTGTTGAAATAGTTTTGCTCTGATATGATTCAATTGAAATCCTAACAATAGGTTCCTGCATTATGAATATAAACCACGCCAGAACTGCGTAGGGGTGGGCTGATATACAGGGTCAAATTAATGTAGCTGGCAATACTTTATTCACGAGTTGGGTACCTACCATAATCAAATAGGTTTTTTTTTTAAATGTCATTGATGGCTGAAGGAACAAAGTTGGAATGTTTTTTTTTCATATCTTCAGTTTTCGATATCGATAGCCAACATGAAGGAAGTATTGCCAGCTAATTTAATTTGACCCTGTATACCAGTACCCACCCACATTCATCGTCAGTTATGTTTTAGTCCTATCTACTTAATAGGGAACTAGCCTGCTATTAATCGGACACAAATCTATATTCCATATTCCCCAGCTAAATGGACCGACGACTTTAAAAAGGTGGCTGGGACAGACTGGATGCAGAAGGCGGAGGATAGAGTGCTGTGGCGCAGCCTGGGAGAGGCCTATGTCCAGCAGTGGACTGCGATAGGCTGAGTTGATCGATTGATTGATTAAATTCCATATTCTAGACTAAGCTATTATTTAAAAACTCCCGATGGCAAGACCCAATAAAACCCTTTAACACACCAACCAACTTTGTGAGAAGAAAGAAAAAAATACTATACACCGTGACATTTTATTCGTCTAACAACGGTAGCCCAATTCATGTATCCAATGACTACTAATCATTTATATAAAAGAAAAGATATTTTTGAACATTAAATTGCATAATTTAAAAAAAAGATATATCATTCACTAAGACGCATGACGTAGTTTGAAACACCCTGTTATGGAGATGGAATTAATGATGGAATGTAATGGTAGGTAGGTAGATATCTTCTACCGTTTGATACGTAAACATTATTAACAGGGAGGATGTTTCATAATTCTAAAGCATTATTTATTTGTCTTTGTACCTATTATCTTAATTAATGGTAACAATGTTTTAATCACGCCTAGAGGTATTTTATGATAGATACATTGAGTAGACCGCCTTTGCAAGACGACTAAAATGTCACGGTGTATATGTTATCTGCCAAACCCAATTTCAGGCCAAACTAGTTTGTCCTAGGCCAAACAGACTTATCCTACGCGTGATATGTCGCAGCCAACTAGCTTAATTAGCCATTTTGTTAACAGCCTTTGGAAGTAACGCTCGCTCGGCTCGCGCGCTTTTGGTCACAGTTCTAACCTAACCTAACCTAACCCATTTAATCGGCGTGCCCCGGCTTAATAAACCAGTTTGGCCTAGGACAAACTAGTTTGGCCTGAAATCGGGTTTGGCCGGTAACATATACACAGTTCGTGAAACACATAAAATAAAAAGTGAAAATATTTTTTACCAAAAATAGTGTGTGCCTCGGGGATCGAACCCAGAACCCTACGTTCAGACCAACATGGTTGTTAATTCCGACTCACGCTGCAGTTAAAATTCATGACGTAACATGCACGAAGCGTATAATGAGTCCAAAATAATTTAAACTGAACAAATGTGATCGTCAGGCTGAAATTGAACATTTAACATGATATTCATTACACGTCATTGTCGAATTTACATGTTGAGTTGAAAAGTTTGAGGAATTTCTCAGTTCAAATTATATGGGTGTGTTTAACGTGTTTGTTGGTGATTCTACTTTTGTGGTTTTAGGGTTGGCATTTGGGAGAGTTAAAATAACTGAGTTTAAGTTAAAAATATTAAAAAATATTTAGGTATATGCAGAAGAATTGAGAACTTCCTCCTTTTTTTGAAGTCAGCTAAAAGTATTCCATTGCTTCAAAATTAATTTTGCTTGAGCCAATAAATCTTAACATCCCATTATAAACTTTTCCACTATAGATCAATTATTGATTATATTATTACTGCTGAATATTGGTAATCGAAATCTTTGCAAAACTCTGAAATATAAAACTTTTAATAAAATACCTTAACTTGTTCCTAATTTGGATGTGACCCAGTATTTAAAAAATATTAAACTGCAAAGTTAACAAAAATTAGATTACTTAACCCCGTATCATCTACCTACCCAGCGTTCTCAAAACTTTTTTAGGGGTCGGCTTCCAGTATAATCGGATGAAGCTGAATAACAGTATTTTACGTGCAGTAACTGCCTGTCTGACCTCCATAATCCAGTTACTGGGTAACACTATACCCCTTGGTATGATTGGTTGTAAGATTTTCGGGCTTCTGACGACCCGTAACGACTTTCAAAGATACACGAATGACAGCCGGGACGGCTTGACGTGCTTTATGAGGCACGTAGGGGTCTCGGTATGTAAAGATAGTCACCCATCCATTACCTAACCCCACACAGCCGGAAATATTTTCCATTCGTTATTGTGTTACAGTTCGTGAAAATTGAAGAAAATGTCCCACGGAAGGCGAGTAATGACGGTAATTTAATAAATGGGCGTGCGACAAGTTGTAAAGATTCTGATAAGTCACTATTATTAGAGGGTTGAAAGATTACATAATAATGACTGGCTTGTAAGTGATTACCGTAACTTCTTATCGATCGAGTTGACCTTTTTGTATAGAATGAAATAAACCACAGCGTGCAATGGCGACATTAATTTAGCACACGTATCCCCACACGTTTTCGTGTTTTCAATTTATGAATTTAGTTTAATTTCATCAAATGTTATAATGATTTATTTACAATTTTCTGAAATATTATCTCGAAGCAACATATACTCAAGGTGGAAGTTTGAGGTTTGCCCACGAAATTCAAATTTTCAATTCCATTGAATGCCTATTTCATTGTCATTAAATGGAATTGATTGTACTCAGAGGTTTGTATTCATGAGGCATTATATGCGTCCTCACGGCCTTCGTCGCCGCGGGAGACGCCCTGGGCGTCGGGAATCCCAGGCTGATTTCCTGGCCACCGTAGGCGCGGGCTTGCGGACGGCGAGTAAAGGGTAGCTCGCTGTCTGGTAAGGACCAAGCCCGGGTCGAAGGCGTGTTGTGTTCCACGCGCGCCTCAAAGAGATGTCAGCACCAACTGGTGGGGTCCGCAAGGGCCAATGCCTGCCAGGGGTGCGGGTGGTTCGAAAGAGATACCGTGGCCCCTGCCACACAGGCAACTGAGAGAACACGGGTAGGTTTTAGTCAGTAACAGTCTAACACGCCCTCCCGCTCCACCCAGAGCGGGAGAAGTTATTTGATGATTTACCACCCAAAAAAAAAAGAACCCCTTAGATACAAACTTAGCAGTTTTACCTCTTAGGGCTGACTTTACGAAAGACAGATATCTTTTATCCGTAGAATGAAATGGACATCTGGCAGTGTTAGTGTGGAAAAACTGACAAAAAATCAAAATTTATTTACAGAATAGGACTTGTTCAAAGTACAACATTTTGGTGAAATTGGCCCTTAATAATATAAGTATAGATTTTTAAACTTATCATTCAACTCAACTCAAAAGGCGTCAACCCTGCCTCCACACATCCGCCTACGCACTGCCGCAAGACAAAACCTTTGTACTTACATATACAATGACGTCACGCCATTCTCCGTGTGAGACAAGAACGCTACTCAAATATGACAGTTATGTTCATTTGAGAGTCCCAAGGTAGCGGGGAGAGGTATCCTTTTGGGACGTCAGAATTACAGGGTTGGACAGTACGTACGTATTTACAACATTTTCGACCATTTAAATAATTATTTACATACGAACTTTCAGGTGAGGACGCCATGTTTTATTAACGGTAGGTACTTATTCAGTTGTATGTAATTGCATTTTCCTTTGAAGCCGTGTTTACGAATAAAACGCTCGTTTAAGCTGAAACAAGCAAAATGTTTTAATTTACGTGTTTAATTGGTTAAATTTCATGTCAGTCATGCATTTACTGAAGTATTTACATTTGTCTATGTAAGTACCTTAAAATACTGACGAGGCAAGACTAAAGAAATAACAACCGTAAGAGTACGCAATAGATACAACTTATTCATAATTATTTTAATGATTATTGTTTGTTTACATTATCTGTCCTTAGTACAGCTTTGGTTTCAAACCTGTTTACAGAAGCCTTTTATGTCAAATATTGTTGAAAATTACAGATTTTCATGACGCCCTTTATGACGGAACCGCTTTCCTAGAAAACGAAAGCTTTAATAATCACCCACCATTTTATGCAGAATTTTTGCTGTGAAAAGCACATCTCCTCCAATGGTTCTATTTCATTGACACAACATAGCACTTGAATATTCTAAAACGTAGTTCACACTAAACTATTTACACCGTATTAATTATATAGAAGTCCCTGTATCAGTTCTTGTTACATCTAGGCTGCACTGCAGTGTTCCGCATAGTTGTACCTAATTGAGATAGTTCTCTGAGAATTCTCTATGAGGCCGTCAATACCTTTGAAACTGATACTGCCTTTATTGCGGCTGGTAGGTGTAGTGTCTATCAGGATAGGTAATTACCTGTCTCTGTGCACACCCTAGTGCACTGTAATATCTGCCGCGTCGAAGGCTAGTCTCCGTTAAGATTGACCGCCATGGCCGAATTACGTTCTGGAGGACTATTGTTATTATTAATTAGGATGATACCGTTGTTTGCAATTTTCTGTATTCTGCACCTCGTCATATTGAAAGTGACATTTACTTTGTTATTACGATTTGTAATGGTGGGTGGTGGATATAAATGATTTTATTTCTGTGAGTAGGTTTGTACTTTTACACGTCCATCATATTTTAAAAACTAGATGAGCTCGGCGTTTCTTTTCTCTCTGATCAGAGAAGAGAGGCCGAAACAAACTCAGAGGTCACAGTCTCTTTTAAAGCTCAGACATAGTTTTGGTCAGATCATGTGAAGACCATGTGGATTGTTGGTTGATTACTAGTCACCATTCCAAATTTTAGGTATTTAAAATCCAACTCTGAAGAGTTGGGACGCCGAACTTCGACGCGAATCTGTCCTAACGCCCAAGATAAGGTTGTGGTTGCCCGCAGTGCAGATTATTCCGATTGACTTAGTTTTCCTATTGTGTTGGCTCGCGCATTCCACGGCATCGAATACGCAAGATGCACCACTAAGTGTCAAAGGACATACAAATGACTATGTTTAATTGCTAAATAACATTACAATGCTTGCCGATGACATTTATTCTGTAAAATATTTCCACTACACAACTCTTTTCTAAAACTGAAAATATTGTTGATAACATCACTCAACACTAGAAAATTAAAAGCAAAGACGAAGAAAAGCGCCTCACCTAATCTTGTTATGTCAGATTCAAAATGGACGTCGCGTCGTCGGAAAAATTCCGTTGCTTTCCTCGGTACTGACGTGCCGCGAAAAATAAGCGAAGCTGAGTTATTGCTGCACGTCATTGAAAAATGGAGCGGCTATTAGTCGTAATCCTTTAAAACTGTAACAAGAACATATTGCTGAACACACAAAATGAGGTATTTTGATGGGAGTAATATGTTAACATTCTTGACGAGAATGGATTTTGTAGTAAAAGTCTGAATTGATGTTCACTGCGCATTTTAAGCATCAGTCCCTCTGTCAGTTACACGGCTAAATATCCAACAGATTTGGTCGCGTCGTGTCCGCATTAATACTACCAACTGTTCTAAAACACGTGACAAGGTAGTAGATATGCGTTATATGACAATTCCCTTTGCTTTTAACCGACTTACAAAAAAATAGGAGGTTATCTATTCAGTTGTGTTTTGTATTTATTTGTTTCCTTAGATCTCCGTCTTTAATAAGCCGATCTGACTAATTTTTATTTTGTTTGAAAGCGTATGTTTATAAAAAAAAAACCCATATAAATTTCGTTTAGTACTGATTAGTAGTTTTTGAGTTAGCTTCATTTAATACGTATTTTTTCAACTTACTGTATTTTGATGACTTTAGAATAACTTACTATCACTATTATTTTGTTAATAAGCAAGTATAGGTATTCGAATTTATATGGGATAGGTACCTTCCATACCTAAAAAGTGAAATAAAAACTGTTTTACAAAAATATAAATAAGACATTACAACGTGAAAAATTACTTTGATTCGGGCACTCGGTAGCAAAAAACGATAGTCCAAATGCAAAGACGCCGACTTTTTTGTAGTATTTTTTTTTCATAACTTTTAAGCCTGTATGCCAGTAACAGTATACAAGAAAAAAAAACGAAATATTGCATGAAAGACTGTGACAAATTTTCCCAAACTCAAACTCAAAACATTTATTTCAAATAAACCAATTACTTTTTGTGGTATTTTTATAATCAGTTAATGTCCAGCACCCCACGCTTTTTAATTGAATTAAATTATTTTCTCCTTTTTTAGTTTGGTTTTTAAAGCGTGTTTTTTAGTTTTTTAAACTATTATTTATTTTCAATTTTTTAGTTCTGCTAACTACAAAAACGTGTTTTTTTTCTCAATAATTTTTTAAACTATTGAATTGTCATCGGTCCTCGACAAGTTTACAAAGTTTCAATGAAATCTGACCGTTTAAAGTGGGTCAAAATCGCGCTCAAAGGAGTCGGTTACGTACAAACATACAAACAAACAAACAAACCAACAAACAAACCTACAAGTGAAGCTAATATAAAGCGTGTAAAAAAAACGAAATATTGCACGAAAGACTGTGACAAATTTTCCCAAACTCAAACCATTTATTTCAAATAAACCAATTACAGGCACTTTTGAATTGTCAACGTCGGTGAGTTAGAAACATGAAGCTAGTTGCCCATTCCAAAGCGAAGTTTAGGTACCTATGGTGAAGAACGGGCAAGAAACTCCATGGACACTCATTTAAAATCACGATTTTGTTACAAAAAGTTGGTTACATCATTATGTTGAAATTGTCAATGTGAGAACGATGTAAAAAGACGTGCACATTAAAAGCGTCCGTAATTAAAACAAAAATAAAATAACAATTCAGAAATTAAAAAAATTAAAATAAGTCGTGGGAGCTAAGAGATGACCAGTCCCTACTGGCGGCGCCCGTTCGTTACACCTAGAATATTACTATCACACTAAGCTATTCAAGCTAATTCCCCCTCGCTCTCACGATGCGATGCTCAGCTCGACGCGTATTTATTGTTTAGGCAATCAACTTGAAAGCGTTGCTACAACTTTCTGCCCTACATCACGTTGCAAAGTTGCGCGTTCCATCACGAACTTCGCTTTGTTTGTGATACAGCTCGTTTGTTTTTAGTTTCAAGAGGATATTTTTTCTTATGCATGAATGAGGATTCATAAGATTGTTGGAGATTAGATTACTTTAGAGATTGAAAGTTTTTTATCAGGACATATCATAACATGACGCTTGTATTAAGGTGCAGGTGTACCTACTTATAGTATAGCCACATTTGGTCAGTTATGTTTCAGTCCCATGTAATAGCGAGTGAGCTTAATGCCATCAACCTGGCATAAATCCAGTCAGGGCTGCTACTGAGAAATTTCACAGAGAAAACCCAATAACTCTTTGTCTGATCCGGGAATTGAACTCAGGACCCTCATGCACAGAATTAGCGCTGGCGACCACTAGACTTACGAGGCTAAAAATCTGGCCTGTTACTGGTGATTGGTAATTGAAGTTTGCTCTTTAATAAGTCGATTAAGTCTTTCAATAAAGTTAAAGAACTTCAAATTAAAATAAGCAGCAAACATCAAAAGCTACCTCTTGATAATCACAATTTAACAAAATGCAAATTGAGCTTAAATTTTTCTAGAAATTTAATTTAATAAACTGTCACATAAAATGTATATTTAAGATAGCAATTTATTCAACAAATATAAAAACCAAGTCTTCATCACCAAGTCAACAGCAAAGACTTAAGGAGACCCTAAGACGTTCGAACTTAAACTTTACAGGAGACACAAAGTAGATTTAAGTACGTACGTCAACACCTAACAAAGCTTTGGAGAACTTTCACCTGAACGTATTACAACCTTTTGTGAAAATATCTTCTTTCACAGACGTCTAGTGTTAAGCTAAAGATATAACTTTTATGTCCATCATCTTTATAAAAGGGTTGTAAAATTGTCCCTATACTTAGTCCTTTATGAAGGAAAATGCGCTCCAATATATAATGTTCTTTGTTAGACGTTCGATCAGAGAACTATAAAAAAATATCGTACAATTTGTTGGGAATACGGTGATCACTATCTTCATGGTAGGATTTGCTTAGTGGTAGACACAAATTAGGAATACCCAGCATCACAATTGCGTAAGGCATTTTTTACAATAATCCGAAAGATTTTGAAAGGAATTCCTAATCCATTGCTTCATTTGTTTGAAAAATTCGTCTGGTTATCAACGCAAATAACGCAATGAATGTGGCTGAACTATCAAAAATGCGAACGATTGTCATTGGATATGTGTTACGCAATTATCTTGCAAGTCTTCATTGAGTGAATATGTGATCACTTAATTTGCATAAATGGCATTATTATTTTTTGTCGTACCAACTATGAATATGAGTAGTATAACAGATGCATATTTTAGTCTCAACGTAAATTAGATTAAATTCTAATTTCAGACAGATCGATAAGTCTCTTGACTGCCGATAGTTCGTCCCTCATACCATACCTCATAGGTCTATTAATACCGGTAGGTATACTGATTTAATTATACGTGATGATTGGACGGACGACATTGTTGCCCTATCCGGCAATACCTGGATACCTGGCATGGCATAGGAGCGTGGGCATTGAAATTAGAAAATAGAGGCCGATGACTTGCAGTGAGTAAAATCTTGCTCCGGTTGACAAATGCGTGAAATGACTGGACAATTCCAGTGAAATCTGTGTGATTCTTTCCTCAAAAGACCATTTCAGACACCGACCTACCTGGTCATCAAATAATCTGACTAAGAAATTTTCCATTTAAAAGTATTTGTACAAACTAACAGAAATAAAATCATTAATCATGACGACAATAATTGGTTGGTTGGACAAAAGTCTCCGTCAAGACAAAAATAAGAAGTATTCATTTCTTAAAATCTTCACTCCTCTTCAGCCATTTTAAATGATTTCTATCACGAACCAATTTATTTATGAGCAATGCCAACTCTCATAACCCTTATTTTCAACACTGTCTATTTTCTATCGTAGCTAGTCTTAACAAGATTTCTCGTGTCCAATCTTTTGAAGATCACTTGGACAGCCAACGAAGGAGAACACAAGGGATCTCGGGCATTGTTTTATAACTCGGTACAAATTTAATCAAAAGAAAAAATTGACCTCTCCTGACCTCCCCACGTTTTGTATCAAGAAAATGCGAGTTTTCGCCGGCACAAGATTACGTTTGAGGAAGTTGTAATATCCTTTTAAAAGGATATGTCTTGACAAAACGCTTCTGAAGTTCGTTGTAAGTGATACTTTATTCATAGACTTTGTATTAAAGTCAAGTTAAATCATAAAACTCTTCTTTCTTGAACTAAACGAGAATAGCTCAAGCCTTGATGAAAAAAATTCAGTCAGGTATGCGTCAGAAGTATGTGTTTCTTGACAAGTGAACAGGTTTCAGTTACCTAAGCCTAGGAAAATATTTATGTTATTAAAATTACTCATCATAATCTATAGCTTGGGTCATTAAAGCCTATTTACCCAAGAACTTCTCAAGTCCCTAAAATCAGTCTAAGCAATACTATTTAACATATACTTGTGTACCTATTTTATTTAGATTAATGATACTTTTAACATATATTTTTTTCACTTACAACCAATGCACCTGCCATTTTATCTCTACACCACATTTGGTTAACTGGTATCAATACATAATTCCACCTTTCTATATAAATAAAAAGAAAAGTCCTGACTGACTGACTGACTCATCAACGCCCAGCCCAAACCCTTGAACCTAGAAAGCTGAAATTTTGCACAGAAGGCCCTTTACACACAGTTGCCCTTTATAATGTAGGCAACGAAGAAGGAAGGATTTTTCGAAATTCAACCCCTAAGGGAGTTAAATAGGGGATGAAAGTTCCGCGCGAGCGAAGCCACTGGCAGAAGCTAGTATTGTATATAAATTAAATCAAATACTCAAGCACAAATCTTTCTTTGTCTCCAGGTTGCAACAAGACATATTACGGTGACATTGGTCGTACCTATGAGCTGGAACTGCATCGGCCTCGCGAAGACCTGGTGCCTTACGTCTGTCTGCTCACCATCACAGCTGCTGGAGGGATCCATGGGGACTTGGTTCAGGTTAGTAACAAATTATATTGTGATTAAAAGATTTACTCTTCACCAAGGAACATATATACCACAATTGTCGTGGTGGACATACTTAATAAATTTATTTAAAACCGAACAAATTTACACCCGACAAAAATTATGAAATTTTCGCGGCCAGTTTTTTTGTTCTAAACCAGTCACAGATTAACAATTTAAAACACATAGTGCCACCTTGGCAAAAACCATGGAACTAAAACTCTCAACATTTTCGCAATGAAGATGGTCCACATTCCACAGATAATAGTATATTTACTGGCTGTTTGAATTTATCTATATCACATGAAGGAAATTAAAAAACGAATTACTTTTCACTCCCTAGAGACTAAAGTAGTCACTTTAGTCCCGCTTCGTAGGGCTATATTGGCGTACTTTTAGAGCATGAAAAGTGAAAAATAACATTCACGGTTTGCGCTATTGACGCCATATTTCTTTTGGTGACTATTAGCGTCGCAGTGGAAAAAAAAACTGAACTGAATTTGAATCACTTGGCTGAGCTTGGCCAGTCATCTTCAAAGGGCTGACTTTCAATACGCCAAATTGTTAAACGTTGAATGATTCTAGTTCAATTAACTATCGGCCTAGGCATCCAATTGGATGCCGGCGTTTATTGAACGGCCTAGGCGTCCAATTAGCTGGCTAATTTAACTAGATAGCTGCGACATATACATTTAACTGGGCTACAAAAAACTGAGCATTCCGTTTTACGGTGAATTCCGTTTGAGCAGCGCCTCAATGTAAGTTACTCACAACTTCAACAACTTTCTAAGCTACGTTGAACTTGTAAGCGATATGAACAGCTGCTATCAGCACGGTATTAATCACTCAGCGTAAAATTAAATTAAAAACCTCGTGAGAGTACTTGTTAATATTTACTCAGAACATTTTTACTTCGGTAACTAAGTCTTTCATCCCGTGAAAGCTGTTGTAATTAATTACATTGTGAGTGGCGGGTACCACTTTTGAATTTTCTGCTGCAGAATTTTATCATACGATAGGAGAATTTTTATTACAATACTAGCTTATGCCAGCGGTTTTGCCCGCGTGGTAGTCGGAAATTATTCCGTGGGAACGTACTACCGAAATAAAAAGTATCCTATGTGTTAATCCAGGCTATGAACTATCTGTGTGCCAAATTTCATACAAATCCGTTCACCCATTTTAGTGTGATTCAAAATCAAAATATTTTATTTCACATAAACCTGCATGGGCACTTATGAAACGTCAGAAGCTAGGTGCACGGTTCCAATTTGTCGCTTCCTATGGAGAAGAGCCGGTAAGAAATTCCACGGTTACTCTTTTAAAAATAATTGGCTTTTACAATGTTTTCAAATTACAGTGATGCCTGTCAATAAGTACCAGGTACTTAGAGGAATGAAAATACAGCATAGAAAATCGTCTACAAATCTAGTCTGTAAGGCCTACAACGTTCTCTCATTCACAATATGTAAAAGAATCTACCTATATATTAGGTCTTTACCTATGAAATTGCCGTTTTGCAGTACTGGCCATTTCAAATCAAAATAATTTTTGTTTGGGTAAGAATTCTAATTTCAAATTAATTTTATTTTAAAAACATGGATTTTTTTTTCCAAAAGTAGTCATTTGTTTATTGATTAGTGTTACATTTTCATCGCATTTCAATCTTTTTCGTCATCATGGATACGTAAAAAAATCGAGTAATTATGGAATATGAGTACCGTCGTGGCAGCAACGCGGCACAAGCGGCACGCAACATCAACGACGTTTACGGAGCTAACACTACAAACCAACGCACCACCTGTTATTGGTTTGCTCGCTTCCGTTCTGGAAATTTCGACCTGAAAAATGAACCTCGCGGTCGTCCGAAGACTTTGGTCGACAATGACGAATTAAAGGCGATTGTGGAAGCTGATGATACACAATCTACGGCTGAATTAGCAGCAGCTTTCGACGTTAGCGTCAAAACAATATTGGTCCATTTGCGTCAAATTGGCAAGGTAAAAAAGCTTGACAAATGGGTGCCCCACGAACTCAATGATCGTCAGCGCGAAGTACGCGTCGAGACGTGCCTTGCACTGCTCAACAGACACACAAATGAAGGAATTTTGAACCGCATTGTTACCTGCGATGAAAAATGGATTCTGTTTGATAACCGCAAGCGCTCAGCAAGTTGGTTGGATCCTGGTTCAGCACCTAAACAATGCCCTAAACGAAAACTTACCCCTAGAAAAGTGATGGTCACTGTTTGGTGGTCTAGCGCCGGTGTGATTCATCACAGCTTCTTACCAAACGGGGTGAGCATTTCTGCAGATGTGTACTGTGAAGAACTGAACACAATGATGGAGAAGCTGGCACATCTCCAACCAGCATTGGTCAATCGCTCGTCTCCGCTGCTCCTGCACGACAACGCGCGACCTCATACTGCACAGCAGACGGTCTCCAAGTTGCAAGAACTGGGGTTGGAAGCTCTCCGTCATCCGCCCTACTCACCAGACCTTGCGCCTACAGACTACTACTTTTTCCAGAATTTGGATACCTTCTTGGCGGGAAAAAAATTCAATACCCGAGAGGCAGTACAGAATGCCTTTGAAGAATTTGTTGCCTCCTGTCCAGCTGATTTCTTTAAGAAGGGCATCAATAAACTGCCATTGCGATGGCAAAGATGCATTGATTGCATGGGTGATTACTTCGATTAATACAAATAAAAAATACATGAAAAAAATTCGTTTAAATTTTTTCATACAAAACGGCAATTTCATAGGTAAAGACCTATTATAAAATGAACCTAAATGAACCAAGTGACATGATTTCTATGACAGGTACAGATTTCCATACAAATTGAGTAAGAAACATCCAAACATCTAAATATCCAAACATACCTACTTCACATTTATAATATTATACTATCTTCCGCCCGCGGCTTCACCCGCGTGGATGTCAGAAATTATAATATTAGTGGGATAAGTAGAATTTTCTAAAATCTCGCTGGGCTGGTCGCAAGTCGCTATTGCTGAGCATAGGGTCCTGGATTCAATTCCCGGTTCGAGCAAAGTGTTATTGAGTTATACCATCTGGAATTTTCTCAATAGCAGCCCAGAGTCGGGATTTGTGCCCGGTTGATGGCATCAGGCTCGCCCCCTGTTACATGGAACTTAGACGAATTGTATGTATTACTATGGGTACAACTCTGCCCAACCCTTCAGGGATAACAAGCGTGATGTTATGTTATATGTCTAAAATATGATTCATTTTCTAAAAATTAATATTGAGAAAAATATCGCAACATCTATTACACTTTTCATGGAACAGTTTTGTGATGTTGCACGGAAACGTAATTATGTGTTGGAACTTCAACTATTTTAATATTAAAGTTGCACACGATGTCGGAAGAAAATAGCACAAACTAACATTACATCTACATCTTCCTACCGTTGTCCTATTTTATTTAAAGAAAAAAAAATAGTTGACCATAGTACAAAATATTCACTCAAAAAGATATAACAGAAAAAACCTAAAATAGTATTGTGTGCCTCACGGCTGCTTGAAATAGGTCCAGTTCAGCATAAATGCCAGAATGCCTGATGCTGTTTTTTAACTGGATCCTGTGTTACTGTACTTTGGGGTCGGCGCCACACGTTTTTTCACGTCTTCTTCCATTCTCCCCGGTCAACCATCACACTATCGGTAACTCCCGAAAGACTACTCACTGTCCCTGACTCCTGGTCATCATAGTATGATGAATGATATGATAAAGAAGTTTTTCATATCATTCCTCATGTCATCCCTCCATGTTTCTTCATCATCATCATATCAGCCAAAAGACGTCCACTGCTGGACATAAGCCTCCCCCAAAAGGAGGGACACTTGACGCCTGCCACGCGTGGCAATCCCCAAACCGCCTAGGTTGGGGATCGCAGTATGGTGGTCAAATGCATAGAGAACGCTGCTGCCCATTCTCTAGTAAGTCCCTTAGTCGCCTTCTACGACATCCACGGGAAGAAATGGGATGGCATATTCCTTGCTTATTACCAAATTAAACAAACACACTCATCACCAAAGATACGAGAAAATATTAGACTGAGTTGTGTAAATTATAATTTATTTGAATATTGCAATCTTCATGGATTTAACAGCATAATGCACACACAAAGTGTATAATGTATCCGTTTACAACCCCTAACATAGAGTCAATCTGCCAAGCTTTTTCGCCACTATGTCGGGGTCGGCTTCCAGTCTAACCAGATGCAGATGAATACCAGTATTTAACATGGAGTGACTATCTATCTGAACTCCCGACCGACCCTTGCTCGTTGAAGCGCCAGCCCGCGCCGCAGCTGAGCCAGTAGAGTTAAACTCCCCATCTAATAATAATAATGCCAATATTTTGATCCAGCCTGTCCCCACTCGCTGTCCCCCTATCACTGACGCCCTGAGCCGAGGCCCGCACCCCACAGGGGTTGCCCTCAGCGTGCAGTCGCTTAGTATGTAATTTTAGTTTTTAAGCCCTGGCTGGAGGCGTTTAGTAAACTCTTAATAGCAGCCCCGGGAAAGCCCGTTTAAGTAGTCACGGCCTCTCAAGGTCAACTACGAGATGCCCAAAAAAAAAAACTATCTGAACTCCACACCCCAGTTACTGAATAATTCGATACCGCTTGGTAAGACTAGTATTCTGACGACCCGTCACGACTGTCAAAGATCCACGAATGGCAGTCAGGACAGGCATAATGTGCTTTCCGACGCACTCATCATCAAACATATGGGTAAACCTTGGGTAGAGTGGTGTTAATCATAATTTCTTTGAATATTGCGTGCTAATCTTCGTGGATAGCCTATTTCCTATTATATGTGAAAGTTAGTATTTGGTATTAGGATTTTTGATTGTTTGTAACTCAATCACGCGAAACGGCTAAACGGATTTGGATAAAATTTGGCACACAGATATTTTATAACCTGATTAACACATAAGTTACTTTTTATCCCGGTAGTAAGTTCCCTTGGGATTATTTCCGACCTCTACGCGGGCAAAGCCGCTGAGAAAAGTTAGTAACAACATAATGCACACACAAAGTATACATATTATTATGTACGTAGTACAGTCAGCGTCAATAATATCGGGACGAACAGACTGTTCAAAATGATCTAAACAACTATGAAAATGAAATATTAACTCAATGACACAAAGAATATTTCAGAATGAAGACAGTAAACGACAACTGTCATTCTGACGAGAACTTTACTCAATTGAGATAAAGTTTAATTTTCTTAGTTGTGGAGATCATTTTGGACAGTCTGTTCGTCCCGATATTTTTGACGCTGACTGTACGTATACAACCACTAACATAGAGTACCTGATGTAAATTGACTACATTAAGGTGACAACTGACGGGTTCCCCTGAGGTAGCTCCGACGACTCTGATCTAAGATATCCATTTACGTCTTTAAAAATCATAACTCCCTGGCTTTACATTCTGGAGCAAAAAGGGAAAGTCTGTACGGTACGCACGTATTCCTCCATAAATACCCAGGGGACTTGAGGAAACTTCGTTCAAGGGGAACCGCAATTCTTGTGGGAACTCGTGTGTCTGTCACATGTAAGTAGTATTAGTACCCATAGGCCTATTTTGAATGTCTGGCAAAATTTAAAAGTCTACTAATCGCTTTGCAGTTAAAGCTGCACACACTTTTTAATTTTGTTGTATAACGACGTAGTATGAAAAAAGTGCATGTTTTCCCGTCTAGTAGTTAGGTATAGCAACTGTTTTAACTAACTTCAAACAAGGAGGAGGTTTTCATTTCGGTTGTATTTTTTCTTTTGTTACTTCTGAACTTGGTTGCATATGAACCGACGATTTGAAAAACATCTTCTTTGGTTCGAAAGGGTATACCATACCTACTTACCGAGTGGTCACATATTAATTTGGCCAAGTTCTCAGAGGTGGCTTTAAGCTTCTATAAAACATATTTCAATTTGTTGATGTTGATGTTATAATAACTTCCTGTCACTGTTAGTGAAGGTATACGAATTCGTGTAGGGTAGGTACCACAACTAAAAAGTGAAAAGTTTATTTAAACAAAAAAAACAACCGACTTCCGAAAAACACAATAAAGTGAAAAAATTACTTTAATTTCGGGAGTCGGTGGCAAAAAAAAAACGAAAATACTTAACCAAAGACACCGATTTTCGAAATTAAAGTTATTTTTCACTTTGTATTGTTATTTTTGTAGTGTATACGGCAGGGTCATAATTAAAATTATTACAAACACACAATGTAGTAAAAATTAGGCCCGTTTGGAATCGCTTTTAATGTGACCAATATCAGTTCCGATTTGTTTGTAATATTTTTCACAGATAAATTATTATTGATGGGGTAAAATGCAATTTCCACGAGATTACACTGGTTAGCAATGAAAACAGTAAAATCACACAAATTTCGTTTTCAATTTATTGATGAAAGAACATTTTTAGTGTACAATTAATTTTAATAATTAAGTATTCATAAATCCTCTCTCTTGAATGCAGTGAATTTATTTTCAAGACTATTTTTTCACCGTTCCTATTCATTTCTTAAGTGCCAGTTAAAAAATATTTTTTTTATGAAGGTTGTGGGTGAATTTGTTTGGTTAATTCGTTCTATTTTAGAACAAAATAGCTCGACAGAAAATTCATTTTCTTGTAACACTCTAAAGGAATTAAATGATAGGATGTACTACACTCATTTTGCTTACCTTTATTCACAAAGTGAAGTTGGCTGTACAGTCACAAACACAACAACACCATAAAGTTCCACAAAACGTAAAATCTCAAATGGTAATCTTTTACATACCTATTTCTATTTCATAGTGTCGAAAACACTAAGTTCGAAAGATCATAAACAAGTACATTAATACTTAAGAAGGAAATCGCTTTTGAATCTGGCGTAAATGTAAGGTATCTATGCCGGTGACTGTACCAGAAATATAAAGCGAAATATAGTCGAGCTTTTCAGGGACCCGTAGAATGGCCGGGGTATGAAAAATGTGCTGTCAGAGAAGTCGTTTTGCCCACCTCTAGCTATAGGACCCCCCTTATATCCACCCTGTAAGGGTCGGGTACAATGTAGGGCATGATGTAGAACTTAAAAATATTTTTATAATATTATGGTGTGACAGTTTAAAATGTTTTAGCTTTTTTGGTCGTGTGCCCATTACGTGAAGTGGGTCTTATGAGTGACTTTTGCGATGTCGTATTTTACTGTAATTTTTTAACATACCTACGCTAAAGTAAGATGGAAACATATAACCTTTACTTATAAACGTTACTTGTCTTAAAGTTAATAAAGATGGATGGGTGACCATCTTTACATACCAAGACCCTTCCGTGACACGGAAGTCGTTAAGCCGTTGGTCTCGGCTGTCACTCGTCGATCTTTGATAGTTGTTACGGGTTGTCAGAAGCCCAAAAGTCTGACAACCAGTCTTACCCAGTAACTGAGTTGTGGAGGTCAGATAGGCAGTCGCTCCATATAAAATACTGGTATTTAGCTGCATCCGGTAAGACTGAAAGCCGACCCCAACATAGTTGGGAAAAGGCACAAAATCAAAATCAATCAAAACAAAAGTCATTTATTCAAACTAGGCTGAGAGTCAGCTCTTTTTGAACGTCAAAATTACATAAGACAGTCCCCCAAAACGCCCGAACTAATAAAAATAATAAATAAAACACCACGATTGTGGCGGTAAGTCGGGGTCTTTGAGGAGTGGATTGAGAGGCGCCACGGCGTCCTCACCTTCTGCCTGACGTAGGTCCTCACCGGACACGGTTGTTTCGGTAGGTTCGTGTTTATTCCAAAATTATTGTAACCTCACGCCTTTTTTCCCCGAATGGTTAGGCACAGTTGTACCTCTAGTATACCTACATATCACCAGTTATGTATAAGGGTAAAGCCAAATGCCATCAACTTCCAGATAAAAAACCTAATAACACTAGGTACGCCACTTGAGACCCACACCCAGCAGGACCGTCATGCCCAACACTAGTGCTTGTGACCATTAGACCAACGAGGCAGTCTTTTGTTCAGGCAATTATGTTCTCTACCTACTAATATTATAAATGCGAAGTAACTCTGTCTGTCTGTCTGTTACGCTCTCGCACCTAAACTGCTGAACCAATCGTTATGAAATTTGGCAGAGATATAGCCTGGTATATCAAGAAGGACATAGGCTACTTCTTTACGCGATAACCGACATATACGCGGGCGGTGCCGCGTGCAAAAGCTAGTAGCTTATAAAACAATATTTAACACCTACGTAAGATATCAATACTATTGGCTATTTAAAAGTTTACGTACATAGGTAACCGATCTAAGATACTTTTTTTGCAAAATCTTTTCATAATTACACTATCTATAGATTTTAAGTAGAGCTTACTTGATCAATGAGCTAGTTCCAGAATATTAAACGTAGCATTAAATTAACTTCAACTTACCTTCTGGCAACGGTTTTGTTCTGTGATTTTCTGAAGTGACGATAATTTTCAATTTAATTTTCCTACTTAATTAACGCTACAGTAAGACTTTTAATGAGGAAATCCATGCTAATAGGGAGACAAAAAATGTTATCTGTAACGATAAATTCCGCATAATCATGATTCCAGACCCACATTAATGGTATTATAGTAGCGTAGAATTTTTTCAATTGTTATTAGAATAGAATAGGTCTTTATTTGCTTAGAATGTAGGTACATAAAAATAAGTTGTTAAATTAAATAATAAGATCCATGTACATTCTGCCTTAATATAGCATGCAAATTGAATAAAAATTATAGGATAATAAAATTATTACAAAAAAAATTAAGATGATGATGATGTTTCATAGAAAAGTGCAATCCCTACGCGGTCAAAATGAATGCCAGAGTTAATCCATGGTAACAAACAGGTTACGCGTCGATTTCCTTACCACCCTGTGTTTAATACCTACATACATTTTCCGTACTTCGTAAAGCACGTTTAGCCGTGGAGCCCGGTTGTTATTCATAGATCTTTAACAGTCGTTACGGGTCGTCAGAAAACCATACCTCTGAAAACTAGTCTTATTAGTCCAAGGGTTATCATATTATCCAGTAACTGGGTTGTGGAGGTCAGATAGGCAGCCGCTCCATGTAAAATACTGGTATTCAGCTGAATCTGGTTTGACTGGAAGCCGACTCGAAAAGGCTAAGCAGATGAAGACGATGACTTAAGTTAACAATGTGAAATCAAATCAATTAATATTAAACTAAGGCAACCGACATAGCCCAAAGAATTGCCAAACTTAAGTGGCAGTGGGCAGGGCACATTGCTCGCAGAACAGATGGCCGGTGGGGCCGGAAGGTTCTGGAGTGGCGACTGCGTACCGGAAGACGTAGAGTGGGAAGGCCTCCCACAAGGTGGACCGATGACCTTGTGAAGGCCGCAAGAATCTGCTGGATGTGGGAAGCACAAGACCGGTCGAAGTGGAGGAGCCTGGGGGATGCATATGTCCAGCAGTGGACGTCTTTCGGCTGAAATGATGAATATTAAACTTATGACATAAACCTTCTAGAACAATTTCTCTAAATGATGGTCAAAACCGTTCCAAAATTCGGTTAAACGCGCGTTTTATAAGAACAACGCGGTCACAAAGACAAATGAAAAATTACTTGAATTTATATGAAGGTATAGAAAAGGCATTTTGTCCATTACACCAACTTTTACTCAAAAGTAATCGGAGGCGTCAAAACTCGTTACTTATTCACAAAAATCAGGTCAAGTATTGTGAAGTGAAGCGGAAAGAAAAATGGGGTAAAACCATTTTGTCTTTAAACAAGATAAAAGTAATTTAAAAATGTTATTCTTCTTACTTTCTTACTTTTAAGTACCATTCAGTGATGAAAAAGATTGAATTTACTCATTACTTAAAAATTCTGTTTTACTTATTTGGACATTACCAAAAAACGCGTTTAATTTCAAAGGAAAATATACTTTTATTCTCAAAGGTAACACTCGGGAAACCTATTATTTTGAGTTCCGTAACAGGATCTGGGTATAGATCGTTACATTAATTGTGGGCTTGCAAAATGGCGGGTAGGGCACAAAGGGTGTTTTAATTTCTAGTATCATTTACAATAAAATTTGGGTCAAAACTCCATTAAAAGACGAGCGATACTTTGGGATTTTGAACACACTGGCTTTTCCGACTTCATTTGCCAGTTAGACCTTTTGAAACATGCTCGTATAAATCAAAAATCGATTTTGATCAGAGGGGCAATTCTCGTAATTTATAAAATATTCACATTCTGATCTGTCTCAATCGGTCAAAAACACCTCGATTCTTTCTACATTTATTGACATTCGATTGTTGCCGAGGTGAAACTGCGACTAGATTTTAAACGTTTTTAATAACGAGAATTGTCCTTCAGTTTCAATGTACAGCTTTTTAATACCGCTATACCGAAATAATTATAACTACTTACGATAACAGATAAACTATACAATCATGAATATGGCACCTATGCTTGTCTGTTATCGTCATGTTTTGGCATGCATCATCTTGGTTAATTGTCTATACATACATGATATACTTGTACAAATAAATAAAATTTATGGGTCTGTCTGTAATGACATGTTTGCATTATCTCCCATTTCATTTCAGAATGTTTGAAAATGGATAGAATAATTAATGAAATAAGGGTGTGAACTATCAACACCAAATAAAATAAACTGAGCATAACTAAAATTATTTTAATTATTGTCAAAGTGTAAGTGTAAGTGTGAGTGTGGTGGTGAGTTAATTGTGTTTTAGAGTAAATAAAACATTACTGTGTTATGACACCCTATATTTCTCAAAACCTACGACAGGCTACAAATATTACGTTATATTCATTACTTAAAAACCTTACTCATACATTTTTGGTAGCTTCACTTTTACACAGCCAGACAGCTTAGCACAAGCATTGCATGATCAGCCTATAACGTTCCCACTACTGGTAAACAGGCCTCCTCTCTGTGAGAAGGAGTGGTCTGTAATCCACCACGCGGACCCAGTGCAGGTTAGTAGATGTTACATCTTCCAATTTTGGTTCCAGAACATGCCCGTTTCCTTACGATGCTTTAGTTCGCCGTTTTGAGACCAGAGGTGATGAAATAAAAAAAAAAAACAGTGGCACTCCGGGAGTGCCGACAGAAATGAAAACTTGAATAATTACGTGTGTATTTATTTAATCGTCAGATTAAACAACGTACAACGTACGTTCAAAGTTGTTCGTTCGTACGTTCGTGTTGTCAGTGGTGTTGGTAACAGTGTCGCCAGTTCAATTGTTTTTTTCCCGTTTCAAAAAATGCTTAACGCGTCTAAAGAAGTTTTCACTTCAATTACACAAAGTAAAGAAAGCGCCTGGTTTCGAACCCACGACCTACATACAACTTGTAAGTCGGGGCCATTCTCACTGCTCCTAGCTAGACGCATTTCCCACAGCTAATGAAAAACTACGCGTAATATTAAAGTGAGTGAACCTAATTTAGCGTAGCTCTCTCTGGACGCTTGCCGCAGACCCTCTCGCGATAAACCGGCCGACCCTTTAAAACCTTCACAATTATGAGGTGTAAGCGTATGCCTGAGCTGACGCTTTGTTATTTTCTGTGCGTATTTTTACCTTTGTTATACCTGGATTTTAGGTTAGGCTTTAAACAATTTCGGGCTTGGAATAATATATTTGTGTTATCTTAGGTACTTACCTCGGGCTTTACCTGAAGGGCTCGTCGACTAAATGAAAACAGCCACATGGGTCGATTGAAGGTTATGTTACGCTTAGAGCGGTCGGTTCATGGATGAGGGAATACATTACATATCGAGACCTATCCATGCCTCGTGAAGCCGGTTTTGGCTGTCATTCGTAGAGCTTTGACAATCGTTAAGGGTAATCAGAAGCCCAAAAAGTCGGCCAACCAGTCTTACTAAGGGGTATCGTGTTATCCAGTAACTAGGCTGCGGAGGTCAGATAGGCAGTCACTACATGTAAGATATGTACGGTTTTTTTTTTTGGGTGGGAAATCATCAAATAACTTCTCCCGCTCTGGGTGGAGCGGGAGGGCGTGTCAGACTTTTACTGACTAAAACCCACCCGTGTTCCCTCAGTTGCCTGTGTGCCAGGGGCCGCGGTATCTCTTTCGAACAACCCGCACCCCTGGCAAGCATCGGCCCTTGGGGACCCCACCATTTGGTGAAAGATAAGATAAAGATATCAAAGTACCAAGTTCATGAATTGCTTGTGTTAAATGTTGCCTAGAGGCTGGCAATTAAAATTTTCTTGAAAATTCAACGTGTTCCAAACAATGCTTTCTCTGAAAACAATAAAAAGTTATTTCAAGACCTAATTAATCTTTCTACGAATTTAATAAAGAAGGACTTAAAAGTTTTCCTAGCAAAACACTTTGAACTTAAAACTTGTAACAAAATATCGCTTAGTATTTTCGAAGTAACACCACAAGCCAGACAACTTACTCTTCGACAGAATCGCGAACTTCGACATTCCAAGTTTTACACGTTCTGAACAAACAAACAAATATCGTACCCTCATATATAGGTAACTTGTAAGTAAGTAAGTATATAAAAGTCACGCTTTCGTTCTCTCAAAGTAAATAGCTCTGCAATACGTTGATTGGTTCTCAGCAATCGATACATCTTGGCCCCTTGGGCTGTCAATGACAGGCACTCGACAGAATAACTGCCTACCGATAGTATCAATAGATCTATGTCTATCTATCTATCAATGGTATTGTTTTCTTTCAAATAATTGCTTTTAAATGGAAATATTTTACCGACCCTCTAAAAACTTATTGACCTCCTAATTATAGAGACTTATCCCATAGACCACTGACTATAGTTTATTCTTGACCCTTGGGGTCGAGAGTGGATTTTATTTTCCAGCCAAGTTTTAGTTTTCTCTCGACCCCCAAAGTAGTATTTACCTTTCTGATCCAAAATATTAATTATAGGTACTGACTGAACTAGGGGTCGAAAGTGGACGAGGTATACCTGTCTTTTGTAAGAAAATTCAGTCTCACCTCCTGGGGGTCGAGTGTGAACTATGTTTAAGGGTTGATCTTGATCTTTTTTTAGGGGTCGAAGGGTCGACGGTGGACTAAAAACTTTTTAACTATCTGCGCTTTTCTCACATTTGGTCACAGTAACTAAGCTAGGGCACCCCGACCAAATTGGTTACGTGAGGTTAGCAATGTGGCCAACCGTTATATCCAAGTTGGTCGCACTTACTTGGCTATTTAGTTTTTTTAGGACCCCAAAATAGGATTTGAGTTGTACAAATCATTATAATTAGATTGTTCAATAATATATTTAGCAGCGCAAAATGATAATTAAAAATTAAAGGTACGATTAAATACATTTCCTTATTTTTTTTAAATCGAAGACCTAGGTTGGTGGAAAATTATTTTTACCCACCCAGAATTCGAGGATGAAATGGTCGACATTAATTACGATTCAACCACACCTTTCCCGGAATTAATTATTTAAAAAGCCTTTTTTAATGACAAAGGCACTGGAAAATTAAGCTTTGTGGGTCCTAATTCAATCTCAAGGCTTTTGGCAACATTAGTGTCCGGGTTGTCGTGGTGATATTTGGTAAATTCCTAAAAATATTTTAATAATGATTATTATTAAAATACTGACTGACTTTTATTTTTTTGACTGATTAGTCAGTTCTTACGTACTCTTTGCTCGCCCTGTATTACATGGGACTTACACATAACTGGACAAATGTGGGTGTATTATGTATAGATACAGCTCTGCTTAACTCTTCGAGATATAAGCGTGTAGTTATGTTACGTTATCATGCGTTATGCTACGGCATAGCAGCTACGAAGATGTCACGGCTACGCTAGTTGCTGTTTCGTAGCAGACACCGATTATTTTTTAGAGGGAAAAGGGTAAGGTTCCTTACTCTTCGGGGGATTATGTTGTGCTATCGTGCGTATTGCTACGGCGTAGCAACTACGAAGATGTCACGGCTACGCCAGTCACTGTTTCGTAGCAGACGTCGATAATTCTTGAAACTTTGAGAAACGGAACATGGCGTATTTAAGTAGACATTTAAATGAGGCGATTTATATGATCGTAGAAAATTCCAAGAAAAACAGATGAAAATATGTATAATTTGACTGATAATAAGGACGTTTGTATGTACAATAGATATTGTGAGTCTTTTTCTGCCTGTTGACGCCTTAACGGCTGAACGGATTTCTGTGAAATTTGGCACAGAGGTAGACTATGACCTAACTTAGGACATAGGATTTTTATCCCAGTAGTAGATACGGTGCCGTTGCATAATTACGGAGCTCCACGCAGGTGAACCGGGGACAAAACCTAGTACTAGATAAGTTTGATTTTGTGGGGAAAGTACAGTAAACGAGAAACATTCAACACCTAACCTCAAAATCACAACACAAAATCAGAATCAAACAAGAATCGTTTCCACAAAATCGAAACACATTATTAAATCCCTACCATGTTCTGCTTATTACAATTTGAAATTGAACATGCCGCTCGGCATTTGTTTCCGTTCCTATTGTTTTATCACTTTGTTTACGAACTCACATACGATGTGCCATCAAACTGAGCGATGGAGAAGTTAATATTGCCTAGAATGTTACAATTTCTCCGAGGTACGGTTATTTTATAGGCGTGTTTGTAAATGGTGTAATACTTTTCCTGAATGTGGCTTCTGGCCAGATTTAAGTGCTGCTATATTTTTTGGGCTTGCTGCAGCTTAGGAGTTTAAAATAATACCCTGAAAATTAGATACCTCAAAATAAGTAAAGTCGATAAATAGTGTGGTTGTTTAAGTACTACCTTTGTACTCAATTGTGTGTTTATGCCGTATCTGTATGTATTTTACTGTGTGTACATAAATAATAAAATAAATAATAGTTTAAAAACTAAAAAAACACGCTTTAAAAACTAAACTAAAAAAGTGTTTTTTTGTTTTTTAAACTATTATTTATTTTCTATTATTTAGTTCTGCTAACTACAAAAACGTGTATTTTTTTAATTTATTTTTTCATTTTCCTAATTTTTTTTTTATTAATGAATTGTCATCGCTCCTCGATAAGTTTACAAAGTTTCAATGAAATCTGACCGTTTAAAGTGGGTCAAAATCGCGCTCTAAGGAGTCGGTTACATACAAACATACAAACAAACATACAAGTGAAGCTAATATAAAGCGTGTAATAAATAAATAAATACTGAAGCATACTTACTTTCCCATTTTCGTTTATTTTTTTAAATAAAACAATACACTGACGACATATTAACAGGTACTATGGTAAATACGCCACTTAAGTACCTATAAGCATGCAATACCGCCACACCTCATTTCGGGCATAGCGACCAATCTCAACGGAGACCAGCCATCGACGCGGGAGATATTATAGCGCACAAGTATGTGAGCAAAAACAGATGCCCTTTCTCTTCTCTTACTCTTTTATTCCGATGGTACGGCAATCCCAAACGGGGAGCGATCAGGCGCAAGACCAACGGCTTAACGTGCTTTCCGAAGCACGGGTGTATCACACCGCCGACTTAAAAACTCCGGGCTGTTACTGAGTAAATTCTAATAGAAAGACCCAATAACGTTTTGACCGACCTGGGAATTGAACCCAGGACCCCACGCTTAGTAGTCGCACTTTTAACCACGAGACACGTGCACTACATTAATAACTTAAGGCAAAAAGCTTAATCAAAAATGGTTAATGAGAGAAATCAACAATAAATTATTATTGTTAATTTCTGTATTTTCAAGGTCGTCTTATTCTGTGATAACAAATACCTACATAGTTTGTGTTCTAACACTAAATTATTTACTGACAATTCAGGTTTAACACCTCTTTGATGACACATCTTCAATTATTCCCAAAACCACTTATACGCACATTAATTACTAATGTCCCTGTTAATACTCGCGAATAACCTATAGCGTTTATTTCGCAGTTTCAACACAATATTCTAGACATAACCAGTATAAGCGAATCGTTTGTGAAATATGAAACTAAAAACTAACTATTAAAAATATAAAAAAATATTTTTTCCATATTTTGAGAAATGCGTTTATGTAAAGCCACACAGTACCTATTACTATATGGAGGGTATTTAGAAAACGTAATAGCTATACAAAATTATTTTTATTATACGGGCTGTATTTTTAGTCACCTTCCAAATTTTTCAGGGTGATAGTACCCGTTAAATTGAACAACTTTCTCCAAGGAACATGGGTCGAAATATGAAAAAAAAAAATCGGACCTCCCATACAAAATCAATAGTTAGCTGGTCGATTTTGTATGGGAGGTCCGATTTTTTTTTTCATATTTCGACCCATGTTCCTTGGAGAAAGTTGTTCAATTTAACGGGTACTATAACCCTGAAAAATTTGGAAGGTGACTAAAAATACAGCCCGTATACGAAACCTAAATATAGCTTGTTCAGAATAAGTAACTGAATAGATTCCAATAAATTTTACACCATGTTATATTTTTAGGTTAGGCCTAGGTGAGGCCTATGTCCAGCAGAAGACGGGTTTCGGCTGAAATGATGATGATCATGATGACTGTTAGGTACCTACTGCCTAATTATTTTCAATGAGCACAATACGACGCTGGACGCGCGGGCGGCGGCGTGGCGTGCCGCGTGGTAACCATGTTTGTGTAGACAACTAGGCAATAAAACAAGCTTATAAATTTGTGATTTTTCATGATACAGTTTTGAAATTTTGTACATAGATTCTTTACATAAAAATACTAGACATGTGTTTCGGGTTTCGCATATGCTAAAACTAGGGTTGTTTAAATAAACATATACTAATCCGAGAAAATTCAAACGCATTTCGGGGCTTCGGAGAAATAATGGCGGAATGTTCCTTCGTTCAAAAACTTAACTCCAACAGTTGAAGCAGCTTCACTAGGTGTTGCCAACATAATTATGAGAGCATGCAAGCAAAACGTTACAAACGTTATTTCCACCAAGAAAGTCAAAAGTAAAAAAAAAACTTATTAAATACTATTACTGACTTTGACAGGGTACATTAGACATTCGTATTCGCAAATAGGCAGTATTTCTACGAGAGACCAAGATATACTGGTTGCCTATAAATGGAGTCGGATCCACAATAGATTTCCTTACATTGTCGTAAACTAAATGAAAATAGCTACCTATTTTACTATGAGTTCTGAGGTCAGTAGGCATATATCTATTCAGGTTTCTAGACAGTACAATAATATGTTCATTGAAGCGTCTCGTGACTAAGGACGTCTATTTATAGGCATGGGTATTTTTTTCATTCGGTGGCTGTAAGAGAACTATTGAATGGCAATACCTGTTTTTATAGCATTACAAGTTTGATACAGTTCCTTTTTAAAGTGGAAATCTTAAAACACAATACAGGGTCAAATTTTAACCAGTGCGCAAACGTAATCACATTTACATTTATACAAAAAAAATCAGCTGTTTCATCATCATCATCATCATCATATCAGCCGAAAGATGTCCACTGCTGGACCTAGGCCTCCCCCAAAAGGGTGGGATTTGCCATAATCGCCACGCTTGGCAGGCGGGTTGGCGATCGCAGTATGGTGGTCAAATGCATAGAGAACGCTGCTGCCCATTCTCTAGTAAGTCCCTTAGTCGCCTTCTACGACACCGACGGGAATAAATGGGAAGAAAAAGCTGTTTCATAAAAAAGTGCAATTCCAACGCGGTCAAAATGTACGGAACAGCAGATTTTTTTTTGTGTCACCTACGATAAATTTCTGCACTAGGGGGTCTAAAATGATATGCTGCATTCATGGTTACAGTTTGCGCACTGATTTAAATTTTACCCTGTATGTGTATGTAGATATCTAGATCTATACCTTAGGTTACAAATTCCACAAGGGACTTAATAAAATAAAGGACGTTGAATCTCTTTCCATAACTTATCACTTATCTGTTTGAGTTAGTAATCAATATTCTTAATACACATGCTTTTACAATAACGCCTTATTTTCCCAAAGGGTTGGGCAGAGGTATACCTTTATCACACACTAGCTTTTTCCCGCAGCATTGCCCGCGTTTTTTATAAACCTAAACCTTCCTCATGAATCACTCTGTCGTTTGGTAAAATCCGCATGCAAATCCGTTCAGTAGTTTTTGAGTTAATCGCGAACAGACAGTTTTATAATATGTTATAATATGTAGTGATACTCCACAACTCCACCCCACTTTGTAGTACTTGGCAGCAAAACAAAACATACCTAGCATACGTACAATTTTAATCTGCAATGTACCGTAACAAAATTAAGAAGAACATATATATTCCCGTACCACCCCACATAGGGTGAGCCTAACAATAATTGTCGTTAAATCGGCGACACGGCTTTACAAACTCCTGCAACAAAACCTTTGTAATTACTCTATAGGTATACTCTCATTACGGCCCATTACGTCTTGTTTTACCTCCACGTTGTTCCATTTCAAACTGTGTACCCACCCTTTAATTTGTATAAAATTAAAAGGAGTTTACTCATCGAAGTTTTTCCTTACCTTTCATGGTGCTCTGTTATTAAGGCGCTGCCCAAACGTAGGACACCGTAAAACGGTCACATTTTTGTCGCGTAGGCGTACTCGTATTTACTTCTTACCGCGCCTTAAGGCGTTTTTGAGTCT
This sequence comes from Antitype chi, assembly GCA_947359405.1. Lineage (NCBI taxonomy): Eukaryota > Metazoa > Arthropoda > Insecta > Lepidoptera > Noctuidae > Antitype > Antitype chi. The sequence goes on from OX375812.1 coordinate 17,324,930, forward strand.
CTTTCTTATATTTCTCCGTAGGTATTTCAAAATCAAAAGTAATTTATTCAAATAGGCTAAGAAATAGCACTTTGTGAATATCTAAATTACATAACATTGTCACCAAAGTGCCCGCTTATCACCACTTCCTGGTGCTTTAGCTGGGAAGAAGAAGTGGCGCAACAAACTCCCCGATTTTATAAGGACGGCGGTTTTATTTCCTGATTTTTCACGGGACCATTTTGTGATTTATTAGGATCTCATGAGCCCGAAATAAACAAGGGTGATTAGATGTGGGTTCTTGTACATCATCCCTATCATGCAACTTCAGCTCGGTCACCGAATTGTCGGTCGTCTGCAACCCACATAAAGTTAAATGGAGTCCGGACGCTGCTGGGGTCTGCAAACGTTTTGCATGCAAATAAATTGTTGGCAGTAACAAATTGGAGTCGTTAGTCATGTGCTAACTTGAGTTGGTGTCGCATATTTTACGGGATGTTCCGAACTTAATGAAGAAGGAATATTCGTGTTAACGCACCCAGAAATTACTGGAAATATTGGTGGTGTGGTCCCTAGAACTTGCAATGAAATATTAACTGTGCAACCAGCATATCTATCAAAACATTTTGATTGGAATCTTAGGTTTTATTCGAGTTATTTCATTGTTCACAGACTTTCATGATAAATTTTCTTGTATATCTTTTTGGCCAGTACGGGATACTGCTACCTATTAATTATATAACTTGTTTTATAACAAGCTATTGAAGTTGAGTACCTATATGTAATAGTAATTTTAAGACCAGCATCTGATGACGGTGAGTAATGGGTAGCTCGCTGTCCGGTAAGGACCAAGCCCGGGTCGACGGCGCGTTGTGTTCCACGCGCGCCTCAAAGAGATGTCAGCACCAACTGGTGGGGTCCGCTAGAGCCGATGCCTGCCAGGGGTGCGGGTTGTTCGAAAAAGATACCGCGGCCCCTGGCACACAGGTAACTGAGCGAACACGGGTGGGTTTTAATCAGTAAAAGTCTGACACGCCCTCCTGCTCCACCCAGAGCGGGAGAAGTTTTTAGATGATTTCCCACCTAAAAAAAAAGGCCAACATTCCAAAATTAAAATTTTCGATACTGACTTAAATTAAGTTAACTACCTTTACAAATACATGTACGTAATAATTCAATTTATTTTGGGATTCATTTAAACTATTTTAACACATGATTATTTAATATTCATTTATAATTTTCAGTCATTTAAACACATCCAGTGTTTATTTTAATTATCTTATATTTAATATTTACATAATGTAAAAGCTCACAGTCATAAAGTACCTACATATTAAACTTGTACATATAATTATATGTACCAGTTCATAAAAAGAAAAGAATCAGTGTTAAATAGGGTTTCAGTAATGAAGGTAACATTACTGAAACCCTATTCAACACTGATTTGGTTGTGAATTAATTAGTAATCTGCTTTTTTTCTCCTATGTAACAACCTATACTTTAGTAGTTCATGCCATGCCGTGGTGAAATGAAAAGATTTGCCAGTCAGCCAAGTAGAACGTAGTGCTGACATGGTAGCCATTAGACTACCAACTTAAATTGCCAGTCAGCCAAGTAGAAAGTAGTGCTGACATGGTAGCCATTAGACTACCAACTTAAATTGCCAGTCAGCCAAGTAGAAAGTAGTGCTGACATGGTAGCCATTAGACTACCAACTTAAATTGCCAGTCAGCCAAGTAGAAAGTAGTGCTGACATGGTAGCCATTAGACTACCAACTTAAATTTCCAGTCAGCCAAGTAGAAAGTAGTGCTGACATGGTAGCCATTAGAATACCAACTTAAATTGCCAGTCAGCCAAGTAGAAAGTAGTGCTGGTATGGTGTGCCATTCGACTACCAACTTACATTGTTCATAAATTCAAATCAATTGACGGAAGTACGGTGTCAATTTGCTTAACAATTTAATTTCCCGGACTGTACCTAGGTAGATACTAGGTAAGTAAACTAAGTACTATTATGGTCACACGCTAGTTGCGGTAACCCTTTCCAGATTTTATGCCTCAATGACTTTCGTGTAACATGTTTTTACCCTAGGACTACCAGAGACCTGACCCCTTTTAGGGTTCCAGATAAAAATAAGTCTATATAGGAACTAAACATTTTCCTATATTAATTAGAGCAGGGTCAACAACAAATCGCTTCAAGTGTGCCTATAAAATTTGAAGAGTTCTCTCTATTTCTCCAGGATCCCAACATCAAATCCTGACTTGATGATCATGGGACCACCTGGGAGGTATACCCTTTCAAACAAAAAAAACCCAAATCGGTCCAGCCATCTTCGAGTAATCGGGGAACATAAATAAAAAATTTAAAAAAAAGGTTCCGACGAATTGAGAACCTCCTCCTTTTTGAAGTCGGTTAAAAAGGCAGGACGGGCACGTAAATAAATCGATTATCTCAGAGACACGTGTCATCATAAAATGTGACGGATTTCCATTGTTTTATTTAGACATAACGTTCACAGTGCACAGTGGACACTAAAATATCATATAATGTAATACATTTTATATGCCTTATGGCGAACATTACACGTGACGATTTTAAAATTTTCATGTGGCATTTAGTTAAAATAGAAGGCTTGTGGCTACATACTAACTGCTGCAAGAGTCTACACCATGGTTGGCCCGTGGATGGCTGACCATCTTCACATACCAAGACACCTCTGTGCTTCGGAAAGCACGTTAAGCCGTTGGTCCCCGATGTCATTCATGGATCTTTGAGAGTCGTAACGGGTCGTCGGAAGCCTGAAAGTCTGACAACCAGTCTTACCAAAGGGAATCGTATTACCTAGTTGCTGGGTTGTGGAGGTCAGATAAGCAGTCGCTCCATGTAAAATACTGGTATTCAGCTGCATCTGGTTAGACTGGAAGCCGACCCAAACATAGTTGGGAAAAGGAGGCAGATGATGATTTTTTTTTTGTTCTCGTCCATGCCATTTTTGTTCTCTAATTTCTTTCCCAATACTGTGTTAATGATAACTGAATACAAAAACTTTTTCCAAAAAAAAAAAACAACCGACTTCCAAAAAAACACTACAAAGTGAAAAATAACTTTAATTTCGGAAGTCGGTGTCTTTGGAGCTGTATTTGAATTTTTTGTCACCGCCTTCCGAAATTAAAGTTATTTTTCACTTTGTAGTGTTTTTTTGGAAGTCGGTTGTTTTTTTTTTTTTGGAAAAAGTTCTTATTTTTCACTTTTTAGTGGTTCACATGTGCTTACCCCTTCACAGCATACCGGCGTGATGTTATGTTATGAACTGGTGTAAGCAATAGACAGACATGAGATTTCAGCAATCCCAGTCCATTTGCTATCATTTATTGAGGAGTTCCGTTGCCTATCTCCAAAGTTCTTCATCAGATCTTCACCAAATTGAAATGAGACCACTACGAGAAAGTACTCTTCCAAAAAATAGCTAAATCGCTTCGTGTGCCTATAAAATTTGAAGAGTTCTCTCTATTTCTCCAGGATCCCATCATCAGATCCTGACTTGATGATCATGGGACCACCTGGGAAGTATACCCTTTCACACAAAAAAACAAAATCCAAATCGGTCCAGCCATCTTCGAGAAATCGGGGAACATACATAAAAAATTTAAAAAAAAAAATGGTTCCGACGAATTGATAACCTCCTCCTTTTTGAAGTTGGTTACAAATAGATGCACAAAAGGCTTGTTAATTAATTTACATCTTTACTCCATACTTGACTTAAAAAAGTCGTGTCCTGAACAATACATGCGACTTGGCTACGCGAAGTTGCCTCAGAAAGTGGGTCACTTGCTATGTCCATGCAGTGACCGGAAATTGTGTCCATACCCTCCACGCGATAAATATTACTTAGATGCCGATGATAGTGGAATTTTTGATTTAAAACCAGAGTTTGTATTCGTTATTGGTTATAATTTGTAGTTGAATTATGTGTTTGGGGGGTAGTTTTGGAAAAATAATCGGTTTGATTAGTGTTATTTCCTTTATTTCAATATACACATACAAATTATATTTTTAAATATTAGAATATAAAATATATCAAAACATTTAAAAATATAAAAAATAGTAGCCCACCGGTATCAGGAACAGGGTCCAAGCTACCGGCGGTCAGGGCTCCAGAGAGAGGAACCTACTTACAATGCGAGCCGTGTCCAGGAGTACCGCTTTCTGGATCAAGCCCTTGATCCAGCTGCCCAACGAGAGCCTCCTTAGGTGTTGATCGAGGCTCTTTGGTATCAAACCATTGGCTGATATTATATATGATTAGTGTTATTATTACCTATGTGGTTTGTGTAATGCTTCAATGCTTTATTTCAATTTTCAACCTATTATTATTATGCCTGGGGGGCTCGTGACTAACTAATAATAGCCGCACGGGTTGATCTATCAGGTTAAACTAGCCTTGCCGCGGTCGATTCTCGGATGGGTGACCATCTTTACATAACGAAACCCCTCCGTGCCTCGGAAAGCACGTTCATCACAGCAGCATAATCACAATGGTAATGTTTTCTCAGTGTTTGTCTTATTTGTTTTTAGCCAATTCGTTTATGTATGTATAATTTATTTGTGTTTAAATTGATATATATTTTATGCGTATATTTAGACTTAAAAAAAATATTCCTCTTTATTGCGCCTACCATTGTTATATCTGCATCACCTGGTTGTCTTGTAGAAAATGCCTATGGCATTAAGTCCGCCTCTGTACATTTGTGTGCTTTAAGTATTTAATAAATAAATAAACCGTTGGTCCCGGTTAACATTCGTGGATCTTTGACAGTTGTTACGGGTAGTCAGAAGCCAAAAAGTCTGGCAACCAGTCTTACCAAGGAGTATCGTATCACTCAGTAATTGGGTTGTGGAGGTCAGATAGGGAGTCACTCCATGTAAAATACTGGTATTTAGCTGCATCCGAAAAGGTTAGGTAGATTTATTGATTATGATGTCAAAAACCAAGGCATGACTGAGACCTGAGATGTCAACACCAACTGGTGGGGTCCGCAAGGGCCGAGGCCTACCAGGGGTGCGAGTTGTTCGAAAGAGATACCGCGGACCCTGGCACACAGGCAAATGAGGGAACTCGGGTGGGTTTTAGTCAGTAAAAGTCTAACACGCTTTCCTGCTCCACCCTGAGCGGGAGAAGTTATTACATGATTTCCAACTAAAAAAAAAAATACTGAGACCAGTAATGCTAGCAAGGAGGTTACTCACTTTTATAAAACTTTATAAAGTGGATAAATACGCACATCGTTGCTAATAGTATGAAACTGTAAGTATTATAAAAAAAAAAACAAAGATCAAAGACTTCATTAAAGTTTTACAAAGTCTTTGCGAAATTAAAAATGGAAAATTTTAGACATAAATAAATATTTCTAAGTGTTTGAATCTGTGCCTCGTATTCGTAGGCAAAGGGCCAACACATTCAACAACATGCCCTTCAGAGTTTAATTTCTAAAAAGCCTGAAGTTAGTAGAATCCCAGAGGTTTTTTTATTGTGTGAAAGAGGAATTCGCAAAAGTCAAATGTCCCTTCATAAATAAAACATTCCTTAAAAATATTTCTTAAAAAAGGAAAAGCGCTACAGAAAGAATATTTTTGCTTTGTCCGACCACAAAAAAGGGTATGCTTCATTTTTCAAGTAATTCAACTCTTTACAAAATAATTCTGACGAAAAAACAAAAACGGGTTTAAAGGGTTCCCTCATTACTCGCTTTTTTTCGTTTTTCCTTTCGAAATCAGTCAAAAGTTTCATGTGATTGGCGGAGGTTCCCGAGGAAAAACTTTGTATAGGCTCTTAAGTACCTTGTCCTTATTGAAGTAAGCAAGCAGAAACATTTTTTTAGGAAATACTCCCTAACCGAGTTATTTATTTTTATCAAGCATGTCGATAGTAAAATTAGCTTTCTCGAGTTGAAGACGTACTATTTATAAAACTTTGAACTGTGAAGTAGACCAAATGCGATATGTATTGGTGTCATAAAATATAAAACCGCATTAGCGAAGGAACATCAATTGAGTTACCACCAGTTTTCATCATCAAAATTTCAGCCAAAATACGTCCGACTGACGTCATACGAATACGTCAAGACCGATTCTATTCGAACCAAACCATCGGATTTGTTTTGTTTTGTAGTATGATTTCTTTTTTTTTCGGCTTTAACATCATTCTTATTTACATAATAATTCGAATAGCAGGTGCGTTCACCTCTATTACGTTACATCTTACGTAAGTAGGTACTTACGTGGTCTCATTGTTTCCCATCTCACTTCACGCAAGGAACTTCCCCTTGATCTACCTCCTCAAAGTATTGCCCAACTTTATCCTTCTCTCAAATCCCTCTCTCCTCCCAAATCTTCCGTATTTGGGACGAACAAGAAACGCAATCATGGGACTAATTTACTATGTGTTCGTAGCACACCACACAGTTGAAACTTGGCAGGCAAAATGCAACTGTGTCTGTCACTGCATTCTCCTCAGAGATTCGGCTAATTTATGCTGCAGATTTGTCGCTAATCCACACTCCGAGTGTTCCTATTTCGAACGCAGTCCTTTTTTTTAACTTGAATTATGGAAGTTGGAGATGGATTTCTGAAACTTTGCCTAAGCTTAGGTAGGTACAATCTTCATAAATGATACGGTACAGTCAGCCTTCAAAGTTTTCGTTCGCTTTTAAAGTTGTCTTTGTATAACTTGAGTTAGCTTAACATACTGTTCGTACGGAAAAGGTTTCGCTTATGTTCAGAATAATACTGACCTAGATTTATTTCTTGCAATACCGTTTTATTTTCATAAAATAAAACAGGGTAATAGAGGAAATAGTCCGGATAAGTTCACCAGAAACTAAGTTATACCTTATAACAACGTGCTGAAATTGGATTGCCTGCACAGCGCAGCTGTACGGGAATCTAAATGTTGCTTCTCAGTAACCCGAAAAATATTGGTGATAAATATTCTATATAGCATTATGTAGATTTATATAAGCCATGTCACATGCCATGCAGTTCGGGTGAAAATGTTCAGAGTTTTCGTTAGCATAGCTCTGGTTACACGCCGAAAGGTTGACGTTGAAATATTATATGGGGAATATTTTGCATAAGGATTGAACTGCAGGTTGACTTTAGGGCAAAAAGAAAAGCTGTGATTTATTTTGTTGGATGATGGATGGTGGAATTTAAGAAAATATATAAAATAGAAAAATACCAGATACCTACCTATAATAGTTACGAGAAAACATATAGGTACTATTAGGTGAGATATTTGTCAATCGAGAGCCTTAAATTAATAATACAAAAACAAATTCGAATCATATAAGTAGTAAAAAAAAAACAAAGGTAAAGAAAAATCGAACGAACAACACAACTTGAACAACCCAAACTATTAAACAACTTACACCTTGGTAGCAATTTATAACTAAACCACAATTATCCGATCCGAAGGACCATTAGAACAGGCAACGGGTATCCGTAATTATTAATTCATCGGCGTTAAGTCGAGGCACATCAGGCGGGCACGGATCTACTGAATGTTTGCCAAATCCGAGCTCCGCAGTGTTTAAGTATTCACTGGCATGTTTCAGCAGATCTGAATTAGAGCAATGATTCTGCATAAACGTGAGCTGCTTTTTGTTTGGGTTGGTTACTTTCATTTGATACTTATTAGTTTATAGTTTAATTGTTTGAATTACTCTGTAAATGTTTCTTTGAATTTCTCATTAGGGGTTGATTTTAGTTGAAGTATACATTGCAACTTTTGTGACTCAAATTCATTTAGACGTGGAATATGTATATATGAGCATGAGCTATACAAAAACCCCAACTAGATCTATTTTTAGAGTAAAAAGTAAATGACGATAAATTACATATATTTATTTATGTGTTTTATTCAAATTAGAACTCAGACGTCAAAGTCTCTTTTGGTGTCCAGACATAATCCATATGAGGACCATGCAGATTATTATCTGAGATCGTCTTTTGATGAAAAAAACATTCAGATTTGAGTGGACCGGTCAATTCAGTGCACGCAGCGTAAAAATAGCAATGTATTCGTGTGTAAATGGGAATAAAATTAATTCATTATTAAGTTCTTTCAGTCCAATCGAAGCAATCCCAGAATTCACTGCGCTTAATATAAAAAATAACACCCCACGTAACACCATAAAATCCTTGATACTTCAAAAATAAATTAAACATTCAATTTGCGTGTCGAACTTGAAGGACGGTTTCTATCTTAAAATGAATGTGTAAAATTGGGGGGAAACATTGATATTCTGTCCCAGGGACCCACGGCCCATTTGCGTGCGCGACAGACCCGAAAATTTTGGGGAATTATGTCTTGGAAACCCCTTGGTGGCGGGGAAACGTATGGTGGATTAGTTCTGATTGTTTTCCTATAGGCTTGTGTGATTTCGGCTTTTTTATTTCAAACGTTAGAGTTGCGTTCCATAATCTATCCATAATCAGCTTATAATGTTCTCACTGCTGGGCCCAGTGGCGTAACTAGAGTGGGGCAGGTAGGGCAAGAGCCCTGGGTGCCTATCGAAGGAGGGCGCAAAAAGTCGCTAGTTATTAAATAATAAAAAATAAACCATTTCATAATGTTGCATATGTCTAAGAAATCTGAAGAGCTACTTGAATACATATATTGTGCAGTACGAGAATGAAAGCGTATTTCCAAATCTGTCTATTTCTATTCAAATTCTCTTAAAATTGCAGCATTGCAAGCGATTTTTTAGCAAGTTGAAATGAATACCTTCGTTATTGAAGGCTATAATTGGTCAAGATAGGTTATGCGATCTAGCTTTGCTCAGTGTAGACCGAGAGGATAATTTACGAAAGGGCGCAAATGCGATGCGCTAGGCGCCATTTTCTATTGGTACGCCCCTGGCTGGACCTCAAGCATCCTTTCGGTGAGAGGGACTGGACTGTAATCTACCACGCCAGCCCAGTGCGGGTTGATAGATGTCTTCGATTTTTTTGTTCTAGGATATGCCGGTTTCCTCACGATGTTTTTCCTTCACCGTTTTGAGAGCAGTGGAGATGAAATAAAATACACAAAGTAAAGTGCTTGCCTGGGTTCGAACTCACGACCTACAACTCGTAAGTCGAGGTCGAGGCCACTGAGCCACCACTGCTCTAGGAGTTGCGTTAGCTTAAACTAAATTTCTTGTCTAATTATAATTATCAAGCGACCAGCCCCTGATACGCACGGTTTGTACAGTCAGCGTTAATAATATCGGGACGAACAGACTGTTCAAAATGATCTAAAGAACTTTGAAAATTAAATATTAAGTCAATGACACAAGGAATGATTCAGAATGAAGACCGTACACGACACCTGTCATTCTGACAAGAACTTTATGGAATTGAGATAAAGTTTAATTTTGATAGTTGTTTATATCATTTTGAACAGTCTGTTTGTCCCGATATTATTGACGCTGACTGTACATCTAGACAAAACATCGAGATTTATTTATTATGTTATTATACACATAATCATCACAATTCCGTGTGGTGCTGGACGTAAAGAATAGAACCATCCCATCTCTTCCCGTGGGTGTCGTAGAAGGCGACAAAGGCACTATACCAGAGAATGGGCAGCAGCGTTCTCTATGCATTTTACTACCAAACTGCGATTGCCAACCCGATTGCCAAGCGTGGCAATTATGGCAAACCCGATATTGGGGGAGGCCTATGTCCAACAGTGGACGTCTTTCGGCTGAAATTATGATGACGATGACACATAATCATATGATTATGTGTATAATAACATAATAAACAAATCTCGAAATTTCTCTAAATTATACACATAAACATAATAAACTCTCTTAATAGTGTTAAAAACCTCAAATAAATCCGTTGAATAGTTTAGAAGAACAACGTGGTCATACAGAAAGATATAGTCGCGACTTTAATTTATAAATTTGAATAGATTTGCAGCTATTAACCTATAATTTATTTGATATTTATGATAATTTTTATAAAAACAAGAGTTAGGGTTTTTTTGGTGCTGAAAAGGTCATCGAGACCAGAGTCAAGGTGGACCGATGATAAATAATCGTCAATTTTAAATCCTGGGTTACAGATTTAAATCCATTAGAATTCTAAAACAAAACACGGATTTAAAAACAACAATACACAATATGAGAGGCCGAAATAAAAAATGGAATGGTAGAGCGTGGTAACTCGATGGTTTATTGATGAATCCGATCGCTCAATGTTCACGCAATCAAATATCGAGAATTCGGAGGAAAATCATTTTTATTTATATTTTCACAACCGAAAATGTATTGTTGGTTACTGTGGGAAATATATTATAACTGCACCCTTATTGCGTAACATACTATCAATACGAATTTGAATAATTTTGAAAAATATGGGAAAATGTCTCTGCTCAACAACGTAAATAACGCAATGAATGGTGTTTAACTGTCAAAATAAAGTTTATTCCTAAGTAGCTACGTAGTACCAAGGACAACCATATGCCATGGGGTGCGCGTATTTGCTGTACCATCTAGTCGTACGAATGCAGGCTTGCGAGCACCCCTACGTCACCTTACGAGTCAGTATAACAATCTCTTCAAAATTTTGACATCTTTGCCTTACCAACTGGTAAATTTAGAGGCCTTGTTCGGGAAACTCTTTTGGATATTGCTCCGTAATATTTAATTCTTAGACAATTAATTTTCACTATTTAAGGTTCGATTGTACCCACAAGAATAAAACACGAATTCCAAGACAATGATACGGGTTTATTTAAGCACTGTCACACAATTGTAAATGTCTTTGACAAGGTACGTTTACGTGTTATAAGTAAGAATTACCATAATGTAAGTGAAATTCGTAAATACGTAAGACCTAAGTCGCTGCGTTGTTTGACTTACCTACCCGCATTTATCGAACCTAAATCTAATAATGCTTATGGAGCTCGGACGTGGGAATGTATGCTACCATCGTTTATGAATGATTTACCTCTGGAAATCTGCAATGTATTAAATGCGAAGAACTGCTCAAAGGTAAAGATACTTTTTAGATCGCAGTGCGTTATAATAGGATATATAAGTACCTATATAGATCTAATTACCAAATTGTTTCCTAGATTATTATTATGTAGTGGCACCGAGTTGCCGTGTCTGGCCATACCGCTGTTAAACCCGTAATGGTTTGTGTGGTATGATGTAACAAATAAATGTATTTTTTTTTTTGTATTTGATTAATAAAAGCTAAAAAAAAAAAAATACTATGTAAAAAAAAATATACACATACCATACCATACCTGAAATCACCTCTCTAGTCAGCACTCTAGAATTGGTACCCTGAGCCCCAAGATACAGACTATCTAGTTTGGGGTTCATTGTCAAATTATATACTGTAACCTAGTTGTAGGTTATATTTTAAATAAACTACTCATCCCGTCTTAACATGGTGTTAATCTGTGAACCTGCTTACTGTATTACCTGGAAAGTAAATATTTTCTATTCTATTTTTCCTCATAATGAAAAATATTGTTAAGGTGTGATTTCCGTTGCAACAATAACATATGAAAGTTGTTAAGATTTAAAGTGATGTGAAAAATAATTGAAAACGGTACTTTTTTTAAATAAATATCACTATTTAATCGTAGGTATTACAAAAGTCCTTTTCAGAATACAGGATGAAATTTAAACGAAACTTAATAAAAATATCTCTCATTTTAAAATTCAGTCTGTTTAAAGATCCTTGTATTCAAAACATGACAGTTAGTTCGAGATTTAGGTCTCTGCTAGAACTTCAAAAGCATTGTTTATTTTTTCTGTGCAGTCGAACGCTTGCTGGTCATTCTTTACAATCCACGTGGAACCAGTTTTCCCTTGGTCTAAAACTTTCAGTATGCCGGATACTGCTGATTCGACCCTGAAAGGAAATACTATCATTTGAGTTTCTTTGGTATGAAATTATCCACCGGGATAAAAAGTATCCTATGTGTTAATCTAGGTTACAATCTTGTTGTGTGCCAAATTTCATCCAAAACTGTTGAAACGTTTGTGCGTGATTGAATGATAAACATCCAAACATACAAACTTTGACATCTATAATATTAGTAGGAATAGTACGTCATTTTATTAAAATTTTAGTTATTTCTTCGTTAAAATTTTAATAGTTAAGTTTCGTCTAACTTAGAGTTAAACGAAACTTATGGCTCTAAATTAAACGGCTCTGGAATTTGTTTAAAACTCAAATACGAAAATAAGTTTGTCCGTTTTCAATAAAGTTTTGGGAGACTTCTTGCAACAGGAATTAATAAACCACAAACCATAACTTATTAATTGAAGGAGACAAAACGATGGAATATTTCAAATTTTGCCATTGTCAGTGCAAATATTATTTTGAAATAGGTGTACCAAAAATCTTCTATAGCAAAAACTTCGTAACTCTTTTTACAAAAATTACCTACGCAGACGGAGGACTATGAAATTTGGCACAGTTAAAGTTTATAATATATGCAGCACAGAAAGCTAATATTTTTATTTATTGAGGCGGTGATTTCTTGAAAACGCTCAAAAAGGTGGTTTTTTGAACCAGTGTATCTCTTTAACCGTAAATAACTTTGAAAGCAAAAAATATATGATATTTTCAAGTCTTTTTTTCCTACAGTGATCGAACTCAAAACATAATTAAACATACTTTAATGCATCAAAAAAATCATCAAAGTCACCTCTTAATTATATTTAAAACCAGTTTATCCCTTCAATAACAATTATAATTATAACTAAAAATATACCACAAAATTCCAAATGCCAAACTGCACCCAGTGATGGATTATTTATTATTAAATAGTTAATATCTAATTTTATACGATTTTATTTGCATTTTTATGACAATTCTTGCTCATTTATTATTCGAATTTATTACAACAGATTTTAACCAGTATCAGATTGCAATATGAACTATTATCGCTCATAACGACAATATTTAAAGTTACCAGGGCCTTAATGCATTAGTTTAAACTAAAAATATAAATTAATAATGGTCGAATTTCGACCACTGGGTTACCTGTAGAACTAATAAATAGGTCTTAATATTATCAAACGTTTTCCAATGTTGATTAGTCTTGGCTTTCCACTATAGGTAAAGTATCGGCAGACAGACTAATAAAAGAACTAACTTGCTGTTATCTCCTTAGTCATTTATTTTATCTTAATATCCATGCACGTATTGGCAAAGAGAAACTTGAACTAGCCAATTTTATCACGAAACTCGTTGCTGCCAAACTATCTTCATCAACACAAACTTCATCTAGAACGTTTAAGTAAGGCTGCATCTACAAGCCAGTGGAGCGTTTTGCGAAGCTAAAAGCGTGCACGCTGCCCACGATCTGCTTGTGACGGTTTTATGGGTCAAACTTCGAGCGGAGGCAAATTGAATCTAAATTTACAAACAAAAAGTGCAGTAGCGATGGTCATTCGCTTAAAGCTGAGCCATTTTTTATTCAACCAGCCCACTTTCGTAACATCATTATGTTATACTACTAATAGATGTTTGGATGTTTGTTACGCAATCACACAATAACGGCTGAACGGATTTGAATGAAATTTGGCACGCAGATAGATTATAACCTGGAATTATTAAGCGATCTATAATGTTCCCACTTCGGGAACTCAAGGCTTCTATATGTGAGTGAAAGCGAAAATATTGCTGGCTTAGTAAAATTAAGCAGTTTTGTTGCGAGTGATCATTTGCTCGCCACCATCATAATTTTCTTAGAGTCTGTCTAAAGGCAGCCTTGACTTAGATATTCATACGGCCTAACTCTATAATCACACATGCCTCTCGTTCCATTTAATGTATAAATTGTTAGTTTCTAAAACAATACATACAATGAAATGATTATTTGTGTTAGTAGATCATTCAAGGCACTTTAACACGTCAATACTTTCAAAATCAAAATATTTTATTTCACTTATAAGTGCACGTATCCTTTGACATTGACTGTGAGACTTTGTTGGTAAATATTTTAAAACTAGCGCCGGAATTTCTTAGCTGCCTCTATCCCTCCAATGAGAAGAAATGCCGAATCAAAAGAGGTCATGGTCTCTTTCAAAGTCTAAACATTATATCAATAGGATCTTATATGAGTCTAATAATGCAGGACCGGTAAGTTCATAAAACTTCTTTAATACTACACTAACATGCAAGTTGGACTAGAAATTTTATCTCGCCAGCGTATTCCGGACCATAGACCACTTCCACACAAGGCACACTTTGGCTTGCGTTACAAGTTTGCTCGCTCCACGCTTTGCTACCGTATAAACACAGTCTAACTATTCTCACCTCTGTCTCACGGGCACGCGGGACGCGATTGGCTCAGCTGAATCTTTGTCGAAGTTTTCAAAGTTGCTTCTGTTCAGGATAGCCGTGTCCGTTGGTCCGAGGCACACCGTGATGACTCGCACTTTGCTCTCTGAATATACCTTTTCTGCCTGAAAAAAATAATGGGAATATGAGCCTTATTTTTGTCCACAGTGACACTATTATGCAATTATATATTAGAATCATTTGCTATTCGTTAGTCTGGCCGGAACTCAAAACTGGTTTGGAAATTTTATTTTTGTTTGTTCACTCTAAAACAGGGAGAAACCCCTAATAAAGCGGAAAAATCGGGAAGAATTGATATGAATGAATGAAATTTGAACAAGACAACGTCTGTCGGATCAGAAAGTGTCTGATATTTTTAAATATCTTTTAAGATTTTACGTTTGGTCACATATTTTTTTTTACAAAACACAAATCCCTGAATTCGCCAGACAATTAACATTCCTACTTAAGAAGAAAATTCAGAGGCGAACATTTAATTTCGTCCCAAAGAACGCCTTTTAAAAAGATTTTTGATAAGTTTTTAATTAACCTAGATCTAAAGTCTTTGATCTTAAAGTTCATCAAGCCCTTGTTGTTGAGTATTTGAGGACGGCGCTGCGAGTCTTTCTTTCTCTTTCATTCTTCTTCCATACATCTTCATTATCTGTATGTGTGTATTTACGCCATCCTTATGGTTTTTCCCTATTCTTACACTTACACAGTCATCCACATTCATCATCATCATGATTTCAACCGAAATATGTCCTTTGGGGGAGGCCTATGTTGGCCAGTGGATGTCTTTCGGTAACGCTTTGCCGCTTCGACCGGTTCTATGTTTCCTCATCCAGCAGATTCCTGCGGCCTTATCAACGTCATTGGGACACCTTGTGGGAGGCTTTCTAAAGCTACGTCTTCTGGTACGCGATTTCCACTCCAAAACCTTTCGGCCCCATCGGCCATCTGTTCTGCGAGCAATTTGCCCTACCCACTGCCACTCAAGTTTGGCAATTCTTTGGGCTATGTCGCTAACCTTGGTTTCCCTGCGGATCTCTTCATTTCTGATTCGATCACGTAAATAAACTCCGAGCATAGCTCTCTCGACTGCCCTTTGGGTCCCATCCACATTGAAACTCAATACTTTTCCCTCGACATGTCCCTCATTCTTCCACTTCACAGTAACAACTGATTTCTACATTACTTCTCGTTCACCAGCATCACTTTGTAACTTCTTATATCATATCCTATACCTAGCCTATTCCCAACTATATTTAGGACCACTTCCATTTTCACCGAATGCTGCTGAATACCAGTATTTTACATTGATCGACTGCCTATCTGACCTCCAAAAACCCAGTATCTGAATAATACGATACCACTTGATAAGAGACTGGTTGTCAGACTTTCGGGCTTCTGACCCGTAATGACTGCTAAATGTCCACGAATACCAACCGGGACCAACGGCTTAACGTGCTTTCCGAGGTATGGAGGGGTCTTGGTATGTGAAGATTGTCAACCATTCACAGACCAACAAGCGCAGCTAAACCTGATCGAAGAACCCATGCGCCTGTTATTAATTCACCACAAGCCCCTCTTACTACGTCATCATCATCATCATCATCATTTCAGCCGAAAGATGTCCACTGCTGGACATAGGCCTCCGCCACTTCGACCGGTTCTGTGCTTCCCGCATCCAGCGGACTCCTGCGGCCCTCACAAAGTCATCGGTCCACCTTGTGGGAGGCCTTCCAACTTTACGTCTTCCGATGCGCGGTCACCGCTCCAGAACTTTTCTAACCCATCGGCCATCTGTTCTGCGTGCAATGTGCCCTGCCCACTGCCACTTAAGTTTGGCAATTCTTCGGCCTATGTCGGTTACCTTGGTTCTCCTGCGGATCTCTTCATTCCTGATTCGATCACGCAGGGAAACTCTAAGCATAGCCCTCTCCATTGCCATTTGGGTACTACGTAATCCCTTCTAATTATATCCATAAATCCCTCACGTTCTCATTACAGCTTCATGCAGTAACCTTTAATTAATCCTTATCTAAGTAATTGCTAGCAGTACACAAAAAAAGACCTTACCCCCATAGCAATACTGAACTGCAACACAGCTGTCTTCGTTGCAGCATACACAGGCAAATGGGTGCCAAGGTTAAGTGCCAATAACGATGATATATTAACGATAGTGCCGCCACCACCGCCTCTGTTGACCCCCATAATTTCAAGAGCCTTCATTGTACTGGTAACCGTTGCAGTCTGAAAAAAGTCTTGGGCATTTTAGTGGCTGTTAAAGTGGATGGCGATTTTATAGAGAACTATAAAAGTTATGATGATACTGTAGAGGTGTAATCACTGCGAAATGATGTAGTTAAAATATTATGAGGCATCGATTGGACCAAGGTGATGGTCTACTTAGTATAAAACAATAGAAAAATAATCTGTCAGGTATGAAAATGGGTCTTTTTTTTTAATGACCTTCGAAATGTTTCACCGTTGGGGGTTCATAATCATGTACCTACTGAATCTATAGTCATCATCATCATCATTTCAGCCGAAAGACGTCCACTGCTGGATATAGGCTTCCCCCAAGTTGGGGGGGTTTGCCATAATCGCCACGCTTGGCAGGCGGGTTGGCGATCGCAGTATGGTGGTAAAATCATAGAGAACGCTGCTGCCCATTCTCTAGTAAGTCCCTTAGTCGCCTCCTATGACACCCACGGGATGAGATGGGATGGTGCTATTCTTTATGTCCGGCACCACATGGAACCAAATTAATCTATAGTAACAGGTTGGATGTCCCTGCCACTCTGTGTGTAACGTATTTTCATGAAGAAGATTTATATATTTGATTTTTTATTCCAGCCTCCGTGCGGGCGAAGTCGCGGGCAACTTTTATTTTGTGTGTTAAAGAAAAGCAATATCGAATGGTTAAAAATGAGATTAGACCATAATTATCTCACGTGTAAGGTCAATATTGTTTTTTTTTTAACGTATTATTACTTTGAAGAGGCCGATCATATTTTTTTTTTCAAATATTACACTTCTAATTGTAGAAATACTCAAGCTAATTAGATTACTTACCTAGTTTACGTTCTTTTATACGGTTTATGTTATAACATCAGTCTGCCTACCAATTTCCGGCCTTACGCAAAAGCCCGAAACATAATTTCATTAATTACAAGGCATTCAAGTCTTCCCTTATTCCTTCATTTACCCATTGTTTAGTTTTACGAGTTTCAAAGTTCCTTTTTGCCATTATGTATTCGTATCCTGCTTAATGTATCGACTATAGTACCTAATTGGGTACTGATAAGTTTAAAGCAAGATCAGTTTTCATTTTTCAAATCTTAATAACATATTATATTTGGGTAGTAGAATAGAAATAGACTAACTTTATTATTACAAATAAATCTATAGGGCTTAAGTTTTTGAATGATAAATCTGTCAAAAGCTCACAATGGAGAGACTTGATTGACTTGATCTTACTATGTTACCTTCTATTAAAACAAAAAAAAAGATATGCGCCAATTCCAAACACGAAACGCATACCGAATCTAATCGAATCAAAACCGAATAACTCATTCTACCTCACGCGAGAGCTCATAACTCACAGAATTAATATCGGCCATCCTCTTGTGCGTTCGTTCGTAGACAGTCGAAACCGCAGCGTAGTTTATTACTCTGTCGAGTCCCCAATATTTACTTACAAACGAGGGGAACAAGTATATGTAGAATAATATACTTGTAGTTTGACTTTGTCCTTAGAATCAAACACGAAATAAAATGTACATACTAGTAGTTCAACCTTTGACCTATTGTGTTGTTTGTCTATGCCATGTCAGACACTAGGTTAATTACTCTGTCGAACCCTAATATTTACTTACGAACGATGAAACATACATAACTACAATTTATGTAGCGTATATTTCGCATATTAGGTTGTCTATTTGTGACCTCTCAGACTCTAGTAGTAATAAACAACCTGAGTTGAGTCCACTTATATACTCACTAACGATTATACAAGTATATCTACACTAATATATTCGTAGTTTTACTTTATTTTTGGAATCAAACATGAATAGGGAGACCTTTAACTCAACTGTGTTGACTATTTTTGATCTGTCGAACCGTGCATATTTACTTCGAAACGATGAAACAAATATGTCTACAATGTATGTCTGGTCTGGTCTTAGAACTCTTTTAAGTTCCCAATATTTACTGACAAAATGAAACAACTGTGTAAATGTATAATTGGACTTCATTCCTAGAATTGAGGAATTGATTGATCAAACGTGAATTAAAGTGAAATTTCGCTTATTGTATTTTTTATTTAGGACCTTTCAACCTCTAGTAAAATCCTCTCTTGAAACTCTGCTGAGTCCACTTATTTACTCACAAACGATGATATAAGTATGTCATCGTATAGGTAATCGTAGTTTGACAATATTCTTAGAATTAAACATGAATATGGTACTGATTGTGGTACTATTATATGGTACTATTTTTGATCAAACGAGAAGTCCATATATACGTCGAAATGATGAAACAAATAAATCTACAATGTATGTAGCTGTGCTTTGTTCCTAGAACTGCGGAATTGTCAGAAGAAACGTGAACTACGTATAATTTCGTTCAGTGTATTGTAATTTTGTGATCTTTCAGTTTCTATTACCAGCCTAGTTTTCCCATATTAACTTATAACCAATGACACAAATATACAGGTTTGTGGTTTGATTTTACTCGTATACGAGTACTTGCGTTTTCTTTGATCAAACGTGAATTATAGTGATATTTCGGTTATTACTTAATAAGTCTGTTTGTGGTCTTTAAGTCTTACCTAGATTTGTTTATAAAGTACCTATATTGCTACCACGATATTAATCTACAAGCGGTGACCTATATTAGCAATGTTGCTGGACTTGATTCCAAGAATTTCGAAATTGTCTAATCAATCGTGAATATTGGGTATCACTGACCGTCCGCATATAATATTGTGTTGCCTGTTTGTGATTTATTTATCTCTAGCATCATTGCCAATATGACCTTCTGTTATTATGTTTTATCGACTCAAATAATAACTATACCAAACTATGGGTAGTTTGGTAAAGTTATTATTTCTATTTCTAAAATTCTATTAGAACCCTCAATGAAATGTGAGTTATTTTGTGGCTTTATCTGCGCTTTGTTTGTAGTCAATAATTGTTTCTGTGTCGAGTTTTCATTCGTGAAAAACTTTATGGTAAGCAGAAAAACAAAGTATTTCTGTTTTACGAAATGTGAAACATTTACTTTCAAATATTGACAACATTGAAAACAAAGTACATAACATTGTATCAATGGCAAAAAGTTTAAATATCTTTGGGCCAAGCTCGCTGACACAGTCACAGGATCATCAATTACACAGGTGACAAGGCAAGCGGCGCATGATGGAAGGTGGGCCATTGTCTGTGGGGAGGTGCAGCATACGCACTTGAGACCTGAGCTGACCGACTTGGACTCGAAGTCTATTTAGATATTTCCAGTCTGCCACAGTAACGCGTGCGCATGCAGGAGGCTCTCAGATGGTTCGATAAAATTGTCAGGGAGTTTAAACAGCTCCAATTAAAGTAATACCGTTAATTCTTTGCCTTTCACCATAACCATAACTTCAAATTCTTGACGAAACTTGGCTTTTTGGAGCAAATTCTGCTGCTAACAGATAATAATATCATATCCAGCTAATAATATTTTTGTTTAATTCTGAAGTCTAACCTGATAAATGAGATTTATAAAAATATATACACGTTGTATGTTATTTGTAGCAAATATTAAGTTAATTGAGAAAATTCGAAATATCCCTCGACGATGTTGATGTGTGGTGTAACTATGAAAAACCTTGTAGGTAATACTTACAAAATTAACATCCACCATCTTTTTAACAGTTCTTTCGTCGGCAGACAACACAGCTGCATTGTTGATCACTCCGTCGAGTCTTCTGTACTTGTCGAGCACTTGTTTGTAAGCCGCAGCTAGTTGGGCTTCGTCTGCTATGTCACACTTTATGAACTTGGCTTTTAGGGCTCCAAACATGTTTAAAAGCTCCGATTCTAGAGCGGAGCCTTCTCTGTCCGCTACATCGAGAAAGGCAACATGCTGCAATATAAATAGAAAGATTTTTTGAGAAACACTTTCATCATCGGCCTAGCCTTTTCCAAACTATATTGAGGTCGGTTTTTACAGTCAAACCGAATACTAGTATTTTACATGTGGCAATTACCTATCTGACCTCCACAACCCAGTTACTGGATAATACGATGCCCCTTGGTAAAACTGGTTGTCTGCCTTTCGGGCTTCTGACGTCCCGTATCGATTGTCAAAGACCCACGAATGACAGCCCGGACCAACAGCTTAACGTGTTTTCCAAGGCACGGAGGAGTCATGGTATGTAAAGAAGGTCAACCATCCAAGGACAGACCGCAGGAAGCGTAGCTTAACCTGATCGATAGACTCATGCGGCTGTTATTACTAAGCCACAAACAACTGTAAACACCGCTAACACTAATTGCTTATTCTCGGAAGAGCGAAGTTAAACGTGCTTTAACTATGCAGAACGACAGAATGCATTGTAGTTTTGTCACGAACAGGTATATCTATTTAAACAAACACAGTGAACTCCGTTGCATTGTTTGTCATTTACAATAATTACTTTACGATGGAATATATCTAGGTAATAAAACAATAACATCACGCCTGTATTCCTCGAAGAGTTTGGCAGAACTGTACCTTTAGTACCAAATAGAGAAAAAATCCTAACTCCGGGCAGCTACAGAAAAACCCCAATAAACTGCCCAACCCCGGAATCGATCCCGGGACCTCACGCTTGGCAACAGTGTTTGCAACCACTAGACCAACGAAGCAGTACACCTACATATAACTAAGTAATTTAGTCAATTGCCAAACAAAATAACCAAACGCTTTTGTTATCTTTATTTAAGGTGCTTGGTCAACAAGACTGAGTCGCTCCGTACTCCATAATAATTAGACATCCCTCATTGAAAAACACAAAATCTTTATTGTCAAAATAATTCCTGTTTCTCAAAAAACCTATGCAATTTCGAAAATATTTTTATTTTTCAAGATCGCACAAAGTAAAAAAAAACCCAAGTACCTATAAGCTTGCGGTTCGCTATACTTTTCAATCTAAAAACACTCCATCAGAATCTGCTTCGTACCCAAGTTTGTTGCAAAGTAGACCGATGGCATACTTAGCGCCCAATATTGAAATTTTGTTTTTACCTCCACAACTTTTGCAGGGACTCACTTCAACAAGCCTTAACTTCTCGACCACACAGTTCCGGAAAATGGACCGTTTAGTAGCAGCTGTGGTGTTGTAACAAAAGGCAACATTTGTAAATTGAATAGGGGTTATAGTTAACTGTTCGTGTGTTTCTAAACAGGGCCTCAAGTCTGCTATTACAATAGTGTCAGAATGGTCCATCATTGATTTCATAATTGTTGATTTTGACAAGTTTGGTAATCTACTAATATAATGGCGTCATTATGACTTTCCAATGGTCAGCCACTGACACTCCGTTGAAAGAAATGGCATTTATTGGCAATCTCGTACATAATGATAACACTAATAAATATTATGTAAAAAAGTATTTAAATGAAATCTAGCATGAATAAATGTTCAAATTTAGTAGTAGTTTTTCGAAAATTATTTCTACTAACGGGTTTTATAATAATGGCAATACGACAATGCCATTATAAGTATTATAACATAATTCTATTACGAGAACATTGACCGACCAATGATCGACCATTATGAATTTAGCAGATTACGAACTTTTAGCAAAATGACAAATGAATGACAATGGGATCGTGTTGGAATGACGAATTTATAAAAATAGCAGACTAGGGCCCCTGAAAGGGCTAACTTTCGAAACTAAAATTAGAAATAAGTTTATGACTTTAGTCTCACGTTTGGACTTTGTATCTTTTGCAGAGCAGTGGTGTCCCAGTGGTATTTGTCCTGACTTACGACTTCAAACCCAGGCAGGCGTATTTAATTTCGTTCGTTTGTGTATTTAATTTCATCACCACTGCTCTCAAAACGCTGAAGGAAAACATGGTGAGGAAACTGGCATGTCCTAGAACAAAACATTCTCGTCTTCTCATTCTCACAGAGAGGAGTCCTGTGCCCCAACAGTGGGAACATTATAGGCTTATTATGATCCTTTGCAGTTTTGCGACAAAATCTAAGCTATCAATTCAGTTTGGTTGCATTACAGAACCTATTGTTAAACAATAAACAAATTATCTTATTGTTAAACTGTTCGTATCGTAGATAAACTGTTTTCGTTTGTCTACAAAGATATCAATCCAAGGTTCTGATTGCGAATTACCTCCTTGAACTAGTGTCAACAATTTAATACACTGTGATGCCTTTACGATTCAATGACTTATTGCTAGGTCAGTGTCAAGTCATACATTCTTTCTTTGTCATTACTCATTAGGCGTGTTCGTTGATAAGCATGCTGACTTTTTTCACACATCATTGTGATTAGTGAAAAACTAGGTACAATGTGGGTAGTCGTGGTAAAATTTCGTGTGACAGGGCTCGTCCGAAGATGTAGATATTCCTTATTTCTGCGTCTATGTAGGTATTAATTAATATACTAGAAGTGACCTTTTGAAAGGACATAATTAATTAACATCATATCCTTTGAAAAGTTCACTTCCAGCAATTTTTTTTTAAAGCAGAAATATCTGATGTATAGGTAGAGTTAACCGATAAAAATGGTCGGATCAGATTTAGTTTTTTATTTTATTTAATGTTAAGCTACGCTAAACTTGAAGCGGTAGATCGTAGTAGACCGTCCTCGACCCAATATTTTTTTATGTGTCTCTATGGGTCAGCCTGTTTTCCAACCTTTTAATTAAAATAACAGCTAATACTATCATTAACCTTTCACCTGAATTTTCTATTACATGCGTGCCGACTGTTTTAAAACATCAAATAATATTTACCCTGGCATTTTCCCGAAGCAAAGCTCTGACGATGCCCGCGCCCACACCGGCCGCGCCTCCCGTCACCAAAAACACTTTGTCCTCGACACACAACACACGTTTCACCATCTTCGCAGCCATTTTACATTAAGAAAGAAAAATAGAAATAAATAAATAAGAATAATTCTATTTCATCACTTTATAGATAAAAGTCACCGTGGAACGTAAAAGGTAACGGTGTACTGATCAAAACAATGTGCGTTATCGAACTAATTTCTCTAAGCTGATATGAACTTTATCAGAGTGATAAGAAGGAATTGGAAACGGATTTTATTGGTTTGTTTTAATCTTTATATTCTTCTTTAGTTTGTTTAATAGATTTGTGAGACGAAAATGTTATTACTTTTCTTTCGTCTAGTTTAATTTGTTTACTTATGTAGGTAACACGGTCTTCTTGGAGTCAAAGAATGATTGAAAAAAATTAATAATAAAATTAACGTAAATGAAGCAAAAGGAGTATGTAAGGATCGTAGTAGATCCTGTAATTTCTGCCTAAAGACAGAAAGAAAGTAAAATGCGTTGATTGGCATTACCTTTAAACCTTAAAAAACATAAAATAATGTTATTAATGCCAAAAGACTACACAGTATGCACCACCTGACGCTGATTTGCCTACCCCCAAGGGAAGAAGGGCGTGAGTATACGTATGTATTTGTGATATCGTTTCGGTCTCGATTTATGCTCGTTTTAATACATCGATAAAAATAATCATAATAATTCAATATACCGATAAAATGGTAGGTACAGAGATTGATTGTCAATTATTTTTGCTTTCTTTTTTATCTTGAATGCTTAATTTTTCCGACTGTTCTCTTGCAAATCCTCAGTAATCTATATAAGGCTATATCAATCTCACGTTGGTCCTTCAGCATCCTCCCTGTGGCGGCTCATTTCGAGTCGAGGGGTTGACGTGGCGAAGCGGCTAAAGCGCTGTGAAGTGCTGCAGCCATTGACTACGCAACAATAACGTCTAATAGCAGGCCAGCTTTAACGATGCTTTTTTCAGCATGAAAAATTGTATAGGGGTTATAAGTACCACCGGATTTTTGGCGAAGTTTTTTGTAATCTTGATTGCCTTCCGGATTATCCGGGCCGCGATGTGAGATTAAAAATAAAGATTAAAAAGTTTTATGGAATCTGCAAGTCATAAAAAGTGTGAGTATACGCATGTAAAATTATTCGTGAAGTTTGTAATTATACAATATTGCATATGGAAAAAGAAAATCATGACTTATGCGGTATTTTATCGATAAAGATTAAGCCCAGCATTCGATAAAAACTGGCCAGGTACATGCACAATGAAGGTTTTTGTAATTGGGATGAATTTACCCCAACAATAAACTTAATTTAGTGGTCAATTAATTAATTTATATTTGTTTTTCTTGTACGCACGGCTACACATCAAGCTATACATTTCCAGGTTACGCAGATCTCGCAGTGTACGGAAATCCTATAGGTACAATGCGAGATCAGCTTATACTGGAAATGTATAGCTTAATGTGTAGCCGTGTTTACACACTATTATTTTAAGACTGTTAGTTTCTACTAAATTATGTAAATAAAAATTTTGTAGTTGGAAAACTTTCACCGATATACGTCACAGTCAATTCTCCAACTGCAAACGTAAGTTTGCAATGGTTAACAAAGTGTGATAAAACTACAAATTAGCAATTTTTGGACCTGTTCCTTTACCTTGCTTCTTGCGAAATTTCATGATTCTAGATCAACAGGAAAGAAATAAATTTTGATTTATTCACGTGTATCAAAATATGTCGTATAAATGGCCGTATTTTTGTTGCATTTACTTAGTAGCTTGATTTTTTTGGAGCTCAGAGGGATTCTAGATGTTCATATTTGATATGAATTTCAACTTGCTACCTCCACGCCAGATCACCAGATCACCAGGTCTTCAACCAGTGCGTCCTGCCCGTGATGACATACGGTGCTGAAACGTGGACACTGACGGTTGGGCTGGTCCATAAATTTGAGGTCGCTCAGCGCGCTATGGAGCGGGCTATGCTCGGAGTTTCTTTGAAGGATAAAAACAGGAATTAAATTATCTAGAAAAGAACCGGAGTCACCGACATAGCTAGCAGGATAAGCAAGCTGAAGTGGCAGTGGGCTGGCCATGTTTGTCGAAGGACCGATGGACGGTGGAGCAGACGAGTCCTCGAGTGGAGACGGCGTATCAGCAAAGGCAGTGTGGGACGCCCCCCAGCTAGGTGGACCGACGACCTTAAAAAGGTGGCTGGGATAGACTGGATGTGGAAGGCGGAGGATAGAGTGTTGTGGCACAGCCTGGGATAGGCCTATATCCAGCAGTGGACTGCGATAGGCTGAGTTGATTGATTGACTTCCACGCGTTGATCATAACAAAAAATCTTGCACATAGACAGACAGACCAATGATGTGATCCTATAAGGGTTCCGTTGATTCCTTTTGACGTACCTACGGAATCCTAAAATCTATCCATTGACAACTATATCAATGGATAGATTTTAGGATTCCGTAGGTCACCTCTCAGCTAAAATATGATCATGCCGAAAAAGACAACTTATTCACAAAAATTCGCAAAATGTTTTTTAAACCAAACACCAGATTCCTATATAATGTTCGTCCAAAATAGGGAAACAAATTTCAAATTATTCAAATTCCACGACATATCTCGCGTACGACGCGACGTTCACAGTTAGAAACAACATAACATTTTCATTCCCAGACATTTAAACCTTACATTCCAGTTTTTATTTTAATTATTTCTGCCTCCTACATTCCCTCTTTATTAACATGTGACGCGAAACCCGTGAAATAATAAAACGTAAACAAAGCGCAGCACTTCAGGGAATGCGACGGAGTCATCATACGAGGGTAGTACTAGTGTTGCTTCACACGAGCCAGTACTGTCTTCCAGTGCGCATATTTAGCTAGCGTGTTGAAAGAAAAATGTTCGTTCTGCGTGATTGGTTTGTAACGATGGGGGTGCCTGAGGAATGTTTAATTTTTGTCGCTTTTCGTGTAAGGTGTAGTGTGGAAAAGTATGGCAGTTGCGTGTTTCTATCTCTTATAAGTTACCTTAGCGGATGACATGTAGGTAGGTATATTTAGAAACAACGCTACATTTTCTTTCCATGACATTTATACATTACAAGCTTTCGCCCGCGGCTTCGCCCTCATGGAAGTCGGAAATTATCCCGCGGGAACGTACTACCGGGATAATAAGTATCCTATGTGTTAATCTAAGTTATAACCTATCTGTGTGCCAAATTTCATCCAAATCCGTTCAGCCGTTTTTGCGTGAAAGAGTAACAAACATCCATCCATCCATCCATACTTACAAACTTCCGCGTTTATAATTTTAGTAGGATATTCCATGACATTTATACATTATATCGTTATAGACGCGAAGCTCGTGAATCAATGGAACGTAAACAAACCGCAGCATTTCAGGGAATGCGATCCAGTCATCCTGGCTTACAGTGCGTATGTTCCACTAGCACGTTGGAAGAAGAATTTTCATTCTGCGTGACTTTCAGGGAATGCGACCGCGTCATCACTGCGAGGGTAGTACTACTGTTGCTTCAATTTGCGAGCTAGTACTGGCTTCCAGTAGGCATATTTCACTAGCGCGTTAAAAGTAAAAAGATAATTCTGTGTGACTTTCAGGGAATGCGACCGAGTCATCACTGCGAGAGTAGTGCCAGTTGCTTTAAGCTAGTACTGGCTACCAATACGCATATTTCACTAGCGTGTTGAATTCTAGTACTAGTGTTGCTTCACATGAGCCAGTACTGGCTTACAGTAGTTACCCACCTCTGCTATTATATTATCGCGTTGAAAGAAAAATGTTGGTTCTGCGTGACTGGCTTGTAAGGATCGGGCTGAAAAAGGAATGTATCATGTTCAAAGCTTTTCGCGTAAGATGTGGTGTGGAAAATAATAGCAGTAACGCGTTTAATATAATAACTTTTTGTTAATATAATGTAGATATAGGTAACCATAAATTCTGCTTGCACTATATTTTATTAAATAGACGTGAGGAATTAACATCAGGGCCCATCATAGACATTGGAAGATAACTATTTTCACTTCATTTAAGAACTGCCCCCGCGGGTTACGATGTTAAAAAGGACTATACCATAGGCAATAAATATTTTATGTTAGTGAAAAAATCATTGCACACACACAGTGATAAAGTTACGGCCCAGAACTATTGATATAATAAATCCAACTTATACTGCCAGTGGCAGTCAGTCATAAATCGCACATTTTTAGGACCCACTGCATGGATTACAACTCGTAAATCTTTAGAGCAAATCCCTCAAGAGTAGGTTCTGATACTTATCTTTCAGAGTTATGCGCACCACCTTGGGTACAATATTTCTGAGCTTATACCTATTATTATGTAAGTAACCTTCGTTCGTAACGTTCTGTTAGTAACTACCATTTGGAGTCGTTAGGTTACTACTATGACTCCAAAAAAATCTAGCGCATCCGAGACAATCGCCCCTTTGAGTAACACTAAGAGACATCTAAATGAAAGCCTAAAGAAAAGCATGCTGTTGGATTTACAGCGCTCGACTTACTGCCGAAAGTTGAAAATCAAACCGCGCGAATTTACTTAGGCATAAATTTAGGTGTCACCAGTGAAAACGGGCAAATACCTATACTCTAGTCTAGAAATTCTCTCAAGGATCAATAGTACGTTTCCTTGTTTGTATCGTTCCACATAAAACTGCAACAAAGTCTAGCGGCCTATAAACTCGTAACTTAAGCTCCGCAAACAATGTTTTCTTCTAAAGTTCCAACTACCACAAACCACTCACGCTTTTAGCTGTCCATAATCCTTTAAAACAAAGTGATAAAGAAAGTACGTACAAATAAAAAACAAAGTAGAGTGGCTGAAAAATGCGTTTGAACGAGGCACAAGTCAAACAAAGCTAGCGGTGGCGAGGTCTGTGGGTGTCCCAACAAACAAATCTCATAGCGGAAAACACGTAGGGTTGACAATGGAAAAAATAGAATTTTAACTTTATCCGTCTACTTAGCCGAAGTAATCACATCACTAGACGTAAAAACGTATTCGAATATTGCTGCTTTAATCTTTAGCAAGTTTACATACCATTTAGTTTTATAGTTCTATAACATTCAAAAAATTTAGTTACCGACTAATTGAGAACATCACCCTTTTTAGGATTCTGTAGTCAACAAGGAACCCTTATAGTTTCGCCAAGTCCATACGTCCGTCTATCCGCAGCTTAGCACTAGAAAGCTGTAATTTGGAATAGATATACATATTAATCACGCCTATAAAGTACTAAAATAAAATCTTGTTTTTTTTTTCTAATGTTCTCCTCTGTACCTACGGTGGGGTTGATTTTTTTTCTCATCTATCCCATGGTGTGGGAGGTCAATGGCGTCGCCTTAATGACGGTTATTACCCCCGCCTGTAATAAACTGCAAAACTGGGAAGATGACCGAACCGATTCGATTCAGGCTATCGAGACAACATAGTACCTAAACACCCTTGAACCAATGAATATATTCGGCAGACCTACACCCATGAAACTAAAACTCAACAACGTTACTATCTGATACAAATAGTAGAAACTATTACCTTTGCCAAAATTATTCATGAGGATCTCTGATAGTGCTTCGGAAAGCACGCAAAGCCGTTGGATTTTTGACACTCGTTACGGGTCGACAGAAGCCCGAAAGTCTGACAAAAAGTCTTACCAAGGGGTATCGTATTACCCAGTAACTAGGTTCTGGAGGTCAGACAGGCAGTCAGTAAAATGCTGATAGTCAGCTGCATCCAGTTAGACTGGAAGCTGGCCCCAAAGTAGTTGGGGAGAGTCAAGGCAAATGATGATGATGATAAATCACTCTAAGGAGCAGTTCTATTAAATAACACTCTGCAAGGTTCAGATTAAAAGGTTCCTTTAAACTTCCCAACCCTTTAAGAGGTGAGATGCCTTATTCTTTGTCCTTGCCGAAGTGAGATACGCAAATACAAAAACCGAACACTCCTTGGGATCCCGACTTTTACGTGTGCACAGAAAATAAATACACGGAAGAAGATTTTGTGAAGAAAGCTTTAGAAAATAAACTTTGGTTCCAAGAATTCTGGTCTGTACTGTAATGCCTTGCTGAATTGTGAATACATCGGGAAGTCTGCAACATCTGCGGTTTGTGGGAAGGTATAGTGGTTAGATACAAATGGTTGAAAATGTTCAAAGGAATGCAAATGCATTGAAATCTTTTTCGAGAAAATGTAGGTAAGTAAGTATAAAGCGGTAGCTTTAAAAAAAAAACGTGTTTCAGCTTTATCATAACTAAGG
Organism: Antitype chi; assembly: GCA_947359405.1. NCBI lineage: Eukaryota > Metazoa > Arthropoda > Insecta > Lepidoptera > Noctuidae > Antitype > Antitype chi. The sequence goes on from OX375812.1 coordinate 17,354,670, forward strand.
TTACGGTTAAAATACCAGAGAATATTCATAAATAAACTAAAAATAAACAATTTTAATTCGGACTTTAAAATCCATGCAATGTTAGTAGTACAGTAAATCTTATTCTTATAAAAAGTGTTAGTACTAAGTTAAAAAACAAAAGAAAATAAACTTTTTTATAACTTATTTTCCTAATGTCCATAGTGCCTTCAATCAAGTTAAATCTTAACATTATGACACCTAGCAATACAAATAAATCAGCTATATCTAGAATACCAAAGTATTCCAGACTACCCATACTTATTCCTAGAAGTTTTCCCCACTGCATTTTATTCAATAACTCCTTGAACAGTATTATTTACTCTGTAACCTCAGGGATACCAGTGCAAGCGGTTGACGCCGCCGCTGCATGTAATTTACACTTTGCACTCCAGTTCCCCTGTGGACGTTAAAATACCGAGAGGGGCCAGGGTCTTAAACTTGGTTGGTTTATTTTAGTTTAAATATCAACAGCTGGTTTTTATTTGCATCTCAGAAAATAATCATACATATTTTATACTCAGTTACTGACTTGACAGTTTCTGAAATTAGCTGTTAAATATCGTATCTTTTTTGTAGAGAATAACACCAGTAATTTATTGGATTTGACATGCATTTTTATTATGTCATGTAGTAAAAAGTAATGCGTGGTCATTCATACGTATAAAAAAAAACAATTTAATATACGCGGCGACTTGAGAACTTCATCCTTTTTTGACGTATGTTTTATACGTCAAAACAAAAGAGGAAAGTTCTCAGAAGAAGTGGCTTTAAAAAAACGGGGATCCAGCCATAATCAGCCTAGGTATAATGTTCCCACTGCTGGGATACAGGCTTCCTCGCTGTGAGAGGGAGAAACCTGGGCCTCAATTTTGCTATTACAATAGTGTCAGAATGGTCTATCATTGATTTCATAATTGTTGATTTTGACAAGTTTGGTAATCTACTAATATCATGACGATGCGTCATAATGACTTTCCAATGGTCAGCCACTGACACTCCATTGAAAGAAATGGCATTTATTGGTAATCTCGTACATAATGATAACACTAATTATTTATAAGTGTTATCATTATGTATGGTAGGCAGATTTTTTTTTTTAAGGCAAAAAAATACAAGAATAACCGATTGCTGTACCTACACAGCATGCAACCTGTGAGGCAATTAAATGAATGAATCATATTGTTTCGTATTGAATTTACGATTGACCTTTACTTTGTAGCAATAAAATCCGGTGTACAACTACTTTTCACGATCACTTGTTGTGTTGTGATGTTTTTTTTTTCACGGTAAGATGGTTAAGAAAACGCATAATTTTTTCTTTTCTCTATAAAGACACCCCCTGAGCAACGTTCACACTGAATATTATCTTTTTTCACACTATTATCAACGTTAAATCTTAAATACTTGCTATCCTAGCTCACAACCAAAACTAAAATAAATCAAAACAAACAATGGCGTTGGAATATAAAATAATACGACAAATAAGTAATGGTTGTTTATGTAGCAACAATTCAATGAAACAGTGCTACTTTTTAAAATAGTCGCATAACCAAATTTGTTCGGAAAACTACGGTAAGTTTCGTAATTCGTCGTGTCAAAAGCCATTGACTACCCTATACAGTTATGTGCATTATTTGTTATATTGTGTGACACGTATTTATAGAAACGCACACCCAATAAATCTGCATGACCACGAGAAGCACACACATAAATATCAAGACGGGAATAGTTTGTGTCTCTCCCGAGGCACTCAGAGCGGCGCTGGTGCATAGCAATGCGAAGTTGCGTCAAATTATACAAACAAACAGGTATTGCATCGATGATACTAATGATACGACCGACGCTCGATAGGTGGAGCTGATTTATGAATATAGATTTTTTTGTTTATTGATAAAATAATATTCGTTTTAATATTTATCTGATTTAGGTAGGGTAGCCAGTGTCTTTCTGTCTTTATAGACTGCCTGCCACTGGTAATAACACTCAATTTTAAATGCATAAAATAATGCCAGGTATTAAAAAACAATACATTTTAATCATTGTATTATGCTTATAACTTAATACTCTATTTGGGGTGTACTAGGTCTTGCGTTAATTATGTTACACGTTGTATAGTCCTAGAGACTCTGTCATATTTCTCTTACATAAATTCACCGAGTAAATTGAAAATAGAATGCAAAATGTAAATTAAGCGGTACAACGCTTGCTAGTTATGCTGAGGTTACACTACTCCTTAAATAATTCACGTGAAGTGCTTAACACTCAACAGATGGCGTTGTGTGCAAACACTGCACTGAGAGCTCTCCAACACTAGTACCGAAAATTTTAAACATGGTGAATATTTTAGTATCGGTACCAGTACGGCAATTAAAGGGTTGTATTTCTGAAGGGTTAAAATTGTATTTGGGGTTTAGTCCGTAACAGATTTAATATTTATAGAAAGTTTACTGAAATAAATTGTTTATTATTTATTCATGATGTTTTTGGTTCCACAAATAAAAATTCATCCTTTATTTCTAAATCTGTAACAAAATCAAATAAAAGGCAAATCTCAGCTTCACTGTTCCATCATAAATTGTTTAGTACCTACTGTCACTTTTAAATATAGGTATAGATGCAAAGAGAATGTCTGGAAAAACAAAACCAAATCTATGTCTCACGTGTATGTTTCACAACACAAGTTCATATCGTAAACTTGTACAGGTACACTTACCGCAAACTTAGCTCAGCTTACCGCTAGTAAAAACACCTCAACGTAACAGAGGAGAAGTTTCTCGTATCGAATTTCAAGTACGAAAGCGCTAACAAATAAACACTGATTAAAGCTCTGTGTGGCCGAACTTATCCAGATAGGTAAAGTTTTAGCGAGTTGTTGACGCGGTTCTAATGCAAGCACTGTCGCAGAACCAGAATTCCGATTTTGAAGTATCAAATCTAACTCAGCATGACTGTATCATCATAAGTTTTAGTAGGCACCTTCTTTCATATTATAGTCATTCACAGAATGTCTAGAGAAACCATTAGGTACTTAAGCTGTGTCTCACGTGTGTTTCGCAACTTAAGTTCATAGCAAAAACCAATACCTACAAGTACTCACACTTACCGCAAACTTACCCAGCTTACCGCTAGTAAAGACAACTCAACGCAACAGAGTTATAACAAGTTTCTCGTATCGAATTTCGCACTAACAAATAAACAGTTATTAAAGCGGTGTGTGGCCGAACTTGCCCAGATAGGTAAAGTGGTAGCGAATTGTTGACGCGGTTCTAATGTAAGTAAAATAACTAAGGGTTCTCCTTTAAAATTGATCAGTTAGTGTGGGTAGATACGTATCCGAGCAGAAAATTAAAAAAAAAATATTTTGAGACAGAGGAAAAAAATCACACACTTGTGATTATAAATACTCATAAGTACCGAGATGTGTAAAATACTTTCGGAAGACATTATTCACTTCTTCCAAAAATCATGAAAAGTGAAAAACAATTTTGTAGTCCAAATTGATTTTTTTTTATATTTCCTTGTATATAGCATGTTCATAATTCACATGGGCTATCTGAAAAAATAAAAGCGTTGCATTTGCTAAACTCTTGTCTTTCTACCAAACGAATTCTCTACCCGGAGTTATCTTAAGCCAAATAGAAAATAATGAGCTTTGGAACAATCCAGACTCATTTGTGCACTGCACTGAATGGCACACCCGAGGATTCTAATCTCGTTTGAGCATTTTACTGTAAATTGTCGATTCTCCTTTACTCCAACAATTTAAAATAAATAAATTCTTCTTGGACTGTTTCAATAAGCTAATGATGATCTATCTATGTATATATATATAAAAAAAATAATCCCTATTTCCCTTGGTCACGGCATCACATGTGGACGGCTGGACCAATTTTGCTAATTCTTTTTTTGTTATGTTTGTTATTGTCAGGAGAAAGTTCTTATGAAAGAAAAAAATAATAGTTTAAAAAACACGCTTTAAAGACCAAACTAAAAGAGGAGAAAATAATTTAATTCAATTAAAAAGCGTGGGGTGCTTTTTGAGATATATTTATAATCACTTAATGTCAAGCACCCCGCACTTTTTAATTGAATTAAATTATTTTCTCCTTTTTTAGTTATGTTTTTTAGTCTCTTTAACTATTATTTATATTCTATTTTTTAGTTTTGCTAACTACAAAAACGTGTTTTTTTTCTCAATTTTTTTTTAAATTACTGAATTGTCATCGGTCCTCGATAAGTTTACAAAGTTTCAATGAAATCTGACCGTTTAAAGTGGGTCAAAATAGCGTCCAAAGGAGTCGGTTACAAACAAACAAACATACAAGTGAAGCTAATATAAAGCGTGTAAAAATAAGAAAGTTGCGCGTAACACTAGAAAAAGTAAGAAAACTTAACGACCATATTAACTTTTCTAATATTATACCAATGCGAATTCAATATTTAGAGTTAAGACAGGACAATGTCTGTCGGGTCAGCTAGTCTTCAATAAAAAAATATAAATATACCTAATTAAATACAGAGTGGCAGGGGCACTATTTTTCGAGACTAGAAATGGGGTCGAAAATTTACGTCGGGTATTAAAAAAAATAGCCATCTTGCGAAAATGTTCTACGCTTGGGCGTCTAGAATCATGTACTGGATTAATAGTTAAAGGTTGGCAGTATTACGTATTAATTAAAATGTGATCATCATTAACACGTTTTGCTATCCAATTTCAATCTACTTACGTCTAGCAGTAAACTATTAAGAATTCCCTAATGAAAAGACTATCTGCAGCATCAGGTCATCTCTACCAAATAAATGTCTATCGTAGGAACGAAACCAGTTTTTACCCTAGATAGGCTAAGAACAAGACAACCAAAAACGAAGTGAAGAAAAATAAAAGCTTTAAAATACCGAAAACTAAAAACGATCACTTCTAATTGAAATCAATTTCTTCGCGCTGATTTTTCACACAATTACCTATGTAAAACGATTCATTTCACGACTTTTCAGCTCATAAATTCACCAGTAATAATCCCGGAAGAGCTAGCCAATAGCAATGGCCTAAAACAATCGAGGCATTCAATATGAATTCTGAATGCAGCTATACCTAGCAATTACTTTCTGGCTCCACTGCAGCACTATGACGTTTAAATCTCATTCGTATCTGGGTGATATTGTGTTTCATGAGGAGTAATAACTCGAGCTTCATTATATGAAATATTTAAGCCTTTAGTCAAAATTGTTTGCAATGTTCGTGTAAGCCTCTTTCATTCAATAAAGATCCATTTACACGATACAAATATCTTGCCTGTCCTATTCAATAAAAACAAAGCAACAAATGACATGTGGCTGGTCCGTTGATGGATCTTTACATACGCTTCCTTGCCTCAAAACGTTAAGGAGTTAGTCCCGTGGATCTTGACAGTCATTGCGGGTCGTCAGAAGCCCGAAAGGCTGACAACAAGTCTTGCCTTACAAAAGGGTTACCATATGTCGTATTATCCAGAAATTGGGTTGTAGAGGTCAGATAGGCAGTCGCTCCGGTTAGACTGGAAGCCGACCCCAACATAATTGGGCAAAGACTAGGCAGATGATGATGATCTGGGTGATATTGTGTTTCATGAGGATGATGATGGGACTCCCTTTTCCGCACTTAGACTCCCATTCAGTCCGTTATGCGTGGAGATTCTGGCTAACAGAGCCAGCCTAGCTCCACCTAAAAGCACGGAAGCTTCCTGAGAGCTTCACAGGCTTCGCGGAGCGACCTCACTGTTCCAAGGATTTCTTCCCGTTGAGACGCCACGGCCTCGCATTCCAGGATGACGTGGGCGGCTGATTCCTCACCGTCAAGGCAGCTCCTGCAAAGCGGGCTATCTGTGGCACCTATGTTTCATGAGGAGTTAATATGAAATATTATAGCCTTCACACTAAATTGTTTTGCAATGCTCGTGTAAGCTTTTATTCAATAAAAACCCATTGACACAATTCAAGTTTCTTGCCTCAGCCATTTAGAATAGAATAGAATAGAATAGAAAACATTTATTCGACACAGACACAACACAGCAGCAACAAACATATATAAAAAGAAAGAGAACAACAAACATAACAATAAAATTGCAGTAAAATTGTGCTGAGCGTGCCCATACCGAAAGGGTTACCATCTCAGCATTTGCTGGGCGTTAGACACCCAGCGCTGGTTTTCAGTTGGCACCCCGCAGCGACACACGGACGCAGGCAAATAAAATAGATACATACTTGAATATTAGTAATAAAAATGTTTATGAATACGTAAATAAATAATGTAAAAGATTTTTTTTGTGTGCTACTCAGTTCAGAGCCTTTTTTTTTTAAATACCTACAATATCATATCAAGAAACTACAATATGAAATAGCGCCCGTCACTTGACGTGGGGACGCATCATGAAGCAGCCGCAAAAAGCCAGCGAAGGAATTGTGCTTTCCATAAAATATTTGAAAGTGCCAGTCAATTAATATTTCTAAGGCGTAGGACCGACCTACCACCAATCAAAGTTTATATTGTAACGGAACGGTTTCTGGAGGCATACCACATCTCATCCAGCCTAAAATAAGGTTAGTTTTTGCAATTAGAGATCATAAAATAAAAATAAAGGAGACATACATATTGATGATTGATTGAACTTAAATTATTAGATTAATTATAATTATGTATAAATAATTATTAGATTAAATAAAGGATTTATCAATATTAATGTCATTAAATGCAATTTGTGAATTCAAAATAAATTTCTTAAGTTTGGCCTTAAATGTACTAATGTTTTTTAGGTCCCTAATGGGTGGGGGAATGTTGTTCCAACATTTGGAAGCCGCGTAACGAAAGATTCCTCGGAAGGCTGCAGTACGGTGATGCGGGGTAGCCAGCTGTTGAGCACAACGCCTGGCTTTGCGCTGCCGGTGACTATTTATCCACACAAGCTTTGAGTACAAGTATGGTGGACATTTACACTTGATAACGCCGAAAAGAAGACAGGCTAAGTGTAACTTCCGACGGGATTTTATTTTTAATATATTATTTTTATTTAGAAATGATGTAATGTGGCTCCTTGGTGGTACATTAAAGCAAAAACGCGCGCAAGCATTCTGAACCCTTTGAATTAGTCGTACGGTACGTGCTAGAAGTCGAGGTCCTACCACAGTATCGGCATAATTTAATTTGGATAGAACCAGACTTTCAACTAGCTGCACACGCAGATCTTCGCTTAAATACGGACGCATCTTATACAGCACTTTAAGACGGTAGAAGCAGTTTTTTACACAATTTGCAGTATGAGCCTCAAAACGCAAATCCTGATCCATTATCAAACCGAGATTCCTCGCCTCATAAACTCGATCTATACATTGGCCCATTACGATCACGCTGCTAAGATTTGAATTTATTTTATCCAGTTGACCCTTAGTCCCGAAAAGCATAAATTTAGTTTTGGTCGGGTTGAGTAATAGGGAGTTTTGTTTCGACCAGTGCACGATCCTGTCCAGGTCTTCATTTAATAATTTGACTGCGGCTTCATAGTGTTCAGGTTTAAAAGAAAGGTATAATTGAATGTCGTCTGCGTAAATATGAAATTTAGTATTTTTTATAACATTGACAATATCAGCAGTATACAAAATGAATAAAGGGGGACCCAGTATTAGACCCCTGTGGAACACCCCTTACCACTGGAGTCATATTTGATAAAATACTGGATCCATTGGCATCCTGTATTTCAACCAGCTGTTTTCGATTGCTAAGATAACTCTTGAACCATGCAACAGAGGGTGCGTCAAAACCATAATACGTCATCTTAGATAGCAGGAGAGACAAATTTATAGCATCAAATGCCCTAGAAAAATCCAGTAGAACTAACAGCGTACAACATCCATCATCCTGAGCCGATAATATATTGTCCGTAACATCCAAAAGGGCCGTTGCAGTGCTACAACCCTTCCTAAAACCTGATTGCGCCTCCGGCAGGATGCTATTTCGCTCAAGGTATGTGGATAGTTGGGCGTTTACTACTTTTTCAAGCACTTTTGACAAGAAGGGTAAAATGCTAATAGGCCGTAAGTCCTTTATAGTGCTTGGGTTCACAACTTTAGGTATAGGACGTACAACAGCAATTTTCCAAAGGTCAGGAAAGGTTGACGTAGAAATTGAGTGGTTAACAATAGAAGTCAGGACATCTAAGGTATGAGGGAGAGTCATTAAAAACATGTCAAGCGTGATGTGGTCAAAACCCTCTGCATTGGTTTTACATTTTGATAAAAATTTTATAATTTCAGATTGGTCTACAGTATCAATAGAAAAGATACCCTCGCCAAATTTATGCGACTCGTAGAATGCAAAACATGATGCTGGTGCCACACTATCACCGGGAACATTTAAGAAATGAGAATTAATTTTATCAGGGTCATTCAAATGAGACGGTAATTCAGACACACTTTTGAAGGGTAATAAGGTCGACTTTAGATTTTTCCATAGAATTTTGGGGATGGTGTATCTTACTATTAATATTGTGCTTAAAATAAGCCACTTTCTCATAGTATAAGGACTTATTAACTAGACCTTTAAGCTCCTTGTAATATAATATTTTGCTCTCTGAAACGGAGTTTTTACATCGCATTTGTGCCTGATTGCGCAAGCACATCATAAGCTTGATGTTATCCGTTATCCATGGATACGACCTTTCCTTAATAACTTGAGTCTTACGTTTAGCATATTTATCAAAAATCGTGGTAATATTATTATTAAGTTGAGCCACCATAGTGTTTACATCACCTGACACAGCTGTTGCAAGCCAATCCACTGAGACTAAGTCCTCGTTAAACTTGTCTAATGGTATGTTTTTTAAATTTCTACGAGTTATCATAATTGGCGGTATTTTCTCCTTTTTAAAATGAAAAACAGCCGTTATAAAAGCATGCGCGCTAAGCGCACCAATCCAGTCCACCTCAATGTCGCGCGCCCTCGCATCGGTGCACACTAGGTCTATAAGAGTCTCGCTAGTGGAAGTAAAATGAGTAGCAGATTGCACTAATTGACTTAGGCCGAGAGTTTGAAGAAATATATTCAATTTGAATGTTTTAGTATCTGTTTGATTCAGACAATTAATATTAAAGTCACCCAAGAGAATAGTGTGAGTGCAAGACGATAATGAATTTATTGAACAAGTAAGCGCGTCCAGAAACAAATCAACATCCATCCATGGCGGTCTATACGCAGTGCCGATAGCGATTTTGACACCATTTGTGCTCAGAACTAGCCACATTTGTTCAACTGCCTCGTGAAGTGGGTCAACCGGGTGCGTATGGGTACGCACCTTTATCCCGCGCTTGATGTAAAACCCAACACCCCCGCCACGGCCGCCGCGCACGCTCACCGGGCGCGGCACGTGCCGCAGCCGGTACCCGGGCACGACGGGCGCGCGCCCCTCCTCACCCGTCCTGAGCCAGGTCTCATTTATTGCCATTATACCGACATCTCGACGCTCCAATGCACCGATAAAATCATCATGGTTAGTGCCTAATGAGCCAGGGTTGAGCAATCCAATTTTAAAATACTTTGTGCTCATTTTAGTGGATTAGTATCACCAATCAACACAATGATACACATAATACACCGTCGTTCAACGAGGTACCGAATAGTACATGGATTTTCGTAGTAATAACAATGACTTAATTTTAATGTAACTTCATGATAAATGCAAAACAATGTCAAAATAGGCACACATGCGATTAAAATGTCATTAAATAATATCAATATTGTGTCAATTTGAAGTGTGATTGTAGGTATGTAGGTATATAAGAAATAGAACATGGGGAAGATTATTGATAAATAAATAACATTACTTAAGAGTGAATATAATAATAATTTGTAACGATGGAAGACGGGTACCAACAAACCTGTGCCACTACGAAAAATGCCAACCAAAACAATGCACCCTTTAGGCTGGCCTAGCTGCAGCCAAGAAAACACAATACTCATAATAAAGAAAAAGACATTAACAGACACGGATAGAAGACAAACGTTGTAACGAGCGAAACATAGAACATGAAATTCAAAAAATATTTTTAATCTCAACAGTATTCCTCTCAAACTGAACCATTGCCAAAAATTCGGACCATGTCAAGGTCAGAACGAATACGTTGTGGGGGTACACCATCCTCTTTCTTTACATACACGCGACCATTTTTGGTCCACACATACTTAAATGCATGCCTCTGCCCAGCCTCACGTGCATTAAAGAACAACTTCCCGTTAATCGGCGTTAGCCGCTCGTTTAAATAAAACCGTCCCGCAGGGCCGCGCAAGTCGAGGTCCGCCGTGGTGAGGCCGCGTCGCACGCGCGCCGCTCGCAACAGCTGATCGCGGGCAGCGCGGCGCGACAGTCGCACGGCGAGCGCGCGCGGCCGCGTCTGCTCCGGCGCGTCCGCACTGCCTGTCACAGTAAAGTTGCGGCGTACCATGCCAATACGCTCTGCATTTACTATTTCGCGTTCGTCGATAGTAATTCCCAGCTTCATAGAAACCAAATGCACCAAGTGTAACGGACTCTCATCTTTTGTTTCCGGTATACCCGTTATTATGACGTCATTGAGCAAAAGATCCTGATCGCGTTCATTTAGCTGTAATTTCAGCTCTGCTATAATCTCCTCAAGGTGATCAGCAGATGATGGCTCCCTCTCCTCAAAACGTTTCTCGAGATGGGAAACCTTGTCTTCAACCACACTCACGCGTTCCCTGCATAACCCGACATCAGCTTTTAAACTGGCCATTTCGTCCCGGAACTGTCGCAACTCCGCTCTCATAGCACTTAGTTCCTCACGAAAACAGCGAATTTCATAGGCTACATTGAGCTCCGGAGAGCCTGTTGTTATTGGGGAGGGCTCAGCCGATGCACTCTGGTTCACTGCTGGAGACAAAGTTTCAGAAAAAGGCTGGATTTCATTTGACTGGCTGTTTATTATGACACCGTCTGATGGGCCCTTGACAGGCGCGGCCGAGTTGTCTTCTCTCGGAATCTTCGCCTTACAATCAGGGCACAACCAATTAGGCGAAACCTTTGCTGACGTAATGCCAATGCAAGTGGGATGATACGACCCCGGGCACTTAGTGCAGCGAACACACTCAGCCCTGGCCATAAATTGACCGCAGTCACCACACTTCGCCATATTTGCGGACTTTATTTTTGTGGTGTACGTTCGTAATATAGTTAATTCGATTTATTTAGATTCACAGTCCGATAGTCTGTGTAAACAGAGTATGGTACCACCAGGTAATCACAGATGGCGTTAATAACACGTATAGTTGAATGACAAACTGTTAACTTTTAGGTCCTGTATTTTCAGTGAGTTTAATTTTCAACACAACCCAACTTGCACTGTACACCGTTGCAACTAATAGAATGTATGTTGTTAATGCTTTTAGCACTAAGTTTTTATTTGTATGTTTATTTTTATAGTTTCGGGTAGGCGGTTAACACTGGTTTTATTTTCGTTTGGTTTTCTGGATATTACTAATGTTTTAATTATCACTGTCACTGCACTACAATATATGTGAATTATCGAAACAAGTTCAAGGTTTTTAGCAATAAATATCTTTAAAAAATGTGGTGTTTATATTTTAAAACTCGTAAGTATAGCAACCTAATCATCTGTTACCGACGTCCGTGTCGTCATTTAATAAAATCGAAGCAACAATTAACTTCATAGCATAATCAGCCTAATATATAATGTTCCCACAGCTGGGACACAGGTCTCCTCTTGTCTAGAAGGAGTAGTAGGCTGTGGGTAAAGGCCACGCGAGCCCAGTGCGGGTTGGTAGATGTCACTTGCCGGTTTCATCACGATGTTTTCCTTCACCGTTTTGAGAGCAGTGGAGATTAAATTATTTACACAAAGTAAAGTGCCTGCTCGATAACCGGGGCCACCACTACTTAAATGACTTGCATCATCTAAACACTATTTAGACCATACAACTTTTATTTTTGTTTATAATTATGGTATGCCTTAGGATGGTATCGCACCGTTTGTATCGCACCGTTTAAATCAGGCTAAGCGATGTAACGCTTAAAACTAAGCAACTAGTCAGTTAATCACATTCGTTTGTTTTTGTTTCATTTTCTCGTACTGATCTTGTATACTTGTGTATTTTTACATGTAGGTATTATTTTTAAAGCTAAAGTAGGTTGATATTTCCCCCTGAGACGAAACACCAAATCAAGCTATTATTTAGAGGAAGTGTAACAATTTTTCTAGGTGATTGTAATACAAAGAAGGGAATAGAAGTCACGATATTGCAGTTCTATATAGAACTGCAATATCGTGACGTGTCTAGTTTCTTTGGAGTAAGGAACGTTGCTTCAAAGTTAAGAATTTGTATGCACTTTAATATTAGCGTAACAATACAAAACTAAATTGAAAATCTTGAGAATTGTTGTGAATGCAGAATACAGAACGAATCCTAAGTATTTGAATAAATAGGGATCGTGAAGGCGAAATGCTTTGAATGTTTTAGCGTTTGTGTCTGAGTCTGAGAACGAAATGAAATGATATGAATGAATCATTTCGAAAAGTCAACCCGTGTAATCACTTTTACATACATGGAAATATTCATATTTTTAATGGAAGATCATACAGCCACTCATTGACTTGACATAACTGCGTAGTTTTTCAATGCAGCTACTGAAATTTTTCTATTGCGTTTTCATTTCATGCTCAAATTATATATTGGTTGCTTTTGCTTTACCTAAACATGTGCAAGAAATGTATTTTGATGTAAACCCTGTAATATAAGCCTACTTTCCCCAAAAAAAATACACTAATTACAGAAATAAGAACTAATAATCTTCTCAACACAGTACTATTTTAATTCCAGGCTGCATTTCGACTCTCAAAGTCTAGACAGAAATAAGATTTTTCTTCATACATTCTGGCAACATAAATTGAAACGCCACAACGTGTTTCCGACGCCAGAAGCACATTTAAATTTCATCAAGAGACCCACGAGAGCATCCCTAGCGGTGCAAAATTGTATTTTCTGCTTGAGAGGAGAGAATATGAAGGGACATGTCTTTCGCATTTCGAGTCCTCGCCGTCGATTCGTTTTTCATTTTCTACACACACATATCAGATTTCGTTATGTGAATGATCTCTCCGGATTATTTAGTTCCCGGTATTATTTTTTGTTACGTCGTTTATTGTGAGCCTTTCTAGAATTTTTGAGTAACTAGGTACAGTTAATCACATATTAACATCATAATTTCAGCCGAAAGATGTCCATTGCTGGACATAGGCCTCCATAGGTTTTGCCAAAATCGCCACGCTTGGCAGGCGGGTTGGCGATCGCAGTATGGTGGTAAAATTCATAGAGAACACTGCTGCCCATTCTCTAGTAAGTCCCTTAGTCGCCTTCTACTACACCCATGAGAAGAAATGGGATGGTGATATTCTTTTACGTCCGGTACGACACGGGACCATGGTAATACTGAAGCTGAAATAAAATGTCGCTTCAAGTCGGATTCTGAACAAGAAAATTACCGACGAGACACGTCCACGAAATATACCCAATAAAAAGGCCAGAGAGCAATAGTGTTGCACCAGAGCTCAATGAAATAAAACCCGGGATTTCTTTGTTGCAGCTGAGCATAAATTCTCAGTGGAGCTGAATCCTTATCGACACTTTATCCCGTAGACACACAGATGCAATTTGCACCCACAAATTAGGTTTGCCGCGTTTCCTAGTCCCATTTCGGTCAGTTTCCCGGGATTTTTCAGCGCAGCGAAAGTTAATCATAATTCAGAGTTCGCAAATATCAGTTTCACAGTTTTTAGCATGGTAACAAGTTTATATAAAAAAAAGGTTGCGTTTGAGGCATATTGTGGAGGGAGGGATTTTGTAGCCACCTGTTTGTGATTTTTTTTGCCTTTTCATTCAAATACACCGGGAAGTAGGTAATGTTCTCATTTAGTTTTCTTCTGCAAAGGCCAATCTGGTATCTTTGATTTAAAAAAAGTCATAAAAATATCACAAAATGTAATCAAGACATACATGTCAATTCGATGAACATTAACGGTAACGGAAATGAAACTCGTGCGAAATGCAATTCCATTACTTTTCCCATCCCAGATTTTCGCTGGCAATATCGTCAACACAGTTTCGTGGAACGTATATATTTTGTGAAATTCGTACACTTATCATTAAATGAGTTAATGATCACGTGGTAGGAAGATTTTTCTGTACTCAACTTGAAGCCAAACTTGTAGTGCTTCATCTATACGTACAAAGAATGTTAAAGATTTGCATAGGTTTAATTTTTTCCGAAGGATCTACCTACTGTTAAAATGCTAATCTACACTAATATTATAAAGAGGTGAAGTTTGTAAGTTTGTGATTTTGTTGGTAAGAAGTAATCTCTGGAACTTACCAATTTTCAATTTTTGAATTGTATAGCCCAATTCTTATTATTTTCTTATTATTAAAATTTAACATCACGCTATGACGCTATGATACTAGCTACACGCTATAAGGAGTCGAGTAAAATGAAAAAAGGTCGTAAGAAGACTAAGTGTAAACGAATTAATAGCAAAAATCCCATAAGCATAGATCATATTATAATGATGGATAGTCTCATCCTACTCGTACTTGTAATATCTATTTACTATCGATGAAACTGATGTAATAATATTATTCTCTTGTGAAATCCATTTAACGTCAGGGATGTGACCTATTCTGCCATTTCCTTTACAGTGCTTTCAATGAATATCTTCTCCTCTTTCCAGGTCCTTTTCGACAGCTTCACCCTCGGCCGCTTCACATCCTTCACAGAAGACGGCTGCCCAGACGGCTACATGCAGATCCAAGAAGCAAGCAGACCACAGGTCGGAGGCTCTTGGTGTGGCACATCCTGGGGCCCATCAATATACTACAGCGAAACCAAATCCATCACTCTTATCATACGACTCCTGCATTTATCGAAAGAACAGAATAATTATAACTTCGACTTCAGAATGGCTTACAAGGTTTTGAGAAGGGAATATGCCACGGTGCGATATGGAGGGAGCCCTCCTCCGGGTACGTAAATCATCTTCATTCTGACAAATGGCCAGCTTTGTATCTTATAGCTAAAGATTTTTTTTTGGTATTGTTATGCATTCGGATAAAACGTTTGTTATGAACGGCAACCAAAGTGCCTGATAAAAATGTTTGATGGGTTTTGCTGATAGCAATCGCATAACGAAATTGTGATGAAATGAGCATATTAAATTGATAATTCTGCCATATTCATGTCGTTTATTATCTACTCATGTAGGTTAACATTAAAAATAATCCGCTAATGACTCACCGAATGTGTGAAACAGAAGGCATTGAAAAGCCTAAACAAAATATGAGGATCTCACCTCGCCACCATCCCTCGTGCCTTACATAATAAAACTCGAAGATCAATGTCTCCATCTAATAACAGTATCTCATTTCAGAGCGTCCTTTTTTCAAACTGAGACCAATACCTTATCCCGTAAACATATCACGCGAGGATACGAATGTAGCAAAGACGACAAAAACTCCAGAGTATTACCTCGGGGATTTGATCTCCGGAACTTATTGCTCGCGGATATTCAGCGACTGTGATCGTAAAAACTGTAGGTTACAGTCACCCAATTTTCCTGGCGTGTACCCTAGAAACTTGACATGTTACTACGCCGTGCGACAACACGAAGTGCCTCAAGGAAAACACGCCCTTATCGTTGTCAAACAGCCGAACGGCCAACTAGTATCAATTAGGAGCCAGAAGGCAATGTACGCGGCAGCGCAGCAAGAAAGAGGGAACAATGGACGGGAGCTGAAGTTTTGGCAACAATGTGACGAAGTTCAGGACTATGTCACAGTTTACGACGGCTATACAACAAGAGACCCAGTAATTTTGAGGTTTTGTGGAGGAGGCGTGTCGGTTCCCGAAGCTATATCGAGTGGTCCAGAATTATTGGTGGAATTCACGACATCACCCTTTGGAACATTTTTACAACCAGTTACGTCACAATCTCTACATGGATTTCAGCTGGAAGTCGAGGTACTATACCTTTATAATTTTTCTAGTTCCAAAATATTGTAATTTTCATAAAATATTGCGCGGAAAACACAGAATTTATGCACCTCTATATCTTGCCAAGAGATGGAAAAACTTTTGGAATCCAACTTATATTTTGCATAGGGCGTGAGTCATTATCATAAAGTTATGGCGAAAATACTCTTTCGAAGCTTGAAAATTAATGCCTGCGTACAAAGTTGAGAAGTACATTTTCACATTTTAACAATTAGACAGCTCCTGTAACATTAATTTGTAAAATAATATACTCACAGATATATAATAACACCTACCCAAATATTTAATTACCACAATAATTTATCTCAATTAGTGCTGCTTGATCCGCCATGTTACGTAAAACCACATTAATAAGTCAAACATTTTCCTCATTATATGCCTAATTTAGAAACTCATAGGAATATATTCGCCATTCTCGGTAATGGCTTCATTTTCCACTTTTAATACGAGTTTCACAAAAAAAAATCAGTTCATATTTGGACACCGGCCAAATTGGAATTACAGGAAAACGGTCGCAACTTTTTCATGATAAGAGCTCATGTGCCACAGATTATGAAAATTGGAAACTATAATATTCTTTTCTTTCACGCTTGGCCTTTGTTCTCAACTAAGACTATCTTTAATAGATCCGATTAGCTCGGCTTTTATGTCGACTGAATGTAGAAATCCCTTTCCTCGCTCAATAACTGATTAGTAGCGGATTATTTCAATGCAATTTTCTTATTCTACCAATAAATTGAAAGAGAACAAGGAATATTTAATTTATTATCTCAAATAGAGAGATGTTGCATGAATTTGGCACTTCCGGACGATTACAGGAAAACTAAAACTAATCGGTTCACATATGATCCTAAAATTGGGTTAATGGACTAATATATCATCATGGAGTGTTATTTAAAGTGTTTCGTTCTCAGTGAACAATAATAAATCAAATAGTGCCCTGGAGGCTCCGCTTGGGCCCCTGCCAAAGTATAATTAGTAACGTAGGCTCGCACGGCCGGTCACAATAATGAAGCGAGCGAACTTTACACCAACCCACATTGTTTAAACTTATGAAATTAGGACAACCCCCATCTTTCACTTTTCAATATAACTTTTTTTTATTACACTTTTTGATGGTCTTTTTATACGGACGAGGGTAAACCACTGTTTTATATTAATATTTTGGTCTGCTCAAAATAATATAAAACATTATACATTACTAAAGTGCTATAATAAACTTAACACGTAATTATTTCGTTAAAATCGTACTCGCGTACGCAAATTAAGCCATTAATAATTAATCTTCCGTTATTAAACCTTTCATTAGTAATGATAAAGGACCTTAAGGGATGTATGTCGCGGTTATTACATAATTAATCAATTTTAGGTCAGGTTCGTGGATCAACAGTCACCGACATACGCAAAGAACAAAAGGGCTTGCGAGTTTTGGATTAGAGGGACAGGCCGAGGGATCCTGGAACACCCACAACATTCTTTACCCCCGAATACCACATGCCTTTATCACATGCAAGGCATAGACACCTCGGGGCCGTCGGGCCGGAACATAATTTACAGGAGACCGTCGTTTTCAGCACCGCGTTTCAGAGTGTGGTTTTCAGTATTGAAATTTTATGTGACAAACGCTCTGAATCCTAACTTGCCTGAGGATGAGTACTGTGGAAGTCATTTGAATATATGGGATGGTCCGATGAGAATATCACCCGGATGCAGCGATATATTTTGGTGAGTTTTTTTTACGCTCGCTTCAGTCGGTTATTTTTATGATGGAAGTGAATCAAATATTTTAAATCTCGTTAGTTAACTTCGCGATTTTGAGCATAACATATCACGCCTTGTTTCCCCGAAGAGTTAGGCAAAAGTGTACCTATAGTACCTCCCATTTGGCCAGTTATGTTTAAGTCCCACGTAATAGGGGGCGAGCCTATTGCCATCACCAGGCACAAATCCAGACTCCGGGCGACTACTAAGAAATTCCATAAACAAAATGCCAATAACACTTTGCCGACCTGAGAATCAAACTCAGTACCTCATGCTCAGTAGTGCTTGCGACTACTAGACCAACGAGGCAATTTCGATTTATCAAAAAAAAAAAACTGACGCCCATTGTAGTAGTAATCTAAAGTAAAAGGTCATACTTAAGTAAGAACTTTCTGACACAAAAAGATTCTAATATATATTTATTTGTCTCTCCAGCGACAAAGAACGGTCAGTCCAAATGTCTCGAGCCACATCCCCACAGTCAGTGATCGTGGGTCGTCCTCCAACAAACGCCACATTAGTCGCCAGGTTCTGTCGTGAACGTGCCCCGAGGACCTGTGAGCATGCACTCTTACGAAGATCGAGGGCTTGTGCAAAAACCGAAAGTTTCCTCTCGAAAGGAGATTCCTTGACTTTGGAACTGAAATTAACGCAAGGAACCGCATTGAAGTAAGTAGGGATTTATAATGCACATGATTCGGAAGTTGTTCGGTTGTATGTAAATATTCGATTACTGACGTAGAATCGTATAGCATTAAGTTAATGTATTACAGGTTCGAGGAAAACCTGATACAATTTACACTATTTTTGTGCTGCGATAAAAAGCGTACACTCTTGAAAGCGATTATACAGGAATGAGATTTCACGATATTGGAAAAACCTCTCCATAATTTCGTTCTGCCGACAGTCTTTTATTTTCAATTACTTGCTTCCTAATTTAAAATACATATATTAATGTTTCTTTTTTCTCAGGCCAGTATACTTCAAGGCTCTCTACGAATTTGTGGACCTGCACCAAGACGGTGAACCTTGGGGTCGAGGACTATGTTCTAGACGGTTTGCATCACGATCGTTTCCAGAAGCACCTCCAGATCCCCCGATAACTTTTTCTTCGCCAAGAGATGTGTTTTTGTATGGGAGAGGAGGAAATCGAAATATTAGGTAAGCTTATATGAAGTGTAATCAGTTAAACTTAGAACATTTTGGGGATGGATTGTCAGCATACATAAACTAAATGCGCGCGTGTCGCGTATCGGCAAGCGTAGTATGGGACGCCGCCTGTTAGATGGACGATCTTGACTAATGACGACCTTAGAAAGGGATCTGGGACAGACTGGTTGCGGAAGGTGGAAGACAGGGTGTAGTGGCGCAGCCTGGAAGAGGCCTTAGTCCAGTAGCCATAGTCATAGTCTTTTATTTATTTGCGTTTGAATTTACACAAAATAAATTAAAACGAACACAAAACAAACAACTTCGATATTATAATATTAATAGTGGACTGCGATAGGCTGATTTGATAATTAATCAATAACTTTGTAGTATACGCAGGTATGACTACAACGCAACCCACAATAAAGATTT
The DNA here is from genome assembly GCA_947359405.1 of Antitype chi. Lineage (NCBI taxonomy): Eukaryota > Metazoa > Arthropoda > Insecta > Lepidoptera > Noctuidae > Antitype > Antitype chi. The sequence goes on from OX375812.1 coordinate 17,374,133, forward strand.
ATTGGAATAATGTCAAAAATCATCGTCGATTTGGTTTTTGCGTTTATATAAATAATCTTCTTAGGGTGAATTTTAGTCAGGTAACTTTTAACTGAGAAATAAATATTGCGGTTCGACAGCTTTTGTAAAGAAAATATGTCAAACTGTCAGATTTATTCTTCCGATAAAATTTATGTGCCAATTAAAAAATCAGCCCTTAGTACAATTTATTTATTTACTATAAGGTATCTTCACAGCTGACAAAAGTATAACATTACTAATTATTCTAAACATTACGCAAATTACGAAGTACTCAGAAAATTAGCCCCAGGAAGGAAATTAGTCCACAATAAAGGAAAATTAGTCCCAGGTTTTAACAATGATCTGAAATATTTCCAGTTGCACCTACCGCTTCGAAGCCAACCCTGGTGAAGTTGTCAGAGTCAGAGTATGGGGTATTCGTAGCGGAGGTCGGTTGTGCCGGTCTGTGCACTCAGCCCACTCGCCGTGGTACCGCTGCGCTGGTGACATTACTGCTGCCGTCAGGATCTTCGACAAACCCTGGAGAGACGGCGGCTCGAGGATTCCTAGGGATTGTTTGTGCAGGTAATTCTTACGAATATTATAATCGATCTTTAGATTTGAAATAAGTCGTCATCAATTAGCCCTTCTTATTGACCCGCCTAACCTGCTTCGTGAATTATGGACTACTCTCTCCCAGAGAGAACGTCTATGTCCTAGCAGTCCAAATTTACAAGGTATAACAGAATTAAAAAAAAAAATTAGTAGGTACTGAATTGATTTCAGTAAGTTTAAATATAGGTTTTTTTTCAAAAATTCCGTATTTTAGCATACCTACCGCCGATTGAGCAAAAGAAAAATAAATCTTATTTCAAGGCAATAAGCCTCAATTTTTAATACATAAAGTAATGCTAGGTTTATCACGATTTTTTGAATAGTTATAGTTTTTCTCATTGTGTCATTGTGCTTTTTACTCAATACTCTAATTGGGGTGTGATGAAGTCTTGCCTTAATTATGTTACATGTTGTGTAAACATTCTTGGAGTCAGTGGACCAACTGACTGCTGTGTATAATCACCTACTCTTATAGTTATAATGCTCCCATCTCTCTTACGATTGCTGTGTAACGAAAAAACAAATTGTATTTTTCTAGTGACGTCGGCGACTATGAGTTCACATCCCTCGCCACGGTTGCTGAACTAAGATTCGACGTGGTCAACATGTCTGCTTCCGACGATTTTCGGTCTTTCGGATTTGAAGCATCAGTGGAGTTTGTACGGCTGGAGTCTGGATGCGAGAGCTCGCATCGAGTGTATGGCGCCAGTGGTGAAATGAGACTCGCGTCTGCGAATCCGATGTCTGAATCGGTGAGTGTTTTTATAGTTTAGGTTATACTACAAATACAAACTTGCGTACTGCCAAAAGATGTTTTGATGTTTCATCTACTACTACATTCCAAAATAGTACTTATAAACAAATAAATAAACCTTCATTTTTAGAAAAGAGGGTGTCACAAAAACCAAAATCAATTCCATGGTACATCAAGCTTCACATAACAGACAGCCAAGGTGATTTTCGATTTATAATATTAGGATGGATTCACGTAGGTCCCTACTCAACAAACTAGAATGTATGCTATGAAATTGATAACCAATTAATTAATCATATTTTCTACTGCAAGATACATCTGATTTTAGCTTATCACATTACGTAATCACATTTTTCTCTTCTTGTGCTTTTTTAATTTTTTTTATTACTAAATGGGCCTACTCTTGACCTCGTTCACACCTGATGAAAAGCGATTGATGAGGTCTATGATGGATGAGCGTGCCCAGAAAATGCCTGTTCACTCTTGTTTTGAAGGTAGACTGGTTAAATTTAGAAGAGAATACAAAGGCAGGCAGAGAGTTCCACACTTTGGCTGTGCGCATAATAAATGTGGAGGAGTAGCGCTGAGTACGACTGGTCGGGATATCAACCAAGTGCGGATGGTACCCTGCAGTGCGTCTGGTAGCCCGGTAGTAAAAGGGCGATGGTGGGATCAGGTCGTGGAGCTCCTGCGCACACTCTCCGAAGTACAGTCTGTAGAAGACCGATAGGCAAGCAACTGCACATACACTACACACATTTTTGCTCCTTTCGCAGGCCTGCTGAAATAATCAGTATCTTTGTACTCTGATCTAACAATTTGTCGAATCTCAATCGTTTTTACTGTGTAAACATAAATAAAATAAATAAGATGTATCTTCTTGCTTTATATATATATAACTAATTTATTGTTTATCTTTTTCCAGGAACGCTGCGAGCGTCGTCCATGGCTGATCGATCCCTCCCCCGGCCGGTACCTCTATCTCCAAATCCGTGGCAGCATCATCAGAGAACCAGAACTGGACAACTTTACGCTCTTGAACAACATCACAGTAGCTCCCGACATGAGGCATCTATGCAGGACACCGAATAGACTAGCAGTCTATACTGGAGGACTTATACCGACTTTTATTTGTCCAGAACCGCCAGAAGAACAGGTAATAAAAAATAAATGTGTAATCTAATCATTTAAGTATGGAAGAATCAAGTTATTAATGTGTTATATAGGGTGACTGGTAAATAGTGAGCGATATTTAAACACATGACAAAGTTGCGGGCAGAAGCTAAGATTTGATAAATGCAAATCTTGAACTGATAACCGTTGGATGGTTAAATAGATTCCACAATCTTATCTATAATAATAATACTTAGGAAAAACAATCAATACTTAATCGTTTATATAACCAGTGAGCAAGCGACCTTTCTTGAATAATAAATGCTGGAAATATAACAACTGGCAGTTGGTGGTACCTATATTATTATTGATTTCTTCGAACTACTAAAGGCTAAACTAATAAAAATATTGCTATACTCATTGTGTTTTCACGGCAACAAGCCGAAATAATCGTCTAAGTATTAGATTGATTTTAATTTTTAAATTTCTCGATAAATACTGTCTGAAACCGAATATCACATGGTGGAAATACGCTCAAATTGCAAATGTTTAATCAAGTATTACGTTTATATAGACAATTCATTCTTCGCCAGACCTTTAAATACTGCCACTCTTGTCAAAGCAGCAACTTTCCAACTCTCTCTACTGTGGACTAACTTTTTGATCACCCTATACATCGCGATTATCAACTATACACATTCATTTTATTAAGATTTTGTTGCTAACATCTTTCGCTTAAAATTTTTCAGATAGAAGATATGGTAGAAGTATTCTCCGACGGCTGGTCAAGAGAAGTGGATCCCCTGGCTCGTCACGTGTTCGCTTCTCCCTCGGCATCAGATCATTTTGACCTGGACTGGCCGAGGGCACTGAGTGTGGAACTCATTGCTGTAGAACCTGCTTCTTACTTCGTTACTTGGCTGGAACTTTCTAGAAGGTAATAGATAGTCCTACTAATATTGTATATGTGAAAGTTTGCATGTTTAGATGTTTGGATATTTAAATGTTTAGATGTTTGGATGTTTCAAATCAAATCAAATCAAAATATTTTATTTCACATAAACCTGCATGGGCACTTATGAAACGTCAGAAGCAAGGTGTACGGTTCCAATTTATCGCTTCCTGTGGAGAAGAGCCGGCAAAAAACTTCACAGTTAAGCTTTTAAAAATAATTGGCTTTTACAATGTTTTCAAATTACAGTGATAATAGGTATGGGAGGACAGTGCAGGCCTCTCAATAAGTACCAGGTACTTAGAGGAATGAAAATACAGAATAGAAAAACGTCTACAAATCTAGTCTGTAAGGCCTACAACGTTCTCTCATTCACAATATGTAAAAGAATCTACATAAATAAAATGAACCTATTTGAACCAAGTGACATGATTTCCATGACAATCACTATTAAATAGTCGATATTAAAATTGATGTTTATTGTCAAATAATGACGAGATTAAATGTCAGACATTCTAAAAAATAAAAATAATTAAAATTAACATTGTAATTTGGGAACAGACTTTCACAAAGTTATGCTGTTAATGAGGTACCAGGGAAGCCACATGTGCAGAAGGAATTAATGCTAAACTTCCCTGTCTTCAACGTAGTCTTCTATCTTATAATATGCTTTTTTGGTAAGGACACTTTTGATGTGAGTTTTAAACTTTCCATCGCTAAATTCTGTAACCGACTTTGGCAACTTGTTATAGAAGCGGATACTGTTTATTAGAAATGACTTGCTTATTTTAGTTAATCTAAATTTTGGAATCACAATTTCATCTTTACTACGTGTATTTAGGTTATGGAAATCGCATCTTTTTTTGAAAAGACCTAAGTTTTTGCGAACATACAAGATATTTCCTAGGATTTAAAGAGAAGGCAGAGTAAGTATATCAATTTCGTTGAATTTGTTTCTAAGAGACTCGCGAGGCCCCATCAGCTGCCGATCCCCACAGCAGAACGCCATAAGACATAATACTGTGAAAATAAGCAAAATACACTAACCTGGCTGTGGCTACATCAGTTAATTGCCTTATTTTACTTACTGCGTAAGCAGTTGAGCTTAATCTACTTAAAAGAGCTCTAATGTGGGCGGCCCATTGCAATTTTGAATCTAAAGTGATTCCTAAAAATACAGTTTCCGAAATAGCATCTAGTTTCTTGCCATCAAGTTTTAAATGTAGACCTACTTGGGGTACATTTGGTAACGACAACTTAAAACATTTAGTTTTGTTCGCATTAAGTAAAAGATTATTAGCAGCAAACCATTTCGCAAGAACTGCTAGGCTATCGTTGATATGTAAGACATCCATATATTTTCTATATATTCTAAAAATAAGAGAAGTGTCATCAGCGAATAAAATGATATCCGAGAAGTTAGCCATCGGGTAAGGAAAGTCATTAACATAAACTAGAAATAAAAAAGGGCCAAGAATTAAACCTTGGGGTACGCCCTTCTTAAATAAAGACTCCGAGGACGTCGCCACGTTAACGTTTACATTTTGCTGCCTGTTTGATAAATAGGAAAGTACAAGATCAGCAGCTTGTCCACTAATTCCGTAGTGGTATAATTTACAGATCAGTGTATTGTGGCCAACGACGTCAAACGCTTTTGAGAGGTCACAGAAAATGACAATCGCATCCTGGGATTTTTCCCAGGATTCCAAAATGTGACTGATGAGTTTTACTCCTGCGTCAGTCCTCGACCTACCTTTTGTGAAACTGTCGTTATGTAAAATCCCATTTGAGTTCAAATGTGACAAAATCTGGACTAGCATGATTTTTTCATAAATTTTGCTCAATTTTTGTAACTCAATCACGCAAAAACGGCTAAACAGATTTGGATCAACTTTGGCACACAGTTTGTAACCTGGAATAACACATACTAAGATACTTTTTATTCCGATAGTACGTTCTCGTGGCATAATTTTTGACCTCCACGCGGGCGAAACCGCTGGCAAAAAATAGTATACTTACTATATTTTCAGACGAAAAACCATTAAATTGCAGGCTACGCTTCTTTTTCTGCCTGTCACTCCGTTTCCATAACATCATCATTCACAGAATCCATCCAACTTTTAATTTGTCTACCTCTCCCCTTTCATCCATCTCTCTTTTTAAGCACAAGCGTTACATCCCCTATCGCCACATGCCCACGAATTATAACCAAATTGCTGACTAGCATAGACTCGTACTATAATTTCATCGTATTCTAATATTTCAGACATGCAAGTTCCCATGGCGGCGTGTTTGCACTATCAGGTGAATGCGAGTACAGATGTGCGTCTCTGGACGCTTGCATCGCGGCTGCGCTATGGTGCGACGGCGTCCCGCACTGCCCACGTGGAGAAGATGAACGTCTTGCGCATTGTTCTGCACTATTGCGACTACCAGCGCATTACGCGGTCATGTTTCTCGCGCTGACAATTCTTGCGGCTTTTGCTGTGGTAATTCAAATGATCAATAGTCTATAGTAGGACGTAGATGCTCTCGTAGTTATTCATGTTTTGGATTACGGTATCCCCAAACAAGCATACTGCGCTATGAAGTTGGTCGCCGCACAGCCAGATGAACACAATAAGTCCTCAAGAAGCACCTGTACAGATATCATGCTTACATGATGAAAAATTGCAAACGTATTTCAAGACCATTCTGTAGATTTCCCTATGCGTTAAATAAGCATTCGTGCGATGAATTAAATAGTGATGTTCAACCAAAATCCTTTTCTTTGCAGATAGCGGCAGCACGTTCCTGCAGGCGGCGTCGCTCCGCTCTACAACAGCGGCTCAAGAGTCTTTCCTCTGACACCGCCATCTTTGATGAAAAAGAAGTGATTTGCTGACCAAGCGAGGACTCTGTGCGATACGTGGAAATAGATCGCGTCACCACTGTGTGACCGCTCTCCAGCGCAGAGTCCAACTCCAAAAAATACTTTATACAGTTTTCGAGACAGTGGATAACCACTTCTAAAGGTAGCCATGTAGTCAGATATGTTTGACCGATTCCTCTAAGTAGTGGGTCAATTGTTGGTTGATTGAGGGTATATAGATACATAATGAATTTGAATTGAAGTTTTGTGAACACACAAAATTGTTAAGTCCTCATAGAAAATTGTACGATAAAATTATTCGAGAACGATGACTAGAATAATGTAAATAAATGTGATTAATAATAAAGTAGATAATGTTAGTGCGGATATAAATTTTGGACCAAGTGCTGTCGATCGGTAGCCAAGACTTGGCTTGACCCTGACACGGGTCATTGATGTAAATGAGTTGTTCGATGGTTTTGTTTCAAATGATGAAGTTGACAAGGAGTGTGTTAAGTTAGGCATGAACTAATTGGATCATTAGGGGCTTCCGTTCATCAAATTGGCAATATTGTAGATCAGAAAGGATTTTGGTGATTTGAAAATACCGTAATAAACGTCAGTACAGTCAGAAGTATTATCTTGGTAGGTGATGAGACGAGGTTATTAAATTGTAAATGATGAAATTGATATTTTATGTTGCCTTTGCCGATGCAGATGCTAGAAGCATCGCCAGAATACCAAAATAAAAAGTACTTTGCGTAAATATGTTATTGTATTCAACACGGTGTTTCGGGATAACGATTTTTAAGGGTCAGTTCACACCGAGATGCGATGCGACGCAACTCTGCGCGCACTTTTTAAGATCACGATACAAAATAGATCTTATTTACTTCACAATAAGCTATACGGGCTGCACAACACGGTGCATCTCAGCGTTCATCGACACGCTTTCGTGCTCGTAGTGCAATTATACCTTTTCGTGTTGTAAATAAGTTAGCTATTTCTGTTGCTATCTTAAAAAGTGCGCGTCGCGTCGCGTCTCGATGAGAATTGACCTTAACAATTTTTTTATCAATGGTTTAATGATGATAATCACAATCCAAATTATTTTCACTTTTTGCGTGATCTACATATGCTGGATAATGTATCGGAGTACTGTAAGTATATCGCAATGCAAGGTTGCTAATAATGTGTTCATTCGAAAAAATAAGACAAAATGTTGCAAAGAAGCCTGAGATAAGCTGTGTGGCCAGTATATCTTGACACACGGGAAAATGGGGAACTAAATTGGAAACGTACTGATTTTGACGTATAATTGACGTTTGCTGTGAGAAGAAGCGCCCCCATGAGATGTTAAGACTTGGGTTACCCGCAGATAAACGCACAAGCAATTTGTATGATTGACCGATTGGACGAGGCACAATTTGAGTTATGAGATCGATTGGCATGGTGTAAATATTTGTAGTGTCTCTTAATCAAGGTTTGTTAATCGTTATATAGGTATATTGGAGTCTACTGCGAAATAGTGATACACGAACATTATTCGTGGTTAGTATGCTTGTATAAGGAGGAAATGACAGAACGTTACAAAAGATAGAGATGTCTTTGTACAGCATGAGTTTGTGCGAGTACGGGGTTACCATTAATTTAATACTGTTACATCACAAAGCTCGGATAGTCCTGTGGAATCCGACGAATTTACATTAAGAAAATTGTAGCATTATGCTAAGCTATGGCCGTTTTGCGTGGATGTGACTAATATTTTCCTCCAACTTGTTCTTTTTGTGGCAAACATGACTGCCTAAACTATACGTACTTATTTTCTTGGTTACTTCGTTGTTAATTGCTATGTAATTTTGATGTCTTGCGCTGTGGGGGAAAACGCATAAGGAGGTACCTTCTAGGCATCTCTATCTTTTTAACACTCTGTGGTGAATATTTGTGGGTGTATAAAATTAGTTGTGTAGAAATAATTCAATGAAAGAAATCTATAAGTTCGTGTCTCACTTTCGTGGTAAAGATCGTGTTGAATAAATTCGCGGCAATAATTTCTATTAATTTATTAATTAAAGGAATCGAATAAACGTTGACCTGTGTTCTAAATGTTACTCTATATTCGTATACGTGATATAAAACTGCCATTTTATAAGAATATTCATGTTCAATTAACGAAATTAGAAAATTGTTATATGTATTGATGGATGATTCTTCAATTTTATTTATTTTGGACCACTTTTGGCACTCTGTTGCGTTTACCGCCCTACAGATGACATTAAACTTACAATAAACAAAATCTATATCGCAAGCTTTATGAAATAACGGAGATATTCTATAAATATTCCTATTAAAACATTCGAAGAATTTTCATATTGTAGGAACATCAAAAATAATGGTATTTATCCTATCGAATAAAATGCGATGTAAATAAAAACTAAAAAAACTATTCATATCTTAGAAATGTATTGAAGTGATATAATATGTTTGTTTCCCAAGGAAATTATTAAAGTTTATTATATCGCGTTAACTATTAGTGAAAATCTAGGTAATAATTTGGTCAAAAACAACAACAATGATTATAATATTCTAAAAGTTTTATTTATATTTTTTTTTTGTGGACAAGACGAATGTTGTTTTATATTTTGATCAAATTACTTAATTACATACATGTTTTGTTTTAATTTTGAAGATTTACTGTTAAATAAGTTTTTAATAAAATAGTTATAGTAGATAAATAAATATGGCAGCTCAATAATAAAATCTAATCTGTAAAATTTCGCGCCTTTTTATGACGTTTAATAAAATGGCGGCAAGTGCGCGCCAATTTTGTTAGAAATTAGTAAAATATCGCTGTCATTATAATTGTTTTTATAATACGTTTAATAATTTATATTTAGGTAATTGTACTTATAAGGATTATTAGTCAAAATGGAGTAGAACGTTTGTATCGTCTTCCATAATGTAAATGAGAACTCGGATTTATTTTCCTCCAATTCGTTACGTCATATCAGATACGATAATTGATTACGGATACTAATTAAACAGAATCAGGTGTTATCCTGGAAGACAATAATGATGGATAATAGCTGTAATAAGCAGAGGTACATAATTTCACGTTCAAAACAATGATTACGAAGATTTATGATGATAATAAGAAGTTTTTAAAAATAAAAGTATTTACTGCATGAGGTGTGTGTTTAATTTTGTCAGCCAGAACATGTGTAGATACCTTCCTATCCTACCTAGTTATCTTCTACATTAGTATACAATTTGTCGTCATCATTCACAGCCTTTTTTGTTTTGAGGATGGGAACACATCAGATAACTTTTCCCGCTCTGGGCGGAGCGGGAGGGCGTGTCAGACTTTTACTGACTAAAACCCACCCGTGTTCCCTCAGTTGCCTGTGTGCCAAGGGCCACGGTATCTCTTTCGAACAACCCGCATCCCTGGCAGGGTCATCCACAGCCTGACTTCACTGGGCATATCATCCTACTAATATTAATGAAATCTCAAAACGGCTGGTTGACACTTGCCGTGACCTGGCTGGTTTTCACCTTGGCCAGAGGCTGAGAATTGCTATACAACGTGGTAATGCCGCCAATCTCTTGGGTACATTACCAGTCAACAGCGATGCGGACGAGTTTTTCGACGCTTTGTTTTACTTTATTCGTTTTAGTTAAGTTAGGTTATAGGAAATTTGTTATTTTTACACGCTTTATATTAGCTTCACTTGTATGTTTGTATGTTTGTTTGTTTGTATGTTTGTATGTAACCGACTCCTTTGAGCGCGATTTTGACCCACTTTAAACGGTCAGATTTCATTGAAACTTTGTAAACTTGTCGAGGACCGATGTCAATTCAATAATTTAAAAAAAAATGAGAAAAAAAAACACGTTTTTGTAGTTAGCAGAACTAAAAAATAGAAAATAAATAATAGTTTAACAAACTAAAAAACACGCTTTAGAAACCAAACTAAAAAAGGAGAAAATAATTTAATTCAACTAAAAAGCGTGGGGTGCTTTTTGAGGTATTTTTTTTATCAATTAATGTCAAGCACCCCACGCTTTTTAATTGAATTAAATTATTTTCTCCTTTTTTAGTTTGGTTTCTAAAGCGTGTTTTTTAGTTTTTTAAACTATTATTTATTTTGATTATGGTACGGTTAAATACGGAAAATAATTTATTAAGACTAATATTATAGATGTGAAACTTTGTGAGGATAGATGGATGTTTTTTACTCAATCACGCAAAAACGGCCAAACGTTGGCACACAGTTAGTTTATAATTAACATTTAGGGTACTTTTTATCTCGGTAGTACCTACGTTTCCGTGGGAAAATTTGCGACCTCCTCGAGGGCGAAGCCACTGGAAAAGCTAGTACTTAAATTGTTTAATTAACTTTAATAGACGTATCTTAGTACACAATTAGGTACTATCAATTAAGAATGGTTGAGCTGAATGGTGCTGATCCATACGTCATGTTCGTGAACGGGCGCCGCCAGTAGGGACTGGTCATCTCTTAGCTCCCACGGCTTATTTTAATTTCTGAATTGTTGTTTTATTTTTGTTTTAATTACGGACGCTTTTAATGTGCACGTCTTTTTACATCGTTCTCACATTGAAAATTTCAACATAATGATGTAACCAACTTTTTGTAACAATATCATGATTTTAAAAGAGTGTCCATGGAGTTTCTTGCCCGTTCTTCTCCATAGGTACCTACGCTTTGGAATGGGCAACTAGCTTCATCTTTCTAACTCACCGACCTTGACAATTCAAAAGTGCCTGTAATTGGTTTAATTGAAATAAATGCTTTGAGTTGAGTTGAATCTTTGAACGCTGTAAGTCTAATTAGCATTAAGTGCTTAACTACTTAAACACTAGTTTAAGTAGTTAAGCACTTAATGCTAACATTTTTTTTTTTTTTAATAAAACAAAATTCACAGGTACATTAAGGCACGTCGTCTTTTGTTTCAAGCTTTTGGTGACGAATCTAATAATAGCATCGAACCTAGTCTCACATAGCTAACATGGCAGTCATCCTATTTCTATAAACCTTGACCAAGTCTTTAGAGGTCAATTATGCGAAGACCTAGACATTTGACACATCAGGGTCATTATAAAGTTTATTTCACATATCTAATTTGCATGCATTACAAATATGTTATCAACAAAATTTAGATTCCATGCACAATTATTGTAGTGTCACTTTTGAACATAATATGCGGCAGCTCCCGACAGACAATTGCACACCTGTCATCATGTGGCGCATGTCCTGTTATTTGTGCATTTGACGATCTTACGACTGCATCAGTGAGCGTAGTTCGCGCAGCTGAATTTTGGGCCTAAAATGTTTGTTTTTTTTTGCTATCTATACGCTAAGAAGTAGATACAAACCAACCAACCTATGTTTCACAAATAAACTAATCGATTGATTGATTGTTTGTTTGATTAAAAATACTGTCAACTGATAGATATACAGTATGGAAACCAAATATATGCAGTAAATGAAACCACATAATTGTTATTGATTTTTCTGACGATACACAAAAAAAAAATCGGTCCAGTAATTAGGCCAAAAAGTAGAGTTCTAATTTTAATCAAATTTGAACACTCTGTAGAATTGGGATCACTAAGTCAATGATTCAATGAACTTTAATCCTTAAACATTGAAAAGCGAAGTTGCCACGCAGTACAAACTATCACGACACTGTTACGTATTCTGCTTATTTGCCTAAAATGTAAAATCGGTACACCTAAATGACAAGGTAAAAAGGTACGTTGTGTAAACAGAGTGTTTAATTTTACTTATTTCATTTTGATATTTATTTTGTTTGTAAATTTCACTTTTTTAATTTACAGATTTTCTTTTAATGTTTATTTTTTATATACTTCTGTGGACTAGTGTTTATTACTTGTGGTTTCATTTATTGCATATATGTGGTTTTCATACTGTATAGAAACCTGTCTAATTATCATCTAAACACAGGAGTTTACTTCATTAATGTTATTAGTCGCAGTAATAATTTGCAAGGTTTCGTTAAAAACTACTTTATTTGGGAGACTGCTTGTTAACACACATAATTGGATATTCATTGTCAATATTATTAGCTTAGTACAATTCCTACCATTAAAATTATTTTACTTTTAGGTACCTACTTTATAATAGCCATTAAGTAATTTTAGCTTCACATTCCTTCTTAAAAACATGCACGACAAATCTGTGTCTACGCTAATACATGGTAGATAGGATAAAACCAGGATAGTTGCCTCAGTGCTACAGTTGACCCGATTGTAATTACTCTTGTTTCGCGGATGAATCAGATATTATTTTATTAATCTATCGAAAGACTCTCCAACTTCTAATAAGTTGACTGTGTCGCATGTCTTTGTACAATTAATTGCTGGGAAGGCAAAATGTGATCAAAGTTTTTGCAGGATAGATGTCCTGTTTCTCGGTGGGTCATCTATCCTAAACGTTATTTATATGGATTAGGCAACTATCCTAAACCATATAAATAACGTAGGATAGATCCCAAAATATAGAGTTCCGCTAAAATCGCTAATACTTTGGAAATATTAAAGATAATGTTTTTTACTTTTCACAAATTTATAAATAAAGTATTTTGTTTTTTTTTTTTTGCACTGTGGCAACTATCGGAGGGGCAATTCTCGTAATTTTAAGAACGTTCACAGTCTGATCTCAGTCTCAATCTGTCAAAAATACCTCGAGTTTCCATATAGGTTTAACAGGTTTTTGACCTTTGATTGTCGCCGAGATGAGACTGCGACTAGATTTTGAACGTTTTTAATTACGAGAATTTTCCTTCTGGCTTTTAACTTATATTATTTTAAAGTAACCATTTATCACAAATCCACCGAGCACATGATATCTACGTAATACACATAAAACTACGATCTTAACTAAACACACCCTGACTCATAATTTCGTATGCTTTGGAAACGTTCCCGGTGATATCTTCAGCAGGTCTGTCTGACGTCACTAGCCAAGTACTGGCGGTTGCACCGTGCTTGTATGCATGGATGAGGCCTTCCACTGCTGATTCAAGCCTGAAAGAATAATTTTGTGATTAATTTAAATTACACCTTATAAGCATAAACAAGTCATCGATGTAAAACATTTTAAAACGGTAAGTTGGTCCCGCACCCTAATTGCGTAACACGCGATTAATCATAATCGGTTTCATTTTGACATTTCAACAATATTCATTGCGTTATTTCCGTTGTTGAGCACACACATTTTTCGAACATATGAAGCAATGGTTTAGTCATCTGTTTCAAAACGAAACAAATTATGATTAATCGTGAGTTACGCAATTAGGGTGCTGGTTGTCATTCATGGATCTTTGACAGTCGTTACGGGTCATCAGAAGCCCGAAAGTCTGACAACCAGTCTTACCAAGGGGTATTGTATTACCCAGTGACTGGGTTGTGGAGGTCAGATAGGCAGTCCCTTCGTGTAAAATACTGGTATTCAGCTGCACCCGGTTAGACTGAAGGCGACCCCAACATACTTAGCTGGGAAAAGGCTAGGCAGATGATTGACTTACTTAAAACAGGTTCTACAAATTCTTTGAACCTACTTCTTTGTCAGCATAATGTTTGTTTTTAACCGACTTCAAAAAGGAGGAGGTTATCAAACTTTTTTTTTTTTATGTATGTTCCCCGATTACTCGAAGATGGCTGGACCGATTTGGATTTTGTTTTTTTTGTTTGAAAGGGTATACTTCCCAGGTGGTCCCATGATCACCAAGTCAGGATCTGATGATGGGATCCTGGAGAAATAGAGAGAACTCTTCAAATTTTATAGGCACGCGAAGCGATCTAGGTATTTTTTAGAGGAGTACTTTAGGTAGGCGGTGACAAAAAATTCAAATACAGCTTCAAAGACACCGACTTCCGAAATTAAAGTTATTTTTCACTTTGTAATGTTTTTTTTGGAAGTCGGTTGTTTTTTTTTTGGAAAAGTTTTTATAATTATTTATCCACTTGTTTTAAACAAATGTTACCTGAAAAGTTCTTCTAACTTAACAGACAGTTGTGCTGCTGGGGAGTTTGTTGCGCCACTTCTTCTTCCCAGCTAAAGCACTAGGAAGAGGTGAAGAGCGGGCGTTTTGGGGGACTGTCTTACGTAATTTTGACGCTCAAAAAGTGTCAGCCTAGTTTGATTATATGACTTTTTATTTATTTATTTTTATTTGGCCCACTTGATGGCATTTGACTTTATGTAATAGGACTTAAATACAACTGGCGAAATTTGGGTAGGTTATTAGATTTACTGAATAAGAAACTAACTTTTGCATTGGCAGCATTCCCATGCTACCCATAAGAAGTTCATCAGTTGCCTTATCAAAGGCTCCCATTTTGGAAGTGCTGAACAAACTTGTGTCGGTGCAGCCAAAGCATAGTGTCAGTACACGGACTCCTGAACGTGTTGAATGTGGCTCTTTCTGAAAGGAATATGAAATGCTGGGTTAATAAACATTTGAGCTTTGAATACCGATGTCTAGAAGTTGTCAAAATTAAAGGCTTGAAAGGAAGAATGGTCAATGATGGGTCAAGTTAAAAAAATGGTTTCTTTGGATACTTCTAAAAACGGAATTATGTTATACCAGGAATAACAAAGGAATAACCTTACATTTTATAGGTTTAAACTTGGAATAACTTTATTCTGTATTATTAGTAAGATGGCTTATATTTAAATCGAGTAAAAATTATATCTAACAGTGGTAAATTATTTTTGTATTTATATTCAAACTCAAAATATAATAATTGACATCAATATATTAAACAAACAAACAACATCACGCCTGTAATCCCAAAAGGGATAGGCAGAAGCGTAGGTACCTAAAGTAGGTACCTAACATACACATTTCGCCAGTTTTATTTAATAGGGAATTTTACTATAATTGAGAAAAAATCTAAAAATATATTATTGAGATAGGTTAGGCAATAACCAGTCGGAAAATGTTGGCTTCATAGTTCATGAAATAACAAAATAAATTATAAAATTCAATTCAAAGATTTCAGTTTTTTTAATCTGTTTTTGAACACCATGAAATAGTAGCCGCCATGTTATTACGTCATACCGCTATTTTATCTAGTCAACTGAACAACTTTGTAAGTACTTTTATTATTTTCGTAACCAAAGTAATTTTTATTAAAATAATATCTTACATTCAGGAACAGCAAACCAATGATAAGTAGAATAATAACTCATTTTTAAATTAATAACAATTATCATACAAAATATCAACGCATTTGTTTATGCAGAAAACTGACGTCATACCTACCCACAGAGCAGCAATATGACGTCCACTGCGTCTAGCGTTTTCGTCAAATTACGCGCGAAATATGAAAATGTAAAATTATAATGCATTTTTATGGCACTAATCGATCGATCGATTCGATTATTTTTTTGTGGTTTATTAGCATTTTAGAATCGAATAAAGACAATTTTCAAAAATGGGTGTAATACCCTATTGCGATATTATGTGATAGGGGGAACCCAGATGCCATCAACCGGGCACAAATACAGACTTGGGGCTGCTACTAAAAGATTCCTGCTAGAAAAATTCAATGACACTTTGCCCGACCTGGGAATAGAACCATGACCTCGTGCTCAGCTAAAGCGCTTCCGTTCACTAGACCAGCGAGATCAATTATGTTACAAAATACAATTGATAACAACTGAGAATTTAAATATTAGCTCACAATAAACACTTCAGTCTACAATCTACATAGAATGATAACGTAACAATCAAATGACTACCATTGTGTAATTAAAAGCAGAAAACAACATTATAAAACAATAAAGTGCTCATACGAGGTGTGACCATGATTTTGGAGTGTAATTAAACATTAGCGATAGTGGGACTAAAGTAATAAAACTATTATCATTCGTCATTCATACATACATAAACTCATGCCTTCTTTCTTTGAGGGTAGACAGAAATTACGTAACACCACTTGCTACGAACCTTACATACATCGTTTTGCATCGTTTACATTCATAGAACCGCACCCTAATTGCGTAACACGCAATTAATCATAATCAGTTTCATTTTGACAGTTCGACAATATTCATTGCGTTATTTACGTTTTTGAGCAGACACATTTTTCGAACATATGAAGCAACTAGCTTCCACCCGCGGTTCAGCCGCGTGGAGGTCGGAAATTATACCGCGGGAACGTACTACCGGGATAAAAAGTATCCTATGTGTTAATATAGGTTATAATCTATCTGTGTGCCAAATTTCATCCAAATCCGTTTAGCCGTTTTTGCATGAAAGAGTGACAAACATCCATCCATCCATACTTACAAACTTTCGCGTTTATGGTTGGCGTAAGGATGGTTTAGCCATCTGTTTCAAAACGAACCAAATTATGATTAATCGTGAGTTACGCAATTAGGGTGCTGTGCTGAAGTAAATTTTAGATAATTATTATAACTGTAGCAATAAGTATATAATGTTAAATTTCCGTCAGGAATTTCTTAGAAGTAGCGCGGTGTCCGGATTTGTGCGGGGTTAGATGGCAATAGTCTCGCCCCCTATTACGTGGGACTTAACTTTCATAACTTGCGAAATGTGGGTGTAATAAAGGTGCACCTGTACCTAAGCCTTCGGGGATTACAAGGTGTAATGTTATGTAATTAAATAATATATGATTACTTTATTTTTGGTGCTTGAACCACTTAAAGGACACGTCCTCAACAAAAGCGATCGTTGCGCTCATGTCACTTATTGTTCGGCAAACCCGAACGCGTGAACGATCACAAAGTTGCACATAATACAGACTTGCTCATATAATATTAATAGAATAAGTAAATGAATAGATATAAAATAATTCAAACTTAACAACAAGGAATATAAATAAAGCGCTATTTCTTTCACAAGTTATTTAAACATTTGTAAAGCCCGACAGAGTCCATAATTGTTTTTATTATTTTATTTACCACTTGTAAGTGTTTATTATGGATTGCATTAAACGATTTGAGATTTGAGACATATATCGCGTATTCATGCCAACGATAATTTCGGTAAAGACGCGGTAATAGACAACTCGTAAAATTGTAGTTGCTGACAACTCTTTTACTGTATGCTATACTTACCCCAAGACAGTTGCTGAACTGCAACACAGCGCTCTTTGTGGCAGTATACACTGGTAGCAGATGAGCTTGGAACAGCCCCACAATGGAAGAAATGTTTATAATTGTGCCTCCTTTCCCACCTTGGTCTTTGCGCATCAAGTCGAATGCTTTGAATGAACTTTTTATCAATGCAGTCTGTAAAAAAAATAGATTACTGTAATTAAGAAACTTTGCAGTAAATAACATGGTCATAGATTATTAGGTATATAAAAAACATAATTTAATAACTGGTTTTTAAATTAACTTTGAAACGAAACGTTCGTCAAGGGTAAACTAATTATTTTGCTTCTTATTATGCATAGGATTTGCAAACGTTATTACTTTCTGCAAAAAAAATCGCAATCGAAAGGATTACGCGTTCTAAAATATACGAGGACATCCAAAAGGCTTCTAAAATATACGAGGCATCCAAAAGGCAGCCAGAGAACGTTTGCAGATTTGCAAGTTTAAATAAACTAAGGACTGGCCGCCCAGTGGTTGAAATTCGATCATAATTCATTTAATTTTTAAGTAAAACGTAAAAAATCCTTCTCCATATAAAGTCAACCTGTCAGGTGCCAAATTTCATACTCCTTCTTCCGCGTAAAAACGGGTACAAAGTTTTTGCTTATAGATATTTGTAGATTACAGTGATCATCATCATCATATCAGCCGAAAGCCGTCCACTGCTGGACATAAGCCTCCCCCAAAAGGGGGGGATTTGCCAAAATCGCCATGCTTGGCAGGCGGGTTGGCGATCGCAGTATGATGGTCAAATGCATAGAGAACGCTGCTACCCATTCCAAGTCCCTTAGTCGCCTTCTACAACACCCATGGGAAGAAATGGGATGGCGCTATTCTTTTGCGTCCGGCACCACACGGAACTAGATTACAGTGTTAGGTATTATCAAAGAAAATAGTACTCACCACATTGATATCAATCTCTTTTAAATAAACATTTGGTCTATCGTTCATGATCCCAGCGCAGTTGATCACCACATCAATGTACCCGAAGTCATTGACCACATTGTCGTATACCGCATCGAGCTCGTTCGATGTGACGTCACACTTGTGGAACCTCACTTTGTCGTTACCATATTTAGCCGTCAGTTCCTGCTCTAAAGCTTTGCCGCTGTTGATGTCTACGTCTAGTGCTGCTACATGCTGGAAAGAGGTTTTTATGGTAAGTTAAGAAAGGTGAGAAGGATTGTGCGCTGGTCAGACCAATTAACCGCCCTCACTCGTCTTTCTGTTAGTTCTAGGTCTGTTAGGCAGTCCTTAAAGAACCCTAGAATTGAAAGAACATCATTCATAAAGCCAGAAAGGCCTTTGAGCGGAAATGGAATATGCGATCGAAAAATTATGAACCGTGTCATCAGCATCAGCCCACAGCAGTCCACTGCTGGTCATAGACCTCTCCAATTGCACGCCAATTCACTCGATTTTCAACAACTCTGATCGAGCTGCTACCAGCCACCCTACGAAGATCGTCACTCCAACGAGCCCAAGATATGTATTTTTTATGTAGTTTAATTTTTCAACTTCCCTACATGGTTAACTACATGAGGTAAGAATTAATAGGTGTGGGGAAGGGTTATAACTCTAGTTAACAAGTGCGACAATTGTGAAAATAACTGGTAAATCGTGAAATTAATTGGGGTTTCATGATGTTAAAAGAGGCCATCGATGATTAAGATATCTACGGTTGATGTTTATGCACCTTTAGCTGCTTTAAGGACCTTTCTGTAAAAACCACACCGTCAAAACGTGGGTGAAGTTAACTGTCAATAGTGTCAATCTCTGGAATGATAGCTCACTTCAAGCTTACTTCACTTAAGCTTACACGGTAAATTTCTATACAAATCCAACAACAATCTTCTGACCATAACTTAATACGAATACAATGCATGTTTTACTTCAACAAATAACATAAAATAATATAAAAATTAATAAATCGACATTAATATTACGAGCATGCATGACTGATGCAACGTTGCATATCAATTAAATTTGTGTTAATTTAGTAATGACATGATTAGATTTATGTTTCCATACATTACAAATGATTGATGTGATAGTTTTGACCTTCAAACAATACTTAGATGAATAAATGCTAAGTTGGCTATCTGAGTTTTTTGTCTAGCAATTTTCTATAAAAAATATTATTTTAATCGTATACCTATATATAACCATCGTGACTTTAATTCCACTTACACCAATATCATAATTAAGGATGGTCATGATCTTGGAAGTCAAACGCAATTATTATGATAAGTTAGGAACCACAGATTACCTATAATAGCGAATCAATGCAACAATATTTATTTATAACAAAATTGTTTAGAAATACAAAATGAGCTATCACACTCCCACAGTAACGTAGATTAGAAACCTGAAACACGGATAAAACACTATTTCGATTTTAAGAATTTAATTATTTTATAAACGAATGAACAGAAAAAATCATACTTTCATTTTTAAAAAACAAATCTATTTCGGTTTACAAAACTCCAAGTCCAAGATAAAATCTCCGAGAAAATCACCGACGGATAAAGCTAGGGTTCACGAAACAATCTAAAAAATTCACGAAAATATGTACTCACTTTGGCTCCTTCATCCAAAAATGCCCTGACAATCCCGGCTCCGATCCCTGCAGCCGCCCCGGTCACGAAAAACACTTTGCCTGTTATTTCGAACATGTTCACGAATGTTTAAAGTTCACGATCACACCTCGGATGCACGATCACGACTGATCAACCCGCAGTCAGTCTGCAAGTAATATAATTATATGTCATTAGGTCTGCTATGATCTTAGACTTGTAGGATTAAAGTACTCTAGTGTTTGAATTATGATAAAATTAACAATGGGTACGATGTTATGTTTTATATGACTTAGGTATTTGAGTTGTAAGTGTCTTGTATTTATGTAGTGATTATGTTTCTTGTTGATCTGGCTGTGTAGAAATATAATGTAGAGTTTTGTGGAAACATAACAGTAAAACGTAATCGGCCTATAGTCAAAATCAAAAGTTATTTATTCAAACTAGGCTGAGAGTCAGCACTTTTTGAATGTCAAAATTACATAAGATAATCCCTCAAAACGCCCGACCGTCATCACTTCCTAGTGCTTTAGCTAGGAAGAAGTGGCGCAACAAACTTCCCAGCAGCACAGCTGTCTGTTAAGTTAGAAGGACTATTTTCACAGCTATGGCAGAGCCCTTGAAATTTTACCTCCAGGACAGCTCAACATTTCAACGATTTGAGAGCAGTGGTGATTTATTAAATCGCACCAAGTTATGGGTATTCCTGTCTGAATTCAAACTCATGATCTACGAGGCCACAACTGGGCTACAACAGCTCCCTTAAAACGAATAAATACAAAATCCAATTTAGCATTACAATTTATTGAAAAATTATCTTCACTTACCTTTGATGTTGACTTCAAATGATTTTTTTCGCAAACACCAAACAATATTCACTGCTCTAAATGAATAATCCAAATTGTTGGTCCCAGACCACACTCTATTGCACAAAAAACTCCCACATTCCACCGAGTCAAAAACAATTCTATGCCGAAATAAAATAATGTACGAGAAAAGGTACTTATTAGCAACTTAAACCACACTTATGTGTTACTTAATAGTCTGTCTCATGCATAGCGAACATAATTATTTAGGACTTAAAGATGGTTCACATTAAACTGACTGTGCTGCTGCGCTTTTGAACATATTCGGAGCTACGTCAGCTGACCTGAGCTATGCGAAATTTGTTGCAAGGGTGTTCTCTTAAAAATCTTATCAGGAAAGGTGTGTGATGGAAGAAAGTTAGGGTGATTAAAATTATTTAGTAGGACTAGGTACTTACTTCATCCAGTACTTGAGGGCTGTTTCATAATACAAAATATCCTTTCTTTGGTATTGTTCGTCGTATCGTTGAGCTCCTTAAGTTCTGAGTGAGCTACACGATTACTGACAAATGCGTGCACTGCCTAGACAAGTCCAATCAAACTGTGTGGTTCTTTCCTCAAAGGATCATTTCAGACAGTAATCTGATTGTGCTTCACATGATCTGACCGATATTAGTGTGGACTTTAAAAGAGACTAAGACCTCTGAGTTTGGTTTGGCCTCTTTTCTCGATGTAGTCAGATAGGAAACGCCAACCTCATATTATTATAGTTTTATAAATGTCTACGTTTATAAATAATGATTGACTTGTAAAACTGTTTGTACCAACTTACTACAAAAATTAAATCATATCATTTGACATGTTTAACAAAAATCCGATTTTAACAACATAGGTATAAATTAGGTAGTTCATTAAGATTAGATCTGTCGTCGAAGTCAGTATGGAGATACCTTTACATATCGATGTTTAAATTCAAGGTAGCAACTCTAAACGTACAAATAAAGCTGGCAATCTAGATAAAGCTATAGACTTATAGCGCAGCAAAAACATAATGCTGCTTGTAATAAGTACTTGATATATTTTCACTTCAGCTGCTTTGATGCCACATTATGATTAAAAACTAAATCAGGTATTCTTAAGGCCTTTTGTACACGACACGGGTTTTTACGGTAAGGTATATAATAAATACAAAAAATAAAATGTGTGTTAAATATCATTGTACTAATTGTAAATGTATATTTTGTAATGTAGTTAATATTGCTTGTTGTTAATTTTTCTGTTTCAATATTGTCTTATATTTAATTTCTTGTGTGTGTTAAACTCTTGTGTACAATGGTTTTTTTATTTTTTTATTATTGAAATGTGTGGCTCACCATCATACAGATAAACCCTGAGAGGTTTTCATTGTGTGGCTTAAATTACGTATATAATACTTTAAGTGTTTTGGAAATAAATAAATAAATAAAAATATAGACCGCTCCGTAGAATAAATGTGTCCATGTACAAGTTTCCATAGTGACAGCTAGTTTAGCTTAGCGTAGCTAAGCTTGTGATAGCTTCCATATTGTGATATATAACACTGACGAGTGACGACCGTGCAAATATACTGTCGTTTTCACGGCAAGAAAAACGTGTCTGTAGACAGGGCCTTTGGGATTAACTGAATAACATTTGAAACCATAATTATAAATCATGAATAAACAGAAACAGTGTAAAACAGCAGCCGAAGTGGAAAACTGTCAGCTAACTTTTGGAGGGCACCGTACATACATAGGCCAAAAAACAGCTTTAGAAGCATACCAAAAATGGAATTGAACTTAAACAAAACATTTTTGCCAAGATCTATATCTCAGTTAATTCGGACTTGGTCCAC
This sequence comes from Antitype chi, assembly GCA_947359405.1. Taxonomy (NCBI): domain Eukaryota; kingdom Metazoa; phylum Arthropoda; class Insecta; order Lepidoptera; family Noctuidae; genus Antitype; species Antitype chi. The sequence continues at coordinate 17,396,850 of OX375812.1, forward strand.
CAGCTACTTTTCCTTTTTACCCATACTCAAACTCATTTTAACCAATTTGTTCCACTACATAGGGTGTTTTAGTAAAGCGATAATATAAAAGCTAATTATACAAACTTACTGTGAACCGTGAGGTTAAAGAAGGCTGATCTCGTCGCCCCTCACCTAAATTGTAGTTAACTTCGATACTGACGTTTTTATTTACATTTCGTTGAATAATTTGCTATCGTATAATAACACTAATATTTTTTGGGACGAACGTAAGAGACATCATTTTTAACCATTATTATGTCGATTACTCAGGTCACTAAGGTAAAGAGGTCATTCATGATTATTTGCAGTACCTATCCAGTCACGCGTCCCATCATCATCTCCCCTGCATCATCCCCTGCAGCTGTAATATGACCTCCGTACGCTATGCTACGTTAGCAAAAAAACAGATTTTGTAACGCTTAACAGTGTTTCTCTACTATATTATGCATGTTATGTACGTACATATAAACCTTCCTCTTGAATCACTCTATCTATTAAAAAAACCCGCATCAAAATCCGTTGTGTAGTTTTAAAGATCTAAGCATACATAGAGACAGACTTTGTTTTATACTATGTAGTGATGATTAATATAAAATCAAATATAATTAACATAAAATAGAAAAAGGTAATAATCTAATGAGAGATATAATTAATAGGTCAAACAAAATTTAAAGTTGCGAGTACATAAGTTATGACTTTTATAAGTCTATCACTTGTCTTTGGTCTTTCCCCTTCTTTTTAGAGTATCGATGGCCAAAAATTCTAATATTGGCCCAAAATTCAGCTGCGCGAACTCTGCTCGCTGGCGCAGACATAAGATCGTCAAACCTACAAGTAACAGGGCATGCGGTACAGGAAAAAATAAATAACACACTCATAATCCTTCGATACCGTAATAAGTATATTTTCACTATAACCTGTTGTCGTATATGAAGTTTTGGAAAATCAGAAAGAATCTTTGGAACCCCATTTAATATTTTTTTACATTTCAATTAATAATTTCGGTGCAATCATTAATCATCATCTCTAAGAAGTTGAGCAAACTCCGCATACGCTTTATTGATTGTTGTGGTTATGTCTTTCGCCGGTTTGCCATTATTGATCAACCAGGTGCTTCCAGTTTCTCCTCTCCTATAAGCCTCTAAAGTTCCTTGAGCTGCTGACTCCGTACTGTAAGAAGCGAAAAAAATTCAAACTCAGCACCTGCATATATGCTAAAAAATTGTTCGACAAACAGACTGGATTCAATTAACGGCTCACGAACAGATAAGAATTATTTTTATTTTAGAATCCACTTTTGTTTTTGTCGTCATCATATCATTATCCTCATAGCATAATCAGCCTATAATGTTCCCACTGCTGGGACACCGGCCTCTTCTCTTGGAGAGGAAGCCTCTGCTCATTCATTAGCTTCAGTGTCGTCTAATTCTGGAGAAAGGACCTTTCCAACGATTTCCACAACTGTCTGTTCTGGACCGCTCGCATTCGATGACAACCAGCGATCTTCGCAGGTCATTCTATTCACCTGGCGAGGGTCTTCCAAAGTTTCCTCCTCCTTTTCCATTTTCTAGTAATGATATTAATTGAATGAATTAATTCAGGCTATTTCAGTTCACTTTTTAATGAGTCTATTCGAATTTCTATGCGCTGCTTAAATATTACTTTATTAGCACCCTAGACTATTAAGAGTTTACAAGTCTTGCAATAGGATACTTACTGGATTGTAGCTAGTACAAACCTTTGCATAGGGTACAACGCCGCTAGCTCTTGCATTTGGATATCCTCGTCAAAACTGGCCATTAGGTCTATAATACCAGTCTTCGTTGGACCATAACATATTGTGATCACTCGAACACCAGTCTTCGAATAATATGGTTCTTTCTACAAATTAAATTGCATTTTTACCATTATCAAAGTTAACATTAACATAATATAAGTTAATATTAAATACATAGTTTAATTTGTAGCTAAAATTGGTACCCATTCAAAATATTTGACAGCATCAATCTTTAAAATATGTCTTCATCCTAATTTTAATAAAAAACTTGAGAGGTGTCAAGGGACACCCGGATGGAACGAAGTTCCAGTACTTGCCGCCAGTACTTGCCGCCAGTACTTGCCGCCAGTACTTGCCGCCAGTACTTGCCGCCAGTACTTGCCGCCAGTACTTGCCGCCAGTACTTGCCGCCAGTACTTGCCGCCAGTACTTGCCGCCAGTACTTGCCGCCAGTACTTGCCGCCAGTACTTGCCGCCAGTACTTGCCCCCAGCACTTGCCGCCAGCACTTGCCTCCAGCACTTGCCGCCAGCACTTGCCCCCAGCACTTGCCGCCAGCACTTGCCGCCAGCACTTGCCGCCAGCACTTGCCGCCAGCACTTGCCGCCAGCACTTGCCGCCAGCACTTCCGCCAGTACTTTTCGCCAGTACTTGCCTCAAGCACTGGCCGCCAGTACTTGCCGCCAGTACTTGCCGCCAGTACTTGCCGCCAGTACTTGCCTCAAGCACTGGCCGCCAGTACTTGCCGCCAGTACTTGCCGCCAGTACTTGCCGCCAGTACTTGCCGCCAGTACTTGCCGCCAGTACTTGCCGCCAGTACTTGCCGCCTGTACTTGCCGCCAGTACTTGCCGCCAGTACTTGCCGCCAGTACTTGCCGCCAGTACTTGCCGCCAGTACTTGCCGCCAGTACTTGCCGCCAGTACTTGCCGCCAGTACTTGCCGCCAGTACTTGCCGCCAGTACTTGCCGCCAGTACTTGCCGCCAGTACTTGCCGCCAGTACTTGCCGCCAGTACTTGCCGCCAGTACTTGCCGCCAGTACTTGCCGCCAGTACTTGCCGCCAGTACTTGCCGCCAGTAATTGCACATGCGCACGCCGCATGGCATACAATAGCTTACTATAGCAAAAAGTGTCGTGACAACTTTTCGTAAGAATTTTTTCCGTCTAGCCCCCTTTCACAACGCGCGATAAGGAACTTCGTTCCAAAAATCTCTTGTGATATAGTTTCCTCAAACTCAATCTCAAACTCAGAGTCCATGCATTATTTTAATTATAATAAACCATTTACAGATTCTACAGAGATACATGCACTTTTTAACTGTCAAGGAATAGGTCAGGTAGAAAGTTGAAGCTAGTTGCCCATTCCAAAACAGATCTCTATGGAGAAGAACGGACAAGAAACTCCAAGGACACTCTGTTAAATCAAGATTTTACAAATACATTATTCTTGCCGCGTCTATATGTGAGACCAATGTATTAAAAAAAACACAATTCGAATTATAAGATGACCAGTCTGGCAGAGATGACCAGTCTCAACTAACGGCGCCCGTTCACGGACATGACGCGTGAATTAGCACCATCCAGCCGCGTCTTTAAGTGAGACCAATGTATTAAAAAAAAACTATTCAAAATATACGATTAAAAACAAGCCCTGGAAGACGGCGCCCGTTCACAAACATGATGCGTGAATCAGCCACCATTTTTTGGCCATTTTTAGGGAACCAAGTGATCCAACACACGCCACCATCAGCGGTACTTAGTTAGTTAGCTTATATATCGATATCACATTCGTAACTACCAAGTCCTTTTATATTCTCAATATTCATCTACTTTTCATCCTTTACATTTAACCTATCATTTACTCAAGATTACACTTACTACTAGACTAGACTTTATATATACTGCAGCAAGGAGTTCAACTCCTATTGTTATAAAGACGCAACTTACACCAATACAGTTACTGAACTGCAGAACAGCACTTTTAGTGGCAGCATACACAAAGAGAAGTGGACTGTGTTGGATGAGCGCCGCTACTGAAGACACGTTGATGACTGTTCCTCCTCTTCCACCTTTGTCCTTACGCATCAGGTCTAAAGCTTTTACTGTGCCGTTGACTAAAGCTGTCTGTAACACAAAAATGATTGATAAGAATACCAGGTTTTTGCATGACAAAATCATATAATTTAATAGATGAGATTTACTGATGATAAAAAAAAAAATACTAGAAAAAAACGTCAAAACGTCATCATATGTCAAAGTTTGCTCTGTGCTTTTTAAATAATAAATAATATATTTTACCGATATATACAGCCGAAACATATACGAAAACACTCGGAGTGAGTTATTATACCACTGATAGCGTTTTTCTAAGCTAAAACGGCTTACACTACATAAGACGAAAAACGTACAAGGACAATATTTTTCATCAAACTAGCTAAACATCAAAACAGACTCAATTGACGTTTGGACGCGACGCTGTCTCACGGCAACGGTTGCCAGGGCTGCGCCAAAACGTCATACAGCGGCGCCCCAGGCCGCCAGCGTGACTGCGCCCATTGTTAAAACCGTTGCGAAAACACCAAACTGCGCCGCTGTCATCGTGCCTCAGTCAAGTTCTGTCAATGTCTTGGATGTCATTTTTGTTATTTTAATATTATTTTAGACTTAAAGTTATATTTTTTGTTATTTATAAGGAAAAACCGTGTGAGTAGTGTTTTTCTATGAATGTTGAATAATGACGACAGTAGTGACGCCGTACGAAGCGCCAGTCAACCTGCCACATCGTTGGATGGCCTAGTGAGATGCCCTCATTGTCCCCAAGCACGTTTTTTTAAAGGTGAATGAGGTTTAAAAGTACATTTGGGAAAGAAACACAAACCCCACAATGTGCCTTCATCATGCCCGACAATACCCATCTTTCAAACACCTGATTCACCTGCTCAACCCTTTTGGAATTTACTTGCGAAATTAAAAACGTCAACACCAATTCTAAAGAGAGTTCCTCGCGGCGCGAGACCATGCGTAGCTTTAAGTTTAGCGCGCTGTATCCGCCTCGCCGCCCGAGAGAACTCTAAAAGTGCTTGGGAGGCATTACTCACCTTCCCATTTAGAATTCTACATGTGCAAAAACATTTGGCAAATAAAAAAACCTTAACAGCTCAAATCAAAGATAATTGTAACATTTCGACCCAAAGTTTCGACCCTAAATTAACAGCGCACCTCCCATATAGAGGTTTATTGCACCATGTGGAGTCTAAACTAGGCGAGGGTGATATCAAGGGTGCGGCTAGGATCATCTTTAGCAGCGATGTGGTTGCGCCGTACTCTTCAGAGACACTTGCAGCTCTGGAGAGCAAACACCCCACCCCGGCAGATGACCTCTCCTTCCCTGACCCACCCGATCCCCAAACCAATTCACTTATAATTACAGCTCAACAAGTTAGTGCGGCCGTGTGCTCCTTTCGAAGTGGCTCCGCCGGCGGCCTCGACGGCCTGACACCTCAACACCTGAAAGACTTAATGTGTTCAGGCGCCGGGGAGGCTGGTGAGTCCCTTTTGAAGGAGCTGACGGCCCTCATCAATCTTATGCTCTCCGGCAATGTGAACGAAGCCGTCATCGATATATTGTATGGAGCCAATTTATGTGCCCTGCGCAAGAAGGATGGCGGCATTCGTCCCATTGCCGTAGGGTCCACTTACCGTCGTATCGCAGCCAAAATTTGCTGTGCTTTTTACAGCGAAACACTGGCCAGCAAATTCCAGCCCCTACAGCTCGGCTTCGGATCTAAAGGGGGCTGTGAGGCTGCGGTACACGCATTATCAACTTACCTCAATAGCAATAAAGGTGAGGTCATCCTTAAGGTTGACATTAAGAATGCTTTTAATTCCGTAAACAGGGACACCTTGTTGACGGAAGTTCAAAAAGAAGTACCCAAAATTTACAGTTTTCTTTACCAATGTTACAGGCACCCTACTAAATTGCTATATAAAGATAACCTTTTGGAATCGGCCGTTGGATGTCAACAGGGTGACCCTCTTGGGCCAGTCATTTTTAGTTTGGCAATAAATCCAATTATTTGACAGCTAAATTCTAAATTCAACGTATGGTATTTGGATGACGGAACCCTAGGAGGTGATGTAGCCACAGTCTTAAAAGATTTATCTTTTTTAAAAGAAAAATTCAATTCCATTGGCCTAGACCTTAACCATTCAAAATGTGAAATTTATCTTCCCCATACTACTGACAGACAGACCACCATAGCAAAATTCTGTACAATAGCACCAGACATCAAAATTACGGAAAGAAACTCTCTTCACCTCTTAGGGTCCCCAATTTTCGACGAATCCTTTCCAACTTTTATTGAGGAGAAAATTAAAAATTTCAATGATGTCTCGGAACGACTTTTCAAAATTAATATTCATTCGGCCTTCACGCTCATTCGATACTGTTGCTTTGGACCAAAATTTACATATAGCCTTCGCTCCTCCCATCTTTGGAAGCATCCACAACTTTTAGAAAAAGTAGACCAAATTATTAGAAATACACTAACTTCAATCCTAAATGTGGCCCTGGACGACCGAGCGTGGCAGCAAGCCACACTTCCCATTCGCCTGGGTGGTCTCGGCGTCCGCAAAATTTCAAGTATAAGTTTACCGGCCTTCCTCTCCTCGGTCCACAGTACAGATAAATTAACCAGGAATATTTTATCTTCCTCACTGGTTGATTTTGAAGTACCGTGTTTGACCGATGCTTTGAACGCTTGGAAAATGGCTTGTCCCAATACGGTTTTACCTGACAACCCATCCTCCCAGAGACGGTGGGACGTGCCGCTCTGCAGTATTATACGGAATACTCTGTTAAATACGTCACCTAATACTGTTGAGCGTGCCCGTCTGCTGGCTGTGGGAGAATGGGAGTCAGGCTTGTGGCTTCAGGCGCTCCCGTCATCCACCGTAGGCACTATGATGGATGACTCATCGTTTCGGCTCGCTACGTGTCTCCGCTTGGGCGCACCTTGTGTTGCTCCGCATCGGTGTCACTGCGGTGAAGCTGTCGACGGTCTCGGGCACCATGGCCTGTCCTGCTGCAGGAGCGCAGGTCGCATAGCACGCCACGCCAGCATCAACGATATTATTCGTCGAGCCCTTGTCACCGCCGGCGTACCAGCTGTATTAGAACCAAACGGCTTGGTACGTGACGATGGGAAGAGACCAGACGGCATGACGTTATTGCCTTGGAAGCTGGGAAGACCTCTGGTGTGGGACGCAACATGTGTCGACACCCTTGCGCCATCACATGTTCCTAGCACGGCGGGCTGTGCTGGCGCCGCTGCTGCTGTTGCTGAGACCCTCAAGCGGCGTAAATACTGTAACCTTATGAGTAACTACAGTTTTGAGCCGTTTGGGGTCGAAACGCTCGGGTCATGGGGCCCGAGTGCACGTCTCCTCTTTAAGGAAATTTCTCGCCGGCTGGTCGACACTTCACGTGACCAGAGGGCTGGGTCGTTCTTTGGCCAAAGAATTAGCATTGCCATTCAACGTGGCAATGCTGCCAGTCTTCTGGGCACGTTTCCTGATGACAGCGATGCAGAGGAATACTTCGACGCCTAAGTGTCCTTTTGGTTTTTTGTATTTATTTTGTATATCGTAGTTTTAATTATCCAGATTAAATGATTTAGTCCTTTATGAGATTTACGATATTAGAACTGACATACTTTTTTACACGCTTGATATTAGCTTCACCTGTATGTTTGTTTGGAACCGACTCCTTTGTACATGATTTTGACCCACTTCAAACGGTCAGATTTATTTTAAACTTTGTAGACTTATCAAAGACCGATGACAATTCAATAATTTAAAAAAATAGAAAAAAAAAACTGAAAAATTACGCTTTTGTAGTTAGCAGAACTAAAATATATAAATTAAATAATAGTTTTAAAAAACACGCTTTTAAAACCAAGCTAATAAATTAGAAAATAATTAAATTCTATAAAAAAACGTGGGGTGCTTGATATTAATTGATTATAAAAATACCTGAAAAAGCACCCAACGGTTTTTAATAGAATTAAATTATTTTCTACTTTTTTGGTTTGGTTGTTAAACTGTGTGTTTTAGTTTTTTAAACTATTTTTTTTTTTGGCCTGTACTGTCCCACCAATGAGGACACAACCCCAAGGAAGGACTCCCTTCCTGGAACTTTTTGCCCATACCACCTCTAGTCCTCGCGGTACGCGTCCAGGTCATTTCGCCACCACTTCTGAGCCAACCGCGGCGGCTTCGTTCATCTACAATCTACATGCACCCATTGCGTTGAGACTTTTGCCCAGCGATTATCCTGAATGCGGCTGATATGACCCGCATTACAACCCTTTTTCTCTTTGATTACTGTACTACGCTGACCCGCTCCTGGACAAAAGCCTTCACCAACCTCTCGTCTTGCCTCTTTCGCGAGTCTGCTCATCTTCCTTCCAATTTTGACGGAAGGTATCTAGCTCATCCCACTATCTACTGGTCTACTACGACCTCGCCTAACTGTCTCAGGGCGCCAATTCTGTGCCATCTGGGCCCACAGCTTGTCCACAGCATGCGGAAGAACATTTTATAAGTAATCGGTATTTAAATATTCTCAACGGTAACCTGAAAATCTTTAGATTAGACTTGGGAACTTTCGGATCTTATTGTCATCTAAAAATATCTTGAAAAATGTAGATAACCTTAGATAAATATTATGTACTTACAACATTAACCTCAATTTCTTTGCGAATGCAGTCATTGTCACTCTCATTGGTCACACCGGCATTGTTAACTACCAAATCTATGTAGCCATAATGTTCTGTGGTACTCTTGAAAGCCTTGAAGAGTTCCTCATCATTGGTTATGTCACATTTAGTGAATTTGACAGTCTCGGCTCCGTGTTTTTCGTTTATTTCGTTTTGAAGCGATACTCCAGCAGATTCGTCAATATCCAGTATTCTCACATACTAAAAGAAATATGCTTAGCTAAATAATTATCATGGAGTTTCTCAGTAGCAGCCCAAAATCTGTATTAGGGCTTGGTTGATGGCAATAGGCTCGCCCCTATTACATGGCAACTTAAATTAACATAACTGACTTCTGCCTAATCCTTCGGAAATGTTATGTTTCAATTGGGCAACATTTTTGTAATGAATCTTACTCTTCGTTCCATATATAGTACCTAAATATAAACAAATTCTTATATTTTTCTCATGAATTATGTATTAACACATAAAATGTGACCGATAATATCTATAAAACATTTTCTAATTCACATTTGAACAACGGAAAAGAAAGAAAAAATCGCTTCAGCTCAGCATAATGTCAGAAAATAACACAAGGAATACTACCAGACGCTGATTTTCAGCTGCAGCCCACGAGTGCCTGCCATACGCTCGATAAATAAATACATAGGGAAGTGCATGTGTCCCTCTTAATAAACTATGAGAATACCTTTATGAATATTTTATTTTTTACTAGCCTACGCTTTCCCAGTAGTCCTGGGCAAAGGTCTCGCTCCAATCCTTCCATGTTTCGGAACCTATCCAGCTCGTTCTATCCAGCTGCCATCATATCGTGGTACGCCGCGACCCTGCCTCACTGTGTCAGAGCACATACTCCATTTGAAATAAAATTAGACATTTAAACAAACCGGTTGAACGGACTGTAAAAAACAGTCCGTTCAACCGATTCTGACTTCTATACCGTAGGCATAAAGATGGCAGTAAAAGCAAAAAATTAGTCACAATACCAACTGTTTACTGCAGCTGCCATTTGTCATGCCACCAACGCAATAGAAGTCAAAATCGGTTGATCGGACTGTAAAAAAGTTATAGTTAAACGTTTAATCGTATTTCAAATGGAGTATAGACTATTTAGACCCAGTTTGTCCAACCACATTCTTTTTTAATAGGGAAATAGTTATAAAAATATATAATAATTTTCTTACCTTAGCTCCTTGTTCGCAAAGTATTTTAACGAACGCTGCTCCAATACCCTTGGCAGCACCGGTTATCAAAACAACTGTATCTTTTAACTCGTACATACTGACTAACCTACTTCCAGGCGGTTCAATACTTAGGACAGGTTCTGGCAAATTACATTCACTCTGAATCTTATCTCTCTTTCTTTATCTTTAAGCGTGACTAACTGGCACAGAAGGATGCTAAGAAATACAAATGTATAGTTTAAGAACTGTAAAATAGTGGTAGAAATGGTATTAAAAATACTTTTTGAAATGGTATCCATATAGTCATTCGGACCGTATTTAGGCTATGGCGGCCAATCTTAACGGAGACTAGCCTTCGTCGCGGGAGTTGATATAGTACACAAGTGTGTGCGCAGACACAGGTTCACTTTCTCTCTCACCGCCAACTTCCAAGCTCCTGTTATTAAGAAGTTCCGAACTTAAAATCCCAATAACACTTTTCCCGACGTGGGAATCGAGCCCAGGACCACGCGTTCAGCAGTCGCGCTTGTGAACACGAGACCAACGAGGCAGTTAGTTGATGGTGGTGGTTTAATGGTATCCATACACTTCAACTATTTATTTATTTATTTATTTTTAGTTTAAATAGAACGGCCGAAGCCAATTACACTATTTAAACATATCAATGTACACATTACAAGCTATTTAACACAGTCATGCATTCTTCTCACAAACGAACTCAACTACAACTATATGGGATGACTTAGGTAATGAATAATCAGTTAGGGATGGAGCCTTGGTCTAAGAACGTTGAACGTTGTAACGTAGGTACTGTGTACCTACAAACAAATAATAAACAAATAAACACAGTTTTCTTTGCATTTATTTTTATCACTTTATTTCTAATAGAATTACTATAATCCACCATTTAATACATCATCATTTCAGCTGAAAGACGTCCACTGCTGGACATAGGCCTCCCCCAAAAGGAGGTGGTTTGTCATAATCGCAACGCTTGGCAGGTGGGTTGGCGATCGCAGTATGGTGGTGAAATGCATAGAGAACGCTGCTGCCCATTCTTTAGTAAGTCGCCTTCTACGACACCCACGCGAAGAAATGGGATACTGCTATTCTTTACGTCAGGCAGTAGTTTTAATTCTTTACTATAGTTTTCCATTTGATTTACTTAACTTTAAAATTCTTTTAACTATAGGTACTTAGCACCTAATTAATAAAGAAATTAAAATAAATAAAAGTGATCTTGATGAAGACTTAGGTATAACAGATTTTTAGGTTTAATATTTGCTTTAAAGATCACCAAGACAATTGCACACACGCCTACACATCAAGCATTATACATTTCCAGCTTACGCTGATCTTGCACTGTACGGAAATCCTATACAATGCGAGATCAGCTTATACTGGAAAGGCATAGCTTGATGTGTAGCTGTGTGTGTGTGTGTACGGTTGCCAAATCAACAATCATCTCACACAAATTCAGAAATGCAAATTGCAGTGCAAGTATGTCTGATAGCTTGCCGCTAAGTTAGCCCGCAAATTTCACAACTAACAATTCTTTTAACCATTGAATGACTGTTTCATGAAATAGTCATTCAATGGGATTAAGATTCTTTAAATACATAAGTATTTCGGTCGCGTGTATTATTTTGTTCAACATACAGCCTTACAGTTACCTGCAAATTGTAAAAAAAACATAAAGGTGCTCTTCTTACATGGGCAATTTTTTTAGTGTTGCCGAGAGCTTATTGCTCGGCAACACTAATGGATTAATCTGGATCAATTACCTAAGTGGATCTGGAGCAACAACAATACAATGCGGAAATTGTTTCGGGAATATTGCTTTGCTTCTGATTGCTCCATATATTTCACATTTCTCAATGTCGCCAATATGAGTTGAATATCCAATCGGTTTGGAAATACATTTTTAGTCAACTTTCTTTCTCTCTCGATTGTACGCATAACTACGTCTCGTTTTTGCGAGAGGAACCGGCAGGCGGTGGAGGCGGCGAGGGCGTATTGCCTAGTTTTAAGTTGCTCAATATTGCATGGTATTGTGTGGTTGTATCTCTGGCAACAGTTTGCTACATGTTGCCATTGCCCTAAATTGCTGGATGTAGGTAGTCGTGACGTCATAGTTGACGAGAATTGACCAGGATGGAGCAATTTTAGGTGCACGTGAAAGCGCAAGATTCAAGTTTTCTTAAGAAAACTTGAATTTTGCGCGCTACCCAGTCATTTCCCCTTAAGCTATAGCTTCTTTGCAAAACTATTCCGATGATCCTGCGATAACCTCAGCAATTTCCGCATCTGTCTTCAATATGTGCGAAGTAATGTCTTCTGCAGGTGTATCGCCTCGAACCAACCAGATGCTGGCACTTTCTCCTTGCTTAAACATGTCAATCATTCCACGTGCTGCTGATTCGACGCTGGAAAAAAGTAATAACGTATCATCAGTGCAGAACTAACCCGGTTCAGAACTGGCAGATTATCAGTAATTTTCTAGGTGTAATGCTATCGTTATGCTTGTGAACGGGTGCTGCTTGTGGTGACTGGTCGTCTTGCTGACCATGGTTTTGTTATTGTTATTAGTAATAAACTGTTTATTTATTTTACTCCGAAGATCCTAGCTTAACATTTATTACTTCAAGTCAAATCTAAATGAACATAATGCAGCATTGCGTAGGTCTGTATGTAAGCAGGCACACCTATGCCTGGAAGCTTTTATGTGAGTTTTGTTTACGTTTATGGTTTTGTTTTTATTATTTATTTCTGCTTGAGTTTAGTTATTATGTTTTGTTGGTATATTGACGTGTGCTAGCTGACATATGGCAAATAAATTAATTTTATGTTTTGTGTTTAGTAATGTTAATTACTTAGTAGGTACCTACCTATCATTCTATAGAATCAAGTGCTTCTAACTTAGCAGACAGTTGTGCTGCTGGGTTGTGCCACTTCTTCTTCCCAGCTAAAGCACTAGGAAGTGGTGAAGGGTGGGCGTTTTGGGTGACTACTTATGTAATTTTGACGTCAAAAAAGAGCTGACTTGAGAGTCAGCTCTTTTTTAACGAGGTTGAGACCTAGTTTGAATAAATGACTTTTGACTTTGATTGGGATGCTTGGGGACACCACTGTTAATGTATACTGATATGTCACTGGTATGTTATAGTTGGCTATCCAGTCTAATCAGATGCAGGCGAATACCAGTATATTACATGCAGCGACTTCCTATCTGACCTCCACAACCCAGTTACTAAGTAACACAATACCCCTTAAGTAAGACTGCTTGTCAGACTTTAATGCTTCTGACCACCCGAAACGATATATGATTGACCTCCTTTTATTGTTCTAGGAAAGGACTTAAACAAAGGACTACACTACTTTTTAAACTCTTTCATCATCAATACCCCTAGATAGATAACCTACGTCGAAACGACGTAATCGATTTTGAAAAATCGATATATCTCGTTTGTTTTTCGCGTCACTAAACTGCCCGTTCCCGCCAACTCAGTCGGCCGTCGGAGCTTGCAGGACACGTCCGTATCGCTCTGGTAAGTGCAATACTTTCGTCAATATTTACCTAACGTACGTCGAAGTGACGTATGGTTATCTTTAGTGTCAGTTTTTAGATTTTTGGGAAAATGTGTTATTTTTTTCTTTTTTGAGAATAAATGTAATGTTTTTTATTAGTTTTTTTTTACTTGTTATAGGCCACGATAAAAATAACACAATGACGTCACGAAATCGTGCAGACGATGCAGAAATCAGTCGGTTGTTCCATGAATCGAGCGATGAAGAGATTCAGGAGTCGGACAGTGAAACTGAAGACAATTTATTAGAAGATGAAGTACAGAGTGATGCCGAACACTATGAGGTGAGTGCTCCACCAGTGGTAAACCCATTGGATACTGAAGATGTGTCTGAAAATGACCCTGAAACTCCTGAAAGTGCTTCGCCAAGTATGCCGAGTTGTATTGTCATGCCACAGCGTCAAATTCTTAGAGGCAAAAACAATCATCGTTGGTCGGCCACTAAAGGCAGAACAAGTAGCAGAGTATCATCTGCTAATATTATACGGACCTCTAGGGGTCCCACTCGGATGAATAAATGCCTTTATGCTTGATGATTGATGACCCCATGGCTTGATGACTCCATGGCTGGAGACAAGGCAGCAAATGCTTACTTTGCCGACTAATATAAAAGAAAATTTTTGTGGTATATTGCCAAAAAGACAAGCCGAACCTCCCACACAACGTGAAGGTGTACCTGAGCCAAAGAAAAGAAAATATTGTGCCTTTTGTCCATCAAAAATTAAAAGGATGACAAAGTCAATGTGCGACAGCTGCAAAAATCCCATTTGTGGAGAGCACAAGTCCAGCGCCTGTGCGGGATTGATCCAGGTAAAATTAGGGGAATAATGAAAAAATACGTTGCTTGATGTGAATGTGCAGATTTTATACTGATTAAAATTACAGATGTAGGTAGACGGTCGACAAAAGTTAAACAATAAAAACGATTAGCAATAATCACGTAGCCTCAACATTGGTATGCGAATTTCTGTAGGCGCTTGCGGGAACATACCCCCGGGCGTTGAAAGCCTGCCTTTCAACCACTAAGAATCTTCAAACTCCGGATAGATAGGCAGCGGACAAATCTTGCTGAATGATCTGCGTAACAGACCAGTAGAAGTCTTGACGTCTGCGACTCTGACCACGCCGTCTGTCCCTGGATAAGTAGCAACGATCCGACCCATTTTCCATTTGAGTGGGGGGAGGTTGTCTTCCTTTAACAGGACCAAAGAATTAAGCTTCAAGGAGCCCTTACATGCTCGCCATTTCATGCGAAGTTGGAGCTCCGAGATGTATTCTCTACTCCATCTGCTCCAAAAATGCTGTCGGAGAAGCTCAATACGTTCAAATCGAGTCAGAGAATTGATGGACTGGTCTCGATAATCAGGTGACGGCAGCGACGTCATAGGACGACCAATCAAAAAATGTCCGGGTGTGAGCGGCGTTAGATCCTCGGGGTTCGATGACAACGGCGTCAGTGGTCTGGAGTTCAAAATGGCTTCAACCTGAACCATCATGGTGTATAGCTCTTCGTAGGTAAGGTTACAAAGGCCCAGCACTCTAACTAAGTGATGCTTGGTTGATTTAACACCAGCTTCCGCAAGGCCAGCAAAATGAGGAGAATATGCAGGAATGAAGTGAAACGTAATTCCTTCCTTAGCCATCTCCTCGGACAGCAAATCGCAATTCGCCTTAAGAAACCTAGAAAGGTCATTATATGCACCAACAAATGAGGTGCCATTATCCGAGTAGATATTTCTCGGCTTTCCTCTACGTGAGATGAACCTCTTTAACGCCAGAATGAAAGTATTGCTTGTTAAATCACCGACTAGTTCAAGATGAATTGATTTCGTAGAAAAACAAACGAAAATAGCGATATAAACTTTTACTAATTTACAGCCACGACCTTGACGAACAGCTGACTGGATAGGACCTGCATAATCCAAGCCGATATTTTCAAAAGGAAAACCTGCCAGAAGTCGCTGCTGTGGTAAATCTCCCATGATAGGACTTACAGTTTCACCTCTAAATCGGCAACAACGAACACATTGTTTACAGCACATCCTAGCTAAATTGCGACCTCGAATGGGCCAGTACGTATCTCGTATAGATGCTAACAATAACTGCGGTCCAGCGTGAAACAATCTTTTATGCTCATAATTGAAAAGTAACTTAGAAAAATGATGACTAGATTGAATAAGAATCGGGTGTTTTTTATTGTAAGGAAAATCTGAATGTTGTAATCTACCTCGAATCCGCATTATCTTATTATCATCTAGAAAAACGTTAAACTTATTTAGTTCACTTTTCTTGGGTAATGATTTATTATTAAGTAGTAATTTATAGTCTTTGAAAGATTGACTTTGAGATAAACATATAACAGAGTTTAAAGCTCTTTCTAGTTCATGCACAGAAAGAGGACCGCAAATAGGTTGTTTTCTACATGCGTCAATAAAACGTAAAACATAGGCGACTGTTCGCTGAAGTCTTAAAAGGCTCGAAAACCGTGTAAAATCAATCAACTCATCAAATTTATTGTTATTGGATAAAACATGCAAGGTGACATCTAATTTAATTTCAGGCAAAATTTCGTTATTAAAGTTCATTAATTTAGAGGGCCAATCAGACATTTCATTCATTAAAAAACTAGGACCGGACCACCAATCATTTAAACTAGGTAATAAATTAATGTCCAACCCACGAGACAAATGATCAGCAGGGTTATGATCAGTTGGAACATGTCTCCACTCGCAGCCACCAGTCTTATCTAAAATCTCGGCAACCCTATTCCGAACGAACGGCTGTAATTTATTCGGTAGCATTTTTAGCCACCCTAAAACAATAGTGGAGTCAGTCCAAAAGAAAGTGCGCTGCGCGCTGACTCGTAAAGCTGCCACAACCTTTTCAAAGATACGAACACCTACAAGAGCACCGCATAGCTCAAGTCTGGGTATGGTGGTCGGCTTGAGTGGCGCAACTCTGCCTTTGGCTAACAATAAACGCACTAAAACCTGTCCCTGCTTATCAACGCTTCGTACGTACAGACAAGCGCCGTAGGCGCGTTCAGACGCATCAGTAAAAATGTGAAATTCTAAAAACTCATAGCAATCAATTAAAACTCGACGTGGAATATGAATTTCATTTAATTTAGGTAAATTAATAATCAGTTCATTCCAAAACTTACTAATGTCCGGTGATAGCTGTTCATCCCAAGACAGTTTTTGTAACCATAACTTCTGAAGTAACATTTTCATAACAATTACACATGGAGCCAATAATCCAAGCGGGTCAAAAACTTGTGAAACAATTGAAAGCATATCACGTTTTGTGTTATTAAAATTAACTAGCTGATTAATTGGAAAACAAAGGTAATCTGACAATGGCTGCCAACCTAGGCCTAAAGTTTTGGTTGACTCAAATCCACCAACATTTAAATCCAGTGAAGACTGGGGAAATTCAGAACCACTTACCAATTGCATATCATTCGACTTCCACTTTCTTAGATTCATCTGCGCTGAAGCAAGAGTTGAAGTAACTTTATGACGCAACTCTTTGACCTCATTGATGTCATCTCCTCCGGTGAGCAAGTCATCCACATAAAAGTCGTGGAGGATGACGTCACCAATCTCCTTATCAACACACTCTAGCCCTAACTGCCGAAGACACCGGGTTGCTAGGTAAGGAGCGCTGGCCGTGCCGTAGGTCACGGTATTAAGTTGATAAGCGTGTAATGGAGTTGACGGATTATCACGCCAAATAATTTGTTGAAGATATCTATCATTTGGATGAACAACTATCTGCCGGTACATTTTCTCAACATCAGCAGCTAGGATGTACTTATGTTGTCTAAAACGCAACAGGATAGACAAAAGGTCGTCCTGTACCACGGGTCCAATCATCTGGATATTATTAATAGAAATACCAGTACTAGTTAAACTACTTGCATTAAAAACCACCCTTAACTTAGTGGTGGCGCTGTTTTCGCGCAGAACTCCGTGATGCGGAATGTAAAACGCTTGTTCATCAATAGTTTTACATTTAGACATATGACCTAAAGTTTCATATTCCATCAAGAATTCTTTGTACATAGTACAAAATTGAGTTTTAGTTTTAAATCTACGTTCCAGAGAAGTAAAACAATGTTTGGCTCTTGACAAAGATTCGCCTAAATTGTCCGGGGAACATTTTAAAGGAATCCTAACACAAAATTGACCATTTTCTAAACGAGTAGTGTTTTTCATAAAATGCTCCTCACATAGCTTTTCCTCTGAGGAATACGGAGACGAAGTACATACTTCCTCAAGTTGCCAAAACTTTGTGAGTTGTTGATCAACATTAAAATTTAATTCGTCATCAGAGTCTGAACGCACCTTTATAAAATTACATATTAAACCTTTAGAAGAAATACTACTGTTAATTGGGCCGGAAACCAACCAACCCAATTTAGTCTCACAAAGAATTGGTTGCCCATCACCTAACTTAATTCGTTGAGATTCCAATAAATCCCAAAAAATGTCAGCACCCAGCAACATGTCGACAGGCGCTGGTGAGCCAAAATTGGGATCTGCGAGACAAATATCGGAAGGAATTTTAATTTTTAACAAGTTGACATGTTTACTTGGAATTTTATCTGTGACGGATGGAAGAATAAAACAATTGATATCCATACCAAAATTATTATTTAAAGATTTTATTGATACCGAACACATTTTATTAATAAACGATGACGAGTTGTTGATACCTATAATAGAATTGTTTACAGTCTTGGCAGTCAAACCTAGCTGGTGGTATAATCTCTCAGTCATGAGACATGACGTGCTGCCACTGTCAAGCACAGCACGAGCAACATACTGCTGACCATTAATACTCATGACCTTGACGAGAGCAGTGGACAATAACACGTCACCGTGTTCAACAGTCGCGGACAGCGACACACCGGTACCTATACCTATAGTAGTGGGCTGAGTGGAGACAGTCGCACTGCCATTCGTGTCAACAACAACACTGCTAACAGAAGCCCCACTTGCGTCCGACTTCAAGGATTTATCAACGTGAACAATGGTGTTGTGTTTACGACGGCATATTTTACAACCTGGCTTTTTGCAGTTGTTTGCATAATGTCCCAAATTAAAACAGTTGTAACAAACTTTGTACTTAGGTAATAACTGCAAACGAGCTTCATTGCTCAACGATAAAAACTTAGGACAACTACTTAGATTATGATCACCGTTACACATAACACAATTCTTAGGCTTATTTGAAACACCATTATCCTGTTTACTTGAACTTTCACCTGAATCATTTTTATTAGAATCCTGTATCAACATTGACCTAACCTTGTTTGAATTTTTACTTGTGTGTGAGTGTTTATTATGCGTAGAAGCTTCCAGTTCGAACGTTTCTAATATCTCAGCACGGTTTTTAATAAAAGTAATAAATAATTCAAACGTAACTTTAGAATTCTTGTCCAGGCGGCCTTTATACTCACCCCATTCACGATAAGTTTTGCTATCTAATTTGTGTGTGACAATATAAATGAGTAAAGTATCCCAATGATTAACGGGTTCATCTAAGGAGTCTAGGGCACGTATGTTTTTGTTAACAACATCAAGTAAACCTTTTAAATTAACTGACGACTCCTTTTGAAGGGTGTCGATTTGAAATAACGCAGTAACATGATGTTGGATAAGCAGGTGTTTGTTATCAAACCGCTCGCAGAGAAGATTCCACGCTACCGAATAATTTGCAGAAGAAAACTGAATTGAGTTGATCACCACAGCAGCAGACCCTTCTAGGGATGACCTCAAATAGTGAAATTTATTTATTTGGTCCATATCATCGTTTGAATGGATGAGACTAACAAATGTGTCGTGAAACTCTAACCAGTTTGTATAACAACCACTGAATTTCGGCAACTGAATAGTCGGTAATTTAACAAACTTATGATTGCTAGAACGCGACATTACGTCACAGGTATCATTAGAATCTCCTTTCCTATGATCATGTAACATTTGTTGAGCTTTAGATAGGGTTTTGTAATATAGAGATTCAAACTCTGCGCGTTCCGACATCTGATCATCCAAGTCATCAGTATAACACTCCAGCAATAATTGCACCTCATCATATTGGGCATACAATGCCTCGAGTCTAGTAAAACGTAATTGCAACTCGCTTACCTCAGTAGGGCTCAAAGAAGAGGGATTTAAAGAATTTAAATGGTTTGAGAATATTGTCACCTTTCCTTTGCAACTCGCTCGTTTCCTAACGAGATCTTTATTGTCCTTACTTAATTCCTTATCCTCTGGCATTGCGTAAGCTGGTGTGATCAACCTGGAATGTATATAAATAAAGTTATAGCAACGTTTAAATGACAATTACAAATGATGCAGCCTGAAATACGTACAAGATTAAAATGCACTAACTTTAGAGTGAATTTACATGAATAATAAGAATTTATAATAAACTATACGTATTAATGGTTATATTGTACTAAACATTAATAATATCACTGCAACTACAATGATTTCTATTGTCTAACTGTGCTAACTAATGTGATTACGTAACTGTCTCAATAACTGTAAAATTATTACACCGTAAAGCAAAATAATGCAGTTACTACAAATAACTACTCTTTAACAATGTGTAAATAACAAAATGTACAATGACTACTGATCAGTTAATAATTGTATTACAATTTGTAAGCACTCACAGAACAAAGAAAAATGACAATAGTTATTTCGTACTAACCTGGCTATTAACGGCTGACTTACACTAATTTTACCTGTTAAATAGAGTGTTGGGTACACAAATTTAATAATAAATACGACTTTTCTCAGCTATTAAGTATCCAGACCACGTAAATTCCAATAATTTTCTGAATGACGTAGCAGAATTCACCGGCCACGCCGGGCGTCGACTATGAGTTTTGATATCCAACAATTCTCTTCAATTCCTTTATAACAATTGGCTGATCGGAGTAAATATTCTTCAAATCTCCAAATCCAGACTCGAAGGACCATGTGCGGGATTGATCCAGGTAAAATTAGGGGAATAATGAAAAAATACGTTGCTTGATGTGAATGTGCAGATTTTATACTGATTAAAATTACAGATGTAGGTAGACGGTCGACAAAAGTTAAACAATAAAAACGATTAGCAATAATCACGTAGCCTCAACATTGGTATGCGAATTTCTGTAGGCGCTTGCGGGAACAGCGCCTGTCCTAAGTGCCTTTGTGACCAAAATTAATAAAAATTATTATTTACTTAGGTTTTCTATACTAAAGAGTTTACATAAAGTTGATTTTGTAAAGTTTAAATAGTAAATTATAAGACTGACGGAGAGTTTCCTAATTGTTTAAGTTTTGTAAAGTAAGAAATACCTTGTTTTGTTCTAAATTTTTTTTTCTTATAAACATATAAATAACTTCTAATGTTTTTCATTTACTCACAATAAAATTACATACCTTAAGACATAATATCACATTCATAAACCTAATATATACATAATCCAAAATATGCTCACTCAAACATTCGCACGTCGAGTCGACGTATGGTTATCTTTAGTGTACAGTGAAATATGGTTATCTATCTAGGGTTAAAGGCATCAACTCACCTTTGGACTGGATGTGATCCCAAAACATTTTGTACTTCCAGGTCAAATTTTTTACCAATTGATTTAATTTTGCCTAAAAAAGCAGTGTTGGTGACTCCGATGCATATTGACAATACTCTCACGCCGGTACCCCGGCATGGAAGTTGCTGAAATTAGAAAATCTTTTTAAATTATTGAGCATGTTTAAGGAATTCTATACTAACGGATACACGAATGGATAGAATAAGAAATGAGTTCATAAGAGGAAGTCTGAAAGTGTCACCGGTAGCTAAAAAGTTATGTAGACATCGGTTGTCTTGGCAAATTTCATGAGGAAAGTTTTCAGCATTAATGTCGATGGTTATAAGATTAGGGGAAAACCAGAGATACGGTGGACGAACTGTACGAAGGACCTTCTTCTTAGTGTCGGCAAAAAGCTGAAACATCTTCGGCCCAAAATTCAGCTGCGTAAACTCCACTCACTGATGCAGTCATAAGGTCATCAAATGCACAGGTGACAAAGCATGCGGCTCAGGATAGAAGGTGGGCCATTGTCTGTAGGAAAATGCCGCATAGCACTTGATATCTGACTCGTGAGCCCCAATCGTGATAATGATGATGATAATGGTTAGAAAGGGGGCGAATACTGAGATGACGACTAATAGGGAAGTATCGAATTAAAAGACTTGCGCTGACCCCAAATAAATTGGTATAAAGGCAGGAATGATATGTTGATGTTTAGGGAAATGAAGATGACAGATAGATGGTGAGCTGGGAAGATACTTCAGTCTATCCTTGCTGCACGCACCCCAACATGATTATATATTTTTTTTTGATCTTCAAATAACTTCTCCCGCTCTGGGTGGAGCAGGAGGGCGTGTCAGACTTTTACTGACTAAAACCCACCCGTGTTCCCTCAGTTGCCCGTGTGCCAGGGGCCGTGGTATCTCTTTCGAACAACCCGCACCCCTGGCAGGCATCAGCCCTTGCAGACCCCACCAGTTGGTGCTGACATCTCTTTGAGGCGCGCGTGGAACACAACGCGCGTCGAGTCGGGCTTGGTCCTTACCGGATAGCGAGCTACCCATTACTTGCCGTCCGCAAGCCCGCGCCTACGGTGGCCGGGAATCCGCCTGGGATTCCCGAAGCCCAGAGCGTCTCCCGCGGCGACTAAGGCCGTGAGGGCGCATTTACTGCCTCTCCCTCACGTGCGCCGCCTCCCTCTTCGCGAGCATTACTGCTTCGCAGAAGGAGGTGACGGCTACCCATGCACTCTCGCTCCGTACCATGGCCTGGACCAGGGCCGGTCGCGAAAGATGGCCGGCGCCGCACAGTGGGCTGAAACGGGCCGGTAAAGGACTTAGCATTTTAAAAAAAAAAGTTTCTTTTTCTGAAATTTTAAATATTGTGTCGGATTTATCTATCGATTATATGTAATTATTTCTATGGGGGTCGTTCAGATAACTTAGTATTTTCGGAGTTATAAATATCCAAAGTAATTTTTGTATGAAGCAAAAGGAAAAAATGAGAAAATCTCGAAATTCTCAAATTTTCTCAAAGAATTGACTCTACGTATGCATAGTACGTATATTTGTCCTATTTTAGCGCCTATTCTCGGGTTGCGATTTTCTGCGATTTGGTCGCAATTTCAAATTTTGTTCTCTATTCCACACCACCATAGAGGTTAAGAACTAGGCGCGTTTTTTTATGTAGTGGTCTCCCCTTTAGGCCTAATCCACTAAGGACTAATAAAATAAATAAATAAATAAATAAATAAGTAAAAATCACAATCACTACTGGCCACTGCACTGTTTTAATTTAATCACTGTCAAGGGTATCCACATTAACGAATGCAAAATGTCTGTTTGCATTTTTTGTTTGTAATTGGCTTGATTAGAAGCACCGTCAAATCCCCACTTACTGATTAGTGTAAATTCTTTACAACCACTATCTATGACGAGTGACGTCATTATTCTTGTTGTCGTTATATCCAATAGAGCTTGTAACATTATTTTAGCTGAGGTTTCTGTCACTGTAATAGCATCTTTTGGTGGATAGCATTTCTGTTTCGCATGTTGCACTTGATAATAAGATGGAAATATATTACTGTATATTTCGTTAACACTTTTTCTTAAAGTATTGTATTGTCACTTGGTCAGCTTAAGTGATAAAAATAACCCTAAAGCCTCATCCGGAGAAAACACAGGTTTTGTTTCTTTAACAGATATGCACTTTTTAACTTCTTTTACATCTTGGGGATTCTTTAGTAAATGTTCTAGTATTTTAGCAACCTCCTCATTCCTATCCGCTTTCAACTGCTCAAAATATGCATATTTTATTTCATCCGAAGATAAATGAAAGTTTTCTGCACGTCTTTTTTTCTGTTTAGGCGCTAATTCACAAAAAGGTTTTCTTGGGCTTTGTTCGGTGGAGACACCGACAGAAACTTTTGATGGTGATACATACTGAGTTGATGTACTCGGTGCTGGTTGATCTTCATTACTGCCTATTAAACACTTAATAAAGTCTGGCCATATTATGTTTTCTTGTAACCATTCACTATTTTTAGTTCTGAATATATTTTCTTTACGATAAGCGTTTTCCCATCTTCTATTTAAATTATAACAAAATTTTGCACAAAACAACTTTAAGGTCTTTTCGTGATCATCACTTAATTCGACTAAAAATTTAGACCTTATCTCACTACACAAACTGTCATTATTTTTAATACTGCCACTGTTTTTTAAAATAACGAAAAGATCAAGGTTTGTCACTAAATTTTCAAACATTTTCACAAATACAAAATAACAAATAAGTAAGTAATGAATGTGTGGGGGTAGTGCGTCTATTATGGTGGGTAATAGGACACTGAAGTACGTTTGAATGCAACCGAACATTCCGTAGATACCCTATCGTTGCACCAATCACGTTACGACACGTCATAACTTGTTGTTGCGCTCGCGCACTCTTATCCCTTGATTCCCGGAAATAAGTCTCAAAACAAATTACGTCATACCTACCTATGGTGGTGGAAAATGTCGAACATTGTTTGTTTTTTAAAGAACTAAGTAGGTATTGAGGTTTTCAGGCCGTTTAGTATACCTACATTATTTTTAATTTCAATTTAATTGGAATAAATTGCTTAACTAAAATAACATGACTCTTCATACAAATTTGATATGGCTATATCTCCGAAAGTACTCGTTAAATTAAAAAAAGTCAAAGAATAAAAACGTTTTAAATTTATGCCTAGATACCAAAAAAATACATTTGATCTCTTAAGACCCAACCTTGTAATCCCAGCCCACTGTGCGCCGGTCGCCTCCACGAGGACGAAGGACCGATGTCTGCCAGGGGTGCGGGTTGTTCGAAAGAGATACCGCGGCCCCTGGCACACAGGTACCTGAGAGAACACGGGTGGGTTTTAGTCAGTAAAAATCTGACACGCCCTCCTGCTCCACCCAGAGCGGGAGAAGTCATTTGATGATTTACCAAACAAAAAAAAAAAAACTATACAAATAACAAAAAAGGAGTCTGTAATGTCAAAATAACATCTTTTTACTTAATACACGATACGTATAACAAAAAACTTTTTTTTGTTTTTCTGTCTCTTTTTTGTTTGTTCCGGCTAATCTCTGAAGCGGAGCGGCTGCATCGATTTTGACGGGACTCACCTATACATATAGCAGATGCAATACGGAATAACATAGGCTAGATACTATTTGTTTCGGTAGCACGTACCCTTGGGATGCACGGCTACACATCAAGCTTATACATTACCAGTTTACGCTGATCTCGCACTGTACGGAAATACTATACAATGCGAAATCAGCTTATACTGGTAATGTATAGCTTGATGTGTAGCCGTGTGGACATCCATCATTTGCCGCCTGTGATACAGGTTTATCCTAGTACAGGCATCAATACTTTGTAGTACCCATATTTTTTCTAAGATTTATACTGTATTTTACCAATTTTAATTTACACTTAAATAAAATAAAAATCGTTTCTTTGGGAAAGTGGTTTGTTATGATGAGTACAATCATGTGTTTAAATATCGGTCACCAGTCACCTTATATATATTAATCTTTATTATTAGGTATATTATTATTATTATACATGCGGGCGAAGCCACGGACACAGTTAGTGTAGGATATGGTGATGATATTTCAATCAGTAGTAGTTTTTGCATAAATGTTCCTATTAGAAAATAAGTAACGTCTAGAAACTATGAGGTAGGTACTTACACCAACGCATTGGCTGAACTGTACGACAGCACGCTCAGTAGATGAGTATGTAAACAGCGGTGACACCTGAATAAGTCCTCCGATTGAGGACACGTTTATAACAGCTCCTCCTCTGCCTCCATTATCCTTACGCATCAGTTCAATGGCTTTCAGGGTACCGTTGACCACTGCTATCTGGAAACGAAGAATTAAATGGTATAACAAATATTTTGATTTAAAAGTCTGTGTCTTTAGAGTTTCTTGCCCATTCTTCCCTACAGTTCCTACTACGGTTTTGAATAGCAACATAAAATGTCAGCTGTGATAGAGCTGTTTTTGTCAGCATAACAGTTCAGCGATAGAAACAGCTGTTATTTTATTCCAGCTAATAAAAAAACAGAGAGTAGCTTCTTTTTCTGACAAACCGACTACTAGACAGTTCATAATTGTTTGTAATTGGTTCAATACATAGAGGTATTAGGAAAAGGGTGTAAAGTTTACTCATCCTCTATAGAAAAGGAAGGAGGAGACGGGTGTTGCATCTGATGGGCTACTGCCCGATTGTTGTCGGGACGTTGTATATGCTAGTTGTGTGGCAAAGTCTACTTGCGCGATGTAGGATTTTTGTATGCGTAGTTCGCCTGAGGGTATGTAGATACCGCCACAAATTATTGGAGTAATTCATATTGCGGTGTCTGTACTCTGGACGTTGACAACAAATTCTTTGCATCCTTTAGTATCTTATCGATCTTCGCGAAAATTAAGTGATGCTATTGTTAAATTTGACACACATGCCTCGTTTACGCATCCTTGCTCATCTCTAGTGATAACGCAGCCACATAGGTGATAAAGCAGTTACGAAGTCAACAATACAAACTAGGTAAATACTTACATAATTAATTTCAATAAGCCTCCGAATTAATGTTATTTTACTCTCATCTGCCACTCCAGCGTTGTTGACTAGTAGATCTATATAACCGTTATCTTCTTTGGCATCTTCTAAAGCTTTGTAGAACTGCTCTTCATTAGTGACGTCACATTTTACGAACTTCACTTTGTCCTCGCCATATTTTTCGTTTAACTCATCTTTGAGTAGTTCACCTGATCCTACGTCTACATCTAGGATCCTTACATGCTGCAAAATTTATATTAATAGTATTGATTAGCAAGAAATTATATAAGTCATAGAGAATCAGCCTATAAAGTCCTCCCAGCTGATACTGGACACTAACCTCCTCGCCAGGGGTGCGGGTTGTTCGAAAGAGATACCGCGGCCCCTGGCACAGAGGCAACTGAGGGAACACGCCTGGGTTTTAGTCAGTAAAAGTCTGACACGCCCTCCTGCTCCACCCAGAGCGGGAGAAATTATTTGACGAGTTCCCAACCAAAAAAAAAGGAGGGCACCACGAGCCCAGTGCGGGTTAACGGATTTGGTACGAGAACAAGCCGGTATCTTGTCAATTGTCAAAAAACGCCAATATTAATATTCTAGCGAGTAATAAAAGAAAGAACCGTCGCAAATTTACTCGGATTTATATTATAATAGTTAAGAGGGTAGATTACAATTTATTACAGACTTATGTCCTGAAAATGATTGTTTACTTATCAAGATCTACTACAATGGCGTGTCCAAAAACAAACGCATTGCAGAGGTACCTACCTGCAGAACGAAACTTATCTTTTTGGAATCCTGATAAGAGAAATAAGATATTTTGATAATAAGATTGTATTAAATAAGATGTGATTACGATTACTCCGTTGATACCTACCTACCTACTGGTAGATACAAATTCTACCAATCTAATCATAATTAGGAATATTATCATTCAATCGTTGACGGCGTTGCTGGCGGTGATTTTGAAATTCAATATTTGCACACCACATGTAATGGTAGAATGTAAATGGGCCACATTTATAATAACATCATACTACTTTGTACATCTACATTTTGGCAAATAAATTGCTTACTTAAATGTAAATAATATTTTAACACGTTGAATCGAGTGTGAAACATTCAAGTGGTAACTAATTTTATGCAACCAAACAAAGTATTTAATGTCTTTTTAGGTTTCCGTACCCGAACGGTAACCAAGCGGGCCCTATTATTTTTCATGACTGGTTGCCCAGCTATGGACAGTGATAAAAAAGTAGTAATATGATTGAAAGGCAAGATAATTCACCAAAATGTGAAAAATATTGTTGGCCTACTGCAGTATCACCACATCACCCTTGGTTGAATTCCAGTCAACTGCTCCAGTCAATCTCATACACATTCTTATTTTTAAGGGGGGCAGTGGTGGTCCAGTGTAAACAGCCCCGACTTACTAGTCGTGGATTCTAACCCAGACAGAAACTTTAATTTTTGTAAATAATTTCATCACCACTGCTTACAAAACGGCGAAGGAAAACATCGTGAGGAAACCGGCAGATCTAGAACCAAATATTCAATGATATTTGACATCTACCAACCTGCATTACCTCTCGAAGAGTGGAGGCCTGTGTCCTAGTCTAGCAGTAGGAACATTATAGGCTGATTATACTTATGGCAATTTTTTTATCAATCTGACTGATAAAACACATCCATAAGTGGTAAACAGACTAATGCAATAAACCGAACTAAAATAGCAAGTCCATTAATTAACTGCTCCCAAATTACAAAGTTCATTTTTATTCTTTTTATTTTTTACATTGTCTGACATATTCTCGTCATTATTTGACATTATACATCAATTGCAATATCAACTATTTATTAATGATTGTCATGGAAATCAGGTCACTTGATTTAAATAGGTTCATTTGTGAATGAGAGAACGTTGTAGGCCTTACATTACATCCTGGCCTTAGGTTGTATAGATATGTTGACGATTTTCTATTCTTTATTTTCATTCCTCTAAGTACCTGGTACTTATTGACAGGCCTGCACTGTCCTGCCATACCTATTATCACTGTTAATTGAAAAAATAGTTAGAGCCAACTATTTTTAAAGTGTGGAGTTTATTTGCCGGCTCTTCTCCATATGAAGCGACAAATTGGAACCGTGCACCTAGCTTCTGAAGTTTCATAAGTGCCCATGCAGGTTTGTGAAGTAAAATATTTTTATTTGATTTGATTTGAATGAACCTGTCGACATAATTAAGGAAATGTTTGAAATACCTGAACACCTTCCTCCAGTATTTGTCTAACAAAATTAGCACCAATTCCTTTCGATGCGCCGGTCACCAAAACAACTTTATCTGTCAAATCGTACATGATTACTGCACTGAGGTTTGCTTGATAATGTTACAAAATATTTACGCTATCTGATCTAGTGATTTTAAAGTCATATCTATCTACAACAATATCTGTACTTGTTAACGTAGGTATTAGATATTGTGGTAGATGTCTTCAGGGTTTGTACGTAAAACACGATTGAGGATAAAATATCGAATAGGTACTAATATTTTATTTTTACGGACGCGGCTGTTATCCGATAGAATTTATGATATACTATCTTTTGCCAGCGGCTTCGCCCGCATTTCGGTCGGAAAGTATCCTACGGGAACGTACTATCAGGATAAAAAGTGAGTGTCCAATTTTGTCTAAATCTGTTCGGCCGGTTTTGCGCGATTGAGTAAGTAGCAAATATCCAAACATAAGTACCTACCTACAAACTTTCACATTTATAATATTATTAGTAGATAGCTATGATAACATAACAATCACAATGAAAATGATTAATTAAGGTGAACCTAGTCCACATCTGGAGGCAAAGGTCCTCGCGCACATCTGGGAGTGGCGCGAGGAGGCCAAACGCCGGGGCGTTACTCCGCTGCCGCGAGTAATCGCGGCACAGCGGACGGAGCTCCGACGGGACCTCATGGCGACATGGAGAGCGCGATTGTTGCAACCCAGTGCTGAGCACGCCACGATAGCGGCGGTAAGTCCCCTCTTTGAGGAGTGGCTTGAGAGGGGGCATGGCGTCCTCACCTTCCGCCTGACGCAGGTCCTCACCGGACACGGTTGTTTCGGGAGGTTCTTGTTTCGCATAAGGCGGGAAGAACCGCCCAGGTGTTACCATTGCGAAGATCGCCCTGAGGACACGGTGGAGCATACGGTGGAGGTCTGCCCGGCTTGGGCGGAGCACCGTCGTGTCCTCGTGGAGGCGATTGGCGGCGGCGATCTCTCGCGTCCGGCCCTGGTCCAGGCCATGGTACGGAGCGAGAGTGCATGGTTAGCCATCACCTCCTTCTGCGAAGCAGTAACGCTCGCGAAGAGGGAGGCGGCCCACGTGAGGGAGAAGCAGTAGCCTCTCCCTCACTGGGGCGTCCCTTGTGGGCGCATATACTTATGCGCCCACACGGCCGTAGTCGCCGCGAGAGACGCCCTGGGCGTCGGGAATCCCAGGCTGATTCCCGGCCACCGTAGGCGCGGGTTTGCGGACGGCGAGTAATGTGTAGCTCACTGTCCGGTAAGGACCAAGCCCGGGTCGATAGCGCGTTGTGTTCCAGGCGCGCCTCAAAGAGATGTCAGCACCAACTGGTGGGGTCCGCAAGGGCCGATGCCAGCCAGGGGTGCGGGTTGTTCGAAAGATATACCGCGCCCCCTGGCACACAGGCAACTAAGGCAACACGGGTGGGTTTTAGTCAGTAAAAGTCTGACACGCCCTCCTGCTCCACCCAGAGCGGTAGAAGTTATTTGATGATTTCCCACCCAACAAAAGAAAAAAAAAACCTAGTCCACATTTTTTGCATACTAACTTCGGAAGTGTTTTACTCCACTGTCTGACATGGCACATCAAAAGTAAAATATGATATCGTTTTTTCTCATTATTAATATTGTCTGTACGGAAACAGAATACTAAAATAAAAACCCATTAAAAAATTAGGAGCCAACAAAGGTTCGTTTTTCTTGCAAATTTTACTTAACTTTGGCCGTATTTAAGTAATAAAACAAGTGTAAAATCTTCAAAACCAAGTCGGTGCTGACAAAGTTCAATTATCGAAAAGTTAAATAAACTTTATTGCTCATTGATTTATGCATTGGCTTTTTCATAAAACCCGATCTTCCAAAGGACTTTTCTTAATGTTTTTGCGAATTTTTTACTACAAATGTTCTGATTTTTTACATTATGCATCTTACTCAATAACATTTTGTGTGTAGACTAGCGTCTAACTGCTTATCACTGGTACTATCTCTGTTCGACACGAAGCCTGGTGAGACAGCGTGATTTTTAGCCTGGACCACCAGTGAGTTCGAGCCCGCGACTAGGTTCCCCTTAAGTGGCAGTGTGCAGGGCACATTGCTCGCAGAACAGTATGGCCGATGGGGCCGGAAGGTTCTGGAGGGGCGACCGCGTACTGGACTGGAAGACGTAGCGTTAGAAGGCCCCCCACAAGATGGACCGATGACCTGGGCAAGGCCGCAGGAATCCACTGGATGCGAGAAGCACAGAACCGGTCGAAATGGAGGTTCTTGGGGGACGCCTGTCCAGTAGTGGACATCTTTCGACTGAAATTATGATGATAATGGGGCACATTAAAGGTAAAAATAATAGTTTAAAAAACTAAAAAACACGCTTTAAAAACCTAACTAAAAAAGGAGAAAATAATTTAATTCAATTAAAAAGCGTGGGGTGCTTGACATTAATTGATAATAAAAATACTTCAAAAAGCACCCCACGCTTTTTAATTGAATTAAATTACTTTCTCCTTTTAGTTAGGTTTTTAAAGCGTGATTTTTAGTTTTTTAAACTATTATTTATTTTCTATTTTTTAGTTCTGCTAACTACAAAAACTTGTTTTTATTATCTATTTTTTTTTAAATTATTGAATTGTCATCGGTCCTCGACAAGTTTACAAAGTTTCAATGAAGTCTGACCGTTTAAAGTGGGTCAAAATCGTGCTCAAAGGAGTCGGTTACATACAAACATACAAACAAACAAACCAACAAACATACAAGTGAAGCTAATATAAAGCATAACTTAAAGCAAAGTTTATAAAAAACGGCTACCAGAACCAAGGAAGGCCGCAGGCGCGCAAATTACCCACGGAGAGTTACATACTGACATACTGACATACAAGTGAAGCTAATTTATAGCGTGTAAAAAAGCAGTCTATCCTGAATTCGTGACGTTCACAAAAACTTTACCAAAGCTGCTATGACAAGTTCGGTAGCTGCATAGGTACAAAGCGACAGTGGCGGTCAAAGCGCGTAATTTCAGACCATTTTCAATATGCTTACCCTACAAATTAGTGTAGACAAGTCGCTCCCACAGAAATCACGTTTTGCGACCTACGGTTATCACAAGTAGTGAAGTAGTGATTGAGTGTTAGTGTAAGCCACAGAGTACATTGATTATATAGAGAGTGTAGGCCTCAAAATTCCCACTAAGGCCACTAAGTAACATTCAACAGTTGCCTATCGGGTTACCAACTATGAAAACGTTCATCTTTTTTAGTAGAATATTTTACTAGATGGAAGTAGTAGATTTGTAAGAAGAGATTAATATTTGGTTCGATGGGAAGTTTTCATGATCAAGAACCTTCGTAAAGTAGGTGTTTTTTTTTGGCATCTCGTAGTTTATCTAGAGAAGCCGTGACTAAAAACCTAACTAGAGTATTAAAAAATATCGGTGCCATGATACGATACGTGCACAACTTTGACTTGCACTTGCTATTCTCAACCGTTCGATTACTTCTTCTTCTCTATAAAAATAGCTGTAAACAAATGAAGAATTCTTCAAATCGGTTTATAAGTACAGACGCCCAGCACATCAAGCTACCTCAATCATTCAAATTTCTTTGCTAGATTTTCAACTTTATAATTATTACATAGTTCTAAGGTTCATGTTCAATTGGGAAAATTTTACAGTTTGGGGTAGCTCCATGTGCTGGCGTCTGTACCTAAATTACAAAGCAAAAATAACCAGATCGACAATCTCCTCTTTTTTTTTAATCGGATAACAAACACAATAATATTATTTTTACAAAATTACTGCTAGCTAGTTTACTTTTTTAATTAATCGCTATAAGTTTAGAGTAGTAGCTACGAAATACCTAATACTAATCATTTATTTACGCTACAAAATTTCTACCTTAAGTTAGGTACTATTTTTAGGTGTCTCCTAAGCGAACCTTTATCATCAAATTCGATAGCGAATCGAACGTTTGTGGATAGCTGTTCTGGTGCACAAAAAAAAAAAAAAATATTTTGGGTCAGGCATGAGAAAATCCTGAAACCAGTACGATAGGTAGTTCATTAAGTATTTTTAAGTACAATTAAAATTCTTAACTACACTAAGATCGAAAATTATTGATTTTAAGAAACCATTACATTGTAATAGGTATGCACAGACGCCAGCACATCAAGCTAATCTGTCTTTCTTTGATAGATTTTTTACTTTATCACAAAAGCATAAGGTCCATGTTCAATTTGGAAAATTTTACAGCTTGGGATAGCTTGATGTGCTGGCGTCTGTACACTGTGAATAGAACATTGTAATAATTCAAAAACAGTTAAAATACTCCTAAAACAGTTAAAACAGTGAAAATAGTATTAGCTTAGCTTAGCTTAGTATTTTATTAAAAGTATTAACTGGCAGCACAGCACCACGGCTGTCACATTGAGAGTAACGGCTCACGGCTGTCAGTGTCAATGTCATGTAGTACTTAGTAGTTATTCGTCATCGGTCATTGCTTTTAGTTCTCACAGAAAGTAGTTTTCCCATCGAAATACAGGAAGGAAAATAGCTCACGTCATCAGACCGGCTCTTGCGTTGTGTTCATGGTGCAATAGTTATTAGTCACCGGTGTGTGCGTAGTACGTCATCACAATAACCAAATCTGGTTGTAATTGCCGCTTGCTCAGTCAGTGTCTAACAAATTGTGCATCGATAAAGTTCTATTAAAATGAATCCGTGGCAACAAGTAAGTGTTTTTCTTTGTTTCGTAGTTGTTAGATGTAGCTTGGTTTGGGTGTTTCATAATGCACGTTGTGAATGAATAGGCCGTTAGTAAAAAGTTTGGTTATGCCAAATCGGCGCCGTGTACGAAGCAACTGTTTTGTTTATCACAAAATAGAATTATTTTTAGTGATAATTGGGAACCGAAAACTAGGTCGAATAGTAATGAACAGTTAGAAATGTTGAATGTTGTGATAAAATTTCATCTTTTGCTTTTACAACAATATTTAAAAGTTGTTAAAGTTTAGACTTTTATCTTGTTTGTAAATATGTAAAGTAATGAATGGAAAAGTGTTCACGAATTGTTGTATTTGACATTTTCAATGTTGTAAGCACTATTAGTGCTTTTTAAACTTTATCCGAGTGCATACCTACTTTATGTAAAATAATTTTATTTGATTGGGAGTAAGGCTCCCAATCAAATAAAATTATTAAAAAATCAAATCAAATAAAATATGTTATTAACAACATATACTTTATACTGTAACACTATGCAAGTAGTTAGTGGGATTAACAAATTTTATATTTGAATGCACTAACAAAGTGCTAGGTAGACAATGAATTGATATTCATTTTCATTTCCTTCAAGGGTCAAGCAGGAAACCCGCAACAACAACAATTCTATCATAACGTTGGATACAACAACGCTGCCCCACAGTCCTTCGGAAACCCAATGCCAATGCCGGGACTCCCAACAATGGGTTACCCAGCACCCCAGCCGGGTTATCCAGGCTCTGGATATCCAACCCAACAACCAAATCCAGCCTATCCTCAGGCAAATTATGCTCAAGGGTACCCACCCCAGGGTTACCCGCAGCCGGCTCAAACGGGTTACCCCCAACAGGCTCAAGGCTATCCCCAGCCTGCTCAAGGTGGGTACCCAGGGCAAGGTGCCCCACCCCAGCCTGCTCAAGGTGGGTACCCAGGGCAGGGTGCCCCATCCCAGCCTGGCTACCAACAACCTAGTCCAGGTTACCCTCAAACTAACCAACATCAGCAGCATCAGCATCATAGAGAGTCTTATGCACATAGTCACACAGCTTCCCAAATGTCATCACCAGTACCAAAGGTATGTTGAACTGCTTTTATAACTTGGCCACTTATACTCCATAGTAAAATATATATTTAAAAACATTTTTATGTATTACATAAAATATTTTGTATGTATTTTAAAAGTGGTCAGGTTATTTTTATCGAACTTTATTTGTGTTATAATAATGTACTAATTTTAGCTACTGTGATAAGCAAAACAATGTCAGTTATTTGCATGTCTGTTTAGTGGTCTGCATGCTTTGTAATGTTGCTTTAGTAAAAGGCTTGAGCACATAAAAGAAGGAGGTTAACAATTCAACATGTTTTAAATACTTTTTTTTTAAATATGTTCGGGCATAACTCCGTCATATAAAGACGGTTTTACAAACATTTTTTTTTTGTTCGAAAGGAGTTTGTCCCGAAATGGTCCCATATAAATTTCATATAGATCTCATGATGCGTTTCGGAGACAGACAACAAACTCTTAAAAAAAAATTACAGCAAATCAACCGCAATTGCTGCTATCGCATAAATATGCATTGTTTTGACCCCAAGGATGATGAAACTTCGAATTGGTGTGGGGTAGGTACTATAACTAAAAAGTGAAAAACTTAAAAAAAATGTATATACCAACGACTCCTGGGAAAACACTACAAAGTGAAAAAATAACTTTAATTTCGGAAGTCGGTGACTGTATGTATAATTTTTTTTTGTCACCGTCTTCAAAAATTACAGCTATTTGTTACTTTGTAGTGTTTTTCTGGAAGTCAGTTGTTTTTTTTTTTTTAAGTTTTTACTCTCCTACATCTCGTCACATCACCATCCATAGCCTCACTTCACCCTCTGCGGGGTATAGGTTCACAGTACAACTGTAATGAATGATGGGGGGGTTGTGAAAACATACAATATTAAAATTATGTTTATTCCAAGCGTTAATGTTTCGCGTGATTAAGAGTTACTTTCGCATGTATAATATGACATTTATCGAACCTCTAATCATTGTCATTTTGCGCACCTAAAAATATTATGGATCTTCAAATAATATTTTTTTTGGGGTCCTAAAAATACTAGAAAGCAGAGTAACTGCAACCAACTTGGATGTAGCTCGCTGCTGCCGCGGTTGCTAACCTAACCCATTTGATCGGCGTTCCCTAGCCTAGTTTCTGCGACGATATCTGAGAAAAGGATAAAAAGTTAAAAAGGGTCAAGTATTAAAAAATTGGCCATCATTAAAGCGTAATATTTTTTGAGGTTCATTAATTTCAAAATGTGTCCTTTCCTTCATTAGAAAGTCAACAAACTTTTAGAGGTTGAGTTAAATATTTATATTTTGTTAATAATAAGAAAATATGTATTTATTTACTCAATAGTAATACTATTATCGTAATACCTATACCTAAAGTTGGGTGGTTTAAAAATTAAAATCCAAATTTCAAGCTAATTATCCAAAATGTATGTAGTTTACACTTTGTACAATAGACTGTTGCAGTTACACATAATATTTATCCTTCCGTGCCTTTGTTGATTGGTTATTATTAAATTCACAATATCAACCATAACCACAAAAATAAATAATAATCACTCGCGCTCACTCACTGAGCAAGTAGCGCGTCCATTACGTATTTCGCGCGATCACTACGCGTACGCACGTACCTACCCGCCTCATTCAGACCGGTTCGTCCTCAAACTTCAGCCACCTATGATGAAGTGTGCCAGCTGCAATTCTGACACTATGTATGCCTCATGCATGGCGCACCTCGATTTTGGCGTCACCAACCGAAGTGAAGCATGGAAATGTCCTAAGTGCCGAATTTCGTCACCGTCCCCTTCCCCGTCTTCACTAGCAACACCTGACCTTCGAAGTTTTTCTCTGGAAACGATGCTGAATGAGATTCGTGAGCTCAAGATTCGACAGGCTCTGACGACATCTGACGAAGACAAATGTGTGAGAGAGAAGCTCAAGGTCAGTTGAGAGTTCGATCGTTAACGGCTGGATGATTTTTCTGACAAACTTACAGGCGTCGAGTCTATAGAGGTGTGAGAAACAGGGTGTAAAGTTCACTCATACTCTCTAGAAAAGGGAGGATCCTCCAACCGGACTGGTGTTGTGTTTGGTGGGCAACTGCCCGACGGTAGATGTCGGGATGTTCTATATAAACGAGTCGCGCGGGGAAACTCTGATTGCGCGATGCAGGATTTGTGTGATGAAGGTCTTTGATGCGTAGTCCGCATGTGGCGTTGTAGATGCCGCCACAAGTCTATGATTGATGGTCTTGAGGTCTTGATTTTGATTTTTTGATTTTGAGCAGCTATAGGAATGTCTTTGCTCATTTCTATCCGACACTGAACTGATTAACTCGGAGTTGTCTGGAAGCGATCAGAGATCAAGGCTGAAACATGTGGAAATTAATGGCATTCCCCAAAAAAAATTCGAAAATCTATTCGCTATCTTGGAGGAGATTAGCCAAAAGATTAATATTACATTTCGTGAAACCCATATCCAGGATTCCTTTGCTGAACCTAAACGACAGGTCAATTGTGGTTAGCTTTTGTAACAGTCATGTCAAGAAAGCCTTGGTTGCGGCTGCACGCTCTTTCAAGACCATGTCCTTGGATGATGATGATAATGGGACTTCCTTTTCCGTCTATGGAATTAATTGTCTATGGACTGAATTGGAGTCGGCTCTCCTCGTCATTCTTCGCCAGTCGTTTCGGTTCTGGGTCGTCGAGTCATTCAATTGGGCTTGCTTCAGGTCGTTGTTGACAACAGACATCCAAGTGAGAAGGTCTACCTCGCTCTTTTGGACACGCTTTTTTAAAATGCAGGCCTCAAGCTAATTAGCTTGAGGCCTGCATTTTAAAAAAGCGTAAATGTGTTTTGTATATTTGGAGAAACAAATTTAACCGTCTAAAACTGTTAAATTGGACAATATACTGCAGTTGTAATTCAATATTTATCCTTCCATGCTTTATTATTTCCCTTTGTTTATTGATTATTATTGAATTTACAATATCAACTATGACCACAACAATGCAGTGGTAGGTAGATGTTAGGATTATAAGCATTTAATAATGAATAGGATAATGTATAACTTTATCCTAAAATTAGCTGTGACCTATTAGGTAGGTACTTGACATAACAAAATATTGTACCCAAAACTTACCAGGGAACATAAACCTACAGCCTAAGATTAACATCATCTGCCCAGATTTTACAAACTATGTTGGTCAGTTTCCAGTCTGACCGCTTACAGCTCAGTACCAGTAATTTACATGGAGCAACTGCCTATCGGACGATACGATACCCGTTGGTAAGACTGATTGTCAGACCTTCGAGAATGTCTGATTGTCAAAGAGACACGAATGACAGCCGCGACCAACAGCTTAACGTGCTTTCTGGTGAACAAAGGGGTCTTGTTATGTAAAGATGGCCCCATCCACATACCTACCGCAGAAAGCGTAGCTTAACCTCATCAATTAAACAGCATTATGATTTACTTACCTATGCGAAGCTAGAAACACGATTTGAACGATCACGAATAACCGTCTGAAAGGAATACATAAGACCTATTATACCTATGTAGATACTTACGACATAAAGGAAACGTACAAGAAATTTCCTATTGAGTAACTACGTAGGTTATGGTTTAAAATCCAGAAATTTTCGTATTTTTATCATCGAAACGAGTATCATGGTTGGATTGCTAAGTGCTAAACTAACATCATATCGTAGTTCTGACATTTTCTATTTAAAAAACACTCAGTTTAAATTCGTGACGAACATTATTGAGAGTAGCACAGGAGGCTGGCGACGTACCTACTCGTACTGAGACTCTATTCAAGGAACAGTTTGCTGCAATTACATTGTTATGCTCACTTCGTCGCTGACTACGTTTAACAAACCCACCAACGATTCAGTCTTGGCATTGGTCCCCACTACAATGCATGTGGTGATCTCTAAATACACCTTTGGTCTCACCTCTAAACCAAATCAATAATCCACTTGTGTAATGGTGTTTAATAGTGATGTGATTAACATTTCCGCTGGTCCGAAATAAAGTATCGATTAATTAATATGTCCTCTTTAACATCGAATTCAAGTATGCGCAGTGCGCATAGAGCATCAATTGGTATACGGAGAGGATTTAAATCGTTTCGTTATACGGTATTTATTTTCTTTTATGCGTTTCAATGACGAATTCGTCTCAATTGTATCATGCACTTGGAAGACAATCATGCATTACTGGAGTTAACAAGTTAAATTGCTTGGTACCTACATGTTTACGCATGTTAGGGATATTTATGATACTCTGGAGTTCGATAAGTATGCCTAATTTATACTTATACATGACCTAATAATACCCGTATTAGGTCATCTATATGTACGAATAAATAACATTTAAGTGTCTGTTTGTAACGTCAAAATAACAGCGTTTTACTAAATGCATACAAAAGTATACGGTACTTGTTCTAAAAAAAAAATTTTTTTTTGTCTGTCTGTTTCTTCCGCCTAATCTACGAAAAGGCCAGTCCGATTTTCACGGGGCTTTCACTAGCAAATAGCTGATGTTATAAGGAGTAACATTAGCTACTTTTTGTCCCAGTTTCCGTAGGATCATTTCTGACATCCACGCACGCGAAGCAAAAGCTAGTGTTGAAATAATTACACTGAGTGCTATCATGATATCAATACCATTATTTTATTTTCTAACCCAATTTCTCATCGTTTGTCATTTAACTGACCTATAAGGTTCAACCGCGGACGATAGCGGTGGATCACTTTTCACCCTTATGCCTTAAGCCATAAGGTTGAAAAGACGTCGATCGCCAGTGTCCGCGAACGCACCTTCATACAAGTCCACTCACAAAATAGACAGCTTAGACAAAGCCTATTATGTATTTGACATTAATTATGAGATCACGCGTGATGAATAATAAGTTCTTTGCAGTGTTTCAGACGAATCATAAGTTCTTTGAAGTCCTTCAGACGAATGATTCAGGAAGGAGTCAGTTCTTATTATGATACTTCAGTTACACTAGAAAATGGAGTTGTAAATTGACTGTTATATCTTTATTACATTTTTCCTATTGTGAGTGTCATCGATTACACTCTTCATGTAATTTTTCATCAATCCGCTTTGCTTGAATATGTCTGCGTGCTTAACTAACACAAGCTTACATCCACGCCTCCTATTCCATGAAAACACGGGTATCTAATACAATGTCTTGGGCCTACATTTCCTAAATAAATAATAATGGTGATATCACATCCAACGTTTTGCTAAATATACTATGTTTCTATCCAACAATAGACGATATGCTTTGCTTTATACTTATGTGTGTAATCACGCTCTTATATGATTGGTGGATGTCCTTTCCTGCACATTTGCATTTCCACAAATAAAACCTAAAGTTTCATGCCAGGTTGAATGGATGCCATTTCCAGCTCATAAAAACAATCTCTAGCCAACTAACACAAATTCTACAACTCATCACACTGTAAAACTGACAAAATATGTATCTTTATCCAATTTATTTGTCTATTTTCTTCAGTACATAATCAGCCTATATTGTTCCCACTGCTGGGACACAGGCCTCCTCTCGGTGAGAGGATGTGGGCCGTAATCCACCACGTGGCGCCAGTACGGGTTAGTTGGTAGTTCTTTACTACCTAAGTATTAATATACGTGTTCTTTTGCAGACGAAACCCACCGTTGTGCCGGCGAATCCCTTCGACCCTCGGGAGGATGCCTCCGTTCTTCGCAAGGCCATGAAAGGCTTCGGGACAGACGAGAAGGCCATCATCCATGTCCTATCGAGACGCACCAATGAACAGCGTATGCGGATCGCCTTTGAATTCAAGACTTTATATGGAAAGGTATGTTAAAAAACTGTTTGACTTGAAACAGCATGGTGGTTAAGAGTATGCCAATGTCTCGCTGATGATGGCGTGTGTGTTGGATCATTCTTTTCTCTACAAAATGGTTGAGCTTGATGGTGCTGATCAACGCGTCATGTTCGTGAACGGGCGCCGTCAGTTGAGACTGGTCATCTCTTAACTGCCAGGGCTTATCTTTGAATGGGAGTGATATGAAGATTCGAATGACGTTATTGCGACGCACGCTATTTCGAAAAACTTTACGAGTGATATTCCAGTTCGAAAACACATTGAGTCGAAAACCGCTATATTGAATGACGTAGTCAAGAACACGCTAGCTCGAAAAACTGTTTGAATGGTACGCTAGTTCGAAAGTCTTGATATCGAAATCCACTGTTGCGAATAGCATATTCCAATCTGAATCTGTTTTTCTGTTTTTGGCTTGAACAATAGACTTTTTATTCATTCATGGGAGGTCCAAGTCGTCGGAACAAAAATATTAATTAAAACGGATCCGGCGACTAAAACTACGGTTCCAGTTAATTGCAGTCCCAGTCGCAGGAATCCTCAAGACTGTCATATTGATGACAAAATGGTAGATTCAACTCAATATAGACTCATTCTATTATATACTCATTGTGCTATCAAAACGGGAAGCATGCTAGGGATACATAGCTAAATCATAAGAAGTACTAATATTAATCATTTATACTTAGTGGTTTAGACGTTATAGCTCAGGTTCAGTTTTAGCATCGTAGCATAGGTAGTTCTTGGTAATCACGGTGTCGCGATTTCGATCCACAGACAAATTCAGATTAAAATATGCAATTCGCAACAGTGGATTTCGATACCAAGACTATCGTACTAGCGTACCATTCAAACAGTTTTTCGAATTAGCGTGTTCGCGACAACGTCATTCGATATAGCAGTTTTCGACTAAATGTGTTTTCGAACTGGCGTAACACTCGTAAAGTTTTTCGGTTTAGCGTGCGTCGCAATAACGTCATTCGAATCTTCATACCACTCCCCTTTTGAATTTTTGTTTTTACATTGTTCTCACAAATAGATGCAACAAGAATAATGCACCCAGGATTTTGTAATATCTTCATTCAAAAAAGTGTCCTTGGAGTTTCTTGCTCTTTCTTCTCCAAAGAAATCTACGTTTTGAAATGGGCTTCAACTAGCTACAACTTTATGACTAATAGACCGACTCTTTGACAATTCAAAAGTGCCTGTAAATGGTTTAATTGAAATAAATGCTTTGAGTTTGAACAATAAATGGTTATAGGCTCGTCCCCTTTTAAGACTGGATCACACAGACTCGATTCAACGTCCGTTGTGTCGCGTTGCGAGTCTGTCTATATACCCTTGAGTACCGCCGTGCCATTGTGTACCTAGTCGTGCGCGATTTCATACAAAATGTACTTGGGATAAAGATCGCACTCGTCACCCCTGTGTCAAGGGCTTTACTTGCACATCATTCGTGAAATGTAGGACTATTGTATACACGGCTACACATCAAGCTATAAATTTCCATTATAAGCTGATCTCGCATTGTATAGGATTTCCGTACAGTGCGAGATCAGCGTAAACTGGAAATGTATAGCTTGATGTGTAGCCGTGTGTACAATATTGGTGCGATGTTCTGTTGAAAAATAGATACTTACCTACTTACTAGGTTCAAGGACTACGGCGCGGCGTCTAGTCTAGACTCTTTTCGATGCTTTCATAATAATAACGTATCGTCTGTCTGAATTATATAATTAGTTTGAAGTTCAGAGTGGTATTGCGTAACACATTACCAGTAGGAATGGCTTCCATTTTGACATTTCAACAACATTCATTGCGTTATTTACGTTATTGAGCAGGCAATTTTTCGAACAAATGAAGCAATGGATTAGCAGTAGGTACTTATCCTTTAAAATGATTCGCAAATACGGCTGCAGGAATTTAAAACTATTTGAGAGTGAGATAATATTGTCTCTACTTAATTGTAATATTTTTACGCGACGAAAAAACGAAGCATATTTCTTTTTTATGTATGACCACGCATATCTTTTACAGCGTAATCGAACCTACGACCACATAGACCAACGAAGCAGTCAATATCGGTCACTCTAAAAAAAAATTGTAATCCAATCAATTTATATCGGATTAAAAATAGTTATAGGTGTTAGTAACAATAAACTTAAACTAAAAATTTAATCGTTTTAATTTAAGCATGCGCCCTTTGCATGGACACTCATCCACTGCTTCAACAGTGGCGAATCCCACCTGTTTCTTGCCAACACATCCAGGACGCTGTCTGCGGTGCCGCGCACGCGTCTGTGTAGCGTTTCCCTGCCAATCCAATATACTGTAACTTGAAAACCACGTGTGAGATACTGTAACTTTGCTACAGTTTTTCAGCATGTTTAAACCTTAATTTGAACGTTAATCAGTGTTTTTTAGCTTGCCATATCTTGCACAATATACATTGAATGAAAAGATTGTTGCTTAGGGGTACTAAACAGACTTAAAGAAAACGTTGTTAAGCTAAAACAGTAAAGTTGAGTTACAGGATGATTGCATAAAAGCAATCAGTGTGGGCAAACAGTCGACGCGCTGATAAAACGAGGCAGCTCAAAAAAACAAAAACCGTAACCTCGGCGCCAAGCGGCTTTATTTACGTATAAGTATGTCATGTAGTTGTGACCGTGGCTTGCTGGGCACATTTCGGTTTGTCATCTATACATGACTGTGGCGGTTAAAATGTTAAATATAATGTCCTGTTAGCCAACTGAGCCAGCCTAGGTAACTAGTAAGCTAGTAACTAGTAATAATTCATTGTATTATCAAAAATGTAGTAGCATTTTATATTGTAAGTACCTACGATAAAGACAAAAGATTGTTAATTGTCAACAATGTATTAAGATAAGAATCTTTGATAGATAATAATTTATCGTATGTTGCCCTCGTTTTGTACTAGAATTTATTGTTTTTTTGCTAGATTCTCCCGTAGCAATAGAAATGGCCATCCTAAGATTTTTTTCGACTGGTAAAAATAAAGTCAAAAATAACGTCCGACTGCCGACTGAGGCAATAAAGGTCTTTATTGTTGAATTTAAGAAGACGCCTCCGACTGCATGGGGGCCGTTCAAGTATTACGTAAACACTATAGGGGGGCTATGGGGGGGGGGGGGTCTTTGCTTTGCTTATTTTTGATGACATGGGGGATTGGGGGTTCTGGATGGTGATTACGTCAACAGAATTTATTTATTAACTTTTGGATTTGCTACAAAATTTACCTAGTCGATTTTGGTTTGAACACATATGACAACCCTACTTGTCTATGAATGGCTCGAAGAAAACGATGACAATATTCCAAAATCACACGAAAGTGAGCAGACACGTTTTGTGTCTGCTAACAATGTTTACGTAAGCATGGGAGGGGGGATAGAGCTTTGCTTACTTTTCCTGACGAAGGGGAGGGGGGGTCAATAGTTGCAAAAAATCGGCTTACGTAATACTTGAATGGCCCCATGAGATTGCTTATAGTATTCAGTCTAATAGTTATCCTTGTAAAACAAGTTTTCATCTTTTTTAATTTAAGTTCACTTTTAAGCCAGTCGTGTTTTTCGCCAGGTTTTTTTGTAATTTGCTGGTCAGTGTCAGATTGTATGTTGATTATAATATGATTCGCGACCGTAACAGAATAATATAGCTTTACAGAATTATAATCATTCAAAGCATTAATACAAG
Source organism: Antitype chi (assembly GCA_947359405.1). Lineage (NCBI taxonomy): Eukaryota > Metazoa > Arthropoda > Insecta > Lepidoptera > Noctuidae > Antitype > Antitype chi. The sequence continues at coordinate 17,440,586 of OX375812.1, forward strand.
CCTCTAAGATCATTTAATCCCATTGAATGAAAAAGCCATTAAATAAAAAGTGAACTTTAATTAAAAAAGATGGAAACAAGAAACTTGTTTTAAAAGGATCACTATTAGACTTAATACCTACTATAAGCAATCTCATGCAGTCGGAGGCATCTTCTTAAATTTAACAATTAAGAACTTTATTGCCTCCGACTGCTAATAAATGAAGACAACAATAATAACAAGACATTGAAGGAAGCAGCAAAAGATTTATGCGAAGCAAATTGTATTCAGTAACTTGACAGTTCAAAGAAAAATAATGTTACCATACTAAAACGAATAGTGTTGGGGTAGTGACGAAAACCTAAGCCAGCCCCCTCCCCACCCCACCGAACGGGTCACGTAGTAGGGGTATGACAACATTTAAGTTTGAACCGTGTAAGTACAGTCAACCGCCTGTCAGCCTAACAGTTGCAGTGCTAAAACCACCGTTATGGCCACAACATAAAGGCGTTGTAACAATAGATGTACGGTTATACCTATGAAAGTTAATTACAAGCGTTTATGTCCTTGGGGTTTAATAGTTTACCAATTAACTAAAAGGCAGAGCGCCCATTAACTAAGTAGGTAGTTAGTAGTCATTTTGTATTAATTAATAAAATGTAATTCCTAGGTACTTGTTCATTCTTATTATGTACTTAGAAAGAAAGAGAAAATTATTTTTGGAATAAAAACTATATGTGGTTTTAGATAATATGAAGATAAATAAATTTAATAACTACAGACAAAGATTTTATTCTGGTTTTTTGCATGTTGGGGTTACCCATTTGTAGTTGATAGTCATTTTGTATTTTAATTAATAAAATTGAATTCTATAAGTACTTGTTGTTCATCCTTGTTACTGAAAGGAAAAAGAGAAGATAATTTATTATTTTTGAAAATAAAAACTATTTGAGGTTGTTCTTTTTGATTTGAGGATAAATAAAATGTAATACCTACAATGAAAGATGTTTTCCTGATCACCCAACATGCAGATTCAGGAAAACATCTATCCAACTGGAGTAGGTACAATGCACTCTAGTCTATCCAATATGTTTCCTTTACTTTGCAACATGGTTGAATTTTGAGGCGCGGGCTTGGGGATGGCGAGTAATGGGTAGCTCGCTGTCCGATAAGGACCAAGCCAGGGTCGACGGCGCGTTTTGTTCCACGCGCGCCTAAAAGAGATGTCAGCGTCAACTGATGGGGTCCGCAAGAGCTGATGCCTGCCAGGGGTGCGGGTTGATCGAAAGAGATACCGTGGCCCCTGACACACAGGCAACTGAAGGACCACGGGTGGGTTTTAGTCAGTAAAAATCTGACACGCCCTCCTGCTCCCTCACAGCGGGAGAAGTTATTTGATGATTTCCCACTCTCAAAAAAAAACAAACCCTGGGCAACCACTAGTATAATATTATACTACGTTCATGAGTTCGATCCAATGATATACGACCAATCAAAGTATTATTGGGCTTTTCTAACAAGTACTTAGTACAATTTTTTTACCGACGAAAAAACGGAGGTTACTTAAGTCGACGCGTATATAATATATACATATAATATTTATTATGTATGACCACGCATAACTGTTTACAGAGTAGTTCGATTTTGGTTATACTTATTTTATTGGAAAGGGTATACCCCGAAATTGGTCCCATATAAATTTGGAAAAAAAAAACCAACCCTAAGGGTAGGAAAACAGGAGATGATTGATTGTTCACTCACTGATTGTAATGTATGACCACGCATAACTGTTTACAGAGTAGTCCGATTTTGATAATTCTTATTTTATTGGATAGGGTTTTGAAGTTGGTCCCATATAAATTTGATAAAAAAATCCTGCCCTAAGGGTGGGAAAAATAGGGGTGATTTATTGTTCACTTACAGATTTTAATGCTAAGTGGTGTATTACAAAAAGTAATCAAAAATTAAGCATGTAGTAATTAGTAGATTATAGCCAAAGTATCTTAAAATAAAAACTCTTTAACAAAAAAATTTAACCGCCGAAAAAAACTGAAAAGCAAAAAGTAATAAACCTTTTTTGATTAACTTAACCACAATAACTAAATTCGGAAGTCGGTGACTTTGGATATGTACTTACCTATTTATATTTTATGTCACCGCCTTCCGAACTTAATTATTGAGGTTAAACAAAAAAGGTTTTTTTTTTATTTTTATTAATTAATTTATTAGTGATCATCACTGTCGAAATAAACCCAATTTTAATCCAAAACTTCGCAGTTCAAGACTCTTAGCGCATAGAAAAATGTCACAGTAATTAAAACCTTATTTGAAAAGTAACAAGGCTTGCCCAGGATTCGCAAGGAAGCGTGAAGGGTGAAATTCAAGACTTCTAGAACGCCTAAGCTGCCTATTGTAGGTTGTATTTAATAACTGTTGTTACAATGGCCTCGCCGTACCTATGTATAATTATGCATTCGTGGCCTAGTAAACGCGATAGGTGCTATTCCAACTGGAACATTGTGGTTTATTATGAAAACATGCAATATTTGTTTGTTCTCTGAACTTCCGTATCGTGATTTTGTAGGCTAATGAAATGGTCACCTGCATTCGACCTGAGTTTTTGCTCGGACGTAAAAATCGTTGCGGGATTTAAATAATAAAATAACAAATCCAATTAGATCTTTAAATGTAAAAAAAGGATTTTTATCTCAATTACTATTTATACTTAATTCAAAACACTGACCTGCATTCGACCTGAGTTTTTGCTCGGACGTAAAAATCGTTGCGGGATTTAAATAATAAAATAACAAATCCAATTAGGCATTCGACCTGAGTTTTTGCTCGGACGTAAAAATCGTTGCGGGATTTAAATAATAAAATAACAAATCCAATTAGATCTTTAAATGTAAAAAAAGGATTTTTATCTCAATTACTATTTATACTTAATTCAAAACACTGCTTAGCACGGAGAGTTCAAAATCGAAGTGTTTTTCGATGAGCTGGGCTGTACTACGTTGGATTCTCAATGCTCTGTTCAACACCGAGAGTTGAAAATCCGGAGCGCGTAAAAATCCCGCCGTGATTTTATTACGTCCTTGTGAATGTCTACTTACTCCAACGAACCATGATAATCAGCGATTGCCATTCTAGAAGTAGGTAAAAATAATATTGCTATCTATAGCTTATTTGGAACCGGTTCCCGATACCGGTTGGGGCTACTATTTTAATTAGAAAAATATATTTAATTAATAAAAAAATGTTTAATTAATAAAAACAAAGATAAAAAGAGGAGATAATAATATGAGTATCATTCACTAGGTATGTTTGCGGTCATCGGTCTTTGATACGCAACGCCTATCAACTAACTTTAACTGGGTACTTCGTAGAATGAACAAAAAAATGTTTTTAAATTATAACAAAAATCAGAAGTTGAAATAATTAAGTAGCAAGTTTTCGAGAATACGTCTATAATAAAACAACGTGTTTCAACGGAGATTTTGAACGACAACATATATTCAAATAGAGAATACATATAGACAAATAAATTGTTCCCAAGATGGCGCTAGTAGCATCTATATTTCGTTATTTACAACAACGTCGCGTTGGTATTTGTAGCCGACAGACAGGATGTCGCCGTACGTATCGATCCCGATTCACGTTGGTTACGTATACACATAGAAACATCCGATATCCGTGGATATATCAGTATAATGGCCGATTCCTATAATTCACAGACCGTTATTGGTTAAATTAAGACTCAAAATAAAAATAAAAAAACAAAATCAAAAGTCATTTATTCAAACTAGGCTGAGAGTCAGCTCTTTTTGAACGTCAAAATTACATAAGACAGTCCCCCCAAAACGCCCGCCCTTCACCACTTCCTAGTCCTTTAGCTGGGAAGAAGAAGTAGCGCAACAAACTCCCCAGCGGCACAGCTGTCTGTTAAGTTAGAAGAACTTGATTCTTGTATCTTTACCAATAATGAAGCAAAGACCTGATAGTTTTGCATAGTAGACCCTCCCGTATGAAAGTAGCATCACGGGTAAAATTATATACATATTCTTCTTCTTTTTCTTAGCGTGTCGATAGCAATCTAAATACAGTCAGCCCAGAATTTGGCTACGAGCTTGGCACTTTCAGCAGCGTCCATAAACTCCTGTAGCATGCAGACAGCTGGACACGCTGGACAAGATATTAAGTGCCCCAATGTTCGGGACAGCACCACATTTACACTCCAAAGGGGAGTCATCTGTGAATCTCCACCTCAGCAGTTTCACTTTACTCTGGCCTACCTGAGTCCGGAGTCTATTTAAAGACTTCTAGTGAAGTCAAGACAACTCATGTCCAGCATATTCCTTAATGTAGAAAGTTCTACGAATCTATTTTTGCCCAGCAGTGTAAAACCATTGCTTCATATGGTCGAAAAGTGTGTCTGCTCAACAACGTTAATAACGCAATGAATATTGTCGAACTGTCAAAATGAAAGAGATTATGATTAATCGTATGTTACGCAATTAGGATGCTGTTTGGCAAAAAAAAAATGCTAGGTACCATTGGTAAGCAAAATGATTTGTTTTTGTTTATCGGAACCGAGCATAAATGAGACAGACACAGATTCGGGCCAGCTGACCAAATTCCATACTGAAACGATTGTACCTACTAGTTCATTCTATTGATCTGTTTTCTTAGAATGTCGTATGTATGTAAGCGTATTCGCTATTCTTAGATAGAACTCGCTACATAGGTATAATAAGTGGAGTTTATCTTTCATATAATAATAGGCTTCCCGTATTTTCCTGCAACAACAGAGTGCGTTGTAATTTCATTTGTCATTAGTAGGTCGTTTTTTCTCTCATGGGAAGTGGTCAAGGCTAAAAAGTTAGCGATTAAGCAACCATGGTTTTTTAAACTTTTTATACAAATAATAAGTAGATATCCTAACTGGGTTGCGGTTTTGGCGTTGGTTATATGGCGATAGAAGCCTTAAGCAGTCATGATACAGTATACGGTAAGTAGACCCAAAATCAAGTTAAAAAATCGGCTTGTTATTGTAGTTAGGTACCACTATTGCCAGTTTTACTCTTGTACAAAAAATGCGTAAGTATTGGGATTTCAGACCTATTCTTGGTCCAGTTTCGGCAGTTTTTCCTTCATCGTATATACATAGCAGTGAAGTCAAAAATTAGAATGTTATAACGAAAATTGAAAACGTCACATTTGCACAAGACTTGTCTAATTAGAACACCCAAGCTCGTGCATAAGGAACGGGCCCCTCTCATATTGGTACCCTTACTACGCCCAAATTTCGCCAGTTATACTTAGTCCCACGGAATAAGAAGTGACCCTATTGCCATCAATCGGGCACAGAACCAGACTCCCCGGTTCTAAAAAAACCAATAACTATGGAAAACTCTGAAAACCTTGCCCGACTTTTAGGGTCTAAGCCCCACGTTTCTACGGACCTTATAAAATCCCGGCGGGATTTTGTCGCGCACTGGATTAAGATCCGCACTCCCTAGCGCCGAGAGTTGAAAATCGAACACTATGTTTTTTCGACGCGCTGTGACTCACTCACGCTGCTCTCTGTTGGATCATCAATGCTCGGTTCAACACAGAGAGTATAAAATTCAGTGCACGATAAAATCTCGCTGCGATTTTAATACGTCTGTTAGGACGTCGGCTAATCCAACACCACTTTTCGAGCGCGGAGACACAATAATCATAAATGAATAATATCAATTCCTTTCACCAGGATCTAGTGGCAGACTTGAAGAGTGAAACCAGTGGCAAGTTTGAAGATCTCCTGGTGGCCCTCATGACTCCTCTACCACAGTTCTACAGCAAGGAACTCCATGATGCCATCGCCGGCATCGGTACCGACGAGGATGTCCTCATTGAGGTCATGTGCACCATGTCCAACCATGAGATCAACGTCATCAAACAGACTTACACTGCTAGTGAGTATTAAAACATTTTGTTTCTAGATTTTACCTGCGGCTTCGCCCGCATTGAGGTTGGAAATTATCCCACAGGAATGTGCCCTACTACTGAATAAAGTAGAAAGTAAGTTGAGAAACTAAAACCCGACAGCAAAAAAATCACGCATTCAACCATGGCGGAAATTTTCTTGTTTCATACTTTTTACAGCATAATTTTTCAGTAGTCCGTTTTAGTTTTTGAACTTACTTTTTATTTATAAATAGTTTCTAGGTTAGCTCACAATTATGATAAGTAGTTTAGAAGTTATGAGGAAACAGTTGAACGTACGGTCACCAAAAGAGATAAGCTACGAAGGTTATCGGATATAGTTAAAGTTTAGTAAAAACCCGATGAATGTTTTCGAATTAAATTTAATTTAATTAATAGAAAACAAACAGTAAATTTTTATCAAATTAAATTTCATTCGATAACATCTATCGGTTTATAAGTAAACTTCAACTATGTATATCCGACGACCCTGATTACTTATATCTCTTGATGACTGTACCTACTATTGATACAATAAAAAGTAAGTTTAAAAAAAACACGCATACTTACGACCACGGCTTTGAGATGAGAAATTTTTCTTGTTTTATACTTTTTAATGCGTAATTTTTCAGTAGTCTGGTATTCGTTTTTGAACTAAATTTTTTATTTAAATTAATTTGGGGGAAGTAATGAGGGAACAGATGAATATACATAGGTCAGTACATACATTTATACATACTGGTAAAAATCATAAACCTCCTCTATGCTTCGCCGTAGTCGAGTAAAAACTATCCGATGTCCTGACCCAAGTCATGGTGACAAATAATTTAGCACGCAGGGTTTAATCAAATTTTATCAAAATTTGTTGAGGCGTGAAAAAATAACTGTCAGACTTTTTTTAATACATATTAGTAATACTAATACCTACTATTAATGGTTGTCTAGAGGAAAATAGCGTATGTAGGTACTGGGGGGCAGTGAACCGCAAAGTTCGATAAATGTTTCGGTTTTTTAAATCGGTTAATGTAGTGGTGAATACCCGATGTTGTAAAGTTAAGGAAAATGTACAGTATAGCTACATTGTAATAAGGCTATTTTGAATTTTAATTATTCTTGGCTATTTCTAGATTACTGTTGTTATAAACAGTCGAGTCGTTTATATGACCTTCACAAGTGAAATACGTGAAGTACCTACTGAGTCAAAGAGTTAATATTAGCCGGCGCCTATTCGAAATTCCGCATTATTCGAAATTCCGCATTATTCGAAAAATAAAACGTGAAATGCACCTGATGATATATATGCGTATAATGTACTTTAATATCGGACGTCTCGCTCGCACTTACGTACGTAACCTTGTAATTAATCTAAGGCATGTTATGCTGAGGAAAAGGGCCTATTCAACAATGTATTTATTCCGCCATATTTACCGCCGATAGAGCCAAAGAAAATTCAATCTTGTTTCAAAGCAATAAGGCTCAATTTTTGATGCATAAAGTAATGCTAGAGTCAACACGTTTTTCTTAAAAATAAAAGTTAGCTTTAAAATAAAACATTTTTGGTCATTGTGTTATGCTTTTAACTCTGTACTTTAATTGGGGTATATGAGGTCTTGCGTTAATTATGTTATGTAAATGTGGTATAGGTACTAGTCACTTCTGTCACTTGTTATTTCCACGTTTCCTACAAGCGCATTCTGAGTGGGTATGTAACAGTTGATAAATAACTTGCACTCAATGTACTTCATTGATAATTATTGTGAATTGTAGTCACAATTATAATAGGCATGATTCACATTGCGTACATTTTTCTATCTATGGTCGCGTAAAACCTTGCATCTCGCTCGATGAAATGAAATGTTTGTTGTAAGTTGTTGCAACGATCTAAACCTAGCCATATCAGTTCAGTTGACTGGTTCCTTCATTTAAGTTGGAGCTCCAGGATAGCCCATAGACTACATAGATATATTACTAATTTGACATAGGTAGGTACTGGCTTAGTCAACATCATAATTATTTACAAGTTTTTCCTCTTTGATACTCCTATTGAAAACATACAAAGTAGAATACAAGAGGAATTTGAACGGATTGGTTCTTCCTTTACAAAAACAAAGGATAACGTTTATTTACGGCCAGTTTCTTCATCAACAACTTCGGCGGAATTTTTCCGCGTAGTAGATTTTCAACTATCGGTGTTGAACCGAGCATTGAGAATTCAATGGAGTGTATCTCAGCACGTCGAAAATCGAATGGTGTACATGTGTATTGATGTACGTGTAGAACTTACTGCGGTAGTGTTCGATATTCAACTCTCGGTGCTATGCGTTAAAAAATCCAGTGCGCGTAAAAATCCCGCTGCGATTTTATTGCGTCGTCCACTAATACACACACAGTAAAACAGCCAATAGCAGTGCATTACATTAACAAGTTCACAAGAAACATCATCATCATCATTTCAGCCGAAAGACGTCCACTTCTGGACATAGGCCTCCCTCAATTTGGGGGGCTTGCCATAATCGCCACGCTTGGCAGGCGGGTTGGCGATCGCAATATGGTGGTAAAATGCATAGAGAACGCTGTTGCCCATTCTCTAGTAAGTCCCTTAGTCGTCTCCTACGACACCCACGGGAAGAAATGGGATGGTGCTATTCTTGTTCCGTGTGAAGCCGGACGTAAAGAATAGCACAAGAAACATCGTATTATAATCTAACAGAGGATACAACCAATCTCTTATAACGGTCCACGATTGGTATGAAATGGCGTAAATTGGTGTACAACTTGAAGCTTCTTTGCACACGGGGTCCTTGGACGTGTGATGTTCTATGTAATGAACGGTTTCCTTCGAACGCGCCTAAAATAACACCGTTCCAACTGTACCGATTCAGTACAATAAAAATGTGCTTTACGCTAATAGTCTGTATGAGTCGACTGTATTTTCCAGATATTTTCTCTGAGAGAAATACCCCTTTATTTTTACACGAGTATAGTAGTTTTTTTTCAAGCCTGTGTGTAGATTTTGAACTAAACAGGGTGACAAAGAGCGACGCGCAACCCTGGCACCCTATTTTTTTCACTAACATAGATTAATAGATCTACTTTAATTAAAAGAACTTAACAACAATTGGCTAGATAAATAAATTAGGTAACTCTGCTATGCTCTGCTCTGGTATGCTTTAAGGTCCCAATTTAAACTGCCTTAAATATATGGCCAGTTGTTTCAAAACAGACACGTTGGTAGGTATTCGTTTAGTGAAGACGGGTCCGATTGTTTTTTCTAGACTAACGGTCTGTTTCAGTGTTGGGCACAGTTCCAAATCTTCAGTAATATTGAGTCTACTGACATAAAATCCATACTCTGTCTTCATAAGACAGAGGTTCAGATGAATTAAACAGTTGAATATTGTTGTTTTGCTCTCAACAGACCTTGTATAGATACTTGTCTTATTTATACGAACAAAATGACTGTATCTTTCTCTTTCTAACTTATCGTTTCCTAATTACTATCATAGTATTATGGTAGCTATAGTTACATCATTAGATTTAGGTACTCAAGGTTATCTTAGTTCATTATGTATCTATGTAGTTACAAACTACAATGTTAACGGTATATATATAAGCTTACACGGTTCCGTTGTATATGTCGCAGCCATCTGGTTAAATTAGCCAGTTAATTGGACGCCTAGGCTGTTCATGAAACGCTAGCATCCAATTAGATGCCTAGGCCGATAGTTAATTGAAATAGAATCATTCAACATTTAACAACTTGGCGTAATTAACGTCAGCCCTTTGTAGATGACTGACCAAGACTCAGCCAAGTGATTAAAATTTAGGTCACATTGTGACATCTACCAACCCGCACTGGCCCCGCGTCGTGGATTACGGCCCTCTCCCTCTCACCGAGAGGACGCCTATGTCCCAGCAGTGGGAACATTATATGGTGATTATGCTTATGCTAAAGCTTTGCTTTCCAAAGTACCTAAATAAGCGGTGAACAGTCTGAAAATGACCGATGACACCTTTTAATGTCAACTACTGACATAAATGACAGATTTTGATCACGGCTGCTATAATATGATGGAACCACATACCTAGAAAGCCGTAGCTCTACAAGCCGGAACAATATTTGGATCGTTGCCAAATATCGATGTTAAGTCACTATGACGTCAGAGAAGATCGAGGCTTTTTTGGAGCCATGCTTATGATTCATCAGTTTTTATTTGCTTAATGGGCTGTTCAAAGTAGCCTTGGGTTGCGATTTCCGCCTCGCTACCAATCATGTTAACACAAATGAAGATTGGTTGTTGCCCTGTTATCAGTTAACATTATTATCACCGAAAGGGGCGGTATATTTTTTACGGTTTTCCCAGGAATAGTGGAATAAAATCCAATTCTTGTGTAATTGAACAGGCACAATAGCTGCTGTGGTGTTATTAAATATTTAAATAATAATAAAATTAAAAAAAATCTCCGGTCCGCTGATTTAAAACCATCAACCAGCCTAGAAAAAAGCAACACTTACATCTAAACTGATAAGTAGGTATTATCAAGAGAAAATTTTAAGTACATTTTTCTGTTTTTTTATTACGCTTTAACGCTAAAACGGCTGAACGGATTTGAACTTATTTTGGCACATGGGTAGACCCTGATCTACCCCCAGGCTAGGGCGGGTAACAGTTTCATAAAATACACACGTAAACATAAAATACACACACTAATCCAAAGTAGCCAAAAGCCCCGGTATTCCACAAATAATAATAAAGACCAATAAAAAATCAAATTTCAATAAATGTGACTGCTAACGGTATAAAAAATATCAATTAAGTACAATTGGTGAAGGGATTATTAAATAATCATTATGTTTCTCTTCTCCTTACTCTGCAAGTTTGCGTAAAAGCCATACCTAGATATCAGTCCGGGAACTACACAGAAAATTCGCAGCAGGTACTTAAATATTACATACTGCTTCGAAAACAGTGATATGATAAACCCCAGGACGGGAAATCCCAAGAATCTTAGTAGAACAGATTAAAAATTCTCCGTTTTCTGACGGAATGGGCAGACCTCCAAATAATGACGTGACATCTGGGAATTCAGGCGATAAGATAAATAAAAGTGTTAGTCATTCACTGTAATCAGCATGTTATGCAAGCTTTTTTCGTTAGTTTCTGAATTATGAATAAAACTTGATGATTCTCCTTTTCTGCTTCTTCTTTTTCTACTTTTGTGTCGATAGGACTATCTAACCGATACGATAAAGGGGCTTATTTATAAACGCTGCTTAGAGACGCTTAAAACGTCAAAAATATTTTAATGTATGGTTAAACAATCGCTAATCATTACTTAACTTTAAGCAGCGTATATGTTTTTTGGGGCTGATATTTCAATAGTCATATCTAACTATAGGTAGGTATAAAAACCAGCCTTAAAAGAGATATAAGAAAGTATAAGTTCTTTTATCTGAAGAATTTATGATAATTTTTCATATTTTCAATACAAAAGCTGTCAAACCGACATATTTATTTCTCAGATAAAAGTTAAACGACTATTCAAAAATTAACCGTTACTGTTAAAAACATCAGCCAGCCGGCAAGGTTCACAACGGGTCATATATCCCGAGGCCTATAAACTTTTTTTAGCTCCTGGTGTGAGTAAGACATGTTCCCGTCTCTGTCTTGTACTAGTAATTTGACACTAGTGCGACAGTGACAGGAGTAAAGCTTAGCCTAAGTACGTGCTAAGTAACATTGGTTCCCTGGGTGTGCCCAACTAACTTATAAAGTCTCCCGTGGAGGCTTTTTGGCAAGGCTCCAATACCTATTACGTCTTTACACAAGTTACGTGGGTGTTATTTTTGCACCAGACGCGCCGGAGCCTATTTATTAACTCATCTGTCACCCGTTTTACCCTTTGGGTACGGAACCCTAAAAAGGATTTTGCGGTCTACATTATAGCTTCTGTGTACAGTGAAATTAATAAAAAAAATAATACAACTGGGGTATCCAATTGATGCAGCCCACCGTACATCGTAACAACATCTGCTTAGCTATTCTGTAAAAATCTCACCGTGGAAGCTCAGATGAAGTGAGGTTAAAGTGAGCTGTCATTCTATCTGATGCTAGAAATGGACACTATTGACAGCTCACTTCAAGCTCACTTTGTTATGTATTTGTCTTGGCACAACCTACCATCTCACTAGGAGTCGGGTGTTGGTAGCTGCGCCTCAGTTTTAATTTTTGCAGCTATCATCGTTTAAAATTGTTTGTCTTTTTATGTTTATGTTTTTTGTTCCCAATAAACGATTATTACTTCACCTCAGTTCAATTTTCACGGTGAGAATTTTACAGAATAGAACTATGGATCTATACTGTAAAAATCTCACCGTGACAACTTAGGTGACGTGGGCTGTCATTCCACTCGATGCTAGCTATTGACAGCTCGCTTCACCTATTATTTCACGTTGAAATTTCTACTGAATAGATCGGCTGGTATTCGATACGTACGTACTTTTGTTGTTCGGACGTCAGGTGCCACTAAATGTATATATTTATTGACATAATTAATTCAATCGTATTTTCTTTTCAGTGTACGGAAATCTCCTCGAAGACGATCTACGTGGTGACACATCTGGAAACTTCAAACGGCTTATGACGTCACTATGTGTGGTAAATATTATGTTTGTTTTTTCTACTACTCAACATGGAAAATGATCATAAACTATAACCGTTGTCCAATGTCCATGGTTCTTTTTGCAACCTAATGGAACTACATTCATGTAGGTCTGTAGAAAAAAATCTAATTTAAAACTGCACGCCCCTCCGCTAACATTTTTATACAAGCATTTTTGAAGTGTGTATGCAAGAATCAGTGGAGGACGTGCAATTTTAAATTAGACGATCCCTACCCATATGTATAACCTTTTCGGTTTTAACTTAGTGTTCAACAGCAGACACTTGTAAATCTTGTATTCTTTACAGACATTGTTAATACGCTAGCTGTACATTTCCCCTACAGCATAAATATCAACTAAATCCTTACAACCGTTTAAATGCGTGATTGAGTAACAAACACCTTCACAGACTATTTTAAATTATTGTGCATGTTTTTAATTTTATTATTGTTGCGGTTTCCAGGGCAACAGAGATGAGACCTTCCACGTCGATCAAAATAAGGCCAGGGAAGACGCTAGGAGCTTGCTTCAAGCTGGTAAGATATTGAACCTTATTGTACTAGAAATACGGACACAAATTAGCTTGGATCCTTGTTACTACAGTACTATTTATTTCTAAAATGCATGTTATAGTCCAATTAAATTGAACCGTAAGTATTTGCGATAAGGTATTTAATTGTAATTACTGACAAGTTGGACTTACGACAAAAACTGTCGAACGATGTAAACAATTCTCTAAACTCTCTGTCTGTTTTTCCCTGGCTAAGTCCGGTCTGTGTCAAATATCACTGAAGGAATGGTAGTCCCTGGTTTGGTTTTGCACTCCTTAGATATTTCGGTGGATCTTGCTCCTTTGTACATCGAAAGATCTATGATCCATTAGGCCCACTAAAATAAAAATCAACCATAATTATTAACACTTATCAAGCTGTACCAATTGGCTAATTTGCCGCAATACAAATGGCCGCCATACTATCGCAATTCCCATGGTACACACTGTCTATATAATAGTTATTACATACCATTTTTATTATCAATGTAATAAGGTCTTAGTTTAAGTATTTATTGTTTTTTTTATTGAACTTCATTTATATACAGATATATTTATATATACATACTATCTTCAACTGGAATCACATATTATTTGCGTGGAAAATTAGACTTACCCGAGATATTAGCTCACAGGGGGGACGTCATGCGTCACTTTTATGGTATTTGCTGAAAACCAGCGCTGTTGACGATAGGTTTTCCGAAGTCACAGCATTTTGCTGAGCAAAGACCTGTTCTTGCACAGATACGACGCACGGCTTATTGTTCTTATTATTGTGGTATGTTTGTTTGCAACAGTATTCAATAATGCACTCTGCAAATTCTGAAATCGGCATTTGTTATTTTGTTTTGATTGATTACGTAATTTGCCAGTTTCGTAACGTCTATTTATTGTCTTTGGTCACTAGCCCTGACATCAACAAGTAATGGACAAAATTGTAAAAATTTTCTACGTGAATACGGGGCTTTTGGCTTTTGTATTGGGTGCATTTTATGTTTAATTTTTTATTTTATTTTTATAATGTGCGTTTTGTTTGTGCAGAATAAACAATTTTTCTTTCTTTCTTTCTAAACTGAAAAAACGGGATTTCCTAAATAATCCTTTTCTATATGGAGAAATGCGCTAGGGGGTAGCCCGAAAAGCTATGTTAAACAACATATTTCGATTATAATTCTTGACCTTTAAAATTCATAAAAAACTGGTAATCCTGGTGCCTTCCCCTTAAGAAATTTCTAAAGGAATCTGGAAAAGGCTGTAATATGTAATACCTACTTACCTTATTTATTAAAACGATAATGTTTACCTTAAAATTATAACAGTCAATAATGTCTGTGACATATACGGAGGCGCAAATTGGTGTTAATTTTTACGAGATGTGGGTAACAACTTACTTAATACTTACTCCATACTAAAGTTGTTCGTCAATAGGTTTAGGTACCTATTCACTTGCGATTTTATAAACAATGAAAATAATACATATAATAAATGCCGTTGTATATTTGGCAGGAAGAGATAATGCTGAATTGTAATTTCAAATTCGTTATCGCTAAAATAATATACTGTTTCAAAAAAATACATTTGGCAAACTATAATTTTTTGTCGTTTTCCTTGTAATTTCATACAATACTACTTGCTTTTGTTTATCAATCGAACAAAAACCTCGGTTACTCAAGTCCTTGATAAAACAACTGACGATCTCAGTCTCCTCTCATAATATATGTTCTTGGATATAACGAAAACATCACATACGCATCGACTCAAGTACAGCTATTTTGAGTTTTATTTTCATAGTCGTAAGATTTAAATTACAATGATTGATGCGCGCTTGTGAAATGTAGCAACCAACCAAAGTTCAAGAGCGTTCAATCTGTCATGGCTACGCATATAGGTACAGTAAGTGGCATGTCAGTTGTAACACTTTGACCTTGAGCTTGCCTAGCCCAGTCAAACTTCCTAGCCATTTCCCAACTACGTTGGGATCGGCTTCCACTTTAGCCGGAAGTAGATGAATACCAGTATTTCATATGGAGCAACTGCCTAGTAACATGATATCCCTTGTTAAGGTGAACCTAGTCCACATTTTTTGCATACAAACTTCGGGAGTGTTTTACTCCACTGTCTGACATGGCACATTCAAAGTAAAATATGATATCGTTTTATCTCATTATTAATATTGTCTGTACGGAAACAGAATACAAAAATAAAAACCCATTAAAAAGTTAGGAGCCAGCAAAGATTCGTTTTTCTTGCTGATTGTACTTAACTTTGGGCATGTTCAAGTAATAAAAGAAGTGTAAAATCTTCAAAACCAAGTCGGTACCGACAAAGTTCAATTATCGAAAAGTTCAATAAACTTTATTGGTCATTGAATT
This sequence comes from Antitype chi, assembly GCA_947359405.1. Taxonomy (NCBI): domain Eukaryota; kingdom Metazoa; phylum Arthropoda; class Insecta; order Lepidoptera; family Noctuidae; genus Antitype; species Antitype chi. Next base: position 17,456,118 of record OX375812.1, read on the forward strand.
ATGCATTGGCTTTTTCATAAAACCCGATCTTCCAAAGGACTTTTCTTATTTTCTTCACGAATTTTTCTACTATAAATGATCCTGCATCTCACACAATAACGTTTTGCATGTAGACTAGCGTCTAACTGCTCATCACTGATACTATCTCTGTTGGATACGATTCCTGGTGAGACAGCGTGTTTTTTAGCCAGGCCCACCAGTGAGTTCAAGCCGGCGACTAGGTTCCCCTTAGACTGGTTTGTCAGACTGGCTTCTAATAACCCGTAACGACTGGATATCCATGAATGACAACCGGAACCAACGGCTTAATCTGCTTTTCGAGGCACGGAGAGGTCTTGGTATGTTAAAATGGTCACCCATCCACGGCCAACCGCGGCAAGCGTAGTTTAACCTAGTGTTTGGCCTGTCGCGTGTTGTACGGAGTTTTAATATAATAAGAGGCCAGCTGATACTGGCTTTTGTTACCAAAGACATGCGGCGTACCGTACTTATACTTCTTGTTTGTGTGTGGGGTAATCATGACGTATACTCTAAAGCCTGTAACGAATTGATGGTAATTTCCGTGTAAAAATGAATAGACAAATAAGCAATTCTGTAGTGTGTTGTATTTCTATCCGGACTACTATGCTACCATCATACCAATGTAATATTTTAACATTAATAAGATTCAAATCACTACTCCAATATAGTCCCCCTCAGTCATGATGCGTTCGGTGACCCACTGATGTGTACCTACCATAATGCGTTCCATTTTATTTTTGTTTTATTTTAATACTATATTTTGGTGTGAAATTGTAATGTACTTTAATTCTTATTGAAATTCCTAATGTAATTTATTTTCTATTTTTATGTAACTATTGTATGCCCTAATGGCGGGACGTAGCTGTTCACAACTAATTATTTAAGAGCTGTATTATGTACCTACCTATGATCCACAATAAAGAGATTGAATTGAATTGAATTAATTTACTATTCAATTCTTATGGGCTTTTGAGACCAGATGACCTAGTGGTAACAGTTACGACTTTCGAGTTGTAGATTGTGGGTTCGAATCCAGTCAGGCGCTTTAATCTGCGTGAATAATTTCATCAACACTGCTCTCAAAACGGTGAAGGGAAACATCGTGAGGAAACCGGCATGTCTTAGAACCAAAAAATCGAAGACATGTGTACAGCTACCAACCAGCAGTGGGCCCACGTGGTGACCACTCCCTCTCGAAGTGAGGAGGCTTGTGTCCCAGCAGTGGGAACATTGTAGGCTGTTTATAATAATGATGGACTTTTAAATGTGTTTATTATATCAGTACCTAACTAAGTCAGCAGCGTGTATTTGGTATTTGTATTAAAATACTAGCTTCCGCCCGCGGCTTCGCCCGCGTAGAAGTTGGAAATTATCCCATGGGAACATACTACCGGAATAAAAAGTATCCTTTGTGTTAATCTAGGTTATAATCTATCTGTGTGCCAAATTTCATCCAAATCCATTCAGTAGTTTTTACGTGAAAGAGTAACAAACATCCATCTATCCATACATTCATACCTACAAACTTTCACGTTTTTAATATTAGTAGGATACTGAATAAAAAGTACGAACTTCTCCAGGCTACAGAGCCTGGAGAAGTTCGTACTTTTTATTCAGTATCCTGTAGCCTGTTCAGTAGCCTGTGCTACTTATCTGTCAACTTTCATAACAATCAGTTCTTATCAGACAGACGGATAGAAAGAGTTAATTTCATGTCTATAACTATTCTAGATTTGAGGTGTATTTCAGCATTTTTATTGCCAAAGCGATTCCTTGCTCGATATCGCAATACTACGTTAAAACGAACCAGAAATTGGACCGTCACCATAATTGCGTAACACACTATCGATTATAATCTGTTTCATTTTGACAGATCGACAATATTCATTGCGTTATTTACGATGTCAGGAGGTACATTTTTCGAACATATGAAGCAATGCATTAGCAATCTGTTTCAAAACTATTCAGGTTATGATTACGTGCGTTACGCAATTAGGGTGCAGGACCTAATGTTTTTCTCACATTTTGTATTTTTACTTAGTGACTAACTGAATAGATGAAGTTAATGAGTCACTGTTGACGTAAATCCGTAGGGAAGTCCTCTGAATGACTAAGTCTTGCCAAATATATTTAATGACGTAGGCGAGCCTTTGCTTGTGTTGTGAAATAAAGGCGGATTCATGCTAGTGTTACGTATTCCATCACGTCATAGTGAGAATAGCTACAAATCCTACTATTTGCTACAAGCTAACGCATAGATGATGTCATAAAGACCCATGAGTCAAATTAATGTGAATCTACCTTAAAACAAATGAAAGCGATGACTATCACTGACGTACGTTGATACGTCATTTGGTTTTGTTTATTTATATTTCGAGTTTCAATGTGTCATCTGGAGTGCGCTGACCGATTGATATTCTAAGAAAAGTTATAATTAGATTCGCTAGTAACGCGAGTTACGGGTAATTGCGTAACGCACTATCTATCACAATCTAAATCATTTTGGAGGATTGCTAATCCATTTTATTATGTTCGAAAATATAAGGCCCTTATAGACACAAATCCAGCTCATATCCGGACTCTGAACAGTTACTGAGAAAAAGAAACCCCTGGAAAATAGACCAAAGATTTATTGATAACATTTCCATCTTTTCCAGGTGAGCTTCGCCTTGGTACCGACGAATCGGTGTTCAACGCTGTGCTGTGCTCTCGCTCCTTCCCGCAACTGAAGGCCATCTTCGAGGAGTACCAGTCCCTGACGGGACATGACATCGATGATGCCATCAAGGCAGAGTTCTCTGGCGATCTTGAGAAGGCTTTGAGGGCTATTGGTGAGTACAACACGCGGCAACATTACACTTACATTCTCCGAAAAGGGTATGCAGAGATAGTACACCCATATTTCGCCAGTGATCATAGCGATCACAATCAATCTGCACAGCCTTTTTCCAACTATGTTGGGGTCAGCTTCCAGTCTAACCGGATGCAGCTGAATACCAGTATTTTACATGGAGCGACTGCCTATCTATTTAGAAGGCGACTAAGGGTCTTACTAGAGAATGAGCAGCAGCGTTCTCTATGCATTTTACCACCATACTGCGATCGCCAACCCGCCTACCAAGCGTGGCGATTATGGCAAGCCCCTCCAAATTGGGGGAGGCCAATGTCCAGCAGTGGACGTCTTCCGGCTGAAATAATGACTGCCTATCTGACCTCCACGACCCAGTAACCAGGTAATACAATACCCGTAGGTAACACTAATAGACTTTCCGACCTGTAACGGCTGATCTTAGCGATCACACTGATAATTAAAGTTTTGACACTAGAATTTTGTAAATTATTTAAAGACCACTGCTCTCAAAACGGTGAAGAAAAACATCGTGAGGAAACCGGCATGTCCTAGAACGAAAACATTCGAATACATTTGGCATCTACCAACCCTCACTGGACCCGCGTGGTGTATTACGGCCCACTCCCTCTCACCGAGAGGAAGTTTGTGACCCAGCTTTGGGAACATTATCGGCTAATTATGAGTGAGAAGAAGCCGGCCGCTATATGCTAATGTTTTCTCTATTCTTCTTTCAGTAAAAAGCGTGCGCAACAAGCCACTATTCTTCGCGGAACGTCTGCACAAGTCGATGAAGGGTCTCGGCACCAACGACCGCCAGCTCATCCGTCTGATGGTCACCCGCAGCGAGATCGACCTGGGCGACATCTCTGAAGCGTTCCAGTATAAGTACGGGGAGTCGCTGCAGAGCTGGATTGAGGTATGATTTACTTATTTATCTTTGTTATTCGGTGGCCCAATCCCATTTAAGCTGAAGCTTAACAGCTTTCTGGGTTATGGTGTGTGATTGTGGTTTAGGCGCGCTGCAAGATACTGTTACTACCTAAAGGAAATTAAGAGTTTTGCGATCTCTTACTGACAGACCGCGAAAGAAAATGACAGCTGACGCTCTAGAACTGTCAAACTAAATTACGTCTCGATTGCCTTGAATTTGGAGCTACTTTATGCATGATGAATTTAGTTCGTCGTAATTGCGTCGAAGGAAATCATAGTTTTCAACTTTTGTCAGGTCTTATTTATTACCCTCTCTTTCTTGTTGTATTCGAAGGAAAGAGATAGTAATAGCCTAAATTAAGTGGTGCACAACTTTATAACCAATGTCATATTATTTAAATTATGTTTTTTTTTTTCCTTTTCAGGGTGACTGCTCCGGCCATTACAAGAAGTGTCTGTTAGGTCTCCTGGGACTCTACTAAGTTGAACAAGGCACTCACTCCATCGACGTCTCAAGGACCCACAAAGATTCGTTTATTTTATTTTAATCTCAGTGGTTTTTAAATGACATCCACATTAATTTGTTAAGATCGTCTGAAGTATCTCAATGTTTTTAATGTAAGTTTTCTATATTTTATTGAATGTTTATGTGTACTTTTTCGAGTTTTTTGCGCATTTATCGTCGATTATTGAATTAGAAATGGGAACTTTTTGAAGCGAGGCTATTATCTGAAGTATAGAATTTACTCAGGTACAGATTACAAACTAAAAGTTCTCCTTTGAAACAAAACTGCTGTAAATGTATCCAAACGAGCTCTTGCGTCGATCTTTTAAAATCCAATAATAAATAATAACAGCTTTTTCAGAAATTCTCTAGAATTAGATTATTGTCAATAGATGGCGTTGTACCAGCTTAGAAAAGCGACATCTATCGCAGATTCTCGTTACATAATGTTTTACACATTGTTATGTTTGCTGTTCGAGTATTAGGTATACAAAATTATAACAGAATATTTTCTGAGATATATTGGATTTATAGTAAAATATTGGTTGTACACACGGCTGCACATCAAGCTATACATTTCCAGTATATGCTGATCTTGCATTGTATAGGATTTCCGTACAGTGCGAGATCAGCGTAAACTGGAAATGTATAGCTTGATGTGTAGCCGTGTGTATGATGTAGCGCAACATTTAAAATACCTGAATAGGGATTCAAGAGATTGATACATGAACCTCGCCTTGTTTTAAACTTTTTCTTTTTTTCTTCATCTTTATTACTTTTTCGTATCGTTACATACGGTAATTATTGTAACTCTAATTAATGATTAATTATATTTCTTTGGCTTAAGCTTGTCGTCCTCGTGATCTGATAACAAAAAATCTCAGTAATTACCTAGTATTTTGGAAATATTGAAAATTTATATTCATTTTGAGTTTGACTCAAAATATGGTCTGTTATATTAATCATTTTTATACTCGATATTCGGTCGTGCCTTTGACTTATATTGTGCTTGTAAAATAAACGTACCTACATATATCGTCAGTGTTCGAGAAATAATGCCCCACAGTTTTAAAATGTACGTAATCTCTACTCGTAAATACATAATACAAAAATGTTAATTTACACCTGTCAAATCTCTATGAATAAGAAATAAAATATGACTATTATTCCTGCTATAAATAATTAATAATTTACAAGAAAATATAGAATTTTGTATGTTTATAATAAAATACATATTCTTTCCATATTTAGTTTTAAGTCCTTTCATAAAACTTTTATAGATGTACCTAAGTACCACTGTACCACTTTATTTAAGATCTGACATAATTAGTTAATAATTATTATTAATATTTGTTTTAATTAATATTATATTATTTCACGTTTGTCTGCATTTACGTTTAAATTAAAAGACAGTGCCTGTGTTTTATCGAATATTATATAAAAATAAAAAACAAATATATTCATAGCTTTATTTGAAGTTTAAATTGATCTTAATTTTTCACCTATTGAATTAACGTTAACGGCAATAATAATCTCTGAAGCTTCTCTTTGTATTTTCTTAAAAATACAATTTGATCAACAATCTACACATTATTACGAATTAGCTACTTTACAACTGTACCTACAAATGCAAATAATAAGAATAAGAACGTTGCATTATGTTCTCTCCCACCTCATCGGCGTAAAAAAAAAAAAACAATATTTCACCTCATAACGAAAAAAAAAAACTTGTTTGGTTTCGAAAAAGGATGGCGTAATGATAACTCTTAGTACCTATGCGCGCGGCGTGTTTTCTACGCGCCGTCGACGCGCGTGTATCAGGCAGAAAAAAAGCCCTGTAAACGCATCCTTGTTTTCTAGTTGCTTAGCAACGCTCCGTAGATGTGCCCAAGTTTTGGATTCATAAGAAAGCGGTAGATACTAATATCGGTCTTATCGGTCAGCTATGCGGTCGCTCTATGTAAAATACTGGTATTCAGCTGAATCCGGTTAGCCTGGAAGCTGACCCCAATATATTTGGGAAAAAGCTATGCAGATGATGATGATGATGATGATGATGAAAATGTCATTTACACCGTATTAGACATTAAAGTGTCAAAAAACGTTCTGTATTTGAACAGCCGTGTGACCATTTTCTTAAGAAACCAAAGCTTTATAGGGAACGGGCGTTATCGGCGCGTTTAAAAAACGTCGTGCGTATATACGCCCTTGGGTTCGAAATTCGAATTATACAAATAAGGTCTCAGACATCACTCATTATGGCTGCCGTTTCGTGTATATTGAAACATAGAAAAGGTCAAATCAAATTTTGTATTTTGAAAACATTGCGTCAATTTCGTGCTTAGAAGCTTTGCTTATTGGTGCTCTCTCTTAATGTGCCTACGTTGTATGACAACATTTCTTGAGCCTTTACGCCCGATTTTCGACGAAGTTATGTATTGTATATTTACACTTATAGATGTGAAATTTATTTAATAAATGATTAAAGTAAGTAGCTTTTTCTTTTTATTTATTGCCAGTTTTAACTTAAACCTAAAGGCTAAAAGGAGTAAGCTTTAAAAGAAAACACAGGTTTTTATTTAAAACTTGTATTTATTTTATTGATTCATTAATCCTATCTTTAGAGTTGTGTATCAAACTCAAACCGTCGTATTATAAAACGAAATATCGTCGCTGTCATTCTAAAAAGTCGTATGTAAAAACAAACTGTTTCAGGAAACACAAAAAATCTACTTTTTCCATTACTCCTATAGTTTCACAGATAAAAATATACTTATAGTTTTTTGTGTTTCCTGAAAAAGTCTGTTTTTACATTCGATTTTTTGGAATGACAGCTACGATATGCTGTTTAAAATTACCTGAATAGGGAAACAAGAGATTGAAACCTAACCTTGTTTTAAACATTTTCTTTTTTTCTTCATCTTTATTGACTCAATGAGTCTGTGACTGAGGCTAAATAAGGTCTGAGGAATGATACACCATCAATCGGAGTATCAATCGCTCATCATTTAAATCCTTCAGTCACGTTAGCATTGACAATCGCACAAGTTGGTTTCGAGAGGCCTCAATTGGATGGCCCATTACAGTTTTTCAAATTTGACCACCCTGCGTGAATCATTGTCTGATGGTATTAGAATTACATCTTGCCAGTCGATATACTGTGCGAATACACATCCAGGGAAGTGAGTTTTAATTAGGACGCGTTCCTTAGCCAAGTCGTTACCGTACCTGTTTCAGAACACCCTCAGCGAACAGCTGCTTGGCGTTAAAGGTCTGCCCAGGTTTGTCTTGCTTGGAAGAGCAGGCCTCGAGTAGGGGAGACAAAGGTTGAAACAATAGAATATAAAGAAGTAACAATTTGCAATTTTCTCGTTATGTCTCACATAACTTTTTGAATATCAAAATTCGAATCAGTACACACTATAGATTGGTCTTACAGACCAATCTTTTGACACCACCTTAAATGCAACAGGTTTTACAAATTTTGAGAAACACTAACTACCTAGTTACCAAATAAAAAAGTGAAATTTGTTACAACCACTAGGTTGATTATAGTGAAATCGTTATCACAAAACAGACGCAGTACCTACCTACAAGAGATACATTAGTGAAAATTTAAAATAGATTTTGACGATGACAGAATATAGTTTGTTGCCAACAAGTGTAATTTGGTGGGGTCCGCAAGAGCCGATGCCTACCAGGGGTTCGGGTTGTGCGAAAGAGATACCGTGGCCCCTAGCACACAGGCAACTGAGGGATCACGGGTGGGTTTTAGTCAGTAAAAGTCTGACACGCCCTCGTGCTCCACCCAGAGCGGGAGAAGTAATTTGATGATTTCCCACCCAAAAAAGACAGTTCTTTTTGGCTCAAACTATATATTTCAAAAAACCTCTTACAGTTTCGTCCCGATTCACCCCTGCATCCCTATTTAAACCGTTTGACGGTACCTACCATCATAAATAACGCAAGCTTATCAACAGGTTTATTAAAGGCACAGATACCTCTCCCGCTCGCACTGAAATTAGTTCACAAGTTAATTTGTTTCATCGTTCCAGTCGTTACACGCAGCTTTGCTATAAGAACGTCTCATTAATCTCTGTCTTTGATGCTTTGAAAGGGACATTACTACAGCTGGAAATAATATTCTTACAGGTAGTTTAATATTTATCTCAACACTGCAATATCACTTTTGCAGAATTCTATCTACTTAAGTACTTACCGGTTTATGCAATTCCATCGTGTGTTATATCTACACCAAAAACGGGCAAGTCTTAGGGCCATATCCACGCCATATGTAGATATGAGTAATTCCACTTTGCCCCACCAAGCCCGCCACCCTGGTGTGGCAAAGTGGACTGCCTAAAATTTTGCAGTGGAATATGCCCCACTATTCTGATTTGATGGGGCGGATAACACTAGCATAAACACTTTGTGGATTCTGCCCCACTAGGGTTGGCAGCTCAGGATTTACGAGACATTCACCGCCTCATCTAACCCAAATGATTCACCAAAAATAGAGGGGATATGGCGCTCGGCGGCCGCTGCCGCGGCACCGCTCGCTTCGCTCGCTCGCCGTCGCGCGTTAAGGGTCACTGTTCTAACCTAACCTAACCCAAATGATTCAAAAATACATGTTAACCTTCATACACAAATCCTGAGCTGCCAACCCTAGTGGGGCAGAATCCACAAAGTGTTTATGCTAGTGTTATCCGCCCCATCAAATCAGAATAGTGGGGCATATTCCACTGCAAAATTTTAGGCAGTCCACTTTGCCACACCAGGGTGGCGGGCTTGGTGGGGCAAAGTGGAATTACCCGTAGATATATATGTTGCTTAAAGTTGAGAAACGTTTAAACGTCATAAATGTTTTGTTGTTAAGTTAGCTTACCCTGTCCCACTTCTGAGCAAAGGCCTCACCCAAATCTTTCCAGGAATCCTTTTCTAGAGCCACTTCGATCCAGCCCTTGCGGTACGCGACTAGGTCGTCTCGCCACCTCTTCCGAGGCTGGCCTCGGCGGCCGCGCCGCTACAGCTATTATCTCGCCCTCTCTGTGAATGTTTGTTCAAGAAATTACATAAAAAAACCAAACTAATCATAATATGCTGACACGAGAATTGACTGGTCATTTTTATGAGGCGTACCTACAACTCAATCCAACTAAGTACCTAGGTATTTAATATTCTAATAGGTACCTAGGACACCTATTAACAAAGTTGCAATCGTCGAAAACGTCCAGAATTGCTCTCTAAATACTATAAAACTTACAAAGTACCTGAGAAGTGAAACGGGGACTACTGTGAAGTGCACTTAGTGCTAGGTATCTAGGTATCAATTATTCAACCGGCACCAACTTTTAAACGTTTTAAATTGAAGTGGGCTACGAAGCGAACATACATAGAAACCGTTCTGTTAGCTAGAAAAGTTTAAAATTACTTGTTAATTTTTGGCCGATTCCTTTAATTTACGGGCATCTTTACCAATAATAAAGTAAATACCAAATACCTTCGCATAGTAGACCCCTTCGGGTATTAGGACGTAGCTTTCACAGGTAAAATTAGCTTACGAAACTATTTATTTATCCAGTTTGGAGTTTTGTACCGAGCAAATAATAAGTATAGCCAGTATGTTTTTTTACCTATAGATCAACAACATTCAATGCGTTATTTACCTACGTTGTCGAGGAGACAGCATAAGAACATTTTTTTCGAACAAAAGAAGCAATGGATTAGCAATATCGTTCCAAATTATTCAGATTGGGATTGATAGTGTGTTGTGCAATAAGGGGCTACCCATAAATTACGTCACACGTTAAGGGGGGGGGGGTCAACGAAAAAGAGACAGGGGGTTCGAAATCATTGGACTGTCATATTTTATAATCACCACTATCTAAAATATTTGACTTTATGTTAATTTTATTAAAGACTATTTTTAATTGAAATAAAAAATTATGGATAAACTATATAGTTTTAATTTAATTATGTACTTCTAAATATAAAATTTAAAAATATGTTACGTCACACAAGGGAAGAGGGGGTTTCACAAGTGTGACCACCTGTGACAAGGACGGGAGGGGGCGTCAAAAAACCATAAAAAATGAGTGACGTAATTTAGAGATGGCCCCTAAGGGTGCTGTTTTCTTAATGTAAGAAGTTGGTACAATCAACTACACGACTTAGGACTATCACAACAAAAGTAAGTAACTACCCATCCGCTGAGGTATAAACAAACCCTCATCATCATCTGCCTTGTCTTTTCCCTACATTTATATTGAGGCCGGCTTCCAGTCTAACCGGATGCTGAATACCAGTTTTTTTTTTAAACTTTGCCCCACACTAGGAATTCCTCCTGTATTGTGGGTGCGTTTACAAACATTTAAAATCACATACACAAACTGCCAGACCCGGAACAAGTACTTGTTGGTCATACAAATATTTGTTCCGTGCGGGAATCGAACCCGCGACACGCAGCGCAGCAGTCAATCGCTTAACCACTGCGCCAAACGTGCCGTCTGATTGTTGTTGTCGTAGATTAGTAGTAGATTTGTATCAATTTACATGCGAACCCACTGCTTCACGCACCGATGGGATCAGCGTCAGGTTCAGTAGTCCTAAATCCAGCTAAAACTCCACTGCACATTTATTTCCACAGGTGCTGGTTAATGTTCTTGTTCGTGTCTTGAAGGGGGTGTAGCACAAAATCACAGAAGGACCATATCGTACCTATGAGAAAAAAGGTTTTATCACGCGGAGCACATTGTTTAGTTCGTGCACGATCAGTTCAAGTCAAAAAACACGAGGACGTGCGGCGCCACTGTCGCCCGTCGTTAACCAATGGAATGGCTTAGCGAGCAGGCACTAAGCATGCCGGCAACGTAATCAAATCAAACCCTTTCTACCACACACAAATGCTTGCGTATTAGTTGGGGATTGAAAGACTACCCAAAATTCCTAAGATTAAATGCGGTAGGTAATACCTATCTTAAAGAGAATGGTACGTACCATGCCGCTCGCCTTAAAAGAATGCAGTATTTCATATGGAGCGACTGCCTATCTGACCTCCACAACTCAGTTGCTGGGTAATACTTCTGATGATCCGTAACGACTGTCAAAAATCCAAGAATGACAGCCGAGACCAATAGCTCAACGTGCTCTCCTAGGCATGGAGGGGTCTAGACACTATTGTTAGTAATACGTACATACTAACAAAAATATTGACCTTAGTTTGAAATAAAGTTTTATTTTTAGTAAATACATACCTACCTACCTATGTTTATACTGGGTGATTTTTTAGTCATCGTTAAAATTTTCCAGGGTGATAGCTAGGACCCGTGAAATTAAACAACTTTCTCCAAGGAACATGGGCCGAAAAATGAAAAATAAAATCAGACCTCCCACACAAAATCGATCAGCTGACTATTGATTGTTCATGGGAGGACCGATTTTTTTTTTCATATTATGACCCATGTTCCTTGGAGAAAGTTTTTCTATTTCACAGGTACTATCACCCTGAATTTAAACGGTGACTAAAAATCACTGTATCATCATCATTTCAGCCGAAAGATGTCCACTGCTGGACATAGGCCTCCCCCAAGGTTCGAAAAGTTCTGGGCGACCGCACTCCGGAAGACGTAAAGTTGGAAGGCCTCCCACAAGGTGGACCGATGACCTTGTGAGGGCCGCAGGAGTCCGCTGGATGCGGGAAGCACTGTGTATACAGAAAAAAAAAACAAAATATTATTAAGTAAACAAAATTAAACAACATATTATTTGCGTCCGTAACACGTTATAACGTGTCACGGACGCAAATAATATTTTGTTCAACAAATAGCCTGACACTGACTTGCAAATTGCAAAAAAGTAAGGAAAACTTTAATTCGCGTGCTATCCTGGCACTTTCCCCTTCACGTCGTCATATCGAACATCGACTAGTCCTTAGATTGCTAATAAATTGCTTCATATGCAAAATGTGTCTGCTCAATAATACATTATTGAGTAGACACATTTTGACAGTACAACAATATTGTTGTACTGTCAAAATGAAACAGATTTTGATTAATCGTGCGTTACGCAATTATGGGGCAGTCCTGAGTTTTTTACACATCCATTTCATTCCCACGACCTTCACCAGGTCATCAGTCCTTGTCTCCTTGTCGGAGGATCCACACTGCGACTTCTGGTACACGTTCGCCACTCCAGAACCTTTCGGCCCCATGAGCCATTCCAGCCACTCCCATTGTCCTTCCTAAAGCAGCTAGTGGTGCCGATTCTGTTGTCACAAAATTCTCTAAACTAAACTAAAAATCACCAAAATTTAGTTTATTCCTGTCAAACGACGATTTCCTATTCTGAAATTGACCAAAGTGACACAACTTAACTACATTTTAGTTTGACAGCACTAAGATTGTACTGAATTATTAATTTAGTGAAGATGGTAATTTTGCTATTCTGAGTTTGCCGTTTTTCACCAAAAATTTTGACTATATTAGTTTTTCTAACTATTTTTAATCGCGATTAAAAAAGTGTGGAATAAAACTAGTGGTCATGAACTAAAATTCACACCAACACTTCGACTTCAGTTGCAAAAACACTTTTGTTTTTCTTTTCTTTTGCTTATATCTCGAAAACGGTGTGTCCTATCGCAAAAATGATGATAATTTCGACCCCCTTTAATAAACCCGTAAGCCCCATAATCTCAACATGTATGTAATATTTTTTTTATTTTCCAAACAAAAAGTGAAAAATTCCATATAAAAAACGTCGAGGCTGCCCCCCTGCGCACGCTTCATTCAACTCTTAAAAAAATCATTGCGTGGGGCACACAAGTACCTACCACGTTGCGAAGCCAAAAGAAAAAAAAATACCACCTGCAGGCTTGGCACGACAACCGTAGAGAAGCGTTTTGTCGACGGAAGACTAGACAAAAATTACGTTTCCGTGTAGACAGTTGTCAGTTTTCACCGAGAAATGTAGACAAGCGATTTCTATCTATTCTACAGTAGAGTAGAAATAGAAAGCGTCATGCTAAGCCTGCAGGAGTCACGATTGTCAAATTCGATTTTAGTTGTGTCAAAATAATTTTTAAGTTTAGAGATTTTATTTTGCAGAATAGCTTTAAGATTCTCATAGCCAAAAGTAAGGAATTTTAGTGATAGTTTAGTTAGTTTAGTTCGGTGTACAACAGAATCGACACCAGTGTATTTGTTTCGGTACTAAACGAGTTAAGTACAACAATTTTCTTACTGTCCCTCGACAAACTTCGTGTTTCGTCTGTCGTCGGATTTCGGATTTCTATCAGTTGCCCTTTGCACTTGGTTCAGACCAGACGCTCTCAATCGACTTGGAAGTATATAGAGTTGTTAATACTCTTTTAACTTAATGTAATTCATATTAAAAATGGGATGAATCCGTGCGTGTATTCGGAAATGCGATGATTCCCGAAGGCCATTAAGAAAATAGTTGTACCTACTGTACAAAATTAATTTTCATCTCGTTTTAACCCCATTCAACTAGAGTCGCATCTCAAAGACATACGGCACAGTTGCATTGTGTGTTTGGAAACAAACAAAATGATACACTTTAATAAATTAGTTTCCGTTTGAGACAACATAACGTTCTGTTTATTTTGATAAACAAATATTTTAGTTTGACCGACGCGGATGTGGAGTTGTGTTGAGTGTTTTAGACAATATTGTTGAATCATTATTATTATATTTCTCCTATGTGAGTGAACTTCGCAGATCATTTCCCAGCAGAGCAACAAAATAATATGAGTTCTATTCGCATGCGGATGAGTTCTCGAGTTCCTTATACTTAGAAAAAATAGCTCAGGCGTTTTGGCCTGAAAAAAGGTCGAATGAAAATTATACTCTACTAAATTCCGTTAGTAGATAATTTTTTCCAAAATTACAATTTCAAAACTGATTTAGACGCACAGTGGAGAGTTCCTAATACTTTTTCGGAAGAGTTCTGAAATAAATAAAAAGGAAAATGTTACTCGCTACAAGAAAAAGAACATAATTTTGTTAAAAGAGGCGCCTGGTAAATTTGTAGCTTTTCGTAGATTCTATGGACTAAATTTAGAAGCAGCCAAGACACCGGAAACAGAAAAAATAACTAAATAAATGCAGTTGCCTCTAAAAATTATCAGCAGAGCCTTGTGAAAAAGTTAGATTACAAGAAATCTAGATTTCATTGAGTGATTAAGTTGGTATGATAAAAAAAAAAGTTTGAGTAAAATTGAGGAGCTGAAACTCCACGTTTCATGTTACAACTATAATAGAACTATACTAAAACAGGCAAAAGTAACCCAGAACTCTGACATAGGTATCAGCAGAGCGTGGCTAAAGATTTAGAAAGTTAAAATCAGGATTAAAATCAGTGGCTTCGAAAGATGGATCAAAAAATAAATATATTGTAGCTCTCAGGAGCGGAAACTCCATGGTTTCTTATACTGCTAAAATAGCTATCCAAAAAAATACAAAAGTATCCCAGAACTTCAACTCAGGCAAAGGCTTTGGGAAAGAGACATCCTGAGCCTGAACCATTGAAACAGATACCAAAATATTTACTCCACAATCAAATTGCACGTACAAAGACAAAAATTCATTAGCAGGAGACCAGTGGTGGCCCATTAATCTAAATTATCAAATTAATGAAAAATATCTTTATAAAAATTAAAATTTCGGATTTACGTGTTCAAATAAGCAAATCAAAGCACTCGCTTTGTAAGTGGCACTACAAATTTGCATCCACAGGCTCATTTGAAATTTTAATTATGGTCCATTTGTTTACATTATCATCGGATATTGTTTGAATAGAATATACTTATACTTACTTGATTGATTATACGTAAATAAATGTTAGCCTTACGGTGCGACTTAGTCTTGTTGACCAAGCTCCATAAATAAAGGTAAAAAAAGTAAATGTTTGCACCATAAGTTATCATAATGTGGTTTATTTTAACAAAATTTATATATTGTTGTTTATAAATATCGAATTTTGATAATACTTTATAAAGGATAAGTTTTATGAAATTTTTCGTCGGTTACCTATACAAAAAAAAATCAGCCATTCCATACATTTTGACCGCGTAGGTATTGCACTTTTCTATGAAATAGCTGATTTTTTTTGTATAACCTACGAAAAATTTCTGCGCTGGGGTCTAGAAGTGACAGTTTGCGCACTGGATAAAAACTTATCCTGTATAAATAAGCAATTAAATTGTTATGATGTGTACACTTAGTACAAACATCACGAGGCAGTTACGTAAAGCGAGAAGGTACATTCGAAATGAAATGTAAATAATTACTGTACATAATGAGTGTGTGATTAATTGCCAAATAAATCATTTGTCGCTACGTATGAAGCGACTGATGAAATTTCCGGCTTATTAGTCAATTCGCACGAAAAACTCGCCCGAATCGGGCGAATCACCAGTAAGTAAATAAGTAAGTAATCGGTTATTTATCAAAAGACTTAGCCTAGATAACATCAGAGATTTTTTAGTGAGAGAATATGGCAAATACAGATGAGTAAGACCCCTGCCCTTCAAACTGGGAGAATTCTGTATCTTGAAGGACAGTGTATTTTGGTAGGATTGACACATTTTACCAATTTTTTCATAATTGCGTAACAATACTGATGATTACATACATAAATCTATTGATGGGCTTAAAATATAATAGTGAGGAGTGATTGTGTGTGTGGTTGTGTAGTTAGACTGGTCTGTTGTTGTTTGTATGTACCCTGTGGTATTTACAAATATACTTGTAAAAATATCAATATCAATTGACTATTTATTAGTGATTGTCATGGAAATCATGTCACTTGGTTCAAATAGGTTCATTTTATATAAGTAGATTATTTTATATATTGTGAATGAGAGAACGTAAGCCTTACAGACTAGATTTATAGACGATTTTCTATTCTGTATTTTCATTCCTCTAAGTACCTCGTACTTATTGACAGGCCTGCACTGTCCTCCTATCTATACCTATTATCACTGTAATTTGAAAACTTATTTTTAAATGAGTAACCGTGGAGTTTCTTGCCGGCTCTTCTCCATAGGAAGCGACAAATTGGAACCGTCCACCTAGCTTCTGACGTTTTATAAGTGCCCATGCAGGTTTATGTGAAATAAAATATTTTGATTTTGATCTGTCAAGAAAATGAAAGTTATTAAGGTATTTTAGATGTTAATTCGTAGAATGGATGAGTTCTTCCGTATCAGAATAGTTCAGGTTTAAGAGGAAAGTTAACAATTTTCTTTGCACTTTTAAATAATTCCTATATAATGTTCTAAAGGCGATTCGCACTAAGTTAATTTATTTGGGGCAAATCGACAACTCCAGAAACACGTATTAGGCAAATGACACGTTTTGAAGTTTATGCAATAAAGTTATGAAAAAAAGGTAAAAAAAAGCCAATTGCCTAGTTGGATTCGCCCGAATCGGGCGAGTAAATTTGTGGGAATTGACTAATAAGTCACACAGATGTTACTTTTAAATTAAATAATCTGTCTCATTCAGTCACTGCGGGGTGCCAACTGAAAACCAGCGCTGCGTGTCTGACGCCCAGCAAATGCTGAGATGGTAACCCTTTCGGTATGGGCACGCTCAGCACAATTTTACTGAAATTTTATTGTTATGTTTATTGTTCTCTTTTCTTTTTTTTAATGTTTGTTGCTGTTGTGTTGTGTCTGTGTCGAATAAATGTTTTCTATTCTATTCTATTCATTTAGACACTTTTGGTTGCGTTTTGTTGGTCCCGGCTGTTTTTCACAGATCATTGACATGCCAATAGTTAAAGTAGTCAGTAGCCTGGAATCCTGACAATCGGTCTTAACAAAGGATATCATGTTACACAGTCACTGAGCTGTGGAGGTCAGATACGCTGTCGCTTTATTAAAAATACTGGTATACGGGTGCATCCGGTTAGACTGGAGGCCGACCCCAAAATGGTTGAGAAAAGTATAAATAAGCAAATGTTATAAATGTTATAGTCATACTAAGTTATATCAAAATCTTACGCTAAGTAAAAGATATTGCAATCAAGTTAACGCGCTTACTTATAGTTCAGGAGTTCGCCATGTTTATAGGCAAGGAGTTCACGACGCAAGTTTAATAATATTTGCTAGCATTTACGACGAGTCAAGTTAATCATAACTTAACCAGGAATCCTACTTGTTTTTCGCATTGAGATGGTGCAGCTTCTGTATATTGCTTAGGTATTTATGATGTAACTTAGTAGGTACTTACGTGATGTCGTGCGATTCCGTGTTTCTTTCTATGTCTTCTTCTAGTAAATCAATACAAATAAATATTTGTGTGTACTAAGATAGACATTGTGAACACTAACATCAGTATCATCATTTCAGCCAAAAGACGTCCACTGCTGGACATAAGCCTCCCCCAAGCTCCTCCACTTCGACCGGTCTTGTGCTTCCCACATCCAGCGGATTCCTGCGGCCTACACAAGGTCATCGGTTCACTTTGTGGGAGGTCTTCCAACGCTACGTGTTCCGGTATGCGGTCGCCACTCCAGAACCTTTCGGCACCATCGGCCATCTGTTCTGCAAGCAATGTGCCCTGCCCACTGCCACTTTAGTTTGGCAATTCTTCGGGTTATGTCGGTTGCCTTGGTTCTCCTACGGATCTCTTCATTCCTTATTCGATCGATTCGATTATGTGACTTTTAGCCTTCTGATAAAGCCCATTGTGAGCGACCACGTTTCTGTGCCATAGGTCATCACTTGCAACACACACTGGTCAAAGACTTTCGTCTTGACACACTTCTTTATATTGGGACGAGAAGATATTGCAAAAAACACTTTGGATAAATCTGTAAAGGTTTCATAAATGTAATTGAAATAAATAAAAGCACAAATTCCATAACCGAATTGTTAACCAAAGTGTTATAAAATCCAAAATCAAGAAGAAAAATCGATCCATAAATTCGGAATGATGAATACCTATCCGTTTACATTATGATGGATAACGTTCACAACAAAAATTATAACAGAACCGAAGTCGAACGCCATCTTTCGGAAGAAGGGGATGATGAATAGGGTGTCAGATATGCAAACAAAATGCAGCCAATCAATTAACTTCCTCCTAACGCTTATTAAAGAAACTTGAGGATTTTCAATAGAATTTATATTTACAACCACATCGCAGGGAAAGTAGCAGAAGGTTCACGTTGGTTAATTTATTTATTTTTTGGATGTATGCCGTCTCTCCACTAGTCCAATGCTTACTCTAGGATGCATATCTGGTATGGCTCGCAATCCTTTCCTGTCCTAAGGGCACGTCTTCCCTATCATTACAGCGTCCCCCGGTGTATTCCTCGAGTTTCATGTTGCTGCAGAGGCCATTGCTTAACTAGTTAAGCAATGGCCTCTGCAGCAACATGAAACACGAGGCCTCAGGGCTAGGGCAAATCTTGGGGCTCATTCACCTTTAAGTGCATGGACCTATATGCAAGGCTGAGTTATTTCCCTATATTACTGAGTTTATTTCCCAATTCAGGAGCTAAATTTTTAACATTTATGACAAGAAACAATAGAACTAATCAGGGGCCCTGTTTATTACCTATTTGCAACGTCCTTAGCAGCGTAGCGACTTAGCACCGCACCTCGTAGCGCCGCGTAGGCGGAACTGTAGGCAATCCAGCCATGAGTGATTCGTAGAACCAATTATTTTAGTAGAATTATAAAAAAACATACCTCTAATTTAAAAAAAACGGCTGTCACTTTCCATGACCGATGGGCTGAATTTTACCTTGGCCAGAGGCTAAGCATTGCCATATAACGTGGTAATGCCGCCTGTCTCCTGGGAACATTACCAGTCGACAGCGATGAGGATGTTTACGACGCTATTATTAATTTGTGAATAGGTTCAGTTTAGTAAGGATATAAGGTTTTTCAATTAATAAATATCCTTATTTCTTAAAATATTTTAAAAGTTAAGAGTTACCCGTTTCGTATTTTTTTTTAGATTTTGCGTTTGGACCTCATTCTTACCAAATCAGCGATTGACAATGACATCATCTGGTGGTTTTCCAGACGTTTACGTAAAAATGCATATTTGGCAATTTTAGAAAAACAATTATAAGTGAATTCAGGGAATTTATATATATTCACTGCCAGTTCTAGTATTTTTAAAATAAAACCCCAACGCTGAATCCAACGCATTCATTTATAACGCAGCTAACTGTTCCGGAATGATTCAAAAATTTAATCCTGGATCAAATAAAAAAACTCAGCGGGACAATTTCAGCGTCTATATATTCACATATATATACATTGGCATAGTTCAGCAATGCAGGTTTTATAGTCAGCGAAATTACCTGCTGAAAATAGTTTTGTACCACGAATTGTATTAATCAAATTTCCTAGTATTGTATAATAGTAACTGTGTGCACCCCCACGTACGAAACCAGTATATTGTATCTTTTTAGTACAGACGCCAGTTCATCAAGCTACCCCAATCTGTCAAATTTCTTTGATAGATTTTCATCTTTATTACTTACATATTGTTACGCGCTAAAGCTAAAGTAATTAGTTACCACTAGCGCCATCTGGTATCGACTAGCAGAATTCATTGAGTCAAGATCTATCTAGAAATTTCGATACCAGAATCTTCTAGAATTATCAACACCTGTTCAGTCGGGGCCGGTATATGTACTCGAACATTCTAGATGCTTCGTTTCTCGAATGTTCTTAGGGCCCTATAAAAGGCAGGAACGGAGCAAGACCCAGTAGTATTGAACAAGTGATACAGGCGAGAACATCGTAAGCGATCTTCAAGTGCTATTTAGAGTGATCAGTAGTGAAATTGTGTTTTGTAATTTGTGTGTCTAAAGTGTCAATTTTGGTAATTTTTATTGGCAGTTTTTAATTGTCACGAACCCGAAGCTTGTAACAATATGCTTAAGGTTCATGTTAAATTGGCAAAATTTTACAGTTTGAGGTAGGTAGCTTGATGTGCTGGCGTCTGTACATATCACATTACAATCAGACTACAATATTCCCACTACTGAGACATAGGCCTCCTCTCTGTAAGGGCCATAATCCATCACGCGGGCCGAGAGCGGGTTGGACGTATGCCACTTTATCCTAAACCTTATGATCACTTAATACTCTTAGAATGTATTGCTCAGGTTTTTTTTTTGTTCGTCACTTTATGTCCTTTAGGTGTCCCTATATTCAATGTGTCTTCACATAGCCAGCAACGTACGATCAAGACGCTACAAACGATACCTCATTTGTGACATTATGATAAGGAGTTTAGAAGTTATGAGGGAACAGATGATGAACAAACACACACACATACCGGTAAAAATCATAACCCTCCTTTTTGCTTCGCGGGACGGGTGCATGTCTGGCAAATAAATGAACCACACCTCCATGCATATCTCACACAGCAGTGGCATTCCACCTTTATTACAATTTTGCTTACTTTTCAAAACTATAGGTATAGTTAAGAATAGGCACAACCTTTGATCCGAAAAAAGAAGTCTTCAGTGGATCTCAACTTATAACAAACAATGCATGTCATAAGTTTTTTGGCTGTCAATGTCAATTATTATCTAGCAGAAGTCACTATAATTGCCACACACTACGAAAAATCGATCGTAGCTTTAGTCACGTTTGGTACAGTGAACGACTCAACAAGAGGCTCTTTGGTACTGGCTTCTGTTTTCTATTTAAATGCTGGATTATAAGGTGTAACAGACTTAATGCAAGTCTTGAGAAAGTGGTTTGTTTCTAATTGACTACTGAACCTATTTCAGTAACTTTTAGTATGGGTATTTTTTTTCAAAATATGTAATTTGTCATACCTACCGCCGGTTGAGCCAAAGAAAATTTAATCTTATTTCAAGGCAATAAGACTCAAGGCGTTTAATCGAACCAAATCGCGTTGTACCACGGCATTTCATCAATAAACAAAAGGACTGGTGGAAATATTTAATAGTACTTTAATAGGACGCTGATACAAATGCTCTCCATTTATGTATCTGCTGACCAGCGGAGCTCGAGAGGGAGTAGTTATGTGCTATTAGGGTGTTGTGCGTATAATTCCAGTAAACGATTTAATTATAAACAATTTACTACAATTTCATCTTACGTTAATTTGGCTGATTGATATATGGGACAAGAATGGAAGGTTTCGCTAGGTGGTTGCTGTGCATCCAGACGTACGAGTTCGATAATAGTCATTATCGTACCAATATTGTTCTCAGAAGTTGAGGGGCTTATGGCTAAGGAATAACAGCCGCACGGGTCGATTGATCAGGTAAAGTTACCCTTGCCGCGGTTGGTCCGTGTATGGGTGACCATCTTTACATACCAAGACCACACCGCGCTTCGGAAAGCACGTTACGCCGTTGGTTCCGGCTATTATTCGTGGATTTTTGACAGTCGTTACGGGTCGTCAGAAGCCCGAAAGTCTGACAATCAGTCTTACCAACGGGTATCGTGTTACCCAGTTACTAGGTTGTGGAGGTCAGATAGGTAACCGGATGCAGCTGAATACCAGGATTTTACATGGAGCGACTGCCTATCTGACCTCCAACACCCAGCTTCTGGGTAATACGATAAGTACCCTTCGGGAAGACTGGTTGTCAGACTTTCGGGCTTATGTCAACCTGTAACGACGGTCTAAGATCCACAAATTACAAATCAAAACAAATCAAATCAAAAGTCATTTATTCAAATTAGGCTGAGAATCAGCACTTTTCGAACGTCTTAATACATAAGACAGTCCCCCCAAAAACGCCCACCTGTCACCACTTCCTAGTGCTTTAGCTGGGAAGAAGAAGTAGCGGAACAAACTGCCCAGCAGCACAGCTGTCTGTTTAGTCGGATAATCTGGATTCTATGCTTACATAGACAAAGTAGGTACTATAAACATTACGAGACACAGAACATTAATTAAATAATTAGTCATAGGTACTTACATATGTCAGCCAGCCATGCCAATATACCAACAAATAAAATGAATACTTAACTCGAGCACAAAGAACAAAAATGTAAATAAAGCATAATACCAAAATAAGAGCCTCCTGGTATTAAGGGCGCGATAGCTTACATAATATGTAAGCTATCGCTCCCTGTTGCATAGTATGCAATGCAATGTTCACGTAGCTGTTACTACCCGAGTTACAACTCGAGGCCACAAATGATAAACTAGGACCAACGACGTAAAATAAATAAACGGATAGGTAATTATTAGTAGCAATAACAAAAGACAGCCGTGACCAACAGATTAACGTATTTCCCGAGGCACGGAGGGGTGGGTCTTGCTATCGCTCCATTAAAAATATCGACATCACTATGATCACTATAATGGAATGCTAATTCACAACACAGGTAGGTTACATTACAACGTGTGTTCATCAGCCCCTACCTACTCCCTACATCTATCTGCAAACTGTAACAATGTTTATTAACAAAGTTGCTGGCATATTCACCGGCATTTCGCGATTCATTAGCATATTATGTGGCTATGGCATCCAATGCGATGGATATGCGATTAATTACCTTCTAATTATTTCCACCGCTGTTAGTTTGAACAATGCCAAATTGCCAATGTGTAATTTGACGTCATTTTGTAATTTGAAGTTTCTTATCGCACATAAGCCCATGATAATAAATAACTACTAGCAAAAAAAAAAAGGGAAAATAGAAAATTCCGAATAAAACTCTGTGATTTTTGGAAGGTTTCGGTGAAAAATGGTCGTATTGAAACTCAAAAAAAAAAACATTTTAAGGTTTTTAAGATTCAAATTTTCAGACTTTTTGCCTTAAATTTTTTGACGAGTTTTTGGAATATGGTAGAAAAAAGCAGCACCAATACCAGTCAATTTTTTAAAGTAGTCTGCGAGAAAAAAAATTGGGTCCTTCTGGTCTAGATGGATTGTTTCAAAGGAAAAAACTCGTCAAACTACGTAACAAAAGCGTTATGTTCACACGGCTACACATCAAGCTATTCTGTTCCAGTTTACACTGATCTCGCACTGTACGGAAATCCTATACAATGCGAGATCAGCTTATACTGGAAATGTATACCTTGATGTGTAGCCGTGTGTTCAAAAACTATCATAAGTACTAGATTAAGATTTGGGTCTTCGCAACTACTGATCTGTTTCCAAAAATTATTTCAGTAATGGGAAGATACATTTTTTCCGAGTATCATGGAATTTTATGTTAAACAATTATTTCCAAAAAAAACAAACGACTTCCGAAAAACCACTAAAAAGTGAAAAATAAATTTAATTTCGGAAGTTTTTGGTTATGGTATTTTAGTTTTTTGTCACCAACTTCCGAAATTAAAAAGTAAAAAGCCATTAAAAAAAACACTGTTGTCATATGGGATACCTATGATCTTTTTTTTAAATGTTACAACGAATGTCTACAAATAGGTACCTAACCCCTGGCTGCTATTTGACTTTGAAAGTACCAAAAATTTTATTTTTGGTAACAATATTTTGGGTTTAAAGATGCAAACAGTTATTGCCCATGGTCTAATAAATGGACCTCATAATGATTATTAAAATATAATCAAAGTAAGATTTTTAGTATTTTCACACTTAAATAGCAGCGGAAGGGCAATTATATTATGCTCTTGCTGTATTGGTAAAAATGTTGAAGGTGTTATTTTCCACAAGCAAACCGTTTTATTTTCTGACATTATTTTTGGGTACAATATGTTCGAAACCTGAATGATGTCAGTTTACGCGGACGAATTCGCGGGCAAAAGCTAGGTTTAAATCGTTTTATACAGTTAAATACCTAAGTATACAGTTATAATTAGGATAGGATAGGATGGAATATGAATTTAGCGAATAGGATTATAGGATTCTGGTTAAGATGATATCACGTATAAAAAAATTACGTTGAAAAAGTCAGGTGTCCATAAATTAAGTAGATCCATCAACAATAAAATAGAATTACGTAGAGTACAAGGCAGTCGTAAGGGCGAGCCGAAACAAATGGCTCGTGTCTAATGAGCGCCGCCCAATTTTCCGCTACATGTAAAATCTCGGGATACCTAATTCCACAGACACCCTTTTCTTTGCATTTTTATATAAAAGTCAGCAACGCAAAAAAGGTGTATGTTTCACTTTCATTAAATTTCTGTACAAATAATAAATAAAAAGCCACTTTACTTCATGCAATCGTAGCAACACTGGGATAGTAAGGAAACAGGCAAGTTTACATTCAGCTTATTTCATGTTTTCGGATGAGGAACGTTATCCTAGCATCCTACTATATAATAGGTATCATAAATAAGAGAGTTTGTATGATTACATGTTTGTAACTTTTTCACGAAAAAGCGGCGGAACGAAAAATATTATAACCTAGATTAACACATCATCATCATCATTTCAGCCGACAGACGTCCACTGCTGGACATAGGCCTCCCCCAGACTCCTCCACTTCGACCGGTCTTGTGCTTCCCACATCCAGCGGAGTCCCGCGGCCTTCACAAGGTCATCTTTCCACCTTGTGGAAAGCCTTCCCACTCTACAATATGCCCTGCCCACTGCCACTTAAATTTGGCAATTCTTCGGGCTATGTCAGTTGTCTTGGTTCTCCTGCGGATCTCTTCATTTCTGATTCGATCGCGTAGGGAAACTCCGAGCATAGCACTCTCCATTGCCGTTTGGGTGACTTTAAGCCTTCTGATAAGGCCCATTGTGTACCATACCACGTTTCTGTACCATAGGTATATAACACATAAAATACTTTTTATCCCGGTAGTACGTTCCCGAGGGATAATTTACGACCTCCACTTTTTGAATATAGTAAGTAATAATCGATCGATGTTTTCGAATCAAATTTTATTGGGTAAATAAACTGTTAGTTTTCTGTCAATTTTTAACTGACTTCAAAAAGAAGGAGGTTATACATTCGACATGTTTATATATATATATATTTTTATGTATGCTCGGGCATAACTCCGTCATTTATTTATTTTTGTTCGATAGGGGTTTATTCCGAAATGGTCCCATTCTAATTTAATTTAGATCTGATGATGCGTTTCGGAGACAGACAACGGAACTCTTCAAAAAATTACAGCAAATCAACTGCGATTGCTGCTCTCGCATAAATATGCGATGACGACGGGTGATGAAATTTCGAATTGGCGTGGGGTAAGATAAAAACTTAAAAAAAAAAAAACAGCCGGCTTCTGGAAAAACACTACAAAGTGAAAAATAACTTTTATTTCGGAAGGCGGAGGCAAAAAAATTAAATACATATCCAAAGTCACCGATTTCCGTAATTAAAATTATTTTTCACTTTGTAGTGTTTTTCCGGAAGTCGGTTATTTTTTTTCCAATAACATTCATCGGTTTTTTGCTAAAATTCAACTAAGTACATCCGATGACCGTATACTCAATAGCATTAGACAGAAGTTAAAAAAGGTTCTTTTTAATGTACACTTCGAAACTAAATTATATTAAACGTGTTGCAGCTACGATTAATGCCAAATTTATTATAATTTATTTAAATATTAGCTGTCACTCTTTATTGTAATCATGCGTAATTATTTATCTTATGAAATTATGTGGCTTTCATTTGTATAATTATTTCATTTCAATTAAAGTGTAAAAAATAAGCAGGAGTGAACAATACCGAGTGACTAAATTAGCTGATGACGACGAAGTTTTACCAACTTACTGTGGGTTGTAAGATGTTATTTAAAATAAAGTATTGTAAAAAAAAAAAACCTTTAATCTTAATTCGATTTAAATCATCATGTCATTGTTTGTTTCATTCATTCGTTTTGTTGTAGGTTTGTAAAGTGTGATGAAGATGTTATTATAAATAGAACATTATTTAAAATAATATTAATTTTACTTCGCTTATCTCAGTATTTAGTACTGTCTTAAATCTACCTAAAAAAGTTATAACTTAACTTTGAAATGAAATGGTTTTGCACTTGTCTTCTGCTTCTACGAGCCTCTTTTTTCTAAAGCTATAAAAAATTTTGGTGCCACTAATGGTAGGGGTCTCTCTCATTATGCTTGCTTGCCAAGTGTCACTTGTTTCTCATTTCTACTGTACTGCACGTTTTTCAACCTGTATTCAATAAAGTTACGCTGAAGCTCATGCTTTGTTTGAACGTCGCGTCGTGTCGTAGTGATTTGAGTATACATGTCAACTAGACTATATTGTGAACAGTCCCTACAGAGCTATAAATTGATAGACATTTCTGCGGGTTTACTGGTTTAACGCAGCTTGCAACTGCTATAGTGCGGTGGTGGCGCAGTGGTAAGGCGCTTTACTTTGTGTTACTAATTATTTTACAAAAGATTTAAAAAAAAATACATAAAATATGTGCTCACTCGCATTAAGCCCCGTTTGAAGACATCTATACTATAACATTATTAAGAGGAAAGATTTGATTGTTTGTTTGCATTGAATAGGCTCCGAAACTACTGAACTACTATTTTATGCCCGTATTCCCACTGGAATGGGAACTACGCAGGTGAAACCGCGGAGCGCTGCTAGTGTTTAATAAAACAATATCAATCTACCTAGCCTTTTCTTAACGATGTTGAAATCGGCTTCCGCAGTCTAACCGGATGCAGCTGAATACCAGTATTTTACATGGAGTGACCAAGCCTATCTGACCTCCACAACCCAGTTACCTACTGGGTAATGGTAAGACTGGTTGTCAGACTTTCCGTAACTACTGTCAAAGATTTATAGATGACAGCCGAGACCAACAGCTGAATGCGCTTTTCGAGGCACGAAGGGGCTTCGATTTGTAATAGACGGTCTCCCATCCACGAACCGACCACGGCAAGCGTAGTTAACATTATTAGCTACCCATCACCATCATTTTAGCCGAAAGACGTCCACTGCTGGACATAGGCCTCCTCTAAGCACCGCCATTTCAACCGGTTCTGTGCTTTTCGCATCCATCGTATTCCTGCGGCCTTCACCAGGTCATTGATCCATCTTGTGGGAGGTCTTTTAACCCTACGTCTTCCAGTATGCGGTCGCCACTCCAGAACCTTCCAGCCCCGTCTGCCAACTGTTCTGCGAGCAATGTGCCTAGCCCAATGCCACTTAACTTTTGCAATTGTTCGGGCTATTTCGGTTACCTTGGTTCTCCTGCGGATCTCTTCATTTCTGATTCGATCGCATAGGGAAACTCCAAGCAAAGCCCTCTCCATTCCCCTTTGGGTGACTTTTAGCCTACAGATATAGATAAACCTAGATAACGCAAGTATCACGATCTGTATGAAAACCAAGCGTGCCATTGTTTGACTAACTACTATGACGTCACAAGCACTTAGTGATGGGGAAAACCAAATCGATTCAAAGACGCCGCCGAGTGTGGCACCGGATTCAGCATTCTGTATAATACAATTTCTTATGAGGCCCATTTAGCTACCCATGCGACTATTATTATTTAGCCACCAACCCCTCACATATTTAAGTACCTACTTATAAATTGGCTTCCTACTCTGTCGTTTTAATGCTCTGTGGTCGATGGACGTGTTTTACCTTTGTGGGAATAATGGCAATGGAATATTTTATGCAAGTCTGTGTTAGAGGTGGGAATGTACTTGTTGTTGACATCACTAATTTTGAGTGTGTCTAAGTTTACCATTCGTCCGGATTTATTAGGACATGTCTGGCTTTTTAGCCCTCCATCAGGACTTTGTCCGGCTAAAAATTTTATTTTATTTTTATTGAATACGTAATTTAAAATGGCCTAAGAAAATGGCCTGCAGATCTGGTAACGTCTTGTGGCGGGTGGTTGAGCTCCTTAAGATAGGGTTGAGCTCCACGGTGACTGATATGCCGTCTGTTGGAACAGGTCAGATCAAAGCTGCAATGGCTCTTTCTTCAAAAGGCCCTTCCAGACATGGCCCTACATTGTTAGACATAAAATTCAAACAATATACGTGAGTAGGTAATGTTTAGAATTTACAAAAAATAGGTTCCGACGAATTGAGAACCACCTCATTTTTGAAGTCGGTTAAAAAGAAACCATGTCCTCTGAGCTTGTTTCGGCATTTCTTTTCTGGGAACAGTCAGCTACAAAATGCCGGCGCAATCTAGTTACGTGTAAAGGTGTTATAAAAGATTTTTATATTAGACTACACGGACCCACTGCTGAGCAAAAGCTTCCCTCAAATCCTACCAGGCATCCTTTTCCAGGGCCACATCGATCCAACCCTTGTGATACGCGTCGAGGTCGTGTCGCCACCTCATCTTGCGCCGGCCTCGGCGGCGCCGTCGATCCTCAGGCCTCCACTGTGTGGAGACTACGCCCAGTCCCATAGAAGATATAGGTACAAAATAATGTTTCAATATTAACTGTACCGCTTTTTAAGATCTCTAGCTTTATGGCAGGACTATCGAATTTGTGTGTGTAGCGAAGTGGTTACCCTAGTTGGGTCTTTTTTATCCTGTATTCAGTTAAGTAAGCCTTAGAACTATTATACCAAACGAGTGAAAGCACATTTTATCCACACTCTATCAAATTATGTTTCTATGAACAGGACTAGAATAGACGCTAGGGCCAAAAGATTCTGGACTGGAGACCGCGCACCGGAAGACGTATCGTTGGAAAGTCTCCCACGGGATCATACTACCGAGATAAAAAGTATTTAATATGTTAATCCAGGTTATAAACTATCTGTATGCCAAATTTCATCCGAATCCGTTCAGTCGTTTTTGCGTGATTGAGTAACAAACATCCAAACATCTAAACATACAAATTTTCACATTTATAAAATTAGTACGATGACAGTGATATTTCAAGATCTACATTCATTGAAGCTACCGTTGGCAGCCCGTAATTTGATGCTACATGACGTCTTTTATTTTTTTTATTTCTTTGGGACAAGAAACAATTGCGTAATAATGCTTAACTTAACTACTACATAGATTAAAGTACATTTAGGTAATAACGCAACCAGCACCGTTATCCACAAAATAATACAAAAAGTGCTCACTCAAAAAGTGCTGAACGCGCCTAAAGAAGTTTTCACTTCAAAAATCGAAGGCTGCATGTGACATCTACCAAACTGGACAGGGCCCGCATGGTACAGGCCCGCGAGGCACACCTCACAAAGAGAAGGCCTTAGTCCCAGCAACACGAGCATTGTAGGTTAATTGTGAACCAAAGAGTCATATCGCAACGGATCGCGCGGTTATAGTGACTCGATTAAATAATAGCCAGTGAATTTAACGCCCTTGTAATTGTCATCCGTCCAGTCTGGCGTAAATATTGAAATACTATTCCAATAATCAGTATAAAATTATTAGTCTGTCAGCATAATTTGATAGATCGGAAAAGTAATCAATGTAATTGACTGACATTTTGGGCTCTTAGGTATAAAACCGATGACAATTAGGCTTTGATTGTAACTGGTACGAAAGAAATTAAGTTTAATGAAAACGTGACGACGAAAGTAGTAATCCTACCGTCCTATCCTACCTATCCCTAGTTCCCTACTAATAAAGTAATTCTGTCCGTCTGTTACGCGTTCACGCCTAAACCGCTGAACCGATCGTCATGAAATTTGGCAGAGATATAGCCTGGGATATGGAGAAAGACATAAGCTACTTTTTTACGTGATAATCGACATCCAAGCGGGCGGAGCGGCGGGCAAAAGTTGTTACTCAATCACGCAAAAACGGCTGAAAGGATTTGAATAAAATTTGGCACACAGATAGTATAAAACCTGGATTAACAAATAGGACAATTTTTATCCCATAAGTGCGTTCCCGCGGGAGTATTTTCGACCTCCTCCTGGAGGTCGGAAATTGCATTTGCCGGGGCTTTGCCCTCCTGGGCAAAGCCCCGGCAAATGCTAGGATGTATAAATGATCGCCCCTATAACACGGGACTTAAACATAACTGGCGAAATGTGGGTATGCAGTACACCTCTACGGTAGAGGTGTACTGCATACCCACGTTTCGCCAGTTATCTCTTTGGGGTTGGGTAGAGGCTCTACCCAACCCCAAAGAGAATACAAGTATGATGTTCTATAATAATTTTAATTATACATATTTTAACATTAAATTATTGTTTTACATTATTCATTAAAAATCCTTATTCTATACTGCAAGTATCTTATGCAAACACAATCAAATAGGTAATATAGAAAAGTAATAAATTGTTATTATGGTTAAACAAAAATCAATATACATAATTATAGTCACATACAGACTTTCCATTTGTTTATGGCAACTAGGAATCAGCAAGAGATGCCGTAGGTTTCCACAAGTTTTGCCTTAGACTTTGTAGCGGCTTCTATCCACACTGTTGAATACTCGTTGTCTACCATGATCTTCAGCTTGTTGCACCACTCCTTCCTGACTACGTCTTCCTTGAATACAACTGAATTGAAGTGGTTCATTTGCTTTGTTAGTATATCGGACGCTCTTTGTAGTTTTGTTTTACTACCCCATATCTCTGAGTTTTTGTTAAGAGTTTCAGAAAGGATCATATTAGAGAAAAAGAACACGTTCAAAATGTTTGAACTCCCTGTGTGAGCCCTAGGGAGAAGGCAGGCTAGCAAAGGTTGTATAGCAAGTGCCGGGAATTCCGGATATTCAGAGTGTAATCTCATCTGTGCCAGAGTGAGCGGTCCGTCAATGTTGGGATATTTATCGAGAATGACGGCAACCACATCTGGAAAAGATTGTGCAATTCTGAAGAGAGTTATCACTTGATTGTCTCCATTTGCTCTCTGTTTTATGTTCAATTTTCTTGTCAAGACTTGAAGTTGTGCCTGAGACCTATTATTGATTATCTTTTTACCTAAAAACACCATAACCAGGAATTCCAAACTTTTTTGGCTAATCTTTTGCTTAATTTTCTTGCGGAATTCAAGCACATGAAAAGCAGCATAGCCGAAGGTGTCTGACATCCAAGACTTTACATCTCCAATGCTATCAAAAAAGTTAACCAGTTCATCATAGATTTTATCACTGTCAGACGACCCAGACGGTAATCTATTTAAATCCATTTTGGTTGAACTTGCTGATTTTGAAAGTTAGCTCAAGTCCAGTTGCCTATAGGTAGCGCTTGGTTTATACTGGTAAATGTTTGTTACCCACTTACTGCACCGTCTGCATATACTTATTGAACTTAATTCCCGATGTTGCTTGTGATGATCTTTCATGTAACTTTTTGCGGGAAGGCACTCCCTTTCCGACTTGGCTTTCGAACTTATCCTTCTTTGGTAAGCAGCCAGTTATCGCAACTTTCTTGCACTTGTGTACCTTATTTGCACATTTTAATGGTCTCACTAAACACTTCTTGTATCTATCACGAACAAGTTTCTCCTGATCTGTGTACAGCAGGAGGGCATGTCAGAATTTTCCTGACAAAACCCACCCGTGTTCCCTCAACTGCCTGTATGCCAGGGCTACGGTATCTCTTTCAAACAACCCGCACCCCTGGCAAGCATCGGCCCTTGCGGACCCCACCAGTACCAATGCTGACATCTCTTTGAGGCGCGCGTAGAACACAACGCGCCGTCGACCCGGGCTTGGTCCTTACCGGACAGCAAGCTACCCATGACTCGCCATCCGCAAGCCCGCGCTTACGGTGGCCGGGAACCCGCCTGGGATTCCCGACGCCCAGGCGTCTCCAGGGATGACTTAAGTTACACAAAGTAAAGCGCCTTTCTGGGTTCGAACTTACGACCATTCATAACTCGCGGCCGTTACCACTGGAGCACCACTGTTCCGCACCGGTTTATAAGTGCTTAAACGTAATTTGCTCAGAGACCGGAAACACACACTACATAACGTGACATGTGACTGGTAAAAAATCAAAATGGTGACGACGAAATATTCAATAGACAGAAGTGCTCGAAATTTCTACCACTGATGAGACCTATGTGAATATATTATGTAAACAAGGTATAAGGATTACAGAATAGAAGCAAGCCCTGAAAGTAGTTTGTTCATAATTGACTACTGAATCGATTTAAGTAATTTTTAGCGTAGGTTATTTTGTTTTAATATGTATTTTGCCATACCTACGCCATTGAGCCAAAAAAAACAATCTTATTACGAGGCTAAATAATACTCAATTTTAAATACTTAAAGGAATGCTAGGGTCAACACGATTTTCTCAATACATAATAACAGTTAGCTTTAAAAAATGAGGTCTTGCGTTAATTATGTTACACGATGTATTTGTGAACAGTCTATTAAACTAGTCGCTACCATAATTTCAGCCGAAAATCCTCCACTGATGGACATAGGCCACCCTTCACTTGTTAAATATTCCTGGCAAAGGAATCCGGAATGTGAGTAACTTACCTTTCCACTCTTTAATGAACCAGTCATGTAATTAGCATCACGCATAATTAATTAATGTAGGTACCGTAATTTTAGGCACTTTGACACAAATTGCAGACATTTGCCGTTGTCGGGTAAAAATTAGTTCTAACATAGATTTGAATGTTTACGAATTTGTTGTAGCGTTGGTACCTATGTAGGTCATGCGTGTATCGTTTTCCGTAGTCAGCCATTGTCTTTTTAACCGACTTCACAAAAAGAAGGAGGTTCTCGATCCTGTTATATTTTTTAAAGTGTTTGTTACGTCAGTTTAGTTCTCCGTAATCCCCCCCAGTGGGTTCCCGCATTGACGTTGCGGGGGGGCATAGTAGCCGTGGTCCGCTCCCACGGTGAAGCGAAGAGGAACCCCAAGGTGGGGCCGCTCGTCAAGGCTTTTGTCTCCAAGCCGACGACGTAGCGGCTAAAAAGTAGGCTGTGGTGAGGTGCACCGTAACTGAGGCAGGCCGCAATGTCGAATGGGAGGCATCGCGGCTGAGGATTACAGGCTACGGAAGAGGAGGAGTGCCGGTACTTCTGAGTAGCGCTCTTCCCTTCCGTGGCCTGGACGGGGCCGCCACCGTTTGATGGCGGACGCGGTGGGGCCATAGGGGAAGCGGAGTGTCGGTATAGCGTTGGCCGCTCTCCCTATCCCCTGCGGCTGAAAAGTGGTAGGCGGCGGGGTCACTGCGCTGAGTCGTCGCAGGGGGACCAAGGGTGCCAGACACGGGTTTGTCTGAGGCCCTTATGTTACTTGGTTGCTGGGGTGGTCACGGCGTGCCATGTGTACTGGTGCGCGCAACTGGTGGGGTCCGCACGGGCCGATGCCTGCTAGGGGTGCGGGTTGTTCGAATGAGATACCGTCGCCCCTGGCACACAGGCAACTGAGGGAACACGGGTGGGTTTTAGTCAGTAAAAGTCTGACGCGCCCTCCTGCCCAGAGCGGAAATCTCAAAAACAACTGGACCTACGAAGATAAAATTTGGCACTGAGGTAGATTATGGTAGTATTAAGTTAATTAAGGATTTTAGGAAACTCGACCCGTAAAGGCGTGAAATAGGGGTGGAAGTATCTATGAATTTTTTTATTCCTTGGGCCAGAGAAACCTGTTCTAGACAATTTTCAACATTGACGCGGGCGGAGCCACAGGCATCAGCTAGTCTTGTTTATAAACATTGCTAGGTAATATAAAATTCTATTATGAGACATTGGATCCGTAAAGCAGTTATGAAAATAAAATTACTCTCGTTCTTGGCTCGGACGAGCGTTTATTCTTTCTACTTATTGTAAAATGGCTGATAGAGAAAATCTTGTCCTTAAATATTTGAGCTACCCGGCGGGGACCGTAAGATGTTTGTAATGCAATTT
Organism: Antitype chi; assembly: GCA_947359405.1. Lineage (NCBI taxonomy): Eukaryota > Metazoa > Arthropoda > Insecta > Lepidoptera > Noctuidae > Antitype > Antitype chi. The sequence continues at coordinate 17,490,121 of OX375812.1, forward strand.
GTTAAACCTTCTTTCTTATAACTTTAAAAGTTAGGTTGCAAGAGACGTACATTTTGTTTTTTGTTCTAAAAAAAAATTAAGTTTAGATTTCAGTATATTTTTCGTTGTTTTTGGATCGGCTGGGAAACAAAGGTTGGACTGCATGGGATAAATATGAGTAGTAAATAAAAAGCAAAGGGCTTGTGGCTAAGTAATAACAGCTGCACGGGTCGATCGATCAGGTTAAGCTACGCTTGCGTGTCTGCTGGTCCGTGGATGGGTGACCAACTTTACATACGAAAATTTGTTTAATGAGAGTGTAATAATTATATTATGTTTAAAAGAGAATTGAAATTTTAACAATTTTATATTATAATGAAAATGTTTGCATGCCGAATGGTGAAATATGGCAGAACTCTCTATTGTGATACCTACTACTACTTATGTATTACCCATATTTGCAAATAAATTCTATTCTATTCTATTCTAAAAAAAGAAAACCCCTCCGTGCCTCGGAGAGCACGTTAAGCCGTTGGCTGTCATTTGTGCCAAGCCCGAAAGTCTGACAAGCAGCCTTATCAAGGGGTATCGTATTACCCAGTAACTGGGTTGGTGGAGGTCAGATAGGCAGTCGCTCCATGTAGAATAATAGTATTCAGCTGCATCCGGTTAGACTAAAACCCGACCACAACATAGTGGGGAAAAGGCAGGCAGATGATGAATAAAAAAGATTTTGATTGAAAAAATTATCAAAATAATTTTTGATCAAATCAGCGATTCTCAGCTTCATTTTCAATTACCGATTTATTGTTTTCATTTGTATTTAACGGTTTCGAGTAATATTCATAGTCTTGTTTATAAAAAAAACAAATGTGGAAGTGTTTTTCAGATACACCGATTGGGTCCCACTAAACGCACGACACTGTCGCGGCAGGCCGAGACGAAAATGGCGAGACGAGCCTCCTACCGAAAGGACTGGCCAGCGCTAGCAAAAGATAAAATTGAGTGGAGAAGGGAGAGGGGGGAGGCTTTTGTCCAGCAGTGGGAAGGCTCGTTAGATTTAATTTTTTTTCTAAAAACAATTTTACATTATCCACATTCCAAAAAGAATAAATAATAAATAAATAATGAACATTAATTTTTTTAAACTTTGTAAGACTTATCGAGGACCGATGACAAAACAATAATAAAAAAATTAAAAATCAAACTGAAAAATCAAACTTTTGTAGTTAGCAGAAATAAAAAATAAATAACAGTTAATCGACTAAAAAACACGCTTTATAAACCAAACTAAAAATCTAAAAAAAAATTCAAAAAAGCGTGGGGCGCTTGATATTAATTGATTATAAAAATACCTCAAGAAGCACCCCACGCTTTTTGCTGCTAACTACAGAAACGTGATTTTTCATTTTTTTTTTATTGTTAAATTATCATCGGTCCTCGATAAGTCTACAAAGTTTTAATGAAATCTGACCGTTTTAAGTGCATCAAAATCAAGTCCAAAGGAGTCGGTTACAAACAAACAAACAGTTGAAGCTAATAAAAGCGTGTTAATAATGAAAAATTAATGTATTTATTTGGGTTTATGTACGGTCACCAAAAGACATAAATAACCAGGGATATAGTTGAAGTATAGTAAAAAACCGATTAATGTTTTCGAATCAAATTTAATGTAATTAATAGAAAACAAACAGTTCATTTATCAAATTAAATTTCTTTCGAAAACGTCTATCGGTTTCTTACCGGTTGTCTTAACTTCACCGATATCCCTCGAGCCTGGTTACTTATCACTTTTTAACCGGTTTAAAAAAAAGAGGAAGTTCTCAATTCAAGTGTATTATATTTTGTAATGTTTGTTAGCTCAGAACTTTCGACTGGGTTAACCGATTTTGATAATTCTTTTTTTTATTTGAAAGCTGGTGCTTCCCATGTGGTCCCATTCAGATGATGATGCGTTTCGGAGACAGACAACTGAACTCTTCAAAAAATTACAGCAAATCAACCGCGATTGCTGCGATCTCATAAATTATGCATTGTTTTGACCGCAAAGATGATGAAATTTCGAATTGATGTGGGGTAGGTACTATAACTAAAAAGTGAAAAATCAAAACTTTTCCAAAAATAAAACAACCGACTTCCGGAAAAACACTACAAAGCGAAAAATAACTTTAATTTCGGAAGGCGGTGGCAATTTTTTTTAATACATATCCAAAGTCACCGATTTCCGAAATTAAAGTTATTTTTCACTTTGTAGTGTTTTTCCGGAAGTCGGTTGTTTTTTTTTTAAAATGTTTTTATTGATATTGTAATTTGTGTTTCACAAACTGTGTCCGAATAAACGGTATTCTTTATTTCTTTCTTTCTTTTGTTGGCTGTACACTCACAACTTCATACAAAAGAAAACTCCAGTCGAAGGTATTCAAGATGTTCGTGCAAACATCAATGGCTGGTAGAAATAACAGTGACGGAGACAAATTGATTAAACGAAGCTATTTTTGGAGATTTTCTACCTAAAAGGAAAAAATTAACGGTGATTCTTGACTAAACATTTGTGATAATATTTTCGGTCTCAGGTTTTTCTTAGGTCGGTATTTAAGTAGTTATAATCATAGAATACAATATGGTACTTATACCTACAGGGTGTAAAAAGACACAACATATAGCCGGCACCTATTCTTTCCATACATAAAACGAAGTAACGTTGCCCAAAAAGAATTGCTGCTAATCGACTTTTATTTTTTGTATCAAAATTTGTTGTTTGTATATTCGATGGTGCGAAATATAACGCACGCTAAATATTGCGCTCATGGTTGCATGTAACGGTACAGGGATCAAGGTGGTACCTATTTAAATTTGTGTTTTATCCTTCAAAATCTCCGTAACCAGAACGTTCCCAGATATGGTCCAGTACAAAAAAATAAAAATATTGACGGGGAGTAGGTACAAGTGGCTCTCGGCGTTGTTAGGTGTCTTTTTACACCAGATAATTATGAATTTAAAGTCTTTCCAAAAATATACATGCCTCTTCTAGTTGTAAAAAATCGGCCAAGTGTATGTCAGACCACGAACAATAAAGCGTTCTGTGCTGTAGTTGGGATGAATTTATCCCAAGAACAAAAAGTAAGGAGTAAGCATTGTACTTGAAAAATATATATGTAGGTACTACCATCAGTGGCGAAAGCACCATATAACACGATTCCTACCGGCTTCCCTTCGTGGATTCGCATCGGCAACTCTATTCCCTCGCTATTAAATAATGGCACGTCAATAGTGGCTACTATTTAAAAAAAAATAGATAGGCTACAAGTATATAATTCACCCTAACATTCAAACAACAAAAACTGTTATTTTCAGCTTTGTGTAACTCGGCCCCAAATCGTCATAATCGGGAACTAAAAATTCATACAACAGCGATCCCATAATGATATAATTTGAAGTCACGTGGCACCACTTGATATGGACGAGAGCAAGCCGCTGTACAGCGAGTTATGACAGAGACAGAAATAGAAAAATGCGTCAGGAAGAACGAGATGGAGGAATATTGAAAAAAAAAATGGTTTTCAGCTGTTCAAATAATATGGTATTAAATTCTTTACATTCCTATATTAGTTTTAGAATGATAGTAAGTATTATTTATTGATAAGTCAGTAAGTTAAAGCCAACTTCGCTTCGGCTTCTCTCTTAGAAAAATTGACACCTCGCCGCTGACTACCATACTACGATATACATTGCGGTCAATTCTCCAATGTAAGTTAGCAATCACAAAATAATACTTTTTGTGTGATACAACTACAAATTGATGATTTTCAGACTTCTTTATACTTATGATATGAGACCTTGCTTCTTGCATTTTCATAATTCTAGGTCAACGGGATGTACCTATCCTAAATGTTTTGATTTATTTGCGAGTATCAAAATATGTCACATAAATGGCCTTACTTTTTAATTGCGTTGACTTAGAAGCTTGATTGTTTTAAGGCTCCAAGGGACCGTAAACTTAGGTATATTTTGATATTAATTTCAACATGTTATGTCCACGCGTTCCTGAGAAAAAGGGTCTTAACAGACTGACAGACAGACGGACAACGACATGATCCAATAAGGATTGCGCTTCTTCCTTTTGAAGTACGGATCCCTAAAAATAGTGCAATGTATTGAAACAATTTCAACGTAGTAAAGCCGTCTGTTCTGTAAAAATCTTATCGTGAAACTTTAAGTGAAGTGAGCTTGAAGTGAATCACTCCACTGATGATTATAAGGATTGAGACTATTGACAGTTACTTTCACCTACGTTTTTGCGATGAGATTTGCGCCATTTCAATCATGTGGCGCTGATCTTATGAATCACGTCAGCATCAACATTGGCGTCTGTTGTTAGCATGGATTACCTAGCCATTTTCTAACAGTATTTAATTACTCCAGAGTCCATGTTGTTATCAGGCATTGTTTTCATTTTATACCGGTAAACCTTTTCACACGTACCAATTTGTCGGGACCCGAGAGGCGCGCCGTAATAAATGAACCCGTTATATTATTGTCATTTAAATTGAACCACAACGCGGCCCGCCAATTGAGAGTTAATTTACTTTTGTGAAGCCGACGGATTGATTTAACTTTGTTGATGATTTTTGCCGTGGGAATAAGCTGAAGTTAAAACTTGTTCAGTCGGATTTAATAACTATTTTGTTCTGCGAACTGGTAAAGGCTTCTGCAGACCGGCGACGCGACACTTGTAGAACAATGTCCATGCTTTAATTCCTTTTGCGAATTAAACGCCAATCATAAAAATAATAGTTTAAAAAACTAAAAAACACGCTATAAAAACCAAACTAAAAAAGGAGAAAATAATTTAATTCAATTAAAAAGCGTGGGATGCTTGACATTAATTGATTATAAAAATACCTCAAAAAGCACCCCACGCTTTTTAATTGAATTAAATTATTTTCTCCTTTTTTATTTTGGTTTTGAAAGCGTGTTTTTTAGTTTTTTAAACTATTATTTATTTTCTATTTTTTAGTTCTGCTAACTACAAAAACGTGTTTTTTTTCTCATTTTTTTTTTTAATTATTGGATTGTCATCGGTTCTGGACAAGTTTACAAAGTTTCAATGAAATCTGACCGTTTAAAGTGGGTCAAAATCGCGCTCAAAGGAGTCGGTTACATACAAACAAACAAACATACAAGTGAAGCTAATATAAAGCGTGTAAAAATTATCGTTAACGACGCGTGTCTACCTCGTCATCAACTGCCTAGACTTTCCCTAACTATATTGGGGTTGGCAGTAACCGCATGCAGCTGAATACCAGTATTTTACATGGATCGACTGCCTATCTGACCTCCACAGCCCAGTTAATGGGAAACACGGTACCCTTTTTTTTTTTTTGGTTGGGAAGTCATCAAATAGAGCGGGAGCAGGAGGGCGTGTCAGACTTTTACTGAATAAAACCCACCCGTGTTCCCTCAGTTGCCTTGGTGCCAGGGGCCGCGGTATCTCTTTCGAACAACCCGCACCCCTGGCAGGCATCGGCCCTTGCGGACCCCACCAATTGGTGCAGACATCTTTTTGAGGCGCGCGTGGAACACAACGCGCCGTCGACCCGGGCTTGGTCTTTACCAGACAGCGAGCTACCCATTACTCGCCGTCCGCAAGCCTACGCCTACGGTGGCCAGGAATCAGCCTGGGATTCCCGACGCCCAAGGCGTCTCCCGCGGTGGCCACGGCCGTGAGGGCGCATATACTGCCTCTCCCTCACGTGCGCCGCCTCCCTCTTTGCGAGTATTACTGTTTCGCAGAAGGAGGTGACGGCTAACCATGCACTCTCGCTCCGTACCATGGCCTGGACCAGGGCCGGACGCGAGAGATCGCCGCCGCCGATCGCCTCCACGAGGACACGGCGGTGCTCCGCCCTAGCCGGGCAGACCTCCACCGTATGCTCCACCGTGTCCTCAGGGCGATCTTCGCAATGGAAACACCCGGGCGTTTCCTCCCGCCTTATGCGAAACAAGAACCTCCCGAAACAACCGTGTCCGGTGAGGACCTGCGTCAGGCGGAAGGTGAGGACGCCATGCCGCCTCTCCAGCCACTCCTCAAAGAGGTGACTTACCGCCGCTATCGTGGCGTGCCCACACGATACCCCTTTGGTAAGGCTGCTTGTCAGAATTTCGGGCTTCCGATTACCCGTAATGACTGTCAAAGATCCACCAATGACAGCTAGGACCAACGTGCTTACCTATCTTCTAAATAAATTGTCCGAGCATACGAAAAGGAAACCATTTTGGACACTTTCTAATCTAATTATGAAGAAGCTAAAAATAATCATTGAATACACGGTCTGTATGACTTTAAAAGTAGGTTTAAAAAAAAAAACAAATGTATTTTTTCTTTTTTTAAATAGTTGCCGTGAAGTTTTCATGATTCAGAGGAGAGTCGCGTCCTGCTGTCACGTCGCGCTGTTGCTGCCGAACGAAACGAAAACTTTCTCTCATAATTGGCTTCAACATAATGAGTTTGTATGTTTGGGTGTTTAGATTTTTGTTACTCAATCACGCCAAAACGGCTGAACGATTTGGATGAAATTTGGCATACAGATTAATTATAACCTGGTGTACCTTAAATTTTTACTTTTATCCGAGTGGTACGTTCCTGTGGAATAATTTTGGACCTCCACGCCGGCAATGCTGCCCACAAAAGCTAGTACAATAATAAATAAGTAAATTTCATCATTTATTATGCAAAACGAATGTTTACACGCACAATTATTAGTCGAGGATAAATAACCCTGTCCGTGCCGCTTGGTACAAAGTTAATTAACAGTTCAAATATCACGGTGGTTGTGATTTATTCGCGTCCATATCGGGTTAACATTCACGTGACGGACGTCGGGTTGCAGATGGTAACTACGGGTGCTGCTCGTGGTGACTGGTCGTCTTGCTTACGATGGTTTTTGTATTAAGTTTTTATGAATTTTAGCCCAAAGGTCCTAGTTTAACTTTTGTTACTTCAAGTTATAGCTACCTATATTTACATAATGCAGAATTGCATATGTAAGCGGACATGCCCTTTATGCCTGGCGGCTTTTATATTGTAAGTTCTGTTTACGTTTAATTTTTTTGTTTTTTTCTACTTGAGTACCTATTCAATGTTTTGATGGTATATTGGCGTGTGCTAGCTGACATTATGGAAAATTTTATGTTTTTTTTTTGTGTTTCGTAATGTTAATTACCTACTATTGTATAGAATCATGTTCTTATAACTTAACAGACAGCTGTGCTGCTGGGGAGTTTGTTTTTGGGGGACTGTCTTATGATTTTTTTACGTTCAAAAAGAGCTGAATCTCAGCGTAGTTATATAAAAATATGACTTGATTTGATTTAATTTACGAGTAAAAAACCGAATTATATTTTGTTTTTCGTAAGCTTATTACGAAATGTTACGTCATAACGGGTCATCAGAAGCCCGAAAGTCTGACCACCAGTCTTACCAAGGGGTATCGTATTACCCAGTACCTGGGTTGTGGAGGTCAGATAGGCAGTCGCTCCGTGTAAAATACAGTGTTCAGCTGCTTCCGGTTAGTCAGGAAACTGACCCCAACAAAGTTGGGATAAGGCTAGGCAGATGATGATATTTGGCATTTCGTAAGTTTGTTGTGTTGACGTCCAAACCGAGTGGTGTAAACGATTTTTATTTATTTTTAGGTTTCCGTAGTAAAAACGAGCCATCTTTTTATTTCGCCAAGTCCGTAAATATGTCTGTACGCGGGTTAACTCAGAGACCCGGCCTTACTATAATAAATCTGTTATCTGACTTTGTTATGTAGATATACGAGTACAAACTTAGTAATCACGTCTACGAAATTGTGAAACAAAATCATTTTTTTGAAGTGAATACTTCTTTCGGCGCGTTGGACATTTTTTGTGATAGGAAAAACAATTGAACTCGCGACACTGTTACCGACACAGTGACAACACGAACGTACGAACGAACAACGTTAAACGTACCTTGAACGTTGCTAAATCTGACGATTCAAAAAATACACCCGTAATTGTTCAAGTTTTCGCTTCTGTCGGCACTCCCAGAGTGCCAATGTTTTTTTTTAAATTTTCATTCAATCGTGGATGATTTTTTTAGTAATAATTTCTGTCATAACATATAAGGTGTTGTTGGTTAGGTCTACCAAAAATATTGGGCGAAAGTAATCAATCTTTTCGATTCAAGGCTTTTTTCCAACATTTTAAGAAATCGAACGTACGTTGAATGTTGAACGTTGTCTAATCTGACGATTCAGAAAATACACCCGTAATTGTTCAAGTTTTCGCTTCTGTCGGCACTCCCGGAGAGGTGCCACTGCTTTTTTTTTAATTTTCATTCCGGCGTGGATGATTTTTTTAGTAATAATTTCTGTCATAACATATAAGGTGTAGTTGGTTAGGTCTACCAAAAATATTGGGCGAAAGTAATCAACACTTTTCGATTCAAGGCTTTTTTCCAACATTTTAAGAAATCGAACGTACGTTGAATGTTGAACGTTGTCTAATCTGACGATTCAAAAAATACACCCGTAATTGTTCAAGTTTTCGCTTCTGTCGGCACTCCCGGAGAGGTGCCACTGCTTTTTTTTTAATTTTCATTCCGGCGTGGATGATTTTTTTAGTAATAATTTCTGTCATAACATATAAGGTGTAGTTGGTTAGGTCTACCAAAAATATTGGGCGAAAGTAATCAACAATTTAAAAAATCAACTGCCCCGTTGGTCTAGTTGTCGCAAGCGCTACCGCTGAGCATGAGGTCCTGGTTTCGATTCCCAGGTCGTGCAAAATATTATTAGGTTTTTTTATCTGGAATTTCTCAGTAAGAGCCCGGAGTCTAGATTATTGCCCAGTTGATGGATATAGGGTCGCCCCCAGTTACATCGGACTTAAACATAACTGGCGAAAAGTGAGTGCAGTATAAGTACACCTCTGCTCTTCCCTTCAGGGATACAAGGCGTGATGTTATGTTTTATGTAATTTAAGAAATTCATTTATTAATAACCCTCTTTTTTGCATCGCCCTCGTCGGGTAAGTAAGACAGTGTTAACGGATTCAAAAGCCCGGTGAATATAAGAAACATGTACCTACTGAATGCAAATTCGGGACATTTATACCCCGTTTATAAAGGGTTGATTTAACACTGGACATTTGGCATCCTTTGTGAAAAATCCTATTTGTAAGTTGTTTTCTGGATTCTTACGACAAAATCGTGCTTGGATAATGTTCGCTTTTACGCAGGATTCTTGTGGTCAAAATGAAATAATGGGTTAGGTATAAGTGAATTCGCACGAATTTACTCGTCCGAAACGTGTGAATCGACACTTAAATCCATACCAACATTATAAATGCGAAAGTAACTCTGTCTGTCTGTTACACTTTCACGTCTCATTCGCTAAACCGATCGTCATGAAATTTGGCAGAGATATAGCCTGGGATATGGAGAAGGAAATCAGCTACTTTTTTACTCGATAACCGACATCCACGAGGGCGGAGCCGCGAGCATTATTTAGTAATATTTAATTATCTGTAGGCGATTCGCACTCTTAATCGATCTCTGTTGCTGCCTTCGGAGGAATAAGACGTAATGTTATGTTATAATTATGTGTTATGTTGCTAATTCTTTATAACCGTGTAGGTAGGAATTACAAAATTTGTAGAAGGTAGAGGTACATCTTAAAAATTATATTATTTAGCTCCCAAATGATTTTTTTACAGCCACAGAATTTCTGACAAATTCTGCAAAAAAAATAACGTGAAAAAAATAACACAATTCAATTTTTTTTTGCAGAATTTCAATACTATGGGGATAGAATAGGGAACCTAACTTAAAACTAAGTCGTACAATAGACGCCATGACAGTGTAACAAATGGAACCGAACTAGCTGTCACTAATTCTCGTTAACGAGATGCAAATGGTCGACAGCGTTGCTCACAGGATTTCAGCAGATTCAGAGAATTGGGACGACAGGCGCAAGTCGTCACCAACTGCCGAAGTTTCACCATACCTGAGCAAAGTCGACGTCTGAATTCAACTCACCACTCCAGGTACAAATTAGAAGAATCTGGAACGTGAACCAGATTGAAATAGTTCTTAGTTCTAGACAGTTCCAGACAGTTCCAGTCGCGTGCCGAGCCGTCCTTTGTCCTTGTAAAAGTAATACTAACGCAATTTTGAAGCGCACGAGTGCAATATGACTGAATAAGATTTGTTGAAGCAGTGAGATATTGCATTTGTAAGGTATTGTAGCGGCGAGAACGTATTTTGTTTGCATTGACTTATTATTAAGATCCGAAGTAAGATCGACCTTCACCCATCTTTTCCCTTCCTTTACCAGATGAAAATGATTTTTAAACGACGAAAAAAAAATGAAGCAGGTCATATTACTGGGTTAGGGTACATAACCCAGGTTTAGGGTATGTAACATATAGGAGGTGTAAATTCGGGGTGATGTAATCGGAAGGAAGACTTAGAATATATTGCAAGCAAGTTAGTGTGGAAAAAAAAGGCATAAAAAACGAGTTATAATTTTTCTAGGTTTATTCATGCGTAGTGTTCGACGAGAGCTCGTGCTTTCTCGCTTTTAATGCAGGTGTAAAAAATAATAATAATAATAGAAACAAACAACTTCACCAATCCCTTAATTCCCTTAACTTACCTCCAAATACTTACCATCTGCTGCAGAAGGCAGCGATACTAAACACATGCAGACTCGTGAGAAAGTTTCTGCAATGTGACTCAGAAAACCCACATCAAAACACAAATACTCTACCATCTTCTGTGCAATCTTCTGCACGCCACCGCAGTTAATCCAACTGGTAAGCACTTGGCTTAGGCCCGTGTTATCAGCTTTTTCCGGCTAATAATGAGCCGAGAATACAAAATAAATGACAAAATAATAATAGCTTTATTTTCCTTCTACAATTTGTTTGACTTAACTGATGATTGGTGATACAAATTTGACTCTTAAAATGTTAAAAAATAATATTATGTTTCTTGATTTCTATGTACCGTTATTATATATATATTATGTACAAGGACCGCTAGCAATAGCGGTGAAAGCCTCCTCCATTCGTTTCCATGTTATTCTATCTCTCGCTACTCTACTCCAAATTTTACCTGCTATTTTTATAATATCGTCGCTCCATCTCATTTGTGGTCGACCTTGTCTGCGCTTTTTGTTCAGTGGGTACCAGTTGGTGGTGATTTTCGTCCATCTTTCATCTGGTACTCTTTGGAAATGTCCAGCCCATTTCCATTTCAATCCCAGTACCTTTATGGCCACGTCCTTTGCCTTGGTTTTACTTCTAATTGTTGTGTTCTTTACTTTGTCTTTAAGTCTGTGGTTCATGTAGCTCCTTTCTATTCCTCTTTGGCACACTCTGATTTTCTCTAAGTTTCGTTTCGTTAGGGGCCATGTTTGACAGGCATATGTGAGTGTGGGAAGTAGGCATGTTTCCATGGTTTTTGTTTTTATTTTGGTTTGCATCTTGCTATTAAATATTTCTTTTAGAGTCCAATATTTATTCCAGGTAGATTTGATTCTTCTTTCTATTTCCTTTTCTGTGCAGTTCTTAAAAGTAATTAGGTGTCCTAGGTAGATGTACTCTTCAACATATTCTAGGTTGGTAGATGAAATTATTATTGGTTCTTTGTGTCTGTTTGTCATAAGTTTTGTTTTGGTTTGGTTAACTTCTAAGCCCACTTTCTTGCTCTCTTCAAATAGCGACTCTAACATAGACTTCATTTCATATGGGTCTTCTGACATCAGCACGATATCGTCAGCGAATCTTAAATGAGACAAGTGTTTTCCGTGTAAGTTTAGGCCCTTGTTTTCCCAGTTCATCGCTCTGAATATTTGCTCTAACACCGCTATGAATATTTTAGGGGAGAGTGGGTCACCTTGTTTGACTCCTCTTTCGATTTTTAAACTATTTCCTGGTTTCTCGAGCATAATCCTAGAGTTACTATTTTTGTAAATTACCTTTATTAAATCGACGTACTCTTTGTTAATTCCTTGCGTCGATAGAGCTTGCCATATAGAGCTGTGAGAAATTGAGTCGAACGCTTTGCTGTAGTCGATGAAGCACAGGTAGAGAGCTTTGTCATACTCGTTGTATTTTTCCAAAACCATTTTCAGGGAGTGTATGTGGTCTATGGTAGAGAAGCCACTCACAAATCCTGCTTGTTCTACTGGTTGATTTTCTTCTATTGGTTTTGTCAATCTTCTTAGTAGAGTCGCCGAGAATAGTTTGTAGAGATTTGACATGAGACTAATGGGTCCGTAGTTTGATATTTGTTTCGAGTCACCTTTTTAAACAAGAGTACGATGTTTGAGTATGTCCATTGTCTGGGTATTTCTTTTTGATGTAGTATTAAGTTGAATAGTGACGTTAGTGGTTTAGTTAGGTTACTTCTTCCAAATATTATCATTTCATTTGTTATGCCATCTGGGCCTGGACTTTTTTCGCACTTGAGTTTGTCGATTGTGTGTTCAATTTCCCATGCACAGAATTCTGGTACGTTGTCTGTATTTATGGGTTTAGTTTGTGCTTCTTCTGTGGGATCGCTGCCTTTTTTATAAAGATTTTTGTAGAAATTTGTAGCTACTTTTATTAGATCTTTTCTGTTTGTTATAAGTTGTCCAGATTTGTTCTGTAGCTGATTCAAAAGTGTTTTGGTTTTCGTTAGATATTTATATGCTTTTTAGACAGCGCCAGTTTTTTCCAGGTAGTTTTGTATGACTTTTTGTCTATATTTTTTGGTGTTGTTTTTTATCTTTCTATGTATCACTTTGTAGAGTTTGCTTAGCTGTTTTTTTTCTTGTTTGGTTTTATTTTCCTTATTTCTCAGGATATGTTTTTCCTCTTTAAGTTTGATGATTTCGTCGTTTATAATTGTTTGTTTGCGTGTACTTTTCTGGGGTAAGATAGCGCAAGTAGAGCTTTTCAGGATACTTCTCTCGATGTTGTCGTAGTACTCTTGCACAGTTTTCGACTCGTGTTCTTCATACTTGGCTAGTTCTTCTGTGTATTTCTTGAAATTAATATTTTTCTGGGGTTTTGTTCGGAAGTTAGAGCGTTTTTTCTTAATGCTGGCAGTGCTTATTTTTATTCTGATGATACGGTGATCGCTTGGATGTTTAAAGTTGCTAAGAACGCTGAAATCCTCGATAATTTGTGGTTTATTCGTTGCGATGTAATCTATTTCGTTCTTCGCCGTACCGTTTGGTGACATCCACGTCCATCTTAACTTAGGTGATTTATTAAACATTGTATTAGCTATTTTGAGGTTGTGTTGAAGGCAAAAGTGTATGAACCTTTCGCCTCTTTTGTTTCTTTTTCCGTAACCATGTTTCCCCATGGCACGACTTTCTCCCTCTTTTGGTAACCCAATTTTGGCATTTAAGTCGCCAAGGAGAATTATATTGGTTTGGCTTTTCTCGATTGCTTTTCTTAAAGATTCGTAAAAGTTATCAATTTCTTTTTCATCAGAACTGGATGTTGGTGCGTATGTTTGGATTATGGTAAAAGTCTTTTCGTGAATCTTTACATGAATCAGTGCTACTCTTTCTGATAAGCCTATAAAATCCTGTACCTCTATATGTTTTTGATTTTTAACCATGAATCCTACTCCATTTCTTCCCTTGCTTTCACCCATTAGGTAGAGTCGGTACTCGTTCCTGTCTTCCACAATGTACCCTTGTTTGCGGCTTTCACATATGCCTAGAATGTCCCATTTTATCGCTGATAGCGCATATTCTAGCTCAGTTATTCGGGTTTCATTTGCCAGAGATCTGACGTTGAAAGAAGCAATGTAGGTTTTGTTTTCGTTTTTTGGAGGGTTTTGGTCTACTGACCCCGCGGTGACCAATCGTATTGGGGTAGGTAACTGTTCTTTTTTATTATATAACGTTTTTGATTTTTGGGGCGTTGTGAAGGGAGGCTTTATTAGTTGCTATTCGGCGTCGCTCTCGTCAACCGAAGTATTTGAAATTGATCTTACTTTCTGCTGATCACTTTGTTTCTGGACGAATTTTAAAATTGATCTTTGATTTTCATTTTGCGTTTTATTTTTCTTGGCAGCCTGTTTTTTACCCGGTTGATGAGAATTTTCTGCTATTTGGGTAGGTGGTGAGATATCTAGCTCTCGTTTCTTTGAACTTAGAATGTTCTGAGGTATTTTAGGTGGTGAATTGGTGGTGTTTCTTTTGATAATTATTTTGTCGTACTTGATGAAGGCTATTTTTCCCTCGCTTCTTTCTTTATTAACTTGTTCTTGTAATTTCTTTCGAGTTTCTAGAATCTCAGGTGGAAAATCTTCTTTGATATACATGCCAGAATCCTTAAGTAGTTTTTTGTTTTTAAGAAAAATGCAGGTGTACCTACTTTATACCTCCCTACAAACCCTGACGCATAGGTTCCGCATACATAGTGGATGTTTGCTGACCCATTTTTGCGAATGTCCTAATATTTTAGGCATACAGTGCCCTGTGTCCACCCGTCATATCGATTTTTTCTCACCTTAGAATAACGAATAGATTAGCGCGTGCGTGGTCCAAAGGTTTTAGGATCCTGTCCGGATATTATCCATGTATTTTTCAGCAGAAGAGACCTTAAGGGGAATCTAGTCGCGGGCTCGAACTCACTGGTGGGCGTAGCTAAAAATCGCGCTGTCTCACCAGGCTTCGTGTCCGACAGAGATAGTATCAGTGATGAGCAGTTGGACGCTAGTCTACACGCACAACGTTATTGATTGAGATGCAGGATCATTTGTAGTAAAAAATTCGCGAAAAAATTAAGAAAAGTCCTTTGGAAGATCGGGTTTTATGAAAAATCCAATGCATAAATCAATGACCAATTAAGTTTATTGAACTTTTCAATACTTAAACTTTGTCGGTACCGACTTGATTTTGGAGATTTTACACTGGTTTTATTACATAAACACGCCCAAAGTTAAGTAAAATTTGCAAGAAAAAGGAATCTTTGTTGGCTCCTAACTTTTTAATGGGTTTTTATTTTAGTATTCTGTTTCCGTACAGACAATATTAATGATGAGACAAAACGATGTCATATTCTACTTTGGATTTGCCATGTCAGACAGTGGAGCAAAACACTCCCGAAGTATGTATGCAAAAAACGTGAACTAGGTTCACCTTAAGTTGATGAGACAAGAGTTCCATCCATTCATTTATCTATTCAGAAGTTAACAATTAAAAGATGGCTTCTTCCTGCGTCCCTTAAGAGCAGTGGTGGCCTAGTGGTAACGGCCATTACTTACGAGTAGTTAGTTGTAGCTTCGAACCCAGACAGGCGTTTTACTTTGTGCAAATTATTACATCAGCATTGCTTTCAAAACGGGTGAGGAATCCGGCATGTCATAGAAATAAAAATTCGAAGACTTGTGACATCTACCAACCTGCACTGGGCCAGCGTGGTGGATAACGGCTCCCTCCCTCTCACCGAGAGGAGACCTTTGTCCCAGCAGTGGGAACATTATAGGCTAATTATGCTATGCTAATGCTACTTCCTCCCTCTGGGTGCAAGCTGTCCCAAAGCCGAATTTCAACAAAATGTGTTCAGCGGTTTCCTTGGAAACAGCACAAATAGAAAGATAAACTTTTCCAATATTATTACTAAAAGGGTCTACTCCCTAAACAAGTCCGTAGTTTCGGCCGAATATGAGGGCGTTTCGTACTCCGTAACACCTACGGATGTAAGCATAGTTCGGGACCCGAACTATGGAATGACAACACAATTTGACAGTTGACCCTACTTCCGATGTTTACAGACCAATACTTTCGGACGCCATCTTTGTTCACGGATTTAAGATTAGACCCTGATTCGTAAGGTTTTGAGGACTTGAAAAAATTTAGAGATTTCTTTTGTAGGTAATTTATGATCGTTTAAATTATAAAAACTACCGTAATCCGTTGCGTAGTTTAGAAGAACAACAGAAATATACTATAACAGGTCACACAGAAATATACTATAATTTATTATAGGTATAGAAGATTGCATAATATACCAGTTATACGAGAAGTAAAAAGTTTATACCCCTTTCTTACGGAAATTACGTGGACGGAAGAGTAAGAAATTTGGCACATTTAAAGTTCATCTGGAGAAGCATTGCAGAATGCGAATATTTTAGTATAATAACGTATTAGCAATACATTAACTTAATAAATAAACATGGTCGAATCTCGACCACTAGGTGACCTCTACTTATGATAAAATGCTGCCAAATGCCTAGGAACAAAAAAAAACAAATAATATATTAAAACTGAGTCTCATTGCCTTGAAATAAAATCCAAATCTCTTTGGCTCAATCAGAGGACTTGCGTATTTTCGGTTACACCTTGTATAATATCTTTGGCATACTTACTTACAAAGACAAGTAAGTATGACTAAAAATAAAATTACAATACACCGGCGCGGCGTAGGAAGCCGCAATAAGCCATCTGCTGATTCATCGTGGTCCCAACTTATGTTGTGGATATACCGGATGTACAATTTTTATCCCAAGCTTTGCGTTTGAGAAAGGTAAAACTCAGGTAAGTCTAGGGTTACCAAACGTCCGGATTTGTTCGTAAAAGTCCGCTACGCAAATTGTGAAACACACTATTAATCAGAATTGCCAAACTTAAGTGGCAGTGGACAGGGCACATTGCTCGCAGAACAGATGGCCGATGGGGCCGAAAGATTCTGGAGTGGCGACCGCGTACTGGAAAACGTAGAGCGGGAAGGCCTCCCACAATGTGGACCGATGACATTGTGAATGCCGCGCGAATCCGTTGGTTGTGGGAATCACAAGACCGGCCGAAGTGGCAAACTTAGCATGACGTTTTCTATTTCTACGAAAAATAGACAGTGCTTTTTCATACAAAGTGACATCTTGTTTCTCCATTTTTGACATCGCACCGTAAATACCTATCCTTCTACAATCTATCATTCTGTCTTTTGTTTCTAACGATCTTGGTCTAGGTTCTTGTAAATGTAGACTATTTCAGAAGAATATTTCTTCCCAAACTGTCAAAATCACACTGACAACAAACTATGTACTCGACGGCCACAAAGTATATACGATTATCTACAAAATCATGATTCGTTTAGAACGCAGAACTGTGATAATTAATATAAGAACATAGCTATGTTTTTCTATTAATTAGAGTAGATAGCTAGAGCAATAGGAGTAGATAGCTATCTACTCCTATTGTACGTCATTTAGTTAATAGTTATGTCTATTCTTCTAAGTTAATAGTCATATCTATTCTAAGTTGAAAAAATAATCAAAGAAATTTGACAGATTGGGGTATCTTGATGTGCTGGCCTCTGTACTATGCTACAGCTAATCTGTGAACAGCGTTGTTGGCTGCAATTTTGTCTATAAATTTTGTATACTCTTTCTTGTTTCTATGTTTTAATTTTAGCTGTCTGTTGTTCCTTTTGAATAACAAAAAAGCCCAGACTTTTTGAAATGGTAACCTTAGGTTACTTTAATTGTATTTCGTGTTGTGTAATCGCGATGTGTTAGGTTAGACAATATTAAATTTAAGAGGAAATTTCCATTTTCTTTCAATCATCTAGATAGAAAGAAAAAAATACGGTTGTCATTCGTAGATCTTTGACAGACGTTAACGGTTCATCAGAAGTCAAAGTCTGATAAATCAGACTTTTAGACTTCTGATGAACCGTTCATATTCCGAAAAGTGACTAAATTGCTATTTGCTAATGCTGAAAGTATCATAACATCTGCTACAAACATACCACCTTATACATAATCAGCCTATAATGTTCGTGGGCCGGGAATGGGCCGTATACTACCACGCGGGCCCAGTGCGGTTTAGTACCTAGAAGTCACATGTCTTCGAATTTTTGGTTCTCCGGCTGGTTTTCTGCCGGTGATCAAATAAATTGTAGAAAGGAAAGTGGCTATCTGGAATCGAACCCACGACTTGGAACTCGTAAGACACTGCCGTTACCACTGGACCACCACTGTTCTCTTACCACCATAAGACACTCATAAATAATAAAAATTCATCCATGAAAGAAAATGTCTTACAAGTTTATTTGGTGTCGACTTTCACGCCTCCGAGAGATAATAATCATTAGCGTTTTTAGCGCTTTTTAAAGGTTTTTTTTTTATATTCGAAGTTGAAGCTTGTAACAAAATCCTCTATGCCACTAAGGAAAGTATGCACCAATCTGTTACAAAAATAATGAATTTATATTCTTCATTGTTTTATGAACGCAGACGATGGTCTTATAATTGGAGCACGTTCGTTAGGAGTTTGTTCACTGTCGACCCGTTAGTATCCACAGCATACTTGAAACGGGAGACTTTTGGCACCTACAGAAAAACATTGTTTGAACCATTTCTATTACAGTTTTGTTTATAGTAGCTTTTTTTTTTCTATGTACTCTGTACTTAAAAGTGTTGTTAAATCTTTGCATGTAGCTTTAACAAAATGGGCGGTTAAACTGACAATAAATTGGAGACCTGGGCCGTTAGGGCTCCCACAGACCTCTCAGATCCTCGTAGAAAAAATTCCACAAAGGTATTTTTTAGAAATTGTTCTACTAGTGTTGCGTCGCTCTGTTGCGTCGCGCTTGTCTGCGGGGACCTTTATTCACTCGCAAGATAAGTAGGTAGGGTAGGTAGATAAGTGGGACACTCAGAAAGTTTTGCGAAAATAAAAATAAATGTTCTAAATTTTTTTATTAAATCTTTTTAAAGTACTCTCCACTAGCCTTACAAAGTTTCATGCGTCTGAACCAGTTTTCGAAACACTTTTTCCAGGCCGCCGCAGACACCTCGTTTACAGCCTGCTCGAACGCTGACAGCGCATCTTCCGGCGACGAAAATTGTATCCCTTTGAGCTGATTTTTTATTTTCAGGAATAAAAAGAAGTCACACGATGCTAGATCAGGGCTGTAAGGAGGGTGACCCAGGAGTTTGACCGGCGTGCTGTCCAGGAAGTCTGTCGTTTTGAGCACGGTGTGTGAAGGCGCGTTGTTGTGGTGGAGCACTAGCCCGCAGAGCACTGTGTTTGGTTGCTTGTTGCTCACAACAGAGAAAACTTCTGCCAAGCATTTGGTAGTATACCATGC
This sequence comes from Antitype chi, assembly GCA_947359405.1. Classification (NCBI taxonomy): domain Eukaryota; kingdom Metazoa; phylum Arthropoda; class Insecta; order Lepidoptera; family Noctuidae; genus Antitype; species Antitype chi. Next base: position 17,509,237 of record OX375812.1, read on the forward strand.
AGCGTTGATGTTTCTTTGGTTCCGTAAAGGAATTGACACCAAGTAGCCAGTCAAATTGAAAAAGCTAGCGATCGACCCCCCGCTTCTTGATCGCATCACTTTGGTAGGCGTTGATTCGTTTTGAAACACCCAAACCGTCGACTGGCACTTCCTGTAATGATGTCGTAAACACGCCGAGACGAGTCTGTTTATCATATCACGGCACCATTCCACCCAGGCCTGCTTCTGAGCATCGGTGAAGTTGTGCGGCACTCAGCGTGAAACTATCCTCCCCACGCGAAGATGCACGTGTAGAATTTCGTGAAGGCTTCTCGATCCAACCTGCAGTATGTGCTGAATCTCTTGATACGTAACTCGCCTATTGTCATGGATTAAATTTTTCATTGCTAGCACGTTTTCTTCCGTAACAGCCGTCAAAGGGCGACCACTTCTTTCTTTATCCACCAAAGTTAGTCGACCGCGCTTGAATTCGTTATACCAACTATACACGGTTGCCTTAGAAGGGCCTTCATCTATGAATGCCATTTGAAGTACGATGCCATATCGTACGAATCGTCCGGTTTCAGGAGACACTTAAAATCGTAAAAAAATCATAGCGCGAAAATGTTCCCGGAGCAGAGCCATTTTTCATAAGAAACACGATAATTTAAATTAGCTTGCAAATAATGTAGAGGGAAATTTTGAAATTGGAACGTACCTATTTTTACTTACTCATGTATTCAAAATATATTATAACTGGCCAGTCTCTCATACATAAAAACTTTATTTCTCAATACTTTCTGAGTGGCCTGGTATTTAATGTATTCACGAGGGTTGTGGGATTAATACACCGAGACAATTTTTACGTATAGGTACCATCAACTGTGGCATCTCTACTTTCCATTAGCAACATTACCAATGAAAACTGTAATAAAATATCTCTCGATAACTATTTTTTTTTGTACAAATAGTACATTATTCTACTTCTGTATCGCTTCGATATTAAATGGCGGCAACAGATTTTAAGTTATCGAGAGAAATTTAAGCAAATTACACTGGGAAAAGTTACGTATTAAGTAGAAAGTGGGTGGGGTGTGTTTGCGCCTGGGTACACTCGCACATGAAAGTAATAGGCTTATTATTTTATTTTTGAAGTAGCCTTTCGCTCGCCGCTTCGTTTATTGGTAGGTACATTGAAAAACCTACCACATACCACCAAATAGACCGATAAATCGTCAAGTGGGCAGCTTGATCGCCAGCATTCTTTAACATGACGCCACCTATATGGAGTATAAAGATGCCATAGTTGACCGTATTCAAAGCGTTCGTGTTTACAGCAACGCGGTTTTATTTTCTCAATGCTCGTTTCAACACCGAAAGTTGAAAATCTAGTGCGCGGTAAAATCCCGCCGTAATACTTTAATGTCAGTGTGAATGTCACTAATGGCCGATTCCTATAATTTAGGGACAGTTGTAGGTAAAAATTAATACTCTTTTATCTTTACCAATAATAAATAAATAAAAATAATAAAAACATATATATTTTCAGAATCACTTCCATATTTGTTAGCAGCAATGTAGGCTTACAAACTAGTATTAGTAACATTAATATACTTAGGAAGAAGCTGCGCGAGGCACGCCGATCCTGGGGACAGTCTACTTGACTGCGTGCAGTCGTATCCACCGCCGCAAGATCGGCGAGTCCCACCTATCAGCCAATGTTCTAAGAATTATATTAGGGCTGCCGTGAACACGGAATAGCAGAGATGCGCATCTCTGGCGCATGATGGTCGAAAAACGATCAACACGCGCGTCGGAAAACATGCCGGAAGCGCTACAGAAACGTGGCAACCCCATCAACACCCGGAACGTGTTGTTGTATTGTATGCGCAGGCCACTATATGCCCTTTGCGTAAAGCTCACCCACAGGCTGCACGTGTAAAAGGATTGGCAGTACGCTTTAAAAAGCGTCACCTTAATCTGAGCCGTACAACGTGCAAACCTGTGGGCCAACATCCCACATCGAACAGCCAGCGACCTGCGCTCCCGCTCTACATCAACGTTATTTCAGATCGTCTGAGACCCAATCACCTAGATATTTAGACTCTTTTTAAAGGTCTTTCGCCCAGCATAACTGGAGGAATTGTGCTACAGCATTTACTGCCTGCTTTAAAGCAAAGACGTTATACTTTGGCATAGTAGACCACCCCTATTGACAAGTAGCTATTGCAGGTAAAATTAGCTTACGAAACTATTTATTTACCCAGTTTGGTAATAAAAATGCTACCATTGGTAAGAAAAACGATCCATTTATGTTTATAGGAACCGGGCATTAGTCGAATTTCACGGTGATATTTTACAGAATACACCGGTTCACACTACTTAACCAGTCGTCTCAGATTTCTGCAAGTTTGCACAAGTCTAGATTCAGTGCACGTAGACCATACATTAACCATGCAAGCTCTCAGTATCGTTGCATTTCGTGTCACGTAAGCCGTTGGCTTTCCGCCACCTGTGGAGTGCATAACTATCAGGCTTTATTTGAGTTCTGGTCTTAAGTCAGGGCTGTCACAAAAGTAACGCATGTATTTAATCGAACCTCTATTAATTTCCATTTTGCACTCCTAATTTTTTTTTTATTGAACACTAATATAGAGATTACGTTTATTTTTGTGAACCTCAATTAATCCCTTTTTTGGGGTCCTAAAAATATGAAATAGCTAAGTGTAACTTGGATGAAGTTGGTCACAATTCTAACCTTATTTAGTACTTGAAGAAATGCTCTTGCATACTGCACTACCACGAGGAGATAGCGCAGCTATGTGGGACTCTAACCCACTAAAAATCCAACGTTTTCTCCAGCGCCGTTTGTGGCGGGAACACGGGACCGCGCAAGCCATCCACGAACCCGCCGCGGCTGTCCGTCACCTTGGAGGGGAATAACCCCCATCACCGGCGCACCAGAACACATGGCACACCGTGACCACCCCAGGACCTATAAACAGCATAAGGGCACCAGTCGACCCCGTGTATGGCGCCCTTGGTCCCCCTGCGACGGGTCAGCGCAGTGGCCCCGCTGCCTACCACTTTTCGGCCGCAGGGGATAGGGAGAGCGACCAACGCTATACCGACATTCCTTCTCCCCTGCGGCCCCACCGCGTCCGCCATCAAACGGTGGCGGCCCCGTCCAGGCCATGGAAGGGAAGAGCGCTGCTAATTCTAACAATTCTAACCTAACCTAACCTAACCTATTTGGTCCGGGTGCCCTAGATCATAGTTACTGAGACAAATTTGGCTCTCGTGTCACAGTCCCAAGGTAACCTAACCCGATTGGTTGGGGTAGTTGCAGAGAACAACTGTGAGAAAAGGACAGACAGATAAAAGAGGCTCATTTCTTCAAAAAAAAGGCTGCAGCAATAAGAGGTCAATAAGTTTCTAGAGGATCAGTAAAAAAAATCCCTTGTATCAATGGGGCTTCAGTGTCAACCCTGTCCAGGTCACTTTCTTTATTGTTATCTTAGCCTTTGTACTTCAGATCGAATTTTGGCCATGACAGGAAATCTCAGCGGAGACTAGCCTTCGGCGCAGGAGATATTATAGTGCTCATGTGTGTGCGCAGACACTGGTTCACTCTATCTTCCCTCACTCTCATAGTTCGATGGGACGCCAATTTGACACGATCGTTGAGAGATTAGGGGCCGTACCGACTGGTTAACGTACTTATGAGGCACTTTATCAAACCGCCAACTTCCAAAGAAATCCCAGATGCTAAAACCCAATGACACTTTGGCTGACCTGGGAATCGAACCCAGTACCTCACGTTTAGCAGATCACGAGACCAACGGGGCATTTCGTTATTTTAATGCCGATCGTTGCTAACAACGATCGGCATTAAAATAACGAAATGCCCCGTGACTAATCACACTCAGAATGAAGAGTATATATTATTGTGTTAAGAGTTGTCAACCTGCTATACTACATGTTGACAATGTCTAGCCTAGTTGAAAAACACACACAGTGTACACTCGTACTTTACACTTTTGTTGTTTTTTTTGTTGTTGTATATTGTGTTCCTTTTTAATTTGTGCTAAATAAATGTAATTTCTTTCTTTATTAAAAAAATAACGCCTTAAACAAATAATTCCAAAAGCTGCATATTCTTTGTCAGCCCTACATTCAGACGTTTGCAGCGGAATGGACTAGACTGGCCTTTGTGCGTTACCTTTTAAGCCAGGTCACTTTGATACACCATTTACTGATTGATTTCCATCAATCATGCGCATCGATAGATTTATCACAGGTTTAATTGAATAAACTCTTGAATAAAGTTATTTATCTATTTTATTGTGTTTTGTTCCAGCAAGGGACGAAATAAAACATATTAAGAACAAAAATACCCCAAAACCGGAATGAAGTCAATGAAACTTTTGGGCCGAATCTCACCCGGTCCGGTTGCTAGAATTTCTGAATATTTTAGCTATAAGTATTAATTTCTATAACTTACGTACTCAGTTGTTCCTTTTACTTTCTTATTCATAAATTGTGAACAAGAGCCTCCCGAAGTTAGACCGTTTTGTATACTTTAATATTTTTTCTTATTGTTCGGACGATATTGTACTGTTTTTTGGTTCGATCTCTTTCGATGTCTTTAGGAAGCTCCTTATTTCCTGGTTGAAATATAGACAGTTATAAAACTGTAAGAAAAAAAACTTTTTTTATGTAGATGAAACTACGGCGATCTTATAAAAAAAAAACTTAAAAGAAAACAACCGACTGCAGGAAAAAACACTAAAAAGTGAAAAATAGCTTAAATTTCGGAAGGCGGTGACAAAAAATTTAAAATACAAATCCAAAGTCACCGACTTGTATCATCCAGATTTTCCGGTTACAGTGTCAATACAAAGTGAGAATCGCATGACTTTTAAAATGGTAGTACAGGCCTGTTATTGGCTGCGAGCTCACATCACATCGCAATCACACAGTATTGTCGCCGCCGCTTTTAATAACACGCCCATTAGCCCGCCACGGCGACTTAACGATGACTTTTAGATGAGATTGACCTCATTACAGAGCAATCGTGGACATGTGGTTGCACTTACAAAGATTCTGATTGGTTGATTGTAGTATTTTTACGCTTTATGTGCTCTTGTCTACCTAGGTATGTATTTTTATTGGTTCTTAGTACCTATTTGTCTTTGGGTCTTTGGTCAAATGGGCAGAGCCTGCCCACACCCTGTCACCGAGAGGAAGCCTGTGTTCCAGCAGTGGGAATAATATAGGCTGAATATGCTTATGGTTATGCCAAAACGACACGATTTAAATAGATTTATTTTGTCATCATCTGCCTAGACGCTCAGCTTCCAATCTAACCGGATATAGTCGGATGAATACCAGTATTTTACACGAAAAGACTGCTTATTTGACCTCCGCAACCTAGTTACTGGCTAAAACGATACCTCTTAGTAAGACTTTCGGTCTTCTGACGTCCCGTAACATCTGTCAAAGATCTACGAATGACAGCCGGGACATTGGTCCCGCACGTTAACTCGTTGGGGTTAACGTGCTTTCCAAGGCACGGAGGGTTCTTGTTATATAAAATTGGTGACCCATCCGCAGACCAACTGCAGCAAGCCTAGCTTTACCTGATCGATCGACCCGTGCGGCTGTTGTTACTTAGCCAGTAGCCCCACTTCCTTTTGATTTATTTTGTATGATACAATAATAAAGTGTATCACCAAAGTTTTATCAAACTGCGTCATTTTAGAGGCTCAAATGTTTGTATGTCTTGCTAAGAACAGAGAGAACACATCAACACGACTCAAACATTGCGACTAACGAAGCACGAACCAGTTGATTTGCTTTCTTTGACTTTATGTAAAACATTATGATACCGCTTCCTTGCTCTCGGTTGGTTATCCCTGTGTCCTAATATAAGCGATCGTCGCGTTCATTTGTCAGTTTTGTCATGAATTTTTGTTCGGTAAGTTCCAATGCGCCTATTGTTGGTACGAAGACGAATTCGAGTGCACCAATCAAAATCGTTTGGGTGAATACGTGATCGTCGTGCTCATGTCAGGCCGCCTTCAAACCAAAATTGATCGTGGTTCGATCGGAACCCATGCTCTGTCACCGCGTTCGGGTTTGCCGAACAAAATGAACGCAACGATCGCGTTGGTTAGGACGCGGTCTTTAGCTTAACGACAAATGATAATTTATTATTTACTACCTTAGTGTTGCCTGTGAACTTGCAACTAAAATAATGAAAAATTTTAATATAATTTTCAGAACAGTAATTCAGATAAGCTAAAAAACCGCGAAACGTAGGTTCAGTCATCCTTTTAAGCAACAAACGTAAACAAACATTAATAATATTTTGCAGTAAACAAAGGGAGTATGAACGTCAAGAGAATAAAATTTAAAATTCCCTCTTCGACACTTTATGCAAGTGACGGGATCCGAAAATAAACATGCAAAAAATTATACAAAATGTTGATGACAGCTGGGATTTTTGATGATAAAAAACGAGGCCATTTCAATTTATTATTCTTGAAAACTGGACCCATACTGTAGGCCACACGTCAGTGCTAACAAAACCAGTATAAGCTGGACTCTTATTCTATTTAAACTACGTAGTACGCTAGACCAGCTCCAGAGGGTAATTGGATTATACACTATCAGTACCTAGGAATCGCTTTCATTATGGCAGTTCCACAACTTTTTTTTTTGAGATTGGGTAATCATCAAATAACTTCTCCCGCTCTGGGTGGAGCAGGAGGGCGGGGCGTGTCAGACTTTTACTGACTAAAACCCACCCGTGTTCCCTCAGTTGCCTGTGTACCAAGGGCGATGTTATCTCTTTCGAACAACCTGCACCCCTGGCAGGCATCGGCCCTTGCAGACCCCACCAGTTGGTGCTGACATCTCTTTGAGGTGCGCGTGGAACACAACGCGCCGTCGACCCGGGTTGCGTAGTTTACGTTGCTAAGCAGATATTTTTTTCAAACATGTGAAAGAATTGTAATAACTAAAATTCTTTATTGGCATAAAAAGTGTGTACAAACAAATTGAAGCCTTGACTCCTGTGCTAAGTTAAAAATACCTGTGTTACAGGAACTAAAACTGTGTTAAGCAATTATTTTCATCATTTCAGCCGAAAGACGTCCACTGCTGGACATAGGCCTCCCTCTATTTGGGGGGGTTTGCCATAATCGCCACGCTCGGCAGGCGGGTTGGTGATCGCAGTATGGTGGTAAAATGCATAGAGAACACTGCAGCCCATTCTCTAGTAAGTCCATTAGTCGCCTTCTACGACACCCACGGGAAGGGATGGGATGGTGCTATTCTTTATATCCGGCACCACACGGAACGCAATTAGGTTGCAGGCCCCTAATTGCTTTACACACTATTACCTAATCAGAATCTGAATAATTTTGAAGGTTATTGCTAATCCACTGCTTCATATGCTCGAATATTGTTGAACTCTCAAAAAGAAAGCCATTCAATACTGTTAATGAGTTACGCAGCTTCCCTGCAAGTCAAAGTTATAACGTAAGACCGCTGACGTGCGTTCTATTGACGCCATAATCGTATGAAGGGCAGTTTAAGCGCAGGGCAGGTCAAGGCGGATTAGTTTCACTACATAGCATAAGCATAATGTTCCCACTGCTGGGGCACAAGCTTCCTCTCTGTGAGAGACAGTGCGCAGTGCGGGTTGATAGACGTCAGATGTCTTCGATTTTATTTGGTTCTAGGACATGCCGATTTTCTCACAATGTATTCCTTCACCGTTTTGAGAGCAGTGGTGATGAAATTATTTACAAAAAAAAAGCGCATGTCTGGGTTCGAACAGTTCGTAAGTCACGGTCGTTAGCAATTTGTAGTTTCAAAATAGCTTGACAATTCTCGTCATTCGACTTTTTGATACTTATCGGTTTGCTATGAGTGCAATTGGCCTTAGGGGGTTCCCCAATGCCAAATGAGTTAAGTACCCCATTATGGTGAGTATCATTAAAACTTAATTAATGCCATATTTGATTACTTTTTAATTAAAAACAGTTTCATTAGTAATTAACTATCTTTTACACTGTCAAAACAAAAATTAGAAAGCAGTTTTAAGGGGAATCTAGTCGCGGGCTCGAAGTCACTGGTGGGCCTGTCTAAAAAGCACGCCATCTTACCAGGCATTGTGTTCGACAGCAGAAGTATCAGTTATGAGCAGTTAGACGATAGTCTACACGCACGACTTTATTCGAGTGAGATGCAGGATCATTTATAGTAAAACAGGCGCATAAAAAAAGTTAGAAAAGATCTTCGGAAGATCGGGTTTTATGATAAAACCACTACATAAATCAATGACCAATAAAGTTTACTGACATTTTCGATATTTGAGCTATGTCGGTACCGACTTGGGTTTTCGAGATTTTACACTTTTTTTATTACTCAAACACGCCCAAAGTTAGGTTACATTAGCAAGAAAAACTATTTTTTGTTGGCTCCTAACTTTCTAATGGCTTTTTATTTTAGCATTCTGTTTCCGTACAGACAAAATGAAAAGTCAAAACAGTGATAAACTCCCGAAGTTTGTATGGAAAAAATATCGACTAGATTCACCTTAAATGTTGTAGTTAAGTGCCATTAAAAATGTATTAGGTACTTAATTAATTTAAACGATAACAGATCATAAAGTATCTACTTAGGTACATAAAATACTACTTACTTATCTGTTCCAACGAGGAGCTTGTGGGTAGATAACAGCTGCACGGGCCGATCGATCACGTAAAGCTACGCTTGCTGCGGTTGATCCGTGGATGGGTGACCATCTTTACATACCAAGATCCCTCCGTGTCTCGGAAAAGACGTTAAACCGTTGGTCTCGGCTGTCATTCGTAGATCCTTGACAGTCGTTACGGGTCTTCAGAAGCCCGAAATTCTGACAACCAGTCTTACCAAAGAAAGAATAAAGAGTGGATTGTGTAGGTCAGATAGGCAGTCGCTTTATGTAAAATATTAGTACACCAAGGCATTGTCAAGTCGGGGGACGGTCAATGAAAATGCCAAACAGAGGTGGCCTAGCATTTTCATTAGCCGTCCCCCGACTTGAAAATGCCTTGATCAAAATATTACCTACAACTTAAAAGGACAATAAATATTATTTTTTTACTTTTTAGAGTTTTTGTTTGGGTCGGGGGTTTAATTTTTTTTTAAATTTATTCATGTAGTAGATAGTTAAAAAAACGGGGATATTCTACTGGGTGTGGATGCGGCGCTGTGGTGCAAGCTATACAAATGTACCCCAAAAAATGTACACAAGGACTTCAGCAGACTTAAAAAAATACAGACCCATAACTTCCACTTGATTAGTATACAAACGACTTAGAAACTAGTGTTAGTACTTACATCTACTGGAGAAAAACCAAAAACTGTATTTATTATTATGCCACAGTTGTATGTAGGCGTATCCAGTATGGGGCTGTCCCACCTATCCGCTATAGAATTCATAGCAGCTTAGCATGACGCTTTCTATTTCTACTCTACCGTGAAATGTAGACAAGCGATTTATCTATATAAATAAAAAGAAAAGTCCTGACAGACTGACTAACTCATCAACACTCAGCTCAAACCCTTGGACCTAGAAAGCTGAAATTTTGCACAGAGGTTCCCTTTGTAATTTAGACAAGGAAAAAGGAAGGATTTTTCGAAATTCAACCCCTGAGGGAGTTAAATAGGGGATGAAAGTTCCGCGCGGGCGAAGCCGCTGATAAAAGCTCGTATTCTAATATAAATCGCTTGTCTACATTTCTCGGTACAGAACTATCAACTGTCTACACGGAAACGTCATTTTTGTCTACTCTTCCGTTGACAAAACGCTTCTCTACGGTTCTCGTGCTAAGCCTGCTGTGCTGCAATCGACGATGCCGTAGAAGTGGCGAAGTTTAGGCGCAACCGTGCCATCGATACGACGAAGAAGTAGGTGCATTATTTGTTTTTTAAAGGACTTAGGTACGTATCGTGATTAACAATAGTGCTAAATCATACAGGGTGTCATCCCGACATTGACGCAAACCTGTGCCCTAATTGTGTAACTCACGATTAATCATAATGTTTCGTTTTGAAACAGAGTGCGAAGCCACTGCTTCATATGCTCGAAAAATGTGTTTGCTCAACAACGTTAATAACGCAATGAAAATTGTTGTACTGTCAAAATGAAACATAATATTTTGAATCGTATGTTACGCAATAATTAGGGTGTTATTACCACAGATTCAGTTCATGAATCTGGTAATCCTACTATCCTACTAATATTATGTGAAATTTTAGATGTTTGTTACTCAATCACGCAACAACGGCTGAACGGAATATGATAAAATTTTCGTATTCCACGCGGGCGAAGCCACTGGCAAAAGCTAAGCATATATAATCAAGCTCTGCCATACATTTTGACCTCGTAGGTATTGCACTTTTCTATGAAATAGCAGATTTTTTTTTTTCGATAACCGAAAAAATATTTCTCCCCTGCACTGGTGGGTATAAAGGAAAAGTTTTTATCCAGTGCGCAAACTGTAACCATGAATTCAGCATATCATTCTAGACCTCCCAGCGCATAAATTTTTCGTCGGTTATACAAAAAAAAAAACAGTTGTTCCATACATTTTGACCGCGTAGGTACCTATTGCAGTTTTATATGAAACAGCTGATTTTTTTTTGTAAAACTGACAAAAAATTTCTTCACTGGGGGTTCTACAATGGTATGCTGAATTCATGGTTAAGGTTTGCGCACTGAATAAAAACTTTTCCTGTAGAATCATGTGCTGAATTTTCGTAAGTTTACCCGTCGATGTCTGCTACTTTGCATAACGTAAGGTAAAATCTAAATGGCTTCATACACTCACTTATGAAGAATTCGAAACATAATTATGTAAAAACTTAAACTCCCTTTCCAATTACCCTTTATATGTGTACAACATGCGCAAACACACCTCCTGCACAAACGGACACCTCTCCAACACACACACACACATACACTCCACGCACAAAACATACACAATCCTTCCATACAGACACACAATCTCAAATAAAATTTTCACAATGAAAACATTGTTTAGTTTTCATTTTAATTTTAAGTTCTAATTTGTAATTTAAATATATTTTAGTTTTTAGTCTTTTAGTGTTGCTTCTGTCTCGATTTTGTGGATGTAGGCGTTAATAACTGCGACACAGTACTGTAGAAGTTCTGCCGAACTCCCAAGGTACCGACGAAAGGATGGTTATAAATTTTAATTCATGGGACTCCACGCTTATTTTCAAGAAATCAAGACTGTACCTACAGCAACGCGCCTAACACCAGAATGAAATCATCTGCCGGAACAAAACCTATGTCAAAATATTTCTATATTCTAAAACTAAACTTCCCGACTATTCGAACATAGACAATTAGACAACCCAATCATTGGCTGCCAGTAACGTAAGGTTCTATACTAATGCGGTTGTTATCGAACACAGAGTTTCTGAAAACTGATTTTTTTGTTTATTCCAGTTATTTATTTATATACTCGTACCTACCTGTAATTTATTCATCCTTTATTTTCAAACGAGTAAAAATTGGTTCTACGTTCCACAACTACGTTACACGTTAGTGACGTCACGGACGGATTACGGTTCACATCAGCTGTTCGTGTCAGCACTGATTAAAAACAAAATACCAATTAATTCACAGTATAATTCGTGTTTACATTAGCACTGTAGTGTTCTTCACGCGTGTGGTTGTTTGTAATACCATTTAAAAGCTGTTCGGTAGTGTAAAACCCTAAAAACTATTCTCAATTTTAGTGTATATTTTTGAAGTTGAAGTTACTTGTTGGTTACTTTGTGCCACCTATACCCCCTAAAGGTTTAACTTTTTACAACTTCTAACTACATTTCCACAGACTGTGTATACAAATCATTAATTCATTGAGTAGTAGGCGCCATCTATCGTCGCAGGAGAGCCGTAGAAAGGCGTGCGACATCTAGTTGCTCCTAGCTGTACTATGGTGAAGTGTGCGGCCTGCGGTAGATTTCTTTCGGCAAAAGGGGGCGCTGCGTGTAGTAACTCAGCGTGCCACAATAGATATCACCTTGCTTGCTTACTGTTGCCCGACCCTACGCAGATAAGCAGTGACTGGCTGTGCCCTGAGTGCAGGAAAAAGTTGCCTAGGGGAGATAACAGCGCCACACCCGTAAAGGACCTGGGTAGTGGTCCCGCTGTAACTAAAGCATCAACGTCGACAGCGAAGGCAGCCACTGCTGAATTAGCGTCTGCATCCGCAGCGGACCCTGTCACGACAGCGGCAGTAGCCAAAGGCGCCATGATCAGGTCGCCAGTTGCGGCGACTCAGGTTCGGGGTAATCTGACCAAACCCCCTGTTGCCGAGGCTAAGGCTCTGTCCCGGGCTGGTAGTGAGCAGGGTACTGATGGGGAGCCATCGCCAGAAGCGCAGCTGACCCTCCGTGAGGAGATAAGGCTCTTCCGTTCCGAGCTGCGTGAGGTTCGCGATGAAATGCGCGAATTTCGTCGGGAGATGGCCGGCCTGCACTCGTCGTTAGGGGTATGTACCGAGCGGGTTGACGGCCTGGAAGCCAGGATCGAGGCTCTTGAAAGTCGGCAAAGTGCGGCAGTGCCAGACGGTAAAGTTAGCCAGCTTGAACGGATTGTGCTGAAGTTACAGCTCGACCTCAACGATCGCGAGCAGGATTTACTTGGCTCCGACCTCGAGATCGCCAACATCCCGGAGACTGCGGGGGAGAACGTATTGCACACCGTCGGGCTGGTGGCGGCAAAACTTGGGGTGAGCCTCGACGAACGGGATATTGTGTTCGCGCAACGGGTGGGTATGAGAGCCGAGCGAGAGGCACAGTCCGGCGCGAGTCCGGTGGGCGGAGCGAGCCCAGGGGCAGCAGCGGCGGCGACAGCGCGCGGGCGGCGCATCGTGGTGCGCCTGACGCGGCGCGCACTGCGCGACGACCTGCTGCAGAGCGCGCGCGTGCGGCGCGGAGCTACCACCGCGGATCTCGGCCTATCCGCACCCCCGCGTCGCTTCTTTCTAAATGAGAGGCTCACTAAAACCAACAAGCACTTGTTTTACCGAGTACGTGAAGCTGGCAGCCGGCTCGGGTGGAGGTATACTTGGACGAAGTTCGGCCGCATTCTGGCCAAGCAGGGTGACGGCAAGCCCACCCACTGTATCCGCTCAGAGGAGGACCTTGCGCGGGTTTTTGGTTGCGAGGGGCCTAGTGGAAAGGATGTCTGATTTGTTGACCCCTGAAAATCACAGTACTGCATGTAACTATTTTACTGAAAACCAGTACCTATTTTCTGTATCTCTATTGTTTACACTTAAATTCTTGAGTTTTTCTTGTGTGAGGCCAGATGTTTTCTTGTCTCAGTATACTTTGGTATCTTTTAGTGGCCCCGCTCTACAGATAACTATCTATGTACATTTTGTATTTATCACACTTCTGCTCAATACCGTCACGTCTTCAATATTTACTATTTCTTTATTTTTACAGACTTTCTATATTATTACAATTAGGCTGACTAAGTTTTTTCAAACAATTTATTCAATACTTGAATTACAAACTACACCTGACACTATGTATTTCACAATATTTCTACATTGTAATATACTGCAAAACCCTACACTACATAATACTACATTTAATACTACCTACAATAAACATATTATTATATACACCATTATTTACAAAAATGAATAAGACGAGAAATCTAACAGTTGGATTATTTAATGCAGGGTCGCTAGGTTCGCGCCATGAGGAGTTCCTAGTTGCTATGGATAGTCTCTCGATAGACATCATGGCGATAAATGAGACCTGGCTCAGGCAGGGAGAGGAGGGTCGCGCACCCGCAGTGCCGGGGTACCGGCTGCGGCACGTGCCGCGCGCGCGCACCGTGCGCGGCGGCCGCGGGGGCGGCGTGGGCTTCTACGTGCGCCGCGGGGTGCGCGTGCGCGCTGCGCCGCACCCGCTGGCGCCGCAGGTTGAGCAGATGTGGCTCAGGCTTAACATTAACTCGCACTCGGTTATCATCGGTACTGCGTACAGGCCGCCGTGGCTTGATGTGAATGTCTTCTTGGATGCGATAACCGATTCTCTCTCCTCCTTTTCTAATGCGGACAAGGTCATCTTGCTTGGCGATTTCAATATCAATGTCTTATGCCACACTGACAGCAAATCCAAACTGCTGAACAATTTTATCCATTGCTGCAAACTTAAGCAAGTAGTTACTGAGCCAACCCACTTCACAGACCACAGTGAAACCCTCATTGATGTAGTCTGCACTGACGCCCGTGTATGTAGGGTCTCAGTATCACACATACCGGAGCTTGGGCATCATGCAATTATTTGTGTCGAATTCAATTTTAAAATAGAGAAGCCCACTCCATACTGGACTACCTATAGGCCACTTAAAGACATCCTTCCTGATTTTTTTAATGAAGACTTAAATAAAATGGACTGGGAACATATTATGAGTCTGGAGGATGTGAACTCCATGGTTGCAATGTTTAACCAATACATCTTGAGACTATTTGATTTGCATGCTCCCCTTAAAAGAATCTTAATTAAAGAGAAATCTTATCCCTGGATAACCGACACTGTCAAGGAAATGATGAGGCTGCGTGACAAGTTCCATTTAAAGTCGAAAACAACTAAATCCGAACATCACATTCAATCTTACAAAGAATTAAAATACCTTGTTAGAGCTGCTTTTGACAGTGAAAAGTGTGCATATTTTAGAACATATATTAATAATAATATTAAACAACCAAAGAAGTTATGGACACATATTAAATCAACTATAGCCACCTCAAAAAAACCAGAGCATAGTCTACCACATTTCTGTAACAACCCAGAATCTATCAACCAACACTTTTTGGATGTGCCTGGCAGTGGTAAGGTAACAACTGCTGAATTAACATATTTTGAGCACCATAGACACAGTAACAGTAATTTCCGGCTTGAGCCTGTCCAACAGGATGTGGTGCTGAGGATCTTGCGCGGTCTTAAGTCCAATGCACAGGGCTCTGACCATATTTCTCTGGAGATGCTGATGTTGACTCTTCCTCGAACACTTGCAGTTATCACGGCTATCATCAACAAGTCGATAGTCACCTCTTCCTTCCCTGATCTGTGGAAAATGGCAATAGTTAGACCAATCCCAAAAGTGCCTAACCCCACTAGCGTGAAAGACCTCCGTCCAATTAGCCTACTGCCATGTCTGTCCAAGATTTTAGAAAGAGTAGTCTCGGACCAGCTTAGGGCATATCTTGAGCAACACAGTATTTTGCCTCTGGCTCAATCTGGATTTCGTAGGGGGCATAGCACAGCTACAGCGCTCCTTGATGTAGTTGGTAACATTCTCGAAGCCAGAGACCAGGGCATGGGATCCCTTCTTGTGTTACTAGATTTCTCGCGCGCCTTTGACTCTATTAATACTTCGCTTTTACTCTCCAAGCTGGCATACTATGGATGTGATGTAGAAACAGTCAAATGGTTTGGAAGTTACCTCAGTGATCGAGAACAATTCGTCCAGGTGACATCTGACAGTAATGGAGATACCAAGTCCTCTAGTCCGAGGCGGGTGGATAGGGGCGTACCGCAAGGATCGATCCTAGGCCCGCTTCTCTTCATTCTTTACAGTGCCGACATCATCAACTGTTTGATCAACACTAAGTTCCACCTGTATGCTGATGATCTGCAGTTGTACCGCTCCTTCCGCTCCCAGGATACTGCTGAAACTGTAAAAAAAGTCAATGAGGATTTGGAGAGGATCTCTGCTTGGTCCAGAAGAAACTCCTTGGTCCTGAACCCAAGTAAGTCCAAGTTCATTGTGATGGGATCTAGGGATTTTCTGAACAAAATGCTTTCTTGCAACCTAGGCCTCAGGATTGATGGTTGCGATGTGGAAAGGGTTCTGGAGGCTCGTAATCTTGGGCTAGTATTTGATGGGCAGCTGCACTTCGAAACCCACATCTTGGAAGCTGTGCGCAACTGCTTCTACCGACTTAAGCTCTTGTATCGTATCCGTCCCTACATAAGTGTGGATATGCGTGTCATGCTGTGTGAGTCACTTGTTCTATCCAAGCTGAACTATGCTGACACTGTGTATGGGGAGTGCATTCTCGGTAGAAGCGAAAAATTGATCCAGCGGGTGCAGAATGTTTGTGCAAGATTCTGCTACAATGTCCCACCCCGAGCCCACATCACTCCATTTTTAAATAAGGGTAATTTGATGAGAATGTCAGCACGCAGAAAGCTTCATCTGGCTACCCTACTCTTTGGCACTATTCTCACAAAGAAACCAGACTATTTATACAAAAAATTGTCTTGGTCGCGCGATATTAACAAGATTAAAACTAGGGCATCTTCGTACCTCTTGTTGGCCTCATCGCACAGAACCGCTGCATTCCGTGGTTGTTTCAAATTCGCTGCCTCTCGTTGCTGGAACGACTTGCCACCTCCTTTTCGTGCTATAAAGACAGTTGGCACATTCAGAACAAAATTTAAACAGCACTTACTACAACTCCAAAAAGATACCACCCTTTGAACTTACCCTTGATTTGCACGCGGCTGGCAATGGTGGCGAGCATTTGGCAGCGTTTGTACTGGCACAGCAGCATCAGTTTTGCACTTTGTTTTTTTTTTCTTTTCTCGTTGTTTGCCGTTCTTGAATTCGGTATTTTTATGCCTTTCAAAACCTTAATTTGTCTAATTGCCATTAAATTGTCTGAATTACAAGACAGCCGTAACACTTCTAAATATATATGTTTTATGTTATTTATTTTCTATTTGCCATGAAAGTCGGCGCCTGCGTCTCATTGCTTGTCTGTAGTAGACTTGGGTAGTTCGCGAACGAAAGACAATAATGAACTAGTTCATTATGAAAGCAGTAACAAATCTTTCGTTCAGTTCCGTACAGACTGTATCTCTAGTTCACTAGTTCGCTTCACGATTCACCGCTCATTTTGACTCGGGAACTACTAACGACGATCGCTCGTTTCGCGGAACTAAATGAATCGCGACAAGAACCGATCGTGCACGAGCGTGTGCCGAGTTGAGAGCGCGAAGTATCGCCTATCGGCTGTCTCGTTTTTATTTACGTAATAATGTGAGACAGTTGATATGCATCGCTCGCTTTGCCGAACGAGCAATAATATACATTACGCACTTAACAATACGATACAGTTTTCCAGAATTTTGTCAATAGACTATAATTTCAATTTTGCAATTTTGGGTATTATTTTATATTGAAAATTGAAATGCACTTATTTAGTTCATAGTTCGTAATCGTGTAACACTGACCGGCGAACTAGTGACCTAATTATATGTGAAAAAATACAGTAGAACTTAGTTAATTAGTAGAATAGATATCATGTTGATGTAATGTATCTTTAAAAAGTATAGAAACCAATATCTGTTGACCTCGAATCATATAAGCGTACCCAACAGTGATAGGTCAGTTTATACTGGTCAATAGTGAACTAAGTGAACTAGTGAACTAGATGAAAGATATAGTTCATCGTACCGGAAAGATACGTATCTCTCTTTTCTTCTCATTGAACTATTATTCGCAACTCTAGTCTGTAGTAGCGGCTAGCAGTGCCATAGTGTCACACTTGTCAGTTGTCACAGTCACTAAAGGCACCATGAAAAGCACAGACAAGTAATAGATGTTACGTGGGGTGCAGACAAGCGGATTACAATATTTTTATATGATTTTTTTATTTTATTATTTTGTTATTTTTACACATATTATCTTATTTAAATTTATTTACTTTTTTGTTTCCCGATCTGTCCGTGACATCACAGCGGGCCCTATCAGAATACCAGCGCTACGACACTTTTTAAATGTCGTAGCATCATGCTGAGATAGTGGCCTTTTGGCTTCGCACAGGACTTTGTTTTTAGTTTAACTTTTTTATTTATTTTTGTTGTTTAATAATTTTAATTTTATTAAGTAGCATAGCAGTGTTTTAGTTTATTTTTTATTCGTTTAATAATTGTATTGTGTTGTAGTTAAGTTAGTGTTATTCCTGTGCGAGTCCAATAAATACTTTTTCTTTTCTTTCTTTCTTTCTTTCTTTCACAATAAAAGTAATTTACACGCGTTTCTTGATAAAAAGAAACATGTGACTGATTTACGGTCGGGCTTGTCCCTTAGGAGTGAAGGTCGTGAATAGATTCCGTTGAAGCAGTCAGTACCAGCTGTCTTAGCACTAGATTGGGTCTAGATTTATTGGGATATCCATGTGGATATGTTAAATACTCTTCAAGATTTTTTTTTTACTAATTGTCTATGCCCAATATTTGGCAAAATTATTTGTCCCACTTTTCTTTCACTTTGCATGTTATGGAAAGCGTAATTTATTATTCCGCTTTTTATGATATTGCTAGCTTCTAGTCGGAATTTATCCCGCGGGAATGGACTACTGGGATAAAAAGTAGCCTATTTGTTTATCTAGGTTATAATATAATCTATCTGTCTGCCAAATTTCATCCAAATCCGTTCAGCCGTTTTTGCGTGAAAGAGTAACAAACATCCATACATCCATACATAAAAACTTTCGCGTTTATAATACCTATTAAGTAAGAATCTGTATACCAAATTTCATCCAAATCCGTTCAGCCGTTTTTGCGTATAAGAGTAACACATCCATACATACAAACTTTCGCATTTATAATAATAGTAAGGATTAACTTAGGTGCATTGGTTTTAAATAATTATAACCTAGGTACCTACTCATTTACTGCTCAAAAGTTCGCTTGACAAAATATCATCGTTGACTTGCCTTTCTTGGTCTTTCATGGTCTTTTTGCTCTTATCTCAAGTAACAGTGTACGACTAAACGCCGACAGACACTACGTCGACAGACTGAATACCGACAAGACTTTACTTCGACAAGATTCTTCGCCGATAGGACTCTTCTCGGACAGGGCTCATCAGGTAGGTAATAGGTTAGGTTAGAATTGAGACAAACCGCGCGCGAGCCGAGCGAGCAAAGCGGGCGGTGCCGCGGCAGCGGCCGGCGAGCGCTACTTCCATGTTAGTGGCGGTAACTTGACTATTTAGTACCTAATAGCGCAAGCCAATGGAAGAGATTAGTAAAAAAAAACATTTATTTCAGTTTCTCCCATAATACAATCACAAGTTACGAAACACGAAATAAATACAAATCACAATATAAAAATAAATACAATGTCATCAAATCATAAATACAATGTGAAATAAAAATTATGCAAGTCAATGTCAAATAAAAATAAATTTTTTAAAGTAATCGGAAATTATTAATGTAAAATACAAACAAAAATAAAAGTTTTGGGCAAATTTTGGATCGAAATAATAACATAAATTAATAAAACACAGCAAATATCACGTCGCTCGTTTACATCCCCTGGCTATATGCCTACTGCAACACTTCCTAATATAAAGGGTAGTCCAATCGTCCAGCAATCATCACTAGGACAGCATTGGAGCTGACCCGCACCCTGCGCACAAAGAACGCGCAACGCTTGCGCATTGTGGTGTGAAAACAGTCGGTACGCACTTCCGCAAACATGCCCGAGGCACTGCAGAAGCGGGGCAGCCCCAATACCGTCCTGAACGCGTTATTGTACTGGACGCGGAGGGCACTGTAACTCGCCTGTGTATAGCTAGGCCACAGGCTACACGTGTACAAAGAAGTGCAGTATGCTTTAAAAAGTGAGATCAAAACAGCGTGCAAACCTGCGCGCCAACATATTCGCTCTTTTTGACACGGCGCGGCCCTCCGCTCCCGTTCGATGTCAGCATGATCACTGAGGTCAGCTGTTAGTCAATTTAGGTTGTAAGACTGTTGTAGATCGTGAGTCCGAACCCAGGCAGGCGCATTTCCCACCATCACTGCTAAGAACATCACGGGGTTCGCACAACAGGTATTTTTATCCAACTGCGCTAGAAGGAGGGTTATATTTTTCGAGTGTATGTATGCATGTATGTATATTTCTTTAGCACACTCAATCCGTTTACGGCTTGATTGATTTCAGCTTGAGAGGCGTTAGATTCGTCTTAATTGTGAGTGACACTGGGTATATCAAAATTGAAAAAAGAAATGGCCGAGTTTTGGCGCCGTATTGAGTCTTCAAAAAAATATTTTCTCTCAAAACCTATTGAATGGGGTATCAAAATAAAAGGTTTCATAAATAGGTCTCATTAACATCAAAAATGAAGTCGGAGGCAATAAAGGTCTTTATTGTTAAATTTAAGAAGATGCCTGCATGAGATTGCATAAAGCATTGCATTCAGATTGCATTCAGTTAGTTAGTTAGTTCAGTATAAAGTAGTCATCCTTTAAAAACAAGTTTCTTGTTTCCATCTTTTTAAATAAAAGTTCACTTTTTAGGCAGTCTGGTTTTTTGATCTTGTAAATTATTATTTTCTTACATACTTCTCTAATAGTCGTCTACTTGGTAGTCACCTTTGTAGCCGATCACCTTTCAAACAGTCTATCCGTCGTATATTTGGTCTTCCCCTACTTGAGCTGCCGGGTAGATCGCACGTTATTGCATGTAGGTACTTGTACTGACAATTTTTCATAACTTCATTGCATAAAATTCAAAACGTGCCGGTTGCCTAATAATACGTATTTCTGGAGTTGTAGATTCGTCCACAGAATTAACTTTGTGCGAGTTACCTATAGAAAATAATATTTTAAATCTGTCGATTCACCCGATTCGGGTTACTCGCCCGAATCGGGTGAATCGATAGATTTGAAATATTATTTTCTTCATGTAAATCTACTGATAAACCGGAGCATAGCACTGCAAAAGATGTATTAACAAAATGGACGCTCGTCTTACTTAATGATGGGCTTCCGTAAACAATCTTAATTGAAATTCTTTTGCGAGTTACTCAACTTTAAATTTTGGATAATCGCTGGCTAGTAATTTTAAGAAAAAATGTTTAACAAAGTCGATACGAGTTTCTTTTGATGCTACTGAAGCCGATTAAAGAAAACGTAAAAATATCTTATATAAATACTAGCTGACCCGACAGACGTTGTCCTGTCCAAATTTCAATAATTCATACAAAATTCCCATAGAAAATGTAATTTAAGTTTTCCCGATTTTTTGGCAGTTTCCTAATGCACAAAAAAAATAGATGTTGGCCGATTCTCAGACCTACCCGATAAGCACACGAAATTTTATCAAAATCGGTTCGGCCGTTTCGGAGGAGTACGGGAACGAACATTGTGACACGAGAATTTTATATATAAGATATATAAATATCTTATATAAAATATCTTATATAAATAACGTAAAAATATCCCTACATATCTGAATCATCATCTGCCTCGCCTTTTCCCAGCTGAGTATGTTCGGGTCGATTTCCAGTTTAACCAGATACAGCTTATTGTCTGAATTCAATTCAATCTGTATTTTACATGGAGCAACTGCCTATCTGACTTTTATACATATCTTTAACCGAATTTAAAAAAAGGAGGAGGTTCTCAATTCGACTGTTTTTTTTTTTAAATGTTTGTTAGCTCATAATTTTCGACTGGGTGAACCGATTTTTGATTCTTTTTTTATTTGAAAGCTGGTGCTTCCCGTGTAGTCTCATTTAAATTTCATATAGATCTGATGATGCGTTTCGGAGACAAACAACAGAACTCTTAAAAAAATGACAGCAAATCAACCGCGATTGCTGCTATCGCATAAATATGCATTGTTTTTACCCCAAGGATATATATTTCGAATTGATGTGGGGAAGGTACTATAAAACATCAATCGGTTTCCTACTAAACTTCAACTATATCCAACGACCTGGTAACTTATATCTTTTGCTGACTGTACATCGATCGTTCCCGATTCGTAAACAAAACGTTTTCGGTAAAGTCATGTACAATATGCGCATATATTAGGGATACCTTAAAAAGAACTGTGGCATTGCGTACCTACTTATTACAATATCTATTCATGTTTCCTTGCCTTTGGTAACCATTGTATTTGCGAACGAGAGATTTTGGTAGGTACCTACTTACAAGATTTTGTGGTCTGGAAATCGGAATGATGATAAAACCAACTGCGGATGAATATTTAAATTGGGTTATTGCCCTTAGATATTTCAAAAGTTAATATTTTTATTATTTTATCTTTGTGTTCAAGAAACAGAATTACTTCAGTACCTATTGAAAATATAATTTATATGCATTTTTTCTCAATTTGCAAGCTAAAGTATAAACTACTAGTTTTTGCCAGTGGCCTGACCAGCGTGGAGGTCAGAGATAATGCCACGAAAACGTACTACCGTGATAAAAAGTATCCTATATGTTAATCCAGGTAATAAACTATCTGTGTACCAAATTTAATCCATATCCGTTCGGCCGTTTCTGCGTGATTGAGTAACAAACATAGAGTTAAATAAACCAAAGCATCATAAAATCCTACTATATATATTTACTTATATGAAGGCGCGTCTCTAGCGCCATCTAGTTGGATCAATTGAAGACCTTATTTTGAACCTGGCCGTAAATGAATGATCATCGTGCGGACGAGAGTGACAACGGTGGTGTCACTCTAGCGCAACGTCATGAACGTCAAGCAGCCATCTGACTGACACGGGCAGTTTGAAGAAAAACGGTCGCTTACGTCCTGAATCTTTTTTTATCCGAGTGTAATAGTGATAATTTTGTGATTTAAATTGAGAATCCTGATTATAAGGCTGCTGATCGAAGACTTGTCTACTTATTTCTAGAACACCTCGCGCTTTTAACCACTTTAAGATGAGTGATTCTGATACAGATACCCACGTGCCTATGTATTTAATGATATCTTTATCAAAAATTGGCCTATCAAATGAAAAAAGTTTTTTTTTCATATCCGACTGTTCTAGAGATTGCCCCTACACACAAACCAATTTTACCTTAAGGTGCTTAACTTAATCATTCTTTGACTGTACATAGCCTTTCAGTCTTAGAGTTACAACACCACTTATTATACGCTTACAGACAAAATCTCATCTAAAGGTTCCGTAGTTTATGAGCCGGTAAGAGTAAAAGTCAGTAAATACACTTTTTCACTTTATGTTTATGATGATTGTTTTGTGAAGTAGGTGAAGAACACTCACATGCATTTACTGGTAATTCATGAGTGAAAACAATGATTATAATCAGAGATCGGCTATTCGGATGCATATTTACCTTAACATATTTTTTAGCTATGAAAGTATGGAAGCGGCTTTATAAATTATTTGTAATATTTATTAAAAACCCCGGGCTTCTTGATTGCATAACTATTCAGATGTGTATTAATTTAAAATTAATGTTTAACCCGATACAAATATGTATATGTACTGGAGGAAGGTGGTTTGTATTAGTTAAAACAAAAAATAAACAAATGACTTTTTCGATACCAAAGCGTATTCCATGTTAGCCAACATCTCAACTTTAGGTGAATATGCATCCGAATATCCGATCTCTGATTATAATAGATACCTAGACACAAATATTATGTCTGTGGTTTCCGTTTGTTCATAAGCTCATACTCGTACTTGCATACCCAGTCCGGGGCTACAGACCCTGTGTGCTGAAACAAAAGCTATAAACCTAGTTCGATAGCAGATGCTAACAACCAGACACAAATGTAACTTAGTTACTCTTAAGTATAACTTTAAGTAGCTAAGACAAATTGTGTAACATGTATATTCTTTTTTGTTCTAAATATATATAAATAAAATAAAATTAAAAAATACCGTTCTAAGTTCCTCGAATTCCTGAATATAATTCTCTGATTGAACTTAATATTTGTATTATTCCAAAGAAGGCCGTTATTTTTGTTGTCCAAACCTTTAATTGGTCGTTATATTATGACACAATATTTTTTTCTAAAATAACAACCGATGTTATTTCTTATAACATCAGTTATCTGCCAGTGAAAGTCCTGTCAAAATCAGTCCGCCCATGCTGGAGATTAGCCGGAACAAACAGACAAAAATGTTAAAAACTGTTTCATAATGACCATACTTTCATAGGCATTTAGTTAAAAGTGGTTATTTTGAGATTACAAACATTTTAATTTTATTTATTTAGTATGGATAATTATAGAATGAATAAAAAAGAGTAATTGAATAAATTTCGCTTCTGCTATAAATAACGTCCTAGAATCACCTTTTCTCAAAAAGAACAAGATTAAAATACAACACACACGTCTCTAAAAATTTCTTCCATAATTTTACAGTAACTTCAACAACAATCTACATTTCGAATTCAGCCGCTATATTTATACGCTTGAAGCGAAACAGCGCTGAATACAGCTGTAAAGCAATTGAATGCATTGAATAGTTACTCGTGTAACGATAAACAAGAATGCATGCGCACTGAAGCAAAACGCGAGATAAAACATGCATGGGATACACGCTTCGGGAACATAGTGGAAGACTGACGTCAATTGTGGAGATGTGTCGCACATTATACGACATGTGACTGCGTTAGCCGCAACGACACATAACACACACTCGGCTTCGAGTTATAGAATCGCAACGACAGGCTACGGATTTTGCACGCTCTCGCTACTTGTCGCAGCGCAACGACTACACAAGCGCACCTGATGACAGTGACAGTGTCATGGCATGACAGGTCAGCGTCAGTATTGCTGTGAACACTGAAGTAGGTGCACGTGTGTTTGTATTGCGAATCTCAATATGAATACGATGTCGATGTTTTCAAATGGGAGGTGTAAACGTCTCGAAAATTCAGAGAAAATTATTGCTTCCTGCAGGATGTCGTAACGACTGCTCGCAGCCACAAACAACTGCTCTGCGACTAGTCGCAGTGACAAGACGCACAGTTTGCGCTGGCATGACTAAATTCTGTAGTATAACTGGCTCAGTTACTGAAATCAGACAAGTGTTGTTTGGGTCGTTGAGCTCCCTAACATAGGGTTGAGCTACTCGTCTGCTGGGACAGGTTAGCTCAAAGCTGCAATGGCTCTTTCTTAATAGGCCCTTCTAGACAAGGCCTTGCATTGTTAGACTCTCATAAAACCATAATAATATAGGTAATGTTTGGACTTTAAAACAGACTATGACCTCTGAGTTTGTTTCGACATTTCTTCTCAGGGATCAGTTAGCTAAGAAATGCCGGTGCCATATGATTTTAAATATTGACCAACAAAATATTGACGTGCAAAATTGTCTAAGCTGTGTACTTACATAAATAAATAAACATTTCATTTAATTGCAGGATTTGGAAGTTACGCGTACGGGAAGACGTATTTTCCTAGAAGAACTGCCACAAAAATGGTAAATAACATAAATATTTAAAATACATAGTAAAGTATTATTTTACATTTTTTTTAACTTTGCCCCACACTAGGAATTTCTTCTGTATTGTGGGTGTGTTTACAAACATTTAAACTCACATACACGAACAGCCATACCCGGAACAACTACTTGTAGGTCGAAATCGAACCCGCGACACGCAGCGCAGCAGTTAATCGGTTAACCACTGCGCCAACTGTGTTGTCAATTAATGTGAATGTGAGGATTAAGTTTTATGTCCCATTTTAAATTTAAATTTGTCATTAAATGACCGAACACCAACTGAATGCTGGGTTGCCTGTGCAATTACAGCATCTGTGTCAAAGTCGGTATACTTATTACGAGTTATGATGTAGCAACGTGTTGACACAAAACTTTGCTTATTTTCTACTGTGTAGGGTTGTGCGTCTTTCATAGTTGTGATATCGATAATAGACTTTGACGCATAGGCCATAGTTACGATATTGATGAATTTGAGTACCTTAACAGTAATATTAACAAAAAATTTTTGAGTGTGGTAAATCACCAAATATTTTTGCCGCTCTGGGTGGAACGGGGTGTCAGACTTTTACTGACTAAAATCCACCCGTACACCTTCAGTTGCCCGTGTGCCAGAAGCCCCGATATCTCTTTCGAACAACCCACACCCCTGACAGGTATTGGCCCTTGCGGACCCCACAAGTTGGTGCTGATATCTGTTTGAGGCGCGCGTGAAACACAACACGCCATCGACCCGGGCATGGTCCTTACCGGACAGTGAGCTACCCATTACTCGTCGTCCGCAAGCCCGCGCCTACGGTGGCCGGGAATCAGCCTGGGATTCCCGACGCCCAGGGCCTATCCTGTGGTAACTAGGGCCGTGAGGGCGTTTAGATTGCCTATCCCTCACGTGCACCACCTCCCTCTTTGCGAGCATTACTGTTTCTCAGAAGGAGCTGACGGCTTCCCATGCACTCTCGCTCCATACCATGGCCTGGACCAGGGCCGGATGCGAGAGATCGCCTTCGCCGATCGCCTCCATGAGGACACGGCGCGGCGGTACTCCGCCCAAGCCAGGCAGACCTCCACCGTATGCTCCACCGTGTTCTCTAGGCGATCTACGCAGTGGAAACACCTGGGCGTTTCCTTCTGCCTTATACAAAACAGGAGTGGGTGATGGGTTAAGTTTCTGTATACTTTTTTTTTATAATTTTTGTACGATTGTGTGTTTAGTTTAAATGTGATCTTTCTGTGCGAGTCACAATTAATACTTTTTCTTTCTTTCTTTGAAGTCGGGCTGTGGATGATGATGAATGTGGACTGTGGAGTATGTGTGAGACTTTAGCCAGTATTGGTACATAATCAAATAAAACCTCCTCATAAAGAGCAATAGAATAATATATATTGCTATGAATATCTACATATTAATACGTGAAGCAAAAACTTTGTACTTACTGTGGTACTTACCTTACCCATTTTTACGAAAATTACGCAGACGGAGGGCTATAAAATTTGGCACAGTTGTGGCAGAAGAAGGAGTGAAGAAAGCTTTATATTTTTGATTATTGTTGATTAAAATTTAAATGATTTATGGTTGACTTCGACCAGTGGGCGCCCCCTAGCATAATATTTACACATTTGGAATCAAGAGTTAGAAACATCGATATTTACTGAGGTTTATCAACTTTTTATAAAAGTTAATATGGATATTAGTAGATAACTCTCAGTAAAATAAATTATAATTGTATTGTGTTGTAGTAAGTTTGTGATATTCCTATGCAAGTCCAATAAATACATTTTCTTTTCTTTAAAATCAAAAATATCAACAGTTTCCTCACGCAATCACAAAAATATCGACAATTTATTTACGAAGTGCAGCACTATTTCCCATCACAGCCAGTGGACTCCCGAGGAATTCTAATGTCCTGGCTTGTCGTGGTTCCGCATTCAAGTTTCTGTTAATATTACTCATTCAGATGTTCATTTTTATTCAGAAACGTATCATCTTTCACCTTACCAAGATTTTTATTCATTGCGTTTCTGCATTTTCTGGTTGGTAATATTATATTTTACTGTAGCATTCAGTTAAATTCTTGTTTCCGTCTTTTTAAATTTCACTTTTTACGCAGTAGCGTTTTTTTATGATAGGTTTTTGTTTGTCGCGTGACGATTTCTACTAGTCATCTCCTACCGCAACCGGCTTTAGAGAACTTCGTTCCATTAAAACACTTCTAATTTACAAACACTAAGAATTCGCTCCAACGGATAGTAGGTAATTATTTCAACAAATAGGCCTAGTTTCCATACTGTCCAAATTTATATTGTGCCTGCACCCTAATCGCGTAAATATAATAATATAAACAATTGCAATGCCTTTGATTTTGACAATTCGACAACAGTCATTTAGTTATTTACGTTGTGGAGCAGACGAATTTTTCAAACATATGAAGGAATAGATTAGGAATTTCCTTCAAAATCATTCTGCTTTTAATTAAGAGTGTGGTAGGTACGCAATTAGTGTGCTTATCTGGTGAATGCTCGTGTTGTTCCTTTAACTGCCCATAGGAAGGAAACATTGCCCAGTTTTTGTACTGCTTTTGGAGACCTATATTTTAAACATATTCCAGGTATTCTTCATACCTGAACGAAAGTACTTACCAAGAACCTAGCCGTGTCTACCAGTAGGTACTTCAACTCGATGAAAATGTAACTTGTGCAAAATCCTGAAGTACCTGTTCAAATCGCAGCTGGTTTAACGGAAGGACCTGGCAGAGTGCACTTACTTCCTTCAGAATATTAAATTATTTGATTCACATACAAGTGTAACACTATTAGGATTTTCTTCTGTTTTGTAGATTCTCATAATTATTTAAGCTTCTTTGCTTTTTGCATTCACCTTACACTCACCACACAAAATGCATCCCAAACCATTATGTCCTGTACTGTTTATTTTTTACCTTATTTTTTTGTTTTTGTTTTTTATTATCAACTAAAACTAAATTAATTACCTCCTAAGCACTTTTCTGTACGGAACATCATTCCATTCTGTATCTGGGGAAGGGCGTTGTTAGCTGCGCTGCAGTTTATACTTTTGCAGCTATCATCGTTTTACTTGATGTTTTACTAGTCATGTGTTATTGTTCCGAAATAAACTTTTTTATTTTTATTTTTTTTATGTGGATTTTGATATCAAGATTGAAAAGCTATACTTACATTTTAATTAGTCGACTACACACAATACTTTCCGTATCCTCATATATATCTACCATCAAGAAACCTGCGAAGAAAAATATAAAAAAACATACTCCACCCCCGACCCCCGATTTGCGTCGCCACTTGTGTTGCCACTCGAAAAAATTAACTTCCAAACATCCTATTAAACCGATTTGCGTAGGTAATTCCCCTCGAAATTCGGCGCCACGTTGACAGAATTATCCGAGTTTTCGGATATATGTAATTATTTACGTTCACGATACTAGGAAAATGTTTTCTTTTATTGCAATGATGTTGATACGGTTGTTATATTACGTATATGTCTTGAGTACCTAATGCGTAAGAAAGTTTTCTTGTGACGTCAATAAAATAAAAAAATCAAGATAGATATCTGCTTGCCAAACATTTCGTTCGGCCATTTTTGCTTGATTGAGTAACAAACATACAAACATACAAACTTGTCTTTTTTTACACATAGGTAAAATATATCATACGGCGCTCAACAATACTGTATGTAGCTTTCCATTAGTGAAATAATTTTCGAATTCGTATTAGGAGTTCCGGAGATTACCCTCTACATACATACTAATATTATACCTTTTTATAATATTTGTAGGGATGGAGACTCGAATACAGAGGGCCTCTAACGATTATTCTAACCTCTATCTTCCTTATAACAGGTTAAATTAAATTAGCTGGAAATAGTCTACCCTAGGATATCGATATCGAAAAAAAAACGGAAAAAAAAATCCTCAATCGATCAGCTGTGTTTGTAATTTGTCGTGGTTTTCCTTACCTACAAGTACATCCACTGTTACACATTCCCACACGTAAACGGTAAAAGCCGTAATCAAAATAAGCCGAACAATGAAAACCTTACCTACTAAGCACTCTGCAAACAGTTCCTACAAATCTTCCACATCATTAGTGACAATAAACCAAACAGATTGATAGTAAAACAAACACAAACACACAACGAGAAAACATGATGGATGAATGCCATCTAATATTTGATAGCAGTACATTTTCGCTTGTCACAATAATCCCATACTGAGTTGTGCGGATGATTTAATTCTCTATACTTGGACCAAATTCGCACGTACGTAAAAATATCGCAGCGAGATTTCATCACGCTCTGGATTTCCAACTTTCGGTGTTGAAGTCTTGAGAATTGAGGACACGGTGGAGCATACGGTGGAGGTCTGCCCGGCTTGGGCGGAGCACCGCCGTGTTTTCGTGGAGGCGATCGACGGCGGCGATCTCTCGCGTCCGGGCCTGGTCCAGGCCATGGTACGGAACGAGAGTGCATGGTTAGCCGTCACCTCCTTCTGCGAAGCAGTAATGCTCGCGAAGAGGGAGGCGGCGCACTTGAGGGAGAGGCAGTATATGCGCCCTCACGGCCGTAGCCGCCGCAGGAGACGCCCTAGGCGTTGGGAATCCCAGGCTGATTCCCGGCCACCGTAGGCGCGGGCTTGCGGACGGCGAGTAATGGGTAGCTCGCTGTCCGGTAAGGACAAAGCCCGGGTCGACGCCGATGCCTGCCAGGGGTGCGGGTTGTTCGAAAGAGATACCGCGGCCTCTGGCACACGGGCAACTGAGGAAAAACGGGTGGGTTTTAGTCAGTAAAAGTCTGACACGCCCTCCTGCTCCACCCAGAGCGGGAGAACTTATTTGATGATTTCCCACCCAAAAAAAAAGCCGTGAGAATCCAACAGAGAGCATCCCAGTCAATTGAAAATACACACTGTTCGATTTTTAACATACGGCGCTAAACAGGGCGTTGAATAAATCCCGTCACAATATTTTTACCTCTAAGCAGATGTGGACTTATGCTACGGCTACATTGTCGCGATAATGCGAACCATACGTCGCGCTTCGCTCTCTCTCGCACATCAGTCGACCTCTCGCTGTACAAAAGAGAGAACTAGTGAAAATGAAGCCGTAGAATTATAGACATGGCACACACTATACGATATGTGACTGCGACTATACGCAACGAAATACTGCGGCCAACAATTTTCATATCTTTATTCAAAGGTCCGTACACTTGGCGTCGAGTTGCAGAGTCACAAGGACCTAGGCTAGTGGAGTCGCATGCTCTTGCTACTTGTAGTGACTAAACGCACAGTTTGCGCTGGCACTTGCCACGGCTAAATTTTCGCAATAACGCAAACTACACGTTACGCGCTCTCACTCGCACACTGCTCGACGCGACGACGGCTCGCTGTACTACAGAAACGCGCGCGTGAATTGTAGTTCGCATTATCGCTACAATGTAGCCGTAGCACCATTTACGAACTCTTGGATATATAATAAGGCGTTGGGGAGGGGTGATGAGCAACAAATTAATGGTAGCAATAGTGTCCGAGTAACTAAGATGGTGATGATAGATAGTATCTTACAGCAAGTATACAAAATACTTTGTGCGTGTGTAGGTACCCTATCCTTGTTAACTTTTTATTACACATTCGTTCGACCACTACAACACCTTATGTAAAGCGATAGTACAAATCGATGGAGCATGCATACCCAGAATAATTTACCTGACAGACCTAACCTTATTTTTCCGTGGAGAAATCCTCATGGATACCCTCCGTCTGGGACGAACGGAAGGTTATGTGTTGTGTTAGACTTGTACCGACTGTTCCTTCTAATATCATAAGTCGTGGGACAGGGAGATACTTGGTACTTGGTGGCACTCGATCCCACGATAGTTGGTCCTCCCATAAAGGCGTGCATGGAACACTGCGTGCCACTTCTATGGGCCTGATTGTTCGAGCGATGACAGAACCCGAGGTCGCCGCCCGCAGGCCCCCTGCACGCCTACAGCACCACAAGCCAAAAACCAACGTAAAGCAGAAATAAATATCAAGAAATATTAACATAACAAAGAGCTTACAGAAACCGGAATATAAAGAGACATATTAATATTTAAACAAATAGCAAAGGTATACTGAGACAATGAAAATGTAATATGAATTGAATGTTGTCTTGAGCATAAAATATTTAAGTAGGTATCGTAGCGGCTCTTTTGAGCATTGATTCTGAACTAGGCCTATCTTAGCTTTGGGAGAGGTAGGTATATAAGTGGAATGGCCGAATTTGTTGTACAGTTATCAAAAGTGTTGGATTTAGTTGAAGTTTAGTTAGAAACCGATGGATGTTTTCGAATGACAAGTTGATAAATGAAATTGTAGTTTGTTTTCTATTAAATAAATTAAATTTTGTTCGAAAATATCCATCGGTTTCTCAGTAACCTTCAACTTTATCTGACGACCCTGGTTACTTACCTCTTTTGGTAACCGTACATGAAAATGTACCCAGTTTCTGGTGAAAACACCCGGGCGTGTCCACCCGCCTTATCCGAAACAGGTACCTCCCGATCAACCGTGTCCGGTGAGAACCTGCGTCAGGTGGAAGGTGAGGACGCCGTGCCGCCTCTCAAGCCACTCCTCAAAATGGGGACTTACCGGCGCTGTCGTGGCGTGCCCAGCACTGGGTTGCGACAATCGCACTCTCCATGTAGCCATGAGATCCCACCGGAGCTCTATCCGCTGTGCCGCGATTTCTAGCGGCAGCGGAGTCACTCCCCGGCGTTTGGCCTCCTCGCGCCAATGGGTTGATGGTTGGTGGGATCATCCATTACATATCGAGACCTCTTCGTGCGGAAAGAGAAAGAAAGAAAGAAAAAAGTATTTGTCAGGACCCGCACAGGAACATTACGAACACAAAAACATGTAAATAAAAAATAAAATGGAAATAAAAACAGAAGGGGTCAGGGAAACAGTAATATGGTGGTAGCGGTCAGACAGGCAGTGGCTCCATGACTGACTGGCCTTCAGCTGCATCCGTTTAGACCCCAATATAGTTGGGTAAGTGTATGCAGATTTATTTTGGGGATGAGCAAATGCTGTGCTAGGATTTATGGGACTTATTAACCTAATAATAAGACGGAGAAGTGAAATGCTTGTAACTACTGTTTTATATGTCTGTGGCTTGTAACCTGTTTTGTCTATACAAGTTACAAGGAATACGCGAATAAAAAAAAACTGTCACTATGGCCGATGGCCGTCACACATTTGGTGCTGTCAAAACTATCATACGATTTTTTTTGCAATAAAATTTTATTTTTGATGTCCATCTAAGTTTTATTTTTTAGTGATTTTAATATAATTGGTAAACATGGCGATGGCTGAGAAGAAAAATGAATACTCAGCGGGGGTTGAAGCCGACAGAAAGTTGCTGCAATTCGATACGTGGGAAGACTATTTAGATTCGCTCATAGAAATCGCTGATCTCAGGGATTTGAGGAGTATTCAGTCTGCCAGGACTATTGCTGCTCTTGGATACAGGTACCTACTAAAAGCTGAGTTATTACGTCACACACAGGGTTTCATAGATGATGGAAAGATTTACAGGAAATTAGAACTTAGTCATTGTAGTAATGTTAACCAATCTATCTATTATATAAAAATGAATCACTATTTCCCTGTACTGTACTGTACTAATATGTACAAACATATTATTATTTTAAGACCAGTAGTTTTTAAATTATGTAAATATCTATACAAATAAATAAAAGTCAGGTAATAAATAAAAATTAAACAAATAATAATAATAACCGTGTCTTCATTTCTAGATCTTACGGCGACACACTATCAGAACCAGAGTTCTACGCCCGTCGAACTGCCATCCACGAGATCGTGTACCCTAAAGGAAAGCCTTACGTGCTGGTCAGTGAGGGGGCAGATTTGCAAGATTCCTTCAACAGGGAACTGGCTGTGAGGGAGCGAGCCAACAGAGTCGGAATTCTACAGGTGAACTAGATTTGAATAAGATTCTGTGGACCTATGATCTTGTGAAGGCCGCAGGTATCAGCTGGATGCGAGAAGCAGAAAACCGGTCGAAGTGGCGTTGCTTGAGGGAGGCCTATGTCCAGCTGTAGACGTCTTTCGGCTGAAACGATGGTGATGAGACGAGAGATGAGATGAGATGAGAGAGTGTGGCAGTATAGGTAGATACTAAACATATTTTTGCGACTTCTGTCTTTTCTACGAGTAGTACTGAAACGTCAGCTGGACCGGTAGAGTGTTTTGGTCCTTCTAAGAAACTGGATTGCTTGTCATCGGAGGAAGTATTTTTGTGAATATTTCTGATTTTCATGCTGACTGTTAATACAGTACAATAAAAAAAAATGGGAATTCAAAAAAGTTGATTAATCAACTGTAGGAGTCTCTTCAAAGTTTCGAACTATTTTCGGACGGGCCCGTATTTTCGTTGACGGAGATAGAGAGTTGCCCCCCAGCTACGGAAATAAGATTAGTTCGGGGCCCGAACAAAGAATGAACGACAACACGATTTGGCAGTTGTCCTTACTTTCGATGTGTTTTAACTATCCGAAAAAGTTGATTAGTAGGGAGTAGAGTTAATTCCGAAGTTTCAAACTATTTTCTAAGGGACCCGTATCTTTGTTGACGGACGTAGAGAGTAGGCCCCCTGAGCAGAGCAACACGAATAACATTTCTTCTTGCCCACAGTCAATAATCTTTGTTCGACACTTCACGAAAGGCGGCTTCGAGATATCAGGGTACATAGACTACGCTCACAGACTCATCGCTGAGAACTGGGCGCCGTTCTTCAAGTA
This sequence comes from Antitype chi, assembly GCA_947359405.1. Lineage (NCBI taxonomy): Eukaryota > Metazoa > Arthropoda > Insecta > Lepidoptera > Noctuidae > Antitype > Antitype chi. The sequence continues at coordinate 17,543,400 of OX375812.1, forward strand.
CGGCAAGACTCTGTGGCCGAGAGACAACGATCTTGGGTACTACCACTGGCGACATGGGACCGTGAGGAGCAATATTAGCAGGAACTATAAGGTACTAGCTGACCTGACAGATGATGACCTGTCCAAAGGTCTTAAGTACAGACGCCAGCACAGCAATCCTCATGACATCAAATGTTATTCTTTTGTTATAAAGTCGAAACTCTATCAAATAAATTTGACTAATTGGGGTAGCTTGATATGCTGGCCTCTGTACATACAAAATCGTGTTGAAGTATTTTAATTATTTTTCCTAATTTTCCGGGCAAAGTTTTTAATTTTTCCTTCGCTGAAAACTTGATTAAAAAAAAACAAAATTCCAGCCGTTTTCAAGTGATACGTTTACCAACGAACAGCATTTTTCATTAACCCACCACGCAGGCTCAGTGCGGGTTGGTGAATGTCACATGTCTTCGAATTGTTTGGTTCTAGGACATACTGGTTGCCTTAAGATGTTTTCCTTCACCGTTTTGAGAGCAGTGATGATTAAATAATTTACTCAAAGTAAACCGCCTGTTCGAGTTCGAATCTGAAAACTTGATAAAAAAAAAAAAACAAAAATAACAAATAATTCCAGCCGTTTTCAAGTGATACGTTTACCAACGAACAGCATTTTTCATTAACCCACCACGCAGGCTCAGTGCGGGTTGGTGAATGTCACATGTCTTCGAATTGTTTGGTTCTAGGACATGCTGGTTTCCTCAAGATGATTTCCTACACCGTTTTGAGAGCACTGGTGACGAAATAATTTACTCAAAGTAAACCGCGTGTTCGGGTTCGAATCTACGACAGAAGTCTCTCATCAGTCGCGGTCGTTAACACGAGGCCACCACTACCCCCCATTTTTCATTTGTATATGTAGATTTAATATGTGTTTAGCTGATTAGCTTTTTAGAAGTAGAAGACAAGACCAGAAAAAGGACCCCAATTTCTTGTTCGGTATAAATTGCTTTGTTGGTGTAGGAAGAAGGTAACCTACTTCCTGGCAGGTTGTGCCACAGAATCGCTTTGGAAAGGAAAGGGTTCAAAAAGTACCTTACTTCCGAATGAAGTATTGATTTAGCCACATACACACCACACACACACACCCCACACACACGCCAGACACTACACAAACGTTACACATTGATAGACTCATAAAATACCATACTTGAAAGCACCTCTCTAGTCTCCACTGTTGTATTCGTATCCTGAACCCCAAGATACAGACTAACTGTCTAGTTTGGGGTTCACTGGCAAATAATATTTGTAACTAGCTGTAGGTAATATTTAAGCTACTCTATGTCGTCTCAACTTGTTGTTAATCTATCTATGCTTACTGTATTACCTGGACAATAAATATTTTCTATTTCTATTTCAAAGAGATAATAAAGTGTCATAATATCTAGTGGGAGTGTTTAACACTTGCTCTTGAGATTAAATCACCCTTAACTAACTGCTATAATAGGCGTTACACTAAAGGTTTTCCTAGGTTTTTCATTAATTACGTGAGGCGTTTAAGGGGGCGGGGGTCAAGTCGAATCTCACCCAATCTCACGGGTCACGGCAAGGGGGTCTCAAAAAATATCACGTAATGAACATTTATACATTTAAAATTAAAATAAAACAATGTAAAATTGCGAGAAAACCGGATTAAATTAAGTAAAACAAGTTTCGCTGCCAATATAGCTAAATACTACAAAATAATATTTATCGCGGTTATGCGAACGCCACAAAGTAGCACAGTAGCTCTTCGATTGTTAAACCGCCACCAGCCAGCAACGCATAAACCCCACGTAAATAAGCACAGATTAACGTTTACACGCTAAAAATATGCATTTTGAAATATCTCACGTGACATTATGGGTGGGGGGAGGGTGGAGCCAAATCTCACGACATCTCATCAGAGGGAGGGTGGGGTTCGAAAAATTGTCTAAATTGCCTCACGTTATTAATGGACGCCCCCTAATGTCACATAATAACAGCTGTCCAACTACAGAGCAATTTTTGACACCTCAACTTGGATGCGCTAAAGTAGCCAATGAAATTCAAATTTTCTTCCGGTTTTTTTTTTCAATTTGCAGGTCAGGTTTCTTAGTTGAAGTAAATTTTATTTTTAATTTAATAATTGGCGAATTTCGCGCCCCTATTCGATAGGCGCTCAGTGCGCGTGTCCTACCTGCACCACCCTAGTTACGCCTCTGAGTCTGTCCTAGCCACTTTCTTTAGGTCGTCGGTCCATCTAGCTGGGGGGGCGTCCCACGCTACGCTTACCGATACTCGGTCTCCACTCCAGGAATTCAAGACTCGTCTGCTCCACCGGCCATCGGTCCTTCGACAGACATGGCCAGCCCACTGCCACTTAAGGTTGCTTATTCTGCAAGCTAAGTCGGTAACTCCGGTTCTTTTCCGGAATTTTTTATTTCTGATTTTATCCTTCAAAGAAACTCCAAGCAAAACCTGCTCCGTAGCGCGCTGAGCGACCTTGCATTTGTGCACCAGCCCAATTGTCAGTGTCCACAATGACAAGTTGTAAGTTGTGTAAGTTCATTTCAGTCCCGTTGAATGACAATTTCTTGAGAAAATCATTCAATGTTATTCAATGAATTTAGATTATTTTTTGTCGGGCATCTCGCAGTTTACCTTGAGAGGCCGTGACTGCTTAACCGGGCTTTCCTGGGGCTGCCATTAAGAGTTAACTTAAGGTCTCCAGCCAGGGCTTAAAAACTAAAAAAACTTACATACTAAGCGACTGCACGCTGAGGGCACCCCCTGTGGGGTACGAACCTCGGCTCAGGGCGTCACTGTTAGGGGGACAGCTAGTGGGGACAGGCTGGATCAAAATATTGGCATTATAATTATTAATCGGGGAATTTAAAGCTACTGGCTCAGCTGCGACGCGGGCTGGCTGGCGTTTCAACGAGCAAGGGTCGGTCGGGAATGAATTTAGAGGGTTGTATTGATTGTTTTAAGGTTTATAGGTAAATATAAATAGGTAACGAGTTTCGGTCTCGAATCATATTTTTTCGACATACAGCCTGACTGACCTGCAAATTGCAAAAAACGGAAGAAAATTTGAATTTCGCGGTCTACCTTGGCGCTTTCTTCCATTTTAATGTCAAATATTGGTGAAGATGACAGATTTTTATGACGGCCATTATAATAATGACGGAACCGCTCTTCTAGAAAACCGTAGCTTAACTTTAAGTATAACCAAATGAAAAACTCTTGAACAAAATAACTTTAAACTCGCTCGTTTATTTCAAGCGTGTCCGCGGTACCACGATTAAGGGAAATCTAGTCGTGGGCTCGAACTCACTGGTGGGCCTGGCTAAAAAGCATGCTGTCTCACCAGGCATCGTGTCCGACAGAGGTAGTATCAGTGATGAGCAGCTAGACGCTAGTCTACACGCACAACTTTATTGGGTGAGATGCGGGATCATTTACAGTAAAACAGGCGCGTAAAAAATTAAGAAAAGTCTTTCGGAAGATCTGCACCCTAATTGCGTAACTCACGATTCTTCATAATTTGTTTCGTTTTGAAACAAATGGCTAAACCATTGCTTCATATGTGCGAAAAATATGTCTGCTTAACAACGTAAATAACGCAATGAATATTGTTGAACTGTCAAAATGAAACCGATTACGATTAATCGCGTGTTACGCAATTAGGGTGCGGGTTGTATGAAAAAACCACTACATATATCAATAACCAATAAAGTTTATTGAACTTTCAGATATTTGGGCTTTGTCGGTACCGACCTGTTTTTGGAGATCTTACACTTCTTTTATTACTTAAACACGCCCAAAGTTAGGTTAAATTACCAAGAAAAACGAATCTTTGTTGGCTCTTAACTTGTTAATGGCTTTTTATTTTAGTATTCTATTTCCGTACAGACAATATTAATAATGAGACAAAACGATATCATATATTACTATGGATGTGCCATATCAGACAGTGGAGTAATACACTCCCGAAGTTTATATGGAAAAAATGCCGACTAGATTCACCTTAAAGCTAGTTGTCGCCACACAAAAGTCACCAGTCAAGTAAACCTCGAAACTGTGAGATTATTCGGCGAACAATTTCGATATCCACCAAACGTCGGGCTGACGCGAATATTTGCATAGTTCGTAAAGTTGTGCCTCAGAGCATGAGATTGTATGTGTACCGCTATTGATGGAGCTTTTTTAGATATTTTTTATACGATGATAAAACTAAAATTGGTATTTGAAACTAAATGGACTAGATTTTACCTGTCGTGTCCGTCAGTCAATAGTTTTTCCATGGCACCATGTTGAAGGTATAAGAAAGGCGTAAAGTTCACTCATCCTCCATAGAAACAGGAGGACCCTCCGACCAGTTTTTTATTTTTTGTGAATGACATTTTGCAGGACAACCTAAGAGGTTGACGGCTGCTTAACCGGACTTGCCTGTAGCTACTTTAGTAAATTAAGGCCTTAAAAGCCAGGGCTTAAAAACTTAAAAACGATTACACGCTAAGGGCACCCCTAGTGGGGTACGGACCTCGGCTTAGGGCGTCTTAGGAAGATGGCACTAAGGAACGGGCTGGATCGAAATTACCTCTACTTAATTGCGCGGTAAACTCTGCTTGTGCGATGCAGGATTGTACGTGACGTCAGTGGGATGCGTAGTTCGCATGTGGCGGTGTAGATGCTACAGCATATTTATTTTGTAATATTTCACAACAATCTGTAGGAAAATTAAGGTTATTAAATTATGAATTGAACATTTTCAAGCACACTCATGTGAGCATTATTGGTTGCCCAGTGTAACGACCCCGACTTTCGAGTTGAAGGTCAGGCGGGCTTTTCTTCTTCTATTTATCGATATAAATAAAAAGAAAAGTCCTGACTGACTGACTGACTGACTCATCAATGCCCAGCCCAAATCCTGGGACCTAGAAAGCTGAAATATTACATAGAGGTTCCCCTTATAATGTAGCTAGGGGGTAAGGTAAATTCAAAATCGTTTTTCATTGAGAAAATGGATTTAAATCAACTAATTTGATTTTTTCTGTTAATTATCTCGTCCCAATCTTTAATTTAAAATAGTTTTTAATCAATTGGAAAATACTCTATTGTGTGTACGTCTCATTTTAATACAATTTTGCCAATACTGTTTTATTTTTCACTAATGTGCGGCCTACTGTAATTTAGAAAACTTATACGGAAATAACCCTTTTGAAGGAACTTAGCATTACGATTAATGATTAATTAGGAACATCATCTGCCTAGCCCTTTCCCAACTTCGTTGGAGTCCGCATCCAGTCTTACCAGATGAAGCTGAATACCAGTATTTTATATGGAGCGACTGCCTATCTGACCTCTCTACAACCCAGTTACTGGGTAACACTATACCCCTTGGTAAGACTGGTTGTTAGACTTTAGGGCTTCTGACGACCTCTAACGAATATCAAAGATCCACGAATGACAGCCGGGATCAACGGCTTAATGTCTTTTCTGAGGCACGGAGGGGCACTGCACCCTAATTGCGTAACTCACGATTAATCTTAATCTGTTTCGTTTTGAAACAGATGGCTAAACCATTGCTATATATGTTCGAAAAATGAGTTTGCTCAGCAACGTAAATAACGCAATGAATATTGTTGAACTGTCAAAATGAAACCGATTATGATTAATCGCGTGTTATGCAATTAGGGTGCTGATATGTAAAGATGGTCCACCATCTACGGATCAACCACGGTAAGCATAGCTTTACCTAATCGATCGACCGGTGCCGCTGTGGATGACTTAACCACAAGCTCTTCTAGTGATTAATTTGTATGTTGTGCTGAAAAAGTTCCTAATAAAAACTTAACCGCTAATAGCTTCGTTAAACTCTTCCCAAAGTCGCCCTTTACTCATTATGAACTTTAATTATTTAGGAGCCTACTAATGGTATTTGGGTGCGATATGTACCAACAATTCGTCTACTAGGGCCGTGGAGAACTAAATATTGGTAGGCGTTGGAAATGTTTTATCCCATCCACATACTGTAAAAGTTATTTGGTTTTTTGAGGGTGGGAAATCATCAAATAACTTCTCCCGCTCTGGGTGGAGCAGGAGTGCGTGTCAGACTTTAACTGACTAAAACCCACCCGTGTTCCCTCAGTTGCCTGTGCGCCAGGGGCGACGTTATCTCTTTCGAACAACCCGCACCCCTGGCAGGCATCGGCCTTTGCGGACCCCACCAGTTGTTGCTTTTTTTTGTTTAAACTGGTGAAATGCCTACTGCATTACCACGGGGAGATAGCGCAGTTATGTGGGACTGTAACCCACTAAAACTACACGGTGTCCTCCAGTGACGCTTGAGGCGGGAACACGGAAACGCGCAACCCATCCGCGGACCCGCCGCGACTGTCCGTCATCGGACCATCCTCGGAGGGGAATAACCCCTATCACCGGCGCACCAGGATACATGGCACGCTATGACCACCCCAGGAACCAGATATCATAAGGGCCAGACGACCCCGTGTCTGGCACCCTTGGTCCCCCTGCGACGGGTCAGCACAGTGGCTCCGCCGCCTACCACTTTTCGGCCGCAGGGGATAGGGAGAGTGGCCAACGCTATACTGACACTCCTCGTCCCCTTCGGCCCCACTGCGTCCGCCATCAAACGGTGGCGGCCCCGTCCAGGCCACGGAAGGGAAGAGCGCTACTCAGAAATACCGGCACTCCTCCTCCGCCGCAGCCTGTAACCCTCAGCCGCTATGCCTCCCATTCGACATCGCGGCCCGCCTCAGTTGCGGTGCACCTCACTGCAACCCACTTTTTGGCCGCTACGTCGTCGGCTTAGAGGCAAAAGCCCTGACGAGCGGCCCCATCTTGGGGTTCCTCTTCGCTTCACCGTGGGAGGGTGACCACGGCTACTGAGCCCCCGGCAACGACAATGCGGGAACCCAATGGGGAGGAAGTTATTTTGCTTAAGCGCACATTACACTATTCAATTTGTAGGAAATTTAATTAGGAAAACTCTAATTAGCAAGTTGAAAGTTAGTGATCACAGTAGACTCAATTTAATTCTAAATCGGACAGACCTTCTCAGTCGTGAAGTAGAATTACATTGGGTTGCAACAATTTAGGAAGTACTGTGGTCGGGACTTTCCAATCGCGCTTAATCGAAACCTAATTGTTCTAACTTCGATTACATCTTGCTAGTGACAAAATAAATAGTGGGTACCTATAGTTTTAACCTACTTCAAAAAGGAGGAGGTTCTCAATTCGTATGTTTCGAGATATCCCCGGCAATTGTGGACGGATGTGGAAATTCTTTTCTTAGCGGATAGGGTATGCGTCCATGGTAGTCTCATATACATTTTATTAACTATACTTGGGTAGTTTTTGCGTCAGTCTCAATTATACGTTTTTAATGTACTTTATGTATCTTGATGACATTCCATTGTTTCTTGTCACTGTTGTTTACATACAACCAACTTCGACTCCGTGTCTATGGATATTATGTATTTTAGTTTTTTGTCACCGACTTTCAAAATTAATGTAATTTTTCACTTTGTAGTGTTTTTTCGGAAGTCGGTTGTTTTTTTTTTTTTTTGGAAAAAGAGTTTTATGGAAATGAATCCTTGCAATATTTATCATTTATAATTCGCCCATATTTTCAAACTTAATACGTTTATATTAGGTAAGTACTATCTTGTATAAATGGATCCCAAATGCCTAACACAGTGCGAAATCTTCTGTCACGTTATGCCATTGGGTAAATAAGAATTGAGAATACAATAAGAAGTTTAATTTTTTTATCTAATCGCCTTTTCACTTCTCGCCGATGGCGATTCTGAGCTTGTTGGCCTCTTAGATAAGGTCCTTCAGTGAAGGCCACCTCTTTTTGTTAAACGAAAGAATATACAAAAAAAATGCTGCCTCGTTGCTCTCGTGGTTGCAAGCGCTATAGAAGTTAATTTAATTTGATGCATCAGAATATCTCATGATCAGCAATTATTGCTGAGCATCTTAGGTTCGATTCCCGGGTCGGGCAAAGTGTCATTGGGATTTTCCATCTGGAACTTCTCACAATTAAAACTATACTTTTTGACGTAATTACTGGACCGTTTTCGTTATTTTTTTATATAATGTCAGCAAAGGCTAACAAGTATTATGGTTTCAATTATTGCATACAGGATAAGTTTTTAACCAGAAATGTTTCGTCAGTTATACAAAAAAAAATTGCTGGTTCATAGAAAAGTGCAATCTACGGTCAAAATGTTAGAATAGCAGATTGTTTTTTGTATAAGCGACGAAAAGTTTCTGCGTTGGGGGTCTAGAATGATATGCTGAATTCATGGTTACAGTTTGCGCACTGGTTAAAAAACTTATCCTGTAGGTATATGTCGGTTCCATACTGTAAATATTTTTACAATAAAAACTGGCAAAGAGTTCGTAGAACCTTTTCTACGAACTCTTTGCCAGTTTTTATTGTAAAAATATTGTATGTACTGAATTTCATGTCTCTTCCCTTGAAGAGACATAAAATTCAGTTGTACTCAGGCTGAATAGATAGAAATACCTAAGTTTTGAAAACTTAGGTATTAGATCCAGGCTCAACTTTAGCAGACCTGCTCTTAGGAATACGGTTTCTACGTGCCTAATCCCTTCTTCTAATAATAATATTGTACCTAACTATTAAACTATCCTAAATTGTCATTAATATTCCCGATCGTGTCAGGATTGATGTTAAACTTAGGTAGGTCCAGTACAACTATTTTCTTAATTTCCTAATACAAACGAGCTTGACTCCCATTTTTTTAATAAATTTCGTTAGGTTGAAAGAATATTAACAACTCTATATACAATTTGCCTGCGAGTGGGTAGTTAGACAATGGCAAAAACATTTCTGCGACAGATTGTATTTATTTATTTATTTATTTTTAGTTTAAATAGAACGGCCGAAGCCAATTACACTATTTAAACATTTATATAACAATAACATTACAAGCTGTTTAACACAGTCATGCATTCTTCTCACAAAAATTCAAAAATTCTGACAGCATCATCTTCCATTCATTCTTCCATTCATCATGTATGATTCGTCATTTTGAATTGGGTGAAATAGGTTAGGTTAGGTTAAAACTGCGAACAACCGCGCGCGAGCCGAGCGAGCGCTACTTCCAAGTTGCTCGCAGAAATGTTTTCACCATTGTCTAATTATTGTAGGCGAGTCGTCCATTAGGTATTTCATACATAGTTGAAATATCAAATATCTTAAAAAATCATTAGATTAATTGAAAACATTAATTATTTTCTATTCTAGCCCGTAATGGATCCAGACAGGGGTCTCCTTTTCCAAAACCGTCACGACCACAAAATCATATGCCCAGACCCTCAACAAGACCCGGGGCAGAACACTACGAAGCAAAGGGTCTACTCTCCCAATTACACCCAGATTGAAATCTATGACCATGTCGTGAGAAGAAGAAGCTGACGCGTATCTTTAACTATTGTAATAAAAGCCCCATTTACATACACGATGCAAGTTTGTCTGCGTCATACAATGAAATTGAAGCAAGAAATTACTTGCATCATCTAAAAACTGTTTACATGATGCAAATTTTACTGTAGTTTCAACTTATGGAATCACGCTGGTAAATTAATTGCACCGTGTAAGTCGGTCTTTAGGGTCCTCATCGTGAGCATTCGTATATAACGAGCATTCGCTTATGAGCATTTAGGCACAATAGATTTGTTTGAAGATAAACGATGGAACTTGTGACCGTGGTCGTACTACTGACTGCTCAAATGGCCAATGGCGAGGAGGTTCAAATAAGCAACACCTTTTAAAATCACTAGAATTCGTTCGTAATTCAAATTCAAATTCTCAACCCTATGATCGCTCTAGACTTTGAATGCTCGCACTATGAACGCACTAAATTATGAAAAAAAAAACAGTCCAATTTTATCATTCTTTATTCGTACTTAAATACTAGGCAGAACTTTGAAATTTTGACCAAAATTTAAGTTTGCATCAGTAAATTGTAAATGTTCTTGTTTCAATCATCTTGGTTTATAATGATGCTCACAAATGATTATGTTTTGGACTCAATAAAACAATATTATCGTAATATATTATCTGTTGAAAATTACTAACTAAAGATAATCGTATTTAGATGCCCTGGCCTGCCTTAGATACCTACTTTAATATTTTTAATTAGTAAATTTATTTTAAGAAGAATTTATTTAATAAAAACAAAATATTTAAAGGCATGTCTTTTATTTGTTTTTCTTTTATTGTATATTATGGCCCTTGACCGATGACCTGGTGAAAGCCATAGGAACCCGCTGGATGTTAGTCGAAGTGACTATGTCTGGGGGAGGCCTCTGTCTAGCAGTGGACGTCTTTCAGCTGTAATGATTGCATTTCATTATTTCGTTGATTTTATGTGTCTATAACAAAAAAACTAACAGCTAAATAAAAAAAAATAACAGCTAACGTAACAATATTGAGTGCCTAGTAAAATTACAAATAAATAACTAAATAAAATAAAACAAGTTTGATGAAACTTGGCCGGTTTAAAATGGAAACAGTAAAATTAAAACTAACTTCATCAGTTTTAACATCTAAACAATTAAAATAAGAAGTCCCTACTACGTCAATCGAACTACTGAAGGCCAATTGTCGTAATTAAAACGTTCGAAATCTAGTAAGTAGCAGTCTTACCTCGGCGACACTCAAATTTCAAAAACTTAAAAAAAAATATATATATACAAACGCCAGCACATCAAGCTATACTAAACTGTCAATTTTTGTCAATTGAACGTGAACCTTATAATTTTTTAATTAAGTTGCAAAACTATCAAACAAATTTGACAGCTTTCGGTAGCGTGGTATGTTTGCGTTTGTACGGAAAGTCGAAGTGTTTTTGACAGATTGAGACTGAGATTAGACTGTGAATGTATTCAAAATTATGAAAATTGCCCCTCTCCACGTCCTTTATGCCTGGAGGCTTTTAAGTTCTGTTTACTTTTTTATGATTTTTTTCTACTAGTACGAGTACCTATAGTTTTCAATGTTTTTATGGTTTAGTGGCGTGTGCTAGCTGACATATGGCAAATTTAATGTTTTTTTGTGTTTCGTAATGTTAAGTACCTACTATTGTATAGAATCAAGTTCTTCTAACTTAACAGACAGCTCTGCTGCTGGTAAATTTGTTGCACCAATTCATCTTCCCAGCTAAAGCACAAGGAAGTGGTGAAGGGCGGGCGTTTTGGGGGGACTGTCTTATGTAATTTTGACGTTCAAAAAGAGCTGACTCTCAGCCTAGTTTGAATAAATGATTTTGATTTTGTTTTTCTGAACGAAACCGGAAATGAACCATGTAAAGAAGACAATATCATGCATTTTACTTGAAAAAAATCCTTAAGTTTTAATCTGGAAGTGAATACTTATACCTAGCTTACGACGAGGTACTTAAAACAATACCTTAAGTTTCTTTTTAAACAGATTTTCAGCTTTTTTATTCGTAATAATTATTATTTAAAAATAATGGAATTTGGATCTTACTTACGTCCCTCAATCTTCAAAAAACATATATATTATATTCTTAATTTTCGTCGTGTTATCCAAGAAATTTTACAAAATTATTTTGTAATTTCACCTTGTAACAAAACTTTATGAATAATAATGTAATTACCATAAAAACACCAACATAATTATCAGTTTTGCCAAACCGGCAAGCAAGTTTTTTCCTGGCAGGCAAATGCAGAAAAAACATTTTGAATGTAACCAACATTTCAATTATTGTATTCAGCAATCGTTTTCTTACTCATTTACGAGCTACATAACTCTAGCTTAACTACATTAAAATTATTACTATACAAACAGGTCAATCAACAAATAAAATCTTTCAAAAACAATTTCATGAAGCTTTAAAGTTAAAACACAAACCTGTGCAAACGTATAAAAGCAGTTTGCATGTCATTGTGACAATGCACCAATCACAAATCGTAATCGTCATCGAAATCATTTTACCAACTTACACCATGAGGCTTAACTTGCATCGTGTAATTGGTTATGCGATGCGAGTGTCTTACATGTGGTATACAATACTTTTTAAGTAACAAATGATTTGCGTCGTCACAAAACTGTTTAGACTGTGCAAGTTTCAGGGCTTTATCATACCACCCCGCCGCGAAAATAATCATGAGAAATCGCTCAACGAATTTCGCTAAGAAACATTACTACATTATTTCGCGATTCGAGCAGCACAACATCATGAGAGTCAGTTAAACAGTACCAATCGGAGCAAAATATCGTCGCTTTCGACTTAGTAAATACAGAATAGGACTACTTCAGGCCTTTTAGATTCGTTCTTCCGTAAAATTAATATCCATTTTAAGAAAAAAAATAAGTTTCCCTTTATAAACTTATTGACTGCCTGATATGTGCGAAACAAACGCGACACCGTAACAGAATAGCGAATTGAGCGTGGAGGTGTGAACTGGCTTTCGAGCAGATCCGCGAAATCACGCGGGAAAGAGATAAAATCATTATCAAATCTGTGCGTAAGAACAGGCAGTTTCACGTGTGTTTCGATTGTCGAACAACGAACTGGCAAAACGACTGCGGTTTCACTGATATGGTTTCGCGGTGGAGATGTGATATCCGCCTCATTGTTGCTTCAAGTTATGAGATTATGCCACATGCAATTAAATCGCACGTTCTAAATCAGGCTTTACATGCATGTGTATAACGTGCTTTTAAATAAATCATCAATGTTTTCCAAAATATATTTTTTCTCATAGTTATTTTACGATAAACTTAACTACAACAAAGAGATAGTTGAACTCTGGGACTTGAGAGATTCTAAGCGTGTCTTTTTAGCTGTTTCTCTGGATGCGCTTTGGACTTCAGCAGTTCGCAGGGTGATGCCAAAGATATCTTCGTGGTATCTGTTTTCAATCTGAAATAGAAAAGAAAGAAACTAAGTAAAAGAAAATTTATAAGAATACCTCGAGGCAGCTGTACATAATTATATTATATTTTCACCATTTTCAAATGTAATTAAGGGTGAATTTCACCAAACTGAATGCGATGAGCACATAAACCACGTTTAAAAATAGACACGTTATACGCAAATATTAGAGCACTCAAAAACAGCGTTAACAATGACTGTTGGTATGTATGCACTAGCAGGTATGCACCTACTAGTGCATACAATCATACAGTGTGGCAATTAATTGTCATTTATCATGCAAATATTGAGCGCCGGTAACGCATCATATGGTTTTTTTTTTGTTGGGTGGGAAATCATCAAATAACTTCTCCTTCTCGAGGGCGCGTCAGACTTTTACTGACTGAAACCCACCCGTGTTCCCTCAGTTGCCTGTGTGCCAGGGGCCGCGGTATCTCTTTCGAACAACCCGCACCCCTGGCAGGCATCAGCCCTTGCGGACCCCACCAGTTGGTGCTGACATCTCTTTGAGGCGCGCGTGGAACACAACGCGCCGTCGACCCGGGCTTGGTCCTTACCGGACAGCGAGCTACCCATTACTCGCCGTCCGCAAGCCCACGCCTAAGGTAGCCGGGAATCAGCCTGGGATTCCCGACGCCCAGGGCGTCTCCCGCGGCGACTACGGCCGTAAGGGCGCATATACTGCTTTTCCCTCACGTGCGCCGCCTCCTTCTTCGCGAGCATTACTGCTTCGCAGAAGGAGGTGACTGCTAACCATGCATTCTCGCTCCGTACCATGGCCTGGACCAGGACCGGACGCGAGAGATCGCCGCCGCCGATCACCTCCACGAGGACACGGCGGAGCTCCACCCAAGCTGGGCAGACTTCCACCGTATGCTCCACCGTGTCCTCTGGGCGATCTTCGCAGTGGAAACACCCGGGCGTTTCCTCCCGCCTTATGCGAAACAGGAACCTCCCAAAACAACCGTGTCAACCGTGTTTTGTGTGAGGACCTGCGTCAGGCGGAAGGTGAGGACGCCATGCCGCCTCTCAAGCCACTCCTCAAAACAAAAAGGGGACTTACTGCCGCTATCGTCGCGTGCCTAACGCATCATATGGTACTTTAACATTTGTTTAAACTGTCAGTGTCATTATTTTCTGTGGAATAGTGACATAAACGCGGTTATGATCTGCTGATCGCGTTAAGTTTTATTGGTGAAATTCGCACTTATTTTATAATATTGTTTTAATGCTGCATTGCCAATAAAGCTAGCTAGCTTTTTTTAAATTTATTTTTTCATTTGTCATTTGACAATGTACTAGTTAAAAACAGGCAACTTTCCTGAGCTCCTCAACCTGAGTACTCTGCGGCCGCCATAATTACGTTCCTTAAAAGTACAAAAGAAAAATGGACCATATCCTACCCGCAATTCGGCGACGAATTCTTTTGCGTCCTCCTCTGACATGCCACTGTGTTTCTGAATGATTTCTTCAAGTGTTTGTTCAACATCGTCTGCCATTTTACAATCACCGCAAACGTAGAAGTGGCCATTTTCTTCGGTTAGCAGTCGAGTCATCTCTGCTCCTTCGTCTTCCAACAGGGCTTGGACGTATTTCTGATTGATACAAAAAATTATAATAAAAATTACTTAAATTATTGTACAAAAGACTGGACCCAATTCAAACAACACTATTACGCATTTTTTTTAATTTTAGTTAGGTTACAAAAATAAGTTTCAAGTTTGCTATGAATTCATTTTTTTAAACAAAATTGAACTTATGAAGTATTATTTCTATAATGCAATATTAGTTTGACGATACTTAGGTGTGAATAATCGTACAACGATGAAGATTGTTTAATCAACAAAAATAAGTTCCATGATTGCTAAATAAATTGATTTTATAAAACATAATTGACCATCTACATTTAGATTTTTATTTTGGTGGTACTTTGGTACTACGGTTATCATTTTATCGAAACTTACTTTATTTGCACCTTCTTCCCTTGACAGAGCCAACCGTGCTTTATGAAGTACACCATCAATTAACGCTGTTTCTTTCTCTTCCTTATACAATTCCATTCCCTTGTATCGGCATCCAAAGAACAGCCACACTGGCCCAGGATTATGAGACACCAAATTCTCGATCAAATGTCTCCTGTGGTGCCAGAATCCTCTAAACGGTGCAATACCAGTACCAGGACCGACTAGGATAAGCGGTGCTGATATGTCTTTAGGCATGTGGAAGCTTGGTTTACTGCAAAAAGCACATCGAGTTAGATATTGCTATACTCCATTTACAATAGCATTAGACAGAAGTTAAAAAAGGTTCTTTTTAATGTACACTTTGTAACAAAATTACATTTAAACGTGTTGCAGTTACGATTAATGCCAAATTTATTATAATTTATTTAAATATGAGCTGTCACACTTTATTGCAATCATGTGTAACTATTTATCTTATAAAATTATGTGGCTTTCATTTATATAATTATTTCATTTCAATTTAAAATAAGCAGGAGTGCACAATACCGAGTGACTAAATTAGCTGATGACGACGAAGTTTTACCAACTTATTGTGGGTCAAAAGTTGTTATTTAAAATAAAGTATTGTAAAAAAAAAAATCCTTTAATCTTAATTAGATTTAAATCATCATGTGATTGTTAGGTTTGTAATGTGTGATGATGATGTTATTATAAATAGAAAATTATTTAAAATAAAATTACTAGCCTCTTTTTTCTAAAGCTATAATAAATGCATTATAGTTAAAATGAGGTTAGACAATTATAAAGTCATCGAAGTAATACTTACTATCTGATAAATGCTAGGAGTTCGTCTCCTGCTTTCAGATTTTTCAGATACGTTGAGCAAACACCGTAGTGTAAGGGACCTTCGCCATCTGAAATTGAAACACACACGATATTATAAAAGCATTACAAATAATAAAGAATGTAGATAGTTTCAATGATTTTTTCATCAAATAATAATAAAATAAATAATAGTTTAAAAAACTAAAAAACACGTCTTAAAAACCAAACTAAAAAAGGAGAAAATAATTTAATTCAATTAAAAAGCGTGGGGTGCATTTTGAGGTATTTTTATAATCAATGAATGTCAAGCACCCCACGCTTTTTTTAGTTTGGTTTTTAAAGCGTGTTTTTTAGTTTTTTAGACTATTATTTATTTTCTATTTTTTAGTTCTGCTAACTACAAAAACGAGTTTATTTTTCTCAATTTTTTTTTAAATTATTGAATTGTCATCGGTCCTCGACAAGTTTACAAAGTTTCAATAAAATCTGACCGTTTAAAGTGGGTCAAAATCGCGCTCAAAGGAGTCGGTTACATACAAACATACAAACAAGCAAACATACAAGTGAAGCTAACATAAAGCGTGTAAAAAGCTTCTGAAGTAAGTAGTTACTTACTCTGAGTTCTATAAACAACAACCGCAACAGTAAGGTGGACCCTTTGAGGGTGAGCCAAAAGTGACGAAGATATGGAATAAAATCTTGGCTGCAAGGGACTCAGTAGTGTAGCCAGCAACGATGCTTGCGGTCTGCAAGATGGAAACTGGGCGAAAACTTCTGCTAGATGGGGATAGTGAAAGCTAACCCAGTCGTGGTATTTGTTTGAATCCTGAAAAGGTAAATAAAACATGTTCAAATGATACTAAAATCTACGGATTTCATAAATAATGTATTTAGAGGCTCCTAAACACTACGCCGCCAACAAGCCCGGCAGCATTCTCGGTATCTGCGGCAAGTGCCGGCGGCCTGAAAATGCCAGCACAGCATACCCACCTAGCACGGTTGGCGCAGTGGTTCAGCGATTGACTGCTGTGCTGCGTATCGCGGGTTGGATTGGCACGGAACAAATATTTGTATGACCTACAAGTAGTTGCTCTGGGTCTGGCTGTTTGTGTATGTGTCTTTAAATGTTTGTAAACGCACCCACAATACAGGAGAAACTCCTATTGTGTAGCAACGTTTAAAACAATAGGAGAAAAATAAAAAGCCGCCGGCTGGGCCGCGGGCATTTGTGTAGGAGCCTTTAGATACTATATAATTCAATATAATGTTCTAGGAAACCAGTTTTAAACACGATGTTATCATGTCAAAATTGTTTATTTATATTTAGTATCCTTACCGTAACCAATTCATTTATCTGGTCGGCTTCCGCCTCATCAGTACATGACTCCGCGAGGTACTTGAGTACTTTCGTCGTGGGTGGCGTTGTGATGTCCAAAAACCTTGTGTAGATGTTTCGGATAGTCGCCGGTGGTAAACGCTCGTACCTCTCCCAAGCTTTCACGGTTCCTACAAAATACACCATGTTAGCCAAAGTACTAAATTATTGGAGCCTTTGTTTAATACGTTAGGTAGTAACAATCAAGAGTGACAAAAATGTAAAACAGTATGCTTAGATGGTTTGGCCATGTTTTTTTTTTTTTGGGTGGGATGTCATCAAATAACTTCTCCCGCTCGGGTGGAGCAGGAGGGCGTGTCAGACTTTTACTGACTAAAACCCACCCGTGTTCAGTTGCCTGTATGCCAGGGGCCATAGTATCTCTTTCGAACGACCCGCACCCCTGGCACGCATCGGTCCTCGCTGGCCCCACCAGTTAGTGCTGACATCTCTTTGAGGCGCGCGTGGAACACAACGCCCCGTCGACCCGGGCTTGGTCCTTATCGGACAGCGAGCTACCCATAACTCGCCGTCCGTAAGCCCGCGCCTACGGTGGCCGGGAATCAGCCTGGGATTCCCAACGTCCAGGGCGTCCCCTGCGGAGGCTAGGGCCGTGAGGGCGTATATACTGCCTCACCCTCACGTACGCCGTTTCCCTCTTTGCAAGCATTACTGCTTTGCAGAAGGAGGCGACGGCTACCCATGCACTCTCGCTCTGTACCATGGGCTGATACCAGAGCCGGCCGCCTCCACGAGGACACGGTGGTGCTCCGCACAAGCCGGGCAGACCTCCACCGTATGCTCCACCGTGTCCCCAGGGCGATCTACGCAGTTGGTTTGGCCATGTTGAGAACATGAGTGAAGGGCGGTTAACAAAAGGTATTCACAAGGCAGAAGTGAGTGGAAACGCTTGGTAGGGGCCCTAGGAGGACATATAGTGACCTTATTGGTGATGTTCTTTAGAAAGTTCAGGTGTGTAGTACTCGCAACCGGCGTGCGTGCATGACCAAAATAATGTATGAACGTAAACGAGGCAGAAGGAGAATATAAAGATCACAGCAGGTAGCGATCTGTAGTTTCTGCCTACCGTGGCGTATTTATGTTTGTAACAATCAAGATTTTCAAATAATCGTGGGACTATTTTTTTTTTGCCGAGTAGTTTATCTATTATAAAAGCGTCAGTAGTAAATAGGAATTCCTTCGGAGTTCCAAAGTTACTAGACGCACGTTTGTAACAAGTGTTATTTAAGTTCGTACCTTTCGATTCCTCCGACATTATTTCAGGGGAAACTAGTTTTTATGATTACGAGCATTCCTTTGCCGTCTGCGTCATTCGGATATACTTAAATACCAGTTTTCTCAAGATTGACATTTATATTGTTATTATTGTTTATTTTACCTGTTGGTGTTAACGTTTCCTTCATGACTTGGAGTTGTACTACTTTGTCCAGTTCCTCAACGCCTTTCAGTTTGTCGAGCACAGCATCTACGATGTCTTTTTTGGTAGCGGCCATGACACCGATGTGGTCACCGGGAACGTATTTGATTTCAGTCTAAAAATTTAAATTAAATGGTAATAAGTTTTAGAAAAGCAGGTTCTAAGGTTGTTTTTTAGTTAGTTCTTTGTTATTTTTTGTAAATCTCTGCACGCTAATAATTTTATAGCTCTGGCTTATCTTAGTATTTTTACAACCACTGATTTGGATCTATTTACATAGTATTGTTATATTTTCCTTAATGGTTTACGTCAAAGGAAGTAAGTTTTGGTTTTGCATAATTTTATTACGTATCACAAACATTTTATATCCTTCTTACCTCGGGTTCCAGATCAACGAAAATAGTCTCAGCATTACCTTCTGTATGCTGTACCAATGTTTTGCATTCTTTAACTTTGTAAGTAACCAGCTGTTTTCTAAATCCTGCTTCTAGAGCGTTAATTAAAGGTAAATCTGTAGTGGGTTTGCCGAACCTTACAGTTTCTTCCGTGGCTGGTATTATACCTAACGCATTCTGTGCATCTCTGACCATATCGCTCTCTTCTAAGCAGAACGTTTTACATGATTCCTGGAAATCAACATTAAATTATTTCGAATGCTGCAATGGAGGACACGACCAAAGAAACGATGGATGGAGATGATTATGTCTAGAAAGAGATACTGACATGACGACTATTTGAGAAATAAGTAACTATGGAAGAAAAGGATTCGCTGGGCCGATTCCAAATTAATTGGCTTATGGGATTTTTCCCCTAAGCCAATTGTCAATCATCATTCTCTTGAACGATGATGAAGTGACAGACAAGTTTGGTAGATTTATAAAATAATTGGTATTTATTTACCAGGAATATTTCAGATGACCAGGTGCGGAACCGCTGTTCCAATCCATACATTTCGTCACCAC
Source organism: Antitype chi (assembly GCA_947359405.1). NCBI lineage: Eukaryota > Metazoa > Arthropoda > Insecta > Lepidoptera > Noctuidae > Antitype > Antitype chi. The sequence goes on from OX375812.1 coordinate 17,562,926, forward strand.
AACACAAGTTCATGATTCTTTCACCACCCAAGCTGCCGAGTATATCGTCAATGAATTTGCCAAAGTTACAGAACTTCGGATAGGCACTGGATCCAAGGGCGAATACTGCGAACCGTACGTTGCTCAGTGGAGCTATGTGTTCTACAGAAGATGCTGCAGTTACGACACCTAAAAATTAAATTATATTATTAATAGAATGACTTTAAACCTTTATAACATAACATCACGCGTCGTATCCCCGAAGGATTGGGCAAAGGCGTACCTATAGTAGGTACACCCACTTTACGCCATTTATGTTTATCGCCTATTGCCATCAATGGCATAAATCCAGTCTCCGGGCTGCTACTGACAAATTTCAGATAGAAACTTGTATCACGAGTGAAAACATCCCGTAATGAAGCCTAGAGTCACTTGTTCTTCCCATATTATGATAATGACATTTTTTGTCATGAGCTAGACTTGGGAAGCTTCTCATTAAAGGGATGTTGAAGCTTAGAGTTCTAACTTTTTTTACGATTTCAAGTTTTTAATGTAATTAATCTACTTAAAATACTACTCCCACGATTCGTGTCTCGTTTTATGCACCTTATAAGCGCGATGTTTTGCGTGCGTTAAGGCTTCTAGGCACTATTCCGGCGGCACAGCCAGCGGGTTTTTGTCGCGTCGGTATGCTGCCTGCATTGCGGCACTTGCCGCACAAACTGAGAATGTAGCCGGGCTTGATGGCGGCCTGCCTGCCGGCATAGTGTGCGAGAGCCTTAACATAGCGCACTACCATAAACAGCGAATTTCCACACCAAAAATGTTTGAAATGATAACCTATTTATCAACCATAGATAATTTTTTTAAACCACAAATAACCTATTATAATATAAAAAAATATATATTCATAATGATAATTTTTAAGTTACATTTATTATTTAAATTTTGTTTTACTACTTAATTTAATTTTGAGAATAAGATTTTTTAGTTCATTATTGATAATATTTCTGATTTTTATAATTTTCTTACTTACTACGTACCTATTATATTTTGTGTCTTTGTAAATCATTGTTTTTGTTTAGATAAGTCACGTAAGGCTCTATCATTTAATTAAGATTTGCACACCAGATAACTGGTAGAATGTGACGGAAAACTATGTATATTTGTCAACTTATTGTAGTACCTACTTGATTTGAATGTGTACGGTACTAAAATCAGAATCAATATCTGAATTTAAAATTTATTAAATATTTTTTTACAAAAAATAAAAACAAATACATAATATTCTTACCCTTCTTATTCTTGAACATAAAATTTGTTTCCCAGAATTTATTTTTGAACAAATTTACTTAGTTTAATGTACAGAATACGTAGTGCCTGCTTTGTGATTCGTCGGTCTTTTTATACCTAGTATTTCGACTCACTACACTAGAAATCTATGATTGGATTGAAAATCAACTTTGCCCGGTGGTCCTGTAACCTCCCGAGATCTTCATAACAGGCCCGAAGATCTTCATCATAGAATAAATTCTGGCGAATTGGATAAAAAGTACTTGGTGGACTCACTTTTGGTGGACTCCAATCGCGTTAACTGCCTGTTATAATCCATATTTGACCCAAGAACGCTGTTAGTTCTCAACAGAGATTTATTAGGAGACTTCGGTGTCTTGAAACCCCTGCAATGCAATTGTTCATGAGTACCTACTGTTTTAAACGAAACACATTAATTTTGTCTTAAAGATTATTCAAAAATAATTCTTACGCTGAGTTAAAGCCCATTATATCTTCGTTGCTTTCCTTTTCAGTGTTCAGCATTTGGATTAGATGTTCGGCAAAGTCCTGAAACATATAATCACTGCATTCACTTCGAGTGTTTTTTTTTTATTGTTCTAGCCCTCGATTTTGTCTGCGATCTAGGATGAAAAGTAGTCCTTAAACAGGTCATGGTCTAGCTGTTTGTAAATTTTTTACTAAATCCGTTCAGCCGTTTTTGCTAGAAAGCGGAACAAACAAGAAAACTTACTTTAGAGTTTATAATATTATATAAAGTTAGGATTGTACGTACCACTCCGTTGGCTGGCGGCTCCCCATTTCCGAAAGTCGATGTTACAATTAGAAGAAGAGTTTCGTGTTCTATTGAGAACATATCGTACTCTGACATACATTGGACCTATGAAAAAGAAATTGTGATTTGTAGCTGATAATACAAACATTTAGAAAAACATTGAACTAATTCAGTTTAGTTACTTCAATCCCAGTTTTTAATGGGCTCTAAACGTGTGGAAACTGGTCGATACGATTACAAACTAAACTACATGAATTACCCGTAAAAAGAACAAATACTACTTCAGTTACCTCAAAACATCCAATTTAAGAGTAACAAAATGCTTAACATAACTTTAACTTGTCCTTATTTAAAGATCGGAATAAAAACTTACCTGTGCATTGAATGCGTATCCAAGAAGCGTCCCTAACTCCTTGGCATACTGTTCAGATTTGCCTGTCTCGGAGGCATACAGAATTGTTGCCTTGATGCGCTTAGAGAGGGCCCGCCCGAACAGTTTAGAAGTAAACTTGACGGCGCGAGCAATCTGCTTAAAGTGGAACTTTCTGTGTCCAGTCTTTACACCGTCAGATTTGGTCCATTGGTGGGTCTTCCATGCAGGTTCCTGGTAAAAAAAGTATAAAGCCTTCTTTACTCATGTTATTGAATCATTTGGAAGGCAGATCAATTTAAACGCTAAGAATACGTAAATAGGACTCTAATTGCGTAACACTCTTGCACTCTTGCTCTTGAATTTCTCCGTTGCTTAGGGGCCATTCAAGTATTACGTAAGCACTACACGGGGGCGGGGCTCTTTGCTTTGCTTGTTTTTGATGACATGGGGGATGGTGATTACGTCAGCAGAATTTATTTTTTAACTTTTGGACTTTATACAAAATTTAGTTGATTTTGGTTTGAACACATAAGGCAACCCTACTTGTCTATGAATGGCTCGAAGAAAACGAGGACAATATTTTAAAATCACTCGAAAGTGAGCAGACACGTTTTGTGTCTGCTACCAATTTTTACGTGAGCATGGGAGGGGGTGGGGTAAGAGCTTTGCTTACTTTTGCTGACGAGGAGGCGTTAACGATTTCAAAAAATCTGCTTACGTAATACTTGAATGGCCCTTTAGAATTTCTAAAATTTGTGTGCTTCAGTTGAGAGCTCCAGGTAACCCGCGAAATTCAATTCAATGCGATTGAACTTGGACTTGGATTGGACTTTTCCATCGCATCGAATTGAATTCAATCAATGGAATTGAATAGACTTAGAGGGTTGTATTGATGAGTTAAATGATTATAATTCTGTTAATAAATAGGTTACTGTTACGGTCGCGAATCAAATTTTAATCAACATCTAACCTAGCATTCACCTGCAAATTGCAAGAAACGTAAATACATCTAATTTTTCGGACCTGAATTGTTCACCTTAACAACGTGTGGCTACACTGTCAAAATGAAAGGCATTGCGATCGATTGCAATTTTATTTGTTCTACGGGATTACCCTCATTCAAAAACAAAAGTAGGTACTTAAATCTTACTCATTTTCTTTTTAAAGTAATACAATGACAAAAGGATACTAGGATACAATAAAGGGATTTTCCCTGTGATTCTATATTTATCAAAGAATTTACGGCTAATGTCAAGTTTCGTTAGGAATGATCCCGACCCATGGCCTGACCCCGAATAATTGGGAAACCTCGAGGCAGATGAGTAATGATCCCGGATTAACACAACAATCTGGATACTGGCTACGAGTGTGTACGACTTTATTTATGAAGATTTATTCACCTTTACTGGCCTGGGTAAAACTAGATTAGGACTAATGTCCGCTTTGAAAGAAGTAGACATTGCTAGAAAATTGGTATGATATTTTATGAAGATCGAATTTTCACGTAGCGGATGCGAGTAGCACAATACCAGTCGATGTGGCGTAGGTTTTGGGTGGCCTTCAAAATACACTACAAAGTGTAAAGTAGGTACCTAACTTTAATTTCGGAAGTCGGTGGCAAAAACCAAAAATACAGATCCAAAGATTCCGACTTCCGAAATTAATGTTATTTTTCACTTTGTAGTGATTTTTTTTAGAAAGTCGGTTGTTTTTTTTTTGCAAAAAAGTTTTTATTCCTTGAGCAGTGGTGGCCCAGTAATAACAGCCGCAGCTAGCAAGTTGTAGTTCGTAGGTTCGAATCCTGACAAGGCGCTTTACTTTGTAAATTATTTCATCACCACTGCTCTCAAAACAGTGAAGGAAAACATCATCATGTCCTAGAACCAAAGATTCGAAGACATGTGACATCTACCAACCCGCACTGAGCCCGCGTGGTGGATTACGGCCCACTCCTTCGCACAGAGAGGAGTCCTGTGGCCCAGCAGTGGGAACATTATAGGCTAATTATGCTTATGCTTTAGTTTTCGGGGAGAAACCTTCAAAAGGCGCCCGGGTTTTGGAGATACGACTGTGGGATTTTTACCTCACTAAAACCACCCCGGTGGTCACTATCTGCACATGGAAGGAGTACCGTTGCCTCCCAAAAGGCCGAACCGAAACCTCTTCTGTACAACGCCTGTTAGGGCACATCTCTGGGGAGACCCTAAAGGTGTCTGGCTTTGGGAAGGCCTATGTTCAGCAGAAAACTGATGATGTTGATGGAAAACATAGTGTTAGATATATGTAAAGGTTTTGTTTTTATTTTAAGACCGGTAGTTGTTAAATTATGTCAATATCTATACAATTAACTAAATATCTCTCTGTAAAAAATAATAATTAAGGTTTATATCCGGTAAGAGGTAAACATAATCTGAAAAATAAACGTAATTTTGGACCTAGTTTTTACCTGATAATCATACGAAGGCCTGAGGTAGTATAAAGCCATTTCCTGATGGAAAACTGGAGTCAAAGACGAAGACATTGGTGGCACAATCCAAATCCAATCAGATGGACAACCTCCTCTGAAAAAAGTCAACAAAGTTAAGAACTACATAGACAGATAGATAAATCGTTAATATCTACGATAATTTTGACAAAAAGACAGTTAACTACTTAAGGCGTCATTCTTTTCTTTATTTTACGCTATTTCCAATTATAAAGAACTTATATGGTTTTATTTCAATAAATTTTCTAGTTTTTATTTAAAAAAATTGTTCCTTTAGACCATAAATTGATGTCCGCTAACATAGTTCATAACTAATAAATATGGATATTTTTATAATCTGAATATATTTTCAATAATATAAATAGGGATCCCAAGACCGGTCGAAGTGAAGGAGTCTGGGGGAGGCCTATGTCCAGCAATGGACGTCTTACAGCTGAAATGATGATAATGATGACTGGTCACAATGGATGGTGTTATAGCTAAAAGCAATCTTTGAAAAGTTTTCCCTGTTTATGTCCCAGTTACCAGCATTAAGGCGATGATGTCTTGAAAACGCTCGAAAAGGTGTTTTTTTAAACCAGTGTATCTCTTTAACCGTAAATAATTTTGAAAGCAAAAAAAGATATGATATTTTCAAGTCTTTTTTGCATAGAGTGATGGAACTCAAAATATTATTAAACATACTTTAATGCATCAAAAAAATCATCAAAATCACCTCTTAATTATCTTTAAAACCAGTTTATCCCTTCAATAACAATTATAATTATAAATAAACATATACCATATGATTTCAAATGCCAAACTGCATCCAGTGATCGATTATTTATTATTAAATAGTTAATATCTTATTTTATACGATTTAATTTGCATTTTTACGACAATGCATGGTAATTTATGATTCGAATTTATTACAACAGATTTTAACCCGTATCGGATTGCATTAAGAACTATTATCGCTCATAACGATAATATTTAAAGTTACCAGGCCCATAAAGTCATTTGAAATTCCCCTAATTTTGGGTCCTATTGGTCAATATGTAATTAGTCAGTATGGATCTTGGAGTCAAAACAATGAATGGTAAATTTACTTGTCAGTTAAAAAATGTGGTAGGTACTTGTGTTTAAAGAATCTTTATTTACTCAAAAGAAATTTACTACAAATTTCACTTAAGGAGAAATATTTTAACGATAATATAATAATGATGACATTCATGAGCAGAGCTAGTATGACACGCACAAAACAAGTACCTAATAAATGAAGACAACAATTTTATTAACTTACCGGACTCTGCTCTCATTCTCCATATGTTTCATGAACTGTTGCGAGGCTGAGTGGTGGTCCACTATAGACACGTTGTCTCTATGGTAACTGTACAGCACTGCTATGTTCACTTCTACTAGAGCCTTATCCTTCCATAAGGAGACCGTCATGTTCGTGTCCAACCCCATCTTCGTGGCCACGGTCTAAAAATAAGTAAGTGACAAACACATAAATTGTAGTGGAATATGGCCCACTCCTCTCACAGAGATGAGGTCTTACTACTCCCAGCAATTGATAACATTATGGAATCCATTAAACAAAATTTTCCGTTATTTGTTTAATTTAGTTTTTTTTTAAATCTGATTTACTTAATACGAAGTTTATAAATTTATGATTGGCGATGGACACCCATCGCCAATCATATATTAATTACCTGAAATAAATAAAATTATTTATTTTATAATAAAACTAATACTCAGCTCTGCGTGAAAAGCAGCTTGAAGAAAAAGTACGAAATAGCACACAAGCTGATTTTATCGTCAGTAAAAATCATAAAAAAAACCTAAGAGAAAAAGTTGAGGCTCACCTCAAGAACGTCAAATCTGTTGCTATCACAGAAGTTCCTGCAGCCGATCTCAGTGCCCATGTACCAGCCGTTGAAGGCGGTCGCGGTGAACTCCAAACCTCCACAGTCCATCCTCATACCAGCGACGGCAGGCAAAGCATACCAACGCAAACCAAGGTCTTGGAACCAATCGTAACTGAAAAAATAAACTTTATTTAGATAGATGTACCTACTCAGAATAGTCAGAGTTATCTTTTAATAATAACCCCTTGTTCACTATATTCACCAGTATACCTAGGCTAATCACAAATATTTTTGACTGACAATCTTACATGTTGGTGAATAAATAGTAGTTTTAGAAACTGTTACGGGTTTTTTGTCAACTCGCACGAATTAATTCGCCCGAATTTGGCGAATCGTCACTTTTAAATATTATAATAATTTATATAGGAGACTCGCACGAAGTTAATTTATTTGTGGGCTAATTAATAATTCCAGAAATTCGTATTAGACAACTGACTCGTTTAGAATACAACGTAATGGAAACAAGAAAAGATAGTGTACACTAACTTTACCAGTTGCCTTATAAGATTTTTTTTTTTTTTCCAAAACACTTTGAGTATTACAGACGTGATTTAAGCCACACAACGAAAACCTCTCAGGGTTTATCTGTTGATGGCGAGCCACTCATTTCAATAAAAACACAAAATAAAAAAATATTAACAATTGTACACGATAGTTTGACAAAAAAACAGTATAACACTAGACATAAGACAATATTGAAAAAAAAAGAAGAAAAAACAACAACAAGCAATAATAACTACATTGAGAAATGTTGTGCAAGGAAACATTTTGATTTATACTTATAACTTTTCGAATTAGTTTTGTAAAGCGTTTGCAAGTCTTCTGGAAGTTTATTTAGAAAAAATGGTACTAAATATTCTGCAACCCTCATACCGTACCTACACATTATTATATTTTGGTAGGATGTATTTATTTTTAAGTGGTATCGTTCTTTTATTTCTTTAGCCCAAAAATAAATTAACTTTGTGCGAGTTGCCTATAAAAAATATTATAATATTTAAAAGTGACGATTCGTGCGAGTCGAATAAGCCACTATATCATATTGTGAGTTATGGTTTAAAGTAATATCACACGAGTGTCTTAATTACGTAAAGTTCGTTTTTAATCCCAGATAGTAATCCGACATTTCAAGTATTTTTTTGTATTTGCTTTCTAGTTTATGAGTTTGACATTTCACCTGTCAACTTACTAACTGGTTTAAAAAAAAACAAACTAGATTAATAGTGATCTGCATTCAAATCCAAATTCAAATTCATATATTTTATTTCAGATAAACATCCATATACCTAATGTTAGTAGTAGTCGAATCAAATCAAATCAAAAGTCATTTATTCAAACTAGGCTGAGAGTCAGCTCTTTTTGAACGTCAAAATAAAATTACATAAGACAGTCCCCACAAGTGTCATTATCATACACTGCATAATTTAAAACTCAAAGAATTTCATCAAAATTACTTCTTTTTAATATGTTGATTCTTTGATTCTACTTAAATTATAAGATACAATTATGGAAACATTTAATTACGATCTATGTCAGTACCATTATTTCATTTGCTGATTTAATTCGACAATTATGATGAAGAGGCCATCTCGCTTCCCCATTAAACCCTTATTACAGGAAGCTTAAATAATTTATATTTCAATTAAAGATTGCAGATTATGTTTTTTTAACAAATACATAATTCAGCTTGTCTATTCTGTAAGCACCGTTAAAATTTTGGTCAAGTCTGCCTGAAATGAACTGTAATTTTACCTGACTCTAGGGAATGTAGGGATTGACAGCAGTCTAATTGCGAAACACACTTATCAATTATAATCTGAATCATTTAAAAGGATATTTCTAATCCATTGCTTCTTAGGTTCGAAAAATGTGTCTGCTCAGCAACGTAAATAACGCATTGAATGTTATTGAGCTGCCAAAATAGCAGCCAACTCACTTGACCAAAGTTTTAACTGTGAAATTTCTACACGATAGCACTGTTAGTAATCTACAACCCCACATGCAAACTACGCATCACAATGACGTCACGCAAAATCGTGCATCGCGCAACAGAGTTTACCGCGCAACTAACCTACAACTAATATGAAGATATGTATATGTTACGGCTAATAGCCGAAGTGCGGCTACACCTAGTTTTAGCCGGCTATAACTAGGTGCAGCCGGTTAAACTTAGATGTATCCTACTTCGATAAATTGTGAACTGCACCATACTGCTTACCGACCGATTAGGTTTGGTTAGGTTAGAATTGCGACCAAACGCGCGCGAGCCGAGCGAGCGCAGCGAGCGATGCCGCGGCAGCGGCCGGCGAGCGGTAGTCCAGCTGCACCTAGTTATAGCCGGCTAAAACTAGGTGTAGCCGCACTTCGGCTATTAGCCGTAACATATACAACGTCCCGACATCAATCGCCTGGCTGTTGCCCACCAGATACAATACCCGTCTGTTCGGAAGAGCCTCACCTTTCAATTAGGTATGATCGAACTCTACACCCTGTTCCTTATACCTCTAAAGCACTACAGGTTTTACTTACTTGGGGTGGTCCATTCGCACTTCCATAACAATTTCTCTTGGAATGTCGAAGTACTCCGGATCTTTGCCATCAGCAGACAGTACCAAAGGCAGTATATCCCAAGCAGTCTTCTCTTTTGTCTTCCATCCTAGCTTCAAGCATACCTAAATAACAAACGCAATAAAATTATGATCTAGCAACGTCTTTCAGCACAAACACGTGACAAAGTTAGAAAAAATAAATGAATAATCATAAAGCAATAAAATTATAAACTTGTTTGGTGATGATTTTTTAGGTTATCGTTGCTATACAATAGATTTACGAATTTATTATTATTGGAAACTAGTGAATCATATGATCTAGGTAAATGTTAGATGATTTTATTTCTGTAAATAAGTTTGTACAAACACTTTTACACGTCAATCATATTTTAAAAACAAGATGAGGTCGGCGTTTCCTATCTGATTTGTCCGAAAAGAAAATCCGAAACAAACTCAGAAGTCACACACTGTCTCTTTTAAAGTCCAGACATTAGTCAGATCATGTGAATACCATGTAGATTGGTGACTGAAATGGTCTTTTGAGGAAAGAACCACACAGATTGAGTGGACGTGTCCAGTCAGTGTACGCATAAGTCAGGAATCGTGCAGCTCAAATCAAAACTTAAGGAGTTCAATGATTCGACGAACAATACCAGAGCAAGGACATTTGGTTAGGCCAGATAAATTACTCAAACTGCCAGGTCATATACCTACCCACCTATATAAAATTCATTAATGTGAACGTGTTATAAACTCCGCGGAAATAATATTGATTTGAGAATCGTATGGATTGGTATCTGAAATGGTATTTATGTGATGCACTCACCATACCACTCACCATACGTACTTAAGTGAATTACATGATGTAAGTTCTATACTACTCAACTTTTCAATGAGTAATCTATGTTCAATCTACCTTCCTGTTTGGCACTAATTACCAGACAACAGGTCAATTATAATAGGTACTTCAAATGCCTTAGGTCTCTTTCGCTCCACTCTTTAATCGGGGCATCTACTTATTTAGTTTTGCTTTGATATGTATTTTCGTCCCTAGTAAACTTAAGGACATCATTGACCAAATCCAAATATAATTCTGCATTTGTTAATGAATGCTAAATGACATGATCAGTTCATTCATTCATCATCGAATGCATGAAAATTAATTGACATTTAAACCAATATTTCACTACGCCGCCGGAATATACACGACTATGCAACTTGTGAACATGTTTACAGCTTTTGATTCAAACTGGTTTCCGTAAATGTTACATCCAAATCAAGTTTTAAAATCTCATATGGAACGTATTATTATTTAACGGGTTATACAATGTTGTTTAAATTTTTTGTTTTGCTAGTTTTAGCTAGTCACATGTGTTTAATGAGGAAAATGGAGGATTTTTTATGGTATCATCATTATATTCTGTTGTTAGGAAATATGTTTTGTAGTCAACGGTCTCTATGTATTAATACAATTCTACGATAATATTATCATCTTCTACAGCTAAAGGCTTTACGGGCACAAATTTCCCTACACATCCTGTGACACCCCTGATAGCAGTAGTATCTGCTGTGACTTACTCCTTGTAGGTCGTAGATTCGAACCCAGACAGGCGCTAATTAAATCACCACTGCTCTCAAAACGGTGAAGGAAAACATCGTGAGGAAACCGGCATGTCCTAGAACCAAACATTCGAAGACATGTGACATGATCTACCAAATCGCACAGGTCCCGCATGGTACATTACAGCCCCAGTCCCTTCTTTTGAGAGGAGGCCTGTATCCCAGCAGTGAAAATATTTTAGTCTGATTATCCTTATGTCAAAGTCAAAGTCAAAGCATTTATTTCAAATAGGCACTTAAAAGGCACTTTTGAACGTCAACATTTACATTAAAATAGAATTGATTCTAATCGCCCCTTCCAAAATGTAGTTTCGTATGGAGAAGAATGGGCAAGAAACTCCACCGTTACTCTTTTAAAATGTTTCAAGTACAATATTTACATTCATTATATGATTATGTGTGAAAACGATGCACCCAGAATAAAATTATCATACCAAAATAGGTAAACAGAATCAAATTGAAGCATTATGAAGCATTATTATCATAATGCTTCATAATGCTTCAATTTGATTCTGTTTGACATGACTTATCAGTCATGTTGTTTATTTACCTCAGTGAACTCCAAGCGTCCAGGGTCACCAAGTATGGAACCGTCTGGCATACGGTAGCCAGCGTAGCTGATGAGCTGCGGATTCCAAACCCTGTAGTCATGTCTGCCGTCTGTGCGTTGAGGGAATATCGTTATTGCTGACCTGAAAGAAACAGAGTATTTAGGTTACGTGATACTTGTACGGCGATGGCCCACAGCCGTCTTCAACAATAATCTGATCTTCTTTTATTTAAGGAGTTCAAAAAGTCGGTGGTTATCAATTCGTATGTGTATAATGTTCCTTGGTATCTCCGGCAATTATGGATCGATTACAATTTTTTGTTTTCATAGGATAGGTTGCTTGGGTAGTTTTTGCGTAAGCCTCGATAATACGTATTTGTGTATCTTGATGATCTTTTAACACTTCCGGACACTGTTGTTTACGTAGCAAGTAGTGGTAGACAAATTGCTGCGGGGTACGTACCATAACTAAAAATTACTTTCATTTGGTTTTTTTTTTCACTTTGTAGTGTTTTTTAAGTGGTTTTATTTAAGTTTTTGAAGTAAAACCTTCTTTAGGCGCGTTGAACACTTTTTGAGTGAGCAAAAATCATGGAACTCGCGTCATCGTCACCGAACGCTTTTCATGAGCGATATGTAGATATACTGTGTATATATGTGTACTTTGTGGGTGAAGAAAAAGCGTGAAACTCGCGTCATCGTCACCGCACGCTTCCCATGAGCTATATATATAGGTACTGTGTATATAAAATATGTACATAGATACAAAGCGTCAAAAATAGTAATCTATTAGCTCAACGATACAATTCACTAGTTACTTAGTGTTTTTTATATATTATTATTTAATCAGATGAGCCACCGCAGGGGTCTATTTAAAATGGTGGTTGAGTGAATAAGCACATGGATCAGTCGCGTGTTGATATCTTTTGGAAAAGTCCCTTTCTTTCATTACGAAATTCTAATTATTTTATCTCTTTCTTTCCCTTTGTATTTTTATCGTAAAAATCTGTTACCTTTAATGGCTGAAGTCTATCGCTCGTTTATAATTTTTTACCGAGAGCAATCAGAACCCAAGGACCCAATGTGAAATCCATGATCTATCTCTTTCGAATAACCCGCACCCCAGGCAAGATTACCCCTTAAACTTACAAATTGTACCTCTCTATAATATTACATATATACATATAGATGAGGTGCATGTGAAGCATCTATAGATGCGGCATCATATCAACACCAAGGAAGAGAAGCTGTCTAAGCACGCACTTACTATAGCTTATTTTAAACAAACTATTCCATTTATAGTTGTAAATCTTCGGAAGTAACTAAAGTATGACGTATGTAGGCAGCTCAACTAATATCCCAACTCATCAAACAGGTAATGTTAAACATGCTACAAACGAGCGAAACTTGTGATAATTTTGCGAAGTTCGGCATTAAAAGGAAACCACATCAAGCCAAGAACACACGTGCCAACTTGAACTAAAGTAAGCATGCAGCTTGCACGCCTTGTTACAATGACCGTGTTTTTACGGTATGTAATTAATCGAACCTCTAAAATTGCACTTCTAAAAATATTATTGAACACTCTAATAAAATAATTGAGCCACTTTTTATGAACCTCATTCAATTCCCATAATAGTGTCCTAAAAATACTAAAGTGCCACAATCTGCGACAAATTTTGATGGATAGCGCTCGCCGGCTGCTGCTGCGGAACCGCTGGTTTCGCTCGCTCGGCTCGTTCTAACCTAACCTTACCCCTTTTAGTTGGAGTGCCCTAGCTTAGTTACCTACTGCGGTCAACTGTAAGAAAAGCCCATGAAGTTCAAAAGAGACTCGATTTAAAAAAAAAGAGTTGTATCATTAGAAGGTGAATAAGTTATATTTTATTTTATTTTATTCGGGAAACTTGCAGCCAACTTAAACAGTGTTCTTAAGCAATATAAAATTGAAGGTCATTTACAAGGTTCCACTGTAAAACATTAAAAAAAAGGTCGGTAAAATAAACCTATATTTAGAGATACTTAAATATTTTCCTATTTTAACCAATCAGAAGTTGTTATAACTCAATGACATGCAAGCTATTTGCGTAGTCTTGTGCAAGTTACTTGCACATGTATTTCTGGCTTATCAATAACTAGCTTTTGCCCGCAGTTCTGCCCGGGTGGATGTCGGTTATCGCGTAAAAAAGTAGCCTATGTCCTTTTCCATATCCCAGGCTATATCTCTGACAAATTTCATGACGATCGGTTCAGCGGTTTAAACGTGAAAGCGTAACAGACAGACAGAGTTACTTTCGCATTTATACAACGTGTAACAGAAAGGGTATATACATACCAAGGGCACGGTTTCTTTGGATTATATCAAACGATATTGGAAGGGTTTTTTAAATCCTATCTCTACATGTTCGGAAGTTATGAGAATTTTTAGTACATTGATATCAGAAACCGAACTTTACAAATTGAAATTAACACATCACTTGGAAGAGATATAACGTGATATTGGCAAGTAACGTGGAAAGTTATTGACCAACGTAGTGCGGTGACACGCTTGTTATGATTTGAATTTAAGAAACATGAAACCGAAAATATAGTATCAATTCTTAGAGTATTTTATTTTGAGCTGAAACTATGTATAGTGATTCTATACCAGCTGTCTGTTACACCCTGTATATTTGTAAGGGAAGTTAGCAGGATCTTACCTAATATTTCCTTTATTCGTTCCGAATTTGATGTGAGTGCAGAGCGCTTCGAACATTCCACTGGCTGTGGTCACTTCTCTGCAGTCGAAAATCTGCAAAACAGTATTCTTAGTTCATTTGGGGTACTTATAAAAAATAAAAATTAACAAGAAGATAAACGAAAGGCTTTGGTTGATTAATAAATAATAGTTTGAATAACTAAAAACACGCTTTAATAGAAAACCAAAATAAATGCTACAAAAGCGTGTTTTTTAGTTTTTTTTGCTATCCTGATGATCCTGGCCAGGATAATGGTACAAATTTTATAAATTATTGTATAATCATCGGTCCTTGATAAGTGTGCAAAATTTCAAATTAATCTGATCGCTTGAAGTGGGTGAAATTCGAGTTCCAAGATTCCGTTACATAAGTACATAGATATATAGTTATACAGGTTGAAATTGAAAACATGCGACAAACCGTAATGGGAGATTGTACTCATCATTATGAACAACTTTTACTAAGGGACCAAAGATGCAATCGCAAAAAAAAAAACAGCTGTTCCCTACATTTTGACGAGTCATGCGAACATAAATGTAGGGAACAGATGTTTTTTTTTCGCGATTGCATCTTTGGTCCCTTAGTAAAAGTTGTTCATAATGATGAGTACAATCTCCCATTTCGGTTTGTCGCATGTTTTCAATTTCAACCTGTATACAGGCGAAGCTAATAAAAGCGTATTAAAAAGGACCATCACTACTTTTTTCATAGGCTATAGTGTCACTTTACTCAGACCATTACAAACGCAAAGTTAGAGTCATCAATCATTTTCATCGGATCTCTCTCTCGCACTATGAGGCTTATAAATCAGGGCTGGCTAGTGTTGTGCGTAATTTTTTCTGTATTATTGTAATTGGCATAATGATTATTGACTCTAACTTTGCGTTTGTAATGGCCCCAGTATAGGGTGTCTTATAAACCGATACAGAGAGGATTACACAGGATTGAAAACATACGGCAATCCTTAGGTTATTTTTATAGCGGTGATTATGTAGGTATAGTAATTTCTATCGCCATCATTCAGTGTAAGGCTTAGTACGAACTACGATAAAACTCCAGCAGTTGGAAAACGCCGAAAAACTTTACGTATAGCTTCCCATACAAGTGCCTGCACTAGCGGTTTTATTCAGTGACTGAATTTAAAAACGTAATTTGCTACATTTGGCTCGCGGTTCGAAAACGCGCGATTATTTTGTATCCCATAGGAATAGTATGGTGGTGCATGCACGGCGGTTAACCGCAACTCGGTTTCTGGGGGCCGATTCTACTAATTTGCAACGTTACACGTTAAATTGTGTTTCCACAACAGTTCGATTTCGATCGCCGTTCGATAGTTACATAAAAAGTCATTCTACTATTTTATAAGCAAAATGGAAACTAAACTTAAAACGAATTGCAACTGAACTGTAGCGGGAACACAGCGGATTACTCGCGTTACCAACATGCCAAAATAATATGTTTTATTAATACCACAAAGAAAAAAGTTGAATCTAAAAATGTTACTAAACACGAATATGTGGCACTAAAACTATTTTCTATAATTAAAATACATAATGATCATAATTTTATCATTAACTTTGTCCTATAGTAAACGTCACGCTCATGTTCGATTTTGTTAGTAGAATAGGTTTTGACATTGTTTCAATCGATCGTTGGCGTAACTAAAACGTAACCGTAGCTGTGTCGCAGCTGGACCGTTGTTCATTTTAGTAGAATGCGAAAACGCTTAAAAGTGGTGATTTGGTTGCGGTTCTATTGCGTTTTTTTAACAAATTTGTTAGTAGAATCGGCCCCCTGGTGATATTGCTTTACGGAATGTAGCGGTCTTCTTATTGCAGATACTGGCCCACATTATTTCATAATTTATCCAAAGTACCTATCGATATTTTGTAGTAATTATAAAACATATCGGAATGCTATTTTGCAAAAGTATCCTTTCAAATGTCTTTAATTAGTTAGTGAATGTACCCAATACGGGTGGCGGCGTTTTTATGTTTTTTTTTTTAATTAAATTTAATCGAGTAAACGCCAGCCAGTATTACAGAACCGCTTGCGTTTAATCGCAGTGCATGCTAAGCCTAAGAAAATCAACAGTTAATGTTTACAAAAAGCAACTTAAAAGGTAAATTTACATGTAGTACAGACAGACTCTGTTACTATACCTAATAATGATAAATATCAATATAGACGCTTTGCTGTTCTTGTGGTATTGTCTTTTGAAGTATCTTTGAGCAGCGCTGTAAGTAAGTATGTGATAATACAATGTTTTGATACTCGCAACATAATGTCGACAACTATCTGCGTACATAGCTCTGAAGTTATTTTAAGAAAACCTTTAATAAACTTTAATAATACCTGCGTTGATTTCAGACTGGTTTTTGCTAAATGATTATTATTTATAAAATAAAGAAACCAGTAGCCAACAGGTGGACTGTACACCTGGTGGAATGTTGTTGTTGTCTATGGAACCTGGCTCTATTCATAGGACTACCAAAGCGTTGCTGAGCTTGGAGACTAACTCTATTTTCGCACAGACGGAAGAATATTGCGTAGTGGATTTACAACTCTCGATGTTGAACCGAGCATTGAAAATCCACATATTCAATATTATGCATTCGAACGTACTTATGAAAATCTAACTAGATAATGTTATTACCTACTTTATTGCCTAAAATTTAAACCTTCTGTGGTTGTTGATTCGCCCAAAATATAATTTCGTGCGAAACGCCTACAGAAAATGTTATATTATTTAAGTCATTGCAGAAAATGTTGTTTTTTTTCAGAAGTTTCTTACACGCACAGGATATTCATGATATTCACTAGCACTGGATAAAATATTATTTCCTTAGGGTCTACGGCAATTTAAGTCGGTAATAATAGGTTCTTATACACTCACGATGTGCAACTAGCAAGGCGTTTACAAACCAGTCTTAAGCTAGACTATTGATCCCATCTTGTGGTTATGTTCCAGCCTAGGTTAGCAGGAACCGGTTAGGTTATGTTTAAAGTAACCAGCTCGAGTAAATGCATTCAATGTCTACTTTTTTAAGTTGCTCGGGATAAAAATAATTGAGTTTTGTTTTAAATTCTTTTTTGCTCATGCTTGGTCAAAGCCAATCAACAAGGCAGTGGCGGTATCGCCAGTCGTAAAGGTTATTTTTATGTTTTATGTTTAAAACATTTATTTCTCAAAAAGAACACAATTCACTTAATATAAGAAATACAAGGTAATCTTAAAACTAATTACGACGATATTTTAACCACCGAGCCAATTTTAATGTAGGGTACAGTCGACTTCACGTTGTTATTAATACTTTCAGTTTGAGCTAGTGTAGCGTAGTACGGAGTTTCAATAGGATAAGAGGGCAGATTATACTTTTTTAACCGACTTCATAAAAAGGAGGAGGTTCTCAATTCGACTGATGTTTTTTTTAATGTTTGTTAGCTCAGAACTTTCGACTGGGTGAGCCGATTTTGATAATATTTTTTTTATTTTATAGCTGGTACTTATTGTGTGGTCTCATTTAAATTTCATATAGATCTCATGAGGCATTTCAGAGACAGACGACTGAACTCTTCAAAAAATTACAGCAAATCAACCGCGATTGCTGCGATCATTGTTTTGACCCCAAAGATGATGAAATTTCGAATTGGTGGGGTAGGTAGGTACTATAACTAAAAAGTGTAGGTAAAATAAAAACTTGTAGTGTTTTTCCGGAACTCGGTTGTTTTTTTCTTTGGAAAAAGGTTTTTTTCTATACAACTCACGCGCGATTTGCTGTTACTACGCTTATTAGTCGATTTGCACAAATTTACTCGCACGAAATGGGTGAATCGACACTTGCAAATAACATATTATTTTTTGTAGGCGATTCGCACAACGATAATATTTTTGGGGGTGAATGGACAACACCAGATCGCCACCGCATTTGGCAATTAACACGTTTTGAAGTTTATGCAATTTATATAAGAAGAAAATGTTATTTTTCTCTCTAGATAATAGGAACAAATATTACTTGATTGCCTAAAATTAAAAACTTGCCAATTGTTTATTATACCTGGAGTTGATCGATTGGATCGCTTCGCTCACGAATAAATTAGGCTCGTGCGAATCGCCTATATAAAATAAATAGATTATTAGTTTCGATTCACCCGTTTTGGGCGAGTTAACTCGTGCGAATCGACAATAAGCCATAAACTATTTTGTTCCAACCATCAGAATGTAGACAATCCTAACGTTCTCTTTACAGCTACATAACTTGTATTCTTGTGAGAGCGACTAATGACATTTAGTTTGTGCCTCGTTATAAAGTTGTGCTTAAGCTGAAACCCTAATTAAAAGTTCGTGTGTTTCTCTTTACCGTATGTTAAAGACAATTTTACAACTGTAACTGTTACCCCTTGACACACGTCTGGCGTTTTCATTTTGAATAATTATTACAATGATGGTGGTGGGTACCTAAAATGCATTGCCGTAGTTTGTGAATGTGTCTTGTCCTAACTTATCAGACAGCTGTGCTGCTGGGGAGTTTGTTGTGCCACTTCTTCTTCCCAGCTAAAGCACTAGGAAGTGGTGAAGAGCGGGCGTTTTAGGGGACTGACTGTCTTATGTAATTTTGACGATTTAGAAGTGTTGAATCTCAGCAAGTTTCAATAACTGACTTTTGATTTGGTTTATTTTTTGGCCTCGACGTCACGTCTCAACTTTCAACTGTTTATAATTTCAAAATATATTTTTTATTTTATTTAAGGTATCTATCATTGTAGTTATTTTCTAAATAACGACTATAAATAATAAACAGCCTTCCGAATAGATTCATTTATAATGAAATATTTAATCAGCATACGTGCCACCGATAGCAAATTCTCATTAATTGAATCAATATTCAATCAATGAGATCGTAGAATATCGACACAAAACACACAAAAACCTAAACACAAAAGTCATTTACTAATTACAACCATAATTAGTCTCGCTGGGCTGTAGAAATCTATTTTTTTTATTAATTAGCTTTACCAACAATTATTCACACTGAATACTAAACTGAATACAGTCTTAAAATTAAATTACAGCACAACAATTACTTTTTATAGGTACACCACATGCATAAAACAATAAATTTGAAAAATAAGCTATTTTATTTAAGCGCCTTCAATTAAATTACATTTATATTGGTAATAGTGAATAATGGTACACGGAAATTAATTAAAAAAATATGAAAAACTGATAAAAAATTAAATTGATAAATTTATGACAGTGACACTATTTATTGTTAATGTTAAATAGACCAAATAAAATTAAGAGTTATATTACATTGACAAATTTTATTCACAATTATATACTAAAAAAGACCAAACATTCAACACATAAAATATTCAAGGCATATAAATAAATCTGTCACGTAAAAGCCTTCCTTATAGAAAGAAAATGCCCAAGATTCTTCAGGAACCACGAAATCTAATTTGTGTTCCGGTAACGAGTGATAGTACGTTAAAGTGGCTTCATACGTTAACGTCAACTTTTGGTGGGGAAGAGAATTTTGCAAATAGACGTCGGCACGTGAGAATTTGTGGAGACTTGATGAATGAAAGTGCGTTTTACAAAGTAACCAGGAACTTTATTCTGGCAAAACTGACAACTTAGTCTAAGACTATATTGTCAGTTTCGTAGAAATATATTTCGATCACGTTTACGTTCTTAAAACAATAACTGGCTCGATGATTTAAACTATGTTAAAAGAAAAACATTGTTTTATAATAAGGCTGTAAATGTACACTTCAGTGCGTGTTTGATGTTCGATCGTATTTAAGTTTTTTTTGCGATCCTATGCGAAACTATCTATGATTTGTGTAAAAACTCATACGTAAATAATGTAATCATTTGATTACCAATCCAATGAATCATCACAACCTATCACAGTCCAATTGTTCATCGTGTCCATTTGTTCCGTGTGGTGCCGGACTTAAAGAATAGCACCATCCCATTTCTTCCCGTGGGTGTCATAGGAGGCGACTAAAGGACATACTAGAGAATGGGCAGCAGCGTTCTCTTTGTATTTTACCACCATACTGCGATCGCCAACCCGCTTGCCAAGCGTGGCGATTATGGCAAGCCCCCCCAAATTGGGGGAGGCCTATGTCCAGCAGTGGACGTCTTCCGGCTGAATTGATGATGATGATCACAGGCTACTGGTGGTCATAGGTCTGTCCAGGCCGCGCCATAACCAGTCCTGCGCCTTCGCATTCAGTCTGTCCTAGCCACCTGTAGCACCGGATAGCGGACTAAAATACCACCTATATCGGTTACAGACTTAAACAACATTCTCATAAATAATATACTCATTTTACTTCGTATATTAGCATGGCTAGCTAACATTTGACAAATGATTTCATGTAATGTTCTGTGTCTCGTAATGTTGTTAATTACTTTGCCTAACCTAACGTAACCTACTATTGTATAGAATCAATTTTATTCAACTAAAAAGACAACTGTTTTTTTGCGCCACTTCATCTTTCCTGCTAAAACACTAGGAAGTGGTGAAGGGTGGCCGTTTTGGGAGACTGTCTTATGTAATTTTGGAGTGCTGATTCTCAGCCTAATTTGAGGCAAGTGTACCTACTCCTATGACCATATAGGTAACTCTATAATTTTATATTGACAGCTGCAAAAACTATTTGCAAACTAACAGTCTAGCATATTTATTAGATACTGCCTAATGTGTTGGCTGACGATACCAAAGACCTTGGCACACAGGTGCCAACAAAACCTCAGATTTTTTTGTTTTCATTGGTTTATGATGAATAACTTATTGAAATGTGAATCTTTACCGTTGTCCATAAATTTGATGTAACTTGGATTGTTATAGCCATTTCATATAACTTTCAAAGAATGACAGTTGTTATTTGAATATACGGATAATTTCAGTTGGTTAGCAATAAATTTCCCTGTTTTTACATAACACGCTATATGCACACTTTATAAGGTTACTAGCTATTGCTTCGCCCGCGTGGAGGTCGAAAATTATTCCACGAGAACGTACTACCGAGATAAAAGTATCTTATGTGTTAATCCAGGTTATTAACTATCTGTCTGCCAAATTTCATATACATCCGTACAGCCGTTTTTGCGTGATTGAGTAACAAACATTCTAACTTTAACATTTTATCTCAAAGAAACCGCACTGCTTTAGTTTCTTTTTAACCGACTTCAAAAAGGAGGAGGTTATCAATTCGTCGGAACCTTTTTTTTTTTTTTTTTTTATGTATGTTCCCCGATTACTCGAAGATGGCTGGACCGATTTGGATTTAGTTTTTTTTGTTTGAAAGGGTATACTTCCCAGGTGGTCCCATGATCATCAAGTCAGGATCTGATGATGGGATCCTGGAGAAATAGAGAGAACTCTTCAAATTTTATAGGCACACAAAGCGATTTAGGTATTGTTTGGAAGAGTACTTTCTCGTAGTGGTCTCATTTCAATTTGGTGAAGATCTGATGAAGAACTTTGGAGATAGGAAACGGAACTCCTCAATAAATGATAGCAAATGGACTGGGATTGCTGAAATCTCATGTCTGTCTATTGCTTACACCACTTCATAACATAACATCACGCCGGTATGCTGTGAAGGGGTAAGCACATGTGAACCACTAAAAAGTGAAAAATAAAAACTTTTTCCAAAAAAAAACAACCGACTTCCAAAAAAACACTACAAAGTGAAAAATAACTTTAATTTCGGAAGGCGGTGACAAAAAATTCAAATATAGCTCCAAAGACACCGACTTCCGAAATTAAAGTTATTTTTCACTTTGTAGTGTTTTTTTGGAAGTCGGTTGTTTTTTTTTGGAAAAAGTTTTTATTTCTACCTACTCTTTACTGAAAATTGTTTTTTTTTTTAAATATCTGTCTTTTACAGATAACGTTTCCATTTCAACAGGAGATACTAATTCACATACATTATGCGATAATTATTAACAAAAATCGTAAAATTGCATCCGCATTCTAACAAAGCTAATTAATAATCACGAGATATATTATGACGTTAGATTTACTATAGGCGAAGGTGATGCCAAAGCTTGTAAATAAAAAGCAGGCTTTTCTTGTTTTTCTTGGCAATACATTAGCATACCTACCACAAATTTAACTAACGACAGTTCTTACTATCAAATATGTCAAAAAAAATCAATGATTTTGGCATGATATTTTTGGAATATTTTTACTGAGTAATATAATATGATATTAAGAATCCCTTCCAAATTATTATTAGTAGACGTTATAATATATCTGTTCTAAAGAAAACGAAAGATTTCACAGCTATCCCGAAGCAAAGTTTATATTTGTATGTTTAGATATTTCTGTGTTACTCAGTCACGCAAAAACGCCCTCCTTCTGCGAAGCAGTAATGCTCGCAAAGAGGGAGGCGGCGCACGTGAGGGAGAGGCAGTATATGCGCCCTAACGGCCGTAGTCGCCGCGGGAGAAGCCCTGGGCGTCGGGAATCCCAGGCTGATTCCCGGCCACCGTAGGCGCGGGCTTGCGGACGGCGAGTAATGGGTAGCTCGCTGTCCGGTAAGGACCAAGCCCGGGTCGACGGCGCGTTGTGTTCTACGCGCGCCTCAAAGAGATGTCAGCACCAATAGGTGGGGTTCGCAAGGACCGATGCCTGCCAGGGGTGCGGGTTGTTCGAAAGAGATACCGCGGCCCCTGGCACACAGGCAACTGAGGGAACACGGGTGGGTTTTAGTCAGTAAAAGTCTGACACGCCCTCCCGCTCCACCCAGAGCGGGAGAAGTTATTTGATGATTTCCCATCCAAAAAAAAAAAAAAAACGCAAAAACGCCTGCAAACATTTGAATGAAATTTGGCACACAGATAATTTATAACCTGGATTAATATGACTATAGGATAGGTAGGTACTTTCATCCCGTAGTACTTTCCCCGTGGGAAAATATCTGATATACACAGCGTTGAAGCGCGCGCTTACCCATAATAAAATAGTAGGATTATTTTTATTTGCCTTTTATGTACCTATTAACAAACTAGAAGAAAGGAACCGAAAAATACGTATAAACCTGATGCCCATTTCTAAATAAATCTATTTCAGCATACCTGCGATAGGATACTCAATAAAAGAGATGTACATGACGTATTTAGGATTAGATATAGATGGGAAAATAAAATACATAAAATAAAAAACAATTCACTTTGTACAGATATCACATCAAACTACCCCAAACTGTTAAATTTCTTTGATAGATTTGCAACTTTATTACATAACTGTTCATGTTCAATAGGCTATTATACTCATTTTTTTAAAGTGTCTTAATTAGATTCTAGAGTGCTAATAAACCACTAAAAAACACACAACATTTTTATTTAATCGATTAGTGCCATAAACATGCATTTAAATTTTACATTTTCAAATTTCGCGCGTAATTTGTCAAAAACGCTGGACGCAGTAGACGCCATATTGCTCTGTGGGTATGACGTCAGTTTGCTAAAAACAAATGCGCTGATATTTTGTATGACAACTGTTTATAATAAAAAAAATTAGTTATTAGTAATACTTAGCGTTGGTTTGCTGTTCCTGAATGCAAAATATTATTTAAATAAAAATTACTTTGGTTACGAAAATAATAAAAGTACAAAGTTGCTCAGTTGACATGCCGTGTGACGAAATAACATGGCGACTACTATTTCATGGTGTTCCACACAGATTAAAAAAACTGAAATCTTTAAATTGTATTTTAAAATTTATTTTGTTGTTTCATGAACTAAAACTAACATTTTCCGACTGCATTTTGCCTAAGCTATCTCAATAATATATTTTTAGATTTTTTCTCGTATAGAGTAAAATACCCAATTGGGAAAATTTAACAGTTTGGGGTAGCTCGATGTGCTGGCGTCTGTACATTTATGTACCTAAAGCTCAAGTTAAGGTTTTTACGGTTCAAGACAATTTATTTCCCTCAAAAATAATACAATATTCACTTCTATGAGGAAAAACATAAATTGAGTTATGCGACGGTTTCGCTGGGATAAAATCTACAATTAAGGTATAAAATAAAAGTATTAACATAAAATAAAATTTAAACACTATTTAAGACATGATTTTTCAATAGCCTTTTAAAAGTTGGTGGCGATTTGGACTCTTTAATGACTTTAGGTATAGAGTTATAGAGTTGAGCCCCCTCATCTACGACAGTCTTTCTACTGTAGTTTGTCCTCAGTGCTCTCAAGATTATATGGGTAGCAAACATAATCAAGGATGTTAAAGGGACTCACTCACCTGTAATTTCTTCCATTGTATTCTTCCAATGCATCTCGTTGCATTACGCCAAGCTAACTTAGCCCCAAACACCAACTCTGAAGACTTCAACTGGTATGTGCCTTTCTCTTTTAGCTCCTTCTTTACTTCTTCAAGTCTCGCTCTGTGTGCTTCGGAATTTTCCCTAAAAAAAAGAAAAAGTTTAAATACCAACTATGCATGTATTTTTGAATTTATATTTTACCATTAATGTGAGTTTTCTTGCAGCTTATCGTTTAACAAAACGTTTAATTGTATTGTCAACTTATTTGTTTTACTTTATAAATCATTAATTACATTAATAAAAATGGATTCCAAGTCCTTTTAATTGAACCATGAGTCGTTAGTTAACATTAGCCCAAAAACCTTACATAAACTTTTTAAAACTTATTATTTATGCTTTAATGTATGTTATATATCTATATATATAAAAATGAATTACTGTTCGTTAGTCTCGCTAAAACTCGAGAACAGCTGGACCGATTTGGTTAATTTTGGTTTTGAAATATTTGTAGCAGTCCAGGGAAGGTTTAAACGTTGAAAAAATATAAAGAAAAAAAATGGTTTTTAGTCTCACAAAAAGTTCAGGCAACTTTTATTGGCGGTACGAAGTTCGCTGGGTCAGCTAGTTAGAAATAATTAATTCTAACAACAAAAAAGTGCTAGATTTTTTTAGTCACTGACTAAAAGCTTTTAATTAGAGTCATCACCTCCTGGACAAGGGTATCTCCGAAGGATTATTCCGATCTGTCACCCTGCTTTATGCCTTGAGGGGAACGGATCGAAGACAGATGATTATAAACCCAAACCACTAGGCTTTCATTTAATGTAATGTTGTTTATGTGTGGAATTACTTTAAAAAAAATTATATCTTAATTTTTCCGATCCATTTTTCCGATTCGTCCATCTAAAGGGACAAAGCATGGTGACAGAATGGAATAACCTTCTCCGAAATAATCACTTAATAAGTGTTTGCTTAGAGCCACGATTTAGTAGTTATCTAACAGTAATAAAAAAACAAATGTTGTAGACCTAAAACATTCTAGAGAAAAAAAAAACAATTGAGGAAAGACACTGCATTCCGATGAGACAAATTACCTTTTCTACAACTAATCAAATATTTTCTTCAATCGCAGGACTTCCCTTTTGTTATTCAGAGGAAATTACTTTTTGATTAAAACACTTAACTCTTTTATAACTAGGTTGTTACATTTAAGAATTCTTCTCAAGATGGCTTTTTATGCGAAATTCTTTTAAATGTTTAAGGTTAAGAAACTGGATTTTTGAAAGGCAAACGCGGTAGACTTTGGTCGTATTTTTTTCAATACAGGAAAAATAACATATTTCTGCAAAAGGTCAATGATTACTATTTGTCTTAATATTTGATAATATTTGTTAATCAAGGTGAAATTTAATTAGGCTAGCGAAACTCCACAGACACTCAACACACTTATTTGTATTTTTACGGATTTATTTATTGATCCTCCCACTAGAACGCCTTATAGCAATTACAACATCGGAGCAAATTATTACTTCATGTGCTGCATAAGAGGAGCTTGTGGCTAAGTAAGTAAGAAAAAATCTACATCTTTTTAATAAAATATGTGATAGACATAATTTTAATACTAGAAACAAAGACAAAATAGATCAACCATTTTTCAAATTAGCTAAAGCACATACGTCTTTTATGGGGTACTGTGTTAAATGTTACAACAAAATACCTTGTGATATATTGCAATTAAACGAAAGGAAATTTAAAGCTCACATTAAAAGTAAACTTTGTAAACTAGCGTATTACAAATTAGAGGATTATATCCAAGATAAGAATGCTTGGAAACATGCTGGTCCTGCTCCATAGGACAATCTAGAGTCTAGACAAAATCAAACTGGTTGCTAATTGAATTGTATAATTAATTATATTTATGACATTGATTTACACTCAGTGATTACTTTAACTCACACACTGACTCATTACTTGTTGATATTATAGGAAAATCGTACCTATACTTACTTTTACAATGTTTGTAAATGTGTGAACACCATGTATCTATCACAGAATTAATTTGTCTGTATTGCTTCAATTTGATTCTTTTTACCTATTTTGGTATGGTAATTTTATTCTGGGTGCATCGTTTTCACACATAATCATATAATGAATGTAAATATTGTACTTGGAACATTTTAAAAGAGTAACGGTGGAGTTTCTTGCCCATTCTTCTCCATACGAAACTACATTTTGGAAGGGGCGACTAGAATCAATTCTATTTTAATGTAAATGTTGACGTTCAAAAGTGCCTTTTAAGTGCCTATTTGAAATAAATGCTTTGACTTTGACTTAAGTAATATTAGCCGCAAGTGTCGATCTATCAGGTTAAGCTGCGCTTGCCACGATTGGTCCATGGATGGGTGACCATCTTTACATACCCCTCCGTGCCTCGGAAAGCACGTTAAGCCATTGGTCCTGGCTGTTACTTGTGGATATTTAACAGTTGTTACGGGTCGTCAGAAGCCCGAATCACTGACAACCAGTCTTACCAAGGGGTATCGTATTACCCAGTAACTGGGTTGTGGAGATCTGAAAGGGAGTCGGTCCATGTAAAATACTGGTATTTAGCTGCAACCGGTTAGAGCTAGGCAGATGATGTCAGTCAAATTACCACTAATACATAAATAATAGCTATGAACAGTTTAATATAATTTTAATGTCAAAGGGAAGATTATCAGAATTCAAACTAAAATTGAATCTGCCAGGGGTGCGGGTTGTTCGAAAGAGATACCGCGGCCCCTGGCACACAGGCAACTGAGAACACGTGTGGGTTTTAGTCAGTATAAAGTCTGACATGCCCTCCTGCTCCACTCAGAGCGAGAGAAGTTATTTGATGTTTTCCCACCCAAAAAAAAAATTGTATAATGAAAGTTTTTGCATTCATTTTCAAACACGTTTTTGTGAACTATGAATTGACTCTCTTATAGTCAGTCAGTCGACCGCACGTGTCGCTTCTGTGGTAACATTTTGACCGTGAGGACCAACCTAACTGCGTAACACACTATCAATCACAATCTGAATCAGTTTCAAAGATATTGCTAATCCATTGCTTCATATGTTTAAAAATTTGTCAGCTCAACAACGTAAATAATGCAATGAATGTTGCTGATCTGTCAAAATGTAAGCAATTCTTACTGTTATCGTATTATCCAATTACCCCGCTGGCCTAATGTAGTTCGAAGTTTCAATAGATCAAGATGCCAGCTTATACTGGCTTTCTTACCACCGCATTGGTTTTAAATAATATTTACCTGCGTATGGAAGCGTAGTATTGTCTGAGAAAAACTTGTGCCTCCTTGTAAACTTCTTCTGGGGTCCGCGGCGTGTCGCCACGGCCCTCGATGTTCATTATACTTGACTGGCATACTTTCTCTGTACATCTTGTATTCTGAAACAGAAGAAAATAATAGTTTTTTAATAGGACTAAAAGTAATTTAATCGTTTTAATAGGCCACAGGAATCTGATAGATGCGCGAAGGACAACCGGCCGAAGTGGCGGTGCTTAGGGGAAGCCTATGTTGACGATTTAAAGTTAAAGCTATGTGGTTTGTATCCAGAAGTTTGGAAATTCTTCGCATTTCAAAATGGTCATTTAATTCTCAAATTGTGAATTCACCGTCGATCCACGCAACTGCCTTTTCTCTATTTCCTAAATCTTTGAAATGTAACATATTCGACAGTTTTGTAACTATAACAACATTTATACATATTTTAAAGATTTTTTGAAATCAGATGAGTAGTTTCGGAGATTACCTCCTACATCCAAACATACAAACTTTGCCTCTTTATAATATTAGTGTAGATGCAATGGTTAAGGCATCTATTCTTTATACAAGTGCTTAACACGAAGGAAATTAAGTTAAGGGCAGACAGGCGCGACGCGACTGTCGTACAAGAATTGCTATGAAAACTTCATGAATCCTGTTCTATCAGCATCACGCCTGTCTACGGGAAGCCTTTAAGGTAAGGTGCATACGTCATATTAAATGATAGGTTCATACAAAGATCAAGGTAGCAACAGACAATGGCCGTTCAATTACTAAGTCAATTTCGATCAATGATTTGTTTCTTTGAAATTCGGCATCGTTATAGTCATCGTGACTTAGTTTTATTTAAATTGAAGCAGAATTGAATGTAGGTATAGGTAAGTATAGTCTAGTCTAGGGATGGCGAACCTCTTAACCTCTATGAGCCATTTTTGCCAAAAATATTTAATATGACTTTGACGTGCCAACAAACAATCTTGAGTTATTGACGACTAGAAAAAAAAACTAAATACTTTCACAATCATTGGTAATCCTTATATGCAAATAGAAATATACTTGTACTATTATATAGTAATCAACATCACACCACCTTATTTAAATGAAAGAACAAATTAGGGCAACACCGCTGGTATCCGGTATTAAGGTCAAATGACATAGAATAGAATCATGTGAAGGTACGGTTTCTGAAAGCAACGACTCAGGCTTAAGAAGATGAACTTACCATAGTCCTATCATACTGAACCTACCATACTGTGAATTAGGCAGTCGTGCCCAAATTATTTTCTCACGGGCACAAGGCACGCGTGCCATTGGTTCGCCATCCCTGGTATAATCTTAACAAGGTGTATCGTATTACCCAGTAACTGAGTTGTGGAGGTCAGATAGGCAGTCGCTCCATGTAACATACTGGTATTCAGCTGCATCCAGTCAGACTGGAAGCTAACCCCAACATAGTTGGGAAAAGGCTAGGCAGATAAATGAAAGTATAGGTAAGTACAAGACACATATACATCAATTTTAATTTCGACTATTTATTATTAGTGATTGTCATCGAAAGCATGTCACTTGGTTCAAATAGGTTCATTTTATATAGGTAGATTCTTTTACATATTGTGAATGACTGGTAGAAAATGCCTTTGGAATTAAGTCCGCCTCTGTACATTTCTGTGCGTGAAGTCTTAAATAAATAAATAATAAATGAGAGGACGTTGTAGGCCTTACAGACTAGATTTGTAGACGATTTTCTATTCTGTATTTTCATTCCTCTAAGTACCTGGTACTTATTGACTGGCCTGCACTGTCCTCCCATACCTATTATCACTGTAATTTGAAAACATTTTAAAAGCCAATTATTTTTAAAAGAGTAACCGTGGAGTTTCTTGCCGGCTCTTCTCCATAGGAAACGACAAATTGGAACCGTGCACCTAGCTTCTGACGTTTCATAAGTGCCCATGCAGGTTTATGTGAAATAAAATATTTTGATTTTGAACGCAGCTGCAATCCCCAAAAGGGGTTACGCAGAGGTTTAAACATAAAAATCCACATTCCGCCAGTTATGTTTAAGTCAGGACGAGCCTATTGCCATCAATCGGGCAAACATCCAGACCCCGAAATGTTACTGAGAAATACCTGATGTACCTATAAACTTTACCCGACCTTGGGAAACGAACCCAGGACCTCAACCGCAGCAGTACCATTTGAAACCACCAGACCGACGAGGCAGAAAAACGAAGTACTTAATTTTATGTTTATCTTAGCAAATCTTTTGCGCTTTAGATACTGTTTTTGCTGGATATTTAATTGGAATATTTCAGGTAAACAACAAGAACTAGAAAATTCAGTGTGACTTAGTCCTGGCCATCTTCAATAAATATTTACAGTCATAACAAAAGTTTTATTTACTTTCAGATCTTCATGAGACGAATAGTAAATACGATGATCTAAACGGTCAATGAAAATAAAAGCGAAGTCTTAGATTTTTATTGAAAATATTTACGTCTGTATGTACAGAAGATTAAGGCCCGCTTGCACTAAAAATCACTAAATGCATTTACCGCTAAAGTATTTTAAATCATCGTTCTTTTTCTGTCAATCATTTGATTTTTTTTTAATGAGAGGGATAGAATGATGTTTTAAATATACTTTAGCGTTAAATGCATTTACTGATGTATGGTCTACGTAAGCCGAAGTACGTTTTACCCATATTACAATAAAATCTTAATTTACAAAAATGCAGTTACTGGATTGTGGAGGGTTTTATTTCAGTTTGGGAACTCATCAAGTAACTTCTCCCGCTCTGGGTGGAGCAGGAGGGCGTGTCAGACTTTTACTGACTAAAACCCACCCGTGTTCCCTCAGTTGCCTGTGTGCCAGGGGCGACGGTATAACAACCAGCACCTCTGGGGATTGTGGAGGGCAGATAGTAAGTCGCTTCATGTTAAATACTTGTATCCAGCTAGATCCAGTAAGACTGGAAGCCGACCCCAATATAATTGGGAAAATCTAGTCAGATGATGGTATTGACATAGTTTGCGTTCATTTAAATCTCTTTTATTTATTTTGTTCTGTTAGCAGCAAATAATTAATGTTTGTAAATAGTGAGAACTTAATGAAGCATAAAATTGCCACATTTTAATCAGAACTAGATTTAGCGTAATTAGTTTGAAATAGAGTTAGATCAAAGACAGAGTACCTAACATTGCTTACTCATACGTATTTAATTTAACAGCAGTAAAAAGAGCTCTTATTTATTTTCTTTTTCGTGTAGATAATATTATAACGGCATGTATTTTAAAAAAAAACCTCTAAGAATTCCTGTTATGCTTTTCCTAAAAATACTATTGAAAACTTCGATAAATGTTTACGCCTCTTTCTGTGAACATGCAATAAATACTATTGTGGGATCATAAAAATACTAAATAGTCAAGAAGATAACTTTGACAACTTGATGTGATCCTAATTATTTGAAAATATTTTGCATCATTAGAAAAAGTATTCAGAGATTCATTAATTTTAATAAGTGTCCATTATAGTAGATCAATAAGAATTTAGAGGACCAATATTTCCATATTATAAATCGTCAACGTAACTGCCTCGTTGGTCTAGCGTTCACAAGCGCTACTGCTGAACACGAGGTCCTGGGTTCCTTTCCGAGGCACGGAGGGGTCTCGGTATGTAAAGATGGTCACCCATCCACAGACTGACCGCGGCAAGTGGACCCGTGCGGCTGGTATTACTTTGCCACGAGCTCCTCGCATCTATTAGTGTATGAACAGGTTAATTTTACAATAGAATAAAAATTCACCAAAAAAATTGGGTTTTCTAAGCGTAGGTACTGTTGGTACATCCGCCGTATTGTGTCATCGTCCGGACACATTAGTTGGTACTAAGAAATTTTTTTGCGCTGATATTGATCGAATGTCGACACTTCTTTGCTTCTATATAAAATACTAGCTTTTGTCCGCGACTTCATTCGCGTAAAAGGACGATGGGCAAGCAACTATGGACTCCTCCCCATATTTTTTTTGGTCCAAAGACTTCATTTGTGTCTCATATTTTTCGTTATGGGCTATATACTAACAAACCGTTAACTTAGTGACAAGTCTTAAATATATGCGGTTAAAGTCATCTTTAAGTTACATTTGTCTAACGCTGTACGGGTTGTAAGTTCACAATCTCTACCAATACCTACGGGGTATACAAGCGTGAATATGTTATTTAATTGAAAATAAAAAACGATATGAAGTACCTTAAGTAAAAAAATACGATTTTCACAACATATTTTGTACCATTACATTTTCTTATTTTCCTTGAAAACCCCATACTTTTGACGGTCGTATTAGTAAAGAATGATCAGTAAGCTAAGACCTTTTAAATGTTTTTTTTTTTGACTAAGTTTCAATTTCATTTTGGGGACGCTAGATCCCATTGTCCTTTCTTGTTTTAACATAAAATATATCCTATCCTATATCCCCGATTTTACTTGGTTTCTGATAGCGATCGTTCTGCCTTTTTTTTTTCTTTATACCAACTCGGCTTTTTAGGGTCGTAGCAAGGATGCTACAATTTTCTCGAAAATTAGTGTCCGTGACTAGGAAGTCACGGACACTAATTTTCGAGAAAATTGTCGCATTAAATTTTCCAAATCACAACTGTCATTTTTTGACAATAATTGCATGAAATGGCTATAAAATTTCGCCGACAGTACTTTATAGTGTAGAAACTGATAGATAACATATTGCCCTGCAGTGGGAAGCAATGGTAGCCCAATGGTAACCGTGACTTAAGAGTTGTGGGTCGTTGCTACAAACCTTGACAGGCGCTTTGTTTTTTATTAAATATTACATCACCACTGCTCTGAAAACAGTGAAGGAAAACATCGTGAGGCACCCAGCATGTCTTGGAACCAAAAATTCGAAAACATCTGACATCTGCCAACCCGCACTGGGCCTGCGTGGTGGATTACGGCCCACTCCCCGTGAGGAGGGCTGTGTTCCAGCAGTGGGAACGTTATAAGCTGATTATGCTGCAGTGAGACTATTATAGGCTTGTATATTACTGATGACTACATATTAACTCTCTATTCTGGTATATTACTAATAACTACATATTAGCTCTCTTTTCTGGTATATTACTAATGACTACATATTAACTCTCTATTCTGGTATATTACTGATGACTACATATTAACTCTCTATTCTGGTATATTACTGATGACTACATATTAGCTCTCTATTCTGGTCTATTACTGATGACTACATATTAACTCTCTATTCTGGTATATTACTGATGACTACATATTAACTCTCTATTCTGGTATATTACTGATGACTACATATTAACTCTCTATTCTGGTATATTACTGATGACTACATATTAACTCTCTATTCTGGTGTATCACTGATGACTACATATTAACTCTCTTTTCTGGTATATTACTGATGACTACATAATAACTCTCTATTCTGGTATATTACTGATGACTACATATTAACTCTCTTTTCTGGTATATTACTGATGACTACATATTAAAACACGTGGAATCCGACAAGCACTTGACAGAGATAATTTTTTCATATTATGTGCATGGCAATTGTTTGATTATCGTGTCATGGCATTTAAGTTGATATTTACAATGATCTTGTATACGCAGTAGTATGTAAATATGCAAACATAAATTACAATAACAGAAGGAATCTACTAAAGAGTTAATATTTTTAAATAGCTTATTAATAAATAATATTTAATGAGGTATATCTAATAACGTTTCAGTTGATTGTGAGAGACATCTAGATATAAATGGTATAAATCGAAGTATTTTGATGCACCATCATTTATAGAATTTGTTCCTGAACGTTTATGTATGTCTCTATCTTATATTTAACCATGCCGTGGCTAAATAATAACACGCGATCGGACAGTCGATTTAAGATTAAGCAGTTAAGCAACGCCTATCGCGGTTGGTTTGCAGATGGGCCACGGCTATGTAATGAATAATGACCGTCCATTACATATCACGATCCCTCCGTGCTCCGGCAAGCACGTTAAGCCGTTGGTCCTGGCTGTCATTTGTACATCTTTGACCTTCTTTATTTACGGGTAGTCAGAAGCCCAAAGGTCTAACAAACAAACTTACCAAGTGATTTCGTGTAACCCAGTAACTGGGTTGTGGAAGTCAGATAGGCAGTCGCTTCATGTGAAGTAGTGGTGGTGGTAACTCCATCTGGTAAGACTGGAAGTCGACAACAACCTAGGCAGATTGATTGACGACTTAAAGTCTTCGATTTTTAAATTTCTCATAAATACACATGCCAAGTCAAACCTTGATCTATTTGTTACTCTCCTAATCTTGATCGCCTTTTGTTTATTTTATTACTTTATCTTGATTAGTTTTAAAAAGATACTACCAAGAGACCAAAATTATCAGTCATTTGTCACTTGTTGTCAGTATTTTGTCCTATTAATCGTGCACACGGCTATAAATACGACCATTCATAAATTTCTTAGATTACAATGTTTTGTTTTCACCAAAGTGTTGGTGTGATATAGCTGACATGATTAATTTACAGCTCGTAGCGTTCATTTTCTTAAGAATAGCACGTCAGATGTTTATTACATGGATACATAAGATTAGAAAAATGCTTTCGTGGAACATAACGTAGAAGAACGAAGAGTTTATTTTGCATTCGTTATACTCATAAATTCTTTTGAATTTCCAAGTCTCCTACCCTACCTGTGGTTACTGTTCAGTTACTGTTACTGTAAGCCCGCACCATCCCACTGCTGGGCAAAGACTCTTTCGATCCAGGGCTAAAGTAGGCCACTGGTCGTTTGTTTTCTCCAGCTCGTTCTGCCATCTTCTATAGGGTCAACCGCAACGCCTTCTGGTAGTGCCAGACTCTAAGTAGTGATTATTTTTAGATAGATAGGTAGAGTACATGTGGTATCTATATTAATTACACAAGCTATGCTCACTGCTCTGTCCGTGAGAAAAATTAAATAAAAAAAATTACCTTCACTTTTTTCATAAAGAAACTTTCTCCCTGTACCTTCGATAAATTCAGCAAAATCGTGGGTTGTTTATAAGGCCAAAAATGTTCAAACAGCGATCTCTCTACCATTCCTAGATCAATGTGAAGGGTCCTGCAGACAGCCGCAACGCTACTTCGGACTTCGCGAAGTCCGTCTCGCACTTGGCTGGTTTTTCTGCAATCGTGTTGCTCAACTCAAAAGTTATGTTCACTCAATACACTGCTGAGTTTATTTGACTACTAACACAGGTTTATTGTTTGCACAAATCTGTAGTCGAGAAAGTTTTAGACCGGAGGCCTTAGAGATGATTAAATGAAACTCACGCTAACACTAGCGTGAGTTTACACACACAACAACAATATCAACATTATCATTATCACTTATCAACATTATGATCAGTGGATAAATCATGTATTTTGAATTCCACCTTTTTTAATATATATTTATGTTGAATACTCTTTATCGCACTACAATTTAAAGAAAAACAAATTTAATTAAAGTTACAACAAGCATGATACAATGTGCGGTATTTTTAGGGCTCCGTATCTAAAGGCTGCTAAGGGTCCGCAATCCGTCCGGCCGTCTGCCACAGGGCTAAATCTTTTGAGCCGTAATACTTTCTTGGTTTTTCACTACATTATTTAAAAAAATGTAGTCTTAAATTTTGTATGTTGTTACGGAACCCTTCGTGTGCGAGGCCGAGTCGCAGTTAGCCGCTTATTTTGTACACATTAATGAAAAAATGGATAATTAACAATCACGTGACCACAATCAATGATTACACGTAACTATTATAAACTATATTATTAGTTCAACGTATTCAGATTGCGTTTTGCTGCTAATTAGCTGTTGCCGACCACTCATTGTACGATTGTCTATTTGCTAGAACTAATCAAGGCGGCTTCCAATCAGTGAGCAGCGCTACAACCTTCTATGTAAATGTCTCCATGCATTTCTGGTATCCTGGTACCTAGCCTTGAGTTAGTACGGTTGTTAATTAGTTGTATGTTGTGATACGAAAGTAGTACCATGATTTAGAAAAACAATTTAAATTAAT
Source organism: Antitype chi (assembly GCA_947359405.1). Taxonomy (NCBI): domain Eukaryota; kingdom Metazoa; phylum Arthropoda; class Insecta; order Lepidoptera; family Noctuidae; genus Antitype; species Antitype chi. The sequence goes on from OX375812.1 coordinate 17,598,900, forward strand.
TTGTCACTTTTTTAAATAGGTTAACGTAATTATTTTAGTTTAATGAGGAGATAAAGCACATTAATATATCTACAAACTGTGTTAATAATTGTTATTAATAACAAATAATATTTTGTTAAAATATTACCTATTTTGATTTGATTTTGAATTATTTCTCCTCCCTATTTCGATTTCAGATTCGATACTAACAACATTATTAAAATTATTTAGTGTTTCTGTCGCAATAGTAACAAAATAATCTATTCACGGATAAGATAAGAAATCATCATTATCATCATGTCAGCCGAAAGATGCCCACTGCTGGACATACGCCTCTCACAAACATCGCCACTTCAAGAGCAAATCTATACTAATATTATAAAGCTGAAGAGTTTGTTTGTTTGGTTAAATGCGTTAATCTCAGAAACTTAGGGTTCGATTTGAAAAAATATTTCAATCTTAGATAGTCCATTTATAGATAAAAGCTATAAGCTATATATAATCACGCTACGACTAATAGGAGCGGAGCACCAATGAAGAATGTTTTGATTATTTATTATTAAATAGTTTCTAATTTTCTACGAATTTATTTGCATTTTTACGACAATGCTTGCTCATTTATTATTCGAATTTATTACAACAGATTTTAACCCGTATCGGATTGTAATAAGAACTATTATAGCTCATAACGACAGTATCTAAAGTTACCAGGGCCTTAAATGAAACTTACACTACGGCCACTGGTCATACACGCACGCCAGTTGCGTGTACTCCGCACCTGACCTTTCTGGAGAACATTACGAATAACGTACCTATATAATCATAATGTAATTACCTTCTCCTTCTTGTGGGAAATCTTAAAATAAAGTAAGTAGCCTTGCCCTTGAAGAAAACAACCCGCAAACAAAAACAAAACTATTTTGTCTCTGTGATAATCCTACATGTACTTCGAGATGTACGCCAAAACGTGACGCGAAAATGGCATTAGTTCAGAAAACATTAGTGACGACACGATTGTTCTTTTTTAAGCGACTTCAAAAATTCGAATTTCGAATTAGATTTCGAATTCGTCGGAACCTTTTTTTATGTATGTTCCCCGATTACTCCAAGATGGCTGGATCGATTTGGATTTTTTTTTTGTTTGAAAGGGTATACTTCCCAGGTGGTCCCATGATCGTCAAGTCAGGATCTGATGATGGGATCCTGGAGAAATAGAGAGAACTCTTCAAATTTTATAGGGACACATGAAGCGATTGGGGTTTCTTTTGGAAGAGTACTTTCTCGGAGTGGTCCCATTTCAATTTGGTGAAGATCTGATAAAGAATTTCGGAGATAGGCAACGGAACTCCTCAATAAATGATAGCAAATGGACTGGGATTGCTGAAATCTCATGTCTGTATATTGTTTACACCAGTTCATAACATAACATCACGCCGGTACGCTGTGAAGGGGTAAGCACATGTAAAAAGTGAAAAATAAAAACTTTTTATTTAAAAACTACTACTACCTACTTTGACAATCGTTCCCTTTAAAGTTACCTTTCATATTCAAAAGCTTTCCATAGAAGTTAAAGTCAAGCTGTACAAAAAAAGGGAACCAGACTCTGTGTAGAATAGACATAGACAATGACCGCAATGAACTCAGTTTAACATCGATACCTATATTTAACCTACCTATTACGTCTAATTCAATATAGTAAACGATCGTTAACTAAAACTATTACTAACTGCTAACAATGACACGGAACATTATATCGCTGATCACTTTAATGATATAGTGGAAAACTGTTTTTAATACTATCTACAGTTTAATCTTACCGCCGTAAAAGCTTTTGTCATGCTTTCGTTTAAAAAGTAATGCCATTACACGTACAGAGGTAAATATTTACTTGATAACGTGAATGAGCAACGAAATGGTGATTCAACGGTGATTTTGCGGTAAATAAAGTATTTTTTAAAGTCTGGAAAATCCTACTATCCAACTATATCCTATCCTACTATACAGGGTATCCGGTAATTAATGGATAACCTTGAAATGATTCATGGTAAAAGTAATGGCCATTAATAAAAAAAAAACATTTTTATTTGTATTTAATCTGTAATTTTTTTTTTAAAAGAACAACTGACTTCCGAAAAAACTCCACAAAGTGAAAAATAACTTTAACTTCAGAAGTCGGTGTCTTTGGATATGTACTTTAATTTTTTGTCACCGCCTTGAGCCTTCTGAAATTAAATTTATTTTTCACTTTGTAGTGTTTTTCGGAAGTCGGTTGTTCTTTTTTATTTTTATTTTTTACAGATTAATTACAAATAAAAATGATTTTTTTTCTGTATGGCCATTAGTTCTAGCATGAACCATTTCAAGGTTATCCATTAATTACTGGACACCCTGTATATTAACCTACTAATATTACAAATGTGAAAGTTCGTATATTTAGATGTTCGGATATTTAGACGTTTGGATGTTTGATACTCAATCACGCGAAAACGGCCGAACGGATTTGGATGAAATTTGGCACACCGATAGTTTATAACCTTGACTAAAATATAGTATACTTTCAATCCCGGTACGTTCCCGTAGGATAGTTTCCGATCTCTACGCAGGTGAAGCCGCTAGAAAAAGCTAGTAATATTATAAATATGAAACTTTGCATGTTTCCATTTTTGGATGTTTTACGCAAAAATGGTGGAATGGATTTGAATAAAATTTGGCATACCTACATATAGTTTATAACCTTGATGAGAAAATGGATGAAACTAGAATTTAAGCTACCTTAGTTTGGTTGAAATGTTTTAATTGGACTTTTTCGTCTGCGAGATCCTTTTCTATTGCTGACTGAGAAGAGATCCCAGTGCCTTGAATTCTATTGTCATTTGTTCACAGAGTAAAAATAGTTTATCTTTGAAAACTATAGGCGTTCGTAGAGATTCCTACTCTGAAGTTCCTAACAAGCAGAAGCTCGAAACTTTGTTGACTAAACTGCTTTAACGTGTCAGTGCAGACAACACGATATTTGGTTGTATCGACAGTTTCACCAATATAGTTCACATTTATGAATATGACAAACGTGACACACGAATCCTGTCTGTTATATCGAGAAGGACCGACCTCAGTAAATACACACATCAAAAGATTTTAGGTAACTTTTTATCCCAGTTCCCGTGGGATATTTCCGATCTCAACGCAGATGAAGATGCTGGCAAAAGGTAGTGTTATACAATATGTAACAAAAACCCTGATGTTTCTTTTAGGGACGTATACACTTACCTACAAACACAACATTGATGAAGTTATAATTTTAAAAATAAGCATTGGCTAGTCAAGTGTCCAATATAAAAAAAAACTGTTAAAATCGACACATTCAATTTTTTTTTGACATTATCTGATTTTACAAGTTGTATCCTTATTTCGCACAATAGGCTACGAGTTCGGCCACTTTCTTCGATCTCATCAAAATCAGTGAAACATTACAAATATTAATAATTAAATATTTATTTTTATTATGTTTGTTGAACAGTTTTTACAAATGACTTGCTTTATTACGTACTAGCAGCGCTCCGTGGTTTCACCCGCGTAGTTCGCGTTCCCGTGGGAAGACGGGGATAGCGTAGTTTCCCAACAGTAAAATAATTTTTCAAATCGGTTCAGTAGTTTCGGCGCCTATTCAATGCAAACAAACAAACAATCAAATCTTTCTTCTTTATACGAGTAATATTAGTATAGATATAGTACAGATGTATACCGATTCTGAAATCGTAGGTAGAAGGAACAACTGGGCTTTTGTTACTTAATGTATAAAAAGTTGGTTGATAATTATAATAAAAGATATTTGTTTCCAAAGCAGTTGTGGCCCAGTGCTATCGAACTCGGGCAGGCACATTACTTTGTGTATTTAATTTCATCACCACTGCTCTCAAAATGGTGAAGAAAATCATCGTGAGGAAACTGGCATGTATTAGAGCCAAAAACTTTAGAAGACATATTTTGACACCCACCAACTCGCACTGGGCTTGCGTGGTAGATTATGGCCCACTCCCTCTCAAAGAAAAGATGCCTGCAGTAGAAATATTATAGACTGATTGTGACTCAGAGCAGATGGTGCGGACTGCCAGGGGTGCGGGTTGTTCGAAAGAGATACCGCGGCTCCTGGCACACAGGCAACTGAGGGAACACGGGTGGGTTTTAGTCAGTAAAAGTCTGACACGCCCTCCTGCTCCACCCAGAGTGGGGGAAGTTATTTCATGATCTCCCACCCAAAAAAAATAGTTTAAAAAACTAAAAAGCGTGTTTTTTAGTTTTTTAAACTATTATTTATTTTCTATTTTTTAGTTCTGCTAACTACAAAAACGTGTTTTTTTTTCTTTTTTTTCGTTTTTCTCAATTTTTTTATTTTTATTGTTGAATTGTCATCGGTCCTCGATAAGTTTACAAAGTTCCAATGAAATCTGACCGTTTAAAGTGGGTCAAAATCGCGCTCTAGGGAGTCGGTTACATACAAAGAAACATACAAGTGAAGCTAATATAAAGCGTGTAAAAAAAACGGTATATTCTGTGAAGCTGAAGTAAGCTGTCATTCCACTGCTAGTTTATTGGAATATATATCAGCTGTTATAGTTGTAGTGTCGATTACAATGCACTAGTGCATAACTTCGCCCGCGTGGAGGTCTGAAATTATCTCACGGAAACGTATTACTTGGATAAAATATCCTATGTCTTAAGTCCGTTTAGCCGTTAAAGCGTGAAAAGATGGACAGACTTACATTTACATTCGCATTTATAATATTAGTATAGAGTATGGATTTAACACTGATTTATAACTTAACTTCGAAATCCTATTAATTACTATCCGTGAATGAATATGTGTAGTGTATATGAACTAAACATACACTGTATATACAATGTATGTTTAGATGTTTGTAACCCAATCACGCGGAAAAACAGATTTGTATAAAATTTGGCACACTTAAATATATTACTTGGATTAAAACATAGGATACTTTTTATGCCGGTAGTACGTTCAAAAGCGTGTTTATAATATTAATATAAAGTATGAAATGAACACTATAATTTATTTATTATTTTTATTTTAACTTTACTTGGAAATAATTATGATAATTACATTGTTCCTAGAATAAACCATCAACAAAAACTAGGTTCGAATTTACCTACATCGATACAAAAATATAAAACTCGTTCATTTTGAAAGGTTGTCATTTGGTTCTCTTCCTGCTTGATGCCGTCACACGATGAAAGGCAGAAAGGCCATTGACCACCGTGCAAAATTATCGTCAGACTATTTTTATGTAACCAAGGTCTGACTCATTATCCATATCGAGACATTATAATCTAATTATACTGTCTCGATATGATATATTATTACAATGTATTATATTATTTTCAATAATATGTATGTGAGGACTACCTATGTGGGTCATTACGCGTATGTTTTTTTTTGCAGCTGGTTTTAATCATTATCTGGCAGTTTGAGTAAATTATGCGGCATAACCAAATGTTCTTTCTTTGGTACTTACGAACGTGCGTTCGCCGATTACTGACAAATGCGTGCACTAACTGGACAGGCCATGGACAGGCCCAGTCAATCTGTGTGGTTCTTTCCTCACAAGTCCTTTTCAGAGACCAATATACATGGTCTTCTCATGATCAAGATTATGTCTGGACTTTAAAATAGACTGTGACCTCTGAGTATGTTTCGGCCTTTCTCCTCAGAGTAGTTAAATAGGAAACAAAACTAGTTTCAAAAATATGATTGACGTGTAAAAGTAATTCCGATATCTTATTTACAGAATAAACAATTTCATTTCGTTACATGTGGAATTAGAGTACAGCTTCAGTATATAATTACAAAAAATAAAATTATTTCTAGACCAGTAAATAGACAGAAATAGAAAAAATATGTAATAGAAGATTCTTACTGATTAAAAAATGTATCTATACATAAATGCAGATTAAAAAAATAATTCAGAAAATTACGTCTAATAAAGCCTTCTAAAATCAAAATCAAAATCAAAATATTTTATTTCACATAAGCCTGCATGGGCACTTATGAAACGTCAGAAGCTAGGTGCACGGTTCCAATTTGTCGTTTCCTATGGAGAAGAGCCGGCAAGAAACTCCACGGTTACTCTTTTAAAAATAATTGGCTTTTACAATGTTTTCAAATTACAGTGATAATAGGTATGGGAGGACAGTGCAGGCCAGTCAATAAGTACCAGGTACTTAGAGGAATGAAAATACAGAATAGAAAAACGTCTACAAATCTAGTCTCTAAGGCCTACAACGTTCTCTCATTCACAATATGTAAAAGAATCTACCTATATAAAATGAATCTATTTGAACCAAGTGACATGATTTCGATGACAATCACTGAAAATAAATAGTAGGTAGTAAAATTGATGTATAATGTCAAATAATGACGAGAATATGTCAGACATTGTAAAAAAAATAATAATAATAAAAAGAATAAAAATTAACATTGCAATTTGGGAGTAGTTAATAGACTTTCACACAGTTTTGCTGTTAATGAGGTACCAGGGAAGCCACATGTGCAGAAGGAATTAATGCCAAGCTTCCCTGTCTTCAACGTAGTCTTTTATCTTATAATATGCTTTTTTAATAAGGACACGTTTGATGTGAGTTTTAAACTTTCCATCGCTAAGTTAATATAGAGCATTTTTACGACAGGTTGATATAGAATCAATGCCTTTACCATTTATCACAAAAGACAATTCACCCGACATTTCCTAAGAATAGTATTGTACCTACATTAGTCACGGGATTTCACAGATAATTTTTATCACACCATCTATTATAAAAGACCTATTTAATAGTTGGTAGACCAACAACCCGTGTCCGTGTTCTCAATATTGTATAACACCATACAATAGGTGATTCATCATAATTATAACGACATTTGTTAAAAGGTGATAATCTGTGTATATCATGTGGTTATTGTACAATATATTGATCTGTTAAATGATAATTTAAGTAGCGCAGCAAAGTCTTTGAATGATGTTACGCAACAATATGAACTATGGCTTGTCATATATGCTAGAGCTGTTTACATACTGATAGAACATTTTAAGCCAATAATAGCATTGCAGTGAACTGACTCCGTGGCCGTGGAGTTAATAATCCGATAGGGTTCACTCGGACGTTATAAAATCCTGGCGGGATTTTACGCGCACTGGATCTTCAACGCCCTGCTTAGCTGGGTACGTCACGATTGCGGCGGTAAGTCCCCTCTTTGAGGAGTGGATTGAGTAATGGGTAGCTCGCTGTCCGGTAAGGACCAAGCCCGGGTTGACGGCGCGTAGATTTCCACGCGCGCCTTAAAGCGATGTCAGCATCAAATGGTGGGATCCGCAAGGGCCGATGCCTGCCAGGGGTGCGGGTTGTTCGAAAGAGATACCGTCGCCCCTGGCACACAGGCTACTGAAGGAATACGTGTGGGTTTAGTCAGTAAAAGTCTGACACGACCTCCTGCTCCACCCAGAGCGGGAGAAGTTATTTGATGCTATCCCACTCTAAAAAAAATACGCACTCCTTAGCGGTGAACTGTGGGAAATCTTAATGCGCTGGAATTCACTTTGTTCGATTTTCCACTCTTGGCACTAAGCAGTGCGGTGAAGATCCAGTGCGCGTAAAAATGCGGCCGAGGACTTATTCATACAATTTTTTTTTAATCAATGCTGTGGAATATTGACACTGACAGCACTTGAACGAGGTGACAGTTTAACAACATTCTCCGTGTTAATAACGTTGCTGAGCAAACAAATGTTCCGAACGTATGAAGCAATGGATTAGCAAAATGATTGAGATTCTGATGAATTATTACTATATTTCGCTTAGCCAATTTACAATTTATTAGATACATTTTTAAATATTTTTATAAAAGAAACTGAAGAAAATTTTTTTTTTTAATTTAAAAAAGTTGTATTATTATTTTATAATTATTCCGCTTTTAGGATGCAAAACAGTATAATCAGTGGAAGGGGTGCTACTAGCAAAAAATCCACATCCTCTAGCCTACTCACCCATTCTCACTAACTAGCCTAAAAAATAGGATAGCTGTATATACGAGGCTAGAGTGACTAGCTTGCTAGCTAACTAGTACTATATTGCTATACTAGCTTCAAAAACGAATCTGATGTAACTCGTTTTTTAAGAACAATCATCACTATTTAATGTTACTTCAACCTCGAATTATGAGCAAAATATTGATCGAAAGCAAACAGTTTTAATAGTTCAAACAATGATTAATATCGTTACCAATTATCACCTAGTCTATAGGTGCTATCGTCTTTAATGATCTCGTCTGCGCGAGAGTCGGTATTCCCCGTATCCGGTTCAATCCTTCATAGGTACCTAGGTGCCGACTTGGTGTTCGTAACTTCAAGTCTATTGCCGTTTTTCTCTCGGCCATTATCCCGATCATGTTTCGTCATTGGTCGGCAGCTGATTGTGCTAATTTTGTATTGTCATGCAGGCCTTGGAGCGTGAATAAAAAAAAGCGACAAATGACGAATTGGACTCGCACACGATAGGTTCCGTACCACAGCACAAAATGAGAAACTACATGTTTTTAGCGGCCACAGCAGTACACACTGTTTTTTTTTAACTTATCCTTAATATATTTTGTATGGCGACCAAACTGATTAAACTAGGTACTTAATTTTATCTTTTTGACATTTCTATTACTAAATATAATAATCCTAATATTCATATAATTCAATGTTATGTCTAAGAAACTAAATAAAAACCCTGAAAATGTAATTGTAGCCCGCCTACGGCAAAATATTATAAACTTTACAAACTATGTAACATTTCTGTGACAATATTCTGACAAATAAATTGACCATTACTGAAATGTCACGTGTCTACATATTACGGTTTCAAAGCCCTGTGACAGATTGACGGACGGACGCACAGCGCAGCCGTAGTGATCCCGTCGGCACCCTTAAGATACGGAACCCTAAAAACTTGATTCTTTGTTATAGACCAATTAGCGAAAAGTCAGGAATTATAGAGTTTAATTATGATAATATTGTTAACCTTCAGTTTTTGCGTCATATGATGATATGATAATGATTTGGAATTCCATCGGTTCGAGGTTTTTTTCATTATTTTATAATAAGTACGGTATTTAAGTTTTCATTATTTTTTATGAAGAAGAAAGAAACAAGAAATGTCTTGGGGCCACAACAACTTGCTCATTTTATAGCCCAACAGCAAAACGCAATTGTATAAGTATTAAGTAAGTATTTTATCATAACAACAGTGAACAATTCTATTGCTAACTCAATGATTTAAGTTCAATTACTTATCATTATTATTATACGGGGCTTAACCCACCTCTCCGTTATTACCTATTAATAATAACTCTGTAAATAATAAGCTAATTGAATGACTTCTTTGTTAATTTTATCTACGTCAACAGATATTAAATATGCTAAAAAATGCAAGTGTTTTGTTGAAACACGACATTTTTATATTGGAGGAAAACCAGTTATGTAAAGTCTTTATTATTATCTACTGATGTTTGCATATCAAATCGTTTAATTTTGCTACGTACTAGGTTGATGGTGGTTTACGGAAGAATCATACTTAGGAAACATGCATAGGTACTTTGATAGTTCAATTCAATTCAATTCAATTTCAATTCAATTTATTCATTCAGAAATAATTCACATTGTGTTTGAAAATCAAAACACATTAAATAAAAAAAACAGCTCATTAAAATTATAAACTGACACATTCTTATCACAATAAAATCAATAACATTATTAAAAAAAAAAAAAAAAAAAAAAAAGAATATCATTACAGCTGCTAATACATACTGCTGCTATATCAAAGATTGAAAGGAAATCGTTTTTCAAATATTTTACAAGCAAACTTTCAAATGATTTACAAAACTTTACAAGCAAACATTGGTCTCAAACATTGGACGGGTCTATGATGACATAAATAATAAAACTTATACCTACTGCAAAGAACACCGCACCTACTATTTGAAAAAAATATTGTTTAAAATCACCATTTATATACCTATAGATACTTTTTTCCATTGGGATATTGAAGGCCTTATTTCAAAAACCACCTTTGTAAATATCATGTTATGAGTTAGTTACGCTACGCAATTTGCTTTTATCGTTGTACCGATTCTTTTTGTGAAGAATTGGTACAACAAATAAAAGCAAATTTCTCGTGACTTAAACTTGTTCTTGAAGAAATATAGTCAGAAAGCTTACAAATTCCTCTACAAGATGGCGTAACTAACTCATGACATGGAATTGACAAAGGTGGTTTTTGAAATAAAGTCTTCAATTGCGAAAAACACTCACAGTAAGAATAGCTTTCATTTTGACAGTTCAACAACATTCATTGCGTTATTTGCGTTGTTGAGCAGACAATTTTTTGAACAAGGGAAGAAATGGATTAGCAATATCCTTTTAAATGATTCAGATTGATAGGGTGTAACGGAATTAGGGTGCCGAGGCTCACCGAGGGGGAGCAATCTGTCAAAACCACCTCTATAACAAAGGTACGTATATTTTTGAAAAGTTTTTAACATTGATTGTCGAATTTGTCGCTGAGATGAGATTGCGACTAGATTTTGAATATTTTTTAATTACGGGAATTGGCCTTCAGATTGATCAGACCAAAGTTGCTAAATACCATCGAAATGGGAAAATATACGTCGAAATCTCATGAAAATTCTGACATACCATCTTTACGTATGGAGGGGTCTCGCATCTCCGTGCCTCGGAAAGCACGTTAAGCCATTGGTCCCAGTTGTCATTCATGTATCTTTGACAGTCGTTACAGGTCATCAGAACCCCGAAAACTTGACAAACCATCTTACCAAGGGGTATCGTATTACCCAGTTACTGAGTAATGGAGGTCAGATAGGCAGTCGCTCCATGTAAAATACTGGTATTCAGCTGCATTTGGTAAGACTGGAAGCCCCCAACATAGTTGGAAAAGACTTGGTAGTTGATAATAATGTTGTGGCCTTCAGATTGAACGGACCAAAGCTGCTAAGCACCATCGAGATGAAAATCCTAACGACATTGGAAATTAATTATCTGAGTACATACCGCAATCCTCAACATTATATTATCTCAAAGAAGAAATGTGATGTGCCGAGTCGCAGACACATGTCGCAAATTGTTTTTCCTATACTCATTTTCTCTAATCCTTTGCTCCAGAATTTTCCATAATTGATATCTTTAGCTCCAAAAGTTTAGATATTTGCATACCTAACTACAATATAACTTTGAATGTTCGTCGGTATTCAGACTAGGTTAATTCTATGTATTAATTAGACAGAGGGTCACGATATGAAAGGATCCACTTACAATGGGTTGGAACAGGTGCTTGGGTGCTTAGACCTACTGAAATAGATAACGACTTGAAGTCGAGTTGTATTTATACTGCTTGCCTAATTGGTTTTCGACAGTGACTTTCTATTGATTCTTTTTTGTTGACTGAGAACTTTGTTCATTGCAATTATTTTATACTTGCTTTTGCCAGCGGCTTCGCCTGGAAAAATGTAAAAAATTATCCCCCGGGAACGTCCTGCCGGGATAAAAAGTATCCTTTATGTTAATCCAGGTTATATACTATCTGTGTGCCAAATTTAATCCAAATCCGTTCAGCTATTTTTGCGTGATTGAGTAACAAAAATCATACAAACTTTCACATTTATAATAATACTAGGATAAGCCTGAACTTCAAAAATATAAAGAAGTACGAAGGTCTTCGATATCGAAAAGCATATAAAAGAGCTGAAATGGAGTTGGGCAGGACACCTAGCAAGGCGCAGTGATGATAGGTGGAGTAGGGCTTTGACAAAGTGGCGTCCAAGGACTGGGAGAAAAGATGTTGGTCGTGCGGCAAAGAGATGGGCGGACGACATTGTGGCAAAATCTGGATGAGGCTTGCACAGGAGTATGGGGATTGGCACAAAAAAACGATACTCAGCAGTAGGTGAAGTCGGGCTGTGGATGGTGATGTTGACGAAACTTAAAAAAACAGCTACCAATATCTAGTGAGTAACCAGTTTTTTCGCAATTCATTTAAAAGCTTTTTCTGAACTAAGTATTAAATTCAATGTGTTGCAAATTAGGTATTGCTTGCCTAACACCAAGCATTTACCTAAATATTATCCTGTTACTTAAAACTAAAACAAATTACAATAAATAGATGACCTTTAGAAGCTAAATAGACGTCTATTTATTTTTATAGCAGCCAGTATTTCGAATTCTAGCTAATGGACCGAATGGATCCTATAATAATATATATTGAGCTACATACTAACAGTAACTGCATCCTCTTTTTGCGCACTTAAGATAAATCTAATGACCCTAAAGTATCCGCCAGTCTGGAGTGTGGGTCAAAAAACCGATTGAAAATATTCACATGCTTAAAAACGTATTAACGTCACTTGCACGATTAGAAACCTATTATAAGATGTACCTATTATAAGACGCTTAAATGGAAATAGGCTAGACACATCTGCCTTATGTCAGTCTACCAATGGGCCAAACTAACGATCCAGTGGGTCCCGCTTAAGGCCCTGGTAATTTTAAATGTACTCGTCGTATTGTCGTTATGAGCGATAATAGTTCTTACTGCAATCCGGTACGGGTTAAAATCTGTTGTAATAAAGTCGAATTATAAATGAGCAAGCATTGTTGTGAAAATGCAAATAAAATCGTATAAAATTAGATATTACCTAACTATTTAATAAAAAGTAATCAATCACTGAATGCAGTTTGGCATTTGGAATTTTATGGTATATTTTTAATTATAATTATAATTGTTTTTGAAGGGATAAACTGGTTTTAAAGAAAATTAAGAGGTAGCTTTGATGATTTTTTGATGCATTAAAGTATGTTTAATTATGTTTTGAGTTCAATCACTGTATGCAAAAAAGACTTGAATATATCATATATTTTTTTGCTTTCAAATAATTTACGGTTAAAGAGATACACTGGTTAAAAAACCACCTTTTTGAGCGTTTTCAAGAAATCACCGCCTTAATGGCAAACGACATCGCGGCAGGCTCAGGCGGAGATGGCCGGATGAGGTGGACTCCTTTAATAAAGATTGATCCTTGACAGCTCTAGACAGAGAGAGGTAGAAAGTAAGTAGCGAGGCCTTTGACAGCAGTGGGACTTTAATGGCTAATAATAATAATTATCATAAGATGTACAGATTGACTTACACCGAGTACAATAAATTGTAGTGAATTTACAGCCACAATATTTTTTTTTTTGTAACTGAGACAGTGAGGATAAGTCATGGCAGCTGGATAGATTCCGTCAAAACTGGAAGGAGGACGCAGGGGCTTGCGAAAGATGGAAGGAGTGGATCGGGATATCTTTGCCCTGGAGTGGGACAGCGCAGACTAGTAAAAAAAAGATGATTAATCTTTAAACCATCTAAGAGATTTTTGCCGTTCACTTGATGCACTTCAAGCTGTGTGACCAATCGTTAAAGGTGGTAATCTATTATCTAATGTCATAGTAATAATTCAAAAGGGCAGTCACGACTCAATATCGTGCAGAGGAAATCTACGATCGAACCAGGCCATACATAATGACCCTTTAACTAAATGGTTAATGGTGCCCCTATACGTGTTTCTCATATTATAAGCTCCGGTACATAACTCATTAGGACAGTTAGTAAACTTAATTGATCTATACAAAGAAGCTATACTCCGTTTGGAATAAGATTAGACATCTAAATAAACCTTTTTATTTATTTATTAAAACTTAATGCACAAGTAAAAATAATACTGTATAAAGGCGGACTTAATGCCTGAGGCATTTTCTACCAGTCAACCTTAGGGTGATTTTTAAAATTCGTTTAAGTGATTTTGAGTTCTATTTATTTATTGATTTAGAATCTCCAATAAAAGATGTACATGTTACCGGCCAAACCCGATTTCAGGCCAAACTAGTTTGTCCTAGGCCAAACTGGTTTATTAAGCCGGGGCACGCCGATTAAATGGGTTAGGTTAGGTTAGAACTGTGACCAAAAGCGCGCGAGCCGAGCGAGCAAAGCGAGCGGCGCCGCGGCAGCGGCCGGCGAGCGTTACTTCCAAAGGCTGTTAACGAAATGGCTAATTAAGCTAGTTGGCTGCGACATATCACGCGTAGGATAAGTCTGTTTGGCCTAGGACAAACTAGTTTGGCCTGAAATTGGGTTTGGCCGGTAACATACAAAATACATGACACATAAATAAAGGGCAACAGCAGGTATTAAGTAGGTGTAGGTACTCCTTCACTTATAGGAGACCACATAATGCACAATACAGTTAACAACTAAGCTAACAAAGTAAAAATATCAATTATAGGTAAAGTTTGTAAGCAATTAAAACACATATAAAGGCCATACAAAATATATATATATAAAATAAAACATTTAGAGATAAATATTGCGTTAGTAGCATGATAAATGGCATCTGCAGTAAACAGTTGGTATTGTAACCACTTTTTTGCTTTTAATGCCATCCTTATGCCTACTGAATAGAAGTCAAAATTGGTTGATCAGACTGTAAAAAGGTTTATTTAAATGTCTAATCTTATTTCAAATGGAGTATAGTTATATTTCGTCACGTAACAAATGACAATGATGAATGACCAATCAATTGGCCAGTAATTGCCGGTTCAATACAAAGATGACGACAGTCTTGCAAGAAATCTGAAGAGGGTACTATGTGAGGCAAAAAACTGAGTCTGTATGTTGTGTTTCTGTTTTATGGTCTCTCTATATCTGTAGGATATTTAACACTTAAATGATACACTGATTTGAGAGTCCTACCTACCTAGTCAATTGACCACACACCTATTTTAATTGTCCGGTCCGTATACCTATCGAAACACAATTTGACTGCACAGCTATTATTTCAACAGTTTCGATTCAACTTTGAGGGGAACTTAACGGCTATAGGCGTTATAGCAAAAAAACTTCTATTGTGTCTCGTTCAATGTCCTTCAACCATTTAAAAACCTCAAACACACCTTGACCTATGTTTTTAATATTGATATTCAAATTAAACATTATTATTTCTCAATATTAGGAATTAATTAAAATTAGGCTTGAATATTTGTCGGCCATTAAAGCACCAGAAGTCACTAAATACACATAACGCACACATAAAACGTCCTTCTATCTCAGTCAACTTCAAACGATTGACAGAAATGGAACGACGATGTTTAAATTCGTTTAGAAACAAATGTGTTTGCGTTTGTTTAGCAATAAATATTCTGTGGGCCTAAATAAAAAAACACTTACCTAAGAGGGATTCGGTAAGGTAACCCTCGAAATTCAAGTTTTTGTACGTTTTTTGCATTTTTCAATGTCAGACTATATGTTGAACAAAATATTATGATGCACGACCGTAACACGTATAGAAATATCATAATCATCATCATCATCATTTCAGCCGAAAGACGTCCGCTGCTGGACATAAGCCTCCCACCAAGGAGGGGTTTGCCATAATCACCACGCTTGGCAGGCGGGTTGGCGATCGCAGTATGGTGGTAGAATGCATAGAGAATACTGCTGCCCATTCTCTAATAAGTCCCTTAGTCGCTTTTTACGACACCCACGAGAGAAATGTGATGGTGTTATTCTTTACGTCCGGCGCCACACGGAACACTGATACAGAATTCTAACCATTAAAATCTTCCCTCAAAATTCATTTAAGTAATCCTATTGAATGAGTATTTAATGAAAAACTCATTCGTGAATTACAAAAAAAACGTTAGAAAAGTTTCAATTTCGCGGGGCATGCGCATCTTCCATAAATTGTTTTTCTCACCACAAGTCTGTTTGTCGAGACGCTTCACAAACATTGCTTCATATACGGATTCCAAGTAGTAGTAAATTAATAAGATGTTTCTAACAAGGTGTTTGGGAAACTCGTTCATTATTTTATGCCAGTGTTTGGCTCACAGCGATGCATTGTTACACAATTAACACGTAACACACTTTGACTTGGTTCTCACGGCCCTCGGTGTGTCCTTAACTTTAGTTTTGAGGTGATGATAGAACAAATTCTAAGCAGTATGAGTATTATAATAATACTAGGTTCCGCCCGCGGCTTAGCCCGCGTGGAAGTCGGAAATTATCCCGCGGGAACGTACTACTGAGATAAAAAATATCTTATGTGTTAATCTAGGTTATAATCTATCTGTGTGCCAAATTTCATCCAAATCCGTTCAGCCGTTTTTGCGTGATTGAGTAACAAACATCCAAACATCTTCACAAACTTTCACATTAAAAATATTAGTAGGACTAGAAGCGCTCCGCGGTTTCACCCGCATAGTTCGCGTTCTCATGGGAATACGGTGATAAAATATAGCCTGTCACGGGGTAGTGTAGCTTCCCAACAGTTAAAGAATTTTTCAAATCGGTTCAGGAGTTTCGGAGCCTATTCAATGCAAACAAACAATCAAATCTTTCCTCTTTATAATAATAGTACCTATAGATATAGATTAGCGCCTAGCAGAATAACTCTGTAGAAAATTTTCCTAGGTTTTACAAAAAAAATCAGCTGTTTCATAGAAAATTGCAAAACCTACGCGGTCAAAATGTATGGAACAGCTGTTTTTTTTTTTTGTGTAAAACCGACGAAAAATTTCTTAGCTGGGGGGTCTAGAATGATATTATTATGCTAAATTCATGGTTACAGTTTGCGCACTGGATAAAAACTTTCCCTATAGGTAGAGGTGTTTTTTTCGTGTTGTGCCGGACGTAAAAGAATAGCACCATCCCATCTCTTCTCGTGGGTGTCGTCAAAGGCGACTATGGGACTTACTAGAGAATGGGCAGCAGCGTTCCCTATGCATTTTACCACCATACTGCGATCGCCAACCCGCCTGCCAAGCGTGGCGATTATGGCAAAACCCCCCTTAGGCATATGTCCAGCAGTGGACGTCTTTCGGCTGAAATGATGATGATAATGATGAGGTTTTTTTTTATGGTATCCACATAATCCTTTCGGTGTAAATTCTCGTTTGGTCGTGAACACCGCATCAAAATCCGTTGCGTTGTTTAGAAGAACGACGGGATCGCACAGACTAAACTTTAATTTGTAAATGTAAAGATTACTTTTAATAAATAATGTATAATATTATATTATTATAGGCACTTCATTCTTTGGCCAAAGAATTAGCATTGCCATTCAACGTGGCAATGCTGCCAGTCTTCTGGGCACGTTTCATGATGACAGCGATGCGGAGGAATACTTCGACGCCTAAGTGTCCTTTTGTTTTTGTATTTATTTGTTTTATTCTTAATCAAATAAAAATTTAATAAATTATTTTTCTTTTTAATAAGTAATCAGTTAATCGATATAAACAACTTAATCAAGATTACGTAAAAAAATAGTTTTGTAGAAGCTTGCAAGATCTAATAAGATCTAAAATTTCGTTTTGAGACTGTTTTTCTTATCAACAAACATTTTTTTTAAATTCAACCGAATTGACAACCGCCTTTTTTTTTGACGGTTGAAGAAATAATGATGTTATTTCTGTAATTCAACAAAGCTGTAGAACATGTCTGGCTCTTAATTGGCATCATCAGGATAGCTTGTCCAATGTACGTTGTTGTCTATGATGTACCTATTATATCAATTTATTTGTTACCTATGTACGTACAGGTATGTAAAGGATGCTCAACAAAGGTTAAACTTTATTGTAACCAATTATTGTGGTACAGCGGACAGAGCTCCGGCGGGATCTCATGGCGATATGGAGAGCGCGATTGTCGCAACCCAGTGCTGGGCACGCCACGATAGCGGCGGTAAGTCCCCTCTTTGAGGAGTGGCTTTAGAGGCGGCATGGCGTCCTCTCCTTCCGCCTGACGCAGGTCCTCACACACAACACGGTTGACACGGTTGTTTTGGGAGGTTCCTGTTTCGCATAAGGCGGGAGGAAACGCCCGGGTGTTTCCATTGCGAAGATCGCCCTGAGGACACGGTGGAGCATACGGTGGCGGTCTGCCCGGCTTGGGCGGAGCACCGCCGCGTCCTCGTGGAGGCGATCGGCGGCGGCGATCTCTCGCGTCCGGCCCTGGTGCAGGCCATGGTACAGAGCGAGAGTGAATGGATAGCCGGCACCTCCTTCTGCGAAGCAGTAATGCTCGCGAAGAGGGAGGCGGCGCACGTGAGGGAGAGGCAGTATATGCGACCTCACGGCCGTAGTCGCCGCGGGAGACGCCCTGGGCGTCGGGAATCCCAGGCTGATTCCCGGCCACCGTAGGCGCGGGCTTGCGGACGGCGAGTAATGGGTAGCTCGCTGTCCGGTAAGGACCAAGCCCGGGTCGACGGCGCGTTGTGTTCCACGCGCGCCTCAAAGAGATGTCAGCACCAAATGGGGGGGTCCGCAAGGGCCGATGCCTGCCAGGGGTGCGGGTTGTTCGAAAGAGATACCGCGGCCCCTGGCACACAGGTAACTGAGGGAACACGGGTGGGTTTTAGTCAGTAAAAATCTGACACGCCCTCGCGCTCCACCCAGAGCGGGAGAAGTTATTTGATGATTTCCCACCCAAAAAACAAAAAAAAAACAATTATTGTGAGTAATTTTTCTGTTCGATATTTTTAGAAACTATGTAGGTATATGCCCTACTTTATAGGTTTCACAGACGAATTAGAACTGAAACACTCTTTATTTTTTATATTTCAAAACTAGCTGAATTGTTTTTGCTCAGTATGGTATACTACCTTATAAAAAATGATATAAGCGACTCACCTCAGCTTCGCATGGTTTTTTCGAAGTGTCAAAAAGCATTTAGATATTTCTTTATTACCATAAATATTCTGCCAAGCGTTTTCCCCTACTAGGTTGGGGTCGGCTCCTAGTCTAACCGAATGCAACTGAATACCTGTGTTATCATTATAGTATCATAGTATTATTCACTTATACCTTACGGAATTCATTCTCTAAATAAATCAAAATCAATATCAAAAGTCATTTATTCAAACTAGGCTGAGAGTCAGCTCTTTTTGAACGTCAAAATAAAATTACATAAGACAGTCCCCCCAAAAACGCCCGCCCTTCACCACTTCCTAGTGCTTTAGCTGGGAAGAAGAAGTAGCGGAACAAACTCCCCAGCAGCACAGCTGTCTGTTAAGTTAGAAGAACTTGATTCTATAATAATGATGATAACCGCATATGAAACCAAATCCAGTACGTACTATAAGACCCACGCGGTCACAGACATGTACGAAAATCGTCTTTATTGTATAATACAACCGTCTTTATTTATGTACATTAAATATATACAGCTTTTTAAGATGCACGACTTAGATCGGACTACGCACGGTTCAACTTCCAAGCCCCAACGCAATCTTGCTCTGTTATATATTCGTTACAAATAATAGGTCTTTACCTATGAAATTGCCGTTTTGTATGAAAAAATTTAAACGAATTTTTTTCATGTATTTTTTATTTGTATTAATCGAAGTAATCACCCATGCAATCAATGCATCTTTGCCATCGCAGTGGCAGTTTATTGATGCCCTTCTTAAAGAAATCAGCTGGACGGGAGGCAACAAATTCTTCAAAGGCATTTTGTACTGCCTCTCGGGTATTGAATTTTTTTCCCGCCAAGAAGTTATCCAAATTCTGGAAAAAGTAGTAGTCTGTAGGCGCAAGGTCTGGTGAGTAGGGCGGATGACGGAGAGCTTCCAACCCCAGTTCTTGCAACTTGGAGACCGTCTGCTGTGCAGTATGAGGTCGCGCGATGTCGTGCAGGAGCAGCGGAGACGAGCGATTGACCAATGCTGGTTGGAGATGTGCCAGCTTCTCCATCATTGTGTTCAGTTCTTCACAGTACACATCTGCAGTAATGCTCACCCCGTTTGGTAAGAAGCTGTGATGAATCACACCGGCGCTAGACCACCAAACAGTGACCATCACTTTTCTAGGGGTAAGTTTTCGTTTAGGGCATTGTTTAGGTGCTGAACCAGGATCCAACCAACTTGCTGAGCGCTTGCGGTTATCAATCAGAATCCATTTTTCATCGCAGGTAACAATGCGGTTCAAAATTCCTTCATTTGTGTGTCTGTTGAGCAGTGCAAGGCACGTCTCGACGCGTACTTCGCGCTGACGATCATTGAGTTCGTGGGGCACCCATTTGTCAAGCTTTTTTACCTTGCCAATTTGACGCAAATGGACCAATATTGTTTTGACGCTAACGTCGAAAGCTGCTGCTAATTCAGCCGTAGATTGTGTATCATCAGCTTCCACAATCGCCTTTAATTCGTCATTGTCGACCAAAGTCTTCGGACGACCGCGAGGTTCATTTTTCAGGTCGAAATTTCCAGAACGGAAGCGAGCAAACCAATAACAGGTGGTGCGTTGGTTTGTAGTGTTAGCTCCGTAAATGTCGTTGATGTTGCGTGCCGCTTGTGCCGCGTTGCTGCCACGACGGTACTCATATTCCATAATTACTCGAATTTTTAACGTATCCATGATGACGAAAAAGATTGAAATGCGATGAAAATGTAACACTAATCAATAAACAAATGACTACTTTTGGAAAAAAAAATCCATGTTTTTAAAATAAAATTAATTTGAAATTAGAATTCTTACCCAAACAAAAATTATTTTGATTTGAAATGGCCAGTACTGCAAAATGGCAATTTCATAGGTAAAGACCTAATATCAATCAAGTTTATTTTTCGCCTCATTAAGTTCTTATAAAACAGCTGCTGTACGGTATGACTAGGCAAGTCCTGCCGGAAAGCAATAACATATAAAAAAAACATGCTTAGATTTTATATTAGTGCACAGCGGGTAACTATTTGAAACTTTTGTTTAAAGTCCGTCTTAACAGGTATTTTGATTGTTAACAAATTACCTTATACATAGGTGTGTCTATGCATAGTAACATACAAATAAAACACTATTCACATCACAATAGGTATAATTTTTTTCCCAAAAATGTCCTTGGTAGAACGACAGCATATTATTATTCTATATTCAAGGTAATCCACCTAAAGGTACTACGGTACTTCGGTAGTAAAATACCACAGAATGGATAGTTGCAGAAGGTCGGGTCATTACAATGAGCGAGAACACACGCACACTTACATAGACACGCTTCACGTACAGCAAATGCAAGCCCACTGGTGACTTTCGCTCCTTTGAGTTAGTTTGGGGCTGCCATACGCGTGAGCAACTGATAACGGCACAGTTAACGAATTGTAGGTATAATCGTAGATTCGAACTCCGACAGGCGCTTTATGTGTAAATTATAATTATAATAAATTATTTTTATAATTAATTGTATGTTTTATAATTCATTATTATAATTAATTGTAGGTATAATTGTAGGTATAATCGTAGATTCGAACCCCGACAGGCGCTTTATGTGTAAATTATTAAATCACTGATCACCATCGTTAGTCATAAAACATTCGAGAATTCGAAGACACATGTGATATCTACCAACCCGCGTGGTAGATTACGGCCCCTCTCACAGAGACGAGGCCTGTGTCCCACGGAATATATATCCTGATTATGCATACGCGTCTAAAGCCTGATTGGAAACGGTGCGATTTAATTGCCTGTGCGGTATACCATAATTTAAAACAACAATAAAATTTGCACCGTCTACACACCGGCTCTATGGAAAAATATTGCCAGGCCAAAGGAAACATAGTTGACGTGCCGGAATTCTGGTAAAAACGCATTCAACTTGGAATCTTCGGTACGATGAAGAATAAAAACTTGTGTCATTTATGCAAGTTAAATTTGTACAGACGTCTTCTATCTATGTTTACTGGTGGATAGTAATATAATTCATCTGAAAAGTTTGCTTGTTCGTTTGAACCTATCAATTTTAAATAATTCTTATTGCATCTGTAGTTAAATTCTTCAGAAAGGCTACAGTCTGTTTAACATCACGCTATGGCCGTTTCGAGCCGCGCAAAAAGAAAAATACGCGGGCGTAGAAGCTGGTACTTGCATAAACTAACGCCTTATTCTCATGGGAAAAAATGCTGAGGATACATATACATATATATACTCTTAGCATTTTTCCAAAAAAATAAAAATACTTGACATAAAATCTTTTTTTTGGGTGGGAAATCGTCAAATAACTTCTCCCGCTCTTGGTGGAGTGGGAGGGCGTGTCAGACTATTATTGACTAAAACCCACCCGTATTCCTTCAGTTGCCTGTGTGCCACGGGCCACGGTATCTCTTTAGAACAACCCGCACCCCAGGCAGACATGTCAAGTCTTATTTATGTTGCTCCAATTTTATCGTTAGTCACATGGGCTTTATTGTGCGTGCGCCTGTTTCCACTCGTTATATGAAGCCAGCCTTCTGCATCAATCTATTCTGTGACAATACCTTGGTTGACCGCAAACTTATAACCAATTAAAACTTACTCGGGAAGAGAATTCATCCGTTGAATGTTGTCTATTGTTTTACAAACAATACCAAACAAAGTGCCTGTTGTAATATAAATGATTATTTCTTGATTGACTTTCAAATCATAATTAGTTTGGTTGTGATGATTTTTATCAGTGCTGTCTATAATACAATTGAAACTACGTACAGTCACCCAAAGAGATAAGTAACCAGGGTAAACAACCGATAGATGTTTCGAACAAAATTTGATTTAATTAATAGAAAACAAACAGTTTATTTAACAAATTAAATTTCATTCGATATCATCCATCGGTTTCTTTCTAAACTTCAACTACTTATATCCGAAAACTCTATCCAAAAATTACTTCTTTTGGTGACTGTACATCCTTTTAATATTATAAACGTGACAGTTTGTAAGTATGACTGTATGGATGTTTGTTACTCTTTCACACAAAAACTTCTGAATGCATTTGGATGAAATTTGGTACACAGATAGATTATAACCTAGATTATTATTTTATTATTATTACACATAGGATAGTTTTTATCCCGGTAGTACGTTCCCGCGGGATAATTTCTGACATCCACGTGGTCGAGCCGCGGGCTAGTAGAAAAATAACACAGAATAAAAAAACATTGTTTTCATGAATAAATTTAACAATGCTCAAGCAACTGAAACCCGCTGGGTAACCTTAATTATTTCACAGAAACATACTTTATGTCACATAGAAGGAAAGCCTGTGTTTCTGACATGTGCTAACGAGAAGGCATCCTTTGAACTCGTATTCATTAAAATCTCGAAGTATCGATGAACCTTCATACTCTTGTCTTATCAAACGAGACTGTCGATAAACGAAGGCTTAATAAGGATGTTATATCGTATTACAAAAACCTGTTTTGTTCTAATAGCACGTGTATTATTATGTGTATATATTGTTCTTATTATTATATCAACATCCTCAACAGTATACTTGTAATAGGTGAGGGTCTTGAAGTGAGCTGTGGTTCCACCTATTCCACTATTGACAGCTCGCTTCAAGCTCACTTCACTCAAGCTTTCACGATGAGATTTCTACAGAATATGTAGACTGGCTGATGTGTGAAATGAAGACCGGTTGTTGTGCTATTCGTGTAATACATATATAATTTATTGAGGTAATCTTGATGGATGTTCTAAGTTTGTTAAAAAAAATATTTTTCAAAAAAAAAAACAACCGACTTCCGAAATAACACTACAAAGTGAAAAATAACTTTAATTTCGGAAGTCGGGGTCTTTGGATATGTATTTTAGTTTTTTGTCACCAACTTCCGAAATTAAAGTTATTTTTCACTTTGTAGTGTTGTTTCGGAAGTCGGTTGTTTTTTTTTTTTGGAAAAGTTTTTATTGTTCACTTTTTAGTTATAGGTAGTAGCCATTGTCAGAACTGGACCAAAATGAAATGGGACCACACGGGAAGCACCAGCTTTCAAATAAAAAAATAATTAGGTATCAAAATGGGTTCACATAAAAAATAAAATAAAAATACAGTCGAATTGAGAACCTCCTTCTTTTTTTGAACTCGGATAAAAAATAACCTACACCTTTTACATAAAAGTTTATTGAGTCTCAAACAATTCACCATCAACATACGAAAACATCTTTAGCAAGCGGCGCCTAGAACAAATTCTATTTTTAGTCAATTTTTTCGTTTAAAAGTGACTTTTAATGGCCTACTTGAAATAAATTATTTGACTTCGACTCAAAAGCCTTCATTGTATCAAAGCAAAACCTCATACTCCAAATTAGTATATCGACATGAGGCAAAGGTTAAAAATCCAATAAAAAAATGTATGTTATGTAAACATTTTGCGAGCAATTTATCGGAACGGCGATCATAAGTCATAATTCTCAATTGCTTGACATCACAGTACAACGTGCTGAACGCGGCGTAGGCAGACATAATGTGTGTTTAAGTAATGAAATGTAGGTAGTAATAATAAACATATGGCAGTATTGTAATATCTTGAACAAATAGCCACTGGCTATCTAGGAAGTCTTAGTTGTTAATGTTTATCTTTGATGTGCTAGACCTGAGTGCTAGACAGTATTAATGTTTAAGATAGTTAAAGCTATTCATCATCATCCACATAAGCCTATCTTTTCTTGTGCCAATCCCCACGCTCCAGTGCCAGCCTTATCCAGGATTTGACCGCGATGGCAACAATGTCGTCCTGGGCTAACTCATAAAATACTTTTTTATCCCGGTAGTACGATCCTGTGGGAAAATGGAACGAAAAAAAAATTTACATTTCATCATTCTATGGTTGGCAGTAAAAAAATGTGACATTGTGTCAAAAGCTTAGTTACGTCACATGTTAACATCTTATCTATTAAATTTTTTTATGTAAACCAAAAACTTTAAAATATTACTTACTCGATCTATAATTATAAGGCTTCTTATATTATATCTAACGAAAATATTTGACTTCATGTATGCTTTTGTTATTTATTTATTTTTTAAAAGACATTGAAAAACTGCTGTTTAAATTTAATTGGGTAAGTACCTACTTCAAAATATTAAATTGAAAAATATGTGACGTCACACAAGGGGGCAGACGGTTTCACAAGTGCGTTTACCTGTAACAAGGACGGGGGGCGGGGCGACCCACTCCCCCGTCCTTGGTGGATTTTTATGGTTATTTGAAACGATATAATTTGTGTGACGTAATTTATGGATGGCCCCTAATCGATCAGCTGGTTTGGTACTTTTTCGTAGAACATATTATTTACGAATTTCATAACAGTCGTTTGATGTCAGTGTAATTACAAAAAGTTTTAGACAAAGTTGATGTTTATTTTTTTTAATTATGTCATTTTAGTTTTCGATATCGATACCTAACACATGGATAAAGTATTGCTAGCTAATTCTATTGGACCCTGTAGATACGATGTTACTGATAATGTCATATCGTAATGTCGTATCTATGATCAAAAACCTATCAGAGAGACACAAGCAAGACCGGTTTAAGCCGTAGATAATCTTATTGGTAAGTTAAACGTTTAATTGGTTCGTAAGATCAAAGATATTATGGGCTTTCTAACGATTAAATAATAAACTTAATCGGTCTAGAGCTCTGGAAATGGTCGTAGTAATTTGAGCCAATACCAAATACTGCCAAATACTAAAATTATTATTTAATACTCGTAGAGCCAGTTTTTTTTTTGGGTGGGAAATCATCAAATAACTTCTCCCGCTCTGGGTGGAGCGGGAGGGCGTGTCAGACTTTTACTGACTAAAACCCACCCGTGTTCCCTCATTTGCCTGTATGCCAGGGGCCGCGGTATCTCTTTCGAACAACCCGCACCCCTGGCAGGTTAGAGCCAGTATTTCAAGTTGTTACAAAAATGGTAGGTGCCTTACAAAAACCAAAAATGGGAATTCTCTTACTGACATCATCAGCATCATAATTTCTGCCGAAGCTTTCACTGCTGGACATAGGCCTCCCCCAAGCAACGCCACTTCCACCGGTTCTGCTTCTCGCATCCAGCGGATTGCTGCGGTCTTCACCAGGTCATCGGAGGAGGCCTTTCAACGCTAAGTCACTTAAAATCTCAGTGACATGCTTAGGCACCAACGATATTATAAACTCATTAGCTTTTGCTAACTGCTTCGCCCACGTGGAGGGCCGATATTATCCTACAGGAACGTACTACCGGGATAAAAAGTATCCTACGTGTTAATCCAGGTTATAAGCTATCTGTGTGCGGAATTTCATACAAATCCGTTCAGCCATTTTTGCGTGATTGAGTAACAAACATCGAAATATCTAAACATACAAACTTTCACATTTATAATATTAGTATTAAGTAGAATTACTAAGAAAAAGACACGAAAGCTAAAAAAATATCAGAAAATCGTAAAATTCGTACATTGAATTCCAAAGAAATTACGATCAGGGTTACTCATTTGGGTCTTGTACGATTGGAATTTTATTGCGAACCCGACACTGCCCGAGGGTTGGGTGCCCCGACGCGTGGAACGAGCTCAGACTGAAACGGATGCGTTTATTACTTATGCGGTTTTCAGCGTGCGTTGTAAAGATATTGTGACTTTCGGATGTGTTGGTGTCTTACTCACTACTACAACTATTTTACCTAAGACTAGATTTCTAGATTTTTTTTGTTCCGTGTGGTGCCGGACCTAAAGAACAACACCATCCCATTTCTTCTCGTGGGTGTCGTAAAAGGCGACTAAGGGACTTATTATAGAATGGGCAGCATCGTTCACTATGCATTATACCACTATACTGCGATCGCCAACCCGCCTGCCAAGCGTGGTGATTATGGAAAACCCCTTCTTGGGGGAGGCTTATGTCCAGCAGCGGACGTCTTTCGGCTGAAATGATGATGATGACGATGAGATTTATAAATTAATTGAAAAAAAAAATACATTCTCTTGGCGTGTTTTTGGATCTCGAAATCCTCGGATCCCGTGGCAATATTTTTCGCACTGGGTTTTTGTTGCACCGCTCAGCGCCGAGAATCAAACATTGTGTTTTTTTAAAGCCCTGGGATGCGCTCTGTTGGATTCTTAATGCTTGGCTGTGGAGTCAAGCATTGACCATTCTCGTTGTTGACCTTGACCGAGAGTTCAGAATCCAGTAAGTGATAATATTCCTCCGCGATGGGCTTATATTTTTTTGCAATTATAACAACACTTTTGAGGTTCAAGTAAGCTAGACATTTTTTCGTTGTGTATTAATTAAGAAGAGCCCACGTTTTTCATGAAACATTTTTTAATGAAATAAAGCTGCAGTGTCGCGCAAAATAAAAAGAAGAAATAGAAAGGAAAC
This sequence comes from Antitype chi, assembly GCA_947359405.1. Classification (NCBI taxonomy): domain Eukaryota; kingdom Metazoa; phylum Arthropoda; class Insecta; order Lepidoptera; family Noctuidae; genus Antitype; species Antitype chi. Next base: position 17,626,129 of record OX375812.1, read on the forward strand.
AACAGAAAAATCCGAGTGAAGCACGTGTCCTTCTGAAATCTGTCACCTGTTTCATTTCCAACAGGTTGAAGAGCATTTCGTTTTTCGTGCATTCACTGCCTGAATTTCAAAACCCGTGCACATACCTACGTTTGTTGGAGGGAAATCGACGATTCTAACTTCAGCGTAGCAGAAGATCGAATCACGAACGTTCGTTTGACTTTTAAAAAGTGTCACTATTTATTGATGTTGTCAACAATTAATGCTATTACTTTTTTCGGACAACTTGTATTCGTTTTGGTACACTAAAACTAGGTTTCAAATATACAATAATTAAGTAGATATTTTTCAGATATATAAATCTAGTTTATTCAAATAGTATTATCAGATTCCGTGGCTGAATGCTAACCCCCAAAATACAGGCCCAGGCCTATGGCCTATAGGCCAAAAATTGTGACTATGGCCTGATTTTTTTATGTAAGCTTTTATACCAATGTGACAAATAAAAGTTTAGTTTTGTTCTTATTCATAGAAAACCATTGAAATCGGAAACCTTACCTCTATTTGAAGAACTATTTAATACAACAGTTTCGTTGATTGATACGATAACAAAGGCATGAAGTTATAGTATGTGTTGTTTCTATTCTCTAAACAAATCCGCAACAAGAATTTGTACGCGAACCGTTTGTGTTGTGACCAAAATAACAACTGTTTAGCAAAACGTAGACTAATCATAACAACGATAATACATTCGTTAAATCCAGCTTCTTAAACGTGCTGTACATACCCCTACTCAATCGTCATATTTGTTTCAGCACAAGATTATGCTACGACAAAATGTTGTCGCCCATCCATGTTTCATCTCTAGCACATAAATGACTAGCCCCCAATTAGTCTCATCGGCATACTAATTGCGTAATCACATTATAAATCAAGTCTAAATAATTTTGAAGAAAATTGCTAATCCATTGCTCATAACCGTTCGCAACAAGAATCTGCTCAACTACGTAAGTAACGCAATGAAACATTCATTGCGTTACTTACGTGTTTAGCAGATTTTTTTTTGTTCGCTGTTGTTGTTGTTGTTGAATTGTCAAAATTACAGCCATTCCTACCTACTGTTTAATTTATTTATTTATTTAAAAAAGCATAGCCACATCACACACATTCAACTAATGCTAGAAATAATAGTAATAAATAAAGGACTAATGTACATTACAATTAGGGCGTACATAGCATTGATCAGAATATCTTGCTGCCGTGAAATACTAAACCAAAAAATGTACTAAACTAAAAACTAAATTAAACTACAGTAAAACCGACTAGTATAAATAAGCCGGGTTACACCCAATACCAAAAACAAAAGTAAAAAAAAACAAATACATAATAATTATAAAAATAGAAATAATAAAAATTAAATTGAGATTAACAAAAACTTGGCAAGGGTAGAGTGATTTTCTTTCTGAATCCCGGAAGCTTGTCGCTGAAGATATCTAAGTCAGGGGTGTCTAAAACAGTATTGTTGTATTCGTTGGTCATTCGTATAACTGGAGACTGTAAACCTAGATTGTTTTTACAAAAGGTGTATCGAATACTGTTTTTATTTTTTTTGGCGTCTTCTGTTGACGTGTACGCTCTGTTTTACTGTCAATATTCCCATGTTACCTGTTAATGTTGTCACAGGTTGACAGAAATGAGAACAGATAATCAAATTAATTGACAAGGGACTAGACTAATTGTAATTAATGATAAAATTAAACTAGTGGTCACCCAGTAGTCGGAACTCTACCACAATATATTGATTAATAAAAATATTAGCCATCCGTAAAAAAACTCCTTCTCCATAAAAAAACTTTAAATGAGCCAAATTTAATACTCCTCCGTCCGCGTGATTTTCGTAAAAAGGGGTTATTATTTCAGGGGAACGAATTACCGGGATAAAACGTATCCTATGTGTTAATCTAGGTTATAATCTATCTGTGTGCCAAATTTCATCCAAATCCGGTCAGTCGTTTTTGCGTGATTGAGTAACCCGATGGAATACGGCACGGTTGACGCAGTGGTTAAGCGATTGACTGCTGCGCTGCGTGTCGCGGGTTCGATTCCCGCATGGAACAAATATTTGTATTACCTACAAGTAGCTGTTCTGGGTCTGGCTGTTTGTGTATGTGAGAATAAATGTTTGTAAACGCACCCACAATACAGGAGAAATTCCTAGTGTGGGGCAACGTTTTTTTTTTAAAAAAAAACGAGTCATTCCACTGTTTAAAAACAAATTGTCAGTCTTATTAATTGATAAATGTTATTACTCCATTTGTGGATTTCTAAATAATATTTAATTAATTTATTTATTTATTTCAAAAAAAGTGTGGTACAGTCTCTTACAATATTTTTTTTTTAATTTAGGGTTAAGTCGAATAGAAATTAAGTAACATAATTGAATCAGGCGTCCTAGCTAGGTTACATGGTAACCTGTATTAAGGTTCGCCAGCCCAGGTTCCTACAGGGGTACAAACATTTTAATAGACTGCTTAGAACTATAAGGTACAAACGTATTTAATTTATACTAAAAGTATATAAAACTTTATAGTTACCTAATTAATCCTGACATCTTTAATTGTTTATTTTATTGACCATATTATAAGAATTTTCATATTGACATTATTGTAGAATGTATAAGGATCTCTTATTTATAAAACCATCTGCATTTTTTTGTACCTACTTTCTATGCAAATAAATAAAAAATATACATGTAAAATAATTATAAATATTATAAAAGATTAGTAGGAAGTAGGTTATAAAGATAGCTTTATGTACTTTCCATATAAACTTTAAACTGTGCCAAATTTCATACCCGTTCGTCTGTGTAATTTTCGTAAAAAGGGGTTTAACATTTTTACTTCACGTATATGGATAAGCTTTTAGATACTATAGGTTAGTGATTTCGTTCTAACTTTATAATAGATCTCTTCTATACAGCGTGTACCAGAAAAGTGTGGTCAAAAATAATAGTTTGAAAAACTAAAAAACACGCTTTAAAAACCAAACTAAAAAAGGAGAAAATAATTTAATTCAATTAAAAAGCGTGGGGTGCTTTTTGAGGTATTTTTATAATCAATTAATGTCAAGCACCCCACGCTTTTTAATTGAATTAAATTATTTTCTCCTTTTTTAGTTTGGTTTTTAAAGCGTGTTTTTTAGTTTTTTAAACTATTTTTTTTTCTATTTTTTAGTTCTGCTAACTACAAAAACGTGATTATTCTTTTTTTCCTTTTTTTTTTCTTTTCTATTTTTTTTTTAAATTATTGAATTGTCATCGCTCCTCGACAAGTTTACAAAGTTTCAATGAAATCTGACCGTTTAATGTGGGCCAAAATCGCGCTCAAAGGAGTCGGTTACATACAAACATACAAGTGAAGCTAATATAAAGCGTGTAAAAAGGAAGGTTTGGTACTGGTGCAGACCATTAACCTGAACAACATTCTCCATGAAATGTATGGAAAGTAACGCATGAAGTATTTTTTGCTCCATTGGTGTAATTACTATATGGCGTTTCAATGGGAGGATGAATATATAAATAAAATAAACTGGGAACATCGTAATCAAAAAATTATCAGTCGCCCCATGTATTTGGATCGAGTAGGTATTGAAGTTTTGTGTGGGACGACTGATTATTTTTCCGCGATTATTGATTATATAATCGACGAGCGATCCAGTTTTAACTTTGAACCACAACCGGTTTGATGTTCGCTGCCGAAAACATGACCGCTCCGGTGAAACAGCAAAAATGACGTCTCTAACACGTGACACTCTTTGCACAACAACGTTCATGTGCCACAAAGGCTGAAAAGCCGATGCAGTTTTTTAAAGTATGTCGAACCACTCACTGGCGAACCATCAGAAGAAAGACTGAAGCTGTTTGTCGCTTCCTATGGAGAAGAGCCAGCAAGAAACTCCACGGTTACTCTTTTATAAATAATTGGCTTTTACAAAGTTTTCAAATTACAGTGACAATAAGTATGGGAGCACAGTGCAGGCCTGTCAATACGTACCAGATACTTAGAGGAATGAAAATACAGAATAGAAAATCGTCTACAAATCTAGTTTGTGCTTCCTTACCCAAACCATTCGTTCCACCCGCTGAAGATCTCCCACCAGAACCTGAGTTGTCGTGAATAATCTGGAAGTAAACAGACTCTAGACCCAGGCTGGCCGGAGCAAGCAAAACCTGTTCAAGTGGAGATTCATAGCCGACTCCGTCTCGGAGTGTAAATAAGGTGCTGTTTCACATATGCACGTTTCAGGAACTGATATTTTCTTCGCGATTACGATGTTCGTTCCATAGTTAATGCGGTTCAGTTTGATGATCTGTGCCACACCCTTAAATATGACCTCACTTTTCTTATACCTGAGTAAAGACACAGTTTTATTTCTCTAACGTTGAATGGTCCCAAGACATGAATACGATCTATCAAGTATAAATTATTTTAACACAGTTTATTAATTTACGATTCACTTATTTACATAACTCGTTCATTCGCATAAAGTTCTAAAACTAGTCGGAGCACTTTTTGTTTCAAACTTTGATTATACATAGTGTAGTTATATTGTGGACACTATAGGACAAATAAAAATAATTTATTAGGTATTTTAATGTAACAATGATATAACATAACATCACGCCTTTTTCCTAGAAGGTATGGGCAGAGGAACTCCTTAGTAGTACCTACTCACATTGCGCCAGTGATGTTTAAGTCCCATGTAACAGGGGGTGATTTTAATGTAAGTAATTAATGATCTTATTAAACAAACTAGTGGACGCCCAAAATTCGAACATTTTTTTTTAAATTTACTCTTTCTTGCTACCGATTCACTTTAACTGTGCCAAATTTCATCAAATCAAAAGTTATTTATTCAAACTAGGCTGAGAGTATGCACTTTTCGAACGTCAAAATTACATCAGACAGTCCCCCCAAAACGCCCGCCCTTCACCACTTCCTAGTGCTTTAGCTGGGAACATACCCTACAAAGGTTTATCTTCACGTATTATTAAGTATATAGATTTTCAGAAAGTTTTGAGAAGTCGAAGTGACTTACTGCCTGCTGACTTATATTTTGTACTAGGCGGCGTATAAGTACTTGAGATTAACAAAGTCATCGTTAAATTACAAAGGCAAACTTGATGACTAACCGGCAAAGATACCAAAATCCCGAATGATAAGCAATAACTCGTCCGTGGGTAGCGGTTAACAGCTCATGTCCCAATTTATCACATTGAGACACAAATCGTTGTGCGAATGTCTGCTACAAATGCTAAAATGTACTAGGGACTTATGAAACACAATAAAACTTGAGAGGTGTCAAGGGACACCCGGATGGAACAAAGTAAAAATATTTATTTTTATAAAATAATAAATAATATAAAAGACGAAATGAAAATATCTGGCTTGCTTTCTATAAGAGAGAGAGACAGACAGAGAAACACGCGCACGCCGCACGGCTTACAATAGCTAACTATAGCAAAAAGTGTCTTTACAACTTTTCGTATGAATTTTTTCCGTCTAGCCCCCTTTCACAACGCGCGTTAAGGAACTTCGTTCCAAAAAGTAAAACACATGGAAGTAAGTACTTGAAATCGGAAAGTATTGCCCCTGGCCTCTGCTTCTTTCGTAACGGTCAAAATGCTACACTTTTTACGGTCTAGCTCGGACAGTTCAACAACATTAATTACGTTATTTACGTTGTTGAGCAGACAAATTTTTCGAGCATGATATGAAGTAATGGAATGGCAATAAATATCCTTTAAAATTATTCAGATTTTCATTGAAAGTGTGTTACGAAATTCGGGCGTAAGTGTTCCACGACACCTCGAGACCTTTTTTTAACATGCTTTTATTACCTTGTATGTTTGTAAGCATGTTTGTTTGTAACCGACTCCTTTGGACTTGATTTTGACCCACTTCAAACGGATTTCATTTAAACTTTGTAGACTTATCGAGGACCGATGACAATTCAACAATTTTGTAAATTTGTTCCATAATGTTAAAAAAAACACACGCTTCAAAAACCAAACTAAAAAAGCAGAAAATAATTTCAAAAAAGCGTGGGATGCTTGATATTTATTGATTATAAAAATACCTCAAAAAGCACCCCACGCTTTTTTCAATTATTTTCTGCTTTTTTAGTTTGGTTTCCATAGCGTGTTTTTTAGATTGTTTAATCTATTATTTATTTTTTATATTAAAAATTTACAGATTTTTTAGAAAAGGCAACTCTTAGGAGGCCGGTGTGCAAAGTGCCGGGGGTGAGTTGTTCCGGCACGAATACCTTAGTCGAGAAAAGAAGTAGCAGTAAATATGAAATGTATCTCTGAACTTTGTACCATCTTGCTGTTTCGGCAGCCATTTCAATGTACAGACGTGTTGTTTACTTTTCGCTGTCCATATTAGTTACGTAAGTAAATTTTTCCGTTCTCACACTTTTTGGTCTACTTTAATCAATTTTACAGTTGTTTATGTGCAAGTTGCTCTTATCAGTTGGAATGATTATAGGGTATGTTTCAAAATAGCATTATTGATATTTTGTTCCTTTTATTTTAAGCACTTGAGATAACTTTATAAAATGGGATTTGAGGCTAAAAGTTCCGCTGATTTGGGGACAGTTGTGACGAGAAAAACTTACACAAAATAAAATAAAACTTATTATAAAATGAATAATTATTTTACAATGAGAACATAAATAAAAGAAAAACGGAATGGGGCAAGAAATCTATTGACCTGCGGTAGCTGGTGTCTGATGCTGTCATCAAAAATGGTAGAGACTTCAAAACGGTAGCTCAGGATTAAGTAATACGTTACTTGTTTGAATACCTAAATGAAACATGAACATTTGGCTCTAAATATTTTTGCTTTAATTTATGCAAATCCATTTTCAGTTACTGCCTGACTAATTATTACAATTGCTACCGGATAATCTTGGCACAATGATGGAAGTACCCAACCCGCGAGACAAGAAACTTTTATTTTTCACAAAAAAATGTTTCTGCCCAAGAAGATAATAATGAGTTAACAAATATTTTGACCATTTAGTTTAAAACTAGGATAAATTCTGCCTCTACATATTCAGAAGTCTTGGAGATCAGACCTCGTTTTAACGGGTTTTTTCGTATTGTTTAAAAATGGGCACTTGGAACCCCAGTATCCCTTACCTACTTACTTAATTTAGGGCTAATTCTACCATAGTCAGATAAATTTTATCTGAGGAATAAATATGTCGGTTTGACAACTTTTGTATAGAAAATATGCCAAAATGTCAGTTTATTCTTCAAATAAAATAACTTTTATTTGAAGAATAAACTGACATTTTGGCAACCCTGACTATTGAAAAATCAGCCCTTACTCGGTTAAAAAAATGAAGCTGATGAACACAGTAGGTAAATGAAAAAAAAAAAAATTGTGCCAATGTAATCTTACTTTTTATCGAAATAATGCTTGTGCTTTAATTATCAACAAGTTTTCAAAGTACTTAGTTTGTAATTATGATAAAAGTGTCCAATCCATTAGCACATGTCGACTACTACAGACAACAAAACATTCAGTTGGAAAGTGAAAACCTGCAGAACTATTTAAGCGATTGACATCCCTAAACATATTCAAATTTAAAGCCACTTTTTGTGTGTGTCTATGTGACCGCGTTGTTCTTCTAAACTATGCAATGGATTATGATGCGGGCACCATCATTTAGAGAATTTATTCCGTAAGAATTTGAAATTTAAAACACGTAATTATGAAACTTCAATGATTTGTAAACCTGTTTTTTAAACCTAAAGGCACTGAACACTACAGCAATATCATAATTGTGTTATGATCTCAGTTTAATTTGAACTCTAAGCTGTTTGTTTTAACTAAGTAAACAAGGACACAGATGGTCATCTTATATTATCATCAATATAAATCTATTTTTTTTTATCAATCGCTAAGTCAGCCTTTTACAAATATTATACCAGACATTGACCAAAAGGTATGCCAAATATTTGTTTACTAATTTATTTATGTAATAATAAAAACCACATAATATAATGCTATGTTTTCCTTACAGCTGACTAGTTTAACTTCCTTTTTAGTTTACACATACGACATGTTTGCGACATATTAAGTCGCTATAGTAAGTATATAATTACGTATTTGTATCTCTACTATTCCATACCTTCCTAGACCTAGATCCAGCCCTAGGTCGGCAGGCCTCGGACCAAGGGAACCGACGATCTGCCTAGCTTTTCCGAAAAAAATCACTTCATCTACGTTTTCATTGTGAGATTTTTACAGAATTGACTAGCTGATCACGGTAGCAGGCAAGAGTTGGATGTGGAATGCACAAGACCAGCACCCTAATTGCGTAACGCACGATCAATCATAATCTGAATCATTTTGAAACAGATTGCTAATCCAGTGCTTCATATGTTCGAAAAATGTGACTGCTCAGCAACGTAAATAACGCAATTAATGTTGTCGAACTGTCAAAATGAAAGCCATTTCTATTGTTAGTGTGTTACGCAATTACTACTATAGTCGCCGTAGTAGGTAAGAGTTGGCTGAAGGAAACGGTTTTATAACCGGGAAAAATGCGTGGAATCCATTGGCCATTTCCCTCCAGGGCCTCAAGTCTGCTATTACAATAGTGTCAAAATGGTCTATCATTGATTTCATAATTGTTGATTTTGACAAGTTTGGTAATCCACTAATAAAATGGCGTCATTATGACTTTCCAATGGTCAGCCACTGACACTCCATTGAAAGAAATGGCATTTATAGGTAATCTCGTACATCATGAGACATGAATGACTGACTTAATTTACGAACTTCCTACTACTTTAGATTGCTTATAACACTAATAAATAATATGTAAAAATATATATAAATGATATCTGGCATGAATAAATGTTCAAATTTAGTAGTAGTTTTTCGAAAAACATTTCTCTAATGAGTTTTATAATAATAGCAATACGAAAATGCCATTATGACACAATTCTTTTACGAGACCATTGACCGACCAATGATCGACCATTATGAATTTAGCAGATTACGAACTTTTAGCAAAATGACAAATGAATGACAATGGGATCGTGTTGGAATGACGAATTTATAAAAATAGCAGACTAGGGCCCTAGGTGTCCTCCATGAGACCTAAATTCAGTATTGAATGGAAAATAATAATAATATATCTTGAGACTCTACACATGCCATCTCACACACTTTACATGCTCCAAAAAGCCACCATTCTCAACACCTGTCGTATCACACGAAAGTTCCTGACTTCTTCTACACTATCATCCACCTTTTCAATTTAATTTCCCCTTACATACTTGGTTCCGGCCCGTGTGTAAGGTCGTAAACTCTCATAAAAGAGAAGAAAAATAAAGAACTATCAATATAATAAATAATAATAATAATAGAAAATAATCCTCATCTTTAGCATAATTACAAAACTCGACTAAAAGTTAAAAAAAATATATTTTATACTTAAGTTTAGAATTGTAATAAAAATACAAATTCCAATCTTTGGACGATAAAGGTCAACTACTAATATTATTTATTTAACATCTCGTTTGTCTTGTAAGATGTTCGACTGATTTCTGAGGTTCCGGGTTAGACTAATGATTTTAAAGTTATGAATAATAATAATAATCGTCTTACTATTTTTGAATTTTTAAAGTTCAATAACTTTTACGACGTGTCGGAATACTTACATAAGAATTTTTTCGTTTATTTTCTTTCATAGGATATTAAGTATATTTTTAAATATTTTTACAAAAATCATTATAAAAAAATATAAAAAATAGTGGCGCATCGGCATCCGGAGCAGGGTCCAAGATGCCGGTGGTCAGGGCTCTAGCGAAAGGAACCTCCTGACTATGCATGCCGTGTCTTTCTGAATCAAGCCCTTGATCCAGCCGCGTAATGAGAGCCTCCTGAGGTGTTGGGCGAGGCTCTTCGCTATTAGGCCATTTCGCGATTATCGGTACAATGATTGCTGAGTCCACGTCCCACATGTCGACAACCTCATGAGCTAAGTCAAGATACTTGATTTTAAGAATTATTATTATTAGACTTGTGATTTTAAAGTTATGAATAAAAAATAAAGAAATATAACAATATTGACAATTACAGTAAGTTTTCGGTGTCTGTCTGTGTGACCGCATTGTTTTCTAAACTACGCAACAGTTTTTGATGCGGGCTTCACATAATTTAGAAAATTTATTCTGGAATGCTTACAAAAATCATCAGTCATACTAATGTGAATAGTAATTAATATTTTTTTACTTTTATTATAATTACATAAAACTTCAAATCTTAAGTCCAATCCGGAATCTTTAACCTGTAATGGCTAAGTTTAATAACACGAATTGGAAAAGCAGATACTAAATAAACTTATAAAAATAATCCAGATACTTTTAAAAAGTTGAATCATAATCGTTTGGAAAATCGGTAGGTAAATATACCTGCCAATTTTCCAAACATGATGCCGGCCGAAATTGCGGAGCTTGGGGGAGGAGTATGTCTAGCAGTGGACGTCTTTCGGCTGAAATGATGATGAAATATACCTGCTAACCCTATTTTTTTTAACCACATTGTTTACCCATGAATTCAGCATATAAAAAAGGAGCAGTAAAAAAAAAATCTACTGTTTCATAGAAAAGTGCGGACCTACGCTGTCAAAATGTATGAAACAGCTAATTCTTTTTTTATATAAGCGACGAATAATGTCTATGCTGGAGTGTCTAGAATTATATGCTGAATTCATGGTTATAGTTTGTGTTTGTTTGTTTGTTTTTTTAAATGAATAAAGTTGTGATGAACTTTTAAATGTTTTTTTTGTTTTGTGGCCAGTGTTCAATACAAATACATAACTACTAAACTTTTTGTGTTTCCAAACAAGTTTCTATAAAAATCGAATGTTCTACTAGGTATTTTAAAAGTCATGATCCGAGAGAAACCTGAATGAAGCCAGTTAACACGCAGTTTATAGATAAGATTACCTACATGATCAAAGAAAAGACCGCTTATCTCTACCAATCAGTTGGTCGGAAAAATAGTGATTCTCTAAGATTTTATCAAAGGAGAGTCATGATTTATTGAGAAAAAAATTCCGATGTAACTACAGCTGCTAAATTGTTTAATACGTATGTTATCATTTATTTTTTAATGTTTGTTTAACATTTAATAAGGATGTAGCTGATAAATTAACGCCAATAAACTAATGTTAGTGCAACAATTTATGTAATTTTGCTGACGATCATGACGAAATATTGCATATAATAATAACTGAATCAATTTCAATTTAGGTGAAGCTTTAATTAATTAAGTTAAAAAGTTTAATAAGAATTTAAATCTTAGCGAAATAAAATAAAAAATATTTTTAAAGATTTTTCGACTTTTAAAATATAGGAGGGTAGGCACTTCAACAGTGACATAAAAATAAAACTTCAAGCTAGGTACTTACGAAACTGGTCGACACCTCGTCGATGTGAGAATGTAGAGTGTCGAAGTTTTCATATCCATCTATGACATGATTCTCCAGTTCAATCGGCTGAGCAACTTTTATACGAAGAGGCGGCTTCACTGTCTTCTCCGCATCTCCATTCATTTGAGCACTTTCACCACTGAAGGGACAAACCGCTGGTATGAAATGACCATTATGCTGCGCCATTTTACCAAACCGTTTTTAAAGCAATTATTACAAAAAGTCTATCGAAAACTCGATCACTGATTTGTCTCTCGCGTGAGTAACGGTCTAACTGGCGGCCGCGGCGTGTGCAGCATAATATATATGCATACCGCAGCAGATCCGGACGAGAACTGAAATCTGTTGTCTCGAGCACTGAGCGTTCTAAGTAGCGTCCGCAAAAAATAACAACAATTATGCGATTAGCACCGCGCGCCCGCGCCGCTAGCCAGTGACTCGACCGACGGTAGGACGGATGTTATCAACGTATATCAAGGTAACGTAGAGGCATTATCAGGTAGACAAACTACGGCCACTAATCCGGATTGGTTCATACAACCAGTCGAAAATAATTAGAAAGTAATCAAAGGTCGGTCGGAAATCAGCGACGTTCTGTTCGTGTATATGTCATTGTTTCTGTTGCCTTGCATCGTCTTCTGTGTCCTTAATCGGGTTAAAGTCCAAATACACGGATGTAGTGACTTTTTTTGTCTTCCAAAAAACAGTTGATGTAGTTCCGTTTGTAAAAATGTCCCAGGTCCCGGACACTACGTTGAAATTTATCCTGAACCGTAATGCTACTCCTACAAAATAAAAATTGAGCATCGATTTTATAAAACTGTGAAGGAAACCTCTTGAAGAAACATCGGCATATTCTAGAACGAAACATTCGAAGACATGTGACATCCACCAACCGGCACTGGGCCCGCGTGGTCGATTACGGCCTCGTCGGAGTGGGCCGTAATCGACCACTCGAGAGTTCACAGAGAGGAGGCCTGTATCCCATCAGTGGAAACTTTATAGGCTGATTATGCTACTTTTCGTAATACAGCATGGGAAATGAAAAACCCCCAATATTAATTTAAGCTTACAAAGTAATAACTAGGCTTTATCATTTGAAACTCTACATATATTCTACCATAGATTTCGAAGCCCTCTATTTCTGGCCTGTGACAGACTTGACTCCAACCTGTGAACATTTTCACACAAAAAAAATGAAAGCCTACTAAGTCAAATGGAGAGTCCATTAGAGCCTGTAGACTAGTTATTTTTTATAGCCATAATAATTAAGTTTTTACCGTGAATAATCTAAATCCATCCTTAGATTACCTTTTTACTAGTTCCTAAGACAGCCATAGATATACCGTCTATTTCTAACCCAGAGGTCAATAAAATAGAACAATGGAATGTATTACGGTTAATTAAAATTGGTCTGACGAAACATAATGAGTGCAGGAACCGCACGTTTTGACAATAACAACTCCCACCGCTATCAGTAATACAAGATGAATGACACGGAACCTTGAGAACCATCTTGTAAAGAACTGTCAGTACCTATACTTGAAAACGCCAGTCGGAGGACCAAATGAATCCTGGAGTGAACACCGTGTATGGCAAGCGTAATGTGGGACACCTCAAAGTTAGATGGACCTAATAGTAATGACTGGGACAGACTACATTAGAAATGTGCAGGACATGTTGTGGCACAGCTTGGGAGAGACCCATGTCTGGCAGTGGACTACGACAGCTTCAGTTGATACTTGGAAATAAACCAGCGACCCTCGTGATAACGATGATACCTAATGCTCCGATTTATGAGGAAGAGTTCTTGGACATATAAAAGGTGAACTTTTAGTCACCGTAAAAAATTTTCAGGGTGATAGTACCCGTAAAATTGAACAACTTTCACCAAGGAACATGGCTCGAAATATAGAAAAAAAAATCGAACCTCCCATACAAAAACGATAAGCTGACTATTGATTTTGCATGGGAGGTCAGATTTTTTTTTCATAGTTGTTCAATTTCACGGGTACTTCAACCCTAATTTAAACGGTGACTAAAATTTCACCTTGTATAGCATAAATAACATAACATTAAGCCCACATTTTGGCAGTTGTATTTAAGTCGTATATTGGATAGTATCTTTGAAGGATAAGATCAAGAATGAAATTATTCCAAAATGATACGGAATGACCGACATAGCTTGCAGAGTAAGCAAACTGATGGCAGTGGGCTGGCCGTGTTTGTTGAAGGACCGATGGCCGGTGTAGCAGACGAGTCCTGGAGTGGAGATTGTATATCAGCAAGCGTAGTGTGGGAAGCCCCTGAGCTACATGGACCGGTGGCCTTAAGAAGTTGTCTGGAATAGACTGGATGTGGCAGAGGACAAGGTGAAATGATACAGCCAGAGAGAGGCCGATGTCCAGCAGTGGACTGCGATAGGCTGAGTCGATAGCAATGAAATGACCAATTGGAACTCTGCACCTAGCTTCTGACGTATCATATGTGCCCATGTAATGTGAAATAAAAATATTTAGATTTTTGTCAGAAACCTCCTTTGATATGAAGGTTCAACTCGAGCTAACGTTGAGCATTATCATTTCTCATTTCCAAAGGTCGGATAGTAAGGCAGTAAGACTAAATGTAAATGGCAAGAAAGTCTATTTGTGAAACCTGTTTTACAGTTAAACCTATCGTAAAAGCAGCTTCTCACTATGTTTAGATACTTAGAGCTATAAAACAGTTAAACTTTAAGCTTTGAGAACGCATAAAACAATGTCATTAAAGTTTAATTTATTTTCACACCTTTTAGCTAAAACTAATCTAGCATTCTCCTACGAGCATTTGAGCAGTAGATTAGGGTAAGTTGTACCTGGATGAGACTCTAACAGACCAGGGAAGCTTTGAACAAAAGGAGGGAGGCCTAAACTCAACAGTGGGTGGAACAAGGCTGTCACTGATGGTGATGAAGACGATGAAGTTGTACCGAGCAATACGAGGCTCGAACGCGGTCCCAAATTTTCTTTGGTGACGACTTTGGTCAAGTTCTCTCTAGACGGTGCCAGACAGGCTATCGGTACGTCGAGGTGCTGAAGTGTTTGTCTGAAAATAGGCAGTTCGGACTGACATAGTTGTAGAGTCGGCTCCAGGATATGGCCTCGAAATCTATCCTTCTGAACCAAGGAGTGGGACAGGGAGACGTAATCTCTTCGGAACCATTCACCGCACTGGAGGATGTCTTCACTCTTTTGAATCGCTATGATTAGTTCGAAAACAAATAACTGGCTCATAAAGAAATATTTACAACCATGTCACGAGGACGCCCGTTTTCAAATGGTCGCGGAAATTGATTTGGTTTCAGAAAGCGGTGAACGGTCATACGTCTGTCCAATTATAGAGCTTTTTTGACACCTTAATGTCAAAAATTACAGATTTTCATGACGGCCGTATGACGAAACTGCTTTCCTAGGAAAACCAGGCTTTTATAATGCTCGTGGTGTGGCGTGCGCGCAACTAAACAAGTCACAGGTACCGAAACCACAAGTCATTGCACTAAACTTGACGATCATATCATCATACCAATATTTACTTACAATTGCTCATATCAAGCACACATCATGACGTTTATGGGAAGTTCTAATGACGAAGTGGGACTAACAAAACCCAATTATTGGGCGTTATACAATGTTCTATATTTAGTTCATCAAGCTACTTGTGTTATCGGTAGTTAATCGCGAATTAATCAAAGACACACAAAGTTAGACTGGGTGAGATCATGGTAGTGACGGCTTTTAGTCGTCTCGCACAAATGAACACGCCCGAACCGGGCGAATCGTCACTTTAAAATACTTAAGGCCCATAGTATCCTCAACTCCCGTTTGTATGCTAAAGCACGACTGCCGCCCGCGCCCGCGCAGGGCACCTCTGAGCCTTTATCTCAAAATGGGGATATTCCTTTGATTAATTTACAATTGTGCTTCGGCGATTCTGTGGTACCTCTAACTATCTATTTTTCAGTGTATTTTTATTTCCAAATAACGAAGCCGTTTAGTAGGAGTATGGAATAGAAGCCAAAATATTGCGTGATGGAAAATATTTTTTTACAGCAAAAGTATTAACCATACAAAAAAAGTACTTCGGGCAAAATGATCTATATGAATCTATAGCAAAATCATATATTTTTCAAATCTTCAAGACAAGCCGTTAATGAGCAGTAGGATTCATAAAGTGACCGTGTTACGCTACCAAATGGGACGTAGGCCCTTAATATATTATTTTCACTAGGCGACTCGCACGAAATTATTAATGACTAAATCATATTATGCTTTTTTTGTTTTTTTTGGTGGGAAATCATCAAATAACTTCTCCCGCTCTGGGTGGAGCGGGAGGGCGTGAAATCATATTATGCTGACCTTTACCTTAACAACCTGTGGATGTGATGGGTAAAAAAGATTAACTTTATACTGCATAAATAATGTATCCGAATTTTACCTTTAACCTATTCTCATTTAGTCCTTTAAGCAATGGCGACGCAACCAGATTTGAAAAAAACCATATGTGAAACGGACAACTGACCATTAAATCCCAATATACAAGGTGGCCGTGACATCGACACGCAAACTGTTAATGTGCTCCTACACGGGCAATTTTTGAGCAATTGTTGCTCGGCGACACTAATGGATCAATTATGTGGAGCAATCTGGAGCAACAACAATAAATTGCGGAAATTTTTCGGGAATATTGCTTCTGATTGCGCCACATAGGCCACAATTCTATAACCTCGTTTTTTTAAGTTGGTCTATATTGCATGGTATTGTCTGGCCGTATCTCTGGCAACAGATAATTCTGCATGTTGCCATTGCTCTAAATTGCTGGATGTAGTCGTGACGTCATCGCTGACGAGTGTAAGCGCACCTTTACAACTAATTGCACATGATTCTAGATCCCCTAGCGTAGAAATATTTCGGCAGTTAACAAAACAATAGATCATCTGCTATTACATAAAAAAGTGCATCACCTACGCGGTCAAAATGTTTTGAATCACCGATGAATCATTTCAACGAGTGCAGAATCATGAACTATATGTCCATGGTGCATGCTCGTCGAGGTCCCTGCTACCGTGTTTAACGGGAAAACTCATAGATTATACCAATCAATCATCTTTATTATACTAACCACACTTCCTGGTACTGGGACATTACAGGTAAACGGCGCAAGCGCACCGACACTGAAAGATTAGGTTCATCCCATAAACCGTACAAAGCGATGCGCCTGACAGTGACTAATTTTTCAACTAATATTTACAAGTCATAATTTATTACAAACTAGCTGTGCCCGCGACTTCGCTTAGAATAGTATTTTTTTTAATATTATTAAATAAAAATAAATAAAATTTATAAAATAGAAGTAACCTAAGTTACTCCTTATTAGATCAGCTATCTGCCAGTGAAAGTCCCATCAAAATCGGTCTAGCCGTTTCAGAGATTAGCCGGAACAAACAGACAGACAGATAGACAAAAATTGTAAAAAAAATATTTTGGTATATGTACCGTGTATACACCCATGCATTTAGTAAAAAGCGGTTATTTTAATATTACAAACAGACACTATTTTATTTATCTGTAGTATGTATTGAAGAAGATTTTCTTGTAGTTGATTTTCTTATGTTATTAATGTTATGATTATGCAGTGCGAGCAACATAATAATTATCCTGTAGTATGTAATAAACTAGTCCCCGACCGACCCTTGCTCGTTGAAGCGCCAGCCCGCGCTGCAGCTGAGCCAGTAGAGTTAAATTCCCCTAGTAACAATAATAATGCCAATATTTTGATCCAGCCTGTCCCCACTTGCTGTCCCCCTATCAGTGACGCCCTGAGCCGAAGCCCGTACCCTACAGGGAGTGCCCTCAACGTGCAGTCGCCTAGTATATTTAAGTAGTTTTTAAGCCCTGGCTGGAGGCGTTATGTTAATTCTTAATGGCAGCCCCAGGAAAACCCGGTTAAGTAGTCACGGCCTCTCAAGGTCAACTACGAGATGCCCGACAGAAAAAAAAATGTAGTAAACTAGTAACCTAGTGTGAATGTCCTTAGAATTAACTTTTTCATAATCTGTATTTTATAAGTGGAGACCTGTAATTGTCTTTCTGTCTAATATACTGTCCTTGATCTGTTTGCGTTAGCTGTAAGTCTCCCATGTTATTTAAATAAATAAATAAAAAGATTTATAGATAGATACAATAGTAATCAGCGGCGAGCTCTTATTATTCATATAAGTATATAAATATCATCAGCCCATAACGTTCCCACTGCTGGGACACAGGCCTCTGTGAGAGGGAGGGGGCCGTAATCGGTAAATGACACAAGTCTTCAACTTTTTGTTTTTTTTTCCTTAACTGTTTTGAGAGCAGTGGTGATGAAATAATTTACACAAATTATAGCGCCTATACCTGTAGAGTGGGAAGGCCTTCCGCAAGGTGGACCGATGACCTTGTAAAGGCCGCGGGAATCCGCTAGATGTGGGAAGCACAAGACCGGTCGAAGTGGAGGAGCCTAGGGGAGGCCTATGTCCAGCAGAATTGCATATGTAAGCGGGCATGCCCTTTATGCTATATTTATTTTAATTTTCTATTATTTTAGTTTTCAGTTTTGATGGTATATTGGCGTGTGTTAGCTGACATATGGCAAATTTAATGTTTTTTTTTTGTGTTTTTTTAATTTGAATTACCTATTATTGTATTGAATCAAGTTCTTCTAACTTAACAGACAGCTGTGCTGCTGGGGAGTTTGTTGCGCTGGTGAAGGGCGGGCGTTTTTGGGGGGACTGTCTTATGTAATTTTATTTTGACGTTCAAAAAGCCTAGTTTGAATAAATGACTTGATTTGATTTGATTTGCAGTGGATGTCTTTCGGCTGAAATGATGATGATGATGATGAAAACGCCTGCCTAGGTTCGAACTTGCGACCTACAACTCGTAATTCACGGCCGTTACCACTTGGCACCATTGCTCTCATTATACAGAGTGTAACAAAAACCCTATTGCTATCCTTAAGCGCTAAAGATAACAGCTGGTATAGAATCACTATACATAGTTTCAGCTCAAAATAAAATACTCTAAAACTGTATGCCAAATTTTCAGTTTCATATGTTTCTTAAATTCAAATCATAACAAACGTGTCACCGCACTACGTAGGTCAATAACTTTCCACGTTACTTGCCAATATCATGATAAATTTCTTCCGAGTGGTGTATTTATTTCGATTTGAAAAGTTCGGTTTCTGGTTTCAATGTGTTAAAAATTCTCATAACTTCCGAACATGTATGTAGAGATAGGATTCAAAAATCCTTCCAATATCATTTGATATCATCCAAAGAAGCCATGCCCTTGGTATGTATGTTGTATAAACACTTGGCATAAAAAGCGATTGTCTAGTGGAATAACGATTGCAACTTTGAGATAAAACCTCATAGCCTTGAACATCACGCCTTGGTTCCCCGAACAGTTGCACAGAGGCACCTATTATAGTACACTCATATTTCGCCAGTTATGCATAAGTTCCAATGTAATACGGGGCGACCCTATTGCCATCAACTCGGCACAAATCCAGACTCCTGGCTGCTACTGAGAGATTCCAGGTAGAAAAACCCAATAACACTTTGCCCGACCTGGGTATCGAACCTAGGACCTCATGCTCATCAGTAGCGCTTGCGACCATTAGACCAAAGAGGCAGTCTAGTTAGTATGGTGTGAAAAAAATACAATGTATTGTTGTGAAAATTATAATATAAAAATATTAAACTGAGACAACGTTTTAGGAAA
This sequence comes from Antitype chi, assembly GCA_947359405.1. Classification (NCBI taxonomy): domain Eukaryota; kingdom Metazoa; phylum Arthropoda; class Insecta; order Lepidoptera; family Noctuidae; genus Antitype; species Antitype chi. Next base: position 17,645,427 of record OX375812.1, read on the forward strand.
ATGGGCAATGAATTCGTTTTGATTTCGGCTACTCAGAACTGTCTTTCAAAAACATTAAAACTTCAGCAATAAACTCCAGTCCAAAATCAATCCATTTCTAAAAAAGATTTGAAAAATTTTAAATGAATTGGCAGTAGGTAAATAATGTTTCAAAACAACCTAAATTAAACATTATAATTCTCCATTAAAATAAAAAAGAGCTCATTATTTACCTACATCCTTACTAATATTATAAACGCGAATGTTTGTAAGTATGGATGGATGGATGTTTGTTACTCTTTCACGCATAAACTACTGAATGGATTTGGATGAAATTTGGCACACAGATACATTATAACCTAGATTAACACATGGGTACTTTTTATACCGGTAGTACATTCCTGATAATTTCCAAATTCCACGCTGGCGAAGCTGCGGGCGGAAGCTAGTAATAATTAAAACGATCTTTCACGTTGTGTATTCAAACCAAAAATTAAAATAGAAATGCAGTATTTTAACTGTAAAGGTACGTCTTCCTGCCAGGGGTGCGGGTTGTTCGAAAGAGATACCGCGGCAACACACAGGTAACTGAGGGAACACGGGTGGGTTTTAGTCAGTAAAAGTCTCCACCCAGTGCGGGAGAAGATATTTGATGATTTCCCAACCAAAAAAACAAGGTACGTCTTGAAAATCAAGTTGAAATTTAAGTTAATAAGCGAAATGGACAACACTTCGTATACGGGCTCTTAAATTATCATCATCTGTCGAGCGTTTTAGTAACTATGTATGTTGGGGTCGGCTTCCAGTCTAACCGGATGCAGCTGAATACAAGTATTCTACATGAAGCGACAGCTTATCTGACCTCCGAAACCCAGTGACGTTATTAATGATGAGTACCTAAAGAGTGATCTCACTAATAACTCGGATCGTCGTAATTCAAGTTTATTTTGTATAGGCGCAAAGTATTCGTAATATTGCTTTAGGGAAACTACTAAATCCTACTTTGTGAACATCCATACCTGAGTATCCTGACTGTTGAAGATATGTTTTTGTCTTATTCAAGACAATCATGTTAGTAGATACCGACATAAATACCTACGTTTCTGTTCTAGACAAAAATATAATAACATGAACCGTGAAAAATTATAAATGATTTTATTTCTGTAAATAGGTTTGTACAAATACTTTTACGCGTAAATCATATTTTTAAACTTATAGATGAGGTCGTTTCTTATCTGACTACTTTAAAAAAGGCCGCAACAAACTCGGAGGTCACAGTCTCTTTTAAAGTCCAGACATAATAGTTAGGTAGATTTTTTTACATATTGTGAATGAGAGAACGTTGTAGGCCTTACAGACTAGATTTGTAAACGATTTTCTATTCTGTATTTTCATTCCTCTAAGTACCTGGTACTTATTGAGAGGCCTGCACTGTCCTCACATCACACACCTATTATCACTGTAATTTGAAAACATTGTAAAAGCCAATTATTTTTAAAAGAGTAACCGTGGAGTTTCTTGCCGGCTCTTCTCCATAGGAAGCGACAAATTGGAATCGTGCAACTAGCTTTTGACGTTTCGTAAGTGCCCATGCAGGTTTATGTGAAATAAAATATTTTGATTTTGAATCTTGGTCAGATCATGTGGCGACCATGTGGATTGGTGACTGAAATGGTCTTTTGAGGAAAGAACACACAGATTGAGTGGACCTGTCCAATCAGTGCACGAATTTATCAGTAATCATGGAGCTCAACTCAAAACTTGAGGAAACGAACGTGAAAAAAAGAGTTAAGGTAAACGCAGGTATTAACGACCCCCCTAAGGCAATTTTAAAATCAACCACATTTTTTTAGTATACTGGTTCCTCTAAAGATTAATAGTTTCATTTTATATGCTAGTGTTATGTATAAAAAATGTATTTACTGAATCAACTACATTTAAATAAAGGATTATCTTGTAAAAAATAATTTACAATGTGACTTAGTCGATTGTTGCAATTACCGACCCATAAAAACGGCTGTGAAGCTATTAACGATTTTTATGCAGCTATTCCCGGTCGTGTACGAGAGGAGGCCTTTTTCCAGCAATGGAATGTATATAAGCTAGTGATGATGATGATTACCGATCTTAATAAATTATAACAAAATAAAAATGCAAAAACTTTTCTTTTTTTTTTTGTTTCGTTATTTTTAATAAAACAAATTAGTACTTCTTAGTAATACCTATGAACTAAATAATTATAAACTTTTAAATTAATCAACATAATACTATTAATACACATATATGTTTTAATTTAAGGAATTCAAACTCTAAGATATTTCCTTATGCTATTGAGATCATAATCATTTTTTGAAAATTATAATATTAATCATCACAATCACACTGCTTCACCTCTTTTTAGAAATAAATTGCAACTAGTTAGTTACATTATATGATTTGGTACAACTGGTGCTTACAAACGAAACATTAAAGTCACTTAAAAAATACATTCATCATCACTATCATCAGACTCACTGCTATATCGAGTTGTGTTTCACTGTATACTTTTCGCCGCTTTTGTGGTTCCATACTTCTGGAAAAAAATATAATTGTATTTTTTATGTTGCTTTAGCCAAGAAGTAGCATTTATTAATAGGTACCTATTATGTCATAAAAGTAGGTGACAAACTAAATAATCTATATAAGATCGGTATAGCTTCTCATAGTTGCTATTGCCGACCCTCATGGGTCGGTAATAAAGTATGTAAGTATAAACATAAATTGTATTACCGACTCATAAAAAAATGGTTATTTTAATTCAATTGACCTTCGGACTATAAAATAGATTATTATTGAATAATGTCACAAAAAATATGAACAAATACACACTGTTTTAAACACAAAAACAATGATTTATTACTGTAACTATTCAATATCAATCCTCGAAAAATATCATAACTTTGGTTAAATTGACAACGCTACAAGGTAAAAACTAGACAAAAAAGTTTAGTCGCTAATAGATTTTTATAAAGACTGATAGCTTAGATTTAAACTGGTCCATAAAAATACTTGTGTTAGTGTGATTTAGTAACATAGAAGAAAAATAAAACGAAATGTTACGTTGCTGCCATTGCCGACTTAAGGGTCGTTGATAGCTGCCACGACTAAAACTGATGAACCTAACACCATCCCATTTTAATTTAAAGTTTTATCGTTTGTAATTACTTTTTATTAATAAAATGTCGTAAGAAATCAAGAGTTGACACTTGAATGAATACATTTAGTAATATAAGATAAGGTATAGATGTCATTTGTTTGTATAAATGTCTTAATTAGAAAAGTCACGTACTTACTTGAAGGAACAAGGGAACAGTACGACATTTCCTGCGTCCACGCTGCCCCTCAGTAACTGACGTATTTTATCTCTTTTTTGCACAGCTATTCACACTAAAGTAAAAGTATACGATGCTCAAGGAATAAACGCGTGTGTAACTTTGCCTACCTATAGCTACAACAGTTCTGGAAACGTAAAGATTTCGAATTACATTTATAGGTCGGTAATAACTACAGATTTTCGATGGGTTGTTGATAGCTGCGTTTACCTTACTGCATTTTCGATTTTGCTGGCAAACACTGTTTAAAAGCCTTACATTTTAGTATCCATTTTATAAAGAGTGTAGTTTCCCAGTGGTGAAGGCCGCGAGTTACAAATTGTAGGCCATAGGTTCGAACCTGACAGGCGGTTTGCTTTGTGTTAATTATTTCATCACCGCACAGCCAAAGTGTGGAACTCTCTGCCTGCGTCTGTGTTCCCTTCCACATTTAACCCGTCTACCTTCAAATCAAGAGTGAACAGGCATTATCTGGGCATGCTCGATCCATCATAGACCTCATCAATCGCTTTTCATCAGGCGTGATCGAGGTCAAGAGCTGGCTCATTTAGTAATAAAAAATGAATCACCACTGGTCTCAAACGGTGAAGGAAAACATCGTGAGGAAACCGGCATATCCTAGAACCGAAAATTCGAATACATATGACATCTACCAACCTGCACTGGGCCCGCGTGGTAGATTACGGCCCATTCCCTCTCACCGAGTGAGGCCTCCACTCTGTGTTCCAACAATGGGAATATTATAGGCTGAATATGTATGCATTTTACAGATATGTCTCATCCCTTTAAGAATAAACCTGACCGATATTTCCATTAGCCTACAACAGTAAAAGAGTTTTTCAGCTTTTGCCACGTGACCAAAATCAGAACGATTTTGCCCGCTATCTTGTCTTTTTAGGGTTCCGTACCTCAAAAGGTAAAAAAGAACCCATAAAAGATCACTCTCTCGTACGTCTGTCCGTCTGTCTGTCCGTGTGTCACCATCGATTTTCTCAGGAACGGGTGACCTAGCAAGTTGAAATTTATACTAGATACTAGGTCTATAGTCCCTATTAGGTGCATAAAAATAAAAGTCCTGAGTCAACACGATAAAAAGATATGGGCAAATTTAGATGTTCGCGAAAACTTGTAAGTACCATAATTTACCTTAATCTTCAACTTTTTTTATTTTTCGGAATTATCCCTTTACTTATGCTTTATGACCTTGCTTTTAACCAAAATTGACAATTCTAGGTCAATAGGCTTTGGGTTGATAACCTATATGGTAGTTCCCGTTGACCTAGAACCACGAAATTTTGCAAAAAGCAAGGTCTTACAGCACAAATAAAGGAAAAAGTCCAAAAAATAAAAAAGAGTTGAAAATTAAGGTAAATTTTGGTACTTACAAGTTTTCGCGAAAATCTAAATTTGCCCATATCTTTTTTATTATGGCGGTATAATGGGTATAGGTACGGGACCCTCGTTTCAATATCATTTCTATGACAATTTCACAAATTTTAATGTTTACCAACAACGGCCGCTGTCAATGTCAGTGTCACTTGGCGGGCGCCAAAAAATCTTCCGAGCACTTTAGTATCCAATTTTTTTTCTCAGAATGAGACAGGGAAAATGTTTTGTTTACACGCTGCCTGTACGTCCTATTGCCATTTTTTTTTTGTTTTTGCTATCGTCTTTCCTCAACACGAAAAGAAATAAAATGGATTTTATTAAAATAGATCTAAAAATGATTCATAATCTACACATTATCATATCTAAATGTATTTCGTGTTATTATTATCGAACATCATGATAATGACATCGAAAAGCTCTCACATTCAAGTGGAGAGATAATAATTAAAGTATTTATACGTCATTTAGTATTCTCTTTGCTTTGTTATTGTTTGCTGAAACGGAATCAGAGTTCCTTATTTTTTTTTAATTATTGAAAGAGCCTAAAGCTGATAAAAGGTAATTACGATAAAGGTTATCGAAGAGTTTTTTAACGATATTACCTTTTGTCAACTCAAAAATGCTGTTTGATCATGAAACAGTTTTACAAAATTAATAAGCTTACTTTTACACACGGCTACACATAAAGCTTTACATTTCCAGTATAAGCTGATCTTGCATTGTATAGGATTCCCGTACAGTGCGAGATCAGCGTAAACTGAACAGAACTTGTCACATTCTGACATTTTATTTAGAAAGGTACGTACGAGGTAGTTAAATAAAGGCAAACAAATCGTAAAAAAGGTTTTTTATAGTTGACAGTTTCTTGTTTAAAAATACGGTGTAATAAAATCAAATTTATTTTCGATTTTACGTTAGTTTCCTATTTTATTAATGTATATTAAACGTTATAATTTATTCTTAAACTACTCTTCCAAGATGCAACTACTTGAGCACAATTTTTTTGCTAGATTTATTATAATAATATAATATTTTGTAATCTGCCTATTGTAAAGAGCCCAAAAAGATAGGTTCCCTAAACCTTTTAAAAATACAACGAATTGCTAAATTTAAAAGTATAACTGTGATGTAGTATGGCAACTGAAGTTGCAGGTATTACGTTTAGTCAGTTAACCAGACGCCTTTGAAAGCGCTCTCAACAATCGACATTAACGATTTTGCGAGTGTATTTCGATTTTTTTTTATTGTGTTATTATAGCTAGCAATGATACAACAGAACGATTTATTATTAATGTGACAGATAGTTCATCAGATTCTAATTCAGATTCAGAATAGAGTCTATTATTATATGACTATAATTGAATATGATTTTAACATTTGAAATAAAAGGTTTCGCATCTATGAGTCACGTGTTTTTTACACGCTTTTTATTAGCTTCACTTGTATGTTTGTTTGTATGTAACCGACAACTTAGAGCGTGATTTTTACCCACTTTAAACGGTCAGATTTCATTGAAACAGATCAAGAATTTTTTTTTTTTGAGAAAAATTAAAAAAAAGGAAAAAAATAATAATAAAAAAACACGTTTTTTGTAGTTAGCAGAACTAAAAAAATTAAAATAAATAATAGTTTAAAAAAAAGCGTGTTTTTTAGTTTTTTAAACTATTATTTATTTTTGTTTACCTTTATTTAACTACATAAACCTATTGAGTATACATTCTTAGTTGTAGTATCAATTCTTCTTGAGATAAGTAAGTATTAACATTTCCTACTTTAGTTCCATGAATATCTCATTTAAATGTCGCTGTTGACGCATTAGAAAGCTATGTATGACACCTCAGTCAATCTGGCCAGCCTTTTCCCAACTATCCATTTAGGCTGGAATCCTTGAAAGTGCTCTGTAAAACCTTTTGGTCTAAGAGCCCGTGAACCCCAGACCTTCGTTATTTTATAAAAGCTGAAAGTTTGTCAGCGCATGCTCCCAGCACAGGTAAGAACGATGGACAATTATGAAGTTTGGGTTGCCCTGGCTTTGGCAGGTAAACGGTACTAAAGGTGTGTAAAATACCGATCCAACTTCGTCAAATAATAAAGTGCTATTTTTTGGTATTATCTTCAGAATATTATTAAAAATCACATTATTCATTGCCAGACACTTAACATCCTGGCAACCCCTTGCCAGACACCCTTAATGTTCATGAAATTATAATTTTACTTACGTTATAGTATAAAAGCTGATTTTTATATATAATACTTGAGTAATAAGTAAATGATGTTTCCTCACTAGCCAGACATTTTTGATACTTCCAACCCTGTGCCAGACAAGCATGTAGGGTAGCTGTAGGAGCGAGCGCGAGGCAGTACACACATGGGTGGGTGCGAGTGAGATGCGCTTGTGTTGTTTAGTATTCAGTACATGTTTACATCAGCTAAAATAATATTATGTACCATCTTCAAGTATTATTAATTTAATATTGATTATTAATTAATAACATAAAATATTTCGAATGTATACAGACTATAAAGTAAATTCTATATTATTGGTGTATGATACGTAGATTATAAGTTTACAATTTGTTTATGTGACTTTTTAAATTAAAGTGATTGTGTATTAAAAAACAAGTCATGGGTGATACATTAATTTGTGTGCAACAAAAGTAGTGGCCAAATAGCATTATTTTCTGACGAGACATTGAAAAAATGTGAATTAATTTTAAAATTGCGAAAAAAACATAACTTTAAATATAATGACATCATTCTTCCACGTGAATATACAGAGGGTGGCTATCACAGGGAATGTTACAAATCATTCACAGGGCTAATGAAAAAATATTTTACCTCAGAACCAAAAAATTCTGAAAAGACTGATGAAACAGAGCAAGAAAAAGAAACATCGAAAAACGTTAATACATCAACAGACGATTCAGAACCAGGTTCATCGCATTCGGCTGAGTCAACTGTATCACACCTAGCTTCAGCTTCTCAATCAATAGAACCTCAACCTTCCCAGGTAGCAGTGGACATTAGTGAACTTGAAGAAGTGAGTGAAAATGCTAATGCAACCACTGAAGTAAATAGTTCATTTCAAAGTGATACCAGTGTTGACAAGAGTAAAAATATTTGTTTATTTTGCAATAAAAAAAAGAAAGTATCCGATTTCAGGCCCAACTAGTTTGTCCCAGGCCAAACTGGTTTAATAAGCCGGGGCACGCCGATTAAATGGGTTAGGTTAGGTTAGGTTAGAACTGTGACCAAAAGCGCGCGAGCCGAGCGAGCGAAGCGAGCGACGCCGCTGCAGCGGCCTGCTGCGAGCGTTACTTCCAAAGGCTGTTAAGGGCCTACGTCCCGTTTGGTAGCGTAACACGGTCACTTTATGAACCCTACTGCTCATTAACGGCTTGTCTTGAAGATTTGAAAAATATATGATTTTGCTATAGATTCATATAGATCATTTTGCCCGAAGTACTTTTTTTGTATGGTTAATACTTTTGCTGTAAAAAAATATTTTCCAACATGCAATATTTTGGCTTCTATTCCATACTCCTACTAAACGGCTTCGTTATTTGAAAAAAAAAATACACTGAAAAATAGATAGTTAGAGGTACCACAGAATCGCCGAAGCACAATTGTAAATTAATCAAAGGAATATCCCCATTTTGAGATAAAGGCTCAGAGGTGCCCTGCGCGGGGCGCGGGGGGCAGTCGTGCTTTAGCATACAAACGGGAGATGAGGATACTATGGGCCTTAACGAAATGGCTAATTAAGCCAGTTGGCTGCGACATATCACGCGTAGGTTAAGTCTGTTTGGCCTAGGACTGACTAGTTTGGCCTGAAATTGGGTTTGGCCGGTAACATATATAAAAACCAGCTATTACACTATAACGTAAGTAATAATATAATTCATATTATTCTTATTATTAATAATGAATATTAAATTAATAATACTTGAAGATAGCATATATTATTGTTTTAGTTGATGTAAGCATGTATTAAATACTAAACAACACAAGCGCATCTCACTCGCACCCACCCATGTGTGTACTGCCTCGCGCTCGCTCCTACAGCTACCCTACATGCTTGTCTGGCACGGGGTTGGAAGTATCAAAAATGTCTGGCTAGTGAGGAAACATCATTTAATTATTACTCAAGTATTATATATAAAAATCAGCTTTTATACTATAACGTAAGTAAAATTATAATTTCATGAACATTAAGGGTGTCTGGCAAGGGGTTGCCAGGATGTTAAGTGTCTGGCAATGAATAATGTGATTTTTAATAATATTCTGAAGATAATACCAAAAAATAGCACTTTATTATTTGACGAAGTTGGATCGGTATTTTACACACCTTTAGTACCGTTTACCTGCCAAAGCCAGGGCAACCCAAACTTCATCCCCACGCACAACGGACCGAATGGGAGTCTACGTGCGGAAAAGGGAGTCCCATCATCATCATCATCAACCCAAACTTCATAATTGTCCATCGTTCTTACCTGTGCTGGGAGCATGCGCTGACAAACTTTCAGCTTTTATAAAATAACGAAGGTCTGGGGTTCATGGGCTCTTGCTCTATTTGTGCATAGCCTCGTAGAATATTTGCATCTACCGTCTGGAGCCCGACTTATAATCCTTACTAATATTATAAACGCGAAAGTTTGTAAGTATGGATGGATGGATGGATGTTTGTTACTCTTTCACGCAAAAACGGCTGTACGGATTTGGATGAAATTTGGCACACAGATAGATTACAATCTAGATTAACACATAGGATACTTTTTATCTCGGTAGTACGTTCCTGCGGGATAATTTCCGACCTCCACGCGGGTGAAGCCGCGGGCGGAAGCTAGTATTTATTTATAGACAGAATTTTGATCGTCCTCATTTAATTAAAAATGTATAGTTTTCAGATTTTTCTTTGTACTTGTAGTATAAGACGATATTACTTGCCAAATTTCATAGTTCTAGATCAACAGAAGGTACCCTATACATTTTGATTCCCATGAGAGTGTTGAAATATACGTTTTTTTGCAGCATAAACGGCTGTATCTTTTTTTTACGTTAACTTAGAAGTTTCATTTTTCACAGCTTCAGGGACTGTAGACCTGAAGAATGTATAGGGTCTTGACAGACAAACGGAGAGACAGACAGACGGACAGCAAAGTGATCCTATAAGAGTTCTGTTTTTTCCTTTTGAGGTATGGAACCCTAAAAATGACGAGTTGCTTGCAGTTTAAAGACCACAAATCTCCGTTCATAGAGCCGATTACACAAAACGGCTAAGCTACTTAACAATTAGACTCATCTAAACAAGTCAGGTTTTCTAAATGATTTGAAAACACTTTGTAAAGTTATAAACGGGATGGTCAACCAGATCTCCTTAACAAAATCAACCTAGACGTACCTCGTCATTCTCATCTCCGGTCCAAGCGTATCAGAAGGAGGTTTGCCATTAAACCGCATAAACCTGAGCCAGCATGCTCCTCTAAACAGAATCTTGACTTTTTACCTTACTTTGATTTTTTACGTCCTAGTTTATCATTTGAGGCCTCGAGTTTTAACTTGGGTAATAACAGCTATGTGAACATTGCATTGCATATGTAAGCTTTCACGCCCTTAATACCAGGAGACTCTTATTTTGGTATTATGCTTTATTTTCATTTTTGTTCTTTGTGCTCGAGTTAAGTTTTCATTTTATTTGTTGGTATATTGGCATGGCTGGCTGACATATGTACATATGACTAATTATTTAATTAATGTTCTGTGTCTCGTAATGTTTATATTACTTTTGTTGTTGAGTTTGTTCCGCTACTTCTTCTTCCCAGCTAAAGCACTAGGAAGTGGTGACGGATGCGTTTTTGGGGGGACTGTCTTATGTATTTTGATGTTCGAAAAGTGCTGATTCTCAGCCTAATTTGAATAAATTACTTTTGATTTTTTTGATTTACAACAGAGCCTGTTCAGTGGACCGCAATGTCGATATTTTATTTGCTAATATTTAAATATAAAATTAATAAACTTGACCTGCAATCTGCTGCCGGTAGGCAGCAACATTATTTAGTATTATTAAATTAGAATAAGCATTAGTAATAACTCGTACTTATTCTAATTTAATCATTAGTCTTAATGTTTTCTTAATTTAATTGTATCATGTCATCAAATTTAATAATTATAAATTTGAATTGAATTTAGTTTAATTAGACTTAGGTACGATATTTGTTTTTATTTTCAATTTTAATCATGTCATTTATATATATTATCTAGCTTTATTTTATTCCATATTCTATTTAAATAACAAGACTCTTTTTAAGGAGCCAGTTTTATTAACAGACAAAATCTAGCCTATATTACTCGTTATACATTTTTGTATGCGTACAGATTTTGTATGGTTGTATTGTTCCAGTGCAATGTGGTAAAATCTATTATTTTTATTTTATTATGTATATATAATTATCTTATTTAAAGTTATTTCTTACATTTTAATGACTTAAAAATGTAATCAACTAGTTGTTCACCTTTTAATAGGAATGCTGTGCATGCCTACAGGTGTATTTAAAGCATTTTTATTTTTTGTATTATTTTACACGGTATCGAAAACTTGTGATTACCTATTATTACTATCCACAAGAATAGTAATAATATGTAATATGACGTTGGTGTGCCTTGTTTAATAAATAAATTAATAAAGTGACTAGCCTATCTGACCAGTATCCTGTTATCCAGTTACTGGGTAAGACTGGATGTCAGAATTTTGGGCTTCTAACTCCATGTAACGACTGTCAAAGATCTACGAACGAGAGCCGTGACCACCGGTTTCACTTGTTTTCCGAGGCATGGAGAGGATGTCGGTATGTAATGGATGCATGGTTACCCATCCCGAACCGTCCGCAGGTTGTCATCATCACCATCATGGACATAGGCCTCCCCCAAAAGGGGGTTTTGCCATAATCGCCACGCTTGGCAGGCGGGTTGGCGATCGAAGTATGGTTGTAAAATGGACAGAGAACGCTGCTGCCCATTCTCTAGTAAGTCCCTTAGTCGCCTTCTATGACATCCACGGTAAGAAATGGGACAACGACATTATCCTACTATAATTTCAATTACGCAAAAACGGCTGAACGGATTTTGATTTAATTTGGCACGCAGATAGTTTATAACCTGGATTGATACATGCAATACTTTTTATCCCAGTAGGTAGTAAGTTAACGGGGGATCATTTCCAATATCTACCCTGACAAAGTCACTGGTTAAAGTTAGATTCGTATAAATATGTCCAATTTAGTTAATGGTTGAGTGTCCTTTCAGGAAAGGACACTCAACCATTAACTTAAGGAAGTACGAAATAGGACAGGTCCTATTTCGTACTTCCTTAATAATATTATAAATTTGAAAGTTTGTTAGAATGGATGTTTATTACCCTCTTTCACGCAAAAACTACTTAACGGATTTGGGGCACACAGATAAATTATAAGCTGGGTTTACACATAGGGTACCTACTTTTGATTCCGGTATTACATTGCCATGGGATTATTGTACAGTCAGCATCAATAATATCGGGACGAACAGACTGTTCAAAATTATCTTAACAACAACGAATATTAAGTATTAACTCAGTGACACAAGGAATGTTTCAGAATGAAAACAGTACACGACAACTGTCACTATAACAAGAATTTTATCCAATTGAGATAAAGTTAAATTTTCTTCGTTGCTGACATCATTTTGAACAGTCTGTTCGTCCCGATATTATTGACGCTGACTGTACCACCACGCGGGCGAAGCCACTGGCAAAAGCAAGATTTGGATAAATATATCCGATTTGGATAATGATTGAGTGTCTCTTAATAGCCTCCTTTCTACTTGTTGTGCGTGTTATTGTCGTGGGTCCAGGTAAATGATACGCGAACTTGGATTATACTGAATTAGATGAATATTTAATACGGTTTCACAATACTTGATTATAGTTATACAATAAATTAGGAACGTGGCAGAGCGATGGTATGTAAGCGACTAGCGAGTCCGGCGCGGGCGCTCCCGTACAATATCAAAAACGCAATTCAGCAATCGCATCGCTATTATAATTGTGGAAGTTTATGTTTGTTGGTTTGTTACTCAGTCACGCAAAGACGGCTGAATGGATTTGGATGAAATTTGGCACACAGATAGTTTATAAACCAGATTAATAGGATACTTTTTTATGACGGTACTAGGTTCCCGGGAGGCAATTCCTGACATCTACTCGGATAAATAAATAAATAAAAACGGCTGAACGGATTCAGATTTGGTTGTTCAAGTGTACGAGTAACAAAAGTTTACACATCATCTACAATTACATACTTTTAGATGTCATTAAATAATTATTAAGTCCATGCAGATGACGTCGAGTTCAAACCTTAATTTAAAATGCGAAATTAACTCTGTCTGTAATATTTTCAAACCTTATTGAACAGATTTGGATGAAAGGTTATGACCAGAGATCGGATATTCGGATGCATATTCACCTAAAGTTGAGATGTTGGCTAACATGGAATGCGCTTTTGTATCGAAAAAGTCTTAATTTAGGTAAGTAATTTGTTCATTTTTTGTTTTAACAAATACAAACCTCCCCTCCTCCAGTACATACACATATTTATATCGGGTTAAACATTAATTTTAAATTTATACACATCTGAATAGTTATGCAATCCAAGAATCCCGGGGTTTTTAATAAATATTACAAATCATTTATAAAGCTGCTTCCATACTTTCATTGCTAAAAATTATCTTTAGGTAAATATGCATCCGAATATCTGATCTCTGATTATGACCATGACCGAGGTTAGGACATGGGATACTTTTAATTCCGGTAGTACCCTTGAGAAAATTTCCGACGTCTACGCGGGTGAAGCTGCGAGCAAAAGCTAGTTATTACTATTACTATTAACCACGAACCGATCGCAGCAAACGTAGCTCAACCTTCAATCGCCCGTACAGCTGGTTAAGCCACATTCAGCCACAATTTTACCAACAAAGACAACATTCAAAAACCCGTTTATACATTTTTTCTGTTTTTTTTACAAGGTATTTACAAATACAATCACTATCTAGTCTTTCGTCACTAAATATCATGCACCAACCATTTTCTCAGAAGCTGGGGCATAACTTTATACAAAATCTACGTGAGCCGAAACACATTCGCTTTTAGTAACTTAACGACGTCACCATGACGTCACTAGATGAAAGATTAGCAATAAATAAGGAGGTTATTGTCTTGTCATTCGTAAGCCATGACGCAAGCGGTAAGGGTTTGAAAAACCAGTTTGAGGTGCTAAAAGACGACTATAACATTATAAGAATTAATTACTAATATTTTTTTATTTTGTCGTTGACTACCTACCTAAGTAATGCCCCTTTAGGTTTTGGTATTTCCATTTGAATAAAAAAACCTTTTGAAGCAGTGACATTTAGTTACTGTTAGTGTTAGCCTGGTTCATCCCACTGCTAAGCAAAGGCCTCTTACCAAGACTTCCAGCTTTTTCCATCCAGGGTTATAATGGACCACTGGGACCAAAATAATCACTACGTGGAGCCCTGACACAGCCAGGAGTCGTCGCGGCAGACCCTGTAGAAGATGGTACGACGAGCTGGACATACTTAAACATCCAGAAAAATTAATTGCTTAGCAAAGTTATACCCTACGTCAAATAATCACAGTTTTGATTTGAATGTACGGACAATTTAAGTTGGTAGTCAATTTGCTTTATAATTAATTTTCCTAAATTTACGGCCAGTGCATACTGGACAGGAATACTTGCAAACTGACTAATATTATTGCAATGGTATGACGTATTCTTCTATAGTTTATGCAGATCCAAAGAGCGTAATGGCTGAGCGATCGACTGCTGCGCAGCGTGTCGCGGGTTCGATCCCCGCACGGAACAAATATTTGTATGATCTGCAAGTAATTGTTCCGGGTCTGGGTGTTTGTGTTTGTGAGTTTCTATGTTTGTAAATGCACCCACGATACAGGAAGAAATTCCTAGTGTGGCGCAACGTTTTTAAAAAAGAAGAAGTAAAAAAAAAAAAAACATGTGACAACCACGTGACCAGCATCTGCCTAGCCTTTTCCTAAATATGTTAGGGTCGGCTTCCAGTCTAACCAGGTGCAGATGAATACCAATATTCTACATAAAGCGACTGCCTAACTGACCCCCATAACCCAGTTACTGGATAATACGATACCCCTTCTTAAGAAGACTGGTTGTCAGGTTTTCGGGCTTCTGATGACCCATAGCGACTGTCAAAGCTCCTTGAATGACAGCCGGGACCAACGGCTTAGCGTGCTTTCCGAGGCACGGAGGTGTCTCGGTATGTAAAGATGGTCACACATCCACAGACCAAAACCGACAAACGTAGCTTAACATGATGGATATAAGAGACTACTTATCAGACTTTCGGGCTTCTGACGACCCGTAACGACTGCGAAAGATCTAGGAATGACAGCCCGGGCCAACGGCTTAACGTGCTTTCCGAAGCACGTAAAAAATGGTCGACCATCCACGGAACAACCGTGGCAAGTGTAGCTTAACCTGCTCGATCGACCGCCTCAGCTGTAATAACTTAGCCACAAGCCCATCTGTGACATCAATGTGACTCCGACGCTACCTAAGTAGTTTTAATGTTGCTGTATAATCAGATTTTGATAACTACCCGCAATCAGCGTTGACTGCAGTGCTTGCGTACCGGTTTAGCAACGGTGTTTCATCCGTGCTCTGCATTAGCTATATTTGGATTGAAAGCTCGAGAAACGCGAGTTTAAATTGATGTGTTTTTTAAACTTTGCTTACTTTGAGTTGGTACAGTTGGTCGTTTTCTAATTCATCATTTGCATTGAATGGCATTTCTAGGTATATCTATCTTTTTATTCTAATATAAACCTGAATGATGTTTTTGTTTGTGTGTTTGAACGCGCTAGTCTCTTAAATTACCAGTCAGATAAGAGAAAATCTTTTTGCAATTGATAGCACAATCTTTAAAAAAAAATACTGGATTTAAAGAAAATTCAAATCAACACGGCTAATTGCCATACCATTGCATTATGGTGGAGTGAAATAGAAACTAGCTTCATGCTTGGAGTCGTTCGTTCAGTTCGCAGAGAGTGGTCGACCTAGCGTGACGTTCTGAGTAACAGATTAAAATAGGAAAATGTATGTTAAAGTTGTACTGATTATATTTAAGTTATACTAATTTATTATTGTAGTATCGAGATTATACGTATACATGTGTCTATGTTGTTGTAATTCACAAACTTTTAGTATAAATAGGGGTTTTATTAGTAGGTAGTAAATAAAACAACTTGATGCATTTTTGAAATACGAAGGAACTTTATTTGACCAATAACAGACAAATATTTCGTAATCAATCATAATTTTCTTCGTTTAACATTTCCGAACAGTTTTCATCATTAGATGAAATAGTGCGATACGATAATATTTTGCGTGATATGAACTTGATAGTAACAACAATGTTATTAGTCTCAAATGTGCATTCGATTAAATTTAGAAGATATGAAATCCGTAAATTGTAAATATCCGGCAAAGACAGTTATTATATTTTATATGCTATTTTATTATAGAAATATTAAGTAACATCAGAAAAGATTTTTTATTTGTATATTAAATTTTCATAATATGAATAATAGAAAATATGAATACATTTCTTAGGACTAGTTTAAGGATCACAAATTTAACACTCACACCTAATAATCAAATATAAAGGACATATGAATAAAATACATTTGAATAAACATTATTAATATAGCTGCTCATATTTAATATTTAGTTAATATAGATAGGTACTATATGCGTTAAACATGGTCGTTTGGTAGATAATATTGATAAAAATCTTAAACAAAATAATTATAATTTAGATAATTTCTCTAAACAATTTCAGGTAAAAGATAAATTTTAAATCTAAAACAGACGATTATAATAGAACTTAAAATACGTGTATTTACATTGATAGCATAAAATAACTATACGACAATCTGTACAATATTTGGCAATAAAGGCATTAATTACAACGTAGAGTTGTTGTTGTAATAGAGATTTTTCAACGAAAATACAATTTTGAAAATATTTACCGACTAACTAGACTAGTTAAAATTTTATATGATATTTAACTAACAAAATATGATTTGAAAATTTTGTTAGCAACAAGTGGACAAGTATTTTATTTTATGACGTCAATGAAAGTCATTATAGTTTTATATTATGAATATTAAATGGAATAAAATTACATCTAAATACTATGTAATTGATAATTCTGAAATGTTTCGAAGTCCATCGATACAATTCAATGATTAATGAACCATATAAAGTGTAACATATCAGATGGTAATGTGTTTTGTGCGTTATTAAATATTAAATCACCCTGCTGGAATTCATTAAAAATAATTTTATAAAATATTCAAACATTTCAGCTGCCTCTGAACATGAGCATCCAAAAATAATAAGTACTGAAATGGAATGTAACTTTGAAGTAGCTTTTGAAGACTATGTACAATAAATTCAAGACCCATTACACGCACAACCTATGTATGTGGCCGAGTGGCCAAAATAAATTCTTATGCTTGACAAAAGCCAAAATAGAGTAATTGACTCATTGAATTTGAACCAGAAATATCAGCAATATAAATTGATGTTGCTAAAAATCTTTGCAAATTTAGAAGCTGTTGGATTTGATATTGACGATAACGTTGAAAAGAATGAAGCACTTGATTCATTTATTGATGTGATCGAGATATATGTAGGAGTTGTTAGGTTTGCAAAGCTTGTTAGGCTAGGTGAGCGTGGAAGAGTTGGGGTGAAAGCGTGAGGACCGGCGTCATGGCTGCGCGGCAACGCGGTTCCTACGAGCTGACTCCCGGGACGCGGAGTGTACTTCGGCGGTGCGCAACGTGATGCCGAAGATGTCCTCGTGATAGCGGTTCTCCTCCTACGTAATAATAACATATATTACGTTGAATTTAATATAATATACGAAGAATTTGATATATCGTAGCTTAAAGCTGAATCAGATTACAGGTGGATTTCAGGATTTTAGGGGGCTGTGATAAAATCTACTTTAAAAAAAAACAATAATTTATTGACAGACAAAACAACGCAATCTGAACCAATTAAAAAACACAAACCGAACATATTTTCGAAGCCGCTGAATTCTTTAAATAATTAAAGTTAGTGAGCACCACGGATTTTTTTGTTCCATAAAAGGGTTAAATCGGGGATAAAAGCTTGCATAGACCTTCATTACTATATAAATTTAAAAAAATAAATAGGAATAGAAATTTTGATAAATTGAATGTAAACTTAATTAAAATTTGCACGCTTGCTTGCAGGCAGAATACAATTACACTTAGGTTATAAGATCTCACCTTCACCATCAATGTATTTCTTGCATATAAACATTTGATTTGATTACTTTTACCAATGGGAAATCCCACCAAGCACATGGCTTGTAATTAAGATAAAAGAAAACAGTTATAATATGGGTACTACATAATCGGGGCAGCAACGAGGAAATAGTTAACCATTGCAAATACCCAGAACATAATTATTGTGTCGATACAAATAATAATATGTTTACAAACCTTGAGCATATACATGAAGTTCTGAACTTGCTCATCAGTCATGTTGCCGTGTTTCTTAATAATGCCTTTAAGCTTCTGGTGGACATCCTCAGCCATTTTACAATCACCGCAGACGTAAAAGTGCGCTCCTTTATTAACCAACAAATCTTGAATCTCGGGTCCTTCTTGTTCTGCTAAGTCTTGGACGTACATCTGAAAGAAACCACTAGTAAATACACTAATCCTGTTTTCGCTATATCCTGTTATAAAGTTTTTATCATCGAAACTACCTTAGGAATGTTCTTCTCCCTAGACAAAGCCAGGAATACTTTGGAAATAATGTTATCCTTCAAGGCTTGCTGCTTCTCTTCGCGATACAAGTCCATGCTATTAGTCCGACATCCAAAGAATAGCCAGACTGGTCCAGCGGCTGGACGCTTGCGAGTATTGAGTTGAGCTCGGCGGTGATGCCAGAAACCACGGAATGGAGCAATACCAGTTCCAGGTCCTATAAGTATCAGAGGAACCGACAAGTCCTGCGGAAGGTGGAAGTTTGGAGCGCTAGAAAAGAATATATAATTGATTAAAATGCATATTGGGGACAAAAAATAATTAAAAAAACTAATAAACTTTCAAGTACCTCCTCATGAAGAGATAAACTTCATCGCCAGGCTTACGATCCATGAGATAATTTGAGCAAACGCCATAATGGAGAGGTCCTTCGCCATCTATTTGAATATGACATCATTGTTTTACTACAACTAACCACATCATAAATAGAAAATCATAAATATAACAATGAATAACCTTTTTGATATCGCTACTACAGCCGACTCATCTATCAGATTGTTTGAAGCGGACGTCGTTTAGCTTAAAATTAGATCATATTGTAAACTGGATTTTAATGGAATCAGCGATGTCAGTGTATGTGGGAATGAGCAGTAATAAACTATGAGACATTATTGTTTACAGTAAAGGTTAAAATTATGTTTAACTAACCTTGAGTCCGGTATGTGACGACGGCGACTGTCAGGTGAAGATGTTTTGGGTGAGCTATAGGAGATGACGAGATGGAGTAGAATCTCGGCTGCAATGGCGAGAGGAGTGCGGCGAGTAAAGACGCGCTTGGTCTGGTTGAAGAGAATTGTTCCAGAACTTCAGATACAGTTGGGAAATTGAAGTGGCGCCAGTCTTCGTAGGCTCCGGGCTCCTAGAGAAAATATTATATTCACGATAAAATATTAACATTCTTTATAAAAATGCATCAATATGTTCATTACTTTGATACTTACGGTAGCAAGAGAGTTAAGTTGGTTCCGCTCGTCTTCATTTTCGCAAGTGGTTGCTAAGTATTGCAGTAAAATAGTGGTAGGCGGTGTCGTGATGTCCAAGAAGCGTGTGAACAACTCTCGCACGCTCATAACTGGGAGTCTCTCATGTGGCTCCCATGATTTTACTGGACCTGTACCAAATTTGTCATATCAATAGATTTTCTTATAAATATTCAACAATATTTCATTCTTACATGATAATTTTTCTTTCTTACCGCTTGATGTATGTGTTTCCTTCATAAGTTGCAGTTGTAAAGGCTGGTCATAATCATCGACATCCTTCAGTCTAACCAGTATGCTGTCCACCAGTTCTTTGCGATTGCACGCAATTATTCCTACGTGATCTCCTGGATCATACTTAACCTCTTCCTGCAAATGTATGATTATAATTAAAATATTTACTGTTTCACTCGATATATTGGAATGAATTTTAATTATATTTGTTACCTTTGGTTCCATATCAATGAATATGGTAGATCTTTCAGAAGAGCCATGGCCCAAATCTTTGTTAGCTTTCACGACGCATTGTATGAACTTTTTGTTTAGAGCTGATTGTAAAGCAACTTGCAGTGTTGGTGGACGAACTTCTGGTGCTGCGAAGCGCACAGTCTCTTCACTGAGAGCAACAGTTCCAAGGGCTCTCTTGGCTTCTTGTAATGTTTCGTCATCGTCCAGACAGAAGGTTTCGCATGATACCTAATTAGAAGATTTTTTTTCGATCAAGATGTAAGTTAACTTAGTTATTTTTTATTTTTTGTAAAATGATACTTATAGTCTCTTATTAACGGATTGGCAACACACTATCCAATAAGTCTTATACATAAAAGTTCCTGCTTGCATGCTAAATTAATGATCATAAAACAAGTAAAAAAAAATTGCATAAATAACACTAATTTAAGATTGCTGTTGTACTATCTCATATAATCTGCTACAATTTTAGCAAACAACATAATCATTCAGTGACCAACAGAATATTGGCGCAAATTCGTCACGAGTATTATCCAACTTACGTTGAAGACACCGGAGGCCCATTTCCGGAAGGCCTGGTCTTGGCCGCACATCTCATCACCGGTGGCAAGGTCGTGGATTCGTTCCCCTCCGAGGTCACCTAGTAGCTTGTCCACGTATTTACCGAAGTTACAGAAATTCGGGTACGCGCTCGAGCCCAGAGCGAATACCGCAAAACGAACGTTGCTCAATGGACCGAAACTGTCTATGGATGTAGCATCTGTGGTACTGCCTGTTAAATTTAATATGATTATTAATAATACCATAAAAATGTTAGCAGAGATATTATATTGTTGTATTGTAATGGCTTTTTACCTTTCAATGATTCTAAACGATTCAGCTTCTTAGGATTACCGGACCATTTTTGTAGTTCCATTTGGCTGTTACCTTTTATAAATGATTTTGGTGTTAGCATTTGATTCCTGTAAATATTGGTTTAGTTTAACATCCCTTACTTGTGACAAAATATTATACGCAGGTATGTTTAGTATTCAAAAATTCAAACATACCCAGAGCCTTCTTCACCAACTTGATCAGCATACAAAAGCTCGCATAGATGTTCTCCAAAAGCCTAAACAACATCAACTATTATAAAAATGTCATCATATTTCCCTTCTTTTTAACACGCTCTTTTTGTAGCTTCTTCTGTATGTTTGTAAGCATGTTTGTTTATAACCGACTCCTTTGGACTTGATTTTGACCCACTTCAAACGGTCAGATTTCATTTAAACTTACAAAGTTTAAATAAAATCTGACCGTTTGAAGTGGACATATCGAGGACCGATGATAATTCAATAATTTTATAAATTTGTTCAATAATGTTTAAAAAAAACGTAAACACGCTTTTGTAGTTAGCAGAACCAAAAAATAGAAAATAAACAATAGATTAAAAAATCTAAAAAAAAGCGTGGGGGTGCTTTTTGAGGTATTTTTATAATCAATTAACAAGCACACCACGCTTTTTTTTTTAATTATTTTCTGCTTTTTTAGTTTGGTTTTTAAAGCGTGTTTTTTAGATTTTTTAGCCTATTACTTATTTATTTCATTAAAAAAAAAAAACAATTAAACTTACAACTCCATTTTCAGGGGGATCTCCATTACCAAATGTCGATGTCACGACCAGCAACAGAGCTTCGTGCTCAATGGATGTTATATCGTAATCAGCCATGCAGTGTACCTAAAATGCGACCAAATTATAAGAGCTAGTGACCTCAGTTCTTGGAACAAGATATTTTATTGATGTGAAAAGTTGAGGAAAAAATGTATCATGACTTGCATATTTACTTACTTGCGCATTGAAAGCGTGTCCAAATATGACTCCTAATTCCTTGGCAAACTGTTCAGATTTGCCTGTCTCGGTTGCATAAAGAACAGTAGCTTTGATCCTCTTGGACAGCGCCCGTCCGAATAGTTTGGAGGTAAACTTAACAGCCCGAGCTATTTGCTTGAAATGGAATTTTCTATTGATGGGTCTCTTGCCCGTTACCGGCTTGGATTTTTGCCACTGATGCGTCTTCCATGCAGGTTCCTGGTTACATATGGATTGGTTAAATCGAAGCTCTTATTTAATTTTAATTAAACATGTTTAGTTTATATAAACTGGCAAAACTACACTTTTAACTTTTTTTTTTAATTAAATATTTCATATCGACACCTGGCCTGCCTCAGGAATCCGTCTAATTTGACAATGTATTATTAATATTTTTTGACAGTAGTTACTAACCTGATATTCGTAAGAGGGTTTCAAATAGTACAGCGCCATCTCTTGGTGGAACACAGGCGTGATTGATGACGACATCGGAGGGACAATCCAGATCCAATCCGCTGGGCAGCCGGACCTGTTGATATGCGTAAATCTTGGATTAACTATTTGGTTTACTTTTGTTGTATTTTGCTGAAACATGATGGTAATGAGCAATCATGACAAAGGTACTACCTAAAAACTTTGTCGTGCGTAACAAAACAATCGTGACTTCCTTGGACAAATTGAAATGCTTTATTGTAGAGGTAAACTCTTCCTTCTGGATTGTATATTGATACGTTTCTAAAAACCCTTTAACTGGTTTAAACGCTCTGATTTGTGTAAGAAAACTTATATTAATTTATTGCGTAGATACAAAAAGAAATGTTAGGTAATGTCTTGACGTATTCTGCCTAAATGTAATTTATGTATTTATTCATTAACTCGGTTATGGATTCCTAACGGATATAGGTAGTGTATTTTAATGGATTTGACAATTTTTGTGCGTCATTGGTTCATCAAAAAAACAAGAGCTACTTTTATTTTTTCTTGCAGGAAAAAGGGGATACCTACCCAGAATTTCCAGCATGAAGATTATACTTTTATTAAAATTAAAATATGCTTGATGACTTCTAGGAAAATCGGTCAAATCGCACTACATTAATATGGTTTACATTAAATAATTATTCTCTTTCCTTTTATATACACCGTGACATTTTAGTCGTCTTACACAGGTGGTCCACTCAATGTATCCATCATAAAATACCTCTAGGCGCGATTAAAACATTGTTACAATTAATTAAGATAATAGGTACAAAGACAAATAAATAATGCTTTAGAATTATGAAACACCCTCCCTGTTAATAATGTTTACGTATCAAACGGTAGAAGATATCTACCTACCATTACATTCCATCATTAATTCATCTCCACAACAGGGTGTTTCAAACTACGTCATGCGTCTTAGTGAATGATATTTTAATTTTTGTAATTATGCATAGGTTCAATTTTATTTTTTATTTTTTATAAATGATTAGTAGTCATTGGCTACATGAAGTGGGCTCCCGTTGTAAGAAATGTCACGGTGTACTCGTTTAATAGTATAATATTATGAACGTGTAAGTTTGTTTGTTTCGTTATTTTGATGTTTGTTACTCAATCACGCAAAATGACTAAACGGAGATGTATTTATTTAAATATAATGTATTTTTGAAGCATTATACGTGTAGGTATATTTAATATCTTAGTTTAAGACTCCACATATTAATATTTTTCTCTTCTTGTTTGAGAACAAAATGAATGAATGAAAAGAAAAGTGATGTAGACAACAGCGTGCTCACACGCTGTTGTCTACGTCACTTTTCTTTTCACCTTTCGCAGGTCTGCTGAAATAAATTTCTCCAAAAATAAGCAGTTCCTTTATAATATATACTAAAATTATAAAGAGGAAAGCTTTGATTGTTTGTTTGCATTGAATAGGCTCCGAAACTACTGAACCGATTCGAAAAATTCTTTCACTGTTGGGAAGCTACACTATCCCCGGGTGACATAGGCTATATTTTATTCACGTATTCCCACGGGAACGGGAACTACACAGGTCAAACCGCGGAGCGCTGCTATCAAATTATAATTACATCTATATTATTTATAAATAATAAAAGAATACTTTTTATTTCGGTAGTACGATCCCGTGAAAAAATTTCCGACTTCCACTCGGGCTTAACCAGGGGCAAAAGCTAGTTCATTAATAATTTGTACCTCATTATTCGCGTCGCGTCTGGCTGGGGGAGCCTTAACTTGTTAATGCTGATTTTCAGCGCTTATTGCATTTTGAATTGAAAGAAAGAAAGAAAAAACGCTTTGCACTTATCAATTAATTTCATTAGCTTTTAAAATCCCTTATATTTTAGTACCAGAAGTTTTAGGAAAGATGTAGGTATTATGGCTCAAAAACCCAGCCAAGTTAGTATTTTGGCAAAAACCCTACAAAATAAAAAGTATCTATCTACTCAGAAAAACATCTTCCCCAATTTCGCGGTGGAATGAAAAACAGCGTGATGTTAATAATTTTGATGCACCACAGACGACCCTCGAAATTGTCACCTAAACCGTATAACGTAATCATGTACCTAGCCGAGGACGCCCAAATTGAATTAGACCCGATTAGCTCACGAAATAATTTGCGAAATTTACGGCCGGTTCCTTTTGTTACACGCTGTATTTAAATTACTCATAACTTTGTACATTGTGTTTTTGTTTAGGATAGATTATCTGTGACGACATTTGTTTTTTTTTTACAATTTTTCCAGGTTTCCAATAAACTATCTGTGTGCCATAATTAATCCAGTTTTTGCGTGAGTAACAAACATTCAAATATCTAAACATACCATCTTTCACATTTATAATATTATAACAAGATAGCTGGAGCATTATTGAACTGTATCAAAGAAAGAAAGAAAAATCGTTTATTTGCGGTAAACATGACGCAAAAAAGGACAGGAACACAAAAAAAAATAAGAAAAGGTTGAGGGAAACATGCGTTACATCCACGCAAAACGGCTATCGCTCAGCATTATGCTGCGACCCTATGCAAGACAGAATTCGTTATTAGCTCGGTCTGTTTGTTAGTCGTTGAGCTCCCCGAGCTCTGAGTTGAGCTTCACGATTACTGACAAACGCTTGCACTGACTGGACTGGTCCACCCAAATCTGTGTGGTTCTTTCTTCAAAAGTATCTACATTTCGGGCACTACATTATCTCTCTATCTGGACTGTAAAAGAGAGTTTGGCCCTTGAGTTTCTTATGCCATTTCTTCTCAGGGGTCGACAGACAGGAAATGTCGACTACATCTAGCTTATTTTTTTAATAAAATGACGTGTAAAAGTGATTACGCTATCCTATTTATAGAACAAATGTCATACTTCATTGGATTTAAAACTGTTTTAATGAGGTATTCAGTATCTATGTATGGTCTCGATTGCAGATCTTAATGTCGCTTGAGTGGATTGTTGAATAGTACTTATAAGTAAACGCATGGTGACACTGCAATTAATGCTCGGTTCTTATAAACAAAAACGAGTCGTGTTGCTTACCAATGGTAGTATTTTTTATAGCCAAACTGGGCATATAAATAGACTTGTAAGCTAATTTTACCTGTGATAGCTACTTCTATATGAGAATGTCTGCTACTATGCAAAGCCATAAGGTCTTTACTTCAATAATGGTGAAGATGCAAGAGTCTTAATTTTGACAAATAACGGTCCGTAAATCATAGGAATCGGCCATTAGTGCTTCTGATCACTTTACAAGATAGTCAACCGTTAATTGATCATACCATAAATTCGATTCTATTTGCTCCGCTACCGATGCTGACAGTTGACAGCGCTTTATTTAGCGCTAAGATTTATATTTCAGAAGTTGTTTTATCTTCAGCAGTAAATATAAACGTTATATACAAAAACATTGAGTTATTTAGATACAATAATAATGACATTTTATTACGTAGGTACAACCGCGGACAAAACCGATGGAACAATTTTCACCCTTATGCCTTTAGCAATAAGGTTGAATCGTGGTCGGCCACCAGTGTCCGCGTTGGTATGCACTGGCTGGCACGTTGCTGCCGCTGAAAAAATATTAATTGTATTATGCCCATAACCCTTGCACAAGTGCTAGAAATAAGTTGACAAAATTTGATCTGATTAACGATATGACTGCGTAGAAAATACCAATAAACAAACATTAATTTTTATATATTAGATTTTGTGACTGCCTTTTTGGTCTAAACTGGGTTCTATTCCCAGGTCGGGCAAAGTGTCATTGGGTTTTCTATCAGAATTTCTCATTAGCAGCCCGAAGTCTGAATTTGTGTCTGATTGATGACATTAGGCTCGCCCCTATTCCATGGGACTTAAGCGGAACTGGCGAAATATAGGTGTACAATAGGTACCACCTCTGCCCAACCCTGCGGGGAAACAAGGCGTGTTGTTATGTTATGTAGATTTCGTAAAAGATTAAAAATAAAAGATATCAAAAATATTTAGAGTACCCCAACAGTTTCGATCTGATAGGTAGTTCAAATCTGGCAGCCAAATCAAAAATAATTTTACAGTTTACCTCATAGTGAAATGCATGAAATTTTCACGAAAATCGATTAACATTTTATGCTCTATTCGATCATTTTCAGTAGCTAGAATTACTCTAATTGGATGAGCGTTAAAATCTCACAACCAAGGCGCTATTATTTTCCGACAGTCCATTCTATGAATTGGTTTCCAATTAAAATGTCTAGCTTTATTTGATCGGTTTTTAGCACTGTAACAAGCTTATTGATTCTCAGAATACTTAAACAATACAATTATGGGTATAATTGAAGAGCAAATCTTCTTAAAGCTCTTTGATTTTTTATGTAATTAATAAAGGTTTGAGTCACCTCTAAATCTGGCAAGCAACAAGCTTCGTCTTTTTTATCTGTTTGTTCACTAACCTGAATTGAACTGATGTAAAAACTTAGTCCATTTATCGATATCCTACTCGTCTAGCACAAAAACTGTAACAGTATCAAAGAAGATGATTTTACAATGTCTTAGACATTGATAAATGTCTGTAATGACGTCACTGGTACAGTCGCCTAGTAAAGTGAAGCTACAAACCCAAACAATCACACGATAGTTCAAAACATTGATGTTTACATGTCCTTCTGACCACATGTCTAAGCTAGTCGGTCCATCTGCAAGGCTCTAGTGTCGACAGCTTAATGACCAAGCGGGTCTGGTTGTAATTAAGTCTAGTTTTCTCATCCGCAATCTGTTTACTACAAGCGGGCGCGACAATGTCGAAACGTTTATAGGTTATGTTGTACCATTCGCGTTATTTAATTACGTAAGGAATGTTTATTTCAATAATGACTATTTTTCATACATCACACAACATGGATTTCTATGCACGTCAATAAAACAAAATATGCAGTGGAAAAAGAAAATAATATGTTCACATGACACACCAAAAATGCCAATTTAAAGAAGGTTACTCTTTTCACACACTCAACGATCGCTTGCAGAAATATTAGCCGTTAAATGACGCTCATTTGTCGACTTTTAATGTGCCAGATCCGGATGCTTTTGCTCCACAACGACATTAATCTGATTATCTATGTTTATTCTACGCAGCTTATGGGGCAGGGCCGACCGCGAAATCCGGAAAGGGGTAACCGACGTGTCGCATAAACAGGTGAAAAAATGTTTTTATCGCAATTATCTGCTTTATGTCCAACACAGATAATGTTGAATTTTGTTTTGATCTATTCACAATGTCATTAATTTCTTTTTGTTAAAGAATACTATTGAAATTATGTGTCAATGGATTCTTAAAAGTATCTATTCCATAATTGATTTGAGCAATGCTTTTTGTAATCAACTGTACCTACAATGTTTGACAGATGTTGATAGTAGCTTGTTCTACTACCAGAAAATTAACCAGCGATAACAGAAATTAATTGTGTCAATTTTAATGATGTCAAGTATTTTAATGAGGTCAAATATTTTAATTGAAATCTTTCGCTATGTGATAGTGACTGTAAATTGTTAGTTGATTTTTGGTGTATACTTGCTCAATTACATCATCTAATTCCCTGTGAAAGAAAATGTGTTTTATTTTGTCTCATCAAAAGTTCACAATTGCTTACCTCAATCTGTTCTCATTATCCAAATGCTTGATGAAGCTTTCAGAAGCAGTATGATGGTCAACAATGGTAGCGTTGTGCTGTTGGAAGCTATGAAGAACGGCAACGTTGCATTCCACAACGGACTTGTCCTTCCAAAGATTGACAGGAGTCCTTGTATCCAGGCCCATTTTCTGAGCTACTCTCTGTGGGAATAAAAATTTGATAAGCATCATTTCCAAAATGAACATTAAAAAAACTTTGAAGGTAAACATAAGCTAATGGCTCGACAATTTCAGCTGCATTTCATCAAAAACATGCTCGGAATAGTTACACATTTCAATTAATTTCAGGCATCCATTTGGAAATGACAAATGATATAACCGACTGCCATATCAAAGCATTTATGACCCTCTAATTTGAGCGTACGACCATAATTCCTAGGGCAAAACATTACGAGATCGACTGACCGGTAATTAGTCGTCAATCATCCGACCAACGTTTCAACCACAGTCCACATACGACTGGCAATGTTCGCGGTTTGTAATTTTAAAGGTGGGTTTAGATCATCCGAACGAATTTCATGCTTTTGTATCCCCACTCTATCAAAACCACTTTGTGTAAAAAAAACAGAGCATTTTTTGTTGCTCTAACTTTAATCGTTTAAGCAATGTTTTATGAATGCTCGCTTGGTGTGAACGGCGAACAAGCATCTCTAGAGCGTTATTTCATGTTCAATCGCGTTCACTACTCAGAACGAGAGGAGTGGTGGCCTAGTGGCTGCGACCTATCGTAGTTCAAACCGGTCGTAGCTTCGGACCCAGAAGTGCGTTTTACTTTGTGTAACTTATTTCATTACCACCACTGCCACAGATGAATCTGTGCCACAGCTCTCAAAACAGTGACGTCAGCAACATGTGACATCTACCAACACGCAATGGGCTCGTGTGGTGGATTACGAACCCTCCCAGAGGGACAGTATCTCAGCAGTGGGAATATTTTATGCTGAAATTATGCTAAGAACAGTCTCTTCGGTCTTTTTCAAATTTCGTGTTCCAGCAACCTTAATCAAATAAATATCTGCACGAATAATTCTAGATCTATTATATGGTTCTCGTGCAGTGTAAATGGAGATAGAATAATATTGGTGTTCACCTTCACTGTGGATTATGGCCTGCTCCCTCTCATAAAGAGGAGACCTTTGTCGCAGCAATGAGAACATTAAACGTTGATTATGCTGCGCCATTTCTTTCTCAAGAAAATAATGCTCTTACGCTCTAATTCTATGTTTGTTTGGTCTAAACTCACCTTAAAACAATCGCTCAACATTGTGAAATCTCGTGTACAATTGTTTTACAGTATGATTCATTACGATACTGATATTGTTATAGTTCGGTAGCTGGTTAATAAGTTAATTTTAGATTGATTAGCATCTATATGTTTCGTGGAAATTGTTATGGAATGTTTGGCTGTCATGACGGAATTGTTATGACGTACGGGGAATCCCACATGTTTTCTATTGCGTTAACAATTTTTAGACATGAGTTATGTAGGTCTATTAATGCTTACTTTAAACATGAATCGTCGTGTTTGTAAGCCGGTAAAAGTTCACCAACTAATAAACAATGTTCCAGGCCATCCTGCACTCAACTCTAGTAGCAAGTCAGTCCCTCGAGTTGGAACTGCTTCCGGGATTTGTACTCAAAAGGAAGTTTTGAAAAATCTAGTATATTTTCTTAGTATTTCACTCTAGTTAATGTACAGTCTCTAAAAATAATATGTAACCGGGGTCAACGGATTTAGTTGATGTATAACAAGAAACCGATGAATGAAATGTTTGTTTTCAATTTATTTTATTTTATTCATAATATCTATCAGTTTCATACAAAACTTCAATTACTCGTATATCCGACGACCCTGGTTACTTATCTTTTTTGGCGACCGTACTTACTTTTACTGTGTAATTACGGAAGTAAATAAGTTATAGCCACTAGGAATTAAGAAAAAGGCGTAATTTTTTAAGTTTGTTTACCTTGACAGAATTGACAACCTCAAAATCGCGACCGAGAGTGACTGTAGAAGGTATTTAGAAAGCGGAAATTGCAGTGTTGTCAGTTTGAAACAGGCTTATGTAGCAGTGGAGTTAATTGAGGAAGCATAGTCATACAACTATCATAATCAGCCTATTTTCCCACTGCTGGGACACAGGCCTCCTCTAAGTGAGAAGGAGTGGGCCGTAATCCACCACGCAGGCCTAGTGCGGTTTTGTAGATGCCACCTGTCTTCGAATTTTCGGCCCTCGGACATGCAGGTTTTGACACAAAGTTTTCCATCACCGTTTTGAGAGCAGTGGTAATTTACACAAAGTTAAGCGCCTGTCAGGAATCCGCTGGATGCGGGAAGCACAGAACCGGTCAAAGTGGTAGAGCGTGGGTTAGGCCTTTGTCCAGCAGTGGACGTCTTTCTGCTGAAATGGTGGTGATGATGATGACGACCAACAACTCGTACGTCGCAGGCGTTACACTGGGCCACCACTGCTCAAGAAGCATAGTATTAAAGGGAAATTTAATCTTACCTCCAGCATGTTAAGCCTGTTAGTATCGCAGAAGTTCCTGCATCCGATCTCGGTGCTCATGTACCATCCGTTGAAGGCGTTGGCGGTGAACTCGATGCCGCCGCAGTCGAAGCGCATATTGGCCACGGCTGGTAAGGCATACCAGCGGAGGTTCAGCTCTTCAAACCATTCATACCTGTGGGAGGGTTATTAGATTAGAAATTGCATACAGTCTAGCTAGTGCCTGGCATGCGTTGCAATGTCATTTTCTTTTTTTTTGGTATATTAAGAGCCTTCTCCGGCGCTAGCACAATAACTTACTAAAGTGTTTCCCAATAAGACAAGCCAATTGGAAGTAAAACCAGTAACAGTCATACTAAAAACTTTTCCAAAAAAAAAACCGACTTCCGGAAAAACACTACAAAGTGAAAAAATACTTTAATTTTGGAAGTCAGTGACTTTGGTTAAGTATTTTAATTTTTTTGCCAACGCCTTGCGAAATTAAAGTTATTTTTCACTTTGTAGTGTTTTTCCGGAAGTGAGTTTTTTTTGTTGGAAAAAGTTATAATTTTTCACTTTTTAGTTATAATAACTCGAAATTCATCATCTTTGGAGTCAAAACAATGCATATTAATGCGATAGCAACAATCGCGGTTGATTTGCTGTCATTTTTTTAAGTTCCGTTGTCCGTCTGCAAAACGCATCATCAGATCTATATGAAATTTAAATGGGACCATTTCGATATAAATCCTTTGCGAACAAAAAAAGAATTTTGCAAATCCGTCTATATATGACGGAGTTATGCCCGGGCATACATAAAAAAGAAGGTTGTACCTTCCTTCATCAGCTCAGCGTCATGAGATGATGATGACCATACCCAAATATCTCAATAGCTTTAGAAAATATATGAAAAACATTGTTAATAGGGTTGCCCTCGATTTCCCTGGGATTCCATCATCAGATGCTGACTTGGTGCCCATGGAACTACCTCAGGAGTACTATACTCTTTTAAATAAAAAAAGAATTTTGAGAATCGGTCCACAAATGAAGCAGAAATCGGTGTACATACATAAAAAAAATACCTACAGTCAAACATAGAATCTCCTCCTTTTTTGAAGTCGGTTAAAATACAGGTAAGATTAAAGATCAACGCATTTCTCCTCATCGCTGCCAATAGGCAGTATGCCCAAACGATTGACAACTATTGTAATTTTTACAAAGGTCAAGAAGCAAGAGTCGGATTAGAAGAATTAGTTACAGTAAGTACATCATCAGGCAGTTAGCTGTTGTTTTAAAGACAAGACAAGATAGCACATTCCCGTGGGATTATTTGCCGCGGGCAGCAGCTATTTTTGACTTTAATTACTACAAGTTACAAGTCTACGATTCAATTTTTGATTGGATTTGGGTTCCGAAGTAACAAGAAGGCCAATTCTCGTAATTAAAAACGTTCAAAATCTAGTCGCAGTGTCATCTCGGCGACAAGAAAATGTCAAAAACTGGTCAAACATGTATAGAAACTTGAAAGATTTTTGACAGATTGAGACTGAGATCAGACTGTGAACGTTCTTAAAATTACGAGTATTGCCCCTCAGATGTGTCTGAATCTTAACATTTTATTTTATACTGTGATTGTGTCCTGACCTTCGCCACCCACTCGATGTTGCCGATACCCCAAAATTTTCGACAGATTTTTGGCTTGTACCTATATATTTTTTTTTTAATAAGTAGTTTTAATAATAAGTCACATGAAGACATACTTTATAGAGCAATTTTACGTGTGATTATTTTTTTCAAGTCATCCGCGTCATCCACCTACGAGTTTAAAACGATCCATCATTTTCCGTGAGCTAATTACGCAGGTTTACACAGGTTTCTCAGAATTCGACTGAAAATGATTTCATTTCATGTCGATATTTTTCCTAGAACCGCTATGTGGGAAGGGAAAATTTTGAACACTGGAAAATTTATGAAGGTCTACCTATCACTGCAATATGATCATCATCATCATCATTTCAGCCGAGGACGTCCACTGCTGGACATAGGCCTCCCCCAAGCTCCGCCACTTCGACCGGTTCTGTGCTTCCCGCATCCAGCGGACTCCTGCGGCCCTCACAAGGTCATCAGTCCACCTTGTGGGAGGCCTTCCAACTTTACGTCTTACTGCAATATGATGTTTAAACCTAACTAGTATTAGGTATAAATTCGGAGGTAAGTGTTTTGTTTCGCTTCCAAGCTAAAACGGCTAACCGGATTTGGATAAAATTTGGCACACAGTTAGAGCATGACTTGGATAAGGGCTTAAATAGGTTATATTTCATCCTGGATTGCAGATAAAGTCCGGGCAACAACTAGTATTTTATAAACTCATGCCTTATTCGTACACGTCATATAGAAATTCACCTGCATTGTTCCTCCGAAATAAACAAAGAGTAGAAATGCACTTTGTTTTCTAATAAATCCGTTGTCAGTAAAAGCTCGAAGCAAAACTTTTAAATGTACAAACGTGAAAGTACTAATGGTTCTGTATCGTGCTTAGTCTTAGGATTATTGTAGCATTAGAAGCTTAATGACCCATATTCTTTAATTAACTTCAAGTGGAAACTGAAGAGCAGTGGGGGCCTAGTGGTATCGCCGACTTATGAGTAGAGTCATGAGATCGAACCCAGACACTTTACTTTGTGT
Source organism: Antitype chi (assembly GCA_947359405.1). Lineage (NCBI taxonomy): Eukaryota > Metazoa > Arthropoda > Insecta > Lepidoptera > Noctuidae > Antitype > Antitype chi. Next base: position 17,678,747 of record OX375812.1, read on the forward strand.
ATTTAATTTCTTCACCACTGCTCTCAGAACGGTGAAGGAAAACATCGTGTCGAAACCAGGATGTCCTAGAACTAAGAAATTCGAGAGAAAGTTGACATCTACCAACCCGCATTGAGCCCGCATGGTGGATTATGGCCCGCTCTCTCTCACAGAGACGAAGCCTATGTCTGTGTCTAACTGGGAACATTACCTATAGACTGCTACCTATTATGCTGAGGGAAGTAAGAAGTAGGTATATAAACTTAGACAATAATTTCCGAACACTAAAACGCATGTCAAAAAGTAATTCTCCAATACAAGGTAAAGTTTACTAAAAGAAAAACATTTAATGGCCGTAAAAATCACACCTAATAGCGAATATTAAAATAAAAGAAAATGAAATGACCCGAGGAATTACCGGACTCCATCACAACTTATCACACCTCTTTACGATACATTAAAGCCCGTTAACATTATCAATAGCAATACATTATTGAATAGGCCAAAGTTATGATCAATAAACGAAGATTGGAGATCACTGGACCACAATTTTACGATAGCAATCTGGACCGAATGTTTGCAGGACCACTTCTCGACATTATATGCATTCCCAGACCTTTTTATGCTGGCATAAATTCCTGATGGAAAATAAGAAAGACGTGCGTTGCCGTGTAATACATAGTTTTCGTCGTAAATCTGGGACCTTTCCGAAGAAACCATTTTTTGCTGCTAAAGAACAATGGTTAGATTTATAGTTGGGAGTTTGTTGGTTCTTTGCTGTTTCGTCTGTGGAAATATAGTAAGCAGAAGTTTCATTTTCTTTGCATTTCCGCCATATATTTCATGTTCGCATTTTTGCATACACAAGAAATAATTTTCTGTTTCAAAATGGTATATATAAAATGAGCCTACATCGTTGGTCTTCAGAATAATAAACATAAAATGCATCAGTAAATTATGAACCAAAAACAGACTTACTGTGGGAAATGGGTCACTTAACGTTCAGAGCAACGTGCTAACAAAATCTCAAAATACATGTTACAACTGTTCATGAAAAGAGGCTTTTAAAACGGTTTATTTAGTCATCGTTATATATTATCAAACAAACCATTTGTATTCCCTTCGGATTTTTGTTCTCAACTATTCCCCAACAGGGTCCATTAGAAAAGCGATGTATCACAGAAATAGTGTAGGGAAATATATAGCCATAGTATAGTAGGTTCAAAGACGAAATTGTTTCAATGTATTTTCCTGATCCCATTTAAGTTTTACAAACTAGTCCTTAGGCTAAAAGCTGTGTAAATTTAAATACGTCTATTGTTACTCAAAAGTATTTACATTATTGTAAAGAGGGGATCGGAGGAAATTTTGAACTTCGTTGTGTCAAACTTGGGAATGTGGTACAAATGAATCTTTCGTGCTTAATTCTTAGAGGCAGTCTTTACTTTGCAGAATAATGTACGCTTTCATAAATGTTAGGTACCTTCAAATATTTATAGCATAGAAATTGCGATATAAATAAAAATAAAGTGTTAAGTAAGAATGAAAAATTTCACGAGGAAAATTCGCACTTTCGGTTAGCTTGGCAAGACAGCTGTCTTTTGTACTGAGTGTCGAGAATGTACTTCCCGCCTCATTGAGAGAAATATTTATACTATATTTGTTCCGTGTCTCGATGTGTGTGCACATGTTTTGAGTATGCTAAAGAACCCCAAGTTGGGAATTTTAATGCGACGCAATGAGTATGAAACGTTAACTGGTTAACTCAGCAAATAAATGATGCGAAAACTTGTAAGTACGTTCAAATTACGCGTGAAGTCGAATAAAAACCTGTCATGTTTATAATTATTACAAAAAATACGTGATTTTTTGGAAGTTATTTACGTAAAAGTACCTCATATTGCCGTGAAGCCTCAGCTGCGAACGGACCCATTTCTTCCTTAGGGTATTGTAAGAAGGGACTAAGGGTTTCTTATAAGGAAGGGCAACCGTACAGATGTGTTAATAACATCTCAAGTACTTGAAAAGCGTTTTCCGAATGTAAGAACTTTGGCTTTATTCCCTGGAAACGTTACATTTACGTAATTATTTGGTGGGAAGGAAGTATAATTTTCTGAAGAACTACAAGCGATGAAAAAGACAAAACTATTTCTGCAGAGGATTTTAACAGAGTTAGAGATTTTTACCTTCAAGATTTTTAATTATAATTATAGGGAAAAATATTTGTATTTTTGCTCATCTAGTGGAAAGTTAACCATGAACACCTGCAATACTATGGGAATTTCCTGAACGTTGCCAGCCAGCATGCCATCATGGTCATGGCCCGAATGGTCTCATGTACGTAAGTACTCACAATGTCGAAAAGCAGATTGTACACGCGCATAGTTGTATCTATGGTTTAGCTATCTGACACATGGCGGCCGGCCGGCAATTTGAAACAAGCTATGGACAAGAGCGCGTGTCAAAGAAAAACGTCAACGTTGCTCTTGAAAGCTATATTTTTATTATTAGAATTTTAATAAACTAATTTGTGGAGTTTTTGAGTCTTTTTGAATTCATCTCCCAAGACAGATAAAGACAAATACGAAACTACATTATAAAGGTAAGTGGCATTTCCTTGGAGAAACTCTTTCACAAAACTCTGATACTGCTAAAATATAAAACCTACGGAGATACTCGGAATTGACTTTGCATTGTACCGAAACTCGCTCTAAACAACAATTTTATAAGAATTCATTGACAAGCAAAGTACAGCATGCATGAGAAAGTTTTTTTCTTTGAGGGATCATTATCATAATCGCGAAAATATATAATCAGTCGTCCTATCCTTCGCCGAGCCTACAGCGTCCTGTGTGTCCAATTTAATAATGCTTTCAGGATGCTGTTGGGACTGTCATGGCGTTGTAACGCTTCGGGAAAGGTCTCCCCGCGAGACCCGCACAGATGGTTTCCATGCCGTCATGCGAAAGAAAGCGGCCTACATACTACAGCGCTGGCATGGTGGTGACAACAGCATTCTGAAAATTATTTCTGCCATAATGCTATAATTATTTTGTGAAAACGAACCATGTTAACTTATTTAGCACTATTTTTACTAACACCAAAATACTGACAACAATATGGACCTCAGTATGAAATAAAGTTTTTATTATGTTTAATTTAAACATTTTGGTCAAGTAGGTATTGAAGTTTTGTATGAGACGACTGATAATTTTTTCGCGACTACGATGTTTTGACCTAATTTTTTACATAATTATGGGAAAAATAATATCGTTAAAAAAAAACTTGATTAAAAATCTAATTATATAATCGTAACCAAAAGATTTTAACGCAATCGAAAACCCCAAAACATTGGTGTTATAGAGATAATAAGAAACCAACGACACCCACATCTATTAAAACAAGGTAACTACTTTCCAACACTTGATGTCAAAAACCTGTGTTTTTTAACAGCGTAGTCAAACCAGTAATTCCTGATAAATTATAATTACGAGTTCCGCAAATGTCAAGACCATTTAAAATAATAAAATTGATGAAATTATTGTGATTGGTTCTCGATAAAAACACAATAACCTAACAATTAATTCCGAATTTTACAATAACTTTGTGAACTAATAATTTTTTAAGTTTCTTATTGTCATAGGACACCCAGTTGGTACCAAGTTCTTTTCGCTGTACCTATATTATGTATTGAATAACAGGCACAATGATTTCTATTTATTTAAATTAAAAACGTTAGAGAGTAACTAAATGAAAAATATGTATACATAGACATGGGCTTATTAAACACAACACACATACTATAACAAAAGTGTCGTGACGAATGTTTAACTTTTCCCGACTCTCATTCGCTAACTGTGCAGAGTATAAAGGCTTCTTCAGAGGAAATTGAATTGTTCTACGAGAGCGCGTCGCGCCTGTTTGCGAGGAGCCTTATGATAAGGTACCTACTTCGTTCAAATATTTTACCGTTGCCAACTACACGTGACTTTGTTTTGATGTCTATTTATTTCCATGTAATAGTTTATGGACGATATTGTCCACTAATTTAGCTACCTTAACCATAGAAACTTTACTGGTTTATCCTCAAAATGACGACCTCACTTTTGTTTCTTTTGATAAAATATCGTTTAACATATTTATTATCACGTGCAATATGTCAAAGGCAAGCTTCAGTGAATTTTAATATCACATTTCTGTCCATGAAATTAATAAAGTGACAGGTGATTCCGGGTGTTTAAAATTTTATTTAAATCCTCAATGGACGCGTAGATTTTGCTGGCAAAGTTTAATTTTTTAACATTTTCTTTTAAAGTTTTAAACGATATTTAATTACCAGTGACGTTCTTTGGTCCCTAGCATTGACATAATAGACAATAAACAAAATTTTAACTGTCTGTTAAAAGCTTAAAACTTTTGGCTACTTTGTAGGTATGTGTGTATTTTATGTTTTTATTTTACTTTTGGAATGTGCGTTTGGTTGTGCAGAATAAACAATTTTTATTTCTTTTCTTTCTTTCTTTTATTGGTTTTCATTTATCCATTTACCAAAAACAATTTAATATTTATACTTACCTACACAAAACTAATATTTCTAAAAGCAAAACTAAAACTACGCACTAATAGCCAACTTACGTGGGGTGAGTCATATTTATCTCCATGACAAGTTCCCTGGGGATGTCGAAGTAGTCCGGGTCCTTTCCATTAGCAGACAGGACAAGGGGCAAGATGTCCCACGCCGTCTTCGGGGGCTTCCATCCCAACTTGAGACAAAGCTGCAACAATATTTATTGGGCCAACTTGTAAATCGCTTATGTTCGAATCAGACAGTCAATTAGAAAGTACCAAGTGGGATTGTGATTCATAAAGATTGCAAATTTAGTTTTATTGGGCCAGGAAGTTCAATTGGAACTTGTTGGTTTTAAGCGTGTGAAGTGATTTCCAAATTGTTCCAAGTAGACCCCCTGGATTCCACGGGAGACTCGAAGGAGGTCTACGTTTGCGTGACAAAAAAGAATTGATGATTTTTGACAGGCTGTATTTCGATGAAAAATGGCCGAATCTTAAAGCTTCAAAATGATTTTTTAAAGTCTCAGACTATAAAAAATCATTTTGAAGCCTTAAGATTCTAATTTTTAGATTTTTCGCCTAATTTTTTTTAGTAGCTACGGTTGTCATGCAGGCCTAAGAGATATTTTTCTTGCATTTTGTTCGGTCCACGGCCTTGAAAAAAATATTTTGACGACTTTTAATAATATGGTAGAAATGTAGCAGCAAGGGTCCAACCGAAACGAGTAACATTTTGAAAGTGGTCTACGAGAAAATAAAGTTTGCGAACCTCTGGTTTAAAGTGTTAGAATTGCACGTACCTATCGATAAAGTACAATCCTCGCTCCAGGACAAAGACCTCTCTTTGTAAAAAGATGATATTATAAGTATTCATTGCCACACTTGCTCATTGCGCATAGGTGCTAACAGACCATTGAATCATACTTACGATGTTTTCTTCGCCATTCATTCTTCATTATGGGCAAGTCCCTAATTAGTACCTAGGTAAAGGTCAAGGAAAACAAATTGACTACCAACTTAAATTATCCGTAAGCATATTTAAATCACAACTGTTAAGGCTCCCGCAGACAATTTTCATGAAGTTTTTATAGAAATTGTTCTACGAGGTTTTAACCGTAAATTCAAGGCTTTATGTTGACGTAGATTGTCAATACAACAACAGTACCTAGGTACTTGTTATTTTTACATTTCTAATTCAACAACTCTGTACAAAAGACATTTGTGACATAACAAACGCGATTACATGACCCAAATATGCCATACAATTGTGATATCCTAAACAAATAACCATAGTTATGCAAGACTGTTTTATTCACGTAATCAGTCATTCTAAAATAAACAGGGCCTAACTAAATTCAACACTAAACAATGGTTATGTAAACAATGATGTGTGTTATACAGGGTGATTGGAAGATGGGTGCAAAGCTTTAAGGCGAAGATAGTACAGACAATTTAGAACCATTTAAGCCATGGTTGTCTTAGACGAAGTCTTACCATCTTTTTTTTTTTAATAAGGTTTAAAAGACGTATTGTACAATTTTTTTATTTTTTCTGAGCTTTAAATGTCTGTAAAAAAAATGTCTAATGACACAGAAGCCTAAAACATGTTTTGCTTGATTGCTTATACATTACTTTAATTAAATAAATAGAAAATGAATTCATTTATCATTCAATTTGGCCATAATTATGCAGTTTACATTAAATTTTGAGAATTTCCGAAAAAAAAACTTAAAAATTTGGTTAAAAATATTTGGTAAGACTTCGTCTAAGACAACCATGGCTTAAATGGTTCTAAATTGTCTGTACTATCTTCGCCTTAAAACTTTGCACCCATCTTCCAATCACCCTGTATATTTAGTTTTTGTATTGTTTGTATGTATCAGGTGCATGGGAGCGCGATATGTCAGCTATTGGATGATTTATTTGTTGCGGATGCAAAAACTGAATGTTTTTCAATGACCATCAATCGTGAGATACGATCTAGTTTAAAAGTTTTATTGTGGATAGAGAGGCGGTGGAATATGGGATCGGTTTGGAGTTATTCGAGTGTACAGTAAATAGGTTTTCATTCTGAAACTTTAGTGGGTCCTACTAATATTATAAATGTGAAAGTTTGTATGTTTGGATGTTTGTTACTCAATCACGCAGGATTGGGGTGAAATTTGGCACTAATAGATGCATATCATTGGCTGCTAATAGTGCTTCGTCTCTCCGTCTGGTTTTACTGAACGTAATATCTTAACTCTGTTTTTTTTTAATTTGCTAGACCAAAATGACAGCTGTTACTTAAATGTTGAAATTTTTGCTGCTGCTGCTGTTACTTAAATGTTGAAAGTTGCTGTTAAATGTCATGACAACATGACATTTAAGCTATAGCTAGCAATGACAAAAAAGGTCGATCGCAGCTGTCATTTTAGTCTAGCAAATAAAAAATCTGAGTTCTTAATATCATACCATATTAGGCACTATTCGCAGTCAGAGTAGGTTTGGTATACACATGCTACCTACTTTCGAGCAAATACTACTTAGTAACATTCGACTGCATGTGTATACGAAAAGAGCATGCGTATTTATGAGGCACAGAGAGCATGCTACTAATGCGCATACATATAGATACATGATAACAAGCATGTTTGTGTGTATTATTAGTAGTATAATTATGTGTATACGAAAAGAGCATGCGTATTTATGAGGCACAGAGAGCATGCTACTAATGCGCATACGTATAGATACATGATAACAAGCATGTTTGTGTGTATTATTAGTAGGATAATTATGTGTATACGAAAAGAGCATGAGTATTTTACAAGCATAGAGAGCATGCTACTAATGAGCATACGTTTAGATACATGATAACAAGCATGTTTGTGTGTATTATTAGTAGTATAATTATGTGTATACGAAAAGAGCATGAGTATTTTACAGGCACAGAGAGCATGCTACTAATGCGCATACGTATAGATACATTATAACAAGCATGTTAATTTATATGGAAGCTATACTATAAACCTGGAGTACTCCAGGCTCATAGTATAGCTTCCATTTATATTGTATGTGCTTACGTCAGTAAACTCGCAGTGCATTGGGTCACCCAGTATGGTACCATCTGGCTGTCGGTACCCGGCGTAGCTGATGAGCTGGCTGTTCCATATCCGGTAGTCATGCTGCATATCTGTACGTTGAGGAAACACCGTCATGGCTGACCTGTTGGCCATAATGATTGATCGAGTCAGGAAGGTTTTCGTAAAATTTTTGGTTGAATGTCTCTTTAATATTTATCAATAATTTTATAAATGGTTACTGTCAGTGCATCGTCCCACTTCTGGGTAACTTAAAAGTCTGTCGTGGATGATGTCGTAAATAGCATGTAAGTAATTATCATGCTAGAAAAATGTACTGCAGGCGTTGATTCGGTTGATTACGCTACGGTTGCTCGCGCCGTGGCGTCGTGCCGACATATCTTACCATGTCTTATAAGAATACTTTTTTTTTTTAAACTTGGTGTTTCCTTATTTCCTGTAAACAATTTTTTAATCTTTCAAAAAACTTGTTTACTTAATTAAAACAAAAATATTGTCCTCCAGACCGTATTTCGGCTATTGCGACCTATCTTAACGGAGAGTAGCTTTCGACGCGAGAGATATTGTGATTTTTGTTGTTACAAACATCAGTGTAACCCTGGCTTTTGTTCTAGGAGTTTCTGTATTATCACAAGTCAGATTATACTGCACAAGTAGTTCGCAGATACAGGTGTACTCTCTCTTCCCTCACTCTTACAGTCCGATGAGACGGCACGCAATCTACCACGATCGGAGAGAAAAAACAAAACACTGAAAATCACAAACTCAGCGCAAACTCAAATACCACATTTTACCTTCTTTACCATTGTTTTCTATTTCCTAACAAACAAAGAACAAACCGACACATACATTCCACGGTTAATAACAGAATAATGTAGCACTATTAATAATAAAATGTTCTCACCTAATATTCCCTTTGTTGGTGCTGTATTTGATGTGATTGCACAGCGCTTCGAACATGCCGCTCGTGGTTGTCACTTGCCGACAATCAAAGACCTGTTGCACGAACATATAAGGTTAATTCGTTAAACCAAGCTTACACGGGGCAAATTTTTGGCAATAATTGCTATAATCCGGTAAAGAAACGGTGGTCGTCATGTTATAACGGCGATATAATTATGTAAAGCAATATTAGAGGTCGCGCATTATCCTTAAATTTTGATGCATATTGTGTAAATTGTAAACGGTGATTGACCCAGGAATAAGATGATTTCTTGGTCAAATGTTATATCATATACGCTAACGCTATATCAGATTTATCATTTTGAATTTTTGGAAGTATTAAGCAATTTCAGTTGTCCATGTAAGCACACTCTTAGGCATCTATATACATGAAACACAAAGGAAAGCTTTATTAGAGTTCACTGAATGCCGTTTGAGAATGTTACACAGCATTCACTTTTCACTGTTCACTTTATTTTAAATTGTTTAATATTTTAGTTTTATGCGTTGCTTAGTACAAATTAAGCTTTATTTTTTGTTTGTTTTATGTATAATTTACGATTTAAGTTTCACTCTCACTTTGATCTCAATTTTCATTTAATTTCGTTTTATATAATCGTTTGCAATTACGTACCCATTGTCACCTTAAACTCCAGTGGTAAATAGCACTATGTCTCAAAACTCTGGTCCCCAAGATACAGGCACCGCCTAGTTTGGGGTCCGCCGTAAAGACCAAAACGAAAATCACTAATAGTTACGTACCAACATTAAGTTATGTTAATCATAAGGTAATAATTGTAACATTGGTTCAATAAATTTATTCTTATTCTTATTCATTCCGGGCGGATAAAAGGGGGTTGAAAGTTAAAAGCTTTATTAAAAACTACAGTTAAAAGTTAAGTTTTGTTTTTCTGCTGACGCTTTTGACACCTTTTACCTGTATTTTTAGGTACTTGATGTTTTCAGATTTTTTTTTCTCATATTTTCCTAGATAAATCTTTGAGCGCGGATTTAAGAACCCTAGTTATCGTGTATTAAGGTAAAACAGAATACTATTATCAAAATTGCCTCATATGGTCCAGTGTTAGCAAGTACAACTGCTAACCATGAGGAACTGAGTTCGATTCCCGAGTCGGGCAATGAGTTATTGGTTTGGTGGATTTTTTTTCTGAATTTTCTCAGTCACAGCTCGGAGTCAGGACGATTGATGGCAATGACGAAATGTGGGTATGCTATAGATTCACCTCTGCCTAACTATTTGAGAAATGCAGGCGTGATGATATGTTATTAACTAAAACGGTAATTACATGAACAGAAACAAGATTTATTTGATTAGATACATAAAGATAGCAATCTTACGTAAATTGTTAAGCCCAAACGCGATTTCCCTATAATTTGCATTAAAAAAAAATCAAATTCATTCCACAAATCCATTTCTTAATTCGTCAAGGCTTTAACGAAATTCGTTAAAATCTCATCGGTGTCGAATAAGATACTCGTAGATAAATGTTAGGGAAAGTGGTGAGTGGTAGGCAATCGTCTCATCGCTCAGTGTCGTATTAACAGGTCGAGAGAGCGCGATACTCCGCGGGACTTATTCTGCAATAGAGGATTTTAAAAAAAATAAAAAAATTTAGAAAAAAAAGCAGGGAGGATTTCTCGGGTATCGAAACAAATAGTTTCTGTAGCAGACTTTAAAACGAACACACATCAAGAAGTTTAAAAGCGTAGCTACTATACAACGAGTAACATAATTAACGCAAGACCTCATACACCCCAATTAGAGTATTGAGTTAAAAGCATAATACGATGACCACAACTATTTTTTTAAAAGCTAACTGATATTATTAAGAAAAACGTGTCGTCCCAAGCATTACTTTATGCATTTAAAATTGAGTCTTATTTTTTCGGCATAAGAATTAATTTTCTTTGGCTCAATCAGTAGTAGGTATGGCAAAATATTTAATTTAAAAAAATACTGATATTAAAAGTTACTGAAATCGATTCAGTAGTCAATTAGGAACAAACTACTTTCAGGTCTTGCGTCCATTCTGTTACACCTTGTATAAGTGAACAACCTGCGAAAACCGTTTAGCAAAATAAGATTATGTAATCCCTAAGCGTAATCATTTCTGTCCCATCCAAATAAATTAGGATAAATCAGATTTAAGAATCTCTCTACATAGTAGGTACCTACAGTAGGCCCCGCGTCAGTAGTAATACAACCAGTAAAAGCTGGCCTATTACGGCTCCCGCAGACAGGGGCGACGCGATGGTGCGACGCGATTCTGGTAGATCAATTTCCATTAAGTTTTCATAGAAATTGTCCTACTCTAGAGTCACATCGCGCCTATCTGCGAGAGCATTTATTCTATTGAAACTCCGTACTAAGCTAGGCCAGCTGAAGGTCAGTGTCACCACTGATGAAGGGTGGGCGTTTTGGGGGGACTGTCTTATGTAATTTTGACATTTAAAAAGAGCTGACTCTCAGCCTAGTTTGAATAAATGACTTTTGATTTTGATTTTGATCTGCGGTCTACTGTACCTTACCTAAATATTATACTCGATTTCAATCTTTACAAATAAATAAAATTGAAGTGTCAGACAGGACTTTAACTGGCAGATAGCTGATGTTATAAGGAGAAACCTAGGCTACTTTTTGTCCCGGTAGCACTTGCCGTAAGATGTGTGTAAGTGGGCGAAGTCACAGGCAGCAGCTAGTTCATTGTAAAGTAGCAACTCCAAATCAATTTAAGATAATTTTCATCTTTATTTAGAACTGTCAACACGAAGATTAATTGAGGATTATGACTCAGCATCCCAACGTATTGATAGATTAAAAATAGATTTTACGCATCACTGGATTCCTTCAAATTTACAAACTTTAACCCATCGGCGAAAAATGCTGACGTCATTCATTATGTTAACAATGTTATCCGGAAAAATATGAAGCTGTATTTCTTTTTTCAAAAATATTTTCTTTACCGTGTAAACTCAAATGCATAACAGAGTTATCTAATCTTAAAAGTCTTTTAAATTGCAAATCTTTGCTTTTTATTGAAGAGAAAAACAAATAAGATTTTCAGAATAGTCCCTCAAGACCGAGAGAGTCTATAATCAAATCGTTCGTTCCGATTAACCGAAGCAATCTGTTTAAGCCGCGTAATTACAAAACGTACTCGCGAACATCACAAGGATTTAGCAGTCGGGTCTGGTAATGCCGATTTAAGTCACCCTCATCCTTCGCTAACCGACGGAGTGAATGGAAATGAACGAATGAATTAAAGTCGTTACGACGACGTCTGCTAGAGGTTCTAATTACAAAAATATTATTTAGGTTTTAGATATTTTTGGAAAACTTAAAGTTGTTTCTGTTTTTTTTTTTTTTCAACAATAAATCAGTTCAACTTTAGGGGTTGACATAACATAACCTCACGCATTATTTCCTCGCCGGGTTGGGCAGAGGTGTACTTATGTACACTCACATTTCACCAGTTATGTTCAAGTCCCATGTAATAGGGGTCGAGCCTATTGATATCAACAGGGCACAAATCCAGACACCGGGCTGCATCTGAGAAATCCCAGATAGTCAAATCCAATTATACTTTGCCCAACCTGGGAATCAAACCAAGGACCTCCTGCTCAACAGTAGCGCTTCCGACCACTAGACCAACGAGGCAGTAGTGAGGCGGCGAGCTTTAGAGTTCCTTAAAATAATTTTAGTCAGATAATTTCAAAATTAGAATATTTTATTTCACATAAAGTTGCATGGGCACTTATGAAACGTCAGAAGCTAGGTGCACGGTTCCAATTTGTCGCTTCCTATGGAGAAGAGCCGGCAAGAAACTCCACGGTTACTCTTTTAAAAATAGTTGGCTTTTACGATGTTTTCAAATTACAGTGATAATAGGTATGGGAGGATAGTGCAGGCCTATCAATAAGTATAAGGTACTTAGAGGAATTAATATAATGAATAAAAAATCGTCTACAAATCTACAGTATGTAAGGCCTACAACGTTCTCTCATTCACAATATTTAAAAGAATCTACACCATTAAAATGAACCTTTTTAAACCAAGTAACATGATTTCCATGACAATTACTAATAAATAGTCGATATTAGAATTGATTTATAATGTGAAATAATGACGAAAATATGTCAGACATTGAAAAAAATAAAAACTATAAAAATTAACATTGTATTTGATTGTCGCGACGAAAGGAAACTAAAGTAAATGAAGATGTAACATTACTTGTATTCAGGCATTGTTCAAGACTGGCTTGACTGATATTATTATCTTCTCTAACTTGAAACAAACAGACAATTAATTGTACTCATTCTCAGAGCTCTGTAGGCGTAACAAGTAAACGTCTTAGTCTATTCTATTGAGGAATACAACGAACGAGAATTTTCTATTGGTTGAATTAATTTTATTTTACTCCTCTCAATTGAGAGGACCTGGAATTAATTAAATGAATAGAAACTTCCATTGCTTCAAATGGCTCTATAATCATTGTAACGAATTCTGGAATATTAATTGTGTGAGTATTTTACAGATTCTTGGTATTGTGAACTTTCTAGGTATTAAAACAAATTGTGAAAATCTGAGTAGTTTCAGTGAAATATATTATTATTATTGGCTAACCTGATACCGCAACATGGGCTGAGTTCATTCAAAAATCTCAGAGAAAAAGGCATTTTCAGTTTTTCCCAAATTTTCCATTTTCCGGGCAAATTTTCCAATTTTTCATTCTTATGAAGTGGTAAATTCGGCCCGCTAGCTGTCTAGCTGAGGGGCAATTCTCGTAATTTCAAGAACGTTCACAGTGTGATCTCAGTGTCAATGTGTAAAAAATACCTCGGTTTTTCATAAATTTTTGACATTTGATTGTCGCTGAGATGAGACTGAGACTAGACTGTGAACGTTTTTAATTACGAGAATTTGCCTTCAGTTCTCAAGTGATTCGCATACCAACAAACCGCATTTTGTTTTCATTTATATAGATCAGAATTATGTAAGTATAAAGATTTGAAGGAACAACTAAATTGGCTATCTACTGTACATACCTAGTGAAAGCTTGGTGGAACCTTCACGAGAAACTAGCCGTTAATTGCCTACAGTTTTTTTTTACTCTTACAGTACGAAATGGGAGTTTTCTCATTAGAGTCAGCAAATTCATTTAGTTCCCGTTTTTCTTGCAGGTCGCTAAAGAATAAGCTAGTACCAGTATAATTGATTATTGAGTTCGTCCATTGTTGTACTGAATAAAAATTTGTTGATAGTTTAAAGAACAATGGCCTCGTTGATATTAGAGACGTAGTTTATCCGTTCATACGGCAGATGTTATGTACATACATACATACATAAACTCAAGCCTGTTTCCTATGGTATGCAGAAACCATGCAGAAAGTACAGAACGAATGAATGTTGCTTTTATTGTATATTTTCATGATCATGAGTTTTTATAATCATTCATTAAGAATGTTATTTAATTATAACAGCCTTGTATGGAAGAGTATCTAAACAAAGATTGGTAAAGTGTTTCGATGCTCTCTTTAAAATAGATAAAGGGTTGCATAGATCGACGCACAAACTGTATCCATCAATTTAGCACATGATTCTAGACGCTCAGCGTGGAAATTTTTCGGTTTTCTAAATAAAATCAGCTGTTCCATAGAAAAGTACAATACATGACATCTATGCGCTCAAATTGTATGGAACAGTTGATTATTTTTAAAATAACCGACGTAAAATTTGAAGGCAGTGGGTTCAGAATCAGGTACTGAATCTATGGTAACAGGTTGCGCATTGATGTCCTTGACAAGACAAGGAGGTAAGGAATTTTTTTGAACTTGAGAGGTAATAGATTCTGCCAAATAGATTGTATCACTAACTGAAAAACCGCAGAAAATACTTATTCTACCTAACACTCATAAAGGGAAAAAGTGTTTTTGTAAAAGGACAGTTCAAACAAACGTTATTAGAGTGAAGAATGTAAAAACAATGGACTTCACTAATAAGGTTCTTTTACATTTTCATTATGTAATTTGCTCGCGTAAGAGAAATGTAGCCGTCTAGAAACAGCCAGTCAGCAAGGTCCATTACAGTTTTTTCCCTCGTTAGAAATAACGAACTAAAATTGTTCTAACAACTCTTAATGATAATATTTTATTTTGTAACTTCTTGGGAAACTTGAGAGGCAGCAAAAGAAAAGGTGTGAATTAAACGTAATAATTGTTCAGACCGTGCACCAATTAGGTCGTTCATAAAATAAATAAAATACGAGTTTTCCCTTGCTATTTTTTAATTTCGATATCTCTATAGACTCAAATACCCTACTAAAATACTTTCACATCGAAAAACCATATTTTAAATTAGCTTAACTAATTTGAATAATGATGTCCTAACTGCGTTGGAATAAAGGCGTGAGGCTTATGCAGTAGCAGGCAGGTAGGTAAGCAGAGAGTACAGAACGCCACCTGCAGCTATGGAAAAGTTGGGACATCTCGAATCTTATGTAAGGATAGCTTCGAGATGTCCCAACTCTACCATATAATATTACAGAAGTTGTATTCCATACCTGTAGCTTAGACCACTGTATCCTCCCGATGCATCGACTGGCATTCCGCCAAGCCAGTTTGGCACCAAACACCAGTTCAGTGGTAGTCAGCTGGTAGGTACCAGTCTTCGCCACTTCTTCCTGGACCACCTTCCAGCGAGCTTCATGTGCTGTCGTATTGGCTCTGAAACAGAAAGAATAATGAAGAATTCTGTTTTGAAGACCAGACACGACTTACCTATGGTAATTAAATTTTCTGCCTACAATTTTGAAGAATAAAGTAGTGATATGTAAAAAATTATATAATTATCTGTATAAATATTTAAAAACTACCGGTCTTAAAATAATAATATGTACAAGTTTATAAAAAGAAAATAATCATACGGCATCAAAAAGTTCGTCCGCGTCGTTGTTAACGGAAAAAGCGCCCAAAAGGCTGGAAGCATTGCCACGTCGTTTGGAAATGCTGATTCTTTGGCCAAAATAGTTTATTTTCAAAGTAAATTCGGCTTCGAAGGGCGTTGTTTTTGAGCCAGCTAGTCTAGTTTCACAGTCCAACTTCATGTCCCATATGATCTAACTGAATACTAATACTAAAAATCGTATATTTTACATACATGAAACTCGCGATAAACAAATTCGTGAAAACAACACTAATAATTTTCATTAACATTGTGTACTAAAACGCAGTAAAAGACTTACTCAGAGCCAGAATAGGTGTGTAATGAAGTATAAACTAAACTCGATGCAAGTTATGTTATATGTGCTGAATGTATTATGGTAGCCATTTGTAATGTCCTCGTGTTTTTCTTTTGTGGGTGTATAATAGTGTTTATCGCATGGTATTACTTTGCGTCACCTTAGATACTTCGATCGTGTGTCTATGTCTTCTACGATTTGTTTTATCTCATTATTGCCTTATACTTATTTAAAAGAGACTGTGACCTCTGAGTTTGTTTCGGCCTTTCTTCTCAGAGTAGTCAGATAGGAAACGCCGGCCTCATCTAATTAAAAAAAATAGGTTTGACGTGTAAAAGTGTTTGTACAAACCTACTTACAGAAATAAAATCATTTATCATTTACCGGTCAACTGAGGCATCTTTAATTTTAATAGCAACATTACCCATGACTTAAAAATATCTTGATAACTGAAATCTGTTGCCGCCATTGAATATCGAAATGATACAAAATTAGAAAAATCAGTAATTGAGAACAATAAATAGTAATTGAGAGATAAGTACATTGCTCTTGGGTAAAGCTGCTTATGGAAAGTAAAGGTGATACAGAAGACTAAACAAAAACCTTTTGATGTTTATCTAATTCAAAGGTCGATGATTTGAACGGCCGAAGTAACGAACTTCCTTGTACAAGCCAAGACTCGGGACCCATATCCCTAGCAAGATTATTGTTACTACAAAAAATATAAATGAATACGTTAAGCACGTAGGCTTCTCAATTTTTATTATTTGTTAATAACATACGAAGTAGTATTCTGTAGTAGATATAGTAAAAGATAGCCTTTATTTAAAGCAGAGTATCTATACTCGTATATATATAAATAAAAAGAAAAGTCCTGACTGACTGACTCATCAACGCCCAGGTTAAACCCTTGGACCTAGAAAGCTAAAATTTTGCACGGAGGTTCCCTTTATAATGTAGACAAGTATTAAGGAAGGATTTTTCAAAATTCAACCCCTAAGGGAGTTAAATAGGGGATGAAAGATCCGCGCGGGCGAAGCCACTGGTAAAAGCTAGTTCCATATAAAATTGTAAAACTATACAGCAACAATACAATTTTAGTGTACAAACATTTTCCTAAAGCAATTCTCTTATTAGAATTGTTACAAAACATCACATATTGCGCTGAAACCCAAACAGCTCATGTAATCTCGACTTTCTCTACCCTAATTTTATGGAGCAAATAAAGTCTTAAAGTAATGCTCAAATCCCTTGAAGCAATTTATTGCAAATGTTTGCCCAAGTTTATCAACTAACCAGTCAAGGTCTAGGATAAAATAAACCAACTGGATTTATTCCAAGTCCATTACAAAGAAAATTAAACTAGTCTTTTGTGCTCTGCGCAAAATTTGGATTCGCTCAAGCAAATGCAACTTGAGAATGCATTAATTAATTTTGCACAAATTCTACATTCTTGAACCGACAAGAGTCTTTTTCAAGCAAAAGATATTTTCTAAATTTCTTTTCGTTTGAGAAATGATGAAATTTTCTCCTGTTCAAACTGTATAAAAGAAATAAACGTTGTTAAACGTCAAAACAAGTCCATATGAATGGCTTCCTACTCTCACCGTCATATTACCATAATATTCGTATGGAACAAAAGTTATTTTTTACGATTATACAAGGTTATCATTTTTTTCAGGAGGAAAAGGTTTTCATTTTCAGGCAGCTGTGTTTATTTGATTATGTTAAAGAGATCTTTAAATAACGATAAGTTTTTGTTTATGGTGTCGACGCGCCGCGCGCCGTGCCCATAATGTGTCAATCAAGATAATTTATATCTGTTAAGAAAAAATATAGTTTTTTTTTAATAAACAATTTACCTTCACTTTTCCAGCTGCCGTCGCCTTCAGAATTTAACGAGGCAATAATTAGTAGTGCGTCAACATTAAATAGATGCTATGATGATATTGGAAGGTACCAGGGTACCACAGGAGGGACCAGGGGGGAGGAGGGAGGGGGGGGGGGTTCCAGGGGTCTACTCTCTAAGCACCAAGTCCGTAGTTTCGGCCGAAGTTACGGGCGTTTTCTACTCCGTATCACTTTACGGACATAAGCTTAGTTCTGTTTCGGAACTAAGAATTAATGACAACACGATTTGACAGTTGCCCTACGACCGATGTATTTTAGCCCGTCCGAAAAATTTAATTTGACACTTATTTTGATGGACTTAGGGAGTAGACGTGTTTCGAACTTATTTTATTCAAGCCTACTATTTTACTATATAGTCTCACCAAATTTAAGATACCTCTTCCGATAAATTTCCCCTCTCTTTTAACTTATTCCTATCCTGAACTGCTTATGGCGCTGATGATTTTCATCCCTCACAATAATATAAAATTATGATTTACTTCCACAATCTGTGTTTATGTTGTATATGCGTATTTTTAATATTCTAACAATTTTATTATAAGTACATATGTAATTTTTTTTTTTTTTGTTTCAGTCCTGTACTAACCCTACAAGATCAACATTAAGCCCAACTGTATCATCGAAGATCGTTCTTCATTTTTTTTTTTTTTATAACACTCATGCTTTTCCAATTCCCTTTGCACATTGGCAGAATAGTCGACCTCGGCTTTGCTTGCCATAATAAAAAATAGAATGGAACTATTGATTCCCAGACTCGTTCTTCACTGTGCCATAACTGTCATATTTTTGTACACCTAGCTATCTATGTATTGACAACCAGTCTTATCGACGGGTATCGTGTTTAACAGTAACTAGAGGTCAGATAGCACACGCATCCATGTAAAATACCTAGTCAGGTGCATCTGACTACAGACGGACGGACGGACTGAAGCCGATGCCAACATAGCTGGGAAACGGTTAGGCAGATGATGTAGACCTATTTATAGTTTAGGCTTCGATTATTTGGTCTACATTTGAGTTTCGTCTCTGAAAACATACCCACTGCTAAAGCAAACGTTATTAACAAGTAACCATATATTTCTTACCTGCGTATAGACGCGAAGTATTGTCCAAGGAAATCCTTGGCATCATTGAGAACTTCCTCAGGCTCTCTTGGCACTTCCCCACGGCCAGGGATGGCCATCAAACTGCCAAGACACGCCTTTTCGTTGCATGGCGTCGGCTGTTAACAAAAAAGTTACAGTTAATAAAAAAAAATTATGACGGGAAGTACGGAGTAAATAGGTGAAGAGTTTTAAATGTAAGAAGGTCATCATTTTGATTATTTAATTATATTAGTACGTCATTGACACCACTTTATTGATCACTTTGATAAATTAAAGTGTATTTTAATGTTTCCAAAAAGTTGATTATCTTTGACTGCGATAATGTTCTACTATGTAACTGCTACCTAATTCATGATCATTTTAAATTAGAAAACAAAACATAAGAACGAGAGACAGTTACTTTACACATTAAACAATCACTCACTGAATTAGCCCTTAATTAAGTGTATTATTTTTTACAGTTTATAATCATTACGAAATAACCCGTTGCAATAAACATTTCATAGATAAAAATAACAAAAGCGTTGGCGCCAAAACAAATGACAATTGACATTCGATGAATATTTTATTAGTTTTTTAAACAAAGAACATTTTTTTCGTGCATTCAGCCAGTACGATTATGAGAAAAATTAGTAAATACTTTTTCGAATTATTTATCTTAGTATTGTGAAATACTTAGTACGAAAAATAATTCAAAATAAAAGTCGCATTCATTCATAACAGCATTTTTCGAGCGAATTATTTTCACGATTAAACTTAAACATTAAGCAATATTTGTTAGATAATACACCGTGCTTGTTTCATGACAAATGTAACTGTAGATAAACTCATTTGTTAAAAGTCAGCAATAATCGGAAACCCTACAAACCATTTGCGTAACACACTTTCAATCACACGGATTTTGAAGGAAACGGCTAATCCATTGCTTCATGTGTTTGAAATTCGTCTGCTCGAAAGCTTAAATGACGCAATGAATGTTGTTGAATTGTCAAAATTAAAGACATTGCCATTATGTGTTTCGTTATTACCCCACAGTATTCATAGTAGACATTTTCTTCGCAAACTTATTTCAAAAGTAGAACAGTAACTGTCATTTCAGTTATTATTTTAAAACAACAAAGTCATGGAGCGCAAGAAAATGAGATTTCAATCCGAGAGCAAAATAAGTAGTGCATTAGTATTCAGCAGTAAGTACTAGATTGTGTCGTATCTGACTGGATAGATTCGAATCTTATTAGTAAAGAAAATGGATACGCCATTTTCTCGAAGGAAATGCAATGGAAAGCCAGCCGACTGCCGCGAATGAACTGTTTATTTTCTGTTGTTTTCATTAAAATGTGGATTGTCTTGTAATAAGATATTTCTGTCTGGTTATGACCGTTGTGACGCTTTTACAATAAACCTGTTCGAACACTTGTTTGCTAAGGTTGATGACATTTTCTTCCATTCATTTTTAATTGCTGCATTTTCTTCTAGTTAAACGGCATCAAGTATGACCAAAAAATCATAACATAACATAACAATATATAGGCGTGATTATAGTAGAGAGACCCTCATTTCACATGTAATAGAGGGCGAGCCTATTACCATCAAACAGGCACAAATCCAGACTCCCGGCCGCTTCTGAGAAAATCCAAATGGGAAATCCCAATAAAACTTAAAAAAAAACAAAAACATATTTTTCTATCTAATCTATAAAGTCCATATATAGATTATTTTAATCATGTAAATTGTGCGACTACGTTATAAAATAACCCATTAACGATCACGTTAAAAAAAAACACGCATTTTCCTCCAAAAAAAAATCCAATAAAAATGGATGTCAACAAAACGTCTCATAAACGTCCCAGAAAATCAGTACCCTATTCTTTACCTTAAACATGTTTTTCACATAAAAATAAACTTTAATAACATCGGCCTCAATTACGTAAAGAGCAAGGATCACAAATCGTTCTAGCTCGGTAGGTAAATAATTTTTCTTCGTGATACGAATATCAAGTAGAAGGCTGGTCGTACACGAACCTCAGCACATCTGTAAACACAATGTTCCTAGTATAAAGTTACCATTTACTGGGTACGTCTTTCATCAGTCCTATCCAGTCTGTCTCATGCAGCCCTCTACCAGCGATGCCCTAAGTCAAGGTAATTTTTTTTTTTTGGATGGGAAATCATCAAATAACTTCTCCCGCTCTGGGTGGAGCGGAAGGGCGTGTCAGACTTTTACTGACTAAAACCCACCCGTGTTCCTTCAGTTGCCTGTGTGCCAGGGGCCGCGGTATCTCTTTCGAACAACCCGCACCCCTGGCAGGCATCGGCCCTTGCGGACCCCACAATTTGGTGCTGACATCTCTTTGAGGCGCGCGTGGAACACAACGCGCCGTCGACCCGGGCTTGGTCCTTACCGGACAGCGAGCTACCCGTTACTCGCCGTCCGCAAGCCCGCGCCTACGGTGGCCGGGAATTAGCCTGGGATTCCCGACGCCCAGGGCGTCTCCCGCGGCGACTACGGCCGTGAGGGCGCATATACTGCCTCTCCCTCACGTGCGCCGCCTCCCTCTTCGCGAGCATTACTGCTTCGCAGAAGGAGGTGACGGCTAAACATTCACTCTCGTTCCGTACCATGGCCTGCACCAGGGCCGGACGCGAGAGATCGCCGCCACCGATCGCCTCCACGAGGACACGGCGGTGCTCCGCCCAAGCCGGGCAGACCGCCACCGTATGCTCCACCGTGTCCTCAGGGCGATCTTCACAGTGGAAGCACCCGGGCGTTTCCTCCCGCCTTTTACGAAACAGGAACCTCCCGAAACAACCGTTTTCGGTGCGGACCTGCGTCAGGCGGAAGGTGAGGACGCCATGCCGCCTCTCAAGCCACTCCTCAAAGAGGGGACTTACCGCCGCTATCGTGGCGTGCCGAGGTCATTGATGCCATACCCCACAGGGGGGGCTCTCTGCAAGCAGTCGCTATAGTTTTAAGTCCTGGCCCTGGCTGGTAGCATTAATTTATTGAGGTTATCACAGGCAAGTCCGGTTAACCTCTCAAGTCCGCGACAAGCTGTAGACTACATTATTCATGTCTCGTAGTGACTTGCCCGCGTCGCATTCGTGGGCATTGGTAGCCACTGCGTTGCGCCTTTAAGTAGTGGCTCGTTTGTGAAAAGCTTTATACTCTTTGGCGTTTGCCGCAAACGCGTGCTTGATAACTTCATTACGTCAAAACGGTCGCGTTCCGAAGAGCTTGTTTACTCTCGAAGTTTTTTGCATTATCCCTTTAAAAGTTAGGCTTGATTTTTGTATGGCATCTGCGAAACACGTACGTTTGTTGGTCTATGGGTGTATCGGCTTTTGATCTGGAAAATAATGTTAATTTTCTGTGATAGATGTCAAATTATAACACAGTGAAACTGTTTTAATAATCAATTCAAGCTCTTAACAATGTGTTTTTTTTTCTCACAATCACAATACAGGCTTTGGAGTTTAGATAACAAGTCACTTATCTGCCCAAAGCTTGTGGGCAGTCGCTTTTTTATACCCATGTAAAGTACTGGTTGGATGCCGAATCCTACGCAGATGATGACTACAAGCTTTGGAAGATGACAATTTTTTTGGAACGAAGTTCCTTATCGCGCGTTGTGAAAGGGGGCTAGACGGAAAAAATTCTCACGAAAAGTTGTAACGACACTTTTTGCTATAGTAAGCTATTGTAAGCCGTGCGGCGTGCGCATGTTTCTCTGTCTGTCCCTCTTTCTCTCTCTTATAGAAAGAAAGCCAGATATTTTCATTCCGTCTTTTTTTTTTCTTTTGTATTATTATTTTGATCTTTTTTTTTTTTTAACTTCGTTCCATCCGGGTGTCCCTTGCCACCTCTCAAGTTTTTTTTTACAATAAAATGTTTATAATCGAACCACATTGTCTCAGAGTTAGCGATTACGATCGCAAAACCATCGCTAGAATAATTCAGACCATAAGATTATCCCTTAACATACTCTAATCGATTTTAACACCTTCCTTTATTTTATGGAGTTCCTAACTGAATCGCGAATACGTTTACTCCCATATTTTATGAGTAACAGCAATATTTTCACGCTGTGTAACCATAAAAAGGAAAAGTCTATAAAACATGATGGGGTTTTTATGGCGTTTCAATCATTTCACGATACAAATTCCCATGGTGTTTATCACTAGTAAAAATATTGGAGTGCTTATTGGAACGGCCTTAGAAGTGATAAAATAGGAAATGCTTATAAGTAGTATGTTTCTCTTTTTTTTTCATATGAAACACACGCACACTGACATTCGATTGTGAGTAAATTTATCCCTGAATTGTTTAACTTGGAGTAACTTTTGTCGTTATACTTATCGTAAGTGTTTCGAAGATCAAGATGTGAAATGATTTAAATATACTCATAGACATGCACATCATTCCTATTAAAAGCAACGATTCGACTATACTTTTAAATCTATAAAATATAGATAAGGTCAGATAGGCAGTCTTCATGAAAATACTGGTACTCAGCTGCATCGAGTTAGACTGGGGGCCAACCCGAACACAGTTGGGAAAAGGCTAGACAGATGATCATATTGTAAATATTGTTAATGGTGCTGTTAGATGGTGTTATAAACTAAAAGCTTCTCGAAACTATTAAACGAACAAGTTTATAAACTAGATAAATAAATAGCCAATTTATAGCCATCATATTAATATCGGGCTAAAAATATAACCGCTTAAACCATTTTATTATCCCCAACAGTATCCTCTAGTTAAAGACAGTTCGCAAACAAGCTTGTACCAATTTCGCCGATCGCGATGAATAGTAAGATGTTGGCGCTCGTCACTTTAACGAACGTTAAGCTTTATCGGACGAACCGAGGGTTGTTCAATCAACTTCGATTAGTCTTCGCTTAAACCTGTTGGTAAATATAAATAGGCACACAGTCTTTGATAGGTAGAGTTTACATTTTAATAAATTGCAGATTCTATAGTCATTATGTGATTTTAGATCAGGCCGAGTAGGCAGGCCATAATTGAGCGCCTGCTGAAATACAGGCAGTAAATACTTTATGATAGTAAAACCTCACTGCGCAAATGAGTTTTTTTACCATTACGTAATTTTGTGCTTATATTTATTCTTCTATTTGTGTACTCGACATGCTTAGCACAATTTTCGTGTAATTATTGGATTTACATTTACCTGAGACTTCTACATATTGACATAATTGTGATTTTATTGGCAATAGCATAGGACAACCTAGGTCTTTTTATAAAGACATTGTCAATAATAAATCAAGGGTTATCACTGTTATCAGTTATTAATTACAAAACCATCATTTTTAACACTTACAATTTTAAACCCTCATAAGTTTACAAACACTTTTTTACCGTCCAGCCAAATTTTCAAAAAAAAAATAAGTATCGAGAATTCTTCTACTTCTTCTTTAGCATAATGAATGTATATATCTAGTTATTACTTTGATTGCAATCTAGGACCAAGACAAGGTGAATGCTCTTTGATAACGTGTGCATAATTATATCATTGTATTTACCTGCGTCATGTATTAATAGATCGTGTATATTTACAGTGAATGAAAAGTTAATAGTTACTGTTATTATTGCACTATTGTTGTTTTAATCTAATTCATAGATAGTAACATAAATATTTGTGCAATGTTAGTTGGTATAACGACGAAATAACTTTATTAATTTAATTAGCTTAGGGTGTTCCTTTTTTGAGCGTGGGAAGTCTTCATATAACTTCTCCAGCTCTGGGCGTGTCAGACTTTTACTGACTGAAACTCACGCGTGTTCCCTCCCTCAGGTGCCTTTGTGCCAGGGGCCACGGTATCTCTTTCGAACAACTGACACCCCTGGCAGAGCTTAGGGTGTGTTGGGTGGGTGTGTTGTCTGCCTCGTTTGGTCTAGTGGTCGCAAATACTACCGTTGAGCATGAGGTCCAGGGTTCGATTCAAAGGTCAGACAGAGTGCAATTGGGTTTTTCCATCAGAAATTCCTTGCCTAGAATCTGGATTTTTGATAGCGGGCCCTATAACATGGGACTTCTAGCAATAACAGGTGTATCTATCAATAAACACGTGAAGTAAAATCTTTGTACGCCTTTTGACGAAAATTACGCTGAGGGAAGAGTATGAAATTTGGCACAGTTCATGTTTATATGCAGAACGAGTGCAGAAAGCTAATATGTTTTTTTCTAATTATTGTCGATTTTTAACCACTGGGCGATCACTATCTGTAAATACTTAGGTACTAAAAGAGCCTCCGAAATATACGATGCTCAACTGCTCCCGGCACACATGGACAGCCACCTATCCTACCAATGTTGCTGACGGGCCATGCCATGACAAGAGCTTATTTCATACCTATTGCTCATTCTGACACTGAAAAGCCCATAAAACATTGTAGTTTTTCTTTCGCCTACAGAAACCTAGCATTCTAATTATTTTTTCATTATGCCGACACAGCCGTCGCCGGCACACGTGACAAAGCATAATCTACTAAGCTAGAATATTATACTTAATGACCGAAGATATTATTATACTTATTTTGATGCTACGGGTAATTTTTACCGAAAAAATTACCAAAAGTTATGCGATAATGGTAACTTTCAGAGGCATAGCTTATAATCAGAGATCGGATATTCGGATGCATATTTACCTAAAGATAATTTTTAGCTATGAAAGTATTGAAGCGGCTTTATACATTATTTGTAATATTTATTAAAAACCCCGGGATTCTTGGATTGCATAACTATTCAGATGTGTATTAATTTAAAATTAATGTTTAACTCGATAGAAATATGTTTATGTACTGGAGGAGGGGTGGTTTGTATTAGTTAAAACAAAAAATAAACAAATTACTTACCTAAATTAAGACTTTTTCGATACAAAAGCGCATTCCATGTTAGCCAACATCTCAACTTTAGGTGAATATGCATCCGAATATCCGATCTCTGCTTATAATACATCTCATAAATTAAAAAGCCATATATTTCTCTTATTTTACAGTCATGAGCAGCCTATAATGTTCCCACTGCTGGGACACAGGCCTCCTCTCTGTGAGTGGGCCAAAATCTACTGATATAATATTGATAATTGAGATTTTAATAACTTTATTTGATACGCATCTATTGTACTATTGATATCACTGATGAAAGAAGTTTATAAAACCGAGGTACCTAATAAAATATAGCTGAAGAGTTTGAACACGCTGAATCTTTGCAGCTATCTACCAGTCAGATTTGGAAATATCCCGTTTGATAAAACAATTCTTGAAGGTTATAGGCTATTTGACATCCACTTACGATAGTTAGGACCCGAGCAAAAATACAAAGAAACACGCAGAGGAAAGCTCGCTGAAGCCTAAGCATATGCATTGGGTACATTTAAGGACTACTCTAATACCAATTATATTACAGTTGACCAAGAACTTAGGGAATCTTACTCCCTAAAGGGCCTATCCCTTAACACAGTTGTATCTAAGATCTCATTGATTTTAAAAGATTCTAAAATGTCGACAATACATCATCACATCACCATCACCTCAGCCGAAAGACGTCCACTGCTGGACATAAACCTCCCCCAATTTGGGGGGGTTTGCCGTAATCGCCACGCTTGGCAGGCGGATTGGCGATCCAGTATGGTGGTAAAATGCATAGAGAACGCTGCTCCCCATTCTCCAGTAAGTCCCTTAGTCGCCTCCTACGACACCCACGGAAAGAGATGGGATGGTGCTTTTCTTTACGTCCGGCATCACAAGGAACATACATCATACATACTTAAAATAATTCCATTTTAAAACTTCATACATTACGCGTTATCTTGGGCCCACACCCTACATGTGAAGTAAAGTTCAGGCGCAGTAACTTTGAAACGGCGGCGCACCCCGCGGCATTATACCACGGGCCAAGTTTCAGCGCTCCAAGAAGGATACAAGAAATAAATATTGTATCATTTTTACGAATGCACGAGTTGGTTAAAACTTGCGATCCTGAAACGTAGGTTTTAACTGTTAAATATGCATCGGTGCTAAGCTTTTCGCCTTTTAAATATGAATTCGGTATTGTTATGAGTTTCCGTCGACACAAGTTTTAACACGAACTCGAATATGACGAAAGTTTGTTCGTATTTAACGTTTGTTTTTCCTTTAGTCTGATTTTATGGTAAATTCGTGATGAAAACGCTACTAATTAGAATCAGGATTTCAATACTGCAGGTGTCTTTTCCACGAAACCGACCTAATTACATGATATTAACGGGAAAATGATAACGAGCATTCGTTCCAATTCATTTTTCAAGTCAAATTAAGCCATTTTTTTTTTACCGCAAGAGTCTTTTTCATAAATTATACAAACATGAAATAAGATAATTTCGTATTTTATTTCTTCTATTACGTATACCCTAACCAATTAGGGTATAGGTAATATAAGGATAAATCTATCTGTTGCGATTGTCGCAACCCAGTGCTAGGCATACCACGGTTGCGGCGGTAAGTCTTCTCTTTGAGGAGTGGATTGAGAGGCGCCACGGCGTCCTCACCGCCTGACGCAGGTCCTCACCGGACACGGCTCTTTCGGGAGGTTCCTGTTTCGCATAAGGCGGGAGGAAACGCCCGGGTGCTTCCACTGCGAAGATCGCCCTGAGGACACGGTGGAGCATACGGTAGAGTTCTGCCCGACTTGGGCGAAGCACCGCCATGTACTCGTGGAGACGATCGGCGGCGGCGATCTCTCGCATCCGGCCCTGGTCCAGGCCATGGTACAGAGTGAGAGTGCATGGGTAGCCGTCACCTCCTTCTGCGAAGCAGTAATGCTCGCGAAGAGGGAGGCGGTGCACGTGAGGGAGAGGCAATATATGCGCCCTTGCGACGGGACTTTCACTGGTACATAGCTAATGGCATACGGAGTAAGTAACATAGGCTACTTTTGTCTCGGTAGCACGTCCCCATGCAAAGTTAGCTAGTTTGTAAAATTCGATGTTTTTGGTGTTTTGAATAAAACACTGAATTTTCCTACGAATTAATGATAAGTGAATAACAAAAAACAATAATATGTGTTAATTGTTATAGTTAAATTCGAGCGAAATAACTTATCTCCAATCAGCACTATAGATACCTACTTTAGATACGACGAAACGGAGGCATGCATAGTTAAACACAAAACATCACTTTTCAATTATTTATCATTGAAACATTCATACGTCAGCCAATAACAATGTGTTTTATTTTGTTCTACTTTACTTTAAAACAAATACAAGTAATTCACCGTGAAAATTCACTGCAGTATCGTATTTGTTTCCATCTTTGATTGCCAATGGAACGTTAGTGTGGGCGTTCATGGACACTCAGCGTATGTTTGTGGGTGTAAATGGACACACAGTATACGTCAGTGGGTGTAAGTGTACACATCACTTTATGCGCGGAACGCACCAAATTGTCGGGTAATAAAATCAGAAACCTCGTCACGCTATATGATATTAGTGTCGGTACATATTTAACAAGTGTATGAATCAATCATTTACTGGATGTGAAATGTGATTATAGACAGAAAATTGGTCGTGAAAATATTGACACTAAAGGACTCACATGGATATAATTTCTTATTTTAATTTTTTAACAGCCTTTGAATTAACCAATAAAAGTACAAAATAACAAAACTGCTCACTGCTAAATGACTCAAGATTTTTTTTTTTTGGTTATAATTTAGATTACTTGTGTATGAAAATTTTTAACTAAAATCGATATTTTTCAAATTTGCATGAATTAAATCTTGCATTTAAAATTGCTCGGAAACAGTTATTTCTTATCCTGCACTCTGTTATCTAAGCATAGTCTACGAAAATTATTGACTTTGTCGGCGCGTGCTCTGATCTTTTAGTAAATATGAACACGATTAATATGTGTACTTGTATAATAAATCATTAAAAATAACGAATACCTACTTCACTCATTATTTTGGCCAAAAATATTAAAATAAGAAACTTGTAACAATTTGTCCACGGCGATCAAAATTCAAAAATTATCAAAAGCATGATTAGTGGTTTGCCTTTTACTTTAAAAGTTATCGAAAGCCTTATTTCAGTAACCTAGAAACAACCCCTGCGCTTTAAAAACAAAATCTATTTAGAATTATTTTGCAAAATTTTCGTTGGGTGTTCTAGCACTGTCATTTTTTTTCACAAATTAATTCTATCCCGCTACCAGATACCGACATTAACAAAAACAAAACCTTAGTCAACAGGTAGGGCCCAAAATTACTCAATCAAGGTGATGTTACAGAAGATCAAGAATCCTGATACAAAACAAAAACCAATCAAATCCACTCACCGCCCTAGGACAGGTCGTATCATAAAGCCGGTCATACAAGTAGTCATGACTCTCCAAATTCTTCAGCACTTTGGGCCTGATCACTCTCCTGACAGGCTTCACCTTCGAGCATGGTAACTCCACAGGGCACGTCTTCACAGTTTCCACCAACTCCTTAACACTCCCGTTACCATTCGCGATGGTCAAATTTACATTATCGATGGTCAAATCATTAATGACTTTACCATTCCCGATGTTCAGATCATTAATTATCATCTCAGAATTTTGAGCAACACCGGGAGCCATTGTAATTAATAATTCTTCTTCGGTACAGATTGTTTTAATGAATGAGGCGCACGCGAAACGCGACGGCACTAGTCGTTGGTAGGTGTCGCTGTAGTATTTATAAGTGTTTTATCTAATGCGGCTATGTGACAGTAGTTTTAGTTATTTACCCGTGTCGTGACACAGCTTACGTTTTGACGTTATTCGAAAAGCTTACTGAGCTTAGCTGACATGATTTTTTCTTGTACTATGAATGAGTTACGCGTCTATAAGCTTGTGGGGTATACATATTTTTCTAAAGTTATTTTGGGTGATATTTCTGTAACTTACTATGATAATTGAAAATTTAAACAAGATGAAAGACAAGAAAGTTAATAAATATGGTTAGTTTTTACACGCTTTATATTAGCTTCACTTGTATGTTTGTTTGTATGTAACCGACTCCTTAGAGCGCGATTTTGACACACTTTAAACGGTCAGTTTTCATTGAAACTTTGTAAACTTATCGAGGACCGATGACAATTCAATAATTTAAAAAATATGAGAAAAATAAAAAAAAAACTTTTTTTTTGTAGTTAGCAGAACTTAAAAATAGAAAATAAATAATAGTTTAAAAAACTAAAAAACACGCTTTAAAAACTAAACTAAAAAAAGAGAAAATAATTTAATTCAATTAAAAAGCGTGGGGTGCTTTTTGACGTATTTATTTAGTAAATTATTTTCTCCTTTTTTAGTTTGGTTTTTAAAGCGTGTTTTTTAGTTTTTTAAACTATTATTTATTTTTCCTACAATCGATCATGTTAATAGCCGACTTACTGATTGTTTCTGTAATAACTGATACTTGAGAACTTCTTATGATAGCTAATGTCTTGTGTATTTATAGCTGTTTTTGCTGCAAATCTACCTTTGACTCTTTGCTACTGCTACTAAACCAGAAATACACTTCTACATTTCTTCTTCTTGTATCGTATCGTCACCTTTTTGTATTTCTAACTTGTACAAAGTACAAATAGTTTCACACTCATACTTTTAAAACTAGATGAGGTCGGCTTTTCCTATCTGACTTCTCTTTGAAGAAAGGTCAGAACAAACTCAGAGATAGTTATAGGTATATAGGTCTCTTTTATAGTCCAGACATAATCTTGGTCAGTTCATGTAAACAGAGATTGGTGTCTGAAATGGTATTTTGAGGAAAGAATCACACGGCTTGAGTGAACCTGTTCAGTCAGTGCACGTGTTTATCAGTAACCATGAAGCTAATTATTTTAAGTGTTTTGGTAAAAACATTGGTCAATTGGCCAGGTAGTAAGTAACTAGGCGGCGTTGTTGTAAATTTGCATAGTGAAAATAGCTCGGTCGCTCTTTGGATTTGCTATCGGTATATTATTAGCATGAAAAGACTCAGGTCACTGTGTGAGTTTACACTCGGAAGAATAGGTAGGCTGCCCTAGGAGCCACAAACTTTACATTCAACGGTCGACGCTCGTCTAGGCTATTTTAATAGTTGGCCCAAATCAATTAGGATATTTCAAGATTAAGACCAAAGAGTAGGTACATTAGACGGAATAAATACAGTCTTGTCTGAACTTCACGAAATTTTGTTAACCTAAGAACTTATAATCTGGGTCTAAAATCTGAAGCTAAAAGTTTGAAAACTCTCAGCCCTTGAGTTTGTTGAGATATATTTAGATTTATTTATTGAAAATGTAACTTTAATGAGTGTTAGGTTAGGTTTATTTTAGGCAAATAAACTTAGAAATAAGTAATTATTTCATGATCTTTATCTTCAGCTTTGTCTTTCAAGAATCATAATCAGCTTATAATGTCTAGGTACTCATTTAGTGTGCGTGTGTTTATTGAGTGTGCGTGTGTGTGTTTGTGTACTTAAAGAAGCGGAACTCTAAGTTAAGTTTTTAACGGAAACCTCAATGTCCATTAACGTATCTAAATAACAAAAATATATTAGCTTTCTGCACTCGTTCTGCATATAAACATGAACTGTGCCAAATTTCATACTCTTCCCTCAGCGTAATTTTCGTCAAAAGGGGTACAAAGATTTTACTTAACGTGTTTATTGATAGATACGCCTGTTATTGCTAGAAGTCCAATATTACAGGGACCGCTATCAAAAATCCAGACTTTAGTCTAAGGAATTTGTGATGGAAAAACCCAATTGCACTTTGCCTGACCTTTGAATCGAACCCTGGACGTCATCCTCAACAGTAGCATTTGCGACCACTAGACCAAACGAGGCAGACAACACACCCACCCAACACACCCTAAACTCTGCCAGGGGTGCGAGTTGTTCGAAAGAGATACCGTGGCCCCTGGCACAAAGGCACCTGAGGGAGGGAACACGGGTGAGTTTCAGTCAGTAAAAGTCCGACACGCCGTCCTGCTCCACCCAGAGCGGGAGAAGTTATTTGATGATTGCCCACCCAAAAAAAAACCCTTCGGAGAACAGGTACAAGAATGTTTCATTTTGTTTGCCAAGTGACACGG
The DNA here is from genome assembly GCA_947359405.1 of Antitype chi. Classification (NCBI taxonomy): domain Eukaryota; kingdom Metazoa; phylum Arthropoda; class Insecta; order Lepidoptera; family Noctuidae; genus Antitype; species Antitype chi. The sequence goes on from OX375812.1 coordinate 17,710,692, forward strand.
TGAAATATACAAAAAGCAACCCGAATATACATACAAGAGTTAATATTTCAATAAGTACATACATAAACACGTTAATATGAATCATAGGCCCCGTTCTTACCGGCTCTCATCACGCGGTTATTATGAAAATATTTACATTATGTGTTACTTACTATGTTTATAAATACATACCGCCGTTTGATTGAGGAGCGAACTTAATCGTGTTCCACTGACCTTTTCTTGCAGATATTGATATCCTAGGCAATGATATGCATGTTATCTTAAGGTTTTTTTTGATTAACCATTTATAGCGGGCTATGGTCATAGATCTTACTTCCCCTTTTTTTGTTTTTGGGTGGGAAATCATCAAATAACTTCTCCCGCTCTGGATGGAGCAGGAGGGCGTGTAAGACTTTTACTGACTAAAACCTACCCGTGTTCCCTCAGTTGCCTGTGTGGCAAGGGCCGCGGTATCTCTTTCGCACAACCCGCACCCCAGGCAGTTCTTACTTACCCTGTGTTTACTCTAGATTAGAAATTGAATAAAGCCAGTGCTTTATTCAATTTCTTCCCGATACCAGTGTATCGGACTCGATTTACGAGTGAGTTCTAAACCAGGACCTATCTTTTTCCCACCGAAAAAACAAAAAAGGGATCTTAGTTTCTATATATAATTGCTTGTTTTTCGTCCTTCACATCCTTCAAAGGGATTGTCTTAGTCTTGTTGCAAAGACAGCCAACACAGGACCCTCTCAAAATAAGCGTACCTAGCCAAAATTTTACCACAACTTCCATTTCGTCCATACCGGAACCGGGAATTCCGAATCCTAGATCAGCATTCTTTATACAAACAAAAAAAAACACAAAAGTCTATCGAATTTTCATTAAAAGCAAATAAAACTAATGCGTACCCAAACAATACAATCGTGTAGACAAACACAGTGTAATCAAGTCATGTGCTGCTTTCTTCTTACAATATTTGTACAAAGTCATGCACCCACTGCTATCCGCACCCAATCATATTGTTAGCATGTGATAATTCCCCACGAATCTGTTTTTGTGTGACGCCATCATCAGTTGACTGGATGACGTAGAAAGTAAACATTTCCATATTTGGCCGAAGCTTTAATTTTTGTCTGTTTGTTGGACTACAGAAACGAATTATTTATTTGTTATAAATTAATCATAAATTTCAATTATACTCTTTAATTAATACATTTTTAAATCAAAAGTCATTTATTCAAATTAGGCTGAGAATCAGCACTATTCGAACGTCAAAATACATAAGTCACCACTTCCTAGTGCTTTAGCTGGGAAGAAGAAGTAACGAAACGAACTCCCCAGTAGCACAGCTGTCTGTTTAGTCGGATAGACTTGATTCTATAAGACTTTAACGATTTAAGCATAATTTTGGTGTAGGTCATAGGATCGAACCCAGACAGACACTTTACTTTATCTAAATTATTTCATCACCACTGCTTTCAAAACGGTGAAGTAAAACATAGTGAGGCAAGCGGCATGTCTTAGAACCAAAAGTTCGAAGACATGTGACATCTACCAACCCGCATCTACGCTCTGGGCCCGCGTCGTGGATTTCGGCCCACTCTCTCTCATCGATAGAAGGCCTATGTTGCATTAGTGGCAACATTATAGGCTGATTATGGTAAGCATAAGTAGAATAGCTTCTGAACGATAACGAATTTAGGGACTCTAAACTAGCTCCTTGGCATTCATCATTGTCACCATCATCATTACTGGCAGCCTTGTTCCCCCAACTGCTAAATATAGGCCTCCTCTGCCAGGGGTGTGGGTTGTTTGAAAGAGATACCGCGGCCCCTGGCACACAGGCAACTGAGGGAACACGGGTGGGTTTTAGTCATTAAAGTCTGACACGCCCTCCTGCTTAACCCAGAGCAGGAGAAGTTATTTGATGAGTTCCCAGCCTCAAAAAAAGGCCTCCTTCCTTTTGTGTCATGACTCCCTGCACTCTAATGGCGTACCTCACTATCAATCAGAATCTAAATCATTTTGGAAGATATTGCTAATCAATTGCTTCGTATGTTTGAAAAATTTGTCTGCTCAACAACGTAAGGCAATGAATATTGCTGAACTGTCAACAAAATGCAAGCCATTCCCACTGTTAATGCGGTACGCAATTACCTGGTCTGTGCGAGTCTCATCCACTGGCATTATCCTACTAATATAATATTATAAATGTGAAAGTTTGGATGTTTGTAACTCAATCTACTAGGAAACTTGCGCTCAGTCTAGTAAAATCTTATTTAAGTGATAGACAGCAAAAAGTTCATATAAATGGTGTCAATTCAATTGGTTTAAAAATAAAAATGGGTGTTCCACAAGGCTCAATATTAGGTCCTTTCCTCTTTTTAGTATATATTAATGATCTACCCCATTTATTAAAAAAACAACCACAAATGGTGTTATTTGCTGACGATACATCTTTAATTTTTAAAATAAATAGACGTGCATCAAATCTTGACGACGTAAATAACGCCCTACTGCTGATACAGAATTGGTTCACTGCTAATAATTTAGTATTAAATGGCAAAAAAACGAAATGCATAAGATTTGCTTTACCAAATGTCAAAAGTACTGACTGTGACATAGTATTGAATAAAGAGAAACTAGAATTCGTCGATCAAACTGTTTTCCTAGGGATCACGCTCGACTCAAGGCTACAGTGGAGTCCTCATTTAACAGCTCTTGCAGGACGGCTAAGTTCAGCAGCTTATGCTGTGAGAAAAATCCGTCAATTCACAAATGTAGAAACCGCGAGGCTAGTCTATTTCAGTTACTTTCATAGTATCATGTCTTACGGTATTTTACTATGGGGACGGGCTGCAGATATCGAGTCTATTTTTATTCTGCAGAAAAGAGCCATTAGAGCAATATATGGCCTCCGTAGGCGGGATTCTTTAAGAGAACTGTTCAAAGTTATTAATATCATGACGGTACCTTGTCAATATATCTATGAGAACATCATGTACGTCAGGAAAAATCTAAATCTTTTCAGTAAAAGAGGTGAAAGACACACCATTAGGACTAGAAATAGGGACCAATTAGTTCAACCAGGCTTCAGACTGGCTAAAGTAGATTCATCCTTCATGGGGTACTGTTTAAAATGTTACAATAAAATACCTCCCCACATACTCCAATTGAATGAAACGAAATTTAAATCTTGTATAAAACGCACACTATGCAGCCATGCTTATTATAAGTTGGGGGATTACATCGCTGACAAAAATGCTTGGCTAAACGTTGCTTGTCCTGCTCCACAAGGTACCTTAAACTAAATTGAATAGCATTTGTAAACATTGTTGGAGCTGCTGAAGACTGTAAAAGCTAGATACATTTGCATTGTATAAATTCAACTTTTTAGTATTGTATAATTGCATAGCATACGTGTGAGCACTATGTCCTTACTATATAGCTAACATTTACAGGGTACGTCTTTCATTGACTTGAATGTGCCCTGGCAGCTGAGAGTATGTCATGCTCACTCAAATGTCTCGCTGGTGGTGGCGTGTGTGTTGGATCATTAAGTTCCCTTCAAAATGGTTGAGCTGAATGGTGCTGATCCATACGTCATGTTCGTGAACGGGCGCCGCCAGTAGGGACTGGTCATCTCTTAGCTCCCACGGCTTATTTTAATTTCTAAATTGTTAATTTATTTTTGTTTTAATTACGGACGCTTTTAATGTGCACGTCTTTTTACATCGTTCTCACATTGACAATTTCAACATAATGATGTAACCAACTGTTTGTAATAATATCATGATTTTAAAAGAGTGTCCATGGAGTTTCTTGCCCGTTCTTCTCCATAGGTACCTACGCTTTGGAATGGGCAACTAGCTTCATCTTTCTACCTCACCGACCTTGACAATTCAAAAGTGCCTTTAATTGGTTTATTTGAAATAAATGCTTTGAGTTTGAGTTTGAGTTTGAATCACGGTTTAACGGATTTGGATGAAATTTAGCATACAGATAGATTATAACCTGGATACACATAGGATAGTTTTTTATCCCGGTTTTATATTCCCGTGGGATAATTTTCTAACTCCACGCGGGTGAAACCGCTGGCAAAATATAATTAGACATGATTTCCTGATGCCCCCTTCTTGTCGTTTGACATAAGTTTTAAGTATGTAACAAAACACAAAAAAAAATGTGTTTACTTACACATTCTTTTTTCGTGTTTTGTTATGTATTATTTAATTATACTCCCGATGGTGTAAACATACCTACGGAAAACTTATGTGTAAGTAAAAATGTAAGTAAAAAAATGTGTAAGTAAGGCCTTGAAAAAAGAACTATGGCCTGCTTTTCTTACGCACTTTCAAAGGAAAACGAATCCAGACGAATGTGCCACTTATTCTAAGTCTGCATAACATTATTCCTGTAAAATCTGTCTGTGATTTGAACTAAAATTGTAGAATAAATAAGGCACGTTCCATGAAATTGTAATAATAATACTTAATGAAGCCAAATGCGTTCCATTAGTCATTTTTATTAAGTAATAAGGACTTAGTATTTGAGACAATTGCTGCAATAAGGTGTCGGGTTCAAAAATATTTGAGTGCCATTACGAATTTCTTTAGCTCCTCTCGATAGCACGGAAACATTCAGTTGTTCGTACTCAGAAACTCAGAGGTCATAGTCTCTTTTAAAGTCCAAACATAAGCTTGGTTAGATCACGTGAAGACCATGTGGATTGGTGTTTGTAATGATCTTTTCATCTTGATTCTATACAACAGTTTATATATTTTGTAACTGCAGCATGTCCACGTGGCCTAGTATTTATACAGCCCTCATTTGTTTAATGTTGCATAGATTAATCAGAAAATAGTAACACTATCAGATACAATATGGCACTATCAAAACAGTTATCGGTACCGACATCTTGAGCAGTCACGCGTATGATTTGGATTCCTAACTAATACTATAAAAGCGAAACTGAGCTTGTTTGTTTGTTACACCTTTACATTAAAACGGCTATAAGGATTTGGATGAAATTTGGTACATTTGGAGAGGGGCCCAGTGCTGTATCCCAGCAATGAGAAGGTTGTAGGCTGCTTATAAATGTCACATGGTTAGACCATGACCTGGGCAACTTTTCAGTCTGGATCGCAGATAAAGTCACGGGATACAGCTTGTATCTGAATAAAAATCCCCGAATCTATTATGTTTAAGTTCAACGTCCAACCTTGTGCAAATTAGTGAAATAGTTTTGCTAAGTAAACTTATTAATTATGTGCTAGCATTGATTTATGATCATTAATGTCTAGATTGTGACTTATCTGGCTGATTTTTTTTTATTTCCCCACTTTTTAGATCCATGCAACTTGTTAAATCTGATGTCGTTAAAACATGACGATAATCATCATCATCTGCTAAGCCTTTTCCCAACTATGTTGGGGTTGGATTCCAGTCTAACCGGTTGCAGCAGAATATCAGTATTTTACATGGAGCGACTGCCTATCTGACCTCCACAACCCAGTTACTGGGTAATACAATACCTCTTGGTAAGACTGGTTGTCAAACTTTCGGGCTTCAGACAACCCGTAACGACGGTCAAAGATAATATTTTAAATAAAAGGTTGCCTTTGGCCGCGTCCGAGCCAAATCTCACAGTTGCACCATGATTTACTCGTGACGGGCCGAATACAAGTTTTACCGAATACGAATATTCGGTTAAAATTTTACCGAACCGAATATTGTGAAATGTTTGGCGCACAATAATGTGCATCTCAAAAAATCAAGTCTATGCTTGTCGAGTGCGTTGTTGAAGCGCACGTCCCTTCGCGCACGCTGACGCTGCTAGCCCTAGACAGCCTGGACTATTATTGCATCATCTAGTCAAGTTATGCATCTTGCCCTTGTGTTAGCAAAAAATCAGTTTTTAGTTATGATAACGGACCCACTTTTGGTACTTCATACTATAATTATGCTTACCTATAGACTTTTTTAATATATTATAATTCGGTAGAATGTTCGGCATTTTTGCCGAATAATCGGCCGAACACGAATGTTCGGTAAGCCGACAGAGTAAGCCGAATACCGAACATAAAACGAATATTCGGCCCATCCCTACTATCTACCTAGAGACAAGGAGATGTGAATAGAAACGCGCAAGGGGACGCCTAAGAAGGACATAGTATAGTGACCAATTTGGTGATGTTCTTCAGAAAGGTCAGGTGCGTAGTACTTGCAACCGACGTGCGTGTTTGACCAGCAGGCTTAGCATGACGCTTTCTATTTATACGAAGAATAGACAGTGCTTTTTCTATACAAAGTCACATTTCGTTTCTCCATTTTTGACATGTAGATATCCTTCTACAATCTGTCATTTTGTCTTTCGTTTCTAACGATCTTTGTCTAGGTCCTTTTATATGAAGACTACTTCAGAAGAATATTTCTACCCAAACTGTTAAAATCATACTGACAACAAACTTTTTACTCGACGGCCACAAAGTATATACGATTATCTACAAAATCATGTTTCGTTTAGAACGCATAACTGTGATAATTAATAGAAGAACATAGCTATCTTCTTCTATTGTACATTATTAGTTAGTAGTCATGTCTATTTTTCCGTCGATAAATCGGTGCTCGTGCTAAGCCTTCTGATGTATAAACTTAAACGAATCAAAAGGAGTAAGTAAAGATCTTAACAGGTTGCGTTGTTAATGATGATGATGATGGGAAGAAGACGTGAGTTTGTGTATGTATCTACCCTCGGAACAGATAAATACCTTACATAAAGTACCTTGTATATATGTTCCGGGTCTCTACCTATCCAATATTATGTAGCTATCACAGTTAATCGCCAGTTTCCCAGTGTTGAACGTGCAATAATATATTTACACAATGACAAAACACCCTGTTAGCAGTGTGGGTCGCAAAAAATAGTGGCGATGGCGGGGCAAACAATGAACTCATTTGCCACATCGCCACCCGCTGTTGTGCGGAACTGAACGGAACGACAGCAAAAAAAGCTAGATTAAAACTTGCCAGCGCTAATTGTTCGTAAAATAGCCATGGGCCGTGTAATATTTATTTTAACCGTTTGTGTATTTACTAAATACTGAAAATTATTTTTTTATGAAGTTAATATTTTTACACGCTTTATATTACCACAATGCTTACCCAGAGCGAGTGTATCGGACACTGATATTTAGTGGAAACTATCTTAACTATAATAAGCTTGAAGGTAATACCCAAAAAAAATAAACCTTATTTCAGAATTTGTAACCAGCTTGGTAAATAATATTTCGACAAAGATTTTTATCCAAACGGTAGGTACTTACTTCCACACGAAATGTAACGACATGAATTAAGTGGTCACACATAATCATTACACTTTATTAGTTGTATGAGCACCTTATAATAAACATACCTACATAAAATATTGATACAGTAATTACAATAACAATAGTAGGTAATTAATGGTGAACAATCATAATCTCAACTTTTATAAATACAAATAATTTATGTACTTACATATATTACCGATGACTCATCGTCGACCGTGAGGCGAACGATAACAAAGGGTCTTTAGACGTTCAATTCGTCGTAGGGAAGCAGGTAGTCGATTTTTTACTTCAACTTTGGTCCACAGGCTATCCACTCGTCCGTGTATAAACATCTTGAAACACGGATTATATTACAAAAAAAGCCGAATGTCGCACTGGGCTTATTCAGTTCGAAACGGGGCTTATTCAGCTCGGCTGACAGTTAAGGACAAATCGAACGGGGCTGAATCATCGTTGTCCGACATTAGAGGGGATATCAACATACATAACTCATGCCGTCTTCCCATACATACTTCTCATACATATATTCTTTTGCTTCGGTTAAGCTACGTTCTCATACATCTGGTCTTACATACACATGCCGGTTGCAAGTAATACGCACCTGACCTTTCTGAAGAACATCACCAAAGAAGGTCACTATTATGTCCGTCTAGGGCGTCCCGTCCTGGCGTTTCCACTTACATCTGACTTGACTTTTGTTAGTCGCTCAAGGTTATGCGGCAGCTATCTCTCGCGTCCGGCCCAGGTCCAGGCCATGGTAACTGGTGGGGTCCGCAAGGGCTGATGCCTGCCAGGGGTGCGGACTGTTCGAAAGAGATACCGCGGCCCCTGGCACACAGGCAACTGAGGGAACACGGGTGGGTTTAGTCAGTAAAAGTCTGACACGCCCTCCTGCTCCACCCAGAGCGGGAGAAGTTATTTGATGAATTCCCACCCAAAAAAAACTTCTGAAGAACATCACCAAGAAGGTCACTATTATGTCCGTATAGGGCGTCCCATTCTGGCGTTTCCACTCTCGTCTGCCTTGTATATGACTTTTGTTAGTCGCTTAAATAAAATAAATGCCGAGAAAAGCCGGAAAAACACCAAAGAAAAAGCAACAAACCATTTAATATTCAACACTGGGGCCAATACTTCACAAAGTTTACGCGAACGATCGTGACCTACCTCACCCAACAGAATTATTATCCATTTTATTGGGTTATTCATGTTTCCAAAACCGTTTCATGATAATCCCTATTTTCGCCAGAAACTTTTTGCCATTGGAAATTATGATAATACGTTTAATGCAAACTAATATCTTTGGGCAGAAAACTTCGTACAATTTGTTTAGGCTTTTCTTAAAAGCCACTTATTGGGCTGAAAGACTTTGCGAAACTTTTAGATTGTCCTGTTTACTCTGTTCAGATATCTTAAGATGTTTAATGGTAATCTTGATGCTGGGAAGCTCTTGTTCAGAATCGTAAAAAGAGTAGGCTTTTTGGCGCATCTACAAAGCTGTAGCCCGTTGCCAATTACAATAATTCACACAATATTTTTGTCGTATATTTTAGAATTTTGTTGCCAAAATTAAAACACTGTTTTGGCTCTTTGTTCCATTTTCTTAGTTTATTACTCTGCTTCAAAGTCTGCTTTAGTTCCTCGAAAATTATTACTGTAGTCTTAATATTACTAGACGGTACTAAACTCCTTGCTACCCCGTTTAATAGCCTGGAATAAGCACGCTTCCCACCCTCTCTCAGTTTTCTTGATTTTCACGAACACACTGCGAGGAAAATACCTAATATAACAACAATATCAAGTTACCAAAGTGGATTAGCGCGTTCATCTCCCTGTGAGTGATATCACGTCAAAGCTTTAGTTCCATAGCCGATGGGTATTAATAAAAAAGTTAATCGTGCGTGCAAAGGCAGCGCTCCGTGCGGGCAGAGACCGGCCTGGCCTGTGTACACGAGAAATTGGACATAATTTTATCACTTTAAGTGGAAAAGTGACGTTTTAAAAAGGTTTTTTGAAGAATGTTTGCTATGCCAATAACCCGGGAACGTTCCCTTTTGAATTCTGTTTGCGCCAATTCAAGAGGGATGTCTGTGTATGCTTTGATGTATTTTTTGTGTTGTTTTCGCTATCTATTTGTGCGTTTTCATTCAAAGAGGCCAACGCACTTTATAGATAAAACATAGTTATTTATATATAATGGATTTCCCGAAACAGCACTCACGTGATATTTATGATTATAATGTTGAACTACTAATGGTTAAATTATAGATAACGATACGAGAAAATATAACTACGAATAGCTAGGATAAGCGTTAATGCTGTAATAGGTACAAATAGTTGATTTTATATGCACATTTTTTGTCAGAATAGTATATTGGGTTACTTTTGGATATCAACGAAGCTTTTAACGTTTCCGCATGGGAATAGGTTTCATAAATTCTATTAGCCTTTCGATATGCTATACCGGAAAAGTTGAAACTAAAATTGGGACGATTGATTTTGTTGAATATTTAGAACAGATTTAAAAAAAATGTATGACATGGAATATTGATGAGTGCAATTAATAGAGTTTTTGTCGAAGTATATAATAAATTGCTTAATTTTTTTGGTTGAACAGTTTCACCTGCTTTAGTTGTATGACAAGACATATTATGTAATTGGTCTGAGTATATACTAATCACATACTTAACTTAAATGCTAGTCATACAATACATATTATAAATCAAAGTAGTTTTTCTTGCCTGGCTGTGTGACCGAGTTATTTTTCAAAGCTGCGCAACTAACTTTAATGCGGTTTTCATCATAATTTAGATTTCAGTTTACTACGGAAACTTTACACTTTACTTACTTTTGCTTTACTTTACTTTTTTTTTTTTTTTTCTTTTTTGTTTTTTTTTTTCTTTTTTTTTTTGTTATCTATTCAATCTGTATGTTAATTAATGTAATTGGTGTTACCGTTTTAATTAACAATAAACAATAAACATAAACATACATAAACATGTAAATAATACATTATTTTTAACAAAAAAACATCGAGATTTATTTATTACACCTATGTAAACATAGGTATCCTTATACATACTACGAATATTATAAATGTGTAAGTTTGTATGTTTGGATGCTTAGAGCAAAAACGGCTGATCTGATTTGGATGAAGTTTGGCACACAGATAGATTATAACCTGGATTAACACATTATACTTTTTATCCCGGTGTATGTTGCCGTGGGATAACTTTAAACTTCTACGTGTATAAAGCCGCTGGCAATAGTAATTAATAAATCTCCATGTGTTATCAAGTAATTTTTTACCGTAAGAAGCAAGCAAATCGCAAGTTTGGCTGAACCATGCCTGGAAATAGGTTCTTCCTGATGACGCTGAGACCCTGCCCCACTTGCTGGAGTGCCCTAAAAGTCCATTCACCTACACCTTGGATAATCGGAATAATGCCACTGATAACCGCAATAAATGTGCCCAACTACTGGGCCCTAGCTTTACAGGAAAAGTTTTTATTCAGTGCGCAAACTGTAACCATGAATTCAGCATATCATTGTAGACATTGTAAACAGCACAGAAATTTTTCGTCGGTTATACAAAAAAAAAATCTGCTGTTTCATAAAAAAAGTGCAATACCTACGCGGTCAAAATGTATGGAACAGCTGATTTTTTTTTGTATAATCGACGAAACATTTCCGCGCTGGGGATCTACAATGATATGCTGAATTCATAGTTACAGTTTGCGGACTAGTTAAAAACTTATCCTGTTTAACAAAAAAAGTGTACGAGTATCATCGACACGTAAAGAAGAAGAAGAAGAAGTAACAATATCTTGACACCAGACACACCACCTACAGTTCAGTGAGCTTAGAGCATCAACAATACATTAATTAGCCGTAGTGCCGACTACGACTAATAAACAACGTAATTAATAACTGGCGAGCGATATTCCAAAGGTTACATATAAATATTCATCGATCCGTACCCACAGTGGCTCTGATGATACCGATCTAATTCGCGAGTAATGTATTACGAAGCAGGCGTTTGCATAACATTGTTTAGAACTACCTAAATTAAGGGGTGATGGTTGAGAAATTAATTTCGGGAGTTGTAAATTTAAATTGGGGGCAATAAGTGTTTTTGGTATTTGTGGAAATGACTATTTTGATAAACAATAGGACTGTTTTTACTATGTTTTTAAAGTGAGTGTACGTTAGGCCCATTGGTTAACGCTTCGTCTCTGATGCACGAAGTTGTGGGTTCAAATCCGGGTAAGTACCAATGTGACATTTTCCATTCACATGTACTTTCTGAGTTTATTGTAGACATTACATTTTGACCGACCCGGAAATCGAACCCGGGACCTTATGCTCAACAGAAAAGCTGGCGACCATTAGACCAACGAGGCAGACTTTTACATGTAAAATCCGATATGTTAATTATTTAATTCGTGTTCTGCGCAGTCTCTCGAAATCATTCGATATCAGCAATGTACCCCACATAGTACAATAAAGTCATCACAACACATTGTATCCACACCCCACATATTTACATAATATTAAAAATAATGAGTCACAAACTCACGCTTTGTCCACAAAAGTATCGCGGGCTCAAATCACATGACAACTGGTATTTGTTCAACGTACACCTACTTAAATAATATTTGAACAAACATTACTGTGGCAAAACTGTATGTTTTGATATTCACCGACTATGCTTGATCATGAACATCGAATAATCAGGTTTCTTGAATGAGCATCCGGCGACATAATCAGGTAGGTGCTGTAGAATCGAGGGAATTTAGCTATAAATAAAATATTTTTAGGTTGAGTTCAAATTCGTGATTCCACGTATATTTTAAAGTAATAAGCTCATTACAGCACTGCGCCTAATATTAGGTCTTTACCTATGAAATTGCCGTTTTGCAGTACTGGCCATTTCAAATCAAAATAATTTTTGTTTGGGTAAGAATTCTAATTTCAAATTAATTTTATTTTAAAAACATGGATTTTTTTTTCCAAAAGTAGTCATTTGTTTATTGATTAGTGTTACATTTTCATCGCATTTCAATCTTTTTCGTCATCATGGATACGTTAAAAATTCGAGTAATTATGGAATATGAGTACCGTCGTGGCAGCAACGCGGCACAAGCGGCACGCAACATCAACGACGTTTACGGAGCTAACACTACAAACCAAGGCACCACCTGTTATTGGTTTGCTCGCTTCCGTTCTGGAAATTTCGACCTGAAAAATGAACCTCGCGGTCGTCCGAAGACTTTGGTCGACAATGACGAATTAAAGGCGATTGTGGAAGCTGATGATACACAATCTACGGCTGAATTAGCAGCAGCTTTCGACGTTAGCGTCAAAACAATATTGGTCCATTTGCGTCAAATTGGCAAGGTAAGAAAGCTTGACAAATGGGTGCCCCACGAACTCAATGATCGTAAGTGCGAAGTACGCGTCGAGACGTGCCTTGCACTGCTCAACAGACACACAAATGAAGGAATTTTGAACCGCATTGTTACCTGCGATGAAAAATGGATTCTGTTTGATAACCGCAAGCGCTCAGCAAGTTGGTTGGATCCTGGTTCAGCACCTAAACAATGCCCTAAACGAAAACTTACCCCTAGAAAAGTGATGGTCACTGTTTGGTGGTCTAGCGCCGGTGTGATTCATCACAGCTTCTTACCAAACGGGGTGAGCATTACTGCAGATGTGTGAAGAACTGAACACAATGATGGAGAAGCTGGCACATCTCCAACCAGCATTGGTCAATCGCTCGTCTCCGCTGCTCCTGCACGACAACGCGCGACCTCATACTGCACAGCAGACGGTCTCCAAGTTGCAAGAACTGGGGTTGGAAGCTCTCCGTCATCCGCCCTACTCACCAGACCTTGCGCCTACAGACTACTACTTTTTCCAGAATTTGGATAACTTCTTGGCGGGAAAAAAATTCAATACCCGAGAGGCAGTACAAAATGCCTTTGAAGAATTTGTTGCCTCCCGTCCAGCTGATTTCTTTAAGAAGGGCATCAATAAACTGCCACTGCGATGGCAAAGATGCATTGATTGCATGGGTGATTACTTCGATTAATACAAATAAAAAATACATGAAAAAAATTCGTTTAAATTTTTTCATACAAAACGGCAATTTCATAGGTAAAGACCTATTATCTATAATAATGGAAATAATCTGCCGGAACAAAAACCTATGACAAACTATTCTTAAATTCAAACTTAAACTTTCTGGCTGTTTCATCATAGATAGCCCAATGATTGGCTGCCAGTAAACGTAAGGTTCCATGAAGAGCATACAACCTTTACAGTACCTACTGAAGATCTCTGGAGCCCAACAGCACCAAGATATTAGATAGTAGCCACCTGGCTCTGCTAAGTTTTTCATTTAATCCTATTGAATGACCGTTACATGAAAAAGTCATTCAATGAGATTAAATGAAATTAGAGGGCTGTATTGATGATTACTCAGCGACAAGCTTCCGGGATTCAGAAAGAAAATCACGCTATCCTTGCCAAGTTTTTCTTAATCTCAATTAAATTAAATTTTTATTGTTTCTATTTTTATAATTGTTATTTGTATTTCTTTACTTTTTTTATTGGTTTATGCTCATTTATGCTAGTCTGTTTTACTGTAGTTTATTTTAGTTTCTAGTTTAGTTTAGTATTTCAAGACAACAAGATATTATATTTTGATCAATGCTATGTACGCCGTAATTGTCATGTACATTAGTCCTTTATTTATTAAGATTATTTCTAGCATAAGTTGGATGTGTGTGATGTGGCTGTGTTTTTTTAAAAATAAATAAATAAAGCAATTTTTGTTACAGTCGCGAATCATATTTAGATCAACACAGATACAAACTGACACTGACCTAAAAAATATTTTGCCAGCTACATACCTTAGCGCAATTAAACATAAAGTTTTTCAAGCTTGGTTGTTGGTTTGTTAATTGAACCTGACAATTTCGTAGCTATTTAAAGCTACATAACGCGTTAACGCGTTAACCTATTGCATCTCTGAAGTCCGTCGCAAACGAACTAATTAGAGGTTCTTTATAAACGTGAATACGGTCATCAGCTTATGTTCGAATAGCAATAGCAATGGTTCAAAAGCCACCCCTTCATAGCAACGAGTATTTCATACGAAAATCTTTTTATACCTTTTTATTATACAGGGTCAAAATAAATTACCTGGCATTACTTTAGTGTTGGGTATACATGTCGAAAAAGAATGAAACAAAAACAAACGAAAGTTATGATAAGGTGTTAAGAAATGTGTACTTAAAAACATTTAAGTTCCACGACAAAATACAAAACAGCTGAGCGATTTACGCATTGCCCGGCTGACACGGTTCGCTAAGCGATTTCGGGCATTGACATTCACGAATCAAATGATGAAAAAAAATATGTTTTTTTTATTCATTACTCTTGGATATCAGTACCCAACACGTGCGTAAAGTCAGTATTGTCCCATTACAAGGTCAAAGCAAAGAAGCTCTAGTGTTTAAGTAATAGCAGCCATACGAGTCGATCGATCAGGTTAAGCTACGCTTGCAGCGGTTGGCCCATCCCAAGGATGGGTCCTTCGGATAGCACGTTAATAATAATAATAATAAATCATTTAATCCAGGTAACAAAGACCCATATCATAAATACCTTATAGACTAACATACATAATTATGAAAATCCACACAATAGTAGCACTTCACTTTGCACTAGCTTTCCCTTGTGCTCTCCTGTGGAACTTGTCCGCGGAAGCGACGGAACACCACGTCCTGCGGCCAAAAGACCTCTTCCAAGACGACGGGCAGATAACAATTCGGCACGCGCACCAGGAACGCCTTGAAGTTGACGTTGCGGCGCGACTCCAGTAACTGCACCCTCGGCGTGTACCTTGTCTTCTGGCGCACGTACTCCACGATGTCCTCCGCCTTAGTGGTGTAGTGCAGGTGGGAGATGTACACCGGAGTGCTCGGCATAGCGGCACGCAGGCTCACTTCAGGCCTCGCTGGAGCTTTGCCGCAGCGGTTCTTGTTAGTTCGCGATCGGCACTTCTTCCTCTGCACCGTCACGAAACCCTCTTCATTATCAGGCCTAATCGGTGCCTTTCCTGGCATAGGCTTTAAATTTGGAGCACCAGGGGTACTCGCGGTGACGCTAGCGAAATCCTTTTGTAGGGGTTTCGCCAGGGCTGCAGACACTGGCAGCGGGACGGGACGCGGGGCTCGGACGGCGCTGTGCGGAGCCGTCGCGACGGGCGCCAAGCCCGCAAGCGTTGTTGTTAAGCCTTATTGGTCCCGCTTGTCATGCATGATCTTTGACAGGTGTTACGGGTCGTCAGAAGCCCGAAAATCTGACAAAACAGTCTTACCAAAGAGTATCGTATTACCCAGTAACTGGGTTGTGGAGGTCGGATAGGCAGTCACTCCATGTAAAATACTAGTATTCAGCTGCATCTGGTTAGACTGGAAGCTGACCCCATCAACATAGTTGAGAAAAGGCTAGGTAGATTAATTTTTACAAGGCCAAAACCTCCATACTCTACATCAGGGATGCACAGACCGCGGCCCCCCGGCAATATGCCAGTGGCCCGCCAGCAAAAATATATCCTTGTACACTTGAAGGAAAAATATTGCAGAGTTTTACAAATAATATAAATTTCAATCTGGGGCTATTTTTATGTTTTTTATTTGTGCTGGTGGCCCGCCATTAGTTCCTCATTTGTCCAAGTGTACCATGGTTACAATAAGTCTTTGCATCCCTGCTCTACATGGACCAGTCTTTTTTTCTAGAATTGCACCTGACTTCCCCATCTCTTCAATAAGAAGGTAATATTGACACAAACAAAGTTCAAAACTAGAAAGTTCAAAACCAGACTTAAATATTGCATTTCTTTTGAATCCTGCCACAAAGCTATTAACGAGCCTTTATTAAAGCCGATTGCAACAATTTAATTGTAAAATGGCGAGTGAAATTCAGTCAGTAAAAAAACAAAATATTGGTACTGTAGCCTTAAATTGGCGGTACGGTACATTGCAACCCAATGGCTGGATTAATTTAATTTTATACGAACAAAAACCCGACAATTTTTCAGTCTGATTGCTTGATTTTATTTACACAAGTACGTTTAGACTTGGGGCAAAATGAAGTGGAATAATTTGAAATGTCTACAAGTTATTTTTCATGTTTCTGTTAATCTTTTTAAGGCTACACTTTGCTTAAAGGCTTGAGCTCATTAGAGAGTTTAGGCCTTCGAAACTAATATCAAAGTTTATCTTTAAGTGTAAAACGTTAAACTGATTTTAGAAAACTAGCACAATCAGCCTATAATGTTCCCACTGCTGGGACACAGGCTTCCTCTCAAAGAGAGAGAGTGGGTCATAATCCATGCGGGCCCACTGTGGATTGACAGATGTCACATGCCTTCAAATTTTTTGGTCTAGGACATACCGATTTCCTCAAGGCGTTTTCCCTCGCCGTTTTGAGAAAACTAGTCAGTAACTTATATATTTATTTCTACATGAAAAAATGTCCTGAACTGGATACTACTCCAACTAGAACCTACCTGTCCGTTTTACGCCCTGAATATAGTTAGCCTGATAAAGCTCACTGTTGGGCAAAAAATTACCCAATTTGAGTCAAATTGTGAAAGAAAAACATCCTGAAGAATCCATTCGGGCTTAACTTGATGATCAATGCTGTTATCTGCCCTGTAGTGGAGAAAATATAGGAGGCTTTTATGTCCTAGATATTCATATTTCAGAGCAAAGTATCACATAACTAATGGAAAATTCTTTGCGGAAAAAAGGTCAGTTCTGCGCAATAATGTTATGTCATACTATTTTATTACCTCAATTTACCTTTGAAATATTTACTGAGGATTAAAATTAATTATTTATTTTGTTTTATTGATATGCATACGATGAAGTTTAACAAAAAAGAATTTTATGAAAACATTAACTGCAATTTTTTTTTTCCAAGAGTAATAAACAGGCATGCTTGCCTTCGTCATGTTTATTGAGCTCTTCTTCTCACTTCAAAAAAGTTTAAATATAATTCTTAAAAAAAAAAACAATTTTAGTAGGTACTAAAGACTTGAACTTTTCAGGACTCGATATAAATTAGACCCTAATAATCATGGGTTAAACTTACTCAACAAGCGATACCCACCTCTTAACTATTCTAAATATACATTCCAGAAATCCAGACAGTACACATAAAGTAACACAACATCACGCCTTGTTTCCCCGAAAGGATGGGCAGAGATGTGCTTATAGTACACCTACATTTCACCAGTCTTGTTTTTAAGTACCACGTTGTAGGGGGCGAGCCTATTGCTGTCTACTTGATACAAATCTAGACTGCGGCTTGCTACTGAAAAATTCTAGATAGAAAACCCAAATAAGACTGTGCAAAATCAAATCCAAAGATATTTAATCAAACTACTACTTTTTGAACGTCAGAATTACATAAGACAGTCCCCCAAAAACGCCTGCCGTTCATCACTTCTTAGTGCTTTAGCTGGGATGAAAAAGTGGCGCAACTAACTCCCCAGCAGCATAGCTGTCTGTTAAGTTACAAGAACTTGATTCTATACAATAGTAGGTAATTAAAATTACGAATTAAATGTCAGCTAGCACACGCCAATATACCAACAAAAGATTAAAAACTATCCTACTTAAGCAGAAATAAATAATAATAATAAACGTAAACAAAACTTATAATCGAAATAAAAGCCTCCAGGCATAAAGGGCGTGCCCGCTTACATATGCAATTCTGCATTATGTAAATATAGCTATAACTTGAAGTAACAAAAGTTAAACTAGGACCTTTGGAATAAAAATAATAGATAAAAAACTAAAAAAAAAACACGCTTTAAAAACCAAACTAAAAAAGCAGAAAATAATTTCATAAAAGCATGGGGTGCTTTTTGAGGTATTTTTTAGATTCAATTAATATCAAGCACCCCACGCTTTTTTAAATTAGTTTCTGCTTTTTTAGTTTTGTTTTCAAAGCGTGTTTTAAGTTTTTTTTTAAATCTATTATTTATTTTATTTTTTTTGGTTCTTTTGGTGTTTTTTTTAAATGATTATTATTTGTCAACGGTCCTCGATAAGACTAAAAAGTTTAAATTAAATCTGACCGTTTGATGTGGGTCAAAATCAAGTCCAAAGGAGTCGATTACAAACATGCTTACAACCAAACATACAGGTGAAGCTAAAATATAATAATAAAAAATAAAAATAAATAAAAAATAAAGCGTGTTAAAAAGGCGCCCGACCTGGGAACTGTACCCAGAACCTATGAACTCAGCAGTAGCGCTTGCGGCCACTAAACCAATGTGGCAGTCTACCAGTCAGTCTTCTTCTTAACCTGCCTATTAATAAGCAATTTGGGGGAACATCGTCGATCTGAGATAACCCACGTTTTTGATCTTCATCAAACCACCGATTACGACTGATAAGAGATTAGAGAGCGGTGTGAAAGGCCTCTCACACGAGCCCTCTCGTAATTTATTAGATCCTTTCAGATAACGCACATGTAGCTTTTGTTCGAAGCTTTGAGCGATTTGTTATAAATATTCTTTTGTTTTTTTGTTTGAGATTTTGTATTGTTTTGTATCGCAGTGAATTATAATATCGATGGAAATAGAACCTGATATTTTTGTCCACACTGATGGAACATTAATTTTTACCGAAGCTCCCGTGAAAGGATTTGAATTTTAAGTAACGAAAAAATAGTGTATTAGATTAGCTCCTCGTCTATTATGCAGACTCATTAAGTCTGACAACAATAAAAAAGTAATTGTGTTAATTATTACTTGACATTTGACAGTCTAAAGACTTATTTTATTATAGTGCTTCAAAAATTCATTATTTTGAGAGTAAAAAGAAATGTTTAATGTATATTTATTTTATAAAAAGAAGTATGGTATAATTAATTAATTTTTAGAAAAACTCATTGGTACATGAGGATTTTTTCTATATTTCGGTGAGTGTTTAAAACATTAAAACCATGCCTTTTACGAACATTTTTGATCTGTGAATCAAACGAGGTTTCTTGACAAGTGGCTATGTAATTAAAATTGAGCGTAAGTCTATTAAAATTGACACGTGATTAATTACGGTGTAGAAATTCATTTTACGCACTTTTTCTTTTTGCAAATAAATTAATTTAAAATGTTGCACGAACTCTGCCACACTATACTTTAAAAAAAAAACTTCAAAGATCTATCTAAAAGGAAGCTCGCATATTTTTTCGTTCAACTTGTGGCGTACATGGTGAGAGTACAAATAAACGTCCATGACGTAACTATCGGAATGTAAACATAAAATTAAAAACACTAAAAAATAACTTTAATTTCCGAAGTCGGTGACTTTGGATATGTATTTTAATTTTTGGTCACCGCCTTCCGAAATTAAAGTTACTTTTCACTTTTTAGTGTTTTTCCGGAAATCGGTTGTTTTTTTTTTGGAAAAGTTTTTATTTTTCACTTTTTAGATATAGTACCTACCCCACACCAATTCGAAATTTCATCATCCTTGGGGTCTAAACAATGCATATTATAGTATAAAAATATTTTTACGTGGCCCTTTAAGTGATTTAAATTTTGACTGACGGGTATTCACATCATATTTCACTGGAATCTGGATCTCAATGTTGCCAAAATGTTCTATGAGATACAAGTACTCAGCGCAGGCTAAAACTGGTTTAAATATGTTAATGTTTAAATATACCTGTATAATTGTCGCGGTATTTATTTCTTACATACTTTGGTACTAATATCCTAACCTAAACCTTCATCTGAATAACAGACTTAGAAACAGCAGAACTTCGCTTTATGAAATATACAAATGTCTTTACAGCAGCTTTACGACCTTGCCACTCACATTATTCGCGAGAAGAAGTTATTTGCCATGTAAGTACTTCTGAAGCCAAGATACCACATGGCTAGCATTACGGTACGCACTTCGTCAAATAAGGGAGCCTACTTGTTTCTCTAGCAACTTTCTGTAAGTACTGTGTGTCTATAAAAGAGTTACACTCGTAACTCAGCCGAAACACAAAACAAAGTTAATAAGAAAATATTTAGACATAACTTCTGACCATATAACGTATGTTTGCTTTTCATAATAAAGGATTTTTCACAAATCATTATTATTTTTCACCAGTGGTTAAGAAATAAAGGGTCGATAAATCAGGTAAAGCTGCGCTTGCCGCGGTTGGTTCATGGATGGGTGACCATTTTTACATACCAAGACCCCTCTGTGCCTCGGAAAGTATGTTAAGCCGTTAGTCCCAGCTAGCATACGTGGATCTTTGACAGTCGTTACGGGTCGTCAGAAGCCCGAAAGTCTGACAGCCAGCGTCTTACCAAGAACTATCGTATTACCCAGTAACTGGGTAGTGGAGGTGAGAAAGGCGCTAGTACGGAAATACGGAACTAGTATTCAGCTGCATCTGGTTAGACTGGAATTCGACCACAATATAATTGGGAAAAGGCTAGCAGATTTAAAGATTAATGTTTTTCTTCATCATGTTGATCATTATTCTGAAACCTGATTGGTCACGTAATATTATTTATAAAAATTGTGGAATTTCCTATTCTAATTGTTTTTTAATGAAAATCAAATTTGCTATTAAATAATGTTAAATGATATTTATTTGTACGCAAAACGCTTTTTATCAAAACACTGCAAATAAATAAAGTATGAATTGCAAAAATACAACGCTGCATTTTTAAAATGAAATGGTAGCGCTTAACTCAAGAGAACACTTTGTTTGAATGAATGAAAAGTTTGTTAAAATATACAACTCTGCTTTGGAACAAGACGTGAAGAAAACTTCACAGAATAAATAGTTTTTTTTTGCTTGTAAGTCTCAATGAAAGTTCAGTACACCAAATTTCAGGAATGTATTGATGTTACCAGAGGTCACTAAAGTTGTGCAGAGAACAAGAAAACAGTATATTCCATCTATCTATAAAATAGGTGAAGGCGAAACATTGAATTCTAGACAGGGTGGCCAAGACATCTACATACAGCCTGTAACCATAGATTCAGTAGACATGATTCTGAAATCCGTTGTAATTTTTCTATTAAAACAAAATTGCTGTTCCATACATTTTGACTGCGTAGGTAATAAATAAGTAATAATAATAAATGTTTTTTGTACACATAGAAAAATATAAATAAATACACAAGGATTAATGGAACATTGTGCAATAAAGTCACATGTAAGGGCGAACTGGTAACTCCTAAACTAGGCCAAAAGCCTGTGTTTTAAGAGTCGAAGGTATTGCACTTTCATAGGAAACGTTTTATGTAATAACCGACGAAAATTTTTAACGCACGGGGTTCAGAATCATGTACTAAATCAATAGTAATAAGTTGTACACAGATGTCCTTGCCACCCTATACAAGGTGTAACAGAATAAACGCAAGACCCGAAAGTAGTTTGCTCCTAAATGAATCGATTTCAGTAACTTTTGATATAAGTATTTTTTTTAATAATGTATTTTGCCACATCTACTATTGATTGAGCCAAAGAATATTCAATCTTATTCTAGAAGAAATAAGACTCAATTTGAAATGCATAAAGTAATGCTTGGGTCGACAAGTTTTTCTTAATAATATCAGTTAGCTTTAAAAAATAATGTTTTGGTCATCGTATTATGCTTTTAACTCAATACTCTAATTGGGGTGTATGTGGTCTTGCGTTAATTATGTTACTCGTTGTATAAATGCAAAAAATCTGCTTAATTTTTTTTTATCAAAATCGGACTACTCTGTAAAAAGTTATGCGTGGTCAAACATTAAAAAAAAATATACGCATCGACTTAAGAACCTCCTCCGTTTTTGCGTCGGTTAAAAATCTAGTGCGTACGATGCGTAGGTAGATACGACTGCCAACAAAGACTAAATAAATGAATAAGGGAAATATAATGATTATGTATTCTCTACAATACCAACGTCATTCCATCACCACAGGATTACTCATTAACAGAATCTATAATTATTATTAATATAATGAACGTATTCAGAACAAACACAATTAATTTGCTTACCGTATTGCTCGCACAAAATTGATGAATAACAAATATTTCCAGTAGATAATTGGTGAACCTACCCACACACGAAAGGTACAAAAAAATAATTACCTATCTCACAGGCTGTGTCCAATTTCCGAAAGCGTACCCTCGTTAATTAGGCAAACATCTTGTGAAATGGACCATGGATATACATATAAAATCTAGTCTTAAATAAGATTTTCATAAAGGTACGGGAAACGAAGGTATTTATTTATTTCTTTATTGACGTAAGTTTAATACTTTCGGAATAAATTCTCTAAATAATGGTGAGAACCGCAACAAAACCCGTTGCGGATCTTAAATGAGCAAAGCGTTCGCCAAAACAGACACGAAAATTGACTTTAAGGCGGTGATTTCTTGAAAACGCTCAAAAATGTGTTTTTTTTTAAACAGTGTATCTCTTTAACCATAAATAATTCTGAAAGAAAAATAAATATAAAATTTTCAAGTCATTTTTGCTTACAGTGATCGAATTTAAAACATAATTAAACATAAACACTTTAATGCATCAAAAAATCATCAAAGTCACCTCTTAATTATCTTTAAAACCGGTTAATCCCTTTAATAACAATTAAAATTATAATTAAAAATATACCATAAAACTCCAAATGCCAAAATGCGTTCAGTGATGGATCATTTATTATTGCATTGCGACAATTGTATTTTTTTACGACAATGCTTGCTCATTTATTATTCGAATTTATTACAACAGATTTTAACCCGTATCGGATTGTAATAAGAACTATTATCGCTCATAATGACAATATTTAAAGTTACCAGGGCCTTAATTAATTATAATATGTTGGTATAGATAAGTGCTAGCCTATGCCAGCATTCTTCAGTCCTGTAGTTTTCAGTCGTAATCTCGGAGTTATCACAAGATAAATATCAGCTCAGCTTCTTAAGCTGTATTATATGAAAGAACCGGATCAATACAGGCCCTAGGGCTTCAAGAGCAATACGTTTCCAAGCCTTATTATTCAATAATTTATATCAGGCGTTCCTTAACCACGATGTGAAATCCTTATTTTCACGTAATAAAAAAACGTTCATCTTCTAACCTACAGATCATTCATTCATATAAATCTTTCTACGGTATGTAGGTACTGAACATTCCTTGTGTGCAATAACTATGACAACGGAGCCATTATTATTTTCAAACAGAGCTGACCTACAAGTATAACAACGTGCTATATTATATTAACATTCTTGTGTCAGCTATGCTAACATCATTTACAGTCTCGGTGTAGTCTAGTCTATGGAGAGACTAGACAAAACACAATTATGTTACTGCCCAGACTAAACGGGTGTCAGTGGCGGATGGGCTCCCATACAAAACGTTTCCTGTCAGTTTCCTTCCTAAATATGGCAACTAAATACGTGTAACATGTGTTTGAATTTTTTACACATGTTTTAAAAACTTACTGTTTATGCACTATGTTAAAGTTCGCTACCGCCAGGTGTGACTTAATGTCTTCTGCAACCTCTTTTCTAAGTTAAACTTATGACAGTTTTCCATCTTCTTGGCATAAACAGGTCACTAGAAACTGTTTCTAAAACTTAAATAAAAATCGATTAACGCTTTGAAGGACACTAAAGGCGTAATAACAATAAAACTTCTATTGTGTCTGCTTCAGTGTCTTTCAACCGATTAAGAAGCAAGGCTTACTCATTAATGAAAAACAAGAACGTACTCGTATTATGATGTCGAATATCAATGTTTTATTTCTGACTGCAACTTGATGGTATGCAACTAATGTTGACATTCAAAGGTGAGCTAGTGAGAATGCATGAGGTCTCCAAAATAGATATTATACTCGTCAAAAGTGTATGGTGAGTCCACACTAAACAGATTTTTCGTCGTACAGACTTTGAAATCTGTATAGTTTGACAGAGATATCTTCATTTGGAATATTTGCACAGACTTTTCATTAGTTCAGATTGGGTTTTTGACAATTTTTTGTTTCATTTAATGATTAATGATTTGGCTCAGACAAATGCACAGACATACATGCAGACTTTCGACTTTTCTGGCACATATATATTTGTCTGTACTTCTTTGTTGCACAGACAAAATTCTAAAAACTTTTAATGAACATCTGTATCGTATGGACCCACCATAATCCGGCGCAGTATAAACCTCGTAGATCTATCGATCTTTCCTTCACTTAAACAATCTTATATCACAGAGAAACACAACAGAAATCGCACCATTATCTCAATCCCGTCATAAAACATTTATCACCGAATACGTTCTGAAGTAAAATAATTAAGACTCAACATGATGGTAATTGCGTCACAATCGTATAGCGACTAATGCTGACTAATGTCGTGTATAGTAATTATGTGACGCTCGTTAAATGCCATGCTGACGTCGGGTGCTTTCTGACGCGGAGCCCTCCTGACGTGGGGTGACGCTGGGGTAGGCTCGGCCTAGTCAGCAAGTGACGTGTTTTGTTTCAGAATAGACCTTGTTTAGAAAAGGTCTTAATTAGATGGTGGTTTATGTAAATGGAACGGTATTACTTGGATTGGCATGCCTATATTTGTAAAGAAATGAGATTACAGTGCCTTCTTTTAGTTAGAGATTTGGTCCAATGTAAATGTCCTTTATGCATAGTTGGAGCCGGCTAAAAGTGATCAGGAATTTGATTGTAAGCACATTACTAGGTTTTGGGTAACCTCAAGGGATATTTATTTTTAGCCATTGATAGATTCATAGGTACAGAACACATTTACGACCACTGTTCATCCAGATAATCTGTTACTGTACTGCATCTTTCAGTTTCAATCGTTCTTTCGATAAGTCAAAATCTTTCGTACTGTAGAACTTATCGGTACAACGAAAAATTAAACCGATGTTATTTATTTTTTTCATTTATTTTTAAAATAACTGACAACAAACGTTTACGCTAGGGGTCTAGAATCATATACGCACTGGTTAAACTTTTATCCAGTATAAGCAATACATTATACTAAGTGCCTCTGAATTATTACTATTGTGAACACATCTGGATTAAGTCCGATATTCGCCAACGGTAAGCACAATTAAAGACAAACGGTATTACTGTCTATTCCAAAAGTGTCTAACGAAAGTGTAAACAAGCCCTGTTCAGGTTCAGGTTACACAATCACCACAAAAGGGTATTAATTACACATTCATTTGTATTAAAAAGATTTTAACGTTATATATCTTGTTAATTTTTCATAGAAAAATTGTTTGAATCACATCATTGAATTTTAATTTAAAATTAAGGTAATGAAATTGACCTCAAGTGTCATATTTACTGTCCAAATAATCAAATCGAAGCACGCAATTTGTAAACCGTTCTCTAATCCATTTGTTTACATTTTCCTCACATAACTTGAGAACAGATCATAGATTACGTATTCGAAACAAGTTCGTACTGAAACCCAAGTCAGTTCAAACACCCACCATTCGCTCTCAAGTACGCTACAGCCATTTCTTTCAGCACACTCTTGAGGTGTCGTTTATATGAAAAACTGTTTATCTGTCTGTCGCAACCAGATTGGGAAGTGTACTTCTAAACATATAACATAAGTCTAGAAGCATTATTGTCACTACGAGTGACATAAAGAACCTTTTATGACATTATATTGTTGGAGTTTGGAAACCAGCCAATATGCGTGGGTGAATAAAATTATTTGAATTGCTTTTTATTTTTAGACTTTGTAGATTATTTTTGTGTTATTTTTGAATAGATAACCGCTTAGGTCTTAGTTTCAGGACTTAACACCTATCTGTACGGTTTACGTATATACTGTCAGTATGAAAACGCAGCAACCTACTTTCTATGTATCGTATTATAATGTTTAATATGATTTTGTTGTTTATAAAGCACCGCGGATTAGCACCCAATTCAACTAACTTTTGATCGGTACATCTAATAAACTTAAGTGCTTCGTGTGTACTTACGCCAACTAACACTTATTCACAAAAACTCTAACTTTATATTCTCATTAATACTGCAAGTGATATATACTTTATATATCCTAATTACTACTGGACCTTAAATTTGATGGTCCTTGGAGCCGGATACCAGTGACTTGACTTACGAATATGTATATCTACCTGTAACATATTCTTCCTTATATTTCTAAATGAAATATTATGAACAAAATAGCCAAAAATATCCATAATATATTGAATAGTACGAGCCACGCAGTCTTCATCAATTCTTTATGTGATGTTACCAGTTAAGGCCACAAGCTGATCTAACGGCTACCCGCACCTTTGGTTTGGCTCTTTTAAAGGCAATAACGTGAAAACCGTGATAGGCTCTGAATTTTGTATGTAACTACTATCTTTAGGGCTATTAATAGTGTATGGGGATACGTTTCCTGTACGCCTTATCAATGATTAAGGTACTGATAAGGTATTAAATAAATAATCTGGAAAGTTTATAATGTTGTGTGGAACTCTTTTCAGGTGACAAAATCGATGTAGTTGTTCGTAACTGAATGATTTAATAGTCAACACTTATTTATCTGATGTGGTGCCTATGGTCTGTATTTCTGCCCTCAAACTGAGTTTTCAGGAATACTCGTTTTTGGGAATACGCCGGCAAAATTACGGACACATTTTATATTGTCACGGCTGTGCAATATTCAAGGTAAGCATCAACTAAAATCTGTCAAATAATCAAATAAAAAAATCTATCTGCCAACAGAAATTGAATAAATTCCAAAATACGGTGCGTAAAACATGTTATTTGTACAAATGTATTACATAGATATAGACAGTAGCTACCCCGATAGACGGTGTCCTATTCGAATTCACAACAAGGTTTAGTTTTTCCCAAATTTGATAATTTTGCGGGAATCTTTTCAAATTTTTCGTGCCACAAAAACCTATTATGAACATTTTTAAATAAAAATAGCCAAATCGGTCCATCTCAAGTGATGCGCTTATCAATGAACAGCATTAAATTTTTATTTATATAAATAGATTTAAGTAAAACTTTTGCAACTCGTATCATCCTAAATCGACTGACAATCCCACCTAAATTGCACAACTTTGAACTGACAAAGTGTTGTTTTTTGTTTTTAATTCTCTTTCATCAACGGTCCTGCTTCGACTAAAGAAAAACAAAAATATCGGACTGTGAAATATTTTAACTTCTACTCTTTATAAGATGAACAATTTTAAATTGTCTTTACGTGCTAAAATACCCTTAACACAGCCCACACTCGAGACACTTGTTTTTCCCGTTATTATGATATCATTTTTTGATGTACTGACTGTGTAGATGAGACAAAACCCATCACGGAACCGTCTCTAATGAGTTTTTTACACTTTGTATACTATTAGAAACTCAATCTTTAAAAACTGAAACTGTCAGTTCCTCATAGCCTGCTCGGACAGAAAAAAAACAGCATGAAAATAATGCAATGCTCATAAATGAATCAAAACCTTTCTGACTACATACTGACAGACAGATTTTTTTTTTAACCAGTGCGCAAACTGTAACCATGAATTCAGGAAAAATTTCTTTGCTGAGGGGTCTAGAATAATATGCTGAATTCATGGTTAAAGTTTGCGCACTGAATAAAAACTTTTCCTGTATATAGGAAAAGTAATTTTTCGTTATATAGGTAGTGCTTTTTTTAAGTCAGCAGATTTTTGTTAGACTTTTTGGTAGCAGTATCAAATTCGTTTATCTTTACTTGCTAAATAAATAACAGTGACAGGTTTTATTATAACATCATCAACTTACATTAAGTCGGAAAAAATACTTATTATTGAGGTTAAGTCAAAAAACAACTAATAAGAACTTACCCACCTTCTCCTTTTTAAAGTCGGTTGAAATACTATATTCAACAAAAAAGCATTAAAAAACAACAATTCGTCTGTATGTATTTTAAATCCATCATAAAAACAAAATAAGACCAACATTAAGCTGTTTTATTTATAAGACAAAGAAACTTAATATGGCATCGTCGGAATCCCGCAGTAATAAAAAGTCTACAATACAATTTTATCGCGCAGATATCCTTAGCAGGAAAAGTTATTCATTTATCTTGTCAACCTCGATTTTAGGGTAAGCATATGGATAATTCCTTACTAATTTCCTAAATATATAAAACACGCTACGTTTTAAAAAATCTGGTAAAAAAATACTTCCTCTCTCTAAAACATGATCATTACTATAGTTCCCTGCTCTCGTCTCATGTTTATCCTAACTAATAATGTGAAAGTAAGTTTGTTTATTACCTTTTCACGCCTAAACCACTGAGGGGTGCGGGTTGTTCGAAAGAGATACCGCGGCCCTATCTCTTTCGAATATATTATATATTAATTATATTATATATATATAATATAATATATATTATATTATATTTAGACAAGTATATGTTTTATGAATGTATGTATTTATTAGTACACCTCTGACTACCTGCAGTATTGTCTCACCTTCTCCCTTTAATATTATCCAAAGATTGTCTGTCATCCAAAGATGCTTTTGAGCAATTTGGCAAATAATGTTTCTGAAAATTCTGAACAGTTTTAATGTGGGTAAGGCCAAACATCGAGACGAAATAAATCAAACGTGTGGCTTACCTAGCTAAATTCATGGATTAGATTATTATTATTATTCACACCTAAGTTCATATGGTTACGTATTATATCTGTTACCGGCCAAACCCGATTTCAGGCCAAACTAGTTTGTCCTAGGCCAAACTGGTTTATTAAGCCGGGGCACGCCGATTAAATCGGTTTGGTTAGGGTTAGAACTGTGACCAAAAGCGCGCGAGCCGAGCGACCAAAGCGAGCGGCGCACAGTGGGCTGGGATTACAAGTTTGGGTCTTAAGAGATCAAATGTATTTTTTTGGTATCTAGGCATAAATTTAAAACGTTTTTATTCTTTGACTTTTTTTAATTTAACGAGTACTTTCGGAGATATAGCCATATCAAATTTGTATGAAGAGTCATGTTATTTTAGTTAAGCAATTTATTCCAATTAAATTGAAATTGAAAATAATGTATACTAAACGGCCTGAAAACCTCAATACCTACTTAGTTCTTAAAACAAAAACAATGTTCGACATTTTCCACCACCATAGGTAGGTATGACGTAATTTGTTTTGAGACTTATTTCCGGGAATCAAGGGATAAGAGTGTAAATACGGATTGTCATCATTGCATACCTGGATACGAATGATGGAATGCATTCTGCATATAGCCTACAGATTAACGATACAGACATGGACAGTAAAGGGAGACAACAAGTGCATCATGGAAAGAAGAAAGAAAGACATACAAGACGCTTTTAAAAATAGAATGGGACTTCTGATTGATGTTGTTAAACAAGGGCACGGCTCCACGAATGACGGAAATACTGCTAGAAGATTTTTTGCAAATCCAAACATGACTGCTGAGATAACTGGTGTTAGTGAAGAATTAATAAGGCGATTTGCAATCATTTTAGAGTCAATTTCATCAGGTTACCACATTGACATAGCGAAATTTCACGAATATGCTCAAGTGACCATGCAACTGTATTTGGAATTATATAGCTGGTATTATATGCCTTCAAGTGTTCATAAAGTTCTTATGCATGGTGCAGCTATTATTGAAAGTTTTGGTCTAATACCAATTGGACAGCTATCTGAAGAAGCTGCTGAAGCTAGAAATAAAGACTTTCGTAGGTACCGCCAACACCATTCCAGGAAATGCAGTAGAAAAACTACAAATGAAGACATTTTAAATAATTTATTGACCAGCTCTGATCCACTCATCTCAGCGAAACGTCACAAACTTCGCAGAAAACATAAAACTTTGTCAGTAGAAGCACAAAGTTTATTAGTAATTGAACAAGCGGAAACATTTGATGATGACGAATACGAAAATTTTGCATTCGTTAATGTGGATACCCTTGACAGTGATTAAATTAAAACAGTGCAGTGGCCAGTAGTGATTGTGATTTTTACTTATTTATTTATTTATTTTATTAGTCCTTAGTGGATTAGGCCTAAAGGGGAGACCACTACATAAAAAAAAACGCGCCTAGTTCTTAACCTCTATGGTGGTGTGGAATAGAGAACAAAATTTGAAATTGCGACCAAATCGCAGAAAATCGCAACCCGAGAATAGGCGCTAAAATAGGACAAATATACGTACTATGCATACGTAGAGTCAATTCTTTGAGAAAATTTGAGAATTTCGAGATTTTCACATTTTTTTCTTTTGCTTCATACAAAAATTACTTTGGATATTTATAACTCCGAAAATACTAAGTTATCTGAACGACCCTCGTAGAAATAATTACTTATAATCGATAGATAAATCCAACACAATATTTAAAATTTCAGAAAAAGAAACTTTTTTTTTTTTAATGCCAAGTCCTTTACCGGCCCGTTTCAGCCCACTGTGCGGCGCCGCGCAGCGGCCGGCGAGCGTTACTTTCAAAGGCTGTTAACGAAATGGCTAATTAAGCTTGTTGACTGCGACATATCACGCGTAGGATAAGTTTGTTTGGCCTAGGACAAACTAGTTTGGCCTGAAATTGGGTTTAGCCGGTAACATATATAAGTTTAATCTAACTATTTTCAAGACAAGTAACTACGGTCAAAAGACCTACCGTTTAAAATATCTAAAGATCGTTTCACCGATTTTTGTAATAACTAATGAACGAAATCCATAAAGGAAAATTCAGCTACGGTTTATTCCACTACAATTTATTAAACTAAGGTTGATTAAAATAACGGTCGATACACCTACTGTTGATTTATCTGTGGTTTTGTGTTTGATTTACTTGTGATTTTGTATAAGTCGATTGGATGATTTGCTAATTCAAATTTTTGCGAAAACCCTAGGGATATTGCGAAAACACGGATAATTAGACAATGGTAAAAACATTTCTGCGAGCAACTTGGAGGTAGCGCTCGCCGGCCGCTGCCGCTTCACCGATCGCTACGCTCGCTCGACGAATCATACGATTTGCCTGCGAGTGGATAATTAGACAATGGTAAAAACATTTCTGGGGAAGATTGTATGATTCGTCATTTTGAACTGGGTGAAATAGGTTAGATTAGGATAAAACTGTGAACAACAGCGCGCGAGCCGAGCGAGCGTAGTGAGCGGTGTCGCGGCAGCGGCCGGCGAGCGCTACTTCCAAGTTGCTCGCAGAAATGTTTTCACCATTGTCTAATTATTGTAAGCGAGTCGTCCATTAGGTATTTCATACATAGTTGAAATATCAAATATCTTAAAAAATCATTAGATGAATCGTTCGTTAGTGCGATTAATTTTATTTTAATCAACATTAAGTAAGTTATACAGTAGTTGAGTCGTCCAATATGCGTTATGAACATAATATGTGAATCAACCGTAGTTATCTTGAAAATAGTTAGAATAAACTTAGGTGTTTATAATACGTAACCGTTCATATTACATGTATTTATAATAAAGATTGATCTAATGAAATGCAAATGGTATCTGTATGAATACTGTCACTAAATAAATGTCATTCACTTGGAACTCATCTTATTTCTCAAGGGATAGACAGACTGCCGGAATCCAGGAGTCGACATAAGGTCCCTGTACGGGGAGCCAACCTGTCTCCATGTATTTGGCACAATGCCAACAAAATAAACTGAGGATTTGCTAAAAGGAAACAACAATTAAACAACGTTTGTACATTTTGAAACAATATTTTTAACACCATCATCTCTGGTTACAGTAAAATAAAAAGAAATTTCAGCACATATCTAAACAAAAAACCTATCTGTATGATTCCTGTAGCTATGTTTGTATTGGGCACGCCACGATTGCGGCGGTAAATCCCCTCTTTGAGGAGTGGATCGAGAGGTGCCATGGCGACCTCTCCTTCCGCCTGACGCAGGTACTCACCGGACACGGGTGTTTCGGGAGGTTCCTGTTTCGTATAAGGCGGGAGGATACGCCCGGGTGTTTCCACTGCGTAGATCGCCCTGAGGACACGGTGGAGGTCTGCCCGGCTTGGGCGGAGCACCTCCGTGTCCTCGTGTAGGCGATCGGTGGCGGCGATCTCTTGCGTCCAGCCCTGGTCCAGGCCATGGTATGGAGCGAGAGTACATGGGTAGCCGTCACCTCCTTCTGCGAAGCAGTAATGCTCGCGAAGAGAAAGGTGGTGCACGTGAGGGTGAGGCAGTATATGCGCCCTCATGGCCCTAGCCTCCGCACAAGACGCCTTGGGTGTCGGGAATCCCAGGCTTGCGGACGGTGTGTAATAGGTAGCTCGCTGTCCGGTAAGGACCAAGCCCGGGTCGACGGCGCGTTGTGTTCTACGCGCGCTTCAAAGAGATGTCAGCACCAACTGGTGGGGTCCGCAAGGACCGATGTCTGCCAGGGGTGCGGGTTGTTAGAAAGAGATACCGTCGCTCCTGGCACACAGGCAACTGCGGGAACACGGGTGGGTTTTAGTCATTAAAGTCTGACACGCCCTCCTGCTCCACCCAGAGCGGAAGAAGTTATTTGATGATTTACCGCCCTAAAAAAACCTAACCTGACTTGATGTGAAATATGTTTGAAATGCCTATAATAAATTCCATAAAATCTTTTTTTATGTTAGGTAGCAACCAGTTTGGAACGCACACTCTCATTTATTTATTATTTACTGGCTTTTGCCGGTGGCTTCGCCCGCGTGCAAGTTGGAAATTCTCGGATAAAAAGTATCCTATATGTTAATCCAGGGTATAAACTATCTGTGTACCAAATTTCATCCAAATCCGTTAAGCTGTTTTTGCGTGATTGAGTAACAAACATCCAAACATACAATATGTAACAAAAACCCTGTTGTTCCTTCTACCCATGTTTTCAGAATCGGTGTACATACGTAATAAAGCAAGTCATTTATAAAAAGTGTTCAACAAAAATAATTAAAATAAACATTTAATTATGAATATTTGTAGTGTTTAACTGATTTTGATTAGACCAAAGAAAACCGCCGAGCTCGTATTCTATTGTGCAAAATAAGGATATTCGTAAAATCAGATACTGTAAACATTTTTTTAATGTGTCGATTTTAATAGTTATTTGATATAGAACTCTCGACTAGCGAATGCTTATTTCTTTTTATCATAACTTCATCAATGTTGTGTTTGTAGGTAAGTGTATACGTCCCTAAAAGGAACAACAGGGTTTTTGTTACATATTATATATTGTATAAACTTTCACATTTATAATATTACTAGCTAACTGCCCGCGGCTTCGCCCGCGTGGAGGTCGAAAATTATCCTACAGAAACGTATTACCGGGATTAAAAGTATATCTGTTTGCCGAATTTCATCCAAATCCGTTCAGCCGAAGAATATAGTTTACAATATAAATAGACCTAAGGTAAGTAGAGTTTTATGTTTGAGTTGCAGCCAGTACCTGCACTAAGATAACTTAATATCTTGTAATTATAGGTAAACAAAATTAACATTGCTTTTTTCAAATAAATAATAGTTTAAAAAACTAAAAAACACGCTTTAAAAACCAAACTAAAAAGGAAAAAATAATTTAATTCAATTAAAAAGCGTGGGGTGCTTTTTGAGGTATTTTTATAATCAATTAATGTCAAGCACCCCACGCTTTTTAATTGAATTAAATTATTTTCTCCTTTTTTAGTTTGGTTTTGAAAGCGTGTTTTTTAGTTTTTTATACTATTATTTATTTTCTATTTTTTAGTTCTGCTAACTACAAAAACGTGTTTTTTTTTCACATTTTTTTTTTAATTATTGAAATCTCATCGGTCCTCGACAAGTTTACAAAGTTTCAATGAAATCTGACCGTTTAAAGTGGGTCAAAATCGCGCTCTAAGGAGTCGGTTAAATACAAACAAACAAACATACAAACAAACAAACAATGAAACAAGTAAAAATGAGATGAAACAAAGTACACTACAAGCTGTATGTCAAACTTCGGTGACCCACAAAGGACGTCGGTCTTAGATCCTTACTTATCCATCTCATCTTCTTAAAAACTTTGGTAATCTTCTAAATAGTATCATTATATCCCAAAGTATGGGTCCCAGAGTTTTAAACGCGGTTACTTTTTAAGTTAAGGGACTTCCATCCAGATTATGATAAGAGATTTAAGACATATCTTACATTTGTATGCAAATTTGGCAAAACTTTCTCGCATATTTTATGGTCCTGTATACAGTGGCCCATTTTTGTCATATTCAACTTGAAAATGTACTTTTCGAAGTTGAAATGAGGATCATTACCGGAATTTATCTTTTTCTCTTACATACATATACCGCCATGAAATATTCGACTGTTAAATCATTAATTCGAGCGAAAACTCATATAGGGTTAGTAACGTCCAACCGGTACAGTACGGCGTGGCCCGCTATAGGAGCCATTACAATAGCTAATTAATTGTGTCTCATTAGCGGTAGTTGACCGGTTAAAAGTAAAGACTTAAAACTTCTTCTTCGTGCTGTAACTAAACAGCGCGAAGAAGAAATCATGCCTTGGTAAAAATAATAGGAGGCCCAAGGGGCCTACTAGCATAAGTATTATGCTATTATGAACATTAAAAACCTTTAATTTTCATACTGCTGAGATACAGGCCTCATCTCAGTGAGAAAGAGCTGGCCGTAATCCACTACGCTGGCCCTGTGCGGGTAGATGTCACATGTCTTCGAATTTTTGGTTCGAGGACATGCCGGTTTCCTCACGATGTTTTCCTTCACCGTTTTGAAAGCAGTGGTGATGCAATCATTTGCACAAAGTATATAGCGCCTGTCTAAGTTCGTACCTACAATCTACACTAGGGCCTAGATGTACTAACATTCTAACAGCGATAACGATGATGAAAAAGCGAAAAATGTATGTGAGTGACATTAGCTACCGAGCTTTAAATCAATTCTGGGAAAAGTTGTTGAAGAAATACGAAATGGTGGCCATTTGAATGCACTATCACACTAGGATAAGATCAAGACATTGTTTAGCACCGTGATTAAATATGAATATAATATGTTTATATTTAATCATAGTTATATTTCCATCAGGCGTAATCGAGATCAAGAGCAGGCCCATTCAGTGATTTAAAAAAAAATATCAGTCTGTGTTGCGGTTTCTGCCCTTTGTTTTGGCAAGCGATTGAAAACCGCAGACCCACGCGGGTCACAATTAGGAACGCTTGACAACATCAATGACAAGATGTGCCGTTTCGATGAATAGACCATATTTGGTTTGAAAATGGTGCATACAACAGCGGTTCTTTCAGTGTTTTATCTATACATTTTTACGGTAGGTTAGAAAGCCATATTATGTTGATAAATCAACTCATCAATAATGTTACAAAGAGGAAACTGCAACTGTCTTAAATCGTGGAATTAAAAACACCTTAGTTAAATTGTGAAATCGTCTTTACGTCGATGGAAAAGCTGCTCATCTTCGTCATACATAAAACATTTCCTCTTAAAACAAAGCGTGGACTATTTACTTTTAATTGTAATACAATAGCAACATTTTTAATCCGGTTCCGGCGCTGCAGCCGCATCTGTCCGGAAGTGGGGATCTTCGGATCTTCGGATTAGTGGGACGTGCATCAGGCGCGGGCCGATGTTGCGGTGGACAGCGCGACGGAGCCGAACTAAACTCAATCACTATGTACTTATGATTACATTCTGTTTGCGGCGTTGCCCGTGCGCAAGTCAGAAAACTAGTACTTTAAAGACAATTTATCTTTTTTATTAACCCCCGACTGAAACAAAGAGGTGTTATAACACCTCACGTGTGCATCTGTGAGTCTGTGTATCTGTGTGTCAGTGAAAACGCCGAACAGACAAGGCCCAGCAATAATTAATGTATGCTATTGTAGACAGGATAACTTTTTCCTAAGCCGTCCCTTGACGCGATGATACTTTGATCAAAATAATACTTATAACTTCTTATTAAACTTAAAGGGCTAATACACTTTTTTTTGCTTTTTAGAGGTATGTTTCTTATTAAGATTGTTCCGGAAATTCCGAGATTACGGCTGCATCAATTGTAGTTTATTATTTTGTATCACCTGTTTTAGAAACAATTCATTTCTTTTACAAAAGTGAATTGATTACTCACCCTCATTAAAGTGTTTCCCAACTAATCCATCGGTTATTGAAATTTATTGGAATATCGTTGTTTTAATCAATGTATGAATTATTGAATATGTATCAAAATAGCCGAATTTGATCGCCACGTCTACCGAAATTTGAATGAAGAACTGACGAACCACGTACTATGATCGATGGAGAATGAATATCAAATCATGATTGCCGAAAGCCAAACCAAACTGGGATATATATATTCTTGGAACGAAATCGAAATTGAACGAAACAATAGGTTTGTTTATTTTTTTTCTAAATGTGCGCCTGGTGTATTATGGCCCACTTTTTCTCGCTAAGAGAAGGCTTGTATCCCAGCAGTGGGGACATTATAATAATGATACGGCAATTTTTATAACATTATTTCTGGCTAGGGTCGAAACGAAAACCATTACGTGAATAAGATACACTTACAGATAAGTACATTTTATTATTTTCTAGAGACAAACCTTTACAATTTTCATAACATACCTAAGTACAGAGAACCGAAGTTCAATGGTATCCCTTGCACGACGAAAACCGCCCCAACTGCTACAACATAAAAGCGATGTATATTTCATATTGTTAACACTCATGCGGGGTTGACTGTCCCTACATGTTAGTAAACATCGTCAATGAAAGTCAATTGTTTTTTTTTATTATTCTTGATTTATTCCATCCAAGGTAATATCAAAGGAATTACTTCTTTATACTCATTACCATATTGAAACATTTCTCGTGTTTCTCTCCAGCATCAAAAGTTAAATCGACATTCCTCATTGGATGTTGATTCTCGCTTCCCAATATCTGTCAGAGATTTACTTTATTTTCGTTCAATGAACTGTCACGTTCTGTATAGAACCAGAAATTGGTTTCACATTACGAAGCATCAGCTTTTTGAAATTATTCAGAACCCATGGGAACTTGCACGAAATTCCGTAGCTTTGTAAAAGAGGGAAGATTTACAATGAACGCTAATGCAATGTGAATTTGAACTTTAAAGGTTCAACTTTAAGGTCGAATGTTGCAGGTTTTGTTCTGGAATTCATTACTTATTGGCAGTGTCTCAATTAGTACTAATCCTGGGCTAGACCATTGACTAATTGGTGGTTCTTAAACCGCCCGTATTGTTCCAACTTTGCATAGTGAGTCTATTTTTCCTGTTACACAACTCGGACAAAACCTTTGGGTTTTTAAAATAGTGTATGAACGAAAGAAAAAAAGAAACAACGGTATATTTGTCTCAGAAGCACATGAAAAGATAAATAACAATACAGATCATTTATCACACAACAGAAATAGGTGGCAGCTGCACATCGTGACTACGAAAAAAAATGCTTTTACTCAGCATTATGCAGTGTATGTTTAAATGATTCTATTGTATTAATTCTCTATGGCATTTTGTAAAATAGCGCCAAAATCTTTTAGAACTGATAATTTTGTTTTTTTTTTCTAGTTTCAGTCTCTATGTGTTACCGCAAAATATGAAATCTATATATTTTTTAAATTATGTCCTAACCGCAAAGAGAGATACAAATCGCAAAGCTAATAGTAATAATAGCTAGCAGCAAAATATATGTTAAACGGTATTTAACAAAGTTTTCGTTGAAAAGGAAAAAGTTAAGTCTTCAAATATGGTAAGCGAATAACTATTATAATTTTAAAACAGTCTTTACAAATTCAGGAACGTCAGCAAACTTTTGCAGATTTTAAAAACTTTTTGGTAAGTATTGTCACCGAGTTTTCTGGGATGAAAATTAATATGTGCTAATCTAGAATACGTTTCATGGAAAAATGAAAAATTTTGCCAAACATTTTAGCACCTCATTAGATTGAAAATGATTAATTGAAGCTTTTTGTTGGTGTTTAAACACATAAAAATACAAAAAAAAACGAATTAGGATTTATTATTTAGTCAGTCGGGCACAGAACAAAACCACTTTCTATGTTACTGCAATAATAACCTAGAATCCTCATTATTTTTACTTCCATCATCCTCATTCATAATTTACGCAATATTTGTTGAGATAATCACTTAAGTAATAGGAATAGCCCAGGATCCCAATTCTGTTTGGTCATAATGATTCCCCGCAGAATCTTACTTCGTTAAAACTACGTCAATATCGCGTTTTTTAGAAACCAATGTAACGGTAAGGAATCGAAATGTCTTATTCTGTATGTTCCAAGACAATTTGTCGATATTATTAATACGATATTAGCAGATTTCGTGTGTTTTTGACGTGGTTACGTGTTCATAGTGAATTCAGGCCCAGTTTATGGCAATGGGCTCGTCTCCTATGTCCTAGCATAATCAGCCTTTAATGTTCCCACTGCTGCGACAGAGGCCTCTTCTCGTGGTGTGTAATACAGCACGCGGGCCCTGTGCGGGTTGGTTGATGTAACATGTATTTGAATTTGTTAACCCTAGGAAAAGTCGGTTTCCTCACAATGTTTTCCTTCACCGTTTAGAGAGCTGTGGTTATAAGATAATTTACTGAAAACAAAGCTGTGTGGGTCCAACCCTACGACATAGAACTCGTAAGTTGCGGTCGTTACCACTAGGCCACCACTGTTTGCCCCTATTTTAAGGAGACTTATGTGTGTGAGTGCCGTGCAATAGAAGCGAGCAATAGAAACTTAACAAAATATGAAGTTGACACAAACACATTGCACGTACTTCATTAGTTACATTAATTAATCTGAATCATTTTGAAGTATTGATAATAAAAATAATAGTTTAAAAAACTAAAAAATACGCTTTAAAAACCAAACTAAAAAGGAGAAAATAATTTAATTCAATTAAAAAGCGTGGGGTGCTTTTGGAGGTATTTTTTTATAATCAATTAATGTCAAGCACCCCACGCTTTTTAATTGAATTAAATTATTTTCTCCTTTTTAGTTTGGTTTTTAAAGCGTATTTTTTAGTTTTTTAAACTATTATTTATTTTCTATTTTTTAGTTCTGCTAACTACAAAACGTGTTTTTTTTTTATTTTCTCAATTTTTTTTAAATTATTAAATTGTCATCGGTCCTCGACAAGTTTACAAAGTTTCAATGAAATCTGACCGTTTAAAGTGGGTCAAAATCGCGCTCAAAGGAGTCGGTTACATACTGACATACTGACATACAAGTGAAGCTAATATAAAGCGTATAAAAAAAAAAATATTACTAAATGGGCTCGCTCTTGACCTCGATCACGCCTGATGGAAAGCGATTAATGAGGTCTATGATAGATCGAGCGTGCCCAGAAAATGCCTGTTCCTGTCTTGTTCAAGGCACTGGTACTCCCACGCATCGAGAAAAACACAGCAAGCTGCTTGACGCCGGACTCCGGTGGGAGGGTGGTCGCGAACCAGGCGGGCGTGAGCCCTACCACCGCAAGGGAAGAATTGGCCAGTCATCAAGGTATTGGGTGTGACTGTCCAGGATGCGCCGAGCGCTCAGTTCATTCGAGTTAATGAAAGCCATTTCTACTATTACTGTTACGCAATTACCTCGCTAGTCAAAGTATAATTTACCCAGTTCCAACGCAAAACCTTGTATGTTTGACTTTGGTTAGCAGCACAGGTAAGTTGTATCTAAGTACTTACAAGTATGGAGCGAGAACGAAATACTTGACGACTGCCATATAGTAATGTTTTAGTTTGACGAAAAGTCAGAACTAAAAGTTTTCTGCGAGTTTACTTTCGCCTAGCTAGGAGATAATGTGAATGTAAAATTTAAGTTGCTTTCTGGTTTCATAGTAATTCGTTATTAATTTCCTTAAATGCTTAAAATTGATAATTATTTATGTTATCAGAAACGAAAAAGAATTTATATTCATCATTTTAGCATTGCCAAACAACGTGATTGCCACGTTGCAGCCAGCCTTTTGGGTATCGTTCCTATTGACAACGATACGGACGAGTTTTTTGTTGCCCTATGATTCCTTTCTTTTTATATATTTCAACTTATTATTATTTTAAAACATTTAAATTATGTAAATTCTCGCTCCCACCCGCGGCTTCGCCCGCGTGGAAATCGGAAATAATCCCGCGGGAACGTACCATCGGGATAAAAGTATCTAATGTGTTAATCTAGGTTATAATCTATCTGTGTGCCTCATCCAAATCCACTCAGTAGTTTTTGCGTGAAGGAGTAACAAACATCCATACATACAAACTTTCGCGTTTATAATACTCGTATTAGTAAGAATTTTAAGATGATTAATACCATTAATTGTGTAAAGACAATTTAACAGTGAAAGATATAATTTGAATCATATTTCATCGGACTTAAAATAACAATCTAACATTTTTTTAACAGTAAAAACAAACATTGTTCGTCAGAATATCTCTGTTCTTTTCTTCGTCTACGGCAATAAAACAAAACTGTCAGAGACAAGAGACACCGAAAGTGGAATACAAACGATATTATATTGGAGAATCGACGTCTCGTAAAACCTTGATTTTCGACTTTTAACGAAAACTGTCTTGACATCGATAAACGGTAATACAACAATTTATTCATTAACATTTTTTTGTATGTGTTTGTTGCTGTTGTGTTGTGTCTGTGACGAATAAATGATATCTGTTCTATTCTAAATTTTTAGTTGTTACGTTACCCTAAAAAACGATTTGTTTTTTTTTTGTATTAAACAAATAATTACTTAGTCAAATGTATGTGACCGCGTAGGCACATTTCTAAGAACCAGCGGTTTTTTGTTCGCTATATCTAGAATAATGTGCTGAATTAATAGTTTCAGTGTGTGTATGTACTATGTATGTGCCACAGTTGCAACTCAATTACAAGCTCCCTTGAAACCAATAAGGTGCCCCATTTCCTCAAATGAAGCTAAACAGCCCATTAGAAAAGAGCTGTTCGATCAATTTATAAATTAAGTCCGAGACACTCTCTCAGAGAGAAATTTAAGGAGATTAATGTAATGACTGTGCCTTCACAGTATATTTTTGAAAATCTTTTATATGCCCATAAAAATATTAAATTGTTTAAAAAATACAGCGATATCCATAGTATAAATACTAGGAACAAACACAAATTTGTTGTACCATCAACAAGGCTCAAAAAAATAGGTGGATCATTCAGATGTCAATGTATACGCTTTTATAACAAACTTCCAAGCCATGTTCAAGATCTAAGTCTCAATAAATTTAAATCATTCATTAAACGTAAGTTGTGCCTGAAAGCCTTTTATACCGTTAAGGATTATATTGAGGACAAAACATCTTGGGATTGACCTGCTCCAATTTTTGCATACTGAATGTTGTTCTTTTGTTTTTTTTCAAACTTATACTCTTCGACATTTGATTATTATTATATACACTTTGACATGAATATTTACTTTGAGAAGTATAATATTATTATTGTTTTAATTATTGTGAATGTGAGGACTGTGTGGGTCATGTTTTGTTTTGTGTTTCATCTATTTCTCAGTTAGTTTTAATGTTAATCTGGCAGTTTGAGTAATTTATGCGGCCTACCCAAATGTCCTT
The DNA here is from genome assembly GCA_947359405.1 of Antitype chi. Taxonomy (NCBI): domain Eukaryota; kingdom Metazoa; phylum Arthropoda; class Insecta; order Lepidoptera; family Noctuidae; genus Antitype; species Antitype chi. The sequence goes on from OX375812.1 coordinate 17,752,667, forward strand.
TCTTTGGTATTGTTCGTCAAATCTTTGAGCTCCTCAAGTTCTGAGTTGAGCTGCATGATTATGATAAATGCGTGCACTGTTTGGACAGGTCCACTCAATCTGTGTGGTTCTTTCCTCAAAAGACCATTTCAGACACCAATCCACATGGTCTTCACATGATCTGACCAAGATTATGTCTGGACTTTAAAAGAGACTGTGACCTCTGAGTTTGTTTCGGCCTTTCTTCTCAGAGTAGTCAGATAGGAAACGCCGACCTCATCTAGTTTAAAAAAAATATGATTGACGTGTAAAAGTGTTTGTACAAACCTACTTACAGAAATAAATCATTTATCATTAAGCATTTTAAAGATGATGTAACAATAAATATAAATAATTATCATGGTCTTTAATTTGAATCCCTTTAACGAACAATGACGCCAATCCACGCTAACACACCATACTTAATTATTTTAAACGCGTGTGAATTTCTGGAAGTGATTCATTAAAAGTGTGTTAGCAGAAGAGTGTTAATTTTGAACTGACTTACTGAGCAAGAACTACGCTCAAATTAAGACTACTTCTCACAAATCCATGTTCTTGTACAATTACGAACATGCTATTAATTAGCATTCGTTACTTTATTACTATTGTCTTGTGAGTGCGTATTTGATGACGTACTTGGTTGTTTTGTTCCAGGGGGCCTACTCCTTAAGCACGGAATCCGTCGTTTCGGTCGAAGTAACGGGCGTTTCCAACTCCGTATCACTTACGGACAGAAAATTTGTTGGAAGCCCGAACTCAGAATGAATGACAACACGAATTGACAGCTGTCCCTACTCCCGATATGTTTTTGCCCGTCCAGAAAAGTTAGTTAATTGGCCGTGGGATTCTCTAAGAAGTTTTGAACTACTTTCGGATGGACCCGTATCTTCTTTGACGGAGTTAGAGAGTAGGCCCCAAGTGCGACGATGTGGTCGATGAGGCATTGGTTATTCCATTGAAGATTAATGTGGAATTTAGCGCAATTTTCATCATCATAATTTTTCTATCCTTATACCAATTTATTTTTGGTCGCAACATGTCTTTTTCTTTATACTTCTATTAGTAGTCATTTCGTTAGTCACCCCTTTCTGGACATATCATCTTTCACACAGTCCATCCATCGTTTAATTGGTCCTACTTTTGTAGATATCCACACTTGTACTCAAAACTCACATTATTTTACAACAATTTGTAGGAGATATTAAATCGTAAAACTTAAATTGCCAAACTTAAGTGGCAGTGCGCATTGCTCGCAGAACAGATGGCCAACGGGACCGGAATGTTCTGGTGTGATCGCGTACCGGAAGACGTAAAGTTGGAAGGCCTCCTTCAAGGTGGACCGAGGACCTTGTGCGAGCTGCAGGAGTCCGCTGGATGCGGGAAGCACAGAACCGGTCGAAGTGGCGGAGTTTGGGGGAGGCCTATGTCCAGCAGTGGACGTCTTTCGGCTGAAATGATGATGATGATGATTCAATCGAAAGCTTTAACAAAAAATATAAAAGAGTCTATGTTTTACCTAACAGCTAAGATCACAAATAATCATTATTATTTAGCTTTAACTATATTACATAATTTTTAAAGTATTTTTTTTTAGTCTTACCAAGGGGTATCGTATTACCCAGTAACTGGGTTGTGGTGTACATATAGGCAGTTGCTCCATGTAAAATACTGGTATTCAGCTGCATCTGGGGGGCTACTCTCTAACTCCCTCAGCGAAAATAGGGCCAGTCCGAAAATAGTTCGAAACTTCGAATTGACTCCTACAGCTGATTAATTAACTTTTTTGGACGGGTAAAACTATATAGGGAGTAGGGACAGCTGTCAAATCGTGTAGTAATTCATTCTTAGTTTGGGCCCCAAAATAATCATAGGTCCGTAAGTGATACGGAGTAGGAAACGCCCGTAACTTCGGCCGAGATTACGGATTTCGTGCTTAGAGAGTAGGCCCCCTGGTTTGAATGTAAGCCGACCCCAACAGTGTTGGGAAAGTGCTAGGCAGATGATGATGAATTAAAACTCAGTTTTCAAATCAAACTGTTTTGTAGAAAAAAATCAATGCTTGTTTAAAGATAGTCTAACTTTTGGTACAAATAAAACTTAGGTACCCATCTCTAGAGCTTGAGTTTCCTAGAAAAGCGATTCCGTCAATATTATAACGGCCGATATGAAATTCTGTAATTTTCACCAGTATTTGACATTAAGGTGTCAAAATTTTCTATTTATTTTAGCTCTACCTTTCAGTTGCAACTTTCCGTATTCTGACCAATAATAAAACGCGTTACTCGGCAAATGTCCGTGGTACGGTCAGTTATCTGGTCAGTTATCTGTGGCAAACTATTTTGCTTGTTTAGCTGTAGCGCAGCAACCTATCTCTTTCGTTCCTCTCTCCTGCCATCCCTAACCGCATGTTGTACATAATGGCATTTACCCGACCCGTACACTTTTGATCTCTCCCACGAAAACAAGCAGATCATGGAAGCTTCTGCTAGGTTTTTTTAGCGTTTTGTACTTTGAACGCATTGTTTTGGATGTGGTTTTCAAACTCAATGCTATTTCAACGATAGCTAAATAATACAACTTCTTCTAGAATCATACAAAAAATACGGTAAAATAGCGATCTACCGGACTACATTTAGACAAATATATCTGGTAGATCACTACAGGATGTTTTTAACCAGTACGCAAACTGTAACCATGAATTCAGCATATCATTCTAGACCCCCCAGCGCAGAAATATTACGTCGGGCTTTACAAAAAAAAATCAGCTGTTTCATAGAAAAGTGCAATACTTACGCGTTCAACATGTATGGAACAGCTGATTTGTTTTTGTATCGACGAAATATTTCTGCGCTGGGGGGTCTAGAATGATATGCTCGCTCCATAGCGCGCTGAACAACAACATTACGTAACATAACTGGCACCTGACTAATTATGACAAGCTGTAGCTGTAGTTAAATAGCAAACACGGTACTCCTATAATTTTTCCATACCCGTCCGTTCGTCAGTCCAGCTATTACACAGCCATATTACTCTGAAACGATTTGCAATATCATCATCATCATTTCAGCCGAAAAACTACCAGACATATGCCTCCCCCAAACACCGCCACTTTGACTGGTTCTGTTACAGCAGATTTTTCCTTAAGAACCGACGTAAAATTTCTACGCTAGGTCTAGTGTCGAATCATATGCTGAACTCATGATGACAGTTTGCGCGTCGATGTCTCTGCCGCCCTGTTTATTTGGACAACCATTATTATGTGACCGTTCACCGCTTTGTTAAGAAACAAAAGCTTTACCAAGTTGAACCCCAACATCTGTACACGATTAAATTTTAATGGCAAGACAGCACCAAATTCAAACAACAATTTCACTCTACAAACGAAACCAAAATCCCGGAACAGTTTTGTATCAAAATATACAATGCAAAACATAGCAGTAATTATATTCGTTGAAAGGGGAACCAGAGAATCTTTTACAAAACAGTGGCACGGTGAAAATCCTGTCCAATTATCTGGGGACAAAATGTGTAACAAAATAAAGCCCTTGAAATATTGCAGAAACACATTCTGCCTCATTTTTACAGCTATTTTAAGACTTGAAAATGTGGTCGGCGAGGTCAAGAAAAGAAGCGGTGATTATAATAAATTATGGGAGGAATATAAAGGGTTCTGCGTCTTTATTTAAGAGTAAACAAAGAACTTGAATAGATGCGTATTTTCTCTTTTAATAGTACCTATACTTAGGGTTGATAGTTACGTTTTTAAGTGAAGTAAGTTTGGTTTGCTTTGAATAAGATAACATCGAGATAATATATAGAACAATAGTGGCCCCGTGGTAGTGAGCTCGACCCCAGACAGGCAATTTCAAAACGGTGAAGGAAAACATCGTGAGGAAACCGGCAAGTATTAGAACCAAAAATTCGAAGACATGTGACATCCACACCCACACTGCGCCCACGTGGTGAATCATTGCCCACTACCTTTCACAGAGCAGAGGCCTGTGTCCCAGCAGTGGGAACATTATGCTTGGTAGTCAAAGTGAAGTAAGTAAACTTGATTAGCTTAGAATAAGATAAAATAAGATCATCATCTACCTTTTCCCAACTATGTTCGGGTCAGCTTCCAATCTAGCCGGATGCAGCTGAATAACGCTATTTTACACGCTTTATATTAGCTTCACTTGTATGTTTGTTTGTATTGTATGTAACCGACTCCTTAGAGCGCGATTTTCACCCCCTTTAAACGGTCAGATTTCATTGAAACTTTGTAAACTGATCGAGAACCGATGAAAATTCAATAATTTATTTTATTTTTTAAGAAAAAGGAAAAAAACACGGTTTTGTAGTTAGCAGAAATAGAAAATAAATAATAGTTTAATAAACTAAAAAACACGCTTTAAAAACCAAGCTAAAAAAGGAGAAAATAATTTAATTCAATTAAAAAGCGTGGGGTGCTTGACATTAATTGGTTATAAAAAATACCTCAAAAAACACCCCACGTTTTTTAATTGAATTAAATTATTTTCTCCTTTTTTAGTTTGGTTTTTAAAGCATGTTTTTTAGTTTTTTTAAATATTATTTTACATGGAGTGACTGCCTCTTTGACCTCCACAACTCGGTTACTGGGTCGTGATATCCCATGGTAAGACTGGTTGTGATCAGACTTTTTCGGCTTCTGACCCGTGACAAGTGTCAAAGATGTACAAGTGAAACAACGTCTTAACATACTTTTCGAGGTACGGGGCGTCTCTATATGTTATAGAAGTAGAACATGATCACCCGTCCATGAACCGACCGCGCGACCGAGCTTAACCTTCGATCGATTCATGCGGCTGATATTATTTAGCCACGAGCCTAGCAGCATAAATATTTATATTATTATTTTTAATTCTTTCTTTCTAATCCGATGCTTATACCTCTAGGCTCATGCAAACTTCTACAATAAATTTAATTAATTCATGAACAGAATGAAAACAGACATGAAATCTTTTTTCACGTAAAGAAGAGCCAAAAAATGAAAAATCCTGATTAAAATTCCCAATTCATAACCCAAAAAACGTTAACCCTCAAAATGGCAGAAACAATTGTTATTGTTTGCGTTACCTTAACGAAGGGTTACCAGCTAATGCTGTGCGTACAGACTCATAAATTTGATTCGGCGCAGGAATACCTTGTCACGTACATAATTATAGGGTTAATCTCGTGATTAGGACGCTGCCACATTGTCCTCACCTGGGCGGTGTGAATTTGGAGAAGGTTGAAAATAGGACCTATTTTGCTCTCTAGTAAGTATGTCAGTTCCCTCTTTGGATACTGTTTCGTTAAAAAGTCCTGTGATATCTAGAACGAGAGATGTTTTGCTTTTTGTAAATTATTTCGTCGCCACTGCCTTCAAAGCGGTGAAGGAAAACATCGTGAGGAAACCTGCATATCCTAGAACAAATCATTCGAAACCATGTGACATCTACCAACTTGTACTGGCTCCGCGTGGTGGATTACGAGCCCCTCGCTCTCACCGACAGGAGGCCTGTATCTCAGGAGTGCGAAAATTATGGGATGATTATCGTATAGGACCCATTTTGCTCTCTAATAAGTATGTCAGTTCACTCTTTGGATACTATTTTTTCACAATGTTTCTGTTCCTGTGATATCTACATTATGAAACAAAACAAATGGAACCTTATAGCCGAATACTGTTAGAATGTATGGTCCTTTTTATACGCAACGTATATTGTGACATGACATTCGTCATTTTGTTTTTGACATAACCTTCCGTCTTCCGTTTTATGGTTTATAGTTTGCACAAGTCTGTTTTACTTGTTTTCACAATTTAATCTATACTAGTAAGTATTATAAAGAGGAAAGATTTGATTGTTTGTTTGCATTGAATAGGCTCCGAAACTACTGAACCGATTTGAAAAATTCTTTCACTGTTGGGAAGCTACACTATCCCCGGGTGACATAGGCTATATTTAATCCCCGTATTCCCACGGGAACGGGAACTACGCGGGTAAAACCGCGGAGCACTGCTAGTCGTTTATAAATAGTTTATTTCTGCCAAAATATCCGACATAGTAGCAGAGAGTGATTGCTTATGTTATGGTGAAGTATCACATGGTGATGAATAGAAAAGAACTTTATGTAATAAGTAAACTTGGTGTTTTAGTAATTTAGGCTCTTTCTATTGATTAATTTTTTGTTGAATGAGCCTTCTCTTGATCTCGATCACGCCAGATAGAAAGCTATGGATGAGGTGTAAGATGAAATGACCGTGCCCAGAAGATACATGTCTACTCTTGTTTTGTTGGCAGATTGATTAAAGGGATGATAAGGATGACACACTGATAAGGATCAACACATATTAATACAGGGTGTAAGGGGAACGCTTCCGAAGCCAGAACGTTGGTTATTTACAACCTAAATGCAAACGGATACCAATAAGCTTTCGCTTTAAATTGGTTATTTTGCATCAATTTAAAACGTTTGACGCTTCTGTAATGTTTCTACTTATTTAATTATAGCGGCGGTTTACAAAGGTAAACCTAAAGTCTTTGCCTCAGACTTGGGGTCGTTTTTAAATGTGTTTAATCTCAAATAATGGTTCATTTAACTATTCTCACAGCATATTGTACAAAAAATTTATATTTTTTATCTAGATTTTTTTATGGTACTGTATCGAGAATCACTAGCCCTATTACCTGTCTTCGGTTTCGGAAGCGTTGCCCTTACACCCTGTACACGATATGCGAGTTTATCTCTAGTTGGTTTCTAAAAGGCTCACTTGCACCAAAAATGATTGAACACTGCTTTTAGGGGCAGAACATAACTAGAATGGCGTGTATATCGTAAACACTGAACGTGTAATCAGCTCAGCTTATTTCCAAGTGTTTAGTGGGCTAAGCTCCTAGTGTAAACAGATTCGTCTGAGTTATTAACACGTCGCGATTGCAGTGATCTAACACGTCACATCGAATAAGACAACTGTAATCTCGAGTGAGATTCAACACATCTAAGTCGAGAAGCCAACAGCCAAATAGCGAGCAAATATAATTTGGATGCTGCAACAAAAGTTTTCTATTATATCTTGCCGTAAAATAGTTACAATTCGTACTTAGTTTACCAACTTATGATATCCTATACTCTGAATAGATTGACCATCAAATGTTTTCTAGTAAATTAAACAATATTTGCAAGTAGAACTAAAGTTGAAATCAAAACTACTTACTTTTGAAATTTTGCTCGATTCTCAGAGCTCGTCTAAAGAATTTTCAATTTATATTTCATCTGAACGCAGTTAAAGGAGGACCTCGTTTATTACATTACCTAAGAACTAATTACTGATTCGATCAGTTTACGAAGTAGCTAGATAAACTTGTTTAACGTCGAGTTAGCCAAACTATTTATAATTTATATCGGTCTGCTAAAATGTTTGAACTTAAGGAAGCAGTTTAGTTTAATATTGTATTTATGGTTAATTGATAAGTCCTTAAGTAAGCTTGTAACTTTTTTAACTAATGTATTTAATCGAACCTTAATGAATTCCGATTTTGCTTTTCTATATACATTACTGATTACTCTACTATGTGAATTGAATGGGAAACAACTTCGGTTTAAATACATTTTATTTCTCAAAGAACAAATTACAGTTCACTTAAAGAAAACTTAACTTAATTAACAATAGGTTGTACTTTATGTTACGACGTTCAAGCCGTTCAAGAGACTGAACACTATAATATCATTAAAAAAACAATATATAGATATAGAGCAATTTTGCACTTAAGTGTAAATCAAATTCAAAACAGTAGGTACAAGCTAAACTTATGTGTCTATACAAAAAAAAAAAACTAAACTTATACAGAAAAAGCAAAAAAAAAACAGCTGTTCCCTACATTTTGACGAGTTATGCGAACATAAATGTAGGGAACAGATGTTTTTTTTTTCGCGATTGCATCATTGGTCCCTTAGTAAAAGTTGTTCATAATGATGAGTACAATCTCCCATTTCGGTTTGTCGCATGTTTTCAATTTCAACCTATATGTCTAAAATGTAATTCCTAAGGCCTTTTTTAAATGTTGGTATGCTTGTACTTGGAAGCACCGCTCGCCGGTCAGTGCCGTGGCAATGTTCCTTTTGAGACAGGCTTCTTAGACCAAATTTTAAATCTACGTGATTTTACATAGCATCCAGTGCTTGATTGATAAATCATAAATGATTTTATTTCTGTAAGTAGATTTGTAGAAACACTTTTACACGTCAAACATATTTTTTTAAACTAGATGAGGCCGGCGTTTTCTATCTGACTACTCTGAGAAGAAAGGCCGAAACAAACTCAGAGGTCACAGTCTCTTTTAAAGTCCAGACATAATCTTGGTCAGATCATGTGAAGACCATGTGGATTGGTGTCTGAAATGGTTTTTTTGAATTGATTCATGTATACCATATTCAAAACCGTTAACATCCTATTTTCATCTCATTTTCAAAGGAAATTATCCTTACCCTCTCCACAATCCCCCAGCACACATCCAAAAACGGTTCAGTCTTTTGATAAAACTTTTTAAATTTTATAATCAGTAAAAAAGTTTAAGGCGTCATTTAAGGAAGTCGAGGGCCGTTATGCTCAGGTTTAATATTCATGAATAATAAAAAGGGCCAAGAGGTCCGTGTTAAACCCTCTGCTACCGTGTTAAACCCTCGTTCGAATCTTGTATGAAATAGTTGGTTTTGGTGTAATCGGACTCAATTTATAATAAAAATAAGGAAATCGGGGAGACGTTATTTTAAATTATTATTAGGTATTATTCGTGTTGCCTGTTCCTATTACCAACATGGGACTTAAAAGAACTGGCGAAATGTGGGTACCTATACTTCCTACACGTCTGCCTGGTCCTTCGGGGAATACAACCGTGATGTTTTGACATGTTAATATTTCTGTTACATTCAAAATAAATGTATCAAGTTAAATTAGTTACGAAAATTAGATATAGTGGCAATAAAATGATGTTAACTGCAAAATAAAGTATTCATAAGAGAATTCTCGTACGCATACATTGCTAGTTCAACTGATTGTGATATTTATTTATCAGATCTTATAAGTGATAAGACAGTATGCCGTTTCGGAAAAACAAGAGCGCACGTATTCACTCACCCAAATTAAAGTTAAGAAAAAACTACACTAGCGCACAGAAGTGATAAGAGTGCCACGAGCCAGTTGCCTAATACGTATTTCTGGAGTTATCGATTCGCTCACAACACAAACAAATTAACTTAATGCGAATCACATACAGAAAATTCAAGAGTGTCGATTCGCCCATCTAGGGCGAATAAATTCGTGCGAATCGACTAGTAAGCCAAATATTTCATCTTGCCATAATACCCAGTACCTACCATAAAAGTTAAAGATTCAACCAATGGGAATAGTAATCACCTGCTGTGATGGTCTAACCAAAGAAACACCGTGAGAATTACTCCATTTATTTTTATATTATACGTAAAAATATTATACTTTCCATTCCTTTTTAAGGAAAGACGTTTTTATAATGTTTGAATGGTTAAAGGGCTTTTTGTGGGCTACACATTTAATAAAATAAACGATGATTTCATTCTCTATTTATTTTTGGGGCATTTTTACATGGGCAAAGATATATTTACCATTCAGTATTTCATTTATTTTTAATCCAGTAGTCAAGTCTCAAGTCTTGTGACTTGAGTGTTAACACAGAAATAAACTATTTCAGTCTTGTTCCAAAACAAAGTCTTTATTTAGTTAGGGTTTAAACCATCGAACCTGTTTGTTTCAATAAGAACCTAACAGCAATCGAAATACAGATCTTTCTACTTAACTGACAACTTAGTACAGTGCTAAGCTGTAATTTTTGTAACTTGACCCAAATCGAAATAAAGTTGTAAATGCATAATTAATAGTTTAAAAAACTAAAAAACACGCTTTAAAAACCAAACTAGAAAAGGAGAAAATAATTCAATTCAATTAAAAAGCGTGGGGTGCTTTTTGAGGTATTTTTATAATCAATTAATGTCAAACACCCTACGCTTTTTAATTGAATTCAATTATTTTCTACTTTTTTAGTTTGGTTTTTAAAGCGCGTTTTTTAGTTTTTTAAACTATTATTTATTTTCAATTTTTCAGTTCTGCTAACTACAAAAGCGTGATTTATTTTCAGTTATTTTTTTCCTTTTTTTTCAAATTTTCTCTATTAAAAAAAAATTGTATTGTCATCAGTCTTCGATAAATTTACAAAGTTTAAATGAAATCTGACCGTTTAAAAAGGGTCAAAATCGCGCCCTAAGGAGTCGGTTACAAACATACAAACAAACATACAAGTGAAGCTAATATAAAGCGTGTAAAAAACTGGCTTAACGATTTAGGCTAGAAGTAAAATTAGTTCGCACTCTGTAATAAGACGGTTTAAGTTAATACCAAACCAGCTTGAGAACTAAACGTACCCAGGTCCCTTCTAATACTATTTATCGAAGGAAAATTGAATCGTAAAAAAGCAACGATACAACAAACTGCACTTCGTTCCATATCCCATTTACACAAAACGCACTTGTTTGCAATGAAAATGAAACACCAGTCACGTTCACCTAAGTTCACATTGGTTCACTCAGGTTCACCCAAGTTCAGTTAAGTTCAACCAAGGATTACGTAACTGGCGGAAGGTGGCAGCCAACCACAAGGCCTGCTGTCGCTGTAATTGGAGCAGATTATCGAGTTAACCTAACGTTGGTTCGGATCAGGGTAATTTCGGTCCTTCAGGCTGTTTTGGATAAACAGGGTTTAAAAAATCATAGACAGTCACTATAAGTCTTTGCATCTTATCTTTTACAAGTTACGTATTTGAAGGACGGTAAGTTAATTAATCGTAAGTGTCTGATCTCAAATTAATTATCAGATTGGAGACCTATTTCGTTTAATTATTCGCTTATTTGTACTTTTGTTTCTTAACGAACACTTCTGAGTGATTATTGAAGTGAAATACATACATACATACACTCTAAAAATATAAGCCTCCTTCAGGTGCATTCGGCTAATAATGCTGCCCTATCAGTCTTACCCAGCCTCGACCGCCGAGTATACGCCGGTTTCCACACAATGTTTTCCTTCACTGTTTTGAGAGCATTAGTGCTGATAGTATTTACACAAAGTAAAGCCTAAAAGAAAGACCATTAAGATATTACAAAGATTGCATCGACAATTGCTTATATAACCTCGGCTTTTAAGAAAAAAAAAACCATAAGTCCCTACACCTAGTCGCCTAGTCTGTCTATTGAAGACCCTACAAATCGTACTAGTCAAAGAGCTTACTCAAGAAAACACGCGCCTAATCTTCATCACACCACATATAAACTAAAGCTCTCAAATTTTTGCCACACACACACACCAACACATTTCATATAAACCCGTCAGATTCAACGCGGGCGAGTAAAAACTTATTCGGTTTAAAGGATTACGCTAAGCCGCTACGTAATCCGAAAAGCGAGTGAAACTTAAATTTTGATTAAGTCTACAATTAAGTACTTGTAGATTATGTGTCTAAATAAATTTTGGTAATGTAAGTGATCTAGATTTGGTTGGATTAAGAGAGAAACCGTAAAAGTGCAGATAGCCATGAGGTATTAGAATAAAATGAAACAAATTATTACCAAAAGCCTTGAGCCATCAATCGCTTTCTATCAGGCGCGATCGAGGTCAAGGGCAGGCCTATTTAGCAATAAAAAAAGATTAACCTTTAAAACAAGCATTCCACAACCATTCACAGAAACCTATTGAATAAACCAAACCAACAACGCAACATCATAAAGTATTAACATACCACCTCAATATGACTTCAATCAACTACTAACGCCATCTAGTTACACTAAAAAGAACTAACACTCTCACGCCTTTACACACGCGAACCACGCGATATCATAGTCGCCTCTTTCAAAGTAGGGACATAACTGTGACAAATCCTAGCATTACTCAGGATTTTCAGGCGTTGACGAAAACCGATTTGCAGACAAGACATGTGTCGTGTTTTGTACTAGGAATTCAGGCTTCTCGTAAAGGGATTTAGACCTTCGTTGACGTGATCCTTTAGCCCTTGACGGCTTACAAACTACTAAGTAATATTTCCTTCGGGGATTACCTACGTGTAACGTCTGTTTTATTTTAGTAGGTTAGCAGGTATAATAAAAATTAAAGGTAATCGTGGGAATTCAGTTGTTTGTTTTTCAGGACATCTTCAGAAAAGCTTTATCTTGGAATCGAATAGTTATTTGATTGAAATTGAGACTATGACATTAGACCAGCTATCAACGTGTGTGTTTTGTTAGAAAAATCTCAAAGTATTAAAATAAGATTTTTTTTATTTGGGGCACGCACAGAAAATGCAAACAGTAAAAAAGAACAAAAAATCAAACAAAACCATGAAAACAAATAGGAACATTAAATTAAAGTACTGTGGTAATCGTTTATTTATGAAAAGGAAACATTTACAATAACTAAGGTTAAAACTATCCGAATAGTGAAAACAACAAAAACAAAAAAGGAAGACCTGTGCGAGGCCAAAAAGGCTCCCATCCTATTTGAAACAAAATATATATATAGAAGAAGGTAACAAAAAATATTACAATACCATACCATCAGCATCGCCATAAAACGTGGCAATGCTGCCAGCCCTTTGGGTACTTTTCCTGTTGACAGCGATGCGGAAGAATTTTTTGATGCCCTGTGAATCTTTTCCCTTCTTTTTATATACATGTATAGACGCCAGCACATCAAGCTACCCCAAATCTGCCAAATTTCTTTGATAGCTTTTTATGTTTTTTTTTGTTTGTGTTTGAGTGGGTCTCTGGATAGTTTAGATTAAAAATTGGACCCCATAGATGACACTGTTTGGGCAGGATAACGTTTGTCAGGTCCGCTAGTATTTAAATAAATATTTATAACACGGTTTTCGGAATTACACCTACCACTGTTTGTCTCATCTCTGCATCACTCATCGATGCAGAGTGGTAAAAATTTCCTATGGTATTAAGTCCACCTCAGTACATTTCTGTGGGTTAAGTATTAAATAAATAATTACATACCAAAACTTCACGCCTTTTCCCACAAGACTTAAGAGAAACTACAAACCTAAACTTAACCCTTTAGAATTCAGCCAGTCAACGAGTAACAATCATAAAAACAAGTTAAACAAATATTATTGTTACAAAGTTTAACAAAAGGAAAAGAGAGATGCTCACTTAAGTCTCCCCCGGGAGAAAAAAGATAAATAATTCTTTCGACATTTTAAATTTATTTACCGAGGTATTCCTACCGGTATCCGGGATTATGTCGACAGAAACTCCGGGATTCCCGGGGAAATTCAGTGCCATGAATAATAAAAATTAGTTCTTCTCTGAGAATTCAGGAACGTTCAGGAACTTTTGCTTCAGTCTTATGGAAAAAGGAATTAAGTTTGAGAAACAACACTACCTACTTACTATTTTTCGAGTAAGAAGTTTTTTGTAAAAATTGCATCGTTAGTCTTGTTGTCGCAAGCGCTACTGCTAAGCATGAGGTCCTGGATTCGATTCCCAGTTCGAGCAAAGTGTTATTGGATTTTTCTATCTGGAATTTCTCAGTAGCAGCCCAGATTCTGGATCTGTGCCCGGTTGATGGCAATAGGTTCGCCCCCTACTACATGGGACTTAATATTTATTAACACCAATAAGTACAACATCTAACAGTTTTCCAAGACGATGTTATACACAGATATTAAACTATTTATATCTATAAAATATTTGACAAGGGACCGAGCTATGAGAGCGCCATCTACAATAAATTAGCTTTCACCGGCCAACCCTATTGTTAATAATAATAAATTCTATTGACTATATAGCATGATGGAATAATATAATAAATTAATATAAATTATCAACAGTCAATTGGGCACAATATTAACTTCATTGAATTACCAAAAACAAATAATATAAATAATTGATTGATGTACACACAATGTAAGGAATTAATAAAGCTATTTTAATTTTATTTTAATTTTATTTTTATCTATAAAATACACTTTAACATAAAAGTGAACAAAAAAAATAAAACTAAAAATTAAATAAAAAATTACAATTTCAAATATGTAAGCTTACTTCAATGCACCTTTGTGCTCCTGATGCAAATTTCGGCAGGTCATCGAAAATATCTTCCGTCGGCATATTATTAATAATACGAGCGGCCCTTGACAAAGGGGCAAACTTTAACAAATTTGTCCTAGCCCATGGCATCTCAATATGTGGGTGTACTATAGTTACATGTCTGCTCAACCTTTCGAGGCAACAAGGCGTGATGTTATTTTGTTTTTTTTTTCTAAAAGCATGAATGAAAAACTATCAAGGCTGAATGTAAAGTATTTTGATTTTGTGGGCAAAGAAAATAATTAATCTAGGCGTTAAGTTTCAAATAGTTTCATCTCAAAGGCTTCTTCTGCAAGATTGCCTGAAAAGTTTTACAGAAAAAGTTGGTCACTCTCTCTTTAGTTATTCTTGAAGCAAAAATGTAATCTTCGGTCAGATGATGATTAAAATTATAGACAGTTTTTTTTAATATTATAGGCGGACTATGTTTAAACATTGTTCTAGGTGCATCGTGTTCGCATCTAATTATATAATTAATGACATGTAAAGGTACAATATACTACCTTTTGGAAGGGGCGACTAGATTTTTTTTTTTTTGTTTCTTTTTTAGATTTTTTATTTTAATGTAAATGTTGACGTTCAAGGGCGCCTTTTACCTATTTGCCTGTTTGATATAAATACTTTGACTTTGTACAGTAAAGTAAAATTAACTTTGGTCATAAGTAGAGATCATTTGTATTATAATTTTTCACAATACGACAGTTGATATTATCCCCAGCATTGGAATTATTTATACATCATGAAACAAACTGACAATGACACGGATTTTACCAAAGCAATGCATAAGAAAGTCTGAAACACGTTCTCATTAATTTTCATCAATAACAACACACAGACAGTCACCCAAAAGCAATCACAGTCCCATTCACACAAATAAATCTCCGCACCCTGTAGATAATATAAAAAAAACAATGAATATATCATGACCTTAATACAAAAGTACCATCGCTTATTCACCGTGGAAAGAAAGTCGTGATATTTATTCATGGTAACATACGAAGCGGCCATGTTCGAGTTGGAGTCGCATATGAAGGGTTCCGTACTACCTACCGCACAATATTTAACACTACATATTTTGAAAAAATACTAGATTTTAAAAAAGACGTCCAAAAACACGTTTCTTGTAGATATGTTTTAAATTATTTAAGGAGTAATGGAAAAAAATGTTTTTTTGTGTTTCCTGAAACAGTCTGTTTTTACATACGATTTTTTTGGAATGACAGCGACGACATATACTTTCATTATGCATTTAGAATTTACAAAAATCTAATATTTTGACATTACAAACAGACACTTAAATTTTATGTTTATATGTAGTAAGTATGGTATAGATTATTATTTTGTCTATAGGAGTACACACTCTGTAACAAGTATCTACCTATTACCCTTCAAAAGATACCGCCCTGTGATATATGGACTGAGACGGACAGCGGAGCTTTAGTACCTAACAGTGTTCCGTTAGAACCCTTTAGATACCGAACCCTAAAAAACTTAAAAATGGTAGCATCTCAATTTATTGTATGGAGTAATACAAACCTGTTGTTTAGAGACTCATTGTTGTATAATTTGACAATGAAATGTTTTAAGAGTTATTAGGCTATTAAGATAATGAGTTACGAGTTAGATTTTTGTTGGTATAAATGTCACCGTAACATCATGAACATCGTTAGGTTATAATATATCTATGGCAAACTGACAAATTATGGACTGGTATCAAAGTTGCATGGGACGGCACTAATACTAAATAGCCAAGAAATTGCCACCAACTTGGAAGCGTTTAGTCTACTTTCGACCCCTCGACCTCCAATAATTAATTAATGTGTCCACTGGACCCCTGACAATCATTTATTCTCGACCCTTGGGGGTCGAGAGTGGATTTTATTTTCCAGCCAAGTTTTAGTTTCCTCTCGTCCCCAAAGTAGTCTGTACTTTACTGTATCAAAATATTAATTTTAGGTACTTACCGAACTAGAGGTCGAAAGTGGACGAGGTATGCATGTCCTTTGTATGAAAATCGAATCTCTCTCCCTGGGGGTCGAGCGTGAACTATGTATAAGGGTTGAGACGAAACAAACAAACAAATCTTTTTTAGGGGTCGAGAGTAGACTAAATGCTTGGAAGTAGCGCTCGCCGGCCGCTGCCACGGTAGCGCTCGCTCGGCTCGCACGCGGTTGGTCACAGTTTTAACTTAACCTAATCTATTCGGTCGGGGTGCCCTGCAACCAACTCGGCTACCATATAGATCGACAAATCAGGGATGGTTCACAATTTAACGGCCGATAAACTCGGACAGATTGAGAACCCTGTCGGTAAGTGCAGGTTCGTTTATAATTTGACGTTTTGACATGGATAGATTATATATGTTACCAGCCAAACCCAATTTCAGGCCAAACTAGTTTGTCCTAGGCCAAACAGACGTATCCTACGCGTGATATGTCGCAGCCAACTAGTTTAATTAGCCATTTCGTTAACAGCCTTTGGAAGTAACGCTCGCCGGCCGCTCCCGCGGCGCCGCTCGCTTCGCTCGCTCGGCTCGCGCGCTTTTGGTCACAGTTCTAACCTAACCTAACCTAACCCATTTAATCGGCGTGCCCCGGCTTAATAAACCAGTTTGGCCTGAAATCGGGTTTGGCCGGTAACATATATAAACTTTCGAAAATTAATACCTACATTATATTATATGCAGTAAGTAAATTATCGACAGTTTACCATCTCGTGAGATAGATTATAAACTAACGGTGTTCACCATCTTTGGGTGACATGTACAATACCATACTAATAAAACTGTACATTATGTTTCCAATTGCCAATATAAATTCAAATGGATTTAGTTTCATCGTTATTTTCTAATAATTACAGATTTTAATTCTTCGAGCCAAAATTGCGTAACTTATAGTTTTTATTCGATTAAGAGATCTATCAATAAATTGGGTCCATTCAATTAAAAATATGAAGTTTATTTTGATTCAATATTGTATACCTACCTCTAATCTTTTTGTTATTAAGACATTTCGATTATGTTATGAATAACTAACATAAGTAAGAATGGTTGCTAGAATCAATCACAGTAGGTGAATGAAAACGTCATCAATCCTACTAAAGAATTCGTTCAGGACAAATTCATATATTCAAAATGAATTTGCTTGTTTGTTTGTTCGTTGCGCTTTCTCGGCTAAACGGCTGAACCAATATTGATGAAATTTGGTATGAGGATACTTAAACCCTAGGACTTTCCCTAGAGCTCAAAGTATCCCAAAGTATGCCTATGTCCCTATATAGGCATACTTCATAGGCAACTTTCACATTTATGGGCAATATATTACTAAACGGTACTTTTAGTTGGTAATATTACCTATAAATGTGAAAATTTTGATGTTTGTTACTCTACTCAATCACGCAAAAACGGATTATTACCTGGATTTACAGATAGGATACTTTTTATCCCGGTAGTACGTTCTTGTGCAAAATTTTACTGATGTCAACGCGGTTCCAGCCGCGAGCAATAGCTAGTTGTTTAATAAAACCTCTTGAATGTATCATGTTCACTTCCCGGCTCCATACAAGACGTTTACACAATGACACTGTGCCACCTGCCTATAAGTGACGTCACAAACATGGCGTCGTAAACTAAACATGTCAATATTGGGCTTTAATTTTAAGTCATGTTGACGAACAACAAAATAACACTGTCATAATGTAACAGGGAAGCTCATGAGAAAATAGTGAATTAAACGTTTGAAATAACGATCATCATGTTGCATATTACATCTAATGCAGTGGTTTCCAAATTGGTCCAGATGGACCCTAGGTGTTCACGGTAGACTCGTCGGGGCGTCTACGTGGGCGTGAATATGGCACTTTTTTTGGTTCACGGACTTATTATGATTTTTTTTGAGTTTTTGGGAATATGGTAGAAATATAGCAGCAGGGGACCGAAACCAGTAAAATTCTGAAAGTGGTCCACGAGAAAAAAAAATTGGGATTCTCTGATCGAAAGCTACGGTTTCCTAAAAGAACGGTAGCCGCCACATAACGGCCTCAGTGATGGCTGACACGAAAATGACAGCGCGGCAGCGGGGTTTGACTTCACGGTGTCAAAAAACGCTCTCTTGGAAATCACAGGAACTTTCTTTAAAAAATAACAATTTAGTGACGTCTCTCGCCGGTAAAATGCAGACGCTAAGTGACAGCCGCCGATCTTCTAGAAAACCGTAGCTAAAGGAGCCATTCCCGTATTCTGAATAACCTTTGCATTCAATCCTAATGGAATCTCAATCTGTCAAAAATTGTATCAGGTTTTTAAAAATTAATAATCGCTTTGGTGAGATTGCGACGAAAGTCTTTAATTACGGAAATTGGGCTACAGACATTTGAAGTACACATGAAATTTTCTCCTCTAATATACAAAACTGTCCATTTAGTTCGGTGCTAAGTTGTCATTTTTTTATTTAGGACTTTACCCAAATCGAAATAACGTTAGTAATGCAAAAACTGGCTCCGAGGTCTAGGCTAGAGCTAAAGTCAGATAGAGATAGAGATAGAGTTTTGTAATAAGACATCTCATGTTTATACAGAGTGTATGAGAAATGCGTGGTCATATTTAAGGATATAGTACATACCACCGAACTAAACAACTTTTTTCAATGGGATCAACATCAGAATCGCGAGAAAAAGATCAGCTATCCCATACATTTGGGTCCTGTCGGTATATAAATTTTGTATGGGACAGCTAAAACAAATAAGCAAGCTGAAGTGGCAAAGGGTCAGCCATTTTACGTAGAACCAGTGACCATTGGGGTAGATGTGTTCTTGAGTGGAGATCGGGAATCGGCAAACGTAAGGTAGGATGCCCCCAGGCTAGGTCGAGCGACGATCTTTCCAGGGTGACTGGTGGCAGCTGGATGAGAGGGGCCGAGAATCCAGCTGAATGGCGTGCGATTGGAGAGGCCTATGTCCAGCAGTGGACTACCATTAACTGATGATGTGTTATGTGATAGGACAGCTGATTATTTTCTCACAATTATAATGTGGATGGAGAAAATTCTGTATTAATCATTTTGTCTAACAAACAACTTCAATAATATTGACGAGGATATTGAGCTATGTTTCCAGGGTCCAATTGATAGTTTTGACAGATGATGTAAATTGACCCCCAGGCCTGAACAATTTGACATATTGGACTTGTTGAACGATAAGCGATTACAGGTCAATTAATTTAACTAACTACATTTGTTTTCATCATTATAAAGGCAAAAGTGGTTTTAGTCTGAACTTTTGAATGAATGTTGATGGATTGAGCGGATCGTAGATATTATCAATTCGTTCTCGGTATAAATATTAGTTTGTTGAAATATAATACCTACTATTATATAGGTATATAGCTGTTCGTTTAAGAGAAAACTCTTTTTGCTATAAGTAGGTAAGGTCCATGAACGCATTATAGAAATTACTGAATTGTATTACGTGATACTTATTAAATTATTTATTTAATCATTTAAAAAGATAATGTCGGTCCAGAGTATTGATCTGTCTGTTGAGACAAGTCAGCTCAAGGCTGCATTGGCTCTTTCTCCAAAAGGCCCTTCCTTGACTTAAAATAAAACCGTTGCCTCTGAGTTTCTTACGGCATTTCATCTCAAGGATCAGTCAGCCAAGAAATGCCGGCGCCATATACTTTTAAAATATTTACCAACAAAATAATGACGTGTGAAAGTGTCTTAAACGACCTACTTACATATGTGTATAAACATTTTATTTCATTGCAACTTTAAAATGGTCAACGACCAAACAAAAACCAACTATTAAAGCTGGTACAATGTTGACAATTTTAGAGCAATACGGACTATTGTTATAGCTCGCTACGGTGCCATTTACAACAGGTTTACGCAGTAGTTAACAAAGTTTAGGACACATAGACACACGCGCATGTGTTCCGTGTCAACTGCGTGGGATGCTCTTTGATAGAACAATGTAGGTACGGCCAGCTACGTAAGCGGGTTAACACTTCAGTTTATAAAATGTTTACTATTGAACAGTGTAAAACAAAAAACGGAACTTATGGTTTAACAAATATAAAGTCTTAGGATGTGTGTCAATTTTTATGACATGCAGGTAAATGGAGTTCTGATACTGACTGTACTCGGTAGCACAGAACAATACGGTGGTTACAACTACGAATAATAATTCACAGTTGTCTGTCATCGATGTTTAAAAAATCGTTTTAGTCCTATCTTTTTCGGGATCACTAGTAATGTTTTCATAGAAAAGAAAGATGAGATAAAGAAAATACTTCTTGTACTTCGTCTTTCTTTTTTTTTTCTTTACTTCATCCTTTTTATACTGCATTATATTATATATTTACAATTAATTGTAGGTCAATTACTTTGGTATATTAGCTTGTTAGGCATGCTTCTAATAAGGCACCTCCTATTAAGTCCCTTAACTAATAATGAATAATAAAATTCAGACCCTCTTCATGAGCTGATCACTCAGACTCTCAGACTATTCGCATTTTAACTTAAAATATGCAAGGAATGTTGTCCTCGTCTAAAAATAGTCGACCTCGTATCTCCTTCTGTGTGATGTCGACTAAGGGTTTTAAAGGTAATTAATATCGGGTTGATGGGGACCATTTCGTATACACCTTTATTATTACGTAGATACTGCGCGTGAAGGCGTGAACCTACTTTGTATAATATGTTAGGTATGGTATGTATGAGATAAGCTACGCTTGCGGCGGTCGGTCCGTGGATGGGTGACCATGTTTACATACCAAGACCCCTCCGAGCCTCAGAAAGCACGGTAAGCCGTTGGTCCCGGCTGTCATTTGTGGATCTTTGACAGAGGTTAAGGATCGTCAGAAGCCCGAAGTCTAACAACCAGTCTTACCAAGGGGAATTGTATTACCCAGTAACTGGGTTGTGGAAGACAGATTGACAATTTCTCCATGTATAATACTGGTATTCAGCTGCAACCGGTTAGATTGGAAACTGACCATAACATAGTTTGGAAAAGGCTAGGCAGGTGATGGTGATGGCGGTGGTATGTGTGAGTTTTGGTCTTAGATAAAAAGATGCAGATTATGTTCCTCGAAGATGTAAAATGTGTGTGAGACATGAAACACATGGTCTCTGTTCTCAGATACCTTTGCTAAGATTATGTCAACGATCCCTGCATATGCTTAGATATGCACCAACATGAAGGCAAATTGTTGATCGCTTGATCGCGTGCGTTTGTACGACCATTTCTATGCTAAGTTACGATTTGATTGAGCTTAACGATATAGTTAGCTTAACTGCCACTATTATCGAAAGACAGTTCTAAAATAATGTCTGTGCCGTATATTATAATGACAACTATTTTATGATACATTTTATTAGTCATGTAAAAGAAGATGGCGAACGTCTTCGTGCGCTTTTCATCTACGCAATATTCATCTTTTGTCTCTTCAGTATATGTGTTTAAAAAACAACTTCTACAGTTTCAATTGAAAATAATGATAATTGCATTGATCTCTGCAATCATTTTGGGTTCTTAATTTAAAAACTAGGTTGGTGGTTTAAACCTGATCTCAAAAAAAAACCTTATTTTGTAATAAAGAGGGAGGTGTTCATTACCTTAATGGTTTATAATTTTTCTAAAAACAATGCAAATTTCATGACGATGACTAAATTATTGTTAAAATTAAACCTCCATAAAGCGGTTACGCGGAGATGCGAATCAAACCCAAGTTAATGCTTGGCAGCCGCTTTGGCGACCCCTGACTAACGATACGGTTGAGTTCATTCATTTCATTAAGCCTCTAATTATGAATAACCGTGGCTTAAGCGATGCTTATGCAATTACCGTCAACGCTGCGAAAATATTTGGAGAAAAAGAAACTAAGGAAAAAGTAAAAATATAAAACATTTTCAAAAATGTAACATTAATATTTAAGGCGAAAGCGCCACGGTAGCCCGTAAAATACATTTTTTTTAAAGATTTTTTTTCAGTATCAGGTTGTACAAAAACGTAAAAAAAAAATAATGAATTACATTTCGCATTTACTCAAAATGCTAAACAGTTTTAACAATAGTGGTGTATACCTATTATAATATTAAAATCAAAGTACCTACACACCGCCTTGAAATCCACTACGTAAATGGCACAAGAGAAAACAGAAGTAATTACTGAAAAGAAAATTAACTTGCTTCAACAAAAGGTCGGATCAGAAGTGCCTTTACAGCTTACAAGTTAAACATTAGCACTATATTTTACGTCCTAGGTACTCCTTGCGGTTACTACAAATCTTCGTAGAATCCGCAGGATGTATTTAGAAAATAACTACATAGATAAATCTTCTACCTTTGTCCGTTTTATTGCGCGTTCGAAATAACCCTTAAATGTGGTGATTTCTTGAAAAAGCTCAAAAAGGTGGTTTTTTAAACCAGTATATCTCTTTAACCGTAAATAATTTTGAAACTAAAAAAAATAAGATATTTTAAAGTCTTTTTTGCATAGAGTGATGGAATTCAAAACATAATTAAACATACTTTAATGCATCAAAAAAATCTTCAAAGTCACCTTTTAATTATCTTTAAAATCAATTTATCCCTTCAATAACAATTATACTTAATTAAAAATATACCATAAAATTCCAAAAGCCAAACTGCATCCAGTGATGGATTATTTATTATTAAATAGTTAATATCTAATTTTATACGATTTTATTTGCATTTTACGACAATGCTTGCTCATTTATTATTCGAATTTATTACAATAGATTTTAACCCGTATCGGATTGCAATAAGAACTATTATCGCTCATAACGACAATATTTAAAGTTACCAGGGCCTTAAGGCTCGCGCTCGTTTGGACGGACCGCGCCGCATCGCAACGCATTGTAAAAATCCTCCTGCAATAATTTAGTACATATTGTTTAAAAGCTTCGCAAAGTCCATGCGTGCCACAACTTTACCGCCGCGCAACGCACTGGCGCATAGTGGATCGCTGCCCAGGCGCATTTTTGCGGCTATTGTTTGTAGTTGCGATACGGCCCCCGGCTGTAGTGTGCGATGGATCATACAAAATATACAAAAGTGATCTAGGAGGATTTTTTACTCATTACATTGTAGTGGAAATAGTTTTAATTCTAATTAAATCTGTCTGAAACAATTATTGTTAATATGTAGCCCGCTTAATTAAAATTGAAATAAAATGATTTACAGGTCCTTCATAATGTGCTCTGGCGCATTTTTCAAACCGGCTCACTGCAGCCCGCCACGGCTATAATGTGTGCTTAGCTTTACGAAACCAGCTGTCGTAACCTTTAAGATAATATGTCGATAACGTCATCACTGCAAGGTGTCGAAGCCGGCACATAGGTATTTTCTTCAACGTAATAAGGGATAATAGTCTCATCCCATTAGATAAATTGAAGGAGTCTTCAACAT
Organism: Antitype chi; assembly: GCA_947359405.1. Classification (NCBI taxonomy): domain Eukaryota; kingdom Metazoa; phylum Arthropoda; class Insecta; order Lepidoptera; family Noctuidae; genus Antitype; species Antitype chi. The sequence goes on from OX375812.1 coordinate 17,776,303, forward strand.
ACTACGTAATACACAGTTAAGGTTTTTTATTGTGCAGACTGGAACAAATTATTACTTACTTTTTATGTGTAGACTATGTAGATTTAAGGAGTTTTTCATTTGTTAAAGAGTCTTGTTCAGCATATTCATAAGCGTAGGTAGGTACCTACTTATTGTCTTGGTCCGTTTACGATTTGAGTTAAACACAAAGAAAAATAAAAAGAGCAAAATCTGAAATATTCTTAAAAAAATATTCTAGGTACATGCCTATTTATTAAAATCGCATACCTAACACACTTTTAGCACAATATCCATACTGATTTAACGTACACGTTTGTTCCATTTACAACCGAAAAATAGATTCCATTACGTAACATAATTAAAAAAAACCATTTCGTACCTACCTACCTAACATTATTTTAGAATCAGCACGTACATTAAAAAGACCATTCAAAAGAGTACTTCAAAAATTACACGTAAAACGCTTATTTTGAAGCGTAGAAAAATATGGAAAATGCCGTATTTTTTCTACACCAAACCCTCAAATTCTAGATATCATAAAATTACATATAGTCCTCTTTGCCGTATCCGGCGACCGCGACGCAGACTATAATACTGTTCTCTGCTTTCGTGAGGTCTCTGATGGCTAGCAAAACCAAAGTTAGTTAGGCCCTATCTTCATGTACCCTGTACTCGCCTACGCCGCAGAAACCTGGTGTCTCTATAGAGCTGATATTAAATGGCTTGACACTTTCCACCTACGGTGCCTTCGATCTATTCTTCGCACAAAATGCCAATATGGTGTTCCCAATACGGAGGTGCTAATGCGCACTGGAATTATGGGCATGGTGGCGATTTTGATAAAGATCCAACTGAGATGGTGTGGTCATGTACAGCACATAGATAACATTAGATCATATAAATGACAAAAACTGTAGCTATTCAACAGTTAATTTATACTTCATTACTAACCGAGAGCTCTTGATGCTCTAATTTTATAATTGGCCTCACAAAAGCTACTAGATATCAAACAATGGCTATATTTGACCTCGCTATTCTACCTTCTCTAAAATGAATACATTTTTATGAAGAATAAACTTTGAACAATCACAAATCATTGTTCTTAAAATTCAAGCTAGCCTATTTCCTTCCACGTCTAGGCAAGCCAATAAAATTTCATAACATTAAATCACCAACTTTGAAACAATTCCTCAAACAGACTTTTTAGTCTATTCGCACGAATTAACTCGCCCGAATCTGGCCAATACATGATCAGCGACAGCCTATCATATTAGTGTAATTTTTTTTTTTAAACGTTGCCCCACACTAGGAATTTTTCCTGTATTGTGGGTGCGTTTACAAACATACTCGTAAAAACTCACATACACAAACAGCCAGACCCGGAACAACTACTTGTAGGTCATACAAATATTTGTTCCGTGCGAAAATCGAACCCGCGACACGCAGCTCAGCGGTCAATCGCTTAACCACTGCGTTTACCGTGCCGTCATATTCCCACTGCTGGGACACAGAACTTCTCTCGGTGAGAGGGAGTGGGCTGAGTTCGGGTTGCTAGATGTCACATGTCTTCGAATTTGTGGATCTAGGACATCGCTCACGAATTTATTCGCCCGAATGGGACGACACTTTTAAATAATTTAATATTTTCTAAAGGCGATTCGCAGGAAGGTAACTTATTTGTTGTCGAATTGTCAATTCCAGAAATACGTATTATGCAATTCGCACGTTTTGTGTTTTATGTAATAAAGTTAGTGTAGGTACTCTTTCGTTCACTTTTCGCTGTTGTCAAAACGTGCCAAAATACTTTTGGAATTGTCGATTCCCCAAAAATACAAAAAAAAACTTCGCGCGAATAGCCTATAGAAAATACTATATTATTTAAAAGTGACTATTCGCCCGATTCGGGCGAGTAAATTCGTGCGAATAGATTAATAAGCCCTCAAACAATATTTCTTCTCAGTGTACTTAAATTTTGACGAATTTAATTAATTAATCACGACATAATCTTAGGCGGTAAAATTAATTGGCTCGAATAATGAAGTTTATTTGAATTAATCCAGATATTGTTAACTTTACTAAGCCATTTTGATTGTATGGCGTGATACGTTTCAAGTCTGTAACTGTGTTATTTTAATAGTGTTACGAATAATAAAAATGATACCATTATTTCTCAACAGGGACAAATTTAATTAGCTAGCGAAACTTTATACACATGATGAGTATTTATATCGCGGTTGTATATCTAAACACAGTAAAATTAAATGAAAAAAATGATTTCATGTTGTTTTGAGTGTCATCGACAGCTGGTAGTTGTCTTGAAGTTAGTTGACAAAATCAGTTTTCTTTTGTTTTATCGTGTTTAGATAAATAATCGAAACTCATCTGAGACGCTTACTCAAAAATAAAACATTCGTGTTTTCTACGGAACATGATAAAACAAAAAAAAAAATTGTCTTATCATGTTTATATATCGAGACCTATAAATATGTGAAGTTTTGGCGATTAATTTAATTTTGATTCTGTATAGTTATAAGTATTTTAAAATGGAGCAAATCACCTTAACGGTGTATCTCTAGACGTATTAGAAACTTCAAAAATATGTTTAAGCCTCCTGCAATATTCTTACCTTTAAACGACCAATTCTTGTATATAATATGTGTACATACATATATAATCTGAATCTTGGAAACGGCTAAAACGATTTTCATGAAATTTAGTATGCAGGGGGTTTCGGGGGCGTTAAATCGATCTAGCTAGGTTTCATTAATCGAAAAGAAAAAAAAATATCAAGCAAAGCTCGATCATCCAGATATTTTTTCGTTTAAGAGTACAAACATAACATCACGTCTTGTGGAGGTATGTTTAGTACACCCACATTTCACTAAAGTCCCCTGTAATAGGGGGCGAGCCTATTGCCATCAATCGGGCTCAAAACCAGACCCCGGGCTGCTACTGAGAAATTCCTGATAGAAAAACCCAATAACGCTTTGGCCGACCTGGGAATCGATCCCACGACCTCATGCTCCACAGTAGCGCTTGCAACCATAAGACAAACGAGGCAGTGTTATTTTACCGGTTAATTCCGGCCCGGAACCTATCGATTACAATACAAAAAATAAATAATTGTGTCTCGTTAGCCGGGATTGCCCGATTTAGTGTTATGGAAATCAAGTATAAAATAATTTTAAAAATTATTCTGCAATTATTATAATCAGCTTTACTTACGGCTTACCTCTCGACGTATTCAAAACTTCAAAAACATTTTTAGCAATATCCTTATGTTAAGCATAAAATATTTTCATTTCAAATTACATACAATTTTCTTTAAAATTATGTTCAAACATAGTATGCTCTACATATAAAATGACGAACAAGATTCTTTTAAATTATTTTCAACAAAACAAATGCATATTTGCGCAAGGATTTTTAAATTACACTGCTGAGCGATGTCATTACTTTCAAAATAGCAGCTCATCAAGTGCCAGAGACAATTTTGATAAGCAACACCCTTTGTTTTGAAACAAAATAGAAGCAACAGATACGGACTCGACCGCAGAGGCTCCCGCGGCCCCAAACACGGGACAAATCTTAATCCTTATAAATTATGAACTTACCACGTCCCGAACAAGCACTTAAACTTAGTTCCAAACCAAACTCCTAACTAACTTGAAACTTTGCAAACGAAAAGGCAAGATTTTAAAGCAATTATTTAACTAAACAAGGTTTCGAATTAAGTCGTATACTGGCGAGCCTACTTATCCACCCACCCACAGATCGTTTTGTTCCCGAATATTAATGGAGACGATACCAACAATAGTACAGTCGAAATTACTTAACCTTTACGTAAAAAAAAAAACAAAATGACAGCAGTGAAAATAACGGCCCCCGCAGATAGGCGCGACGGGACAACGTGACGCGACCTTAGTACAGTTGCCTTAGTTGTTTTCCCGCAGCGAAATGGTTTTGTCTTGGTAATACAATCGTTTTATAAACAAATAAAATATTAGAAACATAAAATCACCACCTGCGAGAGTTTATTTTGCTTTCAACATTTACGCATCGCTGTACCCTTTGTCGGTAGCGCGTGCGATTCGAGCAGTACCTACAAGTTACTTCTAGTGTTACTATTGATGCTCACGTTTTCGATTTGTTGAATATTTTTTTTATTATTTTAAAACAAACACATCTTTATTTTTTTACTTTTACTCTATGATTCGAAAGTACTCCTTATGGCAACTTGTTCTACCGCGGGAAAACAACCATTAAAATTTCTCGGCGTATATAAACTTTATTAAAATTGTTCTAAAACCACCACATACCACCGTCGCATCGCAACTGTCTTTGGGAGCCGTAATATTTCCTGTAACTACTATGACGCAACTATGGTGGAACAATTTCTATGAAAACTTCATAAAAATTGTTTTACGGGAGATGCTTCGCGCCGTCGCCGTCTCGTCGCGCCTGTCTGTGGGAGCCTTAATGCAGTACACTTTCATTATAATTCAACCCTTTTATAAATAAATGTTGTGTCCAAAAGAAACACAATGGTACTTATTTAAATATATGTTTGGGTGAAGTTTTTTTTGCGTGTGCAGGTGAAGGGTTATTCTGAACATTAGTCCCTTCCGTTTGGCGAATCTTGTACGAGTTATGGTTTTTTTTTTCGGTCGTCCGATTTTATTGCTGTTAAGTGGCGTTAGTTACGTGATTAAGTGCGGTTTGTTGTGAATTACAGAGATAAGAATACTATACACTTGGTCTTGCAGTATTTTTTATTTCGGTTTTTTTATGCCTTCAGGTATTTTTAACTACACGTAGTAAAATTTATTCAACAAAAAAATTGTACCGCTTTGTTGCTGGTTTATAGCCAACTTATAATAAATAAAAAATATCAAATTTAGCGCTTTCATGCAACTGCTAGCTATAGTTGTATTACTTAACTCGCTTCTGCTCGCAACTTCGTCCGCGTGAAATTTCTTGTTTAGCAAAAAAACATATCTTACATCGCATTGCATCGTCCCCGCCCGCAAATGAACTTTGTTTTCGCTTGGCCTTTTATTTGACTTTTTTTTTGTTCGGCTCTTAAGCGTGTTGTAAACCTATCACCTTCATTCGTAAGAATTAAGGAACCAGAATAAGAGCGTAAAAAAAACTCTTCATCTAATTAAATCTCTGAAAATTGTCAAGTAACACAATTAAAATGCAATATTGCTAATCCCCCATAATAAATATCATAATAATTATAGCCTATTTGTTGACCAGATCTTTAAGGAATATTTGTGAAAAAATTTAACAGAGTCTATTCAATAGTTTTTGCGTCAAAACGGAACATACAAACAGACAAACGAACAAAAATTCTAAAAACTATATTTTCGGCATCAGACTCGTAGTAATTACTTTTTTTATGTAAAGTTTTGGCTTCGTTACTACTTCATTTAATATATGAATGTATAGAAGACACAGATTTTTTTACTCCATCTATTATTTAACAAAATAAAATATCTTCCAGCGCCTACCACCGCACCGCTACAAATTAAGTCAAAATAAACGCACAAGCTCAATAAAACAAACACTAAAACCGAACATCCAGAATAATGCAGTTAACTTGTAGGTACTTTATATAGCACAAACCCGAGCTAAGCCATCGACAGGGTTAATTCCGAGAATCGTACGGGCATCAAAAGTTTACAGCGGCGTCGAATTTCGCGCCAAAAGTGATATTTTATTGTGCAAACGGCTATTATTTAACTTTAAGCGCGTTTTTAATTGTTCTGAGAAAGTGGGTTTTGGATTTTAATTAGGTAATTATAAATGGGACTTTGTTTTTCATATAACGTCGGTATTACAAATGTCATTGTTTGATAAATTGCGTATAACATCACGCCTTGTTTCCCCGCAGGGTTGGACAGAGGTGTGTCTAAACCACACCCACATTGTGCATGTTATGTTTAAGTCCCATGTAATAGGGGGCGACCCTATTGCCATCAACCGGGCACAGATCCAGAAACCATTGAGAAATTCCAGAAAGAAAAATCCAATAACTCTTCGCCCGACCTGTGAATCGAAGCCAGGACCTTTAATTGATTTTGACCTTGATTATGACATAATTTATAAGGAGGGGCGCAATATGGCACATGCTGACTTTCTGTCTAGAAACCCGTTACCTGCCCCTTCAGATATTAAAGAAACAAATACTCAATTGACCAATACCATTAACTTTCGTAAATCCGTAAACTTTGTCGAGTTACACGATACTTGGATCTAGGTAGAGCAGAAAAGAGATCCAGAAATCCAGACCCTTATTAGGCAGCACATGAACGGTTGAGTTTTGGATCCGCTGGAGGTATATATGTTCTGTGCTTTTGGATTGCGGTGAAGGCGCATGCAACCACGTTCTCGGTGGACGTTATATTTTGGGTGCATCCCTCGTTACCTAAGTGACCTATAATCATTTTATAAAGTGTTCGATTGAATTATTGAGAATTATAAATGAAGTGATTGTAACAAGAGTTATTTTATTGAAATACTGTCTTCCTACCCGATAATCCACGCCTACCTGAACATGTAGAAGACATTAGATGATACTCGAACCACTTCATTCACTTCACTCAGAAGTAAGTGATAAATTGCACATGACTAAATATCTTATAATCATAATAGCTAGATATTTAAGCTTAACTATCCAGTAGAATAAGTCAGAAAAACAAACATTTAAATACAATAAACATTTATTAATAAGCTGCCTCCAACTTTCCACAAACAAAACGAACAAATCGAAACTCAAACAAGCCGCACAGTCACTCACATAACGCTCACAGCTCTGTTTAGGACAACGCCGTACAGTCGCACATAAAAGCGTTTCAAACAGGACCGTTGTGTTCAAAAATCGCCGATGTTTGTCCGAGTACAGGTGCACAAACACGCGGCGGCATTATAAATACTGGCCGTGTATTTATGTCCTCGATTGTACTTCTGTATGTGTGGACTGTAACTTCAGGAGTTTATTTAGGACAAGTATATTGTCGCAGTTAATCAATTATATACAGGTGGTTGTTTTAGCGAGCGCTGTATCCTTGCTCGGCTTAGTTGTCGTATGAGAGATGAATGTATTCATGCAATTGCATTAATTAATCATGCTTTATATTATGGTGATGTACGAGCGAGATTTTGTCATGAGAGTAGTGTTGCATAAATTATTTAAATATTGATTAGGTTTTTGTTTGCTTTCTGTGTCATACTAAAGTGGCTGTGATATTTTAGAAATTAAATATCGGTTTAAAATTAACACAAATGGCCACTTGCCCGAAGAAGATTGACATAAGAATAATCGGTGATTTATTTCGTAATAATGGCTTATTTTCAGCACGTCTTAATCATTAAAATGGTATTATGACTTCTAAGGGAAAAAAGGTAAAAATATAAAGGATGCTAGTTCAGAAAAACATGATATGAAAGAATCTTCATTCATCCAATGTATGCAGTACGGCGCGCGGCGCGGGCGTGTCGAAATCTACACAATATTCCGTACCCCCCCGGCTACGCGCGAGGCAGCGGACCGTAGCCGTGGCGCTACGCCGTAGCACTTTGCTACGAGCAACAAACGATAGTCACTCGTTTGTGTTTGGTGTGTTTAAATATCACACGTGTATTTTTGTATTGATGTTGATGTGGTACGTTGGAAAAAGATAACATAATGTTTATTTTTTTATATATAAACTATAAAACGGAGGTGTACTCGAATTTTATGATTTTTTAAAAGTTTTTAGCAATATTTTTTTTTGCTCAGTTCCGTCTTCCTTAATTTAAACACTGGCCACAGACTTATGTTACTAGTGTAGGACTCACTAGGTAATATTGATTCCGGAACCAATGGTTTCAAGCACAGTTAGGGCACAATTTTCAAGCTTGACTTTTGTTCCCGACATGTGGCTACACAGACAGCTTACTATCATGACATGGACTAACCACCCTGACTGACACTTTACAACACCAAACTGTGGCGCATACAACAGAATACACAATGAATGTGCCTTTAAAGCAAATTTTAGTATTATAATCCTTACTCAGTTCATCAACCCACTTCCAAAAAGGAGAAATTTTTGGTTGTGCATGTACGTACACCGATTTTTTTGTCATTAATTAACCGAAATCCGTGATTCTTTGCCAATAAAGAAATCGTTTAGTTGAGACCGCGCAGGCTTCTCACGTGGCGGTCCCATATATTTTTTTTCAACTATGAGTATCAGTTAGCTTCCATTATATGTTTTTAATTCACGTCATCTATGACGAAGTATAATTTATGTGGGGTTACTCCCATGTCTAAAAAGTGAAAAATAAGTATTTTTGTAATGGTTTGAGTGACTTCCAAAATCAACAATATATACTATCCCTTTATAGATTACATATTAAAATAAAAAGCGAAGGTAACAAATTATCTTGCCTACACAAACTATTATCGTTAAGCCAAATTTCGATGTATGATAGACAAAAGATCTAAAATAAGCATGCAGCCGAATCCTATCCGGGACAGACAATAATAATACCATTTTATCATATATTTACTATCACAAAGTCATATTGCAGTGTTCGCACTCGTGTGGGCATTTGTCCCGCGATATAGATCATCTCGTTGCATCACTATGCACTACTGTACTGTGGAGGACGTGTCCCTCAGGCTCCGTTCACAGCCAAGAGCGGTGCGACTTGCAACGCGACTTGCGTCAAGCGACTCGCGTGCGCGTCATCTGTTTTCGTCCATCACGTTGCAGCGTGGCATGTTTTTTGGGATTTAAAGGGGCTCAGCCGCATGCAGGATGACCGCAGAGCAAAAGTCTCTACACAATGTATGCCTGAAGATGGCCGGTACCGTCGTGGCCCTAGAAAGTGGTAGCGAGATGACCTGGATGCGTACCACGACAGTTGGTTCGAGGTGGCGCAAGAAAAGAGATCCTGGAAGGACTTGGGGAAGCCTTTGCCTAGCAATAATGGGACAGTATAGACTAGGAAAAAGAGAAATAAGAGGTAAAAAGAGAATGGCATCTCGCAGGTCAACCTAGGAGATTGTCTGCTGCCTAACCAGTCTAACTTGCGGATGCCTTACTAAACGATAGTCCCCAGTCAGAGCATCAATAAATGAATGAATGAAATACACCAATCCCAACGTGTCTTGACCAGACTCGATTAATCGAATGAACCCCAAGATTTGCACTAGGCCCTGGAGCCTCATGCTTTATGGTGTTACAGAGGCCATTGCATATCAAAAAGTAGACCGGGGGGCGCTGTAATGGTCGGGAGACGTGCCGATGACGGATGGTCCCCAGTCAGGGCATCAAACTTATAAACCAAGGGACTCCCTGTGGGCCTCAGCTTAGAGCGTCGCTGTAGGAGAGCTGCAAAAGATAGGCAGGATCAGACCAAAATCGTGCCATACTCTAAACAACTTCTTTCATTTGTATTTGTTGTTGTCAATGCCGCAAGTCGCGTGTCGCTCGAGTGTGTAACTTGTGGCCCCGGAGTTAGACGTTATATTACAATTTAGCTTTTATTGGATTTGTATGACAATTTCCACAAGTTTACATATGCTTCGAGGATGTTTATGTTTCATCATATGAGCTGACGTATTGTGCTATGTAAGACGTGGGTTTTGGACATGCATTCGTATTCTGCATAGAATACGAAATAATTTTTGGTAAAACAGACGGTGGGATTAGGCGAGGCAGAGGCTGTAGCGGTAAGCCTTTTAATATGCACACATATATACATAAATTCCAACTTTCTTTCTATGTAGATAGACAGAAACACACTACTTTCGCTTCGTTTACGTTCACATACATCTGGTCATACATGCAACTAACCTTTCTGAAGAACATCATCAATGTCCTGAGCGATCTATGAATACTGTGATAATAATGAATTAAATTAGATATGAATTTCTTAAAGAAGAAATATCTCATACAATTACTAACACGATGTGCTTTACATATAAAACGCTTGCAAACCAAACTAGCCAACATGCTTAGCGGACATTTTAATACTGTACTGTGTGGTGCCGGACTAAAGTACTGTGTAGTGCCGAACTAAAAGAATAGCACCACCCCATTTCGTCCCGTGGGTGTCATAAGAGGCGACTAAAGGAGCTATTAGAGAATGGGCAGCAGCGTTCTCTATACATTTTTACAACCATACTTTGATCGCCAACCCGCTTGCCAAGAGTGGCGATTATGGCACACACCCCAACATGACAAGCACCAAAAATAAATGGCCCCTAGTGCCCGGCGGCGGCGGACCGCTGACTCTTGCCTACGGTAGCGGTCAAGGCCACAGTGAAGCAAGGGGTGCAAACATTTTAATAACACAAACAAATTGCCTAACATTTTAACAGTACTGCCTCGTCGGTCAAGTGGTGGACAACGCTACTTCTCTCCTGGGCGCGATTCCCAGGTCGAGCTAATTTTTATTGGGTTTTTATTACTGGGATTTCTCAGTAACTGCCCGGAACCTGGATTTGTGTTCGGTTGATGGCAATTGGTTCACCCCCTATTACATGGGACTTATACATAACTGGTGAAATGTGAGTGTACTATTGATATACCTCTGCTTAATTCTTCTAGGAAACAAGGCGTGTTGTTATGTTATGTTAAGTCGGAAATTTCTTGAAAACGGTCAAAAAGATGTTTTTTTTTTATCCGTAAATAATTTTAAAAGCAAAAAAAAATATGATATTTTCAAGTCTTTTTTGCATACAGTGATTGAACTCAAAACATAATTAAACATACTTTAATACATCAAAAACAAAATCATCAAAGTCACCTTTTAATTATCTTTAAAAGCAGTTTATCCCTTCAATAATAATTTTAATGAAAAATATACAATAAAATTTCGAATGCCAAACTACATTCAGTGATGGATTATTATTTATTATTAAATAGATAATATCTAATTTTATACGATTTTATTTGCATTTTTACGACGTACACTTGCTCATTTATTATTCGAATTTATTACAACAGATTTTAACCCGTATCGGATTGCAATAAGAACTATTATGGCTCATAACGACACTATTTAAAGTCAACATGGCTGTACACGCGCATAGTTGGATCTATGGTTTAGCTATCTGACACATGGCGGCCGGCCGGCCGCCAATTCGAAAGAAGCTATCGAAAAGAGCGCGTGTCAAAGAAAACGTCAACGTTGCTCTTGAAAGCTATATTTTTATCATTTTGAATTCTAATAAAGTAATTTGTGGAGATTTTAAGTCTTTTGTATTCATCTCCCAACAGTAATTGTACCTTGAGCCGAAACATAGAACAAATAAGTTGCCTAGTGGGTACACACCACACCACCGTACCCTGTAAGTACATAATATGTTGCCTACTGGTCTCACCACGCTATAGTTTTACGGACTGTGTAAACTACAGATGAGATAATTTTCAACTCAAATAATATAATTCTAGCCACTTTATTTGGACAATGTTTTGTCAAACTACATCTCTATGTTGCTAGTTGAATATGTGAAAATTAATAAGTACCTACCTAACAGTTTAGTTTTAATAATAAGCTTTATGTACCTACTTATAACTTTTATTCGTAGTTACTCATACATATACAGTAAGAAGATATCATGATCATTGGAAAAATTTGTTATAGCAGTTATTAGCGCATTTTTTATAATTTAACCTGAAACCATCGTTTGCCTAGCCTTATCCAAACTATGTTGAGGTCGGCTTTCAATCAAATCGGATGCAACTGAATACCAGTATTTACATAGATCGGCTGCCTATCTGACCTCCACAACCCAGTTACTGGGTAATACAATACCCCTTGGTAAGACTAGGTGTCAGACTTTCGGGTTTCTGACGATCCGGAATGACTGTCAAAGATGTTCAAATAACAGCCGGGACCAACGGCTTAACGTACTTTCCAAGGCACGGTGGAGTCTGGATATATTATGGCAGGTCATCCATCCACGAACCGACCGCGGTAAGTGTAGCTTAACGTTCTATGGACCCGTGCGGGTATTATTATTTAGCCATGACCTCCTCAACAGAATTTAACCCGTAACCACTTCAGCGAAATACCTTTATCACTTTTTGGCATAAAATTATTAGTCGTCATTCGTACTTCGTAATTGGTTTTGATTCGGGATTCATTTGTTCTGCATTATTTGGCAATATTGTCGGCTCACCTAACATCGAGACAGGCAATTAAGAGCAATCCAACTATCTAGCTATGAGGAAAATAAATAATGTTAACAATTTACTTATCTTCTAAGAAAAAATACCTGGCTAAGTTTTATATTAAAAAAAAAACATGGAACACAACATCGCTCAGTTAATTAACCACTCTTCCTGGAAACTAGTTTCCTTTTAAAGGAAACCATATAAGCTCTAAGAGCATATTAATTTAATTATTTTTCTCAGCATACAAGACTAGGGTTGGCATGTATGGCTAGATTATACATTTTATTCAGGGTCAGTCAAAGGGTTAATTCAGTAGGAACGTCTTTAATGTTGACAGTTCAACAACATTCATTGCGTTACTTACGTTGTTGAGCTGACAATTTTTCGAACAAATGAAGCAATGAATTCCTTTAAAGAATTTAGATTCTGATTAATCGTGGGTTACGCTATTAGTCTACAATCACAGGGACGTAACAAAATCGCGACAGGATTTTTACGCACTTGATCTTCAGCGCACAGCTTCGCGCCGTTAGTTGAAAATTGAACACACTTCGATTTTTGATGCACTTAGATGTACTCTGTTGGATTCTCGATGCTAAGTTCAACATAGAGAGTTGAAAATGCAGTGCGCGGAAAAATCCCGGCGCGATTTCAATACGTCCTCGTAAATGTCGACTTAGGGTGCAGGTCACAAAACTGTTTAATTTCCTACTATCCAATAACACTGTATGTGGTCCTCAATGGTTTAAAAGGGCATGACTGTGTGTTAGATTCACGTTACGATATCTTGTGGTGCAACTTGAGTGAATTTCGCAAAAGATTCATTATATTTCATATGTTTTTACACGCTTTATATTAGCTTCACTTGTATGTATGTTTGTTTGGATGTTTGTATGTAACTGACTCCTTAGAGCGCGATTTTGGCCCACTTTTAACGGTCAGATTTCATTGAAACTTTGTAAACTTATCGAGGACCGATGACAATTCAATAATTTTAAAAAAATTGAGAAAAATTAAAAAGGAAATAATAATAAAAAAATCACGTTTTTGTAGTTAGCAGAACTAAAAAATTGAAAATAAATAATAGTTTAAAAAACTAAAAAACACGCTTTAAAAACCAAACTAAAAAAGGAGAAAATAATTTAAGTTAAGATTTAGGATAAAGCATGTAATTTTATAGGATGTAGATTAAGGATTTAGCATGTAAGGCCACTCATTCGCATTGGATCGCAGATCTGTAATGGCAGTTGTAGGTAAGATTTGCGTAAATAAATAAATAAACTAAATACCTTGGTGCGAGTCAGTCACGTCAGAAAGTAAATTTTGATGAAAATCGGGAAAAAAGCAACTTTTAACCACGGAATAGTTAGCTTTCCACCTTTAACAAATAAAAAATTCGACCGGTTCAGTCGACGGCATCAGCTAGTCTGATTTATTCTCTCTATTACACCCTCTGGATTTGTTAGTCTGTTATAACTTGTACTCTTACGCTAATTAGGGTAAGCTTATGTCAATATTTCCATACCTTACGAGTAATGCCCACAAGGGAGCCGCTCATTTCGTAAGTAATTAGTGTTACGCTGTAAAGAATAGATCTCATAATTTATTAACCTTCTGGGATAGATTTTATACACAGTAATTTTATGAGTTAAAAAGCTTTTAAGCATGCCTAAATCTCGTCGACCCCTTAGAGATTGTTAATTAATAAATGGAAAACAATAGGGTATTTTACTCTGTATGAGAAAAAATCTAAAAATATATTATTGAGATAGCTTAGGCAAAATGCAGTGGGAAAATGTTAGTTTTAGTTCATTAAATAATAAAATAAATTTTAAAATTAAATTCAAAGGTTTCAGTTTTTTATCTGTTTTTAACACCATGAAATTGTAGCCGCCATGTTATGACGTCATACGGCGTGTCAATTGAACAACTTTGTACTTATATTATTTTCGTAACTAAAGTAATTTATATTTAAATAATACTTTGCATTCAGGAACAGCAAACCAACGATAAGTAGAATAGATAACTATTTTTTTAAATCATAAACAATTATCATATAAAATATCAGCGCATTTGTCTATAAAGCAAATTGACGTCATACCCACAGAGCAATATGGCGTCCACTGCCTCCAGCGTTTTCGTCAAATTACGCGCGGAATTTGAAAATGTAAAATTTCAATGCATTTTTGCGGCACTAATCAATAAAATATTTTTTTGTGTTTATTTGTGGTTTACTAGAACTTTAGAATCTAATTAAGACACTTTTCTAAAATGGGTGTAGATAATACCCTATTTACGCGTAATTCAGTCAGATTGCGTCGTTGGTCTTGTGGTCGAAAGCGCTACTGCTAAGCATGAGGTCCTGGGTTCGATTCCCAGGTCGGGCAGTCTCATTGGGGTTTTCTATCAGGAATTTCTCGATAGCAGCATTATGTCATCTCGTAACTAGATTGTGCAGGTCAGATAGGCAGTCGCTCCATGTATGAAACTGGTATTAGGTTTTCCGAAGTCGCAGCATTTTGCTGAGCAACGACCTGTTCTTGCACAGATGCGACGCACAGCTTTTTTTTGGGTAATTGTTACAGCTTAATTGTTCTTATTATTGTGGTTTGTTTGTTGCAAACGTAGTCATGCAATCGGCATTGTGGTTTTTGTTTTGATTGTTATTATATAATAATTGCCAGTGTCGTAACCGTAGTCGTAACGCAGATCCATCTCTATTGTTTTTGGTAACTAGCCCTGACATTAACAAGTAATGGACAAAATTGTAAACTTTTTCTACTTGAATACGGGGCTTTTGGCTACTTTGTATGTGTGCATTTTGTCTTTTTTTTATAATGTGCGTTTTTTTTGTGCAGAATAAACAGTTTTCTTTCTTTTCTTTCTATTCAGTTAGACTGGAAGCTGACCCCAACATAGATGGCAAAAGGCTAAGCAGTTATAAGTATCTAGTTTTCATAGTAATTAATATTCGTAATACCTGCCTACATTCCCTGATGATGGGACTCCCTTTTCCGCACGTAGACTCCCATTCGGTCCGTTGTGCGTGGTACATTACATTCCCTGATCGTAACATCCCTATCTGGAGCTCTTTCTATAACAGATGTCTGGTGTCACGATGAAGCTAAACCACTTATTTGCGTGGCTATATCTTGTACTACGGGGTCCACCTCATTATTAGCAATGAATATGAATAAGGCAAAATATATGCGTACTTTTTCTAAGATTAGCGCTGAATTTAAGATTAGCGGGTTTTTTCTTTTTTTAATTGCAATGTAAAGCGATGGATGAGATCAACGAGGGAAGGAGCATCCCCAGAAGTTGCCAGCACACTCTTGCTTTGAAGGCTGACCGGTAATTATGAATGTAATTTAGAAATAATATACATATATATTTATCTCTTCATATGATACGTAATTAATTCTGGTTCCTGTTTGGAAAATTCAATAGAATTATTCCTGGATCTGCTAATAGTTATAAAATGCGTCCGTATTTGTTGATTATGGCTGTATCCGTTTAATAGTTCATGTGCCGTGAGGCACACACTGTTGTACCTACATTTTTATTTTCACCTTTTTGTTGTTATTGTGTTTCACGAACTGTGTACAATCTTTCTTTTTCTTCTAATACAACAAAAAAGGTTTAAATTAATGTAAGTGAAATGCAACTTTTGTTACGATATCATTTTTATTTAAAACTAGCTGCCCGTCCCGGCTTCGCACGGGTGGGGTCCGTAGTTTTTTCGTTCAATAATAATTAATGTATAGCCTATGACACTCACAAATAGCGTGGCTTTCCATTGGTACAATAATTTTCAAAATCGGTGCAGTAGATCCAGAGCTTACCCCCTAAAACCTAACAAACGTTACCTCTTTATAATATTAGTATAGATGTTGCAATTTTTACTTTGTACATCAGCAATCATAATGTTATGTAGTTCTGCCAAAGAGAATACATAAATATACACACTGCAGTCGCATAGTATACACAAATACACATTGATTCCGTCAAATCCAAAACCCACGCTTGAAACCTCGACGTCAAACCTCATATCGCAATGCAAAGTCACACAGAAAGCATAGATTCTGATACCGTAAAATATACAATGAATAAATATTTATATTAATCAAATATCTCTGATTCAACTTGTGAGCGGCATGCATCATTCATGGGCTGCAATAAAGCACCGGGTTCAGATCCCGTTTGTGAAATATTTCTCCTTTTGCACCGTTCGAATTAAATTCTGTGGTTTTTCAGGTTTTTTTTAAATAAGATTAATTGTGGGAAGCGAAAGAAATTATGACTGTCTCGTGGTTTTCATATTTGCAGTAATCGGAAACCCTTTGCCCCAGCTTAATCACTTATGTATGTGTAAAATTGAAATGATTTTACGACTTTCAAAATGTGTTTTGATTACACAATTTGTTTCTTTTTACACGCTTTATATTAGCTTCACTTGTATGTTTGTTTGTTTGTAACCGACTCCTTTGGACGCTATTTTGACCCACTTTAAACAGTCAGATTTCATTGAAACTTTGTAAACTTATCGAGGACCGACGACTATTCAATAATTTAAAAAAAAATGAGAAAAATGAAAAAAATGGAAAAAAACGTTTTTGTAGTTAGCAGAACTAAAAAATAGAAAATAAATAATAGTTTAAAAAACTAAAAACACGCTTTAAAAACCAAACTAAAAAAGGAGAAAATAATTTAATTCAATTAAAAAGCGTGGGGTGCTTGATATTAAGTGATTATAAAAATACCTCAAAAAGCACCCCACGCTTTTTAATTGAATTAAATTATTTTCTCCTTTTTTAGTTTGGTTTTTAAAGCGTGTTTTTTTAGTTTTTTAAACTATTATTTATTTTATTTAATAGCTTTCGTCAGTGGCTTGACCCGCGTGGAGGTCGAAAATTATTCCTCGGGAACGTACTATCGGGATAAAAGTATCCTATGTGTTTATCCTGGTTATCATCAATCTGTGTGCCTAATTTCATCTAAATCCGTTCCGTGATTGAGTAACAAACATCCAAACATCTAAACATACAATCTTTCGAGAATATTTTATATGTTTGAAGCAGTTTTCTGTATGACTCGACTCATAATCTAGACCTCCAAGTATCAATCAATCTACCCAATCAATCGTCCACAGACAGACGTCTTGTCCGACATCTAACTACGTCCTGTCCGCATCACACACAATACTGACATCGGTTAGTCGTAGCCGACACAACCCAACGTTCTAAAGCCAGGAATCCGTAAGACTGCGGTGGCCGACACATAGTGCCCGCAATTTACCGGTAAATGACGTCACCTTTACTCATGAATGTTAGTTCTTGTGTTTTCCTAAAGAGCGTTTTTGACATCGAAACGTCAAAGGCCAGTGTCATCATTTTTATGACGGCCGTCAAGTAGGTTTTTGTGTGACGCCAATAGTTCTTCTAGGAATACATCCTACTGACATTTGAAGAGAGTAGTGTTGGCTCAGTGGCAATGGCTGCGACTTACGAGTTGCCGATCCCAGGTTCGACCTCAGGCAGGTGCTTTACTTAGTGTAAATCATTTCATCACCATCACTACTGCTGTCAAAACGGTGAAGGAAAAAATCCTGACGTAACCGGCATGTCCTAGAACCAAAAAAATCGAGGACATGTGACATCTACCGGGCCCGCTTTGCAGATTACGACCCGGTCATAGAGAGGAAGCCTGTGTCCCAGCGGTGGGAACTTTCTAGGTTGATTATAATGATGATGCATATTTTTTAACCGACTTCATAAAGAAGGAGGTTATCAATTCGACATGTATTTTTTTTTTGTTCGAAAGGGGTTTATTTCGAAATGGTCCCATTTAAATTGCATATGGATAATTATGATGATGACTTTCGGAGACAGACAACGGAACTCTTTCAAAAAATGACAGCAAATCAACCACGATTGCTGCTATCGCATAAATATGCATTGTTTTGCTTGACCCTAAGGGTGATGAAATTTCGAATTGGTGAGGGGTAGGTACTAAAACTAAAAAGTGATAAATAAAAACTTAAAAAAGAAAACAACCGACTTCCAAAAAATACTACAAAGTGAAAAATAACTTTAATTTCGGAAGTCGGTGACTTTGGATATGTATTTTAATTTTTGGAAGTGAGTTTGTTTTTTTAGTAAGTTTTTTTGTTGTAACTTTTGTTTATCTCCTACCTTAATCGATTATCAGTGATAAACAGTCTAATAAAATAAAACAAAGACAATAGGAAGGAAAAGCCACATGTGGTCACAAACCGTTCTACATCTTCTTGGGGATATAAACGCGACATATTTAGGACTAAAGGAATACCCTATCTATAGTCAAGATCACGGTTTCGATAAAACCCTTAACGTATTACCTACTGTTTATGTTTACCTATTATCGCACTAAAAATACGTATCCTTGAACAAAGAGCCAGATTTACTAGACACTTACTTTATTTATTTTATTATACTATAGAACCCGTTGTATAAATGGAAAGTGTAAATTTTATTAAAAAAATGTTGACAAGAAGCAGAGGGGTAGTTGCGTAACACACTAACAGTAGTAATGGCTTTAATTTTGACAGTTCAACGACATTCATTGCGTTAGTTACGTTGTTGAGGAGAGATTTTTTTTGAACGTATGAAGCAATAATAATATGTATATATTTAATAGAAATTTACACAATTTGTCTTAGCTACTTAAAGTTATACTTAAGAATAAATCAGTTATAATTGTGTCTAGTTGTTAGCATCTGCTGCCGAATTAGGTTTATAGACTGTGTCTCAGCACGCAGCGCCTGGAGCCCTGGGACTGTATATATGTGTACCTACTGGGCTAGTATGAGCTTATGAACCCAACGGAAACATTTTTTTAGTAAAATATGAACTTAACTAATTTAAAAGAATAAAAGGGTTGTTGTCCTCTGGGTGTGTAGAGGGAAGGATGTGAGTGTATGCTTGTAAGAGGGTGTGTATAATAAATAGTGCAATGGAATAGCAGTATCCTTCAAAATGTTTCAGAAACTGATTAATAGTGTGTCACTTAATTAGGGTGTAGGCATCACTGATGGCAGGAACAAGGATAATCACAATATGTTGACAAATAGTAGTTTTAAACCTATCAGAACAAGACTGAGCGTATTGACGCCAATAAGGGGCCAGCAAAAGAAACGATTAGTAAATCTATAATATGAAGAAAAACGATACTTATAACTTGCTTATACTTTTAATTTCAGAACTGTTCTCTTCGACTGTCGAACAACCAATGATCCGCATCCCATTTTACCATTTAAAATAGATCAAAACACATTTTTGTCCCCACCCAGAAATAACGGCTAGGTGACGTTATTTATAAGTGCTGCCATCGTACAATTACACATTAAATTGCCTGAGTTTCATAATAAAAACATATCTAAAAAAGATAGTTTAAAAAACTAAAAACACGCTTTAAAAACCAAACTAAAAAAGGAGAAAATAATTTCATTCAATTAAGCGTGGGGTGCTTGACATTAATTGAATATAAAAATACCTGAAAAAGCACCCCACGCTTTCTAATTGAATGAAATTATTTTCTCCTTTTTTAGTTTGGTTTTAAAAGCGTGTTTTTTAGTTTTTTTTTCCTCAATTTTTTTTAAATTATTGAATTGTCATCGGTCCCCGACAAGTTTAAAGTTTCAATGAAATCTGACCATTTCAAGTGGGTCAAAATCGCGCTAAAAGGAGTCGGTTACATACAAACAAACAAATATACAAGTGAAGCTAATATAAAGCGTGTAAAAAGACCGTTACAATTCATAATAATAACTTATCAGTGCTGCCATAGTGGATATTATAATTCGGTATTAAGATAATACACTTTTTCCAAATTAAATCAATGAAATCACGACAATAAGTACATAAACTCTGACGTTTAACTAGCTGGAAATAAAATGACAGCTGCGGTTGACCGTTTTTTATCAACATGACAGTTATGCTATAGTAACGGCTGTAATTTTGCTCAAGCAAATTCAAAAACAGAATATAGAAGCTTTTTTTTCAAGAAAATTAGAATCCATGTTTCTATCATCGGATTTAAAAATATACACAAAATATATAACATATTTGACTCCAAAAAACTTTTTTACTATGGAAACCTATCATCAAACTATAAGTTAATCTGCTAATAAACGTTAACTAGTTGTTCGGAATCCCAAGCGTTTCGGTATGGCAAGCAAGCGACTTGTTCCAACAATCTAGTGTATCTCAGGTAAACTGCTGATATCAGTTACTTACGTTAGTTAAGTTAGTTATTTAGGTTCCTACACTTTCACACATTGTCGAAGAGTTTCGTAAAGCACCGCAAAATATCAATTACATGTAGGTGAAGTAACATTGGAGTTTATTAAGGGGGAAGCGCTGGTTTCGATGCGTTCAGATAACTACTTTCTAATGTTTACGCACAAAACCTCTCACGTTCTAATTAATAAGCACATGATGTTAGAACTATTTTTGCAATGACATCGTTTCTGTTACATACAATTGAAACTTACACAGACTGTATATAAACAAAATAATACAACCGACTTCTATAGAAAAACACTCAAATACTCAGCCTATAATAACGTTCCCACTGCTGGGGCACAGGCTTCCTCTCCGTGAGAGGGAGTGGGCCGTAATCCACCACGCGGGCCCAGTGCGGGTTGGTAGATGTCACATGTCTTCGATTTTTTGATTCTAGGACATGCCGGTTTCCTCACGATGTTTTCCTTTCACCGTTTGAGAGCAGTGGTGATGAAATTATTTACACAAAGTAATGCGCCTGGCTGGGTTCGAACGCACGATCTACAACTCGTAAGTCGCGGCCGTTACTACTGGCCCACCACTGCTCCAAAAACACTACAAAGTGAAAAATTACTTTAAAATCGGGAGTTTGGCGTCTTAGGATCTATATTTTAGTATTTTGCCATTGACTTCATAAATTAAAGTTATTTTGAAATTCGAAGAGTTTTTTGGAATTTGGTTGTTTTTACACGCTTTATATTAGCTTCACTTGTATGTCAGTATGTCAGTATGTAACTCTCCGTGGGTAATTTTTTTCCTTTGAGCGCGATTTTGACCCACTTTAAACGGGCAGATTTCATTGAAACTGTAAGCTTGTCGAGGACCGATGACAATTCAATAATTTAAAAAAAAATTGAGAAAAAATAAAAAAAAACACGTTTTTGTAGTTATCAGAACTAAAAAATAGAAAATAAATAATAGTTTAAAAAACTAAAAAACACGCTTTAAAAACCAAACTAAAAAAGGAGAAAATAATTTAATTCAATTAAAAAGCGTGGGGTGCTTGACATTAATTGATTATAAAAATACCTCAAAAAGCACCCCACGCTTTTTAATTGAATTAAATTATTTTCTCCTTTTTTAGTTTGGTTTTTAAAGCGTGTTTTTTAGTTTTTTAAACTATAATTTTTTTATTGTAAAAAGGTTTTTTTTGTTTTTCTTAAGGTAGCTACCCCACAAAAATTCTAATACCATTACCTACTTGCTATGTAATCAACAGTGGCAGGAAGTATTCGAACACCATCAAGATACACAACTAATTACGGATTTTCGAACTTAACGCAAAAACTACCCAAGCAAAGTTATTAGAATGTATGTTGGGGGCCACACCAATAAGGTATTTTACTCGAAATGAGAAAAAATATATTATTGAGATAGCTTAGGCAAAATTCAGTCGGAAATTTTTTAGTTCATGAAATAACAATTCAAAGATTTCAGTTTATTTAGTCTGTTTTTGAACACCCTGAACTAGTAGCTACCATGTTATTACGTCATACGGCATGTAAATTGAACAACTTTGTACTTTTAGCGCGTAATTTAAAATTTAAATGCATTTTTACGGCACTATTCGATTTAATAAAAATCTTATGTTATTTTTAGTGGTTTAATAGCACTTTAGAATCTAATTAGGACACTTTTAAAACTGTAGGTATATGGTATCACACCCCGAGGTATACCCTATCCATTAAAACAGAAAGAATAAAAATAAAAAAAAATATCGATCCTCAGTTGCATATTGCGGAACTTAATACAATGGTGAATAGCGTGATGGTACCTACATAATGCACAACCGATAACAACACCCGACACCAAAAACCGATTTACCTAGGCGTATCACGCTACCCGTTGGGTTGTTCAGGTTTAAGACCAGAAACCGACTCCAACACAGTTGGGAAAATACTAGGCAGATTGATTTGAGACTTAAAGTAGGTATAGTTAAAGTAAGCTTTACAATAAATCAAATATTTTTTTTTCCGCAAGTCCATAATACCTGTAAATATCCAATCCCGTTCTTTTTCACAACATCCCTAGACCCTATATTTTTAACCACGCATTCTAAAAACTTTCTCCAAAGAAACTCAACCAAGAAATACGAAGAAAAATATTCGTAACATACAAGCGGGTTCAATGTCGAATAGCTCAGTAATGACCCCGAAGTTAACCCTGTAAGCACTGAGACATTTTATTGTATCGTTAGGTGACGTAAAAAGGGTTATTTGGTCATGACGAAGGTTTGTATTGAACATCGAACGTAATTAGGTCTTATGTCAATAAGTTCTTGGCTTATTTTGGTAGTGGAATATTTTAGCGGTGTAAGTTATGTATGAAGTGATGTTAAAGTGCTTGAAGCCTGGAATATACCATGATTCGATTTTTTAAGGTTTATTGCCGCAAGCAGCAGTGGTGGCTCAGTCGTAACGGCCCCGACTTACGACTTGTAGGTCGCAGGTTCGAAGTCAGACAAGCACTTTACTTTGTATATATTATTTCATCACCACTGCTCACCATTGCTCTCATAACGGTGAAGGAAAAGAAACCTGAGGAAACCGGCATGTCCTAGAACCAAAAACTCGGGGACATGTGACATCTACCAACCCGCACTGGAGCTCCGTGGTGGATTATACGGCCACTCCCTGTCTCCACTGAGAGGAAGCCTGAGTCCCAGCAGTAAGAAAAATAAGGCTGATGCAACCCACGCACAACGGACCGAATGGGAGTCTACGTGCGGAAAAGGGAGTCCCATCATCATCATCATCAAGGCTGATGCAAGCAAGGATTATGCTTATGTTGTTGCCAAAATGATGTTTAAATAGAGTAAGTATCTGAAAACAGTGTACGACTAAACGCCGACAGACACTACGCCGACAGATTGAACACCGACAAGACTTTACTTCGACGGGACTCTTCGCTGACAGGACACTTCGCCGACAGGACTCTTCGCCGACAGGGCTCATCAGGTAGGTAATAGGTTAGGTTAGGTTAGAATTGCCACCAACCGCGCGCGAGGCGAGTGAGCGCTACTTCCATGTTAGTGGCAGTTACTTGACTATTTAATAATAGCGCAGGGATGAGCCTTGTTGCCGAAGATTCCTGTCGGCGAAGTGTCCTGTCGGCGAAAAGTTTTGTCGGTGTTCAGTCTGTCAGCGTAGCGTCTGTCGGCGTTAAGTCGTAGACTAATCTGAAAACCTTGTTACAGCTGACAAATTTTTGTTGTTTTCTTTAAAATATATTTTAGTAAGAGCTAGATCAACCTTATGTTTATTTTATTTTTTGCTCGATATCTAACATAAAAAATTAGGAACAGTCATAAACACATATCACAAAAAACTCAACAGGCCAAAAAAAAACATATGTTTAACAACTATTTCAATACCTATATTTCACGTTGAAATGCAGTGGGCATACATTCATCGTATGGCAGTAATTTGAAAGCGTTCCCCTACATAAAACTTTTAAAACTCGTTTGCCGCTAAATGAGAAAGTTTAAAGAGTTAATGGCTCACACAAAATGTTTACTACATTATGTTAGATTAAATTCATAATAACTTTGACGTTTCATATGCACAACGTTACGATCACGCTTGTACTACCAAGAAGGGAAGACAGAACCTTATTATGCTGGGTAATATAGGTAGTACATAGCTATTTTAAACGCTGATCGAAAAAAAACTTCCCATAGCACAAATCGATCGATTAATGACAAATGCGTGCACTGACTGGACAGGTTCACTCAATCTGTGTGGTTCTTTCTAAAAAAGACAATTACAGGCACCAAACTACATGGTCTTCACATGTTCTGATCAAGATTATGTCTGGACTTTAAAAGAGACTGTGACCTGTGAGTTTGTTTCGGCTTTTCTTCTCAGAGTAGTCAGATAGGAAACGCCGACCTCATCTAGTTTTAAAAATAAGATTCACGTGTATAAACCTACTTACAGAAATTAAATCATTTGTGTAAGATTTTTTTTGGCTGTCACAGCCAAATTGGAATAACCACCCCAATTCAGTCCGAACCAAAAACTATATTAATTAGAAGACATTGTGACACCAACTCCCGGGGTACAATCCACACCCAAACAAAGAGTCCTCTGTCCCAGCAATTGGAAATATTATAGGCTAATTATGATAAATATGCTAAGGCATCAACGTTTACCATATTTATGGCCCGACGATTGACGTTTGACAGTTGCATTTGTGATTAATAGAGGTAAACCTACCCAATACCTACGTCAAACCAAATAAACGATAAATTATTCTCAAGACTAGCACTTCCCACTCAGAACTTCCATCCATTCTCTGAGTAGTGGCACCCCGCATATCTCCTAGGTACTCTAATTGAGATCCGGAGCTTACCATAAACTCTAGTTACCAGTCGGCTTAAGCAACACTAATGGACTGCCCACACTGCCCACCCTGGTCTAGTTAAGGCGGCGTTCGAACTGAACAAATATCAAAGTACCAAGAACTGCATTAAAAGTTCAGTGTGTTTGAATTTTTAATCATAATGAATTGAGTAATTATGTAAATAGATTGTTCGACATGTTCATACCTTTTCGTGTTTTTAAGAGATTTTATTTTCGGACTGAATTTAATTTAGGCAAAATTTGGTGTTGCATTATGGGCGGTTTTATCGGTACGTCCTGATTATAACGTCACGTTAAAATAGGAAAACATAAGTTTGACAGATTGGTAATTGCAGATTATTGCGAAATTATAACGTCACGTTTAAATAGGAAAACATAAGTTTGACAGATTGGTAATTGCAGATTATTGCGAAATTATAACGTCACGTTAGAATAGGAAAACATAAGTTTGACAGATTGGTAATTGCAGATTATTGCTAAATTTTTGCAGATAGGAAATTGATTCTATACTTTATGTATTAAGTTTGGTTTAACTTACTTTAATAAATAACGTTTTAGTGACGACATTCGCCAGTAAATTGTGAACACTATATAGCAACCACCGCTCTTCTTCGAAACCGCAATTTTAGTC
The DNA here is from genome assembly GCA_947359405.1 of Antitype chi. Lineage (NCBI taxonomy): Eukaryota > Metazoa > Arthropoda > Insecta > Lepidoptera > Noctuidae > Antitype > Antitype chi. The sequence continues at coordinate 17,801,804 of OX375812.1, forward strand.
GACGTAATAAAATCGCGGCGGGATTTTTTTGCGCGCTGGATTTTCAATCCTCGGTGTTGAACCGAGGATTGAGATTGCAACATCTCAGCTCGTCGAAAATCGAACAATGTGGTTTAATATTCGATGTTCAAATCTCGGCGCTATGCACGCTGAAGATTGTATTACGCCCGGGCGTACGTTAACTTAGTCCCCTTTAAGGCCCATAGTATCCTCATCTCCCGTCTGAATGCTAAAGCACGACTGCCGCCCGCGCCCGCGCAGGGCACTTCTGAGCCTTTATCTCAAAATGGGGATATTCCCTGGCAAATGTTGATTAATTTACAATTGTGCTCTAGCGATTCTGTGGTACCTCAAACTATCTATTTTTCAGTGTATTTTTTTTCCAAATAACGGAGCCGTTCAGTAGGAGTATGGAATAGAAACCAAAATATTGCGTGTTGGAAAATATTTTTTTACAGCAAAAGTATTAACCATACTAAAAAAGTACCCTCGGCAAAATGATCTATATGAATCTATAGCAAAATCATATATTTTTCAAATCTTCAAGACAAGCCGTTAATGAGCAGTACAGTTCAACTGACCGAGTTACGCTACCAAACGGGACTTAGGCCCTTAAGTGTTAGAATAATAACAAAATTTTCATCAGACTACATAAAACTAGTAAGTAAAAAGTTGAAATACACTTCCTCATTGATAGGTACACACTAACACTTCTAGGTACTTACTCGCCCGACCCTTTACGTTCCCCTCACCGCAGACAAGTAAAAGAAAAATAACTAACATTGCCGAACCAGTGAAGGAAAACATGGTGAAAAACCCCATAGAATTGCCTCGTAAACCCGAAATGTGGGTAATCGTTTGGGAACAAGGGTTCACCTTAACCTACTATTTTTAAGACTCATTGTGACGTTGGTTTACCATAAACGTAATACTACAGCGATGTACAACTTTTCCTCTAAATAATAAGTATGATCGCATTTTCTTGTATACCAAACCACCAAAACCAAATGTATTGTGGTGCAAGCGCCATTTTATTCAATTGCTGTCTAATGTACCTAAATTACATACATACAAAACCTCACGCCTTCGGCCCATGGGGGTAGGCAGGAACCACAGGATGCCACCTGGTACGATTATTAGATACATACGCCTTTCGCTTCATTTACGTTCATACATCTGGTCATACACGCCCGCGCCGGTCGCGAGTACTACGCACCTGACCTTTCTGATGAACCAATGAGGTCACTATGGTATATCCTTCTAGGTCTAGGGCGTCCCATCACAGCGTTTTCACTAACATCTGCTTTGTAAATTCCTATTGTTAGTCACCTTTCATTTATCCTCTAAACATGGCCAAACCGTCTAAGCATAGTATTCTTTTCAATAGAAACTTATGTAGGCCTAAATTACCTAAACTACTCGCGATCAAATACAATATTGTCGATCGCAATAACTTTAAAAACGAATCAAGTTGCTCATATTCACTTTAGTAATTTTTTACTATATCATTTTAAATATAACCACAATCAACATCAATACTAGCGATCGTTCTTCGCTTGCCACCTATCGAGGTAAAATCTTACAAGTTTCATGCAAATAACTTTAAGTTCTTCAAACTCGTTTAAGTAATTGGATTTCCAAGATGTTCCTATACAGATTCAGTTACTCAAGATTTTGCTTCTTGAAGTTTTTAACTTCAAGTCACAAGTTGCACATACAACATTATAAACAGGTCAAATTTACCCGATAATGTCATAGACAATTTTCAAAGCCAACATATCATACGGTAGATTCACACAACTCGTGTGAATCTATACGTTTTAAATGCTAGGATCTTTCCTTCAAGTTAATTAAGTAAAACGTAAAGTTATAATAATAGCCCTTTTTAGTAAAATTGTTGTCTTAACAACTATTTTACTAAAAAGGTACGGCACGGGTAAGCGGCATCTTAATAAAATTAGCATAATTTTCTATATGACGCAACTTCTGAATTTCTTACTAGCATAGGAATATCAAGGGATATTTTCCCAAATATTTGAGATGTTTTTACTGTACCGATAGATAATATTAAAAATAGTTTGGTTTACCCTTCTACCAAAGAAAGGCAATTTTGGGTTTGGTCATCTATACAACACACATGTAATAAAATAGTAACGAAGTCAAAACTGTACATTTAATATATTTTTTAAGTAATTTCTACGAGATTTTGGAACGAGTCTGATGCCGAAAATATAGTTTTCAGAATTGTTATTGTTATGTCTGGATATTTGTCAGTCTTACCAAAGATATCGCGTTACCCATTAACAGGGTTGTGGAAGTCAAATAGGCAGTCGCTCCGTGTAAAATATTCAGGTAGGTATTCAATTGCATCCGGTAAGACTAAAAGCTGACCCCAACATAGATGGGAAAAGACAAGGCAGATGATGATTGTCTGGACGTATGTTTGTTCCGGATTGGCGCAAAAACGGCTGAAAGGATGTGAATGAAATTTGGAAATTAGATAGTTTATAACCTGTATTAACATATAGGGTACTTTAAATCCCGGTCGTACGTTTCGGTGGAATATTTTCCGACACCCACGCGGGTGAAGCCGCGGAAAAAAGCTAGTTTCAAACTAAAAAAAACACGCGTTGCTTGAAAATAAAACTACACCATCATGAATTAACCACGTAATAGCTATTCCAAACTACTGGCAAGTGACGTCACCAAATCTCCGTGTTATTTTCAATGTCATTAAGACCAAAATGTAAAAAAAAAAACTAAAAGTAATTGCTGTTATAATGACGCTAAGCTTTGATGTAGCTACGACAGGTAATTCCGCTTAATCACCTCTTTCGACCCGAAATTTCGACAAGTCATTAGTAAGATCTAAAAATATGTCTTGGTTAGATATTTTCAGTGTAAGTAATTTTTACCTAGATACTTTATGATAAAAACATTAAATCAAAATATTTTATTTCACATTAACCTACATGGGTTATATTCTAATCTATTTTTATTTAATGGCAATTAAAGCCGATGTCGACTATTCTGCCAATGTCTAAAGTGAATTGGAAAAGCAAGTGTGCATGATACAATTAATTTAAAAAAACAACAACTTGATACAGTTGAACACAATGTAGATCTTGATTGGTTAGTATGGGATTGAAAACCTACAAGGGTTACTACTACTTATGAAGTAATGTTAGAAGCTATGTGCACAGTTCCATTTGGTTGTTTCCTATGAAGAAGAGCCGGCAACACTCCACGGTTACTCTTTTAAAAATAATTGGCTCTTAGAATGTTTTCAAATTGCATGGTTAATAGGTGTGGGAGGATAGTGTAGGCCTGTCAACAAGTACCAAGTACTTAAGAAAGTAAGTATTCATTGTGAAGGTAAAACTTAGGTGACGAGCGATACTTCTTGTGCAAAATGCTCAACAATCTTTAATTATCGATGTACAGTAAAACTGTTTTCTTAATGGCACTCGGGAATCATCGCATTTCCAAATACAAACTAGCTTTCCTCCCATTTAAAAAATAAATTAAGTTAAAAGAGCAGGTATTAACCACTCTTTTACAAGTTTTATTGAGCGTCTGGTCTGCACCAAGTGTAAAGGTCAACTGATACAAATCCGAAGACTGACGAAACACGAAGTTTGCCGACGGTCATAAAAAAAATAGTAGCAATGTAAGTAGGTTTGCAAAGACGTAACATCAAAAATTAAAACAGCAATTGGCGACTCTTCCACTTCCCAGTTAACTAAGTCCTAACATATCAAACGCATTTCAAAATTACCACAATCAAATACCAGACCACTTCAATAATCCAAATCGCAAATATCTCGACCTAATAACGGCAATGATTGAACAACATACCACTGGTTAACACACACCATACGCCACAAATACACTGCTATACTAAAATACTATGAAATAATCCGTCAGTCCAGTTTACGCCAACAAACTAATAGATTGACCTACCCTCTCACTCGCCCACACTCTCGCTAGGGCTGTCAAACACCGGATAATCGACTTAACACTTTTCAACGTTTAATAAGCTGTGAAATTGCGCAATCAGCGCTTCCTTTCAAGTTTGCTTTCGAAAACAGAATCTGTTTCGAATTTTTGATTTTAAATAATAATTTCAAATTTCATCTGATGTGAGTACTTGTGTGAGGTATGGAAGATATCATGAAGGTTATCAGTAGATGCTTTCTACAAAACATTTGAATCTGGGAAATACTTTGCAATAGCATTAGTAATGGCATATTTGTTGATTAGTTACAATACACATGTATGATTACGTCATGTCATGACTGAGAGGATCATTCTTATTTTAGGATTGGCTTAGGAATTTGTTTTTTAACCATTTATTATGACCCGTAAGTCGAAATTTACACGTACGTAATAAAATCCAAAGATTTTCAACGCTCGTTGTTAAACTGAGTATTGAAAAAAAACCCTTTGCAATTTTACTACCTCTGTGCGAAAATAGTAGCAATGTCATCCTTAACTCATTAGCTTAACACATAGCAATCTCATCCTTAACTCATTTAACAGCTTGTATACCATGTTTTATGCAAATAAATAAATAAAAAACTGCTCACTTAATTTTTTTCTAAATTGTGTTTTTCGTTTTGTTTAAAAATTTACTTAAATATTTTTTTTTAATTTTCTTTTGTCAAGTGGCAACCCTTCTAAATATTGGTAGAACCAATATTGCCATCTAAAATTAATATTTTGCACCCGACTGTCTGGCAGTTTCGGGATATTAATTATTAACTAACTTAGTAATCCGTTAAACTCAAGTTATTAAGTTAGATCGATCAATTTGTTGATAATTTTAAAGTTTAACGACATTGTTTATTGGTGCCAATATTTTTCTTTTCTTGTGCTTCTAATTGAAATTGCTTACCATAGTTAATATAAGTAAGATGTGTACACTAAGGAAAAGATAAATAAAATGTTGTTTAGTTTAAATAAGTCCAGTACCTAAAGTGAGTACCTAAACTTTAAATCAATGTAATAAGAGTTTATTTCAGATTTCTTATTAAGTTTCAAGTAAGTACCATCTTTTAACTTTAAATTCTTGAAAGCCAAATTCGAGGATCGTCACTGATGACAAACCTAGATCTCAATATTTTCTAGACTTCGGAAAATCTTTAGTTGCACTACTAAGAAAACATTTTTAATCTTTGACTTAATGTAGTTGCAGTTCACCAAAGCTTTTGAAAAGACAGCGATCAGACGCAGCTTCCGTACCTCGAGATACAGGGCCGGAAATTAGTATTGTGCCATGTTGCAGGTACTATTTCAGGTACCCATCGAGATAGGGCGTAGTACACACATAGGTATGTTCTAGCACAAGGCAGTTGTATGAGAACGCTAGGAGAGTTTTTTTTTTGGAAATAACATCTCGCAGGTCAACCTACGAGGTTGTCAGCTGCTTAACCGGACTTGCCCGTGGTAACCTTAATAAATTAAGGGCTTAAAATACGTAAAAAACCTCGGCATCTCCTCTAATAGAGATGTGTGGTCTTGTTCTTTTAAACTGCGCAACGGATTTTCATCCGGTTTTCACGATTACTTAGAGAATTGACTCCTAAACGTTATCATCATTTCAGCCGAAAGTCGTCCACTGCTGGATATAGGCCTCCCCCAGGCTCCTCCACTTCGATCAGTCTTGTGATTCCCACATCCAGCTGATTCCCGCGGCCTTCACAAGGCCATCGGTCCACCTTGTGGGAGGCCTTCCCACTCTACGTCTTCCGGAGCGCGGTCGCCACTGATCCAGAACCTTTCGGCCCCATCGGCCATCTGTTCTGCGAGCAATGTGCCCTGCCCACTGCCACTTAAGTTTGGCAATTCTTTGGGCTATGTTGGTTGCCTTAGTTCTCCTGCGGATCTCTTCATTTCTGCTTCGATCGCGTAGGGAAACTCCGAGCATAGCCCTCTCCATTGCCCTTTGGATGACTTTAAGCCTTCTGATATTCGCCCATTCTGAGCGACTACGTTTCTGATTTGTAAACGTGTACGTGCCTAATCATGTTTTTTTTAAATAAAATTACATATAATAAATAAAACATAATTTTGTAGACATATTTTTTTTTTACTTTGACTAACTTTTTTGCTAATAACCTACAGGAACAACTGACAGTATTCTAAAATACTCAAAAATCTTAAAAACCGTACGAAGCAGAAACGAATTGCTAGTTTAAAATAAATACAAGCGTGTACTTGTATTTATGATTCATTTAGCTAAAGTAAAAGCGCCGTACGACGATCGAGCGCAGTTCCCTCGCTCTTCAGACACGGCTGCGGAAGCTCGTTACTGTGACACGGTAGACCTATACCTAGGTCACCTAGGTACCTGTGTAAGTTACCAACCAGTATTTATTTACTTGATTTTGGAATTAAATTAAAGCAGGCTATGAAATATTCAGACTAGCAAGCTTAATAGCTTAGAGAGAAGCGAGATGAAAACAGCGTAAGGAAACCAGCATGTCACACTGGACCCGCGTGGTAGATTACGGCCTATTCCTGCTCACAAGAGTGGAGGCATGTGTCCCAGGAGTAGGAACTGTATAGGCGGATATAAATAACCTTAATAATGCAGGTCAATTTCAGCGATTAATTTCGAGATGTAAACCTTCATTCATAACCTTTTCAAATATGCGGCTTGTCTGCTCTGTTGACCAAGTTATCATTTAACTACAAATACATTTACCAAACAGTGATCAAATGTGACATACAAAAACCAACAGTTCACGGAAACTTATCAAATCATACTACATTAACATTATCCAAACGCAACAATATTTTCATAAACCTAAGGTTTTTCTTAAAGAAAATAATTCCTCAGTCGATAGAAAAACAAGTAAAAGTTCCGGAAGCATTTTCTAACATCAACTTTTGATATTAACATAGTTAGCAGGATACGTTTAAAAAGAGAAAGATATACAAGCCTATATAAGAAATGTGAAAGAAAGAGAAACGGGCTTATTGGCATTACAGCAAAAAAAAACGATAATTATCGAATAATAATGATCATAATGTTAAAAGGCCTTCAAGAAGCGATTGACTGCTGTGCTGCGTGTCGCGGGTTCGATTCCCGCACGGAACAAATAGTTGTATGACCTGCAAGTAGTTGTTCCGGGTCTCTGGCTGTTTGTGTATGTGAGTTTTAAATGTTTGTAAACGCACCCACAATACAGGAGATATTCCTTGTGTGGGGCAAGGTTTAAAAAAAAAACAGTTTAACTGGGACAGAGGCCACCTCTCTTCAAGAGGGAGTGGGCCATAATCTGCCACACGGGGCCCAGTGCGGGTCGGTGGATGTCACATGTCTTCGAATTTTTAGTTGTAGCACAAGCCGGTATCAATTTGTACCTAATATTGACTTATTTTTACGTTTAATTTCTTCTATATTTGTCTAGTCATACAGGAAAAGTTTTTATCCAGTGCGCAAACTTTAACCATGAATTCAGCATACCATTCGAGCCCCTTCAGCGAAGAAATTTCTCGTCGGTTTTACAAAAAAAAAAATCTGCTGTTTCATAGAAAAGTGCAATACCTGCTAGCGGTCAAAATGTATGGAACAGCTGTTTTTTTATATAACCAACGAAAAATTTCTTCGCTGGGGGTTCTAGAATGATATGCTGAATTCATGGTTACAGTTTGCGCACTGGATAAAAACTTTTCCTGTTTATGTAATTTAACGTAATTCTATGATTGTATATCATCGCTCACTTGTATGTGTAATAATAATAACTTATATTGACCAATAGCTTGTATGTGTGGTGCAAACTGTAAATATAAGTTGGTTATAAATAAAATAAAAATAGGTCTTCTCGCGATGTTTTCCTTCACCGTTTTGAGAGCAGTGGTGATGAAATTAAATACACAAAGTAAACTGCCAGCCCTGGTTCGAACTCACGACCTACAAGTTACTCGTTATTCGAGGCCGATACAATTTAGCTAACACTGCTCTAATTATACTTAAGGTACGAAAGATGTCCAAGCAATCGTGAAAATCTTGGTCAGTGAATATCGAACGAGCTTTTATACGGTACAGCGCTCGTTAGTCATAACAAAACCAGTATAAGCTGACCTCTTACTCTATGAAACTACGTACTACGCTAAGCTAGCTTAAGGTCAAAGTGATCCAAGTGACGAGGTCTGCTGTATTGGACGTAAATTAAGTATAATTTCGAGAACAAACTACCAACTAAGTTGTGAATTCATGATATACGTTGGTAACACGCGACGTGAATGGAGCGTCGCAGATTTGATACGTAGTATACGTACACCGAAATGATAGAAACGTGGTCGGATTTTATGCGACAGTCCACTTGCCGGCTTAGTATTGTTTGCATATGCTATCTGTTAATGATAAATGATTTTAATTCTGTGAGTAGGTTTTTCAACCACTTTTACTCATCAATCATGTTTTAGAACTAGAGATCGGCGATTCCTATCTGTCTACTCTGAGAACAAAGACCGAAACAAACTCAAATGTTACAGTCGCTTTTCAAGTCCAGACTTAATCTTGGTTAGATGATGTGAAGACCATGTAGATTGGTGTCTGAAATGGTATTTTGAGGAATGAACCACACAAACATAGCGGACTTGTCCAGTCAGTGCCCGCATTTTTCAGCAAATAGTGCAGCTCAACTCAGAATTTAAGGACCTCAACGCCAGTAAACAATACTAAAACTATTAAAAAAAAATCCTTTACACAAATAGCAAGAAACCAAATCAAAATCTAAAAGCGTGGGGTGCTTAACATTAATTGATTATAAAAATACCTCAAAAAGCACCCCACGCTTTTTAATTAAATTAAATTATTTTCTCCTTTTTTAGTTTAGTTTTTAAAGCGTGTTTTTTAGTTTTTTAAACTATTATTTATTTTCAATTTTTTAGTTCTGCTAACTACAAAAACGTGTTTTTTTTACTCAATTTTTTTTTAAATTATTGAATTGTCGTCGGTCCTCGACAAGTTTATAAAGTTTCAATGAAATCTGACCGTTTAAAGCGGGTCAAAATCGCGCTCAAAGGAGTCGGTTACATACAAACATACAAGTGAAGCTAATATAAAGCGTGTAAAAAGCGACTTCAATTGGAAGCGTTCAAACAGTTGAAAGATACAAAAATCCCATGAACGTTTATTTTCTCTACACGACTCTAGCCGGAGTCATTTCAATCTAGCCTTATAAAAGCTGCAAACGATCTGTATGCACCAATCAATGCGTAAAATTGCAGCCCCGTTTGCTAGTGAGCCGGTTGACATCGTCGACTCAGTAGAAGATATCTATTTTCTACTCGTTTGAGTTCTATCCATCCGAGCTTGGTAGAAACGTGATTTATTTCTACCAGGGAATTGTTTGTATGCAAGATTTTTTATGTTGGGTAAAGTTTAATTGTTGTTTTGTATGATAACACTTTCAATAAAATTACCTGTACCTATAACAATTCTGTGGATATGTATCAGCAATAGCAATGACTGACAGTCAGAAAAATACGAGAAAAATACCTGGTAGTCCGTGTCTACTCAGTGAGACAGTGGCCAAAGACAGGGCTGTTCTATACCGCCCCTACACCTATTGTGTGTTAGACCTAGAACTATTAAAAGCAAAAGACCCAACGAGGTTTTTTATCGTAGTATTCAAGCCATTATCTTTAACAATACTGTAAACTGTTCCGATATCTTGTCAAAATTTTATTTCAACATTCCCATGAAGTGTAAGCGGTACAATCCACCTTTGTGCGTGCAATTTGCTTCAACTAATTATAGGCAGAATTCGTACATTTTGCGTGCAAGCAGAAATGTAAACAGGCATTGTAAATAGTACGACATAGATCTGTTCCTAACCAGTGTGTCGTCAGCCAGGAAGTGCTTAAGCCGTAACTTTTCTTGTAGTTGATTTTGTTATGTTATGATGGTTGTTATGCAGTGCGAGCAATATAGTAATTATGCTGTAGTATATAGTGTGAATGACCTTAGAATTACCTTTTTTTTAATCTGTATTATATAAGTGGAGACCTGTAATTGGCTTTCTGTCTAATTTGCTGTCATTGATCTGTTTGCTTTAGCTGTAAGTCTCCCATGTTATTTAAATAAGTAATTAAATTATATTGTTGTATATTTGTCTATTTAATGGGGTCCTGTTGACCGATATTAACGTGTACTATTTACCATTACATACTGATCTTTTAACGAAAAATATTGTAAACAAATCTTTGTGGTAGTAAGTGCCAAAAGTTGTATTCATGAGTACTTTCTAAAACAACATTTAGTTACGTAAAAGGCACATAAAGAATAATGAGAGTTCAAGATTACTTTTCAGTGGTAAACAAAATTGCAGTTTGTTTATTTAGAGACACGTGTGAACCGCTGTACCGTAACTACCAGCACGCGTAGAAGGACACAGACAAAGTGACATTTATTTTCTTCATACAATGTCTTTGACGTTGCGCCGTGGAAATCTTTCTACATACATACATAAACTCACGCCTCCTTCCCTTGGGGTAGACGTACATGTCATAAACTCATCTTCTTTCCATAGGGTAGGTAGAAACTGAACGGAAACAGAACGCCACCTGCACCTCTTTACATACTCCTTCTGCTTTATTTACGTTCTCATACATCAGCCCCCTAATAGGGTGTTTACCAATTTAATAAAAAAAAAACAATTTTCTCAATTAAAAACGATTAAAATAAAATGTATTTTTCGTTGTTTTGAATTTACCACCAAAACGGACATTACGATGACTTTTTTATCACGTGACACCGTGACGTCAGCTTTGCTTCAACACGATAAAAAGATATGGGAAAATTTTAATTTTCGCGAAAACTTGTAAGCACCAAAATTTACCTTAACTTTCTACTTTTTTATTTTGCGAAATTTTCCCTTTATTTGTGCTGTAAGACCTCGCTTTTTGCCAAATTTCGTGATTCTAGGTCAACGGGAACTACCAAATAGGTTTTTAACCCAAAACCTATAGGGTACTTCCGGTTGACCTAGAAATGCAAAAAATGAATAAGAGATGTATAGAAGAAAGAAAAGGTATTTATTGTGACTCGCACAGGAAGATCACATACTAAAATAAACACACAATGGTACAAAAATTGTAAAAACACTCGGAAGTAAAAAATAATTAAAAAATAAATAAAACAGAAAGTCCTGCACGAGGTCAAAAGGCTCCTACCTCAGCATGATGCTGGGACATTTAAAAAGTGTCGCAGCGCTGGTATTCTGATAGGACCCGAGCGATGTGATGTCACGGGCAGTTACAGAAGACAGAAGAAGACATGTTGCTCCGTCTCTCAATACATTGCTATAGCGACAAGAGAACGAGGATATTGGTAAAACATCACGACAACATAAAATGGTAATATCTTGTTATACATAATATGTGCCTTGAACCGAGTTAGCGAGTTGACCTTACTTTGCTTGTGTAAGTATGTTTCTTTGCCCAACCCTCGTCGACCCGATAACATGTGTTTGCATAATGCACTAACATATTCATGTTTCTTTATTTTTATATCATAACAGGCTGTATGGTTGGATATAACACGTGTTACATGGACGTCTAAAGCTACATTTAGTTGTAGAGAAAGAAACTTTATTCCTACCGACTCAAGAGTTTTTCTCGCTGTAAGCACATGTTTGGTATATTTAGTTTTGGCAACCAAAACGACCTAGGATATCCCACTGTCTTGCTCCGCTGGTAGCATCTGGATGAAATTTGCCGATAATGGAGTTGAATGACGTGCTTGGAGAGGCCTATGTATATACCAGTCTCTAGGCTGCTTTGGTTTCAACTGTATGTACATTTAATTTGTTCTGTTTTATTTATATCTATACACATAAATAAAATGAAAATACTGTTTGTAACGTCAAAATAACAGTTTTTTACTAAATGCATAATTATGAGCGCATTTACGGTAGTTATAACAACAAAAAGGACTTTTTTAGAAACTTTTGTCTGTCTGTTTATTTGTTCCGGCTAATCTCCGAACCGACTGGACCGATTTTGACGGAACTTTCGTTGGCAGATAGATGATGTTCTTATAACATCATCTATCTGCCAGTGAAAGTTCCGTGCTACCAAGGGAACGTGCTACCAACCTATGTTAATCCTTATGATTATAACTATGTTAATCGTTATGATTATCTATGTTAATCCTTATGATTATTTATGTTAATCCTTATGATTAACATAGCTTGGTAGCACGTTCCCTTCGGATAACTTCCGACATACACACGGACAGCATATCTAGAACAAAATAGAATCCTAAAACTGGGTTTCATGCCGAGTTTTCTAATTTTATTTTGTTTTTAAACGGTTTCTTTTAAACCATGTTTTCCAAAGGTACAGTTTTGAGCTAATATTAAACCGATAAATGATGAATATTAAAGAAAAGTAATTTAGGTTCGGCCTTAACTATATTCTTGGCACAAGTTCCATTACTTACATTACAAACACGATTCCTTGCAAGAAATATTTCTTCCAAACAGAATCCCTTGTTAACTCCAATAAGTAGTTGAACGACAGGCATCAGAGGTCTTAAGCGTTGGCAAACACGAGCCAGTCCCAGCTCCAACAAATAGCCTGATTCGCTGCGAGGTCAAATAGAAGTATATTTGAGAGCTCTCGGTGCAAACATGCACTGGGGACAAGCTTGCTTTGCAAATCTTTTAAAATATTCAGCATACACGGACTGTTTCCGTTAGTAGCTACAAAGGGTACAACTGTGTTCAGATTTTTTTATTCCTTCAGTCGAATAACAAAATGATTTGTGTAATTTCCTCTATAACTTCCCATACACACAACACTGGGAGTCCATAACACAGTGTTCCAGGCCGAATGCATGGGCATTTCCCTTGCCGCATCTGCTATCATGGCCAGGAAAGTTAAGGACCACTCGATCCGCATACTCTCAGACAGCATGGCTGTTCTGCAAGCGCTGAACAGTGACACAGTTGACTCTGGGCTGATATACGAGTGCCACCAGCTCCTCAACGAGGTAGGTAGCCTCAATAATATTACCATTCAGTGGATCAAAGGACACAGCGGTTCGCTAGGCAACGATGCAGCCGATGAACTTGCCAGGACGGGGTCGAGCATGGCACCAGTGAAACCAGAACCCATTGTGCTACTTCTCTTCGGGTATCTACGCACTCTCTAACCTAACTAAACCACAGCTGCGTACAGTTACAGCAGCTGTGTTACTGCAGCCATGGGTCATTTATTGTCATAGGAGTAACAGACAGTCCGCTGTGCAGGGCCTGCATGGAGGACGACGAGACAGCGGCTCATGTGCTGTTAAACTGCCCGGTGGTCGCTAATTAAAGGCAAAATACTTTGGTAACTCAGGTACCCTACGTGAGATTGTCAGCAACACCACGGCGTTGCTGGCCTTTCTCGAGGAGCGGGGGTGGATCGAATAACTGATTCTCCCACCCGTACGCCAAATACGCGCTTTGACGTGGAGTTGCGGACAACATCGCGTTTTACCCATTACCTATCACTTACTACCCATATTTTGCTAGTTATGTGTAACTCACATGTAATAGGAGGCAAGCTTATTACCATCAACCGAGCACCAAACCAGACTCCAGACTGCTTCTGAGTAATTCCAGATGTAAAAACTCAATAACACTTTGCCCCACCCGAGAATTAAACTCAGAACCTTATGATTAGCAGTGGCGCTTACGACCTTAGTGGTCTAGTACGAGGCAGTTCAATATTACTGATTATTTTCAAAATAAAGTCTTGACTGTTCTTTTAGGGTTCCCTAAAGACGGAACCCTTATAGGATCACTTTGTTGTCCGTCCGTCTTTCTGTCTGTCAAGACCATTTATCTCGAGAACGCGTGGAGATATCGAATTGAAATTAAAACGATATACTCAAGTCTACAGTACCTTGAAGCTGTGAAAAAATCAAACTTCAAAGTTAACGTAAAAAAAAATATACGGCCGTTTATGCCACAAAAAAACGTACATTTCGACAATCTCAAGGGAATCAAAATTTATAGGGTGTTTTCCGTTGACCTAGAACTATGAAATTTGGCAAGTAATACCGTCTCAAGTATAGGGAAAAATATGAAAACTATACATTAGTAATTTTTTTTATAATACGTACCTACAAATTTGTATGGTGGGCGAGTCCGACTCGCAATTGTCTGGTTTTATTAATTAGTATAACTATTCGATTGTACTGAATAACAAAATAATCTTGTCCCTGGATCATTGTGGTGCCATTGGCTATGTGAAGCAAAAGTGCAGTTTTCTTGCCCATCGTGAGGACTTTGTCCTGATCCTCCCTCCCTTCCTATCTACTTCTGCCTTCCTTGCCTACCTAGTAGTTTATTTATTAATAACGAACTTATATTTACAGCAATGGCAATTAGACTCGCCCCGGCGAAATGTGGATGTACCTACTAGATACACCACTGTCGAACCCTAACGGGGATTACAGGCGTGATGTTATGTTATATTGTGCATATTTACAGCAGCTTTGTCTAATGAGTACTCTTTCCTTCTAGTTATCTTATTTCAATAAGTGCAACGTTAAAATATTTTAGGTACACACTTCTGATTTAAAGTGTACACGATGGACATTGAGTATCCGATCTCCATACAAACATTGATAGGTTATAATATTATTACCCCAGTTATCTTTAGTATGTCTATTTATTCTTCAGAAAGCTTACAGTCTAATGTCCAGGTAAATAATGTACATTTAGCACTTACAGTTGTCATTTACATGCGTCCACAAATTAAATAAAACTATGTAGGTATGGAAAGTTAAAAGAAAAAAAAATACAATGTTCAGCATATATTTCCATGGACTTTAAGGAACCAATCTCCATACAAACATTGGTAGATAAAATTACCTCAGTTATCTCTAGTATGTTCAGTATATATTTCCAAAGGGCATTGTTTGTGTGTCCCCTTTGGTTTGCATTCACTGCGCTAGCAGTCTGCCATTTCATTGAGTGACCGCAAGCCTATTCACACGGGCGGAGCTCAAAGCTTACGTTAGCATCTTACTGACTATACTCATTATAGGCAGTATAGATTTATACTATAGGTGGAGCGTAACGAGGTATTCATGAGAATGACGGCCGATAGCTAATTATTTTAATTGTTGGAACTGTGATCAATTCTATGTTAGTTAGATAGATAGCTGTAGAAATGAATTACATATCAGTACCTAATAATAGGTCTACGACCAAGTAGTCTACAAACACACACAGGTAAGTGGCAAAAATAGGTAATTGATAAATCCTTACAGAATATAAAACAAAGTCACTTATCGTGTTTGTATGCTTAGATCTTTTAAACTACGCAACGGGTTTTAATGCGGTTTTCATGAAGGTGATTCAAGAGGAAAGTTTATATATGTATAATTGATCTGTCGGCTGTTAAGTAAAACCACCGTTGCGATTGGATACTAGTTTATTAGTGATGGCGGCACAACGTAAATGGTGCAGGCACGCACACATAGGTACTTACATACACATCACTCCTCCAACACTATTTACAATAATAAAGTTCTACAGTTAACAATTTTAAACCTTATAATTTATCCTACGTCTACAGCTTCGAGTCGGTCTTATAGGCCGTGGCTCAAGCCGAGGATCGCCGCGATCCTCGGCTTCTTCTTGATTATTTTGATCGTTGATCTCTTCGCTTTGAGCCTCAGCCCACTCATCCTCCTCCTCAATATCATTTCCCTCGCCTTCTACAGCCTGCGCTTCAGTAACAGAAGGTAATGTTTGAGGCGGCTGTGCCTCTGCCGCCGGCGGGGAGTGCGGGGGGGAGCGCGAGTGCGGCGGCGCTGACTGCATGGGGCTCACGACTGCAGCCCGTGCGCCGTTCATCTCGCTATTAGCGACGGTTGGACCTGTGTATTTCCTTATCTGGTCAATATGCCGTCTACAGCTTACATTATAATCCTTAACTAATATTTCGAACATGCGATTTCCGATTATTTTTATTACTTTTCCTAAAATCCATATTTCTTTCCTAGCTATGTACCATTTTATCCATACTCTGTCGCCTATAGTTACTGTTCTTTTTGTTTTGATATTATCATTGTTTGTTTCATTGTTATGACTAGCTTCCAGTAACAGGTCCAGCCGTGTTCTTATTTTTCGGCCAAACATTACTTTTGCTGGACATTCGCCTGTTGCACAATGTGGTGTATTGCGGTAATCGAATAAAAATCCTAATAGTTTTTCGTTAATCGCATTATGCTGACTGTTTTCACTAATAACACATTTTATCATTTTCTTGCATGTTTTTACAGAATTTTCGGCCTGTCCGTTACTGGCAGGATGATAAATTGGAGACGTTACATATCGGATTCCGTTCATTTCACAAAAATGTTTAAATTCATTCGACTTAATTTTTACATCATTATCCGAGACTATGACACTCGGTATACCGAACCTAGAAAACAATTCTTTTAATTTTGTTATAAGCGCTCGACTTGAAGTACCGCTACTCATGTGTAAACACTCCAACCATTTGCTATATGAATCTACGACGATCAAATATACATGTTGATTTATAGTCATGTAGTCAATGTGCAAGCGTGTCCACGGAGCTGAGTCGCGCGGCCAGGGCGCAGGGGGCGCGCGCGGCGGAGCGGCGCGAGTGCCGGCGCACGTGTGGCACGCGCCTACCCATTCCTCTATGTCCTTATCGATCGATGGCCACCATAATCTACTACGAGCTGCGCTCTTTGTTTTTACCACGCCAAAATGACCCGAATGTAGTTCCTGTAATAACCTATTTCGGTACACTGCTGGTATCACAACTCTGTGGCCTCGAAAAATACAACCGTTTTCAACCTCTAAATCCGTTTTGCAGTTAAAATAGGGCTGAACTTGTTTACAATTAATTTTTCGCGGCCAGCCATTCTGCACGTATTTAGTCACTGTTTGTAAAATTTCGTCCTTGCCTGTTTCAGTGCTTATCGCGCTGAAGGTTAGCGGGGCGACGTTAGCATCTAAAAAATTCAGAAAAGATAGATCATTTTGTCCATCCGTTCTACAGTCAGGTTCAGGTAAAGGCGAGCGCGACAAATAATCCGCCGCGACATTATTCTCACTTCTGATATATTGGACGTTATAATTATATGCAGACAATATTATCGCATAACGCTGTAACCTCGATGCTGCCATAACTGATATACCTGTTTTCTTCCCGAATATCGAGAGTAACGGACGATGGTCAGTCTTAAGGACAAAAGGTTCCTGCCGTCCATACAGATATTGGTGGAAATATTTGACACCAAAAACAATGGCTGTCGCCTCCTTCTGAATCTGACTGTAGTTTTTTTTCACTTGTGGACAACGACCTTGAGGCGAACGCCAGTGGTCGCTCGAGATGCGCGCGATCGCTGTCGCGCTGCGCCAGCACCGCACCCAGGCCGGCCGGACCCGCGTCTACCGTCAATACCAACTGTGCAGCGGGATCAAAGTGGGCTAGCACTCTTTCTGATGATAACTCGACCTTTACACTATTGAACGCACGTTCGTGACGTTCGCCCCACTCCCACTGCGCTCCTTTACGCAATAATTCATGCAGTGGGTGCAACTGTGCTGATGCATTGGGTATAAAATTACGATAATAGTTGATTAATCCTATAAATCGCCTAACTTCCGTTACACTTGTTGGCCGCGGTGCATTTGTAATAGCTTCCGTTTTTTTAGGACATGTTCGTAATCCATGTCTATCTATAATGTAGCCGAGATAGGTGACACTGTTCTGAAGAAAACAACATTTTTCTTTATGTAATTTTAAACCGGCTTCTTTCAATCTATTTAGTACTTCGTTTATCCTCTTAAAATGTAATTGCCTAGTTGGCGCAGTTACACAAACGTCATCCAACCATATGCTTACACCTTCTATGCCAATTAATAACGATTCCATCGCTCTTTGGAATATGGCTGGGGCGTTTGCTAAACCATAAACAAGTCGCGTATATTTAAAAAAACCTTTTGATGTGCTGATCGCGGTCAGCTCTTGCGACGATTCCTCCAAGACGAATTGGTTATAAGCATTACTAAGGTCTATTTTGCTGTAACACTCCCCTCCACCTAACTTGGCAAACACCTCTTCTATTCTAGGCATTGGATATTTATCTATTTCTAAATCTTTATTTAATGTTATTGAATAATCTCCGGCTATCTTAACCTTCCCGTTTTCTTTCAGTACTGGGACAATAGGGGTTCCGTATTTTGGGAATTTTACCGGTTGTAATATCCCTAAACCTATCAGTCTGTCTATCTCCTCTTCCACCTTTTCCTTTAAAGCGAAAGGCACAGTACGTGGCTTAAAAAATTTTGGTGTTGTACCTTCTTTTAATACAAGTTTCACCTCAAATTTGTTGAACCTACCTAGTTCGTCAGTAAACAAGTCGGAGTATTTAGTTAAAAGTAGCTGTACTTCTTTCGTGTCGGACTTAGTTTTAGACTGACTTCGAATGTTATTGATATCCGAAGTAAAATAAATACTAAACATCGACATAAAATCTCGGCCCAGTAGCGGAGGCCCTCCGTTCGGTAATACAAATATCTTAATGCCATGGGTCTTGTTTAAGTACGTAATTTGACCTTGAAAATATCCCAAGGGCGAGATTTTATGGCCGTTATAAAGACACATTTTTAGGTTAGATTTATTCAGAATACGATCGGAAAAATATTTCTTGTAAAGCGTTTTGGAAATTACACTTGCTCCCGAGCCTGAATCCAACTCCATTTCTAATCCTACTGAATCAACCAACACATTTACTATTATAGGGGAGTTATTAACATACCTTACATTAAATAGCTCACATTCCTCACAATCACTTTGCTCCGAAATAATTTCCTCCGTGTTCAGACAATGTAAACGTGATTCACTATTTTTAGCACTACATATTTTCTTTAGATGGCCTTTCACACCACACACTTGGCACCGATAGTTTTTAAAACGACACTTTTCAGCGTCGTGGTTTCTGAGACCGCACACTGTACACCGACGTATCTCCTCGGAACTGTTGTTCGAGCTGCGGGTGGCCGCGGCAGGCTCGGCGCGCGCGCGCTGTCCGCGCTGCCCGCTCAGCCGGTACACAGGTTCCTCCTTGATCTGCGTGGCCTTGACGGTTGTCGCCGCGATGTCAGCGACTGCTGCGGCTCCGGATCGAGCCAATCGCGCATAGGCAGCCTGTTGAGCTACCTCCAACGCCTTAGCAAAAGTGAGTTTGCTGGCATCCTCTTCAAACAGCCGGTCACGTTCCCGACACGGTGCAAGCCCGAGTATGAAACGGTCTCGCAGCAGCATATCCAATGCCTCACCAAACTCACAGTTGACGGCTAAACCTCTCACACGAGCCGCCCATTCTTCGACGCTCTCGCCATCAGATCTCCTCGCCTCATAAAACTTCTCTCTATCAGCAAAAACACAACGTCTCGGCGCGAAATGCTTGTCTAATTTTCCAACTAGATCCTCGAACTTTGCTTCCTCGAGTACATCAGGGTGAAGTAAGTTCCGTGCAAGGCGGTAGCTATTGTCCGAAAAATGCGTCAGTAACAAAGCACTTTTATTTTCGGTTTTAACACTGTTCAATTTTATGAACTGTAGAAGCCGACCTTTAAAAATAGGCCACTCTTGGGCGTCGTGATCAAAACTTGTAAGATTTCCTACGAAATTCGACATTTTACACGAACTTTTTATTTTATTTTTTTAAGACGTGGGTACCTCGTCGCCAGTGATCTGTCGGCTGTTAAGTAAAACCACCGTTGCGATTGGATACTAGTTTATTAGTGATGGCGGCACAACGTAAATGGTGCAGGCACGCACACATAGGTACTTACATACACATCAATAATACACCGAGATTCGCGCGGGCGAAGCCGAAAAATCTAGTAATCTATATATTAACACGTGAAGCAAACACTTTGTACCCCGTTTTACAAAAATTACGCGGAAGTAGGAGTCTGAAATTTGTCACAGTTAAAGTTTAGGTATATGACGAAGGCGTGCAGACAGCGAAAATTTTCATATACTTATGCATTTAAAATACATTAAGTTTTAAATGAATTATTATAGAATTTCCACCACTGACAACCACTAGAATATATTAAGTCGTGAAACAAAAACTTTGTACTCCTTTGCGGACGTAGGAGTATTTGGCGTGTGGAAAGCTATAATATTTTGAAATACTAATGTAATACAGTTTAAATGAATTATGGTTGAATTTCTACCACTGAGCGAGCACTAGTAATATTTAATTGCATGTGCTACAGTTGCAACAAAAAAACACCTAACAATTTTTTTATTCATTGAGTAGCAGTTACTTCTCAGATTCCTTCATCAAAATGAGTCCAATTGGAACAGCTCATCTGCTTAGCCCTACCTTGTTATCACCTGCACATCACGGGTAAGGGAGCCCAGACCGTTTTTGAACCAGCATAGCAGGGTGAAAAGTTGCTAGCTGAGTAAGTAGGTGCGTCACGATGGGACAACACCGAAATAATATTTGTAAAATTTCATATACGAGCCCTGTGGTCAGGGAGTCCGTTTCAGACTTCCAAAAAGGATGAAAAATAACGTGTTCTGCAACGCCGTTGGTTTCGGTATGATTGTGGGCCGCCTGACAAACTAGAAGCGAAAGATGAGTAATATCTATTTTGTACGGAGCGATATGCCCTTCTTAACCTACTAATTAACTAATTACTAAGACTAGACTCATTGTTAGATTATATCAGCCTTATTAGTAGGTAATCCTTTGTTCTACTTTATGTCATGCCGGACCGAAATAAAACTTCGTACCTACTTAATATATTTGCGGTGTAATACCGCAGTCCCACGGGCCGATAACAAACAGGCCGCGCCGCCACCGGTCCAGGCTGACAGGCCGTGGAACTGCCGCATCCGATGAGGCCTGCGGCGGTCCGTCGCCGCCCGTCCGATCGGTCGGGAGTCGGTAAGTTCAAAGGCCGCGACAGGCCTCAAAAGTCGTAGACATCTAGCGCGGCCCGTCAGCTAACGGGCCGTGGGACCGCAGCTTAATATGTATGTTTAATATTCAACAGCTTCACCAAAATAGCTATTCTCGCTATGGGTCATAAGATAATTAAATTCAATGCTGTTCATAATTAAATTCAAACTCATCATCTAATAAGAAAAGTTTATCTTTGTAACACCGGACAAAACTTCTGCTTTAAATTATTATGACGCCTTAAACAAAATGTAAGGCAAATTAAATTAAAAATTATTTATTCAAATGATTACTTTTGTACAACAGAATTTTGTCTCATTTGAAACAAAGGTGGAAGTTTTCTTTTGCATAATAAAAGGTCACATACCTACATCAAGATAAGGGTCAAGTTCTTAACAAACAACAGAAATTAAAAATACTTGGTCTGTAGTACAATTTAAGTACTAACATAGCATTTATGGTATAGGTAAGTCGTAAGTTTATAGAGGCATGAGGAACAGGGTGTAAAGTTCACTCATACTCTATTGGTAAAGGGAGGATCCTCCGACCAGACGGGTGTTGTGTCTGGTGGGCAACGCGGGGCGGGATGTTGTACCTATCCAAATCGCGCGGTAAACTTTAACTGCGCGATCTAGGCTTTCTATGACGTGCGTCTTTGCGTAGTTCGCCTGTGGCGTTGTAGATGGCGCCACTTCTCTTTTTGTATTTCTAGATATTGTTGCGAAGTGTTTTTCTGTGGTGTCGCTACAGGTTCAAACCCAGATAGGCGCTTTACTTCGTGCACATAATTTCATCACTGCTCTCAAAACGGTGAAGGAAAACATCGCGAGGAAACCGGCGTGTCCTAGAACTGAAAATTCGAAGAAATGTGACATCTACCAACCTGGACTGGACCCGCGTGGTAGATTGCAGCCCACTCCCTCTTGAAGAGAGGACGCCTGTTTCCCAGCAGTGGGAACATTATATACCGATTATGCAATTTAACTACGTTTTATTGTCACTAACATCAATTCTATTTCCTATATAGACAAAAAGAAAAGTCCTGACTGACTGACTCATCAACGCCCAACCCAAACCCTTGGACCTAGAAAGCTGAAATTTTGCATAGAGGTTCCGTTTATAATGTAGACAAGAAATAAGGAAGGAGTTTTCGAAATTCCACCCCTAAGGGAGTTAAATAGGGGATGAAAGTTCCGCGCGTGTGAAGCCGCTTGCAAAAGATAGTTGTAATTGCAGCCAGCTGTCTGACAAATAAAATAAATTATTATTTTTATCACCCAGTACATTCTAAAAGAAATCTTCGTGCAAGTAGTGTATGTGTAGATATTAGGCCACCAACCAATCTACCTAGCCTTTTCCGAATTTACGTTGGCGTTGGCGTCCAGTTGATGCAGCTAAATACCAATTTTTTACATGGAGCGACTGCCTGTCTGACCTCCACAACCCAGTTACTGGGTAAAACGGTCATGGACCACGATGCAGGTAATTTTCGTGCAATTAAGATAGTCAATTGTTTATGAAAAATAACAGCCAACAGGTGGTTAAATCTCCCTTTTTCTCATTATGAAAACCGCGCCAGGATTCTTTGAAGCCGTGTCCAGCAAGGACATCCTTATTATGTGTGTACCTATTGTCAAAAAAATCTCCACTGTCAATATGCACGGTCCATTTAATTACTGCCGCTACCGCTTAATATAAGACGCTGTGTACTAAAGGCGCTGTCACATAGATAGCGATCATACCAGCAGACGATAGCCGATGAAACATGGCTGGTTGGAACTCAGGCTCTCCGAAATTTCGTCTTATTAGTCTATCCGCACGTATTTACTCATACGATTCGGGAAAATCGACCCTTTTAAATAATAAATATTTTTCTATAAGTGACCCGCACGAAGTTAATTTATTTGTGGGCGAATCAACAACTCCAGGTGGTGTAAAAACAAATTCAAATTCAAAATAATTGACTAGCAAATATGGGTAAAGAACATGCATGTAATAGTTGTATATCACATTCTTGGTAACACCAATATTTTACCTTTCGGCATGCAAACTACACAGAATGAAGACATATTTTTTTACACGCTTTATATTAGCTTCACTTGTATGTTTGTTGGTTTGTTTGTTTGTATATAACCGACTCCTTTGAGCGCGATTTTGACCCACTTTAAACGGTCAGATTTCATTGAAACTTTGTAAACTTGTCGAGGACCGATGACAATTCAATAATTTTAAAAAAATGAGAAAAAAAACACGTTTTTGTAGTTAGCAGAACTAAAAAATAGAAAATAAATAATAGTTTAAAAAACTAAAAAACACGCTTTAAAAACCAAATTAAAAAAGGAGAAAATAATTTAATTCAATTAAAAAGCGTGGGGTGCTTGACATTGATTGATTATGAAAATACCTCAAAAAGCACCCCACGCTTTTTAATTGAATTAAATTATTTTCTCCTTTTTTAGTTTGGTTTTTAAAGCGTGTTTTTTAGTTTTTTAAACTATTATTTATTTTTTACTAAACAAAATAAGAATAAGATCAATAACACTTGTTTAAAAATAAATCCTGCAAACATTCAGATACACTGTAATATGCTTTAATTAGGTTTTTTTTACATATTAGGCGATCGACACTCTCTCTCTCTCTCTCGGTGTTATTGTCATGACAGCTGTCACTACGGCCGTTATGTCGCGGACATTGCTGTCATAGGAAACCGTAGATCTACAGTTTCAGCTCTGTATGTTTTTCTTGACACACCGCTTTTCCTTCGCCTCGCTATCTATGTAACAGAGTCTTTACCTATAAGCGTAGTATCTCAATACAGTGTCAACTTCAGGGCCGGACACAATACAGACTAACAACAGAAGGATATTTTACTTAACTTTTTAAATCCAAGTTCTTGTCTTCAGTCAAGCTGATGCAATAGGTTTATTGAAACCTTCATCATTTTTATTAAATCTTTTCTGATGAAATGTTTTAGTATAAATTTAAGAAAATCGATGATTAAATTGTAAGAATGGTTACATATTAATATTGGTGGTATAGGTATTTTTGATTGAATTGTCAAAGAGTCCGTCAGTTAGTCAGAAAGTCAGTCGGTCAGTTAAACCTAGTTATAGTATATATTATTATAACTTAGATCCAGATTAATATCTATCACATGACATGACATCACGCCTTGTTTTCCCGCAAGATTGGGCGTTGAGCAGAAGCGAACCAATTGTACACCCACATTTCACCAATTATTTCTGAGTCCTAAGTGTGAGGGCGAGCCTAATGCCAAACGAGCACAAATCCAGACTCCGGGCTGCTACTGAAAAATTCCAGATGGAAAAATACCCTAGTTTGAAACAATTAAACGTACAAAATACAACTTTGTTCAATAAAGTACGATAACATAGAGAAAATGTTTTCTCTAATTTGTTAATTTCCACGTCATCATCATCATCATCATTTCAGCCGGAAGACGTCCACTGCTGGACATAGACCTCCCCCAATTTGGGGGGGCTTGCCATAATCGCCACGCTTGGCAGGCGGGTTGGCGATCGCAGTATGGTGGTAAAATGCATAGAGAACGCTGCTGCCCATTCTCTAGTAAGTCCCTTAGTCGCCTTTTACGACACCCACGGGAAGAAATGGGATGGTGTTATTCTTTACGTCCGGCACCACACGGATCCACGTAGAACTTAGTAATGTTTACATGGTAGGTAAAGTTATGTTACTTAAGTATATTCCAATATTATTATCAGTCCAGTGTGTCAATAAACAATAAAGTTTAAATCAATCAATCTGCCTAGCCATTTCCCAATTATGATGGGGTCGGCTTCCAGGCTAAAGGGATGCAGTCGAATACCAGTATCTTACATGAAGCGGCTGCCTATCTGACCTCCACCCACAACCGCATCTTGACTCACAACCCTTGGTAAGCCCGGTTGACAGACCTTCGGGCTTCTGACTGTACTACTCTACCCGTGAGTACCCACATAAAAATAATAATAAAAAAAATCCGAACACTCAATCTGTGTTTTTCTTTCATCAAAATACCATTTCAGACACCAACCTACACGATCGTCACGTGATCTGCCACAGATTATAAAGACTCTAAGTTTGTTTCGGCTTTTTTTCTCAGAGTAGTCAGTCGAAACGCCGACCTCATATAGTTATTTTTAAGTATGATTGACGTTTAAACGTGTTTGTACAAGCCTACTTACAGAAATAAATAATTTATAATAGAAAATATTACTGTGACTGGTTTTCCATTTATTCCTCCATTTTCGGCTTGACCTTCTGTTTCATCTCCACTATGTCGTCAAAGATCGTAAAATACATAAGCTCTTAGGGGTTCTTTATTGAAATGAGGCATCGAGGCTCTAACAACCACGCTTACTTCGGAAACCTGATGAATAGGCAAGTGGTTACAAATGGATCAGTTCAATGGCCACTTATAATTTATTCAGTATTGCTTGTCTACTGCTTAAAGTATGCCCTTTGATTGTATTGTAGGTACCTGACTACTTTGTTTAACAAACAATAAACAATGGTTAATATAATTTTAGATTTTTAACATTGGTGATATGTTTCAGAAAAGTCAGGTGCGTAGAATTAGCAACCGGCGTGCGTTTTTTAATAAAAATAAATTCATTTATTTCAGGTAAATAACACCCATTGCCAAACATAAATTAATATAAATTTTACAGATACAAATAAATATATAAAATGCAATTAATTAAACCAAATAAAATAAAATAAGTAATGTCAAATAAAATAAAATCAAAATAAAACAACGTAATTTAAACAATAAAATTTATATTTTCTCTCCGACACTGGTACAGCAACCAGATGTATGATTGTAAACGGAGCAAAAAGAATATGTAAGGATCCTAGCTGGTGGCGTTCTGTAGCGTCTGCCTACATAGGAATGCCTGTCTGCTGGAAGAAGGCGTGAGTTTATGTATGTGTTACGGCTAATAGCCGAAGTGCGGCTACAGTGCGGAAGAGCTAGGCCGGCTGCACCTAGTTGTAGCCGGCTACAACTAGGTGCAGCCGGCCTAGCTCTCGCCGGCCGCCGCCGCGGCGCCGCTCGCTTAGCTCGCTCGGCTCGCGCGCGCTTGGTCGCAGTTCTAACTTAACCTAACCTATTCGGTCGGTTAGCAATATGGTGCAGTTCACAATTTATCGACAGTTTATAATCTATAGATTATAATCTAACGGTATTTACAATTTTATGGTGACATACTCGTAAGTAGGATACATCTAAGTTTAACCGGCTGCACCTAGTTGTAGCCGGTTAAAACTAGGTGTAGCTGCACTTTGGCTATTAGCCGTAACATATGTATGTCAATTAATTTTAGTGATGTTTCTTTTCGTGACCGTTATTCGGCTCCTGATGGCGAATTGCATATAATTAAAGGACGGGGAAGATTCAAGCCCGGCAAGCACTGACTTCATATTCTCAGTAAATCTTGGAGATGGTAAGACGAACTGAAAAGAATGAAATAAAAAATGTCATGTTGATATCTGGACCGACGGCATCTACAAGCAAGATAACAGTTACTCATTTATCTGGTAAGATTCTTAACATAAATTAAAAGTGATAGTTATCACAAGTAATTTACTAACCCAAAATCGTCTGAAAGAGTATCAAATGCAAAATCTGTTAGTCCCAAGTTGCGATTCGCGACAGCTAAACGATTAACTGAGTCATTCACATCCGACATTATTTACTTTTATTAGGTGATCAAATAATCTGATGTTTACATAGATAAGCCAATGTTTATTTTAAAATGTTTGTGATTGTCCGAATTAGGTTTTAGAGAAAGAAAATTCTGAAATGTTTCCCGGTAAAATTTAACAAACTTTTTTCTATGATTATGTTTGTATGAAATCCAGATCATATTGAAATTTTGACAGGACAAGGTCTGTCGAGTCAGCTAGTTTAAAAAAAATATATATATTGAGATAACTGTACTCCACGCAATAAATGTGCATATCACGTAATTTTGAGCATGAATTTCATAATTTTAAATTAAAAGCGTCTTTATTTTCACAGGTGTTGAGCCCCAATAAATATTAAAACGTGTTGTGTTTGCAATCCCCGAAGTAAAGAAGGTTGATGTCAATAATGGCACTATTTTAATGAATCAGTGCACTTGACAGTAGCGACGCTACTCTCAGAAATCGAACCACGAGAGAATTACGAGTTGATAGGAATGAGTACAGCAAACTGTCAATAATTATGAGGTACTTATTGAATTTGTGCCCGATTGATGACAACGGGCTCGCCGAGTATTAAGGCTCCCGCAGACGTGACGTGACTGGTGGAACAATTTGCATGAGGTTTTCATAGTAACTGTTCTACAAGAGGCGTGTCGTCGTAACGGGCCTGTCTGCGGGAGCTTTAACATGGGACTGTGGAATATACAATGGAAATGTGGGTTTATACCTCTATCACTTCGAGGCAACAAGGCGTGATGATATATTCTGTTATTGAGTTTAGTCAAAGTTAGATATACGAATGAGAAGAAAACCTTACAACAGGAACGTTTTTTTTTTGTTTTTTGAGGGTGCGAATTCATCAAATAACTTCTACCGCTCTGGGTGGAGCAGGAGGGCGTGTCAGACTTATACTGACTAAGACCCACCCGTGTTTCCTCAGTTGCCTGTATGCCAGGGGCGACGGTATCTCTTTCGAACAACCCCACCAGTGCAATAGGAACGTAAGAGCCTGGAAATATCGTTACTATTTATTTGTGAATAATTGGCAATAACTGGTATTGAGCAATTAATACTGAGGAACGGAATGGATTTTTTAGAACAAAAACCAAATTATTGTTCCTATATTTTGTAAACAAAACAAAACTAAAAACCCTCACACACAGAGACCACAAAGAGTAAAAGCCAACAAGCTGACCCCCATTAGAACAGTGGCCGTCGGAAGACCGGGAGATAAATCTTTTTGTTTCCACGACAAAGGAGCGGCGGTAGTAACTGGAAATATGTCTTGATAAAATATACTTTACACTGTTACATCGGACTTACAAAGATAGCTGCTTTGATGTTCCACTGTTTTAGTTGTTTTCCTTTTAGTAATGCACCTGGCACTTAATATCTAATACCTTAAAACGAGCAATTCTTGTATATATATAAATATATTATAATCTGAATCTCGGAAACGGCTCCAACGATTTTCATGAAATTTAATACGCAGGGGGTTTCGGGGGCGATAAATCGACCTAGCTAGGTTTAATTTTTAGAAAACGTCAAACAAAATAAAATCATCCAGAAATTAATCATAATACCAGCCTATTATTGCCCCCTCTTCTTATACAGAGAAGGCACAAGCATTGATCACCATGCTTGCTCAAAGCAGATTTGCAGTTTCAGAGTTATACTAATTATAAGTCTGACAAAGGGTATCGTATTACCCAGTAAAATGCTGGTATTCAGCTGCATCCAGTTAGACTGGAAGCTGACCCCAACATAGTTGAGAAAAGGCTAGGCAGATGGATTGAATTATTAATTATAAGTCTAGGTTGCCACATAAAGTTTTCCTTCATCGATGTCAGTGTTTGTTACTTGCCCTGATTTGAACCCTAAACCTTGGGCATGAAAGCCGTAAGCCGTAAGCCCAATATTGGGTAAAATCGGTTTACAATCAAACTTAGAATTTTATTTTTTCTATTAAAATATTTTCTGGTATTTTAAATATTGCCAAGAAGTCGGATCACCCCCTACTAAATGAGACTAAATCATAACTGGCGAAATGCGTACTATTTACAATAACACCTCTATCTCACCCTCCGGGGATTACAGGCGTAATGTTATGAGTCGGTCAGTTAGCCACATGGTTGCTAGTTGCAGATTCCAAAGAAAAAAATAACGGCAAGAAACTCCAGAACCAATTCAAGGGATAGATCCAATTCTTCCCATTAAGTCCCGTTACCGTGTGGCTTTTTACCACATTCCACCGATAACTGTTTTAGGCCCTGTGTGAGGCATGGAGGGGAATGAAAGACATTCTCAAACTTTGCTCTTCTGCTGAAAATGGAAGGGAAAATCAATTACGTATCCACTTTGACTAAATCATTCCGAGGTAATTGTATTTGCCGTCAAAACATGCATACATACATTGTTAACTTGGATCTCGTTCGTTATACAGAGCGCGAAGACTTCTAAGACGGCAGTTCTAATTAAATTCGTGGTGTCGAAAGTGCGTTGAGCGCACAGTTTCTATCCGGACCGTCAATCAAAGCCGTCTGTTTCTATACGTCATTATGTATCGTAATTTGAGTAAACAAAGAGACAGAGACAGATAGAGAAACCGGCATGTCCTTTAACCCAAAATTTGAAGACATGTGACGTTTTTTCAACCCGCGCTGGGCCCACGTGTTGGATAACGGCCCACTATCTCTCATCGAGGTCTGTGTCCCATTAGTGAGAACATTATAGACTGCTTATGCTACACGGTTTTTTTTTTGGGTGGGAAATCATCAAATAAATTCTCCCGCTCTGGATGGAGCAGGAGGGCGTGTCAGACTTTTACTGACTAAAACCCACCCGTGTTCCCTCAGTTGCCGGCGTTACTCCGCTGCCGCGAGAAATCGCGGCGCAGCGGATAGAGCTCCCGGGACCTCATGGCGACATGGAAAGTGCGATTGTCGCAACCCAGTGCTGGGCACGCCGTGATAGCGGTGGTAAGTCCCCTCTTTGAGGAATACTACTCGGTTCATCTTCGTGTTTCAATTTGTATGAAACTACCAAATGAAATGGTGAAGCATAGGTGTGAATCATCTCAATACTTCATTATTAATTTTATTTTAATATCTTAAGAAAACTTACAGCTAGGATACAGATAATTGATCGTTAGTGAAAGAAGGCCAATTAAAAGTTTTCACTGACAAAATTAGGGTAGCACAAAAAATAGCAGACAGGCAAGCGAAAGTAAGAATAAGTTAACACTCGGAGACAATAAAATTAAGAAAAGACTGAACAGGTTTTAGTGATTTTCAAAGAATTTATTACACAGTATTTTTTTTAGTTTAGGAACGAAGGAGTTTTTTTTATATATTTTATCATTCGTTTATTTATAAGTATAAGGTATGTTGAACCTGTTCGTTACTTATCTGTCACTAGTCCCTAAGAGCTTTATCACACCTAACGCGAAAATAATGATGAAAAAATGCCGCTAATACACATACTACATTATGCAACAATCACAGCAAAATGTCGTAATCGGACCGTCTACTTCGGACCTCTTAAATTATGTTTTCGTAACATCAACTTAAAAAAAAGAGTTTCGATTTATAAACATATTGATTGCCACAGATACGTGCGAAATAAACAACACCCCAACAAAAGGGCGGGTTGTGTGCGGAGGTGTAACTGACTTCCGCGCAGATCGGCGACATCACCCGGAAGGAGATATAATCATAAGGACTCATATGCACACTCCGAGCTACTACTGATAAGTTCCTGATAAACAAAAAACCAATAATACTTTGCCCGACCTGGAAATCAAACCCAGGGCCTCTGGCTTAGCACTGTAGTGCTTGCAACCACTAACAACAACAAAAGAGGCAACCATTATTATAAAACAGTGAAAAGATATCAATTTTCATAAGTACCTTTCTACTATACAGGGTGTAAATAGCTGGTATAGAATCACTATACATAGTTTCAGCTCAAAATGAAATGCTCTAAGAATTGATACGAAATTTTCGGTTTCATATGTTTCTTAAATTCAAATCATAACAAACGTGTCACCGCACTACGTAGGTCAATAACTTTCCACGTTACTTGCCAATATCACGATAAATCTCTTCCTAGTCATGTTTTTGTTTCAGTTTGTTCTGGTATCAATGTATTAAAAAATCTCATAACTTCCGAACATGTAGAGATAGGATTCAAAAACCCTTCCAATATCGTTTGATATCATCCAAAGAAGCCGTGCCTTTGGTATGTGTATACCCTTTCTGTTACACGTTGTATACTAAGCGTGGTGAATATATCAGGTATCTGTCCAGCAAAATATACAGCAATTTCCATATTCTGTCTAAGATTAAGCTGCCAATAATGCTGAAACTTCATTAGACTAGTAAACTACTTCAGCTATGCTCACCGCCTAGACTTTGACAACGTTGTCTTGAAACTATTTATCGTTTCAATAATGTTGAATACTAGTTGAATGGCATATTAATCTGGTGGTATCTTAATTGATAAACATACATAAACTCACAGACCGCTAACTGGTACGATCCTTATACAAACAAAAAGTTGTTTTCATGAAACTTCTAAGATTTTACCTCTATGCGAGCAAATGAGCGTTTTCACGAATATTCAAGCCATCAGTTGGCGCCACTTTGACAAGAGGTCTTCCAGTTCGACAGTGAACTTAAAATATTTGATATCATTCGTTTTATTCTTTCGTTAGTAGGCGCTTTGACACTTTTGACAAGAGCCCTGACCTGCTGTCACCTAGTGAACGTCATTTCAGAAAACCCTCATTGAGGAACAATCTCCATATTTATATAATTTTGGGTTATATTTCAAACAATAAATAAAATAAGTGAATATGAGCAACTTGATTAGTTTTTAATCATTGCATACGATATTCTACTTGATCACGAGTAATTTTGGCATTTAGGTCATTTTGGTT
This sequence comes from Antitype chi, assembly GCA_947359405.1. Classification (NCBI taxonomy): domain Eukaryota; kingdom Metazoa; phylum Arthropoda; class Insecta; order Lepidoptera; family Noctuidae; genus Antitype; species Antitype chi. The sequence continues at coordinate 17,833,438 of OX375812.1, forward strand.
TAGATTTCTGTTGAAAATAGTAGACTTAAATGGTTTGGTCGTCTCTATTAGTGAGCGAACGCCTAAGAGGGAACGAACTGGAAGGACATGCCATCGTCACCTGATTGCCGATGTTCTTCAAAAAGGGGCGTAGTACTCACAACTGGCGTGCATGTTCGACTTCATAGTGAATTAGGGCATAAGGAATCGTTAAGTGGTCATCCACTTAACGATTCCTTACTTCGAAACCACGTCAATTTCTTAGATCACACACAACATCTGCTAATACATATCGACAAATTGTCTACGAACATACAGAATATGACATTTCGATTCCTTACCGTTTTTTTTTTTTTTTTTTTTTTGGGTGGGAAATCATCAAATAACTTCTCCCGCACTGGGTGGAGCGGGAGGGCGTGTCAGACTTTTACTGACTAAAACCCACCTGTGTTCCCTCAGTTGCCTGTGTGCTAGGGGCCGCGGTATCTCTTTCGAACAACCCGCACCCCTAGCAGGCATCGGCCCTTGCGGACCCCCCCATTTGGTGCTGACATCTCTTTGAGGCGCGCGTGGAACACAACGCGCCGTCGACCCGGGCTTGGTCCTTACCGGACAGCGAGCTACCCATTACTCGCCGTCCGCAAGCCCGCGCCTACGGTGGCCGGGAATCAGCCTGGGATTCCCGACGCCCAGGGCGTCTCCCGCGGCGACTACGGCCGTGAGGGCGCATATACTGCCTCTCCCTCACGTGCGCCGTCTCCCTCTTCGCGAGCATTACTGCTTCGCAGAAGGAGGTGACGGCTAACCATTCACTCTCGCTCCGTACCATGGCCTGAACCAGGGCCGGACGCGAGAGATCGCCGCCGCCGATCGCCTCCTCGAGGACACGGCGGTGCTCCGCCCAAGCCGGGCAGACCGCCACCGTATGCTCCACCGTGTCCTCAGGGCGATCTTCGCAATGGAAACACCCGGGCGTTTCCTCCCGCCTTATGCGAAACAGGAACCTCCCGAAACAACCGTGTCCGGTGAGGACCTGCGTCAGGCGGAAGGTGAGGACGCCATGCCGCCTCTCAAGCCACTCCTCAAAGAGGGGACTTACCGCCGCTATCGTGGCGTGCCCAGCACTGGGTTGCGACAATCGCACTCTCCATGTCGCCATGAGATCCCGCCGGAGCTCTGTCCGCTGCACCTCGATTTCTCGCGGCAGCGGAGTAACGCCCCGGCGTTTGGCCTCCTCGCGCCACTCCCAGATGTGCGCGAGGACCTTTGCCTCCAGATCCCATGGCGGTAATCCGGCAAGGAGGCCCGCCGCCTCACCTGAGATCGTGCGGTATCCCCGGATCATCCTGATCGCCATGACCCTATGGGACGCCTTCAGCCTTCGGGCTGGCTGGCGCCTCAATGTAGGCGCCCACACCGGCGCCCCGTATAGGGCCATGGACCGCACGACCCCCGCGTAGAGCCTCCGGCAGGAGGCGTTTGGCCCCCCTAGATTGGGCAAGAGCCGCTTCAAGGCAGCCCCGGCCCGCTCCAGTCTGGGGGCCAAACGTCGAAAATGCTCCGCGAAGTTCCACCGGCTGTCGAGGACGAGTCCCAAGTACTTCATCGTCGACTCGACGCCGATGCGAACCCCTCCTGCCGTTATCTGGGAACCCGCCGGTGGCGCATTCCGAGGACCATGAAAACACATGGCCTCGGACTTGTGCAAGGCCACCTCGAGTCCCAGTTGCCGGATCCTATCGACGATTGTCGCAACCCCGTCTGCCGCTAAGTCGGCCGCCGCCTGGTACGACCTCCCTTGCGCCAGGACCAGCGTGTCGTCAGCGTAGCAGACTACGCTGACGCCACTAGGGAGGTCGGCGCGCAGCACCCAGTCGTATCCGATGTCCCACAGATGCGGCCCCAGAACCGATCCCTGTGGGACACCGCACGACATCTCTCGCCGGTTCCACTCTCCTTGGTGACCGGGGTAGATGACGGTCCTGTCCGTCAAATAGGCCTCAACCACACGACAGAGGTAGGTCGGCATCCGGTGATACCGGAGTGCCTCCCTTATGCAACTCCAGGGCAGGGTGTTGAAGGCATTGGCGATGTCTAGAGACACCGCCAAGACGACCCCACCCCGGGCCACAGCATCCCCCGTCGTGAGGGCTCGCACGCGCATGATGGCGTCCACCGTGGAGCGCCCCCTGCGGAAACCGAACTGGCTCTCCGCCAAATCCGGCCCCACCCGCACCAGCCGCCCGACGAGGCGGTCTGCAATTACTCTTTCAAAGAGCTTGCCCACCTCGTCGAGCAGCACGATGGGCCGGTAAGCGGACGGAGAGTCCGCGGGGCGTCCCGGCTTCTTAATGAGGACCAGTTTCCCCGTCTTCCAACGAAGTGGGAACCGGCCCTCCTCCAAGCATGCGCTTAGGAGCCCTCTTAGTCGAGGCCCGAGAGCCTCCAAGGCCAGGACCCAGGCTTTCCCAGGCAAGCCGTCGGGTCCTGGGGCGGTACTCTTGGCATTCAGCCTACGTACCGCCACTCTCAACTCTACCTCGGTCACCTCTGGAGCATCGTCGTCGTCGTCAGTGTGGTCCGCATCGGGCACCGCAGCAGGCGGAGCCATGGGCGGGGGAGCGTGCTCCCCTCGCAAAGGGAACAGAGCGCTCACCACGTCCTGCACGAGCTGAGGCCGGAGACTCTGCGTCAGCGGGGGAGCCCACGGGCGGATTTTGTTCCGCACCGTTTTGTATGGGCGTCCCCACGGATCTCTGTTTAGAGTCTCCAGCGACTCCTCGCGGGCCAGCATTCTGGCCCGCAGGATCTCCGCTCGGAGGGCGGTCTTCGCCGCTCTGTACCCCTCGTACAGCTCCGCCTGAATGGCTTCCGTATCCGGAGGTCGGACCCGGAGCCTGCGGTGCCTGGTGTACCGGTGCCGCGCAACAACGCACGCCTTCATTCCTTACCGTTACATTGGTTTCTAGAAAACACGATATTGACGAGTTTGAACGTAGTAAGATTCTGCGGGGAATTATTATAACGATACAGAATTGGGCCCAGATGACTATGAACGTATTTTGATTGAATAGCATGGAAAAAGTTTGTGCGACCCCCAGAACAAAGTAACTCCATGTAGTCTATTGGTTGTTTGGTCCTATCATAGTTTTTTTTGGTTACCAACAAACAAAAGGCTCACCGGTGGGTGTTTTATAAAGCAACTACAAGATTTAACTCGTTGCCTGTCGCTTAGACTGTCTCATTGTGCTAGTGGTCTCAAGCACTACTGCTAAGCGTGATGTCCTGGGTTCGATTCCCAGGTCGGGCAAAGTGTTTTTGGGTTTTTCTTTCTGGAATTTCTCAGTGATGGCAATAGGCTCACCTCCTTTACATGAGACTTAAAAAAACACATGACTGGCGAAATTTAGGTGTGCCATAATTATGTCACACGTCTTCGAATTTTTGGTTTTAGGAAGATGTTTTCATTCACCGTTTTGAGAGCAGTGGTGATGAAATAATTCATAAAATCAAAATCAAAAATCATTTCTTCAAACTAGGCTGAGAGTCAGCACTTTTTGAACGTCTAAATTACATAAGACAGTCCCCCCAAAACGCCCGTCCTTCACCACTTCCTAGTGGTTTCGCTGGGAAGAAGAAGTGGCGCAACAAACTCCCCAGCAGCACAGCTATCTGTTAAGTTAGAAGAACTTGATTCTGTACACTAATAGGTAAGTAATTGATATTAATAAACACAAAACATAAAATTACATTATTTGCCATATGTCAGCTAGCACATGTCAATATGCCAACAAAACGTAGTAACTAAACTCAAACAGATATAAATAATAGAAAAAAAAAACAAAACAATAAACGTAAACAGAACTCAATACCCACATAAAAGCCTCCAGGCATAAAGGGTGTGCCCGCTTACATATGCAATGCTGCATTATGTTCATTTAGATTTAACTTGAAGTAAAAAATGTTAAGCTAGGACCTTCGGAGTAATAAATAAACAGTTAATTATTAATACGAATGACAAAACCATGGTCAGCAAAAGAACCAGTCACCACAAGCAGCACCCGTTCACGAGCATAACGCAAGGATCAGCCATAGAAAGTACGGGCTTGTGGACGGCGAGTAATGGGGAGTTCGCTGTCCGGTAAGGACCTAGCCCGGGTCGACGGCGCGTTGTGTTCCACGCGCGCCTCAAAGAGATGTTAGCACCAACTGGTGGGGTCCGCAAGGGCCGATGCCTGCCAGGAGTGCGGGTAGTTCGAAAGAGATACCACGGCCCCTGGCACATAGGCATCTGAGGGAACACGGGTGGGTTTTAGTCAGTAAAAGTCTGACATGCCCCTCCTGCTCCACCCAGAGCGGGAGAAGTTATTTGCTGATTTCCCACCGAAAAAAAAAGCCATAGAAAGTAAAGCACTTATCAGATTTCGATCCTACGACCTACAAACTTGTAAGTTGCGGCTGTTATCTCCGTTATCACTGCTCTTAAGAAATCTTATCTAGTGGTCATCATACCTGCTGAAAAAAATATCAGTTTTTTTTTTGGCTGACTATTTTTGAACCTAAAATAACTATATATAGGAACCATTACCATATAAATATTCCAAGACCATTTCCTTTAAATATCTATAACGGTTACTAGGAGATCATAACCGACCGGAAAGGTTCACAATAAATAAGAATTCCAAGGCATATCTCAGAATGACCAGATTAACTTGTATTCGAAGCTAGATATAATAAAAGGAAAGTATTATATTGTATTCAGTTTATATTCACGCCATTTTCCCTTTTCATAATGGGTGGTATTCCAGCCGGAAACTCATAGGGAGCGTTCATAATATCTTTGGATATGGAAGATAAAGACCTTTGGGTAAATACCTTCTAGGCTTTGATATAACAACTTGACGGCACGTTTGGCGCAGTGGTTAAGCGATTGACTGCTGCGCTGCGTGTCGTGGGTTCGATTCCCGCACGGAGCAAATATTTGTGTGACCTACAAGTACTTGTTCCGGGTCTGGCTGTTTGTGTATGTGATTTTAAATGTTTGTAAACGCACCCACAATACAGGAGAAATTCCTAGTGTGGGGCAACGTTTTTAAAAAAAAAAAAAAAACTATCTTGACAAAGGAGAGAGAAGTATTGGTAGGTACATTTAAAAGCAAAACTGTTGTTTGGGCTTATTAGCGTAGGCATGGATTTGCACGACTTTACTTGCCCCGATCGGGCGAATCGACAGTTCTAAATAATATACATATTATTTTCTTTATGTGACTCGCATGAAGTTAATTTAATTGTGGGCGAATCGACATTGATGGTGCTGATCCATACGTCATGTTCGTGAACGGGCGCCGCCAGTAGGGACTGGTCATCTCTTAGCTCCCACGGCTTATTTTAATTTCTAAATTGTTATTTTTTACATCGTTCTCACATTGATAATTTCAACATAATGATGTAACTAACTGATTGTAACAAAATCATGATTTTAAAAGAGTGTCCATGGAGTTTCTTGCCCGTTCTTCTCCATAGGTACCTACGCTTTGGAATGGGCAACTAGCTTCATCTTTCTATCTCACCGACCTTGACAATTCAAAAGTGCCTGTAATTGGTTTATTTGAAATAAATGCTTTGAGTTTGAGTTTTTGAGTTTGACAACTCGCCTATAGATAATAATATATTATTCAAAAGTGTCAATTTGGTCGATTAAATTCATGTGAATCGACTTATAAGCTATTGAATGCTTAGCCTACTTCTACTCTAGTGGAGTTAACCTCCTAAAAAAATATAGAATGTCTCATGTTGTGGTACTCTTATCACAATGGCTTTTAGATCTGATACTAACTTTTTTGATCAGGTGATCAGAGGATCACACTATCAACAAAAACGAGCTGCAGGCTTAGCACGAGCACCGATTTGTTGACGGAAGAATAGACATGACTGTTAACTAAATGATGTACAATAGGAGAAGATAGCTATGTTTTTCTATTAATTATCACAGTTATGCGTTCTAAATGAATCATGTTTTTGTAAATAAACATATATACTTTGTGACCGTCAAGTAGAAAGTTTTTTGTCAGCATCATTTTGACAGTTTGGGAAGAAATAGTCTACTTTTTTATGGACCTAGTCAAAGATCGTCAGAAACCAAAAACCAAATGACAGATTGTAGAAGGATATCTACGGTGCGATGTCAAAAATAGAGAAATGAAATGTCACTTTGTATTGAAAAAGGACTGTCTATTCTTTGTAGAAATAGAAAATGTCATGCAAAGCCTGCTGAATTTATCGTAATTAAAAAGTTCGAAATCTAGTCACCATCTTATTTCAGCTACAATCAAGGGCATAAACTAGTAAAAATATTGGAATTATTTTTACAGATTGAAACAAAGATTACAATACGAACATTCTTAAAAATACGATAACTGTTCCTCTGAAGGGTGCACCAATTAATAAATATGCTCACATGTTTAACAAATCTAAAACAAGGGAGAGGGTCAAGAAAATCTGGCACACTCTGCTTCGTCAAGACTAACTACATAACTCTTAAGTTTCAGTTCAATACTTCTAGAACAGCATAATACAAAACTCAGACCGGAAAATGTAACAATAGAAACGTTACAGAATTAAATAAAACACAAAACAAATAAATATAACCTCAACTTACAACAAAACCTAAAATAAAATACAAGTACAAAATCTTTAAACACAATAGCACAAGTCCTCGAGAATAAAACACGTGTCGTCTCGTATTCTCGTGTGTAATAGCCTTAACTTGCCAGCATTTTGCTAAGCTTATTGTGTTATCTAACGGTGTAGGACTGGCTTTATTATCGCCACAAACAATCCGTTTTCAAGACTGTATCGGATGAAATGGAATGTCCTGACAATGGGTCTTAACACTGCTTATGTAGTTGGCAGGGGAATATGGAAAAAGGTACGTTTCGTTGTATCGTTTCATTAAAGTTTCTGAAAAAGGTAGTGATGTACGTATGTAATAAGGTTTTTTGAATTAAGGTATCTGCGTGGAATTTAGCGTGGCGTTATAGTAATTTAATTGATGTGTCAAAGAATTACTGTGATTCTAATGCCAATAGGTACAGACAATTTAAGTCGGTAGTGAATTTACTGAACAATTAATTTCACTGACTTCATTACTGCAATGCAATAGTTTGTACAAAATTGGGTAAAAGAATATTGCTTCCCGGTAAAAATAAACTAGTAAATAACTTATTATTAATTGTGGCTGTACCTGTTATAAATTTTAATTGATCGCCATTGTTTGCGCTCCCCAAATAAACGCAAATAACTTGTTCTAGCGACTTATTTATTGCTGTTCACCACGCAACAATAATTAGGGTTCATTTTAATTTTTCCCGTGTTCAATTTGTATAATATTGACTTCTAAAAAACTTACACACAACAGCTTTTTTAGTATAGATTTTCTTTGAAGCATTCTGCATTTGCGCGCTCATTTTTCTATTACGAAAAATGTGCAGTCTGACTGCACTTTTTTCTGCATTAATAAAATTAGGCAAATCGGTACCTTACGTCAATGAACCGTGATAAAACAATTTCATATAACTGCCAAAAGATGACACTTGTGATTTGAAAATACGAACAATTTAATTGGATAGTCAATTTGCCTAACAATTTATTTCCATAAGAATACTATAAGGTAGGTTTGATTTCGATCCATCCAATATAGTTTCCATTGTCTTTCCTCCACGTATTTTCCCATCTCTTATATCAAAAAGAAACCCAAATCTTTTGACAACACTTAGATATTCCGCCAATACACGAAATACGTGCCGTAGAGTATCGAAAAGGTGGCAAACTGCGTTCCAATCTACGGTGGGTTTTACAGCCTTGTCCGCGGGGTATGACGCCATTTTGTGATCCTCACGTGACTCCTAACTAAGGGATGGACTCGTTTTATGGATCTCAGGACGTGTTGTGGACCTTTATGCAGCAAGACGAGAAAGAAATCGGTCGAATAAGATATATTTTTTGCGTTATTGTAACTTTTTTTGCTTTTTTACAGAACTCCAAAATAATCGATTCCCAGGTTAAAGTGTTTTTGGATTTACAATCTGGAATTTTTCAGTAGGAGCCCGAAGTCTGGCGATAAGCTGACCCTATACATCGATGTTAAACATAACTGGCGAAATGTGGGTGAGCCACAGGTATACCTCTGCTTAACCGTTCTCGGACACAGGGCGTGATGTTAAGTTACGTTGTGTTTCTAAATAATATTTGATTCATTGAGTTACCAGAACTTTTTTACTGTATGGTTTTTTTTGTAACACATATACAGGCTGGCAGGGACAGCGACGCACACCGCGTGGTATTTTTCATCGGTTAATTAAAAAAAATTGTTGTTCCATACATTTTGAACGCCTAGGTCAATATCTAGGCGTTCAAAATTAATAGAACAGTTTATTTAAAAAAAAAAAAAAAAACTTTTTCATCGAAAAGTGCAATCACTTTTCTATGAAGCTGTTTTATTTTACTGACGAAACGTTTCAAAACTCAAACTCTAAGCATTTATTTCAATGAAACCATTAACAGGCACTTTTGAATTGTCAAAATTGTCGTTTTAACGGAGATCCTTACAAATATTATAAACGCGAAAGTTTGTATGTATGGATGTTTGTTACTCTTTTACGCAAAAACTACTAAATGGATTTGGATGAAATTTAGCACACAGCTGGATTATAACCTAGATTTACACATAGGATACTTTAATTCCGATAGTACGTTCTCACGGTATAATTTCCGACTTCCACGCGGGCGAAGCCGCGGGCGGAAACTAGTGGTCCCATAATAATCCATGGTAACAGGCTTCGCATCGATGTCCCTGCCACCCTGTTTTGGTCGTATTAAAGTAAGTGTAAACTGACAAAGTTTTTATAAACATTTCATAATCATAACTTATTGCATAAGTTCCATTAACTGATAATAAGTTAACAATTTTAGTAATTTTCATATTAATCAAAACGGGAAATAAACTTTCTAACTGAATACATATTTTTAAAAGAGACCATTCAAATTGTGTTTTAAATTGTGATTAACTTAAACGCGGAGTTTATTCTTAATTAATTTGCTAAGTTCTTAATGACTTTATTACTTTATTGAAACTTCATTAACATTGAGAATGTAATAAAAAGACAGAAGCAACTCCGTATCTCTTTGTATCTCTATTTTATCCTAATTAGGATAACTTAATTAACACTGAGATTTCTTCATCATTTTAATTTTAATTGAATACAATTTCAAGCTTAGCTCCTGAAATACCTGTACTTAAAATGAGCTCTAAGTTATCTACTTAGAGCTCATTTTAATAAGAATAAGATTTTTTTTTTGCCAAAGTATTATATTTTTGCAGTCAAGCTAACTTGACACTGAAACTATGGATACTGAACACTGAACTAACTTGATACTGAACAATGGTACCGATTCTTTTGTTCACCGGCTAAACTAAAATAAGAGTATTGCTATCTCTTACTTACAAAACATGGTTATACAAGTAAACTATAATTTAAATCCTACTTATGTTGTAAATGTGAACGTTTGTATGTTTGGATATTTAGATGTTTGGATGATTGCTACTCAATCACGCAAAAACGGCTGAACGGATTTTGATGAAATTTGGCAAACAGATAGTTTATAACCTGGATTAACACATAGGATACTTTTTATCACGTTATCACATTCCCGTGGGATAATTTTCGACCACCACGAGGGCGAAGCCGCTGGCGAAAACAAGTATTTAATATGAATTACGCAACCTGTTAACTTCACTATGTATTTGCCTTTTAACAACATAAGTTGTTAATATCTTAATACTGGTGTCAAATATAGTATATTTTATATCGAGGGACTAAACGAAGCCATAATATGCCAGAGGTGGTTTGACTCCCGAGCGTGCGAGGGAGTCTATGAAACCGAGGGTATATTAAGTTGGCGTTTAGTCTCGAGGTGCAAACTGTACTTTTCACTTTGAGTGCGAGAAAAATAGTCAATTTAGTACAACAATATTTAATAAATATTACTTAATAAAATAAAAATCACAAAAGATTTTTTTACTTGGAGCTAAATGTACAATTCGAATTATTTGAAAAACCATGGAACTAAAACTCTCAACATTTTTGCAATGAAGATGGTGCACACTCCACAGATAATAGTATATTTACTGGCTGTTTGAGTTTGTCTATGTCACATGAAGGAAATTAAAAAACTAATTACTTTTCACTCCCTAGAGACTAAAGTGGTCACTTTAGTCCCGCTTCATAGGGCTATAGTGGCGTACTTTTAGAGCATGAGAAGTGAAAAATAATTATGTGATACCGGTATTAAGATTGTTTTGCGTTTTCGCAAAGGCCTGCCCTAGAGCTTGCCACATTCTCCTGTCGTGAGTCATCCTCCTTCAAGTTACACCACGTATTTTTCAGATAACGTCTTCCCATCTTAGATTCTGCCTCTCTCCCTTTCTTTGAATAAGTCTTGGACACCATTCGGTTACGTAACCGAATTAAAGCAATAACGCGTTGTTTATTTATATTTTACTTTTCAAAATGCCCTATTTACTTAATAACTTATTGACCTATTCCAGTTTGTTCACAAACATTATCTACCTGCAGATCTACAGTCATGCCGATATCATCGAACACAAGTGTTTAAATCAGAACCGTTGTATCGATGCCTTATCGCTAAACAAACCGATTGACTAAGTAGTCAGAATCTACATAATTAGAATGTTTCAGTACCGAGGGAAAACCGACAATTACATAAGTAGGTATGTGAAGTGTAGGTAATAAACATTAACGTAAAAAGGTAGGTAATGACGTTTTTGTTTTATTAGAAAATCATCAAAACAAAAGATATACTACAGCGAACTTAAGGCGGAGACTGTCATGCAACGTATGTTTTAATGTATCGTGTTTTTGTAACGCTTTGCAGTAGTCAGTGCAGCGAGCCGAGACGCTCGATGCGAATTTTGCGAGCGCATATTAACAAACAAGTCAGTTCAGAACGACGAGTCGTCGACAGCACAACGTGTCTTACCTACTCTCTTTAAAAAAAAAATACATTTCCAAAGTACATGCACACACAACCTCTACATCCTCCATTCTGAATAAAATAGGAGCGCGCTTGAGTCAAGTGCTCGAAGCGATCGTTCGCCACGTTTAGTTTATTGGCGTTTTGTAACAAGAAATGGAGCGCGCTCGAGCCATGTGCTCGAAGCGAGCGTTCGCCGCATCGTGTCCATCGCCGTTTTGTAACCAAGCTCGCCTCGAATGATACATTACAAACAAACGTTGCAAGTCAATCTCTGCCTTAAGGCTGTGGATAGTGTCGCACAGAGAGATTTATAAGTAGATTTCCATGTTGCCGATCGAGAAAGATCCATGATAGAACAAAAATCTCCTATAAGAATTAATACATTTCGAAAGTCACTAAAAAACAGTCTTTAAGTTAGTGAAGGTACAAAGATGCTTAAGAGCTTCACCACTAGAATGACGTCACACGGCTTAAAAACGCGACGCAAAAAGTCACAGTGTCTTTACGACGCGCTGGAATGCACTCTGTTGGATTCTCAATGCTCGGTTCAAAACCTAGGGTTGAAAATCGATTGCGCGATAAAATCCCACGGCGATATTTTTAGTATCCGCACATCACACGTTATCCGTGAAAAATATAGCTAATTACAACATAACACTTACCAAAGTCCCGTTTCCATACAGCGTATCATACGACTCAGCTCTCGAGGACACGTTCCGAAGCTTGTAGGGTTTCTTTAGCGGCGGCGGCGGCTGCCCATGCTTATGCGAGGGAGATGGCTGCTGGTTCCCTCCTCCGCCCCCACCAGAACCAACATGGTTCGAACTCACTTTATTCTCCTTCTCTTTCACTATCTTACTGTTTTGCGTCAAGTTGTTCTTGGTGAAGTTTCCGAGCTGTTCGAACATGCTCGTCAGATGTTGAGACATCATCTTGGCTGGATTTAGGGATGTACAGTTATCTACTCAGCTACTACACGTTTGAGTTTGGTACATTTCTATAAGCACTGGTTTTTAGGGGTTATTTTACATTGTTTGAAGTTCTGTTGGTTGTGAATGAAAATTCGTCTTTTATATAGGATAGAAGTGTTGATAACTAATATAACTACTAGCTGCTGCCCGCGGCTTCGCCCTCGTAAATGTCGGAAATTATCGCAATATTAATTATTACGTGCTACCGGTATGAGCACCTATCCTACCTAGCAGCTATCTGCCAGTCAAAATCCCGTCAAAATCGGTCCAGCCGTTTCGGAGATTAGCCGAAACAAACAGACAGAAAGACAACAATTACCTAAATGTTTTTTGTTACAAGTACTTTCGTATGCATTTATTAAAAACTTGTTTATTTGAACAGACACTTGTATTTAATTGCTTGTATATGTATTTATTGTATGTATGTATAGATAAACGCATCATGTGGTTTTAGTTTTTGTATCGTTATATTTCTAAAACAGAGATTTTTCCCGACAGCATTTTCCAGTTTAATTTTTATTATTTTATATTATAACAATGGAACTTAAACTATATGTAGAGATTTACATTTTCAGGATTTTCTTTACTGAGAGTTATTTTACAAAAAATATATATTTTGCGAATAGAGGGATTGTTATTCTCCAATGCTGTATTAAAACATAATTTTACCATCTTCTCAATACGAAACAAAACGCCAAAATACTCCTGTTCCGTCTAGCCACGCCGACCTCATTCCGCACCTACCCAAAGCCCGGTGTATCTGACAGTACCATTGTACTTATAATTACTAACGCCTCGCACATAGCACGTTTTACTCGAAAACTTTCCTAAATAAGCTACGCCATGTTCGCAGCGTGTTCGAACGGGGTCGACGTGTAAAACAATGACGTCACGGCTTGCGATACTGTCACTTGGATTCCGGAGCGAGTTCCCCGAGGCAACTTGTCTTGGAGCCAACCTATAGCTACATTGGCAACGTTTTCTATGTAATGAAGTGTGATCCATGAGGTTTGATTGTGTTATGTTTATTTTCAACACTAATATAAACAACAGTTTCGAATATAATAATATTATGCATCATACCGATTCAGTTGCCAGACGAATCAAATCAAATCATTTAATGGTTTACAAACATGGGTATATGCATTATGTTTTATTATCTCCATTTTCTGCCGTCACATGGCATGCAAATTCAAATAACAATTAGGAGAATGGAAATCGTTTGAATTACATTAAAAAGTCCAATATTTACATTAAAAAGTCCAATATTACAAAAATGCCAAACGTCAAAAGGTTACTTTAACAAAAAATGTTTGTAGTCATCAAAACTACACTAATTTAAAAAAAAAGTCAAATGAAACGTCAATCAGTCAGGGATTCACCATTAGCGAAGTCGTCAGTAAATTGTGTAATAATTTTTTCAAATAATGTTTGGAAATAAGAATATGCGATTTACAAAAAACCATTGATTGGACTAAAAAATTAAAACACTATAATGTTAGTATTTTGCTTGCAGAATAATCTGACAAAAAAACAGAATTATTGCATGTACGGTGGGCTGCATCGATTGGGTACCCCAGTTGTATTAACATTTTAATACAACTGGGGTACCTACCCAATTGATGCAGCCCACTGTACATTAGTATGGTTTTTAATCGATAAAAGACATTTTTAGAAGTATCTTTGTGATTTTTTTCAGTCGTATCAAATTTGTTGTATTATGTTTTTAACACACTATCTAACTAACATAATATCCTGAAGATTATTATAATAGGTCTTTACCTATGAAATTGCCGTTTTGTATGAAAAAATATAAACGAATTTTTTTCATGTATTTTTTATTTGTATTAATCGAAGTAATCACCCATGCAATCAATGCATCTTTGCCATCGCAGTGGCAGTTTATTGATGCCCTTCTTAAAGAAATCAGCTGGACGGGAGGCAACAAATTCTTCAAAGGCATTTTGTACTGCCTCTCGGGTATTGAATTTTTTTCCCGCCAAGAAGTTATCCAAATTCTGGAAAAAGTAGTAGTCTGTAGGCGCAAGGTCTGGTGAGTAGGGCGGATGACGGAGAGCTTCCAACCCCAGTTCTTGCAACTTGGAGACCGTCTGCTGTGCAGTATGAGGTCGCGCGTTGTCGTGCAGGAGCAGCGGAGACGAGCGATTGACCAATGCTGGTTGGAGATGTGCCAGCTTCTCCATCATTGTGTTCAGTTCTTCACAGTACACATCTGCAGTAATGCTCACCCCGTTTGGTAAGAAGTTGTGATGAATCACACCGGCGCTAGACCACCAAACAGTGACCATCACTTTTCTAGGGGTAAGTTTTCGTTTAGGGCATTGTTTAGGTGCTGAACCAGGATCCAACCAACTTGCTGAGCGCTTGCGGTTATCAAACAGAATCCATTTTTCATCGCAGGTAACAATGCGGTTCAAAATTCCTTCATTTGTGTGTCTGTTGAGCAGTGCAAGGCACGTCTCGACGCGTACTTCGCGCTGACGATCATTGAGTTCGTGGGGCACCCATTTGTCAAGCTTTTTTACCTTGCCAATTTGACGCAAATGGACCAATATTGTTTTGACGCTAACGTCGAAAGCTGCTGCTAATTCAGCCGTAGATTGTGTATCATCAGCTTCCACAATCGCCTTTAATTCGTCATTGTCGACCAAAGTCTTCGGACGACCGCGAGGTTCATTTTTCAGGTCGAAATTTCCAGAACGGAAGCGAGCAAACCAATAACAGGTGGTGCGTTGGTTTGTAGTGTTAGCTCCGTAAACGTCGTTGATGTTGCGTGCCGCTTGTGCCGCGTTGCTGCCACGACGGTACTCATATTCCATAATTACTCGAATTTTTAACGTATCCATGATGACGAAAAAGATTGAAATGCGATGAAAATGTAACACTAATCAATAAACAAATAACTACTTTTGGAAAAAAAATCCATGTTTTTAAAATAAAATTAATTTGAAATTAGAATTCTTACCCAAACAAAAATTATTTTGATTTGAAATGGCCAGTACTGCAAAACGGCAATTTCATAGGTAAAGACCTAATATATTTTTCTGTATTGTTTACTGCAGTGGATCATAAACTTTTAGACATTATAAAACTTGCGTTTAGCACCTCTAAGCCCCTTAATATTTCGTTTAGTGTCTTTTTTAATTTGAATATAGTCTTTGTTTTAATAATATTAAGTACTTTATTATGCATGCGTGGGGTAAAACAGAAGTCTAATATAATTATGTATTTAAAGGTCTGTCAAATGTAACAACAATTATATCGTTACAATCTGATTCTACTATCATACCAGTTTAATACCTAAGAAATAATAATTAATCGCCATAACAACAAGAATATTATGCCTCAAGCCAATTAACGTACTAATATGATCTATTGCTAATGAAATGTCTACAATCTACGAGAAATCTATTAAGCCTAACATTTACCACAACGACGATTATTTCATTACTCATACTCGCTTGTTGAAAACACACTGTATATAGTATATTAAACAAAGTTTTCAAGACCCGGTAGATCGTAAACTTTTACAGGATGCTACGATATTTTAATGCTCAACTTCGTTACTTGGTTGAGCTCAACAACTTGTGAATCAACAAGTCAGTGAGTCCGTTGAGTTCTTGCACTTAATGCTAAGTTAACCGAGCGTCGGCTCTGTTGCTTAGTTACAATCGCACTTTAGTATTGAATCTATTTAACTTACTGTTTCGGCGTGAATATTACATTCGAATTCGGAACTGTATTCGGCAACAGAGTTGAGCTGCATGATTACTGATAAATGCGTGCACAGACTGGACAGGTTTACTCAATCTGGGTGGTTCATTACACAAAAGACCATTTCAGACAACAAATCTACATCGTCTTCACAGGATCTTATTATTTTAAAAAGGACTGTGACCTTTGATTTTGTTTCGGCCTTTCCTCTCAGTGTAGGTCGATAGGAAACGCCGACCTCATCTAGTTAATATGATTGACGTGAAAAAGTGTTTGTCCAAACCTTACAGAAATATAACCATTTAAATTTTGAAATATATCTAAAGTGAGAAAGAGGATTGAAAAACGATATCTTCATAATCGTCCGGCCGAAATTAACGTATTTCCCACTCCTACTCAACTATTCTTTTAAAACCCTTGCAAAAGGAAATTGTGAAGAAAATATTTAAAGCAATGTTTTCGAATGGAAGTATCTCGGACAAACAAAGAGGCTCGTCATAATAGAAGAACAGAAAGTTGCGTCAAAGAGGCCCGCCTCGTGGCCCGTGGGCAAAGTTGCCTTATCTCGACCAAGTTTCATCGAATCACACTTATCTACTCTCCGTATTGATTGGAATTTAGTGCTGTGATTATTCTATGACAATACAAAGCACTTATTATCTGGAGGCTCTTGGTTCTATTCTCTAACATGACCTAGCCTTAGTTATATTATGAACTAGGTTTTGTCTCCGGCTTCGCCCGCGTGGAGGTCCGAAATTATCTTACGAGAACGTACTACCGGTATAAAAGTATGTAATGTATTAATTCAGGCTATAAATTATTTGTCTGCCAAATTTCATCCGGAGCCATTCAGCCGTTTTTGCGTGATTCAGTAACAAACATCCAAACATACAAACTGTCAAAGGAGATCAGCCATATTGGGCCCAAAATCCAAAGTCGTAGAGATTCGGCGCAGTACTAAAAAATTATGAGGAGGACTTCTCCGACCAGGGTTAGACATTTTTTTTCTCTGCCCGGTACTTTTGGTTTTGGGCCCATATTTGTATGAAAAGTGACTAGTCTCCTTTATAATATTAGTAGGATGTGAAAGTAACTTTGTTTTTCTCTGCTTAACCTTTTCATAGCTGAACGGATTTGGATGTGACCTACAAATAAACCAAGACCTGACTTAGGACATAGGATAGTTTTTATACCGGGAATACGTTCCCCTGGGATAATTTCGACCTCCACGCGAGCAAAACCAAGTCGTAATAAAATTTATTTTCGGTTGACCCAAGGCGTTTTTCACGTCACCGATCACACAAAAGTCAAACAAATTAATAAAGGACGAGGATCCTCGGCTTATATGAGCAGCGAGAGGCATTTTCTGATGACAGACAGTTCAGTCATATAAAAAATAAATCTTACGAAAATAAAAAAGAACGACGAAATTGAGATTAATGTTTGGTTTTAATCATTCTTTTTCAGATTTAAGACGCGGTTAATTTTAATTACTCGAGATGGTTTAAAATAAAAATTAGTACTGCTTACGTACAAACTATATAAACAGATTTGGAAGCTAATCCAAAGGGGAATGTAGACTTTTATTGAGCTTGCTTATCTAGAGTCAGCCACATTAGATTCGATAAAGATTTATGTCAAACACCAATCAACGATTACAATGTGGTTACCATAACGTGGTACATATATACATGAAGACTTACAAAATATGACGTGCAGCATAAGAACATTAACAAGATTAGTTCAATAAAAAAGATAATCACGTCAATAAAATCGAATCAGTTCTATCAACCACGAATGTACGAACAAATCAGCTGGAAATCTTCAACTATAACTCAACTAGTGATAAAATATATGAGATCTGTAACCGCCAACGTTCATAAAGTGTCAAAGAAAAGCCAAGACTTTGACGTTTAGATTTTTATGCGTAATCCTAAAACAAACTTTCTGGTGCGGTTTATAATAAACTGAGTACCAGTATGAATACTTTATGTGCAGTTGCGTTTTGCAAGACACATGAATACCTTATACCGTACGTGTTCTGGTTATAAGATAGAAAAAATGCCGTGAAAATTTCACTTGAAGTGAAGACCATCTCGTGGGTTTCTCGCGTCAGCTTGGATCAGAGACTCATTAAAATATCAAAACACCCAGGAGACTTTACTTTGAAGACAAGTTGAAAAATTGAATGAAAACAAGCTCAAGATTGAGAACGATTAAAAACTACGGGTGCGGTGAGACATTTTAAAACTTGCAAATTTTAAATATTTACAAACTTGATGACAGAAAAACTTACTGCCAAGTTTAAATGAATCTATATAATATAAAATTATATAAGTTTTGAATTCTACAGCAACATTATAATTGGGGTCTTTCTGAGTATAATACTCACCCAGTCAACATATATTTAACCATAACAGTATAAATATGACCTCCACCTTTTATGCCTTACCTTTTGAACTACGAAATCGGCTAACGACAACTTTGAGGACTACATTTATAATTGGGTTGTACTGGTTGCCTAATAGGACCATTATGGGCTTACACAACTACAACCTGTTTATATAGCCAATATTTTTTTAAGTTAATACGATAATACGGTACATTAGATGTATGACAAAAAAATATCAGATTATTACAGGAGCTTTAAAATTAGCACAATCAAAAAGAGGCCTATTCTCAGGAATTGGCATATTCGGGCAGGGGATGATAATTATGATGAAGCAAACTACTTAATAAAACTTTGCCATGTCTATTGGCAAAGTTACAAATGACCCGTCAAAAGTGATTTATAGGAAACCTAATTACATACACCATCGAAACTTATCATAACTTCTTCTCATATGTTACCGTCAAATATAAGGATGTCGTCTAAATAAATATAAAGCATATTTTAGAAACACGTATGTCGGTGCTAAACCCCTGCTCCTCGAGGAAAATAAACGACCGTTGGATCATTGGGATTGCTACGTGTATACGTGCTGCCTGAGGATAAGGTGGATTCAAATGTAAGTGAGAGATAAAGGTATAAAGATGATGATAGTCTTTGCGTAGTTCCAGTGTGTCCTGAAACGTGATTGCATTTTACCTGTATTTTTTCAAAAGCGTTATGTTTTCCGAAGGCTGATTATCAAAGTTCACAGAAACCTGAAGGCTAATTCTCGTAATTAAAAACGTTCAAAATCTAGTCGCAGTCTCGAAAAGCAAATGTCAAAAACGTATGAAAAATCTTGGTATTTTTGACAGATTGACACTGAGATCAGACTGTGAACGTTCTTAAAATTACGAGAATTGCCCCTCTGATGTGTAGAGTTGTTTTTTTTTTATAATTCAGTCCAGTTACTCGTTTACATAGCAGGAATTTTGCAGAATTTTACGGGCCGGTATAACTATAAATATTTTACAGCCAATCTAAAACATAAAACTGAAGACAATGAATTTCAGAAAAAAGAAAACAGCATTCTATTCCGTATTGATATAGAGTTAAAACCTTTCAAACATATGCTGTATAAATTAGTTTGTAATAGTTTTGAACTAACATATCTACAAGACTAACATACCAAGGAGCTCCTTAACACTGTTAATATCTTCCCCAGAAATTCACGTAAGATAATCTCCATTAACGACATGACCTCGACTTTACACTGCAATATGGGATCTAACCCTGCGGCTACCGAGCCAACTAATCAAGCGTGCATCCCGTTAACTAAGTTTGCGTTGAATATTAAATACATCGTGTACCCTCTCCCTTGACAATGACGTCTGTGACACAACACTCCGTTTTCTATGGAGAATGGCTGGATTAATTATTTTGGAAAGTCAAATATTAGCGCGTCTGCGTTGCTTGATTTTGTATAGAGTGTTTAATTTAATTTGTGGTTACAAAATTGCTTCGTCATTGACAAAATCTTTCTCCAATACTACATGCTTTATTACAGAAAATGGTGTAAAATTTAAAAGCCTGTAACTCTAGGAATTATAGATGATTCTAAGTTTCTCTGAGTCAAATCATATCTCATAAAAACATTTTCTAATCAAAGATCTCCGATAGTTTTTTTTTTTTTTTTTTTTTTTTTTTTTTTTTTTTTTTTTTTTTTTTTTTTTTTTTTTTTTTTTTTTTTTTTTGGGTGGGAAATCATCAAATAACTTCTCCCGCTCTGGGTGGAGCGAGAGGGCGTGTCAGACTTTTACTGACTAAAACCCACCCGTGTTCCCTCAGTTGACGGCAAGAATCGAAGCATATTCTATCCTAGGCCCGACAGTTATAGAAGTCGACTGAAGTAAGTGGGTTATTGCGACGCTTGAAGGCAATGACCTAGAAACCTGGTACTATTTATGTGTAAACCTAATATAAGGTACAGCTGCATGAGTTTCATGGGTAAATAGGCTCAGATCGATCGTTCAGGCTCATTTGACAATCGTTACAGGTAGTTTAAACCCGAAGCCAAAGTTAATTGGTCAGACAATTTGACTTTAGTATCAGTAAATCTTTTCGTAGTGAAGATCGAAGTCGTGACATTCAGCCGTACTTAGTGATATTTTTGACAGACTGATATTAGAATGAGAGCTTTCTTAAAACGGGAATTTTCCCTCTGATACCATATAATAGAAAAAATGCAAGGTACAGAGGAGTGTAAATATCAATAAACAAAGACAGTAAAGGTTCGTGCAGACTAGCGCGACGCGACGGTCGCGTGCGATTCGGCGATTTATATCCGTAGAACAATTTCTATGAAAACGCTCGCGACACTTCACACAGGGGCGACCTGTCGCACCGCAACACGGTCGCTGCCGCGAAGTTTAGCGCGACAGCAAATGGTACATTTTGTATGGCGTCGCGTCGCGGCGAATTCGCGGCCTCTATGAGTTCATCGCGTCAGTGTGAAAGGGGTTGCGTCGCGATTCACAGAATGGCCAAAGCGACATGTCCCGCGACAAGTCGCGCCTATCTGCTAGAGCCTTAATATAGTTAGCTATATACACAGATCATTATACAGCCATAACCGTTATAATAAGCGCGATATATTGAATCAACGTAAATGGAGTTTAAATTGAATTGCATTAGTCCATGTCTTTGTATCATCGTCTATAATAATATAATCGATAATTGAATCGCTCGCTCTCAATACATTATAGTAATTTTCATGTTCGTCAAAATAAATGGTTTTTCTATGAAGTCTTTTTCTATAAAAAGCAGAACTTTTCTTTTGAAAGTAACTGCGCCCACATGTAGTTTCTCACAAGAACCATGATTTTCTTAGTATAACAGAAATCTCAAGAACAAAGATATAAAAAGAAATCATATGGATGAAAGAATTTTAGTAATAAAAAATGTTTTTCCAGACTATTAAAGAACTACCCTTTAAAACTCACAGACAACTTAACCACTTTAATATTTATAAAGAAGTATATATGTAGAGAGGAAGAAATGACGTAATTCAAAAGGATATGAGTCTACATTTAAAGTTACAAGTTGACTAAAAATAAGCATTTGCAAATCTGTGTTTGATGAAATGTAAAGACGCAAAAAAAAACCGCCAAAAAACTGAAAAGCAAAAAATTATATACCTTTTTTGTTTAACCTTAATAACTAAGTTTGGAAAGCGGTGACATAAAATTAAAATACATAGTATCCAAAGTCACCGACTTCCGAACTTAGTTATTAAGGTTAAACAAAAAAAGTTTATTATTTTTTTGCTTTTCAGTTTTTCGGCGGTTTAATTTTTTTGTTAAACAGTTTTTTTTTTTGTGTCTATAATCTTCTAATTACTACATGCTTAATTTTTGATTCCTTTTTGTAATACACAACTCAGCATTAAAATCTGTGAGTGCACAATCAATCATCCCCTGTTTTCCTACCCTTAGGGTTGTATTTGTTTTTTCCAAATATATGAGACCAATTTCAGGGTATACCTTTTCCAATAAAAAAAGAATTACTACTCTGTAAAAAGTTATGCGTGGTCATACATTTAAAAAAATATACGCGTCGACTTGAGAACCCCTCCGTTTTCTCGTCGGTTAATAACAATTCAGCAACTTTAGTTAGATGCAGTAAACTTACACATTGATAGGAAATATACTGCATTGGAAAGTAACGCAAATATTGAGATTAAGCAGATATTGAAGGCAAAGTTATTTCATTCCTTTTGAGAGATGCAAATATTAGTAGTAAGTTCCTCTTGGTAGAATCAAATTGATTGAATGTAAAGAGGAAACGGAAGTAGAAATCGTGGGTATTTAGTTATTAGCATACGTAATCCTACTAATATTATAAATATGAAAGCTTGTATGTTTAGATGTTTCGATGTTTGTTACTCAATCACGCAACAACAGCTGGACGGTATAGGATGAAATTTGGCACACAGATAGTTTGTACCCTGGGAAAAAAAACGTAAGTAACCTAAAAAGTATCCTATATTATTAAATTTAATCTTTTTTTGGGTGAGAAATCATCAAATAACTTCTCCCGCTCTGGGTGGAGAAGGATCAGAAATTTAGAAGGGTCAGAATTTTACTGACTAAAACCCACCCATGTTCCCTCAGTTGCCTGTGTGCCAGGGGCCACGGTATCTCTTTCGAACAACCCGCACCCTTAGCATATGTGTTATGCATAGTATACTTTTAACCCGATTGTACGTTACCGTGGGATAAATTTCGACCTCCATGCAGGTGAAACCGCTGGCAAAAGTTAGTACAAAGTATTTATGATCGTAACTTGTGGAAAATCAGAAAGAAAACCAGGTATGGTGTAGATACAGATTACTAGTACACTCATAGATGTTTCGATTTTCTGGCCATTTTCTATTTAGTTTAGTACCTGGTAATTGTTGACAAGCCTACAGTGTCCTTCCCATACATAATATTGCTGTAACTTGAAAATATTATAAAAGTCAATTATTATTTTAAAAAGAGTAACAGTGGAGGTCTTTGCCGGCTCTTCTTCATAGTAAACGACCAATTGGAACTGCGCACCTAGCTTCTGACGTTTCCTAAGTGCCCATATAAGTTTATGTGAAATAGAAAATGTACCTTAAATTTGAAACGGGATAGATTTACATAAGAAAACCTGGCTATTTCTCATAGCAGCGTGGCTGAATCATTGGCTGCGGCACTATATGCAGCAGGTTCGAATTCGCATCAAATCGATATTTGTAGCTGTGTTGTCGCCATATTTTATGCGTTTTAAACAAACCTTGCGAGTTCGTACAGATGAAACCCCTATAGAGTCAATTCTAATTTCAAATTTGAATTAAAAATTTAAAAAAAGAATCAATATTCTATAGATGCGATAATTATATCCACATCCATTCTTATTCTGATTAGTATTCTGCGGGCAATCACATGAAGCATTTTATTGTGAATATTCCAGTAAATCAATGAAATAATTTTAATGAACTGCAATTCCCGACACGAGGACGGACAGACATACGTCCAATACCAAATTATAAGGACAGTTCTCTGAATACCGAATTATACGGTTCCGAATATTAATTGATGTATTTTGTAACAATGTGAGCAATATATTTGGTTTCATTTGAAACCTGAAATACTCATTCAGGCTTCGGCTGAGGGCTTATGTTATGAGTAGTTTCTAGGTATTTCATTGTAATAATTTATTAAAGCCTTTTTTTATAAAAGGCATCATTATATGTTTAAATTCGGGGTGAGAGCCTGGTGATCCGTCATAAAAAGGGACCCTAGAATGGACGCCAGTCTCTCAGAAAAGATCATATTTTGTGAACTATTGTCAAAAAAACTATAATTCTTGTTGTGTCTATGTGAAACTTTGTGAAGAGAGGAAATAAAGTTTTATTTTTCCCAAGTTTTGTTTTCCCGCACGATGTAATATTTTCTGTGCCCGCATGCGATCGAACTGCGGTTGCAACTACTGTAACCGCAGATGCAGATGCTATATCGGACGTACCGTACCGCACCCGCAAGCCGGCAAAAAGTAAATGTATGGAATTGTCATAAGAATGAGATATCTGTTGTAAACAAAAAATGTTTAGAGAAATCCAACCGAAAGTATATTATTGTAATCACTGGATGCTGTTGAGCTTTAAGTTTATTCATTCATATTCAGTACACACACAGAGAGACAGCTTTGCAGTTACTGCTACATGAAATCTTTCGCAGAAATTACGAGTAGGTACCTATCTAGTATCCGCTTTGGTGGGAATTAAGTTTATTTTTCATAAAATATTGTAAAAATATTTAATGTGAATCCCAGATTTCCAGGGAAAAAAATTATTATATGGAGGTAGATTTTATTTGAAAGGGTTCTGAAACGTCAATGCTCATTTATAAGTTTCAACTATTACTGTCTGTTATTTGTGTCTTGGCTATTATGGATAATATATATCCTCTCAGAGCCTTCCTTACAGAATATCGATAATACCTAATCAGCATAATTATGACAGACCACGAAGCCCATATTTTCAGGACCACAAAACAATAATTCAAATAAAAACTACTGTTTTTCCCACTTTCCGATAGTCAGATTTTTCATTAAATAAATTTAAAAATGGAACAGAATTTATATTATTAGAATTTCTGAACAGAAAACAAAACTGCTGGATTCGTTAAAAACTCCATATTTCAAAATCATTATAGTGAGGTACATTTTGGCTTCAGCACCGAATATCGGACGGCCGATATTAAGCAACAATATCAGCCGAACACACGCTTTTTGATAAGCAATTTATTCAAAGTGCTTACGTCCCAATATTACGATTCCTTCGATAAAAAATATTACATATTCCCTTGTTGGGTTAAAGTTACACATTTATTATTCACGGAACCGATTTCATGAGAAAATGTTATGTTTATAAATAAATAAGGATTCCTTATTAATAATGCATTGGGATCTATACCAAAGTAGTTTTAGTTTTATGAGAACAAAAGGTTTTTGATAATGTTGTTTAATATTAGAAAATACACTTCAATTTTAAGACTATAAGAGGACCCATGTTTAAACTCTGGGAGAGTGGGAAATTAGGAATACGAGAGGTTTATACGCAGTAAAAACTGATTTAATTTTCTTCTTGTGTGCAAGACAATATTTAAAATTTTCAAAGTTTCCGATAACAGGAACTAATGCCCAGTTCTGCACCTTTCCATATACTAGTAATATTTTCTGCAATCCGGTCACTTATTGTGGTGTACTATGGTTATGGCTTATCATGGTGACCCATTAAATCCAGAAGTTAACAGCAGATTCATAACTGTACCATAATTTACGACTGTGTATTGTTATTTTTCATTATTAGTTTTTATTTCAATAACTATTGAATGGTCTCCATTTTTCTGAACTTAAAAAGAGTATTCTACAGGGTGGTAAGTAGGTTAACACATTAATTTAAACCACGATTCTGCATTACGTAATTTAAATATACCTACATAATTAAAATTATTAAAAACTAATAAAATTCAACAGCCGTGGGACCTTCTTTTTCGTTTTAGTAAATTTAACAGCATTACATTTTAATTTTGTGATTATTTGGTAACAATACCAAAGGTATACTTTTCGTTGAATTGTTGATAACATTGCAATAAGAATTAAGTTTTTTTTTTTTTTTAAATTGATAATTTTATTATTTTTACAGAGTGGTAACAACCCGTAATAACCGCTGTACTTTTTTAATTTGCTAAAATGAAAATAATGGTTTCTATAAAAAAAAAATTATAAGACTAGTACATTATTATCCAATAAAAATATAGGCCAATCAAGTCGAAGGTAGGTTTTCATGTGAATTTGAGAATCCGGTGCAAAAGTGCGTAAAAAAGTATTTTATAGAAGCTACGAAATTTAACAGAAAACGTACGAATGGAAAAACAGACCGCTTTCCTCCTTACAATTTGTATTCAAGTCACATTATGTAGAGTTTGCATCGAAGAAAATTGCCGACTCATAATAACAATGGGAAAATAAACTTAGCTTCTTATAGACTGCCTCAAAAAAGGACGCAGATTTTGAATATTTAATTTTGTATTGTTTATTATAATAATATTAATAACAATTGGCTAACTATTATGGTGAGAGATATTATGACGTCAATGGGGCCTTCACGTCACATAATTGCGGTTCGTTTTCGGTGTTCGGGCCCCAATTTGGGGACATTATTGGGGTACCGACGGCATTTGTTCGAAAATATAATTTTAAGGGTTGGTTAACGTTGTAAGCTATTTTAAGGTTAATGAGTTTTGAATCACTGATCACTATGTTTTGTAAGAGTTTTAATTATATTTGGTACTTTTGTGAGCAGTAGGCGTGAATAATTCGAGTTGGGAATTAAATGGCATCGGTGAATTAATTTCTTAATTAACCTTCTTTAGAGGTAAAAATGTTTTAGGACGCTAAAATCTATCTGTTTATTATTTCAAAAAACTTCTCGAATTCATAGTGGTTCATTTGTTTTTACGAGTTCTTTCTTTGTTTAAAAAAAGTTCTAGAACTGTGATTCTTCATTTGTTTTTATGAGTTCTTTTTAGTTCAGAAAAGATTAAAGCGTTCGTGGATAGTGTTGGAAAAGTTTACTTACGGTTAATATGGTTATAGCTATTTTCTTTAACAGTTTTGCGCATTTTGAATAAGATTGAACGGATCCCGAAAGTTAAAATTGACATAGTTGTGAGACTTTCAGTTTAAAGTGAGGCGAGAAAAGTTGTAAATAACTGAAGTATAACAGAGAAAATGGCGTACTGAACACATTTTCTTCTCAGTATTTTATAATTATGTAGGTTAAAAAGTGCAGAATGTGTATTATGTAGTCAAAAATATTATGTAATACTTACGTGTTGTGTTTGTTGTTATTATAATTTTAAAACTTTTTGGAAGATAATGCTTTTAAAGGTAAGATATTTTAGTTCGTATTTAGATTTTTTAAAGTAACTTATAACCATATAACTAAGTATGGTAATGATAAAAAGTAATCAAACTTATTAATATGCATATACAACTATTTACCTACATTAAATAAGACGAATTTTCATTCAACAAACAACTTTCAATACTTCGCGAAACTTTTTCTAACTTGAAAAGTTTTTCAACTTTACAGAAAGTATTTTGTATGTTATGTCCGGTCGTCGGAAAGTTCTTTCGGCGTAATTATTCACTACGACATGCGCTAAGTTATGCAGAGGTGCATTTGGTTCGCGTCCGCATAGCACTGAGGTATCGCGGCGACTGCTTCGCTGGCCAGCGTCCGTCGTCGTTGATGGGGACGTCAGCCAAGCATTTCTTCGGCGGCCGTACCGCGCATGCGCGATTAAGCCCCGCCTTCTCAAACTTTTTCAGGCAAAAGTATACGATCTTCTTTTTCAGAACTTTTCTTTCTATTTCCCCTTTGAACAGAAGAGATATTAAAAAGTTATAATTAATTGCTTTTATGTTTAAGCTGTTTTTGTTTCGTTGTTGACAAGATGAGAGTAATGTGATCGGTTACATAATGTTCGTTGACATTTTAATTAATGGTTCGACTTTGTTTTCGATAAGTCGTATTGTTCGGATCAAATGAAATGAGATTAAATGAGCCGTGCGTAATCATTTATTGCCTAGTAGAACTTTTTGCATTTAAATATTTTTACAATAACATATGTATGTATACAAGGTGGAGAGAAACAACGACGAGCACCCTGTTACCATGGCTTCAGTAGGTACATAATTCTGAACCCTCATTCGTTGAAATTTTTCGTCGGTCATCCTACTATATCCGACTAGTACCTATTATAAATGTGAAAGTTTGGATGTTTGTTACTCAATCACGTAATAACGGCTGAACAGATTTAGATGAAATTTGGCACACATATAGATTATAACCTGGATACTTTTTATCCCAGTAATATGTTCCCGTAGGATAATAACATTTTCGACATCCACGCGGGCGAAGCCGCGGACAACAGCTAGCTTAAAATAAAAATACCAATTTTCTATAAAAAAAGCATTTTTTTTTGTTGGAAAGTTTCCCTAGCATAGAAGATTTAAGTCAGTTGACTTAAATCTTCTATATATACCTATAGTAACCGACGGCGCCCGTTCACGAACTTGACGCGTGGATCAGCACCATCCAGCTCAACCATTTTGCAGGGAACCGAATGATCCAACACACACGCCACCATCAGCGAGACATTTAAGTGAGCACCACTGCTCTAACTTATTTATATTTAGATATAATTATTAATAATAATAAAGGCGAACTGCCTTCTAATAATCAGACATGAACCCAAACTACGACCAGCTATTGCAAAAATACTGATGAAAAACCCTAATAACCTTGGCAGACCTGAGGATTGAAATCGAATGTTCTAGTAGCTGTCATTACAACATGGATTTCCACTATCGGCTCATTAAAAGCGTGGGTTCTATCAAAGGTATGTGATAAACAATTAATCCATGCTGTAATGATGACAGAGCAGATCCTATGCCGAACACAATTGGCACTATAATTAGCTAACTGCTTACCTAATGAGGAATCATATAATGAAGTGTTTATTCATTACTATTCATTCATTCATTTCAGCCGAAAGACATCCCCTGCTGGACATAGGCCTCTTCTAGGCTCCTCCACTTCGACCGGGCTTGTGTTTCCCACATTCAGCGGATTCCTGCGGCCTTCACAAGGTCATCGGTCCACCTTATGGCAGGCTTTCCCACTCTACGTCTTCCGGTACGCGGTCGCCACTCCAGAACCTTTCGGCCCCATCGGCCATCTGTACTGCGAGCAATGTGCCCTGCCCACTGCCACTTAAATTTGGCAATTCTTCGGGCTATGTCGGTTACCTTGGTTCTCCTGCGGATCTCTTCATTCTTGATTCGATCACGTAGGGAAGCTCCGAGCATAGCCCTCTCCATTGCTCGTTGGGTGACTTTTAGTCTTCTGATATTGTGAGCGACCACGTTTCTGTGCCATAGGTCATCACTGGCATCACGCACAGGTCAAAGACTTTCGTTTTGAGACACTGCGGTATTTGGGACGAGAAGATATTGCGAAGCATCCCGAACGCCGCCCAGCCGAGTCGAATTCGACGATTGACCTCTTTCTCGAAGTTGGACCTACGTAACTGGACAGTTTGTCCTAGGTAAACGTACTCGTTCACAACTTCGAGTGTAGCGCCTCCGATCGTCATGAGAGTGGGTGTTACATGGGCATTTGACTGGACGTGGACATTTCATTACTATTGACATATTACATTAATGAAAAGAGATGTTACTTCGATAGATTTTTATAAGTAGGTATTAGGATAAGTCGTGGGCGCTTTCTGAATACATTGGAAGATTTGTATATCACGCCAGTATTCCCCGAAAGTGGAAGGCAGAAGTGTGTATCCACTTTTCACCAGTTATGTTTCAAATGTCTTTTAACCAACTTCAAAAACTAGCATATTCTCAAATCAAACATTTTTTTTTAAATTGTAATTTGCTTTGCTTGGGTACTTTTTGCGATCGGTCCTTCGAAAAACTTGGCCAGTCCACTGCCACTTCAGTTTGCTTACCCTGCAAGCTATGTCGGTAACACCACCGGTCCTTTTTCGGAAAATTTTATCGTTCGAGGGAACCCCGAGCTCGCTTAATTCTGACGGTACCTAAACCTAAACTAAAAGCACCTGGAAATCCATCCTCACAGACCCCAATCTGTGCTGTCATGCCATAAGACCACTCCAACATTCGATTTCCAATACTGATTCATTAAATGCGTGGGTTCTATCAGGTTCCAAATACCTAACACAATTGGCACTATAATTAGCTAACTGCTTACCTAATGAGGAGTCATATAATGGAGTGTTTATTCACTACTATTTACATGTTGTATTGATGAATAGAGATGGAACTTTGATAGATATTAGTTGGAATTACTCCTCTTGTGTAATTGCGAGTTACAATTGTGTAGTCGGTTTGTTTCGTAAACGACAGTGTACCTAGGTACATATCTAGGTGATTTTGCCAAACGCTCAGAGAGTATAATTATAAGACCTGTATTGTATCGAACCTTCAATAATTCCTATATCAGTTTCTTAAGATATTATTGAACACTCTAATACAGGGTGTAAAGGGCAGCCCTCCGAAAACTCACAGGGTGCATTCAGCTCCTTATTTTAAATCATATTCCACCGGAACGAATTAAAAAAATCCTGAGACACGTCTCAGGATTTTTTAAAATCGTTTTTTCAGTTACTATTTCTTTATTTTAGATTAGGTACATCTAATAAATATATTATCTTTCTTTTTGTGTTGCATCATGCTGAGGTAAGAGCCTTTTGGCCTCGTGCGGAACTTTCTGTTTTTTTTATTTCCAAGTTTGTTTTTTTATAATTTTGTACGATTGTGTGTTTAGTTTAGTACCTATGTAATCTTCCTGTGCGAGTCACAATAAATACTTTTTCTTTCTTTCTTTCTTTATGTCGAGTTATAATAACATAGCTAGTGAATTTAACCTACTGTACAAAAATACACCCCTGTCTTCCCATTCAGAAAAAACAGGCGTGTTTATGTATATTAATAAAAAAGGCGATTTAAAGACACGTAACATATTTAAGCAAGACTTTTAGCAGCCAGCGAGAAAATAAGAAAACCAAACAAGTTTAACACTGCTCACTAAACTACCCTCATTCGTTAACCCCCCGAGCACTTTCAAGCGTTTGTTAGCCAACATTATTGCAGAGTTAACCCTTCTCCCGCCGGCGCAGTCGGCACGGGCTGTAAATGTTGAACAACGATACCAAATCGTGAGTTGTAAAGTGTTTACGAATAGATATAAAGGCAACAATGACCCCGACTGCGACGGGTTAATATTTGCAGTTTTCACCGTTTATTTTAGGGTGAGCATGATATTGTTTTTTAAAGGAGACTGTCCTATTACAACCTGAGAAGAAATGCCGAAACAAACTCAGAGTTCAAGGTTTCTTTTAAAGTCCAAATATATTATTATTAGGATGGTATATGTGGGTCTAACAATGCGTTTGGAAAGTTTATATACCTAGTCGGAGTGTCCTTCTGGTATAATTCTGGATAGTCTAGTAGGTTTGTATCCGGAGTATCATTTGAGGATACGATTCAAAATTAAACCGACGTACGTCGTAATAAAAACTAGAGTAGGACACGACAAGATGACAATTAGGTATTTTCCACCTAATTGTCATATTAAGGCGACAATAGGCGAGATATGTTACACAGCACGACAGGCATACATAGCAAACACACACAGCACAGCACACAACCACACAGCGGCGGTATCCATCAGGATTTTAAATCATCATACAACTACCAAATCTGTTTACTAAATGGAGTGATTGGACAACATTACTTATTCAATAGCTGGAATAGAGAATTAGCCGAAAAACTTACAAAAACTATATGAATATTTGTGTTAGATTAACTATGTATAAAATAAAAATCCAAATCTATGTGAAAAATTTGCATTTCATATTTTTTGTTCACAAAACATCTATAACGTATTTTGTTTATAGATTGATGGGAAATTGAATGCTAGGATAGTTCAGGAAATAAGCAGCGCCGGACAAAGGCAATCGGAAATGCTTTTCCTGTCAACAGAAGTGAAATGCTGACGAAATCTAATGTTTACACTATTTACAAATGTTAGATAAACATTACTGTACTTATAGATGTGTGTTTCGACGCTATATTTTGCTATATATTTTCTTATTTTTATTTTATTTAATTTAATGTGTAAGAAGTAGTTAGTAAGTACGTATGCGTAAGGTATCGTTTTAATAGATATGTAAACAATGTCTCATTCACACAAGACGAGGCAGCTGCTGTCAGTAATGCTGTCATCTGTCAGTTACGAGGAATGGCGGGAAATAGAAGTAGGTCTGCACGGTAGCGCTTGGTGTAGTAGTTACCAAGAGACTTTTTTTTCGGGATGATATCTTACAGGTCAACTTAGTAGGTTGGGCCGACAACCTCCTAAGTTGTTGCTTAACCGGACTTGCCTATGGCTGCCTCAATAAATTAAGGCCCCAGCAATGGGAACATTAAAGGTTGATTATACCTAGAGGCCAGCTTACTGCGGCCTACTGGCTGTAAAGTTAAAGTTTTTTACTTAGCTTCTCGTTTCTCAGTCCGTTGTACTTTAATCATAATTATTTTTGCGGCAGTGTGGTTACACTACTTCTAGAGAGGGTGAAGGTTTGTGCACAAGTAATAGCTGCCTTTATAACGAGCCTGCATGTTTTTATGGCTCAGCAGCAGTTTATGTATGCCCACTGAAAACGCTTGTCTGAGATTTTGTTACTCTGATAATTCACACCTGCCTAAGCTCACATTTTACAGGGCAGCAGGGACATCGATACGCAAACTAAAACCATGAATTGAGCACATGATTCACCCCCTAACGTGGTTTTTTTTCGTAAGTAATAAAAAAAATACTACTGTTTCATAGAAAAGTGCAATAAGAACCTACGCGGTCCAAATTTATGGAACAGTATATAAATACGATTTTTTTATAACCGGAGATATTTGTTAACGCAGCGGGATCAGAATCATGCAGTACTAAATCCATGGAAACATGTTGCGCGTCGATGACCGTGCCATCCTTTATTTCAAAACTGCAATCTTTAATCAATTTTTCTAATCAACAATAACATTTTAAAATAAGACATAAAGCTGCCCAAACTCTCGTAATGTTTCCGAAAATAATATCCGTTATACGTTGGGCGCCATCTTGATAACAACTTAAAATGGCCGCCGACCACGTAGCTTTGTAACTACAATGTATTGTCCATAATATTTAATGTTATACTTTTTGGCAGACCTCCCTATTTCTAATATCGTTGAGCCGAGCTAGACTTTATAGTGAATAAAAAGACTTTGTTCTAGAAACTTTTTTCGTGTTAGCACAAAAATAATAGAATTTTTGTTATTGACCTACTAAGAGTCTCATGTAGTTTCCAGTGGTCATCAGCCTACAGCAGTCACTGCAGTCACTGCTGGACATAGGCCTGTCCAATTGCACGCCATTGAGCTCGATTCTCGGCATCTCTCATCCAGTTGCTACCAGTCACCCTGCGAAGATCGTCACTCCACCTAGCCTGAGGGCGTCGTCCTACCTTACGTTGGCCGATTCGCGGTCTCCACTCAAGAACACGTCTACCTCAACGGCCATCGGTTCTGCGGCTAATGTGGGTGGCCCATTACTACGTCAGCTTGCTAATTCTAAGAGCTATGTAGACAACTTTAGTTCTCTGACGGAATTTTTTTTTGGGGTGGGAAATCATCAAATAACTTCTCCTGCTCTGGGTGGAGCAGGAGGGCGTGTCAGACTAAAACCCACCCGTGTTCCCTCAGTTGCCTGTGTGCCAGGGGCCACGGTATCTCTTTCGAACAACCCGCACCCCTGGCAGGCATTGGCCCTTGCGGACCCCACCAGTTGGTGCTGATATCTCTTTGAGGTGCGCGTGGAACACAACGCGCCGTCGACCCGGGCTTGGTCCTTACCGGACAGCGAGCTACCCATTACTCGCCGTCTGCAAGCCCGCGCCTACGGTGGCCGGGAATCAGCCTGGGATTCCCGACACCCAGGGCGTCTCCCGCGGTGAGTTCTCTGCCGGATCACCACATTCCGGATTCTATCTAGTAAAGACCGTCGTTTCCAGTAATGACAGCTATTTTACAACCATGTATGGGTGTTTAGAGATAACAGTTTACAACAAGAAACTGGGGGAGGGAGTCATTTTCGCTTCTCCAACCTACCTATGTTCAGCCAGTCGAAAAAGTTTTAACACCTCTTGCTGCGAAAAATGCAGCAATGTAATAGTAATCTATAATAAACAATACTCACTCATTAAAAACTGTTGTAAAATTAAATTAAATTATTTTAATTTAATTCGTTAAGTTTTCAATTTCAAATAATGTTCACATCGTTCCAATTGACAGACGCCAAATTAACGAGACAGACGTTGATTGCCAACATAACGACACTGAAATGCAACCTTTCTTTTTTCAAATACATTTGGAAAACGGCTCATTAGAATATTTTAATTTAATGTTGTCCGTACAGAATCGTAAAATATGCTACCACATGTTTTGATGGACACAGATGTTAGTACTTTCATGTTTATTTTTTATTTGGCAAATGTGAATAATAAGCGGCTTAAAAATAATATACGCACTGACTCCAGAGATAAGAAACTACTTACATAACGTGTATCGTCGAAGAGTACCACTATCTGGCGGTAAATGCGTAACACACTAACAGTACGAATCGCTTTCATTTTGACAGTTCAACAACATTCATTGCGTTATTTACGTTGCTGAGCGTTAAATTTTTTGAACATATGAAGCAATGTCTTTCCTTCAAAACTATTCAGATTGTGATTGAGTGTGATATGCAATTAGGGTGCTGTATCAAGCTCGTGACACCTACAACTGTCTATAACTAAGGCCTTTTCTTACTGGATTTAGTTAGTAATTTTTTGTAGGGTTCCGTCGAAAAATTATATCAATGAAATCACTATTATATATAAGTACTTACTTTTAGGTCTTCAGATACCTACTTCTATAATCGAATAGAAATACTTTCGTTTCAAAGCCTCAAAATTTACTTATCATTTAAATCTGTTTCCTTATGTCAAAAAAAGTCATAGACATATTTAGTTTTCACATGAATAAGTTTCTTTATTTGTATAGATATTTCCATAGTTTAAAAGCTACTGGTCTTAAAATAATAATATGTACAAGTATACAAAAGAAAATAATCATAGGGCATCAAAAAGTTCGTCCGCATCGTTGTTGATGCCTTCCCAACCAAAAAAAAAAAACTTTGTCAACGAGAAAAGTGCCTAAAAGGCTGTCAGCATTGCCACGTTGTATGTATGTTTTGTTTGTCGCTGAGACGAGACCGAGACTAGAATTTGAACGTTTCTTAGTACTAGAATTGGCCATAAGATATAAAATTGCCCAGTTCTAATTCACACCACAAATTGCTGCGGTATGCAAGGGTTTACGTAGCAGATAATCAAATTAACGTGAGATAATCAGCGTCTGTTTCACGCATATTATTATCTCGCTTATTGACCGTTGCCTACTTAAGTATGCTGGTGGAATATCAACAACATACGTCATTAGAACTCGATGTATTGGAAGTGACGGATAATGCTTAATTTTCATTGTCGTAATCAAGCTGCGCTCATTAATTTAAAATCAAAATTAAAAATAATTTATTCAAACTAACACGATACTCGTTAGTAAAACTGGTTGTCAGACTTTTGGGCTCCTGACAACCGTATCACGACTGACATACATCCAGGAAGGACAGCTCGGCTCAATGGCATAACATGCGTTGGTTGGGTCTAGGCATGTAAAGATGGCCCCATCCACAAATCGACAGTAGCAAGCGTAGTTTAACCTGATCGAACGACCCGTGTGGCTGTTATTACTTGGCCATGAGCCCCACATGAGACAAAATGATGTTTTAAAAATCCTATGTTTATAAGGGTGTGTCCAGACCTGGCGAATGCGCCGCTCGCGAGCTCCTTGCGAAATGCGCGCGTTGCTCGCGTGCGTTTACAGCCTACGTTTAGTGCGCCGCTCTAGGGCAACTCCGGCAATGCTCGATTGCGAGTGGGGCGTGCAGAATGCGCGCAGCTCGTGCGCACACAGCTTCTTTCGCGTTTGAACTAATTATGAGCCTAAATTGTGAATTTGCTTCCAAAAATGTCGGACCATACGACTGCAGTTAGCATAATTGCTGCTGCATCGGCTATTTTAATACTGACAAAAACTAAAAGGAAAAACAGAAGATGTTGGTGGCAGGTTCTGTTTTTTTTTTTAATAAGACAGAATATAGTACCAGAGTTGAAAGGCCATGAATTAAGTGGCCATTATGAAAACCGCGGGCGGCACGCGCGCACCTCCTGCGCCGCTCGAGTACGGCGCGTAGCGCGCGCCAGCGGCGCGGGGATGGCGCAGGGGCTGCGTACGAACATGAAATGCACGCACGCAGTTCGCAAGCGGCTCGCGCATTCGCCAGGACTGGATACACACTTAACCATCGCTAAGATTATGATATGATTGGTGGTGCAAGTGGGCCCAGCCTACGTTTCCACTGCAATGGGTTTTCATTTCTCGGTGCTGAGCCGAGCATTGAGAATCCAACAGAGCGCATCCCAGTGCGTCAAGATACCCCTGTAGGATTTTCAAATCTTGGCGCTGAGTAGTACGTTGAATATCCAGTACGCGAATAACACGCCCGGGTGAGCCTGGGCTAAGAGCTGATCGACGTGGTAATTTCGTAACACACTAACAGTAGGAATGGCATTCATTTTGACAGTTCAACAACATTCATTGCGTTATTTAAGTTGAGCAGACGAATTTTTCGAACATATGAAGCAATGGATTTGCAATATCTTTCAAAATTATTTAGATGGTGGTTGATAGAGTGTTACGCAATTAAGGCCTGAGCAGACGAGGAACTTTTGTTCGCGGAGGACTAAAATCCCCGAACATATTCCAAGCATTTGCGGGGTACTTATAGTTCTTCGTGTGCGTTATTCGATACAGATTAAAAGGGTCTGTATTGGTGGACAAAAAAGTACCCTGCGGATATTCCCTCATCTGTGCAGGCCTTTAGGGTGCAAGTTCTACCCGCCATAGTAACAATATTACCGCCCACTTAGCTGATTTTATATAACAACTAAAATATTGTGTACTTAAAGAAAATTAATCATTTATAAACGGTTATTGTTTCGGTACATTGAAGGACTGTTTACCAAAAATTCAAGTTTATTCAAGTAACTAAAGTTTCCTTCTCCAAGTTATCAATATAGTGAAAATAGAAAATTGATTGATTCTTGATTAACAACAGATAAAGTTATCGAATTGATTAAAGAAATTGATTCAAGACGATAAAATAAATTACTGACTGAAGTGTTGAACGATAAGACCACTTGAAAACGATTGTATTATTTTATTATAACCGTTATGTTGATTAAGATTCAATTTAATTTGTTTTACCGTTATCCTCTTTAAACAAAAGTAAGAAAAATGTTAGATCCTCTCTTCCTCAATTAAAACAAATTTACAAGATGTACGTACCTAGTTGGTGAAGGTTATGTTGAAGATTAGACTAAATCCGTTTAGCACGTGTACACCTGTATGTGTAAAACAGGTGTAAAAAACCCATCACAAAGTCGTGGTATACGCATTCTGAACAATAGATTAGTGCCAATTTCACCAATGAAACTGAATGCGATCAGCACATCTAAACTGCGTTCAAGAGCTGTCAGTTTAAATATTGCACAGCCATATGATACTGGCAGAATAGTCGACATAGGCCCAATTTCCAAAAAGGGCAAAAAAAATACTGACACTGACGGCCTACTGATTAAGGTGATATTGAAAGTCCTGATCTGAGACCTGGATGGATGTCGACCTACTGGTACCCAATGAGTGATAAACTTAAGCCGTTGGTCCCGGACATCATTCGTAGATTTTTGACAATCGTTGTTAATATTCAGAAGCCCAAAAGATTGAGAACCAGTCTTACCAACAGGTATAGTGTTACCCAGTAACTGGGTTGTGGACGTCAGAAAGGATAGGCAGTCGATGCATGTAAAATATTGATATTCAGCTGCACCCGATTGGACTGGAAGCCGACCCCAATATAGTAGATTTTCATTTTCGTAGTCGCATTACAAGATACCTACCCTTTAAAATCCAAAATGCCAAAGTGCAAGCCAAAATGGCCCCACTTGAAACTTCGCTCTTGCATTGAATCACATTCCCTCATACGATGTAGTCGAGTGTCTCCAACATTGAATGTAAGAGATACCGATACAGCGCATTGTCCCTTGTTCATTCACGTGGAAGAGATAATCGGGGATGATTGAAGTAATACCCGCGGCAGGTTGCACAGTTGAAAACGTTGGTTGAAGGTATACCTTAGGAAGTAAACTAAGTTCGTTACTTTTTTTTGTGTGGATTTCGCCTGTTTAAAGCAGTATCTCTGGCTGAATGACTGTGTGCCTGGACGGACACGGTTCTCATTGAGTTAAATTAACAATAGACAGTCACCTTATCAAATACATCTTCTTTACATAGTATAAAATAAAGTCGCATTTTGTGTCTGTACGCTTAGGTCTTTAAAACTACGCAACGGATTTTAATGCGGTTTTAAGCAATAGACAGAGTGATTCAAGAGGAAGCCTTATAAGTATAATGCATCGACCTCGACGCGGGCGAAGCCGCTGGTAAAAGTTAGTTTTACTTAAAATAAAAACATCCGACTTCCAAAAACAAACACTACAAAGTGAAAAATGACGTTAATTTTGGAA
This sequence comes from Antitype chi, assembly GCA_947359405.1. NCBI lineage: Eukaryota > Metazoa > Arthropoda > Insecta > Lepidoptera > Noctuidae > Antitype > Antitype chi. The sequence goes on from OX375812.1 coordinate 17,871,465, forward strand.
GTCGGTATCATCTGCACTGTTTTCGTATTTTTCCAGTGACTTCTGAAATTCGACTAATTAAGAACCTCCACATTTTTTGAAGTTTGCCGACGCATAGCCCTTAGGAACAAAGTTGAAATTTCTTCGTCGCTTTTAAGTTCACCAGCCATGTGTTGATAACAGACATAGCCACTACATGTGCATGTGAATAGCATACACTAGTACCTATGCGTGATTGTGCATAATTTTCTTGAGACTTTCCGGTGCCAGTGACATAATCTGAATTTGCTTTTACAATTTTCACAATGATTAAAATAAAAATCAAAAGTCATTTATTTAAACTAGGCTGAGAGTCAGCACTTTTTGAACGTCTAAATTACATAAGACAGTCCCCAAAAAAACGCCCGCCCTTCGCCGTATTATCATGAATTTCCTAAAATTATAGCAAATTCGGGCCAAAATGCTTATGAGATTCAAATATTATTTCAAGTAAGAATCAACATTTTGTAATCCTCAAGAACATTAAACTAGAATCTCGTGAGCGGTCGGTGTGTTTACAAACTCAAAAGTCACATTCACGAACTGGAATCGAATCCAGAACATTGTAGCTCAAAAATCAATCGCTCAACCTTCACCAAACCATTAATCAGTACTATCACTATCCGTTAGATGACAAAAACAATCACCAATCAACACTCAGAATCTAAGCCAAACATTGGACATAATAAACACGACAGTAAACTAATCAATCGCCAACATAATCAGGCAGTCCCAACAATGTTGGCTGTATTATGTCTGACAGATTATTGGCCATATTCGCTGGTCATCACACTCGATCGGCTATCCGACTGCAAAGTAAACAAAATTGTACAACGTGTTGCTCTAACAGATTGTTTGGTAGGATGTAGAAATTAGATTTGGGTACTGGATACGGCATAACTTAGACGAAAGAACCATTGTTCTTTTGTTAATGTTTTGAGTGGCAAGATCGCACCTCAAACTACTACACTCAGTCTGCGTTCATTCGGACGTAAAAATGTCGCGGCGGTATTTTTTCGCGCGCTGACTGGTGCCGACTGCCGACAAAAATAAATCGAACAAACCAAACTGTTCGATTTAAAACACCGTGCGGGCGCGGCAAATCCCACCGCGATATATTTACGTCAACGTGGTCTTACATTAATTTGTTGACTGTAAGTTTCGTAACCTTTAAAGTAATCACAATAATAGGAAATTTATTCGCAACTACATTATGTAGGAACTGTTGGCCGCTTAACCTGTCACAGTTCACTGACGATAGGTTAACCGATTTTGTGTCACAATATCCGGTTATTGTGATAGATTAAAGGTTACAAATAATTATAGCGTCTTTTATACAAACCTCGTGTTAACTTACAGACAGTCAAAGAAACAATGATAGTTATGTTTAAAAAGTGTACATAACTAGCCACTGCTGAGACACACGCCTCCTCTCTTCAAGAGAGAATGACTCGGTGGGAGAGTGGTCCACCACACCAGCCCAGTTTGGGTTGATATCTGCCGTATGTCTTCGAATTTTTAGTTCTAGGTTTTTTCCTTCATCGTTTGGAACAATTTGCCAGTCTGGGTTTGAACCTACAACTTACAACGCAAGTCGGGGTCAATACCACTGAATCACCACTACACTGCTACTGTTTCAAAGGTTTGATTCTTGCCAATCAAAGTGTAATTTGTCATATTATTTTAAAGGTTTGCACCATAAACGCATACCTATTGTAATGTTGTCATGCAACGAGCGTAAGTGAAGCCTCTGAGACATTCTTGAAGCTCATGTGCCACATCCAGTCCATGCTAGCTCTTCGACAGGATCGTAAATTGAATGAATAACTCTTCAGCTGCCATGGCGTGATACAATATCGTCTCCGAAGTGTTTTCAGGACTTATTAACTGAACTAAAACTAAGTACTGTGAGCATTAAATATTTTATGCGATTTCTTTGCTTTGTTATTTAGTCAATAGATACAATTTAATAGGCTTCCCCTTATTAGATGGGACTTAAACATAATTGGTGACATGTAGCTGTACTTTAGGTACTTACACCTCTGCCTAACCCTTCAAGGATTATCGGCGTGAAGTTGTGGGCAATTTCAATTTATTGACACAAAATACCTTTGCAAACAATACCACAATACATTTCACATAGGTAGGTAGCATTGGTTTTTGCGAAAAGGCTGCACAAATAGTGAAAAACCCAGCTTCCTAAACTAGGGGAACCCTGTGACCTAGGGATTATATACCTTTGTAGGTTTCATCTACAAAGGTATAATTATAATCACCTCTGCATTAATGATTTCATCTTTGGTATGTATGTTTCCAGCAGTGGGCTACAGCTTACAAAAAAACCTTTCCAGAATGATTCAGCATGTCAGCAGAAAAGAAGACAGAGACAGCTAAGTCCTATTATCGACCCTTTTCTCAAAATAAGACCATGCTTGCACGGACGTAAAAATATCTAGATTCCTCCTAGCGCGTCGAAAAAACACACTGTTCAATTCTCAACTCTGGTCGCTAAGCATTGCCTTGAAGATCCAGACCACGAAAAAAACCTGCCGCGATATTTTCACGTCCGCACTTCCCAGTAATGTAGCTTAAACAAAATAAATAACACACATAACTCACATCCTCCTTATCGGATGACACAAGGATGCAGCGTGCAGGCGGCCATCGCGACTATTTTCCACTTTTCCGGTACACGTCCCGCCACGGACCGATGCGCGAGAAAAATGGCCACTGCTTTAAGTTGATTGAATAAGTTGGATGGGAAGAACGAAAGAAGGACAATATTCTGAAGAAAAAAAAACCTTTAGTAATATAGCATAACATCACGCCTGTAAGCTCCGAAGGGTTATAGGTAGAGGGATACTTACCCACATTTCGCCAGTTATGTTTAAGTCCCGTGTAATAGGGGGCAAGCCTATTGCCATCAACTGGGCACAAATCTAGACTCAGGGCTGCTTCTGAGGAATGCCAGATGAAAAACCCAATACCTAACACTTTGTCCGATCTAAGAATCGAACTAACGCCATAGTTAGCTAGCCCGCGCGGAGACGCGTCTTCCAACACCTCGCCCGTGCGCCTAGCGTATATAACCACTTTAATACATAGAAGTTTTCTTTGTTCTATATAACTCGTAAGTACCAAAATCTACATAAGCAAACCAAGTTTGCATACAATCGTCATATCTTTGCATCCAGGTGACGCATTTTGACGCTGTTTTCAGCTAAGTTGTTCCTGTTTAGGCTACCTAAGACTATCTGACTAGTAATATTTGACGAAAACGCGAAAAAATATATATTACTATTACTTGTATACTCAGCAGTAGCGCTTGCGAAAGCTAGACCAATGAGGCATATTTTTTTAAATCAGTTTTACAATAGTTGTAATGTGCGTGTGGAAGAATCAGCTCGGTTCAATTCAGAAATCAAGAGCACATCGTTTCATTTAATCCACAAAGAGTTTCGTTATAAAATATCCCAAAATACCCATATTCAATAAGTTTTACAGAAAATTAAAAGAATATCTAATACAAAAATACTTTTACTCGGTCGCAGAATACCTAGAATAAAATATTAGTTAATACGATAGCTAGATAAATTTATAATTACAGACTATACTACAGTCATGTAATAATACACAAAAAACACGTATGTTTATTTTTATAATGTTCAAATTATTATTATGTTGCCGTGCCCTAACCGGGTTTCAACTTGGAACTTACTTTAATGTATTGTAAAACAACTGAACGAAACACATGAATGCAATAAAGAGATTTGATTTAATTTGATATCTCAATTTCCCATTCATACCGTACTGAAATTTTATACTGCTTCAGATAAAATACATTGGATAAGATCGTACCAGATCCACCTAGCATTATGCTAATTGCTTAAACCAAACCTAGACTCCTTTCAAAAGCCTAAGACTAAGTGCCTGTTCTCACGTTCGATAGAAAACCCCACCGTTTGTATTATAACCTTTCTCTTTCCTCTGTTCTGTGTTCACACCATTCCACTATCACTTCGATAACGATGGCTTTAGTACTGGCTGTTAAGATAAAAATGTCTTCACAGAAGTCAGTCACACAAAAGAAGATAAAAAGAAGAAATATTTAACTGATCCTCAAAAAAATTATTGACCTTCTAATGATGCACACTTTTTTAAATAATTGAACCTTTTTTTTTACTTTTGGGCTTTTTTTGACAGTTGGTCTCAGTAACTAAGCAGTGATAACCGGACCAAATGGGTTAGATTAAGTTTGACCTTTGACAAACCGCTAGATTGTAGTTGGTCCCGGTTACTTGGTCATTTAGTATTTTTTTAACCCTTTGAGGTTCATAAAAAGACACACAGCAACACATCATTATATTATATTAAAGGTATAATAATATTTTTATGGAAAGCAATGTTGGAGTTATTTGAATTTCGATTAAATACATACAATAAAAAAGTGTCTTCACAGAAGTCTGGTACATCTCTGTAAATCTGAGAAAATGGCAGTTCATTCAGTTTATCCCGCCCTGGGGAGCATGCCCGCCTTAATATAGGAGCTCTTAAAGTATATGTATGTAATGGTCTTATCGTCTGTTGGTCTATAGGCTGTCTAGCTGCGTATTTGTGAAGCTTTGAATAGTATTAGCTTAGGCTTTAAGTGTTGATTGTGAATTCCCTGCAGTGTATTTTGTTTATTCACCTGCCTATAACATGTACCTTCATTTAAAAAATAAATTAGTGGAATAATGTTATTTTATATGAAGGCCATCTTTCGCAATTAAAAATGTTAAAATCCTTTTTCAAATGATTTCCCAAAAAAATAAAAATCATTTGAGAAAACCGGTAATCAATGGCCATATTGACATCTCTCTACGGTAATAGGTCATTTGGTCTGCAATAAGACAGCAACGGTCTTTTAATGATACAAGATTTTTATTTTGACGTGGTTTAAAAAAAAACAAAAAAGCATCGGGAAGCTTTTTGTAATGTGATCGAATTACAGTCCTTCAGTTGTTCTATAAACAAAATTGATAACATCATCAGATGTCAATTTTGAATTAAGAATTTTAGTTTTTTTTTTTTTATTACACAGATGGAAAAGAATTTATTTGTATTACTCTGAACTTAACTTAATCGGAATACTGTTCGAAATTCAAAATCCACCTCGAAGGTTTTATCTCGTGTTGGACCTCATTTTGGAACAAAACGGTAATAGTCTAGTATTATTCCATGGTGTGCTCTAAACATTTGAAGGGCTATACCTATGCTGGGCCAACATAGTTATACTCCGAAAAATGCAAAGCCTCTGCCCATCCTGTCGTGGTCTTGTCTTTTACCAAAAACTGCCAAGGTATTAGGGAGATAACTCACGACACAGATAAATGAAACTCGAGTAGAAATACGTGACGTAAACCAACACGCATTGCAATGTTTTTATTTTGGAAGAAGTTAACATCGTTCGAAAATTAAACTATAAGACGACATTCTAAGCTTTCAAGTTAAAAATTTAACTACCTATTTCTTCTAGACAAGTCAGCAAATATTTTATGAAAATTGGACCAATCAATCTCCCTAGATTTTTCCTAACTAAGTTGGGGTTGGCTTCATACTAGTATTTTACATAGAGCGACTGCCTATCTGACCTCCACAACCCAGTTACTGGTGGTAAGACTGTTTGTCAGACTTTTGGGCTTGACTACCCCTAACGACTATCAAAGATCTACGAATGACACCCGGGACCAACAGCTTTACGTGCTCTCTTGGTTACGTGGTAGATGTCACATGTCTTCCAATTTTTGGTTCTAGGACATGCCGGTTTCTTCAGGATGTTTTCCTTCACCGATTGAGTAATAAAGTAATGCGCCTGGCTGGGTTCGAACGCACGACCTACAACTCGTAAGTCGCGGCCGTTACCACTGGGCCACCACTGGTTTATTTTAATAAAAGTTAATTCTGTTATGTACATCGATGTCCCTGCCACACGTTCATTTACCATATCCACCTACCTACATTACAAAAAGTAACAAAATAAACCACTCTAAGCTTGCCTATACGAAAAATATAGGCTGTACACAAAGAACCTATTATATTCAGTTGATTGAAAGTAAGCACAAACTAAAGAAAGCGGTCAATAGCGAATAGGCCTTCTATCGGAAATTATATTCAAGGGATACCTTGACTTTGATTTATTCGCCTTACCTTGCTTTATACCATTTCTTTATAAAACATTAATATTGTATGGACTATAATGTATTAAGTCGACTGTGCAGGTTTATACGCTTGTTTGATTCTGAGATAGAGAGACGCTACAAAATAGATACTACGAGCGATAAAGGCTACGCGGCTACGCGGTCTACGCTTTGACACTGCTACGCCAACGTCTACGCTTCTACGGTTCTATTGAAAATACACGTTTTGAATTACAGTGTATTGGTATTCTCTTTGCTTTTATAAAATCGTACAAGTCAAAGGAAAATCGAGTGTCTTGTTCGTTTTATTCTTTTTGGAATTAAATACTAGGAGTTTTATGTTTTCATTGGACTGGTCTTGTAAAGAGAGTGGCAGCAGTAGTATAATTTAAATTATCTATAAGACAATTCATATCAACAAGAAGGAGTCCTGAAGTGTGCCCGGTAATTCGCAATAGGTTCGCTCGCATAACTTGCATCCTTATACAGTCATCAATTAAATACAATATACATGTATGGTGAACAAGGACATCTCTGGGCCATCCACCGGGGAATACAACCTAATCTGTTGTTAATTATCATGTCAACAGTAATTCATCTACTACATACATACTACACAGTCTCAAAAAGATGTGTACATCGACAAGAGTGATAGTTTACAATTCGTGTTTCAAAATAAAATAGGTCGCAGGATCGTATCCGCAAAGTTATCCGTTTAGGCTGACTGTACCTATTTGTTGTTGTTACTTTGACTTATCAATCTCGCCAACTAAAGTAAGATATTTTTTTATAATTTTTTGAGTGGTAAATCATCAAATAACTTCTCCCGCTCTGGGTGGGGCAGGAGGGCGTGTCAGACTTTTACTGACTAAAACCCACCAGTGTTCCCTCAGTTGCCTGTGTGCCAGAGGCCGCGGTATCTCTTTCAACAACCCGCTCCCCTGGCAGGCATCGGCCCTTGCAGACCCCACTAGTTGGTGCTGACATCTCTTTGAGGCGCGCGTGGAACACAATGCGCCATCGAGTTGGCCTTGGTCCTTACCGGACAATGAGCTACCCATTACTCGCCGTCTGCAAGCCCGCGCCTATGGTGGCCGGGAATCAGCCTGGGATTCCCGACGCCCAAGGCGTCTCCTGCGGAGGTTACGGCCGTGAGGGCGCAAATACTGCCTCTCCCTCACGTGCGCCACCTCCCTCTTCGCGAGCTACACTGCTTCGTAGAAGGAGGTGACGGCTACCCATGCACTCTCGCTCCGTACTATGGCCTGCGCCAGGGCCGGATGCGGGAGATCATCGGCGCCGAACGCCTCGATAAGGACACAGCGATGCTCCGCCCAAGCCGAGCAGACCTCCACCGTATGCTCCACCGTGTGCTCAAGGCAATCTTCTCAGTAAAAACACCCGGGCGTTTCCTCCCGCCTTATGCGAAACAAGAACCTCCCGAAACAGCCGTGTACGGTGAGGACCTGCGTCAGGCGGAAGGTGAGGACGCCGTGCCGCCTCTCAAGCCACTCTACAAAGAGGGGACTTACCGCCGCAATCGTGGCGTGCCCAAAAGTAAGATAATTGGCACATTTTCTTTGTTGGGCTGATATTTTTTAGAGACCTACTTATGTCCAACTGTATTCGTGTTTTGGCTAACGTGATCAGAATTTCAGGAACTAAAACTTAATCTTTATCTCAGAACCATAAGCTGTTAAACCACAGTTCTGAAAAACCGCAAACTTTTTATAAAGAAAACCTGCTTCCATTAGGCCAGTCAGAATAAATATAAACCCTTCGCGATGAAAATCCGGTTTGGAAGTCTCAATCCACACAGCCGTTCAGTTTGCATATAAAGCAATTTTCAATTTGCAATTGGGTTCGCCCCGGTTTCCCGGCTACCCGGTTGCCCGGTTAGCGGCTGGTGCAAATGGTGCAATTGCTACGATTGGTTCACCACGGATGCTTCAGTAACCACGTGGGTACTTGGCGGAAAATTGACCTACGATCGCCTAGTCTGCGATTTGAAAATGTAAGTTTGAATGTATTATTGAAGTAGTTTGTGGAGTGGAGAAGGTAAGTGGGGGAAGTAGATTAGTTTGTGAGTTGATTTGAAGATTTTGTAACCTAGGTTTCGGATAAGTCGCTACTGAACTTATGTGTTCTGATGTTCGTTGCAATGAACGGTTGAAGGAGAAAGGAGGAGACGGAAGGAGTCAAAGATAATCATCACATTCGACAGATAGAAAAAAGTTGTTTCCAGTTGTTGTTCTTGGGACCAACCTTTAGCGACAGAGGTTGACAAAATTGAAAATAATTGTAAAGAAAATAGTTACCTTACCCATTTGGCGTCCCATTTCATACTACTAGGTTGTCATTTGAATATATATACGTTCAATTTAAATTAGCAGTCAATTTGCTTAAACATTAATTTGTCTGAATTTACAAAAGGGAAATATTCTCTTCACAGCCAAATATTCGTTCATAAATGCAAAAGTACAATCATTTTGTACTGTAATTTCTCAGCTAAATAAGGAAAAAGAAATACAACCACACGCAGGCTCTTCCCCACTCCAATATTTTTTAACTAAACCAGCATGAACTATTAGCCTATAAAAAGACTGACCTACTACACAAATCCTCTGCAAGTAGCAAAATGGAGCGCGTTGTATCGTATTACAACTTTCTGCAGAGCATTACAAGCTTGTTTCAGTATTTTAAAGTTTCTTGAAAAACATACATTGTAGGGAAAAGAACAAAAAGTTTGTGAAGATCATTGATCGTATACAACGTTCCGCAGTGATCATAATTGAGCTGCTTGTGGAAGCGATTAAGTAGTCCAAGAAAGTATTACCATTTAGACCTTAAGAGCCAAGACCATTCCATCGTCACAGTCTAAAATTATTTTTGCGTAAACATGGATAGAACATTCTTTCGTCGGTCTATATAATCAGCCTATAAGGTTTCTACTGTTAGGTCACAGGCCTCTGGGAGAAAGTGCGTGTTGGTAGATGTCACATGTCTTCGAAGTTGGTGTGTGGCGATGAAATAATTGACGGCACGGTTGGCGCAATCGTTAAGCGATTGACTGCTGCGCTGCGTGTCGCGGATTCGATTCCCGCACGGAAAAAATATTTGTATGACCTACAGGTACTTGTTCCGGATCTGGCTGTTTGTGTATGTGAGTTTAAATGTTTGTAAACGCACCCACAATACAGGAGAAATTCCTAGTGTGGGGCAACGTTAAAAAAAAATACAAAATGTAAACGGATTCCCACGGCCTTTACCAAGTAATCGGTCCTTATGAGAAGCTTTTCAACACCACGTGTTCCTACGTGGTCGCCACTCCAGAACCTTTCAGCCCAACGGCCATCTGTTCTGCGAGCAGCGTGCCCGGCTCACTGCCACTTAAGTTTGGCGATTTTTCGGGCTATGACGGTTACCTTGATTCTTTTACGGATGTCGTTCATTACTAATTCGATGACGTAAGGAAACTTCAAGCGTTTTGGTTAATGGCAAAACAAAACTAATATTGTATATTTCGCGATTTTTTGGTCTTATTTGGTTATGGGCGTTAATTGCATAATAAAACTGCAAATGGAAACAGAACAGATGTAGAAAACCGCATTTAAAAATGGGTTTTCTAAAAATGAATCTATTACTTATTATTAAATTTAAATAAAATCTATATCAACGTTAATAAGCGTAATTTATGAGCATGCAAAAAGATTACAAATCATACATTGTTATAGAAAACTAAATAGGCAATTCTCACATGCTAATGTAATGTAAAACAGATTAATAAAATAAAAACGTTTGGCGTCGGCGAACTCCCGTAGAACGAAGTTTCTTACGCTTTTTCTTCAGCTTCCAATTTAATGTCGTTTACTCTATATCTAAATAAATAATAGTTTAAAAAACTAAAAAACACGCTTTAAAAACCAAACTAAAAAAGGAGAAAATAATAGCGTGGGGTGCTTTTTGAGGTATTTTTATAATCAATTAATGTCAAGCACCCCACGCTTTTTAATTGAATTAAATTATTTTCTCCTTTTTTAGTTAGGTTTTTAAAGCGTGTTTTATAGTTTTTTTAACTATTATTTATTTCCTATTTTTAGTTCTGCTAACTACAAAAACGTGATTTTTTTTATATTTTTTTTCCATTTTTTTCATTTTTATCAATTTTTTTTTTTAATTATTGAATTGTCATCGGTCCTCGATAAGTTTACAAAGTTTCAATGAAATCTGACCGTTTTAAGTGGGTCAAAATCGCGCTCTAAGGAGTCAGTTACATACAAACAAACATACAAGTGAAGCTAATATAAAGCGTGAAAAAAATACTTAAACTTTATTGTTACTATCGGCTTGAGCACCCTCGAAAACCTTAAAAACGACACACAAGATGAAAAATCTGTAATTGTTTACAGCCACCATCTTGGATTTTCATTTTGACCTCACTGTCAACTTCAGCACCCACAAAAACCTTAAAAAAAACACAACTTTTTAAATTTTAACAGCCGCCATCTTGGATTTTCCCTCGGAAACCATGAAAAATATCTGTCTCTTTCTATTATGTATAATAAAAACTCGCATAATGCTTTTTCGTTCTCTTCTCGTTACATGATGTTTTCTACAAGTTAACTCCTACCATCATAATACGTGAAGACTTCTACGAGCTTACTCCTACCACAAGCTGTGTTAAAGAACTTCGTTCAAATAAACAAATACACTTATCCATTGGAAGTTTCGCTCACCGCGAGCATGAACGATCACCGATCACCCACGCCACGCAAAATAGCGAGCATGCGTGAGCTTGATTGCTTTTCAAACGGATACGAGCAATTTGTGTTCTATTTACAATCAATATTGACGATCGGATACATAGTCGCCGCATGGAATCGACAATGAACATGTTACGGGGACGTTTTTTTCATTCATTCATTCAATCATTCAGAATTTGGTTCATTCTTTTTTTTGTGTTCTTTATTTAAATTATTGCGCTACGCTACTTCATTTACTAGATTTTGCTCGCGTCTTCGCCCACGTAGATGCTGCAGATATGGGAAAATATCCCACGGGAACGTACTAACGGGTTTAAAATCATCCAATATGATTATCCAGGTTCAATTTCATATAATCTGTTCAGCCGGTTTTGCGCGATTAAGTAACAAACTTTCACATTTGAAATAAGAGCAAGATAAAACTCAGGAAGGTCTGGTGACGTTACAAATTCTACATTACTCTAAATCCATGTAGAAAGAAAGAGGCCAATAGAAAGAGGTCTGTGGTGGCACAGACAGCCCAAAAGTACATCATTATCTCATCATTTGCCTAACCTTTTCCGAACTATGTTGTGATCGGCTTCCTGTCTAACCAACCAGTCAAACATACAACTTCAAAGCACGTGTTTACCTAAATTAAAAAGTACGTAATCTGCACAGCTTAAAGCTATAGACAGTTATCGGTGTGTCAACCCTTCTTCTTTGAAGTCATTCCTTAATCCTTTTCTGAGGTGTTCATAAAACAGACAGACACAACTTAGGATTCACCACATTCGGATCCAGCCCGTCCTTTGCTGCTCTCTTTCAGCGACACCCTAAGCCGAGGTCCCCCTGTGCGTTAGCGTGTAGTCGCTTAGTTTTAAGATTTTGAGCCGTGCCTGGAGGCCTTAATTAATTGAGGCAGCCACAGGAAACTCCTGTTAGGCCGCCGACAACCATCTAGGTTGATCGGCGAGATTTCATTCCCAAAAAAAAAAATACGATTCACCAGTCGACGATAGTCAGAGTTGATTGATTGACGTAACAGGGTGGTGAAATATTCGTCGCTTCACAAATTTCGTGGTAAAAATAGCAAATATTTCCACTTTCAGTAAATATTTTGATTTGATGGATTTCTATCAGTTATATGTAGTATTAAATCACCGTGAAAGTAGCAATATTCTATAATATTGGCGTGAAAGTAAATACAGATATGGCGCCATCATAAGTAAATACACTTAAATAATATGGGTACGTTTTCCTCTACTGATATAACATCACATGGGATAAACATGAATTTCATTGGATGTAGCATGGTATGTTCAATGAAATCTCCAAACGGCTGGTTGACACTTACCATGACCCAAGGGCTGGCTTCTATACCTTGGCCAGAGGCTAAGCATTGCCATACAACATGGCAGTGCCGCCACTCTCTTGGGTACATTACCAGTCGACAGCGACGCCGATGAATTTTTCGACGCAATATTTTATTGGCATGTATTTAATTCAGCAACTAAATAAAATGAATATAGGTTTTAAAAAAAAATAGAGTGGGTACCATATATAATGGGTTGGCAGCTAATAAGGAGTATCGTAATAAGTAATAGGTAGCATATTAATATATCAGTAATAAGCTCCGTTTTAATTTAAACTAGCATCAAGTTTTTCTTTTGGGAACAGAATTAATATCTAAGCGGAAACTTAATGGCGAAAATAAAATAGAAAATGGGAATTCATAAATAATATATTATTATTGTATTATTAGGGCAGGTTTAGATTTTCTATATAATCTAGTCGTTTCTGGCACTCGCCGGCCGCTACCGCGGCACCACTCGCTTCGCTCGCTCGGCTCGTGCGTAGGAAGTCACAGTTTTAACCTAACCTAACCTAACCATTAAAAAAAAAAATAACCTACTCTAACTAGACTGGTGATATATTATCTTTGCCACCCTACTAACATTATTAGTCGCCAAGTCATTATTTATAGCTCCTCGCCTAATATTTTATTTGACTGGTATAGTTTATTTGCTACCTAAACGCAGCTGCTAGTTTTTAGTTTTTATAACACCTTTAATTTTGAACCTTACATAATATAATAGTCGCGAAAATATTTAATCGCTGGCAAGTTATTTTATTTGTTGCAAACATTTAGTCGACTTTTAAGTTATTAGTCACTCGGAAAATAATAAGCTTATTTTATTTAGCTAATAGTGTTAGTTAAGTTAAGATATTATACAGTGTGGCAGGGATATCAAGTCGCAACCTGTTACCATTTCATCACTTATCAAAAAAGTATCGGTTTTCTCAAAGAAAAGTGCAACATCTACGCTGTCAAAAAGTAAGGAACAGCATTTTTTTTTAAATAATCGACGCAATATTTAAATGTAGGGGTTTCTGAATCATGTACTGTATCTGTGCTTACAGTTTGCGCGTGTATACCACCCTGTATTATTTCTTTTATTCATCTAAATGAACGTTTATGTTGCTATTTATATATTAAGTATATAATTGACTACACAGCGCGACGGCGCGGCTTGACGGCACGGTTGGCGCAGTGGCCAAGCGATTGACTGCTGCGCTGCGTGTCGCGGGTTCGATTCCCGCACGGAACAAATATTTGTATGACCTACAAGTAGTTGTTCCGGTTCTGGCTGTTTGTGTATGTGAGTTTAAATGTTTGTAAACGCACCCACAATACAGGAGAAATTCCTAGTGTGGAGCAACGTTTTTTTAAGAAAAAAAAAATTAATTCTAGCTTGTATCACACAGTTAAACAAATCAAAATTAAATATTGGAACCAACGATCGTAAAGTTTAGAAGAACGTCGAATACAAAGCAAGAGATTTATTTACCAGCAAAACACTACAAATATTTCCTATTCAATTTACTGCAATGGCGCGCCAGAGCATTATTTTCCTTGTTTGATTTTTATTATGCTCTGCTCTATTATTATTTGTTAGGTTAGTTTTTATTGAATATTCCTGGTCCGCTATTCCTGGGTGTCTGTTTATCGTAAGGTTATGGTAATTATATAAAAATTCCCAGGCACTGGATTATATTCCCTTGTTGCTAGAAATGTTTTCTTTCTGAAAGCTAGTCTCGAACTAGCACACAACCAGCACCCAAATTGCGGAACACACAATCCGAAAGGTTTTGAAGAAAATTGCAAATTAATTGCGTCAAATGTTTGAAAAATTAATCTGGTCAACAACGGTTACCATCACATAAACACACACACATTATGTATACGCACACTCATTCAAATAATAGCGTTTTTGTAGTATAGTATTATTATTTTCTTATTTGATAGTTATGTTTTCTTTAATTTTGATTCTTTTTTTTACATATTTAACTTTAAAGTTAAAATAAATGTTTAACTGGTAAACCCTCCATATTGGTGCCGAAGAAACAGGCTTGCCTATAAAATCTCTGTATAATTTTTAGCAATAGAAAGCTTATTTATTTAATAAAACAACTACATCATTAAATAAAAGCCAAACAGATGCGGCAGACCATCAACATTGCACGTGGCAACTGCCATCGGACCCCTGAAACCCAATTACTAGGAATAAACGATATCTTACAGCTAGAAACGGACGGTGGCACCGACGCTATCATTTACATTAGTGGAAATTATCAGTTGGTGCCTCCATAAAGAAAATATCCCACGATCTACATCGCAAACAAATGGTAAATAGCGCATCAATTGCTTCCGCACTTGATTTAATTGCCTTCCTATTGAACACATAAAGAACCTATGCATTTATAACCAACCATTATTGGCGAACTGGCGAAATGTGATTGTACATTCCTACCTATCCCATCGGGGAATAAAGGCGTGAATTTTTTAATTACGTTATGCCATTCTTTTCGTAATAGAAATACATTTAAAATTCCAACTTTTGTTGCTTCTGTTCGAATTCCCATTAATTGGGTCAATTGGGAATAATTTCCTATCAATGGAACTTTGATTGGATTCGCTCGATGTGAGAATGTATGGTGCGTACTGTACATGGAGCTGTTCCAAGTGCTTGGAGCAAATTAAATTCCATTTAAAACGTTTTTATGTACCTACATTTTTGGTTAGTAGGTGGTTTAACGATTGGAAATCATTCAGTCCATGTATAAGCAGAAAGGTTTAGCCTCCAATATCTCACATATTTTGGATACATGATAGAAATGTAGGTATTTTTTATTTATACGATATCCATAATATATGGTTCTAGCTTACGGATCCTACCAAACTGTCAGCGATGGACAGGAGTATATTTCTCAGAGGAACTATAAATAAAAATACAACGAAAACACTGTCGACTTAAATGTATTTTGTAGGTTGTACTAGTTGCTAATACGAGGTAGTGAACATTTCGGTATTTTATATCAGTGTCCGTTTTATAGACGACTCGATTGATATCATAAGCAATTGTTTTTCTATGATACGCCTAGAGCTAGTCTAGTATTCTTTCTGTTCCGGGTCTGAGAATTCCATAAAATATTTGCAGTTCGAGCCCGTTTTTGAAATAAGAATCTAACAGAAATCGAAATAAACTTCTTTTTACAAAACTGACATCTTAGTCCGGTGCTAAGTTGTCATATTTGTATTAAGAACTTACCCAAATCGAAAAAAGTTTGAGCCACAAAAACTGGCTCGGATCATTAGGCTAGAAGTAATAACAAAAACGCATCGCTAAATATAATTCCGTTCCGTGTGGTGCCGGACGTAAAGAATAGCACCATCCCTTCTCTTCCCGTGGGTGTCGTAGGAAGCGACTAAGAGACTTACTAGAGAATGGGCAACAGCGTTCTCTATGCATTTTACCACCATACTGCGATCGCCAACCCGCCTGCCAAGCGTGGCGATTATGGCAAGCCCCCAAATTGGAGGAGGCCTATGTCCAGCAGTGGACGTCTTCCGGCTGAAATGATGATGATGATGATGATGAAATATTATTATGAAAACTTTCTTTACTTTTTTGAGCAGACACATTTTTTCGAACATATGAAGCAATGGTTTAGCCATCTGTTTCAAAACGAAACAAATTATGATGAATCGTGAGTTACGCAATTAGGGTGCTGGTTTCGTTTCCCAGTTCGGCAAAAGTGTTTTTGGGGCTTTCCATCATGATTTTGTCAGTAGCAGTCCGAAGTCTGAATGTGTGCCCAGTTGGCTAGCCCCTTTTTAGATGAGACTTAAAAACATAACTGACGAAATTTTGGGTGTACTATAAGTTCACCTCTGCCTAATTCTTCGGGGATTACAGGCGTGATGTTATGTTCTATTATGACTCTTAAAACAATTCACACCTTTCTATACACAAAACTTCTAAACTCCACCCAATTAACACTTTAACAACATGGTACCAATAATCCTTTCCCAGAGACCTTTACCGCCCGATTAGGTACCTATTCAAGCCTTAAACGGTAAACACGCACGTTGCACGTACCTACCGCCCGAGGGAACAAACACCTTATTGTCTATGTCAAGAGAAACGGTCCAATTTGTCTCTGTGCTCCTGTCAACCCTTTTTATCTATGAGTTATGTAGTGTGTAAAAAAGAAAACGGTTTTACTTTATGCTTTTATTCTATTCACGAATTTGGTTCGGATGATTCAATGAGTTGTAGGTTTGAATAATTTTGTGTTTATTGGGTTGTGGGTAAAGCAAATTCTGGGAAAATCTTGATCGAAATTCTGTGGTCAGATGGATGACCTTGTGAAAAATACAAAGTAAAGGGAAAATTCAAAAAATGTCATCATCATTGTTGCTCTTTTCCCATTTTTTTTTTGGGACGCAACATGTCTTTTTCTGCCATACTTTCTCTATTAGTCGTCACCTGGGTAGTGCCCCCTTTCTAACCATATAATCATTCACTCAGTCCATCTATCGGTTCTTTGGTCTCCCCCTACTCTTATAGCCATCGATATTCATACTTAAAACTTTCCTCACGACATTTTCCTCATTTTCCCGTATCACATGCCCATAAAATTCCAAAAATGTACATGGCTGAAAATAGTCCCCTATTTTGACAATTCATTGGTGGGAACCAATGAACTGTCAAAATAGGGGACTATTTTCAGCCATGTACATTTTGTTTGCCTGGCTAACAGAAATCTGTTAGCCAACTTTTTTATTAGGATTCCGTACCCAAAGTGCCAACGGCTATTACTAAGCCTCGGCTGTCTGTCAACAGGCTGTATCTCATGAACCGTATCAGATTAGTAATACGGTCGTTGAAATGTTCACAGAGTGTGACTTTCTATATTGCCGCTATAACAACAAATAATGAAAATAATATTAGTAAAAAATAAGGGATTCTCCAATTCTCCATAAGAAACGTGTTTTTTCGGCATTGTGGTACATCGATACTATGTAATTTCGGCAATTCGGACGTTCGATCTGATGTCTTCGGGGAATTAGCCATCGGGCATAATTATGACATTCGAAATCAAGCAGTGAACCTAGCGTAGATATTGCATGAAACGGATTTTTTAAATAACTGACGTAACATTTAAAAGCAGAAGGCCTTCAGAGCCTTCAGAATCATGTCCCTACTGAATAAAAATATATTTCCAGAGTTAAGCTTGTGTACAAACAATATTTACTTGTGTAATACCTTTTCTTTCTTAATAATCTGAGTACTTATTTCTTTCTCAGACTAGTACTACATAAAGTATCCTTTGCATCAACAGAGCTCGAAGTCATAAGTTTTTCCTAGAATTTATACTTAAAAGCGGTTCTTCATTCCATACAGCTTTACAAAAAGATACTAAAAGAAAAATGGCGTCTGGTTTGATGAACGTAGTGGAAAATTGTCTTCGCTGTAGCATTCGCTATATCATGTTTAAAATACTGGACTTATTTGTGAAATAACTAGGACGTTTCGTCTGGATTTTCTTGTCTAAAATAAAAATATCTAGAAGTTGCTTTTAGCCCGCGGCTTCGTCTGCGTGGAGGTCGGGTATTATCCCCTGGGAACGTACCTTCTACCAGGGTAATAGTTTCCAGGTAATAAACTACCTGTGTGATAAATTTCATACAAATCCATTCAGCCGATTTTGCGTGACTGAGCAAGAAACATCAAAACTTTCACATTTATAATATTAATAGGATTTTCTTTAAATAAATAAAGATCTGATATTGATATGCAACTCCTTTTATCAACGAAAGGAAAGATTACATATTTTTATGTCTTTACCAATGATTTTTTTAGGAATGAAAAGTAATTTTCTGTCTCGTGAAAACTCTGGTGAGCCAGCCAACTGTACAATGAAGTAGACACTTTAATCAATTCAAGTCTGCAGTTTTCTTTGGTGGCGGTGTGACGATCTGATAAGGTTTGCACTTACAGGGCCAACATGGCCAGTGAAAGCACAAGAAGAGATTTGGAAGGAAAAATGCGAGGTCTGTGCCCAACAGTGGGTCAACAACTATGGGGAAAATAGGCTAGCAAAAAAAGTTTTCTTTCGTAGCTAGCTTCAATTTTTTTTATTTTTTCTTTTATTGTATGTATACACAGCGTCAGTATGTTCAACTTCAGTCAAGTTTTTAAATGTTACAGTGCTACAACATTGCATTCGTTACGCATACCTAATCTAAAAAATATCAAAAAGATTTTATTATTTCGACTTAGATTCGAACCATCGCATCACCGAACGTCGTCATACTTATACCGGCAGTTTGACAAACTAGTCAGCGAGCCCATATTAATTGCGATGAAATTGTTATCTACTATCGTCCGAGTCACTTTATCCTATAAGTCTCTGTCTAATCGATAGACTATGTTATTTGAAGGTATCAATAAATTTTAGTTATAAAATTAATCCCTTTACCCTCAAGTAGTAGTTATAACTACAACGTTTGATGTCATACGTTCATTCAAAACGTCTTTATGCAGAAACGACATGACAGATCCCGTGACAGTAGTTTATGTCAATTTAATATATTTCTAGCGTTAAAAAGAATCACTTGTCTAGGGACCTATTTGTGTCAGTTGGCAAAATATGTATACTAAGTTATCTGTAATTAACAAATCAAATTGTAAAATATAAATCTTTGTAGTAAAATAATATCAAAGTTTTGTTAAATAAAAGCAATAATTATGAAATGATTATGAAAGTATTTATGTTTTCTTGATTTTTAAATTCTTTATAAATATGACTAAAACAAATTAGTAAGATACAATATATTAAAAAAAAATGCATGACAAAAAGCACATTTCGTGCCTAGGATTTGAACCTCCAACCTTATCCACGGCTAGCGGTCTTGAAACCTCCAGTCTAATTAAACGATGAACGACTTCTCGTTAATGTTAACCCTAATCACTAAAACAATACAGTAAATTATAAAATAAAATGATTTTGCAAAATACAAAAACTAACTTGGGCCTAGCACGGATTTGAACGCACTTGTCTTTTGGAGGGGTAACCACTTAATGGGGCTGTGTGTACCACGTATGAACAGACGCCAGCACATCAAGCTACCCCAAACTGTCAAATTTCTTTGATAGATTTTCAATTCTATCATTTAAACATAAGGTCCATGTTCAATTGGGAAAATTTGACAGTTTGGGGTAGCTTGATGTCTGTACACAAAAATATCGAAATATAACAATTAAACTATGGATGAATTTGAAGACTACTTTGAAAATCTGTCTTGTTACTCCCGAATTTTTTATCCCTGATTGTCAGAGAGAAAAAAAAAACAGCTTAACCTTCCAATAACTCTTTCGAAGTGATGAACGGACTAACAAAACTTTCCCTATATATTATTAAAACTTTGATATATCATGCTGCAGTCTATTTTTACGACGGAAAATCGCCTTTTACAGGAAAACCCGACTCATGAGGGGAAAGTAATATGATTTAAACGATTCAAACTTGTGAGAAATCTGAGAAAATCCGCTTTGGTGTTGAAGCGGAATTATTTTCGTTCCATTTAACACGTATACTATATCAATATGCTGGACCACGGAATAAACACAATTTGTTGTTGACGTCATTTCTCAAATAACACACAAATACAATGCTTTTAATTTTGACAATTCAACAATATTCATTGCGAATTTTCCAAACATATTGAGCAATAGATTAGGATTTTCCTACGAGATCTGAAAGATTGTGATTGTCAGTGTGTTTACGCAACTTGGGTGGTAAGGTAATTTGGAGAAGGTACGTGGATCACGAGGCATGGATGGACCATTTCATTTATATCCATATGAAATGGTCCATCCATGCCTCGTGATCCACGAAATTACATTGTTAGGTCCCATTAACCCGAAGCTGGATAGCTTCGGGTTAATGGAACCTACCAATGTAATTTTATAAATCTCATGTCATATTACGACCCGATACGATTGCCTTTTGTGAGGAATTCAACTAAGCATGGAAACCTGGACCCAACACGGATGTATCAAGATATGTAGCATTACTATCCCAAGCATATTCCAATATAGAATCGCTAGTACCTAATTCCTGACTAGCGATTCTATTGATAACCTTTTTTTTAATTATTTTTTTATTGCCGACTGGGCCTGCTCTTGACGATCACGTCTGATAGAAAGCGATGAATGTGGTCTATGATGGAACGAACGCACCCAGAAGATGGCTGTTAATTTTTGATACGAAGGCTTAAATGTGGAACACAGACGCTGGCAGAGAGTCCCACACTTTGGCTGTGCGCATAATAAATGTGGAAGAGAAGCGCTGAGTACTAATCAGGATATCAGCCAAGTCTAGATGGTACCCTGCAATACGTCTGGTAGTCCTGTAGTAGATTTCTACGAATCAATCAAAATCAAAAGTCACTAACATAGGATAAGTTAGTTTATTAACAAACGAGTCTGGCTACTTTAATAAATAAAATTGATTGATTTATTGAAACTAGGCTGAGAATCAGTACTTTCTAGATGTCAAAATTATGTATGACGTAAGAAAAGACAGCCTACCAAAACTCCCGCCCTTCACTCACTCCTCACTCAATTCGCCAATCACTCAGTGACAAATTCTGAATGGTTCCACTTCTGTATGAAAGTTTGTATGACGTTTGCTTTGGTGTGGGTCAATAAAAGTCTGATCCTTAGACAAACCTTGGTGTAGGAATTGTAGGCAATCCTTGGGGCACTATATTAGGTAAGCAGTCCACAAAATACACAAGCTTATGAAAGTCTCACTCACTTACATCGATTTTCATTCCCAGAATACCAATATTTACCTTCAATAATATCATAAGATTTATGTCAAATAGCAATGGTTCCGCTGGGAGTATATTATCGTTTCCGATTAAATATATCATGCGGAAAGCGAATGTAATTGAACAATAAAATGGCGTATATTGTGTTGGTTAACTATTCGATATGCGTTATCTTTTGTACAGACCTATGGTTGGCCATTAATGGATAGATCGAGTGATAGAGATAGGGATAGGATTCCCTATAGGTTTTAATTGGAAACCTCTTGCTGTTTGAAATACGATTTACGACGTTTGATGGAAGAAAACTTTAATGCAGGCATCTGTACAATTTTTTTATTGTTTGTTTTTTTACTATATTATGTCCCGCTTATCGCTGCTTTAAGAAAAAATATACAAATTCAAGCAGTCAGTTACTGAACAAAAACAGTGTTCTAGATAAATCAATAAACACTTCTTCCCTCTTTATGAGCTGTGAGAACCTGAGGAGTTCTTCGTTCCAGATCGAATAATACAACACGTTGTAGTGCGCTTTTGATAAATATTTCGTTTATTTCAAGCTTTCGTGTTTACAGCAACGCGCCTGCCATGCTTCACCGTCTTTCCGAAACAAAAAACCTATTCTAATTTATTTGAAGGCTTATTCTAAAAACACTCGAATGTTTGAAGCTGATTGGTTCCTTTACCGCTAGTCTCTACAACATTTAAGGTCGTCTTTGGCATATAACTTTCAAACATTAGGTACCTACCACACGAAATATTAAAAATAATTTCTAGAACAATTAAATAGCGTATATTGTGTTGGTTAACTATTCGTTGTCTTTTGTACCCATGGTTGGTCGTTAATGGAACTGATCGAGTGATAGGGATAAGTACTGTTTCCTATAGGTGTTAATTGGCAACCCCTTGCTGTTTGAAATGCTATTTACGAACGATTGATGAAACTGAAATTAACAAATTGAATATTTCATTCACTCATTTTTACACTAAATAAGGTTTTTAATCAGCCCATAATGTTCCCACTGCTGGGACTGGCCTGAGGGAGTGGAATGTCTTCGAATGTATGGTTCTCGGACATGCCGGTTTCCGCACGATGTTTTCGTTCACCGTTTTGGAAGCAGTGGTGACGAAATGATTGACACAGAGTAAAGCGCCTCGATATCTCTGGGTTCAAACCCGAGACCTATAACTTGAAATTCAGGGCCGTTACCCCTGGGCTACCACTACTCTCTAACGTAAAACCATCTCCAAAATGAATGAATTAAGATACATAGGCAAAAAACCTAAAACTGACTAAAAAATATATAATTAAGGGTACCTAGGTCAAACTTCCAAACACTTCGCCTCGAAGACGTCAAGCAGTAAAAAGGGTAAGAATTTCAAGGAGCCCCACGTTTCCTCCAGTCACCGTCTGTGATAAAATGTACCCTCGTCTTGTACCGAAAACAAATATTTGGCCAAGAATTTATTGGTGTTAATTAATTGCCACTGAAACGTTTCAGGAAGTCTATAGACTTCAGGTAGGTAGGTAGGTAAGTATACCTACCTAGGTATACCTACCTACCTGATAAACTGCAGTTAGGTACGTATAAGATAAAACGATATAATCCATCAATGGTAATAATAAATTGTTATAAATATATTAATTAAATCCAATGAATTTCGTACGAAACTTAATGCGTAGAAGAAATCCAAAAAAAAAAGAACTGTTCAAATATTTTAGGGTTTCTTTTCTTGAGGTTTCATTGGAAAAGCTAGTTTATATTTTGTTCTTTGATTTTGAATTTATTAGCAGAAACTCTACTAAACTCCAACCACGTATAGATTATAGCAATTCCCCATCTCACAACACACTGCTCAAACACTTTGCGTAGGTGCTTTCAAGCAATTACGTAAATGTTAGGTATTTATTATAACGTCTGTATTCCCTTTCATTTACCGATTTCTCTTCATTGTCGACCGACTATCATTATCTACACGAATCTATTTATGTAGGTCTGAGTACATTCAAACATCTGTAACAGATCATTAATTTCCTTTGAAGCCTGTTTCTAATTAGGTTGGACGTAGGTACTAGAAATGTAGCAACATAGACATTAATGCTATTTGGTAATTAATAACGTAGCTTTTGCGGTGAAAATCCAGGGTGGCAGGGACTTTGACGGTAAAACTGAAACCATGAATTGAGCACATAATTCTAGACTATATATTAATTAGGTCTTTACCTATGAAATTGAAGATTTATAAGAAAATTTTAAAATGTAAAAATCTTGTATATTTTTTTCATTTTAGCTAATCAAAGTACTGGCCCAAATTATCTTTTAATTTTTTCCATTTTGATGGCAGTTTGTTCCCTTTACTGTAGAAGTCTGCCGGACGGATGAAGTCAGCGAAAGGGTTTTGAATTTTTCCCACTTAAAACATTGTCTAAATAAAAAAAAACTATAGGTAAATCTGTTGGGGCAAGATCCGGTGAGTACGGTTAGTGACAGAGAGCTTCCAGCCGTAACTCTTGTAGCTTTGCGATGGTCTGTCGTGAAGTGTGAGCTCGCGCGTGTTCGTGGAGAAGCAATGGGGAAGAGCGATTGACCAGTCTTGGTTGTTGAATTGCGAGCTTCTCCATCATTGTTTGCAATTCTGTGCAATAGACATATGCCGTCACTGTTGTGCCATTCGGTAAGAAGCAGTGATGTACAAGTCCGGCTGGTCCACCAGACAGTCACTATCATCTTCCTATGAGTAATCTTTTTTTTAGCGCACTGATTAGGTCCTGTGCCCGTTTCCACCCCCTGAGACGAACGCTAACAGTTGTAGTACAGAATCCACTTTTTATCGCAGGTAACAATTCGGTTTCGAATTCCCTCGTTTCTATGCCGATTCAGTAGTGCTATGCATACTTCGACGCGTAAGTCTCGCTGTCGGTCGCTTTGTTTATGTCGCACTCACTTATCTAGCTTTTTTATCTTTCAGATTTGACGCAAGTGCTTCAATGTTGTTTTGACACGAACTCCAAGGCCCGCAGCAAGCTCTGCCGTAGATTGAGTTGGATCTGCTTCCACTATTGCCTTCAATTTGTCGTTGTCGACAATGGTTACCGGCCGACCGCGAGGCTCCTTCTTCAACTCAAAATTTCGAGATTTAAAACGATTGAACCAATAATGGACCGTGTTTATGCAAGCAGTGTTAGGCCCGTACACGTCATTAATGTTTCGTGTTGTTTGCGCATCGGTATATTTATTCGAAAATTGTACGAATTTTCATTTTTTTCATGACGCCAAAAATTACCACAATTTCACAAAAACAAAACACTATCTAAAAAGAAATGACTGAATTTTAAATTCAAATAACACGTCTTTCGAATAAAATTTATTTGAATTTCGAATTGCGCGCCAATCCAGAGATAATTAAATCTGAAAATGCTGGCTATAAAATCTCCAATATTATTACCTAAGTAACCTAACCTATTATTTAGCGTGGAATTCTTCGTCGGTTAAAAATTGATGTTCCGTACATGCATTTTGACAGCGTAAGTATGGACTTTTCTATGAAACAGCTGATGTTTTGGTAGTTCATAATTAGGTATGTACTGAATGCATGGTTGCGCGTCGATTTCCCTGCCATCCTGTAACCTTACCTTCCAGCTGATTAATCCAGAATGTTTCTTGGCCATGGATAATGCAGATTAAAAATCCTGCAATAACATAAATTACAAGATGAGTAAAGTATCGTTTTATTTATGTGTTTAACTATAAGTAATTGAACTGTCTCACTCGTAGGCAAAGGTTTCCCCCATTCATTCCATATCATAAACAAAACCTAGGTATACCTAAAAAGCTGAATTTTGACTTTGGCTTCCTGCACCCTACCTGCATAACACACTATAAATTAGAATCAGAGGCCTTAGTGTGAGTTTCACTTAATTAACTCGATCAGACGCATCGAGCGCGTTTGGTGCTCCGATTGGCCCTGGATTGGTGACGAACCAATCGGAGCGATAAACGCGCTCGATGCGTTTGATCGAGATAGTTAAATGAAACTCACACTAGGGCCACTGTATCATTTTGTCTGCTCAGCAACGTAAATAACGCAATTAATGTTTGGGTCTGTACTATAAGATACTTCCTTTCCCAATCACTGTTTCTAAATATCGTGATCCCGAATAACTCTAGCCCTTAACTATTTCGGGTACAGATATTCGGGCCAGATTCCGGCTTTGGTTTTCGGGAATTTCGTGCAGAATGACCCAAATTCTATTACTTATACAGGGTGGTACTTATTAGGATATCACATTAATCGAAACCACGTATTCTACATTACATATTTTGAACACACATAATTAAAATAATTAATAAATTGACATTCTAGCCGTGTGACCTTCGTTTTCGTTTTAGTATTTAATTAACAACATTAAACTTAATTTTGTGATTAGCATAATAGCATAGCATAATAAGCCTATAACGTTCCCACTGCTGGGACACAGGCCTCTTCTCTTCAAGAGGGTTTGGGCTGTAATCTGTGTCTTCGTTTTTTTTTTTATTACAAGATATGCCGATTTCCTCACGTTGTTTTCCTTAACCGTTTTGAGAGCAGTTGTGATGAAATTATTAACACAAATTAAATTAAATTAAAATTAATTTATTTCAGGTACCACATAACCCATAATTGAAAGCATCTTTAAATTACATTATTCAATAATATATACAAAAACACACAAAAATTAAATACAATATAATTACAACAAATTAAAGCGCCTGTCTGGGGTTTGAACCCACGACCTACAAGTCGGGATAGTTGCCACTGTGCTCTCCATTTTGTGGTTATTTGGTAGGTATGGGTACGGTATTGACCGTAAAGTTTGTCTTGAATTGTTGATACCATCGCCCCGCGCGTCTAGTGCTTTTTATCAAGGTTAGTTTATTTCATGTCAATTTATATGCTATTTATTTTGATACAAGAATTCAGTTTTCTTTTTTTAGTAAAATTGTTAATTTAATTATTTTAACAGACTTGTAATAACCGCTGTACTATTTAGGGCTGATTTTCCAATAATCAGATAATTCTCTGAAGAATAAATCAGACAGTTTGGCATATTTTCTGTACAAATGCTGTCAAACCAACATATTTATTCCTCAGTTAAGTATAAGTTATCTGACTATTGAAAAATCAGCCCTGCTACCTAATCGCCACCCTGTATAGGAAATTAATTATTTTATCATAATATATTGATTTAGCTGTTTAATTAGTCAACAATTCAATTTAAATAATGAATGCATGCCCAGTGTAACTTTTCTGCTGCTATTTGAATAATTATCATTTGTTAACAATGACAGTTAAATAGGTATTAACCAGTTCTGCATAATCAAACGAAATCACTCCTGCACTAATGAATAAAATGTAGATTTACATATTACAGAACCATATTGGCTACCTCGTTGCATTGATCTTCTTCTTCAATCGCTTCCTCATTACTGATGATTGTGGTCACTTAAAGGGATCCCTTTTTTTGGATGAGAAATCATCAAATAACTTCTCCCGCTCTGGGTGGAGCAGGAGGGCATGTCAAACTTTTACTGACTAAAACCCACCCGTGTTCCCTCAGTTGCCTGTGTGCCAGGGGCTGCGGTATCTCTTTCGAACAACCCGCACCCCTGGCAGAAGGGATCCCTTTAGGCGGACAATCTGCCTCCATCAATTCCGCGATCACAACCTGCTTAAATTTTCTTGAAGATGTAGCTTCTTTTACTTGGTCAGACCATCGTATTGGCGACCGGCCTCGTGCTTTCTTTCCTTCGGTTTTGCTAACAATGACCAGCTTGTTAAGACTGCTATCTCCCCTTCGCATTATGTGACCGAAATAGGTCAACGCTGTATGCAAACTGTAGACAATTGGGTGTTAAAACCATTGACCTACTAATCGTAAACAAATGCGACTGCTGATCGTGGGGTCCTAGGTTCGAAACTCGGATTTTTCAAATTGTTAGCGGGTTCTCCAAAAAGGGAATTCTCATTAGCAATGGCCAGAGGTTCATCACCTCTTACATAGATGGGATTTGGGCCTTATAACATAACGGGCGATATGTGTGTGTACTACTCCCTTCTGCGTACCTTTACGATAAATACAAGCGCGTTGTTACATAAGTAAGTATATAATATTATTCATTCATGACATTTCATTAGACAAAGCATGGAGCTCAATACAAGTACGTTCTAAATGTAAAAGTATAGGTCAATTTGAACGAGCTCTCCCACGTGATCCACCCACTAATTAACTCTATATATGTACAATAACCTATTTGTCTATTTACCTCACATTCAGCCACTGCTGAATACCTAGAAGCTTTATCACAACGTTTTCAAACGATATTCCGAGAAATAAGCATTGAAAGTAGAAAATGCGTCCACTGGTGTAGCTAGGGATTTTGTCTAGGGGAGCCCTAACAACAGTCATTTAATGAGAGATCATAAATGACTTCTAGTAAAAGTAGGTTGGCAAGACTTAAAAAAAACTTTTTCCAAAAAAAAACAACCGACTTCCAAAAAAACACTACAAAGTGAAAAATAACTTTAATTTCGGAAGTCGGTGTCTTTGGTGCTGTATTTGAATTTTTTGTCACCGCCTTCCGAAATTAAAGTTATTTTTCACTTTGTAGTGTTTTTTTGGAAGTCGGTTGTTTTTTTTTGGAAAAAGTTTTTATTTTTCACTTTTTAGTGGTTCACATGTGCTTACCCCTTCACAGCATACCGGCGTGATGTTATGTTATGAACTGGTGTAAGCAAAAGACAGAGATGAGATTTCAGCAATCCCAGTCCATTTACTATCATTTATTGAGGGGGTTCCGTTGCCTATCTCCAAATTTCTTCATCAAATCTTCACCAAATTGAAATGAAATCACTACGAGAAAGTACTCTTCCAAAAAATACCTAAATCGCTTTGGGTGCCTATATAATTTGAAGAGTTCTCTCTATTTCTCCAGGATCCCATCATCAGATCCTGACTTGATGATCATGGGACCACCTGGGAAGTATACCCTGTCAAACAAAAAAAAACAACATCCAAATCGGTCCAGCCATCTTCGAGTAATCGGGGAACATACATAAAAAAATATAAAAAAAAAAGGTTCCGACGAATTGATAACCTCCTCCTTTTTGAAGTCGGTTAAATAACGTTTTCACTGTTAAAAGTTATTAGATCTAATAAAAAGCATGCAAAACCTAACCCTACAAACCCTACATCTTGGTCACAGGCTATGAGCTTGGGGTCTAAAAAGGCCACTTTGGCAAAATCATAAAAAATCATATTATGAATTTATTGACAATTGTGACCATTATACGTTTTTAGGATTCCGTACCTCAAAAGGTAAAAAGGAACCCTTATAAGATCACTCTCTTGTCTGTCTGTTCGTCTGTCTGTCCGTGTGTCACCACCGATTTTCTCAGGAACGGGTGGACCTAGCAAGTTGAAATTTATACCAGATACTGAGGTCTATAGTGTATAAAAATCAAGGTCCTGAGTCAACACGATAAAAAGATATGGGCAAATTTAGATTTTCGCGAAAACTTGTAAGTATCTACCAAAAACCTTAATTTTCAACTTTTTTTATTTTTAGGAATTTTCCCTTTACTTGTGCTATAAAACCTTGCTTTTAACCGGAATTGACAATTCTAGGTCAACCGAAAGTACCCTATAGGTTTCGGGTCGAAATCCTATATGGTAGTTCCCGTTGACCTAGAATCACAAAATTTGATAAAAAGCAAGGTCTTACAGTACAGATAATGTAAAATTCCAAAAAATAAAAAAAATGAAAATTAAGGTAAATTTTGGTACTTACAAACTTTCGCGAAAATGTATATTGCCCATATCTTTTTTATTATGGCGGTAAAATGGTACGGAGCCCTCGGCGCACGAGTTCAACCCGCACTTGACCGGTTTTTTTTAATGATCTTTTATGATTCTGCCAAAGTGGTCTTTTTAGACCCCCATATGGTAAGAAATTAAATCTTTAATCTCAATCGTCTTTAACGTTATGAGTTCAATGGAACAGCCAAGCCATCCTTTGCCCCCCCCCCCCCCCCATAGCTACGCCAATGACTGCGTCTAAAATAAAAATGTCTAAATAGTTTTAAATCAAAAGATTTTTATTCGTTCTCCATATTAATTCACATACTAATTGATATTGGCGGAAGGTACTATCATCAACTCCAACTGGCCTAGTGTAAACTCTGAGATCCGACTCCCTCATTGAATAAACGGAATCTGTTTTTTTTCTGATTAATTCTGAGATTCTCGATGTACCTAAGACAGGACACTTTATGACCTTATTCCATCAGTAATCAGTCAAATGCATTTGTCATGAGAAAGATCTCCTATTCTCCGTTAATGAAAGCTCACAAAACCACAAGCTCTACAAATAACCAGACATTCAAAGAAGAAAACAACAAAGCTTTCCAAAATTCCTGAAAATACATCTAAGTTTTCAGCACAAAATCCTCAAAAGCAAGGCTGCATTACGAAGCGGCTAATAAACAAATGTGATATAAATCCTCATGCAACGGGATTCGGAGCTAATCCCGCACTCCGGGACTAATCAGGACATCGCTGGGAGATTATTAAATCCCACATAGACAGTTATATTTCATTGCATTGGTTTTTTAGTCGTGTTTCGTTTTGTAAATTAGAGAAGGAATTGGTGTATTGCGGCCCGCTCTTTCTCACAGTAAGAAGGGCTGTGTCCCAACTGTGGGAACACTATAAGTTGACTGACTTCAAAGCAGAAATGAACAGTC
Source organism: Antitype chi (assembly GCA_947359405.1). Taxonomy (NCBI): domain Eukaryota; kingdom Metazoa; phylum Arthropoda; class Insecta; order Lepidoptera; family Noctuidae; genus Antitype; species Antitype chi. The sequence goes on from OX375812.1 coordinate 17,901,374, forward strand.
GACAATTAACACATCTGATTATTAATAATAATCGATCAAAATAACAACCGACTTCCGGAAAAACACTACAAAGTGAAAAATTACTTTAATTTCGGAAGGCGGTGACTTTGGATAATGTATTTTAATTTTTTGTCACCGCCTTCCGAAATTAAAGTTATTTTTCACTTTGTAGTGTTTTTCCGGAAGTCGTTTGCTTTTTTTTTGGAGAAAGTTTTTAAGTCGGAAATTTTACCATTACCATACTAAAACCTGCTACTGGGATAAAATGTGTGTTAATCCATGTTATAAACTATATATGTGCCAAATTTCATCCAAATCAGTTTGGCCGTTTTTGCGTAACTAACAAACATCCAAACCTAAAAACTTACCCATTTATAATGTTAGTACGATAGTCCTCTTCACATTTCTCTATGGTACCTTTACTTTCCATGAGCAGCTTTACCAATGAGAACTTTAAAAATATCTCTCGATTACTAAAAATTTGTTATAAATAGTAGATTGTTATTCTTCTGTATCGGCCATCGATCACTAAATAGTTCTATATTAGTGATCGATGGCGGCAACAGATTTTCAGTTAAGTACAGTTCTCATTTGTAAAGTTGCTCATGGAAAGTAAAGGTACCATAGAGAAATGTGAAGAGGACTATCGTACTAACATTATAAATGGGTAAGTTTTTAGGTTTGGATGTTTGTTAGTTACGCAAAAACGGCCAAACTGATTTGGATGAAATTTGGCACGTATTCTGAATTTGTGTCCGGTTGGTGGTAGTAGCATAATCAACCCATAATGTTCCCACTGCTGGGACACTGGCCTCGTCTCTGTGAGAGGGAGTGGGCTACAATCTAGCACGCGAACCCAGTGCGGATTGTAACAACGTTTTTCTTCAATGTTTTGAGAGCAGTGGTGAAGAAATTATTTACTCGAAATAAAGCGCCTCTTTGGGTTCGAACTCACGACCTAAGTACAACCCGTTAGTCAAAGCCGGTACGGCACGGCTACACATTAAGCTATATATTTCCAGTATAAGCTGATCTCGCATTGTATAAGATTTCCGTACAGTGCGAGATCAGCGTAAACTGGAAATTTATAGCTTGATGTGTAGCCGTGTGTACCACTAGGGCACCACTGCTCTCATGATGATGGCAACTGGGGGCCTTCTCTCTAACTCTGTCAATGAAGATACGGGCCCGCCCCAAAGTAGTTCGAAACTTCTTAGTGAATCCTACAGCAAAAACATATCGGGAGTAGGGACAGCTGTCAAATCGTGTTGTCATTCATTCTTAGTTCGGGCTCCAAACGAATCTTCTGTCCGTAAGTGACATTACTTCGACCGAAACGACGGACTTCGTGCTTATGGAGTAGGCCCCCAGGCTCGCCCCCTATTACATGAGATTAAAAAAAAACATCGAATTGTGGGTGTACTAAATAGTACGCATCTGACCAACCCTCTGGGTAATATAGGCGTGTTGTTATTTATTTACACACATACATACATACATAAACTTTCGAGATATAACATTACGGAAAAAAAACTTGCATCCTTATTATACATGCAATTAATCCCATGTTCTTAATTGCGCCTGGTTTTATTTATATCTCACACAAAAAACCTAGTTTTAAACTCGTCTTACAAGTGCTACAGACATTGCCAGGTGTTGCAAGCATGAGCAGAAATATTTTTTTTTAATGCATTCGAATTACAAAATATACATACAAGCTGTGTAAGTAGTTGTGGTAAGTTCTGCTAAAGTTGTGTTGCGAAACCAAGAAGTTGAGAAGTTTCCACAATATGGAGCAACCTGATCGAGTTTGATGTGTACCTATCAATTCATTTTCTTTTCTTTGTGAGGTTTCTTTGTGGGCAGGGTCATCCAAGCACAACCTGTTACCTTCATTCAGTGCATGATTCTGGAGGAGTAAAAATTGCAACGTAGGCGCGTATTTTTTTTTACTTTGAAACAATAAAAAAGGAAGACCTGGGCGAGGCTAAAAAGACTTTGTCTCAGCATAGTGCTTTGATATTTGAAAAAAAAATCTACAGTGCTGGTCCTATACAGGTTGAAATTGAAAACATGCGACAAACCGTAATGGGAGATTGTACTCATCATTATGAACAACTTTTACTAAGGGACCAAAGACGCAATCGCAAAAAAAAAAACAGCTGTTCCCTACATTTTGACGAGTTATGCGAACATAAATGTAGGGAACAGATGTTTTTTTTTTCGCGATTGCATCATTGGTCCCTTAGTAAAAGTTGTTCATAATGATGAGTACAATCTCCCATTTCGGTTTGTCGCATGTTTTCAATTTCAACCTGTATATATATAGGGCCCGCTGTGATGCCATCTACATACCTACGGGCATAAAATAAATCCCACTAGAGGATTATAAAAATTAATAAAAGTATGGTAAGTAAGTACATTCCCAAGAACCACGTTTTATTTACAAAAAACCACTCAACAGTACAAAAATATCATCGAAACTTGTTCAGAACTAAGTTAGTAAAGCTGTCAAGCTGCTGAGCCTACAGATAGCTAAGTAAGACCAGCACTTGATTGATGAAGCTGTCCCTCTATAAATCGATACGATATGTTACTTTGACAGTTTGGCATTGCATAGAGATGATGATACCACACTTTGGGCGAAATTCTCCATTGAAACTGAATGCGTTCAGCACAACTAAACCGCGTTCAGGAGCTGTCAGTGTTAAAATTGTTGTGTAATAATGACACTGACACTGATCGCGGTTTAGACGTACCAGTAGGCTTTTTATCAGTGTAAATATCAACTAATAAATTATGTGAACGAGCATGGGGGATAAACCTAAAATTAGTAGGATCATAAAACTCATCTTACGCATTCGTGTCACGATTTAAAATACACAGTTTAGACGAGATTTATTATTTGAGTCTCTTGTTTTAAATTTAGACTAAGCTAAGGTACTTTTTTATAAACAAAATAAAATAACAATAAATCTTTCTTACTGAGTCTTTAAATGTCACAGGAGTTATGTGTCGGTAAACACTGTATAATGTAAGTTCGTAACAAAAGTATAAAATAAATAAAATAATACTAATGCGGCGCTGAGCAGTGCGAAGAAGATAGCTATTTTTGCGTTCAGTCATGGTCAACGACAGAACCGGTCAACTCTCCAGGACGGGAGAACTCGTAGATCTGGATTTTGTCAGTGAGTTTGTATACCTCGGATCGCTACTTACTGACCAGGGAGAAAGGGAAGGAGAGATCAGGAGAAGGACTCAAATGGCCATAGCTGCGATGAGTAACTGGCACGTATTTGGCAGGACAGTAAGGTCTCCAATGTCACCAAAATGAGACTAGTCCGGACACTGGTTTTCCCGATATTCCTTTACGGCTCAGAGTCGTAGAAGATCCGGGCAATGGAACGGAAAAAGATAGAAGCGTTTAAGATGTGGTGTTGGAAAAGAATGCTCCGCATATCATGGACCGCCAATAGAACGAACAAATTCTATCCTGGAGCAACTACACATAAGAGTTAGACTACCCACGATCTGTTACCAAAGGACTCTCGGTTACTTTGGTCACATTGCCCGTCAGAAACCAGGTAACCTTGAAAAGTTGGTAGTGATGGACAAGACAACTGCTGGTCTGACCAAGTAACCGCCCTCACTGGACTCTCTGTTACGACCATCATGAGAAAAGCCGAGAACCGAACGAAGTGAAAGAACATCATTCATAAAGCCACGAAGGTCTTTCAAGGGCACGACCTTTAGTAATAAAGAACGCGACCAAGAAGAAGAGAGAACATCGACTAAGCAAAAAAACATTCAAAATAAATTATGAATGTTTTTTTGCTGCTTAAGGTGAACCTAGTCCACATTTTTTGCATACTAACTTCGGGAGTGTTTTACTCCACTGTCTGACATGGCACAACCAAAGTAAAATATGATATCGTCTTGTCTCATTATTAATATTGTCTGTACGGAAACAGAATACTAAAATAAAAACTTATTAAAAAGTTAGGAGCCAACAAATATTAGTTTTTCTTGCTAATTTTACTTAACTTTGGGCGTGTTTAAGTAATAAAAGAAGTGTAAAATCTCCAAAACCAAGACGGTACCGACAAAGTTCAATTATCGAAAAGTTCAATAAACTTTATTAGTCATTGATTTATGCATTGGCTTTTTCATAAAACCCGATCTTCCAACAGGACTTTTCTTAATTTGTTCGCGAATTTTTTACTATAAATGATCCTGCATCTCACTCAATAACGTTGTGCGTGTAGACTAGCGTCTAACTGCTCATCACTGATACTATCTCTGTCGGACACGAAGCCTGGTGAGACAGCATGATTTTTAGCCAGGCCCACCAGTGAGTTCGAGCCCGCAACTAGGTTCCCCTTAAATATTCGATTCATGTAAAGATGGGATAACACTATACTGTCTCGGCAATTCGGGGTTACAAGAGGTCAATGCAATTTACCAAAAATATGCGTAAAGTGGTCGGCCTTGTTGACCACTAGTTGTATTTATAGACGGTTCCGGGTTCGGGCGAGTTAATTTTTGACTCGTCTCAATTTATATAAGTTATTTCCGGAGAGTAAGAAAAAGATTATAAATCTGGGAATATTATTACTATTAATAATATAACAAAGCTAAAGAGCTTATTTTTTTTTTTGTTTAATCGCGCTAATCTATTGAACTAACAGTCTGATTTGAAAATTTAAGTGGCCTGTGGCCAAGTAATATTAGCCGCACGGATCGATCGATGAGGTTAAGCTGCGCTTGCCGCCGTTGGTCCGTAGATGGGTGAACATCTTTACATACCAAGACCCCTCCGTGCCTTGGAAAATACGTTAAGCAGTTGGTCCCGGCTGTTATTTGTGGATCTTTGACAGTCATTACGGGTCGTCAGAAGCCCGAAAGTCCGACAACCAGTCTAACCACGGGGTATCGTATTACCCAGTAACTGGGTTGTGGAGGTCAGATAGGCAGTCACTCCATGTAAAATGCTGGTACTCAGCTGCAACCGGTTAGACTGGAAGCCGACCCCGACATAGTTGGGAAAAGGCTAGGCAGATGAGGGAGATGATGAGTCTGATTTAAAAAATATTTTTGTATTTGATAGCCTAGTTTTTAAGGAACTTTATAGGGTATTTAACATTACGCTACAACCTTAAGGAGCCGAACAAAAAGGTGGAAAATCAGAAATAATGCTAAGCGAAAACAAGTACCAAACAGCGCGAGCGAGCGAAGCTATGCACTGCGGTGGGTCCAGGGACATATTTTATACCAGCATTTGTTCGCGGCTCCGCCCGCGTCGATGTCGGTAATCGCGTAAAAAGTATCCTATGTCGTTCTCCATATCCCAGGCTATATCTCTGGCAAATTTCATGACGATTGGTTCAGCGCTTTAGGTCTAAAAGCATAACAGACAGACAGGTAGACAGAGTTAATTTCGCATTTATATTAGTAGGGATTGAAACCTGAAATTTTACGCGGAATTAGTCCCGCACCCTAATTGCGTAACTCACGATTCATCATAATCGGTTTCGTTTTGAAACAGATGGCTAAACCATTGCTTCATATGTTCGAAAAATGTGTCAGCTCAGCAACGTAAATAACGCAATGAATATTGTTGAACTGTCAAAATGAAACCGATTATGATTAATCGCGTGTTACGCAATTAGGGTGCTGGGCAGAAGCTAATAAATAAATAATATAGGTATTATTTAATGAAGATCCGGTTACCCTTCAATAATTCGTCGCATTTAATAATCATGTTTTGCCATTTTCGTTCAAGAAATAAACAATACGTTATCATATATGTTTACGTATGTAGCTCTACTAATTCCAATTAAAATGTGAGTAATTACTCAACGCGTCATCATTATGTGGAAATTAAAATGATAACAAATGAGAATTAATTTATTGACCTCGTATATTCAAACAAAGTTAATTATTATTCATAATCAATGTCAAATAACAAGAACTAATACTTGTATCTAGTTATTTCCCTCTTTTTATTAAGAGATGTTAAACTTATATAATTCGGGATAAAAACGCAACCAGCATGCCAAGGAACAAAACCATAAATATTAAAAAAACAAACATGAGTTTTCTATTTTTATTCTTGTCAGTGGTACCCAACAGCTCTATACAAGTCCATCACAAACACTTTGTTTAAAGTGGGCAAGTAATGAAAACAACAAAGTACGACAAAGATCTACGTCGAACTGTAGCTGGCTGTCGAACACTGTCTTATCTTCTGTAACTGTTTCAGCCTGTTTGCTCGAAAACAGCGGTACTCAAAGTTTTGTTTGGCCGCATCTATAGGCCTGTGTTTGAGACGTAATGCGGCCCGCAGGCGTTTTGAAAACTGATCATGTGTTACCAGAGGATCGATAAGTACTGTTGAACCGATATGAATGTAATTTTGACTAGTTAGTTTTAGTTAGAAATATAAATATTTATTTTCCAGATCCAACCAAACACATAGATGTTATACGTGGGATACTCAGAAAGTTTTGCGAAAATAAATAAAATGTTCTATATGCAGGTAATTTTTTTTTTTATTAAACCTTTCCAAAGTACTGTCCACTAACTAGCCTCTATACAAAGTTTTATGCATTTGAACCAGTTTTAGAAACACTTCCAGTCCGCTGCAGACACCTCGTTTACAGCCTGCTCGAAAGCTGACAGCGAATCTTCCGGCGACGAAAATTGTATCCCTTTGAGCTGATTTTTTATTTTCTGGAATAAAAAGATGTCACACGGCGCTAGGACAGGGCTGTAAGGGTGAACCAGAAGTTTGACCGGTGTGCTGTCCAGGAAGTCCCTCGTTTTAAGCGCGGTGTGCGAAGGCGCGTTGTTGTGGTGGAGCAGTAGCCCGCGGAGCCCTGTTTTTAGTCGCTTGTTGCTCACAACAGAGAAAACTTCTGCCAAGCATTTGGTATATACCATTCAGCGTTGATGTTTCTTTGGTTCCGTAAAGGGATTGACACCAAGTAGCCAGTCAAATTGAAAAAGCTCGCGATCAAAATCTTCCCCCCGCTTCTAGATCACTTCACTTTGGTAGACGTTTTTTTTTTTTGGGTGGGAAATCAAATAACTTCTCCCGCTCTGGGTGGAGCGGGAGGGCGTGTCAGACGTTTACTAACTAAAACCCACCCGTGTTCCCACAGTTGCCTGCGCACCCCTGGCAGGCATCGGCCCTTGCGGACCCCACCAGTTGGTGCTGACATCTCATTGAGGCGCGCGTGGAACACAACGCGCCGTCGACCCGGGCTTGGTCCTTACCGGACAGCGAGCTACCCATTACTCGCCGTCCGCAAGCCCGCGCCTACGGTGGCCGGGAATCAGCCTGGGATTCCCAACGCCCAGGGCGTCTCCCGCGGCGACTTCGGCCGTGAGGGCGCATATACTGCCTCTCCCTCACGAGCGCCGCCACCCTCTTCGTGAGCATTACTGCTTCGCAGAAGGAGGTGATGGCTAACCATACGCTCTCGCCCCGTACCATGGCCTGCACCAGGGCCAGACGCGAGAGATCGCCGGCGCCGATCGCCTCCACTAGGACACGGCGGTGCTCCGCCCAAGCCGGGCAGACCGCCACCGATGCTCCACCGTGTCTTCAGGGCGATCTTCGCAATGGAAACAACCGGGCGTTTCCTCCCGCCTTATGCGAAACAGGAACCTCCCGAAACAACCGTGTCCGGTGAGGACCTGCGTCAGGCGGAAGGTGAGGACGCCATGCCGCCTCTCAAGCCACTCCTCAAAGAGGGGACTTACCGCCGCTATCGTGGCGTGCCCAAAGTTCTGTTGTAATAGGTAGGACTTCATGAGCATATCGCCTATCCATTGAGTTGAACTGCATTAATGCGTGCACTGACTGGACAGGTCCACTCAATCTATGTGGTTCTTTCCTCAAATTACCGTTTCAGACACCAATCTAAATGGTCTTCACATGATCTTACCAAGATTATATCTGGACTTTAAAAAAGACTCTGACCTCTGAGTTTGTTTCGGCCTTTATTCTCAGAGTAGTCAGATAGACTCATCTAGTTTTTATAATATGATTGACGTGTAAAAGTGTTTGCACAAACATGCTTACAGAAATAAAATGATTCGAAAACTTTGTCTGCTCAGCAACGTCAAAAAAAGCAATACATGTTGTTGAACTGTCAAATTGAAAGCCATTGCTACTGTTAGTATCTTACGCAATTTTTTTTTTATGTAACTTTGCCCCACACTAGGAATTTCTCCTGTATTTTGGGTGCGTTTACAAACATTTAAACTCACACATACACAAACAGTCAGACCCGAAACAACTACTTGTAGGTCATACAAATATTTGTTCCGTGCGGGAATCGAACCCGCGACACGCAGCGCAGCAGTCAATCGCTTGGCCACTGCGCCAACCGTGCCGTATTACCAGTCTTAAAGCAAAGTTATGTAATATCACAAACAGGTATTAAATAAGATCCAATCTATTATTAGATTTATCAACCGTCTCGTCTATAAATAAACTACAATCCTATTTACCTTTAGACATATTTAGAAAGGGCATGCCTATCGGTCTAACTATATTTGCTTCTATTATGAAACAGCGCCCACGTCTCTGCAAACTGTCCCTGAGACTATTTATATTACCTATGTTAACATACATAGACAAGCAGCCTATAACGTCCCCACTGCTGGGAAACAGGCATCCTCTCTGTAAGAGAGAGTGGGCCGTAATGTACGGTGGGCTGCATCAATTGGGTACCCCATTTGTATTAAAATTTTAATACAACTGGGGTACCCAATTGATGCAGCCCACTGTACCACGCCGGCCCAGTGCGGTTTGGTAGATGTCACATGTCTTCGAATTTTTTGTTCTACGACATGCCGATTTCCTCACGATGTTTTCCTTCACCATTTTGAGAGCAGTGGTGATGAAATAATTTAGACAAAGTAAAACGCGTGTCTTGGTTCGAACCTACGACCTTCAACTTGTATGTCGCGGCCGTTACCACTAGGCCACCACTGCTCACACTAATTTCAAATGCCAAACATTTGCATTCAGTGATCGATTAAATTATTTATTAGTATTATTAAATAGTTAATATCTAATTTTATACGATGACATGAGGACATGCGCTTACACATTTATTATTCGAATTTAGTACAACAGATTTTAAACCGCATCGGATTACAATAAGAACTATTATCGCTCATAGTTACACTATTTAAAGTTGACATCCTAGCGGGTTGCTAAGTGCTGGTTTTCAGTTAAGGGAGTAGGTTGAAACTGATGGATATACTCTCGATTCTCTCATTTCTCGTCATCATTTAAAGAGCAGTCCACATTTATACAATGTTGAAAGATACGTAGAACGATATTATAGACGGATATCCGTAGTTTAAAAAAAGCCCTAATTATTTTTAATTTTTCGCTTAATCATCTTTCCCACTGTAAAAAAACAAATGTGGGAGGCATTTGTTTTTTCTCCTGTGGACAGGAGAAAAAACAAATCTCTTGTCTATCATTAGCCTTAAAAGCTCCAATTTTGTTACTTAGCCACGAAAGTCTAGTTAGTCTACTTTTGATTCATCTTACCATAAAATCGTTTTTCGAACAATGCGGACAAAATGAAAAAAATATACATCAAATGCAGAGATAATTAAATAGGAGTGGATTCTATGCGGATACGAAACATGTTAAAAAACCGGCAGGTAAAGTATTTATAGCTAAATACTTTACTTGAACACATATAATCAATTGTGCTGTACACGTGCAGTACTTACTCTGTGGATAATTCGGTCATGTGTTGTATATGTATAGTATTTAAAAAAATATTTTGCCAAAAAGTTGAAATGTAATTTGAATCTAGAACTCGTTGCTTTCCAAACTGTGAGAATACGAGAAATATGAAACTGAAAGTATGCCATTGTTGTCATGAAAGTGAATAATTATGAGCAATTCCAGTTAATTAGCGAGTTCAATGCAGTTGGATCATAAAACGAAAATGAATGTGCATAAGATGGTTGCATTTTAATCCCGATTTTCTTCTTTATTTAACTTTTTTAGATAGTTTGCACCTACCTACATATTATCTGTACCTTAACCTTTATATTATTTTAGTTTTTACCAAAGATTGATAGAGACAAGTAGATAGGTAAATTATAATTTACATTCCCGGTTCGTTAAAAATAAACGTTATGATTTTTTGCTACTTTTACGGACAAAACATAATAAAAAGAAACTAACTCTTTAGTTTACAAATCATCACATTTTCCCACGGAGGACAGCGTACCTGTAGTTTTAGTTACTCTAGGAATTAAACATAAATAATTTATAATTAGGTAATGTATTGTATCACTCTAAAGTATAAAACAAAGTCGCTTCCCGCTGTCCGTCTGTGCCTATGTATGCTTAGATCGTTAAAACTACGAGACGGATTTTAATGCGGGTATTTTTTATAGATAGAGTTATTCAAGAGGAAGGTTTTAGTATACAGAATGTTTGGCAGAACGTTGAACATACGAAAATGGTGGATAGGTGGGGTCATCTGCTACTTACTCAGCCCTAATTTATTTGGCTCTGGCCCCCTGGATATTTTTACCAAGTCCGGGTCGACGGCGCGTTGTGTTCCACGCGCGCCTCAAAGAGATGTCGGCACCAACAGGTGGGGTCCGCAAGGGCCGATGCCTGCCAGGGGTGCGGGTTGTTCGAAAGAGATACCGCGGCCCCTGCACCGAGGCAACTGAGGGAACACGGTGGGTTTTAGTCAGTAAAAGTCTGACACGCCCTCCCGCTCCACCCAGAGCGGGAGAAGTTATTTGATGATTTCCCACCCAAAAAAAAATACCCTTTGACATATAACAAAATAATGTATGGTGAAATTGTGTATCTTATATAGGTTTACAGGAAAGTACGCGATGGCATAATAATATGTCTATCTCTTATGGATAATATAGTAAGTATATCCATTTTAATACTTAAAAAAATGGGCAATTATAAAGCGGTAATTGGAAATAAATTTACACAAATACGGTATTAATCCTTACCATTTTAAATAAGTTAGAGGCTTTATTTCCGACTTCCACGCGGGCGAAGCCGCGGGCGGAAGCTAGTTGAAAATAAAACAATGGCTTCCTTCCTTCGCAATAATATTATATTACCTACTATTCGAAGAATATGCGCAATAGACATATCCTATGTATATGTTGATTACTATTAGATATAGGTAGGTGTACCTATGTGTTTTATTAATATGCATGAGGTAATTATAAATACTTAATGACAGCTGGTCAACAGTGCACTTATTGTTCTTTATTTACTTGTAATATATTGTAATCTGTTCCAAATACCGAATAATTAATTAACACTATTAGGTCTTTACCTATGAAATTGCCGTTTTGCAGTACTGGCCATTTCAAATCAAAATAATTTTTGTTTGGGTAAGAATTCTAATTTCAAAATAATTTTATTTTAAAAACATGGATTTTTTTTTCCAAAAGTAGTCATTTGTTTATTGATTAGTGTTACATTTTCATCGCATTTCAATCTTTTTCGTCATCATGGATACGTTAAAAATTCGAGTAATTATGGAATATGAGTACCGTCGTGGCAGCAACGCGGCACAAGCGGCACGCAACATCAACGACGTTTACGGAGCTAACACTACAAACCAACGCACCACCTGTTATTGGTTTGCTCGCTTCCGTTCTGGAAATTTCGACCTGAAAAATGAACCTCGCGGTCGTCCGAAGACTTTGGTCGACAATGACGAATTAAAGGCGATTGTGGAAGCTGATGATACACAATCTACGGCTGAATTAGCAGCAGCTTTCGACGTTAGCGTCAAAACAATATTGGTCCATTTGCGTCAAATTGGCAAGGTAAAAAAGCTTGACAAATGGGTGCCCCACGAACTCAATGATCGTCAGCGCGAAGTACGCGTCGAGACGTGCCTTGCACTGCTCAACAGACACACAAATGAAGGAATTTTGAACCGCATTGTTACCTGCGATGAAAAATGGATTCTGTTTGATAACCGCAAGCGCTCAGCAAGTTGGTTGGATCCTGGTTCAGCACCTAAACAATGCCCTAAACGAAAACTTACCCCTAGAAAAGTGATGGTCACTGTTTGGTGGTCTAGCGCCGGTGTGATTCATCACAGCTTCTTACCAAACGGGGTGAGCATTACTGCAGATGTGTACTGTGAAGAACTGAACACAATGATGGAGAAGCTGGCACATCTCCAACCAGCATTGGTCAATCGCTCGTCTCCGCTGCTCCTGCACGACAACGCGCGACCTCATACTGCACAGCAGACGGTCTCCAAGTTGCAAGAACTGGGGTTGGAAGCTCTCCGTCATCCGCCCTACTCACCAGACCTTGCGCCTACAGACTACTACTTTTTCCAGAATTTGGATAACTTCTTGGCGGGAAAAAAATTCAATACCCGAGAGGCAGTATAAAATGCCTTTGAAGAATTTGTTGCCTCCCGTCCAGCTGATTTCTTTAAGAAGGGCATCAATAAACTGCCACTGCGATGGCAAAGATGCATTGATTGCATGGGTGATTACTTCGATTAATACAAATAAAAAATACATGAAAAAAATTCGTTTAAATTTTTTCATACAAAACGGCAATTTCATAGGTAAAGACCTATTATTTTAGATGATTATTTATTAATTAGGTAGATAAGTAGTGTTAATTACGACTGTTTTATTAAATGTTTGTTTGTGAATAAATGCATGGAAAGATAAAAAATAAATAATGTATTTATTAGTTTACATTATGTCGTTTATAAAAAGTGTCTAATAAAACATTCATTTAAAATACTTGGCAGTTTCCCGCTATTCGTAGAATTCTACAGTGAACCTTTTAAACACACATATCTATTTGAATGAATTAGTGTCACATACACATTCAGAAACTCACAGGTTTTCCCCATGGGAGTATGCAGAAACTACAGAACTCCACTTGCTAAAATCTACACCCTTTTTACCCGACTGCGCCAGACGGACGGTTATGTTTTTCGAGTGTTTGTATGTATGTGGATTCCTTGTCGGGGGCTCTGTAGCCTAAACGGCTTGATGGATTTTAGCTTGAGAGGCGTCGTTAGATTTGTCTAAATTGTGAGAATCAGACTGGGTAAGTAAGTACATTGTATTAAAATTATGAAAATTAAAATAGCCGATTTTGGGCGCCCTATTCAAATATTTTTTTTCTCAAAACCTATCGAGGAATAAAGAGGTCTTTTTAACATCAAAAATTATTATTTTAACTAGATAGTGTAAAATAAAAAATTAAGGCAGGCAATAAAGGACTTTATTGATCATTTTATGAAGATACCTCCGACTGCTTGAGATTGCATAAAGACCTCTTAAAACCAAAGTTTCTTGTTTCAATCTTTTCTAAAGTTCACTTTTTACGCAGTCGGGTTTTTTTATATATAAGTATCAAAAAAGAAAAATAAGGTGTGTTCAATGACTGTTTAACAAAAGTTTTCTATTATTAATATGCAAATATTATTTACTATGCCCGTCACCATTTACTTCGCTTACATTGAACGCATGATCATTATAATTCTACGCAATACCTGTCACTGTACTTAGAGCACGGTTCTTTACCTTACTAAATACAGTAAGTATGACTAACGCATCACCCATACTTCCTACAAAAAAAAACATAATCTCCACGATTTGTCACCACAAATAGGGCAGAAATTAAGTAGTGTTTGATATGGTATGTTTTAACATACGGATACATCGGGTTTGCCTTACAGCCATCTTTATTCAATCAATCTGTCTAGTATTTTGTTAGGGTCGGCTTCCAGCGTAACCAGATACAGCTGCATGGTGCATCCCAGTACTTATATGGAGTGACTGCATATCAGAACGCCACATTCATAAAATTAAATGCTGTAGTAAGCGCATTACTAGAGAACGGGTGGACAAATTTGGTTTTTTTTTTACTTGGGTCAGAATCTTGGGCCACAAAAGGGATGAATGAAAGGCAATAGCATGCAGCTGAGATGAGAATGTATTTTTTTAGTTCGGGAATCATCAAATAACTTCTCCCACTCTGGGTGGAGCAGGAGGGCGTGTCAGACCCTTACTGACCAAAACCCACCCGTGCTCCCTCAACTTGCCTGTGTGCCAGGGGCCGCGGAATCTCTTTCGAAGAACCCGCACTCCTGGCAAGGAGATGAGAATATTAAGAGATGTGTGGTATTACACGAATGGATAGAATAAGAAATTAGTACATTAGAGGAAGTCTGAAAGTGGCACCGATAACTCAAAAGCTGTGTGGAAATCGAATGTCTTGGTACGGGCATGTGATACGGAGGAATGAGGTAAATGTCGAGAGGAAAGTTTTAAGTATGAATGTCGATGGCTATAAGAGTAGGGGGACACCAAAGAAACGATGGATGGACTGTGTGAATGATGATACGGTTAGAAAGGGTGGAAAAAAGACATGCTGCGTCGACCCTAAATAAATTGACATTAGGGCAGAAGAATTAATGGCAAATTAAGGCGGTTTGTGTATGTGAGTTTAAGTGTTTGTAAACGCACCCACAATACAGGAGATATTCCTAGTGTGGGGCAACGTTTTAAAAAAAATATAATTGCACTTTGATAACTTCAACATGCCTCCAATTAATGAATAAATCTTCGCAGTTGTCCTAATTAGGAAGGAAATATTGGAATAGGTTCCTGGAAAATATGTTCAAATTCGGGGAAGCTAAATGTCCTTTACAGTATGGTTTTTATAATAATTGTTGTTTGAAAAGGACAACGTTAACGGTCAGCTTACAGTATACAGAGTGCCGCAGGGACCTCGACGCACAAACTGTAACCATAGACTCAGTACATGTAGACTCTCAAGCGCAGAAATTTATCCTCGGTTATCAACAAAAAAGTCTGCAGTTCCATGGTCTACACGGTCTAAATGTATGGAAAAGATATTTAAAAAAAAACTGAAAAAAGAATTGGAGAGATCATTGGACAGGACATCGTGTGTCGGGTCAGCTAGTTCTCAATTGAATAGGGAACGTCCGATTCAGAATAGGAGTAAATTACTTTTACCGATACGATTCACTGAAGGTTCAGAGGTAGGTATGTATGTACCTACATACATACCTACCTCCTACTGTACCTACAGTATGCTGTGGATAGCCAAAATTTATCCAGAAAAAGTCCAGCATACGCCTTTGTTTTCTCCTGGAAGTACCAAAGTAGAGATGTCCTCACGAAGAAATGGTGGGTTTAATGACTCGTCTTGATCCCCTGTACGATACGTGAAGCAAATGTATGGCTACCTCGAATACACATCGATTTATGAGATTATTCACCAACGTTGCTCGGGTCTTGACTGAATGTATGATACATTCTTTACTCATCAAGATTATTATTCCCCGGAGGACATCTTATTTCATTGGCCCCGGTTGGTGAATATACAGTTAGCAAAATTAATGGTTTTTCAAACTAGCTTTTGCCAGTGGATTCGCCCGCGCGTAACTTTCATCCCCCATTTCATTCCCTTAGAGGTTGAATTTCGAAAAATCCTTCCTTATTCCTTGTCTACATTATAAAGGAAACCTCTGTGCAAAATTTCAGCTTTCTAGGTCCAAGGGTTTGGGCTGGGCGTCAGTCAAGTCAGTCAGGACTTTCCTTTTTATTTACGAGTTTAGAGATAGATTGACACACTACGATTGCATCATGGAACTGTCAAAGAATGACAGTTGTGATTTAACTATAAGAATGTTTAACAACGAAACAATAAATTTTGCTGAGTTTACAAAGGGGTTCTATATGTCTACCTAAGTACTTTTACATCGTCACACTGGTTTATCTCGTAGTATTATGACTAATTATCTTAGTCATTAGACAGTCTAAGATGAGGTGGCAAAGCAAGGCCATTTAGGCAATATGTCAAGGAAAATCAGAAAATGATAAGTTAGTAGTTATTTCTTAGAAGAAAAATCGCATCACCAACCTCGTAATCGTAACCAAGACCAAGCCATACACTCACATGCTGATCATCCAGTATAACCTGAATACCAGTATTTTACATGGAGCGACTGCCTATCTGACCTCCACAACCCAGTTACTGAGTTACACAATACCCCTTGGTAAGAATGCTTAACAAACTTTCGGGCTTCTACAACCCGTAACAACTGTCAAAGATCCACGAATGACAGCCGGGACCAACGGCTTAACGTACTTTCCGAGGCACGGAGGGGTCTTGGTATGTAAAGATGGTCGCCCATCCACGGATCAACTGCGGCAACCGTATCTGATCGTTGACCCGTGCGGATGTTACTACTACCTACCCATAAGCCCCTCACACAAATCTGTTATTCACCCCTCACACATATTGTCAACTAGTTGTGCCCACGACTTCGTCTGCATCGAATTTAACAAAAAAGTATTTACAGGATAGGTTTTTATCCAGTGTGCAAACTGTAACCATGAATTCAGCATATGATTCTAGACACCCCAGCGCAGAAATTTTTCGTCGTTTATACAAAAAAAAACAGCTGTTCCATACATTTTGAACGCGTAGTTATTGCACTTTTCTATGAAACAGCTGATTTTTTTTTTGTAAAACCGACGAAAAATTTCTTCGCTGGGGTGTCTAGAATGGTATGCTGAATTCATGGTTAAAGTTTGCGCACAAAATAAAAACTTTTCCTGTATTATTAAAAATAAATAAAAATTCTAAAATAAAAGTGGCTTAAGTTACTCCTTATAAGTCCCGTCAAAATCGGTCCAGCCGTTTCAGAGATTAGCTGGAACAAACAGACAGAGAGACAAATTTAAACAAAAATGTTATTTTGGTATATGTACCGATGGAAAGAGAAATTTGGTTAAATTGTCAAAATGAAAGCCATTGCTACTTTGGTGTGTTATTATGCAAAACGCCCCGCTAGACTGCTACTGCGAATTTAATTTGCCAGCAAAAAAGTCTAAAAACACTGCGCCACGCAGCAGTGCAGTGCAGGAAGCAGTGTTACTCAGTGTTACTTTTGACCATTTTTTTTTTTGTTTTGTGAGGGTGGGAATTCATCAAATAACTTCTCCCGCTCTGGGTGGAGCAGGGGGGCGTGTCAGACTTTTACTAACTAAAACCCACCCGTGTTCCCTCAATTGCCTGTGTGCCAGGGCCCACGGTATCTCTTTCGAACAACCCGCAACCCTGGACAACCCGGACCCCTGGGACTACCTACTTTTGACCATTAGATCAGCAGTTAGCAAACCCTCTTTGATGATTAATAATAATAAAAATTAAGATCTAATACAAGATAAAAATTCTACCATAGTTTCAAAGACACCAGTTAAATATTTATAAGTCAAAATAGCAACATAAATTACATTTTGCATCGTTCAAGGACGGTGAATATGATTTTAACATATTTTAGGACAATTTGTATGCGCCGCCATGTTGTTATTACATGGTGTTATGAACATTTGGGGGGTGGTCGACTCCTGCGCATTAATGAACGTGAACGGACGCATTATACTGTTTTGGTATTCGATTTCCTTGTTCTATTATATCATAGTGGATGTGGAGTACCGTCTTCGAATAAATGATCAGTAAACTGACAGCGATGACGTCACTCGGAGATGCTGATGATTCTCGAAGGATGTGCCTTTCGTTTAGCATGGGAGAGATTTGGAGTATTCCCCAATGACCCCGAAGCCCGAGCTTTGAGTGGAACGGACACCCCTTTAAATTAGTTTATATAGGTACTTAAACGTAAGCCCACGAACGCACAGACGTAAAAATATCGCGACAGGATTATATAGCGCACTGCGTTGCCGAGCGAGCCGAGCGTTGAGAATTCAGTGCATGGTAAAATCCCGCGGCGTTATTTTTACGTCCCTGCGTACGTGGGCTAACAACAAATGAGAGGACTCCTTTACTCAGTTGTAGATGGCTCAAGGCTGCCAATGATGATGATGATGATGATGAAAAAAATACCGTAGGACGCTCTCAGACTAAGTGGAGCGACGGTCTTCGCAGGGTGCCTAGTAGCAGCTGGATGAGGGTTGCCGAGAATCGAGTTGAATGGCGTGCAATTGAAGAGGCCTTTGTCCAACAGTGGACTGCTGAAGGCTGATGATCATGATAATGATGAAGTTTCTATTGGTACATTATTCTAATCCTGCAGGAGTGCAGGCTTAGCACGAGCACCGATTTGTCGACGGAAGAATAGACATGACTATTAACTAAATGATGTACAATAGGAGAAGATAGCCATGTTTTTATATTTATTATCACAGTTATGCGTTCTAAACGAATCATGATTTTGTAGATAATCGTATTTTCTTTGTGGCCGTCGAGTAGAAAGTTTGTTGTCAGTGTGATTTTAAAAGTTTGGGAAGAAATATTCTTCTGAAATAGTCTACATTTTTAAGGACCTAGACAAAGATCATAAGAAACGAAAAACCAAATGACAGATTGTAGAAGGATATCTACGGTGCGAAGTCAAAAATGGAGAAACGAAATGTCACTTTGTATTGACAAAGCACTGTCTATTCTTCGTAGGAATAGAAAACGTCATGCCAAGCCTGCTGGAGCATGGCAATGGAGCAATTTTCTATAAAACTTAATAAATGGAGTTCTATAGAATATTGCTTGCTAGGAGCATGCGTCTCTGCTTGTAGCCATAGTCGTGTAAGTCGTGTTGCATTATTGCGTCTTATGCCTAATTGTGATAATTGGCGAAACACGTTTGAGCTACTTGAAAGTTATTTTTTTTAATGTACGGTGGGTCTACGTGGTCTGCAGCTTCCTTGGATGTTATAAACGCGTAAGATGGAAAACATTTACCTATGCCTTGCAAAACAAATTAAATCTAACCTACTCTTCATCGTAAAGTAAACAGCAGCAGATATTTTGGCGAAAAAAGGGTTGTTTTTCACTTACAAAGTCTTGTAGACAATCATCAGTAGGGAAAAAAAATCAAGAGCAATATTAAATCACGTTAAATAATAATTTTGAAACACCTATCTATCACATCATGTCGGGTTCCAGTCTAACCTAAACACGGAACACGACCTTGGTAAGACTTATTGTCAGACTTTCAAGCTTACTGACTATCCGTAACAACTTTTAAAGATTTAGATATGACAGCCCTATTTACCTATCAGCTATTACAAATAGCCGCAATTTATCAAATCACGGTTCACAACAAATAGTCACATCACATGTAGTCCAACGTGCGCCGAAGCGGGTACAGTGTGACCAATGGCCTATATCATCGTCATTTGACCTATTTCCATCAGCTGATCTAGGTATCTATCGCCTTAGCGCGGATGCATAAAGGAGTAAATAAAACATTTACGGGCTTTAAAAAAACAATGTTAGTTTTAGAGCCTGATTTAAATTTCATACTTTAGATATAAACTTTCGAAATTGGAATCTAAAAACATTGAATGTTAAATATCAAAAAAAAAATGATTCCAATTTCGAACGTTTATACCAACCAACTACAAATTATGTATTTAAATACTTTAACTTTGTCGAAGGAGTTTTTGGCGGGATCGGGTTGGAACATGTCGCACGAATTTTCATTTTCATGAAAGTTAGTGAAATAGCGAATTAAATTGTATGATTTTGGTAGTGAATTATTCAATTTAGTTACATGTGAGTGCACAAGTGTAGTGAAGGTGAAAATAAGTGACTAACGTGGACTTTTCGTGTTCTCTCCAAAATCTCATATTAGGTTGTTGTAAAGTTACTACCGCTTTACAATAACTTTGACTTGACTGACTAAAGTCGACTATGACTGTTTTGTAATTTCGTGCCCGATATCGGGCCATTAACTTGATCGAAAAGAAAAATTACTTGACACTGGCTAAATGCACAAACCGTGCGAAGCCAAAACTGAAAAATAAAAATAAAAAAACTTTGTCGAAATAAAGTTGGAAATTCAAAAATGGCTCGTATTTTTCGGCGTGGACTAAAATTAGAACTAGTTT
Source organism: Antitype chi (assembly GCA_947359405.1). Taxonomy (NCBI): domain Eukaryota; kingdom Metazoa; phylum Arthropoda; class Insecta; order Lepidoptera; family Noctuidae; genus Antitype; species Antitype chi. The sequence continues at coordinate 17,921,336 of OX375812.1, forward strand.
TGTACAATGAGACAGTGTTATTGTAGACTGTATAGTATATGGAATAGTTACGAAAAAGATGGACACTTCGGCACTTGATGACAGCATAATTATCGTAATAATCTTTGATAAGGACCAAATTTTGGAACGTTGGTTCGTATAAAATAAATTATGGCAGGTATGGTAAAAAAATACACTTATACGCCAGTAACTAAAGGAACTAAACCTCGCTTGCTAAGTTCGGTAGTCTTCTAATACTATTTAAGTGCCTAGTCAAGTCAGAATATCGTAAAATAATAAATCGAAATAAGGTACTTAACTTATGCTATAATATCTCTATTATACATAACCAACACGCATATAAATCAGTGCCCTCGTATTTTAGGTCAGCGCTAAACCTGCGCCCGCGCTCGTAAACGATCGAAACTGAACGCAACGCAACTTTACCAACAACCAAAGACTGTTACGACTATGCTTTATGACTACACATAAATATAAATCATTATATTAATAAATAGGGTTGAATTGTATTCTTCCTTATTTCCTTATATTATAAGTATCGTAATGCATAACCAATAGTTATTAGCAAAATATTATGTATTCTGATCGTAAATAAACCTATTGCAAAAATATTTTTACATCATGGCATATATTTTGCTTATTCTTATTTTCTCGTAACAGTATAGGTATGACAATGGATCATTTTAAGGAAAAAATAAGCGGCGATATGAAATAATATAAAAAAAAACATAGGTGGCTAGTGTGATGCATTTTTTTTTCGATCTAGAATGTGTGGAGTGCCTAAAAAACCCCCGTCTGAAAGATTAGTAGCTGATTACCAATAATCATGCTTTTGGTAGCTTGACTTGAGTATGCGGGTTGCTGGACGCGCAATGCACACAAGTTCCTTGGTCTATAAAACAGCTATTCTATCTTTTAAGCTTCTTTTTTTACTTTTTTTAGAAACTTATTTTTATGGAAATTTACTCTTTTTATCCAAGTATGAATGGATTACTTTGAAAATAATCAATTAAGGGTATATTTACATGAAAACTGTCTTACTGATTGTTATCTCATGTTTAAGAAAATAAGTCCGAATGGTTTCCTGATATGTAGGTCGACTTGTATTTCATTTAGGCCTTAAGTGAATTACTTAATTAAAAAGTCAACGTCCCTAAAGTATCTACCTTAGTACCGCATTCTATTTTTAAATCACAGATTTGTACATAGACTAAATTATTTGTAATTTTTACACAAAAAGCTCAAGGTGCGTTCTAGGCGCCAAACCAATAAGGCTTAGCAGGAAATACCTTTGCAATTAGCAAAGATAATCACGGCTAAGGAAATAAAAAGCAATCTGTCAAGTGGTACATAACCAAAGAGACGGCTGTTGATTGAGTTGTGTCCCAGATAAATCATTGTAACGATACGCACTCCCAAAAGTGACCTAATTCACAACAACACGTCGCGAAACATACTTGAAACACGCTCATAAGTTCATAACATTTATTTTAAAACTTAAAATATATTTACAATACTTAAAATTAACTTGTACTCAACATTAAATTAAAAGAAACGCTTTGGTTGAAAAAGTATGGAAGTTCAAAGACAGTGGGATCTAAAAGACAATTTTTTCATCTAAGTACAAAAAGCCAATCATAATTTTGCCACATTACGTATTTACAAAACAATTTTTTTTAAATATTATCGCGTGTTCTAAGCGTCCGGTGTCCAGAAAAACTAAAGTAGGTATAATAATAAGTAATAGAGGAATTATCACAAGGTTATCACGAGAATGATAAACTTCATATCACACGCTATATTACAATGAGACTAATAAAGAGTAACCTATCACATCACACTTTAGGACAGGTCGACATAGCCTTGTAAACATCGTGGATTGATAATAACAAGACACTTGACACTTGCACTTCGTAATCTTGAGATAGATTACGATAATTGAGACGTTCAGTACAATCACTGCTATAAAAAAACAAAATCAGAGCACACACTATTGAAGACATCTTCACATTATATAACATCAAAACGGTAATTAAACAAATGCTGTGATTCTAAGTGCCAATTTCACCAATGAAACTGAACGCGATAAGCACATTTAAACTGCGTTCAATAGCTGTCAGTGTCAATATTCTAAGGCAATTATGACACTGACAGATCTTGAACGCGGTTTATACATGCTGATCGTGTTCAGTTTCATTGGTGAAATCCGTCCTAAGTTTTCTAGTAGAGATCATCTGTGAATTGTTGGTGCTTCGAACCAGTTCAACCCATCCTCATGATGTTACGTCTTCGGAGCAGGCGCTCCACTGCGTAGAACACGCGATCTGACCCTCAGTAGGGGCACACAATGCCCCCCGCACCCGGCACTGCTATGGAGTCGGGGAAGTGGACCCTGCAGATCTCCTTATACGTCTTCCCCTGTCTCGGCGCACGCTCTACATTCCTCGGCTTGTATCCGTAGTTAGGCTGCTGGTAGCCGCTTCCATAGCCGTACCCATCGTAGCCGTAGTTTCCATAGCCGTTGTAGCCGTAAGATCTTCTTGCGTTACCGTTGATAGCATCGTATATGGCGTCGAAGAAGGGTTTGCACTCGACGGTCACGGCGAAACACAACACGGCGATCAGGAGAACACGGAGCACAGACATCGCGGAAGGGTGGATAGCAATTGTATCAATTCAGTTGACGGTCAGACTGGCCTCTGTCTGCGGAAGCTCACTCCGGTGGCGTTTAATCGCGAATGGTGCCGGGTGTTCATGCCGCCGGCTTATATATCGGCCTCGGATCATCCGACGGCGGACAAACACGGGTGCGTGCGCGCAGGGTTCACGGTCCGTACCCTGGAGTCGCATTGGACTACTGATTGCTGCGGAATATTCGAAGGGTACGTTTTGTAATAGGTTTCGTAAACAGGAAGCGTTCAGCCGAGACACTTTATTCGCTTCTAGCTGGATTGTAAGTGGGTTTGCACTTAAATATCAAAGTGGGGTAATCTATTCGTATACCAGTATAGTTTTGTGCAGCGTTACAATTTCCTTATTGATAAATTATTTAATAATAGTTATTATATTGCTAATAACACTCATATTAAATCATTTAACATTTGATGTGTAGTTATATCTAATGTCAACATTCAATGACACAGTTTAATATTGAATTCCAAAGATAAACGCGAGTTCAATATCTGCAAACAATCATTTTATATTCTAAGAACATACATAAATAAATAACGAATTTTGCTTAAAATAATGAATAGTGCTACAAACACACCGACGACGACCTCACAATGAAGACTTAATAATTTAAGAATGGAATCTAAAACCATAAAGATTAAATCAATTAATCAAGAGCCTTTCCGAAAACCAAAGAGAAAAACGAAATAAAAAAATAAAAACAAGTTTGAAATACGAACGCAATCAAAAAACTTTCATCGAAACCGCAACTAAAACGGTGGCAAAGGACGCATGATTAGATCATTTCCTTATATAATATCTTCACGGTACGCAGCAATGTTAAGGTGGCCGCGAGTCAAGTTCAACGGGTGGTGCGAGCGTTCACCTCTGTCCGTAATTTACGGTTCAGCATGACGCTTCACCACTCGTATTCTGCATTGACTGACTGAAGTTTTGTCACTGCCTGTTCTTTTTTTTTAAACCCAAGGTATAAAAAGCGTCTAAAGAGGTTATACTGGACTGTAACTTTTGAAATTAGATCGAATGTGCAGCTGTAGAACTGTTAATACAGCCTGTCATAAAAATAAAGAAAAAAATTTATTCTCGTCGTGCTGCGTTTAACCGACAACGACATTATAAATTCACTAGCATACAAGTACTGGCCACTTACGTATGCCAACCTCGTCGTCTCTAAGTAAATTACTCGACCATTCACTAGCCCAATTCGCGGATAATGAAAACACATGTGGCCAGGATATGTGTGTTTTGTGCCTAACCAGCTTAAACTATTAATTCGATTACTTACCTTATAAGTCATTGATAGCGCTATAAAATCGAGTTTCGTATTAATAGACTGCAAGGCTATAATTAGATGTAGTTTGACGTAAAAGAACCGTGTGAAGGTATTTCCTTTCGTATTCGTTATTTTTATTTATTTATTATTTATTTATTTATTTATTCATGTACACATACAATTATTTTTACAGGCAGAACCCAAGGTAATAAAAGTTGCCTTATGCAATACAATACGACACCCAGAGACGCCACTCAAGAACTGATCACACACCTACACGGGTCCATGACTGACCAGTCCCAAGTAACGGCTCCGTGTGCCCCAAGTTACATAGAGGACAACACACTAACTGTCACTCTCTGGAATTCCGCCAATGAGCAGGAAAAAATGTCCAACCGCTGAGAGATGGTATTAATTGTCTTAACCGCCCGACACACGGGTGCAAACTTGAATAGGTTTGTACGGGCTACCGGAATTTTAAACAGACTCACCCTCGGCCCCAACCACATCATCCATCCAGACATCATCGTCGTCGTCGTCGTCGTCGTCATCGTCATTTCCATCTAGACGTTTTTGTAGCTACGTAGCAATGAAAAGTCGATTGGCTTTTTTATTTTAAAAACTTTGGAAACCTTGAATGTTCCTTTTTATAAGCAAACCCTATAAGCATTCTGCCAAAAAAGTGACAATACATAAACAGCATATTTTAGAACTGAATCCCAAGACTTTGTACAGTGAAAATTTACAAACTAAAATGTGACTCACATACCTTCATGTAAATTACGTAAAAAACAATTTTTTTTGAAGAGCTCTTTGTGAACGCTCTTTTCTGGGGAAGAACTATAATATATTTATACTATAACTACTAACTGTACATACTATTCCTGTTTGCCAAGTGGATCGGAATGCAACAATGCTGCAGTATTCCGGTTTGAAGTAGATAGGTGCAGGTAAAATTATACATGCATGGGAATAGACATTCCTTCTTTGCTCTTGGTTCTAATGGTATGGCATCGGTAAATCCCTTAGTGTTACTGAGAGGTGTCAATGACGGCAATAACCCCTGTCCATCGGGTGGGCCTTTGACCCAATGGATGCCCAATGGCTAGACTATTACATAAAATAAATACCTGCTTACCATTTAATATCTAATATATTATTATTTACAAACTGTCTGAAGCTTCATTAATCTTGCAAATGAAACTTGTGAAGGTACGTTTAAAATTAACGGGTAAATATTGCCTGTCACGTGCAACATTGCAAACTTGCAACACAAGCCACGTATCATCAAACTAAATCGAGCAATCAACTCAAAGTAAATACGAAAAAAAAGTTGTGACATCGTTACATTCTCTGGGGGTCACTTTGTTTAGCTAAAACAATCAACGGTTTGACAAGTTAAATGGCTAATTGGCTATTTTAATCCGGAATACAATTGAATACAGTCCCAAACTCCTTTTTTACCGGTACAGGTCCAGTTGAAAACCAGCGTCAGACACAACTGAACTGGGCCTTTTTAGCGCAGCCGTGAGGCACACTTTAATGCTAGTTTCTGACATCGCACTTTACACTTTTTGTTGTTGTTTTTTTTTTTTGCTGTGCCTTTTTAGTCTGTGCTAAATAAATGTATTTTCTTTCGTTGTTTCTTTTTAACTTTTAATTATACATATGCTTCATTTTCAATTTTACACGATGCAAGTTTCTTGCCTGCAAAATACATATAATAAAATTGAAGCAACAAATGTTTACTAAGACGGTGCAACTTTTATGGTTGCTTCAACTTATGGTGAGTAGTCCACAAGCTATTACCTAAATTAAAACGTGTTAATCAGGCTTTACAGTTTCATAATTTACAGGCAAAGTGAAAATGTCTTTTTTTAAAGATATTGTACCTGTAATTGATGCCGCAAGTTCCATTCGTCTTATTTGCGGTTTTACATCATTCTGCACCACAGCAATAAGAAATATCTATGTTTTGAACTGACTTTCTTTCTAATTTGACATTACGCTCACACGAGTAAAAATGGCGGGATTATTTTCTTCAGTTTTCCTGGATAATTTTCAATATACCGAACTTACTCAATCTGCAATCTGCGTAGCTTTTTCCCAACTACGTTAGAGACGGCTTCCAGACTAACCGAAATCAGCTGAATACCAGCATTTTACAGGGAGTGACTGCATATCTGACCACCACAACCCAGTTACTGGGTAACACGATACCCTTTGGTAAGACTGGTTTTAAGTCGTTTGTTTGGCTTCTGACTACCCGTAACGGCTGACAAAGATCTATGAATGACAGCCGAGACCAACGGCTTACCGTGCTTTTTGAAGCACGGAGGGATCGCGATATGTAATTGATGGTCATCCATCCATAATCTGACTGCGGCAAGCGTAGCTTAAGGTTTGATGGACCCGTGCAGCTGTTATCATTTGTCCACGAGTCCCCAATGTACTATAAACAGCGATTTAAAACTGAATACAATATTCAAAACCAAAGTATTCTAAACCGTGCAATTTTCATTGAGTGAATGCTTATTATAAACTAATAGCCAACTGAACAAGACACTCAATTACCGTTCTAATACACGTTATAAAATCAATAGAACGATTACACCATAGAATTCACAAACGCGAGTTTGGCAATTATAGGCTTGAATGCAATGCGAGCGCGTATCAAAGCAAACGAATAATTTTGGTCTAGGTCCGCTAACCGACAGTTGCTAAATGTAGCGTTAATTCCCGATACGTGGTGTAAACAAGCTACGGTGTTTCGTCAATAGTTCAATTGAAAATGTACAAACAAGGTTGGTACATTGTCTATGGTTTCGGATGACATGTTAGGTTAATTAGCTGCATTTTGCCAGTATACTATTGTAGTCTTTGGCTGCATTATTGTACTGAGCTTGAGAATGGCGTTACATAATGCTTCATTAATTTGCGCTACTGAGCTTTCAGCTTTCACTTGTCGCAGATTCAGGGGTTTATTTATAAACTTTGCTTAAAGTTAAGTAATGATTAGCGACTGTTTAACCATTATTATATTGACGCAACGTTTATAAATAAAGGGGTTATAGTTTAATTACATGAACACTTAGTAAAAAAAATTTTTTTATAGACCTTTTAGTCCATAGAGTCCATAGAGTATAGTTATAGATTTTTAGACCTAGGAATTAACTTTAGAGCAGTGACTTGCGTTATTGAAATCATATTGAATAGAAATGTTTGCTTACTTGTTGTTACCAAAAACATATCATCGCGCCTTTTTTCCCTAAATGGTTGGGCAGTGGTGTATCTGTAGTACTCCCACATTCCACCAGTTTAGCCTATTGCCATCAATCGGGAACCAATAAATAAAAAGAACATATCAAACGAATAGAATGCTTCCATTGAGTAACTAAATAACTTATTTGACCTACTTGTAGATAAATTAATCGATCGTCAATCAGTATACGCCAAGCAATGTATCGAGTTTGTATAAAATATGATTCGATTACATACCGATCTCCATTCTTGGGGCATTACTCACGATTCGATTTATTTTGCGCGATATCGTCTAGAAGCTTTTCGTTGTGAAACTTTTACGTGATAACACTTATTGGTAGAGGCCATATTATGAAGATTGCAGAGGCAGTTTACATCTCAGTTTTTGAAAGATTGATCTAAGTCAGCTTTTTTTAATGAAGTTTTTCAACCACAGATTTAATTAAATACAAGCTTTCAGAATCGTCTGCAAATATTTATCTATTGAAGTAATCAAATTAATAAGTAAATTCTGAGTACCTTTAATAAGTTTATTATTTAGGGTATTATTTGGTTAATTTACTGTTCAACTCCATCAACTCAGCCTATCGCAGTCCACTGCTGGGCATAAGCCTCTCCCAGGCTGTGCCACAACACTCTATCTTCCGCCTTCCGCATCCAGTCAGTCCCAGGCTCCCAGCTACCTTTTTTAAGGTTGTCTCTCCATCTAGATGGTGGGCATCCCATACTACGCTTGCCAACACGCGGTCTGTACAATTGACTGTTAATAAGTTCTAATTTTTGCAGCAGTGGTTCCCCAAGTTGACTGGACCACAACCCACCTAACAAAACTTCCAAATTCGGGACTCAGCTCTTGGCTGTCATGTAGAAAAGAAAGGGCATAACTAGGCATTAATGAAGGACTGTTTAAATAAGAAAAAAATATATAATTAATTACAAGGAGTGCTATTTCAAAGAGAAGGATGATTTGTTTCCTATTTTTTTGTTGTCACTACTTGCTTTAGCTTCAACTTAAATTTCAGGCAACAAACAAGGATAGTTGTCAGAAACTGAGACCCAGTATTTCGCGGTTTGCCATCGAATAAATCTTTCAGTGACGTTTCTTCTGATAAAACAATGAGTTCTTCACTTGGACGTATCTCCCATTTTTTCAAGGCCACCCAATATTCGCTCGCGACCCACCAGTGAGTCGCGAGGCATAATTTGGGAAATGCTGGTTTGGCGACTTTACTTAATTTTAAGTACCTATTTCTGTTACCCTATTGCAATATTTTTAACCTTACTATGCACATTCTGGAGATCGATCTATTTTGCACCAACGCACACAGTATTAGAAAGATTCTGAATAAGGAATATTTTGAGGATAGTCATGAAAAATTAGGAGTATAAACTTTAATGTTTTGTGGTTATTCATATTTGATGTTGCACGACTCGACTAATTAATTAATTAAGTCTTATTATCTTATTTTTATTTTTTTGTTCTTTTGATTTGTAAATCGCTGTAACTAACATAGTCAACGTAGTACTTGTAACTAGATGTATACATATATGTGCAAGCTTGTAATTTTGCAAATTTTCTTGCCTACAAATGATTTTTAGTTTTGTTATTAGTCTGTAAGCTTTCTGTAATAATAATAAAAAAAAAAAATTGGAACATTTTTAACTCTTCTACGTATAATTATTATAATCCAAATTACAGCTTATACGTAGCTAGGTAGACAATAAAACAGTTTAAATTTTTTTACAATGAACTCTAGAAATCAATTCAAATGGTTTCTAAAGCCATCTTTCAGAATGCAAGCTCCGTTTTACGTGTGGCGTCTTTTATATAAACGTAGGTATATTCTTTCAAAATAGCCCCAGGGACATTGAAATATTTGTATAGGACCAGCTTACGCCCGCATCGTGTTATTGATAGATATAAACGCTGCTCTATTGTCTATGCCGCCTATATCGAACTGGCTGGAGCGACTGTAGAGGTAGGTTGTCTATTGGTAAATCAATGGATGTCTGCTGGTGGGTATGTTATTTAGGTAAATGGTCTGGAAACAAAAATGTGTTGACTTTGTAATTTTAATTATTTGACAAATCAACTGTATAGGGTGGCAAGGACATCGAAACACAACCTGTTACCAGGGATTCACATGATTATTATCTAGCGTAGAAATTTTTCGTCAGTAAATTAATCTGTTGTTTCATAGAAAGGTGCAATAGCTATGTGGTCCAATGTAAGAAAGCAGCAATTTTTTTGTTAATAACCGACGATAAATTTCAGTCCGAGATTTTCAGAATCATGTACTAAATTCATGGTTACAATTTGCGCGTTGGAGTTCTTAACAACCTGTATTCGACCCTGTGTAGACTACAATACGACAGTAAATTAAACTTCGTATATCTTGTGACGCTACCAGTCAGGTTACATTTTTTTTTATCTTTGCGTAGAATTAGGGTGTTCATGAATATTCAAGCCACCAGTTGGCGCTACTTCTGAGGTCTTCCAGTTCGACAATGAACGTAAAATATTTGATGTCATTCGTTCGTTTCATCATTCTTTCGTTCACCATTCAGTCCGTAGGCGCTTTGACACTTTTGACAGGTGCCCGGGCCTGACGTCTCAGTGCTGCCACCTAGTGAACGTCACTTCAAAACACCATATTTATAGTTTTTTGTAACTATTTTGAAACTATCGGTCGTCATCATTTTGCTGCCCAGCCTTTTCCCAATGTTGGGATCGGCTTCCAGTCTAACCAGATGCAGTTGAGTACCAGTATTTTACATAGAGCGACTGCCTATCTAACCTCCACAAACCAGTTACTGGGTAATACGATACCCCTTGGTAAGACTGGTTGTCAGACTTACCTTAGTAAGTCTGACAACCAGTCTTCCGAACCAGTCAACCGAACCCGAACCCCTTAGGGTTCGGGTTCGGTTCGTGCTTCTGACGACCCATAACGACTGTCAAAGATCCACAAATGATGGTCAGGACAACGGCTTAACCTGCTTTCCAAGGCACGAGACTCGTGGTCTTAGTATGAAAAGATGGTCACCCATCCACGGACCAACCGCGGCAAGCGTAGCTTAACCTGATCGATAGACCCGTACGGCTGTAAAGACTTAGCCACAAACCCCTCATACTCCTACATTCGTACCTATCACCAATATTTTCATTTATTCTCGAAATAAAGGGCGTCTGACTGTATGTAGCTTCTGATATGTTCAGTTGAATTGTCAACATCAGTTATCTGAAACTGGATAAAATCCTATGTGAAATAGTCTTGTGTAGTTCGTGAACGATAAACGAATAGGAACCGTTTCTTTGCACTGTACTAAAAGAAACGTTTACGAACGCCGACTTGTAATCGGTCTATTAGTTCTAATAGCTCCTCGTACATTTACAAAGAGCCATACCGTATGTCCGAACGAGAACGAGAATGACAGCGACTGATTTGACTGATACTATTTCAATGAGGCTTTTTTGCTCGAATAGAGCCAAAAGAATGAACTAGTTCACTGACCGAAATGACTAGTACGGAGCAATCTTAAAAATGACCGAGCAGGCACAAGACTAATGTGAAAGATTTTATATTTAGATGTTTGGATATTGGGATTCTCAATCACGCAAAAATGGCTGAACGGATTTGAATAAAATTTGGCGCACAGGTAGTTTATAACCTGGATTAACACACAGGGTACGTTTTATCCCGGTAGTATGTTCTCGCGGGATAATTTTCCGACTCCACGCGGGCGAAGCCGCAGGCAAAATCTAGTCATAAACAGAGTACACTTGGCGGCCTCATAATGTACCTAAGCTACATGTGTCCATAAGCTTCGTAACTTCAGAACTTCACGGTCCAGTAACATCAAAAGTTTATGTACTTTTGAACGCGAGTGTACTACAGCTGATAACACATGATGTGTACAAAAACTATAGAGTTTCTGTAAGTTACACATCATATGGACAGCCCCGGATTAACTTCTATAGGCACACAAGGCACTAGGCCTAGGGGCCCAGCCAGCCTAGGGGCCCTAAAGCTACCCGGACCAGATAACTTGGCTACCTAACGGCAGGGGGACAGGGCTGCATAGCAAATACTACAGGTCCCGCGCTTTGGGGGGGCCCCAGTAGCCTTAGCATGGTACGTATAGCACTCGCAAAAAAGAAAAAGAAATCTAACCTCTCCGAGGTGTGATGCTACAAAAATTCAGTTTCTCTTATTTAGTTCTTAGTTAGTATCTTAGTTTTTCTGCATAAGTCGACAAAGTAACTCCTATTACTGTATGAGTATAGTAGTAGCCATCTAAAGAACCTAACCTATCCGAAGTGCAAAAATGGAGTACTAAGCAATACGAGGAAAAGAACGTCTTTGTTTAGAAACGTTGATTTATACGGCGATTGAAGTAAATACACAGCATAGACTACATACATTCTAATGTGTATCTATGGGAAGTAATTAAACTCTATTAAAAATCAATATTGTTTGTAATAGACTTTATTAGCTAAATTTCCAAAATGGCTTCGGGATGGGAGGGGGGCTAAAATGTCAGTTACCTAAGGGCCCCGGGTCTCTAACTCTAAGTCCGGGTCTGCTTTTCGAACAATATCATAGGTACTTAGCCCAGAAGTTGACTTAAAACATGAATGTTAGGAAACACAATTTCTATACTTACAAAAACGATCTCATTTTATAATCCAGTTATATTATTTAACATCATTTTTGAATTTAATCCGAACCAAGAAATAATACAATATAGAATCAAACAAAACTACGTGCATAAACAAAGAACGCATCTTTTAACATCATTAATTTATTTATTACCATCGTAGAAAATCTCCATTTTCATTATGCAATTCTTTGTACATTATTAGCATTATCATGATTTTCCAATTACAGAATGATACATAGATATAATCCTTGGGCTTCTTTGTCCCACCTGCATAGCTATTCACAACCATTCGATACACTTCCCATACCGAATCGAACATCAATCAATTTGATCGTTGGAGTCCTGTAAACGCAGTTCACAAATCCAAAACCCGAAAATATTGTCTGTTTAAATCAAATAGATGACCACTATTCTTGACAGCTGTTTACCTCGGTAAACAGCTGTCAAGAATATTATTGTGGTCATCGTCGTGGGGGCAAGGCAAATAAGGTTATCGAAATGTGTCATTTTCAATAAGATAGCATGTCTAATGCTTGTGAATAGCTATGCTGTTTGCTATTCATAAAGCTATTACACATCCAGAAGTCATAATAGAGTTATAATGCAGTCATAAAACCGCTGCGTCTTCATTCATATGCATATTGCAGGCTAGTTGATAGATATCGGCGTAATCGTATCATCAATGATACAATATTTACTTATGGTAACATTGAAGTCGTAAACCAGTACATTTGTGCGTAAGACTGAGAATTGTGCATATAAGTTACCTCATCGTGTAACAGGCTGATGTCGGCTACTACCGGCGACCTAGACCAGTTTTGTGTTGCGTTTTTCTTTTTTGTTGAGTTGTTATGGATGGGAGTTACTTTCCACAGAACTTGTCATGTTGAAATCCAACCCTGATTCTGTGTCTCTGTGTTTTTTTCTCCCCAGTTCGTCCCACCATCTTCTACGGAGTCTGCCGCGACGCCTTCTGGCTGGCCAAACCTTAGGTTTGGACATTTAAATGTTTGTCAAAGACCAAACTGAATATCGTTTGCTTTCTATGTCACCGTAGATTACTATCAAAGAAATCTGAATAATAAAACTATGAGGTATATTTTGCCTGTCCTACAATTTCGCGCCTCGGCACACACGTAGAATGGCGTGTAAATGATGCTTGTATTATTACATAAATCTTTACTTCTTAAATTACATATACCTAAAAATGTCTTTTTCACAGTACATAAGTTGGTATTTATTGTTTACCATTTTTTTCCTCGTGCATGAGATGACTATCTAACAGAACCTCACACGGTTAAACAAACTCCACGAAATTCTGCGTCACTTGAAAAAGGTAACGGCACTTAGGTCCGAAACTTACGCCAACTGAATTATAATAGTGGACACCTCAGTTTTTTAAGGTGTTAAAACGCTACATACTTACATCTGGCGTAACCAACTCAATTCATAATTCTCCTATGGTTATGTCTGGCTCCAAGTACATTCTATAAAAGAAACATTAATCTTACAAAAAGTAGCACATGTGTTGTAGAAAAAACAGTAAGTTAAAGAGAAGTTTCTATAAATTCAGAAGCTTGATGGAAGTTATGACCCTTCATGACTTTTATTAAGTTTCGTAAGATGACTAGTTGAATATTTATGAAGAAGAAAAAGGTGCTTTTATTACCCAAAAATGAATAATTGCGCACATTCATGGCTACCAAGTTCAATAAGCAATAAGGCATCACCATCACATAGCCTTTTCCTTATTGTGTTGGGGTCGACTTCCAGACCAGCCGGGTGCAGCTGAGTAACAGTATTGTACATGGAGCGACTGCCTATCTGACCTTCACAACCCAGTTACTGGGTAATACCCTTTGGTGAGACTGGTTATCAGAATATCGGGCTTCTGACAACCCGTAACGACTGTCGGGACCTGTTTCGGATAAGGCGAAAGGAAACGCCCGGGTGTTTCCACTGCGTAGATCGCCCTGAGGACACAGTGGAGCATACGGTGGAGGTCTGCCCGGCTTGGGCGGAGCACCGCCGTGTCCTCGTGGAGGCGATCGGCGGCGGCGATCTCTCGCGTCCGGCCCTGGTCCAGGCCATAGTACGGAGCGAGAGTGCATGGGTAGCCGTCACTTCCTTCTACGAAGCAGGAATGCTTGCGAAGAGGAAGGCGGCGCACGTGAGGGAAAGGCAGTATTTGCGCCCTCACGGCCCTAGTCGCCTCAGAAGACGCCCTGGGCGTCGGGAATCCCAGGCTGAAACCCGGCTACCGTGGGCGCGTGCCTGCGGATGGTGAGTAATGGGTAGCTCGCTATCCGGTAAGGACCAAGCCCGGGCCGATAGCGCATTGTGATCCATGCGCGCCTCAAAGAGATGTCAGCGCCAACTGGTAGCGTCCACAAGGGCCGATGCCTGCCTGAACTGCGGGTTGTTCGAAAGAGGTACTGTGGCCCCTGGCACACAGGCAACTGAGGGAACACGGGTGGGTTATAGTCAGTAAAAGTCTGACACGCTCTCCTGCTCCACCCAGAGCGGGAGAAGTTATTTGATGATTACCCACAGCCAAAAAAAAAGCGACTGTCGGGACCAACGGCTTAACGTGCTTTCCGAGGCACGAAGGCGTCTTGGTATGTAAAGATGGTCATCCATTCACAGACCTAGCATAGCTTAACCTGGTCTGACCCGCGGGATTGTTACTAAAGCCCCCCAAGAAAAAGCATGCAAGTAAAACTTCAAAAACAAACACTAAATTTCTAGACAGCATATATAGAATAACAAATAAATACTACACGCTACATAACACTAACCAATAAACCAACTTCCCTGAAGAAGGCTATGAAGTTAAAAGCCATATAGTTTACCTGCAGGGATGCATTATCGTTTTATACGTCATAATGTGCGCTTGGACGTAAACTGGCCATTTGATGTCCACTCTATTGCTATCTAGTGGCCTCAAGCGATACATAGCTTATGTATTTAATGTTGAGAGTCTGAAAACGGAAAGCGAGATTTAAAAGGAACGAGAGAATTTTCAGTTCTATATGGCAACATTTGGTGTGATAAGAGTTTTTTATGAGTGACGTATACATTTTAGTGTAAATGGACCAGGGAGCTCGACTCTGATTCAACGAAGATACGGGGACCAGTCCGAATAAAAATACTCCGATACTTCGGAATGAACCCCACTCTTAATTAATTCGAGTTAACGACCGAGCAAAAACACTTCGAGAGTAGGATCAACTGTCAAATCGTGTTGTTATTAATTCTTACTATGGGCCTCAAACTAATATTATGTCCGTAGATGATACGGAGTCGGAAAGGCACGTAACTTCGGTTGAAACTACGGATTTCGTGCTTAGAGAGTAGACTCCCTGGTGAGGGTGTCGGCTACGGTGAAGAAAAATATCTTATTTATTTAAAAACACAAGGTTTTGTCCTTATAATTAAAGAAGGCACACTATTAGACCGCTGGGGTCTGTCTTAGCATGCCATGGTCTAGAATTACTCAACGCGCTACTGTGAAATTAAAATAAAATGGAATTTAAACAATGGAATAAAAAATAAATAATAGTTAAAAAAACTAAAAAACGCTTTAAAAACCAAACTAAAAAAGGAGAAAATAATTTAATTCAATTAAAAAGCGTGGGGTGCTTTTTGAGGTATTTTTATAATCAATTAATGTCAAGCACCCCACGCTTTTTAATTGAATTAAATTATTTTCTCCTTTTTTAGTTTGGTTTTTAAAGCGTGTTTTTTAGTTTTTTAAACTATTATTTATTTTCTATTTTTTAGTTCTGCTAACTACAAAAACGTGTTTTTTTTGGTTTTTTTTTCTGTTTTTTTTTTTTAATTATTGAATTGTCATCGGTCCTCGACAAGTTTACAAAGTTTCAATGAAATCTGACCGTTTAAAGTGGGTCAAAATCGCGCTCAATGTAGTCGGTTACATACAAACAAACATACAAGTGAAGCTAATATAAAGCGTGTAAAAAGGCACACCGCGAGTAAGCGGGACGACAATTTTTTTTTTGTCGTATTGGAGATCCTCATGGATGTCGTTTGCCCTAGGGTGGGCAGGGGATTCTGTCAGATTCTTACTGACTAAAACCACCCCGGTGTTCCCTCGAACACCTGCCTCGGGGGATACGGGTGCGAAAGCAGCTTCCGCTGCCCCGGACTGGTGATAGCACACGCCATACGGAACACGCCACATAGGAGTGAGATGTTGAACTCCCCTCGTTACGTCTTAGAGTCGTCTACGTGCCGCCAGCTCCGGTCCTGTGGAAAGCGTGGTGACTAAAGGTAACACTAACTTACCTCTATGAACAAGAAGAAACCTTTGGCCTGACTGAAGTGGGACAGCTACAGAAGAACACTTTTTATTTATATTTGTAAAAAATCAACAATTCCAATGTTATGTTTTTATGTTTGAATTTTCAACAAGCCTTACAACCACAACCCCTTTCACACGTACAACGTACTAGGTATACAGATCGTATTTAAAGGCACATTTACATAACAATAATGTGAGCAAACTCAATTATATGCACAGAGCCTTCTCTTAGCACACATATGTAAATCGTAGGGAGAATGAAAAATTCCTATTGTCTTTCATAATTAGGTCTCAAGTGTTGGTACTGGAAAGCTTTACATTTAGGATTCCTTTGTCTCTTAGTGTTTTATTGGGAAGTGTTCGCAAAGGATAGACCAGCGGCCTAATTAAGGGGAACCTAGTCGCAGGCTCGAACTCACTGGTGGGCTTGGTTAAAAATCACGCTGTCTCACCAGGCTTCGTGTCCGATAGAGTATGAGTGATGAGCAGTTAGACGCTAGTCTTCACGCACAACGTTATTGAGTAAGATGCAGGATCATTTAAAGTAAAAAAATTGCGAAAAAATTAAGAAAAGTCCTTTGGAAGAGCGGGTTTTATGAAAAAGCCAATGCATAAATCAGTGACAATAAAGTTTATTGAACTTTTCGATAATTTAACATTGTCGGTACCGACTTGGTTTTGGAGATTTTACACTTCTTTTATTACTTAAACACGCCCAAAGTTAAGTAAAATTAGGAAGAAAAACTAATCTTTGTTGGCTCCTATCTGTTTAATGGGTTTTTATTTTAGTATTCTGTTTCCGTACAGACAATATTAATTAATAATAAGACATAACGATATCATATTTTACTTTGGATGTGTCATGTCAGACATTGCAGTAAAACACTCCCGAAGTTTGTATGCAAAAAATATGGACTAGGTTCACCTTAAGTGACACACTCGTCGTGTGTCTAGCCTTTCCCAACCATGTCGGGGTCGTCTTCCAGTCTAACCGGAGGCAGCTGAATACCAGTATTTTACATGAAGCGACTGCCTATGTAACTTCCACAACCCAGTTAATGGGTAACGTCCCTTGGTAAGACTGGTTGTCAGACTTTCGGGCTTCTGACGACCCATAACGACTGTCAAAGATCCACTAATGACAGCCGGGACCAGTGCTTTCCGAGGCACGGAGGAGTATGTAAAGATGGTCAAACATCCACGGACCAAGCGCGGCAAGCGTATCTTAACCAGAAGGTCAATTCTCAGTTTCGGTTTAAAGAATTTTATTCTCATAAAGAACACAAATACTTCGCTTAAAATATGAGATATACAAATAAGTTTTGCAGTTTAAAGGTTCATACTGACACCGTGAGTCAACAAAAGGAAAACAGAGTATTAATTATGTAATAATAGGACTAATTCGTGACTAATTCTATACAGAACGTAAGTGATTACAAGCAGGCAATTTTTTAATTTTTTTTCTATCTGGTAGTTATGATTTTTTGAACACACATCTTTAATATTTTTTGCATTGACAATCGTATCTGGCAATTTGTTGTATGTTCTAATTGTAATTCTCGTAATTAAAAACGTTAAAAATCTAGTCGCAGTCTCATCTCGGCGACAGTCAAATATTGTCAAAAACTTGTCAATAATGTATGGAGACTCAAGGTATTTTTGACAGATTGAGACTGCGATCAGACTGTGAACGTTCTTAAAATTACGAGAATTGCCCCTCTGACTGATCGACCCGTGCGGCTTTTAGTACTTATCCACAAGCCCCACCATCAATTATTAATCATAATCATTTTGAAGGATATTGCTAATCCATTGCTTCAGATGTTCGAAAATTTGTCTGCTCAACAACGTAAATAACGCAATGAACTGTCAAAATAAAAGCCATTGCTAGTGATAGTGTATTACACAACTATCCCGCAGAACATGCAGAAGGTTTTGTGCCAATAATATGTCACAATACTTAATGAAATCCGTTATAGAAAAATATCTCTCACGATGTCTTTACATTTACGAGACAGTTACCTATACAAACACAGCCAGACACACAGGCCTTGTAGATAAAGTAATTAGTTACCAATCAATAGCTGATACCAATTATTTTAGCTTGTTATTCGCAATGAAAACGTCGCTCGTCTGCTGATACCTATTTATGTTAACAAAACCGAACAGACGGTGACAAATTACATGGAGAGAGGTAATAATATAAGACAGAAATGGAATAGAGACGGTGATTTTGTTTAGTTTTCAGTAGCCGAACAATTTTTCAGCGAGTCTTTGACATCTGAACTGAGTTGAGTTACACGATTACCCACTGATAAATACTTGCTTTGACAGGACAAGTCCTTTCCTCAAACGACCATTTCAGACAGTAATCTACAGTACTGTCTGGACTTTAAAAGAGACTGTGACCTCTAAGTTTTTTCGGTGTTTCATCCAAGAGTAGTGGAGGAGAGTCGTAGAATCTAATGTACAGAACTTATACTGCCGTCCACAAGCTTTAATGCCGTTAACCAACAAAATCATATTTCGAGTTATGGGCAAAAAAGCGCAGAAAAATATGAAATGCATGCTATTTAGTTATGCATACTATAAGAACGAATGCATAATATAAGAACTTTAATTTTAATTTTTTTTCTTTGAATTTGAATTATAAGTTAATACTATGTGGCTGTGCCCTAACAGGGTGGACCCTGTTAGGGCTAAAGCTAAAGCTGTAAAGCTAAAGTACAGTTATGGATAACTGTACTTTAGCTTTAAGCCTTATGTAACATCTATAAACACATTATGGTATGCATATAAATGAAATGAATGCAACGGATGGTAAAAATTCTAGTAAAAATATAAACCTTAAACACTTTTTAGTTTAGTAATGTTGCTTACCTGCGTTTTAGCGTAGTATACATATCAAGCAAGGCAAGTTAACGGCGTTTTTATTTTTTTATCTCGGCATTCATAAATAGTAGAAAAATACCGCTTAGACAGAAAGATAGAGATTTTTTTTCTGATAATTGCGGCATAAAAAAACAAAAATCGACCATATACGAGTTAACGGCATTATAGCATAGCAATATTAACACCTACGTATGTGTATGTGTGTACCACATTCTTAAAAATAAACAAATTGGGATTCTGATTCGGCTGCTGAAAAACAAGAGTAGCCGGAGAAACAAAGACCACATCTCGTTTTTTTATTATTAAAAAACGAGATTTGAAGTCGTTGTTTCGTATCCGACCTTCTCTGTTTTTCGACAATTTACTTTTACTGACGTGTTTTTGTTCAAAAAATTTTTTTCATTGTTTGCATGCCTAATTAAATGTACATTGTATGCAACAAACAAACTTCTATTTTTACCACCACCTTTCCTTTTCTGTGACCACTTTTTTTTTCTACTGTGTAAGCGAATAAACAATAACGATTATCTTGTTATTGATTAATCTTCCTGGACCGTTCGTGTCGACTTTTAAAGTTTTAATCGAAGCAAATGCAGCTAAAGAATATTATATTACATGGAACACAGGGCATCGTGTCATCCAACACCCGACAATTCGTATTTAATATCAAAAGGTAACGGAAATTGAACTATATTCTCAAGTTCTTGAAGTCGAGATATATTCTAAAATACAGTAATATTCATGCCATACCACAAACGCAATAAGCTTTCTCAAATCATCATTCAGTGCTTTACTTTGATGAAACTTTTTGTTGATGTGTTGGTGAAATGAACCCTTTAAACCATAGATAATTTTCACTGCCCTGTGGTTGATGATTTGTATGAATCTGTGAACTTATTTCATTCAAATATCGAGAATTGTGTAGTGATGTCGACTCTATTGCTTTCAGAAATTTCCATTTTAGATTAGATACCACAATATTTTACAGTTAAAACAGTGAGTGAGCTGCCAATTTGTGGTTTTTAGTTAACGATAGGTTCTTGTATAAAGCTTAAAATGTATCTAAGGTTTAAAAGCTTTCATTTTGACAAATGGCTCTAGTTGTAAGACATCGAATCGTACTTAGGTAGGTACATCTTGGGGCCTATATTTCTAAGGTGCTTTCTTTTGAGAGCTCACTCCTAAACATGTCTATGACAGCGTACTTAATTAACTTCGTAGGATCATATTTCATAGGATAATATCAAGCCTACTTCCCGAAGGGACATGCAGGAGTGTAGGTTACCTATGATACATTCACATTTCTCGGTTATGTTCAAACCCCTGCATTGGGGTCAATCTGATTACATTGAGAACTCTAGAAAGCTCCTGAAAATATCAGCTGTTTCCTACATTTTGACGATTTATGTAAAAACAAATGTATGATTGCTGAACGAGAGCCGATTTTTTTCGCGATAATTAACGAATTCATTAATTTAATTATTAATAAATCCCTATCAATACTAAACCCTACTAATATTACAAATGCGAAAGCAACTCTGTCTGTCTGTCTGTTACGCTTTCACGCCTAAACCATTGAACCGATCGTCATGAAATTTGGCAAAGAAATAGCCTTGGATATGGAGAAGGACGTAGGCTACTTTTTTACGCGATAACCGATATCCACGCGGGCGGAGCCGCGGGAAAAAGCTAGTGTTCTAATATTTCCTGAAACGCCTGTTATCGTACAGAAAGCGATCTCACGCAAGAACGCGATTGAACTGACCTTAGTCAAGTTCATTGCCAGTGCGCGTAGACGCGACGGGCCATCCTGCCGGTGAGCCGGCTGCCAGACAACGTTTAACGTGTAAGGTTGAGGCCACGTGTGTTCAAAGGTACAGGGCCACCCGGCAGGCTTTCTTGAGAGTTATGGGTTCACTTTTGAACATGAACTGGAAGCCGACGATGAAGAACGAATGGAAAATTCTCTATAGAAATATTTCTTTCACAGAAATCAAAATAGGTTATTGGTATATTCAGATTTCTGTAATAGAAAGTCAAGCTCTTTTAGATTTCTGTGGTTGCTTTGGTTTGCTGTCACCAAATTACAGTTATCAATGCGTGATTGCTTAGATTGCACACTGCGCAGTGCCGCAAACTCGTTGTACTTAAGTTCAAAGCACGAATTTTGCAGAATCTCTTAAAGGCGCTTTCACATTTTTTCTTGAATTTGAGCGTTTGACTCGAGATTTGATGAGTGATTATAGGTTAGATATAGGCAAAAAATAAAAATATGTCTGGGAAAATTTCATTATTTGTCTAGGGAGCGCTCTAAACAAATTTTTCCATTTGTTTACATAAGTCAGTAAAAACCTTGTCTCGGCAAAGGATGTTTCGTAAATCACTTTCGGGCATCTTTTGATGCTCTGTTACATGGAACATATAATAGTTTAGTAATTTATAAAAATGTCTGTGGTAGGACTGTAGCTTGTTATTTGGAATGCTCAAATCAATATTTTATGTTTCATACAATAATAACCCAAAAATAATTCCGTAAAACAGAGAATTAATGATAATTTTTCGTCTGAAATATTTTTTATCTATGTATGTTTAATTGAAATTCAAACAAAAAGTATTTAAAATAACTAAGGTTACTAAGTCAGCTTGCTTGAAAAAAGAAACAGTCTATTTAAAAGTAAAATAATATTTTTAAACAATTTTTGAATGCAACGCTATGAATCAGTAATAAATCTCGGGACGCGCGGGCTTTAGCTATAAGTCCGCGCCGGTTTGTTCTTGGGCGTCCGAATCATAATGGTTAGCATATCTCACTATATGCCCACGCACGATCAGCTACCACGCGCCGTTAAATTTACCTAAAATGAAATACTTCAATTTGTAATAGCCCTCTTAAGGCGCGGTAAGAAGCAATTTTTTGGTATTTTGAGGTTCAAAATAGCGATACGTGTGATGTTAGTTGTATGATTGTATTTCTTAAGTTGATTGACTTTTCTTTATTATCATTAAATAAAATATGAGATTTTACGCTCAACATTTTGAGAACCATGCGACGACGTAAGAATTTTTTGTAACTCTGTTTTACGATTGTTTTATCATTTATTTTTATGAAATATTTTTGAATAAGTATTTTCATAGAGAGAATCCAATCATTTTTTTTCTGGCTTGTAATACGTCATAATACGCCAAATGTGCGACAAAAAACTGAACGTTTTACGGTGTCCTACGTTTGCCAGCGCCTAATGCACCGCAAAGCACTAAGAGCGAAATAAACGCTTTTACTGATTTCCGGTACATTTTTCAACATACCTATTTAAAAATCATTATATTTCTGTCAGTCGTTTGACGATAACAGAGTCAAAATGGTTTTTTTTTATTGGTAATGCTTTGTATGCTTATTTGTGGTGCAAAGGTGCCTGTCTTTCCTTAAAATACAGTTTAAACGCTACAACGAACGCTTCTAAGTCACAACAGGAAAAATAGCGTCCAATAATAAATCTGTGAGACACTACAAACCTCTTACGTAAGTCAACGCAACGGGACCCAATCATTGCCAAAGTTATTGTGGCATCAATCATTTCGCGAAACGGCCTTAAAACTATCATGTGCCGAATTCAGAGCTAATGGGGCGACCTCCGAGCCGCTGACAAATTATTTGTTAATGCAACTCAATGTCGTCTAACGGGTAGGGCTGTCTGGGATGGCTCTGTCTGGTTACGTTTTCCTGGTAAGCGAAAGCAAGAAATTTCGAGACGGCTTAGAGGTTTGAGGACTCGCTTTGTAATGCAAGGTTGGCTGTTAGCAAATTTTAAGTAGGTATAACAAGTTTACATACATGGCTTTTTTGGCTTTCTAAAAACGCAAATAAAGGTTAAAACTAGTGCTCGTTCCATAACTTTTAATTTTATAAGACACTACTGTACCTATCAGTATAAATCTTAAGTATTAATTCAACATCACCCGAGGGCTAATTGCATAACAAACGACCAGTAGGTATGATTAATTTTAACAGTTCAACAACATACATTGCGTTAATTTACGTTGTTGGGCAGACAAATTTTTCCAACATCTGAAGCAATGGATTAGCAATATTCCTTAAAATGATTCAAATTCTGGTTGATAGTGTGTTACGTGATAAGGGTGCCGTTAACTTTGAAATTGTCAAAATCAAAATATTTTAACAATTTATGAAACGTCAGAAGCTAGGTGCACGCTTCCAATTGGTCGTTTCCTATGGGATGTCAAAGACTAAAGTACCTCTCCATGCCTATCCTCTTTAATAGGTTCATTCATCACACCCATAAATTCTTCCACAAGTGTGCTTTTCAACAGTCCACAGTGTACGACTCACATAAGCCTTACTTCATACTCTTCAGACAAACCAAGGTATAATTCGATATGACGAAGCAAATTCTCTAGCAATTATTATTGACATTGACTGTGAAACTTATGAATTAAGTGGTTATTACACTATCCTATTTGTAGAAAGTCTAACTAGGAACATTCTAATTAAGAAATTGGAAGCTAGTGATCACACTGGACTAAATTGAGTTCTAAATCGGACAGATGACTCTTATGCGCTTATGAAGTAGGATTACATTGGGTTGCAACAATTTTGAAGTAGTGCGGTCAGAATCTTCCAATCGCACTAAATCGGAATCTAGCTGTTCTAATTTCGAATACATCCGTCGATTAATAATTAATAGTGTAATAAACGCTCGCAAATATTACAGTAAAAGAAGGAAAGTGAAAACCCTGGCGGAGTTGAAGGCCTATATTCGCGTAACACTGACTCAATGACTCATTGGCTCTCAATCGTGATGCAGATTCAATATCAACAGACCAACTCAAGCTGGTTAGTCCCTGTTCCGGAGCACTACCGCGTCTGATATTTATGATAGGTTAATAGGTGCTATGCAATACCGCGTTTATTTTAGACGTAGCATTGTCCTTGTTGTTCCTATTTGATGCGAGGTTTTCCAGCGGCTTTGCCTGCGTGTGCGTCGAAAATTATCCCACGGGAGCGTATTACCGGGATAAAAGTCTCCTATATGAGTTAATTCAGGCTATAATCTACCTGTGTGCCTTTTATCCAAATCCGTTCAGCCGTTGTTGCGTGATTGAGTAGGTAACAAACATCTTAACATACAAACTTTCATATCCTACTAATATTTTATATGTGAAAGTTTGATGTTTGGATATTTAGATGTTTGTTAGTCAATCACGCAACAACGGCTGAACGGATTTGGATGAAATTAGCACAGTTAGCACAGTACCTAAGGCTACGCGGCAATGGGAGAGTGTTGTGAACCTTTACGCTGCTGCAACAAAGGACAATGGGCTCTAGCGTCCTCAAAATTGAAACTTAGTCAACAGACTTTAGACGTAACACATTTAAAAGGTCTTAGCTTACTGATCATTCTTTATTATGGCGACGACCCGAAAAGTCTGGGGTTTTGAGGAAAAATAAAAAAATGTAATGGAACAATTACTGTAGTACCTAGACAAAACATGTTTGATAAATAATTAAAAATAAGTTAAAATCGTATTTTTTTTTACTTAAGGTAAGTACTTCGTATCGTATTTTATTTTCAATTAAATAAAATATTCACGCTTACATACCCCGTAGGTGTTGCTAGAGATTATGCAACTGCAACCCTTACAACACATCGTTAGACAAATTAAATTGAAAGAGGACTTTTTTCAGGAAACCCTACATATTTAAAACTTGAAACCAACGGTTTGTTAGTATGTGAGCTACATACTTACAAACCGTTTCAAGTTTCACGGAAAATATGAGACAAAAATGTAGTCTGTAGAATTAAAATAAAAAAATGAGGTCTTTTTGAGATTCCCAGAATAATGAAAAGTTGTCTTGTAAACATACCGCAGTCCTTACATAAACTTAATATAAGCTGCAATGCCGTTTTATCAATTCCTTGAAATTCCCTTGAACTGTTTGAGATCATCGCGTTCCAATTAAGTTCTGAAGGATTATGCACTGAAATACGCAGAAAGATGATGTAAACATATTGCTATCTATCGGAGCTTCATTTAACCTAATATATTTGTTATTGAATTAAGTGAGTTTCATTATAATTTAGCTCCATGTTTCCTCTAAGAGTTAGTAAATAAATCTATTCATTAGCGTTTCCCGTTATAAAACTGTTTCATATTATTTATATTCAAATTCCAAGACTTTTTAACCGAGCATCCTGTGTTATAAATAAAACTTATAGTCAGGGGACACAGATAATTAAATTCAAACTTAGGTACCTACCTAAGTAGTTACTAAAGTAACCTATTACCTACTTTAGTCAAGGAATCTATGCAAATCGTAAATATCCATAGATTTAAGAAACTATGTCTACGCATAAATAGATCTAATATTTATACTCTATACAGGAAAAGTTTTTATCCAGTGCGCAAACTGTAACCATGAATTCTGCACATCATTCTAGACCCCCAGCGCAGAAATTTTTCGTCGGCTATACAAAAACAAAAATCAGCTGTTTCATGGAAAAGTGCAACACCTATGCGGTCAAAATGTTTGGAACGGCTGATTTTTTTTTTCTGAAATATTTTTACACTAATAATTACATATGCTAAATTCATGGTTACAGTTTGCGCACTGGTTAAAAACTTATCCTGTATACATAGTTCGTTTTTTGGTTAGTTTGAACGCGCTCATCTCTGGTACCAGTCGGATTTGATTTTATTCTTTCGCAACTGAAACCTCGAAATATAAGCTATGTACCTAACATCACGCTCGAAAAGTTCGAAGATATGTCACATCCACCAAACCTTATTTGGCCCGCGCAGTGGATTAGGGCCCACTCCATCTTACTAAGAGGAGGCCTGTGTCCCAGCAGTGAGAGCATGATAGACTGATAATGATGACATCACGCTACGACCCTTAGGAGCCGGACAAAAAGAAAAAAAACAGTGGCACTCCGGGAGTGCCGACAGAAGTGAAAACTTGAACAATTATGTGTGTAGCTACCTATTTTTTTATCGTCAATACAGGATTTCACATTGGATCCTTGGGTCCTGATTGCTCTCGGTAAAAAAATATAAACGAGCAATCGACTTCAGCCATTAAAGGTAACAGCAAAGATTTATACGATAAAAATACAAAGGAAAAGAAAGGGATAAAAGAATTAGAATTTACTAATGAAAGAAAGGGACTTTTCCTAAAGACATAAACGCGCGACTCATCCATGTGCTCAAGCGTTCGGTGACGATGACGCGAGTTCCATGTTCACCACCCAAAAAGTGTTCAACGCGCCTCAAGAAGTTTTCACTTCAAAAAACTCTGAAAGAAGGCGAAGCGAAAACAAAGTAGACAATGAAATGTGATGCTCCATGCTACCTCCCATTCTCACTTATCTAACCGACTTCTCAATAGAAATCACTCGTACATTTACATAAGATAAGAAATATTGCTTCCTCATCATTTTATCGAATAAATAAAAGATACCTATCTTTGATTGCATGCGATGCTTAGATTCTATCGTCTTACGAAACTCGACAGCTCAAGTGCGATTTCCAATGCTTTATAGGCAATGTAGTGATGACCTATCAAGATTAGGTCTAATGTACGGTGGGCTGCATCAATTGGGTACCCCATTTGTATGAAAAGTTTAATACAACTGGGGTACCCAATTGATGCAGCCCACTGTACCTACGTAAGTTTAAACTTCTCTCCTATGTCGGTATATGGGGTTATTGAAAATGTACGTGTAAGGAAACCGGCCCTTGCACTATTGCCACCTGGCACTGCTGATTACCAAATAAGGAAAATAAGTTATGCAGGCCTCAATATTCTGAGAGTAAGGTAAGATCATTAACCGCCTAAAAGCTCCCACAAGCAAGAGCTACGCGACTCTCTCATACAATTTCTATGACAACTATGACGTCTACAATGATATGCTGAATTCATGGTTACAGTTTGCGCAATGGATAAAAACTTTTCCTGTATAAAATTCAAAATTAATTTTGTTGCGGAGTTACCAATTATAACTTCGTGATAACACCTATTTCGTAATAGCATGCATTCCAAAATACTATGTTCGTAAAAACATTTTATGTGGTTACGAACATAGTATTTTGGAATGCAATCAATACAGTACTTAGGACAAAAGCAATTTATAAAGTTGCTAAGCTTACCTATGACTTAATTACCCGCAACTTCGTCCCGCTTGAAATTTCTTGTTTTAACTGTAGCCTCTCATTTTAGTGAAAGTATTTCCGGAATCGGATCAATCATTCCGAAAATTAACTCCTACACAAATTTTAGCTCTTCATAATATTATGTGCTAGCCGACTCATGAGCTGACAGCCGTCCTGTCCAAATCCAATCAATTCATACAAAAATCCAATGGAACAAAGCTCTTTTTGTTTTCCCGAATTTTCCAATTTTCCTGGCAACTTTTCCAATTTATTTCCCTAAAAACCGTATTCAGAGTCACGAACATTTTCAAACAAAAAATACCCAAATCGGTCCAGCCCATTTTTATTATGTCTTCAATGCTTGTGACTGTACATAGAGGTATCTATGTCAGTACTCCAGTATTACGCTACGGGTCGCTGTCCATGGCCATACGATCAGACGGCCTTCCCAACACGTCACTTCACAATCAATATTAATATGTTTCTATACGTCCATCGTATTCCCAGGCGAAGGGAACAGGAACAAACAATAGAACAAACGGTGCTAAGTGAGATAGAAACCCTGAAAACTAACTGGATGCTAAGGTTATGTTGTGGACAGAAAACTGACCTCGAACCTGTCTTGACCTTTTAGGACGCAGTTAGATTAGAGTCGGAAGACGTACCTATGAAGTGAACTGTATTATTTCAGTAGCTGTACGATCTAATTAAAATATAAAGACAGATTCTTATGTTTCGCCTCATATGATTTTGCCACTAGTGCCAAGCACGACTGCCAGACTGAGGCTAGGTAGATTTTCTCTGCTATCTTTCCCACGTCAAATAAGTAGTTATTTTCTTTTTTTTTCTTTTTTATATACGACATTTTCAGATACAGGCTCATGTTTGACGCTAACGTAATGTTGCCAAATACTATACATCAAGAAATCGCATTGACGAAGTAACCTGGCAGCCCTTTTGAGATTACAGGCGTGATTACGATAACAGCGACATCTATCTGAACGAAGATGCAACTAATTTAACTCACACAGAGCATCACAATTATATTGTCACTGGCATGTCAGTACTCATCATTGCCAATAGATGGCGTTGTTCATTTTTTGGCGTTATTTATTCAGACAGCCTGCAGTGAACAATTATTTAGAAAGACTACAAAATGTAATTCGAAGTAACTTTATTATATATTACTTACAATTCATTATCACCATAATCCATTATAAATATTGTCTTATACATAGAATGATTAAATGGTCATTACAATAATTAAAACCTTTTTTGTACAATGTACAGGCAGACAGCTAAAAAGAATAGGAATGCGAAGAACATGATAACTTTATCGGTGAACTCTCGTCGGCCATATTTCTTTAGAAGTTTGCCAGATTCCGATATTGTGCTGGCTGTGTTCTGTAGCTCCGATTTAGTGCCCTGAAACATATTATAGTGAATAATTATTTGAATGTATACAAATAAATGAGCCGGCTCGGCCTAGCGTAGTAAAGAGCTCAATAAATGATAAGAGCCCAACTGATACTGGTTTTGTGTCCACTAACGTGCGGCCTAATGCACACAAGACTAGGAGCAATGCAGCATGTTTATTTATATTATCAACAATGAACAATAGCATCACATCAATGGAATCTAAAAGCCAATGTATTCAGACATAACTAACTATGCTCATTCATAGAATATAATATAGGTACTTAATAAACACCCATTATCAATCTGCTTAACCTTTTCACAACTATGTTAGGGTCAGCTTCCAACCTAACCGGAAGCAATGCAATACCAGTAGTGTACATGGAGCAACTGCGTATCTCACTTCCACAGCCCAGTTACTGGGTAATACGATACCCTTTAGTAAAGTAAGACTAGTTGTCAGACTTTCGGACTTCTGTAGACCCGTAACGACGGTCAAAGATCCACGAATGACACCCGGGATTCAGGCAAGGAGGGGTCTTGATATGTCGCGTAAAGATGTCCGCCCATCTACGGACCAACCGCGGCATACGAAATTTAACCTGATCGATAGACCCGCTGTTATGATTTTGTAATAAATAGCCATAGGTGTACTTAAATAACTTACATGTACAGTAGAACTGGAAGAGACCAGGCTATCAAGTGTGTCCTGACTCCTCTGAGCGGTGTCTGCTAGTTGTCTGCTTATGGATAGCAATTGTTCAGTCACACCTGTAATAAAACAAATAAAAATTATCAATTTGTCAATTATAAGGACTGAAACATATTAGGGGGACGCGGCAGGGTACTCTGAAATACAATTTTCTTACGTTTTCTGCAGTTAGCAGGTTAGTGACAGGCTGCGCCTAGTTACAATCATACTTCATTTCATGAATATTTCATAGAATAGTCATTAAATGAACAGTAATAGGGTATTTTTCAATTTAATAAAAACTATTTTAATTTGAAGATGATAAAAAGTCATCGCAAGGAGCGTTTTAGCGGTAAATTCAAAACAACGAAAAATAAATTTGATTTAAATCGTTTTTAATTGAAAAAATGGATATAAATCAATTTACTTTTATTTTTCTGTTACATTTCGTCCCAATCTTCAAATTAGAAAAGTTTATAAGAAATTGAAAAATACCCTAAAGCCATATTTGTTACGGTCGCCAATCATATTTTTAACAATGAATTGCAAAAAAAAACTGTTTTTTTTTTATTTCGCAAGCTACCTTATGGTATGCCTCTTAAATGAAAGACAACAGTATGTATGGTGGTGATGTCGAAATTATTAATCTACTTTTTGTCTTTTTGACACCCCAAATCAAGACCTTCTTGTGGGGTGGGCCCTTACCACCTATCATTGCCAATGTATATAGCCTGTTAAGTGAGAGAGTAAATGCTTATTTCTATATGCAGTCATCATTATTTTAACCCCTTTTCAAACATAGATTAAGCTAATCTAACCCACTATCAGTAGTGGGTTGGGTTAGCTGAGCCCATATTTGAAACTACCTTCTGCCCACGTGGAGGTCTGAAAATATCCCACGGGAACACACTACGGAGACAAAAACCCCAAGTTACTCCTTATAATATCAGCTATCTGCTTGTGAGTCTTGTTAAAATCGGTCCAGCAGTGTCAGAGATTAACCGGAACAACAGACCGACAACATTCTAAAAACCTATTATTTTGACATTACAAACAAACAATTAAATTTCAGGTATAACAAAGTAAAATATAAACATATTCTATCCTACTTTGAACAGTTGCAAGCCTGTAAAAATTCATCTTCTTTGTTCTACTTTTTTGTGGCATACTGCCAGTACACATGTTGCATATTTAAAGATGCTAATGTTTGTCACCTGTTAATAGTCACAACAATCAATATCATGTGGCAATTAGTATTTGAATTCCTCAAGTTACCTATTGAAAGATTATTTAGTCAAGCGATAAATGTTATGCTATTTGTTTGTGCCTATAAATAAAATAACTTAACACTTCTCAAATGAATGGCGATTATGTTCCTACATGATAATGTGGTGCCGGCACTACACTTTACAAATTTTCTGAAATATTATTTATATCAATAAAAATTAGGTACATTTTGTATTACTTAAGTGATGTGAATATTTGGACAAATATTTTATTCACCTAGGAAATTCATAATTTGATAGTTTTGTTACTTTTTAAGGCTATCCAAAGGAGTTACAGTAGAGCTGCTTGGAAGGATTGGGCAGGGACCATAGATAAAATGAATTAGTTAACAATAAAGCAGTACAAGACCACACTACCTATTTGGGGCAACCTGTAATGTTAGTTGTGTTGGGAATAATACATAAATTTAAAAGTAGATCAAAACACAACCTGAAGACATTTTCAGTAGTCCATCTCTCTCGACATTAGTCTTTCTGTTCCTGACGCCAGAATCATCTCCTTCACCAGATTTTAATAATTCATCCCTTTGAGCTTTTTCTATGGCAAACAGGCTTGTTATGTTGGCATCCTTGAATTCCTTTAGAAGACTGAAAATACAATAAGATCTGCTATTATAAATGCTTTCAGAATTGTTCTTTATTTAGAAGTTAGAGTTCATAGCGCTGAGTGCCCATTGCACGAAAAACCAGCAGAAAAAAGGTTTTTAAGGGAAATAAAGTAATAGTCAACTTAAAAAAAAAATGTGCGATTAAATACTATGGCTTATTTAATTGTAAATAAAAAAAAGGACTGGACTGAATTGTTATGTTTATATGCATAATGAATAAATGATTAATGCTTATTGATTGCACAGAATGAAAACTGTTGGAAGGTAGATTAATATACCACTTACCAAGCTAACTGATGCCTCTGCGACTCCATCTCGCCAGCATATTTCATGTCTCCGGTATCTTTTCCATATAGTTCAAAATTTTCCATCTCATCCCTCAATGCTGATATAGCTGCCCTTCCTTTTTCGTTGAGCTTGTTTAGACTTTCCATTGATTCTCGGCATGCTAATATTTCCTGTAATTTTGTTCTGACAACATTACAAAAGATCATAAAATGCAATGAAATTGGCAAACATGTTTTTATTAATTATTCGTGGTGTTCCTTCCACATCAGTGCAATGATGTAGGAAACTCTAGAAGTTTACAAAAAACAGAACGAATGTACAAAACACGAGTTTTTTTTTTTTAAATACATGTGAATTTTCAAATATTTTGTTGCGTCCGATGTATAAGACAATTGAAATAACACTAGGCTAAACATTGGTATATCAGTAAATTGTTATCATTATATTTATCAGTCATAATTACCTGAATTATGTTTTTCACAGTAAAATAACGCTTGGCTAGAACTTTCACATAATTCTGGAATATTTCGTCCGGGCTGTCTAATTTGTGGAGAAATGGCTTGCTGTATGCGTTAGTACCTAATTCTCTATCTGCTCTCAAATTCATGGCGTTATTTGCAGTTAAACAGATTAATCTAATAAGATTTTTTATTTTGAAAACTTTGTGATTGACCTGTCATCTGTTCACTCATCTGTCTGCGTGACGTTGACATAATGTGACGTTCCAAATGACATATGGGCTACGTTCCGAGATACGATAATATCGATTTGAGCGTGCTCACGCCCGTTCCGAATTGGCGTGAGCGCGATAACGATGTCCCGTGAATCGTCATAGATGACGTCATGACATGCGCCATCTTGCGATAACGCCGACCATGCTTAATACTAATATCACCGTGAGCGCTGTCAAAAATGACAGTTGTGCTGTTTTGTTTTGAATCATATCATATCTATAACTAACTTAGATATAGTGCTTCTGGCTAGAGTCGCCACCTAACCAAATAAGAAGACGAAATTTGTGGTGTACACAAGTTTTATATGGTGTAAATTGGTTTTATCATTGAGTGAGCACTGTTAGCGCGTTCACGAGCGTTCCGTATTGTTAACAAAAATTACAGTTCTTAGCTGCCATAATCGTGATAGAGTCTGTCTAATGAAAGCTGACAGTGATTTTTTCATGTTTTCAGAAATTGACAACACTGCTGCAAATGTCACTGTTGTTGTTCATATAACCTCTTACGAAAACAATTTGTGTATATTGTGGCGTATTACAAGTAAAACAATGCCTAAAACTTTAAGAAGCAGTGCAAAAAAGTTGCTATATACTATGATAAATAATTATAACCGAGTGAAAAGAGATCGCGAGTCGGCGTTTCAAGAAAAAGTACAATTGTTTACAATAATTTCGGAAATTACTGGTAAGCTATTCAATTGGTTTTGATACTATGTAAATAGGATTTATATTTATTACACCTGGTCTACCAATATAACAGTTTTAAATGTGTAATCATAATTGAATAAAGCGATGAGAAATCGCGTGGCATCAATAAAATGTTTGTAAAATTCATCATGTGTCTTTTGCAGACGAATGCATTAATGATCCGAAGAAGCTTTACGCAATCCGTACTTCAATAGATAAATTGAAAACCTTGCAAGAAACTGATTTATTAAAATCTGAAACACAATACCTTCAAAAAATCTCTTCTATGACTGGTCAGTATTCTTAAAGTGTATGTTTTTACCAATTTCTGATTGTATGAATGTTGTATGTTATACATTTTGGGCAAAGGCACAGTGTAAGACATCTTTTGGATGATGGTTTGTTGATCTAGTTGCACAAGTTAAGTTATGATGTGCAGACAGACAAGAAAGATTTCCATTATTGTATCTTCTTTAGTTTCAGGTGTTAGTATGAGCACTCTGTGGCGTGTGAAAAAAGAAGTTTCATTAAATAATGAAGTATGGCACACTCCAGGAAAAAAACGCCCACACAAGCCTACTGTTTACAATTTAGATAGCAAAATATGAACAAAAATATATAAATATAAATGTATAAATATTAACAAAATATGACACCTACATAATATTATTGTGTAATTTTAATTTCTATGCGACTTGTAACAACCATAAAAAGTTTTTATTTAGCACTTTTTATTTATAGTACCTACCCCACACCAATTCGAAATTTCATCATCTTTGGGGTCAAACCAATGCATATTTATGCGATAGCAGCAATTGCGTTTGATTTGCCGTCATTTTTTGAAGAGTTCCGTTGTCTGTCTCCGAAACTCATCATCAGATTTCTATGAAATTTGAATGGGACCATTTCGGAATAAACCCCTTTCGAACAAAAAAAGATTTTTCAAATCTATCTATATATGACGGAGTTATGCCTGAACATACATAAAAAATATAAATATATAAACATGTCGAATTGATAACCTTCTTCTTTTTGAAGTTGGTTAAAAAGATCATAAACGCTTATCTACACCATTTTTTTGCATTATGATTTTCTATTATTCTGTAATAAACAAAAATAAATATTCTGTACTTTAAAAAATATTCAAGTATCAAATACGTTTTATCCTAGTTGATCTGGGGATACACGACCTATTTTTTTTAAATTTGCCGCTCTTTTTCACTCTCAGCTTTCAATAGACAGACTTTATCTATCTCGGAACGCAAATTATTGATGTGAGCACTCACAGCGCTATTTTTCTTATTCGGAATGTGGCCATGATATGACTTAGGCTACGTTCCGAGATACGATAATATCGATTTGAGCGTGCTCACACCCGTTCCGAATTGGCGTGAGCGCGATAACGATGTCCCGTGAATCGTCATAGATGACGTCATGAGATGCGGCATCTTGCGATAAAGCCAACCATGCGTATAATAACACCGTGAGTGCTGTCAAAAATTACAGTTGTGCTGTTTTGTTTTGAATCGTATCTTCGTATCATATCTTTAGCTAACTTAGAAGTGCTTCTGGCTTGAGTCGCCACCTAACCAAATAAGAAGACGAAATTTATACTGTATACAAGTTTTATATGGTGTAAATAGGTTTTAACATTAAGAGAGCACTGTTAGCGCGTTCACGACAAATGACAGAGGTTTTTCTAATTCGGAATATGGCCTCTAATGCAAGGCCTATAGTCGCCTTGTGGGCGCAAACGTTCGGATTCCGGATTAGGTTTCCAAATCAGGAATTCAAATTCGGAAACCTGAATACTCTGCTTACATACTAAATGTGCAACAGGGCGCACATTAGGCCGGGCGCAAACGTTCGGATTCCGGATTAGGTTTTTGAATCAGGAATTCAGATTCGGAAACCTGAATGCTTTGCTTACATACAAAATGTTCAACAAAGCGCACATTATTCTTATTTTTTCCGTTGAACATTTGAAGAATTCTTCTGGGTGTGCTCGTAATTTTGTTCTTTTGAGATAGAATTGACTGTCTGTTAATCTACGAGTATTCAACGGGTGTACCCAGTAATGACAATTCCTCTTCTTCTTGTTTAGCGCTAGTAAAAGCGCAATAGCAATCAATTCGTCGTCGTCGTCCACGATTGCGTGCTTTCACAAGTGTCTCTATACGTACTGGTCGACTAAAATTCCGAATAAAAAAGCCGGACGTTTGGGCTAATCAGCAATTCCGAATCTGAATTTCTGATCAGGAAACCTAATCCGGAATCCGAACGTTTGCGCCCAGCCTTAATATTGGGATCCTCGAGGGGCAACACATAGGTACAACTACTAAAAAATAAAAATAGAAAAAGAAAATAGCTAGCTAATACAGTAGGTATACCTACATAGGTTTACGTCAAGTTGAGACGACATATTGAATATTACCTACACCTAGTTACATATATATTATTTGCCAGTGAACCCCAACAGTGGCGAACCGGCGCACCATGGGCACCACCTGGATAATACTTACCTACCATATCGTTTAATATATTATGCAAGAAGAAGGGTCACGGCTCATAGGAAATTTACCCAGGCCCGACACAAAAGGAACGTATCTCAGTTATTTTGTTAGATTAAATGTAATAGAAATAAATTAACACTATTCTGAATATCAGTGGCTAACACCTTTATATTGCCACTTGATTTTGTTCGGGCAATTTTTTTTAAATGAACAGCAATTACCTATATCTATATAAAATGACGCCAATTTAGATGAAAACACAATTATTAGACGGTCATCAAGCTTTTAACTCCATTAGAATGAATGAATGATATGCACCGATCCCAGCGTGGCTTGACCAGACTCGATTAATCGAATGAACCCCAAGATTTGCACTAGCCCCTGGAGCCTCATGCTTCATGGTGTTAAAGAGGCCATTACATATCAAGAAGTAGACCGAGGGGCGCGGTTATGATCAGGTAGACGTTGTTAGGATAGGAAAGGATTGCGAGTCTACCGGATAAGCATCCTTGAGTTCCGTGTCCGTTCTTCTTCGAATATGGCCAGAAACGAAAGTCGATTACCACTGCAATTTCTCAGAAGCTTGATGCTTTGAATTTTGATATTATTATGTTTAGTTTGCCAAGCTCGAGGTTTTATAGCGAGCGATGGATCGTACTATCCTTGGATTTGGGCTTATCGACCGGATACAGAACACAATACCTACTGCGTTCTAAGACACAAATTAAATCGAAGAAGTCACTCAAAAAACAGCCAAGCTCAAATGGGTCTGGGCCGGACACGTTTGCCGCAAGTCGGATGCATTGTGGGCTAAGACCCAGGCGTAGATTTCGGGACGAACTTGATGCTTGGGTATCTATATGAGGGATTGGTCTGGCCTTTGACCTGCTGTAGGACGCTACAGGCTGATTATTACTGTCGTGGTCCTTTTATTTTAGCTTTTCGTTTATCAGTAATATCTTATCATCATAATCGTCATCATTCAACTAAAAGACGTCCAATCCCTGGGCATAGGCCTCTCCCAAGCATTGCCACAAAGACCGTCTTAGTTCCTTCAACATGACTTAAATTCTACATAGCAGGATTGTAATACAAAAGTAGACCTTTTAAGTTAAGTTTATTTGCAGGCAATAAAAACTGTAGCGACATTCATAGTTAAATACAAAAACAAAACATATTTTTACAAAAAATATTAACATTCCTAAAATGGGCCACAAAATAATTTGTTAATCTTGCTCTAAATAGTCACACCACAACCAAAAAGTACAAGCTGTTTAAATTGCTATTGACCGATAGTGACATCGTCCATGAAGTCGTCATAAACATTGTCGTCTAGGTACAAAGTATGATAGCCTTGATAGCCTGTCAACTTTCTTCGACATGTAGGACATATAGGTTTTAGTAACAACGCCTTCTGCAGACAATTTCTGCAAAATACATGGCCGCACCTCGTCGAAACAACTGATTCTTTGCCCAAGTTGTTAAAACATATAGGGCAACGGATTCGCAGAAGTTGTTTACGTTTTGATTTTGCCTGTAAATAGCATTAATAAAAAATTCAATAAATATTTATCTATGAAGCTGTTGCAAAGTATGGTAGGTAGCAATGTTATAGAATTTCAATAACATATTGGATTTTATTGAAATTCTATAACATTGGACGAGTCAACGCTTTTGTCCAACCGTACATTACGACAGAAACAGTTGCTCAGACCAACAAATTTGTTGGTCTGAGCACAGTTGATAAAAAGAATATTTTGAAGGCTATCTTACTTTGGTCTTTTGATTCTTAGTTTTTTTCTCTTTTACTATTTTCTCCTTTGCTTCTGGTATTCCGGGCGTCATTCCTTCGTACTGATATTGTGTTGTCTTAAATGGAATATATATTTTCATTGATATTGTAAAATCATTTTACAAATAATTTGATTTGTCAGACATTATTTTGACATAACATCTGACAGTCTCTCATGTTAAAATTAAAAAAAAAACTCTTGTCTATTTTCTGTAACCGCGTTAGAAGGAGATCAGCAATACCTAATTAGCTCCCAGTCTTGTTAAAACTGTTTAATTTATGGGTACGGAGTCTCTCCGAGCAACGTAGACTCCGATTCCTAACTGGAGCGACAATCATCGCAGGTCGCCTAAAAGCAGCTGGATGATTGACGTGTGCATGGAGAAGACTATGTTCACAAGTGGACTTTTGTAGGTAGATGATGATGATGATGATGACTGTACGCACGGCTACACATCAAACTACGAGAACTACATCAAACTCGTATACATTTCCAGTATAAGCTGATCTCGCATCGTATAGGATTTCCGTACATTGCGGGATCACCGTAAACTGGAAACTATAGCTTGATGTGTAGCCGTATGTACCAGTAGAAAACCCATTCGCAAAGTTTTTGTTCTGTAGACGTGATTTCCCTACTTAAGATAATTATGGACGCTTTTAATCTGCACGTTTTGTACATCGTTCACACATTGATAATTTCAACCTATTGATGTAGGTAAGCAACTTTTTGTAACAATATCATGATTGTAAAAGAGTGTCCATGGAGTTTCTTGCCCGTTCTTCACCATAGGTACCTACGCTTTGGAATGGGCAACTAGCTTCATCTTTCTAACTCACCGACCTTGACAATTCTAAAGTGCTTGTAATTGGTTTATTTGAAATAAATGCTTTGAGTTTGAGTTTGAGTAAGGTTTTGAGAATAAGTAGATCAATCAGTTTACAAGTTCCCAATTCAATTGTTCAAGTCGATACAGCTATGATGTACTATCGACTTCAACATTTGAAGTGACAATTTCGTATCTATGGCTCACTTCGCGCTGTCTCTGAAGTCTGAACACTGGACGAGACTGAACTGTCACGCTGGGGTCGGAAATCTTGTCTCATAAATATTCTCAGCTACTCCGCTCCAGTCGTAAGTTATCATTTCTATCATGTGGTATAATTATATTTCGCAGCCATCTGGTTAAATTAGCCAGTTAATTGGACGCCTAGGCCGTTCATCAAACGCCCGGCATCCAATTAGATGCCTAGGCCGATAGTTAGATATGTAGAATCATTCAACGTTTAACAACTTGGCGCATAGGTCAGTCCTTTGAAGATGTCTGACCAAGACTCAGCCAAGTGATTCAAATTTAGTTCCGTTTTTTCCACAGCGGCGGGCGCGCTAAGTCACCAAAACAAATATAGCGTCAATAGCGGAAACCGTAAATGTTATTTTTCGTTCTTGTGTGCAATTTAAGTGAAATTAAAGTGTGATATTTTCAAAATAGTATGAAAACATGGAGGTGCCAAATAATATTACCTACGTCTTCCGCAAGAGTTCAATTACAGAAGACTTGCGTATTAATTATTATATAGAAACGAATATTTTGGCGTACTAGAAGAAGTTCATAAGTCTTGCGGCCATGGTGGGCGAAACAAAATGACTCATGGCAATTGAATTTTTATGGTTTCTGGAATAAAACTGTACTTGTATTTATTTTTGTATTTTAGCATACTTTCACACTTCTCATCAAAACTCATTCATTTATTTAAAAAAAAATACTATTACTGGTTGCTTAGTGGTAGGTATTAGTAAAAAGGAGTCGTACGTCATTTGTTATACGTTGCGCTCAATGACTTGGCTAGTTGTTCTTCAGCTATTTAATTGGTTTAATGAATGGTCTAGGCATTCAATTAGCTGGCTAATTAAACCAAATGGCTGCGACATATATATAAACACACACCCTCTTGTTATATTTGCATGGCAATTAAAGAACAACTCGCTCATAATAAATGCATTGTATTTATAATAATGAGTAGTTACAATATCACTGATCAAGAGAAACCTTCGTGTACAAACGTAAACTTAGTTTTACTAGTCTTTGAAGCATTTTTACAGTTGCTTCTCAATAATTTCACTAATTTCTTTGGTCCACAGCAATATAGGTTCAGATGGTCCCTGAAACACAAAACAAAAGAATTTTACTAATACCCAGTCTTTGTTGTAAAGTAAGTAACTTTTGCGGAATAATATTGCAATTATTAAATATAGTGCTAAGTTTAATTTAAAAAGGGACCTAATATTGTACCTTGTGGCACTCCCAAGATTCTCTAGTACTCGTACAACTCAAAAATTGAGTCAACTGCATCCGCGAGTCAGGTTTACGCGTAATATTTAGGAAATTGAATACTTATCCCTTAAAACTATATTGACGAAGTTTATCAGTAAATGGGCCTCAATGAACACATTCTAACGCTTTATTGCAGTCACAAGAAATCGGTTTTAATTCTGTAGAAAACTTGGAAAAGTTAAAAACAAAATAAATACATTCTTTATCAACTAACTTACTCAGGATATAAGTGCACCCAGTATCCAAAAACTCTGTCCCAGTGCGGCCTCCCCCGTCGAACTCTACATCCAATCAGGGGAAACTGTTTCGCTATATTATAATTATTGTCTTCATCGCCAACTGACTTCACTTCATTAGTATTCCTGTTAAGATTCGGAGTCAGCAAAGTCACTCTCTCATCATCTCTATCTCTACGCAAAACGTGACTGAGACCTTTCTCGTTAATCACAACCATGTGAGCTACGGGATTGTGTGCTTTATTGCTATCGATCTTAAGTTCATTTTGTGTGTTAGTCACGTAAAATTCTATGTGCAGTCTATCTGGGCGGTTTGCGTTTCGTAATTGTAGTATAGTTTTGTTCGCTAGGTCTGCGAGCCATGTAAGTTCTTTCTCGTGTCTTACTATCCAGAGAAGATGGATTCTACCGGGTAGGCGGTTGCGCGGATTCCTGAAATGTAGCAAAGTCAAGCATTGTAATTGAATTGTCTTTTTTTAAAGGTTCCAGGCACCCAAAGTTCAAACGAAACCCTAAACTCTCATCTATCAGGTCAGCATGGAGCAATAGAGGTGGTGGTGGGGTGGTGATATTAACGACATACAGATTACCAATTTATCCTTGTGAGATTAGTCAACCGGACCAACTAACTAACAGGTACAGACGCCAGCACATCAAACTATCCCAAACTGTAAAAAAAAATCCCAATTGAACATGTGAACCTTAGACTTTTGTCGTAAAGTTGAAACTCTATCAAATAAATTTGACAGATTAGGGTAGCTTGATGTGCGGGCCTCTGTACCTATTTCCTAAGAAAAACTACGAAGGAAAACACTTACAGCAACATGTCATGCAACACAGCTACAAATGGGGTAATCCCGACTCCAGCTGCCACGCAGATCGCCACATCACTGCGACAGACGCCCTGCATAGGACTTGAGAAAGGTCCGTCAACCAGCACACTGAAAATAGACAGAGAAAATTTAATTTAATAAAGGAACAAAATAAAGTTAGAATAATAGACAATGCGAAGGACAAGTTATCTCAAACAAAAGAATGATAATATATAAAAAATGAAGTGAACACTTCGACGACGGCTGATGATGATATAATTGGAGTTAAAAGAAATGCTGCGTCGGTTCCAATAGTTTTTAATAGATACAGGGGAGTGACGATAAAGAATAATGGGATTAAAAAAGTCAAAGTTTTGGCTCATATTTCAAGATCAATACTTTTGCAAGAATTTTCCAGATTACCTTAGTTCACTGGGCCTTCTTTCTAATAACAACTTCTCTAACGATTCAGTCCAATCTCCCTTTACTCTTATCCATACGACGAAGCTTCTTTGGTATGATGTAGGAACCTGAAATGTGGTAACAAATAAGGTTTAGGTACCTACTATCAAGGGGACAAACAGGGTTAGCAGAGATCATAATCTTCTAGATGGTTTGGCAAAACCATCTGGATTAAGGCGGTGATTTCTTGAAAACGCTCAAAAAGGTGGTTTTTTAAACCAGTGTATCTCTTTAACCGTAAATAATTTTGAAAGAAAAAAATATATGAATTTTTCAAGTCTTTTTTGCATAGAGTGATGGAACTCTTAACATAATTAAACATACTTTAACCCAAACAAACCCATAACACAACATACTTTAATACATCAAAAAAAACATCAAAGTCACCTCTTAATTATCTTTAAAACCAGTTTATCCCTTCAATAACAATTATAATTATAATTAAAAATATACCATAAAATTCCAAATGCCAAACTGCATCCAGTGATAGATTATTTATTATTAAGTAGTTAATATCTAATTTTATACGATTTTATTTGCATTTTTACGACAATGCTTGCTCATTTATTATTCGAATTTATTACAACAGATTTTAACCCGTATCGGATTGTAGTAAGAACTATTATCGCTCATAACGACAATACAAGTACATTTAAAATTACCAGGGCCTTAAGACCTCATATAACTTTAAGCAAAAGAAGGTCACAATAAGGTGAAACGACATTGACCACATAATTATAGACAATTTGGAAAACTACGGACTACACGATCAAGAAATAACTAGATAGGCTTTTAAGCAATGAAATTATTTGATGAGACGAGATCTTCCTTAGAAGCCGTTATGCCATCTGATATAACATTACAATTACTATCTACCATTTTGAGAAGCTACAAAAGCCATTGTCAATGAGCAAATACGCTTAGAGTGATTGCTAATGGGTCAACTACCTTATATGGAGTCACCCATCCCACCCACGAGGTTATAGCACTTATGGCAGAATATATATTTTAACAATAGTTACGTAACCGAATATAGTTTTTCTTGTTAGAACATAAATAATTTACGACAGGTTAAGTGGAAGTACATAAGTAAAACCGTCATATAATGGGAAATAAATAAATTCTATGTAGTTGTATTCTATAAATTGTATGTAGATTATGTAGTGAATGTTAACGACTTGACAGGCTGTTGGTTCTGACTAGTTTTTACCCGACTGCGTTTTAAGACTTCACTTTTTCTTTGAAACTCCACTCCAAGGGGAACTTGAATAAATGTTTACACATAATATATTCGAACCTAACTGATAAAGTACATAGATCCTGACTTAGGTGCCTACCTACAACCTGTAACTGTAAAGCTGGCTTCCCTCGGTTCGTAATATTGCGGACGGACGCGGATCAGCCCGCACCGACGAACACTGGGAAGAGTATCGTCCGTGGTAGCGCAGACCTGCACGTCCATCGTGGTGCGTCCTATCCGCGGCTAGTCGGTTATTCCAAAGGTGTGGTGCGAGCTTTTTTTGCACTTTGCATTTTGAAATGACAAAATGGATCTAATCTCAAAACCCTCACAAACCGACACGCACCGTTAGAAGAGTCTTGGTGTGCTGTGTGTGGCTGTTCTTGGCCGTCGGCCGTGCGTCATAATCCGCAATATCACGGTTAATGGGAAGCTGCCTTTAGGCAATAGAGTACAGAGGGTTTCCTATAATCTGGTACCAGTTAGTTTTCACAATCTACGACTTGACCAAGACCAAAAAGTATTTAAAAGTGCAAGTTGACCGTGTGATTACTGTACTTACAAAATAAATCTATGTATCTACGCTTACCTTGACGACAGTGAAAGGATGCCACTCAATGAGAGAGACATCCAAACACTGCAGCAGCACATACTGCCCCATGCGGCACTGCAGCTCGTGCGGGCAGCTCACTGTCAAGCTAATGGTGCGCCCCGCCATGTGATGCACCTATAATGTTAATGTTTTCGTTGTCTATAAGTTCTAGTAATTGATGATAGCGGCGTACTCTGGCATCGTCATTATTTCAGCCGAAAGACGTCCACTGCTGGATATAGGCCTCCGCCAAGCACCACCAATTCGAAAGGTTCTGTGCTTCTCGCATCCACCGGATCGTCTTCACCAGGTCATAGGTCCACCTTGTGGGAGGCCTTCCATCTCCACGTCTTCCGATACGCGGTCGCCACTCCAGAACCTTTCAGCCCCATCAGCCAACTGTTCAGTTAGTTTGGCAACTCTTCCTACTCTAGCGTAGCGAATATTATTTGGAGAGACTAATCACGACTGAAATTTGTGACTATCAATTTTGTTTTCCAAACAACTACAATGCCACAAGATTTTGGTGTCTAAGTAATTAATAAATAATCCAACATTTACGAACATTACATTATTATTCTAATCATTCATAAATGTAATAATAACATGGGCACCAAGTAGGTACAGCAAGACTCAGTGTTTCTTTATGAATGGAAATTATACTTCTTACCTCGTAATCCCATTACCATCTCATTCAATATTACAACATCCCATCGAAAATTATACACGCAAAGGGGAAGTGGCTAACTCATTCATCCCAAACCGCTAATCCCATCAATGCGGAATTACCCATGGGACCATAACCTGTTAGCAGGCTGTTGAGCAAGAAATAATGGGGTTGGCAATTTTCAATCTAGGGCACGAGGAATTTTAATAAAAATATTAAAATGTAAAAAATATCCTAGTAGTAAATAGTTTCCTAGTGACTATAGGAAACTATTAAGTAGCTACCTAGGTAGGTACTTATT
Organism: Antitype chi; assembly: GCA_947359405.1. Taxonomy (NCBI): domain Eukaryota; kingdom Metazoa; phylum Arthropoda; class Insecta; order Lepidoptera; family Noctuidae; genus Antitype; species Antitype chi. The sequence continues at coordinate 17,965,271 of OX375812.1, forward strand.
GAGAAAGGAGACAGACTTAAGATAAATTGAATTGCGTGGAAGACACAGACTAGACACGGGCTAGAAAGAAAGCTTAGTGAATTGAAAGATGACATCTAAAAGAGATGTAAGTAGGTATGGTCGAAAAAGACGGTCATAAAATGTACACTGAAATTATGCAAGCATAGAAAAAACACGAGAAAATTTAATTAGAGATCCTAGATTGTCAAACGACGATAAAATAGAAATAGCCGATAAAAGCATAGGTAATAAAAGAGATAATGCAATTCAAACATGATACGAATCTAAAAATATGCAATGAATTCTATCGAATCCAATAGACCGTTAACCAATAAGAGGATTATGCAAAGCTTGATCGGTTATTGGATTAAAACTGCCCACGTAGGTAACTATTTTCGCGAAAATCTTCAGCTAAATGTGAACATAAAACCTAATAAACCTCGTATGTTTGAGGTTTATCTACTTAATGAACATTGTTTATAGCTGCGATTGAACAAACAATCCCTAATTAATTTTCTAAAATAGTTTTAAACTACATATTTAAAAAAATATAGCACAACATTGTCAATGATCAGTAAGTAAGTTTATACAAACACTTTTACAAGTCATATTAAAAAAAAAATAGATGAGGCCGGCATTCCCTATCTGCCTAATCTGAGAAAAAAGGCCGAAACAAACTCAGAGGACACAGTCTCTTTTGAAGTTCAGACATAATCTTAGTCAGATTAAGTAAAGACCATGTAGATTGGTGTCTGGTATGGTCTTTTGAGGAAAGATCCACACAGATTGAATGGACCTGTCCAGTCAGTGACCGCATCTGTCAGTAATTGTGCAGCTCAACTCAGAACATGATGTCAAATAAAATGGGTTCCTGCATCGAACATCTTGGAACTGTAAAACATTGAGAATTATACCATTGACGATAATGCTCTAGAATAAGACATTCCCGAAAAAAACATTAAACAAAATCAAAGTGTCTTGTCTAAATTACTATACTTACTTCCAATATATTAACTCTCGCTCTATTCCTAGTACAGATCCTCCACAAAAGATCTAAGACGTAGCAAGTCAATGGCAAGGACATCCACAGCCAAGTCTGAAAATAAAACACCGCATTAAATACCTTCAAATTAGTTGATCGTCAAAAACCGGCCAAGTGTATGTCGGACCACGCATAATGAAGGGTGCCGTAGTTAAGATGTATTTGTCACCGTATGATTGTGAACACTGTTAGTTTATAATCTATCTCGCGAGTCGCGAGATAATAAATTGTCCATAAATTGTGAACTGTAGGTACCATACTCCTTACAATATGACGTCTTAATTTTCGATAGTTTATAATCTATCCATGTCAAACCGTCAAATTGTAAACGAACCTGCACTTACCGACAGGGTTTTTTTTCTAGTTTGGATATCTTCAAATAACTTCTCCCGCTCTGGGTGGAGCGTGTCGTGTCAGACTTTTACTGACTAAAACCCACCCGTGTTCCTTCAGTTTCCTGTATGCCAGGGGCCGCGGTATCTCTTTCAACCAACCCGCACCACTCACAATCTGTCAGATTTTACAAACCAATGATTTTCGGGCTTTTTCTTTTACTTATGCTGTGAGATCTTGCTTCTTGCCAAATTTTATTCTAATACTCTATCAACAGGGAGCACCTTATAGGTTTTGATTTATTTACGAGAGTCAAAATATGTCGCATAAATAGCCGTATTTTTTTTATTGCGTTGACTTAGAAGGTTCATTTTAAAGCTCTCTTCTCTAAGGAACCGTAAACTTTCGTATTTAATATTAATTTCAATTTGATACTCCACGCGTGCCTGAGAAAAAAGTCTTGACAGACAAATAGACGGACAGACAATGAACGATTTCTATAAGGGTTTTTCCTTTTTTTCTTTCGAGATACGGAACCTTAAAAAAGACACAAAAAACAGAGAAGACCGCAGGTTCTAATTTTCGTCTCAATCTTGCAAAAAAGAGTGGTCCTTATGTTCGAATCATTAGCTTTGAATAAAATTACCATTTCAGTTTGCACACAAATTGAAATAATGGAATCATTAACCTAGTAAAATAGAACTCTCGGAGTATGAAATTAAATGAACGGAATCGTTTGAAATGAAGCGTTTAAATTGCATTAACAGATCGATGCATATGGCGATGATTTAGGTCAAGCAATGCATCAAGATAACAATCATACGAAAAAGAGATATGATACCTATACTGCCAGGGTCGCGGATTTGCTCGAAAGAGTTACCGTGGCTGTGGCTGGACTGAAGGAAAACGGATGGGTTTTAGCCAGTAAAAGTCCCGCTCCGCCCAGAACGGGAGATGGCATTTGATGATTTCTCACCAAAAAAAAAACCTGTACCACATTACTCCACTACTATACTACTTCTTTATTGGTAGTTGTAAGCCATTAGCCACTCAAACACAATAAAATAAAATAGGTACAAATAATTATGTTGTCCACATTTTAAACATCAATTAAAGACTAGTGGAAAAAATTACGAATGATAAACATTCATGGCCAAATTAGATAAATAGGAGTAGATACCTACAGATCAAAACTTACTTGCTTCTTTAAGGCCCTGGTAACTTTAAATATTGTCGTTATGAGCTAAAATAGTTCTTATTGCAATCCGATACGGCACCCTAATTGCGTAACACGCGATTAATTATAATCGGTTTCATTTTGACAGTTATACAATATTCATTGCGTTATTTACGTTGTTGAGCAGATACATTTTTCGAACATATGAAGCAATGGTTTAGCCTTCTGTTTCAAAACGAAACCAATTATGGTGAATCGTGAGTTACGCAATTAGGGTGCTGGTTAAAATCTGTTGTAATATATTCAAATAATAAATGAGCAAGCATTGTCGGAAAAATGCAAATAAAATCGTATAAAATTAGATATTAACTATTTTATAATAAATAAACCATCACTGGATGCAGTTTGGCATTTCGAATTTTATCGTATATTTTTAATTATAATTATAACTGCTATTGAAGGGATAAACTGGTTTAAAAGATAATTAAGAAGTGACTTTGATGATTTTTTTTATGCATTAAAGTATTTTTAATTATATTTTGAGTTCGATCACTCTATGCAAAAAAGACTTGAAAATATCATATATTTTTTTGCTTTCAAAATTATTTACGGTTAAAGAGATACGCTGGTTTAAAAACCCACCTTTTTGAGCAATGACTCCCTTTGTCACCGTTTAGTGTGGTTAAGTTCCTTCCGACGAAGAGAAATGAATCGGCCTATTTAATAGCTGTGAGCTGTGACTAAACTGTTGGTCACGTATTTAAATGAATATTGTTCATTGAACAGACAGGTTGATGATGTCACATCAAAATAAGGTCACATGAGTCACATTTACAACTTTTACAACAATATTCATCAGAAATCTGACGTTAATGTTTACGAACGAATGTTGTGTTTAACCATATAACGTGATGATGATGGTTATTAGTTTAATAAATCGTAAAGGAAACTAGATCTCCTGGAACTACCAAGAGGTTTATTGTGGAAAGACAATAAGAAAGACATTGTAGTGTCTTTCTTGCAATTGTGAAAAATAAAAAAGTAAGAAATAAGCCTCTGAAGGACCCTTTTTGTTTAATGTGTGATAATACTGAATCCAACCCATAAAACAATATAGCCTATGTCCACATATTGTTCGCTAATGCGAAAACAACCGCATTTTTTGCAAACACATTGTGACTAAAGAATTATTTATACGCTTATTTCTACTGGGTTGCTAACCTGCGCCTACAACTGTTGTTGTAATGAACCGATTTTCGTAGTTGAATCACGCCATATTTTAATTTAAAAACATGAGTAATTTTGCTCATCATCGTGGTGTGAGTTCAATTGAATAAATAAACAAATTGAATTTTGAAATTGTTGCGAAAATCGATGAAAAATTAGGTTTGTGTGTTCCTTAAATCGAATACAATGCGGAAGGGCAGAAATAATTATGCACCTACCATGTTTAATGAGGCTTGACCACAACGTTTTAGATCGTAAATCTATTATAAATCCAACCATTTGAGCGACCACAGCTGGTCAACGAAAATTAGCCGCGCCTGCGATATCAATTTGAGTCCCTACAATGAACATTATGTGCACAGTACTATTGTGAGGTATTAAGTCTCAAAATAGAGCTTCGGCTGTAGGTAATTCAGGAACTAGGTGAACACAAAATTTGTTTCTTGATAGATTAAAGCCATAGATAAGTTTCCTATAGACTATAAATGGATTTTGTGCAATAATATTCAACACCTAGTTCGGGTTTTAATACCTAGCCTAATTATGTATATTGTACAAGCGGCCCATCCGGGGATGCCAAGTCATAAAAACCGTGCGTACCGGAATAAGCACGGTTTTTATGACTTGGCCAAACATGTAGATTTCATTATATTACAATAAGATATTATTGTATTACACACAGAATGAAATTCTCTCAATTATGGATGTTCAAATAGAAAACAATGTGACAATTGATTGAGATGATGAGAGGTAGACCTTTACCCTAATTGCGTAACAGACGATCAATCAGAATCTGAATCATTTTGAACCAATCCATTGCTTCATTTATGTTCGAACAAATCGTCTACTCAACTAACGTAAATAACGTATTGAAAATTCTTGATCTGTCAAAATTACAGCCATACTCAATGTTAGTGTGTTAGATAACTACCCCGCTGATCCGTACAACTGCATCAGAAAAATTGTGTGTAAATCGGTTGTCATGACGCCCTTCCGCTCAACCCAGAGCGGGAGGAGTTATTTGACTTCCCATAAAATAAAATTGGTATGGGCATGTGATACGGAGGCATGAGGAAAATGTCGTGAGGAAAGGTTTGAGTATGAATTTTGATGTCTATAAGAGTAGGAGGAGCCCAGAGGAACGATGGATGGAATGTGTGAATGATGATATGGTTAGAAAGGAGGTGACTACCAAGATGACGACTAGGTACTTATTAGAGAAGTCTCGAAAAAAAAGACATGTTGCGCCATCGCCATCGTCATGTTGGCAATAGAGAAGTGTTTTGTCGACGGAAGAGTAGACAAAAATGACGTTTCCGTGTAGACAGTTAACAGTTTTTTACCGAGAAATATAGACAAGCGATTTCTATTCTACGGTAGAGTAGAAAAAGAAAGCGTCATGCTAAGCCTACAGGAGAATGATGATAATCCGTGCGACTGCAAAAACAAAACTTGCGTACAAAAAGCCCACAATATGATGAGTAAAGATTCCTGTTTCGACCTAGAAGCACGTCTGACTAATCTAATCTAGTTGCTAGCTTAGAGGTTGTTGTACTAAATATTACTACGAAGAACCGCAGTAAGCTAAACACTGCTCAGAATAGTTTTGTAAATATCAAAACAATTTTTGAGGACGTGATTGTGAGAACCAGAATGTAACATATTTTGTTAAAATTTTAAGAATGAAGAAATTAGCCTGTTTTGTAATATCATGCCTGTTTTTCCCAAAAGGTTAGGCAGAAGTGCCTAAACCTAGCATTTACACCCACATTTCGCTTCGTTTTTTTTCCTGTTTTGTTTTAGAAAATATTTCTAGTTTGCCATATACTATCTCATTTTGTGATGGTTAGTTCGGTTATAGTCGTAAGAGGTTTATAGATTGTACCTATATCATTGGATATTGCCCAACCATTTAGGGAATGCGGGCGTGTCGATTGTAATGTTAATTCGGAGAGAATTAATCAAATCATTGAATCGGAGCACGTACGTCAGGGCACGCCTAAGATATTGTTACGGTAGGTCCATCATACGCGGAGCTTATCTTATATATAAAATTCTCGTGTCACAATGTTCGTTCCCGTACTCCTCCGAAACGGCTGGACCGATTTTGATAAAATTTCGTGTGCTTATCGGGTAGGTCTGAGAATCGGCCAACATCTATTTTTCATATCCCTAAATGTTAAGGGTGCTCCACCCCAATTTTTTTTTTATAATGATAACTCAATATTCATAGTTAAGACAGGACAACGTCTGTTGGGTCAGCTAGACTATATATATATAATTAGAGCATGATAATTTGAAAACTACTACTTTCTTCTCAGTTTATCTTGGATATTACTGACATTGGTGAAGGAAAACATCGTGGGTCTTAAATCGTCAACCCGTCTTGAGCAAGCGTGGTGATCAATGCTCGTGCCTTCTCTGCATGAGAAGAGGCTTTTGTCCTGTATTGGGACTATAATGGGTAGTATCACTCAGTATCATTAGTAGTATAATTCCGAAATATCTGAGATGTATCATTATCATCATCATCTTCATACTCTTTTCTCACGTTACCAGGGGTCGACGCAACACGTTTTCTTCTTCCATTCTCCCGTCAGCCGTCACACTATCATTCACTTCCTTCTCTTTCATATCATTCTTCTTCTAACGTCTGAGATACAGGCTCGGCCTAGTTTAGACGTTAGGATTCATTTAGAAATGTAATCACACAGTTCAGTGATTTAACATTGTAATACTGATTAATTTAAAGATTTGTTTAGTTTAACTGTTTAACATATTTGTAAAGTGTTTTTTTCTGTGTCAATCAAGTTTTTTATTTATTAATTCTTATTTATTATTTATTCTTCACATAATCCGTGCATCTTTTCTTGGGCCTTACTCTCGATCTCAATCCATCAACATTAATGTACGTATATCGGTACTTTATTAAATAGGTGAATAAAATGCTCCGCATACCATGGACCACCAAGACAACTAATAAATCTATCCTCGAACAACCGGAACAAATACGCATAAGAGATATAGTATCCATCCACGATCTGTCACCAAAGGATTCTCAGTTACTTTGGTCACATTGCCCGTTTGAAAAGGTGATGGGCCAGGTTGATGGGAACAGACCTCGCGCGGCCGGTCACCTAACCGGCGCTGGTCCGACCAAGTAACCGCTCCCACTGGACTCTCTGTTACGACCGCCATAAGAGAAATCAAGTACCGAACGAAGTGAAAGAACATCATACATAAAGCCACGAAGACCTTTCAGCGACACGACCTTCAGTACCTACCTAATGAAGTACGCGACCAAGAAGAAATATTGAATACTAGTTACACAGTATTAGTAATAACATACATAATACTCGTATACCAACCTAGTTATTGTCGTACTACCCGAAACTTGATAGCACAAGGACCACTCCACGACTCCAGTATACATTAGACGGAGTGCGGGGCCATCAATTAGGGACATTAATATACTTATTAAATTACCCTCTCAGACGCTTTTGAGTTCACGTCTGAATGAGAGTTTACTTGAGATGCATTATAATAGGTGTCCTCCCACGAGAGTGGCGTATGAAAAGGGTGGACGTCAGACAAGGACGCTGTTGTTAAGGCCTGTATGGTGTACATATAAATCAATGTTCGGCAAATATTTCTAATGCATATATCTCTTCAAAATGTAGTTTATCAATCACATATTTTCTTTTTGACTTTGAATCGAATTAATTTTTCGACTCTACCACATTAGCTATCTATGTTAGGTGAATTATTTATGTTTTTTTTTTCATCGAGTATTTCGAGACATCGCCAAGCGGTTGGTCGAATCTTCACGTGACCAAAGGGCTGGCCAATTCTTAGCTCAAAGAATCAGCGTTGCCATCCAACGTAGCAACGCTGCCAGCCTTTTGGGCACTTTTCCCACTGACAGCGATGCGGACGAATTCTTTGATGCCCAGTGAGCTTTTCCCTTTTTACTTTATATACTTGTTCATAATTCTAATATTATTATAAGTTTTAGCGCACGATGTTTTTATGGTTTCAACGATAACAAGATCTTGCAAACATATTCCTACGACTCACCTTTGATTTGATGGCGACAAATTTCGAAGTATTTTCGTTTTGACTAAAATTTGAACCAGTTTCTGTTTCAATTACTTCTTCTTTCAGGACACCGCTGAAATAAAATTCTTTGCTTAGTTCAATCAAATTTTATGAATGAATGATTTCTGACGGCAAAATGTTACTTAAAAAGAAAGTCCCTACAGACAATGTTTCATGCAAGTAAAATAAAGTTTTGTCGTTTAGAGAGCTCCGAACGGCCAAAACTTTCTAACAGTCACCACAAAACTGTACCTTGTCGTAATTTATCAGTTCAGTGCCCCATTCCAATATCATCAAACCTTGACACATTTTTACAATAAACAAGCTGTAGATTTTTATAATCTGAGGTTCGCAACTAAATATGGTCAAAGAAGCTACCTTTAAATAAAGTTCGACGTGATTCATTATTTTCATCTGACTCACACGCACCGTTGACTTGCTGCTCATACCATTGTGTTGGCTTTTGAAACTTTAAACCATCATTAAAATTCAGGCCTTTGCCATGGTGTGGACCTAACAGTTTATATTAAACAAACTACAAGTAAGTATATACAATGTGTAACATAAATACACCCGATAACTTATTTTTTTTTAAAGCAAGCTATTATTATATTTAGAGAATTTCATTACATTTCATTGCATTTATTTCATAAACAAAAATAGCGTTAAATGCATTTAAAATTGAATCTTACGCTCTATCGACGCGGCAGCGGTCTGTATGGCAAAAAACTAAATTTTTGTAAAAAGTGCCTAAATTAAAATTAACTGAAAACGATTCAAAAGTCAGTTATAAACAAACTACTTTCAGGACTTGCGCTTATTCTGTTGCAATTTTTATGGGTAGATTAATTTAGTATATGAAAGGGTCTGTAGGGCCAAAGTAAAAATAAAAATTAGACAAGTAGCTTAGATCTGACCCTTGTATTGAAAGTATTTCTCTTTTTTCTGGAATATTCAATATAAGGAGAACTGACATTCACATCGTATTTTTAAATGTTCTTCATTTTAAATCTTTAGGCACGTCCTAGCTGGTTTAAATCATATTTTAAAGCCTAAACTTTGTTGCATGTGCTTAAAGCGCTAAAGAAAGGCGTTGCATTTCTTGAATTTCTGCAGCTGTTGCGGTAACTTCAGGATAGCCATAAAATGGTAGCTTTCTTTTGTTTGTTATAACCGTTAGGTCATAAAATACAAACTCATAATTTAATATGGGATCCCCAAAGGAGCATACTTAAAATTTTATTTTCCTGTTAGTCCTGAAGAATTTCAAATATTTTATCTATACTTCTGAGAAAAGTTTCACCTGAGGCAATATTTTATTACAATCTAGTCTAATAAACTAATAAATAAGCAACTTAACTCTAACTTAATATTTTCCGTGGTAGAATAATGTAATTTTGCACTTTTTATACAATTCCGTTTTTTAGGGATAACATAATTGATTTACCTCAAAGGATGTATAAGAAGTAGCACAATGAAGAGCAGATACAGCTGGTGGGTATACCAGAAAACGTTATAAACCCGTCTACGCACGACTCTCATAGACGTCAGACCCATGCATACAGTGATGATGATCATGGACACGCCTGTAATACCTGCCGTACTTAGTAGCAGGCATAAGGGATTCTGAAATAAAACAAATGATTAACGCTAAAGCCCAAAGATGGATACAGTGTTGGTGACATCATCATCTGCCTTGCCGTTTCCCAAATATATTTGGGGTCGGCCTCCAGTCTAACCGAATGCAGCTGAATATGTGGAGCGACTACCTATCTGACTTCCACTACAAAGTTACTGGGTAGCATGATACTCCTTAGTAAGACTGGTTGTGAGACTTTCGGGCTTCTGACGTCTCGTAACGACTGTCAAAAATCCACAACTGAGACCAACAGCACGGAGGGATATGTAAAGATCATCTATCCAAGGACCGACCGCAGCAATCGACCCGTGCGGCGGTTATTACTAAGTACGAGCCCCTCGTACACAGTGTATGTAAGTAAGAGTAAAACAGTAGGTAATTATAAGTACAAACACCAAACCAGTGTCTCTGTCAGTCAAAATAAATAGAGGAATGTAAAATTCAAATAACTTAGGGACTACGTAACTGGTTACCCAGAATACAAAAACACACAAAAAATACTAGCTAAATCATTTAGACACGGACAAACGTCAAAGCCCTCATGGAAGCTTTAGAAGTATTCGTATCTCAGTAAGAATCAAGGCCGTCAACTCATTATTTTGTCATCTTCCTAACCGAGACACAACCTAGGGTCACTATTAATATAACCTACAGGATGTAGATGACCTAATAACTATGGTTGTGGTTGCTAGTCAAATTGATAGCAATCTGGAATATGTAATTTATGTTATAGATGAAAAAACCGTAGAGACGCAGGATTTTAAAAGAAGCTAATGTAGAGGTTTTAGCATTCCTCATCTTTTGTGTATCAGGATATTGTATACCCGTTCAGGTTAAAGCAAAAGCAGTAGTTCTGTTTCTGGGCAACGTTATTACCGTACTTCTCCCACGGCTTATATTAATTTCTGAATTGTTATTTTATTTTTGTTTTAATTACGGACGCTTTTAATGCGCAAGTCTTTTTACATCGTTCTCACATTGACAATTTCAACATAATTATTGCTTGTATATTGTCCCATAATAAATAAAATAAAATAATGATGGAACCAACTTTTTGTAACACTACCATGATTTTAAAAGAGTGTCCATGGAGGTTCTTGCCCGTTCTTCTCCATAGGTACCTACGCTTTGGAATAAGCTTAATGCTAAGCTTCATCTTTCTAACTCACCGACCTTGACAATTCAAAAGTGCCTGTAATTGGTTTATTTGAAATAAATGCTTTGAGTTTGAGTTTGACTTAATACTTAAGAAATCTTTCTTCTTACAGCAGGGATCCAATCTTTTCTACTACTAAAGTCAAGACCAAAGACGTAAACTTATTCTTTCTAGTTGAATACATACATCACACACTTCTATTAGGTATCTACTTAATAATTATGTACCTCATACAATTAGGTAACTAGCTGCAATTAGCTATGAACTATAAACTATACATCGCAAATTGCACGGACATTACCCATAGACAGTTGAATGTAAATTAATAGCATTATGCAGTATAATTTAATCTGCAATCCTAACAGGAATAATAGATTCATTTGTTTGACTACATTCTATATTTCCATGCCATGAAAGTTCAGCTTAGAATTCTTAATAGACTTACGTAAGACTTACCTATACAACAGAGATTATCCTAAACAGTTTCTGCATTTACATCGTCGACTGTACTAACCTTATTGTATCATGGCAACAAGGAACTATGCCTTAACTATTCATACAATTCAGTAAAATCTATTTAATGACGATTAGCAACATCTACACTACGATAAAGTTCTCTCCTTTTTGTGGGATTACGTAAATCTTCAGAATGTCTCCGGTGTCTTTAATAATTCTGATTCCTAAATATATCTTTATCTAAACTAAGTTGCAACTATCCAAAAGTATTGTAGTGTGTATTGATGAATATTTAAACAAGCTACAGTATTCTGACAGAGTCTTCTTCAAACTCACACCAAACATCATCTCAAAGCTTTGGCAGAAGAAACTGCTACAATCACACACACACACACACAAACAACAACACAAGCACATGAATTCTTCATGATTAGGAATTAATGTGTTGTATCTATATGGTCTATAGATTAGGTCCTAATCTACACTCTCACGATATACTTCCACATATTTTCCCTGCTCCACATAACCACTAATAATACCAACTCTAACATTAATGCCATCTACATATACCAGAACAATTCCCCTCTAAACCACCTGACCAGTGGTTACGTAAGTCTAAAACGCGGATAGTCTAAAGTTTGTCAAACTAACCTCGTTTCTGTGCCTCGCGAAGTTAATCTCGGCGTGTTGTTGGTCGTACCCTCTGGAGAAATTCCACAAGTTTACCAGGTGGGAAATGGAATGTACAACTGGGAAACAATAATGTACCTATATTATACTGTTTGTTGGTAAGTAAGGTATAGCAGGTGTTACGAAGCAGTTGTAAATGCTGGTACGGAAATTGTTAAGGAAGTTTTCAAGTAAATATCGGGCAGTGTTTGCGGTAGGGGTGTAAAATATTTTTATTAGACTGAGTTATTTATTTATTGAATCTCCAACAGAGGCTTCACAATTACATACATAGAGCAGGGACAATTATAGTAGACCACATAATTTATCTACTTGTAATCCAATGTAAAAATATAATAAAAAGTTAAGTGATATTAGCTTTCCTAAATTAAACCTAAATTCACAATAAAACACCTAAATTCCGATGTTGCATTAACGCGTTTATAGTTTTTCGAACTAAATTGGTGAAGACGATCATTCTAAGAATTTAAGAAACAGTAGCTTTATTAAAAAAGCTCGGCAAAATATTAATGAAAATTTCAAAATTCTTTCAGTTTTATTTAAGTAAGTAAGTACAGGTAAAAATAAAACCCACGTCCTAGTTCACGAACAAAAGCTAGAAATCCTAACAGTGGTGTTGGCAGCCATTAGCCTTCGTCTCAACAACTTAATGGTGCTCTACATACGCAGAGGGCTTTAACGAGCCTTCCACCATTTCCAATTCGCTTTGTGAACATTTAAAAAATGGAACCCATTGAAAACCTCCTTTTTCCAGTTCATGGGTAGACGACTGGCTGAAAATAGCTCCAAAAATATGAAAACGAAGCCGAACTGTTTCCATGAAGTTTGTATATCGAACGTTCAATTTTTAAATAACACAGCTGCCTGGAAGCGTTTAAAGATTTCTTAGTATACAATAATCGTTCTGTAATTCATGACTACTTTTACTCAACATATTTCCAGACTACGTTCATAAAACTCCTCTTTGACTCAGCAACGCAAACTGTTTTTAATTACATTCCTTGTTACATAAACACGCACAATATAGAGAGAAAAAATCCTACTTGGTTATATTGAAATTCCAATTTTCTAGGAAAGCATGGCACTATTTTACTACAATTTCATTGGAAAAACGTGACTGTTTCTGCTGCGTAATTAACCCATAGACTACTAGCATCAGTCTATCACAACTATAAATCTAATACGTTGAAAGCATAACAAGTAGGTAGGTACACTTACTTACCAGCAAAAACTAATAACGTTATTGCAACAGTCATGTGAAAACTCTTTGCTTTTTCTAGCCAAAAAAAGAACAATCCAGGCCATAATCTTGACAAGCCTCTATACAGCAATTGATTCAACTTCTTGCACAGAGGAAGTAACACCAGGGCGCAACATAAATTTATAACAGTTGCCGTGCCACGGGAGATGCATAGTCCTAACTGAAAATGAAAAAAAGTAAAAAATATCGCCGACGAGGTTTATTCAACCTTTTTTCAGCCCGTATGCTGAATGCTGGCAGGTGAGAAAAACTGCGTTTTATGAAATAACATGTTTCTTTTTTTTCAAACACATGCTTCATTTTTACAGAGTAGAGAGTAGGGTTGTCCCTTGAGCACATATTATTTTGTAAATATATTTTATTAATTTAACTTACCCCTAATATCCTTCTTAAATAATAAAACTGCGGTCCAATATTATAATAAATAAATGTATCGTAAAAAAGATACAGCACTAATGAGATCCATAATATCTGAAACAAAAATATACACATAAGACAAGTATCAGAAGAAATGCTTTAAAGAATCCTAATCTATGTAGTAATTTTAAATGATTTATGAGTCAAGCAATATGTGTCGCTTTTCAATTCAAATTCTGAGATCAACCGGAGTAAATTGTACAGAGTCATTTATTTTAAACCTCTACAATTCAAATTAACTATTTCAGACCACGTTGAAGACTTGATGTCATGCATAATCAAAATCTCCCCACTGGCGGAACACTTCGAGAGGGAGTGGGCTATGGTCTACCACGCGGGCCCAGTGCACTTTTCAGTCAAGGTTTTAATTTAATTCAGCATCTCAAGTAAAACGACACGTTTCAGCCCGCGCAAAAGAGCATAAATACTACGTTGCATCAGCTTACGTCGGTCGTGCGTCGGAAGTGTAAACGGACGTATAGCTAGCCACTTCAGACTCTATTCAGCGTCGGTGCGTAGACGGCTTTCTATACACAGCCTTTGACAGCCGTGTTGTGCCTACCTCCATTGAACGAGTGAATGGAGCCGATGACAGCGTGAAGCGAGTGTGGGCCTGCATTAATTAACGTTGTCGAACGTCCAAACTGAATGCCATTGAGATGGCAACATCTATTATGTATTATGTTAAATGATGGGATTTGATCGATAAGGTGATTGATTCAATCTCAGGCTAATGGCTACAATCTAAATCGTAGATGTGTCTGTGGTGTGTGGTCTTAGAACTGTAGTCATATATACCTTATAAACTTTATTTATAATTTCTTAAAATGTTGCCTGTTTAGGAGGTTGATTATCGCTAGCATGTGACATGGATATAATAAAAAAATCATTATGTAAGAGGAAGTCTGAAAGTGGCACCGGTGACTGAAAAGTTGTGTGAAAATCAGCTTCCATGTATGTGATGCGGCGGGATACAGAAAATGTCGTAAGGAAACTTTTGATTATGAATCCGGTTATAAGAGTAGGGAAAATCAAAGAAACAATGGATGGACTGTGTGAAAGATGATATGACTAGAAAGGGAGTGACTACTGAGATAACGACTAATAGGTACAGAAGTTTGGCCGACCCAAATAAAATGGGATGAGAATGATGAAGTTGTATGACTTTACCTGAACTCAGAACCAACATCGTGGATGGAACTATAATTAGAATTGCATATTATCGAATATCATAAGCATATCAACTTTCACTGTGCAGTAAAAGCATTACCTCATTTACACTTGATTGGTATAATGAAGCTTGCGACGACAAAACTAAAAGAAGAACATATACTCCTAGTACCTTAGTAGTTAACTGGACGGCACGGTTGGCGCAGTGGTTAAGCGATTGACTGCTGCGCTGCGTGTCGCGGGTTCGATTCCCGCACGGAACAAATATTTGTATGACCTACAAGTAGTTGTTCCGTGTCTGGTTGTTTGTGTATGTGAGTTTAAATGTTTGTAAACGCACCCACAATACAAGAGAAATTCCTAGTGCGGGGCAACGTTAAAAAAAAAAAAAAAAAAAAAAAAAAAAAAACTAGTATGAATAAGTGTAGCCTAGATATTAGTACCAGCCAGTTGTTATGTACATATAAACATTTTGTTTTAAGATAAGAAATTAGCGTACAAAGTTATACATTGTACTAAAATAAACCAGTATGAAGTATGAGCGTTTGAAGATGACATAATATGCATGCGATAAAATACAATTTGCTACTCGCCATTGCTAATCTGCGCTAGGGGCTAAGTATCTAATCCGTTATTCACGGTTGAGCTTTAAAACAAGCTAGGATATAACCCTGATGAAACATAGCATCTGTGCTTTACTTTACTCTATTTTTTAAAGTTTGCAATCCATTTCCCTTACTTCTCCAATGCTAAGCGTTTAAACAGGAGACCATTTCGACGTTTATCAAAGTAATTATTCAGGCACGGACGTAAAAAAGGCCAACCCTTATGAAAAAAATGTGTTCATTGAAACCTAAATTAAATTAATTAATTAAAAGGTATCATCTTAATGTTGATAACACGATAATGTGCACATTCCCTTTACCTTTAAACGCAAAGCCCCATAGAGGGTACACTAAGGCCTATAGCTACATTACACGTATGAAGGGTTTTTCCTCCTGAGTGCATTAATCCATCTTATGGGGTAATGGGAATTGAAGGCTATCAATCATCCCGTCCCTATGGATTTAAATATATATTTTAGAGTAAAGCTCTTCTCGTAAAGCAAAATGGTTCAGGAATGTCGAATATTTAGAATAAGTACTTAATGTATATGTGTGTATGTATTAATATTTTAATTTATTAGTAGCACATGTTGCTTGTGCCAAAGGAGAGGACATTCATTGTTGATTTGATGAAGTACGAGCGTTTTGATTTAATAGCAATAGCAGGAAATGTAGGAAATGAAATAGCGGAAACAAGTGTTCAGGAATTTATATGCGCAAGATTTGACATTTATGAAGTCAATAAGACTACTAGGGCCATAATTTATCTTCTGTCAAAAGTTGTGATTTGACAGACTCTGCAGAATAAATTATTCTTTTTGGGTGGGAAATCATCAAATAACTTCTCCCGCTCTGGGTGGAGCAGGAGGGCGTGTCAGACTTTTACTGACTAAAACCCACCCGTGTTCCCTCAGTTGCCTGTGTACCAGGGGCCGCGGTATCTCTTTCGAACAACCCGCACCCCTGGCAGGCATCGGCCCTTGCGGACCCCACCACTTGGTGCTGACATCTCTTTGAGGCGCGCGTAGAACACACCGCACCATCGTCGACCCGGGCTTGGTCCTTACCGGACAACGAGCTACCCATTACTCGCCGTCCGCATGCCTGCGCCTACGGTGGCCGGGAATCAGTCTAGGATTCCAGACGCCCAGGGCGTTTCCTGCGGCGACTAAGGTTCGGAATTATCCCACGGGAGCATGCTACCGGGACAAATATCCTATGTTACTCCTTATAACATCAAGTAACTGCCAGTGAACATACCGTCAAATCAGGCTAGCCGTTTCGGAGATTAGCCGGGACAAACAGACAGACTTTTTTTATGTTATGATTTATGTATATACTTTCATAGGCATTCAGTAAAAAGCTAATATCATGACATTACAAGCAGATATTTCAATATTTGTAAAGATAGGAAATATGTCAGAAATACCGACAATGATACCACAACTTATGAGTAGACTTCCTATTTTAAGCTGGATGACGCGAGCAAGTTAATCCATGATACATTTTCTTTTATTTTCAGCCGGTGAAGAAAATAGAGCTGTTCAGAACATGTACAACAATATTAAAGACACTGATATGTGTTATTACAGTTTGATGAATCATATTAAGCATGAATCCGACCAATATTACAGACACGAGACGTAGAAAGTAAACAGTCTGTCGTAGAAACTAATATTATTTGCATAGTGTTCCCAATTGAATTTCATTATTACTTATATTTAAAAAAAAAAACAATCTAGAAAAATATCTGAATGCTTCAGGATCTGTACCAAATTATAGGTTATCATTATTTATCTTTATGGAATATAGCTCCTCGCCGTGACTTCGTCCGCGTGGAATATCTTGTTTTAATCTTTATCATAGTAATTAAACAAAGTCGCTTTTCGTGTCTATACGCTTAGATCTTTTAAACTACCTACGCAACGGATTTTAATCCAGTTTTCATCATTAGATAGAGTGATTATATGATTGTATAATACACCCCCCGCGTCTGCTGGATGCGGGAAGCACAGAACCGGTCGAAGTGGCGGATCTTGGAGGAGGCCTATGTCCAGCAGTGGACGTCTTTCGGCTGAAATGATGATAATGACGATGATGAATACACCGACCTCCACGCGGGCGAAACCGCTGGAAAAAGCTAGTGTAAAATATATCTTATAGCATCGCGTCGCCCGCCCACGATATTACTTCGTATTCTCTTAGCGTTTTTCCTGACATTTTTCGATCGTAGCGTGATGAAACAAACCAATCTTACCTCTTCATGAAGTATACCTAGATGATAAATAGATAGCAGTGAACTTTTCCCGTTACACATATCGATACCGGAGTATTTACTGGTATAAATAAACAAAAGGATTCCATGAAACTACGTCTCATAATTTGAAAAGCGACGAAGATCTAGCAAAATATTAAACTACCAGCATGCTACCAGCATCTAAATCATGAGCAAGGTAATAAATTATTAAGATCATCAATCATCTTCCTGCGTCTGTCAAGAATCAAGGTCTAGGTCACTATAACAATGGATATTCTCATAAGAACCATACCCATGAAATTGAATACCTCTACATAAATAGACACCAGAATAAGCCATTTAATATATTTACATACATAACTAACTATGCTATACTGTGTCCAACGAAGAAGAACATAAATATAGGAAGAATTTCTATGAAGAAGAACTAACGCCCATTAGTCCCACACGGTCAAATTAAATTAGTTAGCGAAACGTCACGTTCGCGTTAAAAACACTGATTTTCTCACCAAATACTTCAAGGAACTAAAGAGGTCGTTGACCCCAAAAAAAACCATAATCACATCAAACAACACATTTAATAGTATTTAGATACCGATTCCCGTCACTTCTGCAGAGGCGTTGACACACTCTAACATCAGCGGATACTAGATCATCTTTAACGGAGTCTAAATAAATCAATAGGTACTTGATATGTATGGCCATCTTAGGAACAGAAGTGTTTATTTGAGACTTTATAATAATAAATCTTAATGCAATCGTGAGTGCTTCCTCCGACAAGTAAAGAATCTGAAGAAGTGAAAGGGCGTACTAAGGGAAATGAGAATCGTGTCCTCAATTGAATCTTCGATGCGTTTCCTTCAGGTATTGCACGCCGACTAATATCCGGCTTCTTTGAGAGCATTTGAAATTCATATTTTTATCTTGTAAGAAGGAAATGAGACTGTTGTGAGATTGCCTCGACTTTATCGGTTGTAAAAAGACGAACTTATTTTCTTTTTGATGGTACAAAACTTATGCAAAGTGGAAAACTTCAAACTGAAAACGAAAACCTTGAGGTTTTCGCGAAAATTTAATTTCGAATCCGATTTTTCTTTTCATTGCGTCCATTCTATCTAAAGATAATGCATCTAATAAAAGTTGGTTAACATTTAAATTTACGACATGCATAAATTGGGTGTCAATTGTAGTCATTAACTTTTCTGTGTGTCTGCCTTTATTCAATTGGTTTAAACTCGGGCTACTATTAAAAATGCAGATACTCTCGAAATTGATTATTGAGAAAGACCACTATGATGATGCATTTTTAATTACTACCTAGATACTTATCTATAACACAGAAGTACCTATATGTATATGCAGGCTCCTAACACGTTCTGATTTTCAATCGCTTCAGTTATAGAAGAGATAATATACCACAATGAAGACATTTAGGCATAAGTGGATCTTTGTCTTGAAAAGTCTGATAATACGCGGCAGTTGGTAACGCAGGTAATTTATAAGTACTAGCTACTTTAAAAGAGGGTCTTGTGGCTCAATTATAACAGCCGCACGTCAGTCGGTTCGTGGATGGGTGACCAACCATTACACATAGAAACCCGTCCGTGACTCGGAAATAGGGTTGCCATCCGTCCGGGTTTCCCCGGATTTGTCCTAGTTTAGAAGGCAGCCGGGGAGCGTCCGGGCGGGGCGTCATCTGTAGTCCGGGTTTATTTTAAGAATTAAAAAAATCTAACTGATTATTAAAACAATTTATTCTGTTTTGTTAGGTACCTACATTTAAATTGATGATAAAAGATTACTAAATTTAATTAAGGTCTGAAAATAAATAAAAAGGTGATTTATGACATTTTCAACTGTTATTTATTACACTGACTGTTTAAAAAAACCAGTTGACAGTCCGGGTTCTGGGCTCTAAAATCCGGGGTTTTCACGCGTCTTGTCCTGGTTGCCAAATTTTAGAGATGACAACCCTACTCGGAAAGCACGTTGAACCGTTGGTCCCGTCTGACATTCGT
This sequence comes from Antitype chi, assembly GCA_947359405.1. Taxonomy (NCBI): domain Eukaryota; kingdom Metazoa; phylum Arthropoda; class Insecta; order Lepidoptera; family Noctuidae; genus Antitype; species Antitype chi. Next base: position 17,984,817 of record OX375812.1, read on the forward strand.
AGATCTTTGACAGTCGTTACGGGTAGCCCAGTCCAAAAGTCTGACAAACAGTCTTACCAAACGGTAACGTGTTTCCCAATAACTGTGTTGTGAAGGTCAGATAGGCGCTCCATGTGAAATACTGGTATTCAGCTGCATCAGCTTATGCTGGAAGCCAACCCCGACATATGTAGTTGAGTAAAGGCTACGTCTTTAGTACCAAGCTCAACCATCAACCAAATTTCCACAAACTATCAATCATTAAGGTGCCATACACTTTTTATCTAGACGACTAATTCAGGTAAAACCAACACTATTGTTTACCTAATTAATTATGAACAATTTGCAGAAGTAGTCAGACGATGTTAGCAATTTTATCAACTAGATGACAAAGCATATATATATACATATAAATAGGTGTTTGTGGTGTTAACAACCGTAACCTAATTTTAGTGAAAGGTCAATGTAACGTTATTTTTAGTAGAGCCTACTGCTGCTGAAAAGAGATTATAATTGTGGAGATTTAAAGGGAGTCACGGGCTCGAACTCACTGATGGGCCTGGCTAAAAAGCACGCTGACTCACCAGGCATCGTGTCCGACAGAGGTAGTATCAGTGATGAACAGTTCAGACGCTAGTCTACACGCACAACGTTACTGAGTGAGATGCAGGATCATATATAGTACAACAGGCGCGTAATAAATTAAGATAAATCCTTCAAAAGATCGGGTTTTATTAAAAAACCACTGCATAAATCAATGACCAATAAAGTTTATTGAACTTTTCGATATTTTAGCTTTATCGGTATCGACTTAGTTTTGGACATTTTACACTTTTTACACTCCCAATGTTAGGTTAAATTAGCAAGAAAAACGAATCTGTGTTGGCTCCTAACCTTTTGATGGCTTTTTATTTTAGTATTCTGTTTCCGTACAGACAATATTAATAATGAGATAAAACCATACCATGTTAAATTTTTGATCCTACATTGTCGAACAGTGGAGTAATATACTACCGAAGTTTGTATAGAAAAAATTTCGACAAGATTCACCTTAAGACTTAAAACTATAAGAGTGTATGTTCATTTGTATGGTGCTTAAATTATCTGCCTAGCCTTTGCAGCAGCTGCACCACCGGATGCAGCTGAATATACCAGGGCAGTAAGTATTTTACATGGAGCAACTGCCTATATGACATCGACAACTCAGTTACTGGTTAACATGATGCCCCTTGCCCTTTGATCGGCTTTTCGAGGAACATGGTATCTCGATATGATGATCATGCATTCTCGAACCGACCGCGGCTAGCGTAGTTTAACTTTTGATCGACCGGAGCAGCTGTTATTATTTAGCGAGCCCCTCTTATTTACTTAATAGCCTCTTAACACTTCATGTAGTTTCTGATTTTCACCAGGAATCCGCCTAAAATACTGCATCATACATAACCCCATAAAAGCTCGTATATTGAGGATGGTGATCATAACACGACACTCGCGGACGTAAAAATATCGCGGTGGGATTGTATCGTGCACTGGATTTTCAACTTTTGGCCCTTGGCGTTGAATCGAAAATTGAGAATCAAACAGAGAGCATCCCAGCGCGTCGAAAAAAAACACACAGTTCGGTTTTCAACTCTCGGCGCTAAGAGAGTGTATTTGAAGATCCGGTGAGCGAAAAAATGCCACTGAGATTTTTTATTTATTTATTTATTTAACCATTTATGCACACACATATAAACAGACAAGAAGAAAGGAACAGAAAAATACGTACAAAGGTAATGCTTATTTCTACAGAAATCTCTTCCAGCACACCTGCGATAGGAGAGAAGATAACAGAGATGTAGACAACGCGTGTAATAACAATAGAAGGAAAATCATAAAATTACAAATTCAAATTTCAAAAAAAAATCAAATTAATTAGTTAATTTCAAATTTTTTTTTTTCACGTCTTACGGAAGGTAATTTTGCTAGAAGACTGCTGATAGTTCCCGAGCATAAATTAATTACAGCTTCACTACTTATAATTATATTAAATGAAGCTCACTTCTAATTCAATGCAGAAGCACAGCTACAGATCAAGTTCATAATGCTGAATTAATTGACATCAGATTTAATTAAATAACATGTTCAATACATAAATGCAAATGCTGCAATGATCATAACTACATGATTGATCGTACCCGGGTGGTACAACTGATAACTAGAGCGAATAAATCATTTTTATTGGATTTACACTCACGCTTTATGGCTCTTATGGTACGTTGACTTGCATTGTGTAAAGCTTAAATTAAATCATTTACAAAATATTTCAGTATTTCTGCTGTTAATTTTCGGAATAAATCCAAGGATGGCCGGATCAGGCCAGTACCCTGAAACCTGATGGCGTAACACACTATCACATTTACACTGTCGTATTCGTTTTTTAATAATCGTAAATTACATAATAAGTGTGCTGATTTCCTACAGATTGAAATCATTCTAAGCAGAATAAGGTTCTTCTACGTATATATAATTATATTTTTAACTTTCTATGGCAAGTAAATAGATACTTGACGTAATTTAAATATTTCCAAACAATTTTACCTTTAACATTTTAGTTTACAAAAGTATTCCTGAACTGATAGTAAGAAGATTCGCATTAAACCGACCGCTTTTTAGTTTTTTTTTCAGTATCTTTACAGCCACGCGAGGCTAACAAACTGCTAGAGTTTGTACTTTACCGCCTGACCCAAATACTTTTATTTGTTCTGCACGCTTTGGTCGCGTATTCTTGAAATAATTAGCATAGCGTAGTAAAAGGAAGCTCGACCTAGGTAGGAAACTTCTGGAAATAAATAGTTTTTCAGAATTTCTGATCAGCTTTATCATCTAGGTATTGAATTTTTAGTTTTTTTTAAATAGCGGTACATACTTAATGGTCGATTTTAATCAAAGCCTGAGGAAGGTAGTCCTATGCAAATTACTGAGTAGGTAACCCCGTTCACATACTGCGTAGATCGCCATGAGGACACGGTGGAGCATACCATGGAGGTCTGCCCGGCTTGGGCGGAGCACCGCCGTGTCCTTGTGAAGGCGGCTATCTCTCGCGTCCGGCCCTGGTCCAGGCCATGGTACGGAGCGAGAGTGCATGGGTAGCCGTCGCCTCCTTCCGCGAAGCAGTAATGCTCGCGAAGAGGGAGGCGGTGCACGTGAGGGAGAGGCAGTATATGCGCCCTCACGGCCCTAGCCTCCGCAGGAGACGCCCTGGGCGTCGAGAATCCCAGACTGATTCCCGGCCACCGTAGGCGCGGCTTACGGACGTCGAGTAATGGGTAGCTCGCTGTCCGGTAAGGACCAAGCCCAGCACCCTAATTGCGTAACACGCGATTAATCATAATCGGTTTCATTTTGACAGTTCAACAATATTCACTGCGTCATTAACGTTGTTGAGCAGACACATTTTGCGAACATATGAAGTAATGGTTTAGCCATTTGATTCAAAACGAAACAGATTATGATTAATCGTGAGTTACGCAATTAGGGTGCGGGTCAGCGGCGCGTTGTGTTCCACGCGCGCCTTAAGGGCCTACGTCCCGTTTGGTAGCGTAACACGGTCACTTTATGAACCGTACTGCTCATTAACGGCTTGTCTTGAAGATTTGAAAAATATATGATTTTGCTATAGATTCATATAGATCATTTTGCCGGAAGTACTTTTTTTGTATGGTTAATACTTTTGCTGCAAAAAAATATTTTCCAACACGCAATATTTTGGCTTCTATTGCATACTCCTACAAAACGGCTTCGTTATTTGGAAAAAAAATACACTGAAAAATAGATAGTTAGAGGTACCACAGAATCTCCGAAGCACAATTGTAAATTAATCAAAGGAATATCCCCATTTTGAGATAAAGGATCAGAGGTGCCCTGCGCGGGCGCGGGCGGCGGTCGTGCTTTAGCATACAAACGGGAGATGAGGATACTATGGGCCTTAAAAAGATGTCAGCACCAACTGGTGGGGCCAGCAAAGGCCGATGCCTGCCAGGGGTGCGGGTTGTTTGAAAGAGATACCGTGGCCCCTGGCACACAGGCAACTGAGGGAACACGGGTGGGTTTTAGTCGGTAAAACTCTGACAGGCCCTCCTGCTCCCCCCAGAGCGGGAGAAGTTATTTGATGATATCCCAAACAAAAGAAAAGACAAAAACCCGTCCACATAAACAAACACCTATTTACTTTTAGGACGTTTCAGTTATTTATAACTAAGTTACAAGTTATTTCTACAACTCATAAGTTACGAAAGACACTACTTTCACTAACTGTGTAGCAGCTCAATTTCGTATTTTTTTAATTGGATCCTTTATACTGCTACATTACAACGTGCGTGTATCGTAGGAGGACAAACAAATGCGGTAATCTGTAGTAAATATAGATAGCTACTCGCTCGGTAGGTATTGCCCGTGAAGTTGAGATCATCATAATTCTCGGAATTTTGCGAAATAACCCGCCGGCACCTTGTGGTCCCGAGACACGCACGCGGCAAAAATGCAGGGTGATTAAAGTTTTAAAAACAATTCTTTCTATTAGTAAAAGCTTAAGAATGATAATAATTATGTTAGTTATTAAGTAAATCTTCGATTGAAAACATTCCACGTTGTTAATTGTTGATCTAAGGATTTATGATTATGATTGATGATTTTAAAACGTAATAAAAAGTTATTGATTGGTACTTACCAAATAAAGACGCCTCTTCACAGAATCAAGACTATCGCTAATAAGTGATGTTAACTTCATTTTAAATTAAACTTTCAAAGAAAACTTTATTTACAAAAGCAGTACAAATTTTATTTTAAACTTCAAAGTTTCGAAATATAAATTCGTGTCGAGTAGGAAAAACATTTTCGCGCTCTGCTTGTTTTTTTTTAATTCACTGTTTCTTTGGCTCTGACAAGGAATACCATGATGCCAGTGGTCACGATGTTAGAGCCGTAGCGTGCAGCATGTGACTGCCGCGATACCGATACGTGCGGCAAACCGGCCGGCCGACGCGGGAACGTGTCGCCAAAACCCGCGCTGAGATTTCATAGGTCAACGCATTTTAATCCCCGCGAACGCTCGTTAGGCGTAGGAGTTCACATGTAATTCTAATTAGACATTTTCGCGAAAGGAAATACTAAATGGATGTGGGTACTGAATAGGTACTACTAGTGTAGAGTTAATTTGGCGTTTAATTAAAGCTTGATAATTAGCAGTGAAATATAACTCTATTTATTTATAACAAATCTTTACTTACCGAGATCTATACCCTAAGAAATTTTGCCCGTCCTTCTTCACAGGAACCTACTACGCCTTGGAATAGGCTACTGGCTTCATCTATGTATTTGACCAACCCTTTGACAATTTAATACTGTACCTATTTGGTGTAATTGAAATAAATGCTTTCAGTGATTATGACTAAGAGCTCCTATGCAAGGCAGTTCCTATTTTAAATGCTAGTGAGTGCGTAATGGCTTAAATTTCCTTTAACTGCTGTTTTACCAGGGTTTCTCCTTTAGTCTGACTCTGACAACTACAGATATCCTCTATTTCCAGTTAACTTATATCCAGGTATCTTTTATTTTCATCATTATTCATCAACAGCTTATGGACTAGCTGATCCAGTTTGGTTCATTACTATACCCGCATAGGCTAAGTATTTTATGACGGACAGATAACCGACTGACTCGCTTGTGAGTAAGTACAAAGGATACTGCTGCTGCTGCTGTTGAAGCCAACCAATGTAATGTGTGGTGTAAATGCCTCAAAAACCTTTTTTGAATGTCAAGAATCCAAAAAAGCGTTTTGAGGTGAACCGAAAAAAATATTTCTATCAGTTCAATTGTAGCATTTGCACAGATTACATAGATTGGCTTAAAAATAAAGATGATTTTGTCACGAAATAATTATTCATTGGGATTAAATGAACGTATGGGTCAGTGAGTCGTTGATGATTTTAATTATAATGTACATATTATACATGTATTGTTACGGTCGCAAATCATATTATATTTCATCATGGGCGCCGACTCCTGACATACAGGTACACCTAGTTCGGGAGTCAGAGGCTTCAAAGAAGATTTATAACCGATTATGTCAATAAATGAAAATGAATTTGAATTTGAATCATACAGCCTGATACTGGCCTACTAATTGCAAAAAAATACCTCCGAAAATTCGAATTTCGCGGGTTACCCTTACGCTGGTCAAGGGTCTTGGTCACGTTCGCACTTGACCGAATTAAATTTATCGTTAGGTTGTCAGTTCTGAAACGATGCAGTTTTATTTCGTGCAACAAGGTGGTTTTTGTTAAAAATACGTATTATTTCCACTATCAGCTCTGTCTGGAACACAACTAACTGCTGTCAACGACGTGATTTGATCTATTTGATTTATTTTATTGGAAACTTGGCAGCATTGGACTACGTAGTGTGTTTGATTTGATTTTGATTGATGTAATAGGCGGCGCATTTCACTATCGGCCAGGTGTTTTTTAGTTTATAAACAAAAATGATTCAGTAAATGAAAGTTATATGCAAGCTCGGTGTAGTGAGAATCAAGCTACAGGTCGAGTTATTTATTATTTATTTTTGAAATCATGGAACCCCCTTCGCCATGGAAGCGGCCAAACGAAGTAATGCAGCTGCACAAGCTGAAAAAGCGAAAACGAGCGTTACAGGTTTGTAAACGTTTAAAATTAATTTGATTAATAAACTAGAAATAGAATAGAAATATAATTGTTTACTTGAACTATAACGCCAAACACCATGGCGTTAACTGTAATAAAAACAAAACAATAACTAAGCTAATCTTGCTTTGAAAATAATAACAAAGTGTATTTCGTATCTAATAGTTTAATAGCTGGATGGGCAACAAATACACTAATAAACAGGTTACGACTCAATAATTAATGCATTGGGGACTAACCTAAATAGCATAGAAAAATATGCTGGACATGTCTTTGTCTTCTCTTATTAAAGCACTGCCACTTTCTTTACATTGATTCCTAATCATGGGCATACTCCTGTGATGGACGTATCCTCTGTTTTTTACAGACAGGGACCACTTGTTGCCAGAACAAATATCGAATGCTAGGGGCTTAAATGATTGACCCATAAATTAAATCTGTAGTCATGTCACTGTACATCCAAGTAGTCTGGTATTCGAAATATGTTCCATTTATAAACTTCTGATACTCCAGGAACGCATGAAACAACCTTCCCAACCAATTGTAGAAGCTTCGAGCAGCCAGAAACATGTTGATTTGGACTTCTCAAGAATCCTAGATAGGGAAAAAAGGAAAAATCCATTTTCAAAGTGAGTTTGTAACCCAGTCATCATCTACAGACTTTCTTCATGCCTATAGTGCATAAAAAAGCCTGTAGATGTAGAGGCCTTTTTTATTTGATACTAAGAATTATTTAAACTGTTTCTCTAAGTATAAAACTTCGACATTTTGATTAAGATTAGTTAAGAGGTAATAAGAGGGGATTAGAGATGATCCGTGGTGGCCTAGTGGTAATGGTTGTAGGTTCGAAGCCAGACAGACACTTTTATTTGTGTTAATTATTACATCACTACTCTCACATCGGTGGAAGAAAACATTGTGAAGAAACCGGCATGTCCTAGAACAAAAATTTGAACACATGAGACATCTACCAACCCGCACTGGGCCTGTATGGTGTACTACGACCCACTCTCTTTCACTGAGAGAAGGCCTGTGTCCCAGTAGTGGGAACATTATGGGCTATTTATGCTAAGTAAGAAGTAACATATTGTTTCCACTTGAAATATGGTGTTATATAATTAAATTACTCTTTTAGCTCTTTCCCCTTAACTCTGCATGTCAAGTGCACACCAAGTGTTCCTATAACAATAGAATGTCTATTGTGTCTGCTAATTAGATGTGCGACGGGTTAATTTTGTTCATGAAACAACTTCTTGAAGTTTCCTGCTCACTTTTACCACCTTATAAACTTTATTGTGGGTCCTGTATGTTACTATGCTCATTGTAGAAACAAACCACATCAAAATAAGAAGCCAAAACTAGAAGAGCAACTAGATGAGTCAAATGACAAGACTCTGGATGCCTTACTCAATATATCAGCAAAGGTTGTTGAGAAGCCGGCGAAGGAGTTGGACACTGAGAAATTATCCACATTCTCCAATCTCTTACAGAAGTTCACTGCTGAACATTCTGTAGAACCTGTAAGTATGACATGAATAGCTAAACTGAGTTTTATATGTATGTATGTTATCTAAGCTACAATTAATAAAAAGAGGTAAAACTGTGTGTTTGTAAGTGGTTATTTATGGAAGTAATGAGCCAATTTAAATATTTTTACAATACAAAAAAAAAACATTTCATAAAAACCTACACTATTCCTGAGTGTCATAAGATATGTTATGGTTGACCTCCACATGGATGAAAGTCGCTGGCAGAGGCTAGTAACTAGTATTAAAATGAAACAGGGATTTTATACATTTAACACTTGAAATCTTATTAAGACTTGATTTCTGATGATCTCTCCATTTTTTATATGATTTTAGTCTTCTCAAATTTTTTACTGCAATTAATATCCTTTATCTAACAGGTCTTTCAAGGAAATAGGTAACAATTGCATTCATGTATCAATACATGATAGAAATAATCCTAACTAATGTGATAAATGCGAAAGTGTTTGTTTGTTACGCTTTCACACTAAAACAGCTGAACAGATATGGATGAAATTTGGCACTTGTGTAGACAATGACCTGAAGAAGGACATAGGCTACTTTACATCCTGGATCGGAGACGAAGTCGGTGACAACAGCTAGTTAATACAAGTAACACACTTTTCAGATTCTAGAAAAGAAATACAAACATTTACCTATTGACTGGGCTTTAAAAACTAAGGTAAGATTGATGTCACCAAAGCCCTTCGCATGGACTGCCAAGTTAAAGGCTAGTGAAGAAGCATCAGGAATTACTGGGTAAGACATTTCATTTTAAAGTTAACGATTAAATGAAGTGATTTGCAAAGACAAGCTGTTTCTGGGTTGATGATAATTTATATTTCTATGAAAGAATCACCTTTATCTAAATGTAGACAAAAGCAATCACACTTATTATTGGCTTATTAGTCCATTCGCACGAAAATGGGCGAATCGACAGTTGTTAATTATTTACTTCGTGCGAGTCGCCAACAGAAAATAATACCCACTAAAAACATTTTCATGTAAAATTTTGGCAAGACGAGACCATATAACTCTCACTGTCAAAAAGTTATCAGACCTCATGTAGAGCCAAGCTTCTAACTACTTCTCTACACGCCCTAACTCTACAAGGCCTAACTTCACAAACTCTACACCTTAGTCAAAATGTGTGGCTTCATGAAATCAGGGTTTTTTAGATATCAATAAAATCTAAAGTATAAGAACTATGCAATTAAAACATTATATGTTTAACAATTAAAACTTTATATTTATACATATAATTAAATTGTAACAGGCCGATGTCTGTACATTAAAGATATTAAAGAAAAAATAATATGGGGGGTCTTTATTAGAGCAACAGAAGCCAAAACAACGGTTTTTAGAATTTTTGTCTGTCTGTATGTTTGTTACCGCATCACGCAAAAACCACTGCATGGAATTGAATGCAGTTTTCAATGATGTATTCCGAGAGGTCTAACTTAAAAAATAGGCTATATATTATCAAAAAAAATGATTATCTACTTGATTCTAAAGTCCACGCGTATGAAGTCGCGGGCAAAAGCTAGTGTTTAATAAAACCGCTATTGACAACATATCCCGAGAATTTTGTTTATCTGGTATAATCCAAACCCAGGTTATAAGGGTTAGAAAAAACGACGAAGAGCTTCGACTAAAGGTAGGTACTACCCTTGCACTCCGCTTGGCTCGTCTTAGCGGGGGCACTATCGTGCCCCCAGATATTACTTAAAAGAGTCGATTCGCCCGAGTAAAGTCGTGCGAATTGACTAATAAGCCTCATAATTCTGACGAACCCATTTTATACAGATATAACGCCATTTCCAAAAACTGCATCAAACATAAAAACATAAGTTGATAATAATGGGATAATAACAGTCAGTTTTTAAAAGGCTTATCATTTTTTTTTATCAAAGTGCTGCACAAACACGTGATTGCATTTCAGAATGCAACACCTTAATAAGGTAGATTAAGGTGTTGCATTCTGAAATGCATTTATGTAGTATTTAAATAATAAACATTGTAACCTTCGTTTTTATAACTAACTAGCTGACCCGGCAAACTTCGTACCGCCGATAAAAGATTTTTGAACTTTTTGTGAGACTAACAAACATCAATATTTTTTTTATATTATAGATTTTCTTTATATTTTCTCACCGTTTAAACCTTCCCTGGACAGCCACAAATATTTCAAAACCAAAATTAGCCAAATCGGTCCAGCCGTTCTCGAGTTTTAGCGAGACTAACGAACAGCAATTAATTTTTATATATATAGAAGAAGAAGATAGAAGACGAGACTAACGAACAGCAATAATTTTTTATATACAGGTTGAAATTGAAAACATGCGACAAACCGAAATGGGAGATTGTACTCATCATTATGAACAACTTTTACTGAGGGACCAAAGATGCAATCGCGAAAAAAAAAACATCTGTTCCCTACATTTATGTTCGCATGACTCGTCAAAATGTAGGGAACAGCTGTTTTTTTTTGCGATTGCATCTTTGGTCCCTTAGTAAAAGTTGTTCATAATGATGAGTACAATCTCCCATTACGGTTTGTCGCATGTTTTCAATTTCAACCTGTATATAGAAGATCTGATACATACGTGTTGCTTTGTAGTTTTTTGCACCACTTATTCCCAATCTGAGGAAGCCCAGATGAAAGGTGGTCTATTTTAGGGCGGTCCTTGTAACTTTAGCCCTTAGAAAACATGCTGATTTTCAGCCAAATTTAATAGAGCAGCTGTGGCCCAATTTAAATGGCCGCGACTCACGAGTTGTAGGTCGTAGCATCGAACCCAGACAGGCACTTTACTTTTGTGTAATTATTTCATCACCACTGTTCTCAAAACGGTGAAGGTTTTTTTTTTCTTGAGGAAACTGGCATGTCCTAGAACCAAAAACTCAAAGACATGTGACATCTACCAACTCGCTTTGGGCCCGCGTGGTGGATTACAGGGCACTCCTTCTCACAGACTGGATACCTGTGTCCCAACAGTGGGAACATTATAGGTTGATTATGCTTTATTAGCCTAATTAAAATCATTGTTTTACTAGATTCGTCCGCTGCCTCGATACAACCACATCACCAACTCTGGACACATCTCCCCGCGCGAGGTTCCACCAAGCGTGCCTATACTGGCAACACCCACACTTACCATGGTTGGATCTGTACCCTCGATCCTCAGGAAAGGTCGCAGCTACCAGCTTCATGGCAACCAATGAAGATGTCAAGCAGGCCTTACTTAGAGAGTGGACAGAGAGCTTTAGGTCTCTGTTTCAGGTGAGAATAAACGATAAAGCAGCTTAATAATAATTGTATACAAATAGAATTGAAGGTGAAGCTGATTTTTGGTAAAGATTATGCAGAGTCAAATTAAATTAGTCAACGAAACTCGTTGGACATGTTGTGTCATATCGATATCTGAGCATAATGAAACACAACAACACACATCGTAAACAATTTTTTTAAATTGTGTATTGTTGATTTTTTTTGTCTGGGGTCATCATCCTCAGTGTAATGTGTGATCGCAATCAGCGATAATTATGTCCAGTCGTAATCATAACACATCTTCTGGGGCAGTCGGGTAAAAACAAGAAGTGATATATATTATGTTTAGTGTTTGTGAGCGCCAAGTTTTGAGGTGTTGTGACCCTGAAAAAGCTTACCTATTTTTATGTAGGTTACACACTACACTACGGTCGCTAACCCTTAAAAAAAATCATCGAATAATTTTACGTTTTTTTTTTATCATGTTTAGCTATCGATACCCATAACATCTGGCGAGTTTCGCTAGTTAATATAATTTGACGCTGTATTTTAGCCAAAATAGAACTCGACCTACTTTAGATAGAGCTTTCACCACTATTCCTTTGAATAATATTCAAACAAAAACTACAACAAGCGTTGTTTGGTTAGGCTGTGTGGGCCCAACCACGTCAAAATGCTACCAACGTAAACCTCGCTCGTCGCTTTGCGGTTCCGACCACATAGCGTATGCCAAAGCTGACTCAGATCCGGTGGTTGAGGAGATAACGATTTTAAATCGCATCAGACTTATTAACAAAACACGATCTAACTTTAATTAACCCGAGCCTAAACCTTCGAGAGTTTTTGTATTTCGAACTTTATTCGCATTTTTTAGTAAAGTTCGTAATACAAAAGTGTCCGTTTCAATGGCGGACACAGAGATATTTCATAAAAAAAAACTAAGTTTTGTTAAACTTCAGACCTCTGTGATGCGATAATGTGTCGGATTTATTTTACATCTTTTTTACAAATTCAATCTATGTATTATTTACGTAAATTTCTGGTCTCTACAACGCTTAGTTTTAAAGATGTCCGTGGCCGCGTGGTTCTCCGTGTTTCAATGGCGCGTCCACGTTCAAACCCTTATAACTGATACCCATAACTTTGACAAATTTATGGTTTTGGGAAACAACTTTATTTTTTTTTACAAAATCTTGGCACAGTTTTTTTTTTTTAATATCGTTGTGGCCGCGCCATTGAAACGCACACAATACAAAATTGACAACCTAAGATCGTACAATCTTTTTTGCCTTTTGTCAAATCTGTAAGTTATTAGCTCAGATAGCGAAATACAGTTCCATTTACAAAAGAAGGAGCTGTATTTTGATTTCTATTAGGTTCATATTTCAAAAACAGGCTCAATAGTATTAAGGCTGCATTCATTCCCAAAGTATGCATTACTTTTCCAGTTGTTGCGCGCGCTACACTGCCCGTACTTCTACGTGTGTGCGAACACGTTCACGTGTCTGTTCCGCGCGGCTGGACTGTGCGGAGTGTCGGAGCCGTGTGCGTTGATCGCGCCTACCACTAGGGGCTTCCGCCAGATTTTAAGGCAGGAAGGTAAATATACCGTATTGTCCTTTTAATGATAGATACCTCCTATCCAGAGTATCAGAATTACCCTTGCTAGAATAGGGTATTACACGCATTTTTGAAAAGTGTCCTAATTAGATTCTAAAGTGCTAATAAACCACTAAAAAAAACAACATTTTTATTTAATGGATTAGTGCCGTCAAAATGCATTTAAATTTTCAAATTTCGCGCGTAATTTGATGAAATCGCTGGACGCAGTGGACGCCATATTGCTCTGTGGGTATGACGTCAGTTTGCTGTATAGACAAATGCGCTGATATTTTATATGCTGAATTCATGGTTAAAGTTTGCGCACTGAATAAAAACTTTTCCTTTCTAAAGACTTTGCTCAATAAACGACTTCCAGATCATACCTAGCAAAATCTAGCTTTATTTTTTAATGAACCTTATAAATTTTCCCATCAGACGTAGAATACACAATGCCACTACGGCCGGACAGCAAGAAGAAGCTAAATACCTCAGAAGAGGACAGACCAAAGAACGCATCATTCGACAGTTGCTACGACACCATGGATGAGAAGTGCACGCAGGATGAGCTGGAAAGGAAGGAGGATGAAGATGAAGAGGACCCTGACCAGTTCCTCTCACAGATGGGGTTTGAGACTGAAGTTATTAAGAAGATTAATATCACACAGGTAATTTTAAACTAAACTTGGCGGCAAGTGGTGCCAATATATTGTTAAAACCATAACGACATAACAGCGTGTCCGACATACCATAATCAGCCTGTAACGTTCCCACTGCTGGGGCAGAGATCTCCATGGAGTGGGTAGCACTTTTGCTTACAGTTCAATTTAATACAGCAACAACGTAAAATAATGTGTTCCTTCACAGTATAAACGCGTGATTTTGTTGGCATTATACATCTGATAACGCGTCTTTTTGTGAACCTCAAATAATTCCTATTTATACAAAAATATATTCTAAATATAATTACTAAATAGGCAAGTACAGATGGTCTTATTTCAAATGTTTGTATGGAAATTTTAGTGGAGGGGTGTGCAGTTTTATATTTATTTTTATTTATTTTATTTTTATTTAACCATTTATGCACACACATATAAACAGACAAGAAGAAAGGAACAGAAAAATACGTACAAAGGTAATGCTTATTTCTACAGAAATCTCTTCCAGCACACCTGCGATAGGAGAGAAGATAACAGAGATGTAGACAACGCGTGTAATAACAACAGAAGGAAAATCATAAAATTACAAATTAAACTCTAATTTAAAAATATACATACACACATAATATGAGAATATACATACATACATACTTCTAAAATAAATATCACTAAAATATATATAATTATAATGTAATTTAATTAATAAATACAATTATGACAATGTGGAGAGATAGTGTTCTTTCACTCTTCTTTTGAATACTGCTAAAGTTTGGCAGTCCCTAATGTCAGGCGGAAGTGAATTCCACAACCGTACCGCGTGCACAGTGAAGGAATAGGAGTAGAAGTCGGTTGAGTGGGGAGGGGACTTGAGGAGATTTCTAAGATGCGACCTGCAAGGCGCATCAAACGGACGGGCATAGGAGAAGCGATCCCGCAGATAGGATGGGGTTTTAGGGTTGTGAAGAATGTTAAATAGCAAACACAATATCCGAGAGTTTCTGCGTAGTCGAATAGGGAGCCACTTGAGGATCTTGCGAAAGTTAGAAACGTGATCGTATTTTTTAAGGTTAAAAACAAAACGAATGCAGATATTTTGCAAACGCTCAAGTTTATTTAAAAGCTCCTCGGTGGCATCCAAATAACAGGCATCAGCGTAGTCAATGATGGGCTGTATGAGAGTTTGAGCAAGGGAGATTTTGGTGTTCAAGGGCAGGAAGCTCTGGAGGCATTTTAACGAATGGAACGTGTAGTGTACTTTGCGACTGACTTGAGCAACATGGGCAGTCCACGATAAGTATGAGTCCATGGTCACCCCCAGATTTTTAACCGTTTTTGCGTATTCTATCTGAACTCCATTCAAACAGAGTGGAGACAGCGACGCAACATCAAGCCTATTCCGCATATACCTGCCACCTATAATTATGGCCTGGGATTTCTTAGGGTTGATCAGCAGTCCAAAAGACCGCGACCACTCGCTAATCAAATCCAGGTCTCTGTTCATAGCAGATACGGCGGCATCCGCATCTTGCATTGAAAAATGATTATAAAGCTGCAGATCGTCGGCATAGAGATGGAAGTGGGAAGAGATGACTCTGGTGACAGAGTTAATAAAAATAGAAAAGAGAAGGGGAGAGAGAACGCCACCCTGAGGTACACCCGCAACAAGAGAGCACCAGTCAGAAGAAGACTGACCGAGACGAACCCGCTGCGAGCGGCCTTTAAGATAGGTGTCGAACCAAGCAATAGTAGAAGAAGAGAAATTGAAGGAATTAAGGATCCCGAGAAGGATATCGAAGTCAACAGAATTAAAGGCACTGCTAAAGTCCAGAAGAACAAGTAAGGAGAGAGATTTGTGGTCCATAGCCCAGCGGATGTCATCAGTAACCTTCAACAGAGTCGTAACTGTGCTATGACCAGGTCGGAAACCAGATTGAAAAGGACTAAGAAGGTCATTTGAAGATAAAAAGGTGGAAAGTTGCTGATGAACAATGTGCTCAAGAACTTTTGAGAGAAATGGAAGGATAGAAATGGGCCGGAAATCGGTCAGTGAGACGGGGTCGGAAATTTTGGGTAAGGGGATTATATGGGCTTGTTTCCAGGCCTCAGGGAATGTACAAGAAAACAAGGAGAAATTAAAAATGTGGGTCAATACGGGAAGTACAGTGGGGAGGATAGGAGAAATCATTCTTGAGCAAAGATTATCATTACCAACTGCAGTGGAGGAGATAGCACAAATAGATTTTTTGACCTCACTTTCACCCACTGGACTGAATTCGAAAGAAGGTGACTGCGGCACTGGCAAACAGGAAAGCCTATTTAAAGTAGTTGATTTGACGCGTGGGTCCAACGTAACAGGGGGATGTGAGAAATGTTTGTTGAGTGCACACACGTCAATGTCACTACTGGAAACAACTGGAGACTTACCAATGCCGACAGTTTTTAGAAATTTCCAAACTTCTGAAGAATTACGGTTGTCGAGAGAATTATGGAAGTAGCGTCTCTTTGCATCTCTACACATACGACTGCAACGATTACGCAGTATCTTAAACGCATTCAGGTTGCGCTCAGAAGGACAGCGTTTCAACCTTCTTTTGGCTCTGTCCCTACTTGCCATCGCATCTTTTATGACTGCAGTAAGCCAGGGAGCCGGAACATACTTGACTTTAACTCGACGGGTGGGAGCGTGACGATCGTATATGCTGAGTACTGTGCTGTTGAAAATGCGAACCATATCATTAATACAAGTGCTCTCCAAGACAGCCGTCCAGTCGATGCTTCCAGCATCACGCAGCAATGCCGCCAGGTCTATGCCCTTATAGTTCCTAAGGAAAATATATTGCGGCTTACGCTTGGGAGGGCGAGTCCTGTAGGACATAAAGATGAGGTCGTGATAGGAAAAACAAGCAGTCAGCTGACCGTGGACAGATACATTATTTGGATTAGAGACAATCATCAGGTCTAAAAGAGAAGGGGTGCAGTTAGGGAAATGATGAGTAGCAGAAAGAGGCAGAACACTAAGGTTAAAAGACGATAAGAGAGATTGAAGTTTGTGAGTACGATTGTCATTTTTAAGAAGGCAAGTATTAAAGTCGCCCATCAAGACTACGTGGTCATAGGACGGACAGAAATCATTTAAAAGCGAATCAAAAGAACCAAAGTAATCTATACTAAGGTTAGGACTGTACACCACTCCAAGAAGCATTTTAACATGATGCAGAGAAATTTCGAGAAAGAGATGCTCCGCTGATCCCGAGTAGGAAGAAGGTGATGTGCTGATAATCTTATAGGGAATATCAGTACGCAAGTAAATGGCAACACCACCACCACCCTTCCCGGTTCTATCATTACGAATAAGAACAAAGCCAGGAAGGGCATAATGAACAGATGAAAGAGAGGGTTTGAGGAAGGACTCAGAGATCAGCAAAGCATCTATATGTGCACAGTTAATGGAAGCCAGAAGATCAGAGTAATGGCAAGGAACACTCTGGGCATTGATGTGAGCTATGTTGAGATTGTTAGGGAGGTGGGTGAGTAAAGAGGAAATCTGATCGCCGAGAGTAAGGGGAGAGGAGGAATCGCTAGCCGCACTGACGAAACTGTTAGAAGAGGAAGTGCAAGAGAAGAACTCATCATCAATATCCGCATCGAACATATTAGACGATCTCTCGCTATCGCTCGCCTTATCACGTACATTATTAAAAGCTAAATAAGTTTTAAGACCATCAATGAATAATTTTCTTTCTCTAATTAACTATCTATCCTACAGGCCCGCATAACCCACAGTGCAGAAAGCAGCGTAGACAGCGCGGCTGAGTCACTAGTATTCGTCCGAGGGGCGGATGCGCAGGCGCTGTTCAACTTCCTCCTCAACTGCAAGTCCATCGTCAGTCCCACCGGACCGTTCGCCGGAGTACCGCCTACGTTACTATCTCCGACGGCCTTCCATGGAGGGACGCTGCAGTCGTTGAAAGTGAGCTTTAATAATGTATTTGATTGTTTTCTGCCATTTCTGGTCACCGGTCTTCACAGATCTGCGGTAAAATCTATTATGCGGGGTGTAAAAATACCGATCACATAGCCATTAACTACGCATTCTCTATATCAAACTAGATAATTTTGCTGGGTAACAACTTTTATTTTTGGTGCCACAAAAACTGTTTACGACATCGCGGAATGAAATGCGCGCAAAACTTTCTGCTTTGAGTGTTCCCGCCATGCCAGTCAGGTTCGCGGACAAAATGTATTTCAGAACTCCTTATTTGATTGAAGGTACCAATTAGGTACTATTTATGCTAATCAACATTTCGACTTGGTCCCGCAGTCCCTGTCCGGTTCACTATTAGGCTCACTAAATGTTTACTTTGCCTTAATATAAATATAAAATTTACTTTCTTTTCTTTCAGGTCCGCGAAAACACAATACATTCCGATAGCAATAAGTACTACTCGATAGAGTTAAAAGGTCCAATTCTACCAACTACCCTACACACATTGTTCAACGTATTGAAGACCAGCTCGTCAGCACAATTCAGTGCCACATTCGCGCATCACCAGCCCACGCTGGCGTTCTCCTGGGCTGCTAGCAATATCGCTGAAGGTATGTAGACTATGATGGAATTGGTTGGTTTGGTCACATGGAGAGGATGAATGAAGGGCGACAAACCAAAATGTAGGCATATTTACAAGGCAGATGTAATTGAAAATGCGGGGAGGGAACGCCCTAAGAGAACGCATAGTGACCTTATTGGTGATGTTCTTCAGCATGGTCAAGTACGTAGTACTCGCAACCGGTGTGCGTGTATGACCAGAGGTCCTAGTGCGAGTTTTTTTTAACCAACTCGACATAACGCATCGGCCTTCACCAATCCAGGGCCAATCGTAGCGCCGAACGCGGTTGATGCGTTAGATCCGAGATGGTTAAAATAAACTTGCACTAGGGCCACAGATGTATGACTGTAAACGAGGCATAAGGAGCATGCAAAGATAGAAGCAGTTTCTGCGTACCCCTATGGGAGAAAGTCGTGAGTTTATGTACATTGTAGACCTAACATAACACCGTTTGTATACCTCGGAGGGGTAGCTAGTAGACATGGGCGAAGTAGCTCACTGAAAAGAAAAAGAGCGATTAGCTCTTTCACTCTAAAGAGCTATATCACTCTTCTAGCTCACTAGCTCTTCTATAGCTCAGTGACACAGACGCCGAGACGCCGACTGTTAGCTCAATTGACCCACGCCGCACGCGCGTCGAAGGAGACGGATCGGCTCGCTCAATAGTGAGTAGCTCTTTGGAAGTTTGGACTCTTTATTATTCACTAGCTCTTCTATAGCTCAGTGATTCAGACTGTTAGTTCATTTGACTCACGGTGCACGCGTGTTGTTGAAAACGGCTCGGCCCGCTCAGTAGTCATTGTCAATAGCTCTTTGGAAGTTTGGAGTTAAGTTAAATAAGCTTTTCTGTTTGTTTGTTTATTTATATAATGTTATGACTTTACGTAAATAATACGTAAAAAAATAAACAATGCAATGCCAAAGTATTTTCTACTTTAAAGCTATGGTCATAAAGATAGACTTACAGTTATTTATGTCGTATGATAGTCTACAATGACGTATTGTATCGAAGAGGTATTGTTGGAAGAACGAACTATGCGATCCAAAATATTCCGAAGCGAACCGAATGAGCCGTTCGGCCGCTGGCTTCGGTCGGTCATCGGTGTCTCGCTGAAGTACTGAGAGTCTAAGAGCTAACTGAGCTAGTGAGCTACTTAGCGAACGAGTGAGTGAGCGAGAGCGACGTCCATCAAAAAGAGCTAGCTCTTTTCTATCACTCGCTCACGAGCTACCCATGTCTAGTAGCTAGAGGTGTAACGATACTATGCTCACATTTCGTCACATAAGTCCCATGTAAAATGAGTCGAACCTAGTTTTAGAATGTAAATATGTATATTGAAAAGCCCAGTTCGGACCAGGGTGGAACCCTGCACCCTAATTGCGTAACATACGATTAATCATAATCTGTTTCATTTTGACAGTTCGACAATATTCATTGCGTTATTAACTTTGCTGAGCAGACACATTTTTTGAACTTATGAAGCAATGGTTTAGCACTCTGTTTCAAAACGAAACAGATTATGATTAATCGTGAGTTAGGTACGCAATTAGGGTGCTGGACGCCACGCTCAGAAGTGGCGCATGCAAATACTAGACCAAGGATGAGTTGATCTAGGTAAAATGTTTTGTAATTTTAATCCACATCTCAAGCAATGTATTTTTTGCAGATGAATCGTCAAAAGAAAACGAGCCGAACCACTTCGCCAAAGCATTCAACAAAGAGAATCTCTCAGATTGTGGGCTCAGCGACGAAATGCTTCAACATTTCTGCTCATCTGACCCCAACGTCATCAAACCTTTAGATTGTGTCAAGTATAATACAGACGACGATACTTACATGTGGTGATATTTTCGTGGAGTTTTATTGTATTGACTCTATTGAATCGTATTTATATTGTGATAATGAATTAAATGGTATTTTTGTACATATCTGTTGTATCATTTTGTATCGCAACTCATGAGCGCACGTTCTGATAATGAGATAAGGGTTATATTTGAATGATTGACGTGCGCTTGTAAAATGCAAATACTATGCAATCACTGTAATTGGTCAATTGTCTCGTAGCCAATTCAGCTGCTAAAATGCTAGGTTAAAATTCACTTTGCAAGATGAAGTCGTAATGTCCTCAAAATACTATGCATATAAAATAAGCAATAAATCATGAGTAAATTGAGTTGTTATTTTTCGAATCAATGTTCGTGGTATGTGGCGCCATGTAGATCTGTCGCTTGTTTTCGTCCTTTTGAATGACACTCGTTCAAGTACTGAGGTTCAACCCTCGCCATGACGAGTTTCAGGGTTTACTAAAGGTTTTATAAATAATACGAACAAAATCACTTAAATGATACGATTTATTCAATTTTCATTTTTGGTAAATTAAAAATAGGTTTCTTAATAGTCCACAATCACTTACACAATAAACAAGATTCATACAGATCAGGATGAAATAAATAATATTGTGAGTTCTGCATCAAAATGACGTCGTATTTGTATGTTACCTAACATAACTGCACTAACTTGCTATAATTATCACTTCAAACCCAAGGTGGAACACGAATCTTGGAAAGATTACATCTAAAATATTCATCTATGTGACCAATTAGCCGCTCACTAAAACAAATAATTTATATTTTAAAATTACATCAAACATTCTAGATCATTCATACTTTATTGCAAAATTTACTACGCGCACGTGTATGTTAATTATAGTAAATTATAAACTATGAATTGTCTATGAGAAAAGAGAGAAATTGAATACCTGCAAATTTTCAAGTTGAATTATGTTGTATAAGTTACGGAGCTTATGATTTCTGTAAAAGAAAGAAAGACCGAATTAATATGAGTATGTATTTTCTTTTGCAAAGATTGAAAAAAGAAATACCAATTTTGGAAATAGATTATTACTGAGCTTTAATTATTGTTGGCTCAATCATCATAATAGACAAGTGTTGTTTATGCTACTTACATTAGAAGATCCACTGGAAGCGGGTTGTCCGGGCACAGAGTACTGCGGGCGGAAGTTGGAGAAGTTCGCGGCCGCCGCCGCCGCCGGGGAGAAGCCTGGCAGCGACCCGCCTGCCTGGAAGCCTAACGGGAACTGCGCCATTTGTGCTGCAAAGGTAACGGAACTTATTAGTGTCAATTTAATAACAGTCCGCCATGATTCGAAAAAGGTAAAAACGACAGTAACGACATCGCAAGTACCCTACCCATCCTAGCAAAACGATACATTCTAACAGCAGTAAGGGATCATAAAGCTTTAGGGCGAAGTGGCATACGACAACGGCTTCAGGTGATAATATTTTCTTGTTTCATATTTTTAGAGCGTCATTTTTCAATAATCAAGTTTAAGATTTTGAACTTACATTTTACATGATATAAATAAATACTGATATTCAACTGTATCCTAGACCCTGACCCAATAGGCTAAGCAGATGACGAATGAAATATCAGGCAGCTTGATGGTGATCTAGTAATATGAACATATAGTCTCACCAGCTGGCACTGGGTTGCCGGCAGTGGCCGCTAGCCTGGACAGTATGGACCGCTCCGACATCTGCAGGCGCTGCGCCACGGGCGGGATGCGCGCGAGCGTGGCCGGCAGGCGGGACACGTCCGACTTCATGTCCGATAGCAGCTCCTCCAGTTGATTCAGCACCTGGAGAAAACAAATACGTTACTTAGTTACGATAAAGAATTCACATATTAGTGTTTTCATTAAAATGTGGCTGAGGATAGGAGTTACGTGATATATAATAGATGGGGCTTACAACCAGCAATGGCCAGTTGGTTGGTTAATTAAGACTGAAGATGATCATAAAATTTAATGCCCCATTTGACAGCACCCACTGCTGACTTGCCAAGGTAAAGCATGATTAAAGGTACAGAAAATAAAATGTAGTTCTAATTTTACCCAATTACGAGTAGACTATGGATTTTATCTCATTGGCTTGCAAGTAAAAATCGTTTGAGAATATGGTTAAAAAATTATTTGTTTGCCGTTTTTTTTCGCATGACTAAAAAAATTGCAGCTGAGAGCGCGGTTAATATAAATCTTTATTAACTTTAGGTATACCGCAGCCATGGTTAAATTGAAGACGTAACAAAAAGATAAACTTTTCATACCTTGTGCAACACAGCGTTGGCAGGCTTGTTGCCAGCCAGCGACTCCTTGCTAAGATGCTGGTGCGACTCCGCGAGACACTCGACCTCAGCGAATCGCGCGTTCAACGACATGGCGGGGTGGTTGGGATCCTGGGTCAAGTTCAGGTACGCCGCGCGACGAAGTTGTTCTTCGATTACTAACGCTTGTTCTAGGAGCTGGAAAGAGATTATGGTTTTAAGTTAGTTGTAGCTGAAATCAGTATTTTATTTATATAGTGCAAACCACAGGTGGGTGGCTAAAGAATGGGCAATGCCATTCAATGTGGCAATGCTGCCAGTCTTCTGAGCATGTTTCTGGATGACAGCAATGCGGACGTCTAAGTTTTTGTATTTATTTGTATAGTTTAGTTATTTAATTTAGTACCTAGTGTAAATAGTTAGCTTGACAGGCAGAGGTGTTTTAATAAGCCCAGATTCTCCAGTTTCATATATTTTGTGCCCAGTTTCATCATAATCAGCCTATATTTTCGGGGAGAGGCAAGCTATTTATTTTTGTCGAGCTTAAATTTCTTTTAAATACAAGGGTGCAAAATTGGTACTTTGTTAGCTATTATATTCAAGACTTGCTCTTACATCAAAAAGTAACACAACAAAGTTTTGATACTAAAATGTTTGTCTACAAACTTACCTTAAAACGCCTCGCCAGAAACTTATTCTTGATTTCCAAGAAATTCCCCTTCCCCACGTCCATCTTGAACGGCTCGTTGATGATAGCGAAGCGCAGGTCGTTCTGTATGTCCTGCCAGCGCCCGTAGCCGTGCGTGACGATGCCGGCCAGTAGCCAGTAGTCGTGCCGCCGATGCCATATCTCGTACTCGCGGCCGGGCGCCGCAGCGCGCTCCTCGTTGAGCCACAGCGTGTGCAGCTCTGTGAAGCCTCCGTCTGCGATGTTGAACATGAACTTGCGACGTTCCACTTTGAGATCTTCTTCCTCTTTTACTAGCACCACGTCGTCGTCGTCATCGTCCTGGAAAGTGGTTTTTGTAGGTTTTAAATAAGCTGACTTATTTCGTGTAATTTTGTTACCAACATATTGATCACCAAACGCGATTTATTAATTACTATCTTTTTGCTTTCCCGCGGCTTAGTACGAAAAAGTAGCCTTTCCTTCTCCAGGTCCCTACCCTATGCCGCAATTTCATAAAGATCAGTTCAGTACCAAAAAGTTAACAGATAGATTTATAGTGATAGAAATAGAATATTAGTGTGGACTTATTTGCATTCCAAGAAAGCTAGGTATGTGGTTTAAAGATAATAAAATTGCTTGAAGGCAGAAAGAGAAGTAATGTGCCATTAAGATTATTATGTAAGGACAAGCAAATAATCAGAGTTCTAATATAAAGATAACTTACATTTACCTTCTTCTCATCCTTAGGCTTCTCAGAAGCTTCCGACTCTGCCTTATCACTCTTAGCGTCCTCTTTCTTATCTACATCCTCTTTCTCATCCTTCACCTTAACTTCTTTCTCTTCCTTCTTTTCTTCTGGCTTCTCTTCTTCTTTGGGCTCCTCGTCCACCGACATACGTCTTTCACCGTCCTTAGAATCTTCCGATTTGTCTTTAGGCGATTCTTTTTCGTCACCATTCTCTTCTTTAATGTCACTTGTGTCCATTGGCTCTTCTTTTTCTTTGATGTCTTTATCAGATTTTTCTTCTTTGATTTCTTCTTTTTCGTCTTTCTCTGAGCCCCCGGGTGTCGGAGCCTGTCCTGAAATCTGTGTGACTTGTGTAGGTGCGGGCGAGGGCGCGGCTGAAGTTATAGGTGTCGCTGTAGATGGCGCTGGCGACGGCGCGGCACTCTCTCCCGTAGCTGATTTCACAGGCTCTACTGGCTTGCGAATCATCTCCGGCATACTATAATACCCGTTAATATGCTCGAACTCTTGCACTTTCTTTCTAATTAGGCTCATGACTCCGATTCTAGTCAAAACATGCTGTCTAGATAAGCCTTCTCTGGGAACGCCGTCAGCGAAGTTTTCTGCGTTATCCGCACCGGGTTCGCAAAGATGTCGCATGAATAAGGAGACGTATGCTTTGAAGTTGCGTTCAGACTTTCCTCTAAGGTCGCGTACTAGCCACTGGGAGTTGAAGGCGTCCTGTGGTGGCATGCCGTAGCGCATGATGGCGTTGAGGAACGACTTTCTCTGGCGTGCGTTAAAGCCGAGTACTTCCATGTTTCCTCCAACTCTCGCTAACAGCGGCGGTAGCGGCCTGTCCCGTTCTTCACGCCTCTCCAAGCGACGCTTGCTGCGCCTGCTCAGCAAGTCACCATTATCATTCTTCTCATCGAAATCGTCATCTTCCTTATCATCCTCGCTGCCTTGTGAAAAGTCTGAATTATAGTCAGAGCCGTTCTCCTGCCATGTGGAGTCTTCTCTGTTTTCAGTCTGTGCGACAATACCGTCATTATAGTTGACCTGTTTGCGCACTCGCTTGCCTTTACCAAGAGTCCTGGCCTGATCTTCTTGGTGCTGCTCGTAGTGATGCCTGAGCAGTTTGATCCAGTAAGCCGGGTCGGTATTCTCAGCTTCCTGTTTGATGATTTCTGTGTCAACTTCTTCCTCGCCGTCGCCTTCCTTTGTAGAATAGCTGGCGACTTTGAATGAACTAAGGTATTCGTTGGCCCAAGATTCCTTCGATTCGATACCCTCCTTTGAACGATCAAGCAGTTCCCCAACAGCCCTGTCGTCATAATGAATAGCTTCCTCTTTGCCATCCTCTTCTTTGAACAATTCCTCTGTTCCAAACCTGAGAATATCATCTAATTCCTGCTTGGTAAAGTTCGCGCCTTTACCACCCATACCGGGTCGTACGACCAAGTGAGTCAACATCATTTTCCTCTTAGCTACTTGTGTGACCCTCTCCTCAACACTGTTGCGGGTTACGAAACGGTATATCATGACCTTGTTGGCCTGACCGATACGATGCGCACGGGAGAACGCCTGGATATCGTTGTGAGGATTCCAATCAGAATCGTAAATGATTACAGTGTCGGCTGTGGCCAAATTAATACCCAGACCACCAGCCCTAGTCGAGAGTAAGAACACAAACTGTTGTGCGCCGGGAGCATTAAATCTATCGATAGCTTCCTGACGAATCGTACCGGTGATACCGCCGTCAATTCTCTCATATTTATAACCTTCTCCCTCCAAGAAATCTTCGAGGATGTCTAACATTTTCGTCATCTGTGAGAAGATCAATACCCTGTGACCTTGTTCTTTGAGTAGCCTCAACATTTTGGACATAAGAACTAGTTTGCCTGACGCTTTGACTAAGGCTTGTGTGTCGTAGTTTCCGTGAGTTCCGAGGGGAGCTTCCTCGGCCGCGACGGGGAACAGATAGGGGTGGTTGCAGCATTTCTTCAAGTCCATCATGACGTTGAGTAGTGATACAGTTTGTCCACCACTCTTGGGATTCAGAGCCTCGTAGTTCCTCGTCAGAATGTACTTGTAGTACTTCTTCTGCATGGGCGACAACTCTACTCGTACAATGAACTCTGATTTGGTGGGCATGTTCTTGAGCACATCAGCCTTCAGTCGACGCAGCATGTGAGGTCCCAACATCTCGTGAAGCCTCTTCACCTGCTCTTCCTTCGACACATCGGCAAATTCATTCTGGAATGCAGCGAGATCATTGAACTTATCCTTATTTAAGAAATTCAAAAGATGGAACAGTTCTTCTAGATTGTTCTGTAGGGGCGTACCGGTGAGTAGTAGTTTGTAGTTGATGTGGTATCCTGCTAATAGCCTGAAGAACTTAGACTGATTGCTCTTGAGTCTGTGGGCTTCGTCTACTACTAAAACCGACCACTCAATGGAGCCGAGGCAAGTGGCGTCGATAGACACTAACTCGTAAGACGTGAGAAGTACGTTGAACTTGACTTGTGACTTGATCTTGGAAGGTCGTCCACCTCTGTTAGCGCCATCGTCGAACGTGAGTTCATTCTCTCTTATAACGGCCCTGGAATCTTTGTCACCGACGTAAGTAATGCAGTATAGGTCAGGAGCCCACAGTTCAAACTCTCTCTCCCAATTGATGATGGTTGACAGAGGCACGGAGACCAAGAAAGGTCCCTTGCAATGTCCCTCCTTGAACAGCGAGTTAAGGAATGTGACCGTCTGAATAGTTTTTCCGAGACCCATTTCGTCAGCGAGTATGGTATCGATGCCTTGTCCCCAGGAGTACCGCAGCCAGTTAAGACCTTCAAGTTGGTATGGATGAAGCTGCATGCCGGTCTCGTACACGTAGGGTGGCTGGTCTTCGTATTTCTTGTTCAAGTTAGTGGTGGGACGATCGGGCGGTGGGTTGTATTTCTTAGGCTTCATCAGTAAGGCGCCGCTGCTGTCATCTTCATCGATAATGTCTTTGTTCTTGCTCTTGCGTCCTGCTTTCTTGCCTTTGGTTCCTTTTGTCTTGCCTTCAGATGTAATGTAGCCGCGCATGTCCTGTAAACAAAAAGAGTTCCAATATTTTACTTTATGTAACGAGTTTCACTCGATTAGTTCGTTAGAGAATGTTTCGTAAATTATTCTTGACTACACTTGAACATTGAAACCTAAACAATATTTGCGATTATTGATTGACCGTTTGTAGTGAGAGCTCCTAACAAATTTTTTAATTGGTTTTCAACTTGGTTCCATAGAACATTGAGTTTGAACATAGAATCTGAAATTATCAGTTTGGGATGATAGGGTATTTTCTAATTTATGAAAAACTATTTTAATTTGAAGATTAAAACGAAATATGTAACAGAAAAATAAAAATATATTGATCTATATCCATTTTCTCATTTAAAAACGATTAAAATCAAATTTATTTTTCGTGAAAAAGAAAAATAAATTGGCGGTAAACCGCCAAAACGCTTCTTACGATGACTTTTTATCACGTGACCACACGTAACGTCAGCTTTGTGTAAACGGCACCGGTACAAATACTATTTTTGGCGCACTTTTAGAAGTATTTGTGAACACAGCACAGCACACCAGTAATACCATTTTATATCCATTCAAAATCTTGTTAATTATAAACTCGACATTCACTTGCTTACTAAGTACTTTAGTTTACACAATGATGTTGTGTTATGTTACTGTCCCACTATAGGACAAAGACCTCTTCTCATACAGAGAAGGCACGAGCATTAATCACGACTCTTGCTCTCAAGGCGTGTATTCTATAAGTTTAGGTTTCATCAGGATATTTTCCTTCATCAATATTTGTCCAAGATAAATTCAAAAAGCACAAATAAATGAACTTTTTACTAACTTGATAATATTCCATGGCATTCTTCAACCCAGCTATATCGGCATTCTCCGACTCCCACGTGGCCTGGTCATAGGACAGGTCGCGCCACTTGACGAGGTAGTATGTTGTGCCGTCGCGGGACGTGCGATGGTTGATCACTCGGTGCACGACCAGCCATTCTGGTTTCACGCCGTATCTGAGGTCATTGGTTGTTTGTTACTATTGTGGATTGGTGGGAACAATAGAGAATTATGTTTTCTAAGGGAATTATAAATATGCTTATTTTAGTTGGTAAGTTTTTCATAGAGACATAATAAAATCACGATGCCAACCTTGAATT
This sequence comes from Antitype chi, assembly GCA_947359405.1. Taxonomy (NCBI): domain Eukaryota; kingdom Metazoa; phylum Arthropoda; class Insecta; order Lepidoptera; family Noctuidae; genus Antitype; species Antitype chi. The sequence continues at coordinate 18,012,902 of OX375812.1, forward strand.
AGTGATGAATATAGATCGATAAAAAACCATTCCACCATCAAACTGCAGTTAATCGTCTTGAAACAATCCCTTATATATTTTTTACGACAAATAACCCGAGATTGGCCTATCTTTGTTTCAAATACCAAATGATCCAAACAATTGATGGCTGCCATCTTGATCATAATGACAAAGTGACGTAAATATCATCTCACCTATAATATTTTTCCTCAAGAATCTTCTCGTCAGTATCATGTTCCTGCTTATCCCGCAGCCTCTTGACGCGTCCATCGCGCTCGTCCAAAGGTTCCTCTAGTTTGGGAGGCTCCTCGACGTCTGATTTGCGCATGTAGTAACGGTACATTAACGGGTGGAAGACGTCCAACTGAAATGTAAATAATAACACGAGATGTAGAGTTGTTTGTGATGTTATGGGTCATCAATAATTCTGTTTATCTTAGTTCATTGCTGGTTATAAACCAGTCTGAGTAATACAGCAAGTAATTAGGTTCTGGAGGTGAGATAGGGAGTCGCTTCGTGTAAAATACTGGTATTAGCTGCATCCGGTTAGACTGGAAGCCGACCCCAACATAGTTGAGAAATGGTTAGGCAGATGATAGGCACTGAATACTGCCAAACAGGTCCTTAAGACTTTAAAATTGGATGGTTAGGTGATCTTCTTTTTTCTTTCTTTATTGTTCTCGAAGTTTTATTTTTAATCCTTTACATTATTAAAACTCACCTGTAGTTCAGATATCCAGCTGCAGTGCCAATAAGACCGGTCGTGCCACTTGACGAAGAACTCCCTGGAGCGCGGAGCCTTCGACTTCGGCGGTTGCTCCTTCCACCTCCACGTCAATATCTTCGCCACTTTGCCATCCAACGGTGGACACTAGAAAGAGTAAAAGGCTCCACAGATAAATTTATTTGTATGTATTTATTGATAAATAACAAGGAAATATAATTGCAAAGCTTTGTTTTATTGCCTGACAATTTTTGCAACTCCTGTAAGTTCTGTATTAGTAATCATAATTAATTAGATAGTACTAGGTAACACTATGAACAGTATATTTTTTTCGGATCTACGAAGTTAATATCCAACACTCAAAAGTTGATATTTTTTGTCTCTAACTTTACAAACTTGAAAGATGAGCTATTGGTTTTAGGTTTCGTAAATATAGGTTTAAAAGATATGTCAATACTTACACTACATCTAGGGCACTTCCAGTCTCCGTCTGGCACCTCTTCCAGCGGCGGATTGAGGCAGAACCGATGGTACGCCGACGGGCAAGAGTCACAGCACAAAAGTTCACCGCCGTCTTTGCAAACTCTGTGGAAGTAAAGAAATGTGGAAATGTTATCGTTAAGTTTTTATAAATTTTGTGAAGAATCTGTTACATATTGATGACAAACAAGAAATAATAAAAGACCTGCACTGCGACCAAAAGGGTGTGGATGATAATGATGCAAAGGACATCACAATAAAGGACGATTGTCCATTCTAAAAATAAGTACTACCACAGGAGCATCTCCTTGCAGGGTGTATCCTTTCGTGGTCCACTTGGAAAAGTCCCCGAACCGTCTCCGACACAAGCGAGAAGATATAAAAACCCCGTAAAGTGGAGCTACCTCGACGGAACGGCAATAGGAGGTGGAGCTGTCTCGCAAACTATGCTCCACCTCCTATCCTGCCCTGTGTTCGAAAACATGCAGCCAAAGTGACCTCTGCGTGGAAGTGGCGAAGTATTATTGGGCATACTATTATAAAATTTTGCTAATACTATAAAGATTAGGCCTTTTTAGTATAGGTACTGCAGCAGGAGGACAAGCATTTTTAAGTTATTTTGTTCTATGTATGCTGCACTCTTACCTGCAGAATTCCTGATGCTCGTCATCATCGTCCTGTTCCTGGTTGCCTTCGGCCTCGCAGTGTGGACAGGACCAGCGACCCTCAGGTGTCTCCTCTAACTCAGGCTCGAGACATACCAAATGGTAGGCACGTGGGCATGTGTCGCAAAGGATTATCTCGCCACCTTGTTGGCAAACCTGGTAATAAACGAGGAATAAGTTTTTTTTTGTCTTCAATAACCTGACGGTAGAAACTTCACAAAGGTTGAAATTTTCTATTGTCACAGATACAAAAAAAAACATCATAATTTCATTTATATTTTTTTTATTTTACGCGGTCTTCTGCTACTCGACAGCTGCTACTTTTCAGGACGCAAAAACTTCTATGTATGTCGACAATCTGTTTGATATTATAATGAGTCTAAGGCCCTTTGTACGTGGTACGGTTTCTTAACGTTACGGCGTATAAACCGCGCTGTAGAAAAACGAGTATCAAGAAGCTTACATAGTGATCCATACAACTCTGACGACCGTCCATACACACGGAGAATCGACTGTAGTTTTTCACGGCAAAAGAAAAACGTAAAATTATAATTCATAGCTGGTGGTTTTGCCTCATTATCAAGGTTGAAAAGTTCTAGTTCGACTATCAACAAGTTTCAATAAATTAAGATTTAAATGAAAACAGGTTACAAACCTCACAATAGTCCTGATGTTCATGTTCTCCCTCGGCGCCGTCGGGGAACTTATTTGTGGTCTTCAGTTTCTTCTTCTTTTTGCTCTTATTTCCAATCTTGGTCTTTGCCTTCTTTTTGGGTTGCTATAAAGGAGAAACATGGCTTATAAAAGACTGGGAAATTCATAACTATCTTCAATTTACTAATTAATTAAAATGACACTCATATACACGTGCGGCACGCGTCAACGGCAGGGGCGATTGCAGCCTTCGACAACGTGCCGGTCGTGTATTGAGATAGATACTAGAAATTATTCCACATTGCAAATCAGCACAAATTTGTTCATAGGTGTGTACTTAATCTGCTATCTGTTACTAAACCGTTATACACACAGTATATGACCTGTGATAAAAATATTATTGGTCATTGAAATACGAGCAGACCATACAAAATATTGTTGAAAAAAAGTCAGCCGCTGAACCATGTTAATTTTCATATTGAGCAAGACATGAGTAAGTAATTAAAATTAAGGAAGACTGTTTTAAGAATAATAAATTATGACATCTTCGAAACGTACTCCTGAAAGATATAATTAGCATTTGCAGGTTGTACATTAACATTGCTAGCAGGGACGGTTACCGTTACCAATAAAATACAGATAAAACTACCAAAACATTTCGTTCCTTTTCGTTAACTATTTAACGTTAAAATTATCGTTAAATCATACGATTTACCGGTATTTAATTAGCGTTACCAATATCGTTACTTCGGTAAAATCTAACAAGGAGCAACATTTTGTGCGACGTTGCCAAACCGCACCAAGTGCCTCGCGCGCCTTGCGTTCGTTTCTTCTAACCGGAGCGCCAACAACGCATGTTACGACGATCGGAAAGATACAAATACGATAAAACTTGCGCTCGCGCATGTTTAATTTCATAATCATACGGCACACAAACATAGCGTCGCGTACGCCGAACGAACCTACGTCTACTGCCTTTGATTTATTAACTTGTTTTTTTGTGTAAAAAATACTAATATGGGCCGAAAGAAGTTTCAACCTTTCAACTTAAACCGTATTATTAATAACAATATTGTTACTTTTTAATTAGTCTTGTGTTTATGTAGGTACAGTCGACCATACATCTCTGGACACAATATTAAAACCTTTCTCATATCTTACGTGCCTCATAAAGGCGCTGTCAAGGTCAATTTTATTGTATCCAGAAACATATTATGGGCCACTATACCTTTTTGGACACAGTATTATCTCGTTTTATAGAAATATTCGGTCGCAGCCAATTTTAGTCATGTTTATCAATTCGAGCCACCCTGTTTATTATAATTTTTTGCAGCACAGAAACAATGGTGCCGATTCTCTTGTCACAAATACATCTAAACTAAACTAAAAATCACAAAATGTTGTATTTATTCCTGTCAAATTCCTGCCATTCTGAAATTGACGAAAGTGGCACATTTTAACTATATTTTAGTTTGACAGCACTAAGATGGCACTGAGTTTATTAATTTAGTGAAAATTGCAATTTTTCTGTTCTGAATTTTTGGCCTAAAATTTTGATAATCTGACTATTTTAAATCGCGAAAGGTGTGGAATTTAATTAGTTGTCACGAACTAAAATTCACACCAACACCTCGACATCAGGTGCAAAAAAGTAGTGTATCGTTGTTTTGTTTTCTTTTGTTTATATCTCTAAAATGGTGTGTCCTATCGCAAAAATAATTAAAATTTCGACCCCCTTAAATAAACCCTTAAAACTTAACATGTAGGTAATAATTTTTCATATTTTCCATACAAAAAGAGAAAAATTACATAAAACACGTCGAAACTGCCCCACCTGCGCGCCTCCGGCTCTAAAAAACATCACGGGGTGGGGCAAATAAGTACCACGTGGAATCGCGATTGTCAAACACGATTTTAGTTTAGTAGTGTCAAAAGTATTTTGAATTTTTTATTCTTCAGGATAGCTTTAAATTCTCAAAAACAGACGAACAACTATCACTTAGTTAGTTAGTCCGGTGTACAAGAGAATCGGCACAAATATTGTATACACGCCGAAGGTCATTCATGGTTTCAGTTTTCGCGTTGATGTCCCTGCCACCCTGTTTATAATAATTTTCTGCAGCACATAAACAATATCTAACTTAGGGTATCGGTATTATTATCGTTACTTTTTTATCGTTAACATAACGGTAATTGGTAACGTTATAGAAAAAATACCGGTAATTCGGTCCCTGATTGCAAGTTAAAAAAAGCTTCTTACTGTACCATGGGAACTTTTCTTAAGTAAATAAACAAAAAGTTCAAATATAAAACTCACAGGTACAGCCGGATCGTCTTCCTTCACCGGTACTCCTTCCTCGGCGACGGCCGCGACTGCTGGCTTGGGCTCCTCAGCCTCGGCCAACATTTGTTCAAACTCTGCATCCGAGTCCGAGTTTACGGCACTTCCTTCTTGGTCTTCCTCCTAGTGAAAAAAACACAAATTCCTATAGAAATCTGTACAAATAGCTGACCCCAACATAGTTGGGAAAAATTAATGAATGAATAAATGAATGAATAAATGTCTTTATTTGCCAGAAACACGGTACATAAAGGATATTGTTTAAATATTTGGTTCAGCAAGTTTCGCCGACACAGCGGCATGCAAATACAATCTAAAATTAATAAAACAAACAATTTAAACAAAAAATGGACATAATTCAAATCATTTTAAACATTATTTAACAATAAATCAGTGTCTATACTTTGATGCATGTATAAAATTTGCAAGATTTTTTATGAATGAACTCATTAAGAGAATAATAACAAAAGGCTAGGCTGATGATGTAGGGCACAAACCTCTTTTCACACAAGAGCAGGCATGAGCCTGCATTACACACCACGCTTGCTCATTACGGTTTGGCGATTACAGACTTACTCCAGGCTGAATTTGTTGCGGTCTTTAAAGATTGACGTGTTTAACTGTAATTTTTTACCATTTTATCATGTTGAACTATGTCCTGTTCTAGTATAGTGCAACTAAAATATATAAATTATCGGACAATTTAAAGAAATAGGCTATGATCAGAAAACTCACGCTGCTCGTCCTCTTCCGCTTACTGAACTTGATCTTCAAGGTGGGCACCTTGGGCTTGCGGCCCGGCTTGCCGCGCGGCGCGGGCGGCGCGGCGCCGTGCTTGGGCTTACGGCCGCGCTTGCGGGGCAGGGCCGCGCCCTCGTCGCTTTGTTCCTCCTCTTCTTCCTCTTCTGGCTCTTCTATTACTTCTTCGCTCTATGCGGAATTGATGAACTCAGTTAGTTTTCATAACTTGGAAAGCCAACCTAAATGTTATCGGTAGCCATCGTCGATGAGATTACTCGAAGCATTAAACATCTTTAGAGAGAACTTGAAAATAATGGTGACCCACGCAGGCAAGACTTTGCAATATATGAGTTGTGACAGACAAGTCCCGCTGTGAGTTGGTTCTTGGTTCGTGTAAGGACGAATAGATATCGCAAAGTTCCATGCCTTTGCGCAAACAAAAAATACCTGTTTCCCGACTTGTACGGGGAGTGTTAGTCCACGTCCGCACGTACGTAAAAACATCGCTGCAGGTTTTTTTTGCGCACTGGATCTGCAACGCTACTACTTAGCGCCGAGAGCTGAAAATCGGGTATTTTCGACGCGCTGGGATGCACCATGTTGGATTCTCAATGCTCGGTTCAACACCGAAAGTTTAAAATCCAGTGCACGTTAAATCCCCACCGCGATATTTTTACGTCGGTGCGACTGTGATTCTAACTGCGGGAAAATTCCATAGGTATAATATAGAAATAGAATCAAATTCTACCATTTGGAAACAGAGGTCTAAAAATATAATTACCTTAACCTCTTTAGGGGTGCGTCCAGGCCGACCGGGTTTAGACACGTAGTCCGAAGTTGTGGACGTGTTTGTGTTTTCTTCGGAGCCCATAGCCGGGGTCCCGCTGCTGATGTGCGGGTTTGTTTCGCAGAACAGCCGCCATTTTGCTGCGACTAACATCATCAGCTTTGATACTGGAACCTGGTTAAATGAAACATCGTTTAGTCTAGGATCAAGTTCTTGTTCTTCTTTTTCGCCTACACCTATAGACTATTTTTTTAGGGTTCCGTACCCAAAGGGTGCCAACGGAACCCTATTACTAAGTCTCCGGTGTCCGTCCCTCTGTCTGTCAGCGGACTGTATCATATGAACCGTAATAGGCAGACAGTTGAAATTTTCAAAGAGTGTATATTTCTATTGCTGCTATAACAACAAATAATAAAGTTAACAATTTAAGGGGTTCCCATACAAGAAACGTGTTTGTTTTTTTAGTATGTAGTATTAAACATTGTACGGATGTACGGAAACCTTTGTGTGCGACTTCGATTCGCACTTGGCCGCCGGAAGCTTGGTAAGCTCGAAAACTTCATGTTTTGCCAATAATTTGAGATTACTTATCGAGAATAACGTCTGATTTTTTATTGGAACAGAATCTTAATCATGAGATATTCAGAACCCTAGAACTATGACACAAAAATGTTCTTGGGCTAGGTAAGGGGCCATCCATAAATTACGTCACACGAATTTTATGGTTTTTTGACCCCCCCCCGTCCTTGTCAGTATGTGGTCACACTTGTGAAACCCCCTCCCCCCGGTGTGACGTCACATATTTTTCAATATTGTATGTAGAAGTACATAATTATATGAAAACAGCAGTTTTTCCATTTTTTTATTTAAATTAAAAATAATCTTTAATAAAATTAACATACAGTCTAATAATTGAGACACTTATTGGTGATTTTAACATGTGACGTCACAAAGCTTTTGATCCCCCTCGCACTTGTCACACAATGTCACATTTTGTTGACGCCCTCCCAACCCCTCAACGTGTGACGTAATTTATGGATGACCCCTAAGGTGCCTACATGTTGTGCGTTTCATATTCTTGAATTCTTCACAAATGAATCATTACATAATTTTTATCGAATTAGTAGGGCTAATGATATTCCAGTTAATAGAATGAGGAAATTCCTAGTTATTTCATCTGTTACTGAGTAGGAGAAATAATAGTTATTTCATTAGGAGGAAAACAAACAGCGTATAGTGATCTAACTACTCTTAAGTTAATTGCTGCATAAATATTGATAAGTCAGTTCTTTTGAAAATTGCAAATAATTGCAATAAAAAAGAAAACCAAAGATCAAAGAAATCAAAGATTTTTATGATACACACAAAGGAGTCAATACACGATCATGTCATAAAGTCGAGAGTGAATAAGTTACTAGTAAGTAAGCGTGCTCCGTCGTCAACCACATTGCTTACCATCAGGTGAGATAGTGGTTAAAAGCGAACCTAACATTGCTTTTTATTTCCAAAAAAGACATCTGACTTCCAAAATTAAAGTAATTTTTCAGTGTTGTTTTTTTTTTATTTTGGAAGTCGGATGTTTTTTTTTTTGAGTTTTTGCACTTTGATGTGATACCTACCCCACTCCAATTCGTATACCTACATGCTATGTAAACAACAGTGACACGAAGTTTTATAACATCATCAACATACACCAAGTAGATTAAATACGCATTATTGAAGCTAAATATAAAACAACCGGAGCAAAGTAAAAAAAAATACGGGACCACCGCGCAAGCTTCCTTGCCAAATGAAGAAGAATTTTCAAAATCGGTCCACAAGAGATGAAAATTTCCTTCCTTAAAAATACATAGATACAGACATACGCACGAACATAGCGACGGTCCCTAAGTACTATCCCCTAATGGGCCTACCACACGCTCAAGCTTCACCACCGTTTTGCCTGTGCAGGCCGGTTTGTACACGGAACACCGTGAACAAATCGGCTAGTTTTACCAACCACACGCACGGCGTTCCGTGTACAAACCGGCCTGCGAGCGCAGGCAAAACTGTGGTGAAGCTTGAGCGTTTGGTAGGGCCCAATGTGGTAGATACGTGATTTGCATGTTTTATTTTCGTGACCTTCAGGCCAGCCTATACTATCGTTTAGTTTAACAAAAATATGTCTAAGATGGCAAAATGCATTTTAAATCCATCATGACATTACATTCACTAGAACATGATATACAGTTTGCAGCGCTCTCCTGTAAAATTTGTCATTTGTAGTTTGGGGATTATACGTAGGGACCGTCGATGGAACCTCCTCGTTTTCAGAAGTCTGTCAAAAATGTATACTATGGTTAAAACCCCGAACTCTGGTATTGAACAGGCAATTACACAACTCTATGTCAAAGGGTTTTAAAACTATCGTTGGTTCTTGCGACAAACATCTTCAATTCTTCAATATTCCATGAACCTGAACTTACCTTAGGGTTCTCTTTGACAAGCAAAGGTCGCACATGTTGCTGGAACAGCTTGTATGATGTCAAGTTTTCTAAGTCGGCGTCAGAATACTGTATGTCCACATCAGTGAGCCCGAATGATGAGCACACTTCTTCTACTGTCGGCATGCCTACTGTGGAAACATAGCATATTTAGGGTCGGCTTGCAATAGGCGAAGACCGGTTTTCCCGGCATAAAGTAATAATAATAATAAATAATAAAAAATCTTTATTGACACAGACAAACACACTTTACAAATATCTTAAAGTAAACAAATCTTTAAATTAATCAGTATTACAATGTTAAATCAGTGAACTGTGTGTTTACTAAATTAATCCTAACGTCTAAACTAGGTAGTTCCCGTGGTAATTAAAGAGACATGACATATCGACTGTGAACTGGCAACCGGTACTATATCAATTTTGACAACTTTACAGAATGAAGAAAATTAAATGCTCGCATTCACTGCGCGTCGAAGTTAGTACAAGTTGAATTAAGTCGATTCTGGCGCCAAATTTAAATGTATCTGAGATAGGATTTCTTGCGACGCTGCGGAGTATGAAATAGCATAAAATGGTATTAAAAGTGAAATTTTCCAAAAAAATTGATAGGACCGGTTGTTGCCAGTTCACACTGTCCACAGTCGATATTCAAAAATTATCATTAATACAAAAAAAAAATATCTCAAACGAAAGTGTAGGTATAAATAGGTAAGTTATATTTGAGCGTAAGTCACGTCTTAACTCCAATGCTGCCGGTAACCAAAATAATATCGCACGTTGAAATAAAGTTGAAATCTCTAAACGGCTGGTTGACACTTCCCGTGACCCAATAGCTGGCTTTCAACTTGGCCAGAGGCTAAGCATTGTGATACTACGTGGCACCTGTCTCTTGGGTAGATTAGCAATCGGCAACGATGCAGAGGAATTCTTAGACGCCATAGTTTAGTCAGTTAATAGTTTTAGTTAAGTTGTTTATTAAACATATTTTAATCGTTTGTTAAATAATTTAGTTTAAGTAGTCGAAGTAAGATATAGATAAAATTAATCACTACTCCCGAGAATGTATCTAGCAGCCAAAGGCAAACGATACGCGCAGATATTTAGAAAAAATAAATAAAAAAATATTTTCATAAAAACGTATACAAAAAGTAAACGTATACGTATTTTTAATGGCTACAAAAATCTGCAGCACATTCAGGCTATGACAATTATGAAGGGTCCATAATTTTAAAGTCCGACTTGTATTTTGCCCTATACCTACCTACTCTATTTCATCTCAACTCCTTGAATTGAGAATTTGTAAATGTTTCTTTATGCATACTTATGTTATCATTAATTTACAAAAGGACTTCATGGACATTGTTCATCAGAATCGCGTCGCACCATCGTGTCGTGCACAGGCAATGCGGATCGACATTATTTTTGTGCTTTCACAAACGTTTTCGCTACATTAAAAATCTTCTGCAAAACCTAGGGCTTTGTAAGTGCTTTGGTATCCCACCAAACATCGAGTCGACTATTCAGTATGCCTAGGTCCCCGTCAAATCGATCGAAAAAGACGTCCAATCCAATCGGAACTTTCCAGAATTGGGAAATTAAAAAAAACAATAACGAGGCTACTACTACCAACATAATAACAAAACATTCACAAATTATAGACACAGACGCAATACCGATCTTGATACATGATAGAGAACTGAGCAAGGTCATTATAAACTTGAAGAGGTCATTGCACTACGCGTCGTTAGACTTCGATTAGAATATCTAGGAGATAATGATTCATTTCATTATTTGTATGTACCGCATGTCCTGCATCCTAAAGTACTTGAAAAGTTTTAAATAACTACTTTTCAAAATAAATGTTTGTTATTTTTCTTGCAGACTCGCGTGATTAATATGTGTGACGCGTTTCTAGTTACGTAACTACGTACTTGAAATGGTAATGCGTAAAAACATTAACAACAAATGAATGGTGCTATTCATATTGTAATGTTGGTGTCCAATATTGGGCAAAGGCCCTTCACTGCAACTTTCACATGTTTTTTTTTAGTACTTACCTACCCTTTTCTGAATAACCTTGAAAAGTATTTATGATTAAATTAGGTGAACTGAAATTAGGGTTTAACCCAAACAATATTTTCCTGTTCAAAATATTTTGCATGTCATGAGTTCATGAATCATGACTTAACATGGGACTCTTTTTCCGATAGGGGTAAGATGGCTACTTAGTAACAAAGTATTACTTTTCAAATGATATGTTAAACATCAAAACAAACAAAAATTGTTTTATCAGTGAGGCTTCCAATAACTGCTGAGCAAGGAACTTTTATAAAAATTATGCATTTAATCATTATGTTTAATCCTACCAGAGCCAACATTGGGTTTCAAGTTTCTAAAGAGGTACAAAGTATTTAATATTTATTTCTGCTAAGCAGGCTTCCCTCAAACACATTAAGGCGGTGATTTCTTGTTAACGCTCAAAAAGGTGGTTTTTTAAACCAGTGTATCTCTCTAACGGTACATAATTTTGAAAGCAAAAAATATATGATATTTTCAAGTCTTTTTTTCATAGAGTGATGAAACTCAAAACATAATTAATCATACTTTAATGCATCAAAAAATCATCAAAGTCACCTCATAATTATCTTTAAAACCAGTTTATCCCTTCAATAGCAACTATAATTAAAAATATACCATAAATTTCCAAATGCCAAACTGCATCCAGTGATTGGATTATTTATTATTAAATAGTTAATATCTAATTTTATACGATTTAATTTGCATTTTTACGACAATGCTTGCTCATTTATGATTCGAATTTATTACAACAGATTTTAACCCGAATCGGATTGCAATAAGAACTATTATCGCGCATAACGACAATATTTAAAGTTACCAGGGCCTTAACAGTCTCATCATAAAATTTCATACTAATGTGTTTTAAAGTCATCCGAATTAGTTGTATTAGCTGAGATGATGAACTACACATTTGTAAACTAAAAGTACCATGTAATACTTACTAGACCCTGAATCAGAGGCTGCCGGTGTCACTGGTGTATTGTGCTTACTTCCTCTGCCTTTTCTAGATTTCTTTGTGGATGACATGGCACTGAGTGCATAGTCACTGTCACCTTCTGCCTCAATCTCAACTCCTCCACCACCACCAAACTCTTCATCCTGTGTAGGAAAACATTCATTTAAGACTGTTGAGAGAAGGTATAATAAGTAAGCTTTATATATTATGCTGCCTCCAGCTTCGCCTGTGTAAATGTCAGATATTATCTCATAGGAAAATACTACTGGGAGAAAAGGTAGCCAATGTGTCCAAGATGAAGGGAATTTTATCAAAATCCATTCAGTGGTTTAGGTGTGAAAGGTAACAAACAGACAAGTTAGTTTCGAATTTATAACATTAGAATGGAATTCAGGCTGAGAATCAGCATTCTTTGAACTTCAAGAGCCCCCAAGATGACCATCTCAAATCAACTTCTAGTGTTTAGGCTGGGAAGAAGTGATTCAACTATGGAGTTGAAATAATACTAGTCGCTCCATTTCAATTGCCTATTGCAAAAATATGTATGTTTGCTTATTTAGATTTGCATTTGTGGTTAAACTTAATAATTAAGCGTAAGATAACATTGAAATTAAATATGGTATTATTGTTTTGGAAAGGTCAAAGTACTGTGCGAAGTTACTGTTTATAAATTGAAGTTTTGAAAAATAAGGTGGGAAATTATAAAATAAAATAAAATAGTAAAAGTCCAAACTGTACTTTGAACATTTTTGAAAAAGTAATTGTAATGAGGTGCTTTCAGATTTTTTTTTCCATTTTTCTGGATGTATGGTTGCCGCTAAAACAGCAGAGTAGATTTCGATGAAATTGGGCACACATAAAGTTTATAACCTGAATGAAAACTCAGGGTACTTTTAATCCCAGTAGTATATTTGTGTGGCATAATTTTCGACATTTACGTGGGTGAAATCACAGGCAAATGCTAGTATAAAATTAAATTGTCATGAAATATTTTAAATTGAGAATCCATTTAGTAAATTATATGATTATGACAGAATTTATAAAAATTGAAAATTCTTAAAGATCTTTTATCAAATATGAACAGATTTAAAACTGTAATAAATTTCAAACCGAAAAGAAAATAATTTAAATCCATTAATGGAAAAACCTTATCACATATAAAGTAGTGGCACTGATTAAAACGTAAATACAATAAAACTCATTCTACAATAAGTAATTGAATACTGGATAGCACATCATTGCGTTAAAAGGATTACAAATAATTTATTTTGCAGTAAAGTCAGCTTGTTAAGTGCTAAGTAAGATTTGATCAGTAATTAGATCATTGATGACATCACAATATTCAGACAAGTGCACATTAGTTTCATAAACAATCTCAGTGATGTAATCAATAGAAAAGATTTTAGTTAGGGTGAAAGAGATATTTTATTAATGATAATTTTGACTTTCTATTTTTTAAACATAGGTTTGGTAAAGATGGTGGAAGGGCACATCATGTAATGAAGACATAGTTTTTTTTTTTCTAATTCCATCATTACTGCATGATCTTAAGATTTGGTATCTAAGGTAAATGCAAATCTTATGTCAATAAAACTAATAAAATGTTTTTCAACTTACCTCTTCACTCTCATTCTTACGCTTCTTCTTTTTCTTCCTACCCTTCTTCTCTTCTCCACGGGCTTTCCTTTTCTTGCCCTTTTTCTTCTTTCTACCATCTTCAGGTGAGTAGTCTTCATCCTCCTAAGAATATAATTCACAGCTAATGAATTAACTTCAATAACATAACCATAACACAAATAGCAATACCTCAAATGTTTACAAATACAATCATTCACTGTGGAATAATACTAAAAACATGAATGAATATAATATTTTACAAGTACCTTAGGAGGTGCTTCATCACTCTCTCCTGAGTTCTCGTTCTGACCCTCACCTTCCTCCACGTCCTCGTCGCCTGCAAGTTCACAATAAACTGGTCAAACCAGTCCACCACTCCACCCTCTTACCAACACTCTAGCTAAACCTTTACGATAGTGCATTTCGCCACATGAGCACACTCCTCACGCTAAGGTCACTAATCCCTTTGTTTGGCGGCGTCCATTTTGTTAAGTAGTAATGAGGGGATATCGCATGTTCTTTTCTGTCACAAACTGCCACTTAAAAATATTTACAACCACAAAATAACAAATACAACCTTAACTCACTGAAAAACCACTTCTTTGATAACACATCACTCTGTTTAGACTAAATAAGTGGCAAAAACTAAGTCACGGAACCCAAAAATTTCTAAATTTTTAATTGCTTACCGCAAGTAAACACATGATACCGCTATTCGCGGCTTACCTATGACATGCTAGCTAAATTCAACGTTTACCTGCGAAAGAACCGTCTACTTCATCATCCGATGCCATTTAGATCACTAATCAACACAACCTGCAATAAGATTAAAGATTTTGGTCTAGAAAAGATAAAGGACGCGCAGTTTTTGCGACAAATGGTAATTAATTCAGAAATTGATGCCGCCGTCACTACACGGCAAACTAGCGAGCGAGAGATCGTGTCTCGCTCGCACACATTCAAAATATGGGAAAAAAGAAATTATAGGGTGATCATACTTTATTAAAAAATTCTACTATGTCAAGATGAAATCTACCAATGCTTAAAGTATGACAGACACGACTTGGTTATTTCGTGACACGTGATTCTTCCAGCTAGGGTTATTTTTGGAATCAACTAAAGGGTGGCAGCTAAAAATACTTCAATTGTTACGAAACACTGGCAAGTTCTTGTACCGGTAGAGTTTACTTTGCCGAAACTGGTCTATGATGCCAAGCCAGACCAAGAGGGTATTAGGCCCGCAGGGGCCGCAGGACATCATGTGGTGAGCTGTTGGGCAGTAGCGACCCCTTGAACTCTAGCTCCCATTAAAAATCTTGTCTCTCACCTCTTTCATGCCTTTATTGGCCGGCTAAAGTTTATTATTGAATACCAGAATCCCGTCCACACAAAGAATCAAACGATGATAATAAGTGAGAGCTCACCCTCACTTATTGTCATCGTTAGATTCTTTTATCAGACAATTAAAAAAAAACTAACTGTGGATACATTTGATGATTTCCCATCCAAAAAAAAAGGGTAAAGGTTGCGGTTTTCAAAATACCCCGTATAGGAAAAAGTAACTTTCTCTTAAATGGACGACATGCTTCACAAGCAATTTTAGGCGTTGCAACTTTACACATAGGCCATACGGTTGAAAAAGCCTAACCGTCGCATCGCGTCGGTGTGAATGCACCGACGATGCGTCGGAGTGACCCATACGGTCAAATCTTAGTAACATTTTAATGTGAAAGTTTAAGAAGTTGAAAGTGTATGTTTAGATGTTTGTTACTCAATCACGCAAAACGGCTTAGCGGATTTGGATTTAATTTGGCACACAGATATTTTATAACCTGGATTAACACATAGAATACTTTTTATCCCGGTAGTACGGTCCTGTGGGATAATTTACGATTTTCTCTAGGGTGAAGCCGCTGGCAAAAGCTAGTGGAAACGGGTACAACAGATGTACAGTTTATTTATTAAAAATAATTTACATAAAATATAAGGTAACAGTCTAAAATAATAATGGGTACTTCTGGTTCAGCCGGTCTGGAACAAAACAGAACCCTGTTATGGTATCTTCGTTGTCCGTCCGTCCGTCTGTCTGTCGACTCCGTCAAGATCCATTTTCTTAGAACCGCGTGGAGGTATCAAGTTGAAATTAACATCAAATATTTAGGTCAACAGTCCCTCAGAGTTCTACAAAAATCAAGCTTCTAAATCAACGCAATAAAAAAATACGGCCAAAAATACGGCCAATAAATTCGATATATAATTCGATACTCGCTAATAACTCAACACCTAGAATCACCAACCTTCCCGTTGACTTAGAATCATTAAATTTAGCAAGAAGCAAGGTCTCACGACTCAAGTAAAGGAAAAAGTCCGTATCATTCAATTGTAGTTTTATCACTTATAAAATAATTTTTGCGATCACAAACGTACGCACGCCTCTTGGGGAATTGACCGTGAAATATATCGATGTATGGGAAAACACGTTTTTCAACTATAATTTTAGTTTGTTCTTGAGATATTATTCGTCTCAACTACGGAACCTTTCATTGTGTTTATTCCAACCACAGACATATAAAACAGTAGCAGACCAAACATTAATCCATAGTCGATGGATTTGATTCTCTATCCTTTTTTTGCTAAGCGACAAGTCGTAAGCTGTATCTCGTTCTGTCACCTGTTGTCACACTGACTCACACATAGACAAAATTTGACGCGTAGCCCGTCTGTCCCGCGCCGCCATATTGATAAGCAGATTTATCCTCAATCGCGTTCTATGTTTCAACAGCGAAATATTACTTGAAAAATTAATTGTTTGGGACAATTACACAAAAATAAAATGGTAAAGTGCTGTGCGTACCAGTGTGACAGTGCTAGCTACCACAAAACACCTGGATTGACCTTTCATCGGTAAGTTTTTGTATTATGCTGTGAAGTCAGGGACGGATTTGGCAACAAAGACGATTTTTTTTTATTGTATGGAAAATATTTACCTATCATGGAATTATCAAATAGAGACTCGGTTTACTCTACGATATTTAAAATTTTTTTGGTGACATAGTTTGAAAATACTGCAGAGTCCAGATTGCCAGTGTATATAGAATCGCTCCGGCCCGGCGCGTACACATGTGATACGTTACAATAGAAAATCAATTGTGTCTCATTAGCCGGTTATGTTACCCTGTCTGTGTGATGGATAACATGAACGATGGTGGACATAAATTGGTATAGGCTACTCACATAATTTTAACATTTCATTCAGCAGGTAATAATTGAGCTTACTAATATTTTTCCAGGTTTCCAAAGGATGTAAGTTTACGGAATGCATGGATTTAAAAACATGAAACTCCAGGATTGAAACTGAACCTCAAATGGCGCAAATATTCCAATCTTATTGGAACCTATATGTTCGAGCTGTTTGGGGTTGAAACTCTAGGACCATGGGGTCCGAGTGGCAACTTAGTTTTCCGAGACATTTCCAAGCGGTTGATCGACTCTTCACGTGACCAAAAGGCTGGCCTATTTTTCAGCCAAAGAATCAGCATTGCCATACCACGTGGCAATGCTGCCAGCCTTTGTTGGTCACTTTTCCCATCGACAACGATGCGGACGTATTATTTGATGCCCTATGATTTTTTTTTTATACCTGTACATATTATTATTTTAGGACCAGTAGTTTTTAAATTATGATAATAAAGAAGATTACTTGTCGTTGTGATCTTGTTCTCGTACCAAACTGTAATAATCTCTGTAAAGGCTTTTACTTTCGTTCGTTTTAAATTTTGTATGTACATATGTATTTATGTATCTATTATTTAGGATATGTATATATCTATGTATCTATTTTAGAATATTGTAAACACATTATTTGCACCAACAACGTCACCATTTTATGTCCAGGCTAATCACTGTCCATTCCATGGTTGCCTGTATGAGATCGCGGAAAGCGATAAGGCCGCCTTTGTGTATTTTTTTGTTTATTGTATTTTTGTAGTGTACAATAAAGAATATATAAATAAATAAAGTTTTAAAAAAGTAAAAAATTAATATGTAAATATTCATTAAATTCATTGTTTTATTTCAAAATTCCTGATATATTTATAAGCTAGCTTTCAGGCATACCAACACCTTAACTCTAGGTCCCACCAAGCTGGGCATGCGGGTTAGTGACTGCAGGGAGAGTTCTTTTATCCGATACTGATGCCCGTCAACGGTCTGTGTATAAATATACCGTTAAAAGGAGGTGGTTCTTTCTTTTCTTTTTAAAGGACTGCCGCCCACCGTCCTGTTAAAATATTACCTTAGTTGCCTTTTACAGTAACCACGGGAACAGATGGGTGGTTATATTCGTTAAGACTTTATTGATAAGTAATCTACACTTCATTTACCCAGAGAATATTGATTTTCGCAGATTTTCAGTAAGATTTATCGGTCGTTTCAATATCGTTATATAATACCGGCAACCGTAGTCCGGCCCTGTATCGTCACACTCTCTATGTGTGCGTAATGGGTACGCAATTTTTAGCGAATGTTTGGTCTGCTACTATTTTATATGTCTGTGATTCCAACACATACTTAGCCGGTTATTATTTACATGTACACATGTCATTATTGCAATACGCACTTTTCAATTCGTTTTAAAATCTACCATTTCAAGCAGTATTTATTGAGTGGTAATAATTTTAGTCAAATGACAACTTTACAAAATTAAAATGTTGCTAGTGTATAAATATAAAAAGTGCTCTGTGGTGTTTACATAAGTAAGAAAGCGTTCTTTCGTCCATCTTTAGCACAAATTACTCAAGATGGAAAATATTATTAAAACTAAAAACAAAAACATAAATTACTATGAAAATTAAAAAAAAAAAAAATTAAAAAAAAATATCAGTGGCTTCTGGAGGTGCTTGGTGTGAAATTGCTTTCGTGACGTCATCCATTAATGCGAGAGCAGGCTAAACTATCGCTATCTTCTTCTATCACATTCATTGATTGACTCGAATTTGACAATTTGTTATTGTTTCCGTGTGGTTTGGTTTCGCTGCAGTCGAGAAGCATGGTTTTTATTTATTGATTGTATGTAATTGTAATTACTATTCCATTAGTTAATTCATAAATAGTTCCACAGCATCACAAAAATGAACGCTTTACTAAATTATGGGTCATCCTCTAGTGATTCTGAGGAAGATAACACGGAGCATGAAAAGTAAGTAAGAACTGCAGTTTGTAAACTTTATCGCAATCGATACATAAAACTTGTTGTTTAGCGCTTGACTGTGTTCGATTTACAGATTTCAGACGGAGAGCTCAAAGCCTAAACTGCCAAAGCCGACGATTGGAGAAAGTAGCCTACAAACTTCTGTTTTTTCCAATCCATTCGCGGAAGCTGAAC
The DNA here is from genome assembly GCA_947359405.1 of Antitype chi. NCBI lineage: Eukaryota > Metazoa > Arthropoda > Insecta > Lepidoptera > Noctuidae > Antitype > Antitype chi. The sequence goes on from OX375812.1 coordinate 18,031,811, forward strand.
TAGCAAAGGCCGCAATACTTGAGAAGCATGTTAAAATGGTATATGTTGACTTTCTATCAGACAAATATAATTTACAAGTCCATGACATTGAGTTTTGAATCAATAAGTTTCTGTTTATCAACATTTTGTTGTCGATGTTGTTGTTGTACTTTACTATGGTAGTTGTTGTGTGCAATCAAAGACAAATAATACTCAGGTATCTAAGAAACAAATCAACAATTTATAGCAACCTACCAAAGTTCTGGTAATCCTATCAATAAACTAAAAAAATAATGAAATAATAACTACAAGTTTTAATATAGTTATCATCCCTTATACTATACTTACATCATTAATCCTTGCATACATTTCATGGTATCTAAAGAACAAAAAAGTTTAGTATCAAGTGGTGCATACAATCGTCAAGTACATAGGCAAAACTGTAAGGTTCCAGGTAAAGACAACACACAGATGATAAATGGCAAACGGATATGCTGGAACTACAGGAAGGGCCGCTGCCGCTTTGGTCACAACTGCAAGTACGCACATGACACAGATATACAGAAGTCTAATGATGAAATGGAAGCCGATAAACAGGTACAGTGTGGTTATGTTACATAATACTGTTCAGATGGGTTCTCAATATGATGATAACATAGGGTTAACCTTATGTAATACCCTAGTTAACTAACTAACTAACTAGTATAGTTTGCTAGCCAGTTTGTATCTTTAGCATAATTATTTAGTATTAATGTTTTATATTTATTAACATTACTGATTCAATAACGTAGTTATGTTATATTGCATCTATAAAATCCACCTGTATTTTGATTTTTCAAATCATTTGGATTTTGTTTGAGATAACCAATGAGTCTGGTTGCAAGTCATATTTTAATTCACATACAAACTGGCACCCTGCAAATAAAAAAAAACTTAAGAAAATTTGAATTTAGGAGGCTACTTTAGCGTATCCACGTTAACATCAAATTTCTTCAGCAATATGATCTTTGATTTACAGAAACTGAAGACCGTGGTATGTGAAGGTGCTGGCACTATGACGGCAGTACCACCACCCCCAGCCGTCCTTGACACCATTTTGCCTACAGATGACGCTATCTGGGAGGGTGCGACAGATAAGAAAAAACTAAAGAGACCAGGACTTAGCCAGACACTAGTGCCTGGCAAGAAAGTTATCAAAATGTATAAAGAACAAAAAATCAAAGATACAAATAAAAACTAAATAACTAATCCCGTTATGGTTGCTGTATTTGTGGCATGGTTGAAATCGGGCAACTTTATTATGTTTCATGTTTAGAATAGTTATGTAGGTGCAGATTTGGGCTTTGCAACAATACAAATGATTCTGTAATTAGTATCTCTACCAACCAAATGTAGAGGCTTCTATTCTAGAACAGGTCTCAAGCATGAACATTAATTCAAAATTGACAATAAATCATTGTAACTCTCACTCGGTCTCAAATCTAGTAATTACTTATTCAAATCAAGGATATGTTTGTGCATCGTTTTAGAATACGGCCTGATCTTCAGACCTGGTGTAGCATCACTGCCAAACAAATATCAGGATTGCAGTTCTTAAAATAAAGTCGAAATTAATTAAGCGGACTCTTAACTTGAGACCTGCACCCCGTCGGTTTAATAAGGTCTCCAGCGGGGGACAGGTTAATAATTTTTCAACTTTCTTTCAACCAGTGCATGGCCTACATTTCTTTGGCAGTGACAGTAATCTGATCCTTAGGTGCCATCACCTAATATATGCCTTGAAGTGTCGTAGATAGTAGACTTTTGTCTTACTTGTACAATTAGCAATGTAGTAGTCTAGCACAAGCAAAATAATAATGTCCACTGACGTGTCGAAATCGTCCAATTTTGTATAGAAATTGTAAGCGCCTTAAGCGCATACGCATAAGTTGTCGTTGTTATTAACTTATATGGATCCTTTTTTGTATGCTATGGGTACTACGTTTTCGACAGCACTACAGCAGCGTTTCATCGCCGATATTTTCTGTACATAAACACACCCTGTGAAATTATCTACCTTTTGATAGTCACTCAATTTCCAGTTTTGTTTGCCATTATAATTTAACCACGGGGCATATGCAGCAATCTTTACTTTTAATTCCGCTTATTCTATTGCATTCCATATTCATGTATAGTATTTATAATAATTAGAAAATGTTTCAGTAATGTTGAAAATAATAAATATGATCACAGAAAATATAAAAGAGCTCTATTTAATGTAAGGTGAGTAACCGGTGAAAAGTTGCCCAGTGACCAGCACTGGGCAACGCCTACCTAAATATCATAATGTCCAAGAACTGAATATCCAACGTGCTATAAACATTTAATTTTCAACTCTTGGCCATCAGTCTACCGTTGAAAATCCAACAGAGCGCTTTTATTTAAATATCTATTTCGCTTTTGATGGATTTGCAATATTTACCAATAGTAACCTTACCAGCATAGCTATTCACAACCATTCGACAGGTTGTCGAATCGTAAATGACACATTCAATTACTAATTTACCTTGCCTCCGAGAGCAATTGGCTGTAGGAAGAATGGCAGTCTGCAGTCTTATATTTGATGCAAACTGACAAAACTGTCAGGATTCGGATTTCTGATGATAAAATTAATTGATGTTCGATTCGGCATGAAAGCGTATTGGACGGTTATGAATGTGCAGCTATACATATAGGTAAGCGTTTTGTCTTTTTTGCACCGGTCGTTTCGATGGCTCGCTCTTGGTCAAAGTTTAACCTAACCCATTTGTTGGGGATGCCCTTGTTACTGCAACCAATTACCGACTAAGGACCAAGGATCATGGGAACTTGTGCGCTTTCCACGATTCCCGTCTGGTGCTGACCCGTCTTCACGGGCCACCTCAGGCTGGCGGGGGGAGTGAGGTGTAAGATTCCCCCCGCGACGTCAACTACGGATACGCGTGAAAAACTACGCGCCACCACCTCGGATCGTGCTGAATGGGGGCGGTGGACGTGCCGGAGTCCGCCTTCCCTCAGGACCTGTCTAGGGGGGCTAGAAGAGGGCGTTGTCCGCCCTCCGCCGACGCTCGGTCCGTGTGCTGCGGATCGGGAGAGTGGTGACAATGTCCCACACCTTTCCCCTACCTATCCTCTACTTTTCCGCATTCTCCTTTTGCGAAATGACGATTTCAGACAAGGAGATTGCGCTCAGTGGTTTTCGCAGAATTGCGATGCTGCTGGCCGTCAGGTCAGAAGCAAAGTTGTCTGGGTGGAAATCCTCATAGATGTCCTCCGCCCTGGGGTTGGCAAATGGGTGTATCAGACTTACTGACTAAAACCACCCCGGTGTTCCCTCGCACACCTGCGTCGGGGGCTACGGGTGCGACTTCCGCTGCCCCCGACTGGTAATGGCCCGCCACGTCCCATAGCGGGAGTGCAATGAGGTGTTGAACTCCACTCGTTACGTCTAGGCGCGCGTGGAATAATACGCGCCACCATCTCGGGTCCTATGGGATAGAAAGCAGGTCCGACGACGACGCCTCGTTACGTCCGGCGCATCTCCCGACAATGTGTGCAACCACACTTAGGGCGGGTTCACATTAGGTCGGACCGACAGTTTTACCGGAACGACGAAGGTGTCGGAAGCAAATTAGCATATTAAGTATTTCAATAGCGCTGTTAACATTAGGGCGAGTTGGAGAGTTTCGCCGGCGTGCTTGGATGGAATGATTGGATGTACACACCTAATATTCCCTTTTTTTTCTGTCTTCTATTTAAATACCACATTACAACTAGAACGTCGGTGTCGTCGATTGTGCTCAGAAACCAAATGCTTTGACAACTGCTTTGTAGCGAGCCGGACTGCGTAATAACGACGGGGATGTTCATATTAGCTCGGACTGGCAGCTTATAGTGTGAACTCCATAACTTGATAGTCGGCCAACGGTAAAATTGTCGGTCCGACCTAATGTGAACCTAGCCTTAGGCTGGAGACAGTGTTAGGGCACGTTCGCATGGACGTAAAAATTCAACTCTTGGTGTTGAACCGAGCATTGAGAATTTGACACAGAGCATCCCAGCGCGTCGGAAAAATCACTGATTTTCAACACTCGGCGCTTTATGCAATGCTACACTATACACATATATTTATCGTCAGCGTCTTGGTACGCCTGACCGACGTTAGCGTAACACGATTTCCAGCTTTAGTCTGTTCCTGTCCACTCAATAATATTTTGTTCCATCATCTCAGCTCTCCAGATTAAATTTCCCTTCGGGCCACACTAAGGCGAATCCCGCGCGAGACGTTATTACTCACGTCGGAGTTAGTTGACACCACGTATAGTCTTTGAGTTAGTTCCACATTCACTTCACAGTAAGGTTTTTAGGTGCGCCATCTACGGATCTTGTTTTTTTTTTATATTTAAGGGGGATGCGCTAAGATAGCCCGGCTTACGTTTTTTTACAATTTGCAGGTCAGTGTCAGGCTTTACTTAATTATAATCATACATGAACTGTCGACTATTTAGCTGAAAATCCATGCCACAGGCACCCAATCACACAATCCATGACACATAGGTTGCAGTTGATCAATTGAATTCGTTTTGCTTAGGTTCGATATTTCTTCCTTAGTTTTAGGTACGGTATTGTTACGAATGATTGTTACCTAGTAGTTTTATATTGGTTTATATAGTTTATAGTACCTCTCCAGTTGTAATAATAATTAGATGAAGATAGTTAATAAGGATCATGTGAGCCTTGCGTGGCCAGGGGCGGGCTGTCATTAGCTCGCCCAATCAATAACACTGGTAGGGGCGGGACATGTGCCCTCTCCTACTTAACATCCCCGGACCCGGGGCTTTAAAGGTAGGAGTTCTTAGCTGCGACGGGGATTGTCCGCTCCGGCGAGCTAGTTGCAACACTATTATTCCTAATAATAAACGTGTAACACAGTTCCAAAGTTACGAGTTACTTATTCCACGCCCACCCTTCTGAGACCAGTAAAATCTCAGAAGTGGGATTAGTGAACACAATCAAATCAAAACGCACCCAGTAACAGTACGAGTCGTAAGCTACTACAACTAACACGACGAACAACTATCGACTATAATGCTGGGCCCCTACTTACATGGACTAGGGAAAAGGAACAAGAACACCGATGACGAATATATACCCATGAAGAAGAAGAAAACTTGTGATGAAAAAGGACCAGAAATCCTCCAAACTCGACAACGTAAGGCAACATATCAGGATGCTGAGGTCATTCCCAAGTTTGACCCGGCTTCCAAGATGAACGCGAAGACATGGCTGCATAAGATAGACCAATTGGGCGACATCTATGGCTGGGATGAAAAGGATCGCACGTTTATTATGCAAATTCGCTTACGAGGACTGGCACGAGCTTGGTACGATGATCTCGACGACTACAGCGGATCTTGGGATGCTTGGAAGGAAAACATCGTTAAAGCTTTCCCGCGCTCTACTGACTACGTGGAGATTCTTCAAGAAATGTTATCGAGAGTGAAAAAAAAGGGGAGAAACAACCTCCCGTTATTATTACGACAAGATGACAGTCCTGAGAAAATGCAACATAGAAGAAGAGGCTGCTTTATCGTGCCTAATTCGGGGCCTACCCGAAGAACTTAGGTTCAATGCGAAGGCGTTTAACGCAAAAACCCCAGAGGACCTATACTACGGGTTTTTATCGGGACTGGAAAATTACCAAGTGGCTGGAGTTGAAGACTCAGCGTGATAGTTGGCAGAGCGGTTGACAGATTTGCAGGAACAGCGACGGGAACGACGAGGGTCTATAGCGATAAATGCCGATAATTCGGCCATACATTTTAAGATTGTCTGGCCGAGAGATGCCAGAACTGCAGTCGCCTAGGAAACTCCGTGGCAACGTGCTAGCAGTCACCGAGATCGACGCAGGGATCTATACAGGTAAAACATGTACCTATATTTGACTCTCTACACATCCAAACTTACATCAGGCCTGTATAAAAAGCGTGTACTAATAGGTCAAACGTCAGCATTAGCTTACATTGACACGAGTAGCAAAGTTAATGTCATTACAGAGAACAAGTTCTGCGAATTACAAATACCCATTCTTTGCACGAAGATAACACACTTGTCAAAATCCCAATATATTTCAAACTCTCAAACTCAAAGCATTTATTTCAATTAAACCATTTACAGCCACTTTTGAATTGTCAAAAAGTCGACCAGTTGGAAAGTTGAAGCTAGTTGCCCATTCCAAAACGTAGATCTCTATGGAGAAGAACGGGCAAGAAAATCCATGGACACTCTTTTTAATCATGTTAGGTATTACAAAATATTGGAAACATTATTCTTGTTGCTTCTATATGTGAGAACAATGTAAAAAATAAAAAAAAAATCTAAATATAAGATTTAAGATTTAAAATAAGCCATGGAAGTTAGGAGATGACCAGTCTCAACCGACGGCGCCCGTTCACGAACTTGACGCGTGGATCAGCACCATCCAGCTGCACCATTTTGTAGGGAACCGAATGATCCAACACACGCGCCACCATCAGCGAGACATTTAAGTGAGAATGACATACTCTCAACTGCCACACTTTTTCAAGTCAACGTACATCAAAACAACATAATTATTATACGGATGCATGGTACTCAAATACACAAAGTTTAAACAAAATGCTTCTAAATTATACAAAACTATTTAGGGAAGAGAATGAAAATTGCAAACGCTGTATTCTCGCGGCTAATACACTTAGTACTCGATAAATTCCAATCTAAATTAGCTTTGTACTTAGATGATGTCAACATTCCATCCACAACAATTAAGGAAGGTATTGATTTATTAGAACGCGTTCTGAAGCCCCTCTAATGAAGCTGGGTTAAAACTAAATCTAAAAAAATGTGCATTCTTAAAAACCAATGTCACGTATTTGGGACAGGAAATATCAGTAGGTACAATTAGGCCGGGTCAAGCGAAAATAGACTGTAGGCCACTACAACCCGCTTGTGGTATATAATATGTTGCTTGACTACAACAGTCCTAGTAAGGTTCACGAAGTGCGCCAGTTTATCGGGCTGGCGTCGTATTTTCGAAAGTTTATAAAGGGCTTTGCAGAAGTGGCTAGGCCGATAACAAACTTAACAAAAAAAGGAGTCGAGTGGATGTGGGGCGCTGCGCAACAGGATGCATTCGAGTTACTAAAAACAAAACTTATCGAAAGACCGGTGCTAGCGATTTACGACCCCAAAGCAAAAATTGAATTGCACACAGATGCTAACAACTGTGGTTTGGGAGGTATCTTATTACAGTATCAACGAGAACCCCTACGGCCCGTTGCGTATTTTAGTCGCGTTACCACTCGTGTCAAACAATACCTACTATCATAGCTACGAACTTGAAACCCTTGCAGTTGTAGTCTTTGAAACGTTTCAGAATATATTTGATTGGAATTCCCGTGAAGTTAATAACCGATTGTGCGGCCCTTACTACGACCCTAAGTAAAGAGGACCGCATACCGTGTATAGCACGCTGGTGGTTCCTTGTTCAAGATTTTGATATAGACATAGATTATCGAGCGGGACATTGCATACAACATGTATATCATCTGGGCCCCTTTGTAAAGACTCGTGGCGGACAAAATTATATTTTAGTCGCTATCGACGCATTCACAAAGTTCGTTTTTGCTAAGCCGGTTCAGGGAGTAAGTTCGATCGAGACTATTAAGAATCTGAAAGAAATTATATCTCAGTTTGGAAATCCGAAACAAATAATAACTGATCGGGGCACTGCTTTTACGAGTAGGCTTTTCAAGGAATTTGCTGAAGAAAAACAATTCAAACACATATAAAATGCGGTGGCCAGCCCGCGAGCAAAGGGAAAAGTAAGTCGCGATGACCTCATTGACCTACTAGAGAGCTAACTCAACAGAGATTTCGGAAATAGTTACTTAAATTTAAACTAAAGTCTGCAAGTTAATAATATCCGAATAATGCAATAACGCTGAATAATCCTATTACTATGTGACTGTGTGCTATGTGAACCTCATGGACGTCTAATAGGTACGTCCAATATACGGGCCAGTCTGTGTGACACGGCCCGTATCTTACAAAATATCATGGTTATGCTGTGTGATACGACCATGGTAACTGTGTGCTGTGTGCTATGTGAACCTCAGGGACTTCTAATACGTCCAATATACGGGCCAGTCTGTGTGACACGGCCCGTATCTTACAAAATATCATGGTTATGCTGTGTGATACGACCATGGTAACTGTGTGCTATGTGAACCTCAGGGACTTCTAATACGTCCAATATACGGGCCAGTCTGTGTGACACGGCCCGTATCTTACAAAATATCATGGTTATGCTGTGTGATACGACCATGGTAACTGTGTGCTGTGTGCTATGTGAACCTCAGGGACTTCTAATACGTCCAATATATGGGCCAGTCTGTGTGACACGGCCCGTATCTTACAAAATATCATGGTTATGCTGTGTGATACGACCATGGTAACTGTGTGCTGTGTGCTATGTGAACCTCAGGGACGTCTAATACGTCCAATATACGGGCCAGTCTGTGTGACACAGCCCGTATATTACAAATAACATGGTTATGTTGTGTGATACGACCATGCCACACCTACCGCTAGCACTTATACATCAAGTACTAGGTACAGAATATTACCTGCCTTACAACCATTGCCACTAAAAGTGCCAGTAATTCACCCAACGATAATGTTTGAATATAATATTCCACAACCAATCAAAAAAAGCTTCATACTTCAGACTGATAATTCAAACACTTTGAAATATAAAAATAGCCAAAATAAAGGAATGTTACGACCCACTTCAACAAATTGGTCCCGTCCATTAATAACGACACTAACGAATGGAACACTTGTACGGAAAACAAAAAAAAACCCACTGGAACAAGTGCGTCACTTTTATGATTTTACTGCCGCGACCCTTTATTTTTTATTCCAGTATCCAGACCGTCAACTACATGGGTCCAAGCCGGCTGCTCTACCGGAAACTACCAACAGTACCACCGTCGCCGCGGGGCGCGTCGCTTGCAGGATGGCCGAATGTTACGAATGATTGTTACCTAGTAGTTTTATATTGGTTTATATAGTTTATAGTACCTCTCCAGTTGTAATAATAATTAGATGAAGATAGTTAATAAGGATCATGTGAGCCTTGCGTGGCCAGGGGCGGGCTGTCATTAGCTCGCCCAATCAATAACACTGGTAGGGGCGGGACATGTGCCCTCTCCTACTTAACATCCCCGGACCCGGGGCTTTAAAGGTAGGAGTTCTTAGCTGCGACGGGGATTGTCCGCTCCGGCGAGCTAGTTGCAACACTATTATTCCTAATAATAAACGTGTAACACAGTTCCAAAGTTACGAGTTACTTATTCCACGCCCACCCTTCTGAGACCAGTAAAAGTATAGTAAAACTAAAATTATTTATCGGCCCAATGATATTGGTGAATATCCATGACCATCGCGACTCACCTAACGATCATTAAGTAATATGTTAATTTAATGCGGCGTAGGAAATTAAGTCTTATCTGAAGAAGACTTGTTTTAACAAGTCTTCTTCAGATAAGACTTAATTTTTGTTGACTTTGCGTTCGTTAAATTAACGACAAATTCGACATAGATCATTTCAACATCCACAAACTTTCATCAACTCGTGTTTAGGTAATAAATAAAACCAAAAAATATTCAATGACGCATTTTCTTTATTAAGAAAGGATGCGAAAGATTTTACATAATATGCAATTTTGAGATTTTTACGCCCAAAAGCTATCAGCACGATGCACCAAAACAAATTACATTATCAAAATGTAAGGTTCCATTCAAATACAATATTCAAAGCCAAGTTTACAAGATTATGTCAAATAATTCTGGCATTTTAATTGTACACTGCAATAAAGCTAGCTTTTCATTTATCTTTTTGGTGCAAACGGCTCGTAAGATAAATTTCAGTTGGCACGCTCGCCGCCAACAGTTGCTCTGTGGAATTAGAGCCCTCAATTGCTCAAATAGAATAGCACAGCCATTAACAATGCTACCGTGGATCGTTGCCAAACGATTGAATAGCTTTACAGCTATTTAGCAATCCGCTATACAGTAGATGTTGTCTTCATTTCAATGAAGTTATATTAAAAAGGTGGCTTAAAATACTTCTGTAAAATTATTTTTATGATATTGCGATAAGTACTAGTCTCCTCCGACAACTAAAAAAAATAGTGACATTGCAACGACATCAATTTCTAAATCGAATTATTCTACGTCACATAAATATATTTCTTTATTGATAAAAATATATTTCATTTAAGATAAATTCAACGCTAAAAGCTGAGGGGGACCGCTCTAGTGAATATTATTTCCGAGTAGTGTTGATTATCGTAAACATTTTGGACCCCTGTAAAGAAAAAAGTGTGAACGATCTACGTGACCACACAACATCGAGACATTTAAATTTCACGATTCAATCTACAAACTAAAACGATTTACAGCAACGTCCTAATGATGAAATTTACTAACGTTGTCATTACATAATTAAATTAAGTCTATAAATAAAATGCTATCGCGTTAGGTACATTAGAACCTAAAACACTAATCATAGTGTTCAACATACTGCAACAATACTTTAATTGATATTATTGCGACACTTTAAGTACATGCTATTAATGTGAATGACATTATTTCTTATTACATTTATTATTTTATGAAAAAGTATTTAAATATATTATATTGTGTAAAGGCACAAACAATACGAAACATGTCATTTTGATCTGAATGATTTTATTCAGAATGCTCAATATTATAACATATGCTGTGGTGTTTATGGATGCGTTACTTAAGTAAAATATTGCAATATTTAAGGAATACTACAAAAATAGTTATCTTTTGGCAATTTATACAATAAGTCTGAATACATACAATATTAATACGAGCATACATGATCCATTTAATGATGGTTGGCGATAATTAAATAATTATTACATTTAAATAGATCTTAAAATTATTGGTATTTCATAATTTGGTGTATATTGAAGTGTTATAAAGTGGAATTTCATAAAATTTCAAAATCGAAAGTAGATAAGTTAATGTTTTTAAATCTTTACAGCGACCTTTGTAATCTTTGGTGATGCGAGATCCATTCTGTGGCTTTTCTTGAATTCGTCTAATTCAGTGTCGTGCGCGTCACCGTTGGAAGCGGCGCCGTTCTGCTTGGGAGCGTGCGCGTGCGCGTGCGGGCCCGGCGTCTTGCCTGCGCGTGCGCCGGCCTTATCGCTGTACCCGTTAACTTTGTCGCCAGCGTGCCCATTCATTTTCCCAACGGCGTGACCATTTATTTTCTCACCTGCGTGCCCATTCATTTTCGCGACTCCATTCTGGCCATTGTGTTTGTCATCGCTGTGGCCGTTGGTCAACCTTTTAGAATGCCCTGATAAACCAAAAGAAAATTTCCTTTTAACCCCCAAACTAAGTGTTTCATAGGAACACTGGCGCAAATGTGTTAGTCACGATTTCTACGCTAATTGTTCTTTACGAAATAAAATTCTAAGCTCTTGAATGTTAATGTTAGTTCGGCGAATGAGTAGATTCATCGGATGAATTCATGCCCAAAATAGCAACAGCGCTCGTATCTGGAAAGTTACGTACGTGTGACTTTAATACACTCGCGGGTACGCGTAGGGAAAGCTAACATTATTCACACTGTGATAATAACATGAACTGTATCGATACCTCCCACACGTATTCATTATATTTGACGCAAATATACTCCTTTAATTTCGGATGTCTGTAATTTTAAACTTGCATGGGAACTCTAACCAAGTTGTACCGATTCCGACGCGGCAGCTGTATCAATTGAGGGTTCTCACAGCAGGCCGGAGAGATGTTTCCAAGATTATTAAACGATGTGACGGGGGAGATATTGACGTGTTAGTGCAAAACATCCAATGTGTGATTATAATGAGACAAAAACTAGACAGATTTCAAGAGGTTCCTAAATAAACTAGTAAAAATGAAGTCTACCGGAACTAATAGGGGTGTATAATCTAGACTAGGACACAAATACGCCAGTGTTCACATCACAAAATCGCATGCAAAGAAACGGTCGACGAGAGTATAGATACATTGATTTGTCTGACCCAAAAGCTATTAGATCTTTATATCCTGGTTTTTAGTTAGCTAGTTATATATGTAGTTTTAATAGCGTTTGTCGACATTTTAGCTTGACAGATAGTAAAGAGTTGTCGTTGATGATTTTCATCTCAATTGCATACATGCAATTGAGATGAAAATTTTGAAATTGAAAATAAAAAAATAAAAAAAATCAAGTTATACTTAATAATTAAATCGATAAGGAATTTACTCAGCGCACTATTTGTTGCAACTACTAAGTCATAATTTTTATACATTAATAGTTGCAACAAACTTGTAAAACACAATTTTTGGAAGAAAAATATAGACCGCGAGCGCAAAGGGTATGGAAAATGCATAAAATTGCTTTATTTCTAAAAAGTTACTGTCGAGATTTGTCGACTGTTCATTTGTATGGAATGAGAGACGAGGGCATCCGCATGTCGGATTACTCCATCAATAGTTGATATAGCGAAGCAAACATTCTCCGTCTTACCGTTCGCGCTCGTCTTGGCTTCACCACCCGTGTAGTACTTTTTAGATGTCTTCCAATCTTCCTTCAAGGACAAGTTGTACATAGAGTAGGCAGGGTCCCCGGTCACCTCCCGCTCAATAACGAGGAACTGTGGCAGCGCAGCCAACAGCGTGTCCTGGTCATACACAGCACTATATGTCTCCAACAAAACTAATCCTCGGCATCTGAAAATATTTTAAATATAACGTTATTAACGATTTAGTTGATAGATTAAACAGATTTTTAATTATAGAACGAAGCATACATACATATTATTACCATGAAACTTGTATCTCTAGATAGAGGATAAAATATATATAAATAAATAAGAAAAAACACAGCCATTTAATTTATTTATCACAATAAAGAAAGCAAAGCAATTTATAAATAAATAAATAGATATAATAATATAATTCTATAATGTTATCACCTGGGATGCGAGGGCTGTCTATAAATGTCCAACTGATAGTACTGATTGTTGTAGATGAAGCAGCGACGCTTCTTAAAGATCGTGAAGTGAGCTTCATCGCGCTGCGGAAGCAGGTTCAAGTAATCCCTGTGTGTAAGCTGCGTCCTCACTTCTACAGATTGCCCATTGATGGGATGGACCTTCCGTAGCGTGTGAATGTATGACCAGTGGCCCTTCTGACCGCGCTTGCGCAGTCTGACTTGCGCCTTACGGACATCGCTCTGTAAGTAGTTGTGAACCACATCGAAGTCCTGGAAGGACGGGAACTCTGAGTCGAGAGCAATCGGTGACTTGACGAGGAACTTGCGCTTCTTCGAGTTGACGTTGAGTCGGTCGCCGGTGTCGATGCCGATCCTCTGGCACACGCAGTCGATGAGCCGGTTCATCTTCAGGTCGAAGTCCGTGGAGTTGTCGATCACGTCGAAGTACGGGTGGCCGATCCAGGCGGCCGCCGCGTTGTAGTCAAGCTCCCTGGCCAACTCTACCCCTTCGGACCGGCATGCATGATCCTGTTAACAATAAAACAATACCTTAATTATTTATTATTCATTCAATCAATCAAGCCGGCGAATCAGTCAAGGTTGGGCAAAAATAAGCACGGAAACAATTTAGGTCGTACGTTGAATTGTCGGATTCCGAATCGATAACGTCGTATGACGATTACGTTTATCACTGATCACATGACACACATCCATCATGATGATATTCAATAATATTTCTATTTTATAATCAGTGTGTTCGATAAATCTCTGATCTTGAAATTCATAACAAAACGGTAATCCTATCTTTCGATGACGTCATTCGATTATTATTGTGAGTATTAAGCCCGGGATACACGAGGCTACTTTTTCAAAGCTAGGATAGCAAGCTAAAATCTCTGTATTATATCCTGGTTTGGCACAAGCTAGAACTATTTACACGATGCTAGTAAATTTAAAGCCATTGCGGTGACTTAGTCCGGAGATTAAAATGATGCGATTAGGTTCTATAATCGGATAGTAAAATCGGTGGTGGGGGGCGCTACTAGCTCATATATAGAACCTCATCCTATGGTTTGAAACGCTAGCTTACAAGCTAGTTCTGTATACATGAAGCCGGAGTTACTGACTTGCTAACTTACTATCCTAGCTTCAAAAACTAGGCTCGTTTCGGGCGCTAGTAACTCAAGAATATGGGCCCGAAATTAACCCGAAAAATTAAAAGACTTTTTCGTGGTAGTAGGATTTGCAAAGTAAGTCGGAGAAAAAAACGGTCGAACGAAAATGTTTCTTACGAACGCTGCCTTAACAATGAAAGATATTTGTTTGAGTTCTAGAGAAAAGTTGTAGAGCTTGATAATGCCTACAAAAAAGTCAACGACGGCATATGTCTAACCTTTATATTTAAGTCACAAAAAATAGTTTTTTATTAAAAAAATAAATTGGTAGGTCATGTTTATTGGTCATATTATCAACAATTATGAATTCTTATCAAAATAAGTAAATTTGTCGTCTCAAGTGTTTAAAACAAAAGACTTTTTTCCCTTTTACTGCATATAATTTCAACGAATGGTTAAAGAGATAATACGACATAGGTATGGAACCGCGATCGTGTCGTAATCTATAGAGTGATATAAAAATGTTTACTACCCAACGAAGTGGGCACGGGTAGCTAGTATATATTAAAGCTAAGATAGTAAGGCAGAGTTACTAGCTTACTATTGTAGCTTCAAAAACTAGCGTCGTGTATCTCAGGCATTATGGATAGCACGCGCTTTATCACCATGGTCTGCAAATGGCACATTGCCAATGTTATTGCGAACCGTAAACATTCGATAGGTTGCATGCGCTGCGGTCATTCATAAAGTTAGACATTTGAATAATATTGTTTTTATAGCTCGGGGCAATCGTTTAGCGAAATACACAAACGCAAACTAATTTAAAATTTAATAGGTTTTGTTTGTTTTGAACGTAGGTACGAAAGCTTGTGGTTTAGGAATGAATAAACAATATTTATGTACATGTAGTGGACCCGCCCTTGATTCATACGGTTTTTACGACTTGAGAAATCATCGACATTTCTTTTTTGTATGTAACTTTAATAATAATCTAAACTAATACTAAAAAGCGAAAGAAAGGTTTGATTTTTTTGTTTGTTACGCCTTAATGCTAAAACGGCTGAACGTATTTGGATGATTGGTGGCCCCATGACTTGCCAGGCAAGAAAAAAATACGCAACCTGTCTTTCTGGATCGCAGACAAAGTCGCGACTTTAATTTATAATATGTATATCATCATCTGCCTAGCCTTTTCCCAATTACGTTGGGGTCGGCTTCCAGGCTAACCGGATGTAGCTGAATACCAGTATTTTACATGGAGCGACTGCTTATCTGACCTCCACAACCCAGTTACTGGGTAATACGATACCCCTTGGTAAGACTGGTTGTCATACTTTCGGGCTTCTGACGACCCGTAACGACTGTCAAAGGTCCACAAATGACAGCCGGGACCACCGGCTCTTGGTTTGTAAAGATGGTCACCCATCCACGGATCGACCGCGGCAAGCGTAGCTTAACCTCATCGATCGACCCGTGCGGCTAATGTTACTTAGCCACAAGCTCCTCAATTTATAATATGTTTATAAATAATGTAAAAAATTAAGTAGCTTAAAGTCATATCAAGTACGAATATTATTTTCCTATTTTTAAATAATGTCTATTTAATTATTAGGTAAGTACTATGTAGGTACCTTTAATTTTGTTTATGTTCTTTTATAGTCCATTGAAAAATGTTCCATTTATGCATTATACGTATCATAGTTACAGATAGCGCAGCGTGGTGATAATACACATGTTAATTTTAGTACCTATCTACTTACTGTTATTAAGTGTACATACATACTCATGATTACGAAAACCCCTTATCTCTTTCTTTTTTAAGCAACTTTTATCAATAGTCAGACTAAACTTTAAATTATTTATACACAAAATTGTTTGATGAAGTTAATGACCAGTGAAGTTATTGACCATTTTGCAACAAGGCCCCGTAATCTGTTGGAAAATGATAATTATATGAATGTATCATAAAAAATTGTCATGCGGTGTTCCAACATGTACGGCTCACGTAAATGGGAGGTACCGTGGCACGGTAGACAAATTTAATGCCAGTAGTGTTACAATGAAATTGTACTCTAAAACGTTTTATTATTTAAGTCACGTTTCCCATCATGTGTAGGTATTACGTAGTAGGCCGCCACGACACGACAGATATGCCACATTTATAAAAATATAATAACAGGAATTATTATGAATGAGATGCGAACTGGTATGATAGTTAATTGGTCTCGTTTTAATAGCATGTGCTTATGCAAATATGATATAACCTGTCGTACAAAAATAACTTCTGGTCAGACGTAATAAGGCCCCATAATTAATTTAACTATCCATTGTCTGGACTAACAAGTTCCTCAAATAACGTACCTAGACCTCAGATTATGGAATAAAGGCAGATAGACCGCGCGGAACATTATTGTGAGGCACGTTTGTAGTCATGTGTGCGTGATAGCACTGTAAAACACGTTCATCTCAGTGTGTGTACGGTTGCCAGGATAATGAAAAAAATACCCATAATATTTCATTATGAAATATAAATAATTTACTGTCTTAGAAAAATGCGGTTTTTATATTCGGTCTTTTTCGGTGAAAACACCTTCTTTGAAATGCGATGAACAAACAACTCAAAATTGTGATGGAAGACAATCGTTATCTTGTCTGCGTTCACGTATTATAGAGACCTAACCATTTTGTAGAACAGGATCAGTTCATAAATATGAATATTTTGTGTACTGGGCCTTCTCGACTTTTGTAAATGGCTGCCGTAGTAACCTTTTAGAAACGTCGTGAAGGGTCGTAATTGTTTTTTGTAGCTATATTTACTTTATGGTGACGTCATATAACCCATGATACTCATGATAATTATGGCGAATCGACTGATGTAAATCATTATTATTAGAGTCATCCAATACCTAAAAACGAACACACATATTTAGATAAGTACATACAAATATACCAACCAAAAAACGCCATAAATAAAACACTATCATCAAAATTAAGATTTTGTACATCGATATGCCAGCATCCTATACTTATTTCCCTAACTTAGGGGTAAATGTTTTAATATAAACTGGCAACACCGAATGTTTTTTGTCAAAGTTTAAGTTTAATGTAACGTAAAATAATATCCAAATACACATATAATCAATATTTACTTATGAAAAGATCCTCTAGCTACTTTCGTTTATTTTTGGGAACTGTTGGTGTTCCGCACGGTCTATCCGCCTTTATTCTATAATCTGAGACCTAGACTATCTACCACTTTATTGTAGCATGTATTCAATCCGTTCACTTTTTTTGCCTCTGCTATTGCACCACTCTAAAAATCACAGTGATCTTTGTCTTCGTTAAAATAAGGTAGCTTTTGGATTGCTGCCACTTACAAGTCTGTCAAAATCATAGTGATCTTTATTCTTGTTACAATAAGGTTGTTATGGGTTGCTGCTGCCAGAGGACTATAGAGCCAAGCAAACTGAGTAAGTTCATACAGTAATGTCTCTCATACTGATTGATAGAAAGATGGGTGTCAAAATGCTTTCAATGAGGTACACCTCGTTGAAAGCATTTTGACACCCTGTCTGTTCCATTGTTATGACAGGAGAATATTAAATTTTTGATGGGTTTCTAGTTCTGCTACGACGTAGGTGGGTATTACAACTTCTCGGTTACACGTTACATGCTTAATTTAGAGGTGTGTGGCTTGACGAAAATTGGAAATGGGTTACCTATTCGATTATTTTATCATTAGTGAAACTAGTTATTACTCAATCTCACTTAATGTTATATGCAATGTAAATAACCGACCTTTTCTGTCACGCAGTCAGGTAAAAACAGGTTGACAGGTTATTTTTGTGTGTTTTAAACTCGTAATATTATAAAGTAATATTTGTGAGTTTTTATGGAGGGGGAATTACACTGATCAGATCGTAAAAATTCTTTATTTTATGAGAAGCTACAGTAGTGCTAAGTGTCATCGAATTTCTTGTTTGTTTAAAATAATGTATTTAATGTTAAAACAACGAATTCCACGCAGGACACAAGCTACTTATCAATAAGTAGTCAAGTTACTGAAATCAAATGATTATTTAATTAACCAATTTGTACGTAACATACATTGAATACTTGTTTCCCCACACATTATATTTGTTGACATATTTTTATTAGTCACGTAACTTATCTGGCGTTAATTATTTACTGTGATGATGAGGTATGATGTTATCGTATCAACAAAACATTCGGTATCAAGATAACGTGTGAATATATACATAAGACTTATCACGCGTCAGATGACACTTAAAGAACTTAGTTACATTGAAATTAGCCAGTATAAAGATAGTGCGCAGATACATATAAATGAACTAAAGTAGGTAATAATAGATGGTGGGAAAGTTTCCTCAATATATTGTTTTCATCGGTGCAGTGCATTTATCTTTAACACTGATGTAGCTTTACAGACCCACGGACGGGGTTATGATCGTGATCTCTAACATTTCGATTGATGATTTAAACAATGATAAATCAGTAATAATTTTAGATAAATCGGCGGATGTAAAGCATTAAGGGGGAAACGGCAGAGTAGCTCGCGAAATTCATATTTTCTTATGTTTTTTTCATAGATTAGTCCGTCAATGGATTTAGAGGGTTGTAGTGATGATTTTAATTATTATAATTCTGTAAGCCTTAATTGTTACAGTCGCGATTCATATTACAATCAACATAAAAACTGACAGTGACCTTCAAATTGCAAAAAAATATTCGAGGGCTACGTTATCGTTAACGCATCCACTTTAAGCAATTTATATTTATTTATTTAAATGGTACACGAACGACTTATTCACTAGACACAATAATATAAGGAAAATCACATATGAAAATTCTAGTCATGTTACTTAGAAATGATAAATGATTTTATTTCTGTAAGTAGGTTTTTACAAACACTTTTACACGTCAATCATATTTTTAAAACTAGATGAGGTAGGCGCTTCCTATCTGACTACTCTGAGAAGAAAGGCCGAACGAAACACATAGGTCACAGTCTCTTTTAAAGTCCAGACATAATCATCTTGGTCAGATCATGTGAAGGCCATGTGGATTGGTGTCTGAAATGGTCTTTTGAGGAAAGTACCACACAAATTGAGTGGACCTGTCAGATCAGTGCACGCATTTATCAGTAATTAAAAATAAATCAAAAGTAAATATAAATAACAAAACTGTGCACCTGTGCCTGAACTGCCTCCCCATTCGGCAATACAGGCGTGATGTTAAGTTTTACGTAGGTATATTTGAGATTTGAGTTTAGTGGCTTTTCAGATAATAAATTCGACGTAATATTTTAATGATAAAAGCAATTAACAGACTTTGGACAACCTTATGTTCCACGCGGTTTGAGATACGATCTTTATGTTCTCTATAACCTCTGTTATCGTCTATTTACTTTGTGATATTTTCAATACTTTTTGTACATATTAGAAAAACTTCAATTTGTTGCATTAAAATAGTATTGGTGTTATTTTAGCTACAAGCAAGTAGGTAAAATTACTTTTTTTTATCAGTATTTGTATTGTGGAATTAATTTATATAAAATTCAATAGCTGGTCACGATAAACCTTTTCTATTGTAATGATTAGAATTACAGGAAGTCTATGCTGATTTTCTTTCGAATATTAGCGTACAAACAGTATCAAATATGCAAATAAAGACTTTGCAAAGAGGTTGTATATGTCGCAGAGATATTGTTAAACCAGTGATATTATAATTTCACTAATCATATTATAATTACACGAAACTTTGTCGACCGCTTCCATTTCTCACAATTTCACGGGCTCATTTCAGTGACATTATAATTCCACTGGACCCACGCAGTGATATCGCAAGCAAGTAATATTTTGACAATTTCACTGTATTGCAAGCCCGTTATGTTGTGAGACGGTCAATGATTGGTCCGTTAAATGGCGGATGAAAAAGAGCTGACCAATCAAAACGCACGAAGTCCCCACTACGAACCTAGTGTTACCTAGGGTTATTATGAAATCACTACAGCGAAACTATAATATCACTGCGGCATACATAAGATATGAAACACTAGTCTACAAAGAACAAAAACAAAATCAAAAATAGAACGAGCACATTATCTAGTGACTTTTATCTAACGAGTATTTTAAACGTGCTCTAGTTTCGGGTAGTTTGGCCTGCATTTCCTGAGTAAGTGTCATCGGCGCCGGCGCCTGTAGTTTAAGAGAAAGGTTACTAGTTAATGCCAACCTCTGTGGAGTAGAAGTCTTCAGCGCCATTGGCAGCAGAAAGCATGTGCACGATGTGATTATACCGGTTGTCTCGCAGCTCCACACAATTCCAATTGTTAGTTGACAGCATCGCTTCCCATTTCTCTCTTGATATAACTGAAATGTGTTAAATAAATTCTATTAGGTATTTAGACACAATCATAGATTTAGAAGTTATAAATGAATGTAGCATTCGGCTGCCCGCCAATTTTATGTAACACCCTGACATACTTTTGTTTTTATTTTTCTCTAGTGAATGACTATACGGAAGCGGTGTCTACAAGTCTACCAGCTCAATTGTGTTTGAGTCATGCATAATCAGCCTTTAATGTTCCCAATGCTGGGACACAGAAACAGGCCTCTCCTCTCAGTGAGTGGGAGTGGGCTGTCCACTAGTGGGCAACCACAATCCACCACGCGGCTGCAGTGCGACTTGGTAGAATGTCACAACATGTCTTCGAATTTTTGGTTCTAGGATATACCGGTTTTCTCACCGTTTTGAGAGCAGTGGTGATGAAATACCTAATTAACACAATGTAAAGCGCCTGAGCGTTACCACTGGGCCATCACTGCTTTAACTATCTTGACTCATATCCGGAAATAAATAACCAATAAGTATCCATAACTAATTATTACTTAGTATAGGTAGGTATGATTAATTATAATTGGAGTGACTGATTAATAAATAGACAAGACCTCAAGTACAATAGATAATGTGGAAATAATGACCCATACAGATATCGCTATAAGTAAACAAAACTGGAGTTTGTTTCAGCGAGCGAACGACCTCCTTGGTGCACGCGTGGCCGGAATTTACATAACAACTCATGTTTGAATACAAGAAAATGATGAGTATCTTTCTTTAGGTAAATGTTCGTGATTAGGGCTTATTGTTTGTTTGTATGTACTTGTAATAGTCATCATTATTAAGCCATCAATATTTTTGTACAACTTGTAGTCTCAAGATGGGTATCGATATGTAAACACGACCAAATAAAAATAGTTTCATTTATTTTTTGGGGGCGCAACGACCGCTGGTAGTCTTATTCACCAGAAGTATTTTTTGTTTCATCTATACAGATAAATAAAATTGGAGTGTCTGTAATATTAAAATAACCGCTTTTTACTAAATGCATATTATGGATGTATACACGGTACATATACCAAAATATATTTTTTTTATTTTGTCTGTGACAGTTTGTTCCGGCTAATCTCTGAAACGGCTGGACTGATTTTGACGGGACTTTCACTGGCAGATAGCTGATGTAATAAGGAGTAACTTAGGCTACTATTATTTTAGAAATGTTATTTATATTTGATTAATAATAATAAAATAACAATTCCGCGCGGACGAAGTCGCGGACACAGCTAGTCTTAGATATAAATAGTTCGATACTCTTGATGTTACAGAAGTTTACACAAAAAAAAAAACCAGCAGGTGATGACCCAAAAACAGTCACCAAATTAATATCTTTTCGTTTTATCATGTTAACATGTCAATATACCCATCACGTTTGCAGTTTTGCTAGCTAGTTTAATTTGACCCTGTAAATCTAACCTACCGACCTATGCTTGTTTAATTTCAGACTTGTTTTTGGTTGGTTATCATGAACATTTAACAAATGAATTATCCACTAATAAATAGTTAATAACATGTACACACGGCTACACATCAAGCTACCCATTTCCAGTATAAGCTGATCTGGCATTGTATAGGATTTCCGTACTGTGCGAGATAAGCGTAAACTGGTAATTGTACCTACCTAAGTATTCAACCTTAAAACGTATGTAAACCAAAACCACCCAACGGATGTTATTTTTATCTGCATTGCCTGTCAAGAGAATTTACAGACGTTATCTACAAAATGCATTACCAACGAGTAGATATTTTTCTTTCCTTAAAATAAATATTTGTAAACATGTTTACGGCCTTCAACGTCATTTATATTTAAATATCCCGCATAATGAAGGGAATTTTGAATGGTGCCAACCCAAACTATTCCACCCACATTTTTCTGTGTACTTGGCAGTTTTTTTCAATCAAATTGGTATCTAATGTTGTTTTTGCTATCAATTGTGCATTTTTCCAATCATTTCATAACCTCAATCTAGTTTAATAGCATTGTATTTCAATTTATCATCAATGTCCCAGTTTAAACTGCGAATACAATCGAAACAAATAACAACAAAACATTGAAGTTTCATTATAAACATACCTACACACTTAGGTACCGACATACTTTTTTCTATTTTTTTTTTTTTGTTTGATTTGTTTAGTAGAAACACATGTTACGCGCCTTTTATTTGTATGAGGCCACTAAATGGGGCCTGGTGACCTGTAATAGGTTTTTCCTAAACCTACATCATGCAGGCACTATAGTTCTCACAATGTGAATTTAAAAACTGTTGAAGCTGAAACTTGAGAAAATACATAAATTTATAATTATACCTACTTGATGCTAGTATGTAGTTATGGACCACTCTTCAATACAATAGGCGATCCATTTATTGGCAACAATTATTATAAATCTCTATTCATTTATGAATCAGACAATACAAAGATTTTGTGCAACTAGCATAAATCATGATATAATGTAATAAGTATCAATAAAATGCATACCAACACCATATAACTGCGCAGTACACAGCACCGTAATTGCGAAACCCACTATCAATCAGAATTTGAATAATTTTGAAGGCTTATCAAAAAGCTTAGCAAAAACGCAATTAATGTTGTTGAACTTTCAAATGTCACCCCCACCCCTACTGTTAGTGTGGTACGCATTTGACCCACAGGGAACAATAATGCTTTTGCAAACAATTAAACGGAGGTAATTTCTATAATTAGCAACCATAATAGCACCATTTCAATTACCGATTACATACTTATCATTTTTCACGCTCTGTAAATTCTATTTGACCTTGTATAAGTACATACATATTGTATTCAAACTTTCCTTATCTACAGTCAATTGTGGCATCTTTACTTTCCATGAGCAACTTTACAAGTGAGAACTGTGCTTAAATTTCTCTCGATAACTTAAAATCTGTTGCCACCATTTAATATCGAATATATACAGAAGAAGAATAATCTACTACTTATTTGTAACAAATTTTTAGTAATCGAGAGATTTTTTTAAAGTTCTCATTGGTAAGTTGCTCATGGAAAGTAAAGGTGCCACAGTTGACGGTACCATGTTTCTAGTAATTTTTATAGTTAGTATAATACATAGTCACACGTTTGATGAAGTTCTGATTATGCCTTACATAGGGATAATTGATGGGGAGCCATGCGAGTGATGACTCCCTGTCAATTATCAATTTTTCTTTCTAGTTTATCAGACAAGGTCCCCATTAATACTCAAATCTAAGAGTTACTGCAAGACCAGTAACATTCCCGTCTGATAAAGACGAATTACTGCCAGCTTTATTTTACCGTATGGTATAAAACTATTTGAGAAAATAGTGTTATACAATCAAGGCAGATTGATTGCATGATAGTTACTATTTTCTTGTATCTGACTCATCTACAATGAGTAACATAATTAACGCAAGACCTCATACACCCCAATTAGAGTATTGAGTTAAAAGCATAATACGATGACCGAAATTTTTTTTTAAAGCTAACTGTTATTAAGAAAAACGTGTCGATCCCAAGTATTACTTTATGCATTTAAAATTGAGTCTTATTTCTTCTCACATTAGATTGAATTTTCTTTGGCTCAATCAGTGGTAGGTATGGCAAAATACATAATTTAAAAAAATACTTTATCAAAAGTTACTGAAATCGATTCAGTAGTCAATTAGGAACAAACTACTTTCAGGTCTTGCGTCCATTCTGTTACACCTTGTATATAGGGATACTAGAAGCTTGTGAAGTATGCAGGTGTGTATCTATGATAAAACTGTCTTGTTGAGACGTTTCCCAACAAGTTTCTCCTCAGTCGTTGACTGAGGCTCCTTGCAATAATGATAATAAACTTTAGTTAAGTTAAACACACTGTACATTTACCTAGTAGTGTAGATATAAATATACCTAGTACTAACTTGTCTAGCTTTATTTATAGGGCACGTGTTTTTGTTTTGCTTTATCTTCCAGGTATCTGCTAGTACCTACACTGTTGATAATTATATCTAGAGTGTAGATGATAAAATGCTTATTTATATTCTCAGACCGATTGCCCGCCTTTCAGGCGTCTGTTTGTCTGTCTGTTCGTACTTAATCATAATCATGGCATGACGCTGTTTTGCGGCCAGTAATAATAGACGTGTTAATTATAGTTTCCGTTGATCTGCGTTCACAATGCGGTGTATAAATTCAGCCCAAATAAAAATGGCGGCCATTTCGATGCTAAAAAAGTCGCAAAAATTTTGTACCTGGCTCCGTCTCGCGCATTGTTAACTTGCTTGGATTTTAAGCTTTATTGTTATTAGGCTAAGACAAGACAGAAGTTGGAACTTACATGCACTGGCATCCATCGCTCCCCTATCGCATATAATCAGGCAATCCCTCTGACAAGTCCTGCCCAGCTCGAAGAAAGTGTTCTCAATCTGTATCATAGTCCTTAGTAGATTCTCCTGGAATTTTAACGCTGTAACAAGGAATACGCATTTATGAATACAAAAGTTTCGCTCTAAGACCAATAAGTAGTAGGATGTTTATATGTGACGGTGGATGAAGGTAGATTATAGATACATCTCTGCCTATCTCTTCGGGGAGTATAGGCGTGATGTTACGTCATGGATGAGTCAGTGCAGTGATTAATAATAATAACAATATTTATTTATTAATGGCTTGCATCATTAAGCTAAAATCAACCCACGCAATCATGTCCAAAAACTTCAAATGACGTACTACATATTTCAGGGAACTACCGAAATAAATGTGTCTAATACCATAATAGTTGCTTTTAATGCTACAAACACAATAACTGACGAATAGACTGCCTAGCCATGAGAAAACACAGATGGTCAACGTTTATTCTTGCAGGTATTCTAAACACTGTGAATAAGATAAACTTTGTGAATGACGATGCGTGTTCGAACATACATATTATACAACTGTAAAATTAACGGCTAGGCATAAAACATGACAAATTCATCAAGAAATGTTTGAAGAACAAAACAAATGAAGCCTACTAATTAATAGCGACCCTCCTGGCTTCTGTAACTTTTTAACAAGGAAAAAGAATTTGTTCGTTAAAAGTATCAGTTATTAATTTGAGTCTTTAATTTCCAGACAAGTGTAAACGTGCCTCTTAAAGGTCAAAAGTATATACTTAGGTAAAAAACAGATAGGTCGATAAAAAACTATTTTGTAGAACAATAACCTATAAAATGAGGTGTTGAATTGGAGCCAAACATATGTGCTTTAGCGCAGTGCAATGAGGAATGAAAGTATATTTAAATATACATAGTGATGCACCAAGCCTCTCTTTACTGGAAAATGGAATTCTCCCATAGAAGTTGACGCTCGAAGCCTTTATCCATCCACGAATCAAGTGGGTAGGTAGTTAGGTACAGAACACAGTATGAGCACTTGACAATAAAATCTTGTCAAGCAAATATCGTTAAGTACGCTTTTATTGGATGTGTAAACGATGCTAGACTTGATAACACTTGGCTTTGCGCGTGGTTAATTTATAATATTATGTTTATATAGCAGTAATCGGATAATCTTGTGGCTTTAATTGGTCAGCAAGCATGTTGGCATATTATTATGAAATATAATGTATGCATAATAAACAATAATAAAGGCAAATAATAATACGGCGGTTTTTTTCTGCGAAATTGCCACTACAGGCCCTGGATTTAAGTTACCTATCAATTTTCAGGAAATGGCTAATAGAATCCAAGCGGACATTCTAATTTCCGGTAGGAAATGGTGCAGGAAAAGCTTCAAAAGAGAATACCTAACTTCAAATCACAGAAAGTTCTTTAAATAAATATTCTGTTTGACTTAATGAAAACGTTGAAGGTTAGCCTATCTGGCAAATTACCCGCTGCATAATAAATGATGACAGTTAGGTACATTTATCTACATTAAGTTATTTGGATACAAACGTTTTGGAAAGACATGAACGTTGATCACGGCAATTTACGGCACGATTGCGATTAAATTTAGTGAACTGTCAGTCTGTCACGCACACTATCCCTATTATGCATTTTCCAAATGAACGGAAATTGAATGTCCCGTTCTAGAGAACGTGACTGAAAATCTGCAAGTGCTCTTATGTTCGTCAGCCAATGAATAAAAGTATGATCGATAAAAGCGGCGCGGTAGTCCCTTTACATTACAATATTCCATGCATTTGTAATTTTACTAAAATTGAAAATTCTACTGCCTTGACACCTGGACTTTAGTGTCGGCAAGATTGAAGAGACGGTTAGACAATTATAAATAGCAAGATTTTGAAAAAAAAAATTGTCGCTATGAGTGCAGACATGAGATGAGAACCACGAGACATGTTTATGACGCAAGAGGACACTGACGCGACAAGGCGCGCGGAATACATATTAACACCTACAAATCACTGTTAACGACCCTGGCAGACCATTTTCATCAATGCTAAAAAATAAGCACGAATATAGATTTCACAATAAAAACTTTATACGCTAAGCATAAATTTCTTACGGCTTATCTAAAAATCAATATCATGAGTCGTGCCCATGATGAATCAAGTATCTAAATCATTCATCGACTGTTACTAATTTCTCAGAGAATCTGCTAGTACGATCATACTTATGTAGCTATCGTAGATAACGATCGTCTCCATTGCCCATGACAAGATGCTGCGTATTCGTATTACGATATCAACGGCTTACAAGTGGCAACGACCAACTAAGAAGGTCTTGAAGTATCCTGTTTATGTAAGATGATTCCAATTCTGACAGTAACACGGCGGTAATGTAGTCATGTTAAATACCACCGGTTTACACTGCATTACAATACAATCAAGCCAGTAAATATTTATTCAGACTCACACACAATTGCCAACGAGTAACAGCCGGATATCTGTCTAATAAGAAAGATGTGTAGCAAATTATCGTTTGTGGGAAATCAGTTTGAGTTTACAAATAGAAAGTGAGGTTCCCGATGTAATTGACAGACAGTAACGCCCTTATTTATAAACGCTGCTTAAAGTTAAGTAATGATTAGCGACTGATTAACTATACATCTTTGACGTTTAAACAACTCTTAACTTTAATTATCGTTTATGAATACACCCCTAGTGTATAAGGATTAAGGATGGTGCCTTGGTGGTCTATTTAAAAAGTAAAGTTAATTATTTCAGCTAGAGGCGTGCCGGGAGACGGATTCGGCCGTGAATGTCTTCTGCGTTTTATTTTCAGCGCCATACCAATGAACTGGCACTGGATGTGGATAAAACAAATTTTCAGCATTTAAAAAAATTAAACTGTGGTATAATTGGAGGGTAATAATAGTATCATTTAAAAGTAGGACACGTTAGCGAAAATTCTATCAAAATGTACGTGTAATGACGTCGGTGACAGCTGCCTAGACACTTTACGAGGTTGATATGAAAATGGAGCCATTAACGTGTTTTACGACTGTTAACAGTAAATTAAAAAAAAACAATAATAATCATCTTAGACATGAAATCTACAATTTAATCGCGAGATACGGGTTTTCTACGCAATTTTATGTAAGTAGGTTTTAGTTCTTAATTAACATTTGAGCACAGCCTCTCATAAATACTACTTGTTTTACTTGTCGTCGGCCATAATCATAAATTGCCTACTTTAGAGTGGACACTTAGATATCACATGATAGATAAGAAAAATCTATAGCCATGAACTTGATAAAACATTATTGTTTTTGTTAGGCACGTAGTTATTAAATAAGAGAAAAAAAAAACATGATTTTGCAAAACCGCGGAAAAACTTGTAGTAAGTACTTGTTTACGGGTTTCTTGCAAAGAGGATAATTACGTTAAATAAGGAAATAAGGGGTTTAAT
The DNA here is from genome assembly GCA_947359405.1 of Antitype chi. NCBI lineage: Eukaryota > Metazoa > Arthropoda > Insecta > Lepidoptera > Noctuidae > Antitype > Antitype chi. The sequence continues at coordinate 18,060,283 of OX375812.1, forward strand.
TAAATTTCCTTCTTCGAACAAAAAGTTTTGCTTTTTATTTAAGAAATCCATTTGTCACTGTACTACAATACTGTAATCATTTTTTTCCTTAATTAAAAACTCAACGTGCCGAGGTCTAATGCTTTCGTACCAAGAACAACATGGTATTTTATAGGTAGGTAAGTAAAAAGAACAAAGACGTCATGGCAGCTACATTTATTGCAAGTATTTGCAAGCTGCCAGTAGTTAGCTCGGTTATAATAAAAACATTTAAATCTTTGGATGCTTGCCTTTGCAGCTATGAAACACAGTTCAGGCATACAGGGTGGCAGGACATCGACGCGCAACTTGCTAGCATGGATTTAGAATCCTGCTGTTTGAATACTTCGTCGGTTGTAAAAAAAATGCTTTTCCATACATTTTGAGCGCGTATACGTATTGCATTTCTCTATGAAACAGCTAGGGGGGTCGAAAATCATATACCTACTGAATAACTTTATATGGCTTCACATATCAAGGAAAGAAACCAGTTAAAATTAACGTACTAGAAACTTATTTTAGAACGTAAACTTGTCGAAGATAACTATGGAAATCAAATTTATTTTCGTATCGCGTGCTTTGTTTTCATGACAAATTTCATGCACTATTCAAATTACATTATTCATCGTTATTTGAGCAAGCTCCTGTTCGCTTTGCATGGCGAATCGACGATACTTTATGACTCAGTAATTTTCTTACCCTATCTACTTAAACAAGGGAATTTTTGTAAAAGTTCAATCAATTTGATTTACTAACAACCGAATGAATAGTTTTTACAACAATCATTATTATTTAAGAATAATTTAAATGTTCAAAGTTCCAAAGTCTTTTTTATTCAAATACCTGTCTACTTCACAAAGTGTTTGGCAGCTCTCTTGTGGACGTTGACCAACACACGCCTCCACTGACGTCAGTGCCAGTGGCTCATAAAAAAAAGAAGTTTCAACGCTTTTAGCGACGTCATCAGAAGCCAAACAAAGCTCCTGATACCTGACTGAAGCTAATTAGTCGGATACGCCGTAATTACCAAATAATTCAATCATTGTGATATGACAGTCTCTTGCAAACGAGACTACGAAATTCTTGAAATACTGTGCGTATTTAAATATGGTTACTGGCACGCCACCAAAACTAACATACTACTGAGCACATGAACCGACTTTATCTAAAGTGAAAACTTCTAAAAACCGCAGTCTGCTAACGATCCTATTAATACCAGATGTGGGTTGTTATCACTGCGACAAACTTCGATTACGTGACGTGACGAAACAGAAGCAAACTGGAATTCATCGGTTAGCTTGTTTACTTTCCGATTTATATCTCCTCTAATAAATAACACTATCTATTATGTCTATTCGATACACTGGATATAGTAACTAGCTAGCGGTCTGCAATGAGCTACCTAGTTTGATAAGAGCCGAGCGATATGTACCTATGCTTATATAGATATCTAAAGCAATTAGCGATAGATCGATGTACCGAACTGCTGTCATGTGATATGGTTGTATTTAGCTTTATCAAAGCTACTGCATGAGCTTCATTTTTAGCGGTGGTTACCGACTCACCACTGACAACACCGGCGCTTCCCTGGGCTACAGCCACGGTGGTGCACCATTTGCAATTGGTAGAACACATGTCAACTGAAACACTTTTCGGCGGATCTGCCACATATTCATTATCTATTACTTTTATGAAAATGCTCGTATTTTTAACTGACCTGATTGTGGACTGTGGTGCGTAGTTGTTGCACATGTTTGATCCTAGATGGCTTTATTTTATTCTATGGGTATATCGCAAACTGTTTTCTAGCATTGCTATTTACTCGTATAACTAATAATGGTTGTTTAACTCGTTATGATACTTGGGATCCATAGTACATAGTATGAATATGTATGCGCATGATAGATTTTAAAATCATTCAGTTTGTTTTGTTAATCTTAATGACTGCGTGTAAAGGTAGATGTGGGTCTAGGTGATTTATTGTGTCATCATTAAGTGTCCAAGGGCCTGATAACGATTACCTTTGTGTTATTATATTGACATGAAACTTCAAGGCGAAGGCGTAATTGATACAGAAATATTTGTAGGTCGATATTACCTTCAGCATTGAAACTTGGCCCGCCCTAGTTCAGAACAAAAGGTTTTTTATACAAACTGTTATTAACACTGTAGGTACCTATAAAAATTTAAGGACAAGAAAGCGAACGAATTGTTTGTTTCTGTATTTTGTAAGTTTAGATATTAGACGAAAAAGGGCACGAGGTCGTACGGCCATTACCTTAAAGAATTCATAAAAAGTGGTAGTACAAGTACTCTACACGCCTGCTAGTTTGTTATGAGAAAAAATCGTATTACCGTTACAGGTTATTAACATTTCATAGAGGCATTCATTGAGTATGAATCAATATCTGTTTGGTGAGGTCGTCCTGATCCTGACCTTGGGCGATGTCTGTCCGAACGAACTTAGTCACCAACCCCTATAAAACTAAGCTTTATGTGTTTGTCAATAGTACGCTAGGCAAGACAAATATCTACGACGCCACTAGTCCTACTATTATTCTAGTAAACGAAGAAAACTCTGAATAGACAAGGTCGGAAAATTTTCATGTTGATACTTCAAACGACAAAATAACAAAGGACATTTTGTCAACATATGCTCGACATTAGTATTCTTTTTTCCTTAATTTCCAGACTCATTCAGACATTTAAAATTACAAGTCACATGGGTAGTGAGCAATAATTCAAGCGTGGAGGAAAATGAAAGATATAGACAACATTGTCTTTGAAGATGATGTATAGGATATGTCATAAAACGTATATTTTATCTACAGAAAGATGTAGATATGTAAGTATGAGAGATAAAAGTAAGAAATTCGGGCCAAAAGCAATTATTGTTGTATTACGTCAGAGTTGCACGTGACTTTGTTATGAGTAAAATCAGAGATCTAAAATGATATCTAAACATAACGTTGTTGGATATTTAGGAACGGATAGTGAACTTATTAAAGCATCGTTTGATGCTCAATGTACAAACGCCAGTATATCAAGCTACCCCAAACTGTCAAATTTTCCCAATTGAACATGAATCTTATGCTCATGTTTTAAAGATGAAAATCGATCAAAGAAATTTGACAGACCGGGGTAGTTTGATGTGCTGGCGTCTGTACACAGATGTCTGCGTCACACAGTGATGTGATGACAAACAGTCTGTGTATACAATTTATTAGAAGTACAATGGTTTCGAGTTATATTCAGCTTATTCGAGTGATGGCTAACCGCTGGGGGGCACTGGAAAGGAAAACTGCGGTTGAGTGGAACCGGGCACGATTGTCTATTTCTGTTTAATGGGTAACATGCGTAAATAATAAACGTTTGCAGGTAGATACGGTAGACTTGTTAGGGGTGTATAAAGGGACGCGGTATAACCACGTGCACCGAGGACTTATCAAAAACCTTAAAATATTCTGCTGTAAGTCTGTTAACGTTATATAAACCCTTCGAAGCCAATAAACGACGATTCCTAGGAAAATCACGTATTTTTCGATCTGGTAATAGGTTCGGTTTCGGTATCAAACATAGAAATTGTGTCGTGGCACGTTTCGATTGTATAAAAACTACATTTTATCAGTAACAAATGCTGCAGCCATTCAGACGTGAAACAGAGCAGGCCAATAAAAAATGTGCAATAAGGAGCTTATCATATCAACACTTGGCGGACGATTATACTAATACGCTAACGAAACTTACGACGACTTATCAAAAGAGGTGAAAGTAAAAAAAAAATAAGATTCTGATTACTATTAGCACCGCATTTGAGGCGCCAGATAACTGCATTTAGGTGCCTACGAATGCAATTCGAACATAAAAAATTTAGAAATTGCGATCAGTTGCCAAACAATTAATTTTATCGATAGCAAATCGACAGTATTCCATATGCGAGACCGGCCCCAGAGCCTCTCGTCATCGATTCTAGAGCCTAATAACGCTACAGATACGTAACTGCGCATTCCATACAACGTGTTTCTATTGCCATGAACGTGACCGTGAACTAGCTTAGGCTCGATACGTCAGCGACACACACATTAACATTCACGTGTCGGGAGTGTCGAGAAGCCTCATAACGAACCTTCCCTCCCTCCACCACACCCCCCAGCGTGTCTACATATACATTTATAATGTAATTTTTATAAGAAGATTATACCAATGGTAGAAATATGTATTATTCAATGGTTAAACGCGAGGCAGCTTTGCCGATAATGGATTAAACCGATTTACAAGCACGTAACGACTCAATATAATCGTCAAAAGAAACGACTTAGCGACGTTAATAATACTCTTTTTATTAGCAAAGGGTATTAGAAACAGCAGTTTAATTAGAGCATAATAATGATAATATAATTTCTCTGCGACTTCTAAATGTCCCGAGGGTTTAACAAAGCCTTTCAAAAGCAGTTTTTTAACGCAGAATGCGCAATATCGACCACAAATATCAAGAAAAACCATTTACATTTGTATTTTACTACGACGAAGCAAACAATAGCACAAAACCAGAAACAAATAAAGTCGGTACCCATAAAATAGACAAGAAAATCGTCCCCAAGAGGCGATTCGAAGCTTTGTATACAGGGGCACGCAAATCGGTCTTCATCTAGAGCTTCAGGAGCAAAAATAAACGATGCACGTGACCGTAGCCAATGTAAAACAACCGAAATCCCGGCGTAACAGAATACAAATACGTTTGATGTTACGCAACATAATTATTGTCCGTTTTAAATTTTATATGAGTTTTATACGGATCTAGACTGTTTTATATTGGACTTTAGCCCGACGTTACGTCTTGGCAGTGTATGAAATTATACATCTGTAGTATAATGTATGGTGACAAAGCATTGCAGTACGGAATTCTCTGTGACGTGCGAATTCGATGAATGTAGAATAGGTACTGAACAAGTATTGTAGGCATGATTCATACATCTGCTAGCTTATACGCTGCAGGTGGGAGATTTCCAAACGGCATGACTTAACGACTTATCAGAGCCACAAAGTTCAGCCAAATACGATATTTATCAATCATCATAAAAGGACTTGAATCTGCCTAGTCTTTTTTCAACTATGTTGGGATCGGCTTTCAGTCTAACCAGACAGCTGAATACCAGTATTTTGCATAGAGCGACTGCCTATCTGACCTCCACAACCCAGTTACTGGGTAACACAATACCCCTTGGTAAGACTGGTTGTCGGACTTTCGGGCTTCTGACGACCGGTAACGACAGTCAAATATCTATTACGAATGATAGCCGCCCAGGACTAACGGCTTAACGTGCTTGCCGAAGCACGGAGGGGTCTTATACGTATGTAAAGATGGTCACCCATCTACAGATCGAGAACGGCAAGCCTAGCTTAACCTTCGATTGACCCATGCGGCTGTTATTATTTTAGCACGAGCCCCTCAAAATAAAGAGACTTAGTAGTTAAAAGTAGGATTAAATTTTTTTCATGTAGCTTGTAGTCTAAACACAAACTGCTCCAAACTAGGTACATAATAACACCACAACAAGCCTGAAGAAAAAAATTCTAAACAGAAATCTTGTCAATGACAAAAGGAATAAAAAATCTAATCTTTACAATTAGCGTGAAACCAGGGGTTATCACTGTTCAATAAGTTATGTGCCGTAACCTGCGAACAGTTTGTTTTTATTAGGCGAATATGAAAACATGCGCGACAACGTGATTAGTCAATTTTGTTCGACCTTTTAACTACTTTTAAGGTTTCTCTAAACAAAGGTACAGTTTAACAGAGATTCTTTTTCCCGAATGTGCTTTATTTTAATGGAGTTCCCCCTTCACGACGAAAATAGATGAATAGCAGACGCAGAAAATTTTTCTAACGTGATTTCAAGAAAGTAATTTTTCGAAGAAATCATAGGGAGCTTGATAATATTCTACAAAAAGGGTTGAGTGCTGCCTGCGCTGGTAAACATATTTCTAGACTATATTTAGAAACCTTTCTCGTGTTGTCTTTTCGTTTGTCCATCATACATCAGTCTTCACTATAATTACTTGCATTTAGCAATGAAAATTCAATTACCACTTGGCAGAACGTATAAGTAGTCGACCTACCTCACGTGGTTCCTACGTCAATGGCAGTCACGCCCCTACCAATATAAAGAGACCAATATCTACTTCAGAATTTCTATCGAGAAAGTCAATTTGACCTCGTGATGGCCGCCAAAAAACGTCTGAAAAATTTGTAGGAGATAAAAACACATGTACCTACCTACTACCTACACTAAACAAGTTTCACTAACTAGTTTCCATGGTGAAACATCGGCTGGAATGGAATAATAATATGCTGCATGCATATTATAAGCTTAATAATGCGTCTCTATGATTAGACATGAGATAAGTCATTGACACTGAACTTGAGCTGTGGATTAGATTACATACACAATACATAGAATGAATTTGACCAGTCTTATTTTAAACTAAACAAAATTAACAAAAGCAGAATGCATAGTCTAAACAAAAACGATGTGCGATAGAGTGAAAAAAAAGTGTGAAATAAGATTTTGGCAGCACTCAATGCGAAACAATAAATGTACGTACTGGCAGAGGTTTCCGGTCATCAGACTTGCCAAAGCGACGTTTGGATTTCCCTAAAATATTTTCTTATCTTTTGTCGACAATTTAATTCGTTCTGCGCATTTAACTATTAGTGGTATTCAAGATATTTTATGGAAAAGACGTATAAACCTACAATCTTTTATTATTCAAACAATGCAATAAAATGTTACGGCAATGTGATTTGCTGCCATCAAATCAATTGTTTACCCCATTGTTCCGTTAAATTTGTTGCTCGTCAATTCAACAGTAGGTACCCTATCTTGGAAGTTTCTGTTTGTAAATTCTATGGAACAATGTGGGTTGAAATGTTGGCATCCATAATCAAGCAGGTTCCTGTAAGCACTATTGCTTCATAACATAAACACTTCATATGCTTATGTAAACTTAATGCATTACCACAAATGCGAAATGAAAATAGCTTTATCGCTTTTGCAGTATCAATAATGACTACATTAGTAAGTTTACAGAATAAATTGACTTAAATTATGTATTTGAAATAGGTTGAACATTAATTTTCCTATCTAATGTATAATTAACATTGTGTAACTTCATTTAGAAGGAAAATTAAGAAACTCGAGCCGAAGAATAGGCAACTTCGTAGGTACCTAATTTCATGCATTCTTTATTATGGATGTAGGTTGCAAAAGCTGAAATGGCAAAGTAATGAAACTAAATTATTACTTTAGCTGTGGAAATTAGGCTGCCTTCGCATCTGGCGTTGGCAGACATCGCGTAGACGCTGCGCTAGCGTCGCTAAAGGGGTTTTATAATAAAAAGGGAGGCTTTGGCGCAGCGTAAACTATCAACGAACGCCATCGCTAAGTGCGAAGGGTGCCTTAAAGCGTGCTTTGGTGTGAAAGCATAGACATGCAGCATGCAATATTTGGAAATTATTTTTCTGCGACTTCGCAGATTTTAATACAATGATAGCATAGTTCAAATCTTACCTTCGTCTGCGGAGAGATCTGCGAACTTGACACCACCACTGTAAAAGAAAAAATATGCATTGCAGTACATTTTACATACAAAACATAATTGTATTAAATTCATGTTTTCATTTTTATTACTTCACTTATGCATTAGTTCCCAATTCCATATAACAAGATAAAAAATTAACAACTACTGCATATTTGTGTTGTGCAAGCTTTTAAATTTCAAAAACTAAGGCATTTTCACAGTGCATACTAAGTAAATCAGGTTTTAAATTTACATTAACTTTCTCTGCAATAGTTTACTGACAATCATGGAATCGGAAACTATTCTTATAAGTACAATATTACGCAATTCAAGTTATTATAAAAAAATAATTTCACTACTTAGTCAGAAAATCACAAATTTATGACATTTTTGGACTGACCATTGAAACTTTATAATTAATGTAGTGCTAAAAATATGAATTTTATGACATGTATTGTGTACACAATTCTGATAGAGAATGTAAATTTAAAAGCTTGAATTAATGTTTGTGATGCACTGTGTAGTTTTTGTAGGTATCTCATTTACCTGAGGAGCACGTTAGCCGTTTCCGGCACCCGGAACACCTGGAAATAAACACATTGTGGAACCATGTCATATGATCTCCAGATGGAGACACCACAATTCAGAATTCGAGAGGGAAGCAATATTTTGCTAGGAATATCTAATTTTTGAAGGAATGTAATTTCACAATTGAATATGCCAAATAGTATTACATTATTAAATTACAATTTAGTTGTGAAACAGTAAAACGATAAAATCAGTAATTATTTCTTTCAATGGTATTGCTAATAGCTACATATAATTTAATAGTTATCGAGAAGTTTCTACATTTTATCAATACAAATAGACATATTTTTCAAAATCTAAGCTGAATGATAATAATCTAATAAGATTATGTAGAAACTTAGCAAGTAGGTATGTAGTTTTAAAATAAAAATAATATGTTTTGCTCACCTTCCATCCTAAATTCTCAAAGAACGTGCTGAGGCGGGACTGTCCGGTGGTTTTGCCGCCACACGGTCCTGAATAAAAATACAATGTGGTTTCGAGGTGAGATTTACGTCGTCAGAAATCCACGTGTTGCATTTTTTCATGACACCACTATCACATACAATAACAATTATGATACCCCTATTAAACTTCATTAGTAAAATAACGAATAAAAACATAATAGCGCCATGGAAAAATAAAAAATCACCGTAAGTATACAAAATATACTATGTGCAATCCTTACCTCCAGTGAGGACCAGTTTGTAAACGATTTTCTGGGTTTGATTCGCCATTTTAAAGTAAACGCAAATATATAAATTAAAATTAAATTACACTAAGAAGGATACTGAGCACACAAATATCATAAAAATGTTGAATTTACAAAAGTGTTAAAAAGAGCCATCACAGTTTAACACGCATCGCCCGTCAGGCGTGCGCTCAAATGAAAGAGTGAATGGAAGGGAGGCGAGTGATTGACTGAGTATTTTGACGCGCAGCATCGGGTATTGAATCGAATGATTCATAGACAAGTTTCTGGAACCATAAACGTAGGCATGCTAAGAACTTTTACCGCCATCTAGTCGTTAGCCGCTGTACTAGTAAGTTACAGTGTGAGTCAGTGCCAACTTTGTTCTAACTGGTTTTAACCAACTAAAACAAAACTGTAGAATTTTTAATGACGCAACAAATGATGCAATTATATATGAAACCAAACCTTTTTATTAAGAATCAAGTTATTCCCACTGAACTTAACTTTAAAATACATTGAGCATTTTCATTTTTTACTGCATTAGAACTTAAAACTGATACTTTAATTTGAGTATAAAATTCGGTTTCCTTAGAGTTGTCTTCAAGTTTTTCCAATTGTAATGCTAAAGCTGGAATTTGTTCCCAATATCTTCCTAGACAACGATTCCTCTTCTCGATATAAGATGGTTCTCTGAAAGCAGAAGTTGACTCACCATCATCTGAAACAATAATCAATTTCATCTTCGATCAATAAATTTCATAAACGTATTTTTTTATTTATTCTTAATATACACACAGTAATCTCCAGACTTTACCTTCCATATCAGAAATGTCATTGTCTATCCATCTTGTTTGTATGTTTATATAAATTATTCCCACATTAAATTCATTAGCTATAAATCTGCTATAGTTAACTAAGCCATTCAAAAGAGATAGTCCTGTGAACAAACAGATTTTTTTTTTTTAATAACATAACATCCTGTTTTTTAAGTTGGTTAAAAATCCTCATAGTGCCTGAACAAGACATGGTAGCAATTTGTCACGCACACACACCAACTATCAGTATTATAAATCTTAAATACTGTATTCATTTGTTATATACATCATCTGTCATCTCATAGTCTTCAGAATTGTAAGCCGAGACGGGGATTGGCCATGCTGGTAACTGAGTAATAAACCTGAGTCTTCAGAATTGTAAGCCGAGACGGGGATTGGTCATGCTGGTAACTGAGTAATAAACCTGTAACATATTTGCAAAGTAACGAGTTACTTGTTCCACGCCCACCATTCCATGATCAGTATACACTCGAGAGCAATGAATCCGGGTCACTTAAAGAATGTTAAAAATCTCGGAAACTAAAAATGATAGGTTAATGCAATAAATTGTATTTAATAGACAATGTAATACTCCTTAAATGAAAGTAAAAAAAATATGAGTCACCATACATTTTATTAACACAAAATTACATAAAGAAAAAAACTGCTGATCTCTCCTTAAAACAAAAATAGGAAACATGAAATTTTTGAACTTTATTACGATTTTCTTGAATTTTAATACTTCGTATTGCCTCCTCGTGCTTCCATTACTGCGTTTACGCGGTTTGGCATGCTGTACACCAAGTTCCTTATACGATTTTGGGGAATATTCTCCCATTCCTCTGTGAGAGCAATTTTGAGCTCACGAAGCGTGATTGGGGGAGGGTTTCGTTGTTTTACGCATCTGCCTAGCTCGTCCCAAGCATGCTCGATCGGGTTGATATCCGGGCTGCGCGCTGGCCACTCCATACGAGTAATGTTCATCTCTTGAAGGTAGTCATTCACAATCCTACCTGTATGAGGTCGGGCATTGTCATGCATAAATATAGCATCCTCACCTAAATTGACCATAAATGGACCAACGTGATCATTGAGGATTTCTTCCACATATCTTACGCTAGTTAAAGAGCCGTTTTCTATGATCACCAGCTCTGTGCGACTTTCAGAAGAAATTCCGGCCCACACAAGTACAGACCCACCACCGTAGGCTACTTTTTCTTCGATGCATGCTTGCTTGAATCTTTCCCCTGGTCTTCGATACACTCTGTGTCTTCCATCGTGCTTGTAGAGCATAAATTTTGATTCGTCGGAGAACATAACTTTTGACCAATCTTCAATACTCCAATTTACGTGGCTCTGGGCATATCTTAGTCTTGAAATACGATGCCCACGCTCCAGTTTAGGGCCGTTTGCAGGTCTAAGGGGTTTTTAAGTTAGATTCAGCAAGCCGACGTCTTACTGTCCATGCACTTGGGTTACTTCCTCCGAGGCGTCGAAACTGATTTGTGAGTTCAGTTCCTGTGAGAAAGCGATTTCGAAGCATGGTGTTCACCAAGTATCGGTCTTCTCGTGCTGTGGTACACCTGGTTCTGCCCGTTCCTGGTCTGCGTAGGTTAGAACCAGTTTCTTCGTAACGTCGGAGAACTCTTTGTACTGTTGACAGCGACACACCGACAGTCCTGGCTGTATCGCGCTGACTCCGGCCGGTTTCCAGCATTGTAAGTATTCTGGTGCATTCTTCAGGCGTAAGCGACATAATTTCAGCTTGAATAATGAATATAGAGCACTATCAACATGGTTTATGTACCCACATAAATGACAGATTACAAACAAAAGCAAAACCAAATGCTGTAATTTCGTAGTTCCATCTTCGAAAGTGGCCCTTTTTCAAATTAGATTTTTTAATGATATAACTTTACAATAACTATGAAGTTTTAATACCTTCATTTAAGGAGTATTACATTGTCTATTAAATACAATTTATTGCATTAACCTAGCATTTTTAGTTTCCGAGATTTTTAGGATTCTTTAAGTGACCCGGATTCATTGCTCTCGAGTGTACTTACTGTAATGAACTTTTATTCCATTTCTGCATTTATTGTTGTTGTATATAGGTACCTACATACTTCCTAGTTTATAAGTTTATGTTTATTGGGTTTTGAGTCTACCCTCCATCACATTGTTGTTCCTACCTTACTCTTATGATTTATCCACTTGTATTTCTAGGCTACTTAGCTCAATACACAAATTACGATATTTGGTGTTTTATTGAAGACATAATAATTGTTTATTCAATTAATTAGTTTTGCTCCTTTGATTATTTAACTTACCCATTTTATTATCATCACCAAGATGTTGAAACATCAAACATGGTAAGGAATCAACAATAATCAATGCTAAGTTTTCAATTACAAGTGTTTTGTTTTTAAGGCTCTTGAATAGCTCCACTAAATCCTCCATAGTCCAAATGTGAACTACCCTTATTTTGAACATTATTGAAGCCATATCCTGAAAAGTAAAAAAGCATTTATTACCTAATTTAATCAACAGCCTTTAAAGAGATATGGAGGTCCATATGTCGGTGTCGCTGGCCATTCCACCAATGAACCCAAGTTTTCTAGCAAGCAATTGTGTCTTACAATGTTGTAATAATTGTAATAAAAATCAATGAATACCTTATGGGAATATCTTTGAGCTGCCAACATTTTTTGAACTCGTACTGCTGAGAAATCCCCTTTAGTATCAACATATAGGACTGTGCTAGTATCATCTTTGACACAGTTAACAGCTAATTGGAATGTCAATTGAGTTTTCCCAGAATCTGCAAGGCCACATACCTCTGTAATGTATCTTACTGGAATACCACCATCTATTACAGTGTCTAACCTGAAATCAAATTTTAGTTACCTGTTAGTGCTTGAACAAGTACTAGTCCTAAGATTTATACATAAAAGTTTATTAAAATGCCTATGACTGACTGTATATTATTTAAAGTTTCATTGTATAGGTACCTTTCTATACCTGTACTAATTCGACTTCTTGTCTTGAAAACTTTAATAAATAAATCCGCTCCATTTATTAGTGGTGCTGAATATTTTGTAAATATTTCATTTCTAATTGCTAATATTTCAGGCAGACTCAATTTAGTTAACGCTGCTAACTTAGAAACATCTTCTTGAAGAAAATCTAAAATTGTTGTAATACGATTTTGTGCGAGAGTTCTTAGTGAACCCTCGGATAGGTTGCCTAAATTCTGGGACTTTAACTTTTGCATCTGTAGCAAATTAAAATAAAACACTAAACTTCAAATTTAAACAAAACTTTTACAACTTTTTCAAATTATGAACTGCGATTGAATGAAAGAGTTAAGAGTTGAGTGGAATGAATCAGTGAATGAATTGGCAGGCTAATCTGATGTGAGATGTCAAAAAACCAGAGACAAAGGCCGCTTTCCGAATTGAAAAATATCGCTCACAGGGCGCTCACATCATTATTGTGCGGTCCGATTTAGATATTATCACGATTATTTGTCACCAATATGGAACGCTCATGAACGCGTCACTCAACCTAGATATATCATGTAAAACTGGTACAGACGCCCTAATTGCGTAACTCACGATTCATCATAATTTGTTTCGTTTTGAAACAAAAGGCTAAACCATTGCTTCATATGTTCGAAAAATGTGTCTGCTCAGCAACGTAAATAACGCAATGAATATTGTTGAACTGACAAAATGAAACCGATTATGATTAATCGCGTGTTACGCAATTAGGGTGCAGGTCAAGCTATTCCAAACTGTCAAATTTTCCCAATTGAACATGAACCTTATTGTAATAAAGTTGAAAATCTATCAAAGATATTTGACAGATTGGGGTAGCTTGATGTACTGGCGTCTGTACAAACCACAAATTTATTTTTCTTATTTGGTTAGGTACCTAGCGACTCTAGCCAGAAGCACAATCCTTACCAATATTCATTACTATTAATATAATTAATTATATCTATTTAAAGATATATAAATATAATTATAATATCATAAATGCGAAAGTAACTCTGCCTGTCTGTCGCGCTTTCACGTCAAAACTACTGAACCGATTTAAATGAAATTTGGTACACAGATAGTCTATTGCCTGAAAGAAAAGGGTGAAATTCATGAAAAACTTGAGCAAATGTTGGCAGAGACTAAAGCTACTGGACATATTGTAAAAGAAATTCTTAGCGACAACGGCGGTGAATTCAACAATGCGAGAGTTCGGGAAATTTTACACAAGAACGGAGTACGTCAAAGATTGACAATGCCTTATACGCCAGAACAGAACGGATGTTATGAGCGTGACCATAGAACAATTGTAGAGTCAACAAGAGCCATGATGTATGCGCATGAAAAAATGCCTCAGGGCCTATGGGCTGAACTTGTCAATACTGCCGCTTACATCCTGAACCACACTGGCCCAACACAAGAAGGGAAGTCTTTCTATGAACTCTGGTTCAGCAAGAAACCCATTAACAAACATTTGAGAACTATCGGAAGCACCTGCTACGCCCACATCCCAAAATGCAATAGAAAGAAAATGGACAAGAAAGTCGTGAAAAGAGTCTTAAATGGATATGACAATGATGATGGATACAGAATTTGGTGCAAAGAAAACAGTACACTCATATGATCTCGAGATGTAACGTTTCAGGAGAGAAATTTTTCACCATGTAATTAAATCATTCTACAACCTCCTTACCTGGACCCAGTCGCATCGACATCATCCGCAGAACATCCCTCTGTTACTGATGATGATCAAGATGCTGGTCACAGTTTGAGTCATGAAAACGATTTTGAGAGATCTATTGAATCGGATAGAGAGATGGAGATAGAACCTGATAGTGATGAGTATTTATATGCACAAGAGATTGAAATTGAAAGATTCAAGACACTCAGAAGTAGATCAGACCTCAAACCTCCCTCTAGATTCAATGGTTTTGTTATGACCGTGAGTAGAGATGATGAAGTTAATCCAAAGCCTAGAACATACAAAGAAGCTATGATCAGTACTGACAAAGATAAATGGATAAAAGCAATGAATGAAGAGTTAAATTCGCTGAAGGATAATGACACGTGGGAAATGGTTGATCTACCACCTAAACGCAAAGCCATTCCTTACACGTGGATTTACAAAATAAAAACTTACCCAGATGGCAGTATCAAAAGGTACAAAGCTAGAATAGTTATAAAAGGTTTTTCGCAGAAAAAGACCCCGATTATTACGATACCTTCAGCCCGGTAGCTAAGACAAGCACTATTAGAGCTCTCTTGAGTACCACAGCAAATGAGAAAATGACACTTGGACAATTTGAAGAGTCTACGGCATTTTTATATGGAACGCTCAATAAAGAGATCTTTATGAAACCTCCTAAAGGATAACAGAATGAATCGAAGGTGTGTACACTCAAGAAAAGTCTTTACGGACTAAAAAAAGCACTGAGATGCTGGAACACCTGTATAACGGATTATATCATCCAAATTGGTTTTGAGCAAAGTCCAGCGGATCCATGCCTGTTCATCAGGAAAAGAGGGGATAAGAAAGCTATAATTGCTTTATATGTGGATGATGGATTGGTAGCTGATAATGGATCTATCACTATAGACCAAAAAGCGTACACAAGGAAAGTACTGCAACGTTTTGGCATGGTAAACTGTAAACCAGCACCAACGCCGATTGTGAAGTATCCGCAAACAGACAAAATGTCTGACTGTAAGGAATGATTTCCATATTGCGAGGCAGTTGGTGCTCTGTCCTATTTAATGGTTGGCACAAGACTAGACATAGCTTTCGCTGTGGGAGTGGTGTCTAGAAAATTACAAAGCCCGAGTAATGAAGATGTAGTAAGTAGTAGTAAGAGTGAAAAGAATATTTCGCTACATTCAAGGCACTCTGGACTACGGAATCACGTACACGTATAAAGGTAAGCATAACGATATTGTTATGTACATACACAGATGCAGATCACGGAGGTGACCCCACTACAGAAAGATCGACATCTGGCATCGTTTGCCTGTACTCAGGTGGCGCCATCTCTTGGCGGAGCAATCGACAGAGAACTGTAGCACTCTCGTCAACCGAAGCTGAGATTGTAGCGGCGAGAGAAGCTGCTCGAGAAGTTTTGTGGCTAAAGAAAATTGTTGATGACATAGCTATGGACGTGGCAATAGTGAAGTTGCTAATAGACAATAAGTCTGCATTGAAACTCAGCAAGAATTCAATTGAGAACCTCCATCAGACGTAGTCTGATAGTAGTATGCTTAGGCATATGCACATCAAAAGAAGACACTTCTTGAGAGAATGCGTTTTAAATAATAATTTGATGGCTAATAAAGTTACTTCGGCGCAAAACTTGCCCGACATGTTAACGAAGCCGCTATACAAGCCAAGGCTACTCTATCTGACTGAGCTGATGAACCTCAAGTGAAGAAGGGAGGGAATGTTTAGAAGAGGTTCTAATACTTTTTTTGAATATTGTATTGGAACTGTCATTCAATTCAATCTTTTACTGTCAATTGTATTTCAATGTAAAACACACGGTTGTATATAATTTAACAAATAAACTCGTAATAATACTTTATACCTTATGTACAGACGCCAGCACATCAAGCTACTTGAATCTGTCAAACATTGATAGATTTTCATCTTTATCATAATCATAATCCCTTTATTATCAGGCAACTAACACAACAACAACACACACACGCTTACAACATACACACACACACACACGCTACACGCTTTATAACATGAGCTTGGAACCGGTCCAATTGGGAAAATTAAACAGTTTGGGGTGGCTTGATGTGCTGGCGTCTGTACTTATATACTTAAATAATAATTTAATAAGCTATTTGCTTGTCAGCTTTGGATAGAGAGAGGTGGAAAGAGAGTTGGGAGGCCTTTGCCCAGCAGTGGGACGCTATAAGCTAAAAATAAAAAATAAGCTATTTGCAGTGAAACACTGCAAATAGCTCATTAAAGTTTGTATAAGTATGTGTCTTATTTGTAAAATAATTAGCCTTAGACACTATTCCACGCGGACGAAGTCGCGGGCACAGCTACTTTCTTATAAATCTATCAAAACATAACAGCTCAACTGTCATTTTTGGCAGCGCTCACGGTGATATTAATAAATCGCATGGTCGGCGTTATCGCAAGATGACGCATGTCATGATGACGTCATCTATGACGATTCAAAATGTGTCGGTTTCACAACGCAATGAATATTGTTGAACTGTCAAAATGAAACAAGATTATGATCGTGTGTTACGCAATTAGGGTGCGGGTGTGAGCACGTTCAAATCGATATTATCGCAATACGGAACGTAGCCAAAGACAAAATAGAGGCGGGCTCATCAAGCAGAGTCTCAATAATACTCCATATTTTCAATCGCTTCACTTAGCTCGGTTCGAATCGACTCGTGAATATTTCAGTTCGTTTCGGGTTTCATTTCACTACAAGTAATGAAGAACAAATAGTTTTCAATTATCTCAGAGAAATTACTCTATTGCAATCGATGGCTACGAACTTATATCGAAAATAAAATTATCAATATAATGAAAAAGTCGTTTGATTTCGTTATCTGCATTCGAATGAAGCATAGACAGCGAATGAAAGAATAGGCTGCAGGCACATCCTCTACCGACGCCCGCCATTTGTGTTTGCTGTCAAAAGCGATGTAATGTCGTGGAGTCGTGAATAAATTGCGATCATTGCGGCGTAATTACGTAGGATATTTTGTTTAGTTAAGTTTCATTATTGCTTTCTACGATGTCGAATATATCGCTCGATAAAGATACTTTTTATCGACGCATGAAGAAGCTGTACGCAGCATGGAAGGTCGGTAACTCTTCGTCTACTGATGTCACCGTTTTGAGGGCCCGTTCTACAGTAATTACATGTTTTACAGGCTGCTGCAGCGGATTCAAAGGGCGATGATGCTCTGGCGAAGGTCGATTGCCTGGTTTCATGCGTCGGTGTGGACGAAGACACTCTTTACAGCAAGTCAACAGCGCTACAGGTTTGCGCGAGTTTTATTACTCTCCATGTGCTTAAAAACGGATTTAAAACATATCGAGAGCTTTTTATGTATTGAATTAAGAGTTGTTTCTATTGTAGAGACGCCTTTGTTAAGTGTTAGCAGGGTAACTTGATAATAACGGTAAAATTTCAACAAAGTATAGTACCCACAACTAATCAGATTGCAATCCTACTTCTTGGAATATCAACATAAAATCCTTATAAGAAGGCTACATACCAAAAGTGAACTTGATGCATCTGATTGTATAACTTTACAATAGCAATATTGATTTATTTTACAATATTGTTTATACTTGAGTCAGGTTACAACATGGCATAGTTGCTTTGTTCACTGGGTGTCATCAAGAAAAAGAAACCTTAATGTAGATTATTTTAGGAGATATAAAACTTTAAACTAATTCTTGACATATTAGTTGGATCTGTGTGAATAATTATCACAGTTTTAGTACCTACCTCCTGTTTACTTGAATAATTTCCTTTTATATTCAATACAATCAAATAAACTGTAATTGTTTACAATATTTATGCTTGAAAATTGGCTTTACTCAAAGATTATCTTTTTATGAAGGTACTCTGAATATTATAATCTATAGATAACCTTCAGTAATGGGGTATTTATAAATGGTTAAAAAAGTATACCCAGCTAGCTATACAAGGTGGCAAAGACATTGACATTCAACATGTTAGCATGAATTCAGTCTGCCAGGGGTGCAGATTATTCAAAAGAGATACGGTGGCCCCTGGCACACAGGCAACTGAGAGAACACGGGTGGGTTTTAGTCAGTAAGACACGCCCCTGCTCCACCTAGAGAGGGAGAAGTTATTTGATGATATTGACACTAAAAAAAAACATGAATTCAGTACATGATTTTGAACTGCTACATTGAAATTTTTGTCAGTTATTAAAAAATAATTATAAATTAGTTTTTTTCATTCATTTTCACCATGTAGGTATTGCACCTTTCTATAAAACAGTAGTTTTTTTTTTAATAATACAATTTATACGTTAGAGGGTCTAGAAACATGCTGAATGTTACAGTTTGCATGTTGATGTCTCTGATACCATTTGTAATTTTCATAGAATTGGGTGACTGTTATACTATACAATTATCATCTCAAAAGCCAGTACAAGAATGTACTAGAAGGATGCCATGCCAAAATAATAATGTGTTTTTTTTTTTATTGTTTCTACAAAACTGCAATGCAATGCAACTACAATGTCCCCAAAGTTAAATTGTTGAATAACTAGCCAGTCTCAACTGTAGGTATATTGCATCATTTGGTTATTTATTGTGTAATAATCATGAAGAAACTGCTATTCATAAAATGTACAGTTAATTCTGGGCTATGAAACCTCATCATTATTACTGTACATGTTCAGTCACGTCTAATCCAAATAAATGATTTCCAAAAATCCTTTTTATGGAGTTATAATAATATTCTCAAAGTTGACTCCTAGCTTCATCTTTCTGATGGACCGACTCCTTGACAATTCTAAGGTGCTGGTTAATGGTAATTGAAATATGTTTTCAATTTGATATTCAGCAAAAATTATGCTAATAAATAAAACTGTAGATGACAGACATCTTGGCATGTGTAGCATCTTACAAATAAAAGAACAAATTTTTGTTGATTCATAATCAGCCTATAACGTTCCCACTGCTGGGACACAGGCCTCCTCTCTGTGAGAGGGGGTGGGCCGTAATCCAGCACGCGGGCCCAGTGCGGTTTGGGAGATGTCACATATCATCGAATTTTTGGTTCTAGGACATTCCGGTTTCCTCACGATGTTTTCCTTCACCGTTTTGAGAGCAGTGGTGATGATACAGTTTACTCAAAGTACAAACTGTAACGCATAAGGTTCACGCGTAAGGCGCAGGTTCGAACCGAGACAGGCCTCGGTTCGAACCTGCGACATACATCTCGTAAGTCGCGTCAGTAACCACTGGGCCACCACTGCTCTTCCGATTAGCCACACCCAAAATGTGTTCTTTAGGGTCAATTCTCACCGAGACGCGGCGCGACGCGCACTTTTTAAGATAGCAACAGAATATCTAACTTATTTACAACACGAAAAGGTATAAGTTCACTACGAGCGCGAAAGCGTGTCGAAGAACGCTAAGGTGCACCGCGTTGTGCAGCCCGTATACCTTATTGTGAAGTAAATAAGATCTATTTTGTATCGTGATCTTAAAAAGTGCGCGTCCGCGTCTCGGTGAGAATTGACCCTTAGGCTTTGTAGAATGGGAGACTTCAATGAGTTGCTTATTTACAGTATTCTCCATCCATTTACTACTAAACACTTTATTTATGTATCCAGACTTGGCTGTTTGGTTATGAGCTGCCCGACACAATAACAGTTCTCACAGAAAACAGCATGTGTTTTCTCGCAAGCAAAAAGAAGATTGAATTTTTAAGACAAATAGAAAACGGAAAAGAAGAAACAGAATTGCCGCCAGTGAAATTACTTGTTAGAGATAGAGTAAGTATATCCAAAACCATTGATTTTTATTGTTTACTTGTCATAGCCTGAGGGCAATGAGTACTTATTTAGTTTACTTGTCTTTTTATGGGTGAGTTTATATACTCAGAATTGCACAGCAGAAAAAAAAATGTCTGAATTACCCAATTTTTGCCATTGATTTTGCTATTGCTTCTAAAATAATGTAGGGTAAGTTTATTATTGTGAGTCAAAACTTGGGCACTTGTACGTAAGCACGGCAACGTGCACGCTGCCGAAATCACGTGTTTCGAATTTCGAAAACGTTGAGGACTTGATTCAATGCCGTTCATGTTGCGTAAATGATTTTGAAATAATAAAAACAAATCGAAACTAATAAATACCCTTATGCAGACGATTAATGAATGTAATAAATTATTATTATCATTAAAGTTGCCCGGTATATGTGTTAGGAAAATCTATTCTAGTCCACTTAATTGATTACTTTGATAATAACGCGTGTCTGTTATGCGCATGTCTGAACACTGATGTTTGGTTTACAAGTTTTCTGACACTGAAGAAACAAAAACGCGATGAGGAAAATAAATGTAAACGGAATATTTTTAGGACATTGTACGTATTTGAGCATTATGTAGACATTACACAGGATGCAATTTTACATTTTCAACGTGTTTTCAGAACGATAAAGATAAAGAAAATTTCAACAAATTAGTACAAGAGATAAAAAAATCGAAATCCGGCAAGAACCTCGGTGTTTTCGCGAAAGATAACTATCCCGGTGAATTCTGCGAAAGTTGGAAGGCTGTAATGAAGGGCGAGAAATTCGAAAATGTAGATATAAGTTCAGCTATTGCACACCTCATGGCGCCAAAAGAAGATTCAGAAATCATAACCGTGAAGAAAGCGTGTATGGTCACAGTGGACGTGTTTACAAAATATTTGAAAGACCAGATTATGGAAATTATTGATTCAGATAAGGTAAATTTCATCAATGACTTCTTTCAAAACAACAGCTCCTACTTTTTAATATTATAACATGAATGTATTACTTCTCTACAGAAAGTAAAACACTCAAAGCTCGCGGAAGGTGTCGAAGCGGCGATATCAGACAAGAAATACGTCACTGGTGTAGACACAAGCCAAGTAGACATGTGCTACCCTCCAATCATCCAATCAGGAGGGAACTACAGTCTCAAATTCAGCGCCGTTTCCGACAAGAACCACTTACATTTCGGGTCAATCGTCTGTTCTTTAGGCGCTCGATATAAATCGTACTGCTCAAATATAGTTCGGACATTGCTCGTCAATCCTACAGATGAAATTCAGAGCAATTATAACTTCCTTTTGAATATAGAAGAGGAGGTTATGAAGAAACTTGTCTCTGGCGTTAAACTCTCAGCGGTTTATGAAGCTGGTTTGGAGTTAGCGAAAAAAGAGAAGCCTGCTTTGGTTGAGAATCTTACAAAGTCTTTTGGGTAAGTTGGTTTGGACCCATGTAAGACGAAGTATGAACAAACTTCAGAAGCGCATTGAAATGGTAATTGAAATAAATAATTATGTGTTATCTTACAGTTTCGCAATGGGAATAGAATTTCGCGAAAGTTCCATTATTATAGGGCCCAAAACGTCAACTGTGGCTAAAAAAGGAATGGTTTTTAACATCAATATTGGCTTGGCAAACTTAACGAATAGCGCCGCCACGGAAAAGGAAGGCAAGGTAAGGTTACTCAAAAGATTTCCGATTTTTCAGAAAAGAAAGGTCAGCTGTCGCTGTCGTCAATTACCAGTATTTCATATCTGCGAAAATACGCATTCATTTCATAACTGCGAATACCCACCTCATTTTCATGACTGCGAAAAATAGTTTCAATAAAACTAGTTAGACTCTAGAGCACATTTTTCGAACGTAAGGTGCCCTTTTCAGACCTACGCCCTCTTCATCGGCGACACAGTATTAGTGAATGAAGAACAGCCAGCGTCCCTCCTCACACAATCTAAAAAGAAAATCAAGAACGTCGGTATATTCTTAAAGGACGACGACGAGGAAGAAGAAGAAGAAAAGGAAAACAAGACTGAAATACTTGGTGAGTCATTGTAATTGGCAAAGAAATTTGGAGTTTATCTGAGGGGAGTAAGGTTGAAAGTTCTATGTTGTGTTGATATATAATTTTTTCGCTGCAGAAAGGAATCTGAGTGTTATGTTGAGGGTAAGAAGGTTGATTGTTGTGTGTATATAGACAAAATATGATTTGTAAGTGAAACTGTTGTTGGTGTGTTTGAAAAATAAATTTAGTTTTATGGAAGCATCTTTGAGTCAAAAGTTGAATTCGTTCATAAGTGCCCATGTAGGTTTATGTGAAACGAAATATTTTAATTTGATTTGAATGTTCTTGCAAGAATAGAACAGTTTTTGTCATGAATTTGATGACTTAACATAATTTTACAATAAGTTCTGACCTTTTATCAAAGATTGAGTGAGTGAGTCAAAAACTGTACTCTGCATGTTATTTGAAGGTGAAAATATTGATACAAAACTCAATAAATACCCTTTAATGAATTTGTAACAATTTGCTACTGACATACCTAATCATTTTTTTAATTTATAATTTAAGGAATATGATAGTGAAAAAATACAGAAGAATGGCAGATTAGTATTTTGAATATTTTTCCACTTGAATTTCTACCTGTATAATACTTGTAAAAGCTTTCAGTATCTATAGACGCTAAACTAACTACTACTACCTATAATGTGACGAACTGGAGTGTTTTATACTTACTTACACCTATTTTTGTTTCATTACATGCTATCGGAAATCTTTATAGAAAATGGAGGTGAGTTTCTACTTATATTGACTATAAAACCAGAAATTTTTGTTTATACAATTTGTAACATAATTAACGCAAGATCTCATATACACCCCAATTAGAGTATTGCGTTAAAAGCATTATACGATGACCATAACTTAGTATTTTTTAAACAATTATTATTTAGCAAATAGCATTGACCTCAGCACCACTTTGTGCATTTAAAATTGAGTGTTATTTCCTAGAAATAAGATTGAATTTTCTTTGGCTCAATCGGCGGTCAGCATGGCAAATAAGTAATTTTGAAAAAAAAAAAACTTAGATTAAAATTCACTAAAATCGATTCAGTCGTCAATTATGAACAAACTATTTTCAGAACTTGCGCTTATTTTGTTACACTTTGTATAAGTCTCATACAATATGTGCCCATTATTAAGAATACAGATGAAGTCTTACAAAACGTTTGACTGAATCTAAAACTGCATTTGCTTTGACGCACGCGTACTGTATGTTATTTAATATGCTGTATACAGTCTTGACCACTAAAAGCTTAAGAATGTTCAGTCCCCAATATGTACTTGTAAACTGTTAAAGGATTTGTTTTTCCCTAAGGAAGCGCCAGGGTAGCCCCCTAAATTAAAATTTTCCTACGTGATTATTACATGAAAAAGTCATTCAATGGACATGAACTTAAAGGGTTGCTTCATGATTTTAATGAGCCATATTTGTCATCGTCGTAATTCATATTTAATCAAGATACAATCTGACACTGACTTGTAAGTTGCGAAAAACGTAAGAAAATTTGACTTTCGCGGGCTATTTTTGCGAATCCTCCTTAACAGTAGGTAATGGTTACTATTGCCACATTCAATGGTATTTATTGGCCCACTCTGAACCCAGCTTTATAAAAAAAAAAACAACTATGCTTCATAAAATTTTACAAAGTACAACCTCGCTTTACTCAGAGAACTTGATTTTAAATCACATAATATTATTTCAGGCAGAGGTAAAAGAACAGCGGTAATCGAATCAAAACTTCGTACGGAGCACTCTTCAGAGGAGAAACGTAAGGAACATCAAAGGGAGCTGGCTATAACACTAAACGAAAAGGCTAAAGAGAGGTTAGCAAAACAATCAAGTGGTAAGGAAGGAGAAAAGTTGAGGAAAAGCACGGTTTCTTACAAGAGTACCAGTCAGATGCCAAGGGAAAACGAAGTGAAAGAACTCAAGTTATATGTTGGTAAGTTAGTGTGTGATTACTTTGCTAATAACAGTATCATACAAGGTCATAATCATCATTATAATGTTTCCCGCTGGAACTGGCTTCCTCACTTCGAGAGGGAGTGGGGTCGCGGGTCTAGTTCGGGTTGGTAGATGTCTCATGTCTTCGAATGTTTGGCTCTAGGACATGCTAATCAGCAACCTCACGATGTTTTTCTTTACCGGTTTGAGAGCAGTGGTGATGAAATTATTCATTTAAAGTAAAGCGCCTGCCTGGAGTCGACCTACAACTCGGTAAGTCGGGGCGTTTACCACTGAGCCACTACTGCTCCCAAGGCTCCCAGTGCTTACAACGTCACAGTTCTGTGTAGCCGTTGATTACCGCTTACCGTGCGCACGAGTGATGGTCGCTTTTATCTGCTTGGTTATATTAAGATATACACTATACACCGTGAAATTTTCGTCGTCTTTCAACGGCAGCCCACTTCATGTATCCAATGACTAATCAAATCTAATCATTTATTAAAAAAAAAAAAAAAATTGAACATAATTATGCATAATTAAAAAAATTAAAATATCATTTATTAAGACGCATGACGTAGTTTGAAACACCCTGGTATGGAGATGGAATTAACGATGGAATGTAATGGTAGGTAGGTAGATATCTTCTACCGTTTGATACGTAAACATTATTAGCAGGGAGGGTGTTTCATAATTCTAAAGCATTAATTAATTGTCTTTGTACCTATTATCTTAATTAATTGTAACAATGTTTTAATCGCGCCTAGAGGTATTTTATGATGGATACATTGAATGGACCACCTTTGTAAGACGACTAAAACGTCACGGTGTATACGATTATATCATTATATGATAAGGGCCAGTGTTAAAATGGCTGGATAGACCGTGGCACTGTTCTCCAAGGACATTAAAAAAATTAAATACTATTTATATATAATTATTTGCCAGAAAATTAAGTGGAACTTATCTGGCAGTTGTGAAAGAGGACGTATATCCTGTCAATATAATTATATGATGAATCATGGTCTTCATATACTGCCTGTCTGAGCTGCGTCGTTGGTCTGGTGATCGCAAGCGCTATTCTGACCATGAGGTCTTCGGTTCGATTCCCAGGTCGGGTAAAATTTTATTGGGCTTTTCTATCTGGATTTGTCAGCAGCATGGAATTTTGATTTGTGTATGGTTGATAGACTCGCCTCCTATTACATGAGACTTAAACATAACTGTTGAAATGTTGGTGTAGTATAAATGTACACCTCTGCCAAACCCGTTGGAGATTAAAGGCGTGATGTTATGTATACATCTATTATTTGTTTCCAGATCGCAAATATGAAACCGTAATATTGCCGATATTCGGTGTGCCAGTTCCATTCCATATATCAACGATCAAGAACATCTCCCAATCAGTTGAGGGTGACTACACCTACCTTAGGATAAACTTCTTCCACCCTGGTGCCACTATGGGCAGGAACGAAGGAGGGAACTACTCACAGCCGGACGCTACGTTTGTCAAAGAAGTGTAAGTATTTGATTATAACAAAGTCTCCATATCAAATCTATAGGAAGTGGCGAGGGGTGGGCGTTTTTTGGAGACTGTCTTATGTAATTTTGACGCTCAAAAAGTGCTGACTCTCAGCGTAGTTTGAATAAATGACTTTTGATTTGATTTTATTGGTTTTTAACACGCTTTTATTAGCTTCACCTGTATGTTTGTAAGCATGGTGGTTTGTAACCGACTCCTTTGGCGAGTTGATTTTGACCCACTTCAAACGGTCAGATTTCTTTTAAACTTTGTAGACTTATCGAGGACCAATGACAATACTATCATTTTATAAATTTGTTCCATAATGTTAAAAACTGAAAAGTCTCGCTTTTGTAATTAGCAGAACTAAAAAATTGATTAAAAAACCTAAAAAACACGCTTTAAAAACCAAACTAAAAAAGTAGAAAATAATTTCATAAATGCGTGGGGTGCTTGATATTAATTGATTACCTCAAAAAGTACCCCATGCTTTTATGAAATTATTTTCTGCTTTTTTAGTTTGGTTTTTAAAGCGTTTTTTTTTAGTGCTAAAAAATACGTATTTTGCTTTGTTCGAAATAGTCAAGAAAGCAATACTAATGTGGTATTACAAGTCTAGCCATGTTACATAAGTTGTAAGTAATTTGAAGTGTCCATTAAGTCTCATGCTGTCCCGGCTTCTTTAAAGCGTGTAGTTGAAGTAGCATTTTCGTTTGAGTATTCGGATTGCATATGTATCAAAAAGCTTGGATAAATTAAATCTGTCTATTTGATTGATGAAGCAATTTAGTGTGGCAGCCATCACAACATTTTCCGGGAGCATATTCCCTGCTGTAAAACTGTGCGCATGATCCATGTTTTTCACCAGGCTCAACTGCAATTTATACATTTACAGAACATACAGAAGTACAAACACAAAAGAGCCAGGCGAGATATCCCCTCCATCCTCAAACCTGAACACGGGCTTTAGACTTATCAAAGAAGTACAGAAAAAGTTCAAAACTAGAGAAGCAGAAGAGAGAGAAAAGGAGGACTTGGTCAAACAAGATACCTTAGTTCTCTCACAGAGTAAAGGCAATCCGAAACTTAAAGACTTATACATAAGACCTAATATCGTAACTAAGAGAATGAGCGGGTCGCTAGAATCACACACGAACGGATTCAGATTTACTTCAGTTAGAGGGGATAAAGTGGATATTTTGTACAATAATATTAAGAACGCGTTCTTCCAGCCATGTGATGGAGAGATGATTATACTGTTACATTTCCATTTAAAGCACGCGATTATGTTTGGTAAGTTGAAATACTAAAAACATATTTTTGTCAAATACAACCTTTGGTCCTAAGCAATAGGCATTTGTCGTCACACTTTTATACGCATTGATACAATCATGCTTATACGACGCAAGCGCAGTGTCTATCCGGCGTAAACGCGACCAGCGCCTGTTCTGCCTTCTGAACTGACCAATATTTGTATATGCACACAGCTAAATATTACAAACTCTGAATAATTTTCATCCATAATCTCCTATCCTCAAACAAACTCCCAATTACAGGTAAAAAGAAGCATGTGGACGTCCAATTTTACACGGAAGTCGGTGAGATCACGACCGATTTGGGCAAACACCAGCATATGCACGACAGAGACGACTTAGCGGCTGAGCAGAGTGAGAGGGAACTGAGACATAAGCTCAAGGTCGCCTTCAAGAGCTTCTGTGAAAGAGTCGAGAATATGACCAAGCAGGAGGTCGAGTTTGATACGCCTTTTAGGTTAGTTTGAAATTATATCTACCTTTCCTAGGTCCTCGAAATACGACGAGTGATGAGGAAGCACAAGTTACACCGATACTGAATGCACTGTCTGCGCAAGCGCAGCGCTATGCGACACGGTGTTGCGCTAGTTCGATTTCAGACCATGTCGCGTGTTCATCCTAGTTACGTCTGGGTTATTTTATGGCGTAAAGTACATAATATACCAGGGTGGCAACGACATCGACGCACAACCCTTTAATGTAGAATTTGGTTATTAAAAACAATTTTTGCCATACATTTTGACAGCATAGGTATTGCACTTTTCTATGAAACAGCAGACAGTTGTGTCGAAAAATTTCTACGCTAGGCGTTCTAGAATAATATGCTGAAGTTATAGTTTCATTTGGCGCTTCGATGTCTCTGCCACCTTGTAGTCTGACTATCCGTTTCGAGTCCGAAACCAATCGGGCACTTACAAAAGTTTATTGTGCCTAAAATTGTAAATAATGATATATGGTGGAGTACTGCGTTCGAATTCGTAAAAGGCGTATAATTGATTACACCACGATCCTAAAGCATCATTTTAAATTCTGAATAAACTAGAAAGTGCAATTCTCCAATCAATGGCCAAGTACTACGTATGTGGTAATTTAACTTTTTATTTTAACTCCACAGAGAATTAGGCTTCCCCGGAGCCCCATTCCGCAGCACAGTCCTCCTCCAGCCCACATCAGGTGCCCTGGTCAACCTGACCGAATGGCCGCCGTTCGTCATAGCCCTGGAAGACGTTGAATTAGTCCACTTCGAACGAGTACAGTTTCATCTCAAGAACTTCGATATGGTGTTCGTTTTCAAAGATTATGCGAAGAAGGTAGCAATGGTGAACGCTGTACCTATGAACATGCTGGATCATGTGAAGGAGTGGCTTAAGTGAGTATGTTTAAAGTTGAAATTGTTGTTGACTTTTATGTCAGTGGTGTAAGGTTTAAATTGCAGTGTGTTCGTAAAATATAACGACTATACTGAAAAAGGGAGGATAAAATGCTTTAAAAGTTTTATGAGGGTATATACTCCGTCTGAAGCCTGCAAAACAAGTTTTTTATGCTTACAGTTTGAGAAAACAGAAGTATTTTCCTATTGTTTCACATAATAGGGTAATTTCCAATTTATTAAAAACTATCTTAACTTGAAGATTGGGACGAAATATGTAACAGAAAAATAAAAATAAATTGATTAATAGCCATTTTCTCAATTAAAAACGATTTATCAAATTAATTTTTCGTAGTTTTGAATTTACCGCCAAAACGCTCTCTACGATGACTTTTTATCACGTGACCACACGTGACATCAGCTTTGTGTAAACTAAAATAGTTAGTAAGTAAACAGGTGAATGTCGAGTTTATAATTAACAAGATTTTTTATGGATAGAAAGTGATATTACTGGTGTGCGGTGCCTCTGTGCACAAATACTTCTAAAACTGCGCCAAACTAAGTATTTGTACCGGTGCCGTTTACACAAAGCTGACGTCACGATGTTACGTGATAAAAAAAGTCATCGTAAGGAGCGTTTTGGCGGTAAATTCAACGAAAAATACATTTGTTTTTAATTGAGAAAATTGATATAAATACATTTATTTTTGTTTTTCTGTTAAATACATCGTCCCAATCTTCAAATTAAAATAGTTTATATTAAATTGGAAAATACCCTATTGGTTCGACCTTTTAGCTAATATTTCTAAAACATTTGTTTTTCCATAAAGATGAAATATAAAGATGCATTTATATGTATAAACATGTGCAACATGATACATAAATATGCACATATGGATGGAAATTCGTTTAAAATTGCTGGTTGAGACATGTTTTGCCCTATTCGGCGTAGAAAAACCATGGTGCCATATTCAAAAACCTAACTGTTAATTTCATTCTAATGGTAAATCTAACTCCCCAGCTCTTGCGACATCCGTTACTCAGAAGGCATACAATCGTTGAACTGGACGAAGGTCATGAAGACGATCACGGACGACATCGAGGGCTTCTTTGAAAACGGCGGCTGGTCGTTCTTGGATCCGGAGTCCGACGAGGAGAATGCTGCGAATGTTAGTACCGTATCCGTTATCTTTTGTAATCTTCTCTTTGTAGACAGATATTATTTTTCTGTGGTTTTCGTACAGCGATAAATTATATCATAAGAATGGGTCTCACAATTGGATGAATGCAATTAATGGAGATTTTTTCTGTTAAAGTTACATTTGAGGCTACGATCTATTACAACCTTGCACTGTCTTTAAAAAAAAACATGGTTTTGTCAGTAGACTGTTTGCTCCAGCAGTTAAGTCAATAGGCGTTGGGATAGGCATTTAAAGTCATTAATAGCACCCTGATCAGTCAGCTCCAATCTTAATCGGCCTCTAATGTTCCCACTGGAGGGATACAGGAGGCCTCTGAGACGAAATGGGCTGTAATCAAACACGCAGGCCCAGTGCGGGTTGGTAAATGTCACGTTTCCTGACGATGTTTTCATTCAGCGTTTTGAGAGCAGTGGTGATAAAATAATTTACACTAAGTAAAGCCGAATAAAGCGCACGTCTGGGTTCGAACCTACGACCGATAACTCGTAAGTCGTGACCGTTACCACTGGGCCACCTCTACTCACCACTGCTCTGGGAGCTTCAATCTTTTCTAAATAGTTTGTACTGTTACGAGCTTGGGGTTCGTGACAATTAAATACTGCCAATAAATGGCAATTAAATAATATTAATTTATTATTATTAATTATTATTATTCTTTGGTAATTTATATAAATTACCAAAGATGATACTTTAATTAAACACACTAATTACAAAATACAATTTCACTACTGATCACTCTTAATCGCACTTGAAGATCGCTTACGATATTCACGCCTGTATCGCTTGTTCAATACTACCGGGTCTTGATCCGTTCCGGCCTTTTATAGGGCCCTAAGAACATTCGAGAAACGAAGCATCTAGAATTTTCGAGTACATACCGGCCCCGACTGAACAGATGTTGATAATTCTAGAAGATTCTGGTATCGAAATTTCTAGATAGATCTTGACTCAATTAATTCTACTACTCGATACTAGATGGCGCTAGTGGTAACTAATTACTTTAGCGCGTAACAGTACTTTGACCTAAGCTTGTGCCGATACGGTAGAAAAAAATTATTTGTTAGTTGCACCAAACTCATGTCATTTTGTGCAAAATTGTACTAAAATCACAATACTCTCTGTTACAGGATGAATCGTCAGAGGAAGAAGACGACGCGTACGAACCAACGGACGTCGAGAGCGAGGAGGATTCCGAAGGCTCCGAGTACGACTCGGAAGCTTCCGACGAATCCGATGTGTCTGGCGATAGTGATGGTAAGATATTCACTGTAATTTACTAGCAATAAGCACGTAGTATCTACAAGGTGTAATAGAATAAGCGCAAGTCCTGAAAGTAGTTTGTTAATATGTGACTACTGAATCGATTTCAGCTACTTTTAATATAGGTGTTTTTTTTTTATTATTACGTTTTTGCCCATACTGACCGCCGATTGAGCCAAAGAAAATAAAATCTTATTTTAAGGCAATAAGACTCAATTTTAAATGCCTAAAGTAATGCTGAGGTCAACGCTATTTTTGAAATAATAGTTTGCTTTAAAAAAACGAGTTTTGGTAATTGTATTATGCTTTTATCGCTATGGCGCAAGACCTCATACACACCACTTAGCGCATACTCTAAGTGGTGTGTGTGACAAAATTGATATCAACCTAATTATGTTCCAAACTGAAGTATGTCAGTTTGGGTACTCACTTAGCTCTTTTTTACGATTGCTCTCTAAAAATTCTCGCGTTGACCGTGTAAGGAGCTAAATCTAGACCAGACTATGTTTATGAATCTATCGAAAAAAAATGTTTAGCGTATCATGAGAGGCTCGTTTGAATGATAGACACCAAATAAATTGGAATAACGGCAAGCGACTGTTGACATTCTCGTCTCGGAGACCAGAATGTGATTTAGCAAAATAATAGTCCAAATAAAATACTCTGTTCCAGGTGAAGAAGATGAAGAATCCGGCAAGGATTGGTCAGATCTTGAACGCGAGGCTGCTGAGGAAGACAAAAAAGAGCGTATATACGATCGAGGCGGAGAACCAACAGATTTCGATCGCAAGCGCAAGGGCGGTCGCGGTCGCTTCGAGGAAGAAGGGCACGGGAAGAAGGGCAAGAATGACAAGAGCTCCAGCAATCATAAGAGCTCTAGCAACCATAAAAGCTCTAGCTCCAGTCATAAGAGTTCGAATCACAAGAGTCCGTCGAAACATAGTAACAGCAGGTTGGTTGCTGTTGAGTTTAATTTTTTTACAATGACCCTGTGGACAGCCCGCTAGGTTGTAACTGAGCCTACCTAATTCATAGCAAACAATAAGTTTGACGTGAATCCCACCTTCCTAGACCTGAATGTGAATGATGTGTTCACTAATGGACAAATATTAAGCGTCCTATCAATCAAGCAACTCAGCTTATCACAGTCCGTTGGACAAAGGTATCTCCCAAGTGGCGCCATGTCATCAGGTTTTCCACCTATCGTATCCAGTCTTTCCTAGCTACTTCGATCTAGCGATCTAGCTAGGGGGCGTCTACGTTACGAGCGTACTTTACAACTAAACTTGAATACAATATATCCTCTTAGATAATTTACATGTATCGCCATTCAACCATATTTAGAGTTTTGCATTCTTGGTGAATTTTGATTAACAGTTTGTAATAAAAAGAACCTAAATATGTAGATTTTGGTTGCAATGGAATTTGAACTTTGTCACGCATATTGCAGTTTGTGTTCCCAAAACTTGATAATCATCCTTTGTATTTGCTCCGTGATCATCTGAGATTTTAACTAAAATACTTTTCTTTCGGTATTTCTCAACCCACAATCTTTCTCTTCAGCCCTTCAAAGAACCGCGACAAGCATCACAAGTCTTCGCACCACGAGCGCGATCGCGGCCACAAGAGCGACGGCAAGTCCCACAACAAATCTAACGATAAGAAGCACTCCAGCGACCACAAGTCGCACAAGCGTTCGCGCGACGACAGCCGGGACCATGACCGTCATTCTAAGAAAGCTAAGTGAGTATTAGACTATTACCTAGAGATAATTTGAAATTGAGAACTCTTCAAACTCTATTTTAGCTCACGAAATTCAAGATTTCTTACGTTATGCTCCCCAGACACCCATCTTATAATTAACACCCCATCTCGATATAATCGGGATTTAAAATTAATGGCTACTTTAAGCCATAGCTAGCACACCCAGTGGTAAAAATAAGAATACAATTTGTAGTGTCTGCATAAAATTTATTTAAATTTTACTTGGTGTTGCTGTGGAGATGCTCATCAATCAGCATATAAGGAATATGTCTGACGTGACTTCTTAGGATTTTTGCATCAAAAAAAAAAGGAATGTCGCCGGCTGTATCTGAAGGAGTCCAGTACTCATGTCTTGCCCAGAAAAGTGGGTGGTTCTCACAGCAACAATGGCGAGGCTAGTTTTCATAGTAAGAATAGCGAGGAGATATGAGCGCACGAAATTCATGATTTCTTAGTATTTTTGCAAAAAATAATTGGATTTCGCCGGCTGTATTGAGAAGAGATTCATATCTTGTCCGAAAAATGGGTGGGTCTCTTGACGACATTGGCGAGGCTAGTTTTCATTACAATAGCAGTAGTGGCTAGTTTTATGAAACAGAATTGTGCTTTTTGCCAAGGCTAATCGCACATCATATTATCGCGAAGGGAAGAGGTGTATTGTATATTTAGGTATTACGGGACGAGCCTATATGCCCATCAGCTTGATAAAATTTGGGCTCCTGAGAAGTTCTTTGTGAATAAACCTAATTATACTGTCCTGGGCATCGAACCCAGACCTCACGCTCAGCAGTCGCACTTACGACCACTAGGGGAGGCCAGTAGCAAGGCTAGCCATCAAATACTAATGCGTATTTCTTTTGTTTCAGGAAATAAACTGGCAAGAACTTTTAATTTCGTTAGGAGCAAACGTGTTTCTGTTGCCGCATGGCTTGTTATTGATACTGTGTTCTCACGCCCAATGTCCGTCTGTGTTGTTCAAAATCAGGTCTGAATGTTTGTATGTATGTTGTTTATTTCTGATTCCAATGAAAATGTAATAAATTAATACCACGAAGAAATAAATTTAAGGATTTATTATTTGCTGATTTCATTTATTCCCGAGTCATGGACTAATTCATAATCAACTGATTCTATTCGAATTACAATGGTAGTGTTACCATAGAACAAAATAGCTTATTATACATCAATTACTACTGTAGTAATTTCGATACTATTATTTAGAACATAATTTAAATAATAAGCACACTGAAATAAGCTGGACCATGCCCAAGTTATTTAGCACTGTGACCTAATAACAAAATCTCCAGGTTAAGAACGTTATTACTAACTTACGAACATCTAAGTGAATCACATAATTATAATGTACATTATTTACATAAGTACTACATCTACCTCCATGTAGATTAAGACATTTAAGTGTTACCATGGAACACTGACCGGCAACAAACGTAGGTATCGCATCAATACATCATCACATTTCGTTATAAGGAATTTATGAAGACATAAGTTACATATAACCTCTCACATAACCTTACATCGACGATTCCATCGGTACGACGCAACAAACAAACAAACGTGCGAAGCGTACGACTCTTGCCGACTGGTTTTGGATTACCGCCGAATTGACATATAATAAATAATTACTTAAAATATAGGTAACTAATATGCGATTGTGACGCCCGACGATTCATTTTGATTCTATGATGCGAGCGTTTCGGTTATTATCGATCAGTGTTTCCATTTCTATGCGTCGTCAGACTCCTGCGCAGCCACAACTGGCCGACGAGGCAACACTGATATCCTTGCGTCGGGAATCTTTACTTCCTGCACCTTTGTAGTTTCTTGCTCCTGTGTCTCACTTTTGTACCAATTCTTCTTGTTGACTAGCATCAAAATCATTAATGCTGGCAAGTGTATTAGTGAAAACCTGAATAGTTTCCTCGAACTGTTGCTATCTGATTTCTGGTGAAATTGCCAAGCTGAAAACAATAAAAAAACATAATTACTTGCTTCTTCCTTCTCTCACTTCTTAAACAAGGACTAACAGAATAAACGCAAATCCTGAAAGTAGTTAGTTCATAATTTATTACTTAATCGATATCAGTAACTTTAGATAATAGTAGGTACTTTTTTTTTTCAATTATGTATTTTGCCATCCCTACCGCTGACTGTGCCAAAGAAAATTCAATCTTATTTCAAGGTATTAAGACTCAATTTTAAATGCATAAAGTAAAGCTAGGATCAACACGATTTTCATAACAGTAAGCTTTAAAAATAATACGTTTTGGTCATTGTATTATGCTTTTAACTCAATACTCAAGGGGTCTGGCGTTCATTATGTTACACGTTGAATCCAAAAGCGCGGCAGCGTATCCAGACAAGTTAAAAAAAGAACTGCCAACGCACCGTGTGTACACACGAACACACCATGTGTAATACACGAACCATTTCGAGCTACTTTTGGCCCCTCAACACGCTTTACTTGGCTATTTTTTACCAACAAACCAAATATATCAACCTAATAGTTTATGTCCAGTACAAACAGGATGTAAACTAACTTTTTTATTGTACGTAAAAAATGGCAAAGTCAAATCTTGAATCACAACCCATCTGAACACAAAACTTGGCACCTATACAGATCTCGATTCTTTTGTCGGTGAAGTCGAGAACGACGCATTATTCAATATTGAACTTGGAGTCTCATTTCACATTATGTTTTTGATAGGATATTTAATTACAAGAGTTAAAATGGTTTGTAAAAGTTATAATAATGTCTTACCTAAGTACATAAAATAAACATTTAACGGTAGGGATTCTAGCGCGAACCACATGTTGGTCACTTCTAGATAAGATGAGGCCATACACGTGCCGATGATCACTCCTGTATGCCTGAGGGCTACTTTTCGGCATAGCGCTGAAAACGAAACCAAACAGTTAAAAAACCTATGAAGCAGTGACGAAAGCACCATATAACTCGATTCCTACCGGCTTTTCGGTATATAAATAAATATGTATCAAAAAATAAAGTAAACTAAAAATTCATAAAACAGCGACCCTGTCATGACGTCATGAAAGCACCATAGGTCACGTGGCATCCTGTGATATAAACCAGATCGAGCCGATGAACTACGGGTTACGATTGAGGCAGACGTTAAAAAAATGCGTCAGCTATACAGAGATGGAGGGATATTATTGGTTTTGCCAGTTCAACTGTATTTTATTCAATTCTATACGATACTTTTAATAATTTCAGAATTATAGTAAAACCGCACACAGGGTTAAAATTTTCCCTATATAGCATAGAACACAGAGAACATTTAAGTTTAAAATATCCATAACTTTTTATCGATAACGGTAATCTCTAATGGAGTAGCTGACTGTAACATGTGCATAGTTGGAATCTTCGCGAACAATATGTTTGAGTTTAAAAGAAAGTAGACTTTAAAATAAGATGAATAAAGTCAACTTTTACTTGTGTTGTTTAATAAAATATTGTTTTTCAAATTTTAATCGAAATAAAATCAATTAAGACCTACCGATGGTATGATATATTATTATATTCATTTGATAAATTTTTGGTTCTGCTATCTATATGTTTACATTCTAAAACAGCACAATAGGCCATTTTTGTTTTTTTTTTCAAGTTATTTTCACCGTGGCGGTTGTAACAAGACTGATGTGCGTGGAGTGCGCGGAAGCAGACTTAGGCACCGTCCTATTGCCATCGCTCGTGCGATGATGCCATTTGATTTCATCGTGCGATGAAACCGCTCACGCGATGAGAAAACGTTTGTCCTATTTTGGAGCGATGCGATCACTCTCGAAATGGCTGTTAACAGAGATGCAGTTTCTGCTATCGAGCAATATTTCTTTAATTGTAAATAGTATTAAGAAAAGAAAAAGTAGACATAATTTACTGTAAAAAAAACAGAAATCAGCGCGGTGAATTTCACAATCAGTATTTCGACGTACGGATAAATTTGGTCGCATCGCATGATCGCACGACCTTCAATAAGACATTCAGTAATATCTACTGTTGTTGAGTATGTTTGAACGCACGGTCGCACGATTATTTTCGTCGGACGGACGCATCATCGCGCGAGCGATGGCTAATAGGACGGCGTGTTATATGGAACTCCGCGAAACTCGAGGTACGCGGGCCCCGCCTATTTGCGAGTTCTACTGTTTTTTTCTGTTCCGTGTTTATGACAGTGATATAAGGCTCAAAATCGGAATAATTTTTGGTGTTAGAACTCACCGGGATCAGTGACGGCCATCATTCTATATCCGGCCCGTGTGTAATCAGGCCTAAGGTTCCACGACAGCGCGTTGAAGTGCGGGAACTGCCAGGAGTACAAGATCACGCTGAGCACGATGGCGCCCGGGTCCAGCGCGCCTGCGCAGCCTGCCCAGCCCATTAGAGGGGGGATGGCACCGACTGGAAGACGAATAAAAAGTTGTTTTAATATTTGAAAAAGTAAGGCATGGTTAAATCAAAGGTAGTCGAGTTAGTAAGTGCAGCTGTACCTACCTAACCATATTTCTGCATGCAAAATGTTTTTTTATACGAAACTGATCGCATGCAATGGGACATTATCTTCATGGTAGATGAAACCATTAAAAAAACTAAATGCAGATAAGAATAATGAGTTCTTACCCTGCGTTTACATATATCTATGCAAGTTGTGACACTTGTTTTCGACAAATCTGTAAGAGACTTGTCAAAAACATGTAGGTACACGTGTATGTAGTATTGACGTTTTTTCAGACATGTATAGTGCATTTCCGTAATGTTGGTAGTACGGAAATTTAAAATTAAAGTTGAAGAGAAAACAATGAATTTCCGTTCTACCAACATTACACCGAAGTGAATTCTTTCGTGAAACGCACTGTTAACTATTTTGTCAACCTCTTGAAAAGTTTTGAGTACAACTTGTTTTTAGTGCAAACGATAAACGAAAACATTAGAAACAACTGCAACATACATGTTTTACCTTGATGTAAACGCAGGGGGAGCGTAAAATAGTTCCAACTACCTTACTCACTGAACTACAGAATTATTACAGCATTTGAAAGTTATTAAACAAAGCTTACCTACAGACCCCAGCCAGGTATTATAAATAGACATCCTCTTCAAGGGCGTATACACGGACGTGTAAAGTACTAAGTTGAGAGCTCCCAGGGCAGCTGTCAGGGGATTGACACCGAAGTAAAGCAGCCCCAAGCCTGTGGTACCCGTAAGGGCTGCGAAGCCTACGGCGTGGACTGGCCTAGAGAGAAGAAAAAGCGGTGTGAGGAATGTAGTATGATTCGGTAAACCAGAAAAGATATGCGCTTCGATAATCTTCGTATTTCCGAATTAGCACGAACTTCGCGCAATAGAGTGACCACCTACAGAGGTAATGCTTCACAGTTTGTGGGTACTAACACGCTTTGTAGTTGTGCACATATGAATTGTGCGTTTGTATGCAGTTTTCTGTTTCTTGGGTTGCCTACTCCGATCGCATCATTTGTTAAGTAGATAGGTACTCAATAGTTTTGAAAATCTTTTTGGAATTGCATAGACCTGTTAATCTATAAATGAGGGGCTTGTGGGTAAATTATAATAACCGCACAGGTTGATCGATCAAGTTAAGATATGCTTGCCGCGGTTAGTCCGTGGATGGGTGGATGGGACCGTATTTAAATACCAAGACCCCTCCGTGCCTCGGAAAGCAAGGGGTATCGTATTACCCAGTAATTGAGTTGTGGAGGTCAGATAGGCAGTCGCTCCATGTCAAATACTGGTATTCAGCTGCATCCGGTTAGATTGGAAGCTGATTCCCACTTAGTTGGGAAAAGGCTAGGTAGCTGATGAGGATGTTAATCTATAATTCAACCCATCACCAACAGTTAAGGTTAGAAATTATAGTGAAGCCTCTTATTTATTGGGTAACAACGTTTAGCAAAATTGTTTATTGCAAAACAAGCCGAGCAATATTGTTTCTGAAAACTTTTGATGTTGCGCAATTGATTTTCAACTTATCAATGAATACGCGGCTTAATACCTACCTACTTCGCATTTTTTTGTAACTAAAAAAAAAAGATAAGTAGCTTATTTTTGAAATATTTTTCTTAATTAACAATCACAATATCCGTATGAAATATGGAGGGGCGATAAGAAAGACGATTAAAAGAAAAAATAAGTTTTTAAATTCTATATTTCTTTGAAGTCTAAACTGTACATTGATTCTAATGCCGAAAGTATTGTTTTTCTTTAATGTTTATCTGTTTGTCTGAATGTAAGTTCCAGCCAGCATCACGCAATACTACCGGATAGAATTTATAAAATTTTGCAGAGTTAACCTACTAATATTTATAAATGTGAAAGTTTGTATGTTGATGTTTGCTACTTAAACCACGCAAAAACAGCTGAACGGATTTGAATG
Organism: Antitype chi; assembly: GCA_947359405.1. Classification (NCBI taxonomy): domain Eukaryota; kingdom Metazoa; phylum Arthropoda; class Insecta; order Lepidoptera; family Noctuidae; genus Antitype; species Antitype chi. The sequence continues at coordinate 18,099,398 of OX375812.1, forward strand.
AAATTTGCCAAACAGATAGTTTGGATGAACGCATAGGATACTTTTTATCTCGATAGTACGTTCCCGTGGTATAATATTCGACCTCTACGCGGGCGAAGCCCAGAAGACCAATCAATCTGGTCAGTCTATCTACTATATAAAAATAAGTCGGGTTTTCCTTCCTGACGCTATAACTCCAGAACGCACGAACCGATTTCCACTGTTTTGCATTCGCTGGAAAGGTCTCGGGCTCCGTGAGGTTTATAGCAAAGAAAATTCAGGAAATAAAACAAAAAAAAAAATTCTTCTTCTTTTAATCACCAAACGAAATGTTACATAAAACGAAGCCATCTGGTGGCGAAACGGAGTTCGCCGGGTTTGCTAGTAGGCTATAAATTATCACGGTATTTGCAATGAGCAATATTGCTTTATGTTTGTACTAGAATTTGCCAGCAACTTTCGCCCGCGTGGAGTTCGGAAATTACGACAACGTAATAGCGGAATAAGCTATCTGTGTGCCAAATTTCATCCAAATCCGTCCGGCATTTTTGTGTGCGTGATTGAGTAACAAACATACAAACTTTTACATTTATAGGCAGTAGGATAGTAGGATTATTTTATAGTTTACCGCAAAAGCTTAAAAGATGACCCAAAAGCGTTACACATTTAAACCTTTTAAATGACAATCATCACGCTATATCTTTATGGAGCTAAGCAGTCAATAATTACATATACAAGGTCTATTTTTAAGATGGGGCAATAAGGGCAGGTACATTAATCATTGTAGCTGCAAGAAAACTTTAAAACATTTTAATGTGAGTAGGTAAAGTGAGAAAATGTTCTATTTTCACAAAAAAAAAAAATTGATGCCGATCCACCCTGTTTCTTTTATGGATTAAAAAACTTTTTTGTTCCAACCGAGGTTTGAGTATGTTTAAGTGGGCTGCATCAATTGGGTACCTCAGTTGTATTAAAATTGTAATACAACTGGGGTACCCAATTGATGCAGCCCACCGTACTAGAAAAGTCAGAAATCGCAAATAAATCGATGGACTGGGCTGAATAGAGAAAGAATTGATATTTTAATGAAATAATTCTTAATTAAGTATGCCAACTTATTGCTGTATCACAATTGTATTGTTAATTTCACGCAACGGATGTATCAATAAGACGTAAATAACATAGTTTAGTGAAGATAATTACGATTAGATTTACTTTGCTTTTTTTTCTTTACTTTTGTTTTACTTTTAATTAAAAAATATTGGTATGTTTAAGAAAAAGTTTGAGATAAAATAATCTTTTAGATACTTATTTAATTAATAATATCAAGTATGGTGGTCAAAAGGTCAGCGATTTCGAATTTAGACACAAGTATCCAACCAATGTTCAATAACAAAAGGAATGATAAGATTACGTAATAAGTGGTTAGAATGGAAATAATAGGTAGTTTCCAAGTAAATGTTGAAATTATTCTTTCACTCTGTTTTACCCAGTACATAAAAAAAAATCTGATTTAAAAGAGCAATGAGCAAGTCCTTTGAAACACGTACAAATCTCCAAGAAAAAATATGGATGAAATTACTTGCCTATTTTGTATTGCTTTGATTTAGTACAAAATATACTGTGTGTAACTCCAATAAATTTTTCAAAACTTATCAGTGACCTTATGATGATCTGCGAACGCAGTAGTCAAAGAGCAAACATCATACTAACGCCCAACGATAGGTGCAGTCAATGCAGTAAAGCGCAGCAACACAAAAGTTAGAAGCTTTGCCTCTGTTGAAGATTACTCTGTAGCGCGACGTTCGTGCTAATTCGGAAACACGAAGATCACCGAAGCGCATACCTTTTTAAACCGATTTCAAAAAGGAGGAGGTTCTCAATTCGATTGTTTTTTTTTTTAATGTATGTACACCGATTACGGAGATTTATGATCCGATTAACGTGATTCTTCTTTAGTTTGATGCGGAATAGTTGCCATTTGGTCCCATAATTTTTTTACATAGTTTGGTCCAGTAGTTTTCATTTTATGAACATTTTTGTTTACGTTGACGATGTAATTTTAGTTTGTGTACGGCTTTTCTATTTAGGAGTTTTCATTTATTGGAAGAGTACTTTATCGGAGTGGTCCCATTTCAATTTGGTGAAGATCTGATGAAGAACTTCGGAGATAGGCAACGGAACTCCTCAATAAATGATAGCAAATGGACTGGGTTCGCTGAAATCTCATGTCTCATGTGACCAGTTCATAACATCACGCCGGTACGATGTGAAGGGGTAAGCAGATGTGAACCACTAAAAAGTGAAAATAAAAACTTTCGTCAAAAAAAAAATACCGACTCCCAAAAAAAAAACTACAAAGTGAAAAATTACTTTGATTTCGGAAGGCGGTGACAAAAAAATAAAATACATATTCAAAGTCACCGAGTTCCGAAATTAAAGTAATTTTTCACTTTGTAGAGTTTTTTTGGGTACTAAGGTAGCTTTAGGTAGTTATATTATATTTTATTTATTTATTAAGGTAGCCCTCGAAATTCCAATTTTCTTACGTCAGTGTCAGATTGTATGTTGATCAAAAAATGATTCGCGACCATAAAAAAATGGTATTACAGAATTATAACTATTAAAATCATCAATACAACCTTGCCAAAGTCATATAATCCAATTGAATGACTTTTTTATGAAATAGTCATCCAATTATCTTTTCATTCAAATTTCGCGTGTTACCCTGGTGCTTCCCCCTTAATTATCTCTTATCTCTCTCTCTTATCTATCTATATATCCAAATTATACCCAAAATTACAACATTGAACAAAAAACTTTTTAACAAAAAAATTTAACCGCCGAAAAAAACTGAAAAGCAAAAAATTATAAACCTTTTTGTTTAACCTCAATAACTTCTTTTTCGGCGGTTTAATTCTTTTGTTAAAAAGTTTTTATTTCAGTATTTTTTTGTGGCTATAATCTACTAATTACTACATACTTAATTTTGTGAGTGAACAATAAATCACCCTTATTTTCCCACCCTTAGGGTAGGTTTTTTTTTTCCAAATTTATATGGGACCAACTTCGAAGTAAGTATACTTACCTTTTCTAATAAAAAAAGAATAATCATAATCGAACTACTCTGTAAAAAGTTATGCGCGGTCATACATAAACAAAAAAAGAATATACATATACGCGTCGACTTGAGTGACCTCCTCCGGTTTTTCGTCGGTTAAAAAGACAGAAAAAGGGTCTTACTCAAGTAATCCTTTGACCAGCACTCGATTCTTAGTCCTAGACATCTGTGCGTCGAATGGGACTTCATGATATTGGTTGATAGAATTGGCGGCCGCTGAAGTGAGTCCCGTTCCGATCGCGCATAACGCGAACGTCGTCAGGTCGAACGGCGCGGGCGCAAGCGCGTACCCGGCCATCGAGGACATCACTACTAACGCTGGAAAATAGCATTTTATTAGCACACATATATTGGGACTTAAGGATGTTGTTTTTAAATGAATTTCAGAGGTTGGTAGTGATTTCTGTTCAAAGCCGAAAGCAGACATCCCAAATGCAGTGCTACCGACTGTGGTGTCGCGAAAGTCATATTTGTAAGAGGTCCACGACTGTCTAAAACGGAGGTGGGATATTTGTATTAGATGCGAACCCCACATACGCATCCCACGACCAGCATGGTATGTGCACAAGTATTACCTCAGCCACAAGGGTACTTACCTACAAGTATGTGTATCACTTGTAAAGAAACAAACAATCATGAAAGGAATGAAAATTAGTACGGGTCACTATCGCCGGATACGGTGAAAATTATTATTTAGTTATTGGGTATATGTAAAAACAAACAATACCATTTATGTACCTACTATGTTTTCAGTGCATATCATAAAAGTTGATAGCAGTGTTAGTAAACTAGTGTCGCAGAATTTGTAAACAACGGATATCAGGTTAATAATGTTGCATAAACAGATTTTTAAATCCAAATTACATCATTTAGGTACATGACGAATTCATTTACTTTTCTAGGCGTGGCTCGTATTGCTACAAGGGTTGGTATCATGGTCAAACCGTCCATCAGTTGACAACCCCAATTAGTAATGCGTTCTTACGCATTACTAATTGGGTTATCCAACTAGAAAATGCTCAAGACTATTAAAGTAAAAGCTACATTTTCCTCCTATTTATCGATAAACTATGAGGTTAAGATATTCATGTCAATATCAATCTCTTTGTAGGATTAGCTCTACGGGTGGATCCCTCAAAGATTACAGAGTATAATGATCAATTAAGCATTGATAAACGTGCTATGTGTTATCAGACCACCTCGTACACAGACTGCATTCTCTGAACAATTATCCAGTAGACCATTATCTATCCCTAAAGATATACCTAACGGTATCGATTATCTACGTAAATGATAAGCCCCGGCAGCTATGTTAACGGCCAGTATAATTGTTGATATCAAAATACTTCAACATAGAATCCACATTCTATGTTGAAGTATTTTAAAACAAACGCCCGTTCCACAACGGGCGTTTGTTTTCAATCTATTCAACGGCGTGAGTGTGTTGATACGAAATAACGATGGCAAAGGGATCTCAATGTCTAGACATTGCAGTGCGACTGTATCGATCTTGCACTGTCTGAGAAAAAGTTTCGATGTTCAGAATGTGTGGCGCTGATTTTGAGAGGAAAGGGGCAGCAACCTAATTTTGGATGCAGTCCCGAAGCCGAAAGGCCAGATATGGTCTCACTATGATATAGGATTTTTGCAAGAGCGGAAACACGTTTGTGTGATTGGTGCATTGTTTTTTGGTGATCTGCGTTCAGTTGGTCTATGGTACAGTTTTTTGCGATACGATGCAAACAAACGCACCGCCGGAAATTGTCCTTTAAGAACGAGACTGACTCGTAACAAATTCCATAAAATTACTTTATCCCAGAACTGAAAACTAAAGGAGCTCTAGGGTAACCCGCGAAATTCATATTTTCTTATATTCATTCATTTTATTCCATTGAATGTTGGAGTCGGCTTCCAGTCTAACCGGATGCAGCTGAATCCCAATATTTTACGGAGCGACTGCCTATCTGACCTCCATAACCCAGTAACTGAGTAACACTATACCCCTTGGTAAGAATGGTTATCAGACTTTCGGGCTTCTGACGACCCGTAAAGACTGCCAAAGATCCACGAATGACAGCCGGGACAAACGGCTTAACGTGCGTTCCGAGGCACGGAGGAGTCTTGGTATGAAAAGATGGTCATCCATCCACAGACCAACCGTGGAAAGCGTAGCTTAACCTGATCAATCAACCAGTGCGAATTAGCCACAAGTCCATTGAATGACTATTTGATGAAAAAGTCATTCAATTGAATTAAATTAACTAAGAGGATCATATTGAGGAATTCAATTATTATAAACACTCATTTTCGAAAAGTGTCCAAATTAGATTCTAAAGTGCTAATACACCACGTAAAAAAAACAAAATTTTTATTTAATCGATTAGTGCCGTAAAAATGCATTTAAATTTTACATTTTCAAATTTCGTGCGTAATTTGACGATAACGCTGCCAGTGGACGCCATATTGGTCTGTGGGTATGACGTCAGTTTGCTAAGTAAACAAATGCGCTGATATTTTGTATGATAATTGTTTGTAATTGAAACAAATTGTTTTTACTCTACTTATCGTTGGTTTGCTTTTTCTGAACACAAAATATTATTTAAATAAAAATTACTTTAGCTACGAAAATAATAAAAGTCCAAAGTTGTTAAATTGACACGCCGCATGACGTAATAACATGGCGGCTACTATTTCATGGTGTTCAAAAACAGATTAAAAAAACTGAAATCTTTAAATTGAATTTTAAAATTTATTTTGTTATTTCATGAACTAAAACTAACATTTTACGACTGCATTTTGCCTAAGCTATCTCAATAATATCTATCAAGTAATAAGAGGTCTCAAGTATAATGTTGCCAAGAGCAAGTGTATGTTTTTTGGTCTTGGTGATGAAACCCTTCATGAACCTCCTCCTATTTTCCTGAACGGATCTCCTCTGACTAGAGTGAAAAAGTTTAAATATCTAGGGCACATTATCACCGATGATCTAAAGGACAACGAGGACATTGAACGTGAACGCAGAGCGCTGGCGCTCCGGGCTAATATAGTGGCTCGCAGGTTTGCTCGTTGCTCACTCGAAGTCAAGTTAGCGCTATTCAAAGCATATTGCCAATCCTTCTACACGAGCAGCCTGTGGGTTTATTATACTCAAAAGGCGAGCTACCCATTACTCGCCGTCCGCAAGCCCGCGCCTACGGTGGCCAAGAATCAGTCTGGGATTCCCGACGCCCAGGGCGTCTCCCGCGGCGACTACGACCGTGAGGGCGCATATACTGCCTCTCCCTCACGTGCACCGCCTCCCTCTTCGCGAGCATTACTGCTTCGCAGAAGGAGGTGACGGCTAACCATTCACTCTCGCGTACCATTGCCTGCACCAGGGCCGGACGCGAGAGATCGCCGCCGCCGATCGCCTCCACGAGGATACTCAAAAGGCTTACAGCGCTCTGCAGGTACAATACAATAACGTCTTCAGGATGTTGTTGCGGTTGCCGCGGTTCTGCAGTGCGTCCGCTATGTTTGCCGAAGCGCGTACGGATGACTTTTATGCAATAAGACGCAAGCGTGTGTCGTCACTGTTGGGCAGGGTGCAGGGGCAGGGCGCAGCAGCAACAACATTCTGCAGATAGTTGCCACTAAATATCAGTGTCCGATACACTCGCTCTGGGTAAGCATCGTGGTTGGGACGGTAAAATAAATGTTTAGATTTATTATTTAATGCTTTGATTATTACTTGTATTATGATCATTGTTAAATGTTATATATATATATATATATATATATTTATACTTAAATTCGTTGCCTACTAACATAGTTTATAAGCTCTTATTGTTACTAACCATATTCGATCATGTTATCTGAGAAATAAATCAATAATAATAATATATTTTTCGATTTTTTCTCATATAGAGTAAAGTACCCTACTCTGTAAATTACATAATGTATTACGGTTTGCGAATCATATTTTAATTAACGTAAAACCTGGCACTGAGCTAAAAATTGAGTTTCGCGGCTAGCTACCTTGGAGCTTGCACATTAAGCAGTTCCAGACAAACTGATGATAAACTAGTTAAGAAATATAAGGCTGCTTCTACTTACAACTTAACCGAAACTTAGACAGCATCATACAATAGTTCCCCATCTGATTCCTTCTTTCAAGGGACGGTGTCTCCTTCCACATCCTGTTGTCCTGTGGCGGTACATTTTTGCTTTTTACCGGATTTGTCGTTTGTGTCGTCAGTGGTAGTTTACTGTTCCAACATTGTGACGTCGATATCCTTGCCAGTTGCTGCAGAAGTATGCCGTTCTGGAATATAAAGATGGCGTAGATTATTACCTAGATGCCTTTTTTTGTTCTGAAGCGGAAAGTTCTCATGGATGTCCTCCGCCCTTGGGGCGGGCGGAGGCATCTGTCAGACTCTTACTGACAAAAACCACCCAGGTGTTCCCGTCGCACACTTGGACTGGGGATCATGGGAACTTGATGACTTAGGTGTCTATGCTAGCTAACAGTCTGATATTATGGACAAACATCTGGATGCCCGAAGTTCGCCACGTTTTTTTTTTTTAACGTTTTCTAAAAATAAAACCTAGCTAGATCGATTTATCGCCCCTGAAACCCCCCGCATACTAAATTTCATGAAAATCGTTGGAGCCGTTTCCGAGATTCAGATTATATATACAAGGTGACCGGTTATTATCTAATGGAGGAACCATTTCAAGGTTATCCATTAAATACCGGACAATCCTGTATAAGTGATTCCAGTTTATTGCTCGCGAGTGTAAATGCCTTTGTTAAAACTAGAAATACCTAGTCAAAACTGATATATTTGATTTTCAGATAAAACTACACTCGAGAGCAATGAATCCGGGTCACTTAAAGAATCCTAAAAATCTCGGAAACTAAAAATGCTAGGTTAATGCAATAAATTGTATTTAATAGACAATGTAATACTCCTTAAATGAAGGTATTAAAACTTCATAGTTATTGTAAAGTTATATCATAAAAAAATCTAATTTGAAAAAGGGCCACTTTCGAAGATGGAACTACGAAATTACAGCATTTGGTTTTGCTTTTGTTTGTAATCTGTCATTTATGTGGGTACATAAACCATGTTGATAGTGCTCTATATTCATTATTCAAGCTGAAATTATGTCGCTTACGCCTGAAGAATGCACCAGAATACTTACAATGCTGGAAACCGGCCGGAGTCAGCGCGATACAGCCAGGACTGTCGGTGTGTCGCTGTCAACAGTACAAAGAGTTCTCCGACGTTACGAAGAAACTGGTTCTAACCTACGCAGACCAGGAACGGGCAGAACCAGGTGTACCACAGCACGAGAAGACCGATACTTGGTGAACACCATGCTTCGAAATCGCTTTCTCACAGGAACTGAACTCACAAATCAGTTTCGACGCCTCGGAGGAAGTAACCCCAGTGCATGGACAGTAAGACGTCGGCTTGCTGAATCTAACTTAAAACCCCTTAGACCTGCAAACGGCCCTAAACTGGAGCGTGGGCATCGTATTTCAAGACTAAGATATGCCCAGAGCCACGTAAATTGGAGTATTGAAGATTGGTCAAAAGTTATGTTCTCCGACGAATCAAAATTTATGCTCTACAAGCACGATGGAAGACACAGAGTGTATCGAAGACCAGGGGAAAGATTCAAGCAAGCATGCATCGAAGAAAAAGTAGCCTACGGTGGTGGGTCTGTACTTGTGTGGGCCGGAATTTCTTCTGAAAGTCGCACAGAGCTGGTGATCATAGAAAACGGCTCTTTAACTAGCGTAAGATATGTGGAAGAAATCCTCAATGATCACGTTGGTCCATTTATGGTCAATTTAGGTGAGGATGCTATATTTATGCATGACAATGCCCGACCTCATACAGGTAGGATTGTGAATGACTACCTTCAAGAGATGAACATTACTCGTATGGAGTGGCCAGCGCGCAGCCCGGATATCAACCCGATCGAGCATGCTTGGGACGAGCTAGGCAGATGCGTAAAACAACGAAACCCTCCCCCAATCACGCTTCGTGAGCTCAAAATTGCTCTTACAGAGGAATGGGAGAATATTCCCCAAAATCGTATAAGGAACTTGGTGTACAGCATGCCAAACCGCGTAAACGCAGTAATGGAAGCACGAGGAGGCAATACGAAGTATTAAAATTCAAGAAAATCGTAATAAAGTTCAAAAATTTCATGTTTCCTATTTTTGTTTTAAGGAGAGATCAGCAGTTTTTTTCTTTATGTAATTTTGTGTTAATAAAATGTATGGTGACTCATATTTTTTTTACTTTCATTTAAGGAGTATTACATTGTCTATTAAATACAATTTATTGCATTAACCTATCATTTTTAGTTTCCGAGATTTTTAACATTCTTTAAGTGACCCGGATTCATTGCTCTCGAGTGTAGTTGTCACTGCGAGCTTTAGTTAAAACTAGCACTAGAGAAACTAATTTGGGATTGAAAACAAGATGTAGATCTTACACTAAATGAACATTTTAGGGAACATAGACATAAAGCAGTTGCCAAGGTGACAATATTAATTAAAAGTAAGTAAATTAATCAAACAAGCCAACAGAACACAACCATAAAATTTAAAAAAGGAACAGTTTTAGCTGACTCGCTTCGGAAAAACGCGTTTTGTCTAGTAAGAACTAGTTTTAACTGATATTCAATTTTGAGCATTAGTTAATTCTAGTTTTAACAAAAGCATTTAGTAAAAACTAGTTATATGTAGAGAAAACGCGTTCTATCTAAAAACTGGTTTATACTTAAGCTCGTTTGAAGGTATTAGATTAGATATTAAGATTGTATTACGATATATTTGCTAGGAATTTGTTAAATAGTAGCTACACATTTCTTAGCTTGATTTCTTCTAAAGCGAAACCCTTATTTTAATTATTTGTTCTGTTTTGACGAATCTGACCGTAAGCCCAGATCGCGGCGGGGTTTTACCGCGCACTGGATATGCAACGCACTGCTAAGCGCCAAGAGTTGAAAATCAAACAGCAAAAAAACACATTGTTCGATTTTGGACAAGCTGAGATGCACTCTGTTGGATTCTCAATGCTCAGTTCAACGCCGAGAGTTCAAAATCCAGTGTGCGAAAAATCCCGCCCGCGATTTTATTACGACATACGTACCTACACAGGTAAAACATTACAGGAAGGAGTTTATTACGCCCGTAATATGAGCAGCAAAATACCGCACTCCTAATTCCTACTTCTGTAACGTCTACTGATTCATTCATTTAGGTGAAGCGTGGAAATCGTGGAATGGGGCTAGAAACTTTCTGCATAACCAGCCTATAATGTTCCCTCAGCTGGGACACAGGCGTCTCCGTGAGAAGGAGTGGGCCTTTATCCACCACGCGGTCCCAGTGCGGTTTGGTTGCGCATGTCTTCGAATTTTTGGTTCTAGGACATGCTGGTTTCCTCACAATGTTTTCCTTAACCGTTTTAAGAGCAGCCTACTCTCTAAGCACGAAATTCGTAATCTCGGTCGAAGTTACGGGCGTTTCCCACTCCGTATAACTTACGGACCTAAGTTTGGGACCCAAACTAAGAATGAATTACTACACAATTTGACAGTTGTCTCTACTCCCTATATGGTTTTACCTGTCAAAAAAAGTTAATAAATCAGCTGTAGGAGTCACTTCGAAGTTTCGTACTATTTTCGGACGGGCCCGTATTTTCGTTGACGGAGTTAGAGTAGCCCCCCGGCGGTGATTAAATAATTTACATAAAGTAAAGCGCCTGTCTGGGTTTGAACCTTTGACCTACTCGTAAGTCATGGCCGTTACCACTGAGCCACGAGTGCTCTCCGATACTTTCTGATTTAATTTCATCTAAATTTTCAACTTTAGCCGAATCACCGCGAAACTGCTCAATCATTATTATCACACAACGCTGTTTTTTTTAAAGATATTTTCTAAACAACCTAATTAACTTTTTAGTAAACTATAATGATTAGAAATTCAATCTTCGTGTTATCTTTTTGTTTGTTTATTTTAAAAAGCGCCGGATAGTAACAGCAGTTCTTTGCCGTAGCAACATAAATCGTAAGAACCTTTTTCGGTTATTAACCCATAGCACTGGATTCTGTGATTTTTGCGGCATCTACCAACACGCACTGGAGCTGCGTGGTGGATTACGGCCCACTGCCTCTCGCCGAGAGGAGGCCTGTGTCCCAGCAGTGGGAACGATATAGGCTGTATATTCTACTCTGGAATAATTTTTATACAAATCGTGCCGAAAATAACAGCAAGTCAGAAAAGTATTGTCCCACGTCTAACTGAATATGGTGTGCCCTCCGGCAGGATGTAGGTATATTAAACCAGTGATTCCTAAAAAGTGGTCCGCAGAACCCTGGGGTTCCGTCAAATGATCACTGGGGTTCCGCGGTATGTCCGAGAGTTAAGAGCTCCAGATCTTCGCGCTCAATTATCAGACATAAAGCCTAATATTAGTGCTATTATAAGAAAATATGTGAATAAATTTAATTCTTCACATTGAATAAATCATTGCATTGTATTTCTTAGTTAGAATAAATATTTTGCAATACATATAATGATTATTTTTAATTATTTTAATATTTAAATTGTGATATCTTCGAGTCTAACATGAATATATTCAAATTACAAGGTTAATATATTAGTTATGAAAATAGCTAGCTAGGGTTCCGCCAAAAAAACTATGTTCAATTAGGGTTCCATGGCCCAATAAAATTGGGAACCTCTGTATTAAAGTATCGCATCTCCTTGGGGCATGTTATTGCACCCTATAATCAGTGCCGGTTTTAGCCCTACCAGCGCCCTGGGCGAGATTTCTGCGGCGGCGCCCCCTAACTGCAATTTAAACCCATACGGAAAAAAGGCAACCACTATTCATTAAAAGAAATAACGGTTATTAATAAACTAATAAAATTTTACTTTTCTAACCTATCTATCATCCAACTCTTTTATTAGGTTAACAAAGTCAATGTTTTTAGCAATCTCATTTTCGATTGACAAAGTTACCTACCAAGTTTGTCAATCTAGATTGAGATATTGTCGATCGCAGATATGTTTTAATCAGCTTAAGCTTAGAAAAACTCCTCTCCCTACTAGCAACCGTTACAGGTATAGTCAATAATATTCGCAATGCTATCCATACATTTGGATACAGTTATTGTAAGTTGCGATCTTTGATAAAATTTAAAACAAAAACAGGAGTATAACCACATTCCGATCAGGCAAAAAAGATTTCAGACTTACGAGTCCATTACACAACATACAACCATCTATATCTGACTTCTAGTCTTCAGCTAATTTCAATTGGAGATTACCACAGAGTTTGGCAAGATCGGCTTTTTCCGGAATCTGTTTTATATTGTACACACGGCTACACATCAAGCTATACATTTCCAGTATAAGCTGATCTCACATTATGTAGGATTTCCGTACAGTGCGAGATCAGCGTAAACTAGAAATGTATAGCTTGATGTGTAGCCGTGCGTACAAAAAAGATAATGATTCCGAGTACTCATTTAACTGTTCAAATCTTTCATTGACTGAAATTAATGTAGTGTCCAAAAGACAGTTGAAAAATTGAACCTCAATTTTTTTTCTGGAGAACTTATTATATGCTCATCGCGGGCAGTTTCACCAGCTTGATACTTAATAAATCGAATTCTTGTTGTAGCTCTAAACACAGGTTCAATTTAAGTTCTTCAGCCATTTCCTTTGCAGTTAATATGGCGCTTTTAAAGTTTGTATTTCTATATTCTTCTAAGAAATCTAAAAGCCACTTTAGTTTAAAATTGACAGTAATTTGACAATTGAAATTGCCTGTACTGCCCGAATTTGCCGACAATTAGACAGCAAAAGTTGGAAAGAAAAATTTGCGGTTAATTTTTCCTCAATTTAGAGGTAACTTTTTTTGGTAGAAAAAAATTGGAAACGTTCATTGTTACCACTACAGAAGGTAATTTTATCAAAAATTTTGTAAACAAATAATAATATCTACAATTTGACGGTAAAAAAATACTTTACAATTTTTCAAGTCAAATGAACAATAAGTTGGTGTACAAATTTGCCGGAAAATTTACAAGTTTTTTTAATCAACTTTTGGAGTGAATTTTCATTCTAATTGGGGTAGTAAATTTACGTCAAACGGTATAGCAAGTTGTATACAAATTGTCGTAAATAACGGGAAAACCCGAAGTTGACGGACATTTGACGAAAAATATGAGGAAACTTTTGGAAAGTAAACTTTTGCTAAGCAAACTGTGGTATTAGGGTAAGTAGCCCTCGGTCAAAGAGTGAGGAAAAGGGTTTTTTTTTTGTTGGGCATCTCGCAGTTGGCCTTGAGAGGCCGTGACTGCTCAACCGGGCTTTCCTGGGGCTGCCATTAAGAAGTTAATCTTAACGCCTCCAGCCAGGGCTTACAAACTAAAATTTACATGCTAAGCGACTGCACGCTGAGGGCACCCCCTGTGGGGTACGGACCTCGGCTCAGGGCGTCACTGATAGGGGGACAGCTATCATTATTGGGGACAGGCTGGATCAAAATATTGGCATTATTATTGATCGGGGAATTTAAAGCTACTGGCTTAGCTGCGGCGTGGGCTGGCGCTTCAACGAGCAAGGGTCGGTCGGGGGTCTCGACGTTAGGCGCCGTTACGAGGGGTCTTCGCGGGGCGCGAGGACCTCGGCGGCGAGGCCGGAATGACGATTTTGTGCGGTTTGTGCGAACTGTACTGGTGGCCCTATTGCTTTCCTGAAGGATGGTAATGGGGTCGTCTGGGTCGGAGAGGACATGTCTCGGCCGTCGGACAGAGCTAATCCTACTGGGGACATAAGTGGCGGCCTTCACAATCAAGGGTGAGGAAAAGGGCGCCTGCGGCGCCCTTTTGTATCCGGCGCCCTGGGCGGTCGCCCAACCGCGCCCTACCCTAACGCCGCTACTGCCTATAATGGCTCATGGAAATTGTTCTACAAATGTCGCGTTTCGCCTGTTTAAAGAAGCCTTAAGGATGCTAAAACGTTGTCATACCAATTCGATTTTTATCATGAAAAAATTGAAACGTTATTATCATCGCGAAAACTATTTTTCGAAATCACGTTTTTTAATTTTAATCACATAAGTTTTTAGTGATAACGCGGTGTCTATTTCATAAGAATATTTTTTATTTTAATAACCTTTACAAGCTATCACAGATGATATATTTTTTTTGGTTTTTTAATAACAATTTTTGAGATTATGGACCTATGTTATCAGTATCACGCTGACAGTACCTAATTGTTTTACTTGCCTAATAAATTTCTACCTTCTGCCCGCTACTTTAAATTTTCTTGTTTTAACATAAAATATACCCTATGACACTCTGTCTATAGTGAAAGAATTACTGAGAGAATTTTTGGAATTGGATGAGTAGTTCGAAAGATTACACATAAAATCACCAATTTTACTTCTTTATAGTATTGGTATAAATTACTATAAGTTGTATAGTATTTTCACTTTTATACTTAAGAGCATAGAACGGAGAAGAATAGTAATGATTAGGGAGCATTCAAGTAATACGTAACGCAATTTGGGAGGGGGGGGTCTTGCAAAACGTTACGGTACTTTACAAGGGCGGGAGGGGGAGTATTTAAACAACGCGTTACGTAACATTTTTTTTATTTTAATGAAAAAGCTAGAGAATTAGAATCTTTCAAATTCCAAATATTATACTTTGTTCAACATAATTGTGACTTTAATGGTCACTTAAATGTTACGTAACGTTTAGGGAGGGGAAGGGGGGTGCAGAAAAACGTTACGGTGCGTTACATGGGGGGAGGGAGGGCCTAAAATCTTCAAAAATTGCGTTACGTAATACTTGAACGCTCCCTTAAAAGATGGTGTACTTTAAGTACACTTCTGCCTACCCAACCCTTCATGTAAGCAAGGCGTGATGTTATGTTAAGTAAAAGACGACAAACAAAATATTTTATCAAAAAAAGTATGTTTTAAGTAGGTACTCCTTTTTATCAGCCTGCATTTAGTTCCAATTTGTTTTACATCTTTAGTTAAGTCGTAAGTTCCATGGTCTATTTACTATCTACAATTTGACATAATAACTATCATGGATTGTGGTTAGTACAGACGCCAGCACATCAAGCTACCCAAACTGTCACATTTTCCCAATTGAACATGAACCTTATATGCTTATGTTATAAAGATGAAAATCTATCAAAGAAATTTGACAGATTGGTGTAGCTTGATGTGCTGGCGTCTGTACATATTATAAGTGTAAATCTTATATGACGAATTATCCACAAACATGGTAAGCATAATTATTTTACAAGCAATCCTTACTAATATTATAGACGCGAAAGTTTGTATGTATGGATGTTTGTTACTCTTTCACGCAAAAACGGCTGAACGTATTTGGATGAAATTTTGCACACAGATAGATTATAACCTAGATTAACACATAGGATACTTTTTATCACGGTAGTACGTTGCCGCGGTATAATTTCCGACTTCCACGTGGGCGACGCCGCGGTCGGAAGCTAGTCTTATGAAAATAATAATTTGTCTTACTTAAAAAAAAAATATATATATCCCTACTACTACTTCTTTTACTGGGCGAGTTTTATATTAATTTACTATCATCATCATATGGTAATTTATTTGGGTTTGGCCTAAAATGGCTCTTTTTACAAATCTGCCACTCAATAAAATATTCAAAAGAACAACCACTATAGATAACAATGAAAATGTTCCCTTGGTTTTACATAGCTTTGCTATTAACAGCCTAGGAATAATAATATAGGATAATAGCTTCAAATATTGTTTCAGTTTATTGATTTGTAATTTACAAAAATTATTGATAACATAACATGACACCTTAAGGCCAATTCTGGTAATTAAACACGTTCAAAATATAGTCGCAGTCTCATCTCGGCGACAATCAAATGTCAAATACTTGTCAAAAATGTATGGGAACTCGAGGCATTTTTGACAGATTGAGACTGAGATTAGACTGTGAACGTTCTTAAAATTACGAGAATTGCCCCTCTTGTTTCCGTTCAGGTGTACCTATAATACACCCACATTTCGCCAGTTATGTTTAAGTCCCATGTAATAGAGGGCGAGCCTATTGACATCAATCGGGCACAAATCCAGAGTTCGCGCCGCTACTGAGAAATTTCAGATAGAAAAACCGTAATAAGACTGCCTGACCCGGGAATCAAACCAGGATCTCATGCTCAACAGTTAAGTTTGCAACCACTAGACCCACAAGGCAGACCAATGATTGATATGTTGCAAGTATTTTTATTTACAAAGATCTTCTTGTAATTAGATTCTCAACGTGAAAAAATCCTCGGAACAGTGAGGTGGCTCCGCGACGCCTGTGAAGCTCCCAGGAAGCTTCTGTGCTTTTGGGCGGAGCTAGGCTGGCTTTGTTAGCCAGAATCCCCACGCACAACGGACCGAATGGGAGTCTACATGTGGAAAAGGGAGTCCCATCATCATCATCATTTGTAATTAGATTCTTAATAGAAGTTAAATCCAATACAGGAAGTATTAGATTTAACTTCTATTAAGAATCTAGTTAGTAAATTTCATAGAAAACAAAAAGACTCACTTGGATGGAATATTTATTGCACAGCAGGAGATCAAATTCAAGAATGTTGTTATGGCACGGGCCTAGCCAGGTTTTAGTATCAGGGGGTTCAAGAAAATAAAACGACTAAAAGTACATAAACCATTACCAAATGCGATCCGATAAACGGCAGTGGCGGAGGAATCCAAACCACCGTATATTTTAATGTAGGTAATAGGGTGTAGGTGTAGGTATTCAATGAGATATGCCGCATGCCTGTTCTTATTTTAATTCTATGAATGTTAATATCTGAACTTTTCGGTGGGGGGGGGGGGGGGGGCTTGAACCCCCAAAACCCTCCCCCCGGCCATGTGTTATGGTATAGTCAGTTACATAGTCTTTTAATTTAGTGCCTAGCTACTATTGATAGTTAGTTGTGTAATAATTTTAAGTATACATATAAGAATTTGAATAAAATAATAAATAGAATGTTGTTAAAATAAACGATAAACTGGCATACTGTCACAAAAAAAAAAACATTTTAAAGAAGTACTTTTATATAATAAACACTATGATCATCTAATGCCCAAGTTTTTATCATAGTATCATAGGATAATAATAAAACGCAATAATCAATCCTTTAAAAGATAACAACACATATCATATTATTCACCTTTCCGCATGTAAAAATAAGTAATAGTTTCCAAAATAGCTTACCCCAGAAATGCCGACAGTGCCATGTTTCAGGCAGATCGTGCAGTGCATCACTTTTTTATAGAACATCCTGTCGTTACACGAGTTTTAGATCAACATTCTGAAATTTACAAAATAAAAATATTTGTTGTTATAGTAATAATTAAATATTTATGGCCAAGTTCAAGTTCGACTACAGTGCGACCCAAGACTCAAACCAATACTAAACTCAAATTAAGATAACATTGGTGTTAAATAACATACAGTTCCATCCAAAGATTAATATTTCAAATGAGTAAATAGTTGGAAGTTATTTTGTTGAAGCATTAGTTATTACTGGTGGAAATACGACTCACGTGTTTACTACTAATTGTAATCTAGTATTATAAATATTCCAAAAATCCACCCTTATTATCACCACAAAAAATAATTATGATAAAAACGATATAATACGAAAACATTTCAGAGGTTATCACGATTCGACATATGACATAAGTGACGTAACTTTGTCTGTCAGTGCGTGCATGATCATTGCCAGTCTAAGAATAATCAAAGAAAGAAAGACCAAACGTATAGTACTCTTTGGGATAGACTTCTTCCGAACGAAATAAAGTTATACATTGAAATAATGCCTATTCATTAAATAACTCGAGGTTTTAAGGTTTTAGCTTTCTTTTTAGGCACATTTGTTTATCAGGGGTGCGGGCGGTACGCCCCGCCAATCCTGGTAAAGCAAATATTAAGAAGTACCTACTTTTTTGTCATATTCTAAAAAAAAACCTAAAATTGAAGCAGATGGAGACCCCTTCCTTAGGCAAAATAGAAACGTAGGATGCTAAAACTAGCGGACTTTACCTAATCTTGTTTTTCATGAAAAACTTTCAAATTTTAAATTCTGAATGTCAAATACTTGAATAATATTGAAACCACCGATAATAACATTGCTTTAGTACCCACAGAACACATATACTTCTAACGGAGTTAGTACCGTTTAGTTCAGATTAATATCAACAAGAAACGTCAAGAAATGTTACTGTCAAAATGACAGGACAGAGGTTCAAAACATTTTATCACTAAATTTTACTAAGTAATCATCTATAAAAATAAAAGTCTTATTTGAACTATTTCTTATATTATGACCTTTATTTTATAGAAACAATTTTGTAGCGAAACAATGTTTTGTGTGTCGGAGACGTGACTTATAATCATCATAATCAACCTTTTAAGTCCACTGCTAGACGTAGGCCTCCCATAATCGATTTCCACTCAGAGCAGTTTACAGCCGTTTTTATCCAACTTGAGGCAAGACAAATGTTATTTACAATATGAATCTATGAACGAGAGTTGTAATTTGTGTGTTGTTAGAGATAATTATATGTAGCTAAATAGAGCATACGACATTATTTCATTTATTAAACACCAAACATCAGTGATTTAAAAGATTATTTATTCCGATTACGAATGGCTATTATGAATTTTTTTCATGGTCTCTGAAATAACAATCAGTATAGAAATCGGATTCATTCAAATTTATGATAAAACTATCAGTAAGGTCATCATCAATTTATGTGGTCGAGTTGGCACATTTCATCAATGAAATGAAATGAAATATTTGTTTATGTAAGAAGATCATAAAAGACACTTTTACACGTCAATATTTTGTTGGAAAATATTTCAAAAACTAGATAGCACTGGCATTTCCTAGCTGACAGTTCCCTGAGAAGAAAAGCCAAAACAAACTCCGAGGTCATGATCTCTTATAAAGTCCAAACATTTTATTATTTGAAATTTATGTGAGTCTAACCATGCAGGGCCATGTCTGGAAGAGACTTTTGAAGAAAGAGCCATTGCAGTCTACCCATTTCTGCGGTGTCCCGTCTTCGTGTCGTGTCTTCTCTTAGAGTTTATTCAAAAAGTTTTGTTGTTTCGTGCGACATAATTATCCCTTTTTTTATTTCAGAGCTCAGCCTAAAAATGTTTATAACTCCTGTAGTGTTACCAGTTTCATAAAATATTGTATCCCAAAAAAAAAACATTTTTTTAATACAGGACAGTAAAAGAATGGTCGAGGAAAGTTGTGGAATGCATAGGCATGTATCCCCTTTGTTTACATAAATTATCTGAATTAGAGACTTGGGTTTATAGCTGCGATCACGACGTCTGTATATGCCGTTGCCCGACTTTCGACATTATTTATTGAGCTCGCTTCACTCGCTCTTGCAACCCAGATTCTGATATTTTCCCTCTGTGTCTCTTTCTATTTTATTTTTAAGAGTGTGTGTGTGCATGCGAATAACGCGTAAGAAAATGAGTTTCTGAGTGTTCGTTTCAAAGGCGCGGCCAAGGTGATATAAAAAAAAAACAATCAATATTTTGTAAAAATTTGTAAAAGTTGATTCCCAAAACCATAAGTGGTTAAAAAAATTTAAGGGATAGAACGTGACTGCGCCATTGAAACGCGGTGAACCGCGCGGCCCAGGAGATCTTTAATACTAAGCGTTACAGAGACCTGCACCCTAATTGCGTAACACGCGATTAATCATAATCGGTTTCATTTTGACAGTTCAACAATATTCATTGCATTATTTACGTTGTTGAGCAGACACATTTTTCGAACATATGAAGCAATGGTTTAGCCATTTGTTTCAAAACGAAACAAATTATGATGAATCGTGAGTTACGCAATTAGGGTGCTGTTTAGGTAACTAATAGATTGAATTTATAAAAAAAAAATTTTTATTAAATTATTAAAAGCCTGTGATATCCCACTGTAGGGCAAAGGCCTCTCTACCCTCCTCCCATTCCTCTCTGTTTAATCCTGGTAGTGACCAGTTCTTGTTAAAGGAGTCCAGCTCATCCCGCCATCTCCGTCTGGGCCTACCGCGATGTCGCTTGCCATTAAGAGGGACTCATTGGGTCGTAAGTTTGGTCCATTGATCGTCTGACATGCGGCAGATGTGTCCAGCCCAATTCCAGATTGAGAAAGGAGTTAAGCAAGGCGACCCGCTGTCTCCGAAACTATTCACGGCTGTGCTGGAGGATGTCTTCCGAAGGTTGGCAGCGGGCTGGACAGAAAAAATATATAAAAATAAAGAATAAATCCTAGGTTTATATTTTAGGAGCTGTAAGACTATAGTATAACCACATGGCTGCGCCATTGAAACGGTGAAAAACAAGTTATCGCCGATATCTCGCTGAAACAGCACCGCAGACATCTGTTTTTTTTTTGTTACAAATTCAGTCTATTATTTACCTAAATTTCAGGTCTCTGCCACGCTTAGTTTTAAAGATCTCCATGGCCGTGCGGTTCTCGGTCACGTTCAAACCCTTATAACTTTTTAATCATAACTTTGACATTTTGGGAATCAACTTTTACCAATTTTTACAAAATCTTGATTGATTTCTTTTTTAATATCACCGTGGCCGCGCTATTGAAACGGATACGTTTCTGACGGGGGTACCCCGACTGCGCGCGTTTTTTTCGTTTATACTGAAAATAATGAATCCCAAAAACAGCAAAGTAGGTACAAAACTAGATTTGGGAGATCCTTCTCTGTCTAGCCCATGTGCCCCTTGCAGAAATTTATCCTGGATCCGCCATTGGGTGTGCCCGCTTACATATTATATGCAATGACCCCTAAACGTGTCTACGCTGATATTGTTGCCACTGGCAAATCTAGTGCGTCGCAACCTAAGCGACAAACGGGAAAAGGGGAAAACCTGAAAAAGGGTACTCAACCTGCCCTGACTGCGGTCCGTAGCTCCTTGCCAAGAACCGGCCTAGTTGATGAGGAGGGTTTCACGAAGGTAGAAAAGAAGAAGAAGAAGCCCTGCTCTCGTAACTTGTACAGTACCGCACCGAGTGGACCCAGCATGTTGCTGCGTCCTGCTGTTCCTACGACGCAGCTGTACATTTCGCGTCTGCATCATTCTACGAAGTTTGAGGAAGTTGTGCAGTACTTGAAAGTGAAGACCAACTGGACTCTGAGGGTCGAAAGGTTGGAATCGCGCCACGACGTCAACTTTAAGTCATTCGTGGTACGAGTTCCAACGCACCATCTACAGCACTGTTTGAAAGAGGACTTTTGGCCGAAAGGTGTCGTATGGGACGGTTACGTGGCACCTCGCAGCAAAACACGATGCCGACGACTTTACGTGTTTAGTTATAGTTTTAAGCTGTTTATTAATAGATTGTTATGTATTTGTTCTATGTATTAGTTTGTTATTATTGTTTAAGATTATTTTTGTGTATTTTATCTATGGGCCTTAGTTGCCTGATACTAAAGGGATTATTATTATTATTTAATGCTGCATTATGTTCACATAGCTGTTACTTGAAGCACAGACATATAAAACAGTAGCTTGAAGTAACAAATCATGAACTTCTGACTAAAATACTAAGACAGATCACTATGGCGCCCTGTTTAGCTGACAATGACGTAGACAAAGAATTACAGGTACCTACGCTGAACGCTCAGATTATAAAACAAAGGCAGATAGACCGCAAGGAACACCAAAGTGAGATCAAAAAACCAAATATTAAAGCGTCGCATTGAATGTAACATACAATGCGACGCTTTAGTATTTGGTACATAAGGTACATACTATCTTATTGCCCTTTCCTATGAAGAAACAGAGAACGTGTTCATGGTTCAGAAATAGTGAATGCTTTTGTAATTTACAAAATTTCATTTGATTTCGATAAGACGTATTTATTAGACATTACCCAATACCTTACACTACTCTACACTTACACAAATTCAGACGCTCATACACATTCACGTAGACACATACTAATTTTGTATTTTTCTTTTAAATGAACATTCATTGATGCATCATTTGGCATGTCTTTTGGATTTATCTATTTATATAATAGTAAGGGACTTACTAGAGAATGGGCAGCAGCATTCTCTATGCATTTTACCACCATACTGCGATCGCCAACCCGCCTGCCAAGCGTGGAGATTATGGCAAAACCCCCCTTTTGGGGGAGGCCTATGTTCAGCAGTGGACGTCTTTCGGCTGAAATGATGAAAAATGATGATGAAGCAAAAAGTTTGTGCCCCTTTTTACGAAAATTACGCGGAAGGCGTGTGAAATTGTGTGAAATTTGGCAAAGTTGAAGTTTATATAGAGAAGGAGAGAGGACAAAGCTAATATTTTTATATAAAATAATGCATTAGAAATACATTTAATTAATAAAAAACATGATTGAATTTCAATCACTGGGTGACCACTAGTATGTATTATTGTCTGTTTTGAGGGGTCTGGCGCTGTACTCCGAGAATCCAAGATACAGGACTCGTCCCAATTCGGCTACCAGATTACTCTTATCTATGAGTAATACTATGCTGTACTATTTTTGGTGCAATAAATAAATAAACTTATGGTAGTATCAAGAGGGTCAGTCATAGTAGATAAATAGGCGAGAAGTTACTCATTATAGAAGAACAGCGTGAACATGAAGTACTTTCTTATGAACACATCCTTTTGCTTTATTATTTTTCGAACGCTACTTCTACATAATCGATCGATTGTTTTTTTTAAATGGCAACTCTTCTTTCGCCACAGTGCCGCTAGCTCTGTTACCCTTTTTTTAAGGAAAATAAGGAATTATTGTGGCGCGGAAAATTGTTCATGGCAAATTTAGCTTAAGGTTTAGCAGAAATAAAATAATACTATAGTAAAGTACCGTAAGATAATTAATCGCGACACTAATACAAATATTCCAGTACCTTGTTTTTTGATAATTGATTTGTGTGTAAAATTTTATTATAGGGTAATTTTAACAGTTACACAAAAGCACCATTTTTTTGTTTTTATTTTGATTCGATTGATATTCGAACACGGAAGTGGTTTCGTGTATTGACGCTCGCATTGCGAAACATGTCCAATTGTTATTTTAGAAATATATAAACAAGTCTAAATTATGGTGAATATCTCGTCGGCCCCGTAGTAAGAAAAGCAAACCTTAATTATGGCCTCACGAGGTGACAAAGGGAATGGAAATGGCGAGGAGCAGGTCGTGGAGGTAAATCGATGTGGCCTACATATTTGACAGTTATGTTAAGTTCTCGAGAGTTTTGAATGGGATGATGGTTGCAGACGTTGGCAGAGGTGTTCCGCTGCTTCATCTGTATGGAGAAGCTGGTGGACGCACACCTGTGCCCTCACTGCTCGAAGCTGTGTTGCTATGCGTGCGTGCGGCGATGGCTGACAGAGCAGCGATCACAGTGCCCGCACTGCCGGGCTGCCCTGCATCTGCACGAGCTCGTTAACTGCCGCTGGGTCGAGGAGGTCACCCAGCAGATCGAGACTATGCAGCAGAGCAATTCGGCTAGTCAGAGGGAGAGCTTCAGAGATAGGTGATTATTGCAAACACTTCTGGCATCATACTTTCTCTCTTTGACTAGAATGCTGATCCTTGGAAAATAGAAACCCTAACACAACCTTCTGACTAACACTTCTAACTTTCTATTAAAATAATAAAAAACAAAAAAATCCCTGTTCATTGTAATTTATTTGTTGAGATATTTTTCAAATGCAAAGTTTAAAAAATAATCACAACACTGAAGGATTCATAATCAATCCGTAGCCTTAGTTACATATAATGATATAATTAAAAAACATAAAACATCCTGAACAGGTGTCCGACGCATCAGGAGAAGCTGACGGTGTACTGCTGGACATGCCGGCGCTGCATCTGCCACCAGTGTGCTCTGTGGGGCGGCACTCACTCGGGGCACACCTTCAAGCCATTAGAAGAGGTGTATGAACAACATGTCACGCAGATACGTGATGAAGTGTCCCAGTTGAGACGTAGATTGATGGAGCTAATTAGTCTGGTGCAAGATGTGGTAAGTATTTCCCTTTAATTTTCTGTTGCTATGCGAATACAACTGTATAATAAATGATTGATGTCGTAACTAAAACATTATGCAATTTCTTGATTGTTGACCTGGCTTATTGTATTAATTACAATGCATTCTAGAGAATATTTTATTTCACTGATACTTATACATAAAACATGTCTTTGCTATTGAGATATAATAATATGAGATGAGAGATAAGTTGCCCTATATTTGATCCTCCACTAACAAGATACAATTTTATTAATCCAGATAATGGGTACTCATGCTGCCATCCATGTTGCAATGAAACTTTAACATAAATGAAGGTCTAACTTTATCTTAGGATGTATGTACTCAAGAAATGCACCTGATCTTGATATCACATCTTACCTAGTAATAGGACATTTCTGTATTCGCCAATAGATTTTTATTGTGATCTGTTTTATCCTGCTGATCTAATATTTCGATGTGAGACTATACTCCATTTGATATAAGATTAGACATTTAAATAAACATTGGCCGTTCAACTGATTTGATTTTTCCTGCTGATCTGATTGACTCCTATAGCGTTGGCAGCAAGATTAATGGTATCTGCAGTAAACAATTGGTATTGTAACCACTTTTTTGCTTTTAATGCCATCCTTATGCCTATGGAATAGAAGTGAAAATCGGTTGAACGGACTGTAAAAAAGGTTTGTTTAAATGTCTAGTCTTATTTCAAATGCAGTATAGCTGTGACTGCAGCTTTGCTCGCATGGGTGTTAGAGATTATCCCAGGGGAAGGTGCTACAGAGACAAAAAATTGTATTAGCCTATGTTACTCCTTATAATTGTTTGGATTTGAATTTGAATAACATCAGCTATATGCCAGTGAAAGTCTTATCAAAATAGGTCTAGCCGATTCGGAGATAAGCTGAAACAAAACTAAAGCACCAAATAGATGAGACTCAACAATAATGAGGCTAATGTATGTCTGCTATTGTAGAAACGATAACTGGTGTTAACTTCCGATTTTTGACTCTTTATAATGCTTGGATCAAAATATTACCTACAAGTTATATTACATAAAGGCCCAAAACATTTCATTTTTCACTTTTTGGAGCTTTTGATTTGTCAGGGGTTTTTTAAATCCTAGGTACTATCCTACTAATATTATAAATGTAGAAGTTTGTGAAGATGTTTGGATGTAAACGGCTGAACGGATTTGAATTAAATATGGTACACAGATAGTTAGTACCTATTTATCTCGATAGTACGTTCCCGTGGGATAATTTTAGACCTCCACGCGGGCAAAGCCGCTGGAAAAAGCTAGTTTTTAATAATTTAATACATGCACCTGAAATTACAAATAAATATTAGTAAAAAAGATGCGCGCACGAAGGGGTCCATACCACCATGCAATATATTTAACACAAAATATTTAATAAAAACATTTTTTTTAAAGGGAAGGCATTTCTATTATTTGTTGTTATGGCAATCAACACTGAAAACTCAACCGTCTATCTCAGCCCCGGATCAACGGGGAGGGGGCAAATCAGGGCGGCAGTTTCAGGGGGCGCCAAAATCGTAATAAAGTATGATAAAAAATAAAAAATCTTGTGCAACAAAGCGCCAAGCATACTTAACCCTGGTTGGCTCACAGTCGACTTGTAAGAAAAAGGCGCCACACAGGCCCAACCTAATTAATTTATCTCAAACGCTGAAGAGAGGGGCACCACTATCAAGTTTCTGCCCCGGTTCGAAAAAATCTGGGGTTGGTCTACCTGTTACGGTTCATGAGATACAACACGCTGACAGACGGACGGATAGACACAATTACAGTCGGCAAACACGTTACGATTATCGGCACAGTTTCCTCCGATTTCATTTTATCTATTCAATTTTTCAATCTACCCAGTTCGAGGGTACAGTTTAAAAAAATCGTAAAAACTGTACAGTTTTTATCACACACGTTTCGATTATCGGTGCAGTTTAAACGGGTACAGTGCGATCGTAACGATTTCTCGTAACGTGTGTGCCATCCATTAGAGTATTGAGTTAAAACCATAATACAATGACCAAATTTTGTTTTAAAGCTCTTAAGTATTAGGGGTTAAAGTATGAAATTGCCGATTTGTACTGAAGAATTGAAACTCGTTTTTTTCTTAGATATAACATATTTATTTAATCATTTTTTTTACCCTCATTATCTATACATTGCTGCCATCTAAACGGAAGTTCATTTATGCCTTTACGATAGAACTCTGAGGATCTAGATTCGACAAACTGTGTGAAAGCATTTTGTACTGCCTCCTGGGAAGGAATTTTTTTATCATGTAGAAAATTGTCCAAATCACGAAACAAATGGTAGTCCGTTGGAGCAAGGTCTGGCGAGTACGGAGGATGACGTATAGTTTCTAACTGCAGCTCCTGTAGAGTTACAACGGTTTCTCGTGCAGTGTGAGGTCTTGCGTTATCATGGAGCAACAATGGTGAAGATCGATTCACGAGTCGGGGCGGTTTCACTGCCAGTTTCACCATCATTGTTGACGTTCGGCACAGTAAACATCTGCTGTTATTGCCTGACCAAACCTGAGAAAGCTATAGTGAATAACACCATGAAGAGACCATCAAGCAGTAACCATTTACCTTTTTATTGGTAAGCTTTGCTTTCGGCGTTTGACCTGGGGTCAGCCATTGCATTTTTCACTTACGGCTATCGTAAACAATCCACTTTCCGTGGATGGGTGACCGTCTTTATATACCCTCCGTGCCTTGCTATATCATACTACTTTGTACACCTACATTTTGGCAAATAAATTACTTACTTACTTACTTACTTACTTGGAATGCACGTTAAGCCGTCGGTCCCGGCTGTCATTTGTGCATCTTTGACAGTCGTTACGGGTCGTCCGAAGCCTGAAAGTCTGACAACCAGTCTTTCCAAGGGGTGTCTGGGTAATAACCCAGTAACTGGGTTGTGGAGGTCAGATAGGCAGTCGCTCCATGTAAAAGAGCTGATAATTTTCATACGGCTTAACTGATTTTTGTCAAACATAGCTAAGAACACTCCCGACTAATTCACCTTTCAAACAAAAAAAAGAACAAAATCAAAATCGGTTCATCCGTTCGGGAGTTACGATGCCACAGACAGACAGACACACACAGAAACGTCAAACTTATAACATCACGTCGTTTTTGCGTCGGGGGTTAAAAATTCAGCTGCATCCGGTTAGACTGGAAGCTGACCCCATCATAGTTGGGAAAACGCTAGGTAGATGATATATGAGGCATGGAAGGGGGTCATTTTAGGCCCATGTATGTATTTCATCCTGCCTCATGCCATGGTATACACGTACAAATGAATATATTCTTCACAGGAACGCAACGTAGAATCAGTGCGCGCTGCCAAAGACGAGCGCGTACGCGAGATTCGAAACGCCGTAGAACTGATGATTTCGCGCCTAGACTCCGCGTTGAAGGCCAAACTCCTCACCTTGATGGGGCAGAAGAACAGCCTCACCCAGGAGACTGAGCAACTCGAACATCTGCTGCAGGAGGTTGAGCACCAACTGCAATCCAGTACTAGGTAGAATTCTTACTCCTCTGTTGACTTAAATTGGTACCACATTTTGTCAGTTTGTACCCTGACGCATGATAGAGTTGTTCCTTGCAATACCTGTTATATTTTAATTAAAAACCCACCACCATTCAGACTTCATTAATGAATTAAATTGGTATGTGTTCCCCTGTTTACTTCGACGGCGCTCGCTTCGACTATTAATAGGGGGAATAGGAGTTAATTAAATTGGCGCTTTTGTGTCAGGATAAGAGCAATGCAGGGAGAGAGCAGAGACTGAGAGCAGTGGTGGCCAAGAGTTAGTGCCCCGATTTACGAGTTATGAGTACGGACCCATTACTCGTAGCGTCAGCTCACGGGAGCTGAAGGAATAGCATTGTGAGGAAACCGCTGCTCTTTCGTCACCGTTTTGAGAGCAGTGGTGACAATTCCAAGCAGGATCGAGGTTAAGAGTAGGCCATTATGCAACAATGAAAAAAAAAAGCCTCGATCAAAACATTCCAAGACATGCGACATCTGCCAACCCGCACTGGGCTCGCTTGGTACATTACAGCCCACTCACTCGCAAAGAGAGGTCTTGTTTATTTTTTTTGAGGTTGGGAAGTCCTCTAATAACTTCTCCCGCTCTGAGTGGAGCAGGAAGGCGTGTCAGACTTTTACTGACTAAAACCCACCCGTGTTCCCTCAGTTGCCTGTGTGCCAGGGGCGGCGGTATCTCTTTCGAACAACCCGGACCCCTGGCAGGCATCGGCCCTTGCGGACCCCACCGGTTGGTGCTGACATCTTTTTGATGCGCGCGTGGAATACAACACGCCGTCGACCCGGGCTTGATCCTTACCGGACAGCGAGCTACCCATTACTCGCCGTCCGCAAGCCCGCGCCTACGGTGGACGGGAATCAGCCTGGGATTCCGGACGCCCAGGGCGTCTCCTGCGGCGACTAAGGCCGTGAGGGCGCATATACTGCCTCTCCCTCACGTGCGCCGCCTCCCTCTTCGCGAGCATTACTGCTTCTCAGAAGAAGGTGACTGCTACCCATGCACTCTCGCTCCGTACCATGGCCTGGACCAGGGTCGGACGCGAGAGATCGCCGCCGCCGATCGCTTCCACGAGGACACGGCGGTGGTCCGCCCAAGCCGGGCAGATCTCCACCGTATGCTCCACCGTGTCGTCAGGGCGATCTTCGCAGTTGAAACACCCGGGCGTTTCCTCCCGCCTTATGCAAAACAGAGAAGGTCTGTGTCCCAGCTGTGGGTACATTATCGGCTGATGTATATCAGGATTCTTATACTTTCATCAATGTGAGTTACTGCATTTAGTGGAGTTGCAATAATTGTTAAGCAATTGTTGCTTTAACAATTTATTTAAAAAAAAAACCCGCTTTCTATTGTATTAATAATATATTCTCTACATTCCATTCTCTAATGTCGGGGTGACCAGAAAGCATAAGAACATTGTAAATTATGTTAGTATTGCATGTGAAAGTTCTTTCAATCATGCATGTTTGTTTGTAATACTGTGTTTACTGTCGTTTACGGTTTTTTTTCCTTGTGTTGGTTTCGGCTTTCCTCGTGGTTCCCGGAAACAATTATTTTTCGCCAGCGAAGTCATCATCGTCATCATCCTCATGAGCTTATTATCGAACGAGGTCGTTTCTCTTATGATTAAGGGCCCCCGAGCGAAATCCCAAAACAACCCGATTAAAGTCGTAAACAACAATAAAATGAATGTATCTCATAAAATTACTGATATGAAAATGTTCTACAGTAGTTTATCTTATAGGCTTTTGTAAATATCTCAATGTTTGCAGGTCCGAATTGATATCCAAGAGTGGTGAAATATCGAAGATGATCCACCAAGTTCGTAAGAAACCGATGGCAAGCTTCGTGACTGCTCCCGTACCGGCCGATTTCCACAGGCAAGTGATAATATGGTCAATTTTTAACCGACTGCAAAAAAAGAGGGAGGTCTCAATTCGTATGTAGAGGGTTATTCTCATCAATGTTACTAAGTTTGCTCGGGTAGTTTTTGCGTTAGCTTCAATAATACGTATTCAATTCATTTAGTGTATTTTGATGATGTTATAACCAGAGATCGGATATTCGGATGCATATTTACCTAAAGATAATTTTTAGCTATGAAAGTATGAAAGCGGCTTTGTAAATTATTTGTAGTGTTTATTAAAAACCCCGGGATTCTTGGACTGCATAACTATTCGGATGTGTATTAATTTAAAACTAATGTTTAACCCAATACAAATATGTGTATGTACTGGAGGAGGGGTGGTTTGTATTAGTTAAAACAAAAAATTAACAAATTACTTGCCTAAATTAAGACTTTTTCGATACAAAACCGCATTCCATGTTAGCCAACATCTCAACTTTAGTTGAATATGCATCCGACTATCCGATCTCTGGTTATAACACTTGTTGTTTACACAGTGTTGTTTACATACCAAGTAGTGTACCAAATAGTATCAAGTAGTAAACGACAATTCGTTTACCAGAAGTTTTTGAAGTGTGGGATGTGGTACTATGGGTACCATAGGTGTAGACTGCAGAGTAGAGGAGGTTATCAAACTATGGGTACCATAGGTGTAGACTGCAGAGTAGAGGAGGTTATCAAACTATGGGTACCATAGGTGTAGACTGCAGAGTAGAGGAGGTTATCAAACTATGGGTACCATAGGTGTAGACTGCAGAGTAGAGGAGGTTATCAAACTATGGGTACCATAGGTGTAGACTGCAGAGTAGAGGAGGTTATCAAACTATGGGTACCATAGGTGTAGACTGCAGAGTAGAGGAGGTTATCAAACTATGGGTACCATAGGTGTAGACTGCAGAGTAGAGGAGGTTATCAAACTATGGGTACCATAGGTGTAGACTGCAGAGTAGAGGAGGTTATCAAACTATGGGTACCATAGGTGTAGACTGCAGAGTAGAGGAGGTTATCAAACTATGGGAACCATAGGTGTAGACTGCAGAGTAGAGGAGGTTATCAAACTATGGGTACCATAGGTGTAGACTGCAGAGTAGAGGAGGTTATCAAACTATGGGTACCATAGGTGTAGACTGCAGAGTAGAGGAGGTTATCAAACTATGGGTACCATAGGTGTAGACTGCAGAGTAGAGGAGGTTATCAAACTATGGGTACCATAGGTGTAGACTGCAGAGTAGAGGACGTTATCAAACTATGGGTACCATAGGTGTAGACTGCAGAGTAGAGGAGGTTATCAAACTATGGGTACCATAGGTGTAGACTGCAGAGTAGAGGAGGTTATCAAACTTTTTTCACGATTTTATTTTGCTACTTTGTCGGCGAGACTAATATGTATATCTGTGCTAAATTACAGTTTTTAGTACTAAGAGCATCTGAGCTAAGCTGCGGACAGATGGACGGACGAACGGACGCACTTGGCGAAACTATAGGAGTTTCTTGTTGACCAAGGAAGCCTAAAAAGCCCATACTAGTCTGACATTCATGCAACACACTTGGTCTTTGCGCAACTTCGTATATCGATTGGAGGAGCTTTACGCGTCCCAGTGTGATTTAATTTTCTTAAACCAATTTCTGCTCTACAAAAGCAGTTAGTTTTACTAAAATAAATTGCTTTGCTAAATGCCACCGTTGATCCTAGAAGCTCATCCTTATACCAATTATTATCTGTTCCGATTTTCGCCTTAAAGTCCCGTTTCAAAAATACTTCCCGTATATTCTAAGAATTGCCAGTTAATCAGAAACCCTGTTCCTCAGTGAAATCGTCCCGAGCTACGACTGCAGCACGTTTTTCCTCGCGAACTTCGCCCAACTGCAACACGCCGCTGCGCCGGTGTACTCGTCACCACTGCACGTCAACGGGCTCTGCTGGCGCCTGAAGGTGTACCCTGACGGGAACGGAGTAGTCCGCGGCAACTACCTTTCCGTGTTCCTCGAACTTAGTGCAGGACTGCCCGAAACTTCCAAGTAAGTTGTTAAAAATTTTGTAATTGGGTTGTGGCTAAGTAACAGCCGCACGGGTCGATAGAAAAGGTTAAGCTAGGCTTGCCGCGATTCGTTCGTGGATGGGTGACCATCTTTACATAACAAGATCCCTCTGTACCTCGGAAAGCACGCTAAGCCGTTGGTCCCGGCTGTCATTTGCGGATCATTGACAGTCGTTACGGGTCGTCAGAAGCCCGAAAGTCTGACAGACAGTCTTACCAAAGGGTATCGTGTTACCCAGTAACCGGGTTGTGGAGGTCAGATAGGCTGTAGCTCCGTGTAAAATACAGGTATTAAGCTGCATCTAGTTAGACTGGAAGCTGACCCCATGATGATGATGATGATGGGACTCCCTTTTCCGCACGTAGACTCCCATTCGGTCCGTTGTGCGTGGGGATTCTGGCTAACAAAGCCAGCCTAGCTCCGCCCAAAAGCACAGAAGCTTCCTGGGATCTTCACAGGCTTCGCGGAGCGACCTCACTGTTCCGAGGATTTCTTCACGTTGAGAAGCCACGGCCTCGCATTCCAGGATGACGTGGGCGGCTGATTCCTCGGCGTCAAGGCAGCCTCTGCAAAGCGGGCTGTCTGTGGCGCCTATATTATGTAGATGTTTGTTATGGGGGTTATGGCCCGTAATTGTTCCTATGATTATTCTAAGGTTATTTCTACTCAGGCTGAGAAGCTTTTTGGTTAATCGCGGGTTTAGAGTCGGCAAAGCCAATTTTGACTGTCTACAGTCTGTAGCCCGTGACCATCGGTTATTATGAAGTTCGGTTGATCTTTGGCGAATCCACGCACGAAATTGTGAGAAAGGCAGGGGGAGAAGTGGGTACGGGCCTAGCACGTTCGTATCTGAACCTCTCTTCGCAAGTTCATCTGCGGCATCATTACCCAAGGATCCACTGTGCCCTTTGATCCACTGGAGGGTAATACGAGTGGACGTCGATATACTCTCCAGAGCTAGATGGCACTCAAAAATTAGTTTGTTGTTGGTTTGTTTGTTTGCTAGGGCTTTAAGCACAGATAGGCTGTCGGATACGAATTTAATTCCGAAGCTGACCCCAACATGTTGGGAAAAGGCGATGCAGATGATGGGTTCTATTTATACCATGTATCAATATCCAAATGTGTTTTCTCTTCGTATTTTTGTGGGTCTGTTTCACCACAAATATTACGTACTAGGTTCTGCTCGCGACTTCGACCGCGTGAAATTTGTTAGTCCCACGACCCATCCCGTCGCATCGCATCAACCGTTATTTCATTTTCGCTTACAATTCTTTTTGACTTTTTGTCTTTTGCTCGGCTCCTAAGGGTCGCAGCGTAATATTAAATAGCCTATAGCCTTCCTCATGGACTTGGCTATCATATACAAAAATAATTATCTAATCCGACTGGTAGTCCCAAAAATTAGCGCGTCCAAACAAACACTTAAGATTTATTATATTTATATTAGTATAGATTAAAAGCATCCAAATGCAGACATCACAAAATTTTGGTCATATTTGCCTTTATAATTTTTGCACATTTTGGCACATGATGCAGTCACAAAATCTTTTCTGTTCCATTTTCATTGATTAAAAAATGTAGTAGAACACAAACATTGGCACATTTTAGCTTACAATTGGTGAAACAGTAACCTGAATACTTAATTTTATGCACAGCCCGACCCTGATAACTTTGTACCATGACTTTGTAAGTGATAGTGGAATAACTTGTGTTTCGTCATTGCAAGCTGCTTTGCTCACTTAGGACTAGGCAAGAGGTAAGTGTGGGCGTGGTAGTCGCTCATTAGATATAGCTGCAAGCATGCTGTTGGTATTTAAGGCGCCATTTATATTTGAATTCAATTTATTTATTCAGTAACAATTCACGTTGCGTTCGTATTTAATCCAGCATGAAACATTAACAACATTATTATATAATAATATAAAAGAATACATGCAATTCAATTAAAATAATATTACATACTTTCATTAAAAAAAAAAAACAATAAATGCAAATATACTAAACTATTATAATAAACTATATATATATAATAAACTATTATGTAAATTAATCAATAGCAATCTAAACGAAAAACGGTAATCAGAAACTAAAAGTCAAATGAACACGGAACACAATAAAACACCATAGACATGTTTTTAGAGCATTAAAACTATTATAAATCATCCAATGAGTAGCTGCTTGAAACCTGCCACACTAAAATGGAATTGGCCTGGACACATCTACCGCATGTCAGACGACCCAATGGGTCCCTCTTAATGGCAAGCGATATCGCGGCAGGCCCAGAAGGAGATGGCGGGATGAGATGGACTCCTTCAACAAGAACTGGTCCTTAGCTGCTTTAAACAGAGAGAAGTGGAAGGAGAGTAGAGAGGCCTTTGCTATGTAGTGGGACATCACAGGCTTTTAATAATAATAATAAAGAGTAAATACAGTTATCCAACAGCAGGCTTACCAAGAGAACCGTAGAGAAGCGTTTTGTCGACGGAAGAGTAGACAAAAATGACGTTCCCGTGTAGACAGTTGACAGTTTTGTACCGAGAAATGTAGAGAAGTGATTTCTATTCTCCGTAGAGATATAAAGCGCCATGCTAAGCCTGCAGGACAGCCTTGAAGATTGAATATTAATGTGAAAACGCTCAAACCCGGATAAAGATTTTCCGAAAGTAATCTTTCATTGCCGGCAATGAAAGAATATACTTTCGGAAAATCTTTTTTTGTTTCACAAAATCTCACTTGACAAATAATATAATATGACAAGAAATGTCCTGTTCAGTGGCTTATGATCAGCCTTTTTAATATGCACATAAATTAGCCTATTGTAGTGTACCGCTGTTCATGACCTTTCTCAAAAAGGTGCCCACCTCCTTTTTGGGATGGCTCAAGAGTCAAATGTTTTGGGAAAACTGTTGAGTGTTTCGTCTCTGTATCAAGTTTTTTAATTTAGTTCTTAAAAGATTCGCCACGTTCATCTCACTTTAGTATACCTACATCGTGCCTTACTTCTCTCCTGTATGCTCTTCAATGCGATAATAAGTGATACGTGGACATTTTTGATAAAACCATCAAATTGGATGAGACTTTAATCTGATAATCAAACACACGAATCCACATAAAACCGCACTGTACTCAAGATCCCAATTGGAACATTTAAAACTGTCAGACGATGTGAAACTATCACTTGTCAATTAAAAACACTCCTTGAACATAGACAGCGTCTTCACAAAACATTGTCGCTCCCGTTTAGATTAAGAAAATAGACTACTACTCATTTAAAGTTTAAGTTAAGTTAAGTTTTCTCTATGAGTTTCGTTTCATACAGACGCTCCCTATATAAGCAGTGTGAGCAATGTACGCCTACATAGCTCAAACTGTTTAGATTTCCGTAGTGTTCTAGATTTGGGTTTACTGGACACACTTTTTATTTTATTTTCTTATTGTCTCTAATTTTTTCATTATGTCAATGTCATGCATACCTGTTATTTGCACGGTTACTGAAATGCCAATGTTAGATGTAAGTTTTATTTGAAATGTAAGTGACAGTGCTGTTAAATAATAAATAAATAAAAAACAGGTAAATAGAGAAACCATTAATATTTTAGTCAATAGGAACATTATAGTTCTCTTGAAGATTCATTTGGTCGTACGAAGATCTGTAATTTTAATCAGTCGGTTAACAAGATGGTCTATTCGCCTGTCATGTATCCTAAATGACTAATGTTGTAGCTCAAACACTATTTCTAAACGCCTGCGACACCGTTCTTTTGTTATCGCATCTGTTCTATCAGTTCCCGTTAAAAGATCACACTCAACCTGAATAATGAAAAAAAAAAGGTTCCGACGAATTGATAACCTCCTCCTTTTTGAAGTCGGTTAATAAATAAAACTATAAGAGAAATTGTTTTGTACATTGCAGTTATATTAAAACTCGAAAATACGAATCAAACCATTCGTTTGCTTATTTCTTTATTTTATTTTTGCGCTAGAGCTAATTCAAATCGTCTATCCTACATTGCAGTTATATTAAAACTCGGAAATACGAATCAAATCATTGGTTTGCTTATTTTTATTTTTTTGCGCTAGAGCTAATTCAGATTGTCTATTTGTGACCTTACTTGTACAGACGCCAGCACATCAAGTTACCCCAAACTGTAAAATTTTCTGAATTGAACATGAACCTTATGCTTTAATGTTGAAAATCTAACAAAGAAATTTGACAGATTGGGGTAGCTTGATGTGCTGGCCTCTGTACGTACGTAAATCTGTCCTAACTGTTGTTAGCATGAGGCAGTATATACGCCATCACGGCCCTAGTCGCTGCAGGAGACGCCCTGGGCGTCGGGAATCCCAGGCCGATTCCCGGCCACCGTACGCGCTGGCTTGCGGATGGCGAGTAATGAGTAGCTCGCTGTCCGTTAAGGACCAAGCCCGGGTCTACGGCGCGTTGTGTTCCAAGCGCGCCTCAAAGAGATGTCAGCACCAACCGGTGGGGTCCGCAAGGGCCGATGCTTGTCAGGGGTTCGGGTTGTTCGAAGGAGATACCGTGGCCCCTGGCACACAGGCCACTGAAGGAACACGGGTGGGTTTTAGTCAGTGAAACTCTGACACGCCTCCTGCTCCACCCAGAGCGGGAGAAGTTATTTGATGATTTCCCAACCTCAAAAAAAAAAACCGTTGTTAGCATTGCGTAAACAATTTAGAGACAAATTCAACTACTGTTTATAAGAAGATGCAGTGAATATGTAAGTAAATAATTCAGATAACAGGGGTAGTAGTGTATTCTGTTCAATACTTTTTTGAGAAAATACGACGTGTAAGTTGACCAGTCTATAGGAATAAAATCTGCTATGGTTACATCGATCATCTATGATAAATAAAATAGTAATGAAAACATTTGACCAGGGAAGACGTTCGTCGAACGTACACACTGCGTAGTAAATACATACGGCCTTATTCATAAAAAAATTATCGAACATCTAAACAGTTGCTAATGTCTGGTTTTCAAAGAGAAACCAGACTTTAGCAACTGTTTAGATGTTCGATAACGGTTTTATGAATAAGGCCGATAGTATTTGGCGACGCAGTAGCAGCGTAAGTATTTACATACACATAGTTTGACATTAACGCCTTCTCTGCCCATACGCTCAAAGCAAAAACACTCTTATTCACACATAGTTATTCAACAAAATCTTCCATATTCCTTTGAGCAGAACCCTGTTACACCCAATATGTCCCAGATACGAGTATCGTGTGGAGATGCTGCACCAAGTGACGCGCGATCCCTCAAAGAACATAGTGCGGGAGTTTGCTTCTGACTTCGAAGTGGGAGAGTGCTGGGGGTACAACCGATTCTTCAGGCTCGATCTGCTGGCTAGTGAGGGGTATCTGGACCCGGAGGATACTCTTATACTAAGGTATGGATGGATTCTGTTTTATTTGTTACAATATTTTCAGAACAAAAAGAGAGAGTACAAACTGATTCTCAAACTTCCCAAAAATACTCTTGCATAAAAAGTATTGTCGCTATGCGCAAGTTGACGTTCGAAACCGACTTGCAACAAGGAAACGTTTACAAAAAGTTGCCTTGATGCGAGATTACCTGCGATTAACACAAATTAAACTTGATAGCATTAGCAGAATTCTAGCAGGTTTAGATATTCTACCAGTTATCCATTAATGTATTCTAGACACTTGAAACTGGAATGAGACAGAGACGCTTTCATTTCAACATAACTATACGATCCTGTTTTAGTCTCATTTGTTGGTATCTGTTTCACGTAAAAGATTCCAAGTGCGTCCGCCGACGTTCTACCAGCGATGCCGCGACCAGCAGTGGTACATCAACCAGCTCGTCACCATGCAGAATCAACACGTCCTGCAGATTAATGATCTCAAAGAGGTAACTTTATGCTTTACTAACTCTGGACCTATAAATTGGTGTTGTTGACTTGGTGCAGACCGAGAAGAGAAGAGTTTTTCTAGCGAAATTGAATAGATAATAAGCTCTATTATAGGTATCAATAAAGAACAAAGTGGTACAAGCATCGATGTAGCTCCACGGGTGTCCTGCGCAATTAATGTCATCATCACAAAATTCTCTGCAATGTCTGATGGTCTTGGCCTGCCCCCTTGAGCCTTATGTTCTTATTTGAGCAGATAATCAGCACCTCAACTCTCCGTAACTCGAGTAGTGGATTTTGGAGAAATAACAGCCATGCTGAAGTGGAAGTGGGCTGTACACGTCGCGCGAATGCACACGGCGCGATGGGCTAAGATCGTCACTCACTGGACGCCTGAGGAAGGTTATCACCGTCGCGGTAGACCACAGCGAAGGTTTTGTGACGATGTGATAAGGTTTGCAGGGCCCATATGGGCAGGAAAAAAGGGGAGGCCTTTGCCACAACATAGGCAAAAAAAAAACAGCACCTCATTTATTTCAATTATTCGATATTTTCAACTCGTTAGCCAATTTAATCAACAACCTTAATGAACAGATTCCCTTTTCCGCAGCGTCTTTCCCTCGAGATGTCACGCAACTCGATGGCGGCCACCCACGCACAGAATGGCTCAAACACTTCAACGCAATCCAATGCTGGTAGCAACGACACGGACAATCCCTCGCAAAACAACCCCGTCGATGGAAACAGTCTTAGCGATTCCGTCGTCTTCGGCAACCAGTGGAAGTTCAGCGTGCCACATAATATTATCAGTGGACAAAGACTTACTAGTCCAGGTTGGTGGATATTTATATTTTAAAGAAATCATTTTGAATAGTTTTTTTTTTGTGTGGAATAATTTTTAATGCTATTCTGACTAAAGTGTTGCGAGTGAACAGACATTCTATCGCTACTGTCAAATATGCTTTGAAGTTTTTATTTCTTTCGTTGACTCGAGTAAATGACGAATGTCAGAAATCGATACTTGGAAAATTTAATGAAATTGTTTTAAGCATTAAATACAATCAGCATTGTGTATTATTTATACGTTTGTAATGTAATTTTAATACTCTTTTGGACATCTTGTTGAATCCAATTATCCGATTGTGCCTACCTCATTTATTAAATTTCTCTCCCAATTGTTTCTATATTTATATTTAAATTCGGATTGCGCTCGCTGTGCAAAATATATTTTAATATCATGGAAAATTATTTATTGTGGTTTTTATTTTTAATACTCTCTGATAGTTTGCTACAGAATGCTTGTTTTCATTTTTTAGTTCTATGCATTATGGATATCGATATCTAACCACGATAAAATAAAAGTAAAAATATTATAGGTTTTTTTTTGTTGTTACTTGAAGTAAGAGTTGGGGAAAACTGTTTTCTAATGTTTTATCGTGTTTAAATGTTTGACTGACTGCGGAGTTCAGCATGCCAATTTAAAATTACCTTGTATCGTCAACTGTCAATACAATGGATATATGACTGGTCGGTCTGTCGGTCACGATAGTAGCGATGGAACTGGGAACTGTACTTTTAACACCAATGACTATAAGTTTTTTTTTCCATCAGCAGATCGTAATTCCCTAATATTGGATAATCCAGTCCATATGATATTGACGTTGCCCGCTTGTGCGCAGCCCGCGGCGCTTACGCAGGTTCGATCCTGAACACGGGCATGTTCGCGGACGAGTCGCGCAACAACGACGTGTCCAGCGCGGCCGCGGGCGCCTTCGGCTACGGCGACTACCCGCCACTGGAGCGGCGCGCGCCCGCCCTGGCGCCCGCCACGCATGCGCTGGATGCGGGCTATAACCTGCCCTCTACTTCACGGTACGTATTACAGCACTAGCTGTACCCGTGACTTTGTTCGCGTGCATCATCATTCATCATTTCAGCCGAAATACGTCCACTGCTGGACATAGGCCTCCCCCAGGCTCCTCCACTTGGACCGGTCTTTGCTTCCCACATCCAGCGGATTCCCGCGGCCTTCACAAGGTCATCGGTCCACCTTGTGGGAGGCCTTCCCACTCTACGTCTTCCGGTACGCGGTCGCCACTCCGGAACCTTTTGGCCCCATCAGCCATTTGTTCTGCGAGCAATGTGCCCTGCCCACTGCCACTTAAGTTAAGCAGTTCTTCCGCGTCCATGTCGGTAAATAATCATGTGTCACTTACCGTGTATGTGTCTTTCAGAGGTAGTTAGTGCTAATCGCAAGGTGTTTGGAGGAGTCAATTATTGTTATGTCTTTTGGTCAATTTAAAACGACTCCCTGATTTATGACCTCTGGCACGGCTCGACGCAAACGTTTACTATATAAGACCTGCAAAACTTGGGACTTTAATTAAATGTTCTTATTTATCATACATCAGCTCCGCAAACTCGCTCCACGTAGCGTGCACTGAAAACATGGCGCTAGTGAGCCTACATACCTTGCTGAGCGCGGCCAACTCGCCGAGCCGCGTGCCCAGCAAGCTCGCCAACAAGCGGCCGGGCGAGCTGAGACCTGACAAGCATCATGTGCCGGCCAAAGAGTCCAGTCTTACCGGTAACTGTAAAATTAATGCAAATCACGAGCGTACTTCATGTAACTCGTATGTCATTGTAATCTACTTAATAAAAATCTTAAATCGCCGAGTCTAGGCGTCCTTATAAATTGAAATTGAGGCCTAAGGAATCATTTAAAAATTCAGGCCTGAGAAGGTTTAATAGAGGATGTAAGTTTGTATGAAAAGTTCGACATTTGTCCATGGGAAATCCAATCGGATGCACGTCTTGTAAGGCATAAATTAGAATGATAGACGCGCGTTCGTGAAATGTAACAGTAACACTATACTATCGTAAATAAATGACACAAATAATATTTCGTGAGTTTTAACTAAAAATGGATTTGTTTCTCAAAATTGATTTTGTTTCTTTTCTTTTCAATGCGGAAGAGGCGTTCGACGTTCATTCTCTTGGGAACAATTTATTTATTCATTTATTTATTTTAACCTACAGCAGTATCAAGCAGCCCGGTGACTGACGCAAGTAATCCGACAGTAGCGAACGTAGTGCTATGTTCGTCGATCTCGTCACCTGAACTGAACGCAGGTGGTAAACTGGACTCGTCTGAACCCGGCCCACAACACCCGCTTCATGCTGCCTCGGAGAGCAGTAGTGATACTGGCGTGAGTTCATTTTATACGTTACCTTATGTTCAGAGAAACTTGACATTTGTAAATTGTTAAAAAAAGGAAAAGTTTATTATTTAGGAAAAAAACATATTGACATAAATTAAAATGGAAGCGATGATGCTACAAAATTTAAAAAAAAAACTGTGTCGGAGCTATCAACGCTCGAAAGACATGGGTACAGTTAGGTAAAATAAAGATCATGAACAAGAATAAGAATAAAAATATACAAAAGAAAAACAAGGTGTGTATGTTGGGGTAGTGGTAGTGTGTGTGAGAGTAAGGGTATGAGTGAGTGCTTGGTCCAGGTAAGTTTTAAGTTTTCGCGAATTTTTCAGTTGCATCATATGACAGCGATTTCAACCAGTCGGCCAACTTGAATCTTAAGACCTAACGTGGTAACCGGTAAATGTCGATTCTCTTGTTTACTTTATTGGACATCTTGGAGCTAATGAACCCAAGTACTGGGCACAGTTTTGCAGATTCTGTCGGAGTCTGCAAAATTGTGCCCTGTCTTTACTATAGGTTGGATCGAAGGGTACGAGCTTGTGTTTTTTCAATACAGTAAAGTACGAAGAGCTGATCACCATGAGAACTTTGCATAATGAGTTAAGGTCAAGTGTCGGATAGCGGATTGTTTTCTTAGAAAAGACCTTCAGCACTGTCTTTTGCGCCGTTTCTAGTCGCAGCATGGTTGTTTTGAGAACATTATACTCAAGGACTGATTGAGCGAGAGCAAGGTAGACAGTTATCAGGCATTTGAAGTCAGCAACCGACCTAAGTAAAAAATAAATTAAACTATTCTTCGCACTCGTGTCACCGTAGAGTTGATCTGCTTTTCCACTGTAAATGATTCTCAATGATTACTCCGATATATCGTTGTCGGTTGCCTCGATGGGAGTACAATAACAAGTGGAAGAGTTGGTGAGTGTGCACTCATGAGCTTTAATTTCCAAGGAAATGGGGGGCTGGCTTCTAATGCCTGGGGTAAAAGGAATAAACATTGTCGTGCTGATCTTGAGCGTGATGAGGTTTGTATTTAACTATTTCATGACCATACTGAGGGCCATTTCCGCTTTACAGATCTGATCCGATTCCGATTTTGGTCTAGTCTAATTGGATAAGAGCTGTGTCATCTGCGTATGTAACTATTTTAGAGTTAGGGTACAGTTCGTTCACGCAAATGTGGAAGAGAGTAGGTCCAAGAACACTTCCTTGACGGGATACCAAAAATAACGTTCTCTTTGCTAGTAGAGCTTTCTATTAACTACCTAGTGGCGGTCTGTCAGGTAGCTGCGGAAAATGATATGAGCTATACCACAAATTCCGATGCTTTCCAGCTTGGACAGCAAGTTGGGGACAGAAACGGTGTCGAAGGCTTTGGATAAGTCTAGGAAGATTCCAAAAGCTTTTTGTTAATTGGTCAAATGACCGATTATTATGTCTGTCAGTTCCTGAACGGCGTCGTCTGTTTATTTTACAATTCTGAAGCCAAACTGGTTTGAAGCCAAAATATTTTTTTGTTAGAAAGGTTACAGGTCTAACTTTAACCGCCTGAGTCAACACTACCAGAATAGGTAACGCTCGCTCCTTACAAGCTCTTTGTTCTGTTTCCTTGCTCATGTGCCTCAGTGGTCAAGAAAATTTCCTCTCTCAATAAGGTTAT
The DNA here is from genome assembly GCA_947359405.1 of Antitype chi. Lineage (NCBI taxonomy): Eukaryota > Metazoa > Arthropoda > Insecta > Lepidoptera > Noctuidae > Antitype > Antitype chi. Next base: position 18,141,946 of record OX375812.1, read on the forward strand.
ACGCACACGTATAAAAATAAAATAATAATACTTTTATTGTCAGGCAACTAAGGCCCATAGATAAAATACACAAAATAATCTTAAAAAGAATAACAAACTAATACATATTAAGAACCGTATTAAAACTATAACTTATTTGTTGTGACGAGCGCGCGTCGAGTGCGTCGGTGGTGCATTATCACCACGTCGCCGTCGGTTACGTCTACAGATTTGCATTGCCGTCCGTCGCCGTGCAGTGCCACGAGTATGGCTGTTTTCAATCGACAATTAGACATAGACTTAAGATGTTGTCAAGATCTTCCCAGTTCCATGCTTGCACGTGCACGCACTCCTGGTATACTTTAGGGGCAAGCAAGGAGGCGCCCAATGCCATAATTGGATCTCGCTCCATTCTAAAACTTGTCGGCACTGCCTTTGAAATTCGGAGGTCTTGTCTGTGTTTTTTAAGAAGATTATTACATAAATTACGATAGCGGAGGAAGACAAGTCTATGAGAATAATTTTCCGGATCTTTCAAGAGCGCTCTTGTAAAAAAAAGTTTTTAATATGTACTCGCCCTTTTCGTTAGTGTCGCCGATGCTAAGACATGTCCGTCTTGCAATGGATCATGAAAATGTTACCCATGATGAATATGGCATAGAAAAATTCATGGCCATCACATCGGATTTCTAAATTGACTGTATTTTGGGCATCCCATATTGAAATTTTATTTGAACTTATTTTGCTACCAACAAATTCTAGAGTGCAAGTTGTAGATTTAAAATATGTATTTCAGGACTTGATGTTCAGCGAACTAGACGTGTTCGCTGATGAAAATAGTCCCAGTCATTTGGACGACAACTCTAACGAAGAGAACGATGTTGACGACGAAACTGTGTCAGGTAAAGTTCTATTTTATTACACCTTTGCGCATGATATTTTCTTAGTCGACTGAGAATCCTTACACTGATTAGAGTAGGTAGTAGTACTAGACAGATTTTAAACAACAAGAATATTAATGTAATTTTGCCAAGCACTGTTTGAAGAGTTGTAAGGTAGCCTGAGCGTATTGGCCCCGGTAGGGTCGTGCCATGGCCCCCGGGCCGCACCTCCCCCCCGCCGCTTCCTAACCCTGGTCCTGGGGCAGAGGGCACGTCGGGCTCGTCGGCCTGCTCGTGGTGCGGCCTGGGCGCGGCCCGCGCGCGCCCCGCGCCCCGCGCCCGCGCCGCGCCCGCCCCGCGCGCCCCGCACGCCCCGCACGCCACATAGCCGCCTGGCGTGCGTCTGCACCGCATCCTACTTGTCCTCTCCCGAAAATTCCTCAAGTACACAATTTTCAAGACGTCGTCGGTAGATTTTGTCACTGTTATGAGTAAGAACGTTAATGGCCGCCGCGAAACTTAATTAAATAATAATAAATAAAGGATGAAACGCCGTCGAGCTTTTGATTTAACAAGAACACGCAGCACGGCCGCAGTAAGTAGCGTCAGTGTTGGGTTGAACCCCACTTGATCACATTAAAAACCCACCGCGCCTCCCGCTGGCGGTATGGCCAGTGCGGACTAGGCATACAACATTCGCTTTCAGTCAAAGACAACTATCGTGCAATATGTTTTCTCTTGCAATGTGTAGCTACAAAACTACGGTATATAATAATGAGACGGCGGGATCGACTTAATTTATTATTTTTGACGCAGCTTACTGACGGTATTCGCTTTCGCTCAGTATACACTGCTGAGTATGGGCGCGGTGAGGTGTGATCAGGTGGGGTCCAGCCTGTTTAGCCGGCGCCCGACATATCTTCAAACATTTCAATGCTATGTAAGTCGGGTTGGCAACTAAATCTGAGGAGCAAATCCCATATTTTTAAGAACATTCTCATTCTAATCTCATTCTCAATCAGTCAAAAATGTTTTAAAGTTTCTGACATTTATTGTCGTTGAGATGAGATTGCAACATGAATTTGAACGTTTTCTGAGTACGAGAATTAGTCTTCTGGTTATTTGCACATCGTGGCTTTGTATTTGCGTATTTGAAGCTATGTAAAGCGCTGGAAATTCAATAAAAAAGTAACATCAATATTGATACATATTTATCTCTCAGGTGAGAACGACATAGAAGCAGTAAGCGACGGGACGGGATCCAGGCCGGATATTTTCCGACGCCTCGCCTGTCTGACCGCGTCCCGACCGGCCGGGACAGATGTTTCCTCGCCGAGACATGACTACGACCCGTCGCGGTCGAGTGCTAATCATGCGGACGTGTTGCTGATGAATCTGATGCGCATTAATGGATTTACCCCACCTCCACAATCTAGACCAAGTAAGTGATCTTCTTTTTTAAATAATAAATGGTATCAATAGATAGAATGCTCTTTACCCTCGCTGCACTTAGGACTCTAGTCTTTACTCCGTCGCTTCGATCTTCTATTTGATTTTTCATGAAATTGATAAGACTTAGGTATAAAACAAATAATACGAGTAACATGATATTTTGTTGCCGGCGTTGATGGTCTTATACCAAAAATTGTTAAAGAGATAAGAAGTGAAATTTTTACTTCTCTAACCTACATCATCAACCTTAGTCTGTGTAAAGGTGTATTCCCCGATAAATGGAATGAAGCCAGAGTTACCCCTAAACATAAGAATGGATCAAAACAAAACCCTGCGAACTACATATATGCCTATATCGTTATTAAGAATCTTCTCCGAAATTCTGGAAAAGATGACAAGCATAAGCTTAGTTTCTTTCATAGAGTCGAACAAGCTGATCTCCAATAAACAGTTTGGTTTCAGGAGTGGAATATCTACTGAAGATGCAGTAATCCTCCTGACCAAACTATTAACATCTTATCTAGACAATAACAAAAAGTGCCTGAGAGTATATTTAAATCTTGCCAAAGCATTTGACACCGTTGTAATACCCATACCACACATAGAAACTGGGGTCATTGGAATCAAAAGACTTTCTCTAGATTGGTTTAAAACCCAACTAACTAACAGACGCCAGTGTGTGAAAGTGGGTGAGAACATCAGCTGTCAAATAATACGATATTTGGAGTCCCACAGGGTGTTCTCGGTCTGACTTTATTCCTCATTTACATAAATGATATACATCGTACTTTAGACCAAACCGCAGGTATCGTATGCTATGCTGACGACACGGTTATTCTACTTCATGGCAACTCCTGAGAATCGGCGCATAAGGAAGCCAAAAACAGTCTGACCAAACGATGGCTCGACTACAATCTTCTTTCATTAAACATTGACAAAAACAACTACTTGTGTTTCCACAAAATCCAGGCCTCAGCGCCCAAACGACCACTAGGCAACATTATCCATGGTCCAGAAAATAAAAAAGGTAGAATGGATAAAATATCTGGGGGTTTTAATAGACCAGCGACTCTCTTTTAAGCCCCATTTTGACCTGGTGGCCAAACGCACCAGAAAATTGATTTACATAATTAAACTCTTGCGTAACTCTGCAAATACAGCAACTCTTAACATGGTATACAGTTGTGGGCAAATTATTAAGAACGATTTCATGTTCCCGATTTTTTTTTATCTATATCATGTCATGTGTAGTTATGTGTTCCTTCTTAGAAGTAACTATACCCCATTTATTATAGCTTTAGAAAAAGAGGCTCGTAGAAGCAGGAGTGCACAACATTTTATTTCAAAGTTAAGTTCTAACTTTTTTAGGTAGATTTAAGACAGTACTAAATACTTAGATAAACGAAGTAAAAGTAATGTTTATTTTAATAATGTTCTAATTACAATAACATCTTCATCACACATTACAAACCTACAACAAAACGAATGAATGAAACAAACAATCACATGATGATTTAAATCTAATTAAGATTAAAAGGAAGTAAAATATATATATTTTTACAATACTTTATTTTAAATAACAACTTACGACCCACACTTCGTTGGTAAAACTTCGTCGGCATCAGCTAATTTAGTTACTCTGTGTTGTTCACTCCTGCTTCTTTTAGGTTTTTAGCATTGAAACTTATTTTTTTTTGGCATTAATCGTAACTGCAACACGTTTAATGTAATTTTGTTATGAAGTGTACATTAAAAAGAACCTTTTTTAACTTCTGTCTAATGCTATTGCAAATGGAGTATAGTTATATTATGAAATAGCCACATGAATAGAGCAAACGGGATTAGGAATATAGAATTAAACCGGTATGTACTTTTTTTGAAGACGGAAGTTTGGCATTAATTCCTTCTGCACATGTGGCTTCCCTGGTACCTCATTAACAGCAAAACTGTGTGAAAGTCTATTAAATGCTTCTAAATTATAATATATGCATCCAGTGATGGATTATTTATTGTTAAATAGTTAATATCTAATTTTATACGATTTTATTTGCATTTTTACGACAATGCTTGCTCATTTATTATTTGAATTTATTACAACAGATTTTAACCCGTATCGGATTGCAATAAGAACTGTTATCGGGATTGCAATAAGAACTGTTATCGCTCATAATGACAATATTTAAAGGGCTAAATATTTACCAGGGCCTTAATATGAGAACTCAATCAATTTCAATCTTAATTTACAAACTATAAAGTAACGAGATTATTTTACACACACATTTATTTACGAATACCTGTTTAACGTCTACCTACGTGTATAACTACGTTATACAGATCACTACCACAAGATGCAAAAATATAGCCATTTGCTTTTTAGGTGCAGCCATGTGCTAATATAAAATAACCAAATCGTACTTTATATGATTCCCAATATTATATCAGCCATTGTATTAAAATCAGTTTTCACAATGTTTTCACTGCTTTTTTCACTAAATTTTATTTATTTCCTCAGTCGCCACTATGATGTACTTACTTAGCGTCCATAATGTCCTGTTCCGTCGTTGTAGGTTGCTTTAAACTGTACTGTGGGGTACCCTCACTCGTAGTAATAATCAACTGTCAATGTCAACTAGCTGTCAAACACCATAACTTCAAAATTGGCTTCTTCTACTGAGAATCACAGTCATTTGTCTACATAAGTTGCACTATTGACTGTACTTTTAATAACTAATTTACACTAAAATGTCACTGTTTATATTGTTTAAATAGATAATTTATCTATTTAAACAATATAAACACGCGGAGCTATTCTTTTCGTGACGGGCAGCGCCATCTGTGCTTATCTTTAATGACGACAACTTTGAGACAGAAGTCTCAGGGCCCGAGTTCTGGTCGCACTTGCGCGGTTTTTTAATCATTTACTATAAATGACAAATAAATATCGGAATATAAGATAATAATATTATGTACAGGTAAATGAAAACGTTTATAAATTAACCCCACCAGCATCGGTAACAGATTCACAGACATACAATAATATACCTACTTGTACACAGTGATCATACTTAGGTACCTACATAAAATAAAGCCGTTTCATCTAATTACTTTTGCATTTACTTACCTACTACAGAAAATTCAAATTCATATACCCAGTTATACTGGCGATTAGCGTAGTGTTATGTTGGACCTCGTCATTTCGTAACCTCTAAAAATATACGTAATATTTGCAGCTGGCAAACGTCACTGGAGCAGTAGCCTACGAAGCACCGAGTCAGGCGCACGTCGCAGTGCTGCTGCAGGTCGCTCGCGCGGCAGAGCGGCAACGTCGCCCGCAGCGCCGCGCTCTCGCCGCCAGCCACCGCTGTCGCCAGCCCAGCCACCGCTTTCGCCGAACCAGCCACCCCTGTCGCCGAGCCAGCCAGCGCTGTCGTCGAGCCAGCCAGTGCTGTCGAGCCAGCCAGCGCAGTCGCCGAGCCAGCCACCGCTGTCGCCAGGCCAGCTGCAAAGAGTCGACACGAGAAACTCCGAAAACCGTACGTATGACAACACACGAGTATACACAGCAGTAGTGCGGCAGAGCGGCAACCTCGTCCGCAGCGCCGCGCTCTCGCCGCCAGCCACCACCTGTACGTATCATTTCACACGCTCAAAGACACGTCATCATCATCTACCTAGTGTCGGTCGGCTTCCAGCCTAACCGCATGCAGCTAAAAAAACACACACAGACACACACACACATTATATTATCTAACACATAATAAAACAGACAACCGAGACACGCGTGGCCATAAAATCCGATTCCTTAAGTTAGGTACATTTAACGCCAATGGCATTACAGGCCAACGTGATGAGATCGCCGCGTTCCTCCGCGACCATCACTTAGACATACTACTAGTACAAGAGACGTTCCTTAAACCCTGCAATCGCGACCCGAAAATTGCAAACTATCGCATAGTGCGCAACGACAGGTCGCGTTGTCACCGGGGCGGAACTCTCATCTACTATCAAAAGTCGCTATACTGCATCCCTATGGATCCTCCCACCCTCTCCCGATTGGAAGTCTCAGTCTGCCGACTAGGCATGACAGGTCACCAGCCTGTCACCCTAGTCTCAGCCTACCTTTCTCCCCAATCCCACACAGAGGACTTCCAACTGATCGCCAATGACCTCGCCCTCCTATTAGGCATGAGTGAGTCCGTTATCATAGCGGGCGATCTCAACGCCAAACACCCCGCATGGAACAGTTCTCTGGTTTCGACCAGAGGGAGACAATTGTTCATCTTTTGCTCGCGCCTGAACTTTGACGTCATCGCCCCGGTGTCGCCTACTCACTTCCCTCACGATGTGAATCATAGTACAAACCTTTTGCAAAAAAAAAACACGAAAAAAAAAAGAATAAAACAATGTTGTGGTCTCTCATTCCAGTGTGCCTAGACTACGAGGCCCTGGGCATCGACCGCCCCAGCAGGGCGGCCATGGCGGCGCTGAGGACGGACGCCAACTTGCAGATCGACCAGGACGAACTGGAACGCGCCATCTCAAACAACGTAAATAACGATGTGTTTAATGTAATATTGTTTTTATTTTTGTATTTTATTTTAGACTAACTTGACGCCAGTACACACTTAAGGCCCATTTACATGAGGCAAGTTTGTCCTCTGGCTTAATAGTAAATTGTGATACAAGTGTGCATGTTGGTCATTACACTCGAGGCGGTATTATTCGATAAGGCGGGAGCCGAGTGTGTAATGATCAATGCACACGCGTCTCAAACGACATTTTTCAACATACTAGGATAAAAACAGACTTGTATTGCTATTAACTTGTAATTAAATAATACAATTAGTGAAAGTACAATTCTCAAAATCAAACCGAACTGTTTTTGTGGGTATTTTAACAGTTTGTTTTATGGTATTGATATTATTAATAATTTCGTTATTTTAATTTTCGTGGGTAAATATCAGCGATGATCAAATATTTTCATAGGAGTAGGATGAATGTTGTAAATAATATAAGGACTTATTTGTAGGAGCAGGAGGCACTAAATAGCCAGTATGACGAGACGAAGATTGTCACGAATCAGGGCAAGACTTCTTCGTCTGTGGCTTCGATTTAATTACATGTGTTATTTTAGCACTAATGTTTGCCTTGTTATGAATAGAATTTTTGACATAAGATTCAGTAACTGCGTCAGATCGCCATCCGCCATGACGCTTTAAAGTTAATCTAAAACTAGCCAGTGTAAGAATCAGCTTGGGGCAAATTTAAAAACTTTGCAATTTCTTTACCTTTTTGAAAGTTTTCAACGTTTTTGCATTTGTTAAAATTTGTTTAACGTTTTTGCATTTGTTTAACGGAGAGGATTAAACGGGCCATGGATTGTAAAATATCGTGGAATCTTGTTTTTTAGTATTGGTAATATTTACGAGAAGCATTTCACGGTGGGTTTCTACATCCTTTATTGTAATTCCTGACGTCTACATGCACCAGTAACATTGAATATTAAGGCAACCTTCGGTGAGATCAAATAGTTAGTTGTAGAACTTCTAGATGCTACAATGACATAATTATATTTGTTAAGTTCAACTGATCTTTCTTTAAAAACTTTTCAACGTCGGTTGGTGACAGGCAAGGGTCTCTTTAGAAATGCCGTAAGGTATGCAGTGGGTTTTGATATCAATTAATTTTTGGTCTTAACATGGAATAGAGACACAAGCGAGCTGGGCTTGTATTGATTTGCCTGTTAATTGAAGTAAGTCAAAAACATGTTCTCCGAAAATGAATGGTCTCCCAAACCAGTGTCATACATAACGACTGCACAGGTGTGGTAACGCATATTGTTTTTTTTTTTTGCGACTGATTCAATGACGTAATCGCCGCACGCGCCTTACTGCGCACGTACTTACATACCCTTGGAGTGCAGTGAACACGATGGCTCGACCGCGAAATGTGCAAGCTAGGTACATACACAAATCAAAAGTTTTAATAAAAATATTTGGTCAAGTGATGTAGCCACATTCACCAGAATCGGACTATTCAACAGGCATAACGAAAATTGGTAGTGCAGCCCCCATGTAACATGCCGTGAAGCTTTTTAACATCGATTTTCTGTAAATGTTTGGGCAGGCATTACGACATGATAATTGGGCCGTAATAAACCTAAACGGAACAGCTACTTACTAGCTGTTTAGGAAAACTGTAGCTAACTGTTGAGGCACGTTGTGGAGGCCGACGGTGCATATCAAGATGTAGACCGGGTCGCCCTGTAATGGTCAGGGAGACGTGCCCTTAGGATAGGAAAGGATTGCGAGCCTACCGGATATGCATCCTTGAGTAAGCATTGGACTAGTGGAGAGACGGGTGGTATTTATTTATAGGATCTTTTCACGGTCGCCAGCATGTTGATTCAGGTCGAGCTTCTTGGGTAGGTTCAACTGTTTTCTTAGCTCTTTTCTATGTCGTTTCTTCACTATGTTCTGTGTTGTTGTTTTCATAGTCGTATTCTGAGTTCTTGCTGCTATCAGTTTCTGTTTTTTTGTAGATATCTCTAGCCGCTTTCTTGATCTTGTTTCTGTCTCCAGCCATGTCCTTCCAAAACTTGGTTCCCATGTCGTAATATTTCATGTCCTGTTTTAGGTTGTCATTCCATGTGCAAATAGGTCGTCTGACCTTCTTAGATTTGGCCTTGGTGTGGTTCATCCCGTCTGAAGACGTGTCCTAAGTAGCACATCTTGTGGCTCTTGATGCGTTTTGTTACGGTTTTTCCGTAAGATTTCGTGCATTTTCTTAATTCTTGGGTTATTCCTGGCGTGGTTAATTAAGTCTCTCATGATAACTCGTTCATATCTTCTGAGTCTTGATATGTTAGCCTTGGTGAGGGTCGATACTTTTCAAGTCATACTTATATCATACAAGGTACGATAACTCGGTTTGACAACTTTTGTATAGAAAGTATGTCAAATTGTCAGATTTATTCTTCAGATAAAAGTTATTTGACTATTGAAAAATCAGCCCTTAGTAGTTGGTTTTTTGTAATTTTTGAGTAATTTGTTTTTTATTTTTGTAGTATTGAGTAGAATATTAAATTCATCGTTTGCGTGGAATTTACTAGTTCTGAAAATAGAACACATACGAAGTAGTACATAGAATAAGTCGTTTTTCTGTTCTCTCTATACCCGCTCATATAAAGCCGTATCTAACTAGAAATATATCTTTCCAGGCGTCGCTGTTCAACATGCTCCTAGGCAGTCTGAACTTCGAAGACTTCGAGTACGAGCCTGTGGACGACACGTCGGATGAGGGCTGGCGCCAGTCGCCGCCGCCCACGCCGCCCGTGGAAGCGCGGGCCCCGGGCGCGGCCCCCGCCGGGCTGGGCGCGGCCCCCGCGGGCCCCGCGGCCCCGCCGGGCCCCAAGCACGCCAACTGACGGCGCCGCCACAAGTAGTACCGCTACACGTGCTGTGCCGACTGAAAACAGCGATAATATGCACTAAGCTCAGGTTCGCACGCCCGATTTTTGTTGTGCACTGAATTTTCAATTTTCGTTGTTCAGCAGAGCATTTAGAATACAACATAGTGCATCCCTGCGTATCAAAAAATTACACGGTTGGATTTTAACTCTCCGCGCTAAGCAGTTCGTTGAAAATACAGTACGTGATACAAAATCATCGCGTTAAAAAGTCGCCTGTGGCTGTAAGGGTTAATCCTACAGCTCACCGCGAAATATAAAACGCGCCGACGTTCGTGGCACAATGAATATCTCCCAAACCTCTGATATACAAAGGTGTAATATATGGTGGCTATAGCTGTCATTGTTAACCTACATTTATTTATAGATTCTAGTATTAAAACAAATAAGGTTTCGTTGACATGTTTTACGGATCAATGAAAAACGGTACGTTCACACCACTATGAGATAGTATGTAAAGGTCAATGAACACCAAAACCACCTATTGCATCAACCAAAGTGGGAGACGAGCACATCAACACTGAATTTGCTGACTACATCGAGACAGCCCCCAGAGCCGAGCTCGCGTCGATAGTCGTAGTGACGTCACGTGACTCAGTGGGCGCGGCCCCTGCTGTCGAGGGCCTAGCCCGGCTGGTCGCATCCCAGTCCCCGGCCGGCTTGGCAGGTCGCGTCCCTATCCCCGGCCACCCCGGTGGGTCGCGTCTCTGTCCCCGGCCACCCCGGTCGGTCGCGTCCCTGTCCCCGGCCACCCCGGTCGGTCGCGTCCCTGTCCCCGGCCACCCCGGTCGGTCGCGTCCCTGTCCCCGGCCACCCCGGTCGGTCGCGTCCCTGTCCCCGGCCACCCCAGTCGGTCGCGTCCCTGTCCCCGATTGGGCCGCCAGGTTGCGTCCCTGTCCCCGATTGGGCCGGCAGGTTGCGTCCCTGTCCCCGATTGGCCCGGCAGGTCGCGTCTCTGTCTTCGGCCAGCCCGGCCGGTCGCGTCCCTGTCCCCAGTCGGTCACATGCCTGTCCTCGGCCGGGCCGGCCGGTCGCGTCCAGCTGTCAATAGTGTCAATCCCTAGCAACAGGTGGACTGACAGCTCACTTCACCCAAGTTTTTACGGTGTGATTTTAACACAATAGACTGATTGAGCTCACACCTCCGTTCTAGGAACGTAAAAACATTTATTTTGGCACGATGTAGTCCTTACGAAATGTAGGTGGTCCGCCCCCTAAGTTTTTTGAGAGATTTGTGTTTCCTCTTCACACAAGTAGTGTAAGAACGCATATAAAAATACGGGCATTAGGTAGAAGACTCAAAATTTAAACGATCTCTTATATTTATTTTTTATAGTCATTATTAACGTTTATCAGTACAATTATTACTAGGGTGAAACGAATTAGGTTCGCCTGCCAAAAATATTAGAGTGCTATTTTTTTTTGTTCTAATGTATATTTTTATAGTTAAAAAATTAGATTTCACTGCATTGTCGGTCGTAAAATGCTCACTAGTATTCGCATTTACGTTTGAATTGATTCACACAGAATTATTCACATTTACTGCTTGCCATCAAGCCGGGAATTTATGTCCATGTCAACTAAGGGACAACACTGGGAATCCGCAAAATAAAAATCCAAGGTTTTAGTAGTAGACTTAAAACAACTGTAGAACGAATCTGCAAATTTGTAAACAAATGTATATAAAACTACAGCCCTTAAAGTGTGGTCCCTCAGTCCTCAAAGAGAGATAGATCTACTTTGTCAGTTATCACAAAATCTTCATTTTTAAGATACTATCCGAGAGATCTGAGAACTGAGGGGATCACACTTTAAAGGCTGTCGTTTTTATATATTTGTTTACAAATTCCTAGATTCCTTCAACAATTGTTTTAAGTCTACTACTAAATCTTAGGATTTTATTTTGCGAATTCCCAGTGTGGTCAGTTCACATGCGCATGGTAATTCAAATTAGAATTACCAATTTTATCCGTAGAGCTATGTAGACAGGATTCAATTTAGGTCGAATATTGACATTCATTTTAAAACAATGAATTAATACTCAATAGTCGTTTTGGAAACTCCACTATAGTGAGACTAAGGTCTCGATACCAGTCAGGAGAAAGCATGAAGTAACTTTGGAAGACAAAATTGAATATATTTATGAGCTTTACGGTCACCTGATGTTTATAGCGTGCTCTCTCGATGGTTAGAGCGAGAACACGCGAACATCGCCTCTTATACAAGGTGTAACAGAATAGACGCAAGACCTGAAAGTAGTTTTTTCCTAATTGACTACTGAATCGATTTCAGTAACTTTTAATACGTATTTTTTTTATTAGTATTTATTTTGCCATACCTACCACTGATTGAGCCAAAGAAAATTTAATCTTATTTCAGAAGAAATAAGACTCAATTTTAAATGCATAAAGTAATGCTTGGGTCGACACGTTTTTCTTAATAATATCAGTAAGTTTTAAAAGAAATATAGTTTTGGTCATCGTATTATGCTTTTAACTCTATACTCTAATTGGGGTGTATGAGGTCTTGCGTTAATTATGTTACTCGTTGTATAAGATCGCATATGTTGAGGAGCGATCCTCAACATATGCCTCCTTATTACAAAACGCGGTTTAACTTTAGTTCCAGCATAAAGCTCTGAGCCAGTTTTTGCATTTCCAACATAATTTCGATGACAACTTAGCACCGGACTAAGTTGTTAGTTTTGTAACAAGAACTGTATTTACATTTCTCTTAGGTTCTTATTTCAAAAACAGGCTCGATGGTTTAAACCAAACCTAAAGCAAAACCTTGTTTTAATATTTAAAAAAAAACGGGCTTGGTGGTTTAAACCTGATCTAAATAATAACCTTGTTTTGTAACAAGGGAGATGTAGTTGCGAGGCTCATTTTAGCATCGATAGTTCAAATAATTGATGTTTCATATGATTGTACCGATCTCCAGCCGCACCCGGACCTAGTTGTCAGTGTTAAGTTAATATTTAATCAAGTAGGTAACGTAGATTGACATGATATGACTGAAAAGTTCAAAGTGTGTGATGCTTAAGGTAATCGAGGCTCGAGTATTGAGTAGCTTTAAGTCACTTTATATGTATTAGATCAAGAGGCCCTAGTGTGAGTTTTTTTTTACAATCTCGACTTTACGCATCGATCGCGTGCGGCGCTCCGATTGGCCCAGGATTAGTTTGGATTGGATGCTTTAAGTCGAGATTGTTAAAAGAAACTCACTCTAGGGCCGGCTACAGTTGACAAAATTATAATATTAATATGTAGGTATATTGGATTTATTTACCGAATTAATTACTTTATTTCGATTATTTTTGTTAAAGGAACAATTGGAAACCATATACTATACAATTCGATGGGTACAAGTTAACTCTCTGATTTTCCGATAGAATGTTTAAATTTTTATATTTTTGATATCTTAACAAAAAAAGTTTGTTATGATTAAATGGATTGAATACATATTAATAAAATGTCACATAAATGCATTTGGTTTATTTATTGGACTCCTTATTTCATCCTACCATTAGGCCAGACACACAAACACACACATTTAATCTTAGTACAAAAAACAGGGATTAAAATGCTACGGCTACATTGTCCCGATGAAGCGAACTACACTTCACGCGGTCTCTATAGCGAGACGTCGAGTGGTGTTTGAGCGAAGTGTTGTTCGCCCTCTCATACTAGCCGTATACTTATATTGCTGAAATATTTCTACAAAAACACGGTAAAAATTATGCAATACAATTATGCAGTGTTCATGGACACTGAAAATTTTACCAATTTACCCGCTTGCGTAAATGGCGGTTGTTCAGGCCTGTGGGCCTAAGAAACACTGCCTCCGCCTCCCCCAAATGCAGCGCGACGTATTTATTTACGATGTACTGTCAACCATTTGTGTGCGTAGTCGCAGCGGAAACATGTCGAATTTCTTAATTTCAGTTTAGCAGATATTTCGTGTATGACGTCGTGTAATTGTGTATGATAAATATAACTTTGTGCATCCAACCATTGGGGAGCTATTCAACAAATACTATTTCCGCTGGAACTACGTTATCCAAGCGACACTGTTTTTTTCCTATGGACGTACAATAAAAAAAAAGCATTCAATAATTAGTGTGTAACGAGAGGTAAATGTGTATGTTTAAATGAAATGTGTATGTCATTAAACTGCGGTGATAATCAAGTTTCCGCTGTGCTGACGTTAGGCTATTTGTTGAAAATCATATAAAACAGTTTAGTGCAGAGTTGTAATTTTTTACGCACGTTGCTTCACTACTTTCATCACGACGTAAAGTTACAAACATCTTCCGTTCCTAAAACCATAACACTTTCAGCAAGCTGGCCGAAAGATCCTACGACGTTATAGAAAAAACATTTCTACAATGAAATGTTTTTTTTTAAATATACACACTAGTTCTACTACAGTATTACTAGTTATACAAACTACTTTTACACATAATGCATTACTATGATAAACGCATGTAAACGGAAGTTAATGCAATTTAATCGACGCTTGTCAAAATTGTATGAGCAAGAAACAGAAGACAATTGTTTTGGATCGGCTTAAAGCTCTTGTGCCATTACACAGGCTTGGAGGGTTTAAATTTCTTAATATGATTACGGGGATTTTTTTGTCGGGCATCTCGTAGTTAGCCTTGAGAGGCCGTGACTACTTAACCGGCCTTTTCTGGGGCTGCCATTAAGAATTAACTTAACGCCTCCAGCCAGGGCTTAAAAACTACTTAAATACTAGGCGACTGCACGTTGAGGGCACTCCCTGCGGGGTACGGGCCTCGGCTCAGGGCGTCACTGATAGGGGGACAGCAAGTGGGGACAGGCTGGATCAAAATATTGGCATTATTATTATTAATTGGGGAATTTAACTCTACTGGCTCAGTTGCGGCGCGGGCTGGCGCTTCAACGAGCAAGGGTCGGTCGGGATCATTACGGGGATTCCAACTTTTAACTTTAGTACGTGTGGCGACAGACCAGATGGATTTTTAAAGAGTATAAATGTCTTGAGGGTAGTGTACAGTGTCCTCGATGTTGCACACTGTGTCGATGGACTTTTAGCGTATAATGTCTCCTGGTAGTTTTTGTAGTATAATATCATTAAGCCTTGTCGATATCTGCACGTGTTCCCTTGGCGATAACAGGAAGTGTTTACCTAAAATCTCCAGCAAAGACAAAAGTGACTCCTCCCATCACAGCACTTGCCTTACGAAGGACTTTTAATGTCCGGTCTACGGACGGTCGGCTTCTGACATGAGCCCTATGACTCATGGTACATTCGTCCCATATTATGAGGGACGTATATAGGATTCCCAAAGGGCCATATTTTCGAATTGAGCATACTGACGATGCTCTAAAGACACAGTCAATGGCAATTTGAATGTCGAGTGGGCAGTTTTCCCGTTATGTGAAAGAGTTGCGGCAATTCCGCAAGAAGCAACTGCTAATGTTGTTTTTCCGGATTGCCATACTAGCTAAAATCATAATTATTAACAAGGAAAGTATTACTTGTTTCACCAGGAACGTCCAAAAACATTTTCCACGATCATTTTTTACGCTGTTCATTATGGCCATAAGCATTTTTTGGTCTTGGGTGCTTGTGGCTAAGTAATATTAGCCGCATGGGTTGGTCGATCAGGTTAAGCTACGCTTGCCGCGGTTGGTCCGTGGATGGGTGACCATCTTTACATACCAAGACCCCTCCGTGCCTCGGAAAGCACGTTAAATCGTTGGACCCGGCTGTCATCTGTGGATCTTTGCCAGTCGTTACGTGTCTTCAGAAGCCCGAAAGTCTGACGAGAAGTCTTACCAAGGGGTATCGTGTTACCCAGTAACTGGGTGGTGCAGGTTAGACAGGCAGTCGCTCCATGTGAAGTTCTGGTATTGAGCTGCATCCGGTCAGACTGGAAAGCCACCCCAACATAGTTGGAAAAGGACAAAGCAGCTGATGATGAAGAAATTTTTTGGTCAGCATATTTTTGAATTGACAAATTCAGACAACTCGTTAACATATTATGATTGTGATTGTATAGTATCTACAGCATTTTATGATTGATTGGGGGAAGGTAAACCTAAATCTTTGTCATTTATAGTTCAGTTCTATAAGTTTTCGCGTATTGCAATGTTAAACTCGCGATAACTTCGAAATCAAATGTCCGATTCGAATCAATTAAAAAGTATTTTACTGCTACATAAATACCGTTGATGATAAAACAATTTATTTGAATAAGAATTAATACTACGATACGAATGTAACCAACTTTTGTTTCTATCAGCGATCGAATTAAATTTTAGAACACAAAAGCTGCTATTGTGACTTAACTATGATAGTTAGATATAGGTCCATGCGGACTTTTTTGTAGGTAATAATAAGAACTTTAATCATGTCGAAGATTTTTTTTATGTATCATCAATCGTTTTCTCAGCGCACGCCATAATATAATGAATTTTATAGGGAAAATTTTGCTACTTTAGGTTACATTATTGCAATTTTCTTAACGACCTCTATTAAAAAAAAAATATAGCCTATGTTACTTCTTGATAATTTAGCTTTCTATTGGTAACAAAATGGTTAAAATCGGTCCAGTAGTTTCAGAGCCTATTCGGAGCAAACGAACAAACAAAAAACTCGTAGATATAGATGCAGAAAGTCAAAATTATTTTGAGCGCTAGTTAAAATGACTTCTAATACAATGCCTGCTAAGTGCAAACTTGGTTGCAATAAGTAGCGCACGGAACGGCAACGCCGCTCCTTTGATCTTTGGCGCGGAAACAGTTTTTTTTTTATTACGTGGAAACTACAAATTTTGCTGCCTGTGGCGCCTATTATGCCTTAATTTTTGAGCTATAATGCAAAATCATATCTTCTTTCGTTCGGAAGATATGACTTGAGCAGCTAGGGTGCTGTCACTCCAGCTTACACATATTTATCGGTTTAATAACTCATAGAGTATCTAGACCAGAGATTTGAACATTTTGCTGCCAATGGCAGCTATTGTACATTTTTTGAGCTGCATTATCATATCTTCTTTCAATGAGAAGATACACCTGAGCAGCTGGGGTGACGTCACTTCAGCTTACACACACGTTTTTTTGATCGTCGTTTCAACACTTACCTAAGTACTATCTTCCCTTGTGCAGCTATTATGCGTTATTTTTCTGACTATAGCCCAAAACCATAACCTCACCGGTTTGCCTGTATTGAATGAGGAAACTGGTGTGACGTCATTCCAGCTTACACACACTAAACGACTTATATTAACGAAGGTTTTGTGGCAGCTAAATTAACACTGGGAACTTTGATTTCACCTATTATGCCTTAAATATTGGCATAGGTAGAATTATTGTGTCACATATGAGCTGGAGTTATGCACACCTTACCACTCTGTGCAAATACTAGTACTGTGTTGCGTCTGCGTAAACTGCTGTGATTCCTTCAATGATTTAACAACAGCCAATTGCAGCAGAAGTAGCGGGCAGAATCCAGTATGCTATAATCTCACGATTTATTTCAAACTCTATCTCCTCTCTCTTCTCTTCTTCAACCCTTGGCCACCCAATGCTGAGTGTAGGTATCTTTTTGGCGGTTTTGTGTCATGGCTATCCAGTTTCTTCCGGCCTTTTTAATGAGAAACTAAAATAAATAAACTCCATCCTGTGCTATCCTAATTAAAATAAATGTACAGGCTTCATGGAAAAGGATGGCGGGGCGAGGGGCGGTGGACGACAATTTTAAACCCGCTTCGCTTCTCTGTAGGAGAAGAGAGCTTTGCATTGGGGCACTAATAGGCTGATCCGCTGGTATTATTATTATGGAGTGCAATAAAAACCACCGGTTTTCGGAAGTGAGATAGTTGACGAAAAATGTTCAAGTGTTATTTCTGACTGTGCCTATCTATTTATTTTTCTTCTTCTTTCGTTTCGGGACGTACGGCTTCTTTCACCACTTTGTGCATAGGACAAAACAAAAAACAGGTTTAAATTGATTCAATATTTTATTTTCATTGCTCTAAAATATACACAATGACAAATATTGAAAATGTGGATTCATCCATATTTGCAAATGTCTTTAAAGGTGTTTATTTGAATTCCATAGCTGATTACACGAAGAACATGAATAGATTATTTGAATACAAATCTGTTGCAAGCAGACACTGGCGAGCCGGCCCGGCTGAAACATGTCTTTTATTGTGAAACGAGCGGCTCACTACTGCCACCTACCGTCTACATACAATATGATTCAGTAAAATTAGTAAATTCACTGTTCCTACATTAAATGATATATTTACAAATAAAACTTTAAAAGGAACGCTTTGCAAACATTCAACAAACTTGAGATCGTCTTAACGTAAAAGATGGTATAAAATTTTAAAAGTTAAAGAACGAAATTCTAAAACATCATTTTGCTGACGAAAATATTTACAAGAATAATAATTACATTTTTTTTCCAAAATGAAATTGTGCCTAATCACGTTTTACATCTCTCACAAATAAATAACAATTGAATTTAGCCTAAAATACTTCTTTGATAAACAAAACAATAAAAAATAATTGCATTCAACAAAGCTACGATAACAAATTTAATATAAATTAATCATAAAAGAAATGTACAATTTTTACAAAGCTAAGAGGGATCACTTTTATTATTATCACTGTAATGTAGTGCTGACGTCTGTTAGTCGCGCAGTTAACTTGGCCGATGGGGCACATACACGTACATATAACTATTGTTACAATTATAGTGAATATCTTTAACATTATTACATAATAATAGGTATTGCATTCATTATTTACAATTTAAACACCTCATTCATATTTTGTAAATGAAATAAAAGCGTTTACAATCTACAAAATTCTGACAATATAATCTAATTAATCATCGTCGTACTCACATAGTTTGTCGTCAAAAGGTGACACAAGGTAACTTTAATTCGTAGAAGTTATCTATAATATTATAATTGAGAATTGTGCATAAAATTCGAATCAGCTAAAACTATTGCGAAGGCAAGTAGGTGATGTATGCATTTTATTTTCATTAATCCTTTTAATAATCACTATTACGAAACTCCAGGAGAACCTACATACAATAATCCTTATGTATATGACTTACATCTAAGTGGTGTTCCAGTAGTGTGGTCAGATGTCGTGTACCGGTGGTACATCCAATCACTTATCATACGAGTTAAATATTAAGCCCGCGGGCGTCATAGCTAATAAAGTTTCATTGTCTGCTCTAACTACATACTAGTAGCACTAATATTATGTATTATGCATTTGTTTTGCACTCTTCAACGTCATAGTTCCACAGCAACTCCGTAAATAGTAGTTGTTTATCTACAAAGGGAGTTACACTACAAACAAATAATGTAGATGTGTGGAAGGCTCTCGGCCGCGGTACTCTTCAGTACCTACTAATATTTTCATATTGCAAAGTGCGACATTGTTTCCTTGATATGGTCAGGTGTGTCGTTGATCGACATCATCTTAATCCTTGCATTCCGTTCACCGATTCGTTCCTTCACTCTGATACGCTCCGCGCATGCGTTCTGTTACTACGTCAGTTTCATATCATTCTTTGGCATTATTTAGTGAGCTAAGTTCGTTCGTTAAGACTTCCACTAATAGATTTAATTCATGTATTACCGATAGTTTCCATCTAATCCACGCTTTTAAAATGTATTGCACTACTGAATTCTTTTTTTTAATTTAAATCACTTTTGTTTTGTATTTATTTATTCATAGATATAATTATATAATTACTAAAAGCTACGCCTCGGTTATTAGCAATAGTAAAATTGTTTAATATTGTTGTAATATGCATGGAATTTTAAATTCTGAACATGCTTTTTATGAAGTAAACGAATCTGAGTATTATAATCATTCGTAATATTATACAATATAGATAGATATTTATGACCTAATCTATTCAGTCAATTGAATCGAATCAAATAATAGCCTCTCTCGAAATGAAGTTTCGAACTGTTAGTATCGTCGTGGTAATGGGTAAATGTAAATCAGACTTCTGTTAGACGATTTAGAATAGTAGAATACTATATTCGTTTTGCTATAATTCAAACTAATTCATAAGAAGGTTCGTTCTGCGTCAGCACAAAAGAAAACTATATCAAGTCAGCACCACTCGAACTAATAGGCACCGGGAAGGGTCGTAAACTAAAGAGACGTGTACTTTTATAGTCGTTCATAGGTTCGGTCGAGCCCACTGTGTCGGACTCGACATCGCTTCGGAAGCGTAATGTTCCACTGCACCGCGACGGCACTCACTGCTCGCCGGCCACGTGCACGTGTCGTGGCAGTCTGTCGACGCGCGGGTCTAGACAGAGCACGTGTGACGTCACACGTGCGACTCCAGCGGCGGGCGCGGCGGCGGCACCAGCGGCGCGGGCCACACCGACACCAGCTCGGCCAGCTCCGACGCCAGGGCCGACGTCACGTCCGACGACAGGTCGGGCGACGAGGTGCGCGTGTGGCGCGCCGACCAGCCGTCCTTGTCGAAGTCCTTGGTGCCGCCCACCGTGTGGCGGCGCTTGATGCCGCGCTCCGGCATGCCGTTCTTGCGCTTGAGCTTGGTGGAGCGCCAGGCCTGCTGCTCGCGCCGCAGCTCCCGCCGCCCGCCCAGCGAGTCGGAGCGCGCGGCGCGGCAGTTGAGCGACTCGGAGCGCAGCACGCGCGCGCCGCGCTCCGCCTCGCGCGAGAGCGACTCGGAGCGCTTGAGCTTGGCGCCGTCGTCGTCGGCGCAGCGCGCGGGCGGCGCGTCCAGCGCGGCGCTGTTGCGCTTGCAGTCGCGTGCGCTCGGCGCCTCGGGCGCGGTCGCGTCGGGCTCGTCGCGCCGCGGACAGTTCTCCTTCTCGGAGTCGTCGGGGTCGTCCCGGGGGCGGCGCCAGACGCGCTCGGGCTCGTCGGCGCTGGACGAGGAGGAGTGGCGATGGTCGCGCGCGAGCCAGGCGGCCTTCAGTTCGTGCGCGCGCGCGGCTGGCGACAGACGCTCGTCGCGCTCGCTGTTGCCCGAGGACGGCGAGCTGGCGGTGGACTTGCCCTCCTCGGTCTCGTCCGCGCACTCGTCCGCATACGGGATGCTGCCGTCGTCGAGCGGTGACGAGTTGTTGAGCGTGCGCAGCTTCTGGTCGAACGTGCTGGTCAGAGACGACACCAAGTCACCGGTTCCTGCGACAACACGTTACAGATTAGTTCGCGTCGGGCTGGGGGCGGGGGTTAGGCACAGACGGAAGCGTGTTAGGTGACCATGAACTGATGATGGATGAATGATGTCGGTATGTACAGTGGTGATGTGGTGATGGTCACGCCGGCCTACCGCTATACTAATGCACGAGCATATTAAAGCCGTGCTGTCAACAGCCGCCGACTGGAAGCGTTAGTTTGATACTACAGTTATTCACATCTGGTCGTCGTTATTGTGACAACGTTCCACTTACTGGCTAGAGTATGACACAGGTTATGATGTACCTAGTAAGTGCAACGCATGGTAACGTGTGGTGACAGATGTGAACAAGTAGCATCGTGTGTTAACGTAGCCGGCGCGTACACGCACACATTGCAACACGCACGCTCACATTCCTCTACCTTATAATGTGGACAAAAGAAAGGGATTGGTGTGTCTACTCTCTGACGTCAGTACTGGACACCTAGTGGGGCAAATAGCGGACACCTTTATTGTACACGAATATAAATAAAAAGTATTATATCATTTCATTCCCAGATCCTTAGCTGAGGCATATATCGAGTATAGATAAATCAGGCTATCACGTGCTTCTACGAAATAAATAACCGAGACTTGGATGTAGTAAAGCTTGTCTTATTTATACTCCAGGGAAATAATCAGAAATATATGAAAGTGCTGTAAACTCACCATCTATGGAGAAGTTGGTGAGCGCGTGAGCATGCCGCGAGAGTTCCTGACGACCGCGGCCCAGCGCTTGCATTGACTCCAGTTCAATTCTAGAAAAATACCACATTATAAGTTTTTCTGTAAAAAAAATATAAAATGATAATGTATCAAGCAGAAAAGTCCTTGATGTGATTTGAATATGACAAATAGACACAAAACCGCTACTTGAAATATCAGTTTAGGAGTTGCATTAACATAATCATAATCAAAAGTTAGTTATTCAAATTAGGCTGAAAATCAGCAGTTTTTTAACTCAAAAATTACATAAGACAGTTCCCCAAAACGCCCGCTCTTTACCACTTCCATGTGCTTTAGCTGGGAAGAAGAAGTGGCGCAACAAAGTACCCAGCAGTATAATTTAACCACTCACTTATTTCCATCCTGCGTCCTGCCGTACTTGTGGTTGAGCCCGTCGTAGTCCGCCAGCGACGTGGTGAGGTGGTGCGGCGGCGACGCCAGCGGCGAGCTGGGCGGGGAGCCGCCCGGCGACACGTCCGACCGCTTGTCGTCCGACTTCTTGTCGGGCTTCGACCGCGGCTTGCGTTGGATCTTGCGGTTAGCCGCCGATATGATGGACGACACGATATCCCGTGTGGACACATCCTTACCTGGAATATGGAAGGCTACTTTTAATGGTATTATTAGTTGCTAACATGGGATAATGGCTTGGGTAATGTGGGTGCGACAGACAAGTGGAAACAAGTTACGCCAGTGTTCGTGGCAGCTGCGGTCATAAAATGCAAGAGCGAGATGACACGAGAGCCGTCCTACTCGCACGTTTTACGACCGCAGCTGCCACGACTCCTGGCGTTTAATATAGTTACAATAATTAAATATAGATTTAAATAAAAGATAGGTGCAAAACATAGATCACATTTAAAAAATCTGTCACAGGGTCAAGTATTTCCAGCTTGTGAAGATAATTACCTTCAATCTTCTTAACATTGTGTATAAGTAGATCTCTTGATGGCGCAGGCGCAGGGGATAGTTCCTCCGCGCTGGTGGGAGGGTCCATAGGAGGATCGCCCTCTTCCTCTTCGAAATACCATTCGTACTGTAAAGGGCAAATAATAATTGTTCAAATTATCATTTTAAAAAGTTTTGACGATAACGCCAAAACTTAAGAAGTTGGAATTTGGCCATTATGGAAATTCTAAATACTAACATATCAAAGTAGGTACTTACATGTGTGAGGAAAGACTCGATAATTCGACACTGGCTGGACATATCATTGACCATCGCCAGCATGTCGTCGCTGGCCGCGCGGACCAACGTTGGGCCAAACACTATGGCCAAGTTTCTCGCCTCCATCTTGTTGTAGGCGGAATACGCCACCACTCGGCGCAAATGTTGGATCAGGTACTTAAGTGTTTCATAGTGCGCGTCTGGTAATGCACGGACTAGTCGTCGGAGTTCCCGCGCTCTTTCTGGTGACCGATCAGCAGCTGAGGGAAGAAAATATGATTAGACAATTGTGACATAATCAAAATGCTTGCAGGTAAGTACTAACTACCGCACGGGTCGATCAATCAGGTTAAGATATGCTTGTCGCAGTTGGTCCGTGGATGGGTGGCCGTCTTTACATACCAAGACGTCTCCGTGCCTCAGAAAGGATGTTAAGCTGTTAGTCCTGGCTCGTGGATTCGTGGATCTTTGACAGTCGTTACGGGTCGTCAGACGCCCGAAAGTCTGACAGTTTTACCAAGGGGTATCGTGTTACCCAGAAACTGGGTTGTGGAGGT
Organism: Antitype chi; assembly: GCA_947359405.1. Taxonomy (NCBI): domain Eukaryota; kingdom Metazoa; phylum Arthropoda; class Insecta; order Lepidoptera; family Noctuidae; genus Antitype; species Antitype chi. Next base: position 18,165,411 of record OX375812.1, read on the forward strand.
CAGATAGGCAGTCGCTCCATGTAAAATACCCCAACATGGTTGGAAAAAGTCTAGGCTAGTCTAGATGATGATGATTCATATGAGTATTTTTTTGGGTTTGTCTATGATACAGTGTGATCGAGAGCTGAAACAGTCACTCGATTACTTATCATTATAATTGTTTTGGACTTATGATATTCTGTGGTAATTTCAAGGTCTGTCTCAATTATAAGGAAATGGTTACGACTACTTTTACCTACATGAGTCAGATCTTGAAATGAGCACAATTATTGTGACCACTTACTGGTTTTTTTTTGACATTCATCAATTCGAAAAAAGAACAGTTACTGGTTCAAAGCAACGTTGGAAGTATCAAGAAAGTGAATCTAATAAAGAGTTTGTTGACTGTTGAAGTGGTGACAGTTACTGTTGTGTTTAATAGTCAAGCACGGTCGACTTTGTTTATTGAACACGGATGTCACGATAGGTAACTACATATTAATGAAATCCAAGAAGTGTTCATCGCCCTGTGTAATGGCAACACTGGGTGTTTCCACTCTTTCGCAGTAGACCTTAAGAATATATTTATTTAAAATTGGAGAATTAATATTACTTGCAAACAACTTGATTGCACCAGAGTTAAATATGAGAGGCTACTATATCTTTATTATTTTGGTATATTGTATACAGAAGCTGTTAGTTTACTTTTATCAATATAAAAATAAATACAGGGACAAATCAAATTAGCTGTAAAACTTCACATAGACGTGGTGAAGTAACTACCTACACTCCCTCAGGTCGTTGATCTCCTGTAGTATCTTAAAATATGAGTTTACGAAATCTCGTTTATTTTTTTATTTTATCGTCTTTAGATATCGTACGCATCACGTCAGTGAAATTTCGCGTCCTGTAGTTCAGTGGGATTTTGACCGGTTCACGTCACAGGTGGTGGTGGTATTCTCGAAATTGGACTTAATTTCAAGCGTGTCCTGCTGTGTGCACGCTACAGGAGTTGATGGACGCTGCTGGAAGTGCCAAGCACGCCACGCGATCGACACGCTAAGAAGAAGAATATAAGAGCTCACCAATAAACGCAGGATAGAGATCCGCCGTCAGCAGTGGGTCGGGCAGGCGCCGCAGGTAGGCCTTGAGCAGGCTGGAGGCCACGTGCACGTCGGCCCAGCGCGCGTCGTTGCTGGGCGGCGGCTCCCCGCGGTCCAGTGCCGCCGCCAGCGCCGCCACGCCGGCCGCGTTGCCGGGCACGCGGTACACGCCCACTGTGCGCAGCCCGTATGCCTGGCAGGGAGGTTATGGGTAAGTATTTTATAAGACATGCGTAAGGTTGACGGGATTGTCTTATATTGGGTTCATAAGTCTTAGAAACAGAAATGTTGAGTTGTTTCTTTAAAATCAATAAGAATCCGAGTCTAACTGTCAATGTTAGACATTTTTATTGCAGCACAAATCACAGTATCAGAGTATCCTTTTAAATTCTTATGAAATTGTACAATTTATGCTGCTTCCAACCCCTTGCGCGACTCTGGCTGAAAGATCTATTGCTACAAGTATAGGTTTATTATCTTCAAATTCCTACCTCGACGGCATGTGCGGGCAGCGTGACAGCCCTAGGCACGAGCGGGTGCTCCGGGTCGTGCGGACAGCGCTCCAGCGCGGCGCCCAGCCAGCCCGACGTGGGCGCCGCCGCCGCCGCCGCGCCGCCGTGCATGCGCCGCAGCTGCTTCGCCATGCGACCCTTCCACGTCTTGTTCTTTGGAGACGACGGGAGGGTTGGTGTCGGTGGGCCTGTGGGTAGAAGATTTCAATGAGTTCTTGAGCACAGGGATGTCTTGAGTTGTCGGTAAGGGTGAAGAAGTTTAAAGAAACCTGAACTGCGTTTCTGGTTGTTAGTTCCCATAGACATGATCAAACATTCGTTTTGTACTGTTGAAAGCATTTTCACAAAATATGATCACTAAAGTTTTGCTTTGTCTGATAGGCTCATCGGTTTTTGACATTTTGGACATAATGTCTAGATGCTCCTAATCCCGTTTCTTTTCAGTTCATAGACCGACGTGTCTTGTAATTTGGAAGTAATTCAAGCGAGCACTTACCAGTAGGAGACCTATTCCTGCCGATCTTTTTGCTGCGTTGCGGCGGGAGCGGCGAGGGGCAGTCGGGCGCTGGCAGCGGCGCGGGCGTCGGCGCCGTCTGCGGCTGTGGTTGTGTGTGTTGCTGTGTCTGTGTTTGTGTCTGCTCGGCCGGCGGGGGCTCAGCCGAGTGACGGCGCAGGGCTGCTAGCCATCGCTGGGCATCTGCTGCACCTTCAGCCTAGGACAAATGAAAACAATTTTTAAAAGTAAGTAATTAGCTACACTTTGATAATCGTTTTATTTCTACGGGAGAAACTAATGTGATTGGTCAAGTATATTTACCGAGACGTAGGTTGCCATATTAAAAAAACTACGATCTGAATGAATAGAACTTAATTCAGAGGAAGTTTTGCGCAAATTGTAACAATACCATACCGTCGTAGTTGCTAATTATAATTGAAACATTCTAGCATTCAACAATTTGCCAAAATTACGTGTTCTGGCAAACTGCCGCCGTGTTTGTATTGGATTGGATAGAAAATGTAACAAAACTCATTGTTGTATTTTTATATTCACATGTTTCGTAAGTGGCAGATAAGGTTAATGAACGTTGAAAATAGAGTTGTTTTCAATCAATAGGCACTAGGTTCTTAGAAAACATTAATATGCAAATTCACCAATTTAAATTCGTTCACTTTAAAACCTACACGCGGTGTACTAATACTACTTGTGACAGCTTGTCGTGACCAAAATAAGGGTTCAGAGTGGGTTTCGATAACAGTACCAGCACAACTCTAATGGTCAAGAAAGAAATGAAATAGCTGGCGACAGTGGCAGCACAAACGGTCTTGTAGACCAAAAACTATGATATAAGATCACGGGCGTCCCAATCACTGCAATAATAATAAGATTAAAGCCTTTAATACTACTAGAACTGATAGGTACTGTGCGTGAACACTAGAAGGAATTCCAGCAGAAAAACGAGTGAATACGGATGCAGGGGTAAATCGGGACGAAACATTAAAAGGGATTTTACGACATTCAAATAATATAGTATCGTCCCGATTCACCCCTTTTACATGGTATCGGTCTTTGAGCTGCTAGTTCCATAATGTCCTAGTCATCAACATACCTGTAGTAACAACTCGGCGCCCGCTGCTGTGGTGACTCTGACCACGTGTTTCCTCTTGGTGTAGTCATCAGCGAGGGCCGCCAGAGAGTAACGCACGTCCAGGGCATCCCTGGAGCCGGGCTGCGCCTCCGTGCCGCCGCCGCTTACCGCGCCGGGGCTCTGTGGCAGAAGAAAGGAGTTGGTTAAACACCAATTTGGAATGGGAGTATGGCAGTAACATCTGAGCCCTTTATAATATAACTGTCAATGCGACATAATTGTGAGAATGTGACATGATTGTCACATTCTCACACTAGGACGGTTTTATTAAATATGCGCTGGTCAGGCTAGCACATAGGTAACCTAAACTTATAACCTTAGGAACCTATTGAAGACCTTAGGTTCTGATTTTTTTAAAGGTAAAAATGGTCCCAAACTCTTTTTCGTTACCCATTTGGTAGTACCTCGAACAAAGACCGTTGTCTTTTAAATATACAAATATTTATTGGAACAAAAACATACTACAATTTTTGTTTACGTTAATAACTAGTAGTTAACGTTAATAATAATAATCATATGACTGTATTTCGTGTCACTCAGTCAGGTTGGTGTTCCCACAATAAAGAACAGTACAAAATGACGTCTTGCAGACATAATGTTTTGTAAATAATTGAGAAATAGCCTTTTCTTTTAAACAGTTTACATTATCAGCGGTGAACCGTAGCAATAACTTGCAGTAATGACGTTAACGATAAAGAGTAACAATAGATTAGTTACCGCGTATGTACGCGTATGTTTTCAATGTCTTGGCTTCAGGCCATTTGTGCACGCTCATACTAGGCACGAGTGGTGGAAGAAGACAGGCAGACAGGCTATTATGACGTAGATTGTGTAAGACGAATCGTAATTAAATAAAACGAGATTGTAATCCGACAAATGAAAGCTCAAAATAATTGATAGTGAACTTTTTCATGGCCATCTATTAAATCAAGGAAGTACCGTGTAATCGAACTGTGTCTAGCAGTTAACAAAATTATTGTAATTACTGCACATTCCGAAAAACTAGTTGCTGATAAATCGTGAGGCGACACTACTTACGGAACTGAAATAAAGGCGTCATGTCTAGCTTTCACCCCTCCCCTAATTATAGTATTTCAGAAAGAATAGTCGTGAATCAGACAAGTGCTCAATGTGAATCGCGTCAGCTTTATTGCAGAGTGAAGGCGGCATTCATCGAGACGACGATGACATAGATTGCGAAGCTGCAGAAGGCTAAGCTGATGACAAGTTCAGGCTCATATTTAAGCGTCGCGTTGTGATTGTTTGGGTTAGAGGGTTGTGGCCAAAGAATCTACGTAAAGACATGACTAACAGTTCTAATTGTAGTGCTCAGGAACTTGTTTGTCAGTGTCTTGCTATTCAATACACCGTTGTTAGGAGTGATACTTCTAAAAATTCTGGGATAATGCCTCTGCGCACGCGCATCACTGGCGCCGAATAGGCGGAAAAAGTGCACCATCACCAAAATAATAGCTTTTTTATACGATTGTGAATCCATCTGCCAAATTGATTTGTTTAGAACTATGAGCTATACATTTTCAAGACAATATTCAACAAACCCTGGATTCTGAGGCATTCGCAGTAGTCTTAAATAACTTTGAGACAACCATAAATTAGCTAGCAGATATTTTAGGCTACTTCAAAATAGATGAGTAATTAATGCGAATGCCAAAAGCTCATTATGACGATTGACGATTGATAGACGGAAAAAAGTTTAACAAACTTTGGAATAGTAACGGTTCAAGAGATTGACGACAGAAAAGTAGGTCGTGTCGTGAACAAGACGGAACATTTCTCTAGCGTCGCCTATATTGTAACAGTGAATAGGTTTTGTTAAGAAGTGTTTGTTTACCCGCCTGCGGCAGTGGCTCATTACTCAGAGGAAATCGAAAGTACGACCGCGACCGCGTCTTCCGCGGATGCGTGCCACATTGTCACGGTACGCGATTCAAGGCCCTTGTCACGGTGCGCCATAGATTACCATCTACTTAACCGTATTTAGATTGAAATCTTAAATGAGTTGTAATGTTGGCTTCACAATGCTAAGCGTCTTTCACGAAGCTGTATTTCACTCTACATGTTAAATTACGTGTGTTTGAGTTGCATGATTAATTATAGCAGATACGTTTACGTTCCAGCCAACTTAAAATGGGAAACAGATGGTTGTAACCAATGTTAGTAATCACATTTCACGGAAAAACATGTGTGAATAATTTATTTCTGACATCCAACCTATTAACCTTTAACCGAAACAACAAACGACATTAACTTGGAGAAGCGACGCGAAAAATGAGCACGACTCTCCATTTAAAAGACAATACATTTATTTTACAGTAGAGCCATTTAGCTTATCGTGATCGAATGCTATTATACTCAATTTCGGTTTATGTGAGAAAACGATCGTGCTTTAAATAGTCTTGAAAACTGTCGGTCCGCGATAAGAATCGATGATTTATTGAGACTGACCCACATTAACCGATTTCCGCATATGTAACAGAGAAGTAAAAAATCATGTTCGTCTGTCTGACGACAACGTTTAGCGATTGTAACCTATTCACATCAAACGCAATTAGTGGGTCAACGGCTTGTCAAAAGCGGTACGGTGACGTAACGAGCATGCAATATACTGAGATGCTAATAAAAAATTAACAGGGGAGCTAATGAGGAAGCTCGTTGACTAGTCCCGTTGGCGAGGGCGAGTGCGGTGATTATATAGAAAGTACATCGAAGAATGTCGGAACTATCGAGTAATTGACCCGATCGATGCAGGCTCGGCGGCACCTCTATCGGTAATAGCATATCACTTTACTTGTAGGTCAATTGCCTATACCTTCCAATAATCGTAATTGCGAGGCGTTTTGTGTCTGCGACGCCTTCGCTTGGACGAATTAAAAATGTAGGTAAACGATGCTTAGACGATTAGAGATCGAATATTGTGCCGATAGTGTCTTTATTCCACATTATGTTTATGAGAAATTGAACCTTGATTAACTCTTACTTTCTTATATGGCGTTTTATTGCTCTATTATTTTTCTTTTTTATAGCTTCAAGCACGATCATTCTAAGATGAGTGCCTAACTTGCTCATTGTTGGCTGGTAAATCTTTTTACATCAGCAAGTCAGCATTCGCTATTATCGTAGGCATACCTCGTGTTTTCACGAGAGAACACAGCTTCGGAAACTGCAACAACACCCAGACTTATGATTTTCTTAAAAATAAATACAGCACGTGAAATAACATCGGAAAACATGAATGCATGCTCACCAATATATCGGTGTACCAGAGTGTCATGACTTGGCGTCTGTCCACGGACGTCACAGGTGAGGGCGAGGCGTGGTGGTCATTGTCACAGCTCGGCTCGCCACCCACCACCAGCACCACACACACTATGCACTTATTCGATACACCCAGCAAAACAATACCCTTCCAGCGAACTTTTCACGTGAATTCTGCACGAGGGCATTGGCCCTAACGTCATTCGCGAACTTCCGAAATATCTCACAAATGAATGATACAAATCCGTAGTCGTCGATATCGAACATTCATAAAAGTGTCGTATTATATCAACCATGTGCCCGAGTGCTCGACCGAATCGATACCGGCGATAAAACAACAATGTGAAAATTGAATAAATTTCCGGAAATGTGCAGCAGTGAGGGGCGGGCGGCGCGCGCGCTCGTCTGCAGGACTATGACGGCGCTCTGTCGATCTGCGTCTGCGCAGAGAAAGTGCTCCCGCGCAGACTCCGCGCCGTCTGCCAAAATGGCTTTTTTCACGGTACGGAAACTGGTGATTTTTTCCGGATGACCCATTCAGCACAATACGGCTGTGGTTTCTTCGAATTATTGCCTCTGCTCTCAGACGTTTATTTGGGTAAATGTTTTGTCATTTTGGAGTTATTTCAAAAGCAACATGTCAATTCGTTTTTCATTCGTATACACGAACGTTACGTTTTAAAGTTCTTCAATCGGGCATAAATATTAATTCACAGATTTTCTTTTACATGGCGACTGCAACATTACTCAAAGCTTTCAAATGACCAGTGATTTAGTGAATATCTGTTAAGTCATTAGGTGCCTTCAACAAACATTATTTAGCTGTGTCAAGCGAATGCTAAGATCCGGCTACATCAATTTGCAAAGTGAATTATAATCGACTCGTCAATGACCGTGTCACTCGTAATTTCTTCGGAACCGCGAACGCGAGGTAATAATCGTGATTTGTCATACTTTTCCTTTGCGCTTAGATACAGGGCTGTCAAAAATATCCGAAAGATCTTAGGGCACTTAGCAACGGTTGAACTTAAGAGTTCTTTAATCTCCTTTCCCGTCGTATGTCGTGGAATTTTCCCAAATTCTGAGAACCTATTAAAAATTCGAATACTTTTTAACAGGATGTATATCAGTCCGCAAGTTATTAATTTACATAGTTTTATTTTCGACGGGTGACAACCCTTTTGCCAATTTCCTCGGTTTGTCATTGAACTCTTTTCGTGAAGTTTTCTCGCTTTCTGTTAACATTGTGTCAAAGTGAAAGATTGGTCTGCTGAAACCGGTGAAGCAAATGCCCTAGTTTTCTCAATGAACCGTGTCTTAATAGTTGCAAACTTTTCAGGGTAAGTCATTGCTCCGTTACGCATGTTAGTTAGCAATTAAACTTTTAATTTTGGCCGTAGTACAGATATAGGAACCCCGGAGTGATTCCCACTGACGTCCATAATGTCTTTGCGACGACTAGTTACTTCTCAGATTACTCGCCTTTGAAATGAGTGATGTCGAATCTTATGGCCCATTCACATGATACATAACAACGCTTTCGGTAAATAAGTTTGACAGTTTCCGTAATATTTGCGTTTCTTTTTTACGTAACTTTGTTGTGGCGATTTGTGTTGTGCGTGGTCTAACTGTGTCGATTAAATCTGCTTATCGTGACTAAGTGCCGAATAAACAAAAGGGCGGGTTGGATGATTCAACGCGGCGTCTTGAAAGATTTATGGTGCGTGCAGTAGTGTAGATCGATATTTGGTAATAATGAGTCACCGTTGCGTAACGCCGACCGCCAGACGTCGCTGAAGTCTTAAGAGGGCCATTTTGTACGAGAGATTGTGGCAGATATAAGACTTATAGCAATTAATTTAGTATTATGTAAACGCTAGAATCACAAAAGCTTTTAACGGTAGCTATGTATTTTATTGAATTATACGACCATAAAGTGATGTTAGGGAAGAGATTAAATTCATCGAAAAATTAGCTTTATGTTTTTAATTGCACGTTCCATTACACGTTATATATTTTTTTTAAACTAAAGTATTTCAAGAATTTTCTAAATTCGTTCGCATGCTAGTGAACAATTTTATTTCACATTACTTTCAAAACTCGATATTCACCCAGTAAACGCGTTTTGTAACTTTCTACTTAATCGCATCCTGTATTATGATGTACGGCGTAATGTGCGGATTTACGTATTTATCGGATAGAAAGTATAATAGAAACCAGATCCCGCGCAGTCAATGGGTTGATCCCGATCCGCCTTACGTTACCTTACGTCACTCTGACGTCATTCGCAAATTTGGGTCAGGCAGCTTCATACATTCATGTTTTATAACCTATTTTACTCTATTTATATCATTGCTTGATGAAAATGGAACGGAAATGCGGTCTACGTGGTCATCAGATGCGCTTTATATTATTACGTAAGTTATTTCGAGTTATATGCACCTTGACAAACAAATTAAAATTCATTCATTTTAAATAAGAGTCATATTATTATGTGTGAATAAACGAGTTCATCATAGGTACTAATAAGCCTAATAGTATTTGCTAAGAAGGTAAATATTTGTCGGCCTAAACAAATGAGCCAAAAATAATTTGCAAAGTTGAAAGTTCAGTGGTCCGTGATAGCGGTATCTTCAAAGCGTTCCTCAGACTGTTTACTAAACATAATTCACGTCTTGCGTACGTTTGTATATTATGTTCATTTCTCGAAACCTTTCAGATCACTCTCCTTATTTACTTTCCGATATACGATATTATGTGAAGGAATGTTTTATACACAGCGATTTTTGGAAGCGATGTTTTATGTATCACGTAGGCCTGAAAGTTTAAATAGCTTAAGCATTTCTATGAAAATAAAACTAAAGCATAATTAAATATGATATAAAGCCTGTGTTTCTTCTTCTGCAAGGCACAAAAGCATGAAGAAGTAACGATTATTGATCTTGCTCATTTCAATATGGCGTCTAAGATATCATAATTTTAAACTGATCATAGTACAATAACGCATTATCAAATAGTTCTATACAATTACGTTATGATCTAGAAAGCTGATCAAATGAGAACTGTGGGCGAAGCCACGGGCTAAGGCTATCATCGTCTTAATATAGGTAATGATAGCCGATAGCCTACTTGCAAATAACGGCCATAATAACAATTGATAACGTTGCATAACATAACTTTATGTTTTTTTGTACGCAATAGAGGCTGGGTGACGTAAGATGACATTACATTAGAATCTCATTTGATTTGTATCTGAATAGGCGGCGTAATAACATTAGTGTGTATTTAATAGAAATTAATGATATGAGTTGTGAAAAAAGTAGGTGTGTTTGCTCTTTATTAAGCTCGCTGCCATGATTATTGCAAACCAAACATAAATAACTTAATAAAGACGTCTCGAAATTAATCGGGAAGCTCGCAGAAGCTTTTACCCTCATTCCGAATGCAGATTCATTCCGCCCACAAAACGTATACGGAACCAACACAACAATATTGAATATTAGTACGGAAGTGTATCATGATTGACACATCTGCTAACTTCTCCTCAATGTTATTTCAATTGTAAAAGTGTTATTGCATGATGTGTAAAGGAGTTATCATACTTGTCGGCACCGATTCGCGTCAGTGCGTTAAGAGATTGATCGCACGTGTCAACTTTCTTTGACACTTAGGCTGTGTGCAGACCTGAGTTGTCTTTGGTCTTACGCAGATCATTGCTCTATGGAAAGAATATGGCGCTCAAACTCGCGCCATCTTTGTTTGTTATTATTGAGACTGTTTAGTCGTATAGTAAAATTTGTTCTAAATCTACTGAAAAACCTCTTTCCGTAACAGTTTTGACTTAAGACAAAACAAAAACTGTTTTGACTGGTGTGCACACTGTCATATTGATGGTTGCACGCATTGATTCACCTTTTCGCGTCTCCACATGTTCGATGTGTAAGCTGACAAGGAGTGATAGTCTGTTCCGATGACGTTTTGTTTTGTTTACGTTGTGTTTCGGCCCCGAAAGGCAGCCGGGCGATGCTTCGTGCCGCTTCATCGGCTCCCGATCACTCGGAACCAATCTGCTACTTTAATAACTTCATTAATTTCCTCTTGAATACAGTATTGTCGTGTAACGAGAGCTAATTAGTGTGGTATTAATGACGAGTGCAAGATAAGCGGAATTGAACCACTTCAAAATAAGCTCAATTATGTAGCTATGGTGTTTATTTATGGAGTAATTAGTCAGATAAGTGCACCATCTTGGATTTAGAAAACAAATGTACCTAATGTAGATTTTCATAGAGATTGTTTTCGTTATACAAGAGAAATCGATGTTTTATGATACCAGAAATAATAATCATCTTTATTATTGTATATATCGGAAGCATCAAGTTGTCTGCTTGTCTGTCAATATAAGAAATTGTAACCATGCAGGAGAAAACGCTATTAAAAGTAAATTGTACAGCAATTTATCTGTCTGTTATTTGTTTTCCTATTTCTTTATCATTATTCAATACTGAATGTTGTTCTTTTAGGTACGACTAAATGGTTTTTGAGGGACTAAAATTGATGGAGTTATTAACTAAATTCGTGTATCTTCATTTTTTAAATTTATTTATCTGCCAATGCGGTGAAGATGTTGACCGGCTCGGACACCATAGCTTATCCTTCAGTAGGAGCGCAGGCCGAATAGTACGGCACGCCAGCATCAATGTCATCATCCGTCGTGCTCTTGTCACCGCCGGAGTGCCAGCTGTTCTAGAACCCAATGGCTTGACACGCGACGATGGGAAGAGATCAGACGGAATGATCATAATGCCTTGGAAGTGGGTTGGTAAGTGTGGGATGCAACATGTGTCCACACCCTTGCGCCATCCCATCTTCCTAGTACGGCGGGTTGTGCTGGGGCGGCTGCTGCAGGTGCGGAAAACCTCAAACGGCGCAAATATTTCAATCTTATTGGAACCTATATGTTAGAGCCGTTTGTGGTTGAAGCTCAAGGACCATGGGGTCCGAGTGCCCACTTAGTTTTCCGGGACATTTCCAAGCGGCTGGTTAACTCTTCACGTGACCAAAGGGCTGGCCTATTTTTCGGCCAAAGAATCAGCATTGCCATACAACGTGGCAATGCTGCCAGCCATTTGGGCACTTTTCCCATTGACAACGATGCGGACGTATTATTTGATGCCTTATGATTATTTTCTTTTTTATATACCTGTGCATTTTATTGGCTTTGTTTTGTGTTCATCAAATAAAGGTTAGAAAAAAACCAAGCACATAAGTAAAAAAAAAAGTATTTATAGGTATGTCAGTCAAGAAAAAGATTAAGAGAAAAAAATCTGCAAGGTTTACTTTTCTTTGCTAACACAGATCTTACTTTCTCAGTAAAAAAAGGTTGAGCTTAATAAAAACGTTTCGTTTAAGTAAATATTTTGATGTTTTTACGTATTTCGTGATGGCCTACTTTTCTCAATATTGGGTTATCTTACATTCTCTTTAATATTGGGTGTAATATATGTTTACATATTCTGAATTCAAAGATACCACTATATTTGTGTAACGAGCTTTCATTCCGTCCAATTTATTCGTTGATTAGCTCATATAAACTTCAGTAGAGGAAAGTTGAAAGAGTTTACAGTTTACCTACAGCGAAAATAATGAGGTGCAGGAAGTTTATACTTTATAGAATTAATTAAAACGAGTTCATGTATGTTATGAGTCGTTGACCGACACAATGGTGAAACAAATGTTCGCAGTTCGTTCGACATGAAAGGAAAAGTTGTTATTTGAACGTTTCAGCTCAAACATTTGACAGTGACTGACTCCTGCTATTAATCAGAGTATATCACTTTCTATTGATCGTCCTGATGCCTCATTTACAAGTGAAAATGAGTAGATACTAGTTATAAATGATGTCTGAGACATTGAGTGACTTCTGGCAAATGTGGGCAGGGATTGGCCAATAGACGGATTAGCCAGTTACTTTTTTAAGTCAATTAGTCACTCAAAAATAATTTGTTTCATCTCGAAATCTATTGGCAATTCAAAGGCGTAACTTCAATCCCCATAAACCTTTTGAATCACAGTCATTTTCATCAATACTTCAGGTAACTTGACACTATGAGCCACGTAGATATTTGTTTAGTAAAATATGCAATTAACGATAGAAAGTAAACAATAATAATTGGCAAGTTGGCAAGAGTCCGTCCGTCACCCACTCGTTCATTGAATGGGCCACGGATGTAGAAGACTGGATGAGCCACGTGGGTGACATTGTCTAGGTGAGAAAGTTCCTGTGATGAGTAAGGCAATTGAGCAAGATCATAAGGTTACTTGACAGATGTTATGAAGTGAAAATTAACACCGTTACTTAATAGTGATTATTAGACACAGTAAGGTTCCGTAAGATTTTATGATTCATATTTTCATAGTAAATTTTTCGCAGTCTGGCAATGGACCAAGGGTTTTTCTTTATAGAAAGTCGATGTTGGGACAGACATGACAAGGAAATGTTTTTTTTTGTAGGAATTATTGTAGGTAGTAGACATAGCTGTGAGTAGCCAAGATAAAGTTTTCCGGTAAAAAAATATAAACTGACAATACTAATGAACATCAGTTATCGGTTTGTGACACAACTAATTAACAAAAAAATGTATCTTCGTTTTGCCAAAACATAGTTCGTAGCAGCACGTGCTACGGCCTACGACTCTGTCGTAGACATTGCGTAGCCAGACTTACATATTTTCCCTTATATGGACAAATGTATATTTTTGCAATAATTTCCAGTGTTTCATATCATTATATTTCCACGTCAGGCGTGCAAGGTCGACGACCCCGGCAGCTCGCTGCGTCGCTGACCGACGGCGTGCGTGCGCGCAGCTAACCGATCGCAGGATAACCGATTGACAGTAAAGAGCCTACTGAGATGCACTATTGCGATTCTATTTCGCCATTGAGAATACACAATGTGAGGCGTTTGATTTAGAAATCAATTGAAATGCCACGTGCTTCGTTTTCGTAATTCCTCTATTCTGCTTTCAATCAATTAGATCCATGTCTGCTTGTTTGTAAGGTCAGTTATTCGATGTTAAATTAACGAATTCCACATTAAACCATTCTCTCCGCAAAGTTAAAGCTCAAGATATTTATTAGGTTAGAGAATAACAAATATTCCTGGAACGACTTCCGACGTTATAAAGAAACGTTTAGGGACTTCCTGCTAGATTATTTGTTACAATAGCAGACTAATTTCTTTAACAAAATCGTTTAGAAGTTAATTAGTTTAGGAAAAGATTAATCTCACCGTCGAACACTGGACAAATCGACATTGAAAACTGAAATGTCAATATGAGCGCAATGAGAGATCTCGATAAAAAGTCGATTAATTTCGAGAGAGAGAGAGAGAGAGCGTTGAGAATTATGTGTATTTACATTTGTATTTTGTAATTAATGAGCAGTACGCAAGTGCTTCACATTTATCATTCGTATGTGTTCGGCGTGTTTCTCGGAAAGCAGACACTCAGTCTGCCTCGGTCGCCATGTGTTGCAGGCTCTTTGTCCGCACTTGCTTCGGCAATTGAGATGCATGCGCTGTTTTCATAATAAATGGACTGTTTACACTTAAGGAAAGTTTTTGCATTGAGAAATAAGAGTAATTGAAGTGAGAACTCGTTACATGACGGAATGAATGATTATTGAAAAAATATTCAACATTTGTTGGTGCTGAAACCATGTAAAAGTTAATAAGGGAAATAACGACTAGACCCGTAGGGATGACCTTGAAATGGTTTAACATTTTTTTTGTGCCGAAACCATGTAGTTAGTGCTTTCAATCAGAAATGGGAAAGCCCTTACTTTTTGTTATACGGTCTATTTTTATAAGGTAAATTAAGTGTCAATTTCTAGAAGCGCATAGGGATAATGTTTCAAGATTTTCTTATACCATCTGTCAACTTGCTACATAAGGAAGCCAAGAAAGATTTATACTGAGAACTCGTATTTTCCTGTTGGACATAATGTATGAAGTAGTGCGTACGAAATAAGGATAAGATTTTATGGATATCTAAGAACACTGTGTTTCGGGTTTTGACAATATTATACCTATCGTAAAAACCCGGGAAAGGGTAAAATGCCGATAACGACTTAGTTTGGCTATGTTTTTGCAAAGTAGACTTGTTGAAACTATTGACATACACAGTATTCAAAAAACTACATATAATCAATCATTAGATACTTATAAATAGTAATAATACCTGCTCCAGGTTGATTTTTAATGTAATATTTTGCCAAACCGGCTGACATGTTGCAGCCATCTAAAGAGCACGTGTCTAATTAGCAGACACAATAGAAATTCTATTGTTATCTGTACACATTTTTAGGACAATATTAATGTGATGCAATTAAAAGTAATTGATATTCATTTATAAAGAAGTGTGCACACTCACTAAGTGTACCATCGCGTTACAGATATGGAACACATCAATTACTGGGACGTGTCCACATGATGAAAAGCTTTCCCCGCTGTAACGGTTCACGCTATGCACTTGAGCATAGACATTCATGTTGACGATTTAATGGTCTACTGGTCCGAGTAGTGAACGAAGCATATACGGACTTTTATTATAAGTGTTGCTTCTTGATTATTAATACGTTCTGGTGATGAATAATAAATCTAATGGTCGGATTTTAATCATAGCATCTGAGGTAAATATTGGCGATATTGCGGAGAAAATAAAAATCTCATACAAAACCAAAAAAATATTTACTTCATTTCTCACTGTCGGAGGAGGACAAAGACACACCTGGTCTCCTGGACATATTATAAATACTGTTAGCCGTAAAACACAGCAATTAACTGACCATTTACGGCACAATCTGAAGCACGCACAGGTCTAATAGTACGTAATGAGTGGACGTCCTGGAGCGCGGGACCGCGGCATCCGTTCTTGGAAGCGCAGGCGCACGATCATGACTGACAGACAGACGGACGCTTGTACAATTTTACAAGCCCGATGGTCAGATAGGTACGGAAACGGTAGTTACTCCGAGCGAAGACGGACTCAGCCACTACGAAATAAATCATATATTATTATACGCAGTTTGGTTGGTGTCATGACGAGTGACGTGACGGACGGACGGTCGGCGAACCGCAGAGTAAACAGAAATAGACATTTATTTGTAACAGTATTGGTAAATCTGTTCAATCATATACACTTATGTACGTCATAGGCGTATTTATGGCGGCTATCATTCTACCAGATTTAACGCAGCAACTTGGTAACGATATTTTATGGTACTTTTTAAATTAAAATATAAAATGCTACAATTATAATTATATCATAAAACCCACGCCCTTGCTCCATAAAAAAAGCCATAATCCTGTCCCCTACTAAAGTGTGAAATTGTAAAACAAAATATATCAAAGCTATTGGGTCAATGGCAAACGCAACATTGCATAAACCACGTTTTCGAAATCTCTGAACTGAACTATTTAATGTATTACTGAAAGCTGCCAAAGAGATGGCTGATATAAAAAAACGTGTAAAGTGTTAATTCGATGTGACTGACATTTAGTTTACAAGGGCTGAGGTTGCGAAAGGATTCTTAAATTCGACTATTCAGTATGTTGTAATGCACGTACGATGTTATAAGCATTGAATATAGAATGAATCATCGGCCGCAAGCAACTGACAGGCTGGCTTTCTACCTAGCAGTACAATACGCACTTAGTGCGGGCCTGTATCGTTATTTATGATGTAAAAATGTACTAC
This sequence comes from Antitype chi, assembly GCA_947359405.1. Lineage (NCBI taxonomy): Eukaryota > Metazoa > Arthropoda > Insecta > Lepidoptera > Noctuidae > Antitype > Antitype chi. The sequence continues at coordinate 18,181,685 of OX375812.1, forward strand.
ACTGATTCATTTATAATGTAGTGGTAGTGCGGTACTCGATATAAATTCTCCTGCTGTTTCGCAGAATCAGTTTGAATAAAGCTTTATTGTTGGTTCTATAAAGAGGAAAGTAGTTTTCCATTGAATCATTGGTATATTTACTTTGCCTCTAGAGATCATGCTGGACCACACACTACGCTCATTATTTTGTAAACAAAACACTATCGAATAATTCTATGAACTTTGCAAAAAGCACGTGAAAGGTTTTCGCCTGTCAGTATGACCGTGATTCAAAGAACAGGCTTTAATGTCAGTCTGTGTTGTATTGACCATGTTGGTGAGTAACCATAACCAATGAACTTTACGTAATTATACTTAACTAATAACTCGTTTTAAGGTCTCTGTAGTCGGCCAAATATGAACATACCGACTACCATACAGATCGGAGTCGTAAAAGCTTCGAGATTTTTACTCTGCCGTTCGTTTAAAGTAAATAGACTCGGAATAAGATCAAGGGACTTGTACAACATTCTCGAGTACTCCAATTCCATTAGTCTGTTCATATCTTTCAAAAAGAACATTTAGTTTTTCTTTTTACTGTATTATTTACTTACGGAACTCCCGCGTTTCGCCTTGAGATTATTGTTTTAGTTACAAAAAACTATAGATCGATTATGACAGCATCTAATAATTATTGAGAGGTGCTTATTGTTTTGGCTGCTACTTCCTTATTATATTTAGAGCCTCTGGTAAAAATACCAATTAAAAACGTGAATTATTAATATTTAACGAGTAGGTGCGGTCGTGAGTATCTGGAGTTGGTATTATTTGTACATGAATATCGATATCGGTATCCAAATTAATATTTTCGTTCTACTAACAATTTATATTAAGTTTTGAATCAATAAAGAAACTAAAATGAAAATATTGTGATATTGGAAGTATTTGATTCATTTGTATAATTTGAGCCATAATGTGCGGACGAATAAAATTACAATAACGCATATGAATTCTCATCCGCACCTTATTCATTCCGACGTATATTATTAAATAATCGATACACTTTCTTAACGATTAATAAATCGAGAAGTTAGTAGCCGTCACCTCCTTCTGCGAAGCAGTAATGCTCGCGAAGAGGGAGGCGGCGCACGTGAGGGAGAGGCAGTATATGCGCCCTCACGGCCGTAGTCGCCGCGGGAGATGCCCTGGGCGTCGGGAATCCCAGGCTGATTCCCGGCCACCGTAGGCGCGGGCTTGCGGACGGCGAGTAATGGGTAGCTCGCTGTCCGGTAAGGACCAAGCCCGGGTCGACGGCGCGTTGTGTTCCACGCGCGCCTCAAAGAGATGTCAGCACCAAATGGGGGGGTCCGCAAGGGCCGATGCTTGCTAGGGGTGCGGGTTGTTCGAAAGAGATACCGCGGCCCCTAGCACACAGGCAACTGAGGGAACACGGGTGGGTTTTAGTCAGTAAAAGTCTGACACGCCCTCCCGCTCCACCCAGAGCGGGAGAAGTTATTTGATGATTTCACACCCAAAAAAAAAAAAAAACGATTTACATTGCAAGCGTGATAGTTAACGACACCAAACTGTTCCAAAATGATTTGCGATTCGACACCGCCATCGGTGTGTTGACAAAACGTTAGGGAGAATACAAACTATGGTTAGACAGAGTTATGAAATGAATCGCGCCGCCTGCGCCTGCGCAGAACATTTCAAATGTCACGCATGACATAACGCAGGTCGATGGTACCATAAACAGACGAAGAAATCGATCGTTTAATAGCATTGGACTACTATTTGTTGAATGTTTAATTGTGTCGAATTTTCCGTGTTCCTAATGTGGAAAAATAAACTCTCACATTTTTAACTGGTTGATTCTGATTCTGAAAATAATATAATTATGCTGTATATGAAGTAACAAGACGACGTCAATTATTATGGTGTCCACGACTACGCTGTTACGATCGCAAAATTCTATGTATTATTGCCGTACGTGTCTCCAAGTGATGCCAATATCCCGATTGTATACGTGTTCGAGCTTTAACATTATCCGATTCTGTCGTAACGGATGGAACAATCATGTTGTCTTAATCACAGCTTATTTCTGGGTTCAGACATTAAGGAATTTTAAAATAGGACATCCAAAACAAAAGGAACAAGGCACAGACCAATTTATTTAAACGGCTTCCTTGCTTAAAATGTACATATTTAATCCGAGACATTATGGAGGCCCATGCTATTTCGATGGCACGAGCCAACAAATAACAATACAGTTTCCACCTCAAACGATTCAAGGATGAATACCGTGCGTGTGCGCAGCTCGATTTGCAGGTGGGTCACGCTCGGACACCGCCGTCATGGCGTCATATCCTCACCGAATTGGCCACAATAATTAATAAAAGAATTGCGCGCGCGCAAGGCAACGCTATGTTCGGTAATGGGCGGCGATCTTGTGGCATTGTTGACGTTTTCGAAGACGAATTGTTGGCGGTCAAGAAATTGTTGCGTCGGCGCTGAATTCCGAGCTTAATTCATAAACCTTTAATGTAGCAAGGGCTTTTAAAGCGTTTTCTTTCGCTCTATATAAGGAAAGACTGGACTCAATACAAATATCCTTTCGGAAGACGCAAAGCTTGCATCACTACTCATTCATTTATTGTTCATTAGTAACTTTAAATAAGAATATAGAGCAAAGGGCACGCACCGTAACGAGATGATGTCCTTGCTGACATTGCATTGAACTATCAGTAACAGGTAACATTATGACGTCACATATCGCTGGTTAAGGCTCACTACGCGAAATCTGGTGAACTCAAGGTATGGACCGGTTGCGTTACAATACGGGTAGGTCTTGACACGTGTCAAGCTATCCTGTCAGGACTTATCGGCTGTCATCTGCTGCCCATTATGAGCGAATAGACATGTAACCTCACCTTTATAGCTGCAAGGTCACAGAGCCTTCCCAACCTTTCATTTGTGAGATGAATATAATAAATCACTGGTTATCGATAGCTTCAAGGTGTGTTTGAGAATTTGTTGATCGATTGTTCTTTTTTTTCTTTTCAGTTGAATAGGAAGTTAAATATCATTGTTTTATAGGCAGCTGATTTTATTGAGTATTTTTCGTACTGAAATCGTGTTGGTAACTCACGATATTTCGTCTCATTCTCTGAATTTGCATAGTTCAAATCTCTGAATAATTTAAAAGCAAACACGTAGAATAGAGACACGGTATCGATTTATTGTCTTGTTCGTGAATTAAGAATGGTTTTTTTTTTCGATGAAATCGCAGATTGCACCGACGTTATTTGTGATTCGTTACGTTGATTATCATCTATGTAAGTATAGCTTTTTTATTATTCTATCATGTATATGGTTGGACAGGAAGTAATGGCGGTTATTTCTATACCTCAGTGTCGCAGATGAAGGAAGTTTATTATTATGTACTGAGATACTGTGTTATGTGTTGGAACATTTCTAGAAATATACTACACTTACATAGAGAAGACGACTGATAGAGTTATGTATGAAAAGAAGACATGCTGAGCCGACCCCAATTAAATTGGGACAAGGGTAATAGAAGAGTCGTCAGAAGCCCGAAACTCTGACACCAAGTTTTACCAAGGGATATCATAATATATTACCCAGTAACTGGGTTGTGAAGGTTAAATAGGCAGTCGCTTTATGTAAAATACTGGTATTCAGCTATTACTGGTTAGACTGAAAGCCGACCCCAACATAGTTCGCAAAATGCTGGGCAGATTGACTAGACTTACAAAGGGATATGTTCCAATACATGGATTAGAGAAGTCTTATTCAGTGACTCTCGTTCAGTGACCTTTTAAATATCAAGATTGAATTTCGTATAAAAAATATTTAATAAAGTATAGAAAAACAATTGACCCGTAAACTTTAACCTCAGACATAGGTATTAATAAAACGAGACGTCAATTTTCCATAATCTAAGTACAATGACCTCTAAAGGAGGCTTTACATAATGTTTGGCGGTAAACCGGATTCATTGAGCGGAAAAAAGTGGGGTATTATTTTGAGAATTCATTAGGAGCATTCACAGCATAATATTATTATAATACGATAAAGATGAGATTAAGTGCGTTACTTTTCCTTTAAGTTCTTTAAAGGAAAATGGAAAAGCTTTGCATAAAGCAATATAATTACGGATCTAAAAGTAGTCTTTTATTATAGGGCGTTGACTTGTTATTGATTCTATTATAGAGTTTTGTTGAAAGGATCCTAGTTAGTTATAAACGCTTGGTTAGATCCTTTTGCCGCTAACGGAAGTGGAAAACTTACCGAGTTTTCGTCTAATATTTATTTAGCGTATCTTTATGCAAATTGTTTGTGGTGTGTATTTGCTACTTATTTACCACAATATTACGTAGGTACCAAAATGGTCTTTGACACATAAGGTGGTTTCCACCTGGAAAATGATGAAGCATATTTTTTTTCAAACAGTATAAATCAATTATTTAGATACCATTAAGCCATTGACTGATCATCAGTCTTCTCTAGAGATAAAGATTTTATTTGAAGATTGATCACTCACTGTATATCTCTCAACAGAGTTAATAACCAATCTATTTCTGGAAAATGGATTACAAGTTGAAAAGAATATCTATTAACATCCCTTCAGTTATTAAGCTTCTCCTTCTTTGTAGATTTTCCTTCAACAAATTTTTCAAAGTTCACTGACCTTCACAAGAATATAAAAGATTTGATAGAATATTTTTTCTGTTGTCAAAACGGCAAATTAGCATCCAAATAGGTTTCTGAGATAGCCGATTGCTTAAAGTTGATTTTTTCTTAGAAATTCAAAGGTTCAATGACGTTAAGTGGTTCGTTCATTAGTTTAAATTATTATTACGATTCTTATTCCTAGTTTGTTTCAGGTAATTTTTACGAAGAAACATTGTAAGGAAACCGGCATGTCTTAGAACCAAAAAATCGTAGAAATGTGACATCTACCAACCTGCACTGGGCCCGCGTGGTGGATTATAGCCCACCGCACTCACAGAGAGGAGGCCTGTGTCCCAGCAGTGGGAACGTTATGGGCTGATTATACTAATTTATACGATGTAATCTAATAAAGGAAACAGAATTGAGAGAGTCAATTGTTTTTAAGTTCTGTCTTCGCACAACTAAGTGATTCATTTGTTTTTTTTTTAGGTGTCTGCCCTGCATTCACAGTTATAGTACCTACATGAAGTAACTACAGCATGGCGAAGAAAATTCCTTGCATAATTGTATGCCTCCAATAAATATTAGGGTCGCCACACACAAGCTTGCAACATACGAGCGACAACTGGGCCGTGATAATAGGGGAGTACACCGCACGGACTGTTGTGTAACTGGCTTTTCATGTGCACACCTTTCTTGGTTAGCCTGGTATGGTCAGCATGCTGTAATATCATAGTACATCATATCACTGGTCTTATGACACTGTTTGTACTTATAGATGAAAAGACACATGTGTAATTTTGCCATTTTGCGAGGAGTCTAAGTAGCAGAAACTAAATATCTTCTAACCAGACCACAGCTACTAGTAGTCTATTGAAGTCAAGTACGATATCAATAATAACACAACCACTTAAATAAATGAGATCAACAGAAGTCTCCAGTAGCGGCTACTTGTAGTCCGTGTGAAAAGCCTCTACATTACTTAGTACTGTGTATGTAGGCGCAACCGCAAACGTTAGAAATCGCGGACATGCGTAGATATTGAATAGAAGAATATGCAACGCGGTTGAACATTTACAGTGGAAGACAAATAAACATATTGATTATGTCAAATATATGCATGGGAATATAGGAATTATTGACTATTTGCTGTAGGGTGTAGCGACTTTATTTAGCTTGATGATAGAGGTGTCGTATACGCGCATTGTGCTTTTCAATTGTTTAGTATAAGAAAGAAATGCAAGCGTGTTCGCTTTTAAGTATTTTCTGGCTTATATGTATTCTTTTTTATTATTTCTAACTGGAGATTCTATCTATCAAGCTTAGTTGCATTGTGATATATTTTTAGCTACTTTATGATTCTTTTTCTCAATACCTAGTTAATCTTCTGATGTATGCCCACGGGCAAAGATTGGATGGATTAAGTCCGAAAAAGAAAGTACAATTAATACTGTATAATTAGGATCGGTTTTCACCTTGATTTCGTCCATTGTCAAGTAAACGAATTGCTTAGATTTCTCCTATAATGGGTAAAAGTCGGTCAGAGCCGCGGGCTGTAGGACAGCTTGTTAGTAGACTGATCAAGTGATTCTTTGTTGAATAAATTGATCAAATTAGTTTAGACAACATTACGTTAGACCGTACTGAGTATTTTGTTTGAGTGTCAGTAGAATTTAGAGTAGTTTGCATGGATTCGAAATCTGGACCAAAGTGCTTTAAAAAAAATATCATGCCTAGCCCATGATTGCCCAAGCTATCGATAATGATAGAATATAATATAATTTAATATGACGGTACACCACATAAATTGAAATTATATTATATATTTTTATATTATATTATAAAACGTTACAAAATAACAATGAATAGATACCTGAACTACATTCACAGGCACATAACATTTTCATAACAACTTAGCAGGCTCTAAAGCATCACTTTGAATCATAATTTCGACAATACAGATAAGATCTTGTGATTCCGCGCACAGATATTTAAAGAATGAAGAAACGGACGTAACATAGCGCACGCGACTCCTGCGCAGCGTACCGGACTGGTATTTATTACTACACTTTGTTGCAGGAAATTAGACCGTCTTACGTTTGCCTTCACAAAAATAAATCTATATGTTGATACGTGAAGCAAAAACTTTGTATCCTACCCTTTTTACGAATCTTACCGAAGATGGAGGAGTGTAAAATTTGGCAAAATTAAATGGAGAAGGAGTACAAACAGCTAATATTTTTATATAAGGCATTACAAATAGACACATTAAGCTATAAATTAATTATAAAATAACCTTTATTTCGGACAAGTAACATCCATAGTGGGTTAGTAAGCAGAAATCTTATGACTATTTTAGTAAAGCTTAATATTAGGTCTTTACCTATGAAATTGCCGTTTTGCAGTACTGGCCATTTCAAATCAAAATATTTTTTCTTTGGGTAAGAATTCTAATTTCAAATTAATTTTATTTTAAAAACATGGATTTTTTTTTCCAAAAGTAGTCATTTGTTTACTGATTAGTGTTACATTTTCATCGCATTTCAATCTTTTTCGTCATCATGGATACGTTAAAAATTCGAGTAATTATGGAATATGAGTACCGTCGTGGCAGCAACGCGGCTCAAGCGGCACGCAACATCAACGACGTTTACGGAGCTAACACTACAAACCAACGCACCACCTGTTATTGGTTTGCTCGCTTCCGTTCTGGAAATTTCGACCTGAAAATGAACCTCGCGGTCGTCCGAAGACTTTGGTCGACAATGACGAATTAAAGGCGATTGTGGAAGCTGATGATACACAATCTACGGCTGAATTAGCAGCAGCTTTCGACGTTAGCGTCAAAACAATATTGGTCCATTTGCGTCAAATTGGCAAGGTAAAAAAGCTTGACAAATGGGTGCCCCACGAACTCAATGATCGTCAGCGCGAAGTACGCGTCGAGACGTGCCTTGCACTGCTCAACAGACACACAAATGAAGGAATTTTGAACCGCATTGTTACCTGCGATGAAAAATGGATTCTGTTTGATAACCGCAAGCGCTCAGCAAGTTGGTTGGATCCTGGTTCAGCACCTAAACAATGCCCTAAACGAAAACTTACCCCTAGAAAAGTGATGGTCACTGTTTGGTGGTCTAGCGCCGGTGTGATTCATCACAGCTTCTTACCAAACGGGGTGAGCATTACTGCAGATGTGTACTGTGAAGAACTGAACACAATGATGGAGAAGCTGGCACATCTCCAACCAGCATTGGTCAATCGCTCGTCTCCGCTGCTCCTGCACGACAACGCGCGACCTCATACTGCACAGCAGACGGTCTCCAAGTTGCAAGAACTGGGGTTGGAAGCTCTCCGTCATCCGCCCTACTCACCAGACCTTGCGCCTACAGACTACTACTTTTTCCAGAATTTGGATAACTTCTTGGCGGGAAAAAAATTCAATACCCGAGAGGCAGTACAAAATGCCTTTGAAGAATTTGTTGCCTCCCGTCCAGCTGATTTCTTTAAGAAGGGCATCAATAAACTGCCACTGCGATGGCAAAGATGCATTGATTGCATGGGTGATTACTTCGATTAATACAAATAAAAAATACATGAAAAAAATTCGTTTAAATTTTTTCATACAAAACGGCAATTTCATAGGTAAAGACCTATTATAATTACTTTGCGACAAGCTTATTATGAGAGATACATCTCTTAACAATGATATACATTATCGAAGTGTCGTATCTCCCAGCTATGATTTTCAGGATGGAGTTGGGGCTCGCCCGCACTCTGGAAAGCAATGAGGCAGACTTCTGTCTAATGATGGCATGGAAGCCATCAACTAGACTCTGCGCGAACATAGCAGATGCACTGCAGAAACGGGGCAGCCCAACAGCATCCTGAAACCATTATTGACCATTATGGTCGAATTTAGACCACTTGGTGACTACTAATATATCTAATTTGGTGGCTAGATGTATTTTAATTATTACCGAAGTTACTTTTGAGAATTCGTGTTTTTATCAATCGTATGACACTATCAAATTAAAACAGTATTAGATAGATGCACATTCATTTTGCAGCATGATTTACTTTTGATGTCAAGATAAATTATTATCTTTATTAAAATTTTCGTAATTATCTATCTAATTTTAATTGCTTTCTTAATTATCATTAAGTTAACTGACATAACTGGCGTGGGATTATAAATAAAAGGGCTTGGTTAGCGAGTAAACAATAAAATAAACATCAGCCTGGTCTAAACCAGAACATATATCTATGTATCTACTAACAAAATAACGCCTTCAGCATTATGTATATTACCAAGCCCCCACGTAATCAAAACGCACCTTCTAAGTTCTAATAAAGCTATTTACATAAACGTTCCGGATCGTCGAAGGCCAAGATTACTGATAGGGGTCATCGGGGACACCTGGTCTGTTCCCGGTACGTACGACTCCTAACTGACTGCAAACATTACAGACGGAACGACTATAAATAGATATTGTCAAATGATGTTTCTAGTCGCTGGCATGTGGGGTGGGCAGGACTCCAAGTTTGCAGACCACAGGTGCATAGACAGAAGACAATACAGATCACATGCGTAAGATAGTACCGTATGAAGTAACATTGGAATCTTCTAGAAACTTGCGCGGGATGTCAAGAATTTCTTCATTGAACTTGAACAATAGAATTTTGAGGTCATTTTAAGAGATGGGTGGCAGAGAGACGTGAGTGATGGTTATCAAAATAGTTATTTATGTATGATTGATGAGTGGAACTTTCAATGTCAGATTAAAACGTCCGTTTCAATTAGTTAACGAGTCGTATTTAGTTGGGGAAACTTCTCTTTATGTGGTTTCTTTTGTAGCATTGTATTTGTGATAGGAGGTAATTCGTTCTATAGTAGTAAGTTGTCTGTAATTAATTGTCATGATCAGTATGAATATGGATGCAATAGGGGACGACCATATGGCTAGAAACGGGGTGACTACTGCGATAAAGACTAAAAGAGATGTATGGAAGAAGATATTTTGCTTCGAACATAATTAAATTTGGATATGGATTAAACAAGGGTTGTCAGAAACCCGAAACTCTGACATTTTTATTTTTTTTACCGAGTAACTGGTTTGTGTCGGTCAGATAATGGGCGATCCATAAATTACGTCACACAAATTGTATGATTTTTGACCCCTCCCCCATTCTTGTCACAGGTGGTCACACTTATGATACCCCCTCCCCCTTGTGTGACGTCACATATTTTTCAATGTTGTATTTAGAAGTAATTAAACTTAAACAGCAGCAGTTTCTTATTTTTGTTTTATTTAAATTAAAAATATGTAATCTTTAATAAAATTAACATAAATTCAAATATTTTATGTAGATAGAAGAATCCTCATAAATGTAGATCGAGTAATAAGTAATATTGTAAGTTTTTGGTTTACATATAAATTTCGAGATAAAGTATTTTATATTTTAACATGTGACGTCACAAAGCTTCACAAAAAGTCACATTTCGTTGACCCTCCCCTTCCCCACTTAACGTGTGACGTAATTTATGGAAGGCCCCTAAGCAGTCGCTCTATGTAAACTGTGTACTGGTATTCATCTGCCTCTGGTTAGACTGAAAAGACGACCCATCATAGTTTGGGAAAGGCTAGGCAGATGATGAAGAAACCGAGGATAGTGATGAACTGATATATTTGCTCTACAAATATTATTTCTCAAATAGTTTGTAACTATCTACAGATTCACATTTCTTATCCAAGTGTCTAACGAAATACATCGTACAAACAAACACAAGATAGATAAAGTCCTTTTTTGTCGTAAATCAAACGGCTTTATCGTAGAAAGTAAACTTGATATTTGCATATTATCGACGCCTGCGCATTCAGCTGTTTACTCTGATTTATGTAGAGCTAAGATTGTTCGTCTTTATCTGTTGTGGTCATCGTGTGCTTTCCTTCGAATGTTTTCTTTGCTTTAAAAGTGATAGTTATGACTGTGACATTTAACAGTACTGGAAACATATTGTGATCTAAAAAACTAGTTTTTTTTTACTTAACCTTTTCGAATAGAAAATGGTACAAAGGTGGACTTAATGCCTTAGGCATTCTCTATCAGTCAACCAAGGCTGGTAAAGAGAGAGATAAGTATGAAATAAGTATGTTTAAATAATATAGGTTTTTATACTTTTCGAAAATTTTACTTAAAAATTGTTCTCGTCGTGTTTTTTTAACCACCTGAATAATTATTTTCTTCGAACGCGGAACAGATTCATAATAAATCCTCGAATTTACCGCTTGAAAACTTGAAACTTACATACTTGAAAGATAGCCTGCAATACTTAAGTTTACAATTGGTATATTTGACGTAAAAACAAACAAACACATCATACATCAGTTAACCCTAACGTTATTACCGAGCACAATGCCAACAATCAAGAACATTATTGTTCCGAGAAAACTTGCAACTACTTGGGCAAGTGAAATTTATATGGGGACGCTATTGTTTTGATATTATTATGAACTTTCACTTTTCTGCATAATACAAAGGCAAGTGGTGTTTAGCTGGGGAATTGTAATTTATTACTGAATATTTGATAACTCGCCCGCCATTGTTTATTTAGCACTTGAAAATTTTACAATTATTGATGTTTACTTTCTCCTCAATGGAAGTTGTTCCGTTTCAAAAACGACCGCGATTTTCAAGAACAATTAAAACGAAACCATTTCGCTCGTAGATTATAAAAGGCTAAATCAAAATGTCAATCAAATTGATGAGTTCAGACCGCAATTAGTTAATTACACGGTGTGAACATAAATATAGTGTGAACTTTGACATGACGCCATGTTGCGTGGGAGAAACATTTTATTTATAACGCCGTTCGGCTCAATATTTACTGGTTCGAAGTGTGTAAAAATAAATAACTTGTACTAACGTCCCACGTGCAAATGCGACATGATGCAAAGGCACACGACTGGTTCGAAATTTAAATGGAATAAGGAACTAAGTTCAAAATACTTCTTTGGCGTAGGCCATTGCCCACAACTGCCAGTGTCCTATGCAGTTTTTTATTAGTTAAAAAGGTTATTTTTAATGTACACTTCGTAACAAAATTACATTAAACGTGTTGCAGTTACGATTAATGCCAAATTTACTATAATTTATTTAAATATTTAGCTGTCACACTTTATTGTAATCATGTGTAACTATTTATCTTATGAAATTATGTGGCTTTCATTTATATAATTATTTCATTTCAATTTAAAATGAAAGTGTCAATCCTAAAAACCTAAAAGAAGTAGGAGTGAACAATACTGAGTGACTAAATTAGCTGATGACGACGAAGTTTTACCAACGTATTGTGGGTCGTAAGTTGTTATTTACAATAAAGTATTGTAAAAAAAAACTTTTATCTTAATTAGATTTAAATCATGATGTGATTGTTTGTTTCATTCATTCGTTTTGTTGTAGGTTTGTAATGTGTTATGAAGATGTTATTATAAATAGAAAATTATTTAAAATAAAATTACTTTTACTTCGTTTATCTCAGTATTTAGTACTGTCTTAAATCTACCTAAAAAAGTTAGAAATTAACTTTGAAATAAAATGTTTTGCACTCCTGCTTCTACGAGCCTCTTTTGTCTAAAGCTATAATAAATGGAGTATAGTCTGTACTATAAGTAGATGCTTGTCAAGTACCGCATCGCATAACATCGCGTAGCATACTCCTACAGGTGAAGCTACGGCTTTATGTCTATGTTACTATTAGTAGACATTACGTAAACTTACGCCAAAGCTACGTTTCTATACGCATTGTTATGGGTTCTAAATGTCGTCTGTGATTTACGTGAAAATGTGTTCCTCTTATTAATTAGTTTGAAGTATTTATGGCAGAAATAAGGATACTGAGGCGTTCATAGAAATGTTGTTATGTTCAAATGCATTATCTTATCTCAGTCTGAAGTCTGAAATGTGAATGAAATCCTTCATTCTGAGATATTACGTTAGATATTTTTAGATTTCGATTTTGCAGATATCTTCAATCGTTTCTGTTTCTCCGGCCTATGAAAATGTTATGCAAAGTGATGCGAATTCCGCAAACAAGTTTGTGGGGTGGGCCTTGATACCATTATAATATAATATCCTACAAATTGATTTTATATACTTTCTAATATGAAATATAGGGAGAGAGTATCTGTGGTTATGTGGTATGACATTCACATCAGTGATAATGACATTACGTTCGGCGAAATTACGTAAAGTGTGGCCACCTGACGACGGACGCGAAACCAGTCCTGCGCCCGCGCATCCGGACCAGTTTAGCGAAGCAAGGTCCCTCCATAGACCCAGTCACTTTGGACTCGAGCCCGTGACACGCAGGGAGCGTTAGCCTCTATCAACCTGTTTTTTATTTTTATATTTCACGTTCGAACACGCAAAATGGCTGACTTTCGTGTCTATTAATTTTTGAGATAGGATCAGGACCTTCTAAAGGGCCTTTAGACTTGCTTTGTTTTAGGAGGAATGCTGTCTGAACAACCACAAAGTTGACCTTTACACGGCATAGGACATAGAACAGTGGGTATTTCAAACAAAGACCAAAACACACGTCTGTCTGTTCCTAACTAAAAGCTTCCTCAAACATTAAACTAGGCGCGAGTACTAACAACAAACATGTCTGCATGTTGTATACGATCAGGAATACGATTTGGCAACTAATAGTTGCTGTAGTAACGCTAGTGGATTTATGATCCTACAGTCTGTGTGGCGGTGAAGTTCCGCGTAATCGGAAGCAATGTTATTACTTATTATATATTGGCATAATAAACTGTCATAAGATTATATGTTTTACGTAATTATAGGGTAACACTAACATTGACGTATAAAAGTATTATAATTGATATTTGGTATGAACATTTTCTGAATTGACTTACCCAGCGTTTCCCGATTTGTTTAACTTTCTTGTAAATTATACCCAAGAACCACTTCATTTCTTACAATATGTTAACTTCACCACAGCACTAGAAGTTATGACGGATTAAAAAACTGTTTTTACAAGTCCCAAGTCATTATCCTAATCGTTTACGATGTCAACAGTAATCGTTATTCGGAGTAGCAGTAATTGCAAAGTAAATATTGAAAAACGGGTTAACTCGCTAATAGCGTTATATAATGAATCGTTGTTTGTATCGTGGACAGCTAAATGTGTTATTAGAATCGCATTTATCCGCCATGTTATGATCGAGTAATTGTAGACAAATAGCTAAAGTGAATGATGCGTTACTTTTCTAATTTAACTTGCTGTTTAAAGCGTGATATTGAAGTAATTATGGAAGATGTAATCAATAAAACATTTTGTTCAGATTTAGCCTTAGGATTGAGGACGAAGGCCGAAGTTTTAAAGCCAAATTAAATCGATAGAATGCTATAAAATATTAAAAGAGGAGCTTTCGAATTCAGTGATCAGATCAAGTCATGAGGAAACGCTAAGAGAAAGATTCGAGACCTACCTCTGTTGCTAGCCAAGCCTAGATAGGATTTAATGGTCGGCCTATGTTCTATCTTGGGACGGTTCCAAAAGTCTAGCAAATGTTAAATCAATGCTAGAGAGAAAATCTCGCGAACTACAGCTAAGTACATATGTTAGGTTAGACTTACTGTTGCAAAAATCCGATTTAAAGTTTGATAAAATCTGTTTTTAAAGGAAAGCTCGAAATTAAGTTTGCTTAGTTACCGACACCAAATGAACACAAAAATCATAAACTACTAATAAAATATACAACAAATCGCCCACATAAAAGACACTGAAGCTAGTTTACAGCCTGAAAGCTCGTGAAATAAAGGCGTGGCGTCCTAATTGTATCCCAATACCTATTATGTATTATGACTGGAATTTATTACAGGTATGTATCAGAAAAGTAGATCACATCGGTACGTCATCGTGAGGGTAGCAGAACAATGGAGCTTGTCCTTAATATTTTGTAGGCAATTCACGAAGGTTTCATACTTAACTGATAAAAAATATTGTGCGTTTGCACGAGAATTATTTAAGTAAAGAATCAGTAATCATCATCATCATCATTTCAGCCCAAAGATGTCCACTGCTGGAAATAGGCACTCAAGCACCGCCATTTTGACCAGTTCTGTGGTTCACGCATCCAGCGCAAAGAATCAGTACTCGAATACTACTTTTTCATTTGTGGAAATTCGTAGTTTTAACTATAATATTACTATTATTACGATGCTGCAACATAGAGGTATAAAACTGCTTGTAGACGGAATAAATACAAGAAACGCCCTATTCCTTTTACTAAATTCATCCCCTACTCATAAACTACACACAAACTTACAAACTCCTGTTACCACAGACTACACCAACAATATATAGCCATATGTCAAAACCAATCCAGCTTTGCGGTTATCTGACACAACCCCGTCCAATCAAACCTCGTGGTTATTCCGTGCCTTCGTCGGAAATGACGTGGACGTCGCGTGTCCGTCACGTGATGACCACGCCACCCCTCAATTTGGGTTGGAACCCTACATGGCTTCGTCCGTCATACAATTATGTTCGTTTGCCAATACTGTTTACGTTCGTACATGAAGTTTACGCATGATCGTGTGTCAAGGACATCGTAAGGGTACATTTTGTTGGATTGAACGCGTGATTTTGGTGCTTTTTTTCTATTGCATGTCAGGTTGTAAATGTTTACAAATCTACAAGTGCAAAATGTTGATTCTTGGTTAAAAAAAATGGAAAATGTGTGATCAAAAGCACAGGAAAACTTAGACAGCTTTTCTGAGCATTTGATTAATTTCTTTGAACATTAATTTTGTTCCAGGGTAGATTATGAAAAGTGACTACCCACATTCGTTTAATAGAGATGATTTCATTCCCGTTTTTGTACCGTTTAAGACAAAAAAAACCGTAACATACGAACCATGATGTAAGCTTCGCATAGCGACAGCTAACAGATGTGATACATTCCTGTTTATCCTTGAAAAAAAAAAACTACAAGTACCTTACTAACAAGGCGGGTCACTTAGTCAGTTTTTAAAGATTTTTTACATAATTCCAAACTACCGTTTCGTAATCCGTCAAAGTAACACGCGATAGATAAAAGAAAACCGTAAAAGTATTATGTAATTCACCGGCCAGCATGCATATATTTATTATTTACTTAATTAAAGTCTATTCATAGAGATTAGAGTCGCTTGTGTACATAAATACGCTATTATTGTGGTAAAGTGCCAAATCAAGCATGTAATACACGAGATGTGATAGTACTATAGACAATCCAGACATTTCTTTGTTGTTTATAGTGTTTTGTTTATTTTATTTAGGTTGTGATGATATAACTTTGTTGCTTAATCAATAGGTATGGATTTAGGATGGCGGATGTGAATTTAACTACCTTAGTTGATATTCATATTATGGTTTTAAAAAATCTTAGGAAAACAGGGGGGCCAATTCTTGTAGTTTTAAGAACGTTCACAGTTTGATCTAAGTCCAATCTGTCAACAATACCTCCAGTTTCCCTACCTTTTTGACAAGTTTTTGACATTTGACTGTCACCGAGGTGAGACTGCTACCTACTCGATTTGGAACGTTTTTAATTACGAGAAAAGGCCTTCTGATTTTGGAATATTCTTAATCTGATACCAGCGTTTTAGAATGATGGAAATATTTCATCACCTATTGACCATTATTGTTTTCATTATGTAACTTACTAATGTTTGTTAATTGCTTTTCCAGTTTCTTTACAAAGCTACTTGAAATGGTAACTTATAAAAATATATATTTTATTGCCTAGGATACTACTAGCTACTCATCTCCACAAGAATATATCAAGATTTTCAAACTATTTTACCTACGATTGATAATAATCATTAAATCAAGTCTCACTATGTAAATAATATTTAAGAATCATAAATAACGTCAAGCTATGCCAAGTTTAGCAGTAAACAACAATCACATGCCCGTGACGAGGGAATAAGTATTGAAAATTAATTAGTACCTACCTTACCTACGTAATTTTAATTACAGAATTATTAAAATAAAATATCGGCTATACTTGGCGCTTGATTATAATTAGTTATTAACATTAAAAGTGTACCTAATTGTTCATCATAACCGTACTTAATTAGAATAGAAATATATTTTTTCTACTATGGGGTACCTACTTTTATTCCCTTGTGCATCCGCTGTCTAGTAGATTTTAAAAACATAAGGAAACTTAAGTACTGCAATATTTAAAACATTCGACAGTTTCATATAAAAAAGAACGACAGTGTAAAAAAATGACAACTGACTAAAATGAAGATAAAATCCTGAATTTCTGCTTACCCAAGATCCAGTGGAGCCCCAGCGCTTCAGCCTCTTCCCGAAAATGTTTTGACACTGCGAGAGACAAGAGACCGAAGACGCCGGCTGTATCTTGTTAACAAAACTATCACCCCTGTCTAATGTCATCTTACACTGTCACTATTAACTATAGTTCAAAAATGTTAATTTACACTTGTTATAAATTGTTTATTTATTATTTTATTGTTCACTATACACAAAATTCACATGTGAAGGCGAATCGAGACGCCGTAACCCGGGAGGAGGACGCGTGCGACTGCGATGCCGGCAGCCGAACGAATGGCGCCCGCTCCGCTTTTCCTATCTCCGGAAAGCCGCCCGCCCGCCTTAGCCGCCCAAACTTCCAATTAGATTTTATTTTTTTACAGGAATCGTATTAGTGTCGTTTTCACCGTCGCTTGTATGATGAATTCTAGAGAAAAGTGTCGTTAGGAAATCATAAATGAAAGTAAGAAAGTCATCTTTGCCGATTTTCTGAAGCTTTCTTAGAATGGAAAAGAGATTTTTGTATCATTGACATTCTTTAGTTTCGCAGGAAGTTATTAGCTATTTTAGATTTACTATGTGGATGTAGTAAATCTAAAATTAAAATAGCGTTATTAGAATTACGTTATTTAAAGTCTCATTAATGTTATTTGAGGTTCGTCGACTCATACAAAGCGTTGTAAGCTATAATAAATAATAATTATTGTATGTAGAAAATCACATAGTTTCCGACATAAACAATTCATCATCTGCATAGCCTTTTCTTAACTTTGTTGGGGTCAGCTTCCAGTCTAACCGAATGCTGCTGAATACCAGTATTTTACATGGAGGGACTGCCTATTTAACCTCCACAACCCTTTGGTAAGACTGGTTGTCAAGTATTCGGACTTCTTACGACCCGTAATGATAGTTAAAGATCCACGAATGATAGCCGGGACCAACGGCTTAGTGTGCTTTCCGAGGCACGGATGGTTCTTGGCATGTAAAGATAGTCACCAATCCACGGAACAACGCGGCAACCGTAGCTTAACCTGATCAAACGACCCGTGCGGCTGTTATTACTTAGCCACAAGCCCTTCCGACATCAACATGTAATCATTGATTTACAAACTGAGGAAAGTTACAATTGGGGCTTTTTATGATTACCTACGAATTTCTATAGAAGTACTTTACGTTCCATAGTTGCCTTATTAGACTTTATCGTTGACGGAGTGATGGAAATTATTTGTTTTTACATTGAACATGAACTTTTTACACCTATAACTTTACGTGTCCATACCAAATAAAGGCATTGAGTATAGTTCTATTGTTGTGACCATAGAGATACAAAAATGTTTATCCAAAAACAAATGAAAAAGGAAATCGTTCGTTTTACTCCATTACTTACTTTTTAACAAGTTTGTTACGGGTCGTCAGAAGCCCTAAAGTCTGACAACCAGTCTTACCCATGGTTAACGTATTACCCAGTAACTGACTGGGTTGTGGGAATCAGATAGGCAGTCGCTTCATGTAATATACTAGTATTCAGCTACATCGGTTAGCCTGGATGCCGACCCCAACGTGTTTAGGAAACGGCTAGGCAGGTGCTGATGACTAACTTTTTAAAGATA
This sequence comes from Antitype chi, assembly GCA_947359405.1. Taxonomy (NCBI): domain Eukaryota; kingdom Metazoa; phylum Arthropoda; class Insecta; order Lepidoptera; family Noctuidae; genus Antitype; species Antitype chi. Next base: position 18,200,315 of record OX375812.1, read on the forward strand.
AAGATGCATTTATTTGTATAAACATGTGTAACATGATACATAAATATGCACATAGGGATGGAAATTAGTTTAAAATTGCTGGTTCATACTCAATGTCCTTATTTTGGTATGGAGACGTCTTGTTAAAACAAAAACCGACCGTCGTGATAAATCCGTCGTGTTTCACGCACGTATACGAAACAAATACAACTTCTTTATATAGTATAAAACAAATTCGCTTTTCGTGTTTGTACGCTTAGATCTTTTAAACTATGCAACGGATTTCAATGCAGTTTTCATAATTAGACAGAGCGATTCAAGAGGAAAGTTTATATGTATATTACACCGAACTGCATGCGGGCGAAGCCGCTGGATAAACCTTGTAGTTGTGTATAAGTTAGTTGGATATAGAGGTCTTATCTACGGTAGGCTCTCGAGCTCAGGAAATAGCGTCCTATTGGCTCGAAACCGCCGTCCACATCCGGCCCCGAAGTTGCAATATCAACGTGGACGTTTGAAATTTTAGCCTATTATCATATTTACAGCTGTAGGTAGCTTGTGGTTGCCAGCATGGAATGAGGCGGTCCCTCTTCACGCCAGGTGATGGGGAGGGTCAGAATGATGTCAAGAGGACTGGCAGCAAATGAAATTAAATGTTTATTTATGTAAGTAGATCTCAGACACTTTTGCACGTCAATATTTTGTTGGTCAATATTTTAAAAACTAGATGGCGCTGGCATTTCCTAGTTGACTGTTCCTTGAGAAGAAATGCGGAAAGAAACTCGTAGGTCATGGTCAAACAATATATTATTTGAATTTTATGTGGGTCTAACAATGCAGGGCCATGTTTGGTAGGACCTTTTGAAGAAAGAGCCATTGCAGCTTTGATCTGACCTGTCCCAACAGACGGCATGTATGTATCCAGTCACCGTGTAGCTTAACCCTATTTTGAGAAGCTTAACGACCCGTGACAAGACGCTACAAAAACCACCAGACATTTTATAAAGTCATGTGTTCAATCTATTACTTACATGTTATAAACTGCAGTCGCTTTTCGTGTCTATCTCTGTCGCGTTGGGTTGATGATACGGTCAAAGTCCCGGGAAATGCCTGGATGGGGGACGCACGCAACCGAGAAGTATGGTAGAAACAGGGAAGGCCTATCCAGCAGTGCGTGATTCTGGGCTGAAATGAATGAGGTGGCCACACTGATTGTGGCTTCAGTGGTATTCTTTAGGTCTTCAAAGGTGCAAGTGAACGGTCACTTAGGACACTACAGCAAGGCATGGTCTGATCAGAAGCAATGCACTCGCACTGCGTAATGTTATGATGATTTTAATATTAAAGACTCACAATTTCCTCAAGTAAAAGCAGAAATCTCTCTTTTAAGTGCGTGTGATGTGTTTTATCGTTCCTGTGACATTCAAGTTTTATGTCCGCGAATAAAATTACGTTAGTAATGTGTTTTAAATGAGTTTGCAGCAAACATTATGTGCCATTAAATTGGATTATGTTTGTACGTAGGTGCGCATTCTTAAGTGTTGTCAGACTAATCGCCGTTTAGTGCAGTTTTGTTCTAGATCTTAAATATGTTATTTAATTATAGAGTAAGTTAAAAATATAATTATAGCGTAACGCTGCATCTATTCCGCAAAGGGCATATATAAGACATAGGAAGGGTATACATAGGACGAACCTATCGCCATTAACCGGGCACTATTACAAACATGGGGAAAATACAGAAATTTTATTTTATACTTAAGTACCTAAGTACTAACTTTTGCCAGCTGCTTCGCTCGCGAGGTGGTCGGAAATTAGCCCACGGAAACGTGCTGCCGGGGTAAAAAGTATTCTTTGTGTTAATTCAGGTTATAAACTATCTATGTGCCACAAATTCGTTCGGCCAGTTTTACGTGATTGAGTAACAAACATACAAACTTTCACATATATAATATTAGTAGGTATAGTGGGATAAGATTTTAGATATACAATAATTAAGAAATAATCGATGCCGTGGCACGTGGAACAAAAAAAATACGTAGTAAGTTTTAGTAACTATGTATCCTTCCACTGTTTAAATTTGTAAGCAAAGAAGTCCCGAGTACCTACCAGTTATTTATAAGTCAATATGGATTCCAGCTCGTGTAAAAAGATTCTTATTTACTATCTGTCGTATAAATCAAAATGCAACTGAGGCTAAATCCAAGTTGGATGAGTTATGTATGTAATGTTACGACCGGCGCGAAGAGAGCTAGTCCTCTAAGGGGAATACCCATCTTAATATAAAATACTTTGTTACCTCTTAGCTTCAAAAAGTCTGGAAAATTGATATACAGGGTGATTGGAAGATGGGTGCAAAGCTTTAAGGCGAAGATAGTACAGACAATTTAGAACCATTTAAGCCATGGTTGTCTTAGACGAAGTCTTACCAAATATTTTTAACCAAATTTTTAATTTTTTTTTCGGAAATTCTCAAAATTTAATGTAAACTGCATAATTATGGCCCAATTTAATGATAAATGAATTCATTTTTTTATTTATTTAATTAAAGTAATGTGTAAGCAATCAAGCAAAACATGTTTTAGGCTTCTGTGTCATTAGACATTTTTTTTACAGACATTTAAAGCTCAGAAAAAATAAAAAAATTGTACAATACGTCTTTTAAACCTTATTAAAAAAAAAAAAATTGGTAAGACTTCGTCTAAGACAACCATGGCTTAAATGGTTCTAAATTGTCTATACTATCTTCACCTTAAAGCTTTGCACCCATCTTCCAATCACCCTGTATATTTTTCAAAGAATTCTTCCCGTACCTAGTGTTTTCCATTTTAAAGTACCTACATAACCTGATATCATCATAATTTATTACTATGTACTACGTGAAATTTCCCATGTTACTCTATTTTAATGATTAATCGAATACTTCCTATGTGTCAACAAAATCACTGTAAGACTGAATCTACTAAGTAGATATCTAGTTGAAAAACTCCATTGTGGAAACACGGTAGAGTGGCCTAATTAATTACCGCTGGACGGAGCACCTGTAATTAATTTGACTAGATAAAGCAGAGGCTTTCAAAATTCGCCACGCCGAGTGAAAACCTTCAGCTTGTGTGCTTACAAAATACGCGCTTATAAAACACAATTACTACAATTACATAGATATGGGTTATCGGAAGGATCTTGACTCAACAATCCGATAAGACGAACAGGAAATACGTAATAACCGTCCCTGATACAAAAATAATAACAATCTATACATCTCAACGAAGGTTACTTCAGTTTAATATCTAAAAACAAAACACGGTGTCATAAATATACTTCTAATAATTATAAACCTTGTAAGACCAGGAAGGTCGTGGTTCTGGTACCCAGACATCAGTCAGCACCCACGCACTCTTTGACATGACAGAACCAATCATAATCATGAAATATTTACACAAAAATGCTTTTGTTATTAGCGTGAAATCTTAGGAAAGAGTGTGGTATTCTTGCGGCTGTTCCGAAGGGTAAAAAAACATAAGAGATGCCTATAAAACAATCACAAGGCGAATCAAAATTAATGACATCGCGACCTTGGCCCATATTGCGCTTTCTGTACACTCAATAGATTTATGAAGAACATTTTTAATTAACGCTTTGTGTGAATTTGCAACTGATAACTGTTAGCATTCGCGTAAATCACAGTCTTAGTGATAAATCTCTTTTTATTTTTGCAATTTCACCGGTGAACGAGGATGTCGGGTAAATAATTTTGAGATGTTCCTACGCGAAAATTGAATCTATGAAAATTGGGTGAAGAAGGCTACAAGGCTGAATTCAGCATGTATATAGGTAGAACTCTTTGTCCGTACACCATGTGGAATCAAGATTATTGAATATATTCTAAGACATGAAATAGAATGAAAAGTTAATCTTAAACATACATATCTACTACCTCTGCTATCTAGTTATAATTGATCGATTCTAAACAAAACAAAACATTGAACAAAAAAATTCCGAAGGACACCGACAAGGCCTGCAAAATCCATTAAACCTTGACACGTTTCGAAGACACTTGATAATGGATTCAATACGCGGTTGAATGCAGGCGTGGGCCTAATCCTGCCTAGATCTGCGTAGGATAATACCAGTATTAATCGTTTGAAAGACGTTCAATCTGTACACTGTAAAAGACTAGGTTATTTTCTGTCTCCGTGGCTTTCTGAAGAGGTCAGGATGTAGGTATGTAGGTCAGAATCTTCCTTATGGGGTGTCAAGGACTTTCCTTAGCTCAGATGGGCGTAAATAGAACAGTTTATTACAACAAATGATCTGTTCTTTCAAACTGTTCTACTGGTTCTTATTATGCAGGACTGATTGAGAGAATGTGTGGGTTGATATGATTGTTATTGCAGTCCGGAAGTGACTGAAAAAGGCCACTGGTGCCTTCTAATAGGACGCTGCGTTGAAACATATAGATGTAATTAAACTGTTGGCATGTTTGCCAACAGTAGGATGGTGTTGCCGATTCAACCTTAGGGCTCATTAATAGAGTTTGGGTTCTTATTAATTCCTCCCTAATTCCTGAAGAATTGGAGAATGTTATCCTTTGATGGATGAAATTGTCGAAAAGAGATTTTTTTCTTTTCCTCTTTTTGACAAAAAAGAAGAATTTGGCAAAGTGGTACGAAATAACGCTAGCAACAAAATAAAAAAACAGTAAAGGTATTGCCAAGTATCTGTGTACGCGTAAAACAACGCTTTACTCCCAGTCTGAAACCTGAATAGCCTTTTTAATGTCCACAAGCAGAAAGCAGGTCACTGATATAGTTCAAGAAGGTATTAGCTGTGGGAGTTGAGTTACTATGGCCATAAAGTGAGAGCTCAAATAAGAGAGACTATAGTAATGTATCGAGAGAATGACGTCAAATGCCAGTCATTTTGAGGTTAAATTGGTATCGTTGTGTTACTGAAATATCAGTGTTTTACTTAAGGTGGAAGCTTCGAAGGTTGTTATGTATTTTGTTAAGGTCGGCCTTGGTTTAGGTGCTTAAAAGTGGTTCAAATGTCAGATAGGACGGAACAATTTAATTTTTGTTTAATTTTTATTTTTCTGTCCATTAACTAAGTTTTGCATATTTTTTTTATTTCAATTTTATTTTTCTTTTAATTATTGTTTAAATTAAGTGTGCATTGTATATAGTCTAAAACTTTTGGTGCTGATCCATGTAATTCGAGGAACTTCGACCTCTGTCATACAGGATGTCTTACTTCGGGGGTCGAGGCCTCATTGGTAAAAGTACTGAACTTTGGTAATAAATGACTATTACTTTTCAGCAGGGGCTGTTGCTACCAAAGATACATCTTCGTTCGTCAAAGATGTATATTTTTTTTACATATATTATAAATTACAGTTACTTTTCGTGTCTGTATGTGTGACCGCGTTGTTCTTCTAAACTGCGCAACGGATTTTGAAGCGGTTTCCACCATCTTTTAAAGAATTTATTTTGGATAAAATATAATAAAATTGAACTTACATAATGTAGCAAAGAAATCATGATGTTTTGTCGAGTGGGGTTGCTAGTTCCCCTACAGATTTAAGGAAAACGTTTTTCCTCTTTCAGAGCAAAAGAAACTACATGTTTTCCTGAACTATAAGAAAAGCGAGATTCTTTAATAAAATACAATTTCGTTTTCTCATGACTTTCGTGTGAAAGTAGGAAATGATTGAGCACTTATAATACTTCGCACGCCGCCAATTTGATTGGCTAGTATTTAATAGTTTTCTACACGTGGGACATGTGGGGCACATGTTGTGGCGCGTAGTAAAGGAATGAGCAGGGTTTTATGTTGCCTGCAATCTATATTGAAAGCGTGAAAATAGTTTAGGGTTCTATAACACATTTTGCTGCAGTTTATTTTTAACTAGTTTCTGCCCGCGACTTGGTTCACGTGAAATTTCTTGTTTTAACATAAAATATATCCTATAACACTCGATAATACTGTAGCTTCCCATTAGAGACAGCATTTTCGGAATCGGATCAGGAGTTATGAAGATTACAAACTAAATACAAACTCACAAATTTAACCTTTTTATATTATTTATGTACATATTTGGAAGTCCTATTTAATCGCCCAGATCTATTGGTATTTTTTTTAATAAGCCTGTATTTTGTCAAGAACAACTCTTGCTCGTCAAACCAAAAGAAAAAAGAAAAATATGCCCCATAAGGAAATATTATCTTCTTATTAAGTAGCACCATAAATAATGTCTAATTAAAATTGCGTAAATTCATAGCAGTTTTGCGCCGCAGGATTATTTATGCATAGTTTACTATTAATGTTTTTACGGAAACAATGGCCGTAAATCCGAATTGCAGTTATGTATAACTTCGCCTTGATCTGGTTAACGCTTCGTAAACAGTACTCCGTAAAACTAGTTATTATACTGAAATATAATATGATTTATGTGTTACAACTAATGTATGAAATGTTCGCCTGGAGTATCCTTGTGTCTTTTATAATGGCGGATTGCAACATCGAATTTTGTATTCATCGCGCACGTGTTAGGTTTCAAAATTGTAGGTACGATGTTACATAGTGCTTCTAGAAAGGTATAAAGGTCATATCTTTATCCTTCTAGAATATAATATGCGACATTAAACTTGTCCTTCATTTAAAATATTTATTAAAAGGGGACATATATGTCTCGTAGAAGCAAGAACTTTTTGAACGTTTTTTTCCTGCTCTAGCTAGTCCGTCAACGAAGAAACGGTCTCGTCCGAAAGTCATTCAATAATAAGGAATTAACCCTACTCCCGACTAAATATTTTTTTCGGACGGGCAAAAACACATCAATAAGGACAACTGTCAAATCGTGTTGTCATTAATTCTTAGTTCGTACTACTACGAATTTTGTGCTTAGAGAAGTAGACTCAGCGGTTAACCGAAGTATGAAAGCTTTATTTCGGCATAATTTGTCTGTTTTACCCATACTTTTTTGTCCGTGAGGAAAGTTTTGAGTATTAATGTTGATGGCTATAAGAATAGGGGGAGACCAAAGAAACGATGGATGGACTGTGTGAATGATTATATGGTTATAAAGGGTGTGACTACGGAGATGACGACTGATAGAGAAATGTGGAAGAAAAATAAATGTTGCGCCGACCACAATAAATTGGGGTAAGAGCTGGAGAATGATGATCCCATACATTCGTCCTCGGGTACCCATTTTTAATTTTTTTGTTTGGAAATCTTTAAATAACTTCTCCCGCTCTGGCTGGAGCGGGAGGGCGTGTCAGACTTTTACTGACTAAAACCTCCTTGTGTTCCTTCAGTTGCCTGTGTGCCAGGGGCCACGTTATCTCTTTCGAACAACTCGCACCCCTGACAGGCATTGGCCCTTGCGGACCCCACCAGTCTAACTACTCGGTAAACGGAACGTGTTAACAGGCATTTATACAACATGTAACAGAATTAACGCAAGACCTCATACACCCCAATTAGATTATTGAGTTAAAAGCATAATACAATAACCAAAACATTTTTTTTATTTAAGCTAACTGTTATTGTTATCCGTGTTGACTCTAGCATTACTTTATGCATTTAAAATTGAGTTTTATTGCTTTGTTTCTTTGAATTTTCTGCTAAAACTGAGATTTAATTTTCTTTGGCTCAATCGGTGGTAGGTATGGCACAATACATAATATTTGAAAAATTTGGTATACCCTTATTAGACATTACTGAAATCGATTCAGTAATCAATTATGAACAAACTACTTTCAAGACTTGCGTTTATTCTGTTACAACTAGTATATGTCATAGTATCTACAAAAGCAAGCCCAGAGTTTACTGTAAGTGCATTTAAAAATAGGGGTTTATTCTAAAACAGAGAAATAATAGTAACATTTCGACCTCGGACTAGTTTGACATGTCTAAAATAGCAGCGAAGTGCGGTGTCCTCTGCGTAGTGTCGGCTGCATTTCTTTGTTTACCACAATTTATTGTAGGCTATGGTCGTAATTCTAAAAGTGCGTTACTGTGACCACACGGCGGCAAACGGTAAATCAGGCGACCGACGCCGTGTAGGGTCGCCATGGATTCCTACTGGATTTGTTTTTGAGTAGGAATGGGTTGAATTACCTACCACTGAAACTTTAGCGTATGCACGGGAAGCGGTGAAACTTTTTGCAAGTTTTCTGCGGAAGCTCTGGTTAGATAGCGGCAGTTGAATCTCCTTAATTAATTTTATATATACAGAGACTGCTGTTATTATTTTACGATACGAAATAAAGCGAATTTCGTAAGTGACATGATTTAATAATTATACTCAAGTAGCTTTATAATGAAGGTAAAGATTTTCATCATGCTTTAACACATTTGATTATTAACTACACCCTCCTTTTCTGTTACCATGTGAACAATATTAGTATAAATCGAATCTGATGCAGGCCTAATACCGATTTGACGAGTAGACTAAACTCGTCGGGTAATTGACGACATTATTTCAAAAACCACCTTTGTCAATTTCATGTTATGAGTTAGTTACGCCACGCAATTTGCTTTTATTCTTGGTACAGATTCTTCTTATGAAGAATCGGTTCAACGAATAAAAGCAAATTTCCCGTGACTTAAACTTGTTCTTGAAGAAATATAAAATATAATCAGAAAGCTTACAAATTTCTCTAGAAGATGGCGTAACTAATACATAAGATGGAATTGACAAAGGTGGTTTTTGAAATAAAGTCTTCAATTTACAAAGACTCAAAAAGAAACGTAAATAGATTGATTTATCAATCGGAAAATTATGACAGAATACAATATGGTAACCCTATTCTAGAGTTTAGTATATAAATAACTTAAACAACATAAATATCAAAGCACGCGTTGCTTTGTTTTATTTTAAGCAGTTGATTAATTATAAAACAGATATATCAAGCAACTAATGGATTTTAGTCCGTTTAGATGGAGATATTTGTCATCTTGAAAAAGTTAATGGCGGAGATAGATCGACTCAATTATACTCGAAACGGACGATAAAGAATAGTGTTATAATAGTTTGGCAGCGTAAAATTATTTAACTACTTTTATTACTTCCGTAGATTATGTTTTTTTGTTGATTTATGAAGGACGGAGACAAAAAAACATGCCAAAAGTCGAGTTGTTATTGAAAAGAAAAAGTGAAAAATAAAGCTCTTACACTCGAACAAAAAATTTGGGCATAAATATTTTATTTTATGACCGTAGCGTAAGCTAATAAAATCTACCTCACCAATAAAGGAAAAATACTGTATTAAAAGTTAACACTAACATTCCCGGAAAACTTCAAACAGATAAGTAGATACTTTCGTATGAAAAATATTATTGATTTGCACTTGGGTTTTTTGTGGTTAAATTGTACAAACAATTAGGTAGAAGCGTGCTTAAGAAACCGTTACCGTCATATGTTTAGAAAATCTTTAGTAGGAACTTAGGAAAAACTGGACCAATAACATTTAGAGATAACAAATTAGTTTCTTTTTAAGAGATGCGACGCTAATGGTCAATTTAAAACCGCTTAATGCGACATTTATTGACAAACCACAGATATTTATTCAAAACAGCATAATTAAGGGATTTGAGAAAATATTGCTGTGATAAATTCGTGTAACAGAGTGTTTTAAAATGTCACTTACGTACGATAAACTATAGGAAGAACGTGGGATTAGCTAATGTTATACAATCAATGATGTAAGTAATTTCATAATACGACTCTTATGCACATTTATCAGTAATATTCCCTCCATCTTCTATAGAAATAAAAAAACAATTAAAATGTCTTAATATAGTACACAGTAACAATAAATTCATTTTTTGTCTGCCTGTCTGACTGTGTATTCCGGCTAATCTCCGTAATGACCAGACCGATTTTGACAGGACTTTCACTGATAGATAGCTGATGTTATGAGAAGTAACTTATATTTTAAAATTGGGGTCTACAAAAAAAAAAAACCCTTGAAATCGTATTTGTTTTCCGACATGCACGCAAACAAAGTCGCGGGCACGGTTAGAATTAAAATACAATTTGAATCGAAAATTCTATAAAATTACGAGAAAACTTGACTGAGTTTTACTTTCAAAGCTTGCTACCATACTCAAAACGTTTACCTAATACCTACTGAAAACACATTTTTCATTGCCCTACATTTTCAACGTTAACCACGTGTACACAAAAAAACGCATAAGAGCCTCCAGTTTAAATATAAACTCCGCTAAGTCCGTTTAATTTCAAACGGTTCCGCTTTTCGTAGCTAAAAATAATAATATCCGTAAACTTTGACTAGTCGCAGCCAGTAATTACCGCAAGGTCGCGATAAGCTGTAAATCACAGGCTGACGTAGACCGGGGTATAAATAGACTACTATTTGTAGGATAGAGTGACGAAAGAGGACAGGTAACTGTAATAGTGGACGTGAAGTGTAGTGTCTGATAAATTAGACGCGGCGGGGGATCGCCTAATTACGTCAACTTTTGCGTCAGTGTCGTATTATCGGACTTATGCAAGGTATGATGCTGTCTATTTGTAAGATTATTTGGTTTAGAGCAGTGGTGGCCTAGTGGTATCGTCTACCGTCTTAAGAGTTGTAGGTCGTGGTTTCGAAGTCAGGCAAGCGTTTTACTTTGTGGAAATAATTTCATCACCACTAGAACCAAAAGTTCGAAGGCATCCAGGCCAGCCAGACAGGCCCGCGTGGTAGATTACCCACTCCATCTCGAAGAGAGGAAGCCTGTGTCCAAGATGTTTGAAAATGATATACGTAGGCCGATCATGGATTCTTGAGAATTCTGAACGACAATTCAGGGTTATTTAAAGGTCTTAGGTGTAATGGCAGAGCCTCTTATTTTAATATATTATATGTCATACATACGTCAGGACTTCTCCAAAGGTTTTATGAACAGCTTTGTTAACATACCTGTAACAAAATAAAGACAAATATTAGTTTGTTAATACACAAGCAGAGGAACAAATATGCTGGTACTTAAACCAGCAATTATGATAATTGGGCTATTGAATATTGCATTATTGATAAGGGCTTAAGATAACTAAAGTTTGATACCTTTGTTAATATTATATATTAATCAGCCAAATTGGTAGAGAACTGACCAATTCTGCGATAAACAAATTCCGTTCAAAACAATTATCAATTCCAGATTATTCAATTAATTATTGCAGGTGACATGACGTATTGATTTAATTTTAGATAAATAAAATGCAATTTAAAATTAACCGAGTCAACCAAATCTTGACCAAAAGGAACAAAATGGTCCTTTGGAACCTATTCGACGAAATATACAGTTATTTCGATTACGACACTCCGAAGTCAATCCGAGTTGACATTTCACGTCGGACCCTCGACGTTTTCAGCTTAATCCCTACGGAATAACCTTCTGAACTCAAAGGATTGTAGAAATTCTATTTTGGTATCACATTATAGTTTCAGTTATAAATATAATGTCACGTTTTCCATTTAAGGTGTTATTTTTATATGTATTGAGGTGTGGGTTATATTGATATAAGATTGGATTTGGTACCCCTTGACGTATTATGTGGAAGATCAATACAGGTCTTATGTTTAAGTCGTTATCTACACATTAGAAGGGAAATTGTGTTTGTATTGTATCACGTAAGGAATCCTTATTTAAAGAAAATTATGTAGGTAGAAGGTCGCCTAATATCTGAGGGGCCATTCTCGTAATTTTTAGAAACGTTCACAGTCTAATCTCAGTCTCAACCTGTCAAAAATATCTCGAGTTTCCATACATTTTTGACAAGTTTATGACATTTTGTTGTCGCTGAGATGACACTGTGACTAGATTTGAACGTTTTTAATTACGAGAATTGGCCTTCTGTTGTAAAAGCTCTTTCCTTTTGCAGATTAGCGATGGTTGTCAGAAAATCATCTCCTACATTCTGCGGGCGTGTGAAGCACATTTCTTTCACTTTTCCTTACAGATGAGTATAGTTGCCAATTAGGACGTACCACATCAGATTTGAACTGACCAACTTCGAGTGCATTATGCCAGCCGCATTTTTTCTAAGAAAATTATGATTAGATACTAATTTAAGAGCTTTTTGAGTTGAAAGAAATTCGCAGCTGCATTGGAATGGCGGATGTTTGTCTAAGTTCTGATCGTAGGAGCCAATTAGGTAAACGGGTTCTGTAGTGTAGGCGATGGTCATTAGCGGAATGCTACTATTTTGAGTAATGACTATTTCGTTCTAATATCAATGAAATATTATATTCTATGATATATAGTTTATCTAGAAGCAGATTTAAATAACATTTCAATGACGACGTTGAATCAAACCATGTCCTATCTGTGGGAGTGTCCGAAGTGTCCATACATCTGCACTTTATAGGACGTAAAAATCGCCACTGGTGTCGGGATTAACGTGGCCACCTACTGGGCTCAAGTCATTCAATAAAAATCCATCAAGTCGTAAATAAATAGACACAGAAAAAGCTTTCTTCCCTGTAGTTTTGAAACTCCTTATTTGTTTCACTTAAAACTATAAGCGTGTTGATGTAGCTTTGTTACTAAACTACTTCTGGAACTAAACGAAAATAAATTTAAATTATGCATTAAACGCTCACTATCTAGACAAGCTAAATAAGTTAGATGATTATATTGTTGATAAAAATGCTTGGCTTAATGCTGGTCCGACTCCACAGGCTCCTGGGCTTACTATTTAAAATTTTCATATTTGGAAGAGATGCGCCCCTTTTTTATGTTTTCTGACATTATGAACATTTCTGTTCCTATTATTTTTATTTTTTGACATTACGAATAAGTTTTTATTTTTACTGAATCAAGTATTATTTATTAAAATTTCAAAAGATGTTAAATATTTTTCTTTCTTTTTGGAAATCAAATTTTATTAATTTCTCAAATACATTGCAAACTATAATTTTATATAATTTAGAAGCATTTTGTTTAAACTTTGTAAATGTGAGTACCATGCATCCGTATAATAATTATGTTGTTTTGATGTACGTTGACTTGAAAAAGCGTGGCAGTCGAGAGTATGTCATGCTCACTTAAATGTCTCGCTGATGGTGGCGCGTGTGTTGGATCATTCGGTTCCCTACAAAATGGTTGAGCTGGATGGTGCTGATCCACGCGTCAAGTTCGTGAACGGGCGCCGTCGGTTGAGACTGGTCATCTCCTAACTTCCATGGCTTATTTGAAATCTTATATTTAGAATTGTTTTTTTTTTTACATTGTTCTCACATATAGAAGCAACAAGAATATTGTTCCCAAGTTTTTGTAATACATAACATGATTAAAAAGAGTGTCCATGGAGTTTCTTGCCCGTTCTTCTCCATAGAGATCTACGTTTTGGAATGGGCAACTAGCTTCAACTTTCCAACTGGTCGACTTTTTGACAATTCAAAAGTACCTTTAAATGGTCTAATTGAAATAAATGCTTTGAGTTTGAGTTAGCTTCAGGACAAAAAATCCTAAAAGAAACATCGCCAATTCAGAATGAATACGTCTACACACGCCAGGGCCATCGCCCGACAGTGCCTACGTCCATCAGGGTTCAAGCGACAGGCGACCGTCTCGCCCCACTTCCCGTCCACATTTCTCGGTAGCTAACGAGTCTCTGATCTGATCTAACAACTCGTAACACATGTAACACAAGCCCACTGGAGCGTTGCGCCCGCGCAATTATTCCTCTAAGAAATAGGTTAGGCGGTAAACAATAAAGTGTTTGTCTACAATACAAGACACCGGAACATTTATTAATGATGATACTGGTTTCGTGACTAGAATTTTTGGATTTAATTTTGGGTTATTTTAAAGTGTTTCTTAATAGTTTGAATCATCAGGCTGGATTTGATGCTAGAGTTTCATGTATCTATCTACGAAAATACAGCTCAAATACATAATCAGCCTATAATATTTCCACTGATGGGACAAAGTGGAGTGGGATCCATGTGTGGAGCCCAGTGCGGATTGGCGGATGTCACATGTCTTCAAATTTTTGGTTCAAGGAAATGCCGGTTTCCTCACGATGTTCCTTCACCGTTTTGAGAGCAGTGGTGATGAAATAATTTACACACAGTGAAATGCCTGCTTGAGTTCGGATCCACGACCAGCAACTCGTAAGTTACCACTGGGCCTCCACTGCTCTGTGGCCACGACTGCTGTATCCAGGAAAATAATCTCTATCTAGGAAAATACAGCTCAAAGACGCCATTGTTTATTTCTAGAATAAGAAGGAATTTCAAGCTAAAAGTCACGACTAATTAATTGTAAGATACAGTAATGAGTTCCAAGATTTCTTAAAAGCTCCTGTATTCTACTTTAGAGTTTTCTGTTACTATATTAGAGAAGATTTGATGATGATGTTTGTGACGTAATGGAAGAAAGACGTAACAGTCACTGATTGGATAATGACGTATTTACAATTGGGTCGCTTTTCCGGAGTTCTTGTTTACGTTTTTATTCGAACTGTTATCAATATTATTGGAGCCTTGGTTGGGGAGTTTGTGGGTGGAATATAAGAAACTAATTTTGAAGAAAATTTGCCGTCGTTTATCTATAACATAATATATTATAACATCGCGCCTTGTTTCCCCGAGGGGTTGGGCAGAGGTGTAACTTTAGTACACCCACATTTCGCCGGTTATGTTTTAGTACGATGTAATAGGGGGCGAGCCTATTGCCATCAACCGGGCACAAATCCAGACTCCGGGCTACTACTTAGAAATTCCAATAGAAAAACCCAATAACACTTTGCCCAATCTGGGAATCGAACCCAGGACCTCATGCTCAACAGTAGCGCTTGCGACGACTAGACCAACGAGGCAGTCAGTAGTTACCTAAAATTCTATTAAAAAATTATCTTACAAAACCCCGCTAAGTTATTAAATGTTAATTGTAACCGTCAGTTAATGTAGGACCGGTATTTGTCGGTTTCGATTTCGACCTAACGAATAGTTCTCCATTAGAATACCTCAACATCGAAATTATTGGAAGCATAAACAGAGTATAAATCGTGATATAAACAACTTCTGAAAATTGGACGTCAGTGTTTGTACAACTATTAGTTGTAACACTTATAACGCAACTGTCGAAGATCTGTGGCTCCAACAGATATGCAGGAAGTGCATGCTAAATGTGGGAGAGTGTCTACACGTTTGTACACAGACACACGGCTAAATAGGTTCGTATGTGGGCAAGAAATAAACAGTCTTAGACTGCGTGCTTATGAGATGGGAATCGCACAGACCAGCACCCTAATTGTACGTAACAGACTATCAACCAGAATCTTCGCAGAATCTGCTTCATATGTTCGAAAAATGTGTCTGCAAAACAATGTAAATGTAACCGTAAAATAATGAACATGGTAAGTTTATAATCTATCTCGGGATATTACAAAGTATCGAAACAATGTGAACTGCAAAAACCATTTACAATTGAACGCACTATTTTTCGATAGTTTAAAAGCTGTCTGTGGCAAACCGACAAATTGTGAACTGGTATCAAAGTTGCATGCGACGGATAGTACCTTGTGCTATTATTAAATAGCCAAGTAACTGTCACTACTTGGAAGAAGCACTCGCCGGCCGCTGCCGCGGCACCGCTCGCTCGGCTCGCGCACGGTTGGTCGCAGTTCTAACCTAACTTATTCAGTCGGGGTGCCATTGTAAGCAGTATGGTGCAGTTTACAATTTGTCGACAGTTTATAATCTATCTCGCGAGACGCAATTACCCCACTAGAAGCATGTCACAAAAGGGAGGAAGCCTATTCCCAGCAGGGGCTGGAACGAAGCTGCCAGTGATGATGATGATGACAGTGCGAGCGTAGTGGCAAGCTCCAGGAGCGAATTTAGGTTTGATGGCGCCCTAGGCCCAAGACGATATGGCGCCCTTTTCCTTTCGTAACTTTAATAAAAAAAAATTATCGTTTTGTTAGATATTTTGGATTTTAGTACTTTCCTCGTTAATTATTTTAAAATAGAAATTCTACCTTTGAAATGTTTAGATTGTAAGAGCGCAAGAAAATAAACTTTATTTTTTTTTTATTTTTTTTAGTCGTGTTAAAAAATTTGCCGCCCTAGCCCAGGGCCCACGGGGCTGAGCCTAAATCCGCTACTGGTAAGCTCACATAAGTCGACATAAAAACGGACGCGATAATATCGCAACGGGACGTTTTCGCACACTATCCAGTGCTTCAACAACGCACTGCTTAGCAACAAGAGTTAAAGATCGAACAGGGCCCTAATTCACTATGACCACTTAACGATTCCTTACTTTGAAACCACGTCAATTCCTTAGATCACACACGACATCTGCTAATAAATATCGACCAATTGTCTTGGAACATACAGAATATGACATTTCGATTCCTTACCGTTACATTGGTTTCTCCAAAACACGATATTGACGTAGTTTGAACGTAGTAAGATTCCGTGGGGAATCATTATAACCATGTAGAATTGGGGCCTAGTATGTTTTTTCGACTCTCTGGCATGCACTCTGTTAAATTCTCAATGCTCGGCTAAGTTAACAACCACTTCCAGTATAAAGCCTGTAGATTTATCTATGTTTTCGACTGTACCGACGAACATGTAATCTATCATGTACACACAACATCTATCTACTCGCACCTTTATAATTACAGAAACCTATTTTGCTTGCGGCAAATTTCGCATTAGCTCTCTATAATTCTAAAGGTGTGTAACCGACTAATTGTGACGTATCGAAGAACATTGTGTCGTAAAAGCAAGTATGAATATCTAAGCACTAATTCAAGCTATGTTTGGTAGAACAGTAGTGTGTTAAGTCTACGAGTATGACAAGTCGCCTGTCAATACCCTGTCTTCGATTCGTCATCATCATAATTATCAGTCCGTAGAAGTCCAGTGATGAACATTGACCACCCAAAGACCGTTATTACAATAAACAGTAATCCATGTTTTATTATAATCAGCAAGTTAGACATAATATTACACATATTATGTGATCACAAAATGTTGTAGACAAGAGGCTGGCTTGAGTGTCTTGGCTACCTTTAGTTAGGACCTATATACTATATCTATGTATATTAATAAACAGGTATTTGTTTGTATGTAGGAGGGTTATCTCCGGATCGACAATGAACCAATCCAATCCAAAAAGGTTCATGAAATTCAAAGAACGTTGGGGAAAGACAAAGGCTTGGCACTTTTCAACCATATTTTAAAATTCTCTCTCTCTGAAAAGAAACGCCGAAACATACTCAGAGGTCACAGTCTCTTTTAAAGTCCTGTATATCTTATGACAAAGTTTAATGATTGACTTCAAATATTTAATAAAAATTACAATCTATAAGAAAAAAGCTTTTCATTTGACTTTACAAGAAAGTGTAAAAACAATTAACAGCGAACTTAAACTAACAGAGCTGTTGTTGAGGGATTTATGTAAGTAAGTTCGAACTTATCAAAGGCCGGTCTAGCTCCGGTTTACACCTATATATATTCAAAACGGAGTCAACTTTACAACAAACGGGTTCCTTAGTGCTAATTTCAATAACAAAACTAAACGCAATTAGCACTTCTAAACCGCGGTCAAGAGCTCACAGTGTCATTATTCCACACAAAATAATAGCACTGACAGCTCTTAAACCGTTAACGTGGTTTATGTGCTGATCGTGTTCAGTTTCGTTGGTGAAATTCACCCTTACTCACACTGCCTTCCTTTAATACTGGCTTTAAAAGGCTCCTTTACTTGTCTTGTTGAACTCTATCTATACGCTCTGATAGCAACAAAGTAAGACGGCTAGAATTTTATGCGCACTGCCGTCTTCCGATTTTGCCTCACAGTGTCGGCAGTCTGTGACTAAGACAAAAGACAGATGCACCTCGCTACATGGACGGTGTAATAAACCCGAAAAGGCCAACTTTATTATATACAAAGTGCAGGTCTAACAGAAGTATAAGTGATGGTTTTGAGAATGGATGTAGAAATGCGAAACTATTTAGGTACCAATCTTATTTATTATTCATTTCTTGTTACTTTTTTTAAAAAAAACGTTGCGCCACACTAGGAATTTCTTCCTGTATCGTGGGTGCGTTTACAAACATAGAAACTCACAAACACAAACACCCAGACCCGGAACAATTACTTGCAGATCATACAAATATTTGTTCCGTGCGGGGATCGAGCCCGCGACACGCTGCGCAGCAGTCGATCGCTCAGCCATTACGCCAACCGTGTTTTTGCAATCATTGTTCCTTTCAACCTAAGCACCTGCCATCTAATCTCTTCACCACCCTTGGTTGACTGGTAGAGAATGCCTAAGGCATTAGGTCCGCCTTTGTACCTTTTTGTGTGCGAGAAGTTTAAATAAATAAATGCGGAAAATTAATTTTAAAACAACAGAAAAGCGATTGTTATAGCGTCTACTCAGTAACAACGAATAAAAAATATATATAATAGACAAGGTAGGGACATCGACGCCGTTACCTGTTACTAGGGATTCATGATTGGTGTATGATTCTGAGCCCCCTTGCGTTGAAAAGTTCTCATAACCATAAATTTATTAATTTTCTCCCACAAGTAATAATGTGAAAAAAAATGAAAATGTAAAAGTGTTTATTCATAGAAAACATTTTTTTGAAGGTTAAATTTACCTCCGTCAAACTGCATAGCAGTTTGTTGGCAGACGTAGCTCCACTGATGTACATTCCTAATGATTCACATTTTTTTTTATAATGACACTTTTTCACCTAGAAACTACTCTTGAACTATACAGTATATACCTATTTCAAAAAGTTTTAAGATGGGAGACAGGAGCCCATACTAAGTAAAACCTGTGCCTCAGGTCTCCTGGTCTCCTAATCTCGAATATATTATAAGTGCTATGGTAAGGACATAATATAACAGTAGCAGGGAGCGCTTACAGCTAACGAACAATTAAAAAATAGAGTAAGAAAAAGAAAAGTAAGTGGTGTTTTGGTAGGTTTGTGAATTTGTTGGTGGGTGTATAATGCGTGTGTAGTGGTTTTGTGGGTGTGATACACGAAGTTGAGCTAGTGGTGTTTTGGGTGTGTGTGTGTAATGCATGTGTGTAACTGAATAACAGTTTCTCCGTATCGCCATAGGTGAGTTTTAGGAGCCATTTTGAGACCTTACGCGTGCATTCAATTCTCGTTAGTGGATAAATTGTTAGCATCTTATTTGCAATGTTGTTGTTGCAGTTGTGTCGGTTAATTGAAAAAATATTGCTGTTCCATAAATTTTGCCCGCGTATAATATATTACTAATATTACGCTTTACTATGAAACAGCAGATTTATTTTTGATAGATATCAATGCTAAGGGGTCTACAATCATGTGCTGAATTCATGGTTCCAGTTTGTGCGTCGTTGACGGTTTGCGGTGTTGCCTCTGCCTCACCCTGTAAGTATAATGTCAGGCACAGATAGGTGAAATATGACACAAATGAGCCGTCTTAATTTATGCAATGCAACATGAAATGTAACACAACAACTAGGCGATTATTTCAACGTGCGTTACAATTTCTGTTACGTTTCAACAATCTTAACCCCCTTGGCAAGATACAGCAAAATTTACTCCATATTAGAGCATGCTTTGTCAATCACAAATGCACAATAATCAAAAGCTGTTTAGCCATGTGTGTTCGGGTGTACAATAAAATTCCAAATGATTTAAAAACTTTAGATCTTAGATTGTTCAAAAAAAACTATATGAATGGTTAAAAACGAATAACTTTTACGGCATTAAAGAATTTACTGACGGGAAACATTTTTAATTGTTACCAACAATATTTGTATGCTATGATATAAGCTAAACATGTATGCTCTATAATGTACCTTAAAACAACTTTATATACCATGTTTTATGCAAATAAATATTATTTCTATTTCTATTTCTTGCATTTCTAGCAGCAAAGACATAGATTTGCATATTTGAACCTGAATCCTACATATCATTTATTGAACTGAAACTTCTGTTATTTATATCCATAGCATGCGCACGAGACATCAGTTTGTGAGCGAAGTCATAAAGGCCGATTCGGCAGAAGCTCTTTGCCTAAAGTGAATACACACAGAGGACACAAATAGTCTTCCTGGTCTGTTCGTGTTAAAAGGACTTCATTTTATTTATCTCTTATTTCGGTGAATTCAAAGGGAGTCTTGTTTCCGTTAGATAAAAGGATATTAAGGGCCAATTTCACAAAACTCTGTTTATTCTCAAATGTCAAAATGCCTCGCATGTTTTGCGTAGTATCCCTACTTAAGTACGTCAAAATGCTTAACGAGGCATTTTTATATCAAACAGAGTAAGGTGAAACCGGTCCTTAAAATATTCTCGATTTGCGAAGTTATACTTATCCTAGGTTTGATATCTAGGTCAGTATCGGATTCTCGTTTTACAATTAACTTGGCCCTGATGGACAGACGTCTAGCTAGTTTCAAAATTAGTCTCCCACTTGAAGAACTTGAGACCAATGGAGCCTAAAATTAGACTCAGAAGTTTGATTAATATTGAGGCTACGATTGATCTTAAATGTTAATTGAAATTACGCCAAGGAAAAGGAAAATTTAAACAATAAATATAATTCTTCTGATGTTTAATAAAACGCAAGGAAATACAAATCACAAAGTAAAACTTTCTGAATATTACACTGTTTTCACCTGATGTTATCAATAAAAACTTTTTAGACAGATTTATACCTAGGTACTCATTTTATTGAGTTTTCACACTAAATTAGACACTAAACAATTGAGACACTAAATTAGCTTTTCGACGTGTTTTATTGTTTTAAAAAGGTTAATACAGTATGTTAGAAACTTGTATCTGAAAGTCAGAACCCATGTTGTGACGTCACTCACGTCACGGCGATTTATTTCTGGTGTAAAATATTTGTTTGAAATGGCTGTGCTCAATGTACTGCGTATTGCGGAAGACAAGAGAGAAATATTAACAGTAAAAAAACAAAGAAGAAATAAGATTTTCAATCTTATTTCTTTTGTATGACCAGCGCCCGAATTGCGTAACTCACTATTAATCATAATCTGTTTCGTTTTGAAAGAGATGGCTAAACCATTGCTTCATATGTTCGAAAAATGCGTCTGCTCAGCAACGTAAATAACGCAATGAATATTGTTGAACTGTCAAAATGAAACCGATTACGATTTAATCGCGTGTTACGCAATTAGGGTACAAAAAAAAAACGTAAAACGAAACAAAAGGAGTTTGTAAGGTTTTACTAAGGAACCATCTCTGGAATAGCTTTTGTTATGATATCAGTAAGCAAAGTATTGTTTACCGTTCTACTTTTTTTCTGACATCATCGTCCTGTCATTTAAAGAGGTTACGCTAACCACATTTTTTCTTTTTTTCGCCATATTATTTCACTGAAAGTATACCCCTCATTTTGCGATGCTTACTCATCTTGGATGGCAGGTGTCCATTTGCCATTTGTGCAAATGGTATGTTGGTGTTTTATTTTTAAAAAGAAAATGTTTTATTTGGCTCCTGTCAGCCATTTTGGCCCCAGATTAGCAATTCCTTAATCCGTGTTTTTGTTCCCGAAATTCGATATTTTACACACATTTAACATGTGTTTTTTGGCTTTCGTTTCTTGACATAGTCGTTGGGAAATATAGTTTTCATTGATACAAAATAGGAGCAGGAAGAAAACTCAATATTTGCAAAAAAACTTTTTGGTTGCAACATATTTCTTTTGCCCAGTGTAGCTACCCGTTCAAAAAATTACAACTCTACGATAAATCTGGTAAACCAAGAGACATTAAAATTCTATTTTTAGCTGACCTTTTCAGTCGTTCATACCTTACATCATATAATTCTCAGATTTAATGGCAACCGATTGACGATATAGGGCAAAAGGGTGACCCTTAAACCTAAGCCTGTGAAGATAATCGACGATGAATAAAGAGCAGATTGCGTGGGCGTGGGCCCTTGGTAATGTTGTATTAATGAAACTGTGTTACTTAGGTAATATAGGTAATACGTCTGTCTGTCTATGTTTTGGTCTTAGGCATTGCCCTAATAGAACTTGATTATTTCGGGCGAATGTAAATTATTTATTAAGACATTTATTCGACACGTAAGTTTGATCACATGTTAATACGAGCAAAGGAAAAAGGAGGCTGTTATCACTAGTTGTTAAGGTATATAATTCATAAAAAATAAACCATAGTCCATTTCCATATTTTGCCCAAGTTATCACGTAATTGGTATAGTCGCGTAATCGCGTTCTATTAGGATATCACATTTTGCTACACTTAAAAATACATAAATGAATTTCGTCCAAGTCTTAATTTACGTGTGGTGCCGGGCGTAAAGAATACCACCATCCCATCTGTGGGTGTCGTAGGAGGCGACTAAGGGACTTACTACAGAATGGGCAGCAGCGTTCTCTATGCATTTTACCACCATACTGCGATCGCCAACCCGCCTGCCAAGCGTGGCGATTATGGCAAGCCCCCCCCACAAATCGGGGGAGGCCTATGTCCAGCAGTGGACGTCTTCCGGCTGAACTGACTTAATTTTTTCAATAATTTTACTACGTAATTAGGAGAAAACTGTTTTAGCTTGGTAAGTTGTCTTACCAAGGGGTTTCGGATTATCCAGTAACAGGGTTGTGGAGGTCAGATAGGCAGTCGTTCAATGTAAAATACAGGTACCTACTCAGCTGCATCTGGTTAGACTGAAAGCCGACCCCAACTGTGGTTGGGAAAAGGCGAGGCAGATGATGATGAAGAGAAAACTGTGTGGAGTCATTTTGGAAAGAGATTGTTTACTCTGCAAATTATCCGTTTACAACAATGGTTCTTTGGTTCTGGCAACAATTTTGGTACATGTCCAAAACAGTTTTTGTTTTGTTCCTTTGAGCTGAATATTTGGGACAAATCAAATTCCTTTGAAAGTATAAAATAACATGTGTCACAAATAACCTGATTTAGTTTCCGACCGTACACAGTAAAAAATAAAATGTGGCCGAATGATGTAAAAGAAAATAAAAGTTATGAAAGATATATTTCACGTGTGAAAGAATGGTTTATTACGTTTATTAGTTTCCCTTACATCGTGAAAGGTATCATAAGTAGGTTTATAGTTTATCAGAAGCTACGGAACGATGTTGTAAACTGCGCTTTACGTTCGAGGAACCATAAAGTCCCGGTTTCCGCGATACTGGGATTAATACATTCGAGGGCATCCATGGTTTTATCATCTGGGAATTAAATGGGTAGAAGATAATTAAGTTTTTTTTTTTAACTTATTTGGCTGACACTTCTGTTCTAAAACCTATTTAATTAATATTTTTTTTCTCTTGTTTAGGCGATGTCTGACACCACCCCCAGTTTTGTAGACTAGTAAATTGTACCAATAAAGTAACAATCTTTCAATAAATTTAAAGAGAATGGAAGTACTTTTGTGTACTTTAGTAAAACGTCGACTGAATTATTCAGTTAAGTTTCACTTTATCGCGTTAGCAGAATCGAGACGTTGAAAAATATAAATGCTTTCATCTCCTTTTAAACAGGAAATGTCTCATTTACGAGTCGCTTTGGTATTGTTTCCACAAAAAAAAGAAGGTTGACACGTACTGTCACGCAAAAATTTAGGCCAAATTCGACATACAAAGTCTCATTTATACAAATAAATAAATTTGAAGAATCTGTTTGTCATGTGAAAATAACTCCTTTTTCTAAACGCGTATGATAGTATTACGGTACTTATACCGAAAACGATTTCGACGAGATTTCACAGGCAGATAGCTGATGTTATAAGGAGTAACATAGGCTTGTTGTTGCATGTTTCCTTGGCAAAATTTTCAACACCCACGCGGGCGAAGCCACGGGCAGCAGCTAGTTTAAAATAAATAATAGTTTAAAAAACTAAAAAACACTCTTTAAAAACCAAACTAAAAAAGGAGAAAATAATTTAATTCAATTAAAAAGCGTGGGGTGCTTTTTGAGGTGTTTTTTTTATAATTGAATTAAATTATTTTCTGCTTTTTTTCTGCTAACTACAAAAACGTGATTTTTTCAGTAATTTTTTTTTCCTTTATTTTTTTTTCATTAGTCTTTATTTTTTTATTTTTATTATTGAATTGTCATCGGTCCTCGATAAGTTTACAAAGTTTAAATGAAATCTAAACGTTTAAAGTGGGTCAAAATCGCGCCCTAAGGAGTCAGTTACAAACATACAAACAAACAAACATACCTACAAGTGAAGCTAATATAAAGCGTCTAATAAGAGCTGGCGGCCATTCCGATATTACGCGAGGGGCGAGAAAAGATGGAGAAGAAGTAAACAGAAATCTTTCAGCTGCAGTGCCCACTCACTCATCTAAACACTCCATGTTCCAAATTAGTTATATCTTTGTTTCGTCCATATTTGATACTAGCTGTGCCCGCGACTTCGTCCGCGTGGAATAGTGACTTTTTGGGCAGCATATTTTGAATTACATAATAATATACCGTCGTTTGGGTAGCAAAAAATTTACTTTACAGTAATGCTTCTCTGTATACGATATTTGACGTATGGCCATCGCGGCGCGGCTCTCAGCGCGTTTTATATAGCCACGGACGCGCAGGCGCGAGGCGTGTACGTACTCTGATAGAATACCTTAACAAATGTTCGCCGTGATTTTTTAAATTGACATAACTTTTTTATTTATGAACCGATTGACATGAAATTAACACTAAATGTTAAGTGAAGCTTACTACAATATATTAGTGAAAACCGCATCTAAATCGAATAAGCCGTTTCTGATATTAGCGTGCTCAAACACACAGACAAACAGACAAACCGACAAACAGACAAAAAAAAAATTAATTACAATCTCGTGTTCGGCATCGATATAATAACAACCCCTGCTACTTTTTTTTTATCTATTTCGATTGTACAGACACCACTTTTCTACAATTTTATTATATGTATAGATAGATAGATATAGATTGATGTCAGTAGGCCGCCGCTTCCTTACCTTTCCTCGTATTTTCATTTCATTTAAAAGCCGCCATATCTTTAACATGAAAAATTTTCACGACGTCCTTGATTTATCGCGACGCTTAATTTGAAATGATCACGTGGTCTGCGATATGGGGCAGAGACAGCACATTCTTAGAAAATATTCGTATTACGTGTAAGACAGTAAGCTCTCATTAGCGGTTAAAGACACCGCACTATAATTATAACGGCGCAACATAAAATAAACACTGTTTATTTTGGATGGTCGAATAGCGAGATTATTTATAGAGCATGTTGCAAAATACATGGCCGAGTTATGTCAGTGTCCGAGCGCATGCGCCGACGACGTGGTGATGTTCGCACTGTGTGCTTTCATGAAATTGGAACTGTCATCGGAATATGAAATGCACTGAAACATGCTCTTACTGTAATAGGGGTTTCAAATACCGGATTTTTTCAATACCGGTATTTATACCGTATAGAAAATTTCCAATAAGTACGAGTCCTAGGTAGGTACATTAAGTAAAAAAAATTGCGTCTAATACGACTATTTTTTTACTTAATAGATCAACCTAGTTTAAAACATAATTTTTTTATGCCTGATAAGTTTTACTACAAAACAATAAAACACTTTTTTTTTGTATAAATTTTCGTCGATTTAAAAATAATAATAGCTGTTCCATACATTTTGATCGCTTAGTTATTGCACTTATGAGGGAGCAAGTGATTTAATAAAATAAACTATATACTCGTATAAGAAAAATGTCAACGCAGGGAGGTCCAGCCCATACCGGGATTCCGGTATTGGAAGCCCTACGTCACTAATACACGGTCACATAAAACGTGTCGAGAGTTGAAAGTTCCAATAAAATCATTTATTTATCCCTTTTCACGTTTATCATCGCTTTTATGTTTGATCTTCTAATATTTACAGTTTGATCTTCCATTTATGTGTGTAATTTGTATTCTGGTGCCGCTAATAAATGTATTTTTGGGCGAAAGCCTTGAGATATCAGGGTTCGGGGTACTTCCCGACCTTGGGACGTCAGCAACAGTATTCGTTTCTCTGGCTCAAATTATCCGGAACACGATACGAGTTATGTTTACTGTGTTCAATGTAGAGTTTACCTTCCTAAATGGAATCTAGGAATCGCACATTGATATATTGAGTAATTATTCAATAATACATTAGCCCTACCAGAAGAGATTTCCAAGATTTGCATGGAACTAGTAAATGTAGCTGAGGTAAACAATGACTGTTCTCAATGACACAAACTTCCTCTGTGCAATGATGATACTCCATTTATACATAAGTACGGATATAGAAATTCGTCGTATTTACCTACTAGCTGTGCCGGCGGTTTCGCTTGAGTGGATGTCGGTAATCCTACGGGAACGTACTACCGGTACAAAAGCCTATGTTACTCCGTATAACATCAGCTATCTGTTAATGAAAGTCCCGTAAAAATCGGTCCTGCTTTTTCAGAGATTAGCCGGAACAAACAAAGGCAGATACAGACAAAAAAAAAATTGTTTCTTTTTGTTATAGGTACCGTCTAAACTTTCATATGCATTTAGTAAAAAGCTGTTATTTAGACGTTACAAACAGACGAGACGCGTCAATTTTATTTATTTGTATAGAGGATAACATGGTATTCTAAGCATTCTAGAAACTTCTCCAGGTTTGAGCCCTAGGGATGTGGGTGAATTGGAGCTTCAATAATAGGTGTTTTATAATAAAGTTTACTTTGAAGTCTTGACACGACACCTTTTCTGTTATATTAGGTCTTTACCTATGAAATTGCCGTTTTGCAGTACTGGCCATTTCAAATCAAAATAATTTTTGTTTGGGTAAGAATTCTAATTTCAAATTAATTTTATTTTAAAAACATGAATTTTTTTTTCCAAAAGTAGTCATTTGTTTATTGATTAGTGTTACATTTTCATCGCATTTCAATCTTTTTCGTCATCATGGATACGTTAAAAATTCGAGTAATTATGGAATATGAGTACCGTCGTGGCAGCAACGCGGCACAAGCGGCACGCAACATCAACGACGTTTACGGAGCTAACACTACAAACCAACGCACCACCTGTTATTGGTTTGCTCGCTTCCGTTCTGGAAATTTCGACCTGAAAAATGAACCTCGCGGTCGTCCGAAGACTTTGGTCGACAATGACGAATTAAAGGCGATTGTGGAAGTTGATGATACACAATCTACGGCTGAATTAGCAGCAGCTTTCGACGTTAGCGTCAAAACAATATTGGTCCATTTGCGTCAAATTGGCAAGGTAAAAAAGCTTGACAAATGGTTGCCCCACGAACACAATGATCGTCAGCGCGAAGTACGCGTCGAGACGTGCCTTGCACTGCTCAACAGACACACAAATGAAGGAATTTTGAACCGCATTGTTACCTGCGATGAAAAATGGATTCTGTTTGATAACCGCAAGCGCTCAGCAAGTTGGTTGGATCCTGGTTCAGCACCTAAACAATGCCCTAAACGAAAACTTACCCCTAGAAAAGTGATGGTCACTGTTTGGTGGTCTAGCGCCGGTGTGATTCATCACAGCTTCTTACCAAACGGGGTGAGCATTACTGCAGATGTGTACTGTGAAGAACTGAACACAATGATGGAGAAGCTGGCACATCTCCAACCAGCATTGGTCAATCGCTCGTCTCCGCTGCTCCTGCACGACAACGCGCGACCTCATACTGCACAGCAGACGGTCTCCAAGTTGCAAGAACTGGGGTTGGAAGCTCTCCGTCATCCGCCCTACTCACCAGACCTTGCGCCTACAGACTACTACTTTTTCCAGAATTTGGATAACTTCTTGGCAGGAAAAAAATTCAATACCCGAGAGGCAGTACAAAATGCCTTTGAAGAATTTGTTGCCTCCCGTCCAGCTGATTTCTTTAAGAAGGGCATCAATAAACTGCCACTGCGATGGCAAAGATGCATTGATTGCATGGGTGATTACTTCGATTAATACAAATAAAAAATACATGAAAAAAATTCGTTTAAATTTTTTCATACAAAACGGCAATTTCATAGGTAAAGACCTATTATTACGGTTTACTGAACACTTAAGACTTTACACATAAAATCTTCGGTTAACTTAATTTGCAGCCGGTTTTTCGTTTAATTGAGCAGGTAGGTAGGTAAGTTGCTCTAAATTCGTCTTGTTCCCAAAGAATATCTAGATAGATCTCGAGATCGAGATAGGTACTTTTATATTACACAGGATGGGGTGAGAATCCGGGTCGTTCTCACCACGGTCGCCTACGATGTTTTTTGTGCTACGAAGTGAATTTTCAGTTTTATCAAAACACAATTAAATACTAACGAGTCGTATAGACGTTTCACCTTCTACAATTTATTATCGGTGGTTCAAAGACCTAGTTAACTTTGTAGGTCGTCTATATAGGAGAATTTTTGTAAGTCATATTTTAAGTTTTGTTTAAAACCTGAAAGATTATGTCGATTTATGAGTTAGTTTTAAGTGATTTTTTTCAGTCGGTAATAAGCGTTAAAAGATTGAAATATTTAATGTGGGTTTCGTAATATATAAAACGTTTTTAGGACAACATCAAAATAAATTGTTTCAAATAAATAAATTACACAACAGAAAATAAATTTAGAATACTTTATATTTTTTTTCGTTTTAGGGTTTCGTACCCAAAGAGTGCTAACGGGACCGCTCCGCTCCGCTGTCCGTCCATCTCACAGGGTTGTATCATTGAACGGTAATTGGTAGCTACTTGATTTTTTTACAGAGGTTGTACTGCTATGGCTACTATAACACCAAATAATGAAACTAAAATAAAGAAAAATTTAAGTTTCCACAAAAAAGAAACGTGTTTTTTTATTTTTATAAGTACATATTGTACGCTGCCACGGTGCTACGGAACCCTTCATGTAAGAAAACGAATCGAAGTTGTCAGCTTTTTAAAATTACAATAAGTGGTAATGCTTGTAAGTCCTACATACGACAATTTCCACGATTCATTTATAGCTGCAGAATATTTTTTCTCACCCATTCCTAGAATACTAAAATAACATTTCTTTACTTAAACATTCTAAAAGTAAATTAGGCCTATTCTAAATTAGAACACAGTTAATTACGTAAGGCGAGGTTACACGATACGTTTCGTACTTATCTCTATGATATATTAAGTAGTTGGCACAATATTAAAGATATTATGTTTTTAACAGATCGTAAAAAGACGAGTGTATGTATACGTGCGATAATTTAAGCGGTTTTACACCGAAGCTGTGATCATAAATACGTGGGATTCATTGAGTACGCTGTTGTGTACAAATATTTAAAACTGTGGGATTGTTATTGCAGCTTTACCTCAAAAACAATGGCTAAATTGTTTTTGTGATAATATGACAATGTGATGTGTTTGTGAAAAATCATTGTCAAGCATTTCCCTTTAGGAGACGGAAGAAAAGTTTATTTATTGTTTGTTTGTTATATTCACAAATGGCGTCGCATCTTGACGACTGTGAAGGTCGATCTCTCTTGAGATTTTGATTTATGAGAATACTCGTAAATATTATTTTTATGTGATTGATAGGACGCAAACAATTTTTGTGGTGGCGCAGTGGTTGTGATCCCGACTTACGAGTTGTTAGTCGTGGGGTCGCACCTAGGGAGGCGCTTTATTATGTGTAAATCATTTCATCACATACCACAGTGTCTCAAAACGAAAGTCTTCGACCAGTGTGTGTTGCCAGTGATGACATATGGAACCGAAACGTGGTCGCTCACAATGGGCCTCATAAGAAGGTTTAAAGTCACCCAAAGGGCAATGGAGAGGGCTATGCCTGGAGTTTCCCTGCGTGATCGAATCAGGAATGAAGAGATCCGCTGGAGAACCAAGGTAACCGACATAGCCCGAAGAATTGCCAAACTTAAGTGGCAGTGGGCAGGGCACATTGCACGAAGAACAGATGGCCGATGGGGTCGAAAAGTTCTGGAGTGGCGACCGCGCACCGGAAGACGTAAAGTTGGAAGGCCTCCCACAAGGTGGACCGATGGCCTTGTGAGGGCCGCAGGAGTCCGCTGGATGCGGGAAGCACAGAACCGGTCGAAGTGGCGGAGCTTGGGGGAGGCCTATGTCCAGCAGTGGACGTCTTTCGGCTGAAATGATGATGATGATGATTTCATCACTATTGCCCTCAAAATGGTGTAGGAAAACATCGTGAGGCATGTTCTGGAACCTAAAAATTTCAGAAATGTGCCATTGACACACACACATACACACGCACATGCACTGGACTCGTGTGGTGGATTATAGCCCACTAAGAGACACTCTAACACTAGAGGCACACTAGAGGCACTCTAACAGAGGAGGCCTGAGTCCCAACAGTGGGAATATTCTTGGTTGATTATGTTACCAATTGGTATGTAAATTAATAGCAATATCTAAATAAAAACAATTATATGGAGTAAACGAAAGCATTAGGAAACATACTCATTCATAGTGATCGTCCTTTTTTTATAACAAGAACTTTTCAGCCAGTAGGTATTATTTACAGACAAAATCTAGCCTTTATTACTCCTTATACATCAGCTATCTGCCAGTGAAAGTCCCGTTAAAATCGGTCGCGCCGTTTTGGAGATAAGACGGAACAGACAGACAAAAAAAAAATATATGTACCGTTTATACTTTCATTATTTATTTACTTGTAGGTATGTATGTTTAGATTTTACTGAAGAACTAGCTCATGATATCTTTATGCAACCTTGGCAACTTTATTTCCCATCAGATTTAATAAACCTTCTTGCATAAGGCAGTATATCTACCACAATAACCCTCCACTCGCCATTCCTGACCTTTCGATCGTGGGTTCACCATCGCTGCTATTGAAGCACTAATGTTACATTTATCAGTTAATAAAATCTTGGGCACGTGCTTCGGAATTTCGTTCCAAACTACTACATGTTTGCGAACACATTGCACACGAGATAACTAAACTAAATTAGATTTTACAATGTAACTAAGTATATCAATCTGCCTAGCCCATGTTTTTTTTTTTTTTTTCAGGGTGGGAAATCATCAAATGACTTCTCCCGCTCTGGGTGGAGCAGGAGGGCGTGTCAGACTTTTACTGACTAAAACCCACCCGTGTTCCCTCAGTTGCCTGTGTGCCAGGGGCGACGGTATCTCTTTCGAACAACCCGCACCCCTGGCAGGCATCGGCCCTTGCGGACCCCACCAGTCCGGCGCACCAGGACACATGGCACGCCGTGACCACCCCAGGTACCAAGTAGCACAAGGGCCCTAGACTACCCTGGCACCCTTGGCACCCTTGGTCCCCCTGCGACGGGTCAGCGCAGTGGCCCCGCCGCCTACCACTTCTCGGCCGCAGAGGATAGGGAGAGCGGCCAACGCTATACCGACACTCCTCTTCCCCTGCGGCCCCACCGCATCCGCCATCAAACGGTGGCGGCCCCGTCCAGGCCACGGAAGGGAAGAGCGCTACTCAAAAGTACCGGCACTCCTCCTCCGCCGCAGCCTGTAACCCTCAGCCGCGATGCCTCCCATTCGACATCGCGGCCCGCCTTAGTTGCGGTGCACCTCACCGCAACCTACTTTTTGGCCGCTACGTCGTCGGCTTGGAGACCAAAGCCCTGACGAGCGGCCCCACCTTGGGGTTCCTCTTCGCTTCACCATGGGAGCGGACCACGGCTACTGAGCCCCCCCGCAACGACAATGCGGGAACCCACTGGGGGGGTGCCTAGCCCATGTTGGGGTCGGCTTTCAGTCTAACCGCATGCAGCTGAATTTATTATTTAAATTACTTAGGCGACTGCCTATCTGACTTCCACAACCCCATTACTGGGGGAAACGATACCCTTCAGTGGGGTGGTCAGACTTTGAGGCTTATGAAGACCCTTAACGACTGTCAAAGATTCACGAATGACAGCCGGGACCAACAGCTTAACATGCTTTCCGAGACACGGAGGAGTCTCGGTATAAATGAAGATGGTCACCCATTCACGGACCCAACGCCTATACAACCAGTCTAACTACTGTAAAGGTTTGTTGCTTATAGCATGCAACCTTTATGTGAATACAGGCTGGTAATGAAATGACTGTCACATTTGAACTATCAAGATGATGAGACTAGGATTCTATCCGTCAATGAGTATAGGATTAGATTTATCCTAAGAATATATTTAATTATTATATTAGGCGCGGCCATGTTAAAGTCTTATCTGAGTCAAATACACAAAGTTAAACTCTATTAACTAATTTATTTGTACCTAGAACCCCTAATTATTATACTACCTACATATGTAATTTCAAAAGTCTTAAGTGCTTAACTCAACGTAGTAGGTTAGGTACCCCGCCATAAAAGCTAGGAAAAGCTAGGAAA
Source organism: Antitype chi (assembly GCA_947359405.1). Taxonomy (NCBI): domain Eukaryota; kingdom Metazoa; phylum Arthropoda; class Insecta; order Lepidoptera; family Noctuidae; genus Antitype; species Antitype chi. Next base: position 18,232,671 of record OX375812.1, read on the forward strand.
GGCTAGGAAAAGCTAGGCAGTATCTAAAATATACTACGCCCACACTTCACCAGTTATTTTGAAGGCCCTTGCAACAGGAGGCGAGTCTATAGCCAACTACCTGACATAATAACCCATAAAATATCCTTGAAAACGAAGAAGAACGGAAAAAACCTTAATTATTGATCCCTCATCAATAATGAAGGCTTTTTCCGTTCATCAACATTGTGTAAGACTTCCATGATAACAAAAACAAAAGAAAGTGCGCTGTATCAGGTACCTTCAACCCACGTGAGTAAAAGTAAACAATAATAAAAGCGTGGGCCGAACAAAATAGGTTAATGTCCAGTGATTGGAATAAAATTTTAAAAAAATAACCACGCAAAGTTTTAAAAGAAGTACGTTCTCGGCTTTTTAATTACATTGTGGCTTTGGAAAAGCTGTAAAACGGTTAAATTTCACTCCATAATAGCCAATACTCTGATCTCTTGTGGATATGTTCATTACTTCGTCGAGTAAAAACGAGTATATAAAGCGGAAAAAACGTAAACACAACATGGAAACGGGTCAACAGTTCGTTTTAACGATATTTTAACGTTTTACAGTATTTTTCGCGCCTGTAACGCGAGTTTTACGTTTGTGTTCCGTAAACCGAGTTACGTGGCTATACGTCAGAGTAATTTCGTTTCCCTACTCTATATGCTCGTATCTTGAAACTAACCGTATGTTTGTACACTTCTGTTAAAAAACTGTAATATTTTTGTAGTTTTCTTAATAAATCTGCTATTTGCCAATCAATGTTTTCGTAGTTAATGTGAATGTTGGCCTTGCTCACACTTGTCGTTCTATTTTGAGTAGATTCAATGAATTCCGATGAAATGTTGCATCGTATCACAACAACAGTGTCCAGATTTTAGAAAATTAATCAAAGGATAGAGAGCAATGATTGTAACACGTGTTGGATAGCGCGGGCTTGCGGATAGCGAGTAATGGGTAGCTCTCTGTCCGGTAAGGACCAAGCCTGGGTCCATGGTGAGTTGTGTTGTGTTCCACGCGCGCTTCAGAGATGTCAGCACCAACTGGTGGGGTCCGCAAGGGCCGATGCCTGCCAGGGATGCGGGTTGTTCGAAAGAGATACCGTGGCCCCTGGCACACAGGCAACTGAAGGAACACGGGTGGGTTTTAGTCAGTAAAAGTCTGATACGCCCTCCTGCACCACCCAGAGCGGGAGAAGTCATTTGATGATTTCCCCCACCCAAAACAAAAACACGTGTTGGATTGATAACCAGAAGGAACCTCATCATCATCAAGGGAGAGGAAAGAATCGTTGTCAACAGGAAAAGTGCCCATCGGTAAGGGTGGCAGCGTTGCCATGTTATATGGCAATTCTAATTCTTTGGCCAAAATATAATATGCCAGCGCTCTGGTCACGCGAAGAGGTAGGCAATGTCTCGGAAAACGAAATGGGCAATCGGACCTCATAGCCGTAGTGTTTTAACCCCAACTGTTTAGTTAGTTGAATTAACAGGCAAGCATACCCGCAGCAAAAACTAGACCTACATACCCAGTGGCCTCATATACCCTCTTATATAACAGGCCAAATCGAGGCCCCAAACAATAAGTATTACGCTATTTAATGTCCCTAATAAAACTAAAAACATTGGCAACCAACTAAATAGGTCCATTTTCCCATAAATTATATTTAAACGTTCAATGAGACTGGTGAGTCTTGTAATCATGTGAAGATTTAAATATTCGACACGCTTAGTTCTAGGTTGTAAATTCTCGTTTCATGTAATACACAGCTTTTGAGTTTTTTTATTATGGAGTATTATTATAATGGAATGCGATTTTTTTAAGTGGCTACATTTCTCTTTTACGATATTGTTGTCTAGAAAGGCATCTGCTTTTTACACGCTTTATATTAGCTTCACTTGTAACTAACTATGTATGTAAGAAAATCTTGGAATCTTAATTTGACCCACTTCCCGGTCTTCGATTAGGATGAAATTTTGCACACGCTCTGAATTCTGATGACAATAATGACTAGCTAAGAAACGTCATTACAAATCCAATATGGCGGCTTCCCCAAGATGGCGGTCTGGCTGTTTGAAATCCACCCCCATGATACGGATATCAAATGAAAGGGTTTGCTGTCAGAAATATGAAAAAAAAATAAAATATGAAAAAAATTAAAAAAAAAGGAAAAAAATCACGTTTTTGTAGTTAGCAGAACTAAAAAATAGAAAATAAATAATAGTTTAAAAAACTAAGAAACTAAAAAGCGTGGGGTGCTTGACATTAAGTGATTTTAAAAATACCTCAAAAAGCACCCTACGCTTTTTAATTGAATTATATTATTTTCTCCTTTTTTTAGTTTGGTTTTTAAAGCGTGTTTTTTTATCAATTACAAGCTTTTGCCCGCGACTGCACCTGCGTATAGGTCAAAAGATGTTATGTCACGGGAATGGAAAAGCGACATAGTCAGTATTGTGACAAAGCTCCTTAATAAAGAAAAAAAAAAAAAAATGTAGTACCGAGATAAAAGTATCCTATGTCCTAACCCAGGTCATGGTCTACTATAGTGCCACCATATACATAAAATTCGCATATGGGTACAGGGTTTTCATCATGATAATCATTATTATTTCAGGCGAAAAACGTCCACTGCTGAACATAGGCTTTCCCCAAGAATCGCCACTTCGACCATTCTGTGTTTCTCGCATGCAGTCGCATCCAGCGGATTCCTGCGGCCTTCACCAGGTCATCAGTCCACCTTGTGGGAGGCTTTCCAACGCTACGTCTTCCGACTCCAGAACTTTTCGGCCCCATCAGCTGTTCTGCGAGCAATTTGCCCTGCCCACTGCCACTTAAGTTTGGCAATTCTTCGGGCTATGTCGGTTACCTTGGTTCTTCTACGGATCTCTTCATTTCTGATTCTATCGCGTAGGGCATCTCCAAGCATTGCCCTCTGCATTGGCCTTTGGGTGACTTTGGGTTTTCGTTTTATTTAATTTAGGGGCTGGAACAATGCTACAGGCTTACATTTCATTTATCTGACTGTTTTTATTAAAATAAAAGACTGCGTGCATAATCTTATTTCTACATTCAAGAAAATACATCAAGTAATATCTTGAACCGAAGTTCCGAACCAACTTAACGACATTAAGTTAATCAATGCTAATTTAACTAATGACCGTACGTTACATAATTGATCCTGTATTATGAAAATCAACACCATTTCGAAACGTGGAAGTTGTGTAAATATTTTAGGAAACAACTCGGATAGCCTTGACTGTTTTATTTTCTTACACGAGTCTCAACTATTGTTTGGTATACATTGCAAGGTTTATTTTAAACTTTTCAAAGTGCTTCTGAGGAGAATTTTCAATGGACGGCATGTTATTAAAAATAGTGCTGTAGCTGTGACCATGTTCTTTTTTGGATCATCCTTGAACAGTTCCGGTGGTCTGCAGATTATGAACGTGTTTGGAGCATGTGTCTAAACTAATTATTAACAGATTGGGAAATAGATAATACCGTAATATTAAAACTTGTAGTGATTTGCCTCAGATATTGTATGATTAGGTGAAGGTACGGTTGTGAAATTGAATGTGATTTACTTGTAGATTGTGTTTGAGCTTAGAACTAGGATTTGGACATAATGGACATTCATTATATATTATTGTAATGATTACAAAGATTATTGGTGGACAAATAATTTTCTATACCGTGGATGGAGTGTGTTGCAAATTGTGATTTTGTATCTGTTGCGTGTTGTGTCTATGTTCTTTTCATGGTAAGATCTTTATTCATATAAAAGTTCTTATGATTCGCACAAGCATAATCAGCTTATAATCTTCCCACTTTGGGATACAGACCTTGTGAGGGGGAACGGGGTGTAATCTACCACGGCCCAGTGCGGCCCAGTGCGGTTTGGTAGACGCCATATGTCTTCGAATTTTTTGTTCTAGGATGTGCCATGCAGTGGTCATGAAATAATTTACACAAAATATAGTGCCTGTCTGGATTCAACCTATCTACAACTCGTAAGTCGCGGCTGTTTTGTCAACTACTACTTCCACAAACTAATAGAATTTATTATTATTGTCTTTGTTTCTTTATTGTTATCACTCAACCTGTTTTATTCTTGTGCACATTAGCAGTGCACATCAGAATCGCGAAAAACGTAAACAATAACACATTCAATTTTGGTGATGGACTTGCACAAAAGATATTGCATTAAAAGCACATTTCTTAACAAATGATGACAGATCAATTTGCTGTGATACTGACGGGGTGCATCTTAATGTATTTTAAGTAACAATAACATTTATCTCAGCAGAAAAAGAAACAAAAATAAATATCTAAAGACGTCACTTTTCTCTTCAAAAGTAGGACAGGCAAAAAGGAGACTAGCAAAAAAGGTAATAAAAAGTTTCTATGAAAAATTAAGATTTCTGCGGAGCAGGTTATATGGCAACGCAACTGAATAAGGAAGGCAAGAGTTTTTGGCGTGATTTCTGTAGAGTATGTCTTTTTCATACGCCTCCTTTTGTTCGCAAGTATCCTTTAAGGAGGACTGATACACGATGGCTTAGGGAGCATTCTTAGAAAAAATTACATACATTTACTCTCGCCTTCCTCACATGGAGGTAGGCAAAAACTGTAGAATGCCACCTGTTACGATCCTTACATACCTACTCCTTTTGTTCGCCGTAACTTCGGCCAAAATTACGGATTTCGGCCGAAGTTACGCACGTTTTTAACTCCGTATCACTTATGGATATATATAATTAGTTAGGGGCTCGAACAAAGACCGAATGACAACACGATATGACAGTTCTGTTTTCCCTACTCCCAATGTGGCCCGTTCCTAAAATTTGAATTTGACGCTTACTAGCTTTGACCCACCAACTACTTTCGGAGGGGCCCGCATCTTCGTTGACGCATTTGGAGAGTAGATACCCTGGTCGCAACGCACGCCGGTTGCGCAAAAGACTTGTCATAGGAAAATGCGGTTGAAATTTTAATCCCTACACACTGAGACAAATGTGTTGTTGGGAAATACAACAGTGATACTTCTTACAGATATCCGCACATTTTAGATGTCATGTAAAGAAAAATCGTGTGAAAAACCTGTGATTTCCATAAAATTTTTCCTGTTTATTCACTCGAACGATATTTATACTAAATACTTGGAAAAATTCTATTCTGCAGTGAATTACGTAGCATGTAACAAATATTTCAGAACATCAATTTTATTGCGTTTTTGTGATTCCGGTGAACTGAGTCGTGAAAATTGTTTTTGATGATTGACAACTAATACTATGCCTTCGTATGGCCCGCAATTCTATTAATTATTTATTTATTATTTCTCTAACTGACTGCCCGTGACATCACACCGAGTTCTTTCAGAATACGAATACTTTTTTAAATGTCGCAGCGTCATACTGAGCAAGCCTTTTGGCCTCATACAGGGCTTTCTTATGATAATTTTGTTTTTCATAAAAAAAAAAATATTGATTGTGTTTACATAGTTTAGTATGTGATCTTCCTGTGCGAGTCACTAAATACTTTTTATTTTCTTTCTGTTTTCTTTGTTTTTCATTACCCTCACAAGGAAGGCTTGTGTGCCAGTAGTGGATACATGATATGCTGATTATCTATGTTACTTGTCATGTTTTCCTATTTACCGTCCCGTTGTATTAATCAATGGCTAGCTTATATGTAATTCAGATTACGTATTGGTATTGTTTTCCGCTTAACCTCGGCTTAAATATAGATTTCTCTACTTACTTCCCATACAAGTGTAAAGTAGCTTCCATGAGTGACGCACTCTGGTCCCTGAGTCAGTCAGTTAGATCAGTCCTGCTACCAACTTGGTAACGTTATACCTCAGAATGAGCTGGCATAGTCAGTAACTGAGTTAGTTATTGGTAATGTGATGAGGAGGGATGAAACGGACGGGGACAGATGGAGAGAGAAAGGACAGATACGAGAGAGAAAAAGGAGTGAATTATACCGTGATGACAGGAGAGGATGGAAGAGGTAAAATGAGTTTCGTAACATCAGACAAGGGCAGGACCTGCAGGAAAATTATGAGCTCGCATATAGTATCCTTCATAAATTGCCTTATTTACTACTTTTTGTTTTTGTAAATCAAGTTTTATGATTAATATTGCGATATTATAACTGTAATGTATGAGATTTTATTTGAATATTATTGTGCAGGGGGCCTGGTGACCTAACATACAGGTTTTGTAAAAAACTTAGATTGGGCACCAGTCTTCCACAAATTAATTATTAAATTAACAGACACAAGTCTGTAGACTATTTATGTACTTTCTCTGTAATTAGTGGTAAGAAATAAATCATATTGTATTGTATAGTTCCTCTCAAGAGAAAGAGGTTTAGTGAGTAGAGGAGTGAGTAGGCAGGCGCGGTCGCAGCCAAAGACTTTGGGGGGGTCACAGACAAAGACTACCTACATATTAATAATTTAGTTTATAATATTTTCGAAAAATCACTATTTTATCCTTTACGTTTACGGCTTTGGGAGGGGGGGGGTCATGACCCCCTCCTGTCGGACCGCGCCTGTGAATAGGTGAGTATCCACATCGTTGTACAATCACCAATCCTGCTAAGTTTTTCAAAAAAAGCATTACAACACCTACAACAGTATAAAATTGAGCAAAATTTCAGGATCTCGTCTACAAAAAGGGTATTAAAGGCTAAGTTAGTATATAATAGTTCTGTCGATTGAACCCAAACTAAGGTCATTGCATTGTAACGTTAGGCCACTCTCAACAACGTTAAAGGCAGTGATCCGATGGTCCTGTACAAACAGCCTATAGAAGTACATCTTAAATGGCGTGAATTTGATAAATAACTGGCAATTACTAGGGGTGGTACTGTAGTGCTTTCTGTAAAAAAAATCACGGTGAAAACAATGGTGAAGTAAGTTGAAGTGAGCTGTCAATCACTAGAATACCTAGCGTCGGGTAGGATGACAGTTCACTTCATCTACATTTTTACGATCTCATCGTATATTTTTTTACAGAATAGACTCACAGCCAATTAAAAGTTGAAATATGGTGCTTACATTCCCGCCGAATGGAGTCATTCGGAATAGCGTTCTTTAGAGTTGCATTGTGATTTCGGCTTTCGTTTTTTGGCACAGAGTCTATAATTACTTGTGATATGGCATCGTCAAAAGTTGGACCAGCTTCTAAAGGTTGTCCAATGGGACGATTTAAGTAAGGATTGCTTAGCTGATCACACGTACTTAGGTTACATCGTGTTACGTACGTACGTACGTTGGTCGTGCAATTATTGCAGACCATTTTGATCAGCCAGCCACGTAATGCATTTTCAACCATTACAAAATCAATGCTTTGAATAATTAAAATAATAATCTTGAAAGTTAAACTAAGCCAACGCTTAGTGAAGCTTTCCTTCGTAAGCTCATGAAGGTTTATATTTGCCTAAATAATGTTATTACATCTTTGCTTAGTAACATGTTATTTAATACTAAAATACCTTAATCACCATATTCCAGTAACATTATAAGGGTAGCAACCCTGCTCAATGTTCGTTGCTTACCGAGAGGTCAATGAACCCAGCATTAGACCCTCGACGACAAAATATCAAATCGATGACAATGAATCAAGTGTATTGGAAACAAAAGTACCTAATAAAGTCTTTCGTGATTGTAAAGATTCAATATTTCTAAACTCTTAAGATTATTACACGAAAATTGTAGTCTTTTATATAATTTTAAGAATCCGTAGCTTATGAGCAAGAAACTATATTGACTTTGGTCCTCTTTATTAATCAAACGGAGATCCTCCACCACGCGTAGAAGGATTTTCGTGGAAAAATAAAAAAGAAAGACAAATTGACAGATTGCATAGAAAAATGTCTACGGTGAAAAATTAAGAAAAATGAATGTCACTTTGTCTTCGTAGAGTGGAGATTAAAGTCTTCGTCGGTTGGAATCCTGCTCCATCCAAAGGATTTGGAATATGAAATAATCTTTTGTTTATTTTCGGGTGACTACTGAAAATCAGTGCTGTGCCCCCATAGCACAGCATCATGCTGAGTGGAAGCCTTCTTGTCACAGTCACGAGGCGACGTGCAGATGCCGACTATTTCTGTTGTGTGCTTGTGATTACAGATCTGTTTTTATTCTTCTTTATTATTCCAGTTAATTAAGTAACGTGTTTCTGTGGCATTATTTGTCAAAAATATTGTGATAAAAAGAAAGAAAGAATTGTTTATTACCTATCTTTCTTTGTTTTTGTCAAAAAAATATTTTACGTATTTAAAGGGAGAATATTGCTTCTAGGAAAGTAACTGACTGAACACGTTTTATGAAGTGCGATAGGCATTTGGCAAGAGTGTTTAACATCAATGAATGTCGGATTTTTACTGTCATAGTAGAATTTATAGGTTATATATTTTTTGTTGCAAGTTTTTAACGGATTAAGTGGGTATTTAGTTCCAGCCGCGGGTTTCTTGGAAAAACACTTTTCATTCAAGATTAGAATGTGAAAACGTGAGACAGAGCACGTAGACATTGTTATTATGTAGGCATAGAGTGCAAAAAAAACAAGTTTAATAGGTAGTTAATAAAAACAAATATTTTAGAAAATGTATCCCAGTACTTTGCTGTTCCCCAGAATCAGAGATTTCTTACAACTCAATTACTCCCGTTTGCACACAATGCGTGGTGCAAAAAAACATATACGAACAGACAATCGATTATCCGACGCATAATGCTTAGACAACTTTTTAAATATACTTAGTACATTACATACTAATTCCATGCTTAAAAACCACAGACAACAGTAAAAAATTTAGAATTCGAAGCTTTCGAGTTGCCTACTGAAAAACGAACAGTGAAACAAGAGTCTAACTTACAGGAAATTGCTTAATTTTTTTGACATGGCATAACTAGAAGTTGCTTTGCTTGACGTTAGTAAAAACGACCATGAATGAGTTTTTCGAACTAACTCTCATAATTATCTGACAGTAAAGATGTAGGTACCTATGTAATTTTAAGAAAACCCTCATTTTGATCTTTCAGAAATAATACAAGGTAGAAAATAAAACTGTTTCTCAGTACTTAATAACACCGTAAAACAATGACGTAAAGACTAGAAACAAAAATGGCGAAAGAACAATTAAAACAAAGGTAAATTAGTTACCACGTGACACCGAATGACGTGTCATATTGTCAAATCGATGACGTCATCTATGTTCTGACGTAAGTATATTTTGGCGATAAAAGCTCTGTAGACAGAGTTGACGCCTGTTGACACGATTTCGATGTAATTTTGTTGACGTAGGATTAAAATCGAATTGAAAAGGCATTGAAAAGGCTTTTTAATTGATTGCGTACAGGTTGATATTTTGAAGTTAACCTGCGGTTAATTATTATCAAGGATTTTGTGCATGCTTTTGAGTTGGCGCGTAACAGTGACGTAATAGTGGCGGAAAATACCAAAGACCGGTGAAATGGTTAATATGTTGATGGTTAAAAAACCAATCTTGGTTTGCTAAGGAACTTAATAAACACTAGCAATATATTAATGTATTTGGCATTTTAGACTTGCCTAGACCGACAAATTCAAGTAATTCAATGCAAGCACACGAATAAAGACTCCTAGTTCATCTTTGTACTTATCAGTCAGTCTTTCTACATTATTACGTATAAAATTAATTATCAATGAATTATGCATTACGCAGACTCGGGGCACCGTGTAAGGCGCTGACGACTTTCCAAACAATGCCTTCTATTAATAAGTGAGACGAGCTATTTCGACGCGACGCTATTTTTAGTCACACGCTGAAAATTACAGCAATGTATGGAGCAATTTGTTTATTGATGTCTGGTTTATCAGGTGATTGGGGCTATGTTTGTTCTATGTATTGTTTGGAGTACAAGGAATTCTACTATTATCTTAATGATACATAACAATACAGGGTTAAATTAAGTTAGCTAGCAAAACTGCGTAGACGAGGGTTTCGATATTAAAACACGAAAAAACAAAAATAAATTAACTTGATATTTTTTTTTGGGTCTTCTACAGAGTTACTGCAGTCACTTAAAGTATCAGTAAAAAAAAATGTGTGTACCTAACCTTCACACACGTGATTAGTATCGATACCTTATTACGATAATTATAACAAAAGGCAACAGATTTTCTCAGCTCATACTTCAAGTAATGACACTACCAGCGGTCGTTTACCCCCAAATTAATACTTTTTTAAATCTTTTTTTTTATCGTCTTAATATAATATTATCGATACCCATCACGTCTGGGAAGTCCCGCTAGATAATTTAATTTGACCGTGTATATAACGGGATTTTTTTTAACCAGTGCGCAAACTGTAACCATGAATTCAGCATATCATTGTAGACCCCTAGCGTAGAAAATTTTCGTCGGTTATACAAAAAAAAAGTCTGCTGTTTCATAGAAAAGTGCAATACCTTCGCGGTCAAATTAAATGAAACAGCTGATTTTTTTTGAATAACCGACGAAAAATTTCTGCGCTGAGGGGTCTAGAATGATAATGCTGAATTCATGGTTACAGTTTGCGCACTGAATAAAAACTTTTCTGTATAATAGTAATATTTGTGCTTCAATCAATTCTTAGGATACATGGCAGTTTGGCTCCCCCTGTCCCCACAAACGTAAACATATAATTCCCAGCAGTCAACATAAAACGAAGTCGAAGTCGAAGACGAACGAAGAAGGCACCAATTTTACGTAATAAGTACCGACATTTATAACAAAGCCCATAAAAAAGCAAAATGTTCTCGGGTCTTCCCAGGTTTAAATTAAAACGCACAGTAATTGAATGGCTGCTAAAACAGGACTATCATGGAACGGAATCTCTTTTAACCTACATCACCATTTTGTTTGTATTTTTGCCAATAAATGCCCACATTGTATTTGAGTTGTGAGGAAATTTAATTTAAATAGGAACTTGTTAATACTGTAAAAATGATACAAAAAGCTACTAATTTCAGTTTCGTTTCGCAAACGGTAAATGCAAAATAATTTATCTGTAAAGCAGCGTGTCTCTTCGCATTTTAGTAGTCAAGAGGTAAGACGGAAACAAATTGTTTTTAATATTTTCAGGCTATTTGAAGACACGGTGAATCTTCCGCCTAAAAGATTAAAGAGCTTGATATTTCAAAATTCAAATCAATTCGTGATACCTACTTACTTTTTTTCAAGGCTTTACGAATTTGAATGCGATGTATCATTCGATAAAAAAAAAAAAACGTAATATTAAATAAATGAGGACAAAACTATCCTTTTAAATTTATATCTTCTGTAGTTTTATCAATAGTAACCTATCTTAATAACATTAATCTATTAACAAACGCTAGGTAAGTGAATATATCATCCCTTAATGCTTGTCAAGCTCCTAATGTTTCAATTCAATTACTCTGACTGAGCTTATTTGTCCTATTACTAGAACACGTGGTATACGTGCACATACAACCCCCCCCCCCTCCTCCCATGCCTTCGTCGCCACCCGCCCCGCGATTCTCTGACGTCATAACACACCCCTATTATGTGCGACTATTATCTACAGTGGTCTTGTGTTATTGTTGCAGAATGTGCTCCGTCGTTGGCAACAAAAGTAGCCACCGACTTTGCAAGATATGGCCACTTAGTTACCAGACAGAAAATAACTCTGTTTAGTATATAAATAGAAAAAACTTTCAACTGTTACCATGGAAATATGCTCCAACAAAAATACTCGAAGAATTCCCTGAAATGTGTTTACCGGTTACTAAGTAAATAATAAAAAAAACTTGGCTGCCAACGGAGCGCTCGGCTTTATTCAATTTCCCAATTTTCCGAGCAAAATGGTTGCAGCCCCTAGAAACACAGGTAAATGGGTAACAAGGTTAATTTGGAACGAGACTGGCTCCCCGACTATTTATAGAATAGCCCAGCAATATTTCAATGCTTTATCAAAAATGGAAGACGTTTTGAGGGCGTTATTATTAAACTTGGGCTATGCTCTAGGTTTCCTTAAGTTAGTTATTTTGTTAGTCAGTTTCGACAGAATTTCTGAGGAACTACTTTTCTGAGAAAAATCTTTTTTGGTCCCTCAATGTTGAGTTAAGTAGCTATTGTTATGGACAAAGGCTGGGCCACTTAGTCACGATCGCGACAGTTTTTACTTCAAAGCTTTTAGATTGTAAGAATCATGTTTCATCATCGTCCTAAGCTTTTTTAGAGTAGGTATAATGAGTCAGTATTGCTAATTGTTTATATTTCTGACTCACACTAACATAATCCTAACAGAATAAGTGAAGTAATAATTGCGGTCCAAATATAGATAGACTCATAGGAAAAAATCGTCAAGGCAAACCACCCATCGTTATGTGTTTTGAATAGGTTATTGTAATTTGTCTATGCATGGCACCAATGCCGGGACAAAATTATACGCTCTTGTTTAAATTCTAATGAAAAAGTGCCGTTGGTAAAACAGATAAAGTATTGAGGAAAATAATGTACATGGTTCTTTTTTCAAAACGACAAAATGGCGGCTTGTTTTTAATAATATCAATGAAAAATTGAGAAAAACAGTTGTGGTCCTTTTTTCAAAACGTTAAGGTGGCTGTTCGGGTTTTATGGGTTATTACCATAAATAATCCAGTTTTTAAATTGGATTAAAATCAGAGAGCTCAATAGTTTCGTGCAAAAGAAAATCAATTGTTATTTGCGTGACCCAGTCGTATCAGAGTCGGCTTTCCCGCTTTGTTGGCGGGCGACATTCTCGACGGCGCCCTTGACATTTTAGTAGGGATATTAGTTTCTGCGTTAATAGAGGAGTGTATATTAGTTCCAAAGTAATGTTCGTACTTGTTCGTAATAATGCGTCAGTGAGTTATACCACAGTCTGAAGATAACAAAGTTACTTATGAAGACTTTAGGAGACAACATTTTCAAGGCTGTATTGATTCCTTCTGATTTGTCTCACAATATTTAATGCCACAAACCTACCTACACTTCGAATGTAATTTCAAAATGTCACCACTGCTCTCAAAACGGCATGTCTTCGAACCAATAATTCGAAGACATGTGACATCCACCAGTCCGCAGTGGGCCCGCGTGGTGGACTATGGCCCCCTCCCACTCATAGAAAATAGGCCTGTGTCCCAGCAGTGGGAACATTAAAGGCTGCTTAAGTATGTAAGTATACTAAGTATGCATGAGAAATTATAAAAAGTGCACAAATGCAACTTACAGAATATTAAGTCTCATTTTCCATTACAAAACTAGATAACTATAATTGGACTTTTAATTGTATTCAGTAACTTGACAGTTCAAAGAAAAATAATGTTACCATATTAAAAATAATAGTGTTGAGGTAGTGAACGATTTTGCGTAAAGAGCGAATGATAAAAATGGTATCATTTTAAATTAAACCATTTTTATCGTTCGTTATAAAACTTTAAAAATCATTTGTAAGATGTGGAATATAAGAATGATTGATATTTTATTAATAAAAGTAATTTCCTTTTTTTCTTCTTCTTATAGAAAGAAACGAAATACATTACCTTACTACTGAAAAACAAAATATGTAACAAATTCTACAATTTTTATTCGTGCATATCATGCTTTTAACACAAAATATTAAATAAAAAAATAAAAAATGAATGCAAGTACATAATTTCAAGTTCATTCAATTTCGTTCATTCTAACACCACCTCACTATCTCTTTTTTGTCATAATCTGGTAACTCTTTAATTGTCAAGTTACTGAATACGATTATGAGTCCAAATAAAGACATTAATGACACCTATTTTCCCTCCACGATCACGTCTGATTCTCGTCCATTTTATGCAAAGTGGGAGTCAGTTTCACTTTCAATGCCACCACGGCTTAATTAGTCGGAGTGGCGGTCGATATGATGTACCTATACCGTGCGATGAAAATAGCAACACTTTTCATTTATGCCCAGCAGTGGGAGTTCCTTATAATGGCTGGCGTCGATTGATGGCCATTTCATTGTTTATTATAGTGATTAAGTCACGAATAGATTTATTGGTGATTTTGTAGATGTATTTTCCAAATTGGAAACGTCTGGAATGGTTTTTTTTTTCGTAACTTGAGACTAGGATGAGTTGGCCCTTTCTTCTAAAACAAAGGGCCAGAGAGTAACCTTAAAAGCAACTGGGGTAGACTGTTGGCAAAATGTCAAGGAAAGTGTACGGTAAAACTTGGGGGGAAACTTTAAGGTGGCCGACAATGTACCCGACAGAAGATATCTTACTAATATTATGTGTGAAACTTTGTATGTTTTGGATATTTAGATGTTTGGTACGCAATCACGCAACAACGGCTTAACGGATTTGGATGTAATTTGGCACAGATAGATTATAACCTGGATTAACATATAGGATACTTTTTATCCCGGTAAAAACGTTCCCTTGGTATAATTTTCGATCTCCACGCGGACGAAGTCGCTGGCAAAGCAAGTACCTAATAAAAAAACTTGAGAAAAATCTACCTTAAACAACCTTTATTTACCTCAAAAGCTGTAAAAATCAATTAAATTGGTAAAAAGGCAATGACGTGAGCCACAGACAAATATTTTCACTGGAACTTTTCCGGTCAACATTAACGTAACGCAGCTACGATATTGTGTTACTAATTCGTTTCGGAAACGTTCTAAAAATAGAAATAGAACCCTTATTTGTCTTATTACTTTAGTATGGAGGGAAAGCGGAAGTCAACGGAGTAAAGAAATTGAAGTGCCTTAAGAAAAGTCTACTACAAGAACAGTGTTCTGTTTGAAGAACGAAGTGTCCTTCTATTTGTAAAACTTACTAGGAACATTAGATAACTATATAAAAAAGACTCATTCTTAAAATAAGTGTTACAAAATTAAGTAACCAAACCAGATTGAACGTAACACTGAAAATAATGTAAGAAAAATTGTGTTTATTGGTTATGTTATGGTAACCACAAACCACATAAAACAATGGATTACTGGCACAATACGGTAACGGGAATCCTAGATACGAACTCGTAAATTACGTTATTATTATCAGAAGCTTACGCAAAAACTCTGATTTTACAGTTTTGCGGTAACCCACTGACTAACAAATTAAATAGGGCAACTGTACCTATTAGAATCGCGTAAAAATGTGTAGAGTTGCGGTTCGCGATATATTTCATAGAAAATCTTTAACAAAACATGACTATTTTTAGATTATTTCTACTTAGCTTAGTAGGTCAAGTGATTCGTGATGATTAAAAGTATTTTGGCCATTCTTTTGTTAAAATATAAAAATAACTAGACTAAGATTTTTTGCGTTGTATTGTAAAAAGGAAGTGAGGTGTTGTTCTAAGCTTTCATTCGGATCAGAAAATAAAGCTAAATCAACAGGAATTAATTATTTTCTTTTGATTTCCGGTCCACTTTACTTATTTTTCGTCAACAACTACTGAACTAATTTTCCTTATGGAATCTCGATGAACAATAAGCTGCAGTGAATGTTGTTTAGAGATCTGAGTAATTTAGATCAGTGTAAAAATAGAAATTTCTCCATTTAAAACCGACTTCTTGAAACATTTTGCATACCTATACCAACTCAGCGTATCTATAACAAATTTTTGAAAAGATAAATAGACTTCCGTTAGTTGGTTGAGTATCTTGTTCATTAATTATTATTTAAAGGTCACCTTGTACCTGTAACAGGCAATATCAAGCTCAGCTTTATCAACGGATGTCTGGACGCCGCTGAACGAAATCGTTTTGTCGAAATTACGGCCATTTTCAGCTGACCTTTATTAAAACATTAATCGAGGTCCAAACAGGAGGGCTATTTGGCCTCGTCTGTCCTACAAAGGTCGTGTGTGCCAAATAACGGAAAATTTGGTCACCAAGCCCCCTTCCTTGGTGCTTGGGTGATCGATTAGCCAACAGTTTGTAAACGAGGTGACACCAAAACCTGACAAGTTCGGGACACGTGGGGAATTTCAGGAATTGTTATGACTATGGACAGCATACGTAAGTGTGGAGAGATTGAGTCACGAGCTAGGAAATGAAAGATTTTACGTATATTGAACGTAACCTACTTAATTTCGAATTCGAAACTGAATACTTAGTATTTTTAAAGGCTCATTTATTAAACGTTAAATAAGCATTTGTAACGTTCAGTGTAATTTCTAGGTTTTAGTAGTGGGTTGGTCAGACATTATCAAGATGACATCGGAATTAGTGGGCTAATTGGTGGGCGCGAATCTCCCGACCAAGTTTACGAGATTTTAAGACGACATTTATTGCCTCTTTTTGGTAGTTAATCCTTACTAATATTATAAACGCGAAAGTTTGTATGTATGGATGTTTGTTACTCTTTCACGCAAAAACTACTGAATCGATTTGGATGAAATTTGGTACACAGATAGATTATAACCTAGATTAACACTAGGTTACTTTTATCCCGGTAGTACGTTCCCGCGGGATAATTTTCGACTTCCACGCGGGCGAAGCCGCGGGCGGAAGCTAGTACTATAATGAAGGAAGAAAATTAAGAATAAGATAAATTAAAACTTTTACTGCCTTATGGTCTAGTGGTCGCAAGCGCTACTGCTGAGCATGAGGTCCTAGGTTCGATTCCTAGGTCGGGCAAAGTGTTATTGGGTTTATCTATCTAGAACTTTTCAGTTACCGCCATGGCAAAAGGCTCGCCTCCTATTTCAAGGGCCTTAAACATAACTGGAGAAATGTAAGTGCACTATAACACCTATGCCCAAACCCTTCGGAGAAACAAGCCGTGATGTTGTGTAATTTAACGTTTTTTTTTTTGTTGTTCGTAATTTTAATTACCTATTATTGTATAGAATCAAGTTCTTCTAACTTAACAGACAGCTGTGCTGCTGGGGAGTTTGTTGCGCTACTTCTTCTTCCCAGGTAAAGCACTAGGAAGTGGTGAAGGGCGGGCGTTTTGGTGGGACTGTCTTATGTAATTTTGACGTTCAAAAAGAGCTGACTCTCAGCCTAATTTGAATAAATGACTTTTGATCTTGATTTTTGATTTTTAAACTTTAACCCCCTTACTAATAAACACAGAATAAAGTCATTCCAAGTTTAAACATATGAAAATGTATGGTTATTCCTTTGTTATTCTGGCAGGCTTAGCACGAGAACCGTAGACAAGGGTTTTGACGTCGGAAGAGTAGACAAAAATGACGTTTCCGTTTATACAGTTGACAGTTTTATACCGAGAAATGTAGACAAGTGATTTATATTCTATAGTAGAGTAGAAATTGAAAACGTCATGCTAAGCCTGCTGGTGTAACTTTTTTCCGTGTTTATTAGAAAGAGGGTTTAAGAGGGTTGGCGTTTCTTCAATTTTTATTTTCCTGCAAGGATCCCTGCATGAATCACCACACCAATGTAACCGATCCTCTAACTGCGCAATAAAATGAATCACCTGAGCTTTACAACATTAAAAAATGTGAGTCACACGAGAAAAAACAAGATTGTTCTAACTTCTAACTAGACCACTATACCATCGTCTATTACGCTTAGTAAACAAACCGATAGTTAGATAACAGTTAATCTCTCTTGAAATTGAATAATCATTAGAAGTTTCAGAGAAAGCACGAGATAAATGGTTCGCTGACAGAAGTATGCCGTGGTCTGGAAAGAGATCGAGTGGATGTTAATGAATGTCAAACTGTTGTGGTATGTTGTGGATGGTGGCCTAAATGCAGTTCAGCGGGCGTCGCGTAAAAAACAATTATTTCGTGGTTTCGGTTGCTTTTTGGGTAACGGTTACTCATTTGCTTGGAATGTGCGGAAAATATCTTTTTTACAGTTTTCCTGTTTGACTTTTTAGGGACCCGTTGTCAAAAAGGCGGAAGGCGGAGGATAGAGTATTGTGGCGCAGCCTGGGAGAGGGTTATGTCCAGCAGTGGACTGCGATAGGCAGTGATGATTGTGGATTCTAGTAAAAAAGGAACCCTTGTAGTTTCGCCATGTCCGTTCGTCCGTCTGTCCATCTGTCGAGATCTTACCTCAGAGACTCTCAGTACTAGAAAGCGGTAATTTACATATACATATTATAAGTCACGCAGTAAAAGTAGTAAAACAAAATCTTGAAAAAAAATACAGCAAAAGTTGCTGTTTGAACGTACGGTAGAACATTTTGGTCTTGAAATAAATTGATCCAAACCACGGAACCCTTCATTGTGCGTGGACGCACACGTATCTGGCCGGTTCTTAATTAAAGGAGAGCATGACATGATTTTGACGTGTAATACTAATCGAGTTTCTTCATGAATGCTCATCTTTTATAATCAAGCAAGGAGCTACCAGTATATTCAATTTTAATTACTTACAACAAAATATGCAAATGCTCGACACGTTTATAGCTTACATGATACACGAGCTTTTCTAATGCAATATAAAAGAGAGTCCTATTAATATCTATGTTATTGCACGTACACCTACTTAAAGTCAGATACAGGGTCTCCCGCAGACCAGCGCGACGCTACAGTGCGACGGTACGGTCTAGCTTTATTTTCTTTTTTTCTTTCTTTCTAGATCAATTTGAATTCAATTACCAGGTCGGGTAGTTTTATTGGGTTTTTCAACATAACATGTATAAGTACAGTATAGTTATTTTTATTTTTTTTGTTTGGGTGGGTTATCATTAAATAACTTCTCCCGCTCTGGGTGGAGCAGGAGGGCGTGTCAGACTTTTACTGACTAAAACCCACCCGTGTTCCCTCAGTTGCCTGTGTGCCAGGGGCCGCGGTATCTCTTTCAAACAACCCGCACCCCTGGCAGAGTACAGTTAAAGTGCAATTTGCTCTCTGGAGACTGCCTTGTTGGTCTTATGGTCGTAAGCGGAGCGTATAACATGAGGTCCTGTGTTCCATTCCCAGTTGAGCAGAGTTTTTCAATCTGGAATTTGCCAGTAGCAGCCCGGAATCTGGAT
The DNA here is from genome assembly GCA_947359405.1 of Antitype chi. NCBI lineage: Eukaryota > Metazoa > Arthropoda > Insecta > Lepidoptera > Noctuidae > Antitype > Antitype chi. The sequence goes on from OX375812.1 coordinate 18,251,644, forward strand.
TTGTGCCAGTTTGATGGCAATAGGCTCGCCCCCTATTACAGGGAACTTAATCATTACTGGTGAAATATAGGAGTACGATAGATACACCTCTGCCCAACCGTTCGGGTAACAAGGCGTGATGTTATGTAGGTATGTATGTTATTCCATTAAAGTCGCGTTCCGCTATCAATTCAGAAGGCCTGTAGACTGATGATAAAATAATGCAAAAGCAAAATATTTATAAAAAAATCATCATTATTTAAATGAAGGAGCAATGACTTAATAGTTTTGCATGAAAATAAAAGCCATGTATTACATTATAACATACACAGCGTTCCAAGAAATATCCGCTGAAAAATGTTGTACAATTGTATTGCAAAAGTGTGTGTAACAACATACGTTATTCGCAATGTTCCCGTCAAACGGCTGTTCCTGTCATTTATAGTTAACTATATTTCTCCACATTTTATAAACGATTTACGATACAGAGAACCTAGTTCCGTTCCATGCAATTTATTTTAATTTAACACGACTATTACATGATAAACATGTTACATGAAAAGACAATTTATGAATGGAGTTCATGAAAACCGGAAGCTATTTGGAAATCCAGATTTTGTGGTTGACATTATTACGTGAGGGAATTGGTTTATTAGTCCATCTGCACGAATTGACTCGCCCGAACTGGGCGAATTGACACTTTTAAATAATATGTCATTATCTATAGGAAAAGTTTTTATTCAGTGCGCAAACTGTAACCATGAATTCAGCATATCATTCAAGACCCCCCAGCGTAGAAATTTTTCGTCGGTTATACAAAAAAAAATCAGCTGTTTCATAGAAAAGTGTAATACCTACGCGTCCGACGAAAAATTTCTGCGCTCGGGGTCTAGAATGATATGCTGAATTCATGGTTACAGTTTGCGCACTGAATAAAAACTTTTCCTGTATAATCTGAATCTCGGAAACGGCTCCAATAATTTTCATGAAATTTAGTATGTGGGGGTTTCGGGGGCGATAAATCAATCTAGCTAGGTTACATTTTTAGAAAACTTCAAATAAAAAAAATGCGGTAACATATACAAGAATTGCTCGTTTAAAGGTATCGTCGGGGTCGTATTAGATGTAATAAAAGGTTAGTCTTTGCCTCTATGTACCGGGCACAAATCCAAGACTCCGGCCTGCTACTGAGAAATTCCATATAGAAAAACCTAGTTTTCTTTATATAACCATAAATGTGTGTAAGACTATACAAATAAATACAACAATACATGGACCCCATCCTTAGACATAGATATTTTCAAGTTATTTTCCTGTTCCCAATTCCATGGAAACCAAAATACAGGCCCAAGGTATGCAGTAAACACAGCCACTGCCAAATATCTCGAATACTTTCGCTATTATTGTTTACCGATTTCTACCCCAGATGAGTTATCGATAATCGATACTGATCTAATTGACCGATTAATCGTTAAAAGTATGTAGGTCAGTCACAGTGACTGTTTACGTATTATGTTCCTAACAATTACGCACTTCAGATTTTATTAAAACGAGCTTTATTGCGTAAACAATAAAGTCGATAATATCGTTAATGGGATAGCTGAAGGCCTGATGATTTATTTATGGGATGCTTAACTTCAATCCAATATACTTAGGTAATGAGTGAAATACGAGCGCCATTTTGATGCGTTCCGTTCGCCAAATGTCTGTCGGCGTTAAGTATTTGTTTAGGCATCGGAAGGCACATTGGGAAGGAAATACGAGTGCTAGAGATTATTTACGTTTTGTGTCGAAATCGACTTGCCGTAACCACAGGCTGATATAATATTATTCTAACCGCTACTGTACTATTTGCTTTCAAAGAAGTTTCTATTGGATAGGCTATAATTTGCCTGAGTACGGTATAGTGTGGTGAAAATCCGTAAAGCTCGAGTGATCACTTGCAGACTAGTGATGTCGCCATGTGTAACAGTAGTGTTGTTATTAAGGTTGCGCTTGCGACACTGCACACGTCGTTTACAACAAATTGTCGCGGTCCATTAAGTAACCCATTTACCTAGATGACTGCTACAGTTCGCGTGGGAACGAGCAGCTAAATTAATTTGTTTTTCTTTAATTTCTGGACCGCAGTAGAAGTTGACTGATTAAAAAAGTATTTTTATAATTGCACACGAAATTACAAGTATTTAGTCCGCGCTTGACTACATACCCCCATTTCCCATTTCTTCCCGCGGGTATCGTAGAACGCGACTAAGGGACTTACTAGAGAATGGGCAGCAGCGTTCTCTATGCATTTTACAACCATGCTACGATCGCCACCCCGCCTGCCAAGCGTGGCAATTATGGCAAAGCCCCCCTTTTGGGGGAGGCCTATGTCCAGCAGTGGACGTATTCCGGCTGAAATAATGATGAGGATGACTACATACATTATGTTTCAGCGATGATGTATACAAATCGTGTGGGATTTTTTTTCTATTTTGTGTTTACATCCTTAAACACCACGTGTATCTCTATCCACAGAATCCTCACACCAAAATAAATAAGTCTATAATAAGATTATTTATCACGATCAAAATAAAAACACATTTCGTCGAGCTTTACTCTTCACAGCTCATACACGAGCCTTTTCAATTCAACAAAGGAGAGTTCTAAAAATAGCCACAAAGAGAAAATAACCTAAGTACCTATTCCAAGTAACATGAGGAAAGGTATATAGGGCGATGGATACTTACTGAGGTTTCCCAGATGATTTCGCCGTTCGCGAACCCAATTTTGGGAGATTAAGCGATCACTCAGATCTTCTGATATATTGAACGTTTCTAGGACAAACCCTGGAGATTAGTACAACCCAAATAGCTTGTTTCGTTAGTTTCGTAATTATTTTCTATTCCCGCATTATTTATCGCTGGGCGTTGACGCCGCCATCTTGTTTGGGAGCTGACGACCCAACATTGGCATTCAGTCGCGTGTTTCATTGTTTTGAGGTGAACTCTTATGTAATTTGTACGGGTCAAGTTCACTCGTGATGCAATACTCGTGTCGCCGCCTTTGAGTCAACAATTTATAAGAAAAATTAGATCTCGACCGTCAAGAAAATCTTGTAGAGAAAGAAAGCCCTTTGAAATTGAGCAATAAAAGATTTAGCTTCGACACGGTAATAATTCAGTCCCCGTCAATTCCAGATTTAGGTCAATCCTGTGCCAATATTATTTCTATTTCGATTTAGCCTGAACACACCAAATTGAAAATGGAAGCGTCAACTCCGAATTAAGATGTGAAATAAAGCCCAAGTTTAGAACTAGGTCAACTGTCTGCAAACTTACGAAAAGCTCGAAAGCTTTTAAGTTGTCTTCGAATAAGGGATGAAGAATTTATTACTGTTTGTCAGATGTTTGGCGGTACACTTCCTGCCCTTTCAGCTCGAAGGGACGAGTGATTTAAACGCGTGGTTAGCGTTTACAAATTGGCAACCTTCACGCTCATGGAAAAATGAGCACGATTTTTCATTATGGCCTAAAATGGCACGGACACTGGGATATTTTCTCACTCTATAAGGGTCATTTTATTGGAATATCAATAAGGTAAAAGGGCGTAATAACATGCAGTGACAATATCCATCGTAAAACATATCGAGCTCGATGGATTGAGCATCTTCAGTATGTACTTAATGAATTGCACACAAATTACTGAACATGAAGCTCATCGGGGCGGCATTCCACTTGCCCAACTTATTACACAAAGTTATTACACGTCGGCCTTGTCACTCTAAACGGTCCTTGTGCTGCAACTGTGGTATTTAAAGTATTTTAAAAGCGCAATCGTGTTTCGTCCACGCCGACGCCTCGCGCAACGCGTCAGCCTATTGTTTTAACAGCCCACTATTAACCCGCTTCGATAAGCTCATCGCAATAACGATAATCGAGAGCGACACAATAAAATTCCAATTATAACTGTATACGGAGCTTGTTAATTTAAAAAAGAAGTGTGATTTTTGATAGATAAAGTCCCGATTGCCGGGTGATGGCCGCGCGGTTGTTTTTGGGCAGAATGCATGGTGCGGCCTCTGTCCTTAACTTCTCGCCCTATAAGGAGCCGCTCTGTCGCCACACACGTCGTCCGATTACACAAATTCGAGACAACGCGCCCTCAAATTAAGCTCTGAGCCGCCAACAGGATTTAACGACCTGTCTCACTGGCGTAGGAAGTGATTATTGTTTATTTTTATAATTGGCGTGGCAGGAAGTCGGAACCAGCCGCCGCGGCGTGTTGGATCAGGAGGTGCACCTCACACGCTCATGCAAATAAAGCAATTTGACCAACGACAGCTAATTGAGCAACACCGTCTGAGGGTGAAATATGGGCAATTCACGTCAGCAGGCTGTCTACACGCAAGTTACAGCTGATTACGCTTAATTCGGCAATTATCGATACGTAATCAACGAGGCGAAGAAATTAATACTGGAATTGTTAATTAAACTTGTTGCAGTTCAGTGAACCTAGCGTGGTTAGAGAGTGAAACCTTAAGACGTAGATTTTATACAGAGTTCCGCGAACCCTAAGGGTCAAAGTCCTTGACGTGTCGAAAATCGAGAATAAACACAAATAGACCCAGTTCTAAGAGCACCTGGTCCCGACGTTTGCCGTCAATAAAAGGTCCTAGTTGTCAATTGCTTTTCACTTGTTCCGACGAAGTTCCGTAAAGTTCAACGTCCTCTTGAGGGGTTGTCAGTCAGTAAAAGTCACAGGAGAATGAATGACGCCTACGATCGTCGTTAAGAGTATTATTCATGCGTTTTAACAACAAATGAAGTGACAAATGAATAAAGTGTGTTGTGGCGCTTCCCGAAGGTCGGGCATGTTTATAAATAACCACTCGTCCCGCTAGGAGCACTTGACTAAGGCCCGACAAGCACTGGACAGTTACCGACTACCGCAAGTTCCTTAGAGATTAGTCTTAGTTGTAATTAAAAGACAGAATGTCGCGAATTATTGCCTAGACATGAAAAGGAGTGTTGAAGAGGCAAATGAAAAATGTTGACGATTGGGACTCCTTATTAGAAGAGCTTTGAAATTGTTATCGTTCTGGAAACAGAAAATCACATAATGGGATCGCAAAATATAATGCAGATTTTCCATGGCAAAAAACTTTCAAATAACCTCCCTACAAACAACCACAACAAATTTGTATTATGACAACAAGCTCGAAATACAAGTCTCCTTTTCGTTACCCTGCCAGTATTCTTCATTTTCCAAGAACTCCACTTTGCATACAGAAATAACACGTTTATTATATTAATATTCAAAGCACCGTTGTTCACTACTGTACATTATGTCATACCACAAAGATTCCCTCTCTGTGTGCAGTATTTCTATTCTAAAAGCGGCCTTTTGTAAATCTCAAGTACCTCAATTTAATTACGGTTTATTTTTAACGTGTTTATTTTGTGCATCTCATTGGGACAATGGCGTACAATTATAACAAAAGATGTTTATTTCTGTTGAGGTTGAATACCTACGCCAAAATTCCTTGCACCTGATGGTCTGACGTTGGTGTCTGTAGGCAGGCAAGGTTTGCAGAGAACTTTGACGGAAAATCCTACTATTCTATTATAAATGTGAAAGTTTGTAAGGATTGATGGATGTTTGTTTCTCGTTCACGCAAAAACTACTGAACGGATTTGAATGGAATTTGGCACACAGTTAGTTTATAACCTGGATTAACACATAAGTTATACGTTCTTTTACTCACTCACTTTTTATCCCGGTAGTACGTTCCTGCGGGATAATTTCCGACCGCCACAAAACCTAACACTTCAATAAAAAATATTGGCTACTTCTGACTATCAATATGGGAAACTTAAAGCAAAATAACTAAGTAACTAGTAATAAAAATAAGGTATGCAATTTCGGAGTACCTACACCTACATAAAAATAACTTTAACGTTCACGTACCTAATATTAACTTTTTCATGCTCAAGCGCATGAATTTAATTTAGATCGTAAATTTTAATATTACTATACTCATATTTCCTATGAAGTTTAATGCCTCTATGAACTTTTAACCCATCACGATTGCATATATTTAACATATTACCTTTAGCAAGTACACACGAACGTATTAGGAAACAATAAGCGGTAACCCTGGCTTGAAACAATAGAGCGACACCTGCCCAACATTGACGCGCGATGCTATACCATTCAATCGCCGCCTGCGCAGCTAACGCCTTTTTGAGAAGACCAAGAAGATCATGATAAATATCAATGCATTCGTGTCTAATCTTAACACGTTAAACACCCACTGAACTGGCTCTTCCGTTCAAACAATAAACTAAAACAATGGCATGAAATATATCTTGTTTTCTTAAGTAGTGATATGTTTAAAGCATTAAGGTTTAATATTACGAGCAAAAGTGGCTTGGAGTTTGAGAAATGAGAGAGACAATGGGCAATTATTGTGCTTACACCGTAATTTTACAGTGCTGAATTACTGTTTTATTAACTTCCTGTTACGATGTGTCATAATTCGTTGAATAAAGACCTTTGTTGTTATGTACTAAAACATATTTTACCCTAACAAATCTTTAGATTTTTTTTTGTCAAGTAACTAATACATGAAAGAATTTTATTGATGTGCGGAACGAAGAAGGTCCAATCCATCAAATAGCAAAGGTGTTCAATTACGCAGCCACTTGTAATCCATCGGTTTGTGGGTCGTTATCGTGTAATCGGATGCGCGGGCGCAGGATCGCAAAATGCGTCTCCCGATCGATCATTGATTGCGTGCGAGCGATCCATTACGGCGTGCATCCACGATTAAGTTTAGGTGCCCATTTCATTATTTCAGCAAGCATGCTTATCAGTCCTTTGTCTATTAATGGAGGCATCCATTGAGCTTCTTTGAATACGCTGCACTGAAATGTTGCTGTGTATTTTTGCTTCGAGATAAAAAAAATTGTTCACTTTGGTAAACCTGCCATTCGTGTTTTCCGAAATAAAAATATTAGAATCAAATCCGTACTTAATATTATAAATGCGAAAGTAACTCTGTCTGTCTGTTACGCTTTCACGCCTAAACCGCTGAACCGATCGTCATGAAATTTGCCAGAGATCTAGCGTGGGATATGGAGAGGGACATAGGCTACTTTTTACGCGATAACCGACATCCACGCGGGCGGAGCCGCGGGCTAAAGCTCGTTAACTAAATATCCCTATCCCTAATAATATTATAAAATGCGAAAGCAACTCTGTCAGTCTGTTACGCTTTCACGCTTAAACCGCTCGACTAGAAAATTGGCAGAGATATAGCCTGGATTATGAAGTAGGACATATGCTTTTTTACGCGATACTTAACCGACATTCACGCGGGCGGAGCCGCAAGCAAAAGCTAGTATTAAATAAGTTACTTCAATTACTCAACACATGTCTACGAAAATAGATTTTAAGCTCAAGAAAAGTTACCAGCCGTCTAGCTATGTAGGTAATGCTTACTCGTGCGAGCCGTTAAATGATTTATGCCTCTCACAGCTTAAGCAATTAACTATTTATAATCCTTATAAAGTCTAATGTAGTCTGTCAGCTGTTTATAATCGAATAACACATTACCGTAATAAAAAATAGTCGAGACTCCGCCAAAACACTGCAATAAATAAGAGGATATCGATGGCAATTTTCATATATTAATCTTGACGTGTTAAGAATATGCTTGAGGGTGTGTACGTGAGGATACCTGACCTTGGAGGGGCCTATTTAGTGTTACAAATGGGTTTATTTTTTTTTAGAACCAAACTACTCTAGGAATGTATGGCACTACGGTTTTGTGAACTGGGCCCAACTCGCATACGATTTGTGACACTGGCAAAATTTGTACTCTTTCAAAATTTCTCACAGAACTATATACAAAAATAGACAGAGGCTTGTTGCTAAGTAATAAGAACCATATGGGTCGATCGATCAGGTTAAGCTACGCTTGGCGCGGTTGGTCCGTGGATGGGTGACCATCTTTACAAACCAAGACTCCTCCGTGCCTCGGAAAGTATGTTAAGCTGTTGGTCACGCGTTCATTCATGGATCTTTGATAGTCGTTACGGGACGTCAGACGCCCGAAAGTCTGACAATCAGTCTTACCAAGGGGTATTACCTTGTTACTGGGTTGTGGAGCTGCATGCGGTTAGACTGGAAGCCGATCCCGACACAGTTAGGAAAGACTAGGTAGATAATGAACTAAAGAAAATAGCTTCTTTATTAAAATAATAATTACATTTAGACATAGATCAACTTTGCCAAACTAAGCCATGAATATTATACTACAACCCAATTTCCTGTCAAAACGGAAACGACAAACATATAGAAGTATTTTGCGTAAATAATGGGGGCTACAGTATCCATCGTATCCTCTTGTTTCACATTAGCATTCTTCCTCGAGGCGGTGGCATTTATCCAGGGCAGGACGGGCAACACTAGATGTGGGTGGCAACACCGAGATAACAAGCCTTGTCGATTTATGGAACTATACGTTATTATAAATAGGAGAACTTATTCTGGGCGAGGTAATTGAAATTGACTGAGTATTTTCGAAGTATGTTCAAAGTTTTCAAGGTTTGGTAAGTTAGTGAATGTTCCGAAGTTCAGAAGAATTTATCTGTAAGGCTTATAAATCGTCACAATAGCCTGTATGCATTTCAGTTTGCTCCGGAAAATCTTTAATTCTCTACAGAGTATAAAACAAAGTTGCTTTTCGTGTCTGTATGCTCAGATCTTTTAAACTACGCAACGGTTTTTAATGCGGTTTTAATCAATATCCAGAGTGATTAAAGAAGAAGGTTTATATGTTAATACACTGACCTCTACGCGGGCAAAGCCGCTGGCAAAACCTATTTTGCTATACAATAACAATCTTTATCGTTTAATATGTTAAATGAAATGTGTCAATGACAGTCTCCAGATTTTTCACCACATCTTTTCTCATTGACACCACAAATTTAATATCTTAAATGATCAAACATCCACCAGAATAAGAGCATCGTCCGACATTGATCTGATTACATTAACATGCAACTTCTTACGTTTTCGTTGGGTGTTAACTTCATAAATATGTATTTGGTACATTTTGCGTTCAGCATTATGCTAATCACTGTTTTGTTCCATTGATTTAGTATCGGCAAGTTAAGTGCACTTAATAAATACTTTGACGGCGTTAATGTACGTTCATAAATTGTTTTAAAATGAAGTGTATGGTATAAAGTTGTTATTTTGATCGTACACTGTTATTAAGTCATAAGGTTTAAAGACGTGTGTATCCTTCACACCTTTTGCTATTCATAATGTAATTTCGTTAAAGCTCTAGAGTATACTACGGATTTTGCCAAGGTATTTGATCGTGGATAGAAAAAATGTGGTATACAATGCTGCTAGCGTATAGGTAGCGTGGGACGCCCCCCAGCTAGATGGACCGACGACCTAAAGAAAGTGCCTAGGTAGACTGGATGCGGAAGGGGGAGGACAGGATCTTGTTGCGCACCCTGGGAGAGACCTATGTCCAGCAGAGGACTGCGTTAAGCTGAGTTGATTGATTGATAGTGTTTCCAAAGATTGAAAATACATATTAACCGTATCTAGTATCCAGGGGTGCGGGTTGTTCGAAAGAGATACCGTCGCCCCTGGCACACAGGCAACTGAGGGAACACGGGTGGATTTTAGTCAGTAAAAGTCTGACACGCCCTCCTACTCCACCCAGTGCGGGAGAAGTTATTTGATGATTTCCCATCCTCAAAAAAAAAACCATATCTAGTATGGCCTTCCTTTCAGTCCGATCTACAAAACTTTTCCTCAGTTTTTGTTTTTGTTATTTTGTTCAATGTTCTAAGTTCTAACTCATGGATACTAGGCATCATATTATTTTATGATTTTAACATGCGTTAACCAACAGTTTTTATGATGAGATAGTATCCATTAAAAAGCACTTTTAGCAAATATATGCGTAGGTACAACATAAACCTTAACTTTACGAGACATCGAGGTTTAATTTATTTGTTTTTGTAGCACTTCGTTACTGTTTTCTAGGAAGAATTATTTTGAATGAGATTTTTATAAGCCGGGGAAGTCCCGATACCCCCACAGGAAGTATTTTTAGTAATTTTACTGTCATCTTTCATGTTTATTTTTCAGGGCCGATGGTGGACGTGATTGCAGTCACGTAGGCCTACCTATGGAAATTCCAAAGTATACGCAAAGAACTGGAAAGAAGTCGCACCGAGTTTGGATGTCTAATAGGGTATTTTCCAATTTATTAAAAACTATTTTAATTTGAAGATTGGGACGAAATATCTAACAGAAAATTAAAAATAAATTGATTGATATCCATCTGTTTCGGACCAATACAAAGCTGAACTGACAGAAGGCAAGCAACAGTGTACTTGAAGAGCTACAACAGCGAACTTTATTCGGAAATTCAAATTGTTTCAGAAATATTTTTATGGTAAAGAAGACTTGGACCAATTTGTAATGTAATTTTTCATGCACACATGGCTTAAATTAAAGTCATCTTTACATAATTAGTTATCTTCATATTGTACCATTTGGACGTTAACAATAAAGACTACTGTTATGGTCTCCTTATACACAAAACATAGATTAATGGTACCATCTTTGGTTCAAGTTTTTTCATTTTGACAATATTAGGTCAAGGAGAGATCTCGTGTGATACCAAAACACATGACATTTCCTCCTTTACGTGTTCCGAATGAGAATAGTAATAGGGAGCAATAAATCAGGGTAAGTCTTTGTAAGGACCGAAGTAGAGCAGAGCATTGTCGGCCCTTTGAGAAAGTCAGACAGATAGTTGTGCCTTTTGACGATTTTAAAAGTGCTGACTTCTCAGCCTAGTTTGAACAAAGGATGAGATTGATAGTTTTTTTTAAAGGACGATATTCGTTGAGACAACGGATGTACTAGATAGGGTCTTAGGCTAGGAGGAGCTCGTGGCTTGGCTGGTTTAAGCTATTTGTATACTGAGTCTCCTCCGTGCCTCGCAAAGCACGTTAAGCCGGCTCCAACCGGTCGTGGCTGTCAATCGTAGATTTTCTACAGTCGTTACGGGTCGTCAGAAGCCCGAAAGTCTGACAACCAAGGCGTGTTGTTGCGCAATAATTGGGTTGTGGAGGTCAGATAGGTAGCAGTCCCTCCATCTATACAACGTGTAACGGAAAGGGTATATACATACTAAGGGCACGGCTTCTTTAGATGATATCAAACGATATTGAAAGGGTTTTTTAATCCTATCTTTACATGTTCGGAAGTTATGAGAGTTTTTAATACATTGATATCATAAAAAGAAAAGTCCTGACTGACTGACTGGCTGACTCATCAACGCCCAGCCCAAACCCTTGGACCTAGAAAGCTGAAATTTTGCACAGAGGTTCCCTTTATAATGTAGACAAGGAATAAGGAAGGATTTTTCGAAATTCAACCCCTAAGGGAGTTAAATAGGGGATGAAAGTTCCGCGCGGGCGAAGCCGCTGGCAAAAGCTTGTGTCAAATACTGGTATTCATCTGAATCTGGTTAGACTGGAAGCTGACTCCAACATAGTTGGGAAAAAGCTAGGTAGATGAAGACTAGGGACATAGACACATGGAATATGCAATGCATGCAATATGCAGTGACTTAGTGCGATTCAACAATGATTGTCTTCAGTATCTACTATTGACTAATCACAAGGCGATGTTACTCATACTTTTATGGAATAAGTCATTTGAATCATGTTTGAAGGAAATCAACTCTGAATTTCGGTAAGTGAAAATATTGTTCACGTGACTTATACGAACAAACTTGTAAACAACGAAGTTTCATGTTTAGTTCAAGGATATGTAAGTAATATAAATTAGTAGCATAATTACTTACACGAAAATTTGGTATTACATAACGTGAGTTTGTACCGTTAATTAGAACATTATGAGCGCTAATTAGAACCATGATTACATTATGAGACTATGCTATTTTTGATTAAAAGAAACGTGTTTTTTTTCTGCTACTATGAACAAGTTTCTCGGGGGTTTCAACAGTCAAGCAACTGACTCTTCTTGTCATATTAAAACATTCTCCTTCTGATCCCTTAACACCATAGATAATTGAAAGATCAATCTTTTAAATCTATAAGAACATAGAATTTCCACAGTAGTCATATCTTATTAATAAACTGTAGAAATATAGAGGCGACACTTCTCAGAATATCTAAATCTATTTCATTCGCGGAATGTCTTCCGTGAAAGTTTAGTACGGACTTAACAAAATAGCCTTTATTGCTAAGATGATAAGGGTTTTTTGACGAATGGTTAAATAAGGAATATAAAACCAATTTTAGGTTTATTATAAGGAGAAATGTGTAGGTAATGTCAATAATAAATTGTTGAGCATGCTTCGGGGAAACACTTGACTGTCGCGAAGGAATCCTTTTGAACCTACGTTTTGAACGAAAGCAGTTAATTCAAGAAACTATGCTGGAGTTACAGGATTACTTGAAATAACTTAAGAAAATGTTCATCATCTTTATTTCAGTCGAAAGACGTCCAGTGCTCGACATGGGTCTCGGGACCAAGCGTCGCCTCATCGACCAGCACCCTAATTGCGTAATACTTCCAATCACAAATCGAAAGAGTTGGAAGCAAACTGATAATCCATTGTGTGTTTATATATTTGAAAAATTCGTGTACTCAACAACGAAGATAACGCAATTAATGTAACACAGTTGTTGAACTGTCAAAATGAAAGGCTTTGCCGTTTTAAGTGTTGCAGATCTGTGCTTCTCGCATCCGGTTGGATCGAATTCCCTCCGTTCTTGTTTCCCCTCGAAATGTAGAATTCTTTAAAATCCCGTTTTATCTGGCGAAAAACTTTCGGGTAAAAACAAAAACGAAGCGGAATCAGTACACAAAATCGTCGGAAAATTCGATAGTTACTTTTGTCCTTCGTTATATTTGTCCTGTAACTTTCGTGGACAGCACAGTCTTTGTTCCAGCGATCACACTTTTAGCAAATATCAAGGAAGCTATAAACAATATTAAAGCTTTACTAAGAAAGCACAAAACAAGGAGTCTAACTTCATTCGCATTCCAGAGACGATTTATTTTAGAGTTCAAACGAAATTAATATATTCAGTAGTACGTATATATGCAGAATAAAGACACTACCACCAACCTATATCTAACGAACTGATTAACAAGAAAATTAATGGTCGGGACCACAGCATAAATTTTGCACGTCTCCATGTGACATTTGTACTTAAGGACACGAATCTTGCACCAAAAATATATCATTTTATAAATTTATTGCGTTTATCGTGAATGAGTGACGTTCGTATGAGCCTTCGGATGCGATGCGCAAGAGTTGATATTGTTCGAGATTTGACGTTTAGTGCGTGGATGAGAGTGGGTGGGAGAGTGACACCTTTTATTATAAGAAAACAGTGGTAAGTTGAAGTGAAGTGAGTTGTGACTTCCGCATTACGTACATTGAGGTTTGAAGTGTTTTGTGCTGAATATTTGTCGTAGCACACTTCTAACAAAGCGCATAAGACTGTGCCACTGTTCCAGAATTTACGGGGAACTTATCTTCAAATTATTCTAAATCTGACGTCTTTTATGCGATCTAAATTGTAAAGTGTCATCAACACTCTTCAGATAAATTATATTGTTAAGTAATCGTTACTATCCTGAAGACTTTATTCAACCAAACAAACAGCTGTGTTTCCTATAGAATTATGCCCATAATTAAGAAAGCTACACATTAATTCTGTGACAGCTGCGGTTCCGCGTCTGATCACGTGGGTCAGTAAAGTTTGCCGTTACTTGTACGCTTGGCTAGTTCTTAGGAAGGTGCGGGTTGACCCAACGCGCTGGGTGAGGGTTGAATGTTTTAACATCTGTTTTTTTGAGTTTCTCAGCACGGATGCTGCTTTGACGCTTATGTAGATGTTCGCACAGACATAAGAAAAAATATCGCTTCGGGATTTATGGCGCACTGTGTCTTCAATTGCACTGCTTAGTGCCAAGTGTGTTTTTCGCACTCTGTTGGATTCTCAATGCTCGGTTCGACACCGAGAGTTGAAAATCAAGCGCGCTCTAAAATACCGCCGCGATATTTTTACGTTCGTGCCTTCATGGGCTAATAATTTACTTCACTATGAGTTTAATTAGAACAGTGATAAAATCGCACCTATACTCCATAGGTTTAGGTCCTGTAATTTTCTCAGTAGTTTTTCTACATAAGGTAGCACGTAACGAAGATGAATAAAAAGTTGAACTGTAATTCTTCCAAAAAGCTTGTCATTAAACGAGGAAGCTGCTAGGGTAGACAAATAATAAAATTATGGCTCAAATTCTTTTACTCGGAAAGATAACAAATCTTTCTTTGATTTGACGTCATCACACCATATTTGAGTTAAACAATTAAAGTCAACAAATCTATGTTCGATAATAATTAAGACGTTGACAACCCTAAACTGTCGTTCGAAGTTTAAACAATGAAGCCAGGTGCGCATGCGCTTATGGCGCGCGACAGGAAGTCGATAGTTTATCTTGAAGATAACCGGCGCATCGCTAGAATTCATAATGTGTAACTTATACGGGTATCTCAATTAGTAATTAAGATTAGTATTTTACTTAATTGGACTTAGGGTATCGCTTTTATAATGGCGGCAATAATTGCAATTTACTCCAAGAGAGGTTAGATTGTGCATACGGTAGTTGTACAGAAATTACATTCGATTTTGCACTTTATTTTAGGCGATTGGAAAGTCTATGCTTTTTTAGATGAATCACATTCCAAATCTACCTTTGATCAGGAAATCGATAAATGTTCATACCTATTTTAGGCGCCATTAGGTACATTAAAAAATCACAAATCGTTTTGTGCATTAACCTGTCGATATTTTATAAACAGCCTGGTATTTAAGCGCCATAGTAATATTTGTGTAGCCGATGCCACGTAAGCAAACATGAGTCGTAGACAATAACAAAACAAAAACCATTCCGCGTAAAACAATATTCCATTACCTCACTGGTTCAAAATATTTGCACTACACTGTAGACATTTATAGGGTTGTCATTACAAACTCATTTTTTAATTAAGGAACAAAAAAAATATAATGATTCATAATTGGATTAGTTCATCATTCTTTGTACTCAAACGTTATAATATCGTTTCCCAATGCTTTTTTTACTGTGTAAATAATACAATAAATACATAAATATTATTATGACTAGTTTTCGTTCTTCTACACGACAACTGACAAGCAGCCAAAAGAGGCGGTGTCGCACCTTAGAACCAAATTATAAATATGAATCTAGTTTAGAAAATTAAGTTACTTCCTGCCAAAATCATTCCATGAGACAATCGACAAGCAAGGTTTCACCAACTTAATAATAATACCTGCCTATTACTGTTCCACTATTGGCCAGATGTCTCTTCTATTTTTCTTTAATCATATCAATTAACCCTGAGATTTTGAACATCAACGTTCAAGCATAAGATTTTCATATGGTACCTATCAGATTAACCTGTAAAAATCTCATCACAACGGCATTCGACAACCCTAGCACACGTGTGGAGACTATACACTCTCGGCCAACAAAAAGTTACACTTCGAGAAAACCATACGTCATTGATCGGAGCTAACCAAGGCCGCATACAAATAGAACCTTCCCGTAAAGCTTCCATCACATAGCAATATGTTTGGCCTCACCATAAAAGGATTTTCCGAGCTTTTTAGACATTGGTTTACATGTTAACAAGGTTTTCTGTGGAATTGGAGGGTATTTTCCAAAGTATTGGAAATTGTTTTATGCTAGAGATCGCAAAATGTATGTACGAAGATGTTTTAGTAACTCGTTCTGTTTTTTTTTAATTATATGAATGCTGTTGTTGTTTATTAGAATGCAAGAAGACTGTGATTTAGGATGTAATTGAAATCATGTCAAGTAAAAAAACTCTATCATGATAATTTTCTCTGAAACCTACATAGATAGAAATAACACACATTTATCATTCTCTGCCAAAACTGGAAAAATATAAACTATAGCTAGCACATACCTGACTGGGATGGTGTCTGTACAGGTACAGCTTGGTGCCGTGCAGCACACCCCACACCTGCTTCCAGGATCTGTCACTCGCGCGCTGTGACGACAAAGAAGGTTATTAATAATGCACAAATGCTTAGACAGAGTAGTAGATAAAAGTGATACGATGTTTTTGCCCATTTTTGAATTACGTTGATGGGCAAATCTTATCGCTACTTAGTTAGAATAAAAGCTCCCGCAGACAGGCGCGACGCGACAGTGCGACGTGATTCTGATAGAACAATTTCCATGAAGTTTTCATAAAAATGGTTTTTTTCTACAAGAGTCGCGTCGCGCCTGTCTATGAGAGCCTTAAGAGCCTTATTCCTAAAACCCCTCACTATCAGTAGAGTTTATGATTCAAAACATGCGTAGACTAATTTGAAAAGGATAACGAATAAGTACAAATGGCAAATCTGGCACACAAACATGGGTTTATGAAAGCACAGCTAAACAAGGAAGTACAATTCGCACCTTTAGAATAATAGAGACCTAATACGAAATTAGCCGCAAGCAAAATTATTTAGAATTATTAGAATTATAGAGACCAATTTTGGTTGCGGCTAATTTCGCATTAGGTCTCTATAATTCTAAAGGTGCGAATTATTAGATAAGGAAGGATTCTTAAATGGTCGCAGATATGCAATACTATTTTCTAAATTGTATATTTGTGATAACTGTTAGTACTTTGCACTTTGTTAATGGGTAGTAAGGATGATTTCACCTTGCATTTTTTTACGTTAAGGCCACAGCTTTTGTAGTGCATTTGTGTTGTGGAGTATATAGTTACTAGTTCATTACGACGTACCTTGCCGTTGCTGACCACCATCTTGACCTGCACGTTGCCCTGCACGTCTCCGTCCTCAGCTTCCACTACATTCTCCGGTATCTCTTCGTCCCCTTTCTTCGTAGTGCTAAATAACAATTACCACAAATGAATTACAAATATTCTTGTGAAGGATCATGCAGTATTCGACATGTCATATGTCCTTTACTCATACAGAATTTTGATTGTGGAGGAGTTTAAGTATTTAGTCAGTTTGAGATTGGTATACCAAACCATTTTAATTAGATATACAAGTTAAAAATTATCTTTCGATTTGATCTTAATAGGCTAAATATCAATTCTTACCACAGTAATCGATACCTACTTACCTAAAGGTGTGTACAGGACAATTTATATAAATGTACAGTAAAATACAATAAAAACATCCTGAACTAACAACGAATAAGTAACACAAACATGCCGTATATACATTCAGACATTGAATTTTACGTACATACGAGTAACACAGTTGGTAAACGATTAACATTCAGCGTCTACACCGAACATGCACACATCAAAATATCGACAAATTATCTCCATGCAAACATCTGTTATATCATCAATATCGACGTCTGTTCCACCGAATACGATATTTACAAAGCTCCCCAAAACAAGTTATTTTATAAATCGATTTGCGGATGAATTTGTTTAGAATGTGGGTAGGTAAACTTCGTTATTGAATGGTCTCACTTGTTTGTGATATTCAGTACTTACTTACCGATGTACTTAATTATTTAATCATGAATAAAGCAGTGCAATGCAATTGAATTCAATACTTTACACTAAAACATCGAAAAATAAAGTTCTTTAATTTGGCTACTAGAGGCGCTATCTATGAACGTATTCGTGTAACTATTGCACACATTGTAAAAAGCGCCATCTATGGGTGGGCCGACGTACCGCGTGGGGAGGACGGCTTGAGGGTCGAATATTCTCAGCAGTGGAGTTATGTCATCCGTGAACCGAGGGGGGCGCCACTTTCGCAGTCTGCGTTTTGAACCCAATCACATATACCCCGTTAGTACAATTTATATTACCAATTGAACCCACGCTATGTTAGGTACATGATAACGGTTACTTACTATTGGCTACAGACAATTTATAGTAGCAATCGTCTATCTACAACATTTCTATGTGACACAGTGATATTAAAATTGGTGCTAATCACAAATATTATGTTATCTGGACAGGTATAAATGGTAGTTAACTACTTTGGGTATCTACTGGATAGGCGTAATACAATTAAACCACAGTTTTCACTTGTGTTTGTCACTTAATTAAAAACTGCTCAAAGAGAAAAACAGCAAAATATTTGTCAAAAGACAAAAGCGTATGGTGACAAAACAAATGAGAATTTTCTAGGTATATTTTTAAAATTAAGTACTTATGGCTAATTTGCAAAGAGTTAAGGGTACATACCCTCTAAGGCCTTGTGGGTCGTTGTCTGGTTCCACGTCACTATCGAGGTGCAATCGATCACCCCATGTGGCTTTCAAGTACGAAACTCTTCGCATGGCGCGTTCTTCTTCTGCTTGAAAGGGAAATAAACCTTATTAATCCTGTTATACGGTTTTAATTGCTCTACATGACTAGGACATTATAAGGGTAGTAAAAGTCGATTGTAGACTTAGTATACGTTAAAATAGGGTTGGTTATTAGTTGATTGGTATACTGACCACCGAGTTGAGCATCTTTCTTTTGTCTTCTGGTCACCAAATCATCGGCAAAACCTGTCCAAAGAAAATACTTAGTAAAACAAACATTCTGAACACAATATTGTACCACAACATTAGTATATTAGACATCGAATGATCACGACGGTTAGTTCTGCATTAGTAGCACACCTAAAAGCACACAGCATTCCTTGAAAACGTTTAGAGAAGACAGGTAAGTCCGAATCGCCTCCTCCCTAGTTTCAAAGCAACCTCCTCCCAAAAAGACATTGCTTTGAAGCCTGATTCGTTATCACATGAACATGGGTCGGATATCAAACGAATTTGTTAGTAAACGAGCAGGAAATAAAAAAGAGCAATTATTGCTGAATATCGCGTCGCGTTTTAGCATTAAAGTAACAGGCAATTCCGGCAGCGTTGACGTCCTAAGTCCGTATGTACGGACGTAAAGGTACGGACTTACGGCGTCAACGAAGTCACAGATTTTTAGCACATAGATTTTGAACTCCCAAAATTCGTCAACCGGTCCACTTCCATATTGTGCGTTAAAAATGTCCTTTAGTGGGCTGGTTGACGAATGTATGGTGTCAAGTAAAGTACCAAGGAGTTAAAACGACACTTCGAGCGTTAGAAAGAGACTGTCAGTTTGGTATGTGACAGAGACAATGCTCTACAAAACAGAACTTTTTCTAAAACTCGATGTGCCACTTTACGACCAGCTGATTTATTCTGCAAAAAAATCATCGTGAAAACTTAGGCTTGAAGGGAGTCGTGTGTGCCAATACGGGATATCCATCATATTCGAAGATATCCGTCCGAAAGTAGTTCCAAACTTCGAAGTGAATTATACAATATAATTATATAATGACGGGGAAAAACACATCGGAAGTAGGGACAGCTGTAAAATCGTGACAAATTGTGTCAAACTATGTCATTAATTCTTAGTTCGTGGTCCAAAGTAATGACATGTCCGTAAGCGATACGGACTGTGAAAGGCCCGTCACTTTGGCCGAAAATACGGACATCGAGCTCAGAGAGAAAGCGTTTTTCACGGTGAGATTTTAACAGACTAGACCAGCAGATACTTTAATCTCCATACAGAATCTGTGACGTATCTAAGTTGCACATGCAGCGCGACACTCGGCAGGCAGGTAGGGAGGGGACGAGCGCATTCCGAGGACGAGAGTCGTCCGACCTGAGTCGGCGGGCGTGCTGGGCGACGGCGACGGGCCCGGCGCGGGCGCGGCCGGCGCCAGGCTCAGCTGCGTGGGCCGCGCGGCGCCCAGCGACACGCGGTTCATGGCCTCCATCTGTTCCTTGTTCAGGCCCATTCGTCGCTTCGCGTGACTGCCATCTTGGGGCGGAACGGTGCCATTAGACGCGTGCGAAGCTGTGTACGTGTGTGTGTGTGGCCCTCTCATTGGTCGGGTTGGCTTCGGGCGATTGGTTCGCCGGTTTATTCGAATGTTCGAATTTTAAATGCTTCTTTTTTACTGGCTTTTGTTTATTTCCAGAAATTAGTGGACGTTACAAGTCATAGGAATAGACAAGTGAAGTTTTTAAAGATCGAGAATTAATAAGACTTCAGAAAGATTATTTTAAATTATCAATGATTTTAAAATTAAAATTAATTACGAATGAATCAAGAATCTAGTAATGTTTAAGACTTGGATGATTCAGATAATAAAGCATTCAAATAAAAGGTATTGTGAATAAGCATATCGCCAACCAATAAGCCCAAAGCTAAAGACGGAAGAATCACATTGTGTTCAACGATTGAATTATGTGTAATGTTTGTGGTTGTAAAAAGGTTGTAACGAGTGGAAAGTCCATAAATCGAATGAATCAAAATTGACGACGATAATCGAGAGCGACAATTTTGAAATTCATGTGGTTTGTTACTCATTTATTTGTTTCCTGACTTCAGGGAGTATCAGAAGTAAGTCTCGGCGGTATTTACTCGCGCAGTGGATGTCCAAAGTACTGCTTAGCGCCGAGAATTAGCGTCGAGAGTTGAGAAACTCATTTTCATGTAAATAAAATTACAGGACAATACACAATTACAACTTTTAAGTTGTGAAATCTTTTAAAGATATAATATATGAAAGTTAATGAATAATGAGTTTAAGTTACTCGTATGTTATTTACTCAATGAATATAGATTAAAAAAATACAGAAAAGCGCAATCTAATGTCGTCAAAAGAGGATTTATACTAATTGTCCCTTACGTCCTTAGAGCTCAAGCAACAATTTATCGAACTTTTCTCCACTGTAACACTCTACTGTGAATGTGTAGTGATGTGAAACCCTGTCGACTAGTGATGTGATGTGTTCTAGTGACAATATTATCGAGTGACAGTTTACCTGTGGCATGATGTCTTCTAATAGGTAATCCATCGCTTCCGGTACTATTCGACCTTGTTCGCATTTGAACCTTTTCTACATCTGCAAAAGAAAATTAAATCGTCAATTTTGTAATATTAGCTATTCAATAAAAGACTAACTTAACGACGAGGTTTTTAATCTAATGTATATAAATAAATGAATGAATTGAATCATTTTTCCCAGCTTAGGGCCTAACATGGTGCTATTAGGAAAGGCCTATGTTTGGAGGACAAATCAAGAAGTTAAATGTGATGGCATAAAATTTTAAAGTTTAAGGACAGCATGAAGTACTTGTAGCACTTGCCCATTTTGTCTTCAAGTAGATTAATAACTTAATGTAGCAGTATGGTACAACAAATCTGTAAAAAATACTGACCCATATTGTTTTTCGATAGCATGTACAAGTCGTGCAATCGGTAGCCGCCCGGGAACACAGCCCACTAGTGTGGGCGCTCACAAATAGGACTATACTAACATAGACTAAGCGATTCTGTTACTAACACTGTAGACTGTATTGTAGTCTAAATAAAGGTATGGTGGTTACGTACCGGGCACATATCCATCTGGTGGGGGACAATGTAAGTGTTTGCTGCCGGTGATCATCAGCTGATTGCCTGACAAGCCGCTGCCTAGCAGCGACTCGTGATCCAACTCTGCAATAAAATATAACATTCCATCAATATCTAATATACAGTAAGTGATTTTTATACCCTTCCAAATTTTTCAGGGTGATAGTACCCGTTAAATTGAAGAACTTTCTCCAAGGAACATGGGTCGAAATATGACAAAAAAAATCGACCTCCCATGCAAAATCAATAGTTAGCTGGTCGATTTTGTATGGGAGGTCCGATTTTTTTTTTCATATTTCGACCCATGTTCCTTGGAGAAAGTTGTTCAATTTAACGGGTACTATCACCCTGAAAAATTTGGAAGGTGACTAAAAAATCAGCCCGTATAAAATTCTCGTGTCACAGTTTTCGTTGCCATACTCCTCCGAAACGGCTTGACCGATTTTGATAAAATTTCGTGTGCTTATCGGGTAGGTCTGAGAATCGGCCAACATCTATTTTTTTTTTGTGCATTAGGAAACTGCCAAAAAATCGGGAAAACTTAAATTACATTTTCTATGGGAATTTTGTATGGACAGGACAACGTCTGTCGGGTCAGCTAGTTACACTATAGATATAACATTCTATCAATATTGCAATATACACGACAGTTTGTGTTTTCTAGAACAGATTTTCTGATTTATTACTAATTTTCTTAACTAGTAAAGAAAGTTATCAACAACTAAAAATGCGCAATAAATATTTACTTATGTAAGTATGTAGACCTTTTATGACACTTAAACACGTCAATATTAACTAGATGACGCCGGAATTTCTTAACTGACTGATCCCTGAGAAGTAACGCCGAAACAAACTTAGAGGTCATGGTCTCTTTTCTTACGTTCTCTTTCAAGAAGCTTAATACTACTTAGGACTAGAATTTGATCGTTAAACCTCCATTATCTTTTATTTATTGATAATAACAGCTAGACTATCTCACTTGGGGACAAGTGACGATTCAGTCTACAATGGGGCCTATTACACTGGGTTACTTCCATAACCTATCGGTAATAATGGTCTCAGCTTTGGTTTGAATGGCTATTAGTATGGTGTACTAACCTTGAGGCTGCACATCCAAAGACCGGGCCTCTCGTCGCGCAGCCCTGGTCTCGAACTCCTTCCTGCGCAGCGCCACGCTGGGCTCCAGACGCGTGGTGCTGAGCCGCGCCAGCTCGCTGCGCGCCACCTCGGTGCGGCGCGAGCACCCGCCGCGGGCTTCCTCCAGCTGGCGCGTGCGGGCTGTTACCAGCTGCAGCTCTGCTACTGGGTATCTGAGGGAAAGGAACACGTAGCTTAGCTACATTAATGAAGAACTTCACCGTTTGTTAGGAAATACAGCTGGGCAAACGGACCGATAGCTAATATTATAGTAGATATGTATGCATGTATGTGTATTATTAGTTAATAACCTATTTATGTAATTTTTTTTTTTTTTTAGCTTATAGCGTCCCACTGCTGGGCAAAGGCCTCCCTACTCTCTTTCCACCTCTCTCTATCCAAAGCTGACAAAGACCAATCTTTATTAAAAGAGTCCAGCTCATCCCGCCATCTCCGTCTGGGCCTGCCGCGATGTCGTTTGCCACTAAGCGGGACCCACTGGGTCGTAAGTTTGGGCCATTGATCGTCTGACATACGGCAGATGTGTCCAGCCCAATTCCATTTCAGCGTGGCAGCTTTCCGAGTGACATCAGCTATTTTCGTAATGGAACGGATTGTTGTATTCTTAACCCGGTCCACAAGTTTGATGCCCAGAATACTCCGTTCCATAGCTCTCTGGCAAATTTAAACAAATTTATGTAATATTATTTATAATTCATTATGATAATTTTATAGGTTTTTTCATCATCCCTCTCATCCAAAGCACCTGCCATCTAATGTCTGCACCACCCTTGGTTGACTGGTAGAGAATGCCTAAGGCATTAAGTCCGCCTTTGTACCTTTTTTGTGTGCGAGAAGTTTAAATAAATAAAGGGCTAAAGGCGAATTCTTGTAATTAAAAACGTCTAGTCGCAGTCTCATCTCGGCGACAATCAAATGTCACAAACTTGTCAAAAATATATGGAAACTCAATGTATTTGTGACAGATTGAGACTGAGAACGTTCTTAAAACTAAGGGAATTACCTCTCTGATGGTAAGTGGTTATCATTTCCAGCTTAAAGTATTGCTGATGTGTTATGTAACACCAAGTAGAAATGTCTCTTATGTATGTATTTGATCGGAATTCTTACGTTTCAAACGTAAACAAAGCATCGGTGGACGGCGTAAGTAGGTACTAACTATCCTGGGAGAACTTTTTCAAAAACTCTCTTGGCTTTCTTGTCTGAAATACTATTTAACAATCAGAATCTAAATCATTTTGAAGGTTTGCTAAAACATTGCTTCATATGTTCAAAAATGTGTGAGCTAAACAACGTAAATAACGCAATGAATGTTGTTGAACGGTCAAAATGAAAGACATTCATTCCTTCTATTAGTGTGTTACACAATTACCCCGCTAGTATACAATAAAACTTCGATAGTGATAAACTTACTTGTTATCTTGATTAGCATCATCCTTAAGCTCCGGCGCTCCATTGGTGATAGTTCCCACATTCATGCTCTGAATACTGGGCCCGGTCTCCTGTATCTTCGACAGCGTGGACACGAACTGACTCTTGTCCTGTTTCTGTCGACTCTTGTCGTTTTGAGCTCCGTTCACTTCACCATAGCCGCTGTAGGTGCCGCTGTCGACACTCGCGGAACATTCTTCTTTTCTTTCCTGGTTCTGTGGCGGGGCCTGAGGGGGCGGGGAGGCGGCGAGGGGCGGGGAGGCCGCGGGCGGAGGCCACGCAGGCTTCTGTAGTTTCTGAGGTCTTGCGTAGAACTCTTTCTGCTTGATAGGGGGAGGGGCTTCAGGGGTGACCCAGCCAGTGGGCTGGCTCGGCCGTCGGAGGAAAGCCTCCTTCTGCTCGAGACTTTTTCGTATTCGCGATAAGATTATCGAGTCGTCCAGCTCTCGCCCGGTCAGGGTTGAGTTCGAGTCGAAGGATCCGAGGCTGTCTTTGCTTTCCGTCGCCGATGATGGCAGAGATGTGTCTGATTCCCGTCTGCTGTGGGTAATAAGAAAATATTTCAAGTTTGTTTTTTAACGCGAAATTTTGGTGACATCTAATGCATGTAACATAACGATAGAAAACTACATTTCGCCAGTTTTGTTTTAAGTTCCAGGAAAAAGGGGCGAGCATTTTGCTATCAAACGGGCACAATTCTTCTTAAAAATTCAACTACTCTTCCGACCTAGAAATCGAACCCATGACCTTGTGCTCAACAATAGTGCTTGAATAAACAGTATAAAGCGAATAATAATTATATCAACCACATATGTAATAAAACTCATGATTCTACAAATGTAGACATAAACAAACAACGCATTAAGAACTACTTACTATGCTAGTCACGTTACTGATCTTACCCATCATGCAATAAATAGTGTGGTGGTCCAGGCAGACGCGTGCCGTCATATCTGGAAGGTGCCAGAGACGCCACACTAGCGTACTCTGGGTCTTGAAGCCGCGCCGGGGCCTGCGGGGCCGGCAGCGCCGCCCTAGGCCTCCGGTACGCGTCGAACAGCCGCGACTCGTGTTCCGTCACTGGAGCCGGCATGTCTAGCGGGCGTTGATTTGTTTCGGGGTTGTATGCTGCTTCGCTGAAATACTGTAAAAAAAGAACGTTTATAATTAATGGTTTTAAGAACATAACATGACCTATGATAATGCCTGCAATCTCCGAAATTTAAGCTTCATTCATTAATTTAGCTTTATCGCTTTATTTAGCGTAATTTGGCTTTGTTTAAGTCCTATGTAATAAGTGGCGAGCCTATTGCCATCATCATCATCTGTGGGTCGGCTTCCAGTCTATCCCGATGTAGCTGAATACCAGTATTTCACATAGAGCGACTGCCTATCTGACCTCCACAACCCAGTTACTGGGTAACACGATACCCCTTGGTAAGACTGGTTGTCAGACTTTCGGGCTTCTGACGACCCGTAACGATTGTCAAAAATCCACAAATGACAGCCGGGACCGACGGCTTAACGTGCTTTCTTATTGCCACTAACCGGACGCAAATCCAGACTTCGGGCTGCTGCGAAATTCCTGAAGGAAAAATCCAATAACACTGACCGACCTGGGAATCAAACCCAGGAACAGCAGCAGCAATAGCGGTTGCGACTACTACACCAACGAGGCAGTGGCCGTCTTTCCGCCGAGGCAGACAGAAACTGTTTTCAAGTAGGTAAAATAAGTACCTAGTAGTAGAAGTAGCTCGTTTGTTTATGAGTGTTTACTATGACTGTAATTAGGTGCAACCTTGAGCAAGACACGTATAATCTGCTGACTGAGCTGTTTGGTATTTGCTGATGTTTGTTGAGACTCTGTTGTTATAAATACTAACTGCTGTTTTTTTTTTCTACCTTATATTTTAGTTGAGGTTGCACATCAACGTAGACGCGATGACAGCATTGTCATCATCATAAACTTTACGCGTTCTTTATATGCGGTTTGGCAGGATTTACAGAATGGGACTTGCTCCGATCCATACATACTCCTTTTGCCTCGTTTACGTTCATAAATCTCGATGCAAGTACCTGACCTTTCTGAAGAACATCACCAATAAGGTCACTATGTGCTTCTAGGGCGTCCCCTCCCGGAGATTTGCCTTGTAAATACCTTTCGTTGGTCACCTTTCATTCATCCTCCCAACCCATCTAAGGATACTCTTTTAATCTTTTGTCATTACATCTTCTATCTATCGAACCACAAGGTTGTCTTATTGTGTTAAGGCAACAATTGCCAACATAGTGGAACATTATTGTCAACATTGTGCATTTTCAAAACTCACCCTCTGCAACAAATCGTGATCCCTCGGCACGACAGTGAGCCTCAATATCCTTGGCTCCCGTTGCGCTAACTGCACGACTCTCGCGTACGGCGCCCGGGACCGGCCGCAAGCAACCGGCTCGCCGTTGACGGCAAGCACACGGTCGCCGGCGCGCAGTCCAGCCGCGGCCGCCGGCCCGCCGGGCCGCACTGACCTTACGAAGATCGTGTCCATTGGCGCACCCACCGCGCCCACCGCGAGGTGGCGCGCATCTTCGTATAGATCCTGTAAGGTATAAGGCAGTAGGTTAGCTGGTGGATGGCATCGGTGATAACAAGACGCATCAATTGGGACCGGTAGAAAAAAAAATATTGATAAGAAAAAAGAACTTGATAATATCATGAAAGAACACGTGAAAACTGGCGACTGATTAGTACATTATCATTGCAGTATCAAATACTTCACATAATCACATTATTTTTGAGGCGACTCTACAGTCGCCTCAGAAATAATGTGATTATGTCGATTGATTATATCGATCCTACTATCGATTGTGCAAATTCACTGTACTTCAAGTATCGGTGTTATCTTTGTATTTCGTAGACTGTACAGGAATGAACAGCTGATTTACACATGAGATGCTTGTGTTCAAAGTTATCCCTCTCTTGGCTTAAGAATTAAAGATCAAAATCTCATTTAAGGCCTGCTATAAGGTGTCACCTAAGTCTGGTAAGATGACAATTGACAGAAAACTTATAGCACCCCACTTTTTGCGTCGGGGGTTAATTAAAAACAGTAGCAAGAGCCATGATTTCCCAACGAGCCTTGAAGTACATTATTCAGTACCTTGCTTCAAAAGCTTAAAAAAAAAACAAAAACAAAAAAAAAAGTTCTACTCACACCCACCTGCAACGAATCCGGCGGATACACTACAAGATGTCTGAGGGTGAACCCGAAGCCGTGACGAGCGTCGGGGCGTTGGATGACGATGGTGCGTGGCGCAGACGCGTGCGCAGCTGACGGAGCGGACGCGGCGGTCGGAGCCGGCAGCGCCAGCGGTGGCGGCGCTTGGGGTAACGGTTGGGGCTGGAAGGAGAAAAAATATTTGGTTAGTTACGTTTCTGATGTAGATCGTTAAACAGGCCCGTGGACATGGCCAAGTAATAAGTTGCTCCATATAAAATACTGGTATTCAGCTGCATCTAAGTAGACTGGAAGCCGACTCTATCGTAGAAAAGTCTAGGCTATTGAAGTTTGTATTGTAAACGGCAGTTCTAGGAAGAAAGAGAAAAGCTATTGATGTATTTTAGGTACAACCACGGTTCAACTTAGTTTTTCGAGAGACTCGGATTCCAATTAACTTACGCTAACCATGGCTTGAGAGCGGTGGTGACCTAGTGGTAACAACCGCGACTTACCACTTGTAAGTTTGAACCCCGACAAGCGCTTTACTTTGTATTATTTATTTCATCACCACTGCTCTCAAAAATGGCGAAGGAAAACATCCATGCCTTAGAACCAAAAATTGGAAGACATGTGACATCTACAAACCCGCGATGGGCCCATGTGTTGGATTACGGCCGATTCTCTCTCCCACAGAGGAGGTCTGTGTTCCAGCAGCGGGAACGTTATAGTGTGATTATGCTTATACTGACCGTGTCTTAAATTGATGAGTGTATTGGCACCAGCCAATACACTCACCAATTTAAGCCAGTGTATTGGTACTGTGATCTTAGAAATGATGGCTTCCATAAAAACATGGATAACTATAACCAACTAACTTTGAAAGAAAATTGCCAAATGCGTCAGCTTAATCCAACAATATTCATAAATCATGCTATAACGAACGTATATCCCTTCAACTCAATAGGTACACAGCAGTCAGGCAGTTCGTTAAGTGCATTTGATGACGGCCCACACCTCGTTACCGACGCCCAGCTACTCGTCTATGATAATCACGGAGAAAATGATGCAAATCCTCAGAGAAACCTATCTCACACTGATTATATTGTGGATTTCCTACGTAAATCATGCTTTGATATCGACTGCCTACACATTTATTCACGAAATATGTACTGATATTGGAAATGAGGAGTATCTGAATTGTAGATTACCAACTATACTTATCTCGGGTTGATTGATTTGACATATTGTGAATAACCATAACAAGCGCATATTTGTATAATTAACACGTTTTTATTAGCTTCACCTGTATGTTTGAAAGGATGTTTGTAGCCGACTCCTTTGGACTTGATTTTGACCCACTTCAAACGGTCAGATTTCATTAAACTTTGTAGGCTTATCGAGGACCGATGACAATTCAATAATTTTATTACAAAATTATTGAATCCATTATGTTAAAAAATGTATTAAAAAAATACGCATTTGTAGTTAGCAGAACTAAAAAATTTAAAATAAATAATAGATTAAAAAATAATTTCAAAAAAGCATGGGATGCTTGATATTATTTGATTATAAAAATACCTCAAAAAGCACCCCACGCTTTTTTGAAATTATTTTCTGTTTTTTTTTTAGTTTGGTTTTTAAAGCGTGTTTGTTAGATTTTTTAATCTATTATTTATTTTTAAACTTTTACTAGAAACATTTGCAATTTCATACATACATAAAATCACGTCTTCTTCCTATGGGGCAGGAAGAAACTATACACCGCCACCTGCCACAATTCTTACATACTCCTTTTGCCTCGTAGAATAGAACCAACCTATCTCATCCCATGGGTATCATTAAACGCGACTAGGGCTGGAGGACTCTATTGTTTTTCTCTGCCCGTCGCAAGCGTTCCTGTTCTCCTATTTCAATTTACACGTTTTCCTTCACCGCCATCTATGTATCAAATTAACTGATTCGATACACTATGATCTCTGAATTCGTTTCAGAGTTTTTCCTAGGGTATTCGTGTAGGAAAGACTGACCTCATCTAGTTTTAAAATACGACGTATACTGTTTGACAGTTTGGCGTGTAAAGTGTGTTTTAGACGGTTTTATAACCATTTTACAGGTAATACAATATTATTTATCACATGCAAGGGACCGAAAAAATATGGACAATTTTATTTTAAGATCTGTCTTATTAATGCAGTTATTCTGAAATGGGTTCCTACAAGTATCTCATGGTTCCGTACCGTAGATAGATAGCCAACACACCATTACTAGTTTATATTACTGCAATCGACGTAAAAAAACACATGTCCTAATGAGTCACAGTGAGAAGCCCCGCGGTGCATCGCGTGTCGAGTTACTTAGTACTGTACTCAGATTATCGAGGATCGTATAGCATCGGATGGTACCTGATTTTGACTGCGTCTTCCGGATTTACCAAGGTGGTTAATTGACTGTTGCAAGAAAGTGCAATTAAGGAGAGATATTAATTTAAAAGGTAGTCATACTGGAATTAATTACTCGCTTTGTGACTTAATGTAAGGTGTGGGCAATAAACAAAACAAAAGTGCTTTATTTCCTTAGCTTTTTGTATGCATGCGTATGTGTTTTAAATTAAAGCTCAGTATTTTTATGATACCTGGATAACCGTCAATTGTACGGTTTATCTCAAAATCATAACTCCAGCCTAAGAAGAGTCAAAGAAATTCATTATTAACTAAAATAATATGACATACAAATGGAGCTAAGAAAGTTGACCCAGAATTAACAAAGTAACATTTAAAAATAAACTCATAAAAAGTGGGAGTGTCGAAGAGCAACAAGAAGCCCGTTAGTGTCGTATTACCAAGAAAGGGGGAGCTGTTGTCGCCTGACAGGATTGGGGACAACTCTTCCGGATTTATAGGGCTTGTCCACTTCAAAGTCTTATTTATAAACCCGTTAAACATAATATGGATTCATATTTTAACGTGATTTCCTGAAAGTTGAGAAAGCAATCGAAATAGTCAGTCCTTATGTATTTAGTGAACGAATCCTGATTCAATCTTATCAACAAGCACCGTAACTTAAGCCCTATCAACATAGATCTAACTTTGACCATAAATCTGCCTCCATAATTGTAGATTTCACTTAGTCTTCGCATAGCAAAACTTGCGAGAAAGCAGTAATCAAATCTACTCTTAATTTCCATTAGTTGGCCACACGTTAACAACAAGGCCTTTGACCTCTGACGAAAGAGCCAAAGAGCCACAAGAGCCTTTGAGCCTATGATGTTGGTAGACATACGGGCAATATCCATAACGTATGTCATTAATCATGGTGCGACGGGAGCCAATAGGTACATGTAACCTATTGCAGGGTCAGATAGGGTTATGCCTACGGTTCAGGGAAAATTGATAAGTTATATTTAAGTTACGTGATCAAGTTTGGAGTGACAATAATAAATTACCTAAATAATTTAAGGGACAAGACGATTTCCTGTGTGGCTAGTTTTTAGGTTAATATTTTGAGCTAGGTTTCAAATTGATCATATAATTGCTATGTATTACAAATAAAAACAATTATATTTAACTCTCTATTACTGCTCTCAAAAGGGTGAAAAAAATCATCGTGAGGAAACCGGCATGTCCTGGAACCAAAACGTCGAAGACATGTGACATCTACCAACCCGCACTGGGCCCGCGTGGTGGATTACGGCCCACTAGGTTTCATTGAGAGGAGGCCTGTAGCACTTGGAACATTATACGTTGATTATGTGTGTATGTGTATTATGTGACTGTAAACTGACAATTATAAGAAAACTATAATCTAATGAATGTATAATAATAATTATTTAATTTTATAACTAATTATTTAATATATATTTCAAATTTAAATTATTTTTATTTTTTCTAATACTATGGGTGTATGTGTAAAAACTTGCCTGAAATAAATCAATTTTATTTATTTATTTATGTACATTTAACTAAAAATCAAATGTGAAAAGTCAGGATTGGTGTTGATGAAACTGATGAGAAACTTATAATTATAAATCTCTACTAATATTATAAGTGCGAAACAGACAGACAGAGTTACTGTCTGGCAAAAGCTAGTAAGTATACAAGGTGAATTTATAGTCACCGTTAAAAATTTTCAGGGAAATTGAGCAACTTTCTCCAAGGAACGTGGGTCAAAATATGAAAAAAAAATCTGACCTCCCATGCAAAATCAGTAGTCAGCTGATCGATTTTGTATGGGAGGTCCGATTTTTTTCATATTTCGACCCATGTTCCTTGGAGAAAGTTGTTCAATTTCACGGGTACTATCAACCTGAAAATTTTAAACAGTGACTACAAATTCACCTTGTATATTATCAACTGCCTTCAAAAATGGAGGCGTTTATGTTTATGTAAACACTTACCGCCTACGTAATTTCTTTAATTTATTCATAGATTTATCTATTAGATAACTAAAGGGATAATAAAATGACGATGCAGATGTGAAAGTAACATAAAGTAGGTAAGTACTATGCAAAACTATAAAATCGTTTAGATTTGATCACAAGAGACCCTTTCTACATGAATTTGCAATAATTATGTTAAATACTAGATAATTATGTTAAATAATGTAACTGTAGAGAGCGTAATGTTCTTAGGATAGAGTTTTAATGCAAATATGCACTAAGTATCTATTCACAAATGTTGTTAAATGTACTTTTCTACATAGAAAACATACTCGGTTATAAGTAAAAAAATGTATCTTATACATTTTATCAAGTCGATCCATCGTTATTTATAATAATACTGTAACATAAATATTGATAAAACACAACAATATTTTTTTTTATATTGTACAAAATTCGGTGACAATACATTTTTACGATAAAAATCAATTTTCATGAGCGCGACATCCCTAATCGCATCTCATAAAAATTTATCGCACAATATTGAGCGGTGTAAATATTTACGATAACTGAATGTCCGGTATTATTAAAGGCAGTGGCCGCAGTGGCTGCAGCGGTCTATGAATGTGCACCGCAGTGTACGCTCCGGACCACCGGAACCACTTTCCTTGCTATGTAAACTTTTCAGTACACTTTGATGGTTTACCTTCGTGGACGAAAAGATGAAAGTAAATGTTTGTGAAAGTAAGTGTTCGATATATTTAGATAAACGAATTTACTCGTTTGACTGAAATTACGGTTTCTAAAAAATCATGAAGTATACAGTCTGAAATCAAAGTGTGAAAATGCGAGGCCTATCGAATAAAACCGACAGGTGAGTGATAGGCGACGATTTGAAAATTTTAAGAATTAATTTGAAGATTTTTTTTATAGTGCATTATTAAACAGCACCTATCGTGAAATTGTATAATGTTTTAACAAACATATTTAATAAGTCTCTGCTAGTGTAAAAAAATACACCTCAGCCAGCTATATAAATAAATACTTTGTGTATGTACTGTGTAGGTACTTTGTTGATAGTAGATACTATTGTTTTTTTAAAAGCTACATTGAATCCCGTTTCGTAGCAATACAAAATGTGCCAAATTTAAAAAAAAAACTATGTGCCAAATTCAGCGAAAATAGACATAAAATTAATATAATATCCCGGGAAAGTCTATTTTTAGACAGAAATAACAAATTGGTTTTACGTCTTCTTAATTAACTGACACAAGTTAGACACAAATTGGCAAAATCAAGGCGAGACGCCTGAAAAACATCAAGTTCTATTTCAGTAAGAGGTCTCGAGATGTTTCAGACATGATCGATTTTATGATAAGATACCCGTTTTAGATTATCTGTTAGATTACGAGAATTTTTTTTTTCTTAGTAAAATACCCTTTTCATGGGAAAGTACTAAGACGACATTTTAGCCTGCTATTAGATAAATAATCTTTACATAGTATAAAACAAAGTCGCTTTTCGTGTTTGTACGCTTAGAACTTTTAAACTACGCAACGGATTTTAATGCGGTTTTCATCAATAGACAGAGTGATTCAAGAGGAAGGGTAATATGTCTAATACACCGACCTCCACGCGGGTGAACCCGCTCGCAACGGCTAGTTAATTATAAAGCTGAAGAGTTTATTTAACTTGTTTGAACGCGCTAATCTCTGGAATTTCCACTCGGCTTTGAATTTATTTTTATTGTATTTGATAGCCCAATTTTTGAAGAATGCTATAGCTTATTTAACATCACGCTAGGAGTCGAGCAAAAAGAAAAAAAGTAAAAACGAGCGGTAAGCGAAAACGAAGTAGGTAAAAGCGCGGGCAGGCCATACGATGCAACGGGGTTTTTTTTTTGGTGGGAAATCATCAGATAACTTCTCCCGCTCTGGGTGGAGCGGGAAGGCGTGCCAGACTTTTACTGATTAAAACCCACCCGTGTTCCTTCAGTAGCCTGTGTGCCAGGGGCCACGGTATCTCTTTCGAACAACCCGCACCCCTGGCAGGCATCGGCCCTTGCGGACCCCAGCAATTGATGCTGACATCTCTTTGAGGCGCGCGTGGTACACAACGCGCCGTCGGCGTCGACCCGGGCTTGGTCCTTACCGGACAGCGAGCTACCCATTACTCGTCGTCCGCAAGCCCGCGCTTACGGTGGCCGGGAATCAGCCTGGAATTCACAACGCGGGTGGATCGGGGTTGAATAGAAATTCCAGGCGGACGAAGTCACGCGCTTAAGCTAGTTAGATGTATAAACTTCAAATTATGTGATATAAAATCCATTTAATTTTATCAGGAGTGCTTGTCTTGTGATTAACATCATTAGTTGCTCATGTATTCATCTCTCTTATTATGGCTGTTTTTACAGATATTTTTAATGTGAAAATTAAGTTACATATAAATAAATTAACTTTATAGAACTCAAGAAAGTGTAGTTAATTTAGTTTTTTTTTTATTTAGTAGGTATTTTTGTTGTTGTTTTGTTATTTTATTTTGTAATAAATATAAGGCTTTGTATGTTCATCATTATGTATTCTGTTGCTTATGTACAGAATGTAATGTCGGAGAAAAGTCGGTTAAGCTAGACGGAGACTGATTGACGTCAAACTGGTAAAGATAACTCTATTACAGCAAACGGCAGAGAAAACCTTCGCAGAATCACCGGATCTCCTAAATCTTAGACTTGTTAATGGAGATTTAATAGTTAATGAAATGGTTTACGTGCGTAAGGTTGTAATATTACTTAAAATAATGTTTTGTTATTAAATATTTTATGAGTGGTGTCTCAACAAAATATACACTTACACATTGCTGATTGCAAGTTAGAGAGATCACTAATTATAATTAGTGATCTCTCTAACTGCAATCAATACACCTTATAAAGGTTCCTGCAGACCGGCGCAACGCGACGGTGCGACACGACTCTGATAGAAAAAAAAAACCATGAGCTTTACTTAGAAATTGTACTACTTGAGTCGCACCGCGCTGTCGTTTCTCGCCTGTGTGCAGCAGCCTTAAAAGTAAGCCTATAAAGGTAGGTAGAGGTACATCCAATAATTGAAAGCCAATCGTACATAATATTTGATATTCATGAAGATAGAAGAAGATGAAATCTAACACCACGAGACATAGCTGGAACAACATCACTTACAAGGTTTTTAATTATATTCATCGTAACTATGATTATAATTCCCTTTTACTTCTCACACTAGAAAACTTGAATGCAGTTAAAGACAGCAAGTTGTCATAAAAATACGACATTAATAAAAAATACTAAAATTCTAATAATATAAGCAATAGAGAGAAACTGACACAGACGACTGACAACAAACAATTTGAATTTAACCACAGAATGCCAAAGACTTGAAAGTTGTTAAACACAAAAAATATCAACGAAAAATAGACCATGTGTTATTAATATTAAGGTGAATGCGCAGTGGTAGAGCGCGAAATTCAAATTTTGTTACGTTTTTTGCAATTTTCAGGTGAGTGTCAGCTTGTTACTTGATCAAAATATGATTTGCGACTATAACATGTACAGTCACGGACTTTAATTGATAAGCCACTTGCCACAGTTCCTATTTTAGCCGTGTAATGCAAATCGGGTTTAATCGGTTATACTCGTACATGTCCAGAGTGACGAGCCAAAGTCAACCAATTGCAGGGCTAGCAACCGTAACCTAGCAACAATTGTTTTAGCGTAGCGATGGTAACGTTATGATTAGTCATTTCGACATCGGAAAAATTCGCACCCACGATTTTATCCGAACGCGTAG
The DNA here is from genome assembly GCA_947359405.1 of Antitype chi. NCBI lineage: Eukaryota > Metazoa > Arthropoda > Insecta > Lepidoptera > Noctuidae > Antitype > Antitype chi. The sequence continues at coordinate 18,287,183 of OX375812.1, forward strand.
CGTCCAAGAGACGTTCATGACAAATATGATAACTGTTGCATATAAACAACAATAGTTACGGCTACGATTCACCAAAATTCGAAATTATCGTCTCTGACATTTCAACTGTCACTGTCTTTGGATAGGTTTTCAGAAATAACGAGTATTTAATGAGCTCTTATTCAATGGAGGTCAATATCAAATAGATTGGATAAACTTATGCAACAGTGTATTGATTTATCATTGGCAATTTATTAGTCAACCTCTATGGATAAGACTATTTCCGATTGTAAGTAATTTGTCATCTTGTTTACGAGCATGCGGTTTAAGTTCGTGTTTAATCGTGTAATCTCGTGAATGTATAAAACTGCTAAATTGGAAAGATTAATAGTGGCTTATCAATTAAAGTCCGGGACTGTACGTATTTACAGATTTATAATCATTAGAATCAATAATACATCTTTCTAAGTTAGATTTATTCCACAAGCACTTTTCCATAAGAAATTTGTTCTTATGGAACAAATCTAACTTAGAAAGATGTATTATTGATTCTAATGATTATAAATCTGTAAATACGTACATGTTATAGTCGCAAATCATATTTTGATCAAGTAACAAGCTGACACTCACCTGAAAATTGCAAAAAACGTAACAAAATTTGAATTTCGCGCTCTACCACTGCGCATTCACCTTAAATGAAGGCTTCAAATTTCCAAGGAAATGAGCTGAAGTAAAGACAATATTTTTAAAATAAATTACCACATATAATATTGAGGTATTCAATAGAATGCCATTGAACTAATTAGTAATGAACGAAATATGTATTCACACGTCAAAAATAGGTGATAGCTCCATTGACTCACTGAATGAACTAAACATTACATTGGTGGTCAGCTAAAGGAAAATAAAACTAATTTAAACGACAACTCGAGTGTAACAAAATAATGACGCTGGGAATAAAACTCCGCATATGAAATGTGAAATAGTGCACTGTGAAATACAAGAAGATATAAAAGTTTAAATAAAAACTTAATCTGGTTTACCTGCAGTAATTACTTCATTAGCCGATTACCACAAAAACGCGAGCACTTATTGTATTTAAACACTTACTTTCATGACTGTTCTAGATCTAAATAACTACTGTGGCATACAAACAAAGCAGTGTTGTGGCTTAATAAATGACTAATTTGAAATCAACGTACATACTATTGCGGAAAACGAAAATAAGTTTAATAAAACCTGACTCACATTAAATATATGTTACCTTATATGGGGGCGGCGCTAATTTGAAAGTGGTCGATGTCAACAATATCATGATACAGTACCAACGGACGTTAAACACTTTATTGACGTGTTTAATTAATTAAATTATGTAAAAAATGAGGTAACTGTCAAGTTTCACGATACACTTCCTTTCATTGATAACTTTATTTAAAAAAAACATTCATGGCTAATTGTTGACTGGAACTAAAGGGCTTAAAAACGAAAAGTGAATGGAAGGCGTTATGTAGGACGGGTAGCTGATTCATAATGCGAATTTGCATAAGTACATGCAGACCTCAGAATGTGCTAAGGCAGGATTTAATAATAAATATCAATGAAATCTGCTTAAGTCTCCGCCGTTCCATAAATCAAAAGGAATTACAGGAGAACAGAGTTTCAACAAAATGTATCTCGAAGAAATACTTTATGGCCACTCAGGGCTTTGGCGGCGGAAGATTTAAGACCAATGAGTAATGGTTAAGACAGCGAAAGGATCAAAGTAAAAATACTAGTTAATGCAAGTTGTTAACTTAATACTCTTGTATGGAACGCCGAGTGAAAATCCAAGCGCAATACTTACTACCCCTTTTAATTAACCTCGACGCTCTGTTGTAATCACAATTTATGTAGTAACAACAACAATGTTTTAAGTTTCTATTGTGTTGCCATTGCAGCACTTACATTATTTTCTCAGCTCGAAAATGTTAATTGGATTATGAGACACTATGGTCGATGATATTAATTTCAAAATTACCAAAAAATGGTAAAAAAGACAATGAATCGCATAGAGATTATCATCAGAAATAAAATAATCCATTCACACTTAATTGAATAAGGCTAAGATTTAGAATAAATATGTTGGTTCTCGCTCTACACACAAGCATTCATACCAAAAAAAAAACAATATAAAATTAATAATACGAATACACAGTATTTTTGGGCAATCAATTTCATTCATCACTCTAAAGTTTATTTTAACGCTTACGCAACATGTTAAGTCCTCAATGAAATTTTAATATTAAAAGCCGATACCAGCCAATTAACGATCAAAGTAAATCAGGGCAAAACCGTGAGGTCACTCAGACCCTATTAGCGGAGACGGGTTGAGTCCATTCGAAAGTACCAGTAATTAAGGAAGGCCGCGATAAACAATATAGCGATGGATATTACGAAGGCTGTGGACTAACCCAAGCCATAAAAGGTGGTGCACACAGATGGGTGGGCGGAGGCGACACGCTGGCTGTCGGTAACATAATGACGGCCAAATTGTTAGCCGTAGGTATTGTTGCTAAGTCTGACGTGACATGATCTAGGTGCTGTTATGAATTATGAAATTGATGTCAGTTTGTACTTTCGGGGAATTATTTAGTGCTAGTTTCAATGTCAGGGTCACAAATTTGTTTGGTTTTAGCATTTTTTTATTAGTAATTATGCTTCCATGGTTTATATATAACGTTATGTTCCTCTACTTCTGCTGCACATTTTTCTTTTGTTAACTTTGGTGTGTTTTTGAATTGAGTGTCCGATTTGCCTACTTATAGTAGTTCTGCATAGTGACATATTAAGTTGCCATTCCATGATGAAGGTTTTATATAACTATTGTATTTTCAATAATCTTATCTTCGCGGTTGCTTTTAATATATTTATTTGAAACTACACCTTCATAGTTGATTGTTATGTCCTACTTATATTTTTTATGGCGTCACACGTTATTATTTGCGTAAAATCTTCTGCTCAAATGTCACGTTTTGCACCATTTCGTTAATCATGAGACGTGACATTTTCATGTCTTACTTCGCTTCACAAGTAGGGTACGTAACAAAGTTTAATTATATGACCTTTTAGTTTTAGGTACTGCCTGACTTGTCTGAAATCTTTATAGATAACTGGCGGGTCTCCAAATAAACGCGATTTACCTTAATAATCCCCACTGAGGATTCATTCAATCTGTTCATATGAATATGTAGATTTGAGTGTTCTATATTTGTAATAAGTAGGTGAGGTTTGAATATTTTTCGAAGACATTTTGAGTTTTTGATCGTCAGTTATTTTTAACGAATATTCCTCAAAAATATCGCCAGATTCTTCGCCAATCTGTCGATCATTAATTGTTTCGTATCAGAGTTATGCCTAGGTATGCCTTGCTTTGTTTCATTTGTTTTTAGGGTTTCGTACCTAAAGGGTAAAACGGGACCCTATTACTAAGACTCCGCTGTCCGTCCGTCTGTCTGTCTGTCCGTCTGTCACAAGGCTGTATCACATGAACCGTGATAGATAGGCAGTTGAAATTTTCACAGATGATGTATTTCTGTTGCCGCTATAATCACAAATACTTAAAAACAGAATAAAATAAATATTGAAGGGGGCTCCCATACAACAAACGTGATTTTTTTGCCGTTTTTTTTCCTTGGCTAACCCAACAAACAGGACAGTACCGACAGCAAAATTACCTCCTCAAAATTCATTAGCACTTCAGGTCCATTTAAAGGAACCAAATGTTTCCTAGACATTGAAATGTTGTTTATTTCCCGGTGTTAAATCAATCGCGTAAGTTTCAGTGATTATGCCATTCGTTATTGATTAGCGGGTAGTACGATAAAGAGTCGTAGACATGGCTTCCAGTGTCAGCTTTACTAAGGAACATAAATTGCCATGTTCGTAAATTCTTGATACATTCATTTGCAACTTGAGCTTAGTGGAGTGACTGCGATTTATTAGACAGGATGTTCTAGCCTTAATTGATAGAGGAAGAGTTGATTGAGATTGTAGAAATGGCTGTAGGCTTGATGGGTATTAAATACTTTATAAAGGTTCTTGCTTTAAATTTCTTATTCCCTCGTCCCACCCAGTTGCATCGGATCACCCGGTCGCGTTTATATTTTCTTGTTCTTTCTTTTATTTTTTTTCGACTACTCTTTAGTAGTGTCATAGCGTAATCTTAAATATCCTGTAAGCATAAACTTTGTCATGAATTGTAGTTACAAATGTAGAATGTTTTTTTCAAATCCGACTGTTAGTCGCGTATAGCGGTAGGCGCGTTCAAACAAACAAACAAACTTCAGCTTTATTATAAGTATATTAGTATAGATTAATAGAAACATTAAATACTTGTTGCAAAGACGCTCAGAAAGTTAAATACAGCCCTAAAACCAATGGGTTTCCATGTCGATTGTCATTTGTGTCCGTTTTCACTAACACTAGACGACACCTAAAATGAACGCCTAAATAAAAGCCCGCTAATGGATTTTCAACTTTCGACGCTGAGTGAACCGTTGGAATTCCAATACCTATCTGTACTGGCAGTTTCTAATTTCATCGATATCTAAAGTTCAAAAATCCAAGAAAACATTATAGCGTCCCTTAATCGACACAGCAACATCTCATTACCTTCCCAGCCACACCACGTAGTTACCAGCATATTACTACCTTGAAAAACCAATAATCTGCCTCAATCAACGGCCAACTTTCGATTTCATCCAATCACGTGCTATGATCGCATTCTACTCTCACCTAATTGGACGATTAAATCTCACTGTTATTGGTATTAGGTAACTTTTTAGTCATTACGGAGGAAAATTTTGATTTGACTAAGATAAGATTAATGTTTGAAAGGATAGAATTACTCTGGGAATTACTTAATTAATAAGGAACAATATAATAAGAATTTGTCGAAACTTGAAAGACTATTTATTTAATTAATTACTTACCTACTCTATCCTTGCATTCAGAAAATCTTTATTACCAAATTAAAACATAGAGATTGTCATATTTACAAACAGAACGTGCAGATTCCCTGAGCAAAGCGCCAACTGTCGCCAAACCCTACAATTACACAGGATATGCACTTTACCACATCAACATCGACCAATTGCATTAGGCCGTGGGTATCACGTGACGCAAGCGAATCAGCGAGACCGCAATTTCACGGCGTGAGCAAATTACCCGTAATACCCGGCCAGTTTGTATAATGACCGTACACACACGTGCCACGGGATGTTTGCTCAGACCACCTCGTTTGGACGAGAAACTAAATTGTGGTGCGTGAGGTAATATTACACTTTCAAGGATGACAATTTTGTGCTCGTGTGTACGCCCTAAATGATAGGTGACGTGAACGTTTCTGTTCTATAGCCAGTGATTTTGTTAATTAAAAGCATTTTTAGACCTGTTTGTTTCCGTTTAAGCCGAGCGTCTATCAGTAATTGATATTTAAATATGGTCTAGTGCAGTAAGTGTTAGACTTTCAGAAGTCAAAATACACTGAACGCTGTGGCACTCCACAGCGAGAGAAAAATCTCTTCTACTAGCTCAATATCTAAATAATAATATACTACGAAAGACATAACTTCAAACCACATATTACCTCAACGAAAACTGCCGACAACCCGATTAAACTTCCATCAGTTGTACAATTACACGGCAATAACAAACACAGTTAAGTTCGCAAACGCGCGTTTAATCGTAAACTTTCGTTTTCGTTCATTACCGCGATAGTGGCCGGGCGATGCTGGTAATGTCCGTTTAGTGTGACTGCTACTCATTATGGGACAATGCTACTGTCACCAGCTAATGAACGCGATCGAGTCATTACGAAAAATCTTAGGCCGAATACACACGGGTACGCGGGTCGCATGATGCTCCAGAGCTATGCTGCGATATACAGGATAAGTTTTTAACCAGTGCGCAAACTGTAACCATGAATTCAGCCTATCATTCTAGAACCCCCAGCGCACATATTTTTCGTCAGCCATACAAAAAAAATCTGCTATTCCATACATTTTGAACGCGTAGGTATTGCACTTTTCTATGAAACAGCAGATTTTTTTTGTATAACCGACGAAAACTATCTGCGCTGGGGGTCTAGAATGATATAATTATGCTGAATTCATGGTTACCGTTTGCGCACTGGCTAAAAGCTTATCCTGTATTGCAAATCAAATTCAAAGTAGGTATTTTCTTTTACAGAAACATACATGGGCACTTATGAAACGTCGGAAGTTATAGAACAGACAGCAAGAAACTCCATGATTACTCTTTCAAAGTGCTTCTTCTTCGTGTCGCTTGCACGACATTTTATTAAATTTTGTTGGACCAAAACTCGCCACTTCCACGGTGTTATCGGCAGCGCAGAGGTCACCTTGGCTGCATCTTTTGGAGCATAGAGGGCAAGATAGGAGGGACTTTACTTTAATCTTTAATTCGTGCTTTAAGAATATTTTAAATTGCCAGTGTTAATAGATAAGGGAGGACAGTGTAGGACTCACTGACACTTAGTGCCACGCTCCAATACTTATTTGTGAATCTCCAAGAAAACAGATGCATCGGTCATCGGCGGCGGCCGTCAATATGAGGACGCATACATAAACGGATCACCTATCTAGCCGACGTGCACGGTTCGAGCTACGCTACTCAAGCGTGGCACGCGAAGCCATTAACCGTGTGGCTTGGACCTTAGAAGTAAGCCAGAATTGCGTTTTCACGCCCGTTAATGTTATTGTGTGGCGTGTTGGTGATCGCTTGATAAGGTCGAGGAAACATTAAATGTAATCAATCAATCTGGTCGTGATTCTTGCGTTCATGTTTCTAATGTACCTACAATGTGCTCTGGTGTTTGTTTCTAACTTGGTCAACGAGTGTCGTTTTGAATACATAGTAAAATATCGAAATTCTGACAGCAGTTTTCGCTTATGATATTGGTATGTGATCTTGAGAGCTATATGCTTTTTGCTTGTCCTTATTACACGGGACTTAAATATAACTGGCAAATAATAATAATGCATTGTATAAATTCAAACTTTTAGTATTGTATAATTGCATAGCAAATGTGTGAGCACTATGTCCCTACTATATACCTAACATTTACAGGGTACGTCTTTCATTGACTTGAATGTGCCCTGGCAGCTGATAGTATGTCATGCTCACTCAAATGTCTCGCTGGTGGTGGCGTGTGTGTTGGATCATTAAGCTCCCTTCAAAATGGTTGCGCTGAATGGTGCTGGTCCATACGTCATGTTCGTGAACGGGCGCCGCCAGTAGGGACTGGTCATCTCTTAGCTCCCACGGCTTATTTTAATTTCTGATTTGTTATTTTATTTTTGTTTTAATTACGGACGCTTATAATGTGCACGTCTTTTTACATCGTTCTCACATTGATAATTTCAACATAATGATGAAACCAACTTTTTGTAACAATATCATGATTTTAAAAGAGTGTCCATGGAGTTTCTTGCCCGTTCTTCTCCATAGGTACCTACGCTTTGGAATGGGCAACTAGCTTCATCTTTCTACCTCACCGACCTTGACAATTCAAAAGTGCCTGTAATTGGTTTATTTGAAATAAATGCTTTGAGTTTGAGTTTGAGTTTGCACAGCTCTGCTAAACCCTTCGGAAAGAAGTTAGAATATGCGTAAAGTTCTGAGAATTGTAACATAGTAAAATATCGAAATTCTGACAACAGTTTTAGCTTCTGATATCGGTATTGGATTATAAGAGGCATGTGCCTTTTGCTTGTACTATTACACGGGTCTTAAACATGACTGGTGAAATTTGGGAATAGTATAGTCACACCTCTGCCTAACGCTTCGGGAAGAACAAGCGTGAAGTTATGTAATGCTTTTTCCCTTAGGAGAAATAATAATAATACAAGGGCAGAGTACTGAAAGAATAGAAGTCATGACGGTATCCTTTTGAAATGTAGATGATGAATAACTTAGCAAAGGTTAATAATCCAGCAATGAAGCAGCAATAAAACTGTACGTTCCTAAAAATTGTATCTAAGCTTTATTTAAATAAGGATTAAACAGTTAAGCAATCGATCATATTGTAGTGATAAGGAAGACTGAAAACGTTGAGACAGAAGCTACAAAAAATACGGGACACTGACATATTGCGAATACATCACGAAATCTCGACTTCCTTGTTACGCAATACAAAGTATATGAAGCAAGGATTAAGTGTGTTGTAACTACAGACTTTGACAACTGTTGTCATAGTTTCTTTAAGCTTTATTATCTGTTCCCGAGATCAAGGGATTAAGATATATCGTATATTATTCTCTCAAGAAGTTATGTATTTCGACCAGTGCCGGTAGAGTTTCGTCACTGGTGTCAGTCATACTGATTTATGATCTTTTGGCTGATATACTTTCTCGAACTCTATTATAACTAGAGGACGGAGGAGGTCGAGTCTTTTGTTTTGTATTAGATAATTGGATGAATGTGACTCTAGAATTCGATTTTCATTATGTTTTGACTTTACTATAATAAGACTCATTGTAAGGCCATTGATACAGTTATCGAAAACTTATTATCATTTGGAGAAATTGTATCGAGAGCACCGAATAGCGAATTATCGCTAACATAATTACAGATTTAGCTCCTGTCATTAATCTTCTACACGTAGATTTCATTAGAAGCTACAGATATTAATAACGTTCGTAAAACGTAATCTAATCGTTACAAAACGATGCCATATCTATATGTTATTTAAAACTATCCTTTAAATGTCGTCCCGCCCTTGCACCTCTATCTATAAATTCACTTGGACTATAAATGATGCAGCATCAATTCCACGCCTAAGCAACGAGGGGCTATACATAAATAACTTCACACGAATTTTATGTTTTTTGGAGCTTTCCTCGTCTTTGTTACAGGTGGTCATATTCGTGTCACCCTCTGGTGTGTTGTCTAATATTTTGCGATTTATCTTGTAATAATATTGATACATAATCAGCCTTTTAATGTTTCTACTGCTGGGACACAGACCTCCTCTCGGTGGGAGAGGGAGTGGGCCGTATTCCACCACGCGGGCCCAGTGCGGGTTGGTAGATGTCACATGTCTTCGATTTTTTTTGGTTCTAGGACGTGCCGGTTTCCTCACGATGTTTTCCTTCACCGTTTTAAGAGCAGAGGTGATGAAATTATTTACATAAAGTAAAGCGCCTGTCTGGGTTCGAACCTGCGACCTACGACTTGTAAGTCGCCGCCGATACCACTGGGCCACCACTGCTCTAGTGTAATAATATTGATAAAGTTGGTAGTATTTATAAAGTTTTTTGATTTCGATTTATACATGTAACGTCACAAAGATTAGGATTCCTATGGATTACTTATTGATCGGACGAGTAGGGAACCAAGTAGGAGAGAAAAAGAGGGCTTTAAGTCGACCACTTAGTTGTATTTATATTATATATCTATTATTTAAGAAATTATTTAAAAAAAAACATCAAGATAAGTAATTTAAAATTAGTCATTTTAATATTCTTTGATATAATAGGTCTTTACCTATGAAATTGCCGTTTTGTATGAAAAAATTTAAACGAATTTTTTTCATGTATTTTTTATTTGTATTAATCGAAGTAATCACCCATGCAATCAATGCATCTTTGCCATCGCAGTGGCAGTTTATTGATGCCCTTCTTAAAGAAATCAGCTGGACGGGAGGCAACAAATTCTTCAAAGGCATTTTGTACTGCCTCTCGGGTATTGATTTTTTTTCCCGCCAAGAAGTTATCCAAATTCTGGAAAAAGTAGTAGTCTGTAGGCGCAAGGTCTGGTGAGTAGGGCGGATGACGGAGAGCTTCCAACCCCAGTTCTTGCAACTTGGAGACCGTCTGCTGTGCAGTATGAGGTCGCGCGTTGTCGTGCAGGAGCAGCGGAGACGAGCGATTGACCAATGCTGGTTGGAGATGTGCCAGCTTCTCCATCATTGTGTTCAGTTCTTCACAGTATACATCTGCAGTAATGCTCACCCCGTTTGGTAAGAAGCTGTGATGAATCACACCGGCGCTAGACCACCAAACAGTGACCATCACTTTTCTAGGGGTAAGTTTTCGTTTAGGGCATTGTTTAGGTGCTGAACCAGGATACAACCAAGTTGCTGAGCGCTTGTGGTTATCAAACAGAATCCATTTTTCATCGCAAGTAACAATGCGGTTCAAAATTCCTTCATTTGTGTGTCTGTTGAGCAGTGCAAGGCACGTCTCGACGCGTACTTCGCGCTGACGATCATTGAGTTCGTGGGGCACCCATTTGTCAAGCTTTTTTACCTTGCCAATTTGACGCAAATGGACCAATATTGTTTTGACGCTAACGTCGAAAGCTGCTGCTAATTCAGCCGTAGATTGTGTATCATCAGCTTCCACAATCGCCTTTAATTCCTCATTGTCGGCCAAAGTCTTCGGACGACCGCGAGGTTCATTTTTCAGGTCGAAATTTCCAGAACGGAAGCGAGCAAACCAATAACAGGTGGTGCGTTGGTTTGTAGTGTTAGCTCCGTAAACGTCGTTGATGTTGCGTGCCGCTTGTGCCGCGTTGCTGCCACGACGGTACTCATATTCCATAATTACTCGAATTTTTAACGTATCCATGATGACGAAAAAGATTGAAATGCGATGAAAATGTAACACTAATCAATAAACAAATGACTACTTTTGGAAAAAAAAATCCATGTTTTTAAAATAAAATTAATTTGAAATTAGAATTCTTACCCAAACAAAAATTATTTTGATTTGAAATGGCCAGTACTGCAAAACGGCAATTTCATAGGTAAAGACCTAATATTTAATACCTATCTATTGTAAAATACTGACTTGATATTATATAGGTTTACATACATAAAATAATATTAATAATATGTTCATGTATATCAAAACAGTTAGAAAAAAAAACATAGGGCATCAAAAAGTTCATGCACCTCGCTTTTGATATTATAATAAACTTTAGATGATGATGATTTCTATCAAGGCCCAAACTCTGTATGGTTATAATGATTCCCCGCGGAATCCTTACTACGTTCAAACTATGTCAAAATCGTGTTTTAAAGAAACAAATGTAACGGTAAGGAATCGATCATATTCTGTATGTTCCAAGATAATTTATGGATATTTATTAGCAGATGTGTGTGCGGTCTGATCTAAGGAATTGACGTGGTTTCGAAGTAAGCAATCGTTAAGTGGTCATAGTGAATTTAGGGCCCTAATGTTGTCACACGATGTCACACTTTTTTGACCCCGGTATGGCGTAATTTATGGATGGCCCCCAAGACCTGATCATGATGGAGTCGCAGATAGCTCGCGTTTGTGATAAACGACCGCCATGACTCCAGTTCTTGCTTCGTTAAGATTTAGGTATTTGCTTATTGGTAAGGGCTGGCAAGCGGATGGGATGTTCATTTTGCTCTCTGTTTTGCGTTCTGCGTCAGTTCTTGTCTGCTCAATTTGTGTACATATTTAGTGGTTCTATAAAGTGCAGGTAGTTGGGTACTAGGTAAAACATTAGGTATAAAAGTCTTTTAGATTTTCATACATTACTAACTTCTGGGTGCGCCTTCGTCTGCGTGAAATGTCTTTTGTTTGGGTACTAGATTAGGTATAATAGTGTCTTCTAGATTTTCATACCTTACTTGCGTCTGCCTGCGACTACGTCTGCTTGAAATGTCTTGTTTTAAAATCAAATATATATCCTATAGTATCGCATCGCCCGCTGCGATATTAGGTACTGCGTTTTCTTTTAGCGTTATTTTCTGTATTTTTTTTCTTTTTACTCGGCTCCTTAGGGATTTTTTTTGGGTGGGAAATCATCAAATAACTTCTCCCGCTCTGGGTGGAGCGGGAGGGCGTGTCAGACTTTTACTGACTAAAACCCACCCGTGTTCCCTCAGTTGCCTGTGTGCCAAGGGCCAAGGAAGGGGGAAGGAACACGGGTGGCCTTTAGTTAGTAAAAGTCTGACACGCCCTACGCCCACGTCCCACCCAGAGCGGGAGAAGTTATTTGATGATTTCCCACCCAAAAAAAAACCTCTTTATAAGTAATCAATTAAAAATTAATTCATTTAAATTATATTTTATATTATCATACCTCATGGAATTAAACCTTTTAGAAATTTCTCCTATTTCTAACATGTAAGTAGTCCTAAGTTCACCTAAGGCTAAACTTATTAAGGAGTATAGTTCGAACTTTACGAGTTTCAGAAGATTTAATTCTATTTCTTACCGGAATAACCTGTCTCTGCCCCAACGGGCTGAATTTAGGTGGCCTTCGAAATGATAAGAAAAATAAAGATCCGCAAATAGAACAAGATGAAAGCGACTTAGATCCCTTGTCAAACATTTGTAAGTCATCCGACTGACAGTTTTCAGACAATTTCTCGACAAACCTTTATTTTATGTGTTTGTTAAAGCAACCCTACGACTTCCCGGCAATGAATCACGCGTCGGGTCTCTTCGGGGGAGTTCGCGGGCGTTCGGCCGCTGGAAGCGACTGCGGCTGCGCAGGCGCAACACTGCGCCGATTACGAAAATAGAACGAGTTGACACACATAAATAATATTAGCGTGATCGAAAATAACCAGAGCTACGGTAAACGTCTAAATCCTACGTTGAGTGACGTGCAACCATGAAATCTACGTAAAAGTGTTGCCAGGTTATGTATCGGTGTAAAACTGTGGGTAAATATTTTTACTCCACTTTATGATTTATGTCTTTTTTGCGCGCGAATGAGTGATTGATAATTTTACGACAGTTTTATTGCGGGCGTTATTAAAATTTATTTCGGTGTTAACTGCAATAACATTATCAACTTTGAGAGACTACGTATTTTCTCAATAGATACTGAACATATTTATTGTTTACACAATTTGAACTTAGCTTTAACAAAGACATGATCATTATGGCCCCTGTGGGGCACAGAAAAGTAGAAGAGAGTTTGTATATACTATACAACTAACTAGGTAGGTAAATATAAAGCTATCAAATATTACTTAAAAAATACAAGTAATTTAAAATATGTAATTTACACCATCATCATTAGCCTAAACTTTTCCCAACGATGTTGGGGTCAGCTTCCAATCTAACCGGATGCAGCTGATCCCAGAATTTTACACGGAGCGACTGCTTATCTGACCTCCACAAACCAGTATCCGGTTAACACGATATCCCTTGGTAAGACTGGTTGTCAGACTTTCGGGCTTCTGACGACCCGTAACGACTGTCAAAGATCCACGAATGACAGCCAGGACAAATGGACGTACTTTCCGAGTTTTCCGACACAAGCACGGGGTCTTGGTATGTAAAGATAGTAATTTATATATTCTTTGATATTATATTAGTATTTAGACAATGATGATGATATCTATGTGATGTTATAATAAGTGAATATATGTCTAGTGTCCTATTTAAGGAAACTTCAACGTTTTCCGCATTTCAGGCCGATCTCGACATAACGACCGAAGCGAAACGGAACTCATTCGGTGCAGCCACTTGGAATCAATACGGTGGTCGTAAAAGATCTAGAAATACCTCGCCGGCCAGTCACAGAACTATTTGGACCATTCGCTTGCCAATTGTTACGGATATGCGAGTTTTGTGTGGAAGAGTAACGAGCTGTCATTGGACCGGAGGCCTGTTCTCCAGTAGTGCTATTCTGTTAGAAAAACTATAAAACACGCTTTAAAAACCAAACTAAAAAAGTAGAAAATAATCCAAGTCTATTAAATAGCGTGGGGTGCTTTTTGATGTTTTTATAATCAATTAATTAATATCAAGCACCCCACGCTTTTTAATAGAATTAAATTATTTTCTACTTATTTAGTTTGGTTTTAAAGCGTGTTTTATAGTTTTTTTTTTATTTTATTTTTTAATTATTGAATTGTCATGGGTCCTTGATAAGTATGCAAAATTTCGATTTAATCAGACGTTTTTTCGTAAGCTGTCAATAAGAAACTCGTGCAAATAAACCTACGTAGTAATTAATGAATGGTTCGCTTACGTGACCAAAGACCAGAAAATCGATGTCACAGTTGATTGATACTGACCTGAAACAAGGAAAATCAAATAATTAGTTTATTTAGTACAAAGTTATAAGGACGCGATACATGTTAACCAAGTTAATGAGGTCACAAGAATGTAGTATTATGACACGAAATTTTTGTTTGCATTTCAATTATGTCTTCTACTAAGATATAACTGTAGGTTCACCTCTGCCTAACTCGTCGGGGATCACCGGCGTAATGTTATGTATATTAATCAAAGTTATTGTATTGACTCAGCAATGTGTAAATACAAAATGACAGCTTCAATATTAAAATTCTGAATGCAGATTGAATGCCAATTACTAGCCAATTATCAACAGATCAATTTTACAAATAATCTATTAATCTATAATAAATTACGTGTAGGGTACACGTAATTAAGTAACCTAATTTGCTGAAACCGCAATGTTGCGTATTTGCAAAAGCTGGTACGTCCCACGAAAGGGCAAATCGTAGTTTCATTGCCCTCGGCTAGTAAGTAATTGTTGATTGAAGTTACGCCACCAGTTACATGGTAATTTATTGACTGCTGTTCGATATATTCTCTTGAATCGAGAATTAAGCCTACTGGATTGACCGATGACATTAGGAAGCCAGTTAAGTCTACACCTATGTGTATAGTACTAACCTACTCCATACAGGGTCAAAACTATTTTAGTAGAATCCTTTTAAACACGCTTTTATTAGCTTTTAAGTTGTAAGTTCTTTAGCCCTAGCAGTGCCTGAATTCACCATGACAACTTAAGGTGAACCTAGTCCACATTTTTTGCTTAAAAACTTCGGGAGTGTTTTACTCCACTGGCTGACATGCCACATCCAAAGTAAACTATGATATCGTTTTGCCTTATTATTAATATTGTATGTACGAAAACAAAATACTAAAATAAAAACCCATTAAAAAGATAGGAGCCAACAAAGCTTCGTTTTTCTTGCTAATTTTACTTAACTTTGGGCGTTTTTTAGTAATAAAAGAAGTGTAAAATCTCCAAAACCAAGTCGGTACCGAAGACTTTTCTTAAATTTTTCGCGAATTTTTAACTATAAATGATCCTCTCACTCAATAACGTTGTGCGTGTACACTAGCATCTAACTGCTCATCACTGATACTATCTCTGTCGCACACGAAGCCTGGTAAGACAGCGTGATTTTTAACCAGGCCTACCAGTGAGTTCGAGCCCGCGACTAAGTTCACTTTAACGATTCCTTACTCGTAACCACGTCAATCACACACGAAATCTGCTAATATCGACAAATTGTCTTGGAACATACAGAATATAACATTCGATTCCTTACCATTACATTGGTTTCTAAAAAAAACATGATATTGACGTATTTTGAACGTAGTAAGATTCCGCGGGGAATCGTTATAACCATACAGAATTGGGGCCCTGGAGGCTTTAGTTTATTGAGGCGGTCATAGGTAAGTCCAGTTAAGCAACAAGTAGGAGATGTCATTAAAAACAAACAAAAATAAATGAGTGCCATCCCGCAGGGGGAGGTTATTAGCTGCTTAACCGGGCTGTCCTGTGAATGCCGTAATAAATTTAGGCTCCATGGGCATAGGCCATATGGTGGAAAAATTGGATAAATTCCTAGAGCGAGGCAATGTTTAAAAAAACATAAAACATATGTTTTTTCGGACCACTCGGAAAATCCTTTCGGACACTTCGTCTTTGTTTTTATTATTTCCCGCGCTGTATTAAAGCAAGAGTTTAAGAATTTAATTTCTCACCTGTCGTATCACCATACTTTGCAACACAATCCTTTCTTCAAACTGTTATTAACGCAATTTCATCAAAACAATAGATGACTAAACCTTCGCACTTAACCAAACCGAACTAAACACTGAATTCAAGGAAAAATCCCGTCACATTCAATACATTACACTGCAAGTAGCAAATACCAAGAAATTGACAAACTCGATCACCAAGTTTACCATTAAGCGCACTGCCAATGTTACCCTAGTTAGAAAATTGATGCAAATGGTATGCATCCACTTACATGGGAACCCACTTAGCGTTTGCAACGGTTTAGAGTGAACTTCAATGTATTGAGACCTTTAAACTTTGGTACATGCAATTAATAGTACTTCGCAGTTTAGAGGAGGATTTAAACTAGAAGTGTAGTAGCATACTTACGGCAAAACTGCTACTGAGAAAGAACTCGATATATCTGCATTTCTTCTAGCAGTAACCTTACTGCTTACTGCTTTGTAAAAGGTAAGTAATTAGGTACATTTATACAAAAAAAATGACAATGTAAAATTTTTAAGTTTGTATGAGGGGGTATTCTCTGTAACTACCAGACAGATTTGTAGAAATATTTTTACTTTTGCTAGCCCAATTCTCGAAGAAGTTTAAGGCTATTTAACATCACGCTACGACAATAAGGAGCCGTTCAAAAAAAAACGAGTCGGTAAGAACGCTAAGTGAACACGAAGTACCTAATAGCCTGGGCGGGCGTTGTTATGCGTTCTAAAGTTAGTATTTCTGCCAGGTGTGCGGGTTGTTCGAAAGAGATACCGCGGCCCCTGGCACACAGGTAACTGAGGGAACACGGGTGGGTTTTAGTCAGTAAAAGTCTGACACGCCCTCCCGCTCCACCCAGAGCTCCAGAAGTTATTTCATGATTTCCCAACCAAAAAAGAAAAAAAAAGTTAGTATTTAATAAATTAATATTCATTCATAATTAAACTAATTGTGTCACTATATTTTTCTTACTTACTTTATTTATTTATTAAACAGGATGTCTCATAAACAATCTAATTAGTACCGACTAGTGCGTAGCTTCACATGAAAGCCACATTTGATTAAGACATTTGAACAGAGGAACTACGGTTTATACGCAGACATGTTTATTGGGAAAAGTATAATAATTAATTCTTTCATAGCCTTGTCAGATATGCAAATATTTTTACAGTCTGTCGCTTCCCAAAGGCGTGATTGACTAACAAACATACAGACTTTCAGATTTTTATAATATTTAGTATGTAGGCCACCGGAATAACGTCTAGGCGTGTTTATGTCAGTTACCTTTATCTGTCGAGTTGTCATAAAAAATGACATAAATAAAAACTAATTTCTTTGAGTAACAGACATACAGCTTTTATTTTCATCCATTGCAAGGTCAATGGTGAGTCAGATTTAGCTTTTTAGCACAGGTAATGTAACTTAAATGAGCGTTGAAATACTTTCGCTTATTTCTAATTTATAATGCCACAAAAAGTTTGGTTGTCAGCAGCTTAAAGCTGGCCGAATTTATGTTGAGTTTTAAAAAGCCAGACTTCTCTTTCGGAATTTGAAATGGCTGTTTTGACTTTTGTTAAATTTATGGCATTTGTTCGGAATTTGAAAGAAAAAAGAGATTTATTTTTGAATTTTACAAGGAAATAGAGAAAGTTAGGTCTTCTATTCATAAAGACATGATGTATTTGGCCGTCTTTATAGCTTAGAACCTACCTCGACCTCTGAACTAGCCTTAGTAGGAAAATCCTTAAGCCATAAATTCGCTATCCTAAATCCTTGTTTACGACTACCACGGTGACATTTAAGTACTTTATCAGAGACACTTCGGAAAATAGTACCTACAGATACTATCTACTAACTTACTTGTATATTTATGAAACACCCTTTAAGGGTTTTACGTCAAATTACTTCTGTTTTTGAGGTTGCACTAATTGGCTAGATACTTCAAACATGATTTTATCAAGAGTTTTTGGTTACGGCAACCAACTCAACATCCTAAGAATTTGCGATAGCGACGTTTAAGTAAAGTATTCCATACAACTTCACGATGACGGTTTTAATATAAGTCCTAAATTGTCTCTTATTAAACCCACGGCAACCAGGGTCCGTTCTCAACATTGGCCCACACGACTACATATTTCAACGCAACGTTCTAAATTCGAAAACATTGAATTTCCTACTTTCGCAGGATGTTTCATCCCACGGGGGCAATCATGTCGTCATTCATATCATCAAGAGGTTCGCCATCATTTCTCGCGATAAGTGTTGCTCTTAATGAATTAATGTGTTCGTATTAATGTCAAATGACCCGCTCGTTGGAATGCGGAATGGCTCCGCGCAATTGATATTATCCACTTAGCAGCTACTGTTGATATGCTTGGTGGTTGGTTCAAGTGTGAAAGAGAAACGTCAAGACGGTGAAGTTTAAAGGTCATAAAGAAAATGGTGTAGCCGTTGTATATTTTAAGGTAGACTCTACTATTATGACAAAAACTGGGACAGGTTGTAATTTGAAATCAAACCATTTAAAATGCTTTTGATTCGGAAATTTCCACAGTATTATACCCAGAAGTATGATGCTTTTTGTCATTTTCAAAAGCAATCCATAATATATCTCATTATAATTTTATTTCGATATAATAATGTGGTTGCCTATTCTAAAAATCCGTTATAATCTTGTCATTTACACCACTCATCTACGCAGGCCGCGAGTGTGAGCATCGTACGTACATAAATTATGTCGCAATAATATAATGTAGGGCCGCTGGATGGCATAACTGACGTCTGATGTATGAAAGTCGAGTGTTCTGTACCGAATCGTGCGAAACTAATCGATTTTATAGCTGTTTAGCATTGCGTGTGCGTTAAAATCACATGCACTTCGGTCTATTCGAAGCATATAGATTTAGTACATTATTTTAGTTGATTTATGTAACAATTACGGTTGAATTTACGGTTATCTCGTTTCAATAAAGGCTCTGCTTATACCTAAAATAAAATACAAGAAAATTTATATTAAATAAACTTGAACAAGTCGTAATTAAGTTTACACAGGAAACGTAAATTGTGTAAGCAAGAAGTCATAAAGAATTGCCCATGTATGCATACTTTGTTTATTTTACCGCACTTTGGTTAAGACTTATTGCTTATGCACTTATCTGTCGTAATAAAAACGATGCATCGCAACTTAAACGACAGCAATTATCATGAACGATGAAAAATTCGACACCAATAAGACATTACGCGACCGATGAATCTAGGGCGACAATAAATCGACGTGACACTCCATCCGTTGCGCAAATGTCGCACGACGGGAGAAAGTGACGAGCACTCTCCTGTAAAGGACCGTGACCCTATTTCGCACGGCTAGGCGGCTGCGAGAATAGAGCCCTTTGAAACTCGAATACTTGACTCCATTGTCGAAGTCGAGTAGCCATTTTTCAAATTGTGAAAAACGATCGTCATTTGTTTATCTTAAGGTGAACCTAGTCCACATTTTTGGCATACAAACTTCGGGAGTGTTTTACTCCACTGTCTGACATGGCACATCCAAAGTAAAATATGATATCGTTTTGTCCCAATATTAAAATTATCTGTACGGAAACAGAATACTAAAATAAAATCCCATTAAAAAGTTAGGAGCCAACAAAGATTCGTTTTTCTTGCTAATTTAACTTAAATTTGGGCGAGTTTAAGTAATAAAAGAAGTATAAGATCTTCAAAACCAAGTCGGTACCGACAAAGTTCAATTATCGAAAACTTCAATAAACTTTATTGGTCATTGATTTATGCATTGGCTTTTTCATAAAACCCGATCTTCCAAAGGACTTTTCTTAACTTTTTCGCGAATTTGTATCTATAAATGATCCTGCATCTCACTCAATAACGTTGTGTGTGTACACTAGCATCTAACTGTTTATCACTGATACTACCTCTGTCATACACGAAGCCTGGTGAGAGAGCGTGTTTTTTAGCCAGACCCACCAGTGAGTTAGAGCCCGCGACTAGGTTCCTCTTAAGATAGATTTGTTCCTCCAATGAATATAAATGCGGCAGTAACATTTAAATTTTTATTGTCACCGTAACTACAGTCTTTACGCCATTCGAAGTGAGATTACCTGTCTTAAACCGTAGACATAAAACACAATAAAACCTTATTTATTAAAACCAATCCCTGTACAGAAGCGAGCGCAAGATCGCGGTGGAATGAACTAGTTTGCTCGTAATTTAGAGCTTAGAAAGCAAAACTTGCGGTGCCCTTCGTACTGTGGCTAGTAAATAACTTGGAGCGGCTATTATCCGTCTTTACTCCAGATAGTGATGTGACACTAATTCTCATTGTTGGTTTAACTGAGATATTGTACCGGTTTGCAAGGATGAAAGTTTTGGAGTACTTAGATTAGATGCGTATTTTATGCGATTGGCTGGGATAAGACTGCTTATGGAAAGTGTATTACGAAGGAAAGTTCACATTTCTTTTGACAGCCTCTGATGGCCAGCGGAGCAGTGGTGGCCCAATGATATCGGCCCTGACTTGCCGAGTTGTAGGTCGTGAGTTCTAACCTAGGCAGGCTTTGAACTTTGTGTAGGTACCTGTTTAATTTCATCACCACCTGCTATCAAAACCGTGGTGGTAAACATCGTGAGAAAACCGCCATGACTAAGAACAAAAAATTCAAAGACATGTGAGATCCCGCACTGGGCCCACGTGGTGGATTATAGCCCACACCCTCTCACAGAGAGGAGGCGTGAGTCCCAGCAGTGGGGACTGGGCACGTTAAAGGCTGATTGTGACGACCAATGAAATAGAAGCTGAAGTTTTCTTAAACGAGAATAATACCTGTTTTCATTAACACCCTAGTGTTAATGAAAATAGGCATTATTCTGGTTTAAGAAAACAACAACAGCTAAATAAATCTAAGTATTGGTTCTAATCTCTTTCTACTAATAAAGCTGAAGAGTTAGTTTGTTTGTTTGAACGCGCTAATCTCTAGAATTACCAGTTGGCATTTTTTTTTAAATTGCATCTGATAGCCTAAATATTGAGGTAAGTTATAAGCTATTCAACATCACGCTACGGTTCTTGGGAGCCGAGCAAAAAAAGGAAAGGTCAGGAAACGAAGTAGTAGCGCACCAGGCGCGGGCGATAGGATGCGGCGTGGTAGGTCATGGCTCTGCCAGGGGTGCGGGTTGTTCGAAAGAGATACCGTGGCCCCTGGCACACAGGCAACTGAGGGAACACAGGTGGGTTTTAGTCAGTGAAAGTCTGCTCCACCCAGATCGGGAGAAGTTATTTGATAATTTCCAAAGTTAAAAAAAAAATGGTTCATCGCTCGAAAATTCACGCGGGTAGAGTTTCGGGCAGAAGTTATGCTTATACGGGATACATTTTTAAGCAGTGCAGGGGCCATAATCTTTCTATAATTCTAGATAACCAGTTCAGTCAGCCACCTCAACCCATAATCCTGCAGTAGTCCTGCATAATCATTCTAGACCCCCCCGGCGGAGAAATATTTCGTTGATTATACAAAAAAAATCTGCTGTTCCATACATTTTGACCGCGTAGGTCTATTTATATTTGTCACTTTTCTTTGTATAACCGACGAAAAATTTCTGCGCTGGGGGTCTAGAATGACATGCTGAATTCATGGTTACGATTTGAGCATTGGTAAAAAAAAAATCCTATATAAAAGCGCACAGTTGGATTTTCAACTAGAATTGCGTAGAATTAAAGTGAAAAGTATTAGTAAAAACTTGTAATAACAGTCAGAGAATTACGTAATGAAAATTGGTTTTAATTTTCTCGTATATACATACTCTAGAGTATAATTGACGTCATTCTCAAGTATTTCAGCTCAAATAATTTAGTGAATCATATTCATAGACAAATAAAACACTCCAAAACTCGTACTCGTGCTCGTAACTCGTGTTTTATCAAAGAAATAGCTTCAAAAGCACATTAAGACAGGTGTGGCTTTTCTAACAATACATTACTACGATGTTGTATGTACAGTCGACCTTACAGTGGTGGACAGCGCCTTCAGGTCGTAGCACTAAGGGTGTTTTTCGTACCTAATGCTACTTTTACCCGCTGATGTGCGGTTGAATGTACCTCATTCTGATTTATGAGCGTGTGTGTGTTCATCTTTATTTTATGCGTAGGGATCTGAATGACGTTGATAGTCCATTTGAGCTTAACTTAAGGAAATAAGAATGAATGATGTTTATACCTAGCTAATTTAGGCTGTTTGTTTGTAATGTGCATAAATTACTTGGCCCACCCACAGAGAGTGATAGTTTATTTTGGACGTGAGCATTTCCTTATCTTCGTATGCGTAACCTGATAAGAGCTATTTCTATTGTTATTTCTGCAAGTAGGTAATAAGAATTGATTGAGGAAAATAATGATGATAGCTGACAGCCGCGAAACCAGATAGGTTATTGCCATCGTTATTGCAAATTATTCAAATCAATCTGCTTAGCCCTTTCCCAAAAATGTTGGCGTCTGCTTCCAGTCTAACCGGATGCGACTGAATACCAGTATTATACATAAAGCGACTGCCTATCTGACCTCCACAACCCAGTTACTGGGTAACACGATACCCCTTGGTAAGACTAATTGTCAGACTTTCGCGCTTCTGACGACCCGTAACGACTGTCAAAGATCCACGAATGACAGCTGGGACCAACGGCTTATCGTGCTTTCCGAGGCACGGAGGAATCTCGGTATGTAAAGACCCTTCCACAGACCAACCCCAGCAAGCGTAGCTTAACCTTATGGATCGACCCGTGCAGCTGTCCTTACTTAACCACGAGCCCCCCGTTATTGCAAATTATTGTATTGGTAATAAATAGACAAGCTAAGTCTCGTCAAAACTAGCCATTAAAACATCGATAAAATACGTGAAAGCTCAGCTTTTACCATCCTTAACAAATAACCAATGATTAAGAACATTATTAGTCATAATTAATCTAAGATTTCTCCAGTACAAATCGTACAGAATAATCCGAAAAGCGTGTCGGCATAATCGGACGATTTTTCGGCATTACATATTACGTTTGATCGTAAAAATAGTAAGTAATATGTAGCCGCCACCGTCGTCCGCGCCGCGCCGCCGCGCCGCCGCCATCGCCACCGCGCCGTACAAAAGGCCGCGTTCACACTTCACATCAAAACGTATACCTAACCAACTGACGGTGAGCGTCCAGTACAAAACATTTTTTTTAATGTTAGACTTTCAACCACTGACTGTCTTTTGTTTAACACTCTTTTCACAATCGGTGGCTGTTTGGTGAGTTCACACCAACGAAGGTATGATACCCGTTGCCGTTCGCATGTGAAATTGACAATGCGTTTTAGCACACTCTTGGAGAGTAGAGAGAGAGAGGGGGCGAACATCTTGCCTGGGCAAGCTTAGGTTTTCTTTTGTCCTTGCATATAGAAATAGGACTTTGTTTTTATGCAAAAAAAAAAGGCAAATGCAGGATACAGAAGCGAAATAAGCTTTGCAAACCCTTAAAAATGTTAGGTTCACTTTAGCTTGTCCATTTACACAGATACAGAAGACACTTTATAGACATTATGCAGAATAGATGCGAGAATTAGAGGAATATAAATGATGAAAGAGCAAAGCGAGGTCGATTTTTTTTATCATGGTGCCTCACATAACTTGAGGTTTTCCAAGTAAAATATACCATGTAGGTTATTGGTGTGAACGCGGCTTAAAGCCTAATGTTGCGCAAGCGGTAATATGAACTTTCATTACGGTCAATGTCGCACTGTGTCGAAGAGTTATGTTTATTTTAGATGGGGCGGGTTGAGCGATGTCCTTTGTTGTTCCAGTTCGAGGTTCAAGGATACAGGTGTGGATAGTGACGTGTGATGCGTTATTGACGGGTGACGGTGAAAGGTGAATAGGTATTGTATTTTTGAGGTCTGTCTTACACATTCAGATTCTTCTTTTATAATTCTAGTGTAATTTTTTCATGGATGTTCTCAGAGGGGCTTAGTTGCTAAGTAATAACAACTGTACGGTTTGATCGATCATATTAAGCTACGCTTGCCGCGGTTGGTACTTGGATGGGTGACCATCATTATATACTAAGACTCCTCCGTGCCTCGGAAAGCACGTTAAGTCGTTGGTACCGGTATTCGTGGATGTTTGACAGCCGTTACGGGTCGTTAGAAGTACGAAAGTGCAGTCTTACCAAGGGATACTTATCGTATTACCAAGTAACAGGTTTGTGGAGGTCAGATACGCAGTCGCTCCATGTAAAACATAGACTGGAAGCCGACCCCAACATAATTGGGAAAAGGCTAGGCAGATGATGATGAATGTTGTTCTCAGATAGAATTGAGAACCAGAGGATTTTCTAGCATCTGCTTGTCACTTTGAGCGAGCAGGCTTTGAACTACCAAAATAATGCATGATCTACAATTAATATGTTACTAAACCGTCACCGACCCATCTCTCTAGGTCCTAGGTCGTCACTCGACAGCAATTGATAAGCAATTCCAAACTATCATTAAGAATAGTTTTGTACTGTATATCTTCTTTTCTCAGACCGATTTCAACGGAAATAAGGCCAAAACTAGCATTTAAAGTGGTTTCTTACTACAAATGCTGTGATAAATAAATAGATTTTGGCACTAAAGATTTCCTGAATTTTCGCCAGATAGATTCTGGATATTTTCACTCAATAATGGATGGACTTTACATATGATGATTTGCAACGTGTTTTTTCTGACATACAAGATGGTCTCTTCTAGATAGTGCAAGATCTACTTCAGGAGTCGTCATAATCCACCAATGATACCGCAGTAGCACACAAGTATATTCATCGCTATTGGTTGATCGATGGTTATGGCGTGGTCTTTGACCAATCAAAGCTATCTGTCACGGGGTTAAACCCAGCCAGAAATACGAAAGTACCAGGGACACATGTCGCGTAGGTGTTTGCTCCTTAGAATAAAGTCTGTCAACGGGTTCAGTCCTCTCATTAATCACCCCGAATGTTTAATCAAACGGATCGCCAGTTAATGAAACGGTGACTGATAGTCTGTCACACGTATTTGTTTCATGTGAGCCTCAATGAGATCGTTCACCTTTGGCTTTTGTTGGCATCAGGCAGGTTCAATGTTGGGAAACAGACAGTTTTGTCTGGTAAGTTGTTGTGAGAGATGTAACAAATTGAACATTACATAAGGTTGACTGAAGATTTTTGCTCTGAATTGGGATCTGGCTCAACTTTTTATAAGTATTGAGTGATTTTGTCGATCATTCTTATGCTTGTTGATGATAATTTCTTGTAGCATTAAGGAGAATGCGATATAAAGTAGCCCACAAATTGTCAGGCACAGTTATTATTCGTATACCTCAATTTGAAGCTCAGTGTCAGTCAGGTCGTACGTTGATTAAAATGTGATTCACGAATGTAACAAATAGTTATGGCTTTACAGAATTATAATCTTTAAAATCATCGATACAACCCTCTAAGATCATATAATCCCTTGAATTACTTTATTATGAAATAGTTAGTACCACTCACTACTGTACATGGAGTTAGAGATATTAAAAAACTTAAAAAAAAAACTACTTCCAAAAAAACACTACAACGTGAAAAATATCTTTAATTTCGGAAGTCGGTGACTTTGTATTATTGAATTTTTTTGGTCACCGCCTTGCGAAATTAAAGTCGCTGTTTTTTTTTTAAGATTTTCTTTTTCACTTTTTAGTTTTAGTAGGTACCTACCCCACACCAATTCGAAATTTCATCATCCTTGGGGTGAAAACAATGCATATTTATGCGATAGCAGCAATCGCGGTTGATTTGCTGTAATATTTTGAAGAGTTCCGTGGTCTGTCTCCGAAACTCATAATCAGATCTATATGATATTTAAATGGGACCATTTCGGGATAAACCCCTTTTGAACAAAAAAAGAATTTTGCAGACCCGTCTATATACATATTACGGAGTTATGCCCGAGCATACGTAGAAAAATAAAAAAATATAAACATGTCGAATTGATAACCTCCTTCTTTTTGAAGTCGGTTAAAAATATGGAAACCAAATTTACTAAAATGAACATAGGTATCTAATCTTTGTAGCTACGTCTTGATTATACCGAAATGAGTCACGAAAAAAAAAAGCCCACATTTTGTAATTTTTCCTTTATGCTCAAAACACTAATATAACCGCAACCAAAGTTCCTCAGTACAAATTAGTATTAATTAAAACACACAAAGTTAGAGTCTACAAAGGCTTCAGTATCGCTGTAGCGGATGAAACGCTTGTATGCATGAAATTCTTTCAGCACGCATTCATTTCTAATGAAAGCTGGCACTCCACCTTTGAGGATGAAAAGTTTTCTTTTTATGGTGATTTTTGTGAGGGTATGTTTGAGTCTAGACGGTTTATACTCTGGGTTTATTACCTAGGTAGAAAAGAACTGCTTAACTTTCAAACGGACTCATATTGGAAAAATATTTATTTTCCTATTATGTTTTTTTTTATGTCACTTAAGAAGATTGAATAAATGAAGTCTTTCGGCTGAAATGATGATGATGTTAATTGGCAAATTACTTTTTACGATTAGTGTGACCCGTCGTTTATATCACTTCCGATAACACTTCTAAAAATTAAATAAATTACCATATTCATGTCTTTCGTCGACATTGATATGAAATATCATTTTCAATGTTTATTTTTTGCGTTATTATAAAAAAAATGTCTCAGATTAAATTAAGATAACAATCCAACCGGTCAAATCAAGGTTATCCCTGCTATTAGATACCTGCTAGATAAAAATCTAAAATAGTCTTAGTATACTGTCTCAAGAACAAGTCAATGAATCATCAACGCCGCTAATTTAACTCAAAAACAAACGAAATTATTCTCAAACTGTACTATAAAAACGTCAGCAAGCATCCATTAAACCTAGTAGGTACTAATCACTGTTCTAATATTAATAACGATTCTAGACCCAAATGAATCAACGCCCGTCACTACCTGGAGGCAAGCCAAGTCTTGGCAGTAAAAAAAATCACTAACCTTGGAACCAATTCTTGACGGACGCCCCCCACATAGTTTCACTAATTAAACACGCGTTTATTAATGACTTTTATGTTATAATTGTGCCAGACGTTCTTGGTTGCACGTGTATTTTCGTCTGTTGTATATCCTGTCTGTTTTTATTTGTGCAGATCTTAATTAAGAGAGAAGGAAAGTTATAGGATTGGGAGAAAGAAAATACCTACGTTAATTTGCGGTAGTCATGCCGCAGAAAAGAACAGAAACACAAAAAAGAGCAATTTGGGGAAAATATTCGTCACATACAGGCAAAACGGCGATCGCTCAACATAATGTTACCCTATACGAAACAGAGCCCCAGAGAAAGCTTTATCAGGTGTGCTTGAAGGCTACATGGTATGGTGTTTAAAATATGTTCATACCAGAAGAATCCAGCATCAAGGTTAAGAGGAACCTTGCGACCATTTATTTTAGTCCAGAACCAGTATGTTTTTTTTTGACGGGTCTTCACAGCAGCTCGGCGGCACAGACAGACCTATTCCATCTCATCACAAATATAACTTTTGTTAAAGCCTAAAGCTGAGCCAGTTTTTGTATTTCCAATTATATTTCTATTTTGGTTAAATTGTTAATACAAAAACGACATCTTAGCACCGGATTAAGTTGTCAGGTTTGTAAAAAACCCTAAGTTTCCTATTTTGAAATCCAAATCCGACGAAAATTCATAAATATTCATCGGAAAGGAAATTAAATTCTCACCAACATTTTGTTGTATAAAACAACTTTGACAAAACATTTAAAAAATATTGTAAGCATAGACTGTTCACTGATCTGATGAAATTAGTTTGTAATTCGGAAGTTTTTTTTTTTGGATGGACATCTCGCAGCTCAACCTATGAGGTTGTCCGCTGCTTAACCAGACTTGCATAAACTCCGCAACAACAAACCAACCAGAATTATTATACAACTTTTAAATTTATATCTATTACCTATTAAGTTAAAGTAACAGATAGTTTATCTGTCAGCACATGAAATATAGCAAATAACTATGCATAAAAATAACTAATCCTATTTTATGAGTTCAGATCTAATATTAAAACAAATTGCAAAAATAGTCGTGTCCATGCATTTTAAAACACAATTTATGCAAATACAAATATGTGATCATCTAAAATCGATATTAGAAAACGTCTCTAAATATATTATGTATACGGATGATTAAATATATTGATGTTAATTATTTCTGTTATTATATTCTAGCGATTTCCCGGCGAATTCGTCCACTTGGATTGTGGATTTTCCCGTACAAAGTTTCAACACCGCTTTTAATTATTAACAAGGGGTAATTTGTTTTAAATTTAATTTAAGCTTATTTTGTAGTAAGTATCCCTTTATCCAAAGGAGGGGCTAAGTAATAGTAGCCGGTCGATCGTAAAGGTTAAACTACACTTGTCGCGGTTGGTCGGTGGATGGGTGACCATTTTTACATAACAAGAGCACGGAGGGGCTGTGCCTCGGAAATCACGTTAAGCCATTGATCTCGGCGTAATCGTAATGGGTCGTCAGAAGCCCGAAAGTCTGACATCCAGTCTTACCAAGGGATATCTTATCTAGATTCTGGAGGTCAGATAGGCAGTCGCTCCATGTAAAATACTGGTATTCAGCTGCATCTGGTTAGACTGCAAGCCGACCACAACATAGTTAGGAAAAAGCTAGTACGGTGATGACGATGGTCCTGGTCCGTGGTCGAAGTGGCGGTGCTTAGGGGTGAACTATGTCCAGTGAACGTCTTTCGGCTGAAATGATGATGATGATGCCGTCCTTAGGGTCATTGAGGGTTCAAACTATCTCCATGCCTCATTTAAATCTGATCAGCGGTTTAGGCGTAAAAATGTTACATACAGAACTCAAACTCATACCATTTATTTCAATTAAACCATTTACAGGCACTTTTGAATTGTCAAAAAGTCGATCAGTTGGAAAGTTGAAGCTAGTTGCCCATTCCAAAACGTAGATCTCTATGGAGAAGAACGGGCAAGAAACTCCAAGGACACTCTTTTAAATCATGTCAGGTATTACAAAATCTTGGGAACATTATTCTTGTTGCTTCTATATGTGAGAACAATGTAAAAAAAATATAATAACAATTTTAAATATAAGATTTAAAATAAGCCATGGAAGTTAGGAGATGACCAGTCTCAACCGAGCGCGCCCCTTCACGAACTTGACAGATAGACTTGTAACACTTTCGCATTTATAAATTTACTAGTAGGTATAGATTTCTTGTTACATAATATTAGTATTTTTTTGTCTGGACAAGATATGAGACGGCGCCAAAATATTATTTATGTAACTGTTCTTTTCAAATCTGGCCGGTGTCTGATCGTCAGCTGTTTTACATTTAATGATGATTTGATATGATAGCAGCTTCCTCTATGTATGACATAATGTGAACAGTTTTAAAAGTTCAAAGAGGATCTCTTTATTTATTCTAATTAAAATGTGTTACGATTTGTGTGTGGCTATTAAAAGAGATAAAATTTACAAGATGAATAGAGGAAGCTAAGACGCGATAAAGCTTTTTGTTTTTTTTTTTCTATTACTTGATGGGCCCGGTAATCTAGTAGTAAAAAGACGATGGCTAAAAAGATGAAGGCTATTTATGAAACCATTTATTTTGATACCCCACTCAATAGGTTATGAGAAAAAAAAGTTTTTTGAAGACATAAATTATGGTGCCAAAAATCTGCCATTAAAAAAAAAATGCGTTTGACGTTAATGAGACCTATTTATGAAACCTTTTATGTTGATACCCCACTAAATAGGTTTTGAGAAAAAAAAAACAATATGGCGCCAGAAATCGGCCATTGTTTTTCAATTTTTGATATATCCAGTGTCATTCTCACAATTAAGACGAATCTAACGGTACCTCTCAAACTGAAATCGATCAAGCCGTTTAGGCTACAGAGCGTGCCAAAGAAATATACATACCTACATACATACATACTTACATATATACACTTGAAAAACATAATCCTCCTTCTGGCGCAGTCGGGTAAAAATTGTCGGTGAAACAAACACTTCCTTATTCTATTTCATTTACCTAATGTAGGTACCTACATCATAAAATATTCTAGTCTTACACAATTAAAACTAGACAACAGTTTCTTAAAATTGAATTCATAAATGAATTAAAACAACATTTAATTGTACACTAAAATCATAATAACAACTTTCATTTAATACTGCTGTAATTTCAGCAACGTTTATACAAATAACCAAATATTACACCAAAGTAACGTAACTGCAATTCAAATTAACGTTATAGTTACAAAACGAACGTAATAACAATAATGTAGTAACGTGTTACAAGATTAACTCAACTCTTTAGATATTTTAACGCTGTAAGGTTTAACCCAGAGACCATGGGTATTTGATCAAAGAACAAAAAAGTGGCAGAAGAATTGGTTGAAACAATATGGAAAAATCTGATGAATATTGTTAAGGTTCCCCCCCCCCCCCCCCCCCCTTGAAACGATACATAGCAATTGTCAATATTAACATGATTGATACATATTGATGCGCAAGTTGATCGTCTACCAAATGCAATAGAAGCGATTTACAATAATACTACAATATCAATTGATCGCAATTTATCACTTGCAATTGATCGTTTCGGGGTTCGACAGTACCAAAAATAAAAAATGTAATAAAAATTTAATAAAAAATTACCTAACTAAAGTTTGATAACCTAGTGTAGGTTAAGACCCACACTAGGTTATCAAACTTTGTATTTACTAGGTGTGAAGTAATTGGAAGACTTAGAATTAATCAGTCGACCCATAATTACTGGTAAGCAATGCAGGGACATGGCTGCATTGAAGACATCCCATCCCCTACGTGCAAATATAATAAGAAAAGAATATAATTTCAAACACTCAAAAAGCCCAAAGAGTGCTTTTGGGGTCATGCATAATCCTGAAGACTTCAAAATAAGCATATAGACAACCTTTCGTAAATCTTCTGCATTTCACACAATAAATAGTGTTACAACCTACACATTTGTAGCTCAAATGAATATTTATGACGATCAGCCGGCACCTTCAGACCAGACTACAAGTACAAGCTAGCACCCGAAATGGGTATGAATCTTAATGTCTTCATTACGCTAGCTTTGGCGAGAAGATAGACACAGCGACTCCATGTACGATGCGGCATCGAGGTCTATGGGTGTTTTTTAGATGAGCTATTTGAATTTTAAACTAACAACATAATCTGGAAAAGGATTTTTCAAGACGTACACACGGCTACACACCAAGGTATACATTTCCAGTTTATGCTAATCTCGCACTGTACGGAAATCCTATACAATGCGAGATCAGCTTATACTGGGAATGTATAGCTTGATGAATCAGATACCTACCACACGCGATCCGGAGTAAGTCAGGGCTCGATTTTGGGGCCTCTATTATTTTTAATCATGGTGAATGATCTTCCCCAAGTTCTCCGTCATGCAAGATGTCTATTGTATGCTGATGACTTGAAATTGTACCTCCAAATAAACTCCGAGCGTGACTGTTCAGCACTACAGCAAGACATAGACGCGATATACAAGTGGAGCTTAGACAATAAGATGGAATTTAATCCCTCGAAATGCTTTGCAATGACATTCGGTCGAATGCGGCACCCAGTCAATTATGAATACAAATTAAATGACAATACCATCATAAAAACAACAGCCATAAAAGATCTGGGAATCACATTCGACCGAAAGCTCACCTTCCATGACCACATTGCCACGGTAGCTAAGGAATCCTATCAAAGATTGGGTTTTGTGCTGCGTAATTGCCGTGATTTTCGCTCCGCACATGCCATTAAAATTATATTTAATGCTCTCGTACGTAGCAAACTAGAATCTAGCTCCTGCGTGTGGAACCCATATGAAAGTACCTACGCCCTTTTATTAGAAAAGGTACAAAAAGCGTTCCTTCGGTTTCTCTACAAGCGTAAACATGGCTATTATCCTTACCTCTATCCAACTAAATTTCTACTGGGATGCCTCGGATATAACTCGTTAGAGGTAAGACGAGCAAAAGACCAGCTCACCATAGCTTGTAAAACGCTCCGTGGCACTATTGACGCGCCTGATCTGCATGCGGTGCTGGCTCGTTTTTTTGTCCCAGACAACTACTGCCGCGGCAGAAAACATAGGCACGTGCAACGGTGCGACATGGAGGCACAGCAAACATGCTGTGCCTCCATGTCGCACCGTTGCACGTACTAAGTCCCCAGTACCACGTATTCTGGCCGCTCTTAATGATCTCTTGGACACTAACCCAACAAACGATCTGTTCGCGGACGAATGGACGAAGATTTTATCGGCATGTCAGAAGTACTGTGAGGGGGATTTATGAAAGTGTTGTTAAGTTTTTTTACTTTGTCTTAATATTTGTATTATTTTCTCTTATGTGGAAATGTTTTTTTTTTTTTTGTTTGTGCAACCTGTAATCTTTAATTTTTGTAATTGGTTTTAAACCGTTTTAATTAAAGAAATAAATAAATAAATAATAATAATAAATAATAAAGTAGCCGTGTGTACCTGATAAAATCAATCCTTAGTTTTGCTTATTTTAGCGAAAAGCTAAGAAAAAGCCCTCCTATTTGTAAACGTTGCTTAAAGTTAGGAGACAGTTAAACGTCAACGGGCTCTAATCATTGCTTAAATTTAAGCAACGTTTATAAATATTGGGGTTAGATACTATAAATCTAGGGTAAATGGGACGATACAACCAAAACCGCGCACAAAACAGGATCAATACCACCAAAGACCAACTCAATAAGTTACAGCTTACCGACGGTAAACATTGCATTTCGCTCCAAGCCTCCATCTGTTTTGGTTCTAACGAAATAGCGGTTCACAACAAATCCCATTGATAAAGTACAACATTAGGTCTACGAGTAAGGCATGAGTACCTACTATCCTCACGTGCACATAGTGATTTGTTCTTTCGTCAAGAATTGCGATATCATATATGTCTAACAACGTCAAGTTAAATAAGATTCTATAATAAGTCCTCTAAAGTCTAAATTCAGGTGTAAATCCTTTAGTTAGTGGACACACGTTTGCCAGTTAGAATCGATCCAGTGGCCGGCAATTGGTAGCAACTTTACTTCAGCCTGATTGATGGATAGGCTGACAGTCGTCACCAGGTGTGTGGAACTGAGGAGACGGTTTCTCTAGAAACTGTGTGAGATAATAATTGTTTTTGCAATGTTGCAACATGTCTGATTGTAAAATATCCGTGGATAGTGACAGTAACAAGGTCTTTCTCCACAGAATTATGTGTGGTTAGGGCGAATGTACGTGACTTACATGTTAAACTGAGTTTTGATGGCTGATAACCAACTGTCGTGTATCACTTTTATTTTGCAACTAAGAAGGGTAAACCAAGTTATATTTAGAGCTTTAAATATGCGTATACATCTACCATAATTCTATCTAATCAACCTTAATTTAATTAAACCAAAAATACAGAAGTTAAAAACAGGATGCAGATAAAATACCATAATATATTAGGTAAGCGGTTTTCCTGTAAAACTGAAATATTAACTAAAGTCAGTTTATTGATCAACAGGTGTGTAGGTACCTAAGCAGGTAGGTAGCTATAATAGAAAGCTAATCTGCACTATCAATCGGAGAGGACGCGATGCGTGCGCTGCACGGGCGCATGTAACGAGAGCCAGCGACAAAGATGGGACATTTGTGATGTGTGAAGATTATGTCAAGTGTAGGAATTGTAGGGGGTTGGTACTTCAGAACTTTGTCATATATAAACGGATTTAAAAAAATCTTCTTTGTTTTGAAAGGGTATTATTTACCTAGTGGTCCCATATGCTCAAGTTTTGATCTGTAATTTTTGAGTTAGCTTCAAAGCAAAGACTTTGATTTCGGAATTTGACCAAATAAACAAGGTTTTCCGAATGCAAAGACAAATAAACAAGTCTTTTGTTTTATCTGCGCCTTTCACGTATTCCCGAAGTCAAACACGCGGACCAAGTGACTAAGAGAGAATATCAAGGCTTTTAGTAACTGAACCATGACTAGGCATAAATTGACATTTATTCCGTAGCTCTCAGGTCCCAATGTATTCTTTGGTAAATATGAGGAGCTTATAGCTAAATTATAACAGCCGCACGGGTCAGTTCGCAGGTCGGTTCGTGGATCACCATCCAACATTCATTTTATCTGGTGGGGTCCGCAAGGGCCGATGCCTGCCAGGGGTGCGGGTTGTTCGAAAGAGAAACCGCGGCCCCTGGCACACAAGCAACGGAGGGAACACGGGTGGGTTTTAGTCAGTAAAAGTCTGACACGCCCTCCTGCTCCACCCAGAGCGGGAGAAGTTATTAGATAATTTCCCACCCAAAAAAAAAAAAACTTTCATTATATAATGAGACCCCTCCGTGCCTCGGAAAACACGTCAAGCCGTTATTACTTAGTTTAGTCGTTACGGTTAGCCAGAAGCCTAAAAGTCTGACAACTAGTCTTACCAATGGGTATTATGTAACCCACCAACTGGGTTGTGGAGGTCAGATAGGCAATCACTCCATGTAAAATACTAGTATTCAACTGCATCCTGTTAAACTAGAAGCCGACATCAACATAGTTGGGTTAAGGCTCGGCACATTGATTTTACAACACGGAAAATAAATAGTGTTACGCGCTAAAAATAAAGTAATTCGTTACCACTAGCGCCATCTAGTATCGAGTAGCAGAATTAATCGAGTCAAGATGTATCTAGCAATTTCGATAACAGAATCTTCTAGAATTATCAACATCCGTTCAGTCGGGGCCGGTATGTACTCGAAGATTCTAGATGGTTCGATTCCCGAATGTTCTGTGGCCCTATAAAAGGCGGGAGCGGATCGGGATCGGGGTGATATTGAATAAGCGATAGAGGCGAGAACATTTGAAGCGATCTTCAGTGCGATTAAGAGTGATCATCAGTGAAATTGTTTATTGTAATTAGTGTGTTTGATTAAAGTGTCGATTTTGGTAATTTTTATTGGCAGTTTTTAATTGTCACGAACCCGAAGCTCGTAACAATAGCAAAGAAACACCTTTTAATAAAGAAAAACTTGATTAATTAAAAGCTCGAAAAAGGTTTCCTCATTTTCCGCGGAATGTTTATGACTTAAAGCTGGCCTATGTTGGAAAGTAGGTCGGATGAAGTGCGTCAGTTGTGCCTTTTACCCGCTTTTACCCTTTACGGTGCGCCAGTTTCCGACGCTTAGCCTCCAAGATATGACTTTTAATCAAAAACAGTTCCCATCTCTTTAGAATGAGAAGATTAAATTTCATAGCGTACCTATATTATATATTTACGCCTTAGAAAGCCTTAGATACTTAGGGATGTGAAATTACCATGGGATTTGATATCGACAAAATATTATTTTACAACTATTCATCTCATTATTAGCCAGCTGCAGACTTCTAGCAAAATCTAATATTTAAGTCCTTTGAATTTATTAATAAATGTTCTCATTAAAATTGTAACGCTAATTGCCGGTTCGCCCTCCCAAAAGTTTTCTTTGCCAAATAACATACCTATGCTGCGCATGACTCATGAATAAATAGCGCATAAATATAACGTTGGACGTAACAAGATTACCATCTTCATAAATATTATCACAAATATTTATCGGTATAAGGAAATTGACTATTTGATTTCGTAGCAATAAATTTATAGTCGAAACAGACCACTGCTATCTGACAAAGTTAATTGGCCCAAGCATTTAACCTTTAAGAACTCGAAAATTCAATTTGGCTTACATAAGATGGTTGTTAGGATACTAATTCACGCTTAATATCTGTCGGCTTCGATTCAGTATGAAGAAATTTATTATTAACTGAATATAGAGCGCGGCAATTAGCCGGTTTTTAAGGGAGGAGCCGATATGAGTAACTGCTCACGTCGCCTTGACAGAAACAACTTAATTCAGAGCAATTACGATCATACCGTGTTTAAAGCTCACGCATAATTGCTAGACGCCGTATATTAACTAGTATCGATTAATTACTGATCGTTTTATATCGATACCGCACTGAGTGGACACAACACTAATCGGCGGACCATTCGGAATGTAATGGGCGGCGATAAAAATTGTAACACGTGTTTTATGTTGAACAAAAGGTTTGTAAGAATGTTGTTGCGCAAACGCAGCTAGTTGGACAGTTCAAGACCCTGGAAAGCGAGTGACATTAAACATTATAGCGTTCTATTCAGTTTGAAGTGAAGGATGGTAATAAAAAATACTAATGTGAACTGTCAGGCGGTTCCTTTTTAGTAAATTGCAAAAAATGTGCTACGACATGAACAAGTCACACCTACTGCGTAGGTACCTACAGTCTTGTTAACTCTGTAGGTTATTTTATGAGAACTTGTTGATAGTATTGCCACATTGTCGGTCTCTTTTGGTGCATAGCTGGCTGGTTACAAAATTATGTTAAGTAGCAAACCAGGGCACGTAGGTCATTGTAGTTATAGCCCAAGAGCCCACGACGGCCAGACCTTCGTTATTTAATAAAAGCTGAAAGTTCTTCTGTGCATGTCCCCTATACAGGTAAGAACGACCAGGGACTATAGAGTTTGGGTTGTGGTTACTTGGGCAGGTAACAGGTAGTAAAGGTGTATAAAATAGTACCTTAAATTCGTTAAAGTATAAAGCTCAATTTTTTTATATTTTATTAGGGATAACTTTAGAAATCTCGTCATCCATTGCCGGACACTTATGACAGTTGCTACCCCTTGCCAGACACCCCTGAACTTTGATAAATTACAATTATACTTTCGTTATAGTATAAAAGCTAAATTTTATATATGTTACTTGGGGACCTATAAAAAGATGTTACCTCAATAGCCGGACAGTTTTCATGGTTTTTACACATTGCCAGACACATTGAAAGTTCGCTGTAGGTCCGAGCGCGAGTGCTTAGTCGATTGCGATCTTTAAAGATATCCAATAAGAAAATTATTTTATTACGTTCATAGCCATGTTATATAAAGTAAAAAATGTTATTTTATTAGGTATTATAAAATACAAAAAAAAAGTATTAGTACCTACATGTAAAAAAAATATTTAATCGTTGTAATAACTTTCATCGTTGTCGTCGATATGTTCATTTTCTTCGTCACTACTCGTCCAGTCGATGTCATGATCGTCGTCAATATCGCCTTCTTCAATAATTTAAGGTATGTGGACCTAACCAAAATACATGCAGAGTTGGGACTGTTAATTTGTCAGAGCTCACCTGGATTTCATGCCATCACAGGTTGTGATTTTAATCCTGCGCTCTTCAGAAAAGGAAAATTAAAACCATACAAGATATTAAAAAAAGATCCAGAGTACCAGGCAGCTTTCAATAATTTCGGCAACAACGAATTAATTGAAAATTTAAATCATCAACAAAACATCTTTAATATTATTCAGAGATTTATATGCAATGTCTACAATGTCCCTAATGTAATTGATGTTGATGCCGCTAGACTTCAAATATTCATCGACTCGTACACAGTCTCTGATGTAAACGAAGCTTTTGACCGAAAGAAGTTGCGAAATTTTAACGCTAGCAACCTACCACCTTGCAAAAGCGAGCTACTGCAGCAATTTCTGCGAGCAAATTATATATGTACCATTTGGAATAATGCTCATCTGAAAAATCCAACCACATATCAACCAGACAAAAAAATGGCTGGGTATTAAAAGATGACAAATACCAGTTCAAATGGTTTGAAGGGGATCAACTACCGAGTTATGTTAGTGATTCGCTCAAAACTCAATCAGGTATGTAATTATTATGACAAATTATTGTACATATTTTTTTAATTATACATAATTGTATAAACTTGTTTATTTTATTTTTTCAGAAACTGACGAAGAAGGCGATATTGACGACGATCATGACATCGACTGGACGAGTAGTGACGAAGAAAATGAACATATCGACGACAACGATGAAAGTTATTAAAACGATTAAATATTTGTTTTACATGTAGGTACTAATACTTTTTTTTTGTATTTTATAATAATAAAATAACATTTTTTACTTTATATAACATGGCTATGAACGTAATAAAATAATTTTCTTATTGGATATCTTTAAAGATCGCAATCGACTAAGCACTCGCGCTCGGACCTACAGCGAACTTTCAATGTGTCTGGCAATGTGTAAAAACCATGAAAACTGTCCGGCTATTGAGGTAACATCTTTTTATAGGTCCCCAAGTAACATATATAAAATTTAGCTTTTATACTATAACGAAAGTATAATTGTAATTTATCAAAGTTCAGGGGTGTCTGGCAAGGGGTAGCAACTGTCATAAGTGTCCGGCAATGGATGACGAGATTTCTAAAGTTATCCCTAATAAAATATAAAAAAATTGAGCTTTATACTTTAACGAATTTAAGGTACTATTTTATACACCTTTACTACCTGTTACCTGCCCAAGTAACCACAACCCAAACTCTATAGTCCCTGGTCGTTCTTACCTGTATAGGGGACATGCACAGAAGAACTTTCAGCTTTTATTAAATAACGAAGGTCTGGCCGTCGTGGGCTCTTGCTCTATTATTCTAGTTCCTAATTTAAAACAGTTTTTTCTGACGTTTTTTTAAACGTGGCAATTCAAATTATGGGTGGCCAGTAAGATAAAAGCGAGTAGGTTAAACTTTAAACAGCAATAAAAGTATAATTAGCAATTTTATATGGAAATCACGTAGGCAACAATTTTATTTCTTAAAAAAAATCAACAATCTGAGGACGTTACCATTTTCCCCGAACCGTATATATTTGCCTCCGAAGTGACTTTATTCGTGGTACAGATGTAGCTGCCTCCGGTAGCTCAAAAGCAAAATCCACAGTATTTATAGTCAAACTTCCGATATTTTAACTGTATCCAAGCTGTCGCTTAACTGTTTCCTGAGAATATAGTGTAACGTAATTGCGCGCGCGCTGCTTACGTCATCGGCGCAGGAGCAACGCAAATTACATGCTATTGTTGAAGTTATGAAATAGAAAATCGAAATTGTTTTACAAATTACTGACATCTGATAAATGGTTATTGGTTCGCATTTGCAATGTGTGTTTATTTGTGTGTGTGCACTGTTAATTAATAATTATTTGCTTTCAATGTCGTATAAGAAATTGGAAAACTATTTTGAAATCAAAATAAAATAATCATTTTTTTTGGCTTTTCCATCTGGAATTTCTAAGTAGCAGCTCGGAGTTTGGATTTGTGCTCGGTTAATGGCAGTATGCTTACCCCTTATTACATAAGAATATTCGCTAAGAAATGTAGGTGTACGTTTACTGCTTGAATTCGAATGTCATGTCCGATAGCTAATTCCCCGAAGTCATCAGATCGAACGTTCGAATTGCTGAAATTCCATAGCATCGATGTACCACAATTTCGAATAGCCATTAGATCGAGCGTCCGTTTCGCCGAAAAGCCATTGTAGAAAATAGCTTTCGACTTACTGGCAGATCGCGTCGAGCCAATAGACATTCGATGGAAAAGACTACCGTTGCAATGACTTTTCGGCGAAAGGGAACCTCGATAACGGCTATTCGAAATTGTGGTACATCGATGCTATGGAATTTCGGCAATCGGACGTTCGATCTGATGAATTCGGACGTTCGATCTGATGACTTCGGGGAATTAGCTATCGGATATAAATGGCTTTGGAAATCAAGCAGTAAACCCGTACGTTGGTAGATCTGCCTAACCCTTACAGGCATAATGTTATGTACATGACATACATAACCTTACGCCTTTTTGCCATTGGGGTGGGCAGAAACTACAGAATTTCACCTGCTACGATCCTTATATACTCCTCGTTTATGTTCATACATCATCTAAGTTATGTAATTATTATTAAAGAGATTTTTTATTTTGATTTGAGGAATTTTATTTTATTTATAGATTTTGGTTTTTTCGGTTATCTCCTTTTACATGGGAGAAAACATAACTGGCGCACTGAGGGAGCACAGGTACAGCACTGCCTAACCATTCAGAAATTACAGGCGTGATGCTATGCGATGTTAATTTAAAGCGATTTCTCACAGTCACATTTAGGTAATTGTTCTAACCAATCAAACATTCAAGTTCTCGTCACACAAAACACATCATAATGCACAGATAAAATAAAAAAAAATCACCCTATGCTGTAACAGCCATCATACGAGACAATTAGGTACAGTCACCAAAAGAGATAAGTAACCATCGTCGGATATAGTTGAAGTTCACTAAGAAACCGAGGGATATTTTCGAATAAAATTTAATTTGATAAAAGAACTATTTTTTTTCTTCCATCAATTAATTTAAATTTTATTCGGAAACATCCATCGGTTTCTTTCTAAACGTCAACTGTATCCGACGACCCTGGTTACTTTTCTCTTTTGGTGACCGTACATAAGTACTTTTGATCGTAAACCATTGTGCTAAGGTCACTGACACCATGATTCATGACGATCTATCACTATCATTTATCTACGTAGTACAGAAACGTGAACGTAAAAAAGCTAATCAATAGTGATGTTTTTCGGTAAGTGCCCTTAGCTTTTTGCGAGGCTTTTTATATGGCACGATGTTTTTAATTTGGACACACTGCCGTCTTAGTTTTATGTTTATTAGTAAAGAAAACTTCTTACTCGGCTTAAGGCGAACTTTGCGCTTTTTTTGAACAGTGAACGATAATGAACCGTCAACCTCGAGTCTGAGGGGCCTACACTCTAACTCCGTCAACGAAACTACGGGCCCGTCCGAAAGTACTTAGTTTGGAACTTCGAAGTGAATCCTACTGCTGATCAATGAATATTGATGGAAAAGTATTGTGATTTTTTTTACTTTTATTGAGGGTGGGAAATCATCAAATAACTTCTCCCGTTCTGGGTGGATCAGGAGGGCGTGTCAGACTTTTACTGACTAAAACCCACCCGTGTTCCCTCAGTTGCCTGTGTGCCAGGAGCCACGGTATCTATTTCGAACAACTCGCACCCCTGCTAGAAGTGTTGTCATTCATTCTTATTTCGGGCCCAAAACTAACCTTACGTCCGTAAGTACCTAATACGGAGTTGGAGCCGCCCGTAACTTCGGCTGAAATTACGGACTTCTTGGTTAAGGAGTAGGCCCCCAATCGGTTATACTCGGCTCTAGTCGTTCAGACCAGAACATTTTTTTTTAATTTCGACGTTGAAATGTGCCTTTTATGTGTCTATTGGCTGACAAGCAATTTAGTAAGCTCAAAATGGACTAAATCTCTCAACCTACTTATAAAATCCCTTATGTGGAGTCAATATTTGTAAATAAAAATGCTCAACACAGGTTTTTGACTCGAGAACTTGACAAATGGGTTCTTGTTTTTACTTTTCTGTAGAAAAAGGAGACTAAAAGTACCTAATTCTAGTTGATTTAATTTATTAACTGCAATAACTGCTCAAAGTAACACAACAACAATTTCCAAGTATTATATCGTAGAGAAACTGAAATAATTTGATACTCTAACATCGTTGTAGGGATGGCTATTATGATCTGTAGCTGGACCTAATCTCATACTAAACACCGATATACATGGCACAAGAAAATCCTTTTGAGACAAAAAAACACAAATCTTAAATTAGCTCGCTGAACGTAAGGACAATGTGTAGCATACAACAATAGGAAGACCCAGTCACGAACTGCTCCGAGCACTCTACAACACATTACCTTATCATCACACAAAACCCACACGCGATAATCCAACTTAATCCTTTAAGAATAAAATCCAATGTCGTGTGGTTATTCCACACAACTGGTACAGTTCAGTCAGGTTGATTGTACGCGAATGATTAGTTCGAAAGAGTACAAAGAGGAGGTGTGAAAAGTCACAGTTAAATCGCTAAATGTAGTGTGAAATATCGAATAAATGCAACATTCCTGAGTTTATTAGTTTTCTGCAGAAGGAAAACGAAAAACAAAGCATTTGTATTTTATCGTTCTGAGAAATCTGTGTTATCAATACGTGCAGGCAAGAATGAAAGCACTACTTAAGATATGGTTCTAAGTTCTGCTGAAACTCAATTTGATAGGAGTTATTCAACTCCTAAATTAAGTTAAGTAGCCTCATCATGATGGATGTTCACTGCAGAATACCTATGAGCCATCGAATTACAGTGAAGATAATATTGCCTTAATCATCAAGTATGGCAGACTGATTTGTCAATGTTTCCATTAAACAACATACCTACACGTAACCTCCTTTTTACCCGACTGCGGAGGGTAATGCGTTTATATCTGTATTCAAGAATGAACTTGGGTTTGGGCATCCTCTTGAACTAGGACCTCCCCAATATCTATACTTATGTACAGTATTATATAGAGGTAAAATTTGAGGTGAGGTAAGGGTGACTTTGTAGGTAGGAAAAAGGAGGGGTAGGGTAATCTTCGGAGCTATTGATCAGATTCCGAACATTCTTTCACTAATGGGAAGTGCCAAATGATAATATATTGATAAGAAAGTTCACGTGGTCGAAATGACGAGTCTAGTATCTAGTAACTTTACAAGAAACCTAAAACTGGTACCTAAGTATTTTTTTAATATAATAAATAATACATTCATTTATTTCAGAACCAGTCCATATGCATACATTGTGACATTAAAAATCTATATAAATAAAAAGAAAAGTCCTGACTGACTGACTCATCAACGCCCAGCCCAAACCCTTGGACCTAGAAAGCTGAAATTTTGCACTAAGGTTTTCTTTATAATGTAGACTAAGAATAAGGGATGTTTTTTCGAAATTTAACCCCTAAGGGAGTTAAATAGGGGATGAAAGTTCCGCGCGGGCGAAGCCGCTAGCAAAAGCTAGTATTAGATAAAATAAGAATTACAAATAACAATATCAGAACTGAAAGTTTAAAACAATCGTCTTTGAGCTTTAAAGACATAAAAAGTCAACATAATCCTACTAATATTATAAACGCGAAAGTTTGTAAGTATAGATGGATGGATGGATGGATGTTTGTTACTCTTTCACGCAAAAACTACTGAATGGATTTGGGTGAAATTTGGCACACAGATAGATTATAATCTAGATTAACACATAGGATACTTTTTATCCCGGTAGTTCGTTCCCGCGGGATAATTTCAGACTTCCACGCGGGCGAAGCCGCGGGTGGAAGCTAGTTTTTATTTTAAAATCAAAATATTACATGAAGTAGGTAGTTAAATGTACGTGTGAAAGTGTCTTTACTGTCAACTCTTACTTTCTAACACATTAGGCATTCACATAAAACATGTAATAACTTTAAATTATGTTCAAACTTTTATGACATAAGTCTAGAGTTTATATTGTAGTTCTATAACTGTTGGGTAGTTTTACTTGTTATTTTCTTAAGACTCACACAATTAAGGTAGTTTACGACTAATCATTATCTATGTTTAACACTAAGGGCTGATTT
Organism: Antitype chi; assembly: GCA_947359405.1. Lineage (NCBI taxonomy): Eukaryota > Metazoa > Arthropoda > Insecta > Lepidoptera > Noctuidae > Antitype > Antitype chi. Next base: position 18,330,505 of record OX375812.1, read on the forward strand.
CTCAATAGTCAGGTAACTTATAACTGAGGAATTAATATGTTGGTTTGACAGCTTTTGTATAGAAAATATGCCATAGGTACTCTCACATTTATTCTTTAGTTCAAAGTTATCTGACCATTGATTTTAACTTCAACTGTGCCAAATTTAATATTCCTCGGTCCGCGTATTTTTCGTAAAAAGGGGTCCAAGGTAAATATTTATAGTAAGTACTTAATTATGAAATCACAGTTTACGAAAAATACGCGGACGGAGCAGTATGAATTTTGGCACATTTAAAGTTTATATGTACAAAGAACGCAGAAAGCTAATATTTTATTTCTAGCTAGGTATTAATTTATAGTATATACTAATTATAAAAGTATATATTACAAGGTGTGGACACCGACACACTATACAACATAAAATTAAACCGCATATATCTAATGATGTTCCCAGTCTGCATATCTAAATTCAATAAAATATATCCAATTGTTTAGTAACTACAAGTAGTCAAAGATTAGCAAATCCCATAGTCGGAAAATCTATTTACATTATTTGAAAAAAAAAATCGTTTTCAATTTCAATTATTGTATTTATTTGATAGCAATCAAAATACTTCTATGCATTATTAGTGCCTATGTTAGTGCCAGTGTTTACAATTACTATCGTATTGTGGTCTACACATTGATTGTAGATATGTACATTATTGTATTCCGCAAAGCTCTTTCTAAAACAGGTCAAGAACAAAAAAAATCTGTCGTGAAAGCGCCAGTTATACAATACACGTCGGAAGTAGATAACCACATTTTAATTACCGACAGAACTGTCGATCAGGCAAAATTAATTAATAAGCGACATAGACTAACAAATTAGGAACACTGTTCAGCCGTCACAGGCCACACCCATACATCTCAACTTGTCACTAATTACAAATTGATATAATTAGCTACTACACAACAGCAGCTAAAGACAACCCCGTCACAATGCTTGCGCGTGCGCCACGGATTTAGCGCGCCACGTCCGCTTTGTGTGCCCGACTGTACTGTCTGACATTGATCACATGATTGACAGCTAAGGTCCTGAATTTATTACATATGCAACTATGCAGGCTTGTATTAATAGGATTTAGAATAATATAAAAGGATTTGCATTAATATGTTGCATATTTTTCATATGTATATGAATTCAAGCTTATTCATGCAGTACACGATAACTTTGACAGAATTATATGAATAAATGTCTCATTTACCTACATCCCAGTACTTCCAAGCTCATGTAGTTCTACATTCCTCGGAACAGGTTTGATAACAAACACATTTTTGAATGATCAGTAGTCAGTTTGTTTGATCATTGTTTCGTACTTCGAATCAACAACGATGAATGAACATAATTTTCCATTGTAAGCATGTTACATATTTCATGAATCAAAAGTGAAACTTCCATAGTACATTGAAATAACGCGGTCAACAAAAGAACAATCATATTATGTTACGAAAGACCTCGCTGTGACTGTATCCCTTACAAAATTTAACATTTCATCATGGTTCTAACACCCCATACATTACACCGAATTTGCTGCATAATTGCGGCCTTTGAGAGGCAAAATGGAATGTAATTTATTTTTATGATCGTAAAGTATATTGTTGATTGAAGGTATTTAATCTACCTAATTTTTGGTGTCTGACAATAGAAAAGTGTAAGGTGTAATGTGTGTGGTCATAGGAGAAGTATCACAAAGGACACCATGAAATCGTTTTATGATTTGAAGAACAGTTAATCGTGAGTGACGTGTCTTTGCAGCACAGACTAGAAAGATAGAAAAGCGGTAGTGCTTAATGCAAAATCAAGAGCTATGTGACGATCCTCAACCCACAGATATGAGGAGAAGGGTGTAAAGTTCCTTCATCCTCCTTAGAAAAGGGAGGATCCTCTGGCCAGACCGGTGTTGTGTCTGGTGGACTACTGCCCGACGGTTGAAGTGGGGATCTTGTATTTTCACGTAGAAATTTGCCTGCACGATGCAGGATTTTATGTGACGTCAGTGTGCTGCGTATTTCGCATTTGGCGTTGTAGATGTCGCTACAGCTAAAAACCATCAACCATAAACTAAAAGTCAGCAACATTGATTTCAATCCAGCTCTGTTGGTCCATTAGCTAAAGTAAAACTATTTCAATAGAAACATGTTAAATATCAACACTAGTTTCACTCTCATAAAAGGTAAAAATTAAATATGTGAACTACGCAATTAGCTCGTAAAATTATTAGTGAATTGATTGGATTCGCGGAATACACAATATATAAAGTGTGTGCGATCGAGGTCGGCCTGACAAGGATAGCGAGTTTGACGGGTTGGACATATCCATTAAATAGAAAGTAGTACGTGGGGACCAGAGAGCCATCGGTCCCTTGACAGGGCTTTAAATTATACAATGATTCGTTTTGCTATGCGTCTCGCAGTGCGCTATAAAGTAGAAAGGCGTTACTCACTTCCAAATTGGTAATTGGTAAATCATGTCAAGTCCAGTTTCACCTCACTGTGTTTTCTAAGAAACATAGTTGGGAAATCGAGAAGAGTCTATAATAATAACAAATAAATTGTAACCGAAAACAATTTAAAACATTCAACAACAGAAATAGTTTCTTTCAACACACTTGCAAGGTGTTACAAAGTGCATCAAGAGAAAAGCAAGGTCGAAACTAAATAAAATAAAGAAGAGAAATATGAAGTGGTGAAATGACAGTAATTAATTACCGTGGAATTATCATTAAAGCTGTGTTATTTTTATATTGCCGCTTATAAAATTAAAAACATACGTTCAAAGAATTTCACAAAAGTAAAAACAAAAATATCATGGGAAAGTTCATTGGCCCCGCCACGTGGTGTGTGCGTAAACAAACGGTTAACATATATATAAATTAATAAACATTTCGAGCAGGAAACCCTTGAGAGGTTAAATATAGGGTGTTGCGCAGACGCGGCGGCGGCTCGGCACGGGCGCAGTCGAGCACGCATGCGCGAATGTTTATATCACTGGACACGAAATTCACTTAAATAATGTTCCTGGAACTGTAATGTTTCACACAACAACTCGAGATTTTTCCGATTCATTAAATTGTTCGTTCGTTGCCAAGGTTAGTGTAAACACATAAACATTTGAGAAATTATTGTAATTTTTCTCGTCACGGATTGGGTGAGATATGAAAATACAACCTCTGAGAATTGACGATAAATTGTGGGGCATCTTGAAATAGCGAATGTTAAATGGATGAAAAATTCATGAACGTTGCTATGCTAATAAAGCGAAATGAAGAGAAATAGGAGGTAAGTTAAAATATGAGTTGGGCGTTTGATGTCTCAGGGGCGACCACCTTGCGGGAATATAAATGGCACAAGAGACAGCTTGTTTAATTACTAGTCGGCGAGCACACAGTAATTGATGCTCGCAAACAAGATCAATTCCCAGTGAAATCTGATCCGCCCAACCTAGAAATGAGTCCCTTCCTCCATTTAGATATTGAAAAGTGTTACGTAAAAGTAAAGCAGAAAGATACACACCCACTCCGAGGTGAATTTTGACTGACGGTGTATGAGTTTTTCAACATACCTGGAAACAAAAACAAATGTGGGATTAATTTATACAGTAACATTCGAGAATAAGGCCTGATTACAATTTAGATAGCTACACATATTCGATTAGACAATAAAGATCTTAGAAAGACCTACACAACAATTGAACATAATAATGATTACTTCAGCCAACCTCAATGCAATTAGTGAACAGCTACTAGATGTACAATATTAAACCATTCGATTAAATTTTCACGCTACGCAGAAATCGCTACTTCCCAACAAGGAAATTGAAACAAATCTCATTTAATATTTGTTGAAATAGCATGACGCTTGAAACTGCGCGTACGACGTACGTGTGACACACGTGAAGCAGGAAGACGTATAAGAGACATGGTTTTAATGAGATTATGGTACGGAATGTAGGCGGTGACAAGTCTCGTGATGATGCGTATCATGGATGTGGTAATGAAGTTGATGAGGAGACACGCAATTCACACCTGGTGATAAGGTTAAATGAGTGAGGGTGGTACTGCAGACATGAATCAATAGCGCAATAAAGAATTTTGTAACGTTATTAATCGACATTACTGATCAGTGTTTATACTGCAGTAACGACACAAATCTCACGCATCCAATTCTGAACTAAATAAGAATAACAAGGTAAGGACAAAAATAAGAAGCCCTTGACCAGGGCTTATTATTTTTGCCTTTCCAAGTGTCAATTTTGCATACCTTGATAATCCCGTTACCATTATTGCCGGCATAAATAACAGGCTTCCTGACGGCCCAGATTAAAGACTGTTTTAATGCTATATACTCATCTGTCACTTACGCCGCATACGCGAAGCTCATTTACACCAATCATAAGTTGAAGTTAAGGGGAATACACATGCGATGTTCCATTTTGTTTGTTTGTATATAGCAGAAGCGGGCGGCACATTGGATAATAAGTGGTTGCTGACGCCTGTTGACATCTGCAATGTCAGAGACAACACTGAAATGTTCCGTGTGCCTGCCACACAGACAAACCAGACAACAGGAACTTAGCAGTACGTGTGAGCAAAGATGATATACTTTCTTTAAAAGAGGAATGGTAGAAGTCTCATATGCCTGTTATCAAACCGACAATCCAGAACCTGTGAGCAGAGATTGCGTATGTGTGCGGGCTTTGGAAGAAGTATGGCAGAATTAAAATATTTCTATATCATGTTTAGCTATCGGGCTTCGTAGGAACGGGTCAGTGTCAGTGCCAGCGGCGCCTGCGCAGCGGAAGTCAGCAGGACGTGCTGCACATTACTTTAGACTGCTATATATTTTGTATCCTTGGCAATTTGTTTGTAAATGTTAGGAATGTTTTTTTAATGTGACTAGGATGGAATAGGGAATTTGTGCGTGAGTCGTTGGTCGTTGCGTGTTATTTACTATTAAGGCAAGTACAATATGTCTTGTTCTTCATTATTTTATCTTTAACACAATCCATCTTTCTCTAGTCTGCTCTATGTTGTATTTTCAAATCTTACTTCGAGGAACTCCCATTGTTTATGATATAATGATTGATGATAACAAGATGATCCAAATTATATCTGTAGTTATTCAGAACAAACACTAGATTTTCGTGGATAAACATTTTTATTTCCCATTCCTATTTACGATTTTCCACTGATACAATATTTCATGGCAATGAAAGGAGTTTATTATCAATCTTCTGCGTTGTAATAACGGGTTCGTACCCAACACTACTGTTTTAGTCTTCAACCACCACTCATACTTCTGCAGTCCTTCTGAATTCTACATCAAGGGATTAAGGGTCATATTCATTTGATGCAACGTTTTCATCGAACTTAGGCGTTGCTTGATTGATATCTGCGTCTTTCCTCAATCCTACTCCAGGTGCATTTAAGGGCGCTTTTACTTTGGTCTATGCAAATGTTATATTTGCAGCTTGGGGCACGGACGTGAATATCTTTTGATCTGCTACTTTAGTGAATTCATTAGTCGGTACACACAATGTGTGTAAATAGAACGGAAGCCCTGTACATAAGTGTTACTTACACTTATAGTCGTGCTTTAATTGACACATTTCCGCTTAGATTGAATAATGTTTAGATTAAAGGTTTAAGCTATCACAGTTCTAAGTTAACTACAGCTAATCTTTTCTACATGATTGCGTTAACTGTAGTCTCATTGAAATCGTTGGCAGTAAACATCAGTTAAGTGTAAGCAGATGATTAGAAATTAATCTATTCGTTACTTTTATGGTGTCGAAAGCTACTACTCTTCAGTTACATTGCTTTTTACAGTCTTTAATTTTGGTATTAAAGGGTTTTACAGATAGACGGACTACAGTATGTGGAGACCACACTGAAGTCCGCTACTTCAATAAAACCGAAACGGTTAATCGAATAGGCCATAGTAATTATGTTCCAGGGTTCGTATTTACCGTACAGGCAATCAAGCGAATGAATAGATAATAGGTAACTAAACCAATCCTTTTCGTCGAAGACACTACATACGACGACTCAAGGAATGACCATTAAAGCTCACAAAGAAGACTCTCAGTAATTATCTGAAGCACCAGTCTGTTCCCGATACGTGAAAAGTGCGCTGCAGCGAAAAATGCATCTTCCCTTTTTATAATAGAATCGCGCACGTTGAGGGCTCTTGGGAAAGGCTTTGTGCAGCAGTTTTATCTGAGACACGAACACTTGAATGCAGTCTCGACTCTCGCGTTAGCAAGAAGGGTGTTACATGGAGATTGTCAAGTGGAACGTCGCTCGGGTGAACGACCGCTGTTGTCGTAGGTCGGAAAATTGTTGCTATCTGACTTATATGGAGGAAAATTGTTGGTGACTCTTTTGTTTCAGAATTGATTCTAAGATTGTCTTTTGTTTTAAGATCGAAGTTTTGCCTGTTTCTAGGTATCTTTATGTTTGATAATATATATTGTGCCTGTTTGTGGTATAGTCTTTTGTTTTATAAGGTATAACAAGCTTCCTTCTTCTTTTCTAGATTTGGCTTTTGATGCGTTTAAAGCTCTAGTAAAATCCATCCATTGTTTAAAGGCTTACTATTCCATCAACGACTATTGAAATGACAAGAATAGTTGGTCGCTGTGATGAAGACAATGTTTATGTTCTTTCTCCAGAATTAGCGTACCTAGTGACAGGTTATATGGGTTCATATAATGACTATTTATATTTTTTTAAATTTTTATTGACTGTCAAGTAATAATTTTGTTATTATTATCTATTATATCATAAGTTATTGACATGATCTACTCATAACAATATTTTTTATGATGAGTTATATTCCTTTATGGGGTTAGCTAGCGACCTCGACAATTGATCATTCACCACAAGCAGCACCCGCTGTTCAAAAAACAAAATCATGGTCAGCAAGACGGTCGTCTTGCTGACCATGATTTTGTTATTTTGCGTCGATGGTCTTAGTTTATCATTGTGGCCTCGAGTTGTAACTCGGGTCGTAACAGCTATATGAACATAATCCAGTATTGCATATGTAAGCTATCACGCCCTTTATACCAGGAGGCTTTTATTTGGTGTTATGCTTTATTTACAATTTTAATTTTTATTCTTTGTGCTTGAGTTAAGTTTTCATTTTATTTGTTGGTATATTGGCATGGCTTGCTGACATATTAGTAATTTAATTAATGTTCTGTGTCTCGGTAATATTTATTACTTTGCCTATGTATGTATAGAATCAAGTCTATTCGAGTTATCAGACAGCTGTGCTGCTGGGGAGTTTGCTGCGCCACTTCTTCTTCCCAGCTAAAGCACTAGGAAGTCGTGAAGGGTGGGCGTTTTGGGGGACTGTCTTCTGTATTTTGACGTTCGAAATGTGCTGATTCTCAGCCTATTTTGAAAAATAACTTTTGATTTTGATTTTAAGATTGACGTCGGCGTCAATATGAAGGTTATATCGATTTTTGAACAATGACTAAAGGTTGTTGGCGTTTATTTCAGCTCAGTCAATTACAAAATGAACTTGTTTATTTGCTTTATTTGGAAGATACAACAAAACAAACAAACACAATTACATTAACGTAGTAATATCACGATTGTTTATATTCAGAGAGTTTGACGTCATTACTTTAACGTCGTGATTCGTGACGAAAGAGCTCGTTCGTTATGTCTATTGAATTATATACTTACAGACAAAGGGTAGGTCCCCGATTAGTATCAATTTACAGGCAAACGGCTTTTGGTTATCCTTCCAAATGAGATTAAAGGCTTTGTTCTATTGACGTCATAGTTAGGAATGGTGGGAAGGGGAGGTCGATGACTACGAACGGTCTACGAAAGATCGCTGTTATTTGAACTAAAATGAATAGAATTTAAATGACTAAAACTGCGAGTGCTACCGCCAGATTTCAAGTTGAATAAAGTTACTGTTTGTCGCTCTTATCTTGTTGTCTAAGAAAATATATTGGGGATATAATCATTTCACTAAAGGTAACACTTCAAAATGTGGTAAAATAATATTGATAAGGGGGCAACATAAGGAGTGAAGGAAGATAAGTGTAAGTCATGGCTATTTTTACAGTTCATAAAAGTTATCGATCTCTTGGAATGATGGATGACGACAAAGAATTTTGTGCAACTGTTATCGGAATGAAATTTTATGAAATATCACGGAAATTACAAAAAAAAAACTTAAAAATAGATGAGCGATTTGTTATAAAGATGTCAAACTGGGTTGTTAAAACGCAAGTACCCAGATTTCTACTACATACCAAAACAGGCCCAGTAGGTACACACCGCACATATTTCACAACATATTTCACAACCTAATGCTAGGTTGTTACGAAAATAATAACAAACGGCTTAATATAAGGCTCATTACTCACAGGCGCACAGCAGGTGAACTTGCGCACAAAAAAGTAATAGCAGCCAGTATTACACAGTGGGACGCCAGTTAGTACGCACTGGATGAGTCGTAAAGGGGAGTGCAGTCTCGTGGAAAGCATTGCGAATAGTTTTCGGTTGAAAAAAAATTACTCATTTAAAATAGGAATAATCATTTTAGTTGTGAATAAAACAGTGTACGTGGATGAAGTTATAGATGAGTAAGTTAGTAATGAGAATGACGAGGAAGCAAAAGAGAATGACATCAACTGACATCGAACTGGGAATAATTTGACGAAAATCATGCTCCATGTGCTATGATCAGCAGAGTATATAAATTCAAGCAAGAAGAGGTTTCGATAGCCGAAACTATATTGAAAACTTTGGCAATATAAAATGCAATATACGTGAGCCATATGATTGTACAGTTTGAACAAAGTGCATGCTCAACAGGGGAAGTGCCCTCAGGCCCTTTTAGTAAACAGCACTACATTCGCAACAATGATGTACTTGAACAGCTATATGGGGAGTGTAATAGGGCTCATGAATTATAAGTACACTCCTGTTAATAGCAGTGACAAAAAAACAAAATTGTTTGACGATGGACATTTCAATTTTGGGCCGATTATAAGAGCAGTTAAAAATATAAAAGCTTATATAAATTAATCAGTAGAAGCTATACCTATTACATCATTTCCAAGATCGGTTGTCACACACACGTTTCTTTGAAACAGCTTCAGTCGCAGTTTCTCAATAAATCGACTATAACGGGAACCAGCGTTTCGTAAGTAAAACTCTGTTTTAAGAAGAAATGTTGTAATTCTATATATAATGACGAGAACCCATGGTGCACGCACAAACAGACCCGCGAATAGACATATAACAGGAGAGAGTGCGGGTCAATGTGTTCTATACAAACAGTTTAGGGGTGGCACGTAAAGAAGATTAAAGATTTTCTGAGCGATAAGAATAGGGTTTCAAACAAAGAAAAATTTAAAATCGACGTAAAAACATGACACAACCAAATATTCAAACCTAAATCTAATAGCGCATGGATAAATTTATTGAATGATCGGATTCAATGAATGAATTATGTTTATTCTTGGAAGTGAAATACTATCGATCTAAATGTAAGCTATAGAAGAACTAAAACCACGAGACATAAAAAAGCTACAAATAATTTAGTATAAAGGGCAGCCCTGAGTAGAATAAACACGATGGATATAAACAAATTGCTGGCACCTGCCATAAAATTTACCTAAAACGGTCACGCACCGCCACATGAACCGTTTGTTTGATGTCGAAACACTTGACACAGAAGTAACGTAAGTATCGAAAAGTTATAAAGGTGATGTGGAAAATGATATAAACGAAACACACAACATAATCAATGATTTCACAATACAGAAAGATAATACGATCTTTGTAAAAGAAAAAGTATACGCAACAACGAGGCATCCAGAAATACAAAAAACTATAATTGACATTCAAGACAAAGAAATTTTCTGTTAACAATTGTAGTAGTTTGCACATAAAACGTTGGGTTACATTCGCACTATTTTTAGTAAGTATAACACATTAATTCGCTTTTGTGACTCACAGATGTAGTAAAGGGTCCAAATGAGATTTCAATTCCAGCAGCACTATGAGAAAACAGACTTTATCTGTTGGTCATAAGGTTGGAAATTTTACGTTTGGTAAGGGAATCATTTCATAAGGTAATAAATAATAATGGATCGTCTTTGGCCTTGGTGAAATTAGTCACCAACGCGACTCGACGCAGTAAATTGTGATTTAATGCCTTGATGTGACAGTAGACGCATATTATATATGAAATGTAGTGTATTAATAAAGCAGAAAAAGGATACGACCTCGGAATGAGATAGGCGGTATGTAGCTAACAGATTGGCTAGGTTTTGAGGTCAGAATGTAGGTAATAGATTGTAGACGTGAATAAAACATGAAGTGAAGAAGAGGAGAAATGCTAAGTTTATGTAAAAACAAGGTCATCTTGATGAATCTCATTTTAAATGGTCTGTATATTAAACTCTATCCGTGTAGTATCGTCTGATAAAACATCAACGTATTCGGCTGAACTTCTACGTTCAAAATAATGATTAACAATGACCTTACCAATTAAGATAGTGACTGAATACCATGTGAACCAGGACGCGTGTGCCTTTATCAATGGGAGCATTTGGCATTGAACTGCCCGTCAATTAATAATGATACAAGCATGTGAGGTTGCGCAAGATCCCGTGTTGATGTCGATTTATAATTTATATTAAGCAACGCTAAATTTCAATTACTAGTATAATAAAACTTAAAATGAACCAAATAAAGAAGACTGCACCCTAAAGGCTTAACTTTGAGAAGAACGAGCGAGAAGAAGGATTAAGTTGATGACATTTAATTAATAACCATAAAAATATTAAAAGCAGACATGATCGTCGTTACAGTAAGTAGAAAATCGAATTAATCACAAGCTGAATCCTGTGCCTTCCAATCATATGATTGATTCTGGGTCTTTAAAGCCATTGTAGCCAATCAAATAACAATTGAGAGACGAATAACCAGTCCTCAACGATGAACGTGCTTACACGTCTATTATTACGTTACGTTTAAAGTTTCCAGAGGATGCCAATTTTATACCCTGGACGTTGTCTCGTAAATATAGGTGGAGGCAATAAAACGCGTTTATTTCTTTTGCTTCTACTTCAGATTAATTTATTGCAGTGTCAAGAGTAGGATATCCCAGGGAATATAACTTTGTTTGTGATTTTATGGAAGATGATAATGTAATTAGAAGTTTGCATCTTATGTTTGATCTTGGCTTGAAAAAAAATGTATTGCGATGTGAGGACTCTTATCTGTAAAGAGAGACATCTCATTTCCATCGTAGCGATTTCCGATCCACATAACTCCAAGCCTGAGAATTTGAAAAATTGCTAAGGAATTGAGTGGAATCAAGATTCTTTCAGAAAAGCGATTTACACTTAGCCAATATTTGTACTCCAACAAGCCCTCTTTCTGAATTTTATGACCAAATAACATACTTTAAAGAATGCAAGTGCCAAATCGTTATCCTTGCCACTGTATTCGAGGCTGACAGTAGCCAAGTGGCAATTGTAATCCTCAATCCGAACGTATGCCAGACATGGCCATATCAATCAGTTACAATGAAGAATGCCACACAAAATCTGTTGGCTTAGCAATTGGTAAATATTTTATACTTTGCTTTTAAACATCACAACTTCAGGATATATGATGCTTCAGGCATATATAATTCAAAGGTACATACGTTATGAGTTTACCTTGAACATTACTGATATCGGTGAAGGAAAACATCGTCAGGAAACCTATGGTTAATGCACGTCTGAAAACACGAACCCGTCGTGATCAATGCTTCAACATCCTAACATACAACCTTTGCCTTGCAGTGGGACAGTAATAGACTGGTATTATTATATACGTCATTCGTAATTATTGACATTCCCATATAATTCATGATCGTTTGTACTCCACCGCTATCATAGATTCTGATCGTCTTCGGGAGCGTGATTCTTAATAGCTATGATGAAAAATATAGATAAGCTACTGTTATAATTATTACTCGCGTTATCTTAAATTAATCGGTGTTCAACATTAAGCCAAATTACTGCCATTAGCTTCAATTGAGCCATCAGAGTACCATTAAGTGAATCGTTCGCAATTAGTAACACCTGCAATCATTGTTTCACATGTCGCGCCAAGACGACTTGCCGTTTTAACTATAGGAATACTGTACACGATTTTATCATCACTTTTTTATGCAATTTGCATCAGCGGAAACCACTTTCGAGTCATCAAGTCTAGAAATATAGGAAAATTATTTTTTGTTATTAATATTTTATTATCTTTATGAAAACGCATAAAGTTACGTGTGAATAAAAAAAATCAGTTATTATTTACGCTATGTTAGCTTAGTTTATATGAATAGAAACTTTCATAACACTGCAGTGCAATTTCACAGAGCACTGCACTTGAATAATTAATATTATAATTATAGTGAAAGCACTGTCTAATACAAAGCGGTCAACTGTTGGTCTGTTATTTGAACCATAACGTGGTTAATGACAAATGCGACGCTGGCAGGAAACAGGCTTATTACAGAACAAAGATACTAGTGCATAAATATCCACCTGCTACGTAATTTAGACTGCAGTCTACAAATGAATAAAAAATTACTTAACATTTTTGGTTACAAATAGAAACTGTGATGTCAGAAAACAATGCAGTCAAAAAACATTTGTAAAATTACATCAGTACCAAGCAAGAGCCAGTAGTAGTAGAGTATATCTAAATAACAGTTATTGAGCTTCCTAACACCTTAAAAGCCAAGCCCATCAGGAAAATATTGAATATTCCAAACAAATAGTCAAGATTATTGCAGATAGTTGTAATATCAGTCGTATGGATATAAATATCACGATAAATGAGTAAACAGAACTTGTTTCATAGTTGTTACACTATGTAAGGACGCGAGGAAATTGTTAGACATCAAAGGTCCATCGGATAGTTTCGATGATCTCGTTAAATATGTCATAGAATGGCGGTATTCAAATGCTGTACCCGGTATACATTCCTATAGAGATAGGGATGACAATGACGACGTCGTGCTTGTCAAAATGAAAAGCCTTTTTTTAAAAGAAATTCTTAGATAATTATAGTAATCAAGCTCAAGTTTCTGGAAACAAAAAAACAGATCAAATTCGACAAAGGCACAAAGGCTTTAACTTGACTCTAAACTGACTGTAAAAAGGCACAAAAGAAAAACAACGATTTAATTATTTGATCTGACGTAATCAGACGCAGAGTTATTTTATAGACAAACTGTAGACGGACGAAAAGCAGACGTATAACAAGTTGCATCTAAGAACAACGCAGCCCTACTATAAACATATAAAAGGAATGTCCCAGATTGTATCAATGTTCAATTTGCATGTTACCTACTCATCGAATAAATTCTTGTATCCATCGCATAATCAGACGTAATATAAATTCACATGGAATCTACATGGAAAATAGACATAAAGATTGTGGTTTACACTGCGGATTAAGGGACACGTTTGTTGATATGTTTGTGATATTTTTCCATAATATTTAATCGGCTTATGATGAACTGTGAAGTAGATATAATTTACTGTGTATTTAATGATATGGAAATGAGGAAGGGTTTTCATTGGTTGCTTATCTTAGGAAAGATCGAGCGTTTATTGGAGCTGAAGTGATTGGAGCTCTTCTAATTTATTTTTATTAAGGCTATCTAAATTCAATGTTTTATTAGTTTAGGTCGTGGTAGCATGAGGTGCCAGCAATTATGCTGAAATTTTAATGAAAGTAAAGGTAATAGCTGTTCTAGAACCTGAAGGCAATGATGAAATAAATTGTGTAATACAAGACCCTTAACCTTCAACATGACAACAATTTGGTGTTCTATGCATATCAAGTAGCGGCACAATAAAACAAAATTACATACGGATGAAAGAATACTTTATGCAATACAAAAGGGCTTGCATTTTTTTCCAAGCATTGTCGTCCGCTTCGAGACAAAATTGTACTGAATACAAATTCCTCGTCTATTTTTAGTCAGCATTCAGCGAGTCCTTTCATACCAATTATAGTATGCGATGCGTATGTAAAAATAGGCCTCCGCTGACCATACTCGGAAAGTAAAAAAAGTAAGGTTCTACTATTCAAATGTCTCAGTTGTCTTGCAAACAATCGTTTAATTGAAGCTGCAAGTCTTGTTTCTCATACTAACACAGATACACTCGAAGTTATTTTTAGTGTTGACAATGAAAATGAGATCTTAGCGTATAATTAATATGATTGCAGTTGAACTAGCTGCATTAATTAAAACTAATGTACAGTTGTAAGCGAATCTAGAATAAGATACAATATTTAATCTGGCTACGGGAGCTTCGATAATGGTCCTTGCAGCTTTAGAAATACGGATCATAGGGAATGCAGATTACTGTGTGGTGTTTAACAAGATGAGACCTCGCCCTGCCACTTGACGATTCATATGCGCGGCGTCGCGTCGCGCCGTCGCTTTATATTTACAATGGCAATAACATGGAGCCATGAAATATATGGTACCAGTTTAGGTATTGTTACTAGTAATACGATCGGCCTAGTTTTCAGATTCCATTAAAGTAAAATCCATACATTTATGTACCTTAATCGAACTAAAGTACGTCGTGTTTACAAATATCATATTTATACTTTGTCCCAACTCCCGATATGACCTATTTTTGATGATATCTATAACAAACTTCAGTGTATTTACGACTCTAGCAATGGTACCAAACTGCTATTGAAAACCATAAATCCATAAGATTGATTATGGGAAGCAAATCAATGCAATAAAACGGTAATCAAAGAACTACACCAGACTTTATTTGGTGGCAACTGATTAACTAGAACGGTTATGACTCTGTCAATTAGTGATCAACATTTTACATTGAATTGAGAGCAGGGCTGTCAATTGCGAAGACTTTAAGACACATTTTAACGTACTATAGAGAGAGAGACAGAGAGAGAGAGAGAAGAGTTAGTCATGGAAAAAGGGTACCTAATCCCCTGGTAAAGAGAAAAATCCAAATGATGTCAGAGAGTATTTAAAGAGAGACAGCGACAGACACTATTCCATAATTCAGTAGGTTTATTAAGTACTTGTTGACCTCAGATAATTCTTGAAAAACGGCAAGTAGGTAGGTATATAACCAATTAAATTACTGCAAGGCAGTGTAGACTGTACAACATACTAATCCAAAGTTTCTCCTACTCAATTCAACCAGAGGGCCAGGACAAGGTGAAACTATAAAATATGACGATGAACAGTCAAAATTTATGGGATTGACATAAGCTACCGAAAAGTTTATGTCAATACTGTTGAAAGTCGTAAGCATACACCGTCTTGTCTCCTGGCAATTTTGATGTAACCGAACATTTACCAACCCGCACTGGGCCCGCATGGTAGAATACAGCCCACTAACTCTCACAGAGGGGAGGCCTGTGTCCGAGCAGTGGGGGACATTATAGGCTTATGTACGAAAACAATTTCACAATTGCGTTTTCAGTACATATAATTCTATTTTCATAATTCCACTTGACCAAAACGCTAGACAGCCCTGAAAAAAGTTCAATAACACGTGCAGACACCACAATCATCAGATATTTTTGTATCATAAATAATATTACGTCATTTATTACAGACGATGGGTGATTCCAATCTGATATCATAGTTTTACAACACATAACCTGTCAGCCAATGACCACCATCTTGTATTTAGCATGTAGGGGTCATTTGTTCAAGTTAATTCGAAATGTAACAGTATAAGCAAGATCAGGAATAATTTATTGAGTAAGTAAAGTTGTAACGGAAATGCATTGTAAAAAATAATGATTGAACATGCCTCCGGTTCCTTTATCAATATCCTCTTAGTATGCGTGTTTGGAGATTAATTGGATTTTAATTGATTAGGATTTTGCTGCGGTAGTAAAATGTTCAAAACTGGTATGGCGATATTTCTCGTTTTGACGAAGTAATAAATAATCTACTTGTGCTATATAATCCTCTATTATTCCAGTTACATACGAGTGCCATAGATTATATCTACAATATACGAAGTGTCTTCTAAGTATTGTACCTATAGAGGCATGAAGAACAAGGTGTTAAGTAAAGTTCACTCGTCTTCCATAGAAAAGAGAGGATCCTCAGTCCAGGTGGGTGTTGTATCTTGTGGGGTACTTCCCGACTATTGATGTCAAGCGTTGTATGTGCGATGCAGAATTTTGCGTGACGTCAGTATGATGCGTAGTTCGCATGTGATGTCGGTGCCGCCACATACCTCATGTTTAATGTTTTCACATGTTTTTTTCGATTACTTAGAGGTAATCGTTACAGACTATCAGTCAAAAAGCGTTGTTATTCAATTTGAAACATTCCTCCTCACCTAATTATTTTTATCTCTATCATAACTTTATCGTTTTATTCTACGCCTCTTTAACAACACTTTGCGGAAAATAATAGGATGTGGGTAGAATTCCACACGCGTCCTGTTGACCTTGCTTTGATATAAAAATTGCGTTACATTATCTACAATCAGACGATTTGTGTGTATAAATATTTGGCAGCAAGTCGAACTACCATTGCTTTATAAAAAAAAAAAACTGAAAAGTTATCCCAAAGCAAAAGTAAAGAATTTCAGTTCTTCAGGCGCATATTATGTATTGCAGGGCTATTTACCACTTTTTCTTTAAGATAGCAGCGTGAAGTGCTGACAATTCAGCATTTTGCTTTTCTGCACTGGTCATCAATATTCTCTTGACATAACTACATAAATAAATGTTAGTTAACTTACGAGGTAGAGTACTTACTCTGTGAATGCTATGCGTAACAGTCGATTAGAATGGTGTTTAACAGTGTTTGTTTTGGAACTCTATTGATAAGGCCAGTTCCACAAATCATGTTTATTGCCTTAATTCCGAACAAAACAACAAAAAACTTGCAAAAAACAGAGCTATTAGCAACATCTCTTACGTCAAACACTACAAACTTGAAATGATTGATAGATTTTATTGATTCAAAACACACCCAAGAGCATTGACCAAATTGAATGAATCACGAAACTTCGTAAACACCTGTTAATGACAACGGTTAGGTTAAATCTATCCACGGAATTATCGCTTTAGGACCGTTCAAAATAAAGGTTTAAATGGCTTGAAATGTTTGATCATGACTGTGATTTCTGCACAATGGCAAGTTGTCGTTAATTCGCTAAACAAATAAATATGTACATTCCGAGTATGAAGACAGTAACTTTTTTAGCCTGTGTCCTTAAAAAAGTGCCCTAGTTACTAAAACAATGTGTTAATTTTGTATTTAGTATGTGCTTCTAATTTACTAAAGGAAAACACTACAATTTGGAATGAGTTCGACCTTGTTCCGTGCCAAATTTTACTGGATTTAGTAGACAAGGTTCTTCAAAAGTCTTTATATTGGGTAGAAGCCGGATAGTTGCCACACTTTTGCAAATCACTCTGTGTCTCTCAATATAAAAAGCAAAATACTTTATTTGTAAAACTGGCCGATACTTTGGTTTTTTAACAAAAAAAAATATAAAAACTAACAAACATTATCTTTAATATTTCCAGAGTATTAGCGATTTTTGCGTACCTCTATATTTTGGGACAACTATCCCGCATAGGGGAAAGTTGCCTAATCCATATAAATTACGTTTAGGATAGATGCCTCGCCGAGAAACAGGACATCTATCGCGCAAAAACTTTGATCGCATTTTGTTTTCCCATGCAATCGCACAGAGAAATGCGACACGGTCCACTTAGTGATAGTTAGTCTTTCTATAGGTTAATAAAATAGCTTGCGATTCATCCGCGAAACTAAGTTAATTAAAATCGGGGCAGCTATACCCCTGGGGCAACTATCCTGGTTTTACCCTTGTTGTAAGAAACTTTACTAAAAAAGGTACTTATAGAATAGAGGACATAATAATAGTGACCTTATGTGTGATGTTCTTCGAGAAGTATTCGCAACTGGCGCGCAGCGTGCTTGTTTATCCAGCGGGACAATTGCGTACCTCACTTACAATGGCAATGCCTTTCATTTTGACATTTCAACAACATTCATTGCGTTATGTGAGTTGTTGATAAGAAGAATTTTCAAACATATCCGTAAAGCAAAGGATTAGCTATTTCTTTCAAAATAGTTGGGTGTTATTGAAAGTACCTATGGTACGCAATTAGGGTGCAATGTATGAACGTAAACATAAGAAAAGAAGTAGTATGTACGGATTGTAGCAGGCGTTCTGTAGTGTCAGCGTTAAGTATGTGTATGTGTGTATACTAATATTTTATACACTCATGTAAAGTGCATAAAATGGCGCCTATTTCCAACTATCCTATATTCCCCAGTCGCGATAAATGCGTGTTATTTGAGTCTAATTTCCGCATTCCGTTTCCTCCAGTGAGAGGCATATAAATAATTTTAACTTGATACTCAGGACACTGCTCGTGTTGGTACCAGGCTCGCATGAATCAGCTGATTACGTCATTTAGAAGCACGTGGTGGCCATACGTGATGCTACGAGCGTGTAAACGTGTTAACTAGTAATGTTGTTAGTGCAAATATATGTTAATGTTATGTACCTACAATGTCTCATATCTATTGTTTGTTTTGCTTTGAGATACTTGGGACTCCGGTGTACTACGAAGTAGGAATGGAGCTTACGGTGAGACGCATTTAGAGCAAGTTCCCCTATTTGAAAATAAATAATAATAAAAGAAACGTGTGATGAGGACCCCCATCAAATTCCTTACGCTTTGTCTATATTTAAAATACTCAAACTTAATTTTGACCACACTATCAGCTGCTGTAGCACCCTCGAAAACCATGAAAACTATCTCACTCCCTCTCTTCCTCTTTCTTTATAGGTATAATAAAAAATGTAATAAAAAGCCACATGGAGAGGACATAACGTTTTTCGTAACATGACGATTTCTGAAAGTTTACTCCTACCGCAAGCTATATTAAGGAATTTTGTTCCAAAAATCTATTGAAATCATCGTCATCATTTACCTTGTTCCACCCACTGCTGATTATAGGTCTACTCCCTTTTATGACATGCTTCCCTGGTCTTCACAGTAAATTACCGCTTGAAAATCTGCACACATTTTTGTGCTACTACGATGTCAAAAGACACAGAGACAGACTAAAGCTTTGATCATATAGCACCTCTCTTTTGGAAACCATACTTCATAAAAACTAAGTAATGTTATTTAAATCAATTCAGTCGCCAAAGCTTGACCTGCATTTTCAAGTTAACACGGTCTCCAACTCCGCTTCGCCCGGTTTTCTGGCCCCATTGTATATGTACATAAATACATAATTACAATGCAACAGACGTAAATACATACATACAAATGTGTGGTGTCAAACAGAGCCGAACGTAACCGCGGAAGTTGGAAATTTACCGACACCCGTTACTGATGCTAATTTGGTTAGGCTAATCACCTAAAACTACGGCGAAACTATTGCAGAATATATTTTAATACTTAATGTTAAAAGCCAGCGAACTAGCTAGCGACAATTTGATGAAGATAGAGACTAATTAGATGGCGAAGGTGGAAAATCTGGTGAAGTCACGCATCTTGAGTAAGGTCGAGCGGGATATTTGCGTAACATACTAACATTAGGAATAGTTTTCATTTTGACAGTTCATCAACATTCGTTGCGTCATTTACGTTATTGAGCAGAACAGTTTTTTGAACATATCTTCATAACGGATTAGCTCCTTCAAAATGATTGTGATTGAAGTTATTATATTATACTAGCTGACCTGACAGACGTTGTCCTGTCTTAAGGTGAATGCGCAGTGGTAGAGCGCGAAATTAAAATTTTGTTACGTTTTTTGCAATTTTCAGGTGAGTGTCAGCTTGTTACTTGATCAAAATATGATTTGCGACTATAACATGTACGTATTTACAGATTTATAATCATTAGAATCAATAATACATCTTTCTAAGTTAGATTTATTCCATAAGAACAAATTTCTTATGGAAAAGTGCTTGTGGAAGAAATCTAACTTATAAGACATATATTAGACATTTTAATAACTATAATTCTGTAAACACGTACCTGTTATATTCGCAAATCACATTTTGATCAGGATACAATCTGATACTGACCTGAAAATTGCAAAAACGTAAGAAAATTTGAATTTCGCGGTCTACCACTGCGCATTCACCTTAACTATGAATATTGAATTCGCATTTTTCATATGTTACGCGCAACTTTCTTATTTTTAACCGACTTAAAAAAGAAGGAGGTTATCAATTCGACATGTTTTTTTTTTTTAATGTATGTTCGGGCATAACTCCGTCATATATGTATAGACGGATTTGCAAAATTCTTTTTTTGTTCGAAAGGGGTTTATTCCGAAATGGTCCCATTTCTATTTCATATAGATCTGATGATGCGTTTCGGAGAAAGACAACGGAACTCTTAAAAAAATGACAGCAAATCAATCACGATTGCTGCTATTGTTTTGACCCCAAGGATGATGAAATTTCTAATTGGTGTGGGGTAGGTAGGTACTATAGCTAAAAAGTGAAAAATTAAAACTTTTTCCAAAAAAAAAACGTGGGTGACAAAAACGTAAAATACATATCCAAAGTCACCGACTTCCGAAATTAAAGTTATTTTTCACTTTGTAGTGTGATGACGTGACCAAGGGAAACAGGGATTCATTTTTATATAAGTATATAGATTCATATTGTCAAGAAACGTGAAGTTAAACACTATTTTTATAAGGAAGTCTCAAGATTCCAATCTCACATTCTGATTTTAATATCTGAGAGCTTAAATGACAATAAACAATTTTCCATCTCGACTTAAAAATATAGCCATCGATTTAAAGAATATTACTAACAAAATACAATTCATCTCTCACCACATCCCAAGCCAAGTGTATCGCTTTAAAAATATAGTCGACAGTATCGAAAGAATAAATAAACATACTTTTGCGAAGAGTGCGTTACGAATCGACTTTTATATTTTGCCTTCATATCATCACAATATTGGTTTCTTCAATAATAGCAATCTTTTATAGCTTGGCTGACGCAGTGGATTGAGTGGTTTAGTTGGATCAATGAACTAAGGTATATATTGTAGACATTGAAAGTGTTAGTACATTTGCGTGCACTGAAATGATTCAATTGATTTCAAATGTTATTTCTTATTTCTATTCCGGAAACGGATAATGGATTTATATTATTTTTGTCCTATTAAAACTTTTTCCAAAAAAAAAAACAACCGACTTCCAAAAAAACACTACAAAGTGAAAAATAACTTTTTTCGGAAGTCGGTGTCTTTGGAGCTGTATTTGAGTTTTTTGTCACCGCCTTCCGAAAAAAGTTATTTTTCACTTTGTAGTGTTTTTTTGGAAGTCGGTTGTTTTTTTTTTGGAAAAAGTTTTTATTTTTCACTTTTTAGTGGTTCACATGTGCTTACCCCTTCACAGCGTACCGGCGTGATGTTATGTTATGAACTGGTGTAAACAATAGACAGACATGCGATTTCGGCAATCCCAGTCCATTTGCTATCATTTATTGAGGAGTTCCGTTGCCTATCTCCGAAGTTCTTCATCAGATCTTCACCAAATTGAAATGGGACCACTACGAGAAAGTACTCTTCCAAAAAATACCTAAATCGCTTTGTGTGCCTATAAAATTTGAAGAGTTCTCTCTATTTCTCCAGGATCCCATCATCAGATCCTGACTTGATGATCATGGGACCACCTGGGAAGTATACCCTTTCAAACAAAAAAAAACAAAATCCAAATCGGTCCAGCCATCTTCGAGTAATCGGGGAACATACATAGGTTCCGACGAATTGATAACCTCCTCCTTTTTGAAGTCGGTTAAAAATAATAAAGAATGAGTAATTTTGTTTAACTATTGAGATTGTGATTTTATTTTTGGAGAAATTATACATACTTACGTTATGTATTTGATTTATTGAAATGTAGAATAAAACCAGATAAAAATTACGTCTGTTTTTACTTACTTTTACTTCACTTTCATAATAAATAGCTAAGATTTATAATAGCTAACGTCAAGCTAGACTGAAAAGTGGACTATAATAAATTAGAATGTACGTAACTAGGTGTGAAGAATCTCATTAATTTTATTGAATAAACAAACACAGACAGGAAATAAGAAAAGTGTTAGTATTACCTAAAACTTCTGTGTTGGAAATATAACAAATTATATATTATCTCTATGATGGTGTTAACTTTTTTTGAAAGATTTGAACTAAACAAACAATTATTATTTATTGGTTGGAAAATAGATTACAATTGCTTTTATTAATACCTAGATTATAATTTATTAGGTATTGCGTATGTAAGTAAAACTAATCACTATTCAATGATAAATCGCGGCAGAAAACGAATGTTTTTACCTTCGCTTTGGTACTTACTCCTCATTGTTAGAATAAGTGAAATACGAAATGTACCATTGTTACGTTCCAACCAATTACGGAGGCATTACGGAAAATTTCCTCCGTCTATCGCGTAACGTTCGAATTTCGAAAACAATGCGTGTGCGCAGATCGATACCACTTTTAGATAACAAGTACCCAATTGGTTTTTTGCTAAATTTCGAGTGAGTAATTGCATTTTTTATGTAATGAAGTATGCTTTCTGACATGTTGATGATATCTTGATTTTCCTTAAGTTGTACTTAATTAATTACGTCATGGAATACAATAACCCTGTAGTTTTCAAGGCTATAATGATTCGGCATTTTCTAAAGAAGTGTGGTCCTTAATAGAACAAATCATTGGCTTCTACAAAAGAGCGTTTATAATATTATATTGTGTGAAAGTAGGTAAGATACCTATAGTTTATTTGCAAATACACTATTTTTGGTAAAAAAAAAAATCTTTTCTCGATTCTTCAGGTGCCTCATCACTAAGTTCGGAAAAAGTGCGTGACTTTTTTTTACTTTCAGAAAGGTTTTAGTATACAATGTATTAAGTTACTGTTAGTAAAGCCTGTTGAATTTTATTGTTTCAATCGAAGACGACGAAATCGAGTATGTGGTGGCTAGATATTTTGCACGCAAGCGTAGATATTTTGGTTAATCTTGTATTTATAGCAAATAACAAAGGGAAAACACTTAATCAATTATCATCATTGTTGGGATTAAATTTTCTATGTTTATGGTCATGACGATTTATATTAGACTCAGATAGTACCTATAGATTTTTAAATTAGGAATTTTAACAGAAATTGCGTAACTTCAGTTCATCATAGGAAAGTGATAATAATAGCATCACGCATGTAATCTCCGAAGGGTTTGGCAGAGGTGTAACTGTAGTACATCAACATTTCGCCGGTTATGTTTAAGACCCATGTAATAGGGGGCGACCCTATTGCCATCAACCGGGCACAAATCCAGATTCCGGACTGCTACTGAGAAATTCCATATAGAAAACCCCAATAACACTTTGCCCGACCTGGAAATCTAACCCAGGACCTTATCCTCAGCTGTAGCGCTTCCGTGATATCACACAAATAATCGTAGCTGGACAATCCAGGTATATCCTCAACTGTCAAATTTTCCCAATTGAACATGAACCTTATGCTTACATTATAAAGTTGAAAAACTATCAAAGAAATCTGACAGATTGGGGTAGCTTGATGTGCTGGCGTCTGTACGTTCTTTTAATTACTCTGCTAGTGCTGTGCACTTCTGTAAGTGACTAATTCACAATTCCTAAAACTTTTTGTGATTTTTGTTTGTGTTTGTCTTTGTGAATAAGTCGTTGAAATGCCTTATCAATAAATAAATAAATATCAGGAGGATCTAATGTGCGATAACCAATTTCACTCAAAAGCTGCTTCAAACAGGCTACCCTTGTAGAACAATTTCCATGAAGTTTTCAGAGAAATTGTTCAATGTGCGTCGCGTCGCGCCTTAACTCGTATCACAAACAATCGTGATCTGGGTCGATCTAACAAAATCTACTGGTTAACGCGCCAGACTATTACAAAAGCAAACAGGAAGACATAATTAGATGCTAATACAGCAAAGACAGCAATTAACAAAAAACAAAGTCGGCCAGACGTGTCCATTCTTTTCTTTTTTAATTTATATGTTAATTCCGTCCGCTGCCGGACAGCCGGACGTTAGTTTGATTTAATATATTTTTATGTTAATTTGTTAGACTGGCTGCGACCCGTGGTTTCACCCGCATATGTCTCGATCCCGTGGTGATATAGGGATAAAAAATATCCTAAGTCATAGTACAGGTCATGGTCTACTCAACTATTTCTACTCGGGTGCCAAATTTCATCCTAATGCGTTCAGCCGTTTTAGCGTAAACGCATAACAAACCAACATACAAAAAATCAAATGTTTTCTCATCATAATATTAGTTTCGAAAACAATAGTTTAATAATTTAAACGAATTGTTTTTTTTATGACTTATTGCTTGTGGCAATTGAAAATTGTTTTAAAGTGTATGTTGTATCAATAATCTCGGTTTGCGTATTGTTATTTATTTTGTGTAATATGAAATACCGCTTATTCTAATATTTTTCCATTCGGCTGCCGATTGAGAGAGGTCTTTGTCCAGATCCAGCACCCTAATTGCCTACCACATTATCAATCACAATCACAATCTCATTCATTTGAATGATATTGCTTATCCATTGCTTCAAATGTTCGAAAACTGTGTCTGCTCAATAACGAAAATAACGCAATGAATGATGTTGAACTATAATGAATGCCGTTGTAACATGAAATTACCCAACAGAAGTGGCCAACCCCTAGAATTAGGCCTTTTTCAAATAAATAGAAACTGTAGTAAGCTAAGCACTAAGTTATGAAAACGATCTAACTGATGTAAACAGAGGTAGGTTTAGGTAATCAATGCATTTTTAAGAGATGAACATGCATAATTCATTAAAAAAATGTACAAGCAGGGAGCAGCAAACAGGCAAGCATACCAAATCCAATAACATCTACCTACCCATAATCGAAAGTAGTAAATACTAATAGATTTTTTCCTTAAGTATCTGCCGAGAGGAAACGCACAGTCACGGCGTTGCGCGGGCGCAATAATACTCCCAAGTGCAATGACTCGACGTAACACAGGTTGCACAACTCGTACTGTTTACAGAACTTAATTGCTTGTTAATTTTTTATTTAAACACACACACACAATGACAGTGCAGTTTCTTAGGAGAGCCTTACAATGTAAGTAGTAACTGACTAACGGCAGTTGTTGTGATTGTAACTAAGGTTTGGTAAATACGTCTAAGTTTAATTCCGAGTCAGTGGTGTCGACTGCTCGATAAGCCTTTAAAACTTTTGATAACATTTTGTATTCATAAAAGTTTCACAAACGTTCTAATACTAAGTACGCAGTACTAATTACTACTAATATGTCGTTTACAAATCAAAATGTTGCCAATTTAATGAAGTCATCCAACAAATTGACCAACACATCGAATCGTCAAACGAAAATGTCTGCCTGCTCACCGAATATTTGTGACCATAGACATTATTACGTACTGCAGGCTTGGCATGACGCTTTCTATTTCTACTCTACTGTAGTATAGAAATCGCTTGTCTACATTTCTCGGTGAAAAACTGTCAACTGTCTATACGGAAACGTCAATTTGTCTACTCTTCCGACGACAAAACGCTTATCTACGGTTCTCGTGCTAAGCCTGCTGGCAACCATTTAATTGTCTAGGTACAGTTTCGACACTTCTGACGCGGTGACGTCATTGTTATTTAAATTTGACAAATAATTTGAAATTGTAACTGTCATTGTTGCTTGAAAATTGACATTTGGTGACACACAATATTTATACGTCAAACGGTGAAATGTCATTATCTTTGTAATCAATCAGCTGCTTTAGAGTCGGCCAATTTTTCCTTAAAACACTGTTAAAGTAGGGTTCTGGCTTCTATAACTTTTTAGTTGGGTTATAGAACGCTTTTGTGCTAAGATCGTTTATGAATAGCACTTTTTGACAACCAGACATTAGCAAGGTTTTACATGTTCGATAACTTTTTTATGAATTCACCGTAAGTATGTAAGGATCGTTGTAGGTGGCGTTCAATAGTTGCTGCCTATCCCCATAGGTAGAAGTCGAGAGTTTATAAGTAGGTACCTCCTATGTAAGTTTTAATCAGAAGGGTATTTTTTTTTTTTTGGGTGAGAAATCATCAAATAACTTCTCCCACTCTGGGTGGAGCGGGAGGGCGTGTCAGACTTTTACTGACTAAAACCCACCCGTGTTCCCTCAGTTGCCTGTGTGCCAGGGGCCGCGGTATCTTTTTCGAACAACCCGCACCCCTGGCAGGCATCGGCCCTTGCGGACCCCACCCTTTGGTGCTGACATCTCTTTGAGGCGCGCGTGGAACACAACGCGCCGTCGACCCGGGCTTGGTCCTTACCGGACAGCGAGCTACCCATTACTCGCCGTCCGCAAGCCCGCGCCTACGGTGGCCGGGAATCAGCCTGGGATTCCCGACGCCCAGGGATCAGAAGGGTATCTGAGGAAGGTTTTGCGATTGACAGAAACGAACATAAACACATTCGATTATTAAGAAGATTCAGCTGTGTTCAGCAGGTCAGCATCGGTTAAATACTAGCTAGAGATAACAATTTTCTTGCAAACCTACTACTACCTGTACCTCCCGCAGACAGGCGTGACGAGAGTCTAATAGAACAATAATTTAAATTGAAAACTTCATGGAAGTGTTTCTATCAGAATCGCGTCACACCGTCACGTCAGTCCTCGTGGAGGCGATCTCTCGCGTCCGGCCCTGGTCCAGGCCATAGTACGGTGCGAGAGTGCATGGGTAGCCGTCACCTCCTTCTGCGAAGCAATAATGCTCGTGAAGAGGGAGGCGACGCACGTGAGGGAGAGGCAGTATATGCGCCCTCACGGCCGTAGTCGCCGCGGGAGACGCCCTGGGCGTCGGGAATCCCAGGCTGATTCCCGGCCACCGTAGGCGCGGGCTTGCGGTCGGCGAGTAATGGGTAGCTCGCTGTCCGGTAAGGACCTAGCCCGGGTCGACGGTACGTTGTTTTCCACGCGCGCCTCAAAGAGATGTTAGCATCAACTGATGGGGCCCGCAAGGGCCGATGCCTCCAGGGGTGCGGGTTTTTTGAAAGAGATACCGCGGCCCCTGGCTCACAGGCAACTGAGGGAACACGGGTGGGTTTTATTCAGTAAAAGTCTGACACGTCCTCCTGTTCCACCCAGAGCGGGAAAAGTTTTATGATGATTTCCGACCCAAAAAAAAACCGTCACGTCACGCCTGTCTGCGGGAACTCTTAAGCTTCTGCCTACCAAAAGAATGCACCTACGTCTTAACATCATGTACTACTCGTCTAAACATAACGATTGTACACAATTCTGGGGATGACGGAGACCAGAACAATAACTTCACAACGCGAACATTTGCTTGGCTAGGTTCCAAAAGAATCCACTACGGTTCATGAATTATGTATCCAGGGGCATTGTTAACGGTTCAAAAGAAAAATGAAGACGGTTTTATGAAAAGCTCGGTGTTTAGGATTCATTCATAAGTCTAGGTGCCTTTGATGGTTGGAATTCTGCATAAGCTTAGTCTTTACTAGCTGTTGCCAGCGGCTTCGTCCGCTTAGAGGTCAGAAATTATCCCACGGGAACTTCCTACCGGGATAAAACTATCCTATGTGTTAATCCAGGTTATAAACTATCTGTGTGCCAAATTTCATACAAATCCTTTCGGCCGTTTTTGCATGATTGAGTAACAAACTATCAAACACATAACCCTCACACTTATATAGTAGGATTGGCGATGGACGGGATAGACTTATTACATACCGATTTTTACGATAATTACGTAACTGCTTACATATAAATTATGTTAGTAATCTGAATTTAGGAGAAAATATTTTGGTCTTTCATCAGTATGTTCTTGACTTTGGACGTAACATTGACTTTGAAAGCTTATTTTCTACTATTGAGACTAAAATAAATACCGTGTGTGCATACAAAATTGCAAAATCAAGCATGAACCAAAATTAACACAACTAAGTCAAGATTATTTTTGTACGAAAGAAAATCCACTTTTCTGACGTTTCTCCCACTTTTCATAACCTGCAGTCAATCAAATCAAAGAACACAGAAACATTGGGGAACAAATACCGCGAAGTTCTATTTTGACGTGTGTCTGCGTAAATGTCGGAAATTCTCACACGAAAAGAAGATTCCAGTAAATACAAAAATTGAATCCGTAACTGACGTGACTGAGGGGCTTGTGGCTAAGTAATTACAGCAGCACCGGTCGATCGTTCAGGTTAAGCTACGCTTGCTGCTTTTGGTCCGTGGATGAGTTCTTTACATACCAAGACCCCTCAGTCCCTGGAAAAGCATAGGGGCCATTCAAGTATTACGTAAGCACTACAGGGGGGCGGGAGGTTCTTTGTTTTGCTTATTTTTGATGACATGGGGGATGGGGGGCCTGAATGGTGATTACGTCAGCAGAATTTATTTTTGAACTTATGGATTTTCCACAAAATTTAGTCGATTTTGGTCTGAACACATGGCAATCCTACTTGTCTATGAATGGCTCGAAGAAAACGATGACAATATTCCAAAATCACACGAAAGTGAGCAGACACCTTGCGTGTCTGCTACCAATGTTTACGTGAGCATGGGAGGGGGTAAGAGGTTTGCTTACTTTTGCTGATTGCAAAAAATCTACTCACGTAATACTTGAATAGCCCCATATTCGACAGTCGTTACGGATCGTCAGGAGCCCGAAGGTCGGACAACCAGTCTTATCAAGAGGTATCGTACTACTCAATAACTAAGGGTTGTGGAGGTCAATCAGTAGTCGCTCTATGTAAAATACGGGTATTCAGCTGCATCTGGTTAGACTGGAAGCTGAATTCAACATTGTTGAGAAAAGACCAGACAGATTATGGTATTCCCTCACGTCTGTATTTTCTGAAAGGTAGGCAGACGTGGTAAAACTGTCCAAATGTTGGTGTAACATTTCACCACCCATATTTAAGTCCCATGTAGAAGGGGATGATCAATCAGAAATTAACCCAGACATAGAGCGCTGTCTGAGTCTGGATTTGTGTCTGCCTCTCAGAAATGCTGACGTAACATTGCACAATAACCGCGTATCTATATCTCACAAGTAGTACCGGATTCTGTGGTGTCGGGTATGATGAGTTTCTCACATTTTAATGAATTTGTCATAGTAGTTACGCGGTGCTTTCGTAAGGACTGTCTCTTGAGATGACAGAAAAATCATTACTCACAAATGCTGTTACGTGGGCTTAGCAACTATGCTGTAAGACCCATCATCGTCTTTTCCATCTCGAAAACTAGACTGTCTATCCTAGTTTAATATTAATTAATTAATTAATATGAATCATACTAATAATATTAATGTGAAAGTTTAGATAGATGGATGGATTTTATTACTCTTTCACGCAAATACTACTGAACCGATTTGCATGAAATTTGGCAAACCGATAGTTTATAATCTGGATTAGCACATAGGTTACTTTTTATCCCGGTAGTAAGTTTCCGTGGGATGGTATCCGACACCACGCGGGCGAAGCCCCTGACAAAAGCTAGTTTTGATATAATTTCAACAATGCTTGCAATAATTTTGCGAGGAATGTGTTCAAATTGGTGGAGGCGCCGTCGTGGCGGTATGTTGCTAGTGTTAAAATCTATTTACGCATGTTATTTCACAGCTTACAACTATCAAGATATAAGATAAACACGTGCGGATACATCAATTAGTTTCAGTCACAATGACCTCTAAACACGGTCATAAATCTTCTAAGAGCCCGTTTGCATCAAGAAATGAATTAATTTGACTTTCTTCTAAAACCGAAATTAATTTTGAAACAGTAGCTCTATTAGCTTATTAAACAAGTAGGGTAATGGGAAACAATATTTTATATCACGTCATAAATACGCCCGTAATTAATTTATCTTCCATCATATACCTACTTAGCTGTAATAAATAAAAGGCCGCTCCCATAACTTAACAGATTTTCACACTTTGCATATAAACAGATTAATATTAATGGAATAATTTCCAGGAATTAGCGAAGTCGTCGACCTTTTGGCCATGATCATTTGTAATAATCGCATAGAGGTATACCTGTACCATACAATTGGGTTCTACGAACTCCAGCTAAAGGTATACAGGTAAAAAAATAAGTTGAACACCTGAATAGGCCCTCATCAATCATAAAGTTACGTTGAAAGGAGTTTTTATTCGGTTTGTTGCATCACAACACTTTCACTGTCGCTTTGTTAGTCATAAATCATAAGTTCCAAGTTAAAGCGTCACTAAAACAGTTTCGCGGTGAAATCCAAGGACATTCTTAGTGGCAGACGATTAGATATCAACCAAGTTTCTGGCTTGACGAGTTTTATTTCGAAACAAAACGATATTTACTTGGTGACGTGTCGAATAAGTTAATTATTGAGAAAGCAGTTCCTGTTTGTTTCACTTTATTGAGGGCAGGCTTCATTATCCTTTGATTAACAAATTCTTATATGAAGGCTGGTTCTCTATAAATTTTACAAGCTATGGTAAATGATAGTTCAATAAATCTATCAAGATCCTGACTACTGAAAAATCACGCTATAAAAAGTATGAAAGAATTTTTTATCACTTTATGTCCTCTAGAGGGCGCCTTAATCAATTTAAAGTGACGTCACAGAGTTTATAAGAAACGCTTCGTCGCTTACAATCGGGTAAAAAGTGACGTTTACCTATCTGTCAACTTTGACAGTAATTTACTTTGACAGATGACATCGGTAACTGCAGGCTTAGCACGAGAACCGTAGAGAAGCGTTTTGTCGACGAAAGGGTAGACAAAAATGACGTTTCCGTGTAGACAGTTGACAGTTTTGAACGGAGAAATGTAGACAAGCTATTTATATTCTACGGTAGAGTAGAAATAGAAAGCGCAATGAGGCCTGCAGGACCGCTCTTGATAGCATGGTAACACAAAAATCATCTTTAATTTAAATTTCTTTCACGTAAAATGTGCAGAGCTTTTTTTAACTGAAATGATTTCACAGATTCAATAAAAATAGACAAAGGCAGCTTCTGTCAGTCATTAGCAATTCCAATGTGCTGAGTCATTGAGCTTACTGTTTCGGCGCTGAATACAAATGGTTTAAAATAAAATTGTGACAATAGTGAGTCATTGTTGAAAAACTGTTACAGCATGGAGGATTGTGTTTAGCGAATTTTGCGGTGACTTTTCATGTTGGGTGACTCTTTATGAAGATGAGAAGTATAGTGCTGGATCATCATCATCATCTATCTAGCTTTTCTTAACTATATTGGGGTTGGCTTCGAGTCTAACCGGACGCAACTGATTACCAGAATTTTACATGGAGTGACTGTCTCGTGTTACCCAGTAAATGGGTAGTGGAAGTCAGATGACTTCCACTACCCATTTACTGGGTTACACGATACCTTTTGGGAAGATTGGTTGTCAATCTTTCGGGCTTCGGACGCCTCGTAACGACTGTCAAGTACAGTGATGGATATAGGTAGACTAATACTCACTTACTCCCATTTTTTGCAAAGCATTGGTCCGATCATTAGAATAGGTTGTTGATAAATACCTGGAACAAAAGGAATTTCTTATTAAACAAAGGTTAAATAGAAAACTCGGACACGACAAAATTAAATTAGCGCAATCAATTTGTTTGTATGTAGATCAAAGTCCAAAATGAAATCATAAAAAAAATCGTCAAACAGAACGATTTCCGTTGTCAACCCTTTTCCAAATTTTCAATGACATTCCCTTTGCCCTTTGGACAGGCACTAATAGGGTAGGATATAGAAACAATCAAATGGCGAGCTTTAGAGAGGAACAAACTTCGAAGGCTACGCAAATCACAACGTTATTTCAAAATGTATCAATCTGCAATCTCAATAATGCAAGAAAATTATCCAGAAATCTAATAACCAATTACTGTAATAACACAGATCAACGGACTTGCAATTTGTCAAAATGTTGCCAACATAACTTCGGAGCTGCGTACAATTTGACGTTTATCTGATCCAGACTGTTCTTAATTTGAATGCTTAGGTACTTCTTTTTCTTCAAGAATGACATTGGTCGCAAGTCGTAGCTAACGGTTTTAAATCGGTGCAGTTGTTCAGGTGTGAAATCTAGATTAAACACTCAAAATAAATGTAGGAAAAAGTTACGTCAAGGTGGGTAGCACGTCTTGGATCGAAATAGAAGCACGTTCTTCGCAAAGCACGGTTAATTAAAATATTGCAATATTGTAAAGATGGAAACAAATACAAGTATGCAAGTGTAAAAAGTGGCATAACGGAACATTTGAAAAATGCCACATTTTCTGTATTTCGAAATGAATAGATGGTACAACATTATCATTTTCATTTCAGCAGAAAGATGTCCGCTATTGGACATAGGCTTCCCCCAACTGGGCTCCCCCCAATAGATAGTACAAGTTATTCCAAAATCTTTCCTTTAAGAACAAGTGATTCTAAAAACAAAACATACTAAGTACGCCATGTTTTCGAAATACTACGTCTCAGTTTAAAATCTGCGTGAAATTCTGCACCAACAAATAATGAAATAACATTGTAAGAATTATTGTTACCAGCCTTTTATTCGTTTTTGCATACACTATGAAGGTACTTATTTTTCCAGATATATTATGTGACTGAACACAATAGCGATGCAGATTCGACGTAGTATTGACCGATGGGCGTTTCCCCGTGACGAAATGGAACTGCGTTGCTGAATATTTAAGGCGCGCGAAATATTTAATTATGTGTTTTGCAACAGGTTAGATCGTAACAAATATGTATTTACAAAACTATAGACAGTAAAATCATCAATGTAAGTCTCTAGGTTCAAATTTGCCTGTTGAATAAACATTTCGTGAAATCATGCCATTTATTGTTTATAATTGCAAAAAAAAAATCGCCTTAGCGCATCAAGGATGCGTTGCAAATTTTGAATATTTCCTTAATTATAGCTGTGTCCTGTCTCATGATAATGGTGTATCTAACACGAACATATTATATAGCTTCATCGTGTATAATTAAAATGTAATCATATGAGCTTACCGGAACTTAGAACATGGCAACATAAATTAATACGATGTAAAGTATAGAGAGTCATGCTTCCTTTACATCAGAGCAAGAGATGCTCCGCTTACGCTGCGTTTAAACGCATGTAAAACAAGGAGCTTGGACAAAAAAAATAACATCAGAATGAAATTAAATCGAAACTCAAAGAACTAGACGCGGACGACTGTACAAGTTTGATTGCATAGCAACGTTTTAACCCCCATTAAATCTAGCATGTGGACCCAATTGCGCAGTAAAATTTTTATTACCCCAGGAAAATTATGAATCAAGTTAAGTTATAGAAAACTGTTAATGCCGTAATGAGTGAAACACGTATTTGAACTTAGCTAGTTATAGACTAAGTGCTAAACGGCTGTTTAACGATGTAGGAAGCTAGAGTATCCGCTCATAATAACGGTAAACGAGACGATATATTTTAACCATTAAGTTAACTTGCAAATGACATAATTACATGAATATAATAACTGCTACCACGATTCATGTTTTTGCGATAATTTGCGACATAAAACAAGAATAGGACTGTGGAAAATGAGGTCTTGAAATTGAAAGTGGCGTAGAATATGAACTATGACAGTTGGTAAGACAACAAATATAAATCGCAGTGATTTTATTGATCTTAATATCATATCCATATCATTCAACCACATGAATGAACTTACGAAAACCTATTATGTGAATTAGATAAAGGTCGTTTGCTAATTTAAAACGTGACGCAACAGAAGAAAAAAGTATGTTCAAAAACTAAAACCCGACTTCTCTAAAATTACGCTCTAATAAGTACGAAAAGAAAACATATTCTCAACTGTCCGTGGCGTGTATTCTTAGATCCTCACTTTTTTATACACTAGAGGACGCCGTACTCAATTTAATGTGACGTCATATAGCTTATAACCAACGGACAAGGCGCTTCCAACGATACCTCATTTGTTACTTTTAGAACTTATGAAGGAACAGATGAACAAACATACATACAAACATACCAGTCAAAATTATAACCGTAAAGTAAAGCGTCTGTCTAGGGTCGAACTACGTCATAGCACTCGTAAGTCGCTGCCTTTACCGCTGGGCAACCATTGCTATACTCTACTTGGTATCACGTGCTATGTCAATCATTCTTCATTAGGATATCTACTAGAGCTGTCAGGCTACAGCATTAGGCTACCAGTCTATTAAGATAGGCTGAGGAAGGGTAGATAACATTCTGTTAATAAGTCAAGTCTTTCTTCGGGATTAATCAATCAGTCTAATATATGCTCAAGCAAACTCGTATATATAATTATTATGTTATCAGATTACGGAGCTCCAATGTTCAAGAAATCTTCTGCCTGGCATAATTAATCCCGGATTTCACCAAAGCCTGTCTTAACGTCAAATGAGATTTTGGAGTATAACTCGCTGTTATAAACGGAGTACTTTGTCTAACTATATTAATAATATTTGATTCAAAGTAAGACCGTACAATTCATAGAAAGGCTCGCACATATAAAATATGGCAGAAAATGTCATGCAGGGATGTAGGTACATAACATCACGCATGTATCCCCCGGAATTCAGCCGAGGTATACACCCACATTTGCCGGATTAAGTCACATATAATAAGGGGCGAGACTATTGCTATCCACCGTGCATAAATCTACACCCCAGGCTGCTATGCTACTGAGAAAACGCAGATGGAAAACCCCAATAACATTTTTCCCGACCCGGGAATTGAACCCAAGAGAACATGCTCAGCACTCGCGCTTCCGACCACTAGCCCAACGACACAGGGTTATTTTTACTGAAAAAGAAAAAACAGTAGATGCTGACAATAAATCTAACACATTAGATACTAAAGAATACCGTAATACTACCGTTCTAACATCAGAAGATAAAACAGCTAATCTAAAACCGCCAGTTAATCGAATACATGCAGAAATAACTCAGAGATGTTCAGTTAGTACATTTGCGAGCAAGTGCAATCACGCCAGAGAACTGATAAGAAGTTTGCAGCAGACTAACACGTGGGCGAGTGTTTATCGCGTCTGTCGGAGATAAAAATTTATTTTCTGAATTTATTTCAAAGTATTGGATGTTAGTTTGTACTAGCTTAGCGGGAGATAAGGCTTGATTTATATTTTCTTCATTTTTTTGCTTGGAATTTTACACATCCTCCTTGGAATTACCACCTGCATCTTGTCTCAGACTGCTATATGATGATGGATAGAATTGGATAGGAGCCAAGAGTTTGGGTTTGTGCACGGTTGATGGCAATAGGCTCGTCTCCTTTTACATGGGACTTAACCGTAACTGACAAAATGTGAGTATACCAAAGGGTCAATTACAGTTTCTTCCAAAAAATTAAAGTTGACAACTTCCTTTACAAATCTAACTTTCATTTTTCTAAGATTAAAAATACTTTAAAAAGTTCCTCGTGACGATTCTTTTCCACGCATTATGTTTTTATAACTGCTGCCGAGTCCCTTTGTTTATAGTAAAAAACATAATTATTTTTCTTCATCAAATTCATATTGATCAGCACTATCCATATCTAAAAGCATTGTTTGCACGCTCATTTTCTTCACCAAAGAAAAAGCTATCATGTTTGGCTCGCCCAAACTCATTTCAACGAAAGTGTTCAATGCCACACGCCTTTCCAAGGCAATCCAAAGTGCTAACTATTTCCTCAGGTTATCGATCCACTTCGCTGGGAACGCGCCATCTGGCATTTTCTTGACCGTCACGTGTATATTTCGTGTATTTTCTAAAATTGTATTTTGGCTTTACATGCGTCCAATGTAAAGTCTTAGACTTAGTTGTATGCTACCATTACATAATTTTCTAGCTGTTTTTGAGGAGCTCCACTTTTAGCTGAGATGAAATACATTTTGATAAGTCCATCATCGAAAGCATAATCTTTAATAATTCAATGGTCATTTATTTTAGTGAAAACATAAATGTACCCAGCGAGTTAATACGCGGAAGCAACAAGCAAAAATGTGTACATACCTACAAAGACATACGAGCACAATCAGACATTCAAAAATATGAAGCGATTTAACAAAGGGTATTGTGCATTCGATATCTCGATCATGATACAATCGTGAATCATAAATTTCATCATCGATACGTACATTGTGTTCAACAGTTTAATCATTGTTGTCTCTTTAAATAATGCATGATGGTAATTTAGTATCTTTTGCATTTATCTGTTCAAGAAAAACCATATTATGCTACTGAGTTCAAAACTTCAAAAGATTAAAACGTGTTTTTCACACAGTACACTTATAATTTCACAGTACAATTTTGTAGCATGACTATTCTTGCTGCAGAATTGTAATTGTTCAGAATTGTACTGTAATTACATAATTTATTATAAACCACAAATAAAACTGGTCCAAGTCAGATAGTATCATCCATTGCGTGAAGCATTGTAAATGCCTAAGAACCAACCAAATGGAAATGATAGATAACGGAATTCCAGTAAAACTACGACCGATTCTTGATATAATCTCAGTTATTATGAAACACGGTCTACTAAATTAGCCTGTCTGATTTTAAAATGATTGTGAACTTTATTTGTAGATACTAAACTATGTCGCAACCAAAATTTCCGTAGTGCCAAAAAGATAAACAAAGAATATTTTCGACACAACACGACACACAATGAAGAATGTTAGTTGTAGATAATTCGGTCAGATGACAACAAAAATGTACGAAATGCAAAAAAACGCACTGAATACTGTTCGTCTGTTTGAAACAACTTTTTGATTGATTTGATACGAAACTAGTTTTGTGAAATATTTTCGGTTCACTTTTTGCAATATTGTTCGCTATTTTAATGGCATAGTCTTTTTACAGTTTGTCATCATTCGTGCGAAAAATTCAACATATTATTCGTAAGTTCAGAACTGTACTAGTAGTCAACGTACAAGAGAGTGATAAATAAGATGATGATGAAATTAAAATGTCAAAGACAAAAAGAAAGATTTAGTAAAAGATAGCAATAATTGAATTAGATAATGTGTTGAGTGAGATAGAAAGCCAAAATTGTAGAGTAAGGAGAGCGCAAGTCACCATAGACAAAATAATTGTTTAGTGGGCACGATCATGCAGATAATGCAGATTTTAATATAGGCTTAAATTAAGCTATTAGAGGAAAGCGGATCCTCGTTACTCAGTAACAGTAATCTCACAAGGAAAGGATAAAATCCTACTTAACATTATAAATATGAAAGTTTTATGTTTAGATGTTTGGATGTTTGTTACTCAATTACGCAAAAAACGGCTGAACGGATTTGGGTGAAATTTGGCACAAAGATAGTTTATAAACTGGATTAACATATAGGGTACTATTTATCCTGGTAGTACGTTCCCACGAGGTAATTTCCGACCTCAACGCGGGCAGATCCGCTGGCAAAAGCAGTTCATCATAAATATGATCTTCGTACGTAGGTAAGTTGTAAGCCAAATGTCGGATGAGTTTCCAAAGGCCTTGGCAAAACCACAACATGATATCGTCTCGCTATTTCATTCTAATTCCGAAGCTAAGTGAGCATAGCCATGTTCAAGAACCAGAGACAATTAGATGGCTAAAGCTGGGTTTATGGCACAAATATTTTAATGAAATACTTAAAATCATGGACGTGAAGGCCGAAATTATTCTAAAGTCGAAACTAAGGAAGCGTTATTTCGGATGGCTATACAAACAGATGACTTTGAATAAAGAAAAAATAATAAATTTTGAAGATTCTTTGTTTTTGGAGCTAAATGGAAGATTTCTATATCTATGATGAACTACGTTAAAAATCGATAAACAATTTACGCCAAATATAATACCAACAAGTCTGATATATCCCGCTGTATCTCAAGACTCAGTCCGCCCCGATTCAGTTTGGTTTGATACAACGATAGAGCACAATCGGTTACGAAACGGTACCGATACCATCGCACTTTCAAGATGTTTTGATGACGTAGCGCCACAGCTGGCTAACAAAAACTTTGGTTGCGTAAACCCAAGGCTTTATCGACGAGCTTTCATTCAACTGGGTTTCCTTTGAACCAATCATTGATGGAAAACTAAAGTTGGAATAGGAAGGCCGTAAACCATACGATTGTGTGTGAATCATTGGTGGTGGCGAATAGTTTCGTTTACGGTCTAAAATGTCTGTAGGTAAAACCACAAGACATTTTAACTACATATTCGTAAAGTCCTACCATAATTGCTTATTCAGGATAGGCGCTGACAGGAAGTTTTCTTTATTCTGTAAGAAGAATATCATCAAATAGCCATCATATTCTTCTTCATCTAAGTATTTCCATACTTTTGCTCCACTTACAATTAATATAATCAGCCCAATGATATAGTTCTTCCATCAGGACATCAAGGAAAAAGGTCACGGGAAATACCCACAATCATGCTTTTAGTAACTACGTATAAATGAGTAATGGTAGACTAGAAAAAACTCGATCAATTACAATTGGGCAAAAAAATCTTGTAAGTACGAATATGTTATACGTAGTTTAAAGTCTTTCTTCAACAAGCTTAATGGTTTATCAATAAAAAAGCAGCGTGTGGTTTTTTTTTATAATTAATGGAGGTTCAGAAGTAAACAAGTGTGAGTCAAGACAGACGAAGCAATCTTAAAATGTAAGTACAAGATTAAATGGAAACTAAGCAAGGTAATAAAAGCAGGTTAAGAAAATAAACCATTTAATAACCCTTTGATACACAACATAGAAAACAATGAAACGAAAACATCGAAACTACTGATTCCTCAAGCCTTCAAAGTTTTCTGGAGAAGGCGAATGCCGGAACATGATCGATTTCTTTCCTACAAAGATAAGGCTCCGAAAAACTTGTTTATAAAAAGCGACAGTTCCGTCGGGTCCATTGGGGTGTAACATAATCTTGTTACGTCACTCCTGTTGTGATAAAAACTGGTGGAAGAACTTGAAAATCACGATACTTGCCAGAAGCTGGGCTGTTGGGTTCTGTACAACTTGGGAAGCTGAAGAAATAAGGAGCATTCCTCAAAAACGTAAAAAAAGATAGACCAAGAGAAGATAAAGAGGAGTGTATCAATAGAGACCATCCTGCTAATAGAATTAAACGTCAATTTTTTTCTGGTTCACCGAACAACATTATTTATAGCGACCATATTCTGCCCAAG
Organism: Antitype chi; assembly: GCA_947359405.1. Lineage (NCBI taxonomy): Eukaryota > Metazoa > Arthropoda > Insecta > Lepidoptera > Noctuidae > Antitype > Antitype chi. The sequence continues at coordinate 18,369,841 of OX375812.1, forward strand.
CTAGAAACAAAGTTAAAAATGTCATAGAAATGTAACACGTTCCATTTTTAGTTTATCAACCCACGTGGTTATGTAGCACGTGACTAGTGAGACGTGCCTCACACATAATAATGCCATATTCACACTTTAACAGTATTTTTAAGGTCAAGTCCACAACAATCTTAAAGCAAAGCAAAGTCGTTGACGTTAGTTACTTGAAGATTAACTCGCCCACTCATTCAACGTTTATACACAAATCTATTGACAAAACACAAAACCAAATATTGACATAGCGTTCGAGATTAATTTCTCGTTGGAAACTGGAATTTAATACACACGCTACATTCAAGTATGTGATGTAAAGAACGCAGAAGGTTTACGTCGCGATGAATCAACTCCCACATACACATCACACGAAATCAAAATCTCTCAAATTCATGCAAATTCTAACCATCCATTTTATTGGAGACTATACACAGTTGTACTTACATATTTGGTATCATCGACTAATGGATTCCTTAATGTGTTTTGGCTTCTGAAATCGCCTTCTGTGCTCAGTTTTTGTATGGTTTATGTGAAGGCGGCGCGCGCGCACGGTAGCTGATCGTGACTCACGCCAAGCGGCCGCATGGTAATGTGAACATGTTAATTGCTAGAGATTCGAGCCTATCTCATAAATCCTTTTTCGTGAGTAGGTAGAATTTTTGGAATACTGGTATTGTTATAGCGAATAGCAGTTTGATTGTTTGTTATTATAGCCTGAAGTCGTTGAATTGCATTGCAAGTACCTCTGTAACTATTCTAGGTAGTTTCCGCAATAAAACAAAATTTTATCGAAACCTAATTGACAAAATGCCAAACAAAAAGTTAAGAGAAAAATGCTACAAAAATGAACAAACTCGATAAACACGGATCCAATGACAATAAACATCCATCGATCAAACTACACAACGTGACAAAAATAAAACACGAAGATAAGAACCGTTACATCGAAGATGATAAGTAAGAACACAAATCCGAACACATGACAAACACACAGACAGACAAACAAACAAGAGATGAAACTGACGAGATGACCGAACGTAACAAATAATCTTAATGACATAACAATAAGAGATAAACTTTGTGGAATTTCATTAATCTCCGGACGAAGTGTTGAAAAACAAATAAGTTATATCGAATAAATTAATATGTTTTGATAATACGTTGGTAGGAGTTAAAGGTTATGAGATAGTGGCAGTGCATTACGTATGAAGACGGACCTGCCGTATTTTAATTTATTAGCGTAGATGTTGATGGATGGAGAGATAGAGGAACACCAAAGAAAAGATTAAAGGATTGTGTGAAGAATGATATGAAAAAAAAGAGAGTGAATGATAGCGTGGCGGTTGACGCAGGAGAAAGGAAGACGAAAACGTGTTGCACCGACCCCAAGTAACATACGACAAGGGCAGGAAGATAATGATGAGTACTGGTCAGTGTGCTAAATTCCAATGTACAGCCGATATACTAGATCGCTAGACAGATGTTCTTCGAGAATCAAGTCGCTTGCCAAATGTCTTGCTAGGTCAAGGAAATGTTACATTTCATTCAACTTCTTTTGACTAAGGACATCATCAATGAAGATCCCATTCATATTATTGACGGTTTGCTTTATTAACAAAAAAAGCTGATCTGACAGACGTTGTCCAAATGTTTTCAGTTCATGGAAAAAAAGACGCTCAGTTTATCCCGAATTTTTAAATTTTCCGAGAAACTTAAAAATTTTATCTCCTTAGGAATCTAATTTAAACTATTACGACCGTTATAAAACAATAATCGCCAAATCGGTCCAACCGATCTTAAATGATGCTCTTGATGTAATTTTTATGATATAGAAGATGGTAGATTATCACCGTCAAGGAAGGCAGCTCATATTCAGCTTGCACATTCATCGTACCGGATGTTCTACTGTGCCCATTTGAATGGCAAATGTTTTATAAATCAAAAGTTCTCTAAATCTCACCATTGTTATCAGTAAGAGCTCATAAACACCAAAGGTACGCGACATTGTCACGACTGAAAGTGGTTGGCAACGTTTAGTCGCAGAGAGGCGAGGTGGATCATTTCTAAACTAGAAATGGACGAGCTATTGTGATGTCAGGCGCACGCCGCGATCCAAGCGTGGTTCCTGGCGATAAATCTGCAACACCGTTAGGCTAGCAACACAATTGATGGCTCGAAAAACGAAATTTCGATTTGAATGCTATTTGAGAATTGAGACATTTTGTGGTTCGAGTGTTCTTGAATGCCGTCTAGATTGGACAGGCTTTCTGAAATTGTTGTTTAATTTTTGGAAAGTCGTTCCAAATAAATGCTTTTACAGAGGCAACCACCAGGGTTGCCCATCAGGGTTGAAGCCATTTATTAGATAGTAGAATTCCTTTTGATCAACCATCAAATGCACCTGAGAGGATCAATCATAATCTACGAGCAATCAAGTAAAACAAAAAGCATACTTATCAAGAAAAACTTTATCAATCTTCATGAGGTACACGTCACACAACATGTTGCACACTCGGTGGACCTCTGACACTGCGCGCACGCGTATGCCTCGGGCGGCGTATGCGCACGATTTTAGGTCAAGGCAGCACTCGCCAGGGATCGCAAGAAGATTATTACAAATTGCACTACACTGCAGTCGCTACGGCCCCTTTTAGTCGGTCCAACAGTGTTTAATATCATTTAAATCGGCGTTATTATATAAACTTGTCTAGCTTGACGTAAAAGATAACCCGATGAGAAACAGAAATCATGCAGCTGGTGAATTTATTACTGGAATGTATATAATTTTCGGTGCTTAGGTTTGGGGAGAACAATTGGCGGGTAACGAAGGTCAGGCAAGTGTACACAGATGCTGAAAGGGAATCTATTCATACGATATGTTCCGATATTTATGAACCAGCGCGGATTAATATATTTTATAAAAGGGAGTATTTTCCGTAAACTTAAACTCCTTTACCAAGTTTTAAATGATTCTAACGCAACATCATTTGTAAATCTGGCCTAATCTCAAGGAAGTGTATACTTACACAAATTAGAGCCATTATCGCATAAACAAGGGCGGCCATTACGTCCAGACGTACTCAAAAAGAAAAGTAAATATTATGAACTCGAATTTGATTGATACGTGTTATCGTAATGTGGTTAACGTACCATTTTATTTACAGCTATTGCTGGCAACTTTTCAATAGCGGCGATTAAGCTATAAATTTAATCAGGCAATCCTTAAAAGAACATTATTGTTGAGATAAATCAGGCTGTAGCATTTACAAGATCTGAGATAATAGTTGAATCAGAAGTTGGTTCGGTCGTGCGAATACTAATAATTGGCATCATGGGAATAGTGGACGGTCGTGATCTTCTCGATGGATTCGCCGGTGACGTGGCTAATGGCTACGAGTGATGACTCCCTGGCAATGATGTAACTGTGTCGGGACTATTATTTGCAGAATTTCAATCTTAGTCACACGGTACAATCTCAGTCATTACCTTTTATTTGAAATCTGTCAATCAAGTTTTTGATCTAAGCTACAAGATACAATCAAAATAATAAAGCAGCTCTGAAAGTTAAAATACGAAAGAAAACATAAAGTATTGCTACAAAAACCGACTCCAATATAAATATTTGTAAAGGATCCCATAAAGATTGCAACCATCTATTAGAGTGCTGACTTAAATATAACTTTCCCTTTAAAATATGGCAGTTGTGCGACAGTAGTAAAATTATGGGGGATGCACAGTACAATTTAAATGCTGGGTTCCGTGGGAACAAAGACAACAGGTGATGTACGGACATGTGTAGTCACGGATCGTGAACATTCAGATAAAATACAACTTCACAGAAGGATACACACACGCATAAAAATATCACTGATGCTCGTGCTATTGGAATGGTTCGAAAGTGTTAAATAACATACCGTATCTAAGAGGTGTTTATAGAAATGCTATATTTGCACGACCAATCAGAGCCAGATGCTCATTCATTATCACATGAACCTGACCTAGACAATGATAAGAATAAAATAGTATTTGCGCTTGCTTAAATTACTCGGCTTTACCAAACAAAATGTGAACAGTTGGCCTTCTGTAGTTACCTTATTTTATATCATTGAGGTGGCCATGCTTTTGAGGGGGGCATTCCATCAGTCGGAACGTTTGCGGGAGTGTGTGCGCCCAAGCGTGTCCCCTGTGGCATGGGGAGTTATGCTACGAAAGTTTTGGAGTACCTACGGTCTTTATTATCTTATGAAACATTCATAAATTGTCGTCTGCGGAATGAGTAATTTTATATTGCACTCGAAAACGTAGGATATTTGAATAAAATCATCCAGATTTTGTCGAAGTTCATCTTCCTCAATTCTTGTTTGATGTTGAAGGGAGTTTTGCTAATTCAAGTGTTGTTTTTCTTAAAATATTCCATGCAAACGTAATAGAAGATCAAACAGGACAAAAACAAATATAGCAAAAAATTTGAAAGCTTGAGTACGACTATAATATTTTTTGCTGTATATGACAAAAAAAAGAATAGACGTGACAAAAAAAGAGGGTCTTTTTAAACACACAGACGTAAAAATGGGTAAACAGTGAACATAATCCTACATAAAATTTAAAAGGTCAGAGGTCCCGCAAAGTTTAAAGAGTCCCAAGGGTCGGTAGCAATCATAATCCTGCGCATCTGTCACAGTCATGGTTTAGTGATTAGCTGACGATGGTAGCGAAAGAGATAAAAAAAAAAATAGGATTGATGAATGATTAGGGAGACAAATTACGAGTTTGGAAAATCAATCATTGTTAGTTGTTATTATTTTAAAATATTAGTTACGCCTGTTTCCCCAAATGGCAGATAATAAATAATAGTTTAAAAAACTAAAAAACACGCTTTAAAAACCAAACTAAAAAAGGAGAAAATAATTTAATTCAATTAAAAAGCATGGGGTGCTTTTTGAGGTATTTTTATAATCAATTAATGTCAAGCACCCCACACTTGAAAAGATGTAGACACCGCGCATCGCGACACCGTTGTGTATAGCAAATATGTCAAAAACTCACAACACTACATGTCCTATGACTATTACTTATAGGTAATCCTTTTGTTTCTCAATAGTCAATCCAAAATTGCGCCGATTCTTTACTCACAATATAAACGTATAGTACTTTATTTGTTTCATTAAACAACACATTAGAAACAGAGCTTATTCACCCCCAAATCCTTCCAAATGTTGCTGATCAAACAACCAAAACTAATGTCCAGAAACTGGAAATCGTCCATAAGCGAATCCCGTGAGAATGATCCAAGATAATAACATATCGACGAAAACCAAAGGGTGTTCACTGAGGGAGCATTCTCCGCCCCATGCGTCCAACAATTTGAACAATGGACCATGCGTGCTTTGTGCTCAAAATTTGGCAGATTTTTTTATTATTTTTAGACAAAGAACTGCACGGTGGGTCACACTGGGTCACGCTTTACGACTTCCAACAATGTGGTGATGAAATTAATCATCAGTTCAGCTGTGACGTGTGCGTCATTTACATCATCCTCTTTAGAATTTCACTCCGTTTCTTAAACGTTTAAATATTACACAACTGCCAAAATTATAATCTGTCTCGGAGTATCATTAGCAGCGATTTCGCAATCAGTAATAGATACTGTATAACAATGGGTAATTATATGGTTTTTGTTTTACACAAAATTGGCATAATAGCTGCGGATATGTCTTTGCTGGCGAAATTAGAATTGTTTGATTAGATAACGTTCCGGAAACATAATAAAATATTCCAATTAGTCTTTGTTTTTGGGACTTTCCAAAACACTTAAGTTATATTTACATAAGGAACTTTTACTTTTATGTCTGTAAATACTAGAATTATGCGAAAGGCAATTAGTTTGTTTCCCCTTTTATGCACTAAAAACATAAACGCATAAGTACGCACTCACACGTTGCAATAATGAAGTTGAAAATTGCATTTTCGCTCAGACTTTGATAAACACATCACGCTGTGGCGGCTTTTGTGCCATCGGATGCACGCTCCACATATTCTGCAATCTACACGTGTCCGGCACGCGCCCTCCGGCCCTCCCACCCTCGGGAGGGACAAACCCTTGCAAACTCTCGCGTTGCCCTAGCAACAATGTTGTCCCGGGAAAATTACGTATGCAGGATGCGCACCCCAATTATTTCTTGGGAGTCTTGTAAATATGCTGCATTACTTTTTCTTTTTCAAAAATAATGGCCTCATTTTCTTATGCATTCGTGTTAGTGCTATTAATAAATAATGTAATTGGTGGGTAAGTGCAAAATAATGATAATAAGTACTTAGGTGCTCATTTTCATTCATGAATCTCATTCTATTGATGCATGATTGATAATACGAAAAGTATGACGATACAAACCAAGAATGGAAAACATGTATCAATTCGACTTATCTTAAACTGATACAATGTTATCGAAATCAAAGAAAAGCGATATCCGGTTTCGATTCACGAAAAAAGGTTTATTTAGGTGTCATCATCGTCAACCTTATTAGAAAAAAAAATACTAGTAAGTCACAATAAATAATTTCCAAAGTTTCAGATCAAAATTCTAGTGACCTCGAGGTGCCTTTAGCTAGACGAGACAACAATGTAACCAATTTGTCTAACAAAAGCAATTGTTAAATGTTTGTGAACAACTAAATAATAGATAAACTAACACACGAGGGTTTACTAAATCCCATTAGCTCTATAAATCATAGTTCTATCGCATAGATACAGCTGTAACTAATCCAGCATATATAACTCTAAACCCTCGGATTCACAAAGATTTCCATCGCTTAATAAACAGGATGATATACGTCAGTTATCACGTTATAAATTTTGTCTACTATTGTAATAAAATAGCCAATAAATTGTCGGTCTATGGACTTATAATGTATAACTTTAATAGAAGAGGGGGAGTTTCCTCAACCCTTCATATTTCAAAAAGTTATTTCTGTGACCTTTACGAAGTCGACTTTTGAAGTTCTTTTGATGTTAGTTTCATGTTTATTATGTAACTTATTTAATTTATATTATATAATACTGTTTAATATTTTTAAATTCTTCCTTCATCTGACTTACAGAGAATAATTAAAGGTATACCGTCCAATATGACTGGCATCTTTACTTTCCATTAGTCATCATACATCATATTTTTTTTATTTTTTTATCAGCCTATAATATTCCCACTGCTGGGACACAGGCCTCCTCTCTGTGAGAGGGAGTGGGCTGCAATCCACCACGCGGGCCCAGTGCAGGTTGCCCAAAAATTCAAAGATATGTGTCATCTACTGTCACATATCTTCGAACTTATGGTTCTAGGACCTGCCGGTTTCCTCACGATGTTTTCATTCACTGTTTTCCATGAGTAAAATATGAAAATGTACTTATTAAATATCTCTCAATTACTAAAAATCTTATACAAATAGTGGAGTTTTCTACTTTTGTATCGCTTGATATTAAATGGCAGCAACAGATGTTTAGTAATTCAGATTTAATTAAGTAGATACAGTAGGTAGGTAGGTACTCATGGGTAAAGTTACTCATAGAAAGTAAAGATGTCGATTGTACTTGAATATTTATGAAAGTTTTGATGATAACAGTAACGTAATTGTATCTCTAATATCATATACCTAGTCCACATATATCTATGATTTTTCAAATGTAATTTCCATCGATGTGGGTACAGGAGTGTTGGGGGCGACATCGGTGACGTCGAATCGATGCAACACATGCAATATTTAATTACGAAAGGGGTGAACATGGGGGAGGGTTCCGGTGATTGTATTTGCATAACAAAGCCAGAATAACGGACTTTAATGGGGAGTTCGCACTATTATTTTGGGTGTGCACCTCAACAATAAAAAATAAATAAAATAATTGATGAAATTAAAACCCTGTCGGTAAAAAATAAGGAAAATTTTGCGCAGAAACAAGCAGGAATTTCCGTAATGTTTATGATTTCATGTCAACAGTACACAACAATAAACGGACACACATCCACTCGTACTTCATACACATACGTCTAAGCGTACCGCCGCGCCGTACTGTGCAACGGAAGCGGCGTATGCGCACCGCGTGCAATTAACTTTAACCGCATTGTATCCTGTCGCGCGTGCGCTGCGACTAACTGTATTGTGCTAGTTACGTGTGGGTTAACACATCGACAATCGCCCATTCAATTGAGGTAATCTGATGAAACCTTAATTACTAATTCCTGTAAATTAATGTGATGCAGAGGATTGCGGGACATGTTGTGAGGAGAATTTGGAGAATGAATGTGGATGGCAATAAGAGTTGAAAAATACTAAGGAAGTGATCATCATCATCATCATTTCAGCCTATAAACGTCCACTGCTGGACGTAGGCCTCCCCCAAGCACAGCCATCTCGACTGTTTTTGGGGGGGGGGGGGGGGGGGGTGACGGCTTGGCGATCGCAGTATGGTGGTACAATGCATAGAGAAAGCTGCTGCCCATTCTCTAGTAAGTCCCTTAGTCGCCTCACGGGAAGAAATGGGATGGTGCTATTCTTTACGTCCGGCACCACACGGAACGGAAAGAAGTGATAGATTGTATGAAAGATGATATGCTTAATGAGGGTATGGGTAGTGAGGTTCATACTCAGACGGCGACTGATACAGAAGTTTATGAGAAGACGGAGCATTGTGATGAAATGCCCGTCAGACGGGCTTTAAGACAGATTACACTTAGGCTCGACTTAGACATTTTTAGATTATATTTGTGAGACGTATACCCGATAAACAACAAACACAACGAACTGTGTCATTCAATATTCCGGCAAGACGTATGTATGTCCGATAAAAACAATTGAACATGCTGTATCATTCAAAAATAATGATTAGATAATATAATACATATTGGAATTGCACAGATACCTAGTTGGGTTCTTAAGAGATTACAAGAAATATGTTTTGAAAACTGACGATGATCATGCTAACACACGAAATATAACAACATTGATAACAATCGTTTGAGACGAACAATAAACTCAATAAACAAATTTTTTCCAACTGTAGACATTGCGCTACACAACAAAATTCAATAAAAAAATCTTGAAACTGTCTAACAGACGTTTCCAAGGGTTTGCAGCACCAGCAGGACTACGACATCAATATCTCTTCGGAGGTTATAAGACGCTAGATGATTCCTGAATTCGAGGAAACAACCTGAATCAGTTAAATCTTCAACGTGTGCAGATTTTAGACGTAACAAGTTACTTTTGCGTAGTTGTCAGAAAAACTACTGGAAAACAGGGAAATTATGTCTTTTAATGTTTTGAAATAAAATAATTCATTCGTAGGTCATAGGGTCGAACCCAGTCAGGCGCTTCACCATGTGTAAATTATTTAAATTATTTCATCACCATTGCTCTCAAAACATAGCGAGGAAACCGGCATGCACTAGAGCCAAACATTCGAAGACATGTGAATCTATCTACCAACCCGCAATGAGCCCGCGTAGTGGATTACGGCCCACTCCCTATCACCGAGAAGGGACCTGTGTCCCAGCAGTGGGAATGTTATAGGCTGATTATGCAACCTTGGCATTGGTCCTTACAACCACGCACACTTATACATACCAGTGGCGAAAGCACCATATAACACGATTCCTACCGGCTTCCCTTCCGGGATCCGCATTGGCAACTCTATCGCTATTAAAAACTGGCACGTCAAAAACTCGGCATAAAATATAGTTACACTACGAGTATTTAATCCACCATAACATAAAAACAACAAAAACGGTTATTTTTAGTTTTGTATTACAACAAAAAAAAAATCTAAATTAACCCGGCACCAAAACGTCATAATCGGGAACTAAAAATTCATATAACAGCGATCCCGTGATGATGCGTGATTTAACTGCAATATTATTGTTATGTTTATTGTTATGTTTGTTGTTCTCTTTCTTTTTATATATGTTTGTTGCTGCTGTGTTGTGTCTGTGTCGAATAAATGTTTTCTATTCTATTCTATTCTATGTCACTTTTGGTCACGTGGCACCGCTTGATATGGACGAGAGCAAGCCGTTGTACAGCGGGTTATGACAGAGACAGGTATAGAAAAATGCATCAGCGAGAACGAGATGGAGGAATATTGCACATTTTATTTGGTTTTCAGCTGTACAATTTTAAGTGAAAGCCGACATCGCTTCGGATTTTCTCTTAGAAAATTTGACACCTCGCCGCTGATACATACCATATACACGACGCACCCTCGTTACAAAAGGGTAGGTAGCACCCACAAGGGACTTATTAAGACCTCTAGTATATAGAAATAACCCTGAAGTTCACTTGTTCACTAAGGCTACATTGTCTATAATATAGTAGGATAATAACATAGCTGTAGCTAAGTATAGACCTTTTATACCTTAGTAAACAGGCCACATCACACTTAATGAGCTAAACGGGTCACCAGCTCCCAAAGGAAGCGCTAGAGTGGAAAGTTATGAGGACATTAAAGACGCGTCCTTATCACGATGGACTAAAGGTCACTTTACTTTAAACGTTAAAGGTATACCGCTGATATAGTTTAATTAGGAAAGTTGTGATACGTCTATGTAGAAGTTATTATATTAGAGTGATGTACGAGAAATTCGTCAGTAATGTAATTTTCTAGTTTGTGCTCCGAAACTCGGGCCGTGTTTGGAGCGGTTGATATCAAAGTTTAACTTAATAAGTGGTTCACTTAGTCTTCACTTATGTGTAACGTATTCGCCAAATTTCGTTGCTTAATTCAATTAAATAGACATTGAATATTTATTAAGTTATGTTCCTTAACAATCTCAAAAGCTTTTATATTTTTATACTCTGTGCTAAGTTCCTAAAGACCATTTCATGCATTCTACGAAACACTATTGATCAACTTCTCATCTCACCATTCTATCAAATTACGAGCATATTTCAATAAGAGCATTCTATCCTATAAATCTACGATTCATTTGAATAGTTGTCAACTAATTTGTATATTCGTACAGGGGCCTGTCCTGCCCCGTATAATTTGTAGCCCGCATGTCAACGGCTTGGGGACTCTGATTCAATGGAAATTGAATAAGTGGAGAGCGATTGTGGGCCTCGATAGAAAACTCGATAACATGATAATGTGAACATAGATTACAACATTCCGATTCTATCGGACAAGACTGTAGAAGAAAAATAGCGAGAATGGCGAATAGCTTTATAGATGAGAGATATTAAATATCTGGCCAGTTATAGTAATTATCTTGTTAATGCAATCATAACTCAAACGACCAGCGAAAAAGATACGAAGATGAAAAAAGAAACTCGTTAAGGATGAATAATTAAGATGAATATTTCATCCAAACCACCAATCTTAATGAAAGCAATAAAAACGTCGTTAGCAGCCATCAGCAAAGAAAATTAAGAGTAAAATCTAACTGTTCGCATTTTCGCTGAGCCCGTTCTCCTTGACATTCGATCGATCGTGCTAGAACGTATTATTAAACTAACTCTGTCCCGTTCCTTCCTTCAGGTAGGAGAGAGATGAAATTATTTGACAGCTCAACTGTTGAACTGTTAAACGGGTGACAATTGTGCAAGTGAATTCGTTCTAGGGTTCATTGGGTCAATGGCAGGTTAAAGAATTAGTTATCTAGTAAGGTTAAGTTCGAAATCCTTACAGTCAGCCGGTGGAGCGTTAATACGACCAATTCATTGGGGAAGGAAAAGAAAGTTTGAAGGTATGTTGCTTTACTTTTATCTCAGCTCTTATTATGGAGGCTGGCACATTTTATTCGTTGAGCAATTCGATATTACGTAAGATTAAGTTCCAAAACTCGAAGCTAAAAGATCAAGCTATCATTATGGCCATATAAAATCTCCTGTAGCAAATCAGCTTAATATATATCATCATAAATTACATATAAACAAAACTGCAGTCATGACCTCGAAACAGGACTTCATAAAACAAAACGTCCTCCATTCTTTGTGGAGAAAGTGAGCAGTAAAAAACATAGACCTACAAACATGTTCTGCATATCAATCGGCGTGTAAAGATTGATTCAATGATTGATAATGAAAAATCCCGAACACTATGGCTAGCACTTTGGTAATGACACGTCGGGTCAAACGCGATATAATCTGACATTGCGTGATAGTTGGCCAAGAACTTGACATTGAAATAGGGTTCGCATGTTCCAAAGCGATAATTTTCAACAGAAATGGCCCAGATTCAGGAAAGGATATGACAGAATTATCATGCTGTATAATCTTAAGTAAATAACAATTTAGATTATGAGTTTCCTGTTGTTCTTAGGTAGCACTATTATTGTGGACAATTAATTTAGTATTGAGAGATCTAGAACACCATCACGGATAAAATTAACTTTGCAAGAAATATATTCTTAACTTGACCCTCACTGTGTTAAATGGCATCACTGAAGTCGAAATTGCCAACCCTAAACATTAGAAAAATTTATATACCTAGCCCGTAGAAACAAATATACACGATAATGTATCTCTAGTTATTTTCATTGCAATTATTACTTTTGTTGGCTTTGTTTCAAGTAATTCTCGCTTTAGTGTTCTACTACGCTTGTCAAAAAAACATGCAAAGTATGATTTAAAAGCCTATCTAGCAAAGTGTTATTTCCCGAAGAAATATGAAGAGAAGTTTATCTCTTTTTACATTTAATTCGGCAATAAAGATGCGAAGCTCCAAATAGTCTAATAATAATTGACACGGCTTGTTTTTTTTTTTTGCTGCTGTCATTCAATTAGCGCTCAGTAAAATTAAAGATGGACTTCTAAAAGTAATTGTGAATTTACGTTTGGAAATAAAATATGAATAATCATTCATTGAATTCATCGTCATAAGTCTTAGAAAACAAGTGGTATGTTTTAAGCTATCACAAAACACAGTGTGCGTAACACAGAGATATAAAACTTTTGCGAAATTGATAACAATGCTAGACGGAGTTAAAAAAAATAGGCAGTCACGAGGACTGCCAACAGAAGTGCGAACTTATAACTTTGGAAAAAAACAACACGTCACGTTAACATGTCGGTGACGCGGACCCAAGACTTTTGCCCCTACCAAAAATCGCTCAACGCGGCTATAGAAGTTATCACTTCAAAAATACAGCTAAAAGATGATTCCGGCGTTTGACCTACACCAAACTAAATCATACCAAGTGCGAACCATTATATAGAAGAGTGAAAATATCGGCCATAACAAGTAACGGTGTTCGCGTCCCGCTGCGACCGTGACACGACTAATTGACGTGACGTTTCAGTCGTGTCGCGTCGCGCGTGATCGGAGCACGTCGTGCGGAACATCCGAATGTAAATGCAAGATGCCTGAGTGCAACTGTATTGAAGGAAATTTCATAGATAGAGTTGCCGCTTAATAATGCTGAAACCTGATGACTTATGTTCAAGTTAAGTCAATAAATGAAGTGATAATGACGATTATCATTATTGGGCTATCTTTGGAATAGTCAGTAAGCCTTTGTTCAAAAGGGACGTGTTTATTTTTATTTAAATAATAAATGAAGACAGAACCAGAGGTAACGAAAAAAATAAACATGAAATCGATTAGACATCTCTAAACTCAGAACAAAAGAACATCTGAAGATTAAAATAGAACAAAATTCACAAGAATTTCTTGTTAAGAAACTAACAACAAGCATAGTTTTATCCTGATCTAATCTTACAACAAAAAGAAACTCAATTTTCCTCAAAGCTGAGGTTAAGATAACTTTTTTTTAAAGCAAAATCCAAGTACGCTTATCTGAAAACTTTATGCAGTTATGGTAATTTGACATTTATTTTCAGCTACATAAAGTTTTAACTACAAATTGTAGAGTCAAGGCGAAGTAGTTGCGCCGTAAATAGCTTGGTAAGATAGAAATGTTATGATTTGCAAGCGTAGGTCAGTAAGTAGTTCACAATAATTTAAATTTATGCGGAAGAGCAACACGCGATGCGCGGGCTGGTCTAACGTCATTACTTTCCATTTCTAGGTTCCTTCCTCTAGCTTCTTTTAAGCAATATTAACCTTCATTCATCATATTTCTCTTGACTGTAGTTAAGTAATAACAGCCGCACGGGTCGATCGATCAGGTTAAGCTACGCTTGCCGCGGTTGGTCCGTGGATGGGTGCCCATCTTTACATACCAAGACCCCTCCGTGCCTCGGAAAGTACGTTACGCCGTTGATCCCGGCTATTATTCGTGGATTGTTGACAGCGTTACGGGTAGTCAGAAGTCAGAAAGTCTGATAAACCAGTCTCAGCCAAAGGGTATGCTATTACCCAATGACTGGGTTTTGAAAGTCAGATAGATAGTCGCTCCATGTTAAATACGTGGTATTCAGCTGCATTGGGACTGGGAGGCAACCTCAACATAATTGTCAAAAAGCTAGGCAGATTGAATTTATCATCATATTCCTCAGGCCCAGATCTTAAGTTATTTGTGAAGAGACAGTACATTATTTCTTCCATACTTCTTTCTCTCAGCCTGTTCTTCTAATCCATACATATCTGTCAAACGTAATTTCAGTGTTTACTTTACTGCAGAGCTATCGCGGTTTCTCCAACCGACAGTACATTCTAAATCAATTCTCTGTACAAGAAATGTATTCAGCCAATAGTTTGTTCCTAGTCCCAATGGTACACAGTCCGTTACAAGCAACAGTTTTGCGTATCGTGACTGCTCTACGTTAGATACATAAATTACTTTAAGATGTGTTTGTACCACGGAGGGAACTGTAAATGGAGTGAGTCAGTTATAACATTGTAACACAGCGTACCTACCAAAAAGTTGTCTTCTACTCTGAGATGGCGGAAGATAAACGGAAGCATGGCGGTCAACATCTCCGTTACGAGGATGGGTTCTAGAGGCATTTAAGTACTTGCGCTATTGATCATACGGGTTGGGAGAGGCTTGCATTAAGTAGGTCGTCTTGGCGATCTACTGTCTACAAAAATGTAAAAACTATCGAAAAACAGGGCCTCGGTACACTAACCGAAAAAAAGCCAAGTACATAAAGAGAGACCTATGGCCCTACTATACATATACCTTTAACTCTGCCGGCCAACTCTAGTGAATTAGTAGTGACCGGGTATTAAAAAAAAAAATCCACGGAAATAACAATTGCAAAGGACTTAGGTATTTGCCAACACCTAATACGCTAAACGACGTGACGCGCGACGCCATTAATCATCCAGTGACAGAGATTTGTTCGCGTCTCACAGTTTAACAGATTGTAATGCCCGTTGGCACTCCAGTTATTAATAACTCCATGGTTAGAAGGTACACACTGGCCACAACTCTTCGCTTCCTCGGATGGCCCGTTATGGCCTCGATTGTGGCTTAATTAATGAATAATGGATGCAATGTAATAATTCACTGATTTCAGTGCAGCTCCCGAGCTGCTTCGAGCAAAACGGGAAGCGAATGTGGTTTTGTAAGTGAAAATATTAAATAATCTCTCGCTAATTACGTTATAGCGAAATTGTACATGCTCCATCATTGATTTATACATCTATGACTAGAAGAAAGTGAAGACTTCGATTCGTGTTCTCGACTAAAATATATACCTATATCTAGCCACAGTACGAATACAATACTTATACAGGGTGCGAAGGACATCGACGCGCAAACTGTAACTGTTAATTCAACACTTCTAGGACCCCTTAGTATAAAAAATTTTCGTCGGTTATCAAAACAAAAATCTGCTGTTTCATAGAAAAGTGCTATGCTAGGCTGGCAAAATGTACGGAACAGCAAAATAAAAAAAAACTGACAGGTAAATCATGTAGGTACTGATTCCATGATAGCAAGTTGTGTGTTCTATCCTGTCGGTACTCCTGCTAAGGAGAAAAGATATCCAGTCGACATAATTGTAGCAAAGTTAGACCTACGCACATAAGTAAAAATCGTTATTGTATTACCATGGAGTTCTCTTAATACCTACACGCCATTTACCAGTAATAAAATTCAACACCCATAATTGAATCGTAAAGTAAATACAGAATCTCATAACTGCAATCTCTCTCGCCAATAAAATATATCTTTACAATTCCTTATTAATTTCACGTTTTGCTTGATACATCGGCTATTAATGACAACTTTTACATTCACGGTAGGCAATAGAGAACGGAATGCGACTTACGCAGTCCAAGACTTCCAGTATCGCTGCTAGGAATTTTCTCTTTTCCCGTTGCTAAACTGCTGTAGGAAAAACGAGCACTGAATTTAATTAATTGGCTTACCACTAGCACAAACAAACGATAACTAATCCTATTTCTTTGAGATAAGAGTCATGTCAGCTAAATTTATTTCTGTTAGCAACTGTATGCCATAATACTCTCGCAACTTGCCAATCTCATGTGAGAAATATGCGTTATGTTTATGCCAAAAACTTGTAGTGCAGACATTGCAGTTGCTGTTATTAATTTAAGAAAATACCAAGGACATAGTGGAGAGATGAAAATTATACATGATGGTGCCGACAAACGTGTGAGATGTTTTGATTTATACGTCTAGGTGTTGATATATCCTTCGTCATATTAGCGGGATCAGTTGATGAATTCACTGATGAATTTGAGCTTTGTACTTTGGCACTTAGGGAAGAAAAGTTGAACGTTTTAAGGTTGGCGATAAGGCAGCCCGTAAAATTCAATTTTTTTTACGTTTTTTTGCAACTTGTAAGTCAGTGTCACACTGTATACTGAACAGAATATGATACGCAAACGTAACACGTATGTATTTACAGAATTATAATCATTTAAATAATCAATGTAACCCTCAAGTCCATTTAATACCATTGAATGACGAAACTTTGAATTCCGCGGCATACAACTACCTACCCTGGCGCCTCCGAAGCCATAGTAAAAATGAATAAGCTTTTTTTTTTTTTTTTTTAGGGTGGGAAATCATCAAATAACTTCTCCTGCTCTGGGTGGAGCAGAAGGGCGTGTCAGACTTTTACTGACTAAAACCCACCCGTGTTCCCTCAGTTGCCTGTGTGCCAGGGGCCGCGGTATCTCTTTCGAACAACCCGCACCCCCGGCAGGCATCGGCCCTTGCGGACCCCACCAGTTCGGCGCACCAGGACACGTGGCACGCCGTGACCACCCCAGGAACCAAGTAACAAAAGGGCCCCAGACGAACCCGTGTCTGGTACCCTTGGTCCCCTTGCGACGGGTCAGCGCAGTGGCCCCGCCGCCTACCACCTTTCGGCCGCAGGGGATAGGGAGAGCGGCCAACGCTATACCGACACTCCTCTTCCCCTGCGGCCCCACCGCGTCCGCCATCAAACGGTGGCGGCCCCGTCCAGGCTACGGAAGGGAAGAGCGCTACTCAGAAGTACCGGCACTCCTCTTCCGCAGCCTGTAATCCTCAGCCGCGATGCCTCCCATTCGACATCGCGGCCCGCCTCAGTTGCGGTGCACCTCACCGCAACCTACATTTTGGCCGCTACGTCGTCGGCTTGGAGACAAAAGCCCTGACGAGCGGCCCCACCTTTGGGTTCCTCTTCGCTTCACCGTGGGAGCGGACCACGGATACTGAGCCCCCCCGCAACGACAATGCGGGAACCCACTGGGGGGGAAAATGAATAAGCTTACGTAACTGCTAACCGTTGTAGGCGCGGGCTTGCGGATGGCAAGTAATGGGTAGCTCGATGTCCGGTAAGGACCAAGCCCGGGTCGACGTCGAAGGCGCTTTGTGTTCCAAGCGTGCTTCAAAGAGATGTCAGCACCAACTGTTGGGGCCCGCAAGGGCCGATGCCTGCCAGGGGTCCGGGTTGTTCGAAAGAGATACCGTCGCCCCTGGCACACAGGCAACTGAAGGAACACGGGTGGGTTTCAGTCAGTAAAAGTCTAACACTCCCTCCTGCTCCACCCAGAACGGGAGAAGTTATTTGATGAATTCCAACCGACAAAAAAAAACTGCTAACCGTTGCGAATATTATTATGTCCATTTAAATTATGATAACTTTCTATTTTTATAAATTACGACTTTTGAAATGCTGAGATTTAACAAAAATAACCATTTTGGTAAAAATATAAATGTGAGCTAACAAAAATAAATACTGCATCAGCTAGCTATTGCTGGCTTATGCTGAAAACAAAAATGCGTGAAATTACTCAACCATTGTTAGAATATTGGCACATCATAAGCTGAACATGACTAATGCGATTAACAATACTGAGGAAATAACAAAATTAAGAAAGATTAATTAAGAAACTAATAACGCGATATACTCGTAATCACCAGTAAAGATCGAAAAACAGTTACCTTTTCAGAAAAGATCAAAGAAAATGGTCGTTATTTTTACACGCTTTATATTAGCTTCACTTGTATGTTAGTTTGTTTGTTTGTATGTAACCGACTCATTTGAGCGCGATTTTGACCCACTTTAAACGGTCAGATTTCATTGAAACTTTGTAAACTTGTTGAGGATCGATGACAATTCAATAATAAAAAAAAAAATTGAAAAAAAAATACTTGTTTTTGTAGTTAGCAGAACTAAAAAATAGAAAATAAATAATAGTTTAAAAAACTAAAAAAACACGCTTTAAAAACCAAACTAAAGAAGGAGAAAATAATTTAATTCAATTAAAAAGCGTGGGATGCTTGACAGTAAGTGATTATAAAAATACCTCAAAAAGCACCCCACGCTTTTTAATTGAATTAAATTATTTTCTCCTTTTTTAGTTTGGTTTTTAAAGCGTGTTTTTTAGTTTTTTTAAATATTATTTATTAATTCAATAGGCCCTTCGCATACTAGGATTTATTAACTCAAAAGAAAAAAAAACATAAAGGATTATAAGCATTATAAAAAAAAACATGCGTTAGTTGCCAACACATAAAGCCTGAGGTCATTACTCTAGCAACACCTTTCGCTAAGATCCAACATGGGATGTCCAGCTGCTTTTTTTCCATATCCATAGAAGATCAGTCACCTGGTAAGTGCCAGTTTTTTTAATGTGATTTCGCGAGACTCGCTAACAAGTTAAAATGGATGAAAAACCAAGTTACATTAGATGAACATAACATAAACTTGCACTTTCACACGAGTGCCATTGACTGCGTTTTTGTGCAGTTACTAGTTTTTATTTTATTATATGTTATAATTGGATCACTCAAACATTTTAAACATTGGCAAAGGACGATCGTGCAAAAACACACTTTACTTTTACTTCTTCTTCTTCTTCTTCTTCAACCTTTGGCCACCCAATGCTGAGTGTAGGTCTCTTCCAAATCTCTCCACTTTTGGCGGTTTTGTGTCGTGGCTATCCAGTTTCTTCCGAGAGCTATGGAACGAGCCATGTTGGGCATCACCCTCTACGACCGGGTGAAAAATACCGAAATACGGAGACGAACGAGACTCACAGACATAGCGGAAGTGATAGCAAAAAGAAAGTGGAAGTGGGCGGGCCATATATGTCGTAGACTGGATGGGAGATGGGGGAAAAAAGTGCTGGAGTGGAGACCACGAACGGGACGGAGGAGTGTGGGAAGACAACCGACTCGGTGGACGGACGATACTTTTACTATAAATGTTAAAATTTGTGATTCAATCACACATAAACGACTGAACGGATTTGAACATAATTTGGCGTGCAGATAAACCATGTCCTTGATCAAAACATAGGATACTTTTTATCCGGCTTTTGGAAGTAGTTTTCCTTGTATGCGAGTGAAACCGCAGGCTACAGACTGTTAGTATATAAATATTACAATTAACATCTAGTTATACCAGTATATTGACCGTAGTCCAATGCTAGCCAAACATCGTATTCGATAATGTGTTATATAATTATTATTTGTGAACCTCGGGGCCGGAAACTTGCATAAGCGAGCGTGTAGTTTTTATCAGTTCATGTTTTATCTAAGTCGTTTTAAACAAACAAGACATAGATTATTTGTTCTGTAGATTAGATACTAGATCGACGTTGTTTTAAATAACAATTGAGTCTTTTGCAAGTTACAACTAACTAATTACTTGAGCTCCTTATGTTTTGAGTTGAGCTGCATGATTACTGATAATTGCGTGCCCTCAATCTGTGTGGTTCTTTCCTCAAAACCATTTCAGACACCAATCTACATGGTGTTGTTGGTGATCTGACCAAGATTATTAAAAGATACTGTGACCTCTGAGTTTGTTTCGGCCTTTCTTCTCAGAGTAGTCAGACAGGAATCTCCGACCTCATCTAGTTTAAAAAATATGATTGACGTGTAAAAGTGTTTGAAGGTTTGTTCAGTTAGAGAAATAAAATTATTTATCTATTAATTTCGGAATATTTTATTGCTTTGTTGGTGTGAAAGATGATATACGTATTATTGTCCCGAAATATAGTAAATATTTACTGATACGACGGCTGACAGAGTTGTATGTAAGAAAGATGCTGCGACCCCAAAGAGATAGGGATAGGGACAGGATGACGAAAATGATGTCTTTTAAACCCAAAGGTGGTTAGATTTATTTATGGAGCTCTCCAAACTAAAATTCTTCAGATTTTTTTAACTCAAACTCAAAGCATTTATTTCGTTTAAACCATTTAAGTGCCTGCACTTTTGAATTGTCGAGGAGTCGGTTAGTCAAAAAATTAAGGTAAGCGTACTAGGTGTCTATGGAAAAGAATATTTAAGTAGATCTAAAATGTCGATTTCTCAACAAATTATTATTAATCGTAATCAAATGCCTACTACATTAGCATGTTATAGGTTAAGTCTCACGCTTCTGAATCTGGGTAAGTAGCACTGAAAGCGGCGCCCGCGCATATTTAGCGCTCCGTATAACGCCATGTATGGTGGTGGCGCATTAAGTCCAAACACTATAATCGCCTGTAAGTGGTGACAGATTGCTGCGCCTACCACCAGCATTAGATAAAGATTGGGTTAATTTATTATTAATTAAGTATATATTACCAAAATCTTTATTTTAGCACAGATATTAAAGAAGTATTTCCTTTATTTTTTTCTTTGTTAATACAAAACCGTATAAAATGCCGCCAAAACAAAAGTCAAAATTAGCCTTGGATCGAAGGAGCCAGAGGAGGAAGAGAGATAGGAAGAGGCTTTTGCCCAGCATTGGGATTATGCCGCCATTAGCCGTCAGCCGTCATTAGCCGACTAACAGTAATCAAATGTCATACAAATATTTAACATCTGTTAAATAAATAGAAAAGCATACCTACATGAGAAATAAATAAGGTTAGATCAGACACTTGAACGTTGATTTGATATTTTTTTTTTGGTGTTATTAGGTACTTACAGAATATTCGCCACTTTATTTCAAAGAAGTATAAACAAACATACAATGTATCCAAAAGTGAACTATGCGTGGGGCATGACGCGGTCGATACAGTCAGCGGCAGAGACAATAAAATGAATGTTACGTTACGTGCGCATGTGTTGCTAATCAGCCGACTCACGCGCGGTTCGATGATCCATTCTAGTTTGTTGCACTCGCGTGTTTTCTTAGGAGATGCGTCTTAATAAATAAAAAAAAAACAAGTTAAAAAAAGCGATTAATCCAAAACAGATTACCTACTGACGTTACTATAAAAATACGTGTTGCGCAATGTGGGGCTAGCCGGGGCCCGTCTGCCGCATGCCCAATGAGCCCTTAGGTTGAGGGCCGCCGTTTTGGAGGGCCTGTCTAATTATGTAATTTTGCCTTCAAAAACTGCTGACTCTCAGCCATGTTTGAATACATGACTTTTGATTTTGGGTAGTGAAAAGGCGTCGTGGTTAGACTCCGTAGAAGGCGGGACGAGTTGGTAAGGGGGCGTCCATTAATTACGTGAGGCGTTTAGGGGTGGGAGGGGGTCGAGTCGAAACTCACCCAATCTCACGTGGGGGAGAGGGGGGTCTTGGTAAATATCACGTAATTTATATTTTTTCCCGCAAAGAAACAATGTAACATTACGAGATAACCGGGTTAAATTATGTGAAACATGTTTTTCCACCCATATGGCAAAATCTTACAAAATAATGTTTAACGCAGTTATGCGAACGCCACAAAGTAGCACAGTACTTCCTCGATGGTTAAACCGCCACCGCTCAGCCAAGTCAGCCAAATGCAACGCATAAATCCAACGCAAATAAGCACAGATTACACTTTCAAATAAGTGGTGTTACACTAAAACCACTTATTTGAAATATCTCACGTGAGATTATGGGGAGGGGGGAGGGTGGAGCCAAATCTCACGACATCTCACAAGAGCGGGGGTGGGGGTCGAAAAATCGCCAAAATTTACTCACGTAATTAATGGACGCCCCCTAAAACAAACAACCAGTGGTGCAAGAATTAACCTCGCCTTTGACCAGCAGTGAGATGAGTAATAGTAAATTGATTGAAGTAGTAAAGACTACTTATGTAAGTTTAATGGAACCTCACGTAGCTGTTTTGTTTTACTGCATTTCATGGGAGCTACCGCATATTAACTTAAAGAACTAAAGCTTAATTTAGCTTTTAGTACTCACTTATAGCAAATTGCTAGATCGTAACCATTAAACCAAGAAGGAGGAGAACCTACGCGCATTCGTTTATTGTGTTCCAAGAATCATCTTTAGTAACGAGAATAGACTTATGTCGATGTTATTGGAGGAAGCTGCGGGCACCAGATTTGTTTAGTCTGTACAATTGTGCATGCCTTGAACCATTTTTTTATTCTAAAGAAATGCATCAAATTAATCTTAGGGTATCATTTCAGAGAAATTTCAGTTTTAACGTCATAACATCACGCTTTATTTTCCCGAGCGGATTTTTTGTTCCATATAATAGATGGTGATCCTATAGCCATCAACCGGGAACAAATATAGACTCCTGCTGCTACTGCTCTAGACGGTGCTACTGAGAAATTACAGATAGAAAACACAGATATAACCACAAACAATAACACATAGCGCGAGTTGCAAGTCGAGCCCAATAAGTACCTCATGCACACCAGTAGCGCTAGCGACCACTCAACCAATTTTTACACGCTTTATATTAGCTTCACTTGTATGTTTGTTTGTTTGTTGGTTTGTTTGTTGGTTTTTTTGTTTGTATGTAACCGACTCCTTTGAGCGCGATTTTGACCCACTTTAAACGGTCAGATTTCATTGAAACTTTGTAAACTTGTCGAGGACCGATGACAATTCAATAATATAAAAAAAAATTGGGGAAAAAAAACACGTTTTTGTAGTTAGCAGAACTAAAAAATTGAAAATAAATAATAGTTTAAAAAACTAAAAAACACGCTTTAAAAACCAAACTAAAAAAGGAGAAAATAATTTAATTCAATTGAAAAGCGTGGGGTGCTTGACATTAATTGATTATAAAAATACCTCAAAAAGCACCCCACGCTTTTTAATTGAATTAAATTATTTTCTCCTTTTTTAGTTTGGTTTTTAAAGCGTGTTTTTTAGTTTTTTAAACTATTATTTATTTTTACATATATCTGAGAATGAGTGAGAAACGTGAATATTATACTGTCTTCGTAGAACCAGCATACGTTTGACACACATTCCACGGATAAGACACAACATTAAGTTTTAAAACACCAAGAAGTTTTTATGGTGTAAACAGAATTCCGACGAACATAGGACGTAAGCTCTCGTGGCCATATACAGACGTAATGGTACAGGATTTTTTAAATACTTTTATGGTATTGACAAATTGATGAATGAATCCACTATGCAAACTCCAGTGACATTCTTCAGAATTTTGTTAACTGGAAAAGCAATTTTTTATCATATTTGTAATTTTTTTAATTGCCTCACTAGTCACAAGCACTACTGAGCATGAGGTCTTGGGTTTCGATTTCCAGGTCAAGCAAAGTGTTATTGGGTTTTTTTATGTGCAGGCTTAGCACGACGTTTTATATTTCTACGAAGAATAGACAGAGCTTTTTCTATACAAAGTCACATTTCGTTTCTCCAGTTTTGACATCGCACCATAGATCCTTCTACAATCTGTCATTCTGTATTTCGTTTCTAACGATCTTTGTCTAGGTCCTTTTATATGTAGACTATTTCAGAAGAATATTCCTTCCCAAACTGTCAAAATCACACTGACCACAAACTTTATACTCGACGGCTACAAAGTATATATGATTATCTACAAAATCATGATTCGTTTAGAACGCATAACTATGATAATTAATAGAAGAACATAGCTACCTACTCCAATTGTACGTCATTTAGTTAATAGTCATGTCTATTCTTCCGCCGACAAATCGGTGCTCGTGCTAAGCTTGCTGGTAGTTCTTAGTACCAGCCTGGAGTCGATATTTGTAACCAATTGATGGAAATCGGCTTGCCCCCTATTTTGGGTCGCCCCCTGTTGTGGGTGTACTATAGATACACCTCTGCCTAACTCTTCGGGAAAACAAGGCGTTATGTTATGTTGTAATTTTATTAGTACCTACCGTCGATATCTAGTAGCATACGTTTGACACACATTCCTCGATCAACACGCTACAGCTTGTTCTAAAGTACAGGGATAATGTTATGATTAGTGTACCGTTAAGCCACTCTGCTAGAACTGTTAGCCTTAAAAGAGCATAGTCCCCGACACTAATTACAATGATTTAGATAACTTTACACGCCATTTAAGAGCAGCTTAGAACCTAGCCTTTATACTGACAGGATAAACCTGCTTATTGAATAATCCTATTAATATCAGGCGACAATTTGATATATTGGAGAGTATTAATAAAATTGCGACACTCCTACACTTGCATTTGAAATAGATTTCCTATTACGGAAACTGATAATTACGTTTGGTTTATTGCAATAAATTTGAAGATAAAAACTGATCATGTAGAGGATGATTTCACAACTAAACATGAAATATTTTTCCTTATTCTGAGTCGTTGATGTTAATTGAATTTCTATTTTAATACAGGCCTCAGATGCACCTTGTACGGTTGTCCGAGTTTCCTTTTGGGACACATCTTCGTCAGGCCACATTCCGCATCAAACCTGCCAATTACGTGGGGTTCGCTGAAACTTTTTACCAACCACTGACCGTTATTCGATGACTTCGACAATCGTTAAGAACCTGTCCCTTTGCCCATATACGACAGATCATGTCCCGATTTTCTAGCCTCATCACATTACCACTTTTTTCCTACTCGCTTGCTTTACGTACGTATGACATATTGGTGTCAATGCAACAATAAAATTTAACATGCATTTATTCATAAGGCCCACTCAGATGAAGCACGTTTTCGCGTTTGTTATTGACTTATTGAGTGATTTCCAGTCGAAGATGTTTGCGAACATATTTTATGAGTGTTGAAAAATTGACAATGACAGACATCCAAATTAAACACCAGAAAGATAACGCGTTTGTCGGTGACAGAAAGATCTGAAGACTTTGCCGGCCATGACAACTGTCCTCGGTAACCCGGGTTTACCGATAACCGACCTCATAACCAATATTTGGACATCTTAAATCTTTTGCCGTAACAAATGGATCTGTTGGATGCAAATCGATTTACGTGAACAAAATTGAAAACAACAATCAATTTGGCGCAGTTTACCGGTCCACGAAATTCTTGTTGGCAAAACAAAATCGGATCCAAGGTTGTTCACGGATTAACTTAATACCAACATAACGCAGGATCGGAAAGTGAAACTAAATCGTTACTAATTAGTTCGATTAGTCAAACACGAATAGGTCACTGAGACCGGACGGCGCGGGTTTCTCGCTTCATTTTTAGCGACTTGACATCATTAATTAAACTTTTGACGTGCACATTGTTCGCGCAGTCGTTGGCCTAATGACATCGATTAAGATCCTTGTTCAAACAATCCTCTTCGCATTGTTACACCTTTTCTATTCTGTCAATATTGATTTACGCAGAACAAAGGCCGCGCAAGATTGATGATCATCGGTAACGAACAAAAATGAATAATCTGGTGAGTAATTACAGTTACAAAACATAAGCCAAGGTTACGAAAACTGAGGACCTACATACACAAATGTAACGTAAACTGTTCATGGGAACGAATAATAAATACGTAACAATGAGTTGCTCTGCTTTTGATGTGAGCGAACACGTCAGTACCGCGGCTGGTAGGTACTCGTAAAACTAATTCAGTGCTGGTAACTAGCAACAACGAAAGACCGCTGCGTAACAACAGCCCGAAATAAAAGAACACAAGAACACCGGTTCGATTTGACCCGAAGATTGATGTTGTACGATCTGAAAATATTTGCTGGACCAGATAAATGTCGCAGAATCATGCTTTCACAGTCGTAAAAAATGTCAGCCGGCGCCTACTAAATATAGCACCAGGTCGCGACCGAAGCCGGTGATACCATTTCGCAAATACAAGATGCACGTAAAAGTGGAGCGAACCTTGGCGCCCAAGTCCTGGCGGAAGGCCAACTGAGCAATTGAATGAGTGACGATTAGCAAACAAAAAATAAGAGGGGTAGACGAACACGGACCGGTCTATTTCGGGGAGGTTAAATTTTCTGAAGTACCTGAGTCAGAAACAGTTCTGGCACTTGAGGATTGCGCTCATTGAGCTAGAGGAAATGCGTGTCTGTTTACGATAGTGCCAGTACTTTGGTGTGATATTTTAGGCTAGCGTGGTGTATAGCACTCTATACACTATACTGTTAAAGTGAAGGAAGTCCTTTGGGTGTGTCAGACGTGACCGGGCTGGCAAAGGCGTCGTTGTTGCGGCACGTCCGACGCGCTGTCTGACTGGACGCTCTTATCGAAGGCGGTTATCGATTGGACCGCGATGATTGTATTCGTTACTTGACTCCGGATGACTTCAGGAGTATTAAAGAGTAGAGCCAATTCCCAGCCAAACTTGCCTAATATTTACTTATCTCTTTTGTAGGCCCGAAGTATTTAAGGGCACCTCGATGATTTTGAATCGTGAATCGGCAAGACATTTTTCCGCAATTTAGGATGATCGTTTGCGATTATGAGACAGTCATAAATATTTTGAAAATTGGCATATTACCAAACTTTACGTCAGCAATCATAAATTACCGTCATTCGTATGTTCCAGCAAAAACCACGTCAGTAGATAAGGACATACTACTCCATAATTATGTCCTTGGCGAAGTACAAGATAACGACAATGATAATGAAATATAAAACTTGACAGATAAAAAGTATATTTTCACTTTAGAATTTTTTTACGCCACATATACTAATTTGTTACCAATTTTGATTACTTATAAGAATGCTTGTAAAATATGTGCTTCTAATTGAGGTTAGGTAGTTAGTAATTTATTGTGATACTCGTAATACTATTCATCTATTGCGAAGTTTCTGTGTGTGTGTGCACAGTGTGCCATTGAATGAAAACTAACGTTGATGACAAACAAAACAATTCATTGTGGAGCGCGCATCTGGTAATTGCTTCAAACTTTTGTACAATAGTATCAAGGAAGCTGGACTTAATATTCGAGAACACAACTTGGCTGCAATAAATTCCGCACAAAACTTCTGAACTTAGTGAAATTCATGAAAATACTGCTGTTATTCCAGTTGGGGATGTACTGCTATAATTAAAAGCGAAAACAAGTGTTACGAAAAATTCTGATAATGTAGTTGAATTGTAAACATTATTGGACGGTATTATTCATTCTCGACAGGCGGAACGTTTCAGATAAGCCGGTATTGTCCGCGATAACGTTAATTATGCCTATGTTCGTAAAAATACTAAAAGGTATATTTCCAAATTGAAATTTTCCCTCACCTTAGCACCGGAGATGCTGGCGTTCATCCAACTATCGGTGCTGACGCCTTGGCTGTCGCCGAAATTCGTATTCGAACACTTCAAAACATGCAATGAGTTTGTAAAACTCTAAGAAACGTCGATATCACCAAACGCACAGTACAGAACTTGGCACAAACTAAGCACGTCCGAATGAACACAAATTAGGACGTTGAGTTTAAAAACACCAGTAGGCTGAACCAAAAATGGTCTTTCACATCACGACAAATATTTGCGTGGTCACAGGTGCACACTGTGTAAATAGATGCAGCGCTCGGTGCCGGCGACACGTGCGCATGCGATGGCAAACCGCGAATAACAGTGTAAAACGCGAGCGGCACGTAACGCCCCTCTACCACGACCGCTGTACGCACGGGGCACCGCGACACTGACGCAGCGCGAGCCGGCCGCTCGGCTCGATTCTACGCCGCATCTCAACCCCTCGGGCCTACAACGCTACACCCCGCTCGGACAACCAATATTTTTTACCCCGAGCTAAAAGCTCACATTGCATCGCGCATCATACCACTGTGCGAGCTATGGCATTCGACCGCTTTTTCTGCCGAGACGCCGACGTCGTAATTATTCAGACCTTTTACGGAACCCTGAATTTAACGTACACAAGTAAATAGTAAGATGAGGATTCTCGTGAGAATGCGAGGCATGGATTATCTTGAAGACATTTTTTTGTGGAAGACGGAGTGATCCATAAAGTCATTCTGCATATTTCACATTTCGCTGCAGGTACACTTTGTATGAGTTGTTTGCCGCGAGTCTGCGAGATTGTTTGGCTTTCTCGCGAGCGTGTTGTCAAGTTGACACAATAAACACCGAAATAGAATTGTCTATTGAAATACGAAAGTGTGCCACATCCTGAAGCCAAGTTAATGTGAAGATAATGACCAGGCACCGATAGTGCCGCTAGGCGCTAGGATCACGTAGAGCCAACGGTACCATGTCTTTGCGACAGTATGCACCGGGGCTTATTTAAATAATCGTCGCATTGACGACCCAGGGCTCCGGGGACGATTTGTGGTGAGATAACGACGTCCACAGTGGTTATTATGTGTCGTTGTGGTGCTTCGAAGATAATACGTCTCCGCACAAATACCAGGTTTGTTGACAGATCTTGTGGCCTAATTACTTAATGAAAGCCATCAGTCTACAAACGTTTATTAGGTCAGACATATATACCGTCTTATTACAAAAAGCGACGTAACTTTTAGTTTTACCCTAAAGCTTTGAGCCAGTTTTTGCATTTCGATTTGCATAAATTTCTTAATACAAATATAAAGCTTAGTACCGGACTAAGTTGTCACTTTTGTAAACAAACACTGCATTTGTAAAAAAATGCTTAGTGGTATAAACCTGATCTATATAAAAACCATATTTTGTATGTACTAACGGAAAGTATTTTGGGAATCGAACGAGCCTCATTTATAAAACCCAAACTAAGTTCGAAAAAGTAGAGCACAGAGCACGTGGTGTTTGCTAAAGCTAATCATATCACGTTAGCAGCAAAACATGAGCTATCACATATTTCATCAATATGTTTCCTCTTCCAATTGCACGATTGCAATAATTAATACCATATATAAGATAAGAATGTTCAATTGGCTGGAACGATTGAAATTAGCGATAGCAATCCATACAGAGATGAAAGAAAGCTGATACAATTATATAGGAATCTAGAAGACCCGGTCAGTAGATTGTCGTTATTAATCAAGTGTAATACGATAAAATAATGATGGTGCGTCGCTAATCGGTGTGGTTCTGGTTTGAGAGCTCCTTCATATGGCTGGTTGTCACGACATGACCAATGGAGGGAATCCGAGCGACGTGGAACATTCCGTCTCGTTACAGTTTCCTGGCTTTCTGTGTTATCTTGTTAAATTACAAGCAGTGCCGCGGGTACAAATCTGTCGTCTTCTTTTTAAGGAGCATAGCGAAAATAACTTAAGAAGAAAAAACATGGCTGAATTTATTTGCAGTACAAACACCCCGTTTCGAAAGTACTTAAAGAGTGTGAAAGATACAATGTAATAATTTATTAAAGACAGTATTTACTTGTTACTTGCAGAACTGCCTACCTATTAAGACTATTTATGTTTTCCTTGATTATCCAACTTGCAGTTTATATCTGTCAGGGCAGATTACAATAACAATACGTTTTCATTTAGAAAACAATACAACGGCGGTAATGAGGCGGTCGGTAAAGTTGCAAGATTTACGCGGATTTTTGTCCCGTCTCGATCTTGTGATATTTCCTTAACTTTCTCTTTCCCCATTGTAGTATCGGAGGTGTCGACCGCGATTTATCGCCGACCATCGTCCGACAACGACACGACACGGGAATCGAACCCCGAGACTAACAAAGGCATAAACAAGTTTCACTCCGCCCAAGCTTACAAACTGTTACTGTAATTTAATACATATTCGATTGGTGCTGCGCAAAAAATATCGTGGATTTTAGCATTTGCGTAGTTAAAGGCAGTACTAGGTTGTGTGAAAGATGATAATATATGGCTAGGAAAGGGGTAAATTAATGCTGAGATGACGGATAATAGAGACGAACCTATGGAAATAGCAGAAGACATGATGCATGAATCTCTCATACATTGGAATAAGATCAGGAGGGTGATGACGAGTGTGAAGATATGAAGAATACTAATGTCTGGTGGGCAACTGCTTGCCGATTGATGTAGACGTTGTATTTTATATTATATCCTTGCATGATACAGGATTTTGCGTGACGTCAGTATGCTGCGTAGTTAGCAGTAGTGATGTAGATGCCGTCAAGTTAAAATACAGAACCTGCAGATACACTAAGATGAAGAAGAACCTAAAGCTTAGTACTTCTGTCACTTACACTTCTGGCACTGTGTCCCATATTTTGTTTCTTGTCACATCTTAGAGAGCAGAGTTTTTGCATTCCATTCGTTTTTAATCATATATTATAGATTAAATATTTCTCCTCTTCTCGCCTTACAAACTTCAGTAAACTGCGCCTTTACGAGTGATCTTTGTCGATTACTAGTGATACTAAATCGTGTGGGGTTTTTACAATGAGAAAGCGTTCGCAGTGTAAGTTTAAGTTATATCCTACAATAAACATAGCAGAGGTGGTTTACAGTGACGTTAATAGTGCTTCAAGTGAGAAAGCAATATCGTCAGGAGTCCATGACTATGCCATTTTATTTGTTTACTTTCATGTTTTAAGGGTTGCATCTCTGATAGGTAGTATACATTTTGTGTGATGGCGAGTCGAGTCAGTGTCGACCAAGAAAGACAGACCAAATATAATTTTTCAGTTGTTGACTAAAATCCTCATATAATACACCAGCAAGCAATAGCATCTTTAAGATGAGAAGGTAAAAGATGGATTCGTGAATCCGAGTATTAACTTCCAATCTTCGTTATTGGAGAAGCTGTAATAATTATCAGTGGAATACTATACCATCGGCTGCAGGCTGTAGTTGATAATGATGTCTATCAACAAGAGAATTCATTGGATGGATAATTTATGAATCAAGGATTACCAGCGTTAAATAAACAGCGTTATTTTTTTCTAAAAATAAACAGTTAAGTACAATTCTGAATAACCACAATTTAAAGGAAAGTATCGTGGGAAAATGCCTTCTAACATACCTGCATACTAAACCGAACACGTGTGCACCATTAGTACCGGTCATACGCATACATTGACTGTCCGGCTTCACGACTGACATATATAAAACACAGTAGCACGGGTTTGGTTACATTACCAGAAACCAAACTCATGATTCTACAGTAGGTATCACATTATGTTACAAACGTTTTCATACAGAAAATCTGAATCAGAAAGTCTTCGATAAACGATATTCATGAGTGTAGGTGTCGATTTCGTTATCTATGAGACAGATAACATTATCACCATCATGATTACCAATTGTGTCAGTGCGCGCTGCATATGCACTGCTATTCTCAATGTTCCTCAAGACACCTTTTGGTTCCTCATCATCATCAACAGCCCCACTTCTACCAATGCTGTCTATCCAGTACCATCAAGTCGACTCTTGATGGCAACTATGCATATCTAAAAGTAAAATGATGTAGATCATTTTCCTCATCCAAAATCCCTGATTCTCCATCCTGACATACACCAGCACCCACAGACGGAAACTGCATATCACGTGCATTGATATAATCAATTAGAGGTCTCGTGAGCCAGCTATCGGTACAGGTAGCAACGCCGGAACATTGCCAGCCGTTAATTGATATTTACATAGCTCGTTACGTGTGGTGGGAACCGCGGAAGCTGTTAGTAGTTACATCAGTGACCTTATAGATGATTCGTGGACGGGATTCTGTTATGATTTAAAATTGGATGGGTTCGGTGATGTAATTGTCTAAGTGGTGGTACTGGTCTGTTTGATGGGTTGTAGGTATAACAGACGACTGAAGCTGCAAAAACTTCTTTGACGTGCTTAACTTTGTTTGCTCCTGTTTTGTTAGCCAAGTCAAGAGAGATGTTTATTAATAAGTGCGCTAAAGAAGACACAAAAACAGAGAAACATGGAAGAAGATAAGAAATTGTTATGAAACCAAGATTCTAAGCTGTAGGTATTTTGGTTATGCAGCTGCCTATGGCTCTCCTTACCATTGCCCCTGAATTCCCGTGTAAAAGACATAGTATGGAAGTAGGAAACTTGAGAAGATATTTTACTCAATAAAGATATGAAATATTCTAGGTATTTATGACCGTCAGGTTTGGCACTCGGAAGAAATATTTCATATATTGTACGCTCATAACAACCATAAAATACCCATGGCATACAAACCAAACATAATTACTCAGCATGAAGACAGCCATTTAAGCAAATTACATACAGCATTGGAAGTGTCTGGATGGTATAAAGTGCTCAAAGGAGCGTGATCTCCAATTAAACGGTGCCTATCTTTATATCGGCCGGACGGTGTTAGGTCTGTGCCGTGGCTCACGACTGAACAAACTCACGACCCTAACTACGATGCTGATTTTTTTTTTTGTGTATTGAGGAAGTATCATTGGGATTTTGATTCAAACGTTTTTGCAGTTGATTGATGTTACGATTGATTCTTTGTCCGTTATTGCAGTCTAGAATAGTTTCTTTGTTATCTTGATGCAGTGGTTTAATACTCTTTTATATAATAGAAGATGAATTAGGCTGAAACTTTACTAAAAATATTCTAGGTAAAGCCCAAACAAGAGCGTACTGATACAACGTTTACATAAGTATCGCCTAGAAATAGTGAGAACGGACATGAGAGGTTTATGTCTAGAGATGGCTGTGTGACTCTTGACTCTTTCTTCTATTAGAGTGTTGATCTTGACTGGTACATCAAAGTATAAGGGAACTTGCACGCAGATAATTAATTTATGTTTGTTTTGTTGCTCCAAATGCAGGTGTCTATAGAAAACTTAATGTTTTATGCGGACTTTGCCAGCGTTTGAATTTATTTAGCTGGCTAGAGGCTCATTCATAGAGCAACACTTAGGTACTGACGTCAATCCGCATTTAGCTGAGAATGTATTTTGCGGGTTTCGTTCACTGTACCTACTGTAATAATAGAATGACGCTAGAAAGATCAATGGGGTTGTTAATCACATTAGCGTCACCCCGATTTCTGATTTTAATCCTTCTATGACTTTTAAGAAGTACCTAAGACTGCTTTTGGTTTTTTTTTTTTATGTTGTATTAATCAATTTGTACCTCCCTATATCGCATGGAGAAACAGAACTGGGAGAAGTGGTGGTACTTGCGGGAGCTAAGGCCAGCAGTGTCTTTCGGCTGAAATGATGATGAATTATCAGATTCATAGATAAATAGGTAAGTATTGGATTTATTTCCAGACAAATAATATTATGTACAGTCCACTCGTCAATTTAGTTCAATGCTCAATTACTTCCTAATTCCTATAGCAACAGAACAAGTTGATTACCTATTCATGTTTTATACTTCATTGAGCAATTTTTTCCATTTGCTTAGCTGTCAATAAAGTTATAGCTTCATAGTCAATAGATCGTAGATTTTTTACACTTCATTAGTTTTTTGCTGTTTGATTTGAAATGTTGTCTAATGCAAATATAATAAAGAGATACTTAGTCGAGTCGGAATAATAAAAGTAAATTAAAACTAAGAAATTACAACATAACATCGCAACTTTAATCTCTAAAGGGGTGTGCAGAGATCTGGAGGTTTCAATTATTCACACGAAAGTGTGGCAAAAAATTCTGTTTCAATATTTTTTTTAGAAAATGTTTTTCTGAGGGAGTTTTCTCGCAGTGAGTTTGCCTGTACATTGAAGCGGAGAAGAGCGAACAGGAGCGGAGCCGTGCCTATATTAACCAATAGAACGTTTTCGATCCATACGGAACGGGGCATAGTTTGAATTCTATTGGTTAATATAAACACAGCTCCGCCTATCCGCTACAATGGACAGGCAACTTGATTTTTCCTTACTTGCGCCCTGAAACCCTCAGGATATGAGAGGTTCGGATGCCTGTTATGTACAGTAGATAACAAATTCAATATTGCATACTAACCTACCAATTTACTCAGGTCATCATAATCCTGCCGTTCTCCCATAAAAAGGTGCGCTTACACGAGCAACTAAAATTGCTCCATCTTGGGCAATTCTCGTTAACTATGACGTCACGACTACATCCAGTAATTTTTTGAGCAATTATTGCTCGGCAACACTAATGGATCAATCTGGATCAGTTAAGTGGAGCAATCTGGAGCAACAACAATAAATTGCCGCTGTGTTTCGGCAATATTGCTTCTGATTACTCCATATACAGGGTGAAATTGAAAACATGCGACAAACCGTTATGGGAGATTGTACTCATCATTATGAACAACTTTTACTGAGGGACCAAAGATGCAATCGCAAAAAAAAAACAGCTGTTCCCTACATTTTGACGAGTTATGCGAACATAAATGTAGGGAACAGATGTTTTTTTTTCGCGATTGCATCATTGGTCCCTTAGTAAAAGTTGTTCATAATGATGAGTACAATCTCCCATTTCGGTTTGTCGCATGTTTTCAATTTCAACCTGTATTTCATGAGTTTCCGAATATCCAATCGGTTTGGAAATTTTTAGTAATTTTTTTTCCATCTCGTTTGTACGTATAACTACGTCTCGTTTTTGCGAGAGGAACCGGCCGGCGGCGGAGGCGGCTCAGGAGGCGTATTACCTAGTTTTTTAAGTTGCTCCATATTGTGTGGCCGTATCTCTGGCAACAGTTGTTACATGTTGGAATTGCCCTAAATTGCTGGATGTAGTCGTGACATCATATTTGACGAGAATTGCCCAAGATGGAGCAATTTTAGTTGCTCGTGTAAGCGCACCTTAAGAGCACCTTTATTCGGTGTCGGCGCAACACGTTTTCTTCTTCCATTCTCTCCTGTCAACGGTCACACTATCAGTCACTCTTTTCTATTTCATGCCAATTTGAATGAACGAATGAATGAAATGCCCCCACCCCAGCGTGGTTTGACCAGACTCGATTAATTGAATGAACTCCTAGATTTATTTGCACTAGCCCCTGAGGCCTTATGATTCATGGTGCTACAAAGACTATTGCATATCAAGGAGTAGACCGGGGAAATGGTGGGGAAGACGTGCCCATAGGAAAGGATGGTGAGCCGTACCGGATATGCATCCTAGAGTCGGCATTGGACTAGTGGAGAGACACGTCTCTTCTCGTTCATACTAATTTATTATAAAATGTAATCCAGATTTAAAAAAAACATGAGGAAGGCCAATCTTTCAAGAAATGTTTTGTAAAAAAAAAACTCCTGAGCAATGTCAGGGCATGTCACTAACTATCTTACTAGTACTACCTATTTAAAATTCGTGCAGCATATTTAGCATATGTTTTGCGTATAAAAAATATTGCAAACACTTATAATTCATGACAAGTGCTGTGAGAACTTTAGACATAATATTATTTACTACTGTATTATGTCCTTGAATGTATGTTTTTGCCTTTATTAATATTCATTTAACGTTTTATTTATTCAGGACGTCAACTTGAATCATTATTTAAATGATTTTTTACGAATGTATGTATATACTAAAATGTTGTTTGTTAGATCTGTACTAATCTTACAAGAGGTATAATTTGATTGTGTGTATGGTTATATGTAGGGGATAATCTCTGAAACTCCTAGTCGGATTTGAAAAAATCTTTTTGCATTTGATAGCCCAATTCTTGTGGAAGATTATAGGCAATTTAACATTACGCTGCGATCCTTAGGAGCCGAAAAAACGAAATAAAGAAGGCAAGAACGCTAAGTGAATACGAATAAAAGTGCGGGCGAGTGATAAGGATAGGATGTGACGCGGCGGGTCGGGACCAAAATTTCACGGGACAAAATCGCGGGCAAGTGCTAGTTTGTTATACTTTTAACATCGCTGTAGTACCTATTTAAGCTAAGGAAGTTTTAATGTGACACAGGATGTCCTTAACACATTAAGAGCGTTAATTCCACGCGGGCTGGCAACAACGCATGTATAGTAGTTCTTCGTGATTATTTCATTAAAGTACAATTTTTTTTTTTGCCAAGCACTAGATCGTTGGTATTTATAATTATTTTTCACATTTACTCTCTAATAAAAACATTTAATCGTGCTAAGTAATGCAAATAGAAAATAATTGACGGTATGTCGATTTTTTTAAGTAAATACCAAAATAACTAAAAAAATAGCATACAAAACTAGCAAATACCAACGATCTAGTGCTTGGCTGAAAATATGCGCACTTTTGTTTGTATTTCATTGATTAAATAAAAACAGCTATAAATGCGCCGTTGCCAGCCCGCGTGGATGAACGCTCTTAAGTTTGAGTTAACTGATTAGGGAATTTTATAGCCTAGGGTGGCTCGTAGCCAAATAATAACAGCATCACGGGTCAGGGTTAAGCAACGCTTGCTGAGGTTGCTCGGTCGTGGTTAAGTAATGACAGCCGCGCGGGTCGATCTTCAGCTGGGGTCACACCGTGGATGGGTGACAATTCGTTACCTGCCAAGGCCCCCATGCCTCAGAAACCACGTTAAGCCGTTGGTTCCTGCTGTCATTTGTAGATCTTTGACAATCGGTACGAGTAGTCAGAAACCCAAAGGTCTAGCAACGTCTTACCAGTAACTGGGTTGTGGAGGTCAGATAGGCAACTGCTTCATGTAAAATACTAGTATTCTACTCCATCTGGTTAGACTGGAAGCCGACCCCAACATTGTTGGGAAACAAATGAACGAATTTAGTGCTCAGCGCCACTATTCTTTATTTTTACATGAAGTGAAAAACTTATTTGAACTGTGTTTATTATTTTCCACTTCGCCTTCACTCATTTAAATAATCAATTAATTTTACCAACAGCTGCTACGAAAGCTCCAACACATACCTGCAACAAAAACATCAATAAATTAATACAAAACCAACAATTAGATTACACAACACAAAAGTATGGCAACAAAATAAAACTGATCGCCGTATGGGTTGCAGAGAGAAAACTCGTTACGTCACGCTTGTGGCATTTTCGATCAGATACGTAATGACTTTTAATGGACGAATTTTATTGACAGACAAAACCAATGAACAACATCTTGCTTTTAGAGTTTGACATTATGACCACAGAATAAGATGGAACAGAAGGCCCACTACAAAATATTGCGCGATAAGTCTACGAGTCAGTAAAAGTCTGACACGCCCTCCCGCTCCGCCCAGGGTCTGAATTCACTATGACCATTTAACGATTCCTTACTCGTAACCACGTCAATCACACACGAATTCTGCTAATATCGTATTAACAATATCGACAATTTCGAATATACAGAATGTGATATTACAATTCCTTACCGTTACATTGGTTTCTAAAAAAACCGATATTGACGTAGTTTGAACGTAGTAAGATTCTGCGAGGAATCATTATAACCATACAGAATTGGGGACCAGAGCGGGAGAAGTTTAATGACGATGTCCCACCATTTAACAAAAAAAATTAAGAGGCCTCCTATCTTGCATCAAGACATAACTAATAATTTTGAATTGGATTACTGCATTTCGGTACAGTTGTAGTGGTCGCAAACGCGACTGCAGAGCGTGGGTTCCTGGTTCCCTGATCAGGCAATGTTATCGGGTTTTTTCCATTCGAATTTCTTAATGACAGCCCAGAGTTTAGAAGTTGGCGGTATGATAACCACGTGCCTCAGCAAGCCGTTGGTATTAAGCCTGATCTCTCTTCGGACGTGTTGGATTGCGTGCCGTCCCATCTGACTATAAGAGTGAAGGAAGAGAGAGTGCAATTGTGTGTACACACTTGTGCACTATAAAATCTCCCTCGCTGAAGGCTGATGTCCGTTGATATTGACCGCCATGGCCGAAGAACGGCCTGGAGGACTATTATTATTATATCGGCACATATGTAGAGGTTTTAAAGATAAACATGTTTAATCTTTAAAACTTCTACAATCTACATAATGTGCCAAAGTGCAGCACTCTATTCCGTTTCATCAATTTAGCTACATTTGATTGGTTGAGCTTGTAAACGCAAATTGTATACAGTGGTCCTTCTGAACCTAGATTATATGTGTAGTGTAAAATCACCGGAACATTTCAGTCATCACACTGCTCACTCTCTGTTTCAAAATCATTATTATCATTGAAGCGACATTGTCTTAACAGCAATGTCTCGATTATCGCTTCGATGATTACAATATTGACTGATGTCAATCAGATGTTTTGTATTGATTGAGGCAGTGATGAATTTGATTGTGAAATCAATAACAGTCACGGTGATCGTAATCTATAGGTGAATATACCAGTGACGAATTGTCGATTACGCTAAGCTGCCGTCTACAAGTTATAATGCCGTTAGCCAACGAAATCGTATTTCGAGTTATGGACAAAAAAGCGCAGATAAATATGAAATGCATGCTATTTCGTTCTGTAACGGATGGTAAAAATTAGTCCCTTAGTGCCCTTAGTCACTTTTTAGTTTAGTAATGTTGCTTACCTGCGTTTTAGCGTAGTAGTAAACATATCAAACAAGGCAAGCTACGGCGTTTTTATTTTTTTTATCTCGGCATCCATAAATAGTAGAAAAATACTGCTTAGACAGAAATATAGAGATTTTTTTTTCTGATTAAGGTGGCATTAAAAAACGAAAATCAACAATATACGAGTTAACGGCATTAGGACGGCATTAGCTTGTGGACGGCAGCCCACGACATTCAAATTTTCTTAAATCTTTTGCGATTTGCAGGTAAGCGACAGGCTGTATGTTGATAAGAATAATATGATTCGCGACTGTAACACGTATGTA
This sequence comes from Antitype chi, assembly GCA_947359405.1. Lineage (NCBI taxonomy): Eukaryota > Metazoa > Arthropoda > Insecta > Lepidoptera > Noctuidae > Antitype > Antitype chi. The sequence goes on from OX375812.1 coordinate 18,408,959, forward strand.
ATAAGAATCATTACTATCCTGCCGTTATCTCAATTTATTTAGGGTTGACGCAACATGTCTTTTTGCTTCCATACTTAGAGAAGTAATCAGCGCCTTAATAGAGATTAAGGCGGTGATTTCTTGAAAACGCTGAAAAAGGTGGTTTTTTTAAACCAGTGTAGGTAAAAGTATATATTTTCAAGTCTTTTTTGCATAGAGTTTTGAACTCAAAACATGATTAAACATACTTTAACGCATCAAAAAAGTCATCAAAGTCACCTCGTAATTATCTTTGAAACCAGTTTATCCCATCAATAACAATTATAATTATAATTAAAAATATACCATAAAATTCCAAATGCCAAACTTCATCCAGTGATGGATTATTTATTATCAAATAGTTACTATCTAATTTTATACGATTTTATTTGCATTTTTACGACAATGCTTGCTCATTTATTATTCGAATTTATTACAACAGATTTTAACCCGTATCGGATTGCAATAAGAACTATTATCGCCCATAACGACAATATTCAAAGTTACCAGGGCCTTAATCGTCATTTCGGTTCATTCTTCATTAATTTCTTTCTTTCTAACTATATCATCATTCACACAGTCCATCCATCGTTTCTTTGGTCTCCCCCTACTCTTATAGCCATCGACATTCATAATCAAAACTTACCTCACGACATTTTCCTCATTCCTCCGTATCACATGCCCAAACCAATACAACCGATTTCCACACAACTTTTCAGTTATTGGTACCACTTACAGGCTTCCTCTTATGCACTCATCCCTACTGATATTATAAATGCGAAAGTAACTCTGTCTGTCTGTCTGTCTGTTACGCTTTCACGCCTAAACCGCTGAACCGATCATCATGAAATTCGGCAGAGATATAACCTGGGATATGGACAAGGACATAGGCTATTTTTTACTTGATAACCGACATCCACGCGGGCGGAGCCGGCGGTAAAAGCTAGTTTCTTATAATATCCATTCTTAAAACACCACACACGCCATGTCATGAAGAGGACATTGTAAAGAAAATTGTGGGGGCTAGAGAAATTATTTTATTAATATGTTAATTGTTTAAAATTAAAGATATACTTATTGATTAGCATAAATATTGCAATTCCCTATCATAAGTGTTACACTTCCTAAAAATTAATTCTACAAACATTTCAAACAAAACGGATCATATCTGTTACTCAATAATTATTGTATAATAACTATAGACAACTAAATTCAAACCGCCATTTTGTCAATCGTTAATAATTATAAGTTTGTTCGCTGACTTTTGTAATTAATTACTTTATCGTGTCAATCTGGTGATTAATATTTCCCCAGTGGTGATCAATTCTGTTACATCACCAATTACGCAAATACGTGATTTCTAATTTAATGCTATGCTGATTGGTTTCATTTTAATTTGTAGCAGAAGAATTAATTATATTATTCATTCAGGTTATAATAATAATTAAAGAAAAGCCATTTTGTAGTATGTATTGACTTTTATTTGGATTAATAAATTACTCCCATTGTGCGATATACTAAATTGTAATGATTTTCGGTATTAAACACTCGTCAATTTTATAACTGTAATTTATGATATAGGACATAAATATAAGACGAAAACAAAGTAAAAACATACGAAACACATTTAGAAAATATGATGACAACACACGAATTTTATGGTTTTTTTGACCCCCCCCCCCTCCCGTTCTTGTCACAGGTGGTCACACTTGTGAAACCCCCTCCTCCCTTGTGTGACGTCACATATTATTCAATGTTATATTTAGAAGTAATTAAATAAATAAAACTTAAAAAAAAAAACAACCGACTTCCGGAAAAACAATAAGTATTAAGTGTAAAATAACTTTAATTTCGGAAGTTGGTGACTTTGGATATGTAGGTATTTTTTTTTTTTACTCTATTTAGTTATAGTATATAAACGCATCATCAGATCTATATGAAATTAGAATGGGACCATTTCGGAATAAACACCTTTCGAGTAAAAAAAATATTTTGCAAATCCCCGAACCCATCCCAGTTATGCCCGAACATACATAACAAAAAAAATAACATGTCGAATTGATAACGTCCTTCTTTTTGAAGTCGGTTAAAAAAACAGTAGATATTTCCATGAAAAGAATCATCAATAAAATTAACAGACAGTCAAATATTTTAGATAGATAGAAGAAGCCTTATAAATATAGATCGACTAAGTAATATTTTTATGTTTTTGGTTAACATATAAATTTCGAGTTTTAATAGTATTTTAGATTTTAAAATGTGATGTCACAAAGCTTTGACCCCTACTCACATTTCATTAAACCCCTTCCACCCCCTTAACGTGTGACGTAATTTATGGATGGCCCCATAATATTGTTTGTTTTGTTTCTCCTTTAAAGACTAAATAAAAACTTGTCCACATTATACCTATATACACATTTATGTTTACATATCAGTATATGTAGCTACTCTTAACAAGTACCTATGCTCTCGATATCGCTTTAGCAACAAAAACTAATCTGGATCATTATGCACATCCATGCAGAAAACGGAGACGACACGCAATTGACGATAAATGTTAACTACGAACTTACTTTTACTATCACATCAAAGAAAAATAAACCTTAACATTGTGACTTTAAAGACCACCTGTGAAGATTTCACAAAAAATGCAAAGCCAGGGGATTTCGAACTCTATGTTTAGTGTCATAGAGGTGGGTCTAAGGTTTAGTTAGGTAAATAGACCATTGTTTCAGCCAAATGCGCATGTCACGCCTACGAGGTAGACAGTTGTAAGCTCACAAGTATGGAAACCAGACAAGTGACCGGGACATCGATTCCATTGTTCCAGCTTTTTGTAGAAAACGAATCGTTCCGAACATGCGTTTGTACAAAATGTAAATCGGTTTTAAGGAAAATGTGGAGAACACCCGTGAATGTTGTGATTGTATTTTTACGATGAAGAACGTGTTTCGAAAGATCTTCTCATACTGAACTAGCTTTTGCCAGCTACTTCGCCCGCGTTAATCAATTTACACAAAACGTTAACAAATTATACACCTAAACTCTGTCTGTGAAAATCGCAAGAAAACCCATTCAGATTTTTTTCAGTTTATCGCGAACAGGCAGACAGACAGACTTTGTTTTATAATGTTTACATATCAATGTTTTTTATAAAACAACAAAAACATTTTTCAATGAAAATTTAAGTCATTTTTGAGGATAAGCTGAAAATCATGAAAACAATTTTAACGACATTTGATTGAATCTTCTTCTAGAAGACTTTAAAAAAAATCGAATGAGAAAGGTCCTAGCTTTTTAGAAACGTGAGAAAATGTACAAAAACTGTTGCGATTTTCCTTTCCGGTATTTTTTCTCTCGCTATTTCTGTACCATAAGCATGGTCCTTTCAAGAGAAAGATTTATCTAATTAACATTAATACCGGTTAAGTACCGCGTGGCGTATAGGGGCCATTACATTAGAAAATTAATTGTGTCTTATTAGCCGGGATTTGACAGATTAATACCACACTGATGCATAATCCTTGTTGACAGAATTTCGAGGCCAGCTTTCGCATTAGCTTCTGAGAATGTATTTCAGTTTGCGCGTGCATCTAAATGTCATGCGCAAAAGAATGCGATTGGAATCCTAGATCCGAAAACAAACTTTATCGAGCTTGATCAGAGTTGTTTTTTGAATAAAAGTTTCAATAATAAAAGGTTACGTTGTTTTAGGGCCTGAACACACTTACCACAACCTCACCACAACGCAGGGACAAGAAAAAATGTGGCAAGACGTGTATATCGCGCAGTGTCGCTGCAGCTTTTTACCCAACTGCAAGACGCATAGGTAAATATGATTTCGCATTTGCGTTGTGATAACAACAAAATCAAATCAATTGGTCGACGCAACGTGTTTGCGATGTGGCCGGCTGCTTGTGCGCGGTCTTGCTGGTGGTTGCGTTGCGGCCTTGTTGTGGTCCGTATCGCCCACACAGTTGATTTTGACAGCCAAATGTGGTCAGTGTAAACAAACTATGAATTTTCATACAAATTACCGCCCGTCCACGTGATTTCTTTGTAATGTGGTTGTGATAAGTGTGATCGGGCCCTTATACGAGCAAAAACAACGTGAATACCTGGAATAACAGTGGAATTAAATTTTCGCAACGATACCAAATCGGGAGGCCCTGAAACAACAAATTGTAAGCAACGATACTATGTCGCCGTTAAATTGAATTAAGTATATTTTTTATTGAAACATACCATTTTAAGTGATCGGACCTTAAACAATAACAATATAATAACTTAACTACTCAGCTCATTTTGTATTTCGTTAATGGGCAAAGAATTTATACACAATTATTGGCGAGTTCTGAGAAATGTATGACGGTTTAAACGACAATTAATAAGGACTTACGATTGTCACTGTTTTTTATCGGCCAACAGCGGCCATTTGTCGGAAATTTGTTTAAGACCATGTCTACATAGAGGAGCCGACACGTCCGCCATGTTTTATTACAATTAAAGTCTGTAAATTTTTAAATACATGAGAGTAAGCACCAGGAACTCGTAATTGAAACCCCGTTCTTTACTTAAAAGTAAACTGGATATGGTGATCATTCAGAAGATAATGCTGGCAATTACTTTTAGCAATATGAAAGAAATATAAATTAAAAAGCTTTCATCATCCCAACTAATATTATAAATGCGAAAGTAACTCAGTCTGTCTGTCTGTTATTTATATGTATATTTATTTATGTAACAACCTTTAACCACACAAATGTACAAAGGCCGACTTAATGCCATAGGCATTTTCTACCAGTCAACCTTTGGGTGATGCAGAGACAAACAGTGATTACGCATTCTTGTTTAATTTTAAGAAGCAGAATGGTTTTACACAGATGGCCGATAGGGCCGAAAGGTTCTAGAGTGGCAGCCGCGTAATGGTAGACGTAGCGTTGGTAGGTCACCCACAAGGTGGACCGATGCTCTGGTGAAGGCCACAGGAATCTGGAAGATGCAAGAAGGACAGAACCAGTCGAAGTAGCGGTGCTTGGGGTAGGCCTATGTCCAGCAGTGGACATCTTCCGGCTGAAATGATGATGATGATGATGAAGAATGGTTTTAGGTAAGCAAAGAGAGAAAAAGTCTAATCGGAACTATTCTTGATGCTGTAAACCACACGGATCTGCATTTGAAACTGTCATCAAAAACCGCCCTCCTTCTAAATACAAACTTCTACAAAAAAATCTACTACACAATGCTTAAATTCTCGTAAGTAAACAATGACTAATACACACAGATTTGCACGCGAATCGTTTAATAGGCGGATCGGGACAATTGGCTTTTATATTTAGTTGCGCGATCGGATCAGCGCGTGCGCACGGTCGCGTGATATGCCAGCAGTGGTGGGGTTGTATCGGTGGTAAGATCTCACATTGATTCTTATTCATCAGACTAGCCTTTTACCAAGTCTTTTAGATTTCAATCCAGTCTGATGAGGTCAATCAGTACCTAAGTTATTTACTCAAAATTACTTTTATTTAATCAGGTCTTATATCCAAATAGGTTGGTACCATTATCATCTGCCTATACTTTTCCAAATAATGTTGGAGTCGGCTTCCATCTAAATACCAGCATTCCAAATAAGTACCAGGGGATAATTACGCGTTAGATCTTTAATCAAACTTTTCGAGCATAAGACAAAAAGACAGCTGAACGGAATATCTTAGAGGAAAGGTGTTAGAAGAAATGAGAGATTAATCTAGCTGGACCGTAGCTACGAGATACCGGATCGGATGATACCCTAGCTACGAGTTATCTAGATACCTATATTCAAAAACCGCCACCCATCCATATCAAATCCGCGTCAGTGCAGCTTAACCTCGCAAATCTCGCGAGGTGCGCGCGCGCACGCGGTCTCGCGTGATATGCCAGCCGTGCACTACCATCGGTAGCGCGATCTCGAAGCGATTCTTATTGTTTTTAATTAATTATGGTACAGAAAGGTCACTTGGTTAAGGCATGTAGCACCTACAAAATAAAATACTACTCACGAACGAACGCAGATTCCCAGACTTCTAAAATAAAGATTGTATCTCTACAGCTCTTAGCTCTAAAGATATTCTTTGTATAACAATAAGGTATGGCCGTGAAGCCTTGAACGACAGGTTAAACCTATTTTATTGGATTACCAAGTGAGCTGTTCTATGTGGGATGTTATTGATAAATTGTGTGGGAAGTAAACTATGCGTTCCAGATTTCCTGTCAACTTTTGACAGAATGAAAGGGACTGTAAATGGGGTTGATGGTGTCCTCTGGTTAACTGTACCCTGATTATTATGCGTGGGCAGGGTCTAATACATGAAGATTAATAGGTATTCACAATCAGCCTATAATGGGAGGGAGGGAGTAGGCCAGAATACACCACGCAGGCCACAAGTGTTCGAAATTTTGGCTCTAGGACATGACGTTTTCCGCACGATGTTTTTGTTAACGAGCACGTGTCTGGGTTCGAACTCAGGACCTGCATTGCGTAAGTCGGGGAATACCACTGGGCCACCACTGCTTCAATAGGTATTATGCCTACATTATTCCAAAGTTAGAAGGCAATATTTTTTTAGAAACAAAATTAGTTAGGTACGATAACGATCACACCGCGCTGTAAACAGCAGCTAAAAACGATCAATCAATTATAGGCACGCAAAGGCTACTTAAAAAAAAAACAGCCGAACGTGCGAGAACCGCCACACCACGCCACCTCGCTAATTGCCACAACAATGTACCATGTATCGTCGCGCAATATAAATCATTAAGCGAGTTTTCGACAATTTCCCTTAATTGGTCTCGTTTCCCAATCGGTCGATACTCGATTGTGATCTCGCGATGTGTGGCCAGCCCTCAGCGAATCAACGGGGTGATCGCAGTGACATTGACTACGACATGAGAAGTAATTAGCACGAATAAGACCACACACCGACCGACAGCCATTAAGCCGAAAAGCCATTCTGAGGCGCCTGTTCAACTTTCATCTTCGTATCGAAGTCTGGGTCGTATGAATCACGAATTTGCGATCGATTCTTGCTTGTTCACACGCCGCAACTGGATCGATACCGAGATTTAGCGATACAATGTGCGTTCCACGTAAAGATGTATTTACATGCGCTGGTAAACACTGTTTTTTTTCGAAGAAAAAATAGTGACACGCGATGTCGTGTGCGTGGATGATGCAAATCAACATGGTCTAGTACGTGTCATAGCAACACGTGTTAAATTACAAAGCTGATTTTTAAATACGCACATAATTATTCAAACGTTCATGAAAAAAAAAACTGGCGAAATATTTTTCCGGATCATGCACATTACATGTTACTTTCAAGTGATGCGACAGACAATTTCAGATAGACAGTCAGCTTAGGTTGGTTCGTATAAACCCATCATAAACTACGATTGAAGTTGACATCGTTATAAAATAGCTGTTCAAATGGTAACTAAGACGACAACATGACAGGAACAGTGCTGCAAAGGAATTTTACTCCGTTACATTGCATGTAGTGCCGCCAACTGTGGGGGCCGTTATCAATATAATAAATAATATCAAATCGGCTATGTACGAATAATTTAAGCCTAAGCTTATAAGGGCAAAGTAAAATACGGAGTGTGAATTATTAACCACGAAATTGGTGCAAACAATACAATGTTTCCGAACACTAAAGGTGAAAACATAAATTACGTCAAAGAAATTGTCAGCAACACTGAATATAACAAACCGACCATTTTTTTTTTGACATAAATCATAATGCAAAACAAAACACGACTATAACTCATGCAAAAAATTAAACATTCACTGATCGATCGGAATATCGCAAACATGAACACGGCTTTAAAGGAAGAATTTAACGCAACAATGCCTGCCCACTAAAAACTGGTCTAAAAATAATCTTGCATAACCATGACCATAAATATGTGTTGTGACAAAAAGCGGAACAATTTTGAGCGCGAAGTGTTCTCCAAAACGCCGACAGCCGATTGATCAATCATCATACACAATCCTGTCGTATGGCGGTTTGTACGTTTATAACATAACAGGCTGTAATCCCCGTAGAGGCAGAGGTTTACACGCACATTTCCCCAGCTAGGTTTAAGTCCCATGTAAAAGGGGGTGAGCCTATTGCCATCAACCGAGCATAAATCTAGACTCCGGGCTACTACTGATGAATTCCTGATGGAAAATCCCCAAACACACAACATACCAATGAGGCAGTACCTACGTCATCTCAGGCCGGCCATACACGGACTGCTCGAGCTGTTAGCCAGTGATCAACATACACGAACCGCTCTTGCAGTCAGAGTCAACAGTTTCAAGCTGCCATTGATAACTGCTGGAGCAGTTCAGCTCAACAAGTCACAAATGAAGAGCGCAGGCGGAGAGACTGCGCGAGAGCAGTCGACAGCTCGAGCAGTCAGTGTATGCCTGGCGACAGCTTAACCGCACGATGAAATTTCACCGCGCTGCCGAACGCCCGAAGCAATCGCGACTGCTCGAGCGGTTCCGTGTATGTGTGTACGTAGCAGACTGTAGGTTGCTATGCAGTAGCAGCTCGAAGCAGTCGATACTGGCTGCTTCAAGCTGTCCGTTGTATAACCGGCCTTATTCTTCTTCGTTATTCCCTCAATGCTGAGTGGCTCAATGGTGGCACAATGCGGTCTCTTGCCGTGTGGACCACTCGGTAAATGCTGCCTCCAACAGCCTTCTTGATCGCGTCTGGCCATCATGCTGGTTTTCTGCCTTGAGCGCGTTTAACTACGTCTATGTATTCCCGCATCCGCAACCCGCAGTAGGCCCGTGTGGTGGATTACGGCCCACTCCCTCTCACTGAGAGGAGGCCTACGTCCCAGTAGTGGGAAAATTATTGGCTGAAGATGCTATGTATCCCCAAATTGCATAATTGGCACCGAATCATCAGTGAAAGTGAAGAATCGTCTCACGAATGCTAATGCACGGCTTAATGATAGATGGCAGCGCAACGTAGAAAGCTCAGCGATTATTTATTATTTATGATCATCCGAATCTATTGTTGGTTGCGTTGAGTGATTTACAATGGCCGCCGCACGCTCGATTTGACGACTTTTAAATGTCCTCCGCCTATTGTGAGCATTATGATATTACAAATTACTATTTTTTTTGTTCGCGGTGTCTGGTGGTCTGTTTAGGAATCAAAAGTATATTAGAATAATAATTAAGGTTTACTTTCGAAATGGTTAAAAGTAACTAAAATTCAATGAGAGCAGTATCAAAGGTTGTCAAGAGTGGCACTTCCCGTATTTTAAAGAATGTTCGCAATCTAATCTCAATCTGTCAAAAATACTTCTATTTTCCCTACATTTTTTTTTACAAGTTTTTGCCATTGATAGCCGTTGAATTAAAATAGCGATGAGATTTTGAACGTTTTTAATTACGGAAATTCGCATTCAGGTCTTCATATTTGAAAGCATTTCTAAAGAGGTTAAATACCACGTTGTTATTTTGGGGACACTGGCAATTACAAAATACCTGAAAACTCTAAACTGATTTCAAAATTGGACGCTTTTGATGTTATTTCTTTGATCATAACGGTCTATTGTTTTTCGGGTGATCGAGTATACATTTTAATAATGATAATTTAATTATTGCGAAGTGGAACTAGAAAATTTAAAAAAAAAACATTTTCTTCTTAAAACTTAAAGGACATTTGAGGCTGAAGAATGAAGTTTGCCAGTGTTTTTTCCTGGCTAACAGAAAGAAAAGTTCGTAGTTTCCGTTTCGCTTTAACAAATGCAGAACATAGGTATTGAAAGCATAACAAAGAATCTACCATCCCTAAGCTTGCTTATGAATGAGGTGACTACAAAGTACACTGAATAAAACAGCGAATGCATTTCAATTTTAAACTACGGGAACTCGTTTTTCAGACGTCATATTGTGTTGCAATTCAAAACAGTACTTGATTCTACATTCAGCTTTAAAGATCACATCTCAAGGATTGCATAACAATGACTTCTGTGTTTTATCTTAGAACTAGCTTTTGCCAGCAGCTCTGCCCGCGTAAATGACGATTTTAAAAAGTAGCCTATGTCCTTCTCCATATCCCAGGCTATATCTCTGCCAAATTTCATGACGATCGGTTCAGCGGTTTAGGCGTGAAAGTGCAACAGACAGACAGAGTTACTTTCGCATTTATAATATTAAATGAAGTAGGGATTAAGACATCGTGCAACATACAGAAACAATAATAAATGCAATTTCAGAAGCTAATTCACATAATTAAGCAGTTTAATTTCCACGAAAGGCAATTTATTTTTGTAAACCATTAGAAGGGTTTCTTTCCAATACGATAATTACTGACTGCCTACATTTCGAAATGCTTCTAATCATTTAATTGCAATAATGGCTGTTGCGTGACTAAAGGGCGATTTTGCGAACACATCCAGCGGTTATTGAGCTCCATACCCTAACATTATGAGCATAACTAGGGGTCTTTTTAAATTGGTTAGCAATAGTAACTATGGGTTTTTAAAGAGTCCATGTCAAACGAGAAAAATTATAGAGTATTATTATAACATTTCGTAGACTGGCCTCGATAATAAACGTGTTAATTAGTAGTTATAGGAGTAACAAGTTTTGAAGTAGATGCAATGAAAGTTTTGGAGATGGTAATGACTGTGATCATGTCGAGCTGAGACAAATTTAATGTGTTGCGACAAGCGACCATCTGAGGTTGTCAAGAGTTTGAGAGACGATGATGGAGATAGACTAGACAATGATTTTGCGGTCATTATGATTGAGATGATTGAAAAGAAATGAAAAGTGTAAATACAGGGTGAATTTTTAGTCAACGTCCAAATTTTTCAGGATGATAGTACCCGTGAAATTAAACTACTTTCTCCAAGGAATATGATGCGAAATATGAAAAGAAAATATCGGACCTCCCATACAAAATCGATCAGCTGACTTTTGATTTTGCATGGGAGCTCCGATTTTTGTTTTTCAAACAAACGACAAATAAAATTGCTTCGGGTACAAAGTAAATAATATCTACATAACGCGAGACATCGAACATCGGGTACCATTGTCCAATCTGACCGTCCATCGTTAGAACAAATGTGGTGGTGGAATGTTTTAAAATTGCTACATTTTGTTCCTATTATTTTTAATTTGTGCTATGATAATTATTGTCAAGTATTATTTTTGCTTAATTTTGAAATGTTTTAAAATATTTATCTATAATTAAAAATAAGTATATTTTTAATAAGTACCTAATGAATGTTTTATTATCTTAGGTACTTATATTTTGTAAAAAAATATATTTTAATTTGAATTTTATGTTTTCCGGAGTTATTTTGTCCTTCAATGATATTGGTAGTTGATTTATTCGATAAAGTATTACATACTTTTATAATTTCTTGCCGTGTAAATTCGTGTACTTTGGTAGTAAAAGCTTAGCATTGAGGACGCTACGAGTCTTAATTTCATTGTTATTTATGGACTTTGATTTTTTTATTTGTTTAAATCCGAGATCGTTTGTATTACCGCCACTAGAAATATTTACAGAGTTTTTTAGGATTTGGTTACCGTTTGACGATACGTCGTTATAATTAATGAAACCAATGACATTGCATTACTTTAAAATTGCTTGGTGACAAAAAACTCTAAATTAACGCTGTCAGTCTCAATAATCCACACATCATTTTCAACCGCAAACGAATCAAACTGCGAGCTAAAAACAAAACTTTCTATACGTCAGTTACGAGTACTATAAATCGTGGTTGCATCATTTGTTATTAATGTTATCACAATAATGGCAATTAAAATCTTTGAGGTGCAAACAAAATTAATGTTGACTTTCGTTGAACATTTTCCAACAGCCGCACACGGGAATTGAAGCCTTATTTTCTCTGTTACAAAATTCGACACAGTTCGACACTTTGTAGCTCTGTGTAAGTTTCAGTGTGTTCATTGTATGTGGTGTGGCAGGAATTTTAGCAGTAAATCATAAGAATTGAAAGGTAATTGCGGTCGATCCAGTTTTTGTTGGTTTTATTGTTTCCATTATAGATTTTAATTAAAATTTAATTAACTGCCTTGTCCTAATGGTGTTTCAAAGATATACCTTTAGGTACAAGATTCGCAATAAGGGTCACAAGATTGTGCAACGACTGTACAGTTTCATTTTAATTTCTGGTACAGTGTAATTAAGGAACAATTACAGTTAGTCGTAATTAAACAAATAAGGAAGTCACCTCTATAAGTGAGTCTATGGGTACAGAATTTCAGGAAGTTTTTGTACGTTTTTCCCAAAGGAATATCACCATTAATAATGGTTTTTTTTGAGGGTGGCAAATCATTAAATAACTTCTCCCGCTCTGAGTGGAGCAGGAGGGCGTGTCAGACTTTTACTGACTAAAACCCAACCGTGTTCCTTCAGTTGCCTGTGTACCAGGGGCCACGGTATCTCTTTCGAACAATCCGCACCCCTGGCAGACCATTAATAAAGGTTTACAATAGCGTTTGAGCAATCCTTTGATAGACTACTTAAGGTGGAAGCCCCAGGGTAGCCCGCGAAATTCAAATTTTGTTACGTTTTTTGCAATTTGCAGGTCAGTATCAGGTTGTATGGTGATCTAAATATGATTCACGACCGTATCAAATAAGGCTTTTCAGAATCATAATCATTAGAATCAGCAATACAACTCCATAAGTTAGAATTGCCCTCAAATGTCATAATTTCATGAAATAGTCATTCTTTAGAGTAATATGAACTTATAGAGATGTATTGCTGATTCTAATGATTATGATTCTGTAAAGCCATATTTGATACGGTCGCGAATCATATTTAGATCACCATACAACCTGACAGTGACCTGGAAATTGCAAAAAACGTAACAAAATTTGAATTTCGCGGGCTACCTTGGCGCTTCCGCCTTAAAATCCTTTTCTAGAACTATCTACCTACGTCTGGTGCACTATTAGTGTTCTAGAGAAACTAGTACTTAGGCACTGTAAAAGGGCTTATTAGTCGATTCGCACGAATTTCGATCGAATCGGGCAAATCGACATTTTTAAGCAATCAATCAATCAACTCAGCTTATCGCAGTCCACTGCTGGATATAGGCCTCTCCCAGGTTGCGCCACAACACCCCAACCCACTTTATTTAGGATACGCGGTATCAACTCCAGGACTCGTCTGCTCCAGCAGGCCATCGGTCCTACGACAGATATGGCCAGCTCAGTGCCACTTCAGCATGCTTACTCTGCAAGCTATATCGGTAGCTCCGGTTTTAAGCAATAAATAATAATAATAATTAAAAAGTGGTCGACCGCCAGTGTCCGTGATGGTACTTACTGTGACCTTATTTCATAACTTTATTGCATAAAATCAGATTCGGGAGAGTAAGTACCTGCAGAGCCACACTCGTAGATAATGACACCCACTTCAACAGAGGGTGTGTCTTTCATTACCGGAAACGCAACCCAATTGTCAGTGGTACAAGTATTACAACCGGCACAATTTACTAACGATTAAATTACTGAAACTTTTCGCCATGTTCAAGCTTTAGCAATTTGTATCGAAATTAAGCATGACACGGCCCACACACCCCGGCTGCGCTTGCGCCACAATTCGTGGCCCAGCCTGCGCTACCGGGTTCCGTGCTTAGACAAAGCCTTCAGTTTGTCATTGTTCCTTTTAATTGTTCTGCATTGCTTGACATCTTTCGTACATTCGCTGGTTGGCCAATTACTGTGATATACTGATAACGGTGGTTGTTATTTGTTTTGTGGGAAGACACGAAAGCTCTGATTGCGAAGGAGTTAAGTCTAGAAAGACTGTTGACTGTTTGCACAACTAAATTCTAGACCAGAAGGGATACAAATTTATTAATAAAACTAGCTGACCCGGCAAACTTCGTACCGCCGTAAAAGATTTCTGAACCTTTTGTGAGACTACCAAACGTCAATATTTTTAATTTATTTATTATAGATTTTCTCACCGTTTAAACCTTCCCTGGACTGCCACAAATATTTCAAAACCAAAATTAGCCAAATCGGTCCAGCCGTTTTCGAGTTTTGGCGAGACTAACGAACAGCAATTCATTTTTATATAATATATAGAAGATAGAAGATAGATACTATTTCTTACAAAATAAACAACAATACCAAATTAATTTTAGAAATATCTACTTACTCGTTTCAAACTGGACATCAACATGTTTGGCTGTGCTAACGCTCAGTTTTAGTGGTATCGATCTATCAGGTTAAGCTATGTTTGCCGCGGTTGGTCCGTGGATGGGTGACTATCTTTACATTCCGAGACCCCTGCGTGCCTGGGTAAGCACGTTAAGTGTTGGTCCCGGCTCTCATTCGTCAGTCAGAAGCCCAAAAATGTGATAATCAGTCTTACCGAGAGATACCGTAATACCCAATAACTGGGTTGAACCCATCATAATGAGGTAAACACTAGGCAGGTGATGATTTAATGAGAAGTAGAAGAAATTACACCGACCTATTCATCTATTACCAGATTAACACATCTAGTTCAAAGTTAAACTTTGAAATGCAACAATCGTTAACAAATTTCCCACTTTCCTATTTATTACAACAAGTCTAAAAGATTTAAATTCGCTCACTCATACACTATTTACACATAAGAACACTACAATAGTTCTGTGATGTAACTGTACAAAATGACTCAACTAAATTATATTAATATAACATTTGTAAACCTAATGCGATTATCTAATATCGATTACCGACCTCCCACGCGGTCTGTCACACATCAAACTCGATTCTCGAATCAAGCTGGATCGAGTTGCTCACATTAACACAGGTCGGCGAAACAAGCCCAGTGCTGTAGGTGTCCATATCGATAATATCATCAATGGTTGGGAAATCGATGCCGTTCACTTGCCAACTTGTATTGTTTGGCAAACAATTGGGTAATAATTTCTGGTTATTGTCAATTATATTTTTGTAGAGTTGTTATTTATTTGGGTGCAATATTTTTACTGCAGTTATTATCAAAAAGACACAATACAAAAGAAACTTTGATTTGTAATCAGAGCATAAAACCTCCATAGCTAGAGTTTCGTACTCCTAAAATGCAATTTTTTTATTTTATTTGCCTGACCACACTGTCCCTCTGCTAAGCAAAGCCTTCAAATCCTTCCAGACTCTTTTTTAAAGCCACATCGATTCAACCCTCATCCTCGAACATTATTAGTAAATTTTAATTAGTCAAGTGGAGGAAATAATAAAAATGTATCATGATTACATCCGTCCACAGATGTCTATCTAAAGCTTTAACTTCCACTCAAAAACGCTTATCTATACTGTTTATGGTAGCTTACAGGAAAATAAAAGCGTTTCAAAGACAACCTACTTTATGACCCAATAATCTGTATATAAAACAAAGACATTTTAATAAAAATCCATTACTATCGATACAATTTACAATAACATTGACCACTACCATCGAGCGCCCTTCCGGCGGAAACGCATCGCGGACCGGTCGAAGGCGTGAGAGTGAAAGCATACGCGCCTGCGCATACTACTTAGTACCGAATTTGTTACCACATCTGCATAACATTATGTTTATTGCTCTTGAGTATCGAAAGTGCGAGTTCTTGTGAATAATGGGCTAGACGTATAGATGACCACTACGGCCTGTGAGTGAACTTAATATCCTAGGACCTGAGATTACAGAATAAACATTCTCGTTCGGCATCAGTCTTGAACGGTTCTGTGATCAGATCAGCATGGCTATTTACAACTGTTCGATACGCTCCAGTGCCGAATCGAACACCAATTGATGTTACCAAGAATCCTCTAGTGGCTGCTCCCAAAATATATAAAATTTTGTCTGTTAAAATTAATTAGAGGACTGCCATTCTACCGATAGCTGTTTGCTGTCAGGGGCAAAGCAAATTAGTAATTGAAAAAGCGCCATTTTCGATTCAACAAACTGTCGTATGGTTGTGAATAACTATACTGACCAATGTTGAAGTAAGTAGTTACATAGCAGAAAAGCTGGCATGGATAAAATAAGTTGGAAACAGATACTAAGTAGTGTGAATTAAAATGTGTGGATATATAAGGAATATCAAATATGGGGTCAGGTGAATGTGGATCAAAACGAGAAAATCTATTGTTAGATGTTGATGACATAACTAATGATGAAGATTAACGGCTTTTTTTTTGACGGTGGGAAATCATCAAAAAACTTCTCCCGCTCTGGGTGGAGCAGGAGGGCGTGTCAGACCCCTACTGACCAAAACTCACCCGTGCTCCCTCAGTTGCCTGTGTGCCAGGGGCGACGGTATCTTCTTCGAACAACCCGCACCCCTGGCAGAAGATTAACGGCTTAGGCTAATACCCTGATAAAAGGTACTTTTGCTGGATCCTGATGAAACCTTCTTTTAAGAGCGAATACCTACTACTAATAAAGTGGACTATTCTAATGAGATTGCAAAAGGAACAACTGTCTGTTGGCACCTTAGTGACTCATTTACACCTTGCAGGCGTACTTAAAGGAAGCCGCAAAGCTAGACACCTCCGTCTAAAAGTTTAGTAGCCATTCAAAATTAGATACAAACACATATGAATCTAATTTATGCAGATTTATTATTGCAGAACGTCCGTAGCAATTATACGTCTAGACTTTTGTTTTATTTGTCTGACTTTAATTATTAAAATATTAATATTCATAACCGACTACCTTAAATCGCGGACGCGGTGAATAAAAATAATATCCTGCTTTCTCCAGATTTCTACCAGTAAAAAGTTTAATACAAATATAATATCTTAATTGCATGCAGTCGGAATGAGATAAAGAAATGTTATAATTCTTTTGTCAACCGATATTTACAATGGCACAATGCCGGGACTACCACCCAGTGCGACTGTATAATTACGAGTGACATCTACATACCAAATCACTGTTATCCTTCACTCGCGTCCACCCGTAGATCACAGATAAAATATGACGCACCCGAAATGGCAGACCGATTAAGACGTCTCGAATCGCGGAACTCGAAAACAATAAGAATCTAGATAAATGTCTCGATTAAAATAATCGAATTGACCTTTGCATCAGCCGATCCGTCATCCCAATATCTCTATATTCATGGCTGTAAAAATGACGTACGTCAAAAACCTTAAAAGGTGCGCAAGCGGCGGGCGCTGACAGAAAAATTTGTAGTGTACAGGCGGCCTATTGTTTTACAGAAAGAGATGTATTGACGATGGCTTGACTCGATACCGATGTTGCTAAGTGAACGTCTGCATGTGATTTATTCGATGTGTTATGAGAAAATTATTGTTCTGAACACGGCAGAATAAATGGGGGTTTCACTTTTATCCCTTGTTGGATTTTGGGATCTCTCAATTTGGGTGGCTGACCTTACTGATGTGATCAAACTTACTCCTTACAGAAATAACATAATTGAACACAGCATCCGCAAGATTTATATGTGCAAAACAAATCAAGATATGAGAAATTAATGGCCTGTTATTTGTGTACCTACTTATAAGCTGTAGGTTTACACCAGTCCTACTTATTTGCACTAACTCATCATTGTCTGCCTAGCCTTTTCCCAACTATTATTGGGGTCGGCTTCCAGTCTAACCGGATGCAGCTGACTACCAGTATTTTACGTGGAGGGACTGACTATCTAATCTCCACAACCCGGTAACTGGGTCACATGATACCCCTTGGTAAGACTGTGGACCCGTAACGGCTGTCAAGAATCAGAATCAGAAGATCCACGAATGACAGTCGGGACCGACAGCTTAACGTGTTTTTCGAGGCACGGAGAGGTCTCGGTATGTAAAGACCTTCCATGGCCCGACCGCGACAAGCGTAGCTAATCGATCGACCTGTTTGGCTGATATTACGTAGCCACGAGCCCGTCTTATTAGCACTAACTCAATAAGAGAAAAGCGTAATCACAATTTACGGCAAACAGAGCAAATGTGGTCAGACCCAGCAGTCTAATCCACTGGCCTTTTTACTCGATCAGAAACTCGATATTAAAACATAAATCGACTTTCACGAAACGATTAGCAATGAAAACGTAACCGTCGATGAAACCCATTTTGTTCGGTTATTTGTTGTCCTGTTTCGTTATCTGTGGTTCTGATGCAAATATGGTGTTCCTTATCGATCAATAAATAAAGTTGGCACTTACACTTTCTATAAAGATGGCGAATTGTCGATTTGTTTTTTTTTTTACTTTTAAGCTGCTAACGTAGTCCGCCTCTATACATTTCTGTGCGTGAAGTATTAAATAAATAAATAAATATTCTGAAGTGGTTCTCTGTGTTTTTTTTTTGTGATGAGGTTGGTGTGTACCGCACCTCTAAACTCCTGACGCGACTCCACGACGCGAGTCTGCGACATCACTTTCCATGAAGTTTTCATGGAAATTGTTCTAGTAGAATACGCATCCAACGTTAAGACTAAATTATAGCAGACGCGACCGAAACTTTACAAATCCGTTTTTTCTAAACCTCGATTATGTGCTATATTTAGGGCCGAGTCAGTACTCGGCCGTAAATGTTGCACATAATACACAGTGCGCTTTAATACAACCACCAACACCCACTCATCTACCCGAACTTCTTATTCCATGACATACCATCACAATACAACTAGCAAAAGTCATAGGCGCCATCGTAGCTACATACAAGATACATTTTTAACCAGTGCGCAAACTGTAACCATGAATCCAGCATATTTTCGTAGACCCCGCAGCGCAGAAATTTTTCGTCGGTTATACCAAAAAAAATCAGCTGTTCCATACATTTTGACCGCGTAGGTATTGCACTTTTCTTTTTTGTATAACCGATGAATAATTACTGTGCTGGGGGGTCTAGAATGATATGCTGAATTCATGGTTACAGTTTGCGCACTGGTTAAAACCTTATCCTGTATAAAGCTCAAAAGCAAACGAAAATTTCCCAATTTCTTGTTGATTTACACAATAAACAACATTGCATGGTCGATTTGCTTTACAAATTACATTCATTTGCATTTTATATGTCTTGGGACAAGTTTAGTAGATACAATTTTGGAAAGAACATTGTTGTCACAAAAGTCGTTATTAAGTGACCAATTAATTACATAATAGATACACATGTTTTAAGTCGACGATCGTAACGGACCTAAAAATATCGCGGCGGTATTTTTCCATGCACTGAATCTTCAACGCATTGCTTAGGTCCGAGAGTAAAAAATCGAAGTGTGTTTTTTCGACGAGCTGGGATGCACATTAAAAATAATAGTTTAAAAAACTAAAAAACACGCTTTAAAAAACAAACTAAAAAAGGAAAAAATAATTTAATTCAATTAAAAAGCGTGGGGTGCTTTTTGAGGTATTTTTATAATCAATTAATGTCAAGCACCCCACGCTTTTTAATTGAATTAAATTATTTTCTCCTTTTTTAGTTTGGTTTTTAAAGCGTGTTTTTTAGTTTTTTAAACTATTATTTATTTTCTATTTTTTAGTTCTGCTAACTACAAAAACGTGTTTTTTTTTCTCAATTTTTTTTTTACTATTGAATTGTCATCGGTCCTCGATAAGTTTACAAAGTTTCAATGAAATCTGACCGTTTAAAGTGGGTCAAAATCGCGCTCAAAGGAGTCGGTTACATACAAACAAACAAACATACAAGTGAAGCTAATATAAAGCGTGTAAAATAGAACAGTGTGTTTTTTCGACGCCCTGGGATGCACATTAAAAATCGAACAGAGTGTTTTCTCGGCGCGCTGGGATGCACTCTGTTGGATTCTCAATGTTCGGTTCAACACCGAGAATTGAAAAAGTGCGCGATAAAATCCTGCCACGATATTTTAACGTCGGCGCGAACGGGTCTAAGGCTGATTTTGTATCAATTGATTTACTAAATCATTTTGTTGATCGAAATCAGTATCATTAGTTGGTTTCTCGATGTCAGACATGAAATGAACTCCAATTACGGTGGCTTTCGCATGATTACTCTGCGGTTTGGTCAACAACGATGTCATTTCTCTTTCACCAGGATTGTCAGAAAAGAGATTTATACATTTTGTAATTGGCTCGTGATAGTAATGATGTGTGAATGATATTTTGAAGGTTCGTAGCAGTTTGCTTGCAGTAGTCTCTATCTACCTGGCCCCATGGGGGTAGGCAGCTGAATCGGAAGAAGACATGAGTTTATGAGGCGTTTCGGAGATTATGTGGAACAAACACACAGACAGGCACACACATTTTTAAAATTGTTTTTTTTTTTAATTTTTATTACCGACGAATATTTTCAAAGCAGGGGGTCACAAATTATGCGTTTATGTCCCTGCCAACCTCTATAAAAGCAAATCGCACTCAGTAGAAATGTAATCTAGTCCACATTACGTAAAAATCCGTTTTCCTGAATCCGCATAAACTATGCGCTATTTTATTTAGCTACGTAACTCTATTACTACAACACACTTTTTAACCGACTTCAAAAAGGAGGAGGTTATCAATTCGTCGGAACCTTTTTTTTTTTTTTTTTTTTTTTATGTATGTTCCCCGATTACTCGAAGATGGCTGGACCGATTTGGATTTTGTTTTTTTTGTTTGAAAGGGTATACTTCCCAGGTGGTCCCATGATCATCAAGTCAGGATCTGATGATGGGAACCTGGAGAAATAGAGAGAACTCTTCAAATTTTATAGGCACACGAAGCGATTTAGCTATTTTTTGGAAGAGTACTTTCTCGGAGTGGTCTCATTTCAATTTGGTGAAGATCTGATGAAGAACTTTGGAGATAGGCAACGGAACTCCTCAATAAATGATAGCAAATGGACTGGGATTGCTGAAATCTCATGTCTGTCTATTGCTTACACCAGTTCATAACATAACATCACGCCGGTATGCTGTGAAGGGGTAAGCACATGTGGACCACTAAAAAGTGAAAAATAAAAACTTTTTCCAAAAAAAAAACAACCGACTTCCAAAAAAACACTACAAAGTGAAAAATAACTTTAATTTCGGAAGGCGGTGACAAAAAATTAAAATACAGCTCCAAAGACACCGACTTCCGAAATTAAAGTTATTTTTCACTTTGTAGTGTTTTTTTGGAAGTCGGTTTTTTTTTTTTTGGAAAAGTTTTTATATAAGCGCTAATGCTATCCGCAACAAGAATAATAAAAGTCGAATAAATATAAAATACATAAATCCTACCAGAGATCTTTACACACTATCTTATTTTCCGCACAGTTTGACCGATACACGCAATTACGAATGCTAATTCCGTTAATTAATATCGACTGCGGTCATTAAGGACGACGTCTGGTAATGAGTTTCTATCCTTAATGTTTTAAATGTTTTATGAAGAAAATCTTGAGATATGGGATGTGTTATTTAAGGTACGACTGTCTGTGTTAATGATGACCATTTGCTGTATAGATGGGGTTTTCATTTGATTACTATAATAATGATATGATAATTAGAGGGGCTTATGGCCAAATAATAACAGCTGCAGCGTCGATCAATCAGCATAAGCTGCGTTTGCCGCGGTTTCGCGTGGATGGGTCATCTTTACGTACCGAAACTCCTACGTGCCTCGGAAAGCACGTTAAGCCTTTGATCCGGGCTTCGTAGATCTTTGACAGTCGTTACGGGTCGTCCCAATACTCCGACAACTAGTCTTACCAAAGGGAATCATGTCAATTAATAACTGGGCTGTGGAGGTCAGATAGTTTGAAAGATGGCGACCCCAGCATAGTTGCTAAAAAGGCTAAACAGATGATGATATGTACATACTGACAGTGGGCCGCACGTCCGTGTTAATTTAAAACCAGTGAAAGCTTGCTGTTAACGCCAAGAGCTAACTATAAAACTTTTAAACGCTAACATGAGGGGGATCTGGAAATTTACCAAGAAATGGATAGAACTGTCTAAACAGCTCTTTCCAGGCTTCTAAAAGCCTGGAGCGGTGATTCAAAGCCTTGCTATGAGAATCGGCGGTTTTGTGGACTGTAATAAACTTTATGTGGCGGCATACACTGACTTGGAAAGAGGCTATTTTTTGGTATGGAGAAACAGGAATAAGAGAAGGACACAGAATGCAGCGCCTTACCTTTCTAGAAGTCTGGAGTCGCCTTCCTGCTGCTAGGACTTTGCACGTCCTCGATGTGTAGGTTAAAACCACGCGGCCAGCCGGCGTGGTTTCACGGATAAACGATTCCTATTTCTTCCACAGCACTTCAAATCAGTATAAATTGTTATGTAGGAAGGTCTAGTTTTATATATAGACCGGAAAATCTGGATTTATCGCGAAATCCAGCTATATTATCGGTAAAGCTCTGGAGAGATGCTTTCGCGGCAGCGGATTAGAACGAACTTGGTTCCTTTCAAAAATGGCGTCCGTTAAGGTCAATCTTCTTCCAGCCTGGTATTGCTGTCTCGTTCTGGCATATGGTAGACGCTGCAGGAATGAATAGGAAGGAAGGTGATTGATGGGAAACGTACTACTACCGCCACATTCTAATATAACTAAAAGTCGAAAGATTAGAAGTAGGTAGATTTGAATATCAGCGATGTATATGGCGGTAACACTTGCCCTTATTCTATTGAAGCTCCGTACTATGCTTCGCAATCCAGTTGCTACCAGCCACCCTGCGAAGATCCTCGCTCCACGTAGCTTGAGGGCGTTCAACCTTACGGTTGCCGATTTGCGGTCTCCACTCAAACACACGTCTAGCCCAACGGTCATTTTTCTACTGCTATGGGCGGCCCATTGCCACTTCAGCTTGGTAATTCTGTGAGCTCAATCATTTATTTATTTATTATAGATACTAATTCTGCTGACCACACATCTTCCGAGAACCTTTTCACATCATTTGCGTCATTGAGAAAATAAAGATTTCATATTGTGATTTCAGCTCAGCTGCACGACCGATAAATGCGTACACTGACTGCACAGATCCACCCAATCTATTTGGTTCTTTCCTCAAAATACCATTTCAGACACTAATAATCTACATTGTCTTCACATGATCGGATCAAGATTATGTCTGGACTTTTAAAGAGACTGTAACGTCTTGTTTCAGCCTTTCTTCTCAAAGCAGTCAGATAGTAAACGCCGAGCTCATTTAGTTTCAAAATATGATTGACGAGCAAACGTGTTTAAACAACACCTACTTACAGAAATAAAATCACTTTTCATTAATTTATCATACTCAACATTATTATCTATAAAATCATTCGAGGAAAGTTAAATACTTCCAATATTGCATCAATAAAGAGAAAACTTGAGGTAAAAGGATGCAATAAAAATATTCATTCATGGCCATAGCTCCCCACTTTCCCAGTTAGACATGATCACAGCTTCAATGAAACTGCATTTAAAGTAAATTATGTACATAATGTACCTACATTTTACATACATAGGTGTGGGGAATTGAGGACGTCCTGTTTCTAATACGATCTCATTCAAGGTGATGCATTTCGAATTCTCGAGATAAGTACAAAGTTTATCTCCATTTTCTAAAAAGATTGTTAAGAGATGTGTGTCATTTAGAGCTTTTTATAAGAGTAGCTTAATATGAACGAATGTTATCTTTAAATTAATCGCGCGGGTGGTCGGTGGATGGGTGACCATCATTACATACCAAGATATCAAGACCCTTCCGTTTCCGTGCCTCAGAAAGCGCGTTAACCTGTTGTTCCCGGCTGTCATTCCTGGTTCTTTGACAAACGTTACGGGTCGTCCGAAGCCCGCAAGTCTGACAACCAGCTTAACCCAGGGTATCGTATAACCCAGTCACTGGTTTGTGGAGGGCAGACAGGTAGTTTCTCCATGTTAAATACTGGTATATTCAGCTGTATGCGGTTAGACTGTAAGCCGACTCCAACATAGTTTTATTAGTCTAGAGTTGACCCGTTTTTTCTTTTTTCGTGGAAATCAACAAATAACTTCTCCCGCTCTGAGTGGAGCAGGAGGGCGTGTTAGACTTTTACTGACTAAAACCCACCCGTGTTCCCTCAGTTGCCTGTGTGCCAGGGGCCACGGTATCTGTTTCGAACAACCCGCACCCCTGGCAGGCATCGGCCCTTGCGGACCCCACCAGTTGGTGCTGACATCTCTTTGAGGCGCGCGTGGAACACAACGCGCCGTCGACCCGGGCTTGGTCCTTACCGGACAGCGAGCTACCCTTTACTCGCCGTCCGCAAGCCCGCGCCTACGGTGGCCGGGAATCAGGCTGGGATTCCCGACGCCCAGGGCGTCTCCTGCGGCAGGCGGAAGGTGAGGACGCCGTGGCGCCTCTCAAGCCACTACTCGATGACCCCTTAGATTTGGTAGAGACTTATTAGCGAAAAATATTCATATGAAAACTTCTTCAATACTCACATTAATAATAAATCACATTAATGATTTCCTAAGAACTTTCACGTGTAGTGAGGCATTAATTACGCACGCGCCTACTTCATTATTTAGTGAATAGTGCTAATAGCATAGACAAGGAAGGAAGCGCTTCAAGGAACTGTTACAGCGTTATGATGTAGCTTATATCTGTGTGCTTCGTACATGAACAGGGTTGTTTTAGCTGGTAAGAAATCAAGACTGTAGGAATAATTACACAATATGCAAGCTAAATACCCTTATAGCTATTGTTACGCGCTAAAACTAAAGTAATTCGTTACCACTAGCGCCATCTAGTATCGAGTAGCAGAATTAATTGAGTCAAGATGTATCTAGCAATTTCGATAACAGAATCTTCTAGAATTATCAACATCCGTTCAGTCGGGGCCGGTATGTACTCGAAGATTCTAGATGGTTCGATTCCCGAGTGTTCTATGGCCCTATAAAAGGCGGGAGCGGATCGGGACCGGAGTAGTATTGGTCAAGCGATACATGCGAAAACATCTGAAGCGATCTTGCAAGTGCAATTTAAATTGATCAATAGTGAAATTGTGTCTTGTAATTTGTGTGTTTAATTAAAGTGTCAATTTTGGTTATTTTTATTGGCAGTTTTTAATTGTCAAGAACCCCAAGCTCGTAACATATCGCTCGCAGCTCGTATTCGTGGATCTTTGATAGTCGTTTACGGGTCGTCAGAAGCCCAAAAGTCAGACAACCAGTCTTACGAAGGGGTATCGTATTACCCATTAACAGGGTTGTGTCAGATAGGCAGTCGCTCCATGTAACATATTGGTGTTCAACTGCATCCTATAAGTCTGGAAGCCGATCTGAAAAGTTGGGGATAAGCTAGGCAGATGATAATATCGCTAAATACTCATTTAAATGTAAAATTTTGCTGAAAAAGTGAGTTTATTTTTCTATAGGGTAGGTACTGTGGACAGTCTTCCCTAGTAATACTTGATTGATATCATACAACATACCTACATGGCCTCTTTGATTAATTCCGGATGAGCCAGGTTAAAACTTATTTGTTAAAAAATATATTTTTTTATTAAAAAACTAGCTTTTGCCCGCGACTTCATACGCGTGGACATTAGAATCAAGTAGATAATAATTTTTTTTTGATAATATATAGCCTATTTTTTAAGTTAGACCTCTCGGAATACATCATTGAAAACTGCATTCAATTCCATGCAGTGGTTTTTGCGTGATGCGGTAACAAACATACAAACAGACAAAAATTCTAAAAACCGTTGTTTTGGCTTCTGTTGTTCTTATAAAGACCCCCCATACTATTTTTTCTTCAATATCTTTAATGTACAGACATCGGCCTTGTTGAGTCCACCATCTCAACATCGCCGCGCGCCAGCGGCAGTGAAAGAAGGGTGCGGGGACAGCAGCTCGCCAGCCGGCCGACGGCCGAGCGAGGGCCCCCGCGCCACACCAGTCAGCTGTTGCACATCTCTTCGCACGGCTGCGCTTACGCGTCTTATTTATATAAATACATATACACATGTTATACAGTCCACTCAATATTTCATTTTGCTCCACCACGACCTATCGTCGCGATCAGGGGGCCGATTCTACTAACAAATTTGTTAAAAAAACGCAATAGAACCGCAACCGAATCACCACTTTTAAGCGTTTTCGCATTCTACTAAAATGAACAACGGTCCAGCTGCGACACAGCTGCGGTTACGTTTTAGTTACGCCAACGATCGATTGAAACAATGTCAAAACCTATTCTACTAACAAAATCGAACATGAGCGTGACGTTTACTATAGGACAAAGTTAATGATAAAATTATGATCATTATGTCTTTTAATTATAGAAAATACTTTTAGTGCCACATATTCGTGTTTAGTAACATTTTTAGATTCAACTTTTTTCTTTGTGGTATTAATAAAACATATTATTTTGGCATGTTGGTAACGCGGGTTACCCGCTGTGTTCCCGCTACAGTTCAGTTGCAATTCGTTTTAAGTTTAGTTTCCATTTTGCTTATAAAATAGTAGAATGACTTTTTATGTAACTATCGAACGGCGATCGAAATCGAACTGTTGTGGAAACATAATTTAACGTGTAACGTTGCAAATTAGTAGAATCGGCCCCCTGGCCTGTTACAATTTTATTATATGTATAGATACATAATCTTTGTTACGTCAAGTCTTTATCAAAAAAATCTATCAGAAATAACCAATTGCATCGTTCCATATAATCGTTCAGCCCATCTAATATAAATTACTACTTTTATAAATATTTAAAAGCTTTGTCCAATCTATGTCGATTACTAATCGGACACGCCGCTTACACCCATGTAATAAGAAACTATTATAATCATTATGGATTTCCACTTTCAGTACAAGAGCTGTATCATTTTAATTATTGGCGATAGCTAAATTGATTGGCTAATGCAGTATTTATTATTATTTCTCTAGAAACATAGCCTTATCCATTTCTGTTACAAATGTTTAGTAATGGCTGCGTAATTCAAAAGACAAGGTAGTTGTAATGTTTTACTCTATGTAGTTACTACTACCGTTTATAAGGGTCCCTGGTGTAATATGGGCAGTGGATTTGGGAAGCCCTAACGTAAGTTTGTTTCTAGTAAGCATACAGAGTAGCAGGGACATCGACGTACAACCTGCCGCCATGTAATGGAAGGAGACATGTGTGTATCTAAATCCTTCCTACGAAAGTAACTAAAACCAAACTTAAGGCGCGGTAGAAGCGAATCTTTAAGTATTTGAAATATCGTTTCGCGGCAACAAATAAGCGATGCGTTTGATGTTAGTTGAATCGAATAACCACCAAAAAGAAATAATTTTGCAGTTTTCATTAAATTAAAAAATAAATGCACGTCTTAGTGCAATTATTAAAAGATGCCTACTTCTTTAATTTTTTAATGATTATTTTCTTATTTATAAACTTGTAGTTACATATTATTATTTTTAAATAGTAGTTTATAAATTATGTAAATATCTATACAATTAATTAATTAATTTATCTATCATTAAATAAAATTTGATAGTTTACGTTCAAAATTAGAGAATTATGCGACGAACTATACCTAAATTTTTGAGGTCTATTTTACGTTTGTTCTACCATAATATCTACTATTTAATTTTTATGAAATACATATTAATGTCAAGTCTTATTTTTTGACATTTGACAATACACTCAATTTTCTGGCCAGTAATATGTACCAAAACGCCTAATTGTGCCGTGTGCGACAGAAAACAGAGCGTTCTACAGTATGCTACGTTTAGGCGACGCCTAAAGAGAAAACACAAAAGTTCCATAACGTAAAACACAAAAATGTTCAACATATAAAATGAAGTCATAAGGAAACAGTGTAAACTTGAACTAGCACTCAAGCACAATAGACTATAAAAGAGCCATTGATCTCCTTATCACAAGGGCATTATTGTTAAGGCACTCGGAACACCGTTATGGTGTTAAAACATCGATTCCTCATGGGCCCGTCGGTTTTATTGACTACAATTTTGTTGAAACGTAAAAGGAGATATTTTATTTCAACTTGTAAAGAGGTCAATTGGTTTTCTTATTGTGTTTCAAGTTATAAACGAGGTTGAAATGTACTTCCGATTATTTTGGAAAGTAGTTTTTGTTTACTTTAAAGAATGGTTAAGAAATAACTAACTCGAGCGGTTTCACATGAATTCTATAGAACCTCCTACTTGCAACCGGATAAAAAGTATCAAATATGTTAATGTAGGTCATAGTCTACCTGTATGCCAAATTACAAACAAATCCGTTCAGCCGGTTACGAGTGGTGGAATCACAAACAAACATTTATATCTTGTCAAAATCGCATATATCTTGTTATATTTTACATGTTGGTTCATTTAAAATATAACAAGATAAAGGCGACAAAGGTGATGTTATTCAGTATATATCTTTCTTTTTAAGACATACTTATGCAAAAGCCACTAGTTAGTAGTTAGTTACCTTTACAAATAGCAGTTGTATGGAAGTAGGTAACTGGTAGCAAATTGCAGGCTTAGCCTAGTTTCGTGTTCGAGCATCTGTGTAACCTATGCCTTATTTGAAAAGTGAACTCTACTCATAATATCTTTAGTAGAGGACTTGTCTACTGTTATGCTACTTGAATAGTGTAAACAACCAATTAGTAGTAAGTTATTCTTGCTCTGAAGACGCAAGACGTGTAAATTGGCCCTTATAAAATTATTTTCTGAGCACCTGCCACAGTTGAAATAAAAAAGTATGTAGACTTAAAGATGTTATTCAAAATTGACAACAACGTAAAATATAGATCAGAAAAACAAAAAAATATAAAATTGATTGAACAGTTTTAATGGGTTTGGACAACTAGACGTTTTTCTTACGTTCTCAAATTAATAAAAGTCCGATGAACTTTACAATAAAATAACTCTCCAAAGTCCTTATCACAAAACTCCATTAGATAAATAATCTAACCTTTATTTTTAACCCGTAGACGAGGAAGTGGGCAGTCCGTCAAAACGTAACGCGACAAGTTTTTATCGTAAATCGGGCGACATCAAAGCCATGCGTGTGCGCCGAACCGCTGACAACACTCGCGTTGCGTCAACTGGCCGCGTTTGTTTGTAAACAAACATTCATAATTGCTTATAAAATATCTTAATAAGCCAACGGACGGAATAAAATCGCGGCGTTATTTATTCGTGCACTTGATCTTCAACGCACTGCTTATGGTCGAGAGTTGTAAATCGAACACTGTGTTTTTCCGTCGCGCTGAGACTCACTCGCACTTAGGGCAAAACTGTATCTTGTGAAGATTTTTACGTTTATGTTTTAGAAAAGAAAGAACTATTAAAAAATAATAGTTTAAAAAACTAAAAAACACGCTTTAAAAACCAAACTAAAAAAGGAGAAAATAATTTAATTCAATTAAAAAGCGTGGGGTGCTTTTTGAAGTATTTTTATAATCAATTAATGTCAAGCATGTGTACGAAAGATTTTTTTCATCTCCTTCCATATTTGGAAGGAGATGAAAAAAATCTTTCGTACATAAAAAAACAACCGCCTTCCAAAATAAAAATAAAATAAAATTAAAAATAAGTTGCATTTCGGAATGAGGTGTGTGTTTTTCATATTATCGGGTTATTTGGAAATCAGCTGTTTTTTTTTTGGAAAAATAATTTCATGTCCCACGTTTAGTTGTTGCCATAACTAAAAAAATTGGGTGTACTGTACACATCTGTTTACCTTCTAAAACCGTACAGGCTTGATGCTATGCTATCGAATATTATAAGAAACACATACTTAGTAAGAATAATGTTGGTATAGGAGGATGCAGGCAAAATCTCGAAGGGTAATATATACCCTGGCATATGTATATAATCCCAACACGATTGTCTGACCAAATAAAGGAAGCTACCTCCTCCAGCAAATTTCAGCAGGTGGTGATGGCAACTTCAGACCGGAGTACAGAGGGACCGATTAAAGAAGAGATGTACATAATATATCTTTGGCAACCTTACTGTACAACAACGTTTGAGAAAATCATACGGTATTGAGTTTCGCAGAATCAGGAACGCTTTTACCTAAAGGCTTTTTTTTGGGTGGGAAATCATCAAATAACCTCTCCCGCTCTGTGTGGAGCAGAAGGGCGTGTCAGACTTTTACTGACTAAAACCCACCGTGTTCCCTCGGTTGCCTGTGTGCCAGGGGCCGCGGTATCTCTTTCGAACAACCCGCACCCCTGGCAGGTTTTAGTTAAAGGGTCACAGCATAATAATATTAAAATCATAAAATATGAATAACCTATTCCATTTTGTAGCAAAATTTACAAGTCCATTTACTAAGTTTCCTTATTATTCGAGAAGTCTTTAAGCTTCATGCTATTACCGCTATAATGCCCAACGATCAAGTCTACCTATACAACACCATTAAGAATGCACTGTAGGACATCAAATAAACAGATAAAACCTGGTCCAGTAGTGTTCTGATGGCAGAACACGATAATCTGGGCTCATCTAGATACAACCTGAGTGTCACTGCGCGCCCCGTGAAAGCAGCGCAAAATGGTCATGGTAATTTCACTTGTCATTTCGCAAATGAGTTTTGTTCATCATTTGGAAAGTCAATCCTAGGATTGAATTAATGTGGTTTTGAGTGGGTTTAACGAGTTCAGGGCGCTTTCGATTTGTGTCACTGTTTCCCCGTTCACGATGCTGGTTGACTTTGTTTTTCTATGATTAGATGTGGTTGTGGGTGTAGTGGGCACTTAACTGTTTTTACTGCAAATCAAGTTGATTCGAATGAATTGTTTAGATATATTTGCAGGGGCAGGGGCTTAGTGGCTAAGAAATAACACCCGTACGGTTCGATTGATCAGCGTAAGCTACGCTTGCCGCGGTCGGTCCCTGGTAACCATCATTACCATACCTTTGTGCCTCGCGTTGGTCCCCGCTGTCATTCGTGGATCTTTAACAGTCGTTACGGGTCGTCAGAAGCCCGAAAGTCTGACAACAAGTCTTACCAAAGGGTCAGGTCAGGGGTCTTATCAAGGCAGTCGCTCTATGTAAAATACTGGTATTCAGCTGCATCTGGTTTGACTGGAAGCCGACCAGATGATGATTATCTTCCCGATATTATTTTAAACAGTCCAGTCTATTAGTTGAGCATAGATTGATTTAGTTTCCTGGCAGTTTACTGCTGATAATGGTCTCTCAACGTCTTGGTCACAGACTTCCAATAAAAACAGTACAAAGTGAGAAATAAATTTAATTTTAAAAAGTCGGTAGCAAAAACCGAAAATACAAAGCCAACAAAGATACCGACTTCGGAAATTAAAGTACCTAATTTTTCACTTTTAGCTGTGGTTAGCAAGTGACAGGAAGTTATTATAACATCACTAGTTTTTGCCCTCGGATTCGCCCGCGTGGAGGTCTAAATTCATCCTACGGGAACGTACTACCGCGATAAAAGTATTCAATGTGTTAATACAGGTTATAATCCATATGAGTGCCAAATTTCATCCAAATCCGTTCCGCCGTGTCTGCGTGATTGAGTAAAAAACATCCAAACTTTAACATTTATAATATTAATAGGATAGTAGGTAGGATTGACACTAAGTGGAAACAATGAATAGTCTCTATAAGTTATACCCTTTCAAACAAAAGAAGATTTTTTCAAATCGGTTTATCAATCACGGAGTTCTAAGGTAACAAACATAAACAAAACAAAATACATCCGCGTACCCTCGTTTTTTAAATCGGTTATGAACAATAACAAAAAGTTTTAACCTAGATAAGGTTAAAACTTTTCCTTTTCAATTCCTAACCAAACAAATATAAAATTAATAAAGCTATAGAGTCGGATACATTTCCAGTTCGAACAAATTACAGTCGCCATCAAGTTGGAACGGGCGATTGAATCATAAAAACTGGTCGCCGCAATACATTGGAAAACTGTATCAACGGAAACTAAGAAATACACTTTTATTATGACCACTCAACCAAGACCCGTATGAAATGAATTTTTCATTTAAAATATTCAGTGAAATGCAACTGCGATAGTTCAGGATTGATTGGTTGATCATTATCGATGCGCTTAAATTGCCGCTGTCCGGATATCGATTCCATTCGAGGTATACATCGATTTCAAGAAACTTAATCATCGATATCAATCGGTAGCGACAATATAATTTAGTGTTCTTTACTTAAAGGTGCGATCTTAGATGGAAATATATTTCTAAGTTGCTTATAACACTCTGTGCCAAAACATGTATTCCCTTCCACATTTAACCCGTCTGCCTTCAAAGTGTCAGTCAAGAGTGAACAGGTATCTTCTGGGCCACCCTCATTCCATCATAGATCTCATCCATCGATTTCCATCAAGCCTGATCAAGGTCAAAAGTAGGCACATTCCGTAGTAAATCCCGTAGTAAAAAAATTATACCTAAGTCATTTAAATTGGAGACTAAAACTTACTACTAAACTAAACAATGACGATTCCTAAATCAGTTTTGGACAACTATCAAATCTACTTCTTTTGATGTTCTTTTTTTTTCAAAATAGAAAGAAGCTAACGAAATTCAACAAATGAATTTAGGCTACAGAATTTCTGACAAATGTGATTACTGACTAGGCAGGTCTATTTAAATCTGTTTGGTTTTTTCTTTAGAGGACCATTTCCGTCTCTAATCTAAATGAGATCATGTGGATTAATGTCGGAAATAACCAGAGGTAATGTCGCAGTCTAGACATCTATCGAGACCATCATATCGTATGATGCATAAAAGTTTTTGTGTAAACCTACTTACAGCAATATACATCAGTTACCAAATTACCTTTAACTCTTCAGACAGCAATGTTTGGATCTTTGGATTGTGCACATACCTGCGGATAAACAAAAATAACTGTTAAAAACCTCCAAAACTATTTGATGAACATAAATACAAAATCTCTTGCAAAAATCTTATTAAATTGCAAAGATTTATATCTCAACAATTCAAGACTTTATCATACAATAACTCAAGGGACTTCTGTGCACGTGTTAAAGATCTGCGAAATGATAGAACGAAAAGTTTTCTCTTTACTGATGGCGTATCACCACAGAGAAACTTAACAAAAAGCTAATAAAACAAGAAGGTAATGCTTGTTTTCACTAACACCAGATGCCACTAATTGTTAGTATTGTGTAGTTCGCGAACGAACTAGGTCGTAAGAGCGCTCCCACAGATGAACTACGCGAACTAGTTCCGTCATTCCCTGCTCCATAGTTCGTTAGTTCGTGGCCGAATGAGCAAGGGTAGCGTCAACCGAGCTAAAGTCGTTACTCAACTCACTCACTGCGCATCCGCGTCGTCGTTGATTATTTTCAAAACGTAATAAATATCAAAAAAAAAAAAACGAAACCGTCTATTCACTAACTAAACTAAGGAGTGTATTTATTTATTGCACCAATAAGCCTAGGTATTATTTTCAATAATGATATACTTTTTAAGAATATTCATACGGAGGTTTTTGCTGTTTATAGTTTATAGTGTAAAAATTGTAGGTAAAAGTACAGCAATCAATCTTGTCGCGTGCTCGTGCAGGAGCAGTATCAAAACGAGCGAACGATCTGCCTTCCTCTGATTCGAGCTAGGAGCTGACGAACTAGAAGAGCGAACTAGTTCGTTTAGGAGCGGCGACCTAAACTGAGCGATCTCCGTCGCGAACTACTATGCGCAAGACTACTAATTGACATATTACCAGCCTCTTAATGCCCCATTGCATGTCAAAGGCTTCTTCTCATGCAGAGAAGGCACAAGCATTGATCACCACGGTTACATAACATACATAATCGGCCTAAAATTTCCCCACTGCTGGGACATAGGCCTCGTCTCTTCCAGATGGAATGGACTGTAATCTACCACGGGGGCCCAGTGCGGGTTGTTAGATGTTACATGCCTTCGAATTTTTGGTTGTAGGGTTTCCTGGTGATGTTTTTCCTTTAACGTTTTGAGAGTAGTGGTGATGAAATTATTCCTACACAAAGTATAGTGCCTGCCTAGGTTCGAAACCACGACCTAGAACTTATAAGTCGGAGCTGTTACTATTGGGCCACTACTGCCTGCTCCACCACGCTTGCTCAAGACAAACATAAGAATTGAAAAATTCACATTGTACTTGCTCGAATTTGAACCCTGCCTAAACGCTTTTGTTTAGGCATTACAATAGGGTATAACACTAATTTTTGAAAAGTGTCCTAATTAGATTCTAAAGTGCTAATAAACCACTAAAACACAACATTTTTATTTCATCGATTAGTGCCGTAAAAATACATTTAAATTTTAAATTTTCAAATTTCGCGCGTAATTTGACGAAAACGCTGGACGCAGTGGACGCCATAATGGTCTGTGGGTATGACGTCAGTTTGCTAAGTAAACAAATGCGCTGATATTTTGTATGATAATTGTTTGTAATGGAAAAAATAGTTACTGATCTACTTATCGTTGGTTTCCTGAATGCAAAATATTATTTAAATAAAAATTACTTTGGTTACGAAAATAATAAAAGTACAATGTTGTTCAATTGACATGCCGTATGAAGTAATAACATGGCGGCTATTATTTCATTATGTTCAAAAACAGATTAAAAAACTGAAATCTTTGAATTGAATTTTAAAATTTATTTTGTTATTTCATGAACTAAAACTAACATTTTCCGACTGCATTTTGCCGAAGCTATCTCAATCAAATATTTTTAGATGTTTTCTCATATGGAGTAAAATACCCTATTAGTTGTAGCTTTGTGTTAGTGAAAACAGGGATAATCTTAACTCATCGTATGCTTAACCTTAAGTGAGTGCGTAACAAAGTAGACATACAATTATTCAAACGATCATTTCCTTCTGGAAACCTAATGTAATATGTTTTACAAATTACCTCTTACATACATAGTTCGTGGGCAAAGAGTTATTGGACTTACGCAACAAAAATTGTAAACATCAGGAGGTATATAGGTACTTGAGGTACCTACCCGGAAACGTTAGCGTTATTTATAGTTTGACCGGCGCAAGCGCAGGTACAGCCAAACAGTAACCTTTAGTATTTGAAGGCGCCTCATAATATCTAGACTTGGTCGTAATCGGTGGTTACGAGTGTAAATGTATAATGGCTGCGTAACTTGATTGTGCAGGCGAAATGGAAAGGAAATCAATTTACCCAACAACACACCTTGTGGGTGTTAATTTTCTTCGTTAGAATGCGAAACTGTTGTTAATTATAATAATAGACTTCGAAGATGTCATGAAGATTAAGCAAATGGTCCTATTAATCATGACAAATCGGGATTCCTTTATGAGGTAAAATTAGGGTGAACATTCGGCCAGTGACGAGTCGGGCATTATCTTTCTATCATATCAGTATGTGGACAAGCACATTATACCAACGTAGAGAAGCTCCTATTTCAAAGCTTCGTAAAAGCTGGGTTTAAGGTAACAAGTTTAAATCTGGACCAATGAGCCTAGAAGACACTAAAATGTCCAAATTCAAACCACATTCTCATCTCAGCTATTACTCGTATGACCAAAAAAAACCGTCTCAAAAATGTAGGTAAATTATATTAGAGATTTTTAGATAGATTACGAGTAGAATGCAGACGTTCTTTCTTTAAAAAACGGGAATTGGTCCTAAGCGATTCAGTTCAATTATTTATTATTCAAAATATTCAAAATATATGTATTTAAAATCATCTGAAAAGCACCAAAGTTCCGTAGTTTCAGTGGCTAAAAGGCAGTGCGGCTATTGATCATAAATCAAAGCTGAACGTTGCGCGCACGCACGCACCGGTAACAGAGACTTCGACGCGACTCGCGGCAGATTGCAGCAACATGAACGATTGTGTCAATAGTTTGGGCAGTAGATACCTACTAAAAAGCTTATTTCACTTGGCGTTTATGGCCAATTTCACGAATGAAACTGAACGTGATCAACGCATCTAAACGGCGTTCAAGAGCTGTCAGATTTATCATTGTGGTGGTCAGCTATTGAACGCCGTTAAGATGCGCTGAGCGTGCGGTTTCATTTGTGAAATTCGTGCTTAATCGTCTAAATAGCTGTTATTGAATTAAGACTAGTTTTATAGCATTCAGTAAGTGAGCCTCCTTAAAAGTCATCTAATTATAAAGAAAGGTCGCGATACTACCGTTTCTATAGCACTTTAATTTGCTCTCTTTTGAACGCAGTTTAGATGTGCTGATCACGTTTAATCCTCCAAATTCAGTGTGTAATGTGTACGGAAGCTTTCTAAATATTTATCTTCTTGAAAAGATGACTATCTAAATTCAGACGACTGAATTCAGCGACATGGAAAAGGCCTTTTACAAACGCAAGCCACACGTTTAACTAGTTACTAGCTTATAAATCATGTAGCAGTTAGTTACATTTAGGTTAAGTGCACTCGTACTTTAAAGTAGGTTAATTTAAGTATATGCGCACTCATTTCGGATTAAATTCGTGAATTGAGCAAAACATTACGCCGGGAAACGACTTTAATTTTTATGGTGAAAAAAAAATCTGCACGTGAAACATTGTGCTTTTGGTTGTATGCAACAGACTCAGAGTAAGGGGTATTTAAAGATATGTTATAAGTTTATAACATTTAAAAGTTGTTTTGGTAAAAAAAGGTGAATTTTTGACCTTCAATATCGTCGTAACAAGAAGGTTCCGAAGTTCATACCTGCAACGTATTGTGAATCCGATTGTGATATTTCATTTACCATCCGGTCCAGTGCAAAAAAATATGACAGTGAACATTACACGTGACTTTCGGCTTTGTTAAACGTCTTTTTCCACCCGCTATATTCCTTACACCATGTTTAAAAGAAAAAAATCTGTTTCTCAACACATCCCCAATACTACCATACTACTAAATCAACATCTGACTGCACCAAAACCCTAAATGCGTAACGCAAGATTAATCATAATCTGTTTCGTTTTGAAACAGATTGGTAAACCATTGCTTCATATGTTCGAAAAATGTGTCTGCTCAACAACGTTAATAACGCAATGAATATTGTTGAACTGTCAAAATGAAATATATTATGATTAATCGAGAGTTACGCAATTAGGGTGCAGGTCACTTCATTTAATAACCGTCTCATTCCGATATCTTTCGACTCTCGAGTAACAGATATTCTCTAATAAATAGAGCACAGTGGTGCACTATTATTTCGTATCTATTTGCTACCGGTAAATAATCGCCTTATGTATTACTTGTGTCCTATGATGGATCGCCTGTCTCTGTCGTGAGATGGGGTAGATATTGTACTGGCAGGTCTGGCAACACTTTAATGGCCGCCCGCTGTGATAGAAAATGATAATGGAGACAGTTCTTATAATTTACGTTAATTAATATTATCTGATCTTTTGTTCTTTAGACTTTCTCTTGATGACTTTAATGGTGGATTTGATTAGTTTTAATTATATTTGGGTATCTAGGTATAATTTCGTTAACTTCATTTGGATTTTTTCTTTACAGTTTTTGCCCATGTATATGATAAGATAAAATGAAAGACACTGTATTTATTTTTATCTTAACCAAAGAAAAACTTATAAAAATTAAATTACCTTAGAGAAAAATAAGTAGTTTTTTCGTTTCCGGTATTCGGGTATAAATTCGGCTGAATATCGTTTTTGGCCGAAAAATTAAATCCATTTTCGGTCGGGCTATAATAAGAAGGCACATCATTATGAGAGTTTCAACAAATACTATTAAATATTTAAATTTATCTGCATTTATTAATAAACTTGAATAACTAATCCACTGAGCACAATATCGCGGCAATATCCGGACGGATCAGCGCGGGCGCACTTCCTGTTTACAACTTCATATATTACTCTTATCTCGTTCTGATAACGGGCTCATTATTGCAGAGTTTTTCATTGTGTCCATGCGTTATTTTCCACTAATTAAGAGCTGTTGTATTTATTAGATAATTTGTGGATACCTCACTGAAGTATACGTTAGTACCTATTAGTCTTATCAGTAAGAACATAAATTACGTCACACATGTTATGGTCATTACGTTTTCCATAAGAACTAAAAAAAAAACCTTTTTATAAAAAAACAACTGACTCCCAAATAAAATGGAAGTCGGTGACTAAAAACTATAATACCGAACTAGACACCGACTTCCGAATTTAAAGTTATTTTTCACTTTGTAGTGATTTTTTGTGCGTCCAGAAACATACCTACTAGTGCGAACACCTAATTATGTAGTATATTTCTGACTACCAACACACAAAATCAGAAAAAGCTTATCCTCATTCCATTTACTGTTGAGCTGAAGCTGAGTCATGATTAGAAACTGTTGTACGCAACGCATTACTTAGCAGAGAGGAAGTAGACAGCTTTTGTTGCCAGTCCAGCATTCAGCAATCAAAAATCTATACCGAGAAATATTTCACACTGGTAACACTAAACCCGATGGGGGTATCGATTTCACGGCCGAATAAATTGTTGCCACGATTAAAATATCAATGGTCGGCTTTCACTGTGATTGTATGCAAACTACTGTACCATTTAAATAAACAGTGTATTTTACCCCCGTGTGGCCCGGCGCGCGAATATAATCGCCGAACATCAGCGTCGAAACACACGCAACGATTTTATTTATTGCCAGTGTTGAGATTTATTTTTCAATTATACAGCATTTTTTATTTTTTATGGCTGTTGTGACTTAATGTGTGCACATTTTTTTTTTGTTGACGACGTTCTGCAGCATAAGTCTTATTTTTTTACTTTTAATTGCATTTATTATGCCTGAAAATAAAGGTGAAGGTGATCTTTAATAATTAGGCAGAGTTTAGAAAATAATCATATTGCACATCTGTAAAATCACGCCTTTTTAAATTAAATGCTAGCAGGTGCTAATATAGGTAATAATATAATATTTATTTCAGACCATATAAAATCCATATTTAAAAATAAAAAACATTTAAGGAGCAGTGGTTGTCTAGTAGTAACGGTCATGACTTGTCTGGAAATCTGCATGTTATAGAACCAAAAAATTCGAAGACATGACCAAACCGAACTAGACCCGCGTTGTGGACTACGAGTCGTAGGTAGGCGTATACGGAATGTCTCGTAATTTCGTCTCACAGACAGAAGGCCTGTGTCCCAGCAGTGGGACCATTATAGGCTGGTTATGAGAGGGGCTTAGCACTCTCACAGACGATCAGTTTAAATCGCATAAAACTGTTACAACAACATAAAACAGTCCTCATTCAGTGCAATTCCCATGCTCCAGATCAGAGGCCAGCTAATAAAACGAAACAGTCCACATTACTTAATTTGAAGAAAGTGTCTAGTAGTGGCCGGTGCTCCGGTAGCCAATGATCGTGACAGACAGACCGAAAGGATGTGCATAGCTAGCATTAATCGCATTCCTAGCACAATCTCGCTTTCACTTCGGGGAGCCACTTCTAAGATATTTATTGCATAATTTGTATGTAGACTAGATGTTACTGCCTCGACTTTTAAAAGTTCAGAGCTTAACATGATTACCATCACGGAAGCCATTGTTTCGTAGGACGGTGATCGCTGAAGAGTGACTGGTAGTTTAACAGGTTCAGTGTCCGAGAAGTAGACACAATTGTTAAACAATCGCCATGCATCTTATATGATTATGGGTCAGCACATGCAGCATGACCACCATAGGAACGAAAGAACCGAAAGATGAAATGGCAGATAGTAGAATTTCTTCGGCACGATGTCAACTGTCACTTTGAGAGAGGTATCTCGATATTCTTCGTAGAGAAGAAATAGAAGAAGTGGTCATGCTAGGCGAGCATAGGGACGGTTAAGAAATTATTTTCTACATTTGTTTCATCTGACCTCTTAATTAAAACAAATAACTTATCTAAAGGAGAAACGCCTTTCAAAACTTTAGGCGTGGACGGAACATTTATTTTTGCATCGAAACATTTACAGCAACAGTAATTTAATTATTAATAACAATAATGGTGAGCCAAAAAGTGTGCTACTAAAGCTGTCGACATAACAAATTATGCCGCGGTTATCTGTCGCGATCGACATGCAGCTCCGCGGCCCACCTCCCACCGGACACCCGCCACGTATTATTAAAAAAACAAAACCCATTTTACAAAATCACGTTTTACCAAGCTACGTACTTCCTTTTATAACTGACTAACTTTAGCTGGCGGCTTCGCCCGCGTGGAGGTCGGAAGCTATCCCACGGGATCGTACCGCCAAGATAAAAAGTATCATAAGTACATATGTCCTCTCCCGGGTCGTAGTCTATCCGTGTGCCAAAATCTGTTGAGCCGTCAAAGCGTGAAAAGGTTACAAGCAAACAGACAGAAAAACAGACAGAGAAAAGTACTTTCACATTTTTTTATATACTATATTAGTATGGATGTATGCTCGAACAAAAATGCGAGCATTCTTTTGCAGTTTGTCGACTTCGACTGCATAAAGTGTGAGCAAAACCTCGGAGAAAAAATGGCCGGCTTTGGGGACCCAGCCAAGCAGAAAGTAATAAATCGCTGCATAGAAACCCAGAAGTAGTCAAAACCGGGAAAATAGATAATGAACGGTACATTGCTATAGACTAGTTACCTAGTTATGATGACTTGATGACCTAATCATGAAAACGAAGATACAAATCTTAAAAAGACCCGTCGAAAATTCTACTTAAGGTGAATGCGCAGTGGTAGAGCGCGAAATTCAAATTTTGTTACGTTTTTTGCAATTTTCAGGTGAGTGTCAGCTTGTTACTTGATCAAAATATGATTTGCGACTATAACATGTACGTATTTACAGATTTATAATCATTAGAATCAATAATACATCTTTCTAAGTTAGATTTGTTCCATAAGAACAAATTTCTTATGGAAAAGTGCTTGTGGTAGAAATCTAACTTATAAGAGATATATTAGACATTCTAATGACTAAATTCTGTAAACACGTACCTGTTATATTCGCAAATCACATTTTGATCAGGATACAACCTGATACTGACCTGAAAATTGCAAAAACGTAAGAAAATTTGAATTTCGCGGTCTACCACAGCGCATTCACCTTAAACTCAAATAAGTAAACTGTCTTTAAAGAGAAAAGAACAAACTGTATCTATTCCGAAATTAACTTTTCTCCAAAACTACCAAAAACGGAAAGCACTTTGAAGATTCAAGAGCCACAAAAACATTCCGCTATATTCTTTCGTGGTGATGAATAAAACATTTTGCCAAAACCGTACGACGTCCGAGCGCATACCGTTTTGGGCTCAATACGACCGATCATTTATCATTACTTCTGTACATATGAATGTATTTATACAATCCCTGTTCATGTGTATGTACTACTTCCGTGATTCGGAACTGACAGGCTGTCGGATTAGAGCACGGTGAACATTAATGATATATACGGACTGCGGTTAGACCTCTTGACGTCTTAAATTAAAAGTAATGGACAAATTCAATGAAAATATAAGATTTAATTAGTTGTTGGAATATGTTAACGCCTTCATTAATAACATCAATGAAGTTTAAATGACAAATAAGTTGGTACAGCACAGATCGGAGATCGAAACATGTATTTCCTTTTGTTACTGGATTCTATATTTTGTCATAAGGAACCCCAACTACATGTAGGTCCATAATCCCATCACATTTCAGTGGGAAGTGAGTGTAAGTATAAATAAAGGTGGTAGCGTTAAATATATATCATTTAATTTGCTTGTACATGCGTGTTTTAATAACAGATGGTAATTTTATGCGCGCTCAATTTCGGTTGGGTGGTCGGCAGGTCGGAAATGAGAGACAACGACTCATCAACATGAGATTGTGTTCCGACTACGTATATTATAGTTGAGAATAAACACTGGTCGATGCTTTTAATCCTCGTCCGTCGAAGGACGAGGAAAATCTTAATTATATAGTCAAGTAAGCCAGTTTGAGCAGAATTGAAAAAGACGTCTTCTCTCAGGGTTTTTGCTCGTATTTTAATGCGTCGTCAATAGACCGCATGTCAGTGGTAACAAAACCAGTATAAATAGCGGGGTGATTGAGTAACACACTAACATTAACTAGGCTTCAATTTCGACAGTTCAACATCATTCATTGCGTTTTTTACGTTATTGAGCAAACAAATTTTTCGCGAACATGAAGCAATGGATCAGCAATTTCATTCAAAATGATTGAGATTCTGATAGATACTGTATTCCGCAATTAGGATGTTGGCCTCGCCTGACCAGCGCAAGGTCAAAGTGTTACCACCAACGTGCGGTCGACTGTACAACGGTTGACTGTCAACTTATTTAAATATAAAAGGTCTTCTTATTTTTGAAGCCAGGAAGGGCCAAGATGACAAGAATGTCGGAACTCACAAAACAACATGCCTAAAGATAGCACATACTCCTGTATTGGTTAACGCATACACTTACCTTTATCGCGTCTTGAAGTAACAAGAAATTTAAACCGTCGGAACTTTATGAGCAGCCCTTAACCTTTGGGTTTCAACAGCTTACTACCAGATGTCAAAAACACAATGAATCTCCATAAAATTCTCCTCAATTTTCGACTGACGAAATAAAAGCACTTAACGAAAGGGTCCCAAGTGATGAAAGCGAAGGTAATTTCTTAACATCGTTATTGTTCCCTCTAAATAGGCATGCAGAGTCGCCGATGGTACTAGATATGCTAATTTGTAAGTTTACCTTATAAATGAAACGTTCAAAGGCTTTAAGTAAATTAGTGAGTAAACATTTGCGCAACATACGTACTTTCGCCACCCTGAAAGTCGTTATGGAAGATCATGGTTTCCAATTACGGAATGAATAGACACTTAACATGAAACTCCCGATGACGCACCACATGCTATTTTCATCCTCGTTCAGATTACGCAAAAGGTCAAAATGGCTTGATCGTTATCAATTAACACCAACGTCTAGGGTATATGCTGTAAATAAACGAGCAGAGATTGAAACTTAACCAGGAGGACAAAAGATTAATGCACCTTTCCTTTTGTTTTCCATATTTGCTATCTTCTCAAATCATTCCTTAGATGTCTTTTGAGTAGGAGGCTTCGAGTTGTTTTCAGATTTCTTGGGTCTTTAGGGAAACCGAATCTGATTTCAATTTAGGGCATACCTATCATAACAAAATCAAACCTACCGAATTAAATGCTGAAACAAACCAATTAAGATAGCAAACTTTAACACTCTAAGCTAGGTATTCAACCATTTTCTGTAACGAGGCCATGCGCAAACGCAGTAAACGCTAGTCAATCATAAAGTTTAATTGAGAGCGCTTTCCCTGCCCTTATGTGGAGCATCGCGTGATGTCGCTCCTATTAAGGGCTGACGATTTGCCGCCTGTCACCTTCCTAGACGTAGATATGTTGTGTTTCCCATAGCATACGTTTAGGGGACAAATGTTACGAGTCATTTAGAGGTAAGTGATTTTTAATCGGTCTTTACGTCACTTGACTAAATCTGTGATAATACAGGGTGGAAAAGATTTCGGCGTGCGATTCTCCATACAAATGTATTTCCCCTTTTTTCTTCCTTAATAATGCCTCCAAAGCAATATTCTTTTTTTCATAAAATCAAGGTCTGCTGTAAACACGTCCCTGTCATATCTTTTTTTCAGCAACTAATTAGTAAAGAAAATATGACCCTCTAAAAATGCCCTATTAATAAAAATGATAGGAACCTAAACATACTCTTTCTTAAAATGTTAATGTAAAAATTGATTGAATCGGCTCAGTTTTCGAGGAGAAAAAGGGGGGAATAGGAAACGTCGATCTCGTCAAAATTTTTGTGAAATTTCGGTCTGAGCTGCAGCTCCCTATCACACACTACGGGGGCATTGTTCGGGCGCAGCGCGACGGCAATAGTTTCTTTAAATACCTATTTTTCAAATTCCTCGCATGCCCCGTCCCCTCTTAAATTCTATACAAAAGGTAAGTGATTATAAGCAGGCAACATTTTTTTTTTTTCATTTCGTGCTGGCAGTTATGATTTTTGAACATACATTTTTAATTATTTTTTTAAATATTTAGATTTTTTGCATTGACAATCATATCTGGCAATTTGTTGTACAGTTACCGTTCCTTTGTATAAAATACTTTTGTTCCCGTAATTGGTTCTGTTGGTTGTCTTTTTGTTTTGATAACCGACGAAAAATGTTCTAGTCTAGGGGTTCTAGAATAATGTGCTGAAATCACGGTTACAGTTTGTGCGTCGATGTCCCCACCCTGTATATTGACTCACTCAGATTCTACACATTTTTTTTTTCACTAATTATTGTTTGTTCACGTTTTTTTTCCCCACTGTGCCCTTTTTAAAATTCTAAAGGAGAAGGCCCCATTTTTCTTTAGCACCTTTATATAGGTAATCTTTCTTTTGATAAAACTTGTTCGTAATATATGCACTCCCATGCACGTTAATACTTGACACCTGCATATTTAGAACACTGCTTTAAACACCAAAACCTGCTCTTGATTCCTACGCCTTTACGATAACAATAAACTTCAACATTTGGCAATATTATTGCCCAATGAGAGTAAATCGACGATTCCATTTGAACAAACCTTAGAATATAGTCGAAGTAAGGTTTTACGAAACATTTGGTAACAGACACAAAGGTCAGGACAGTGAAATCTAACCCAAATCCAACAATGGGGAATGGCTGCCATGAATACTGTAAAGTGCAGTAGAAACGCAATCAAAATGTTCAGTTCTAGTTTGGGCGAAAATATAAGGTTTCGCAATATTGAACAGAAATATTGTGTAGCTGGTAGGTATCGCAAATATTAT
This sequence comes from Antitype chi, assembly GCA_947359405.1. Classification (NCBI taxonomy): domain Eukaryota; kingdom Metazoa; phylum Arthropoda; class Insecta; order Lepidoptera; family Noctuidae; genus Antitype; species Antitype chi. The sequence continues at coordinate 18,453,681 of OX375812.1, forward strand.
GTTTCGTTTTCCAATAAGAAAAGCTTTATAGGTTTCAATCAATCTTACGAAACTGCCCCTTCATAATTTTCTGACAATGGCTGAAACCTCAAATTTTCGTCGAGTCGTCCTTAAAGACGGTTAACGGTTAGTAACAGCTCAGCCCATTATCATCATCCATCCTAATAACATCCAACGGTCTAATTAACACCGTCGAGTACCCAAAGTAATAAATAGAGCAATATATATTTATACATTATATACTTCGTCATATCAAGCAAAATGTCCGCACGAGGACATAAAATTAAGGGTCTTACGCGACCTCCTTTTATAAGGACGTGGAAAAAATATCAAAAACTAGTTTGTGTATGGCCATTGTCCATTGCACTGCTAACAGCGATAATAAACTTTTTTTTGCTCATTACTGACCAACAATGGCCGCGGTAAATGGTCAGCGGTGCGCAGAGCGCGCACCTTGCTTTATATTGTTACTGCCCTATAATCTCGTGATTTTAGCGGGAATTTTATTTTTAGTACTGTTCTTTAACGCTTTATGTAGACTTTAAGACGTGTAAAGTAATTCTGTCGAGTTTGTATAGCTAGTAAAAAACACTTGCACTTGGGATCCACTTTACACTGGAAACTATTTTCTGTTAGAAGTGCTAATTGACCAACATAACCACCTAATATTTTATGTGCGTTTTACCCATTTGCGCCTGGGCACGCCACAATTGCGGTGGTAAGTCCCCTCTTTGAGGAGTGGCTTGAGAGGCGGCACGACGTCCTCACCTTCCGCCTGACGCAGGTCCTCACCGGACACGGTTGTTTCAGGAGGTTCCTGTTTTGGATAAGGCGGGAGGAAACGCCCGGGTGTTTCCATTGCGAAGATCGCTCTGAGGACACGGTGGAGCATACGGTAGAGGTCTGCCCGGCTTGGGCGGAGCACCACCGTGTCCTTGTGGAGGCGATCGGCAGCGACGATCTCTCGCGTCCGGCCCTGCTCCAGGTCATGGTACGGAGCGAGAGTACATGGGTAGCCGTCGCTGCCTTCTGCGGAGCTTTGATGCTCGCGAACAGGTAGGCAGCGCACGTGAGGGAGAGGCAGTATAAGCGCCCTCACGGCCCTAGCCTCCGCCGGAGACGCCCTGGGCGTCGGGAATCCCAGGCTGATTCCTGGCCACCGTAAGCGCGGGCGGCGAGTAGTGGGTAGCCGCTGTCCGGTAAGGACCAAGCCCGGGTCGACGGCACGTTGTGTTCCACGCGCGCTTCAAAGAGATGTCAACACCAACTGGTGGGGCTCGCAAGGGCCGATACCTGCCAGGGGTGCAGGTTGTTGAAAAGAGATACCGTGGCCCCTGGCACACAGGCAACTGAGGGTACACGAGTGGGTTTTAGTCAATAAAAGTCTGACATGCCCTCCTGTTCTACCCAGAGCGGGAGAAGTTATTTGATAATTTCCTAACCTCAAAAACAAAAAAAAAACTTGCTTCCCATTCCTTACTTTAAATTGAACATTTTAGCAGACGCCATCTTGAATTTTCATTGTGATCTCCGATCTCTGACGATTCCCAAAATTTTACTCATACCGCAAGCAGCATCAAAGAACTTCGTTCCAAAAAAAAATTCGCCCATTTAATAAGCAAACGAAAACATTTTCCCTGCTTCTCAAAAACGCAATCCTACAAACAGTTCGTAATATAAGGCATTTCTCTTTGTCCTCTCGGAATATCAGGAAAGTGTTAATTTCTGCGGGATTACGATCTGGGCCCCGCTGAGTGAGTTATCTACAACAACAGAACACAATGAGCTGTCTCGCTAGTTTTATTTTCGCCTCGTTCAATGTTCGAGATACTTTCGACGCCATTTTATTTGTTTTATGAAGGCACACAAAATGGCGAAGGTTTAGGTACTTTTGGTAGAACAAAGGATAGTAGAAAGTAGTTGTTGTTTTTGCTGATCGTAGATTAGTCGTTCTTTCATTTCACACCTGAAACCCTTCCGATTAAATCATTGTAAACTATCGATAGTTGTTAAATGGACATGGTAGTACAAAGAACTGTTAAAATTGCTTCATCCGATGTGTATGTGTCCTTTAGAGAATCCTTACTAATATTATAAACGCGAAAGTTTGTAAGTATGGATGTATGGATGTTTGTTACTCTTTCACGCAAAAACCAATTAACGGATTTGGATGAAATTTGGCACACAGATAGATTTATAACCTAGATTAATACATAGGATACTTTATATCCCGGTAATAGGTACGTTCCCGCGGGATAATTTCGGAATTGCACGCGGGCGAAGCCGCGGCCGGAAGCTAGTTAGTCATATTTTTATTATGATTTGAATTAAATATCCGAATTCTTAAATTCGTTTTTATCCCTTTATCTCAGGCGCCCAGTGAGTAGAAAACCAAATATCATAAATAACTTAGTCCCCTCGGTCTACTATTCCGTGCTTCTTCGTTATCAAGCGTCGGGCAGTCGACAAATCATACAAGCACCATGAGAGACCAATAAATCGTTCGACATTCGTACAGGGGCGCTATTCGTCTCGCCGCGGGCTCGACAAATTCTCGGGTGATTCGCAAGTACGGGATAAATCACGAGATATCGCCGGGAGTCGTGACAAACGGCGGAAGACACTTAGTTCTTTTGGAGTCAAAAAGTGGACTCTGCCTTTTGGAGGTGGCAAGACCTTTTATACTGAGTATCAAAATTCACGAGTTTCTGTCACGTTAAATAATTTTTATTTTTCTACTGTTCTTATATTGTACCAGCCAGTACCTCTCATTGACAATCGATGTTAGGCTACAGCCACACTAGGTACGTGTATCACAAGTTGTGAAATGCAATTTGTTTGGGATACCTAAGTATATGACATAGAAAAGCTGTGAAATACCAACCTATAGATAAATCCCTAACAGACATAAAATGAATATGATTTTTGATAATCGAATTTTGCCTGTCACAAGTCGAGCATTCGTGTCACAACGTGTGCTCTCTTGCAGAGCAGCTAAGTTATAGGTAGCTTATGATATGATAATAAAGAAGGGACTGCGTGTGCGTGTGTGTGTGTGAAAAACGAGGGGAATATTTATTTAGATTTTTAAGGATGTATATCCTTAAAAATCTAAATAAATATTCCCCTCGTTTTTGTTTTACACACAATTCACAAGCGTGTACGGGAAATATGTAGGTAAATGAAATCTAATCTGTCTGACGGGAATAAAATTAGAGATTTAGGGTCCACATTGTGAATAATGGACGACGCAGCAGGTTTGGATCTTTTGTTTTACTTACCAATGGCATAAAGATCTTATTGAGTTATTTTCATACAAACTTAAGAATGTTAGTCTTTAGTATTCGAATGCCTCACGGTGAATCTTGTCGTCATTTTCAATCTTCGGGAGTGTATTAGTCCACTGTTCCGACAATGTACCTACATCAAAAAAATTACATGGTATGGTTTTGTCTCATTATTAATATTGTCTCTACGGAAACAGAATACAGAATAGTTAGGAGCCAACAAAGATTAGTGTTTCTTGCTAATTTAACATAACTTTGGGCGTGTTTAAGTAATAAAAGAAGTGTAAAATCTCCAAAACCAAGTCGGTACCGACAAAGCTAAAATATCGAAAAGTTCAATAAACTTTATTGATCATTGATTTATGCAGGGTTTTTTCATAAAACCCGATCTTCCGAAGGACTTTTCTTAATTTATTACGCGCCTGTTGTACTATAAATGCTCCTGCATCCTTACTCAATAACCGGTGTGTGTAGACTAGCGTCTAACTGCTCATCACTGATACCACCTATGTCGGACACGATGCCTGGTGAGACAGCGTGCTTTAAGCCAGGCCTATCAGTGAGTTTTAGCCCGCGACTGGAATACCCTTAAGCGTAAATTATGAAAAACATGTTTCAGTATTATTAGATACGAAAAAATGCAACTTTTTTAACGCACTGCTACTGTAAATCAATGATTTATTCATGGTATAAACAATGGAATCAGAAGATAAAGATTGTATACGACTGTTATCAATAGATTCAACATAAGGAAACCATCCATAAATTACGTCACAGAAATGTTATGGTTTTTTGACCCGCCCCCGTCCTTTTTACAGGTAGTCACACTTGTAAAACGCCCTCCCTCCTTGTGTGACGTCACATATTTTTAAATTTTATATTTAGAAGCAATTAAATTAAAACAGTTTTACCATTTTTTTTTTTCATTTAAATTGAAACAACACTTGCCTACGACGTAAACCTACATGAGCCTTATAAATATAGATCGAGTTAGCACTATTTTTAAGTTTTTGGTTTACATATTTAAAATGTCGAATTTTAGTATTTTAGATTTTAACATTGTGACGTCACAAAGCTTCTGACCCTTGTCACACAATGTCACATTTCGGTGACCCCCTTCCCTCCCTTTAACGTGTGACGTAACTTATGTTTTACTTTATTTTCTAGCTATGAAAGATAAGGGAATAAATAAAACGTGTTGCGCCGACACCAAGTAAAATAGGACAAGGGTAGAAAAATGATGATCCATTTTCTAGCTCTCGTTACAAAGGGTAAATAAAACCGATAAATATCTCATCTATCTTTTATAGTACCTCCTAACCAATGAAGGCTCACAAACGCCTATTGTCTTTCGCCCCCGAAGCAGCGCTCGCGCAGCTGTCAATGCGACAGTTATTAATATTGCCTTCTTCATGCCTAAGGCTACACTGTCGTTATGCTGAGGTAGAAAGGACTTAACTGTAATTTGAAGAAAAATTTCATCACACCAGCAGTATTTTTTTTCGTATTTATTCCAAATGATTCAAGGTATTTGTATGTGCTTATTTGGCATCAATAGAACAATTTTTCCGTTGTAAAGTTATAACTTACATAACAAAATAAATGTACAGTCACCAAAAGAGATAGGTAAGTAACTAGGTTCCGTCGGATACAGTTGAAGTTTAGTAACAAACCGACAGCTGTTTTCGAAAGAAATTTAATTTGATAAATGAACAGTTTTTTTTCTATTAATTAAGTTAAATTTAATTCTTTTATCTTATCTATCTTAAATTTTATTCAAAAATATCCATCAACTATATCCGACGACTCTGCACCCTAATTGCGTAACTCACGATTAATCATAATCTGTTTCATTTTAACAGTTCAATAATATTCATTGCGTTATTAACGTTGTTGAGCAGACACATTTTTCGAACATATGAAGCAATGGTTTAGCACTCTATTTCAAAACGAAACAGATTATGATTAATCGTGAGTTACGCAATTAGGGTGCTAGTTACTTATCTTTTTTGGTGACCGTACCTATTTAAAAAAATATGGGTAAAGCTAATAAAATCTTTAAAGTTCTTCCTGATACTTCAGTTTTTATTTATTTTTCGCGCGCACAGTTCCAAGTTTATGTCAATGGCACCTTTCTTACCTAGCATGCCAGAATGTTAAACGTTCTTAGTAATAAATGGAGTTTGGAGGAAAGGAATTCTTTTGTAAAAGTAAGACGAGACATTCGTCAAGTAAGATGTCTGGGACAGCCAGACATACCGAAAAGCATCATAGATATATTACGGTTTTATTTCTAAGTCTCGACTCCAGAATTTCATCGTCTGTAATTTCTTCTATTACGTACGTCTGAGTAGGTTCACTATACGTGGCGGAATTTCACGAATTTTATTTCTTTAGGATTATATAATATTTCCGCGTAGCAACTGTGTATTACCAATTTGCTTTGTGTATTGTAGACACGCCTACTTATTAAATTTCGGGAACAGTCGTCAAATACGGCCATATATTTTTTAATTTTCGTTTGACAACTATCACCCAAGAGAAAATCATGTTGCTAACAGAAAATTAAAAGCAACCTATATAAATAAAAAGAAAAGTCCTGACTGACTGACTGACTCATCAACGCCCAGCCCAAACCCTTGGACCTAGAGAGCTGCAATTTCGCACCGAGGTTCACTTTATAATGTAGACAAGAAATAAGGAAGGATTTTTCGAAATTCCACCCCTTAAGGAGTTAAATGGGGGATGAGCGATGGTAGATTTTCGCGGATATTACTCATCTACATTTTCCAAACTTTTTGTTTTTTATACAGGTTGAAATTGAAAACATGCGACAAACCGAAATGGGAGATTGTAGGTACTCATCATTATGAACAACTTTTACTAAGGGACCAAAGATGCAATCGCGAAAAAAAAACATCTGTTCCTTACATTTATGTTCGCATGACTCGTCAAAATGTAGGGAACAGCTGTTTTTTTTTTTGCGATTGCATCTTTGGTCCCTTAGTAAAAGTTGTTCATAATGATGAGTACAATCTCCCATTTCGGTTTGTCGCATGTTTTCAATTTCAACCTGTATAAATATTTAAGGATCTTCTATTTCTTATTATGCTCTTTTATTCCTTGGCAGATAATGTCAACGTCTTTTGTAGCTGAAGTACAGTAGAGTAATACAGTTCGGTCTTGTTATTGTTACAAAAATAGTTATAATAGTTATTATTCGCTTTGCAATAGGCATCTTGTTTTTGTTTTGATTGTTTGTTTGTTGTCACTAGCCAGTGTCGTAACATTTACCTACACAATGTTTATTGTCTTTGGTCCCTGGCCCTGACATCAAGCAATAGACAAAGTGACAAACTTTAGATATTTGTTTGAATACAAGGCTATTTTCTAATTAGCATGTGAGTAGGTATTTATGTCTTTCATTACTTATTTTACCTCTTATTTTGCGTCACTGTAAAAATCAAAGTGATCTTTGTTAATCTAAACTAATATTATAAAGAGGAAACATTTGTGTGTATGTTTGTAATGTTTTCACACAGAAACTACTGGACCGATTTCAAACATTCTTTCACTGTTGGGAAGCTACACTATCCCCGGGGGACATAGGCTATATTTTATTCCCGTATTCCCACGGGAACGGGAACTACGCGGGTGAAACCGCGGAGCGCTGCTAGTTACAAATAAGGTTGTTTTTGGGCTGCTGCCACTAACAAGTCTGTCAATTTCACAGTGATCTTTATTCAGACTTGTGACATCTACCAACCTGCACTAGGCCCGCGTGGTGGATTACGGCCCACTCCCTCTCACCGATAGGAGGCCTGTGTCCCAGCAGTGGGAACATTATATGGTGATTATAATGATGACGGTAAGCCTGGCAGTCGACCCCAACATAGTTGAAAAAACGCTAGGCAGATTGATTGATCCTTTTTTACCCGACTGCGCCAGAAAGAGGGTTATGTTTTTCGAGTGTATGTATGTATGTATGCATATTGGCACGCTCTGTAGTCTAAACGGCTTGATCAATTTCAGTGGTGCCGTTAGATTCGTCTTAATTGTGCTGATTTGATAGGTGCCGTTAGATTCCTCTTAATTGTGAGTGTGACACTGGGTATATAAAAACTTAAAAAAAAATAGCCGATTGTTGGCGCCATTTCGAGTCATAATTATTATTTTCTCAAAACCTATTGAGTGGGGATCAAAATAAAGGGCTTCATAAATAGGTCTCATTAACGTCAAAAATCATTTTATTATCTAAAAACTGAAATAAAAAAAATATTTACAAAATCAAAAAATCGTAAACATCTAACACTAACTAACGACTATCGTGACGGAGTCAGACGCAATAGTTAGAACCAAACTACGTTAAGTCGTGGTTTAGATAACAATTGGAAAATAACCTCACGTAATACATTACGGCCAACAAGTCGGAACAAAAACATCGGCCGACTTATAATGGAGTTTTTTATATCTCTAATTGTTTATGTAAGTGTTCAAGGAGAAATATTTCACGCAGAAACGACTTCTTTTAGAGACTAATGTGCACATTGCGTGTTATTGTAGTTTATAATTGCCATATTTGTTAGGCCTAATGAGTTTTCTAAGACTAAGAAAACATTAACCGTCTTGTTACAAAAACGGTTTATTGTCAGAACCAGGTTTAAACCATAGAGCCATTTTGGAATTTCGAACTTTATTCCGACAAAGTTAAAGATCTTAATACAGAACTGACAACTTGTCGCAGACCTGGACTTTTTCAGGTTTGTAAAGATAACTGTATTTTAATCGTAGTTACGTTCAAATTTCAAAAACTAGATCGGTGGGTTAAACCAAGTCAAAAGAAAAACCTTGTTTTAAAATAAGGCCGTAAGTCTTTACATTTGCCTAATTCAAGTGTCATATGTTTTAGTTTGGTTTTGTTTACAGCTTTTGTTTGTTCAAGATTGAGTCTAAGTAGGTAAGTTCTCGATTACCTGAAAGACGACCTTCGACTTTACGTTTAAAGTGTTATCTATACTGATATTATAAAGAGGTACAGTTTGTGAGGTTGTAGGGAGTAATATAATCTCTGGATCTACTGAACCGATTTTGACAATTCTTTTACCAATAGAAAGCCACGTTATTTGTGAGCGTTATAGGCTATAATTCTGTGGCCTGGTGCTAAAAGGGCCAAAGTACGTTTTTGTATGAAATGAGATTGTAATGCCAGTTTATTGAAAAAGTATGATATTTTTTGTGCTAAACGGGTGTTAGTTTATCAACAATCATTCAAAAGTTACTAAGTATGTTAAAAATAATAGTTTAAAAAACTAAAAAACACGCTTTAAAAACCAAACTAAAAAAGAAGAAAATAATTTAATTCAATTAAAAAGCGTGGGGTGCTTTTTGAAGTATTTTTATACGTAATCAATAAATGTCAAGCACCCCACGCTTTTTAATTGAATTAAATTATTTTCTATTTTTTAGTTCTGCTAACTACAAAAACGTGTTTTTTTTTTGTTTTTTTTTCTCAATTTTTTTTTAAATTATTGAATTGTCATCGGTCCTCGACAAGTTTACAAAGTTTCAATGAAATCTGACCGTTTAAAGTGGGTCAAAATCGCGCTCAAAGGAGTCGGTTACATACAAACAAACAAACAAACATACAAGTGAAGCTAATATAAAGCGTGTAAAAAGGCTAAAGTATTGTGCGCTTTCATACCGTTTAGAAAAAAAATAAAAGCGCTGTAGTTTACTTAAGCCAATAATAACATACCTTGACCCGTATAGCAGCGGGGCACAGAATTATAATTATTAACCCGAAAAATGAAAAGACTTTTTCGTGGTAGTCGGATAATTACAAAGTAAGTCGGAGAAAAACGGTCGAACGAAGAAATAGGTATCTTACCCGTGCGAAGCCGGGACGGGCAGTTAGTGAGGACATAAGCAGACCGGAGAACATTATATGGTTTCTTCACAGAACGAGAAACTTTTCAAGACGCAAGCTACTTTAGCATAACATCACGCCTGGTTTCCTCGTGGGGTTTGGCAGAAGTGTATCTACAGTAGTCACCCACAATTCGCCAGTTATGTTTAAGTTCCATGTACTAGCGGGCGAGCATATTACCATCAACCGGGCATAAATCCTGACTCCGGGCTGCTACTGAGCCGTACAGGTAAAAAAATCCTATAATACTTTGCTCGACCTGGGAATCGAACCTAGGACCTCATGCTCAGCAGTAACGCTTGCGACCACTGGACTTACTTTGTACCCTAAAATCCTACTAATATTATAAATATAAAGGTTGTATGTTTGGATGTCTGTTACTCAATCACGCAACAACGGCTGAACGGATTTGGATGAAATTTGGCACAGAGGTAGATTATAACCCGGATTAACATTTGGTAGTATTGTATTTTTTATCCCGGTAGTACATTCTCGCGGGATAATTTCCGAGCTCCACGCGGGCGAAAGCTAGTTGAATATATAAGTCATTATTAAAAATGCAGCATCCGAGCCTGACCTTTCCCGCAGTAAAATGGGAAAGCTGAAAATTTTTAACGACCAATCCAAGTGCAGCATACTCTCCCAAAAGTGCTCTATAAAACCAACAAATAACCTTCCGCTGGATAATAAAATCCGAGGCTCATCTTGGCATCTGTCCAGGATTTACTGCCAATGAGCTTCTTGGCAAGACGCTCTTTGAGATCGAGGCGTCAAATTGATTCTTGTTTTTACGACAGTTGATGAAACAACATAACATAATATCACGCCCGTATTCCCCGATGGTTAGGTAAAGGAGTACCTATATACAGGTTGAAATTGAAAACATGCGACAAACCAAAATGAGAGATTGTACTCATCATTATGAACAACTTTTATTAAGGGACCAAAGATGCAATCGCGAAAAAAAAACATCTGTTCCCTACATTTATGTTCGCATAACTCGTCAAAATGTAGGGAACAGCTGTTTTTTTTTTGCGATTGCATCTTTGGTCCCTTAGTAAAAGTTGTTCATAATGATGAGTACAATCTCCCATTTCGGTTTGTCGCATGTTTTCAATTTCAACCTGTATAGTAGGTACATCCACATTTCGCCAGTTATGTTTAAGTCCCATGTTATAGGGGGCGAGCCTAGAAACATCAACCGAGAATAAATCTAAACTACGAGCTGCTACTGAGAAGTACGTGTGGTCCGGTAAAGACCAGGCCCGGGTCGACAGCACGTTGTGTTCCACGCGCGCCTCAAAGAGATGTCAGCACCAACTGGTGGGGTCCGTAAGGGACGATACCTGCCAGGGGTGCGGGTTGTTCGAAAGAGATGCCGTCGCCCCTGGCACACAGGCAACTGAGAGAACACGGGTGGGGTTTAATCAGTAAAAGTCTGACACGCCTTCCTGCTCCACCCAGAGCGGGAGAAGTTATTTGATGATTTGCCACCCTTAAAAAAAAAAGAAACCTAACCTCACACCAAATCGTTTATCACTAATTGCTATGTAAACAACTGTGGCTGGAAGTGAAGATACACAAAGTGGATTATCGATTACAATTACGTATAATCGAAGCTAACTAAAAAACAAAGCGAAGTTAAAAAATTACATGGTACCACCGCGCAAGCTTCCTCTACCAAATGAAAATGAATTTCACATGCATAAAAAATACATACAGACGAACAAATAACCTCCTCGTTTTATGAAATCGGTGAAAAAAGAAGGGTCGGGGAGATAAGGTACAGCAATTTTATAACACTATAAGTACGATATAACACACATACACACGGAACAATAGTCAATAATTATAAGCGTAGAATATAGAGGCAACATTTTAGATGATGAAAAACAAAACACAGTCAACGAAAGTGTTCATTATATCACAGAGACTAGCAACAGTACTGTTTTAATTACTTACCTACATAACACCATAGATAGTCATTTTAATTAAGAAGGTTTGAACAATGAACGGCGTCCCTAAACTTTTCTCAGACTTCCGATCCGATGGCGTGACCTCGTGCCGAGGACGAAATTCGAAAGTACAGAAGACAATACGCCTTAAAACTGATACCATCGGCACATTTAATTAACGGAGTGGACATACGGACAGGACAGCTGATAAGCAACGAATTGGTGAACCCTTAAAAGCTGATGGTGCAGGATAGATATCTTGTAATAACGGATCTCGGATTAAGGTGGTTAAATTGGCTTTTGTTGGTTTAATGATGTAAAAATGTGGAGTGAGGCCCGCAATACAGCAGATTTAATCGAGATCTTATATTATTATAGGTACTAACTTTTACTAGAGCAACTTCGCCCGCGTGGAGGTCGAAAATTTTATTATCCCATGGGAAAATATTACCGGTATAAAAAGTATACTAAGTGTTAATCCAGGTTATAATCTATCTGTGTGCCAAATTTCATTCAAATCTGTTCAGCCGTTGTTACGTGATCGAGTAACAAACATCCAAACTTTCACATTTATAATATTACTAGCTTCCGCCCGCGGGTTCGCCCGCATGAAAGTCGGAACATATCCCGCGGGAACGTACTACCGGGATAAAAAGTATCCTATGTGTTAATCTAGGTTATAATCTATCTGTGTGTCAAATTCCATTCAGTAGTTTTTGCGTGAAAAAGTAACAAACATCCATCCATCCATCCATACTTACAAACTTTCGCGTTTATAATATTAGTAGGATATATAGTAGGATTAAACATTGCTCTACATGGGATATTTTATTTAAATAAACGACATTGCATCACGCCTGAATTCCCTGAAACGATTAGGTAGATATGTACCTATAGGACACCCACATTACGCCAGTTATATCTAAGTCCCATGTAACATAATAATTAATTTTAATGTAAGTAAATTAATAATCACTTTGACTTGGAATTACACCCCCAAAAAAAAATCAGCAATCCGAAGGGATTGGCAGGGAATGGGATTAAATTGACAGGTATTTTAACAAAATTTTGTTTGAGAGATACAAATACCTCTTCAAGATATTTCAGTACAAAATCTGCAGGTGCAACTCCGAATGCTGCAGATTCGGAGTTCGTCAAACTTTCCGATTGTGAATCACGAACGTTACCAATATACGTTGATAAATTGAAAAAGGTACAAGCGCGGATATTAATTATAGCTCCTCGTACTCCGTCCGATCGTTATGGAATCGTTACCGGCTCAGAGATAATAAGCCCTGATTTATTGGCATGTCGCAGATCGCCCCTTTTCCGGGTGGCTCGCTGACGATGACGCACTCCGAAGATTACGTAAACACTCCAAGATAACTTCGGGACTATTTATAATGTTTGTCAAAGGTTTTCTTGGGTGTTGTGAAAAGTTTCATGCTTGGTGTAGATCTTGATCTGAATGAAACAATCAACCGAAGTTCTTCGTTTCGTATCGGTACGGTAATCATAACTGTTTGGGACCAACTGGCCGCGTTAATTTCGACTGCTGAGGCGTTGCTCAGTTCATCAAAGGTTACATTTTGAATGTATATAGGTATACAAACTGTAACCATGAATTCAGCACATTTTTCGCCAGTTATCAACAAAATCTGCTGTTTTCTACAAAAGTGCAATGCCTACGCGGTTAGTACGTATGGCACAGCAAATTATATAACCGCAAAAAAAAAAACATCACAAGGGGATTCCGAATGATGTACTAGCTCCATGGTTGCACGTCGATGACCATACCTTTTGCTTGATTCAGTACAAGTCTAGACTCAAGGAATTCTGTATAATAAAAGCTAGATATAGTTTCGGTGAAAACACCATGCCAGTACCATTGATAGTCCATAAATTGCAAAGAAACATTTAGGATAAATTTGCAGAGCTGTAGCTTGACTAGAATGACATTATATGATTATCTATTCTACTGATATAGATTTCCTCAGTTTACTCTCACAAAACCCCCGGGAAGAAATGTGGCTTCCTATTCAAAGCGGAGACCACATGGCGGGAATAATAAGATATAATTGGCAATATTGACAATAGTGTTGCCATATGGGTCGTTAGTAACGATTTAAACCAGTGCGGTCTCGGCACCTGTTACGTATTATATAACGATGTTTATCGATATCTCGATAGATATCGAACACACGATTACAATCGATTGTTTCCGAGTATGGTTGGCAGACTGCAGACGATCAGCGGGATACCCAAATAAGATTTTGTATCAGATTAAAAAGCCATATCAGATAGTGATTTGTTGGCAATGAAATCGTAATAATCATTATTGTACGTAATCTTTGAGCTGTTAGAAGGAAGACGAATTATTCGATATAGGATATCGAGACAGGCACAACAATTTCCATTAAGTTTTCATAAAAATTGTTCTACGACAGCCACGTTGCCCCTGTTTGACCCTTAAATCGTGAAACAAGACAATAAAATGGTGATAAGAGTACCTTCTCTTCAAATTATAGTGTGGTATTCCTAAAGGATACCTTCTTCAGTCAACTGGAGGATGTCTTAAACAGATATGGGTGCGTCTGCTTAGTATATTTCTCGCTTATTATCACAGTACCAGTTTTGTCTATTTTGACTTTAGCCTCTAGAAAAAAGGGACGCTCTATCCATTTTCAAATACACTAAGCATCTACCTTTGTTTTGTGACAAACACTTAACGTGACAGACCTGCATCATGGCAATAGACTAGCGAATACAAAGATCGTCATTTCTGCCAACCCTACATTGAACTGATTCGTATAGACAGGGGGCGTACCAACTGGACAGCGGCTTACATGCCATTGTTGTACCCGTTAGTCTTAAATATCACTTGCTACTTTCCTTTCTCGTGAATTATGTGCAACTAATACCATATAAGCGATGTGTTGCGATAAAACACTAACTTCTGTTCACTTTTGGTTTTCATGATAAAGTCGACCGTCCACTGCTACTAAAGCTACGGCCTCGGAAAGATGGCGGCCGCCGCATAAAGACCACAGTGATGGCTGTCATGAAAATGATAGCAGCGGGGTTTAACTTTAGGAAGAGACTTATGATGGAACGACGTGAAAACCCACCTAGCACTTCGCCAGAACAACGGGCGCTCAACATATCTATAAGAACATTGGTACGACGTGTCTGCGCTACCACGGACCAAACTCTTCTCATGGTTGGTCGGTGCGGGCTGGCCCGCGTCTGACCGCAATATCACGTAACGTGAAGCCAGCTGAAGCTAACGTGAGTAGCTTAGCTGTGGGTTACTGTGTAGCGACGCCTCTAGATTCCGATAGGACGATGTATTTGATTCAATATTATCGATCCAGCAGTGATTTATTAGCGTAGTTTTCCTAACATGGTATTTATGTTGTAATTTAACTAAGATATCAATATCTCAAGAATGTGGACGCCCTACGGCTACTGTGTGATATTATAATGGTTCGGTTTTGTAATGTTGTGGTTAGAAGGATGCATTATTCAGACGTTGTAGAGATACTATTCTACGATACATAGGTAGGTATTTTATTTTTCCCGTACCTACTCTAAACAGTTTGCAAGATATACAAGTTGTCTTGCAAACTTGCGTAACTCCGCTGCAGCGAGTAATCGCAGCACAGCGGATAATTCTCCGGCGGGATCTCATGGCGACATGGAGAGTGAGATTGTCGCAACCCAGTGCTGGGCACGCCACAATTGCGGCGGTCAGTCCCCTGTTTGAGGAGTGGATAGAGAGGCGTCCTCACCTTCCACCTGACGCAAGTCCTCACCGGATACGGTTGTTTCGGGAGGTTCCTGTTTTGGATAAGGCGGGAGAAAACTCCCGGGTGTTACTGCGTAGATTACCCAGAGGACACGGTGGAGCATACGGTGGAGGTGCCCGGCTTGGGCGGAGCACCGCCGTGTCCTCGTGGAGGCGATCGTCGACAGAGATCATTCACGTCCGGCCCTGGTCTAGGCCATGGTACGGAGCGAGAGTGCATGGGAAGCCGTCACCTCCTTGTGCGAAGCACTAATGCTCGCAAAGAGGGAGGCAGCGCACGTGAGGGAGAGGCAATATACGTGTCCTCACGACCCTAGTCGCCGCAGGAGACGCCCTGGGTGTCGGGAATCCCAGGCTGATTCCCGGCCACCGTGGGCGCGGGCTTGCGATAGTTCGCTGTCCGTTAAGGACCAAGCCCGGGTTGACGGCGCGTTATGTTCGACACGCGCAGCATGTCAGTACCGACTGGTGGGGTCCGCAAGGGCCGATGCCTGCTAGGGGAGCGGGTTGTTCGGAAGAGATACCGTGGCCCCTGGCACACAGGCAAATGAAGGAACATGGGTGGGTTTTTTTGTTAAAAAGGTGTAAATTTTATAGCTCACCACTTTTTCCAACAATAAAATTGTTTGATTAGTATTATTTAATAAATTGTAATTGAAAAATCAATTTTATTATGTACAATCTTAAACTGTCACATGAAAAACCTCTTTATGATGAATTTAGTAGAATTTCAGGTTTAAATAATCTAATCAAAGTCATTGATCCATTTGTTTACATTTTCTTGAGATACTTTTGATACAGACCATACGGAGTGACTTCTTTCTTCTCGACAATATACGTGGGTGAAGTTTAACAAGCCATAAACCACGATACATGCTGTCAATAATAAATAAAAGTTATCGACAAAAGCACGTGCGATCCTTTCCTAGTATGAGTAATGTACTGAGCGGAACCGATATTAACATAAATTCTGCCATATGCGAAACAGCAACATTGTATTAATCGATGTGTATGTAGACGGGAAAGATATGGAAGCGAAAATTAGCATACTGGTAGTTTATCATCCGATTTGTTTACTCTGGTGGTGGACTGGTGGTTAAGGCAAGGGAAATAAATCAAGTTTTATCTCGAGAGTGTCATGGCATTGAAAAGTGGATCTCCAAGTTGGTTTTTTGATTTGATATTTTATGTTTGTTACATCGTTATGGCTTAGAAATGTTCTTAGACATTCATCTTCAGTTCTAGGCCATCTTTTTTCATTTTAGTTTCTTGATAAAGTTTCAACTTTCATCTTCCATTTGATTCCAATTATGTTTTCAAGTCTCCCAATACTTTCAAGTCTTAAATTGAACAGATTTCAATCATATTTAATTCTCTATGCAGATATATCTGTATTTAATATCACTGAGCGATTATTAAAGGAGTCCAAACAGTTATAAACAGAACGTTTTAATAATTGAAGCGCCAGAATTGCCAGACATAAATTGGATCTTGTCAAATTAAACAATTTTATTGATACATAATAACGCTTTCGTATAATAGTAGCCAAATTAATAGAATAACATTCGTCAGAAATAAATCAATTTGATATTAATATATAAAAGAGAAAGGATTAGGAACAGGGTACAGCGAGGCGTTATAAAAATCTAATAAATTTATGTGTTTAGAAATTCAAATGACAAACTTGTAATGTTATATCCGCAGTGCGAAGTAAGAGATTCTTGTGTTGATAAAATTAATTGGTGAACGAATTTATTTCCGATTAGCTTTCTAGTATAAATAATACCAGAGTCATCTTCTACCTGATACGATCGACGTGTTAATAACTAGTTTTTTAATGGAGTTAATTATATAATTTAATTAATATCTCTCTCACTAATCAGAGGTCTGTTTTTATTAAGATATGGAGTGTTATTCAAAGGCGTAGTTTTATGGTGGACCATAAAAGTATGGAAGTTATTGTCGGCTATTAGGCAGCACCCATCCTGTCGTAACCGATGGTTATACTTATGTGATCTGATTAAAACGGGAAGTCAAACAGGTGTAACATTCACCGTTTTATTGGGAGCTTTAAACCTAACACCTAATTCCTCCCTGGTGGCCATGGTACGGAGCGAGAGTGCATGGTTAGCCGTCACCTCCTTCTGCGAAGCAGTAATGCTCGCGAAGAGGGAGGCGGCGCACGTGAGGGAGAGGCAGTATTATGCGCCCTCACGGCCGTAGTCGCCGCGGGAGACGCCCTGGGCATCGGGAATCCCAGGCTGATTCCCGGCCACCGTAGGCGCGGGCTTGCGGCCGGCGAGTACTGGATAGCTTGCTGTCTGGTGAGGACCAAGCCCGGGTCGACGGCGCGTTGTGTTCCACGCGCACCTCAAAGAGATGTCAGCACCAACTGGTGGGGTCCGCAAGGGCCGATGCCTGCCAGGGGTGCGGGTTGTTCGAAAGAGATACCGCGGCCCCTAGCACACAGGCAACTGAGGGAACACGGGTGGGTTTTAGTCAGTAAAAGTCTGACACGCCCTCCTGCTCCACCCAGAGCGGGAGAAGTTATTTGATGATTTCTCACCCAAAAAAAAACACGTAATTCCTATCTGTCATCATCATCACCAGCTTCGCGTTTAGCCGGTTGCATCCTTCCGGAGCCCGGGGTCCGCTTTACCACTTTTCAGCTTCCACTTCGGACGGTCTTTTGCATCCCTTATGGTCAGTCCATTGGCACGCATGTCATCCGCTAAGACGTCAAGCTAGCGGTTTTTGGATGTTCCCCTTCTGCCGGGGCCCGGCGGAGGCGGCATGGCAAGACATTTGTTTCCTACGTAACTTGCCGGTAATTCTAATTCCTATCTGTACGTATACATAATTATACAAATAAATAAAATTGAAGTTTTGTACTTGGTAGATGGCAATAGACTCGTCCCTTATTACTCGTCCCTATATTACATGGGACTTTAACATTAGACTGGCGAAATCTGGGTGTACCATAGGTTCATTTCTGCCTAAACCTTCAGGAAACAATGCGTAATTTTATGTCTATAAACAGTATATAATGTATCTAATCTATAGTCTAGTCCCAGATCTGCCTAGGAAATAACTATCAGCTTATGTTATTTTAGTCATAAATAAAATAAAGTCCTCTGCGTAACCAGTGAAGGTTTGCCGTACTTGTTTATTCATTGCCATAATTAAAATAATTAATCGAATTTCGTTTCGTTTGAATACGCAATTAATATATACGAGATTTAGATCGAGAGATAGCGCGAATTAAGGGCCGGTCGTACTTGAAGTGGTCGGTCCGTAGCTCGTTCGACGTTCATTCACGATATTTCCTTCGCTGCGTATATGAATCATTTTTTAAACCATTCACTTTTACGATACCTACTTTTGTTTTTTTTTTACATAAATAATAATACCTATGTGTAAATCATATTTCTTATTTATATGGAGAACATTACGTAACTACATGTTCAGTAGAGATCAAAGATTATTTTCAAGGAAATCGCTAATTCGAGCGCTGTAATATTCTTGTAAAACACAGTTTACCTGTATCAACATCAATTTCTTACTCCTATATTATACAATTACACAGAAAAGAAAGTGCAGCACCACAACACTGCAATTCTTTGAACAATGTTAAACACTCCGCGGTACTCAGTGACCCGAGATAGCAGCAAAACAACGCCGTTACAAGATAGAAAAGCGACTTTATCGCTTGACAGATAGCTCCGATTGTCTGACATGATATTTCAGCAGCAAAAAGTGACATTAAGCCCGAACAAAAGGAGTGAAAGTGTATTAACAGACGCTGGCGGCTAGATCTTATGACAATGGTTGAGCACCAAAGTGATTATGCGTATGCCCGAACGTTTTATTACGGGTTCAGCGAAAAAACGCGCGGGAAAATTGACAATTGTCAATGCCAAGATGGAGAGCGAGGGCAAAAAGCGCGGGAAAAGTGACGTGCACGTGTGTAAATGTCATAGAAATCACAAGTTTACGAGTGATTTATTTTAGTTTGAGAGAAAATAACAGGTTGAAATAACAATTTGCTTGAGTAAAGGTTATGGTTGTAATAAGTACTATAAAAATGTTACCAGAGAAATATTTACTGGCCAAAAATATTGATTGCGATTTATGAAGACTAATTCGCTCTTTAATCAAAAATATGTAAGCATAAACATTATAGACGAGCGTGTGAACCGATCTGCCAATAATAACATCCTTCTTAACACGTTCTGTTGTAAACAACTGTTACTCTATCATAAACTAATAATTAACCGATATTTTCGCCGTTACTCTAATCATACGCATTAAAATCGTCTATGGCCGCCTCGTTGGTGTAATGGTCGCAAGCAGCACAGCGTGAATGCTGAGCTGTCTTGGGCCTATCCATACGGAATTTTCAGTGGCCCGGGGTGATTAAGTTCTTAATAATGTCAGTAATTAAATTAATTAAGGACCCCTCGACGGGTATAAGCTCCTCCAGTAATTTCCAGTTTTTTGTATTTTGCCACAGGCCATGATTTGCTCGCCGTCCCAACGTTCTGCTGGTCTAACTCTTCTTCGCTTTCCGCGTAGCCTTTTCCAAGCGGTTGTTCTAAGGGTCCACCTGTCGTGTTCTGAGCGCTCCAGATGGTCCGCCCATATCCACATCAATGATTGAGCGTGTTGAAGGTCTCATCTATGACTTGTTTTCTTTCTGATTGCTGGGTTTGGTTCTTTGTCTCTAACTCTGATGTTTAGGCTACTTCGTTCCGTGGCCCTTTGGCAAACTTGAATTATTTTTTTGTCACGATGATGGCATTAG
The DNA here is from genome assembly GCA_947359405.1 of Antitype chi. NCBI lineage: Eukaryota > Metazoa > Arthropoda > Insecta > Lepidoptera > Noctuidae > Antitype > Antitype chi. The sequence goes on from OX375812.1 coordinate 18,473,461, forward strand.
GCTCGCCCAAATAACAGGACTCAAAAATACTGCTAGATGAGGGTTTACAATACACCTCTGCCCGCCCCTTCGAGGAAAACAGGTTATGTTATTTATGTTATGTCAAAGTGACAGTTTACAGATCGATCCGATCCCACTGCGAGCGCAGGCATCATAATAAATTAGCATGTGAGGCGCGTGCGCGGTACCTCACGGGCATTCACGGCTCATTTAATGGTAAATGTTTTATGACAAACAGCTTTAGCGTTGGCTTATTGACTGTACCAACGTACCTGTGCCTTCTAATGACCCGTGACGTGCTGTGATTGGTCATTATAAACCTTTACGGTCCTACGGTACCTTTACGTGAAGGTATCATAATGGGCTTAGAATATGCTATTTAATAGCTTAGGGTTGGCTGAGGCGTGAGTTCCAGGTCAGGCGTGGGTTTTATTTGATGTTAAGACGATCTCAGTAGCAGACTGATTTAGGGAAATGGCAATAGACTCACTCCTTATAACATGTAACTTTATATCGATACCAGAAAACTGTGGGTGTAGGTACAACACTACACTTCGGTCCGTCTAATGCCACAGACAATAAATAAAGCTGTCATTTTATCATTTTGAATTCAGAACAAGTCCTTCATATTTCAATTTTCGATTTGAATATCGAACGTTTTCTAGTTGTAAGTTGTAATCATCGGTGGAAAATCGCTAATTTTACCGAGGCACATAAACCATTCGCCAATGAATAAACTCGAATACTTTATAAGGGAATATTTATTAGTTGCTTACCTGACAACTGTGACCCACATGTCGCGATCTTACTAACGAACTGTTTAACATTTCGCGGACGAGACTGTTATAAATTTTACTCCGTACAGAGGTTAAAACGTCAATATCTCTATGTACTTGTATTTATTTAAGTAGCGGGCGTAAAGCTGGGTTTACATCACGGCGCTAGTGCAACTGTGCACAAAACTTGATACCTGAGGGGCAATTCTGGTAATTTTAAGAATGTTCAGTCAAGTTCAAGTTCAAATTTTTTCAATTTGATTTTTATTTTATATTTATTATCATATTTTTCTTTATTACGAGACCTTCTGATAGACATAACATAACATCACGCATGTCGCCTGTAAACCCCGAAGGGTTAGGCAAAGGCGTACATAGAGTACATCCACACTTTACCAGTAATGTTTAAGTCCCATTTACTAGGGTACGAGCTTACTGCCCTCGACCAGGTACAAACCAGACTCCGGGCAGTAGCGCTTGTGACCACTAGACCAACGAAGCTGAGTTATGAGGTCCTGCATTGGTATTCTGTAACCATCTCACCGCGTGACGTGTGCGTGAGGTGAGCTGTCCGTCTCATTCCACCTGATGCTTGGTCAATCCCTAGCATCAGTGGGATGACACTGACAGCTCACTCCACGCTCACTTCACGCGGTGAGTTTCATTTTACCACCTCGATCAAACGCGCTCGGAGCGTTTGATCGAGATGGTTAAATAAAACTCACAATAGGGCCACAGAATCGACATGCTGGTTTCGATTCCCGGATCGTGCTTGAGATTTTTTTCATCTGCAATTTCTCATTAGCAGTCCGGAGTCTGGATGCCAATTGGCTCTCCATCTTCATTTAATCTAATTGAATAACTATTTCATTAAAAAAATCTATGAGATTAATTGAACTAAGAGGGTTCTATTGATGATTTTAATGACTACAATTCTTTAAGGCCATTTTTGTTACGGTTGCGAGTTATATTTTGCTCAATCTACAGCCTGACACTGTCCTACCTAGTATATTATCGTAAATCGCCCTGAGGACACGGTGTAGGTTTGCCCGGCTTGGGCGGAGCACCGCCGTGTCCTTGTGGAGGCGATCGGCGGCGGCGATCTCTCGCGTCCGGCCATGGTACGGAGCAAGAGTGCATGGGTAGCCGTCACCTCCTTCTGCGAAGCAGTGATGCTCGCGAAGAGGGAGCGCACGTGAGGGAGAGGCAGTATATGCGCCCTCACGACCCTAGTCGCCGCAGGAAACGCCCTGGGAATCCCAGGCTGATTCCCGGCCCCCGCGAGTAGTGGGTAGCTCGTTGTACGGTAAGGACCAAGCCCGGGTCAACGGCGCGTTGTGTTCCACGCGCGCCTCTAAGAGATATCAGCGCTAACTGGTGGGGTCCGCAAGGACCAATGCCTGCCAGGGGTGCGGATTGTTCGAATGAGATACCGTGGCCCCTGGCACACAGGCAACTGAGGGAACACAGGTGGGTTTTAGTCAGTAAAAGTATGACACGGCCTCCTGCTCCACCCAGAGCGGGAGAAGTTATTTGATGATTTCCCACCCAAAAAAAAAACAAAAACTGTCCTGCATATTACAAAAAAAAAAAAAAAACATTTCAATTTTACGGTGGAGAAATGAGGATGTAGTATGTACACCTTAAGGACTATTTGCTTGCAGCGCTCGGCCGCTATACAATGAAAGCAGTAAGCGGTTAACAGATGTGGTCATCGTGTTCACGGGATTTTGTTTTCAAACTGTAGGTATAGATACGGTTTTCTTCCATAGTACATACTATGAATAGCTACACCTCTGCATATCCATTTGCGGAATGCAACCGTGGTCTTTATGTTAAGTTACAAGTTACTACCAGTGGCTAGTGTCGTAATGTAAACCCCCCTTTAAGGAAAAGTTGTGGTCCCATGACTTGTGTAAGTCACGTCTTATTTCGAAACTAGTTTTATAGTTTATAGCTAATAATTGCGGGATCATATCAGCAGCCTGACCTTACTGTTCATGTAAAAACGTTATGAAATTTACAACAATTTTCATGCTCATTTATTTTAAATCAAATCTCCCAAAGATTTTCCCATATCCCAATTATGTTGGGGTTGACTTCTTGTCTCATCGGTTGAAGCTGAATATCAGTGTTCTACATATAGCGACTGCCTTTCTGACCTCCACAACACAGTTACTGGGTGACACGATACCACTTGGTAAGACTGTTTGTCAGTTTTTGGTTTCTAACTGTCCGTTACTACTGTCAAAGATCTACTGCGTGCTTTCGAGGCACGGGTTCTCGATATGTATTGGATGGACACCCATCCATGGACCGACCTCGACAAGCGTAGCTTAACCTTTATATCGTACCGTTTGACTGTTATGCTCACACGAGCCACAAGCTCTTCATTTATTTTGAGTACCTATAAGCTCAAATGCGCAAGCGAACTAATGTCGTCCAACACTTTACTTTATCGATTGTTTACTTTGTAATTATGTTTCTGTAACCATGAATCCATCACATGATTCTATATAAACTGACTAGCGTAGAAATTTTTAGTCGATTATCAAAAAAAAAAAAAACTGCTGTTTCATAGATATAGTGCAATACATACGCGGTCGAAATGTTTGGAGCAGTTTTTTTTTTAATCCGGTGAAAATTTTACATACATGTTCAGAACCATGTACTGAAGCTATGGTAACAGATTTCACGGCGATGTCCCATGCCACCCTGTACAAAGAGAATTTTATATGCAATTTAATCTGTCAGAGCAAAAGGTCTTGTAATCTACGGTAATCTAAAGGTGATTGGCAGTGACTAAGAACGCTGGCGAAAGTAACAGATATTACACGCAATTATTCCGCAAATGCATATTTCCCCTTTATCTACCTCAAGACTGTAAACAAAAATCCTATCGATACCAACTATCTCGTATCTTGTCTATGGTAACTGAACACTACAGGAGATAATCAGTAATCCCAAACACAGTAAACAACACTGAAAGCGATAAACTCAAAAACTCTAGTTGGCTTATCCTGTCCTATCGTAGGAAAATAAGTAAGAACACACAGTTAAATGGTGATAATAATAAATAGGAAATAATACAAACCATATTTCTGATAGGGAATGTCAGTTAGCGCGCGGTAGGGATGCACGATCCGATCTGATAGTTTACAGTATCGATAAAACGATACTCCGATATTTTGAATCGATATCAACGAATATGACACATGCTTGCATTATGATTACGGTAAGTACTTGAATTTGAATACTATATTTAATTGGTCAAAACTGCAAAATAGACCTCAAGATTTAAAATGCGATGCGATATTTGAAGGGTCCGAGTGAAGCTCTTTTCTATATGATCCAGTATCGTTTTGCATTATTGCGATCCAGATCGATCCAAGGTATCGATACAAACACAATGATCGTACATCCCTAGTGCGCGGGACATTCGATATGCTGGATCGCGGAAGGGATTGGTGTGTATAATAATCCCACTGTAGCTATCCAATCGGGCACACATTACACGGATATCAAGGCGAGGCGTAGCGTGGGCGCGCCCGCCAAAAGCCTATAAATTGACGGCTAACAGACCCGCCATATTTGAGACGCACGCGCATTACGAACTGAACACATTGATCGCGACATGCGGCAAAGAAACCGCTCCGAAAATAACGGAGGGCAAAGTTCAAAATAACTTCAATTTAAATATACACAATATTCGTTTTACCCAGATCAAAAAGCGATATTTGATTGTTAAACCGCGTTTAACAGTAACTTAAGCTTTGGTTACATACAATCAGCAGTAAACAGCAACAATATTCAGAAAATTAGCACAACAAAGGGTGCAGTGCGTTGCGGTTTGCATAATAAACGACATAAATGGAAAAGTATTGGCCATACAAGTTCATGATTACGGCGAAGTGAATCGAATGTAAATTTCATAGGGCTATTTGTTAGCAGTGCTGGCCCAGTGGTAATGGCCGCAACTTACGAGTTGTAGGTCGTAGATTCGAACCCTGACAGGCGCTTTACTTTGTGTAAATTAGTTCATCACCACTGCTCTCAAAACGGCGAAGGAAAACATCGTGAGGAAACAGACATGTCTTAGAACCAACAATTCGAATACATGTGCCGCCGTTTCTCTTAGCCAAGTGCAGACAACCTTAAACTACAGATAAATTCTAATTAATTAATGGCAATTAATTCCCGCAATTTCCCTAGTTATAAAGTCGTTAAACCAAAACAATGACAAAATAAGATGTTAAACGGTTGGTTGTTGCGTAGGGAGGGGCCAGACCCGACAAGATCTTGTCGATAATAGTGGTCATTTGGACGCGACCGAAGGCGGCCGCCCTCGTTTGTATCGCGTTAATATGTTAATACAGACATCAAGTCACGATCTTGCATCCAGTTCACGTACTACTCTTGGTTTACTTACACTGTTTTCGATTCACTTTTGACACGTTTATAACGTTAGTTTACACTGACAGAAGACGATAAACTCATTGAGGATCGTGCGTCCTCCTAAATTAACTTTAATCACAACTGTTATAGTAATTGCGTTCGCGCCAAAATGCATTCTGAATGCATCGACAACGTTTACTGAATTCTTTAAGTAATTCGTCCGTAAAATAATGCTATTAACGCTACACAATTTATGTCAAATACTATCTAAAATTACAAAGCTTATTGAAGTTATAAGACACCGATAAATCCACTACAAATGTTGCTGTCCCAGTCTCAAAGATAAAAGGACTCCTAATTGACCACACTGACCCACAGAAAGCTGGAAGTCAGATAACCACAACAGTTGACATACTGCGATAACTAATTTCACTTGCATTTCTGAGAACATTCATCGCTGATGAACTACAAAGGCTTGCAGGACAATAACAGTTTGTAAGAGAAAACTTGATTCAGATTAGACAAGGCGTGTGCCTTGTTATGCATCCTTTAGATTTTATATGCATGCTTACTTTGATAGGCTGCCATTTTGCATCTGCAAGTATATTATCTTTATGACTATGTTTATGAGCGACGCCTTGTGGCTAAGTAAATAACAACCGCACGAGTCGATCGAAGAGATGTCAGCCCCAACTGAAGGGGCCCGCAAGGGTCGATGCCTGCCAGGGGTGCGGGTTGTTCGAAAAAGATACCGCGGCCCTTTGCACACAGGCAACTGCCAACACGGGTGGGTTTTGGTAAGTAAAAGTCTGACACGCCCTCCTGCTCCACCCAGAGCGGCAGAAGTAATTTGATGATTTCCAACCCTCAAAAAAAAAATGGGTCGATCGTGCCGGTTACGCTTGCCGCGGTTGGTTCCTTGATGGGTCACTATCTTAACTTACAAAGACCGAGGTGTTTTGATAAGTAACGATGGTGATCCATCCTCCATTCATCATCAATCGTGCGCAGCCTCGAAGTTAAGATACGTTAAGTCGTTGGTCCCGGCTGTCCTTTCTGGATCTTTGACAGTCGTTACGTTTCGTCAGAGCCCGAAAGTCTGACAATCAGCCTTACCAAGGTGTATCGTATTACCCAGTAACCGGGTTGTGGAGGTCAGATAGGCAGTCGTTTCACTGATTAGACTGGAAACCAACCCCAACATAGTTAGTAAAAGGCTCCGCCGATTGATATTAGCTATGTTTATGAGCAGTTTTCTATGCGTGATGGGGATAGAAAACTTATAAAATATATTCAAATAAAAAGCTTAGCTTAGACCAAAGCTCAATGACAGTAATCATTTTTAAGTTTATCATCCAAAAATATTTTAATGTTATATAGTTAATTCTGAATAGATCAGCATAAAACAATATTTTTACGACCGATTACGAACAAAAACATCGATATATCACTAAAGAACTTTTATTCGTTTTAAAAACACACATTACTAATTTGAATTCCCATAAAGTGTATATTTATAGGGCAATAACAGGCCGATAGTAGAAAACAAACTCGTAATATGGGACGTTATGGGTGTATAACGGCTGGCAACATCCATATAGTTTTCACTTTTATCGATAAAATACATCGATATTTTGCCGATGCAGGTGAATCACTAGATACGGACTAGAGTTACCTGTGGTGACTACAATGCGCCATTTTATAAGAGACTTAATGGTTTAATGAGCTTGTGGTAGAAAGTGGTCTAACTCTAAATCCGTTTGGTAGATCTAGTACTTTTATATTGTGTAATTTAAAAGCTATGACCTTTTTGTTTATTGAGATAGATGCACTTTATTTGAGAAATGATTTATTGTTATTCTCTAACAGCGTGTCGTAAAGTAGTCTCATGACTGAACTGAGTTAGAATAAATTATATTTATACCTTTTGGAGTCATTAAATTCTGCGACAAGTCTTAAGGCGCTACCCAATCAAAGGACAACGAAAACGCAATTTTTTGCACATTCAGGCGTATTGGTTCATATTACAAGCCAGATAATATGCACTGTATTGTCAAAGTTCAAAGAAAAGACTTCAAATTCAAAAATATTTCATAAAACAAAATATCTACCGAACAAAGCTCAAAAAAAAATAATTGTCGCATAATTCTCAAAATGTTAACCGTTAACTATCAACTCTGTTATGTAATAATAAATATCTGGATGACCGAGCTTTGCTCGGTTTTATCTTTTGGTTTGAAGTTTTCTAAAAATGAAACCTAGTTATATAGATCGATTTATCGCCCCCGAAACCCACTGCTTACTAAATTTCATGAAAATCGTTGGAGCCGTTTCCGAGATTCAGATTATATACATACATATATACAAGAATTGCTCGCTTAAAGGTATTAGATAAAGGGAATTCATTCATTACAGTTCAGCGAAAATTCATAAATTTTTACCTTTATATTTTGCATATACCGACCACATCAATCTAAGCTATAAAGCTGAAGAGTTTCTTCGTTTGTTTAAACAGGTTTAATCTCTGGAACTTCCCTTCGGAATTGAAAAGATTCTTTTGAATTTGATAGTCTACTTCTCGAAGAAGATATTAGGCTATTTAACATCTCGCTATGACCCTTAGGAGCCGAGCAAAGCAGAAAAAAGTCAGAATAAACGCTAAGTGAAAAAGATGTAATGCGACCGGCATCGGCACCCTAATTGCGCAAATCACGATTAATCATAATCTGTATCGTTTTTAAACAGATGGCTAAACCATTGCTTCATATGTTAGAAAAATGTGTCTGCTCAACAACGTAAATAACGCAATGAATATTGTTGAACTGTCAGAATGAAACCGATTATGAATAATCGCGTGTTACGCAATTAGGGTGCTGGTGGGTCGGGGGTACAAGAAATTTCACGCGAACAGAAGCTAATAAGTAAATAAGGCAACTCACAACACAACTGTTTAAAACAACTAGCAACTCCCGGACATCAACCACGTCTATTTGCGAACACAAGCTTATCAGACTTGTCTCAGTATCCGCAGATTATCAACCAGTTACGTTACGAGGGATGTTACCAAGATAACTGGACTCCGGAGCTACAACCACTGTATATAAAGATTAGATTTCCTTTGCCCATCACTTATTAGTCACTCCGTTAATTCGAAACCAATTTGCAACTTCCCCGTACAAATGTGGCGGTGAGAGAATGTTATTGGTCATTTCCTGATGCTACCAGTTCTGAAACCTGTATTTTTCTGTATATGGAGCTGGGTTTAATCGCAATTGGATCGTGTTATCATGTTGTTACGGTTATCGGTAGTATCGGGACGCTTAGCGCTGAATAATTAGAATTTATTGTGCCCGCGGCTTCGACCGCGTGAATGTTTGAAATTATCTCACGGAAACGTGATACCAGAAAAAAGTATCCTATGTTACTCCTTATAGCAGCTATCAGCCAGTGAATATCGGTCTAGCCGTTTTGGGATTAGCCGGAACAGACAGACAAAAAATTCATAAATTGTTTTTATGTTATAAGTAGGTAACGTATACACTTTCATACCTTTGCATTTAGTAAAAATCTGTTATTTACTCTTCAATTTTATTTATTTATGTGTATGTTTGTATGAATTTCTTAGTATTAGGACGCGACCACGCGTTTCGGTTCACCGAACAAAATGCGACACATGAATGCTACGATTGCGTATTCGCGCGACGATCGCTTTACAAGCAGGACGCGGGGTAAAGGGTTTAGACACTGTGTAATAGTTTATTACAGTCAATCCATGAACTGCACGCCTAACCAATGTCAGTCATTCCTTAAAAGAATGACTTTTAAAAGATAGAAAGAATACGAAGATACATAGGTACTAAAAAAGCAGTTAAGTAAGTAATTTTAAGGATCAGTCTTCAAAAAAATTGTTCCGAGATCGGTACATAAATTAAACCGACATAGGTACATTTCATAAGTAGCCCCATAAACTCCTCAAAGAAGAACCCCATTCCCCAGCGGCCTATCAAACTTAACCGACTGCGCACAACTTTGTACCCGTCCGTATAGTCGTTTCACCAATATATCGATCATACCATGTAACAGCGACACATACACTGATAAACGGGTCGAGTACTTTCTACGCATGCGTGGGCGCAACAACCGCTGAACATTAATTAATGCAACTGCACACAGACGCGAATCGGGAGAAACCAGACCAACCAATGATAAGCTACAGAAAACCCACTGACCAAGAAAGCAAAAGAAACAAACAGTCTCTTTAAAATACTTTAAAAATGGAATGTTTTCGAAATTCGAACCTTGAAATAGCAGATCGCAAACATTTTTAGTAACGGTTCTATTCCTTACCATTGTTTGTTATACCTTCTGGTGTTATTTGTGTATTGACAATACAGAATCTTACAAGTGATACAAATAAATATTAAAAGCCGTGAGAAAGCACTGACTCACCTGTCTGTACGCAACTGCGATGACTAGCGTTTGATACTTTATTGCGTCTACATTAAAGTTTATAATGAAACGTCACCTGTGAGGTAGTGCGATGGTGGTCACTCATCGGGACATGATAACACGCTTTATTGTTATTTCGTTTTAGTACCATACGTACTCAAAAGTAAAAAATAACTTTAATTTCGGAACAGATCCAACGAAACCGACTTCCGATTTTTTTTTCACATAGTGTTTATTAGAAGTCGGCTGTTTTTTTACCGTCTTCAAAAAGGAGCAGGTTCTCATTTCGTCTGTACTTTGAACTTGCTCCTTAGCCATAACAATCACACAATCTATGTATCTTTCAAACTCAGACCGCAGAACTTCGGGTTAGTCGCAAATCGGATCAAAATCAATAAGAAATAATGGGATGGGGATTTGTAAACCGAAACCAATTTAAAGTTACTTGGCGAGTAAGAAACTATTCTGACTAACGTGAGTAATCAATTATACTTGCACGAATCCTTGCCCGCGTGGCGCCATTTATAATTAAGAGGAAAAAATATTCTAAGTAAAGACATTTGACATCATCACAACATGCGGGTCTGCATCTCAATTAGAATATTAACATACTAGTTGACTAATTACTTAATTATAATTACTTCTCATTAACTCTGCTACCACGCGTCTAGACTTTATTTAGAACCGTCAATGATTGCAGCAACGAAAGTGACGAACTCTTGCAGAAACTTTTCTACAGTAATGGTTTGTTTACTTAATCTTATCATCAGCTTTTATATTACTTTATAAACATTCAAACGAGGTCCAACACTTTTGCGGTGATATTTAAATAACGAAGCTGAGCACCCTAAGCTCTAGACACCATTTTCATATGTTATCGTTATCAAACAGTCTTAGCCGGCGAATTTACTAGCACAATCGGGCGAATCGACACTTTGAAATATTAAGTTAATTTATTTGTGGGGGGTTATCGACAGGCAGTGTACTTTTTACACGCTTTATATTAGCTTCACTTGTATGTTTGTTTGTATGTTTGTATGTAACCGACTCCTTTGAGCGCGATTTTGACCCACTTTAAACGGTCAGATTTCATTGAAACTTTGTAAACTTGTCGAGGACCGATGACAATTCAATAATTTAAAAAAATTGACAAAAAAAAACACGTCTTTGTAGTTAGCAGAACTAAAAAATAGAAAATAAATCATAGTTTAAAAAACTAAAAAACACGCTTTAAAAACCAAACTAAAAAAGGACAAAATAATTTCATTCAATAGTTTTTTAAACTATTATTTTTTGTAAAACCGACGATGTTTTTTTCGCTGGGGTGTCTAGAATGGTATGCTGAATTCATGGTTAAAGTTTGCGCACTGAATAAAAACTTTTCCTGTATCAACATCTCTGATCGCACTCCATTTTACAAGATCCTCGGCCACTCTCATCCAGCTACTACCAGCCACCCTGCTAAAACCAGTGATCTATCTTAATACTATCCTCAACAAAAAAATAACAAAGTCCCACTCTGTCACAATGATTTGATTTAGCAGTGCGCCTGCGCACATCGCTTCTAGATACCGTCTCGTTAACAACATAGGCATTTTGTTTACATAGATAATTTATAGACCTCTTTTAGTCCCACCACAACCTCCAGCACAAATCCTAGTCGGTCCAACCTTTTCGCGCTGATATGATTTAGCTCTGCGCGTGCGCCCATCGCCTCTAGATACCGTCTCGTTAAGCATGTTTTGTTGCTCCTGACTCACTGGAATCAGTTAACACGCCTCGGGTGTGACGTCATGCAATAGATGAATGGGTTTCCATGTATGAGGTAAGGTTTCCGTATTCTGATTGTAAGAGGGCAAACACAGACGGTGGTGAAGTGAGGGTAGCTACGAAAAGCGGCAAAATTGGAGAAGATATGTGGAAGAAGCTAAGTAATAACAGTAGCGTCGGATCGTGGATAGGTGACCAATTGACCATCCATTACATATCGATACCCTCCGTACTTCGGAAAACTCGCTAAGCCGTTGGTCCTGGCCGTCATTCGCGGATCTTTGACCGTCGCGGTCGTAACGGAGAGTCAGAAGTACTAAAGTCTGATAACCTGTCATACTAAGTACCTAGTATCGTACCCAGCAGCTGGGTAGTGGAGATCAGAACCTAAGTTCTTTTAATTTATTTTCCCATAAAAGCACTAAGTTATGGCCGTCTTATAAGAATCCACTCAACACGAGATTTTATGCACTTACCAATGTTCATTTGTAAGAATGTAAAATGACTTCATTTATAAAAGGTTATAATAAACTCTTTCACATCGAGAAAGTACCGCAAAAACATCAATATTTATACTGATTGGAACTCAGAAAACTCATAGAATCTTACTTCTTTTATATCGGATATTTTCAACAAAACCGATATTCTCAGTTATATTAACGTAGTTTACGACTTCACTCCAAAGCAGCTTCATTTACGTTTAAATTGATAGCTAATAAAATAATAATTACTTCTGCAATCCTGCTTTCACCACACCATCTATGGTTAATGTCATATTATACAAATTAAACGGTTTATATTTTAGATGTCTTTCTTTTCACCCCTATGGATTTCTCTTATAGAATCTTTCGCAGCTGTAGAATTGATTGAAATAAACGTTTAGCTTCCGTTAAGACATGTTAACGAAAGAGTTGCTTGATACACAGTTAATAATTTGTTAACTTAACTAACAAAGAGTCTTCCTTATTAACAAATATAAAACAAAATACGGGCTTTGACGTAGAGTTGCGGACACCAACCAATATTACCTATTAGGGGCCATTCAAGTATAACGTAAGCAGATTTTTTGGAATTTGTAACCCCTCCCCCCCCCCCGTCAGCAAAAGAAAGCAAAGCTCTTACACCCCCGTCCCATGCTCACGTAAACATTGGGACATGCATTTTTCAATGAGTTCTGGTTTATTTATTGATCCATGAAAGAAAGAAAGAAAGAAAAAGAAAGAAAAAACGTTTATTTGCGGTAAACATGACGCAAAAAGTTAAGGAACACAAAAAAAATAAGAAAAGGTTGAGCGAAACATGCGTCACATCCACGCAAAACGGCTATCACTCAGCATTATGCTGCGACCCTATGCAAGACAGAGCCCCAGCGCTGGTTTTCAGGGATAGCCGGCCGGCCGGCTTTCATGAGCAGCAGTTATACATATATAGTCTAGAAATAAGGAATAGGCTTGGAATAGAGGACTTTAACGCATATATTTATGTAAGCAAATTTTATTGAGATGGTATTTAGTTAATTATAATCTTTAACGAACAAAACAATCTTCTTTAAAATTTTTGGTATATTAATTCAATTTAACAGTCTTCAGTCCATTACACACGAATCCATGACTCTAAGTCTTCGATGATATTGGATGTTTGCTGCTCAATGTTGTGTGTCTGCTCACGTTCGTGTGATTTTAGAATATCGTCATTGTTTTGCGAGCCATTCATAGACAAGTAGGGCTGCCAAAAGTAAAAAAAAATAATTCTGCTGACGAAATCACCATCCATACCCCCCCATATTCCATGTCATCAAAAATAAGCAAAGCAAAGACGGGCGCGCCCCCGTAGTGCTTACGTTATACTTGAAGGGCCCCTTACTAAATATATAATCTTTGATGCACTATCACAATAAAAAACAATATTAAAGTGAATGCGCAGTGGTAGAGCGCGAAATTCAAATTTTGTTACGTTTTTTGCAATTTTCAGGTGAGTGTCAGCTTGTTACTTGATCAAAATATGATTTGCGACTATAACATGTACGCATTTACAGATTTATAATCATTAGAATCAATAATACATCTTTCTAAGTTAGATTTGTTCCATAAGAACAAATTTCTTATGGAAAAGTGCTTGTGGAAGAAATCTAACTTATAAGAGATATATTAGACATTCTAATGACTTAGTTCTGTAAACACGTACCTGTTATATTCGCAAATCACATTTTGATCAGGATACAACCTGATACTGACCTGAAAATTGCAAAAACGTAAGAAAATTTGAATTTCGCGGTCTACCACTGCGCATTCACCTTAAAAATTACAATAATGCCGTGAGTTTTATACAACTCTCGACAATCATTCTTCTTGATACTTCATTACAATGACATAAGAGTTATATTGCAACGATTTACTAACGGCTTTACGTAAAAAAAAAACACCGTGAATGAGCTCCATGCAGACTCCTGTATGACCATTATATATTTACAACCACAAACCAGTAAGCTTTCTTTCTGCTGAAGCGTCATGCAAATGTCCAATTAAAATCTTAAATTATTTGACTTAAGCTTTGCGGAATTTAAAGTCAAAAGGTCACTCCACAACACAGCCACACAAAAAAACAAAACACCTTTATCTATGACACAGTAGACACTTACAAATGTCAAACTCAGAAAGAGCGGGTACTCAAACGTCACAATTAACTAGTGTTTGCTCTGTTATTGACATCTTGACAGAATAACCCACATATTATAATGTTACATAACGAGGAACGATGGCTATGTCAGGTATGTGTTACATAACTAAGCTGCTAGGTTCGCACGGTCATTAATTAGCAGAAATGTTTAACAGCGGTGGTGAAAGCATTGTCTTTGACTCGACTTTAGGATAGGTAATACTGTGGGAAGTCCGTGGGTGGCGTGGGCAGTGCATAATTACCAACACCAATATGCCCTGAGCTCCTTTACCCGCCTTACCCTTACTAGTCTCCCCAGCGGAGAGGAAATTGTACCGGAAGCTAGAGTTCTTCGTATGATGGTCGGAGTTGGTAAAGGAACAAAGACCGTTAATTTGTCCGGGATCAAAATTGCCTTGTCCATGAAATCGATTAGGTTTTTGTTTAATCAATGAAAAGTTTTAAAACGTTTGTGGGAACGATTTTAGATTTGGGATTGAATAATGACACTATTAAGTTTGATTGCATTTCGAATGAAAGAGTTTACTTGAGACTCAAAATTAAGTTGAATAATTTTATATTTACTCATGACAATAGACAAAGACAATATCCAGAACGTTTTGCCTTAGCAAAGGAAAGAAAAATAGAACAAAGATTTTTGTCTCGACATAAATAAAGGGCTTTCGGTTGTAAAAACTACTCTAACATACCAGTAGCAAATTATGAATATTTCCTGCTCAAAAAAAAAAAACTAATTACGAAGGATAATTAGTAATTACTATATAATTTAATAGGTCCTTAGAATAGACCAATTCATATTTAAAATGACGTAAAACCGTTAAACCACAGAACCTAACAAGGTGCCTTCTCCCATACCATTCACCCATTAAATTCTGTAGTCAATGGTAAAATACGTAAAATACTATGGCATTAATAAGGAAATAATTTAGCGAATAGTTACCGTCCCATAGATATGGGGGAGGCGATAACCAAGTTATTTACTGATACTTAAGTCATGCGCGTTTCGCTTGGAGATCGCTGTTAGTAAACATGCATTCTGGTTTGCTTGTATGATGACATACTGGCAGGGAGAACACCGAACAAATTGCATTTTAAAAAAATCACCTAAGTACTACTTTCAAATTCTACTTTTATCTAATTTTATCTCCGTTTATCTCATTTTACCTAATTTTGTTTAATCCTTTAATTTCACCAAATTTTAACCAACTTGATCGTATGTAATTTAACCGAATTATATGATTGTATATGTACTAGTATTGGTTGGTTATTAATTAATAAAAATAATAATAAACATAATTGTGAAAAATAAAAATAATTTTACGTTTCCCGTTTCGCTTCTCCATAGCAAACGACCAGTTGAAACCGTGCATCTAGCTTCTGACGTTTCATAAGTGCCCATGTAGGTTTATGTGAAATAATTTGACGTGTTTAAACGTGGCGATTTTGAGCGTCTAGTATAGGTAAACGGAGATCCGTTTAAATATAATAACATAATTTATAAAGGGCTGGTTGTATTGATGATACACGAAAAGAATAGGTAGAACATGGGGTGCCGTTTTGGACACTACTGTTTGGCAAAAGCCAAGTCCTTCAGTACTTCTACTTTTATGAATAGCCAAACAAATTAAATGGATTTCTTTACTAAAGAAAATATCTGTTCAATTAATTAAGCTAGCCGAACACCCAAGCGCTGTGTACAATCAGTTAGACGGTGCAAGACAAACGGTTTTGTTGTGCACGCGCAATTTGCCATACTTGATGTGCTGAAGTTATGGAAACAAATTGCCAATCGTTCATTTATGTCGATAAATAATTAATTATGACCAATGGGACAGTGAAATAATTGTTATTTACTGCTTTTAACCGCGTGTGAAAGTGATTGAGAAAGAGGTTCCCTTAAGGCCCATAGTATCCTCATCTCCCATTTGTATGCTAATGCACGACTGCCGCCCGCGCCCGCGCAGGGCACCTCTGAGCCTTTATCTCAAAATGGGGATATTCCTTTGATTAATTTACAATTGTGCTTCGGCGATTCTGTGGTACCTCTAACTATCTATTTTTCAGTGTATTTTTTTTTCCAAATAACGAAGCCGTTTAGTAGGAGTATGGAATAGAAGCTAAAATATTGCGTGTTGGAAAATATTTTTTTACAGCAAAAGTATTAACCATACAAAAAAAGTACTTCGGGCAAAATGATCTACATGAATCTATAGCAAAATCATATATTTTTCAACCAGCCGTTAATGAGCAGTAGGGTTCATAAAGTGACCGTGTTACGTTACCAAATGGGACGTAGGCCCTTAATTTTTGCTGCTGGGCTTGTGGTTAAGTAATAACAGCCGCACGGATCGATCAGGTTAAGCTACGGTTTCCGCAGTTGGTGCGTGGATGGGTGACCATCTATAAATACCAAGACCTCTCGGAGCCTCGGAAAGCATATTAGCAAAGTTCGTCGTTACGGGTCGTCAGAAGCCCGAAAGTCTGACGATCAGTATTTAAAAGGGGTACCTATCGTATTACCCAGTAACTGGGTTGTGGA
Organism: Antitype chi; assembly: GCA_947359405.1. NCBI lineage: Eukaryota > Metazoa > Arthropoda > Insecta > Lepidoptera > Noctuidae > Antitype > Antitype chi. The sequence goes on from OX375812.1 coordinate 18,490,066, forward strand.
GGTCAGATAGGCAGTCACCCCATTTAAAATACTGGTATTCAGCTGCATCTGATTTAACTTGTTGCTGGGTTTGTGGGTAAGTAATAACAGCCACAAGGGTCGATCAGGTTAAGCTGAGGTAGCCGAAAAAAAAAACATCTTCGTTCCTTTTTTTGGAAAAAGATTTTCTATACATATAATACTAGAACTATCAGATGTTGATTTAATTCCACGGATAAACCCTAAATAAGTTAGACGATTAGAAAACTATTACATAATTATAACCTCTTTTTTTATCACACTTTAAATAAACATTACCTATCTATCGGATCTAAAGAGACATAAAACTTGATTCTGGAGTTAATTTCGCAACAGATTCGGCTTGTTTACGATCGTAATAAAACAGTTATAGACATCATTAATGGTCATTAATGGACACGTGTGAATAATGTTTACTAAGTTTTCCTCTAAGTGAATTGATTGATTTAGAAAGTTTTCTACAAAGCTCAGCATGTAACAATTGTGTTTATCAAAAGCTTCTTTGAATCGGGTTAAGGTGAATGCGCAGTGGTAGAGCGCGAAATTCAAACTTTGTTACGTTTTTTGCAATTTTCAGGTGAGTGTCAGCTTGTTACTTGATCAAAATATGATTTGCGACTATAACATGTACGCATTTACAGATTTATAATCATTAGAATCAATAATACATCTTTCTAAGTTAGATTTGTTCCATAAGAACAAATTTCTTATGGAAAAGTGCTTGTGGAAGAAATCTAACTTATAAGAGATACTTATATTAGACATTCTAATGACTTAGTTCTGTAAACACGTACCTGTTATATTCGCAAATCACATTTTGATCAGGATACAACCTGATACTGACCTGAAAATTGCAAAAACGTAAGAAAATTTGAATTTCGCGGTCTATCACTGCGCATTTACCTTAACTTTCTGTTAACTTTAATTGAGAAAGCAGTGGTGAGCCAGTTGTAAGGGCCACGACTTACGAGTTGTAGTTCGTAGGTTCGAACCCAGACAGGCGCTTTAAGGTCCCGCAGACAGGGCGATGTAACTTTTTTAGGACAATTTCCATGAAGTTTTCATAGAAATTGTTCTATTAGAGTCGCGGCGTGTAATATTATTTCATCATCGCAATATAAAAATTTCGAACATATGTGACATCTACCAACCCGCACTGGGCCCGCGCGGTGGATTAGGGCCACTTTCTCTCACCGAGAGGACACTTGTGTTCCAGCAGTGGGAACATTATAGGCTCTTTAAGCAAACTTTAATTTTCTAATAATAAAAAGTTAATAGATTAAAATAACGTTACAGTTACGAGCCATTATGCACTGTCGACTGGTCGCCGGCGACCGGCAGTCGCTTGTACGTCGCCACTACGCAGCGAGTTGTCGAGTCACCCGGGCGACCGACGACCAAGTGCGTAAACACCTATTTAAACTATAGTAACTCACAGTCGCCATCGACTGAGTCGCCGGCGACCAGTCGACAGTGCGTAATGGCTCTTAGGGATCGAAACAGATAACACAATACTAAGATAATATACCTCTGTTGTCCACAAAGACATAAAAACTAAAACGGACCTTTCGCGATCAAATGCGAAAATACACCCACAAATGTGCTACAATTGAAGTTCATTGACTCGTCGTCTAGCACAATGAAACAGTGACGCAAACTATTACGATTTCGATACTCGACTCGCAGATAATCGAGACTCGTTGTATAATCGAGCGATAGCGAGATACGATCGATATCGAAGCAGACGCGTGTCGTGGGCGGCGCGGGCGCAAACACGGAGTAGGAAGCAAATGAATTGCGCACTTTACCTGTCGTTGTCAGGTGAGAGATGAAAGATTTGTTATTGGATGATTGCCTTGACGTGGGACTTGGAGGTGATCCATTTGGCGAATGTTTCTATTCTTGAATATGATGAAATCTATACCTACTGATGTTATAAATAGAGAAAGTAACTCTTTTTTTTTTTTTTTAAAACGTTGCCCCACACTAGGAATTTCTCCTGTATTGTGGGTGCGTTTACAGACATTTAAACTCACATACACAAACAGCCAGACCCGGAACAACTACTTGTAGGTCATACAAATATTTGTTCCGTGCAGGAATCGAACCCGCGACACGCAGTGCAGCAGTCAATCGCTTAACCACTGCGCCAATCGTGCCGTCACTCTGTATGTCTGTAACCTTTTCAAGCCTTGACAACTGCAAGGATAGACCATGATTAGGGTTAGAACATAAGATACTTTTAATCGCGGTAGTACGTTTCCGTAGAATAATTTCCGACCACCACGCGTGCGAAGCCGAGAACAAGGTCTGGTACTCAATAAATTTGCCGTAATATTTCCAGAACACTAACATAGGCTTCCACACTGACCTTAATCGGCGCTTTGGTTTCTTCATACTCCGTGACAGCAAGTCCCGTGACTTCTCGTCTCGAGACGTAAACGTCAACGCAACCAGTTTAAGAAAACGAATAATTAACAAACATAAATAAATGATTATTTACTTTTTTTACTCAGATGTTACACGTCAACATAATTGATAGTCGGTTCTTGTGGACGGAACTGAGAATTAATAACTAAGTGGACTAGCAGCAGACACCGGCGGAAGTTTCGAAAGACTGTTATTTTATTAATTTCATAACATTAGCGAGCTGTGAGTCATTCGCACTACATAGATATTTCCTGTCACTAATTAATAAGGCTTGTGGCTAAGTAATAACAGCCGCACGGGTCAATCGATCAAGCTACGCTTGCAGCGGCAGCCGGGACCAAAATCTTAATGTGCTTTCCGAGGCACGGGGAGGTCTTAGTATGTTAAGATAGTAACCCATCCACGGACAAACCGCGGCAAGGGTAGCTTTACTTGATCGATCGACCCGTGCGGTATTACTTAACCACAAACCCCTCTAGCAGCTAGACAACTATAATTCTAATTTGACTATGTATCTTTTACTTACATTCGAGACAGAAACTTTACTCTGGCAGGCAGATTTTTCATTAAAACTCATAACTGAAGTACATACCTGTAACAAAAAGAAAACACATTTTAATATTTACTTGAACTAACACAATTAATTTCGTACAAGTTCTAGATACTTAAGCTATGACCCGACCATGAAAAATACAGTAAAAATAAAAGTGGTCGGATAACGTTTACGCAGGCAAAGGTCGCGCGAAGGACGAGTATCGAAGCCCCCAAGGTCAGGGTCAGAGTTTACTGCCGAGGTCACCGCTCGTGTATTGATTTTACTTGACATTAGCGTGTGGTACGGAAATCAATGTTGCTTTCATGAAAATGTTACTGTTTCTGTATTTGAAGGTTCCATGGTTACAGTGTTTGTTTACCTAGGTACTTCTAAGCTATGGAAACGGGTTAGCATAGAAGAGAGCGTTCTTTCTGACTTGTTGTTGTTTATGCTCGGCTTCTAATGGTCTTACCTTTTTCAAGAATATTGGGCTATAAAATGAATATTTTTTTTCTGGTACTGGTAGTTCCCATGATAAGCGCGTTTAAACAAACTAACACCAGGGTAGCAGGGAGATCGACACGCAACCTGTAACCATGAATTCAGAAACATGTAGGTACTGACGTACTTATCCCCATGAGATGAAATTTTTCGTCGGCTATTAAAATAAAAATAAGCTGTTCCATATATTGTGACCGGCGTAGGTATTGCACTTTTCTATGTATCGTGTGCTGAAGTAATGCTTTTAGTTATGTATATGTATTTTTTTCCAGTATTGCAAAGATATGTAGCCTACAAACAACTTTTCAAACTATTGCTAAAGATAGTATACCATTAAGGACTATCTAAAAGACAAATCAATAAAAACTGTTATTTTTTTTTTTTTTTTTTTTTTTTTTTTTTTTTTTTTTTTTTATTTATTTTTTTTTTTTTTTTGGGTGGGAAATCATCAAATAACTTCTCCCGCACTGGGTGGAGCGGGAGGGCGTGTCAGACTTTTACTGACTAAAACCCACCCGTGTTCCCTCAGTTGCCTGTGTGCTAGGGGCCGCGGTATCTCTTTCGAACAACCCGCACCCCTAGCAGACGATACTTAAAGTCACAATCCTCTAGCGTTACCCACAAGATTACTTTCTTATTGCCTCCGCAATACAGCGAGTTACGAGAGTGTTCTACTCGTAGAATGTTTAATGAAAATCGTAAGGTGTTCCTGTGTCAAGGACAGGATGTTGATCCCGGGTCAAAGTCGCCCAGGATCCGGTGCAAGGATGGGCCGGGAAAAATAGGTCGCGGCATATAGGTCGCCATGGAATTTATGAGTTGGATGGAATGAATGCTTGATACGAGGTTCAAATTAGAAATTTAATGTGCCTGCACTGTGATTGCGTAGAATACCTACTGTCAATCATAATCTGAATCATTTTGATTAATGGATATTAATAATCCATTGCTTCATATGTTCCAAAAATTTGTCTGCTAATCAACGTAAATAACGCAACGTATATTGTTGAACTATCAAAATGAAGGTAATTTACGCAATTATCCCATTGGTCTTGAGAGTTAAGGGTGAATGGGTAATTTGGTTAAGGTTTGAAGGGTTATCTTCTACATGCGAGAAATTAAAGCAAAATTATTATAATTTCAAAGTGGTGAGGACGATTTTGTAAGCTTTGTTATAAGAACCATTTCAACCGGGCATGAATAATCAAATAGAAACAGACTTAAATTAACACAGGCTGGACTTTATACACAGACCTACACCAACACATAAAGCAGTTAAATTACAATACATTTAATAATGTAAACAAGTCAATATTATCCGCGACTGTCGCAAAAAATTCCAAGAATTCCAAGAACTGAGGGCTTAGTAGTCGATTCGCACGAATTTCCTCGCCCGAAACGGACTATCGACACTTTTAAATAATATTTTATTTTCTGTAGGCGATTCGCACAAAGTTAATTATAATAATATAATAAAATCTTTTATTTCCAGTTTTACAATTCAGCACCCTAATTGCGTAACACGCGATTAATCATAATCGGTTTCATTTTGACAGTTTAACAATATTCATTGCGTTATTTACGTTGCTGAGCAGACACATTTTTCGAACATAAGAAGCAATGGTTTAGCCATTTGTTTCAAAACGAAACAAATTATGATGAATCGTGAGTTACGCAATTAGGGTGCTGGAGTTACCACTTGGTATGACATTATGAATTTCATGTAGTAAATTGTAAGTGCACACAGAGTTATAAACCTCTGTCACCCCATCTAAGATTAAACTTGTGTCTCTCAAGGTAACACTAGTTAGATAAGTAAAAATTTCAGAACTTCACAGTGTAGGTACAATAGACAAAAATTAAAGAAAATAAAGATTTTACTGATGCTAAAACAAACAAATTAAAGAGAGAACCTTTGTGTAGTTTGTGTTGTGTGTGTGTATGTGTGATGGTGTGTGTTTAAATTTACTTATGTGTGCATTGACAATTCCAGAAATCCCTATCAGGCAATTAGCATGTTTTGTATTTTATGCAATAAAGTTAAAGTAATTTTCCGTAACGTTTCGTTGTTTCCTTAACGTTTTATTCAAAAGTGTCGATTCGACCGAGTAAATTCGTGCGAATCGACAAATAAGCCGAATTGAGTAAGGATAAAAACTGGTCTCATGAATACGGAGTAGTTACGGCCACCCTGACCCCAACACGGTGGTTCATTTATATTCCGTCGTTCAAGAAAAACCTCGGCCATATATCAATAAATCGATTTAAATTGTAATATGTTTTTGTGTGTAAAAGCCCAACCTTCCGTCAGGAATCAATTGGTATTTTGTAAACATTAATTGTTCTTGAATAAATATTTATTTAGGTTGCTCGCACATTGATGTGGTTGTGACTTGTGTGAATGCTCGGTTGGTGATTTTTAATTGCGCTTTGCACGCGATTTGGTGGCAGCCTTAGCCTTGATCTTGTTAATACTTTGGTTCAGTTTGGTTTGGATTCTCAGGTAGGGCCAATAGTTATTGGATTGTTCCGTCTGGAATTTATCAGCCTGAAGTCTGGAATTGTTACATGGCCGATTACAAAGAAGTAAAGTAAACATAACTCGCTAAATGCGGTAGTACTAAGGTACATCTCTGCCTTACCATCATTATCCAAAACCAGTGTCTTGTAGATTGGGACTGACTAAAGTTTTTAACCGACTTCAAAAAAGGAGGAGGTTCGCAATTCGACTGTTTTTTTTATGTTTGTCATCTCAGAACTTTCGACTGGGTAAACCGATTTTGATGATTCTTTTTTATTTGAAAGCTGGTGCTTCCTGTGTGGGTTTCATTTAAATTTCATATAGATCTGATGATGCGTTTCGGAGACAGACAACTGAACTCTTTAAAAAATTACAGCAAACCAACTGCGATTGCTGCTATCGCATAAATATGCATTGTTTTGATCTAAGGATGATGAAATTTTGAATTCGTGTGGGGTAGGTACTATAGCTAAAAAGTGAAAAATAAAGCCGGAAGTCGGTTGTTTTTTTTTTTTGAAAAAGTTGTATAATCTGGAATGCGAATGCTTAACAATTCAAAACAACGAGAGATAGAAGACTAGATCAGATTCTAAATAGGCAATCAATCATGCTCTCACAACGACTAGGCTCTCAACATGATTAAATTCATAATTAGGGCAAATGAGGTCACCTGATCCAGAAACGAAACCATGATTCGGTTACACCACAGTTGACCGCAGTCTTTACGCATCTCTCAGATTGCAACAATGTATCTACTTGTGGTGTTAATATTTTTTCTGATGCCCATTTTAAGTGCGAATGTTTGTGATGACCAATAAATAGCTGAAACGTACTTGAAATATTTTAAAACGTATGAATTATTGTTTGTACTCCGTTTAAGATGAACTTAAAGATGAATTACTTTAATTGTATTTAAAATTTACAGCTCTAGCTGTGCCATATAATTCGTTTTATTTTTTGGCTGTGTGTAAAAAATGCATAATAATATTCGCAAAAACACAATGCAATAAGATGACCTTAACTGATATCAATGTTTGATGGATCATGACATTATCAAAGACGATCATTAGTAAATATAACTTCTTTTTCATCCCATACAGACCACCTTGACATTCAAATAAATACACACTAATAGAATAACACATCGAAACTCATTATAAAACTGACAGACGATAATATCTTGATTTTCAAATTACCAAACCGTTTAAATCCCCAAAAACAGCGTGAAATAAAAACATAAAAAACGAGCTTGGAATTCGTAAAAAAAAAACAATTTGGCAATACATTCAGACGAAATTATGGATTGCATGGAACAATGGACGATGCAAATTTGTGACCGCGTGCTGCATTTTATTTTTTTAAGAGATGCATAAAAGAGACGCACCATGTTCAATTGAATGCACCGTAAAGGGTAAGCGCCATAAGAATTTCAAGGCAGCAAAGCCATTGTCCAGAAAATATTAACAAAAAAAAAAATGCCCCGGAAATGTCGAAGTTGTTGTACTATCCTAAAAGAATGTAGAGGTACAATCTTTACAAGAAGTAACGAAATGACTGCATTTAAACCAGCTTAATTTCATGGAAAGAAATTAAAGAACTTCTTGATAAAAGACAGAACTCAAGCCTAAATGCACATAGACACAACCTAACAATTCACTCGTTTCCACAAACGCATTGGCAATAAATTGAAATACAATAGAAATCAACAATAATCGGAATGAGAGGCTTTCACTGCAATCCCAGGCGTGCAGTGAACGTAGCCATAACCACAGATGCAGTAATAATTCAAACTATTAGTCGAATTTCGTGTTCCCAGGGCGCGCAGTGAAAGTAGTCCGCTACTGGGCTTAGCTGTGCCCTAGGCGTGGTCTGTGTGACAAGCGATAAGCGTGGAATAGATAGAGTTTATCAGTTAATTAATTCGTAGGTAACTAACGTCTTTTCAATTTTGTCGATCCTACGAAGAATTTATATCGTATGATGGTGAATTAACTGTGAATTTTAATTTGTATTCGATATAACGACGTTATTTTTCGTAAGTAAGTAGGTATCCGATAATGACAATAGAAAAGTCCTTGCGGTTCAGTATTTGGTCAAATACCAACAATAGAGTAACAACAACAGCAATACACAGGCACCTACAAAATTCTTTCTACCGACACGATCGGGAAACAAACCCACACTTTTGCCGAATGTAACATCCCGCAAACTTGCAGTATAAATTATTTGTACAACTTTTAGGCATGCATGACCTAGGCATGCATCTTGATAGGAGGCAAACATGGAAAACGCATATTAAAAAAAAACGCGACGAGTTAAATATACGACTCCGAAATCTAAACTGGCTAATAGGTAAAAATCGCACGTCACCATGGAAAATAAGATACTTATATATAAAACCATAATCAAGCCCATTTGGACTTATGGCATTGAGCTATGGGGATCAGCAAAAACTTCAAACGTGGAGATTTTACAACGGTTCCAGAATAAAGCACTCAAAATGGTAACAAATGCACCGCTTTTTATCAGAACCAGTGAATTGCACGAGTACACAGAAACGAAAACAGTTAAGGAGGAAATCGAACACAGAGCAAAAGCATACAAAGACCGTATTAAAGCTCATACTAATAACCTAGCAACAGCGCTATGTAAACCAATAAATGTCAGAAGGCTCAAACGACAACATATATGGGACCTTGACATCTAAAATAAAAACTGAACATTTTTAATAAGAGACAGCTTCCTCAATGGAGGAACAGTGCTCTCCTGTCAATACTCCCGCAACAAATCTGCTAAGGGCATGTCAAGCCGATCGCAAGATGTTATAAAGAAAAAAAAAAAAAACTACTTTTAGGAGAAACGTGTTCGATAGGTCAACAGCAACAATACACATAAATACCTACAATGCATCTTAACGATCTGAAAAAGAAAACCCAAGCTTTTCCCGACCACCACAACCTGCAAACTTAGGAGTAAATTCAACTATGTACTGGGAAACTCATGATTAAATATCTAACCAACATTTAAAACAATTTCAACGTAAAATATACACGCGGAACTAATGTTAACATGTCTTTATCGAGCCATTACCATAGAATCTGTCTCTATTACCGACATCTACTACCAGATAATCTCAGAGTTACGTATTAGCGACGTAACAGCAGCCGTAGCTTACATCTTACACCTATGTCAGACAAGCGCGTGCTACGCTACTACCAGCGATGTTTATCGCCTATTTATTGCCGCATTAACTTGTAAAAAGCCTATAATTTAGCCTCTCCATCGTCCAACGGTGAAAAATATCCTTAGGGCTGCACGCACCCGCAGACATAACGTATCGATCAGATTATCGCGAAATTGGACATCGATAAAGTGCTCGATATCGATAATTTGTTTCGGCCAATTACGTTAAATGACACTTAAGTGTTGAAAGTGACGAGGTTATGGACGACTTTAATCAATGAACTTAATTGGTTATTTTGCTGTTTAGCAGTTCGAAATACATAAATGTTTATGGTAAAGCGATATTTCCCAGGGTTTCTCTTGGGCGAGTTGGTGAAATTGGTCTTGAATACTCTGCTCCCACACATTACAACTTAGACTGAAGATAAATCTACCTACGCATACCATACCAAGAACAGACTCAAAAATATAACAAACAGACAGATAGACTGACTCCGTGACATGACACACTGCATTTCAGAAACGATCTAACTTTAATTAAAATCAAAGCAATTGGGTTCAGTACTGTCAACTTGATTTCTAAATCTAACTTAGAAATTAATAAAAGCTTTTACTAAGTGGAACTTTTTCATAATAATTCGTAACTTGCATTAGCGGTCTAGCATAGAAGATTACCATATTCTCATGTGAGGCAATAAGGCAACACTATAGTCAGTTCCACATCGCTGTATACTGACTCAAAACAAACTACGAGACTGCCTGTCATATATGAGAGCCATCGCAAATACAAGCAGTAAAATGTCTTAAAAACATTCCTTATCTCTTGACAAAACCACAATTACCATCGACCGGACCCCTCATGCCATAAATCTGCCAACGATGCCAAGTTAAAGCAGCTAATGCGCACAGACAGACGGTTGCTCGGTTAATATACTCGTAGTTGGAGTCTAAGGCATATGAATCACGGTGCGATGAAAGGCCGTGGGTGTTCGTATGAAACTTCCTGGCCCACCCACGGGTGTACCACGAAGGAAGACTAGGAAGCAAATGCCAATAAATTGCCCGTAGCTGTGCATTGACGTAAGACCTAAATGTAATTTTCTTAGAGCGAAAGCAATTACCTGGAATGTCGAGAATAATGTAACGGTTGAAATCTAATGTGGCAGCCATTTTGAAAAATACAGGTTTATTGAGTTACAGCTTCCTTTCACAAAGGATGGAAAGGATGAACAACATTATAATATATCGCAAGCAAATTATGGTTACAGAGAAATAGTTTAGTTATTGCCATGGATTCAGTTGCACCATGGTCATAAACTTTTGCGACAAATCCCTTCAAAATCCTATACTTTATACACCGTGACATTTTTGTCATCTTACAAAGGTGGTCCACTCAATGTATACGACATAAAATACCTCTAGGCACGACTTCTTTTTAACCATTAATTAAGATAATAGATACAAAGAAAAATAAAATAATGTTTACGTATCAAACGTATCTCTTCGACTCCATTACATTTCATCTATAAAACTACCTACATCATGCGTCTTAGTGAATGATATTTTATTATTTTTTATTATTCGTATTTTCATAAATATCTTATTTTTTTATACAAATGATTAGTAGTATTGGATACATGAAGTGGGCTGCCGTCGTAAGACGATTAAAACGCCACGGTGTATATGACAACACATTAGAGTAACATGGATTTATTTTTCCTTTAACCTCTCCTTCAGATACACCAATGCCAAAAACCTTTCTTTTTAATGTCTTTATATCCCAACTTCTCTAACTAATCCCTCATTCGATCAACACATTATATAAAGTACCATACACTCTAGCACATTACTCATACCTTCACGTGTAGACCTGTGCAGCTATTCGGTAACAAAAGCGGCGCCCACGCAGCACAGCTCGTCGTGACGTGTGACAGGTAGCCGAGATAAATGTTAGGAAGGCTAAGCTAATAGCTGCAGTGATGAAGTGTTCGCGCCGCATGATTTGTTAGCTGGCCTCAGTTTATTTTTAGAGATAAGTATGTTTCTTTTTATGCGGATTAAAGGAGACTTGGAGAGGATTTCGAAAACTGTATCATTAGATACCTGAAGCCCAATTCTCGTAATTAAAAACGTTCACAATCTAGTCGCAGTCTCATCTCAGCGACAAGCAAATGTCAAAAACTTGTGGCAAAAATGTATGGAAACTAGAGGTATTTTTGACAGATTGAAACAGATCAGACTGTGAACGTTCTTAAAATTACGAGAATTGCCCCTCTGTTGTTTTACATCTTTAAAGTAAATTCCTAATCGTAACGTAAGGTTCCATATATTATTAACATAATTAAATTAAAAACCAGGCATCCAATATATTAGCGTGAATCACCATCATCTGTCTAGCCATTTCCATACTATGTTAGGGTTGGCTTCCAGTCTAACCGGATGCAGCTGAATACCAGTATATTGCACAGAGCGACTGCCTATCTGACCTCCAAACCCCAGTTACTGGGTGATACGATATCTCTTGGTAAAGCTGGTTGTCAGACTTCGGGTACGCGTAAGTAATGACTGACAAAGGTCCACGAATGACTACCGGGACCAACGGCTTAACGTGTTTTCCGAGGTACGAGGGGGTCTTGGTATGTAAAGATGGTCGCCATCCACGGACTAACTAACCAGTGCGTCTGTTATAGCCAGGTTATAGCTCAGCCACAAACGAATACCCAAAATATAACAGTGAATAAAGAGTTAAAATAAAGAATTTGCTTCTTTGGTATCAACCTCTCTCCCTATTTTTTTTTTTTTTTGAAAAACGTTGCCCCACACTAGGAATTTCTCCTGTATTGTGGGTGCGTTTACAAACATTTAAACTCACATACATAAACAGCCAGACCCGGAACAACTACTTGTAGGTCATACAAATATTTGTTCCGTGCGGGAATCGAACCCGCGACACGCAGCGCAGCAGTCAATCGCTTAACCACTGCGCCAACTGTTTGTTCCTACTAAGGTTACCAAGTAACTCAAGTACTGCAGGTGCTTGATTTGATAATAAGCAATTTACCTTATGATGCGTTTAATGTTTCTTGTAAGATATAAACAATTGAAAACGGGAAATAATAGATAGTACAGCAGGCACTCCTTGGTGCATATCATTATTATTAGAATTCCCAACGAGACTTTCATAAGTTTCACTGAGAATACATTCACTAAGTTGAAGATTACCATCGAGGGCAATTCGAAAGGGAACTCTATGAGATAGGGTCAGTTCCCTCAAGTGCAATGTTGAGTAGGAAGCGCCCGGGGACACGGGGGCAGCATCGAGCGAGCTGGTTTAAAGGGGCCCCGAAACTATCAATTGTTAATAACGCGATTGATACACATATGCGCAAATTATTGATCGTCTACAAAATAAAATTGAAGCGATTGACAATATTACTACGAGATTGACCGCAAATGGATCTTGGATCTTTGGCAGTACTTACGGGTCGTCAGAAGCCCGAATATCGACAGCCAGTATTACCCAAGGGGTATCTTATTACCCAGTAACTGGGTGGTGAGTTGGTGACGCACACGATTGATGTTCAATGACAGCAAATGACAATCGTTTTTAGGGTTCCGTAGTCAACAAGGAACCCTAAAAACGATGTCATTTCAGCAATCACGTAAACATTGACAATTGCGATTGATTGTTTCATGGACCCTTAACATTTTTAGAAAAATGTAATTTGTTGCTATATCAAAGGCGTAGTATTTTTCCCCTCGCAATCGAGAATAGTGAAATACGCTATGCAATTAATCACCATCACAAAGTTACCTCGCTGATGTTTTAAATTATTTTTGGCAGTCTGCATGCATATCCATATCTCGTCAAAATAGTGATGGCTGACGCAGCACCCTTAAAATAATAATTATTCCTAAATATTGGGGGTCAAAAATCACAAGCGAGAGAGTAATATTCTGCAAAAAGATAAACACTGTCGGAAATAGCTATACAAGTTAACCCGCTACACGCTCCGGTTATCACAATAACCGCACCCTGAAAACTTGGAATGGCGAACGGTAGATAAGAAAAAGCTGGCTGCGATAAAACCGTACTCGCGCATTTCACTTAAGAAACGTTTATCTTATTTGGAAATGTGCATGTTACATTGAAACTTTATATATTTTTGGAACACAAGACTTGGAACTGAACGAAATTATTAACTAGTGAAATTAGTTAGTTTTATACTACCGATTTTAACTTAAGAATTTTTGTGTTGGTACTCTTTTGTATGGAAAGATGGAAGACAGCGTGCTGCCCTCTACTCTGTCAATCAAAGACAATCCTCTGGATGCAAGAATCACAGGACCAATCGATTCAGCGAAGTTTAGGGGGAGTCTATGTTCAGCAGAAGATGTATTTCGGCAGAATAATGATGAAGATAAATGAATTTGCAAAATTCGATAATGCAAAAGATGAATGTGTATGTGTGTGCATCTACATCACCACATGCGTATTACGCATCACACTGACGTCACGCAAAATTCTGCATCGCGCAAGCGGAGTTTGTAGCGCAACTAGCATAAATATGTATACATACAACATCCTCCGCCAGAGTTCAATCGTCGATGTCAATCCCATCAAGCTCTTCGCTTGCTGCTCTCTTCCAGAGACGCCCTAAAAATCCGGCGAAGTCCGTACCCCACAGAGGGTGCCCTTAGCGTGTAGTCGCTTAGTTTTTTTAGGTTTTTAAGCCCTGGCTGGAGGCCTTAATTTATTAAGGTAGCCACAGGCAAGTCCGGTTACGATATGTCTTTCCCAACAAAACTAAAAAACAATCGTCGGGGAGTTGCCCGCCTGACACAACACCCGTCCGGTCGGAAGATCTTCCTTTTTCCATAGAGGATGAGCAAATTACACCCCGTTCCTCATACCTTTATACATAAGAGAATACCATCCCTTGCGGGAATATAATGCGTGGTGTTACCTAGGAATTGCTGTAGTGTTTGCAGTAAATCAATATAATTATTCAAATGATATTTAAATAAAAGCGGAACGAGGAACCTATAAAACGATTAACAACATTTCCCCTCGACGTGACAAATTGTGGATCTGTTTGTCATGTTTATTCATTTCAGTATTATTTATGAGGCATTCCGTAATAGAAATGTCAGTAATAATTAATAAGGACGAATAAGAAGGTGTAAAGTAGCATTTAAAAAAGTCTGGAAACGAAAAAAAAGTATCAGCGTCTGTATTGATATACGATTTAGGGAGATGATCAATAGAACAACATTCATTGCGTTATTTACGTTAATGAGCAGACAAATTTTTCGAAGATTGTATTATGAAGCAATCGTTTAGCAATATCTTTCAAAATGATTCAGATAGCGATTAATAATGTGTTGAATTAGGGAGCTGACCTAGTTAGGTCAGCTCCCTAATTTAAAATATTTTGGTATAAATAAAAGTTTTAATTGACAATCACAGTTGTGATTGTCAGTTAAAACTTTTATTTTTTACTGTCTAGATTTAAAAGATAGAAACCAAAATATTTTACATAATGTATTCCAAACTAAAACAATAGCTCCTCTACATTAAATCTGAAAGCACGCCAGTACACTGACGAAAGCACTTATTTGCAATCATTTGCATGAGGAAGCCAGATGCAGTGTAGTGCATGCTTAGATAGCGCACCAGACCGAGGGTGGCCTCGATGTGGCCTATTCCTTAAGATTGTCAGTGTTGCCACATTACACTTTCTAGATAAGGGTGTTTAAAACTAATACGAACAGGCTGAGTTGATATTGGAGTGAAGTTATCTGTGAGTTTGTTTCAACTTAAAAGGGTGGCCGTTGAGTCTAGGCACAAAGCCTTAGTGATGAACCATTAAGCCACAAATGCAACTGGCGATATGTGGGTGGACTATAAGTACACCTCTGCCCAACCCTTCGGAGAAATAAGGCGTGATGTTATGTTATGATATGGGAAACTTTAAGACTATGAATGAAATAAAAAGATTCACTGAGAATGATCAGTGGCAGGGCCGAGTCCTAAAGAATACTGAGAAGGTGTAGATACTAACAAACGTGCAATTAGAGTGGAAAATGAAGTCAACACGAGCATCGTTCTCTAAAACTCAAAGCATTTATTTCAATTAAAGAATTTACAGTGAAAGTGACAAATCTAAAAATTATATCAAGAAGATGGTCAGCGTCCTCATTGCTATCGATAATATCTTATTTCGAAATCTGGTTTTACTAAGTGCTACGGAAGTCAGATGACAGTCACACCCAATAAAATTAATAGATTGTCAACGAAGGTACCTAATAGTCGTGCAAAAGCTAAGGACACCACAATTGGTTTCTCCAACACAAACGGACACTGGAATTTAAATTCCAAATATAATATCGAAAGGATGACGATAATAATCGAACAATGGATTCAATAGCTAATCTAAAATATCTGAAGGTGCAAATGTGATACCACTAATAATTTGTTGAACACAAACACAATTGCGAGAGACAGTCGTTGATTTAAATACAATCCGATTCGAGTATTGCAATATCGATCGAGCTCGTAAATCCTACACTCGAACACACATTAAAATCGGTAGCAACGACTGTGTCGACATCATAACATTATTTATGGTTTCGTTTTATCTCGGGAACATTACGCGCGCCATACGCGGTCGGGGTTACTGCTGGAACAATAGACAGACGAAAGCCGAGCTGGACCACCGGGCCGAGATACCGTTGCAACCAAAAGTCTCGATATAAAATCGAAATTGTAAATACGATGGGTCAACAAGATACGATCCTCTTTAAACCAACACCGAGAGAAAGGCCCACTAAAAACACGGGTGCGAAGTTCAATTTATTACCCCTCGGAAGTGGGAACCAGGACGGACGAAGAAAACAAAATTTGGTCGTAAATCAACGCATTCTTAAAAAACTTTATACTTCCTACAATTACAGTGAGCCGAATTCTTAATGAAAGACTCGATGTCCGATGATGTTCGTCAAATCATTACCAGTAATGAATATGAATCGAGCGGCGGCATTAATGACTCCCGATCATTACAGCTAGACGCCCACTTTGTGTCAGTGTCAGCGACTCAGCGCCCAAGGAAATGATATAACCGCATTTTAAAGGTCCGTTCGATGCTTCGATAGTAATTTCCTTTTTATCGTATGTTAAAATACTATTTTTGCATACACTGCGACGACCGTCATTAGATAATGTAGCCATAGAGTAATTTACGGCAACTTCTACTCCCACGTGCAGGTAAACATTTCCTTTATCGACACAGCTCACCACGAATCATGTATCTGTACCGCGGGGCACAGTCTTTACAAGCTCTATGTGTACCTACTTATAGACATAGATTTTACTGAGATTTATGCACAGTTTAGAGCGACGTATTAAAAGATATAAAGATATGCACAAGATTACGATCGTGATCGACTGCAAAATCAATACAACGAAGGGATCGTGCACAAAGTGGGCGTTTAACCTCTGACCGAGGGCGTGGGCCGCGCGGGCGCACACGCCGCGTCAAACAATCCATCATGGCCGCTATCTGTGGCAAATTAACCCACTAAAGATGCCACCGACGCTAACCGGCCAATATCTATGATACCTGATAGCAAGCACCTGATACAACGTCAGAGGTCGCACACTCCGTTCGGGTGCGAACCCTGCTATCTGCGTGTGACGTGTACAAATCGCCCCAACACCGAGTACGTCACGGTTTCCAATTTACTTTCTTCCGTGAGTTGAATGGCGCTGACCCGTAGACCAGAGGAATCGTGAAATCGATATCATGGAAAAGCGTTATTTGAATGCTGATGAACGTTGCGTGTTGCAAAACGTAGGTACAACATTGTAAACTTGATTGAAAGATTATAATTTCCAATCGCTCACTTTGACTTAAGACAAGTCCCTAAGTATTAAAATTCATAGGTTTAGCTACCGACGATGGTGTAACGGCATTATTTTCCAAGGGAGAAACATTCATCTTACAGTCTATTTACAATCTCCGAAGGTAAAAGTCACCCTTCGACTGGAGGCTAGTGGTTAATGAAGCGAAATAGTGACACTGTGAACAAGACAAGCGGACCAAGCGACACTTAACGTCAGTCAAGATGACGCCTCGATCGCGGCGTCGATATGAAACGAGTTTATATCATCGGCAAACGTCAATTACGCGCGTAAACAATTACGCAAGCGTAACACAAGTGGAGCAAGCGCCGAGCGGGAATCGTGAATGAAATCGAATGATACGGGCAATTAAGGCGCGTTCCAAGTGATTTTGAAAATTGAGGATCTATCAACTGGCTGTTCTACTTTTAAAGGAACCGTTCTATTAACTGTAGAATGATTAAAACTTTTATGAAACTGCTTGAATTTGAAAGTTCATTTGCATACTTTGATCATGACATTAAAAAGTTAAACGACAAGAACTTATAAGAAATCATATTTCGTAATTCATGTGTTAGTCAGATGGAAATGTCCCAACATTGACAGGCTAATCCATCAAACACAGGAAACAGCTTAATATTGTATACAACTTCGATACAAGAGATAATGCCAAACTTACAAAAGCACCATGTTGAGCAATTCTGACAACCCATCCATTTATGAAATTATTAATAATCCAGTATGTACTTAACGTACTACTCTTGGTAAAGAATTTCACTAGATACCGCTGGTGTGACACCTACTATCATGAGCAAAGAAGGACCTTAGGTAAAGGAACCGGTAAAAAGGACAAAGCATACAAAAACAAGAGTAACAGAACTATAACAGCTTGTGGAACACGCACAAGTGACAACAGATAACTGAATTTTCTACGCCCGTCACTGGCAGAATAAACCTTAGGAAGCGTACATAATTCCGTGCGAACGACCTATATAGTGCGTTTGCATTCTGCGTGCAAGCGCGCGCGCATGGCCTTCTTTTCTAGACTTAGGAACAGATCGCGAAACTGCTTCAAGGTAGCATGTGGTTTCTCCAATGAGTTCAGACCCTTACAAAGAAAAAATAAATGGTTTTACAACATTCTGCACACTAGCTGTCTCGTACCATTTCATGGTGCATTAGTAATACTCGCTTTAAATGGAAATATTAATAAAGAAACCACGGTGGTCCCAAGAACAAGATCAGGATAAGTCAATTTCATTAAAGTCAAGGTGAATGTTCAAGTCCGCTTGTACCCATTGACGCCTATCATCCAGCACTACTAATTAATATGGATTTCGTTGAAGCTCCTCTATTAGAATGCGCGTCACGGACGCAATATCTGTTCGACAAGGGTGACTATGAATCTATCAACAAAGAAATTTCCACAACTGACTGGGAATCCGAGTTTGCGACACGATCAATCGATGATTCATTAAAGTTTTTCAATCATCTTATTCACAAGTTACACTCAAAATACATTCCTCAAAAATTACATCGCAGCAAAAAATATCCAACTTGGTACAATTCGGCGTTAATTAAAACAATAAAAGAAAAATACAAATATTTTCAAAAATTTAAGAGGTACGGCAATATAGCAGATGAGTCAACATTTAAGCTTCTTCGTGAAAGGGTAAAGTTACTAGAATCGCAATGTTATGAAAATTATTTGAATTTAACGGAAAAATCCATTAAAGAAAATCCTAAGTATTTTTGGACCTTCGTTAAAAAACGACACAACTCAAATGCAGTTCCGAGCACCTTAAACTATAATAACGAAGCGTTGCGTACCGGAGAAACAATATGCGAAGCGTTTTCTACGTACTTTCATACTACATTTCTGGATTCAAGCCCTAGTCATGGAATTTCTTCACCCCCTATTTTTACTGAATCTTCCAGCCTATCTGATATATGTGGCATTGCAGTGAACGTTGAAGAAGTTTCTAACTTGCTTCGCAAGCTGGATACTTCTAAAGCGGCTGGCCCAGATAATATTTCATCCAAATTTCTTGTACGATGTTCGACTTCGATTGCCCGACCTGTCTCGATTCTCTTCAGGAAATCCTTGGATACTTGCGTTGTACCTGAACTTTGGAAATCGGCTTTCATAACGCCTATTCACAAAAAAGGAGTCAAAACCGAGATTGTAAACTACAGGCCGATATCCAAGCTCTGTATTGTGGCGAAAATATTCGAAAGGATCATCTATAACCAGGTGTATAGTGCTCTTAAAAATTCGTTTAGTTCCTTTCAACATGGTTTTTTGAAAGGAAGGTCTACCGTCACCAACCTAATTCTGCTCAATGATTTTATTACTGACGCTATGGATAACGGTAAGCAGGTTGATGTCGTTTATACTGATTATAGTAAAGCTTTTGATCGGATTGACCATGAGATCTTACTATCAAAGTTATATGGTATGGGAATACGAGGTGATCTACTCAGATGGTTTTCTTCTTATCTGGAGAACAGGTCCCAAGCAGTAGTATTAAGCAATTATATGTCTGGTTGGGTGCCTGTCCGCAGTGGAGTCCCCCAGGGTTCATTGCTCGGCCCATTACTTTTTATAATCTATATTAACGACATCAACTCTTGCTTGATTTCATCCAAATTACTGTGTTTTGCTGACGACATGAAAATCTATGCCACAATATCATCACAAGTGGACGTGATTGCACTTCAGGATGATTTACGTCGTCTGGAGGCTTATTGTCGTGGGAGTAAGCTTGATCTTAACCCTTCTAAATGTTCGGTTCTAACATATTCTCGAAAGCGCGCAATTATACCCTCATCGTATGTTTTGGGCGATCAAGTACTACCTAGAACGAATTGCATCCGTGATCTGGGGGTATATCACGATTCCAAGCTTACGTTTGAATTTCATGTTGATGCCATAGTCGCTAAAGCATCTAAAACACTTGGTTTCATAATGCGGCTGTCCAGGTGCTTCAATCAAGCCAAAACTTTAAAAATTCTCTACTGTACCTTTGTTAGAAGCCACCTGGAATACGCGTCCGAAATCTGGAATCCATGTTATCATAAGTACATTGATCGTATAGAGAGCATCCAGAAAAGGTTCATCAAGTATTTATGTTATCATCAGAAAGTGCCCTACCGGTCTGAAGATTATCTCAACCTCTGTAAAAAGCATCATATATTACCCCTAACTAATCGGCGAGCAATCTCTGATTGTATTACATTATTTAAAATTCTCAATAATTCTATTAATAACTCCGATATTCTATCCAAATTTTGTTTTAACGTTCCCAGAAGGTCGAAGCGATGGAACGCCCCGTTGCGTGTTCCATTTACATCTACGAATTACAGGCAGAATTCATTTATAGTGCGTGCAAGTAGCAACTTTAACAGCATGTGCAAACAACATGATTTTGATCCCTTCACAACAAGTGTGTCCTCAGCCAGAAAGTGCCTGAGTTTTGGTTTTTTTAATTAAGATTTTGTATGTTCAGTTTTTTTATTCTTGTATCAATATGATATGCGACTTTAGTTTAAGCTTCAGTGTTATACTGTTTTTTTGCTGTTCCTTTTCGGTGGCTGTGTTGTGCTGTTTACACTCTTTTTTTTTCAATCTGTTTTTAGAAGTGAAGACTTTTAATTGGCTGTCAGTCTCACATACTATTTTTTAATCTGTTTTCTTTAGCTGTAAGTCATCCATAGTTATTAAATAAATAAATAAATAAATTAAAATGCGCAGCTAAGGTAGTCGTAATTAAAGTTAAAGCTTCCTGCTTAACTCATTTGTAATTAAAAAAACATTGTATCGCCTCAAGAAACAGACTTTTAATTACTGGCGAAAAAAACTGCATAAATTAAATTATAGGCTGCGCAAAATACTGAGAAATAAAAGCTCGGTACTCTCTAGCTTCGTCAGAGCATCGCTGAGGTGACGAGTCAACGATTTGAACTGATAGGCGTATCAATGGTGTTTCACGGTTGTAAGCTTGACTGACGTGAACTTTCAACATAATTAATATTGTTCCGATGCCATTTATATTTGTTGACCCAAGATTGCAGAAACGGTTAATCTCATATGATTCGCATATATACATATAATACCCTTTACGCAATATTACCGGAGATAAATTGGACTTTCGAAATGTTGAATGTCTGAACTATATTAGACGTCGATAGTCACAATTTGATTCACGATTCTTCATAGCAACGAGTTATTTAGCCCAAAAATACTAGTAATTTACATATTATTTAAACTTAATAATTTACATCCACGCAGTAAAGATGAAATTGTGATCCCAAAATTTAGATTAACTAAAACTAGCAAGTAATTTCTAATAAACAGTATCCGTTCTTTAACAAGTTCTCTAAGTCGGTTATAGAATTTAGCGATGGAAGTTTAAAACTCACATCAAACGTGTCCTTATCAAAAAAGCATATATAAAATAAGAGACTACGTTTAAGACAAGTAAGTTTGACCTTAATTCCTTCTGCACATGTGACTTCCCTGGTACCTCATTAGCAGCATAAATATGTCTAAGTCTATTGCTGCTCTGCTGCTAACTGCTCCCAAATTACAATGTTAATTTTTATTCTTTTGATTTTTTACAATGTCTGACATATTCTCGTCAATATTTGACATTATACATCAATTCTAATATCGACTATTTATTAGTGATTGTCATGGAAATCATGTCACTTGGTTTAAACAGGTTCATTTTATTTATGTACATTCTTTTACATATTGTGAATGAGAGAACGTTGTAGGCCTGACAGACTAGATTTGTAGACGATTTTCTATTCTTTATTTTCATTCTTCTAAGTACCTGGTACTTATTGACAGGCCTGAACTGTCCTCCCATACCTATTATCACTGTAATTTTTAAAAGAGTAACCGTGGAGTTTCTTGCCGGCTCTTCTGCATAGGAAGCGACAAATTGCAACCGTGCACCTAGCTTCTGACGTTTCATAAGTGCCCATGCAGGTTTATGTGAAATAAAATATTTTGATTTGATTTACAAATAATAATTAGTTCACTAAATTACGTTGCCTTGAAAAAGAACAGAAGATATAAAATACAGCAGACTAATAGAACAGTTTTCCTCATAAACTGGCTTGAAGACAATTCAACTCTAACCACGAAAACCAATAAACATGAGCTCATCGTGTAGTACAGTGTTACAACAGGAGACGTTATTCAGACGTGCAATATCATCAGCAACAGTGTTGCTAATGAGTCAATGAAAGCGACAATTACGGTACTCGTCTTGAGGAAACACGACTACTCTGAATTTATGGGCTAATGACTCAGTGTACATCCTCAGTGACTTTACTTGGCTTAGAAGTTTAGAGATTGACTCAAAATCTCAATAGACTAAAAAAGTTGAATAAGGATTTTGAGAAAAGTAATGTGAATGGAAACGGTGTCATGTTCAGTAGTGGACTATTGTATGCTGAATTGCTGATAGTATTGATGATGAAGAATGAAAATGATGTGATGCCTCTGAAGTGATGTAAATTTAGAACCACGCGATAAAAAAATAAAGATGTAAAATGTAAATAAAATAGTCCAAATCCTTGTAGATGTCACCGTATTCATTTATACGAATATGGTAGAATCTCCAAAGATTTAAGGAAAAATCGTCTGGTAGAACACAACAGCGATAAATAAGTCTAGTGTATTCGACAAGATGATTTATTTATTTTCTGTGAGAACCGATAAATAGAATTCATATAAAATCCGCTTTCTCATACTACAACACTTGTAAACAAATAGTATCAAGTCCAAACAAGTCCTGTTCACGACAGACAGCTTGAGTGATGCCGTTAGTATCGATTTAAGGACGTATTAGCTTTTATAGGAAGACAGAACAGCTCCGTGACTCGATGGAGATTGATCGGATCTCTCCCTCGTGTCGTAAGGTGCTTTATAAGTCTGTATTGGCCGTATCTGGTACGTTATAGCGTTGGTCAATCATCGGAGCTTATGTATTGCGTTCAGTTGCGCTTGCGTTGATTTCGTGGAGCTTTTAAATAGTTGTTGGTGACGTTTATGTTTGTTTGGTGACAATTTTGGAGAGTCGGTGTCTCCTGGTTTGATGTCAACAATGAATCTTACTTCTTGTGCCATCAGCAAATCAGTTTCGCTCATCTAAAAAGGAGTGACACAAATATTTCGCAATACAAAGCATGCCACAAAAGCTGTAAACGCAGCTTCCTTGTCCATTATCATCTAATCTCTACATGTCAACATTCTAATTTGCCTGTCGTTCCATTTTCTGTAACCTTATCGTGACTGTGGCTCCCAGCACGCCGCGGGCACAAATCTTAATAGATTTCTTCATTATTGGACGACCGACGTCGATATGCATTGCAGATATTATGCGCAGTAAATTATGGCCGAGTCCCCTTCGGCTAATTGTGACGCCAGATCAATATCGATGAATCGATAACGGTTTGTGATCTCGATTCTTTGGTCGGTTGTCCTGAAAATTTTGTTAACGGGGTCAGATTTTTGTGTTTTTTTCTTTGCGACCTTTTTTGTAGAATAATGTAATCAACGAAGAATAATACTAGAAGTATAAAAGTAGAAGTAGTGTGTACGTGGGACACTCAGAAAGTTTTGCGAAAATAAAAAACAATGTTCCATAGGTATTTTTTTTTATTAAATCTTTTCTAAGTACTCCACTGGCCTCTATACAAAGTTTCATGCGTGTTTTTTTTATGAAACACGATAATTTAAATTAGCTCGCAAACAATGTGGAGGGAAATTTTGAAATTGGAACGTACCTTGAAATCTCAACAGTTCCCACAATCGATTTGTTTCTAAATCAAATACGAGAATAATTCTCGAATTTCTTGAATATGGTAGCTTAGAAAGTGGGCAATATTTCACGGATCCCATAAAAAAATGGTCTGTAATAGGTCGCCGGTGAGAGCGAACCGGTTCGTTGCATTGAGGGGTTAGTGAAAATGGCATAAATCAAAACTCGGATGCACCCTGATTGCTAAAGGAACAATAATTCAAGGTGGCAGAGCTGACGGCGAAGCTTTCACATGCAATTTTAATGCTAGGTTTGCTGGTAAATCCTTTACAGTGTTATTTAGATGATTTTCAATTGCAGTTTGGCTACTTTTTTGTAGTCAGATCTATCTTAGGTGTTTAGAACATGTATTTTTGCCCGTTTCCGATGATAAAGAAGTCCGTTGATCTCTTCTTTCATTAATATCTATAAATAACTTTTGTCAACTGCTTTGCCCGCGTGGAGGTCTGAAATTATCTCACGGAAACGTAATACCGGAATAAAAAGTATCCTTTGTGTTTATCTAGGTTATAAACTATCTGTGTGCCAGATTTCATGTAAATCCGTTCGGTCGTTTTTGCGTGATTTAGTAACAAACATCTAATAATCTAAATATCCAAACATGGGTACAAGCTTTCACATTGATATTAGTAAGATGTTTTATAAAAGGATGCTGTTTTGAACAATTTACTTTCTTCTGACGCTTTTATTGTGTAAAAGATAGTATCGGTGTTTGATTAACGTTGCTACTTTTTGACCTAGTTAGATTTGTTTTGAAAGTTTGGAAGATAATTTGTACCCGATAGTGAATCCTGTGGATCTATTTCTGATATGTGTCAAAAAGATTAATTTTCAAGCCTTTCTTGAGCAAAAGATGTCCGTTTCGGATGATAAAGAAGTCTGCTGACACAATTTATTATCTTTTGACGTTTTTACTGTGTAAAAGATAGCATCTGTTTTTACACATAAGTATATAATTATAACGTTACTACTTTTTTGGCCTAGTAAGATTTGTTTTGAAGACAATTTGTATCCGATGGTGAATCCTTTGGATCTTTTCTAATGTGTGTCAAAACGACATTGTTTTAGACAGTTAATTTTAATTTCAAGCTCAAGACAAGCTTGAAATTAAAATGATTTGTCCAAAACAGTGTCGTTTATAGGCAAAGATAGCTTTATAGAGATTCCAATCAACCAGTTTCTTAAACAAAACTTTGAACTCAAGATGACACTCAGCAATAAAACTACCGACTTGCACATCAATGAAACCATCAATTACAATTTCATATATAATCTCGAAACACGAACACGATTTATATTAAAAATAAGCATTGTATGTAAAGATAAGATCTTAAACGGCAAAAAATCAATGTTCCGATCGATTACCGGAGGCATAATAGTCCAATATTATTATTATTAAAGTGACACACTGTCCTCCAGTGGCTACTTGCACAAGATTGATGATCAGACCATCTGTTCTGATGTCGGATATAATGATGGTTAATTTGATAAGAATATACGTGCACAATGTTCGGGTAAATTGGTCGTTTATGAATGGATGATGAATGTGATCGGAAGCTAAGGCAAGGAGTCAGAAATTGGCGTATAGTGTTGTTCACATAAGTAGTCGAGGGGCTTGCGGTTGTGGCTAAGTAAGCTACGCTTGCCAAAGTTGGTCCGTGGTTTTTTTTTTGTCGGGCATCTCGCAGTTGGCCTTGAGAGGCCGTGACTACTTAACCGGGCTTTCCTGGGGCTGCCATTAAGAGTTAACTTAACGCCTCCAGCCAGGGCTTACAAGCTAAAATAAATTACAAACTAAGCGACTGCACGCTGAGGGCACCCCCTGTGGGGTACGGGCCTCGGCTCAAGGCGTCACTGATAGGGGGACAGCTATCATTGGGGACAGGCTGGATCAAAATATTGGCATTATTATTGATCGGGGAATGTTGGTCCGTGGATAGGTGACCATCTTTATATACAAAGACCCCTCCGTACCTTGGAAGCGCGTTAAGCCGTTGATCCCGGCTGTCAATCGTGAATCTTTGACTGTCTTTACGGGTCGCCAGAAGCCCGAATCTCTGACAACCAGTATTACACAGTAACTGGGTTGTGGAGGTCAGATTGGCAATTGCTCCATGTAAAATACTGGTATTCAGCTGCATCGGCTTAGATTGGAAGCCGATCACGAAATAGTTGGGAAAAGGCTAGGACGATAACTTAATATTACTAAGTACTTAACTAGAAAACGTTCATAGTTTTTTTTTGTTTTGGGTGGGAAATCATCAAATAACTTCTCCCGCTCTGGGTGGAGCAGAAGGGCGTGTCAGACTTGTACTGACTAAGACCCACCCGTGTTCCCTCAGTTGCCTGTGTGCCAGGGGCCGCGGTATCTCTTTCGAACAACCCGCACCCTTGGCAGGCATCGGCACTTGCGGACCCCACCAGTTGGTGCTGACATCTCTTTGAGGCGCGCGTGGGACACAACGTGCCGTCGACCCGGGGTTGGTCCTTACCAGACAGCAAGCTACCCATTACTCGCCGTCTGCAAGCCCGCGCCTACGGTGGCCGGGAATCAGCCTGGGATTCCGGACGCTCAGGACGTCTCCCGCGGTCACTAAGGCCGTGAAGGCGCATATACTGCCTAAACGTCCATGGTTGAATATAGGTTTCGTTGGTAAACCTATTGTATATGGGATTCTTTTTCTTATGTGTTCCACTAGTTAAGTATCTACCCTTATCTTTGTCTGTCTCATCTTCTTCTTCTATTTTATCTTATACCGTTCTATTTTAATTTAAACTCCGATGCAAACAAACTTGAACCCCAAAATTGGTTTATCAATTATCTGATATCAACATTATCTGGTCATTCAAGTATCCAGTAGTGGTTTAAAAATAATTAATACACATCACACGTGCTGTATTATTGAGGAAGTTAATTATAACGGCTCATGTACCGGAAGACATTATCGTGATCATCAAGCCGAGTTGTACCATCTTGAACTTGTAACACTTATAAAATATGGAGATATGAATTGATAAAAGTAAAATTTAGATTGATTACGTTGAAATTATATGGCAGGATTTGGAGTTAAAAGCTTTAAACCTGTCTGTTGTCTATAATTTTAGAAAGCGCCAGGAGGCTTTGGATTTTGATTAGATATCGAAATATCTTTTGATAATACTCTGGGTAAGACTGGAAGGCAATCGTTAATCAAAAACATAAAGGAAATACTTACATTAGGTACACTACACTATATTTTATAGAAAATTGAACTCAACCGAACGGGTTTTTATGTTTCATATCAATGGTTGAGTTGATTCATGAGGACGGTTTTTTTTTCGGTGGGCAGTCATCAAACAACTTCTCCCGCTCTGGGTGGAGAAGGAGGGCGCGTCAGACTTCTACTGACTAAAAACCCACCCGTGTACCCTCAGTTGCCTGTGTGCCAGGGGCCGCGGTATCTCTTTCGAACAACCCGCACCCCTGGCAGGCATCGGCCCTTGCAGACCCCACCAGTTGGTGCTGACATCTCTTTGAGGCGCGCGTGGAACACAACGCGCCATAAACCCGGGCTTGGTCGTCTTTACAGGACAGCGAGCTACCCATTACTCGCCGTCCGCAAGCCCGCGCCTACGGTGGCCGAGAATCATCAGCCTGGGATTCCCGACGCTCAGGGGGTCTCCTGCAGCGACTAAGGCCGTGAGGGCGCAACGGTTTAGCTGCATAATTCATGAAGGTACTATGTAGATTGGCTGAAATATGACGCTGATTGTTGAAGATTTCGGAAAAAAACATGCTTTTATTTCGCGGTTGGTTGAAATTTGGCATACATAGTATAGTTTACAACCTGGATTAACACATTACTTTTAATCTCGGTAGTCCGAGCCCGTTGGATATTTTCCGACATCCAAGAGTTCGCAGGTACAAGGTATTTGCAGTATCTAGTACCTGCTTGAAATTACTTCGGTTAAAATATTAAAATCAGAATATTTTCATAGAGAGACATTACCGAAGTAAAAAAAAATACGATACCTTATACAATACTTTCTGCAATCACAAAAACCGCGTGAAGAAACACAGAGAATCAAAATCTTAACAATAGATAGTCTCCAACAATGCGGTGCCCGTCGACAATCTGGCCGAGAGACTTTCGACCGAGTATTGATTAAAATGTATTTAGAAGTAGAAAATGTGTAAGCTGCAAGATATTACAGCATCAGTAGACTGGAAGCTGGGGCAGGCATTCAGCTAAGCAAAATTAGTGCATCTATTTTAAACGGCTCTCGCCTAAGGCACTTATTGAAGACCTTATTTAGGGAGCTTTTAGTTTTCATCCAGAAAAACTATTCCTCTTGCTTAGATTTTGATTTCAGTGAACCAAATCTTGGATGTAGGTTAAAAGGGATTCAAGCTTTACTTAAAGTTTAGCACGATGATATGTGTAATAGAAGAAAACTATTTGATTAATTAATAGTGCCCAGCTATGAGTGAACTTAATAGATGAGTGCATTAATGGACTGCAGCGTTGGCCACTGCGGATAGACTAAAGCTAAAACAAATTCCCAGGACTTCAAAACTTGCATAATCAGCCCATAATTTTACCACTGCTTAGGACACAGGTTCTCTCTTCGAGAGGGAGTGGGCTGTTATCTACGCGGGCCCAGCGCGGGTTGGTAGATTTCACATGTATTGATATTTTTTAACCGACTTCAAAAAGGAGGAGGTTATCAATTCGTCGGAACCTTTTTTTTTTTTATGTATGTTCCCCGATTACTCGAAGATGGCTGGACCGATTTGGATTTTGTTTTTTTTGTTTGAAAGGGTATACTTCCCAGGTGGTCCCATGATCATCAAGTCAGGATCTGATGATGGGATCCTGGAGAAATAGAGAGAACTCTTCAAATTTTATAGGCACACGAAGCGATTTAGGTATTTTTTGGAAGAGTACTTTCTCGTAGTGGTCTCATTTCAATTTGGTGAAGATCTGATGAAGAACTTTGGAGATAGGCAACGGAACTCCTCAATAAATGATAGCAAATGGACTGGGATTGCTGAAATCTCATGTCTGTTTATTGCTTACACCAGTTCATAACATAACATCACGCCGGTATGCTGTGAAGGGGTAAGCACATGTGAACCACTAAAAAGTGAAAAATAAAAACTTTTTCTAAAAAAAAAACAACCGACTTCCAAAAAAACACTTCAAAGTGAAAAATAACTTTAATTTCGGAAGGCGGTGACAAAAAATTCAAATACAGCTCCAAAGACACCGACTTCCGAAATTAAAGTTATTTTTCACTTTGTAGTGTTTTTTTGGAAGTCGGTTGTTTTTTTTTTGGAAAAAGTTTTTTGGTATTCTAGGGCATGCCGGCTTCCTTACGATGTTTATCTTCACCGTTTTGAGAGCAGTGGTGAAGAAATAATTTACATGAAGTAAAGCGAAACCTAGGTACCGTAAGTACTCGTAAATCATGGCTATAATGCTACTGGCCCAACACTGCACATTTGAAACTTGACCTAGGCAGAATTCTACATTCAAATCCTGCGCACCAAATGTCAATGATATGCGAAACACTAACCATTCATTACTAGATGCTTATGTAAGAATACAAATCATCACTTTGCCAGCATAACAGATGTTATCCAGATAACTGATGTGCACAAGGTAATGACGTTGTTACAGCAATCTGCGATTGGATTCGGTTCGTCTGACCGAGTGGGCGTCACGACCGTTTATGGAACAGAGAATGGTCGTCGTTCAAAACTAAATAAGCACAAAACCTTGCATAATAATAATGTTTGTGTTAAGTATATTAAATGTTATTTATAATGCTTGACTTATGTAGATTTCTATTTATAGCACTTTTCAATTCAATGATTGCAGGAAGTGAGAAATACCTGGTCCAATTTTCATAGCCAATTGATAAAATTAAAACTACAGTGAAAGAAATAATGTATTTACAAGGCAGATGTGAGTGGAAAACTGAGATGCGAGGCCCTAGGACCTAGGAGGACATATTGGTGATGTTCTTCAGATAGGTCAGGTGCGTAGTTCTCGCAACCGGCGTGCGTGTATGACCAGAGGTCAAACGCTTCGAGCGCATTTGGCGCTCCGATTGGCCCTGGATTGGTGACGGACCGTATGGACGTACACGAGGCAAAAGGAGTATGTGAGGATCGTAGCAGGTGGCGTTCTTAAGTTTTTGCTGACCCTGTGGGTAGAAGCCGTGTGTTATGTATGTATGAAAGAAGGAAACCGAATTAATTGATACTGAGCCCGAAAACATACTTCTTTTTAACACGCTTTTATTAGCTCGGGTTGTATGTATGTATGTATGTAACGGAATCTTTGAGCGCGATTTTGACCCACTTTAAACGGTCAGATTTCATTGAAACTTTGTAAACTTGTCGAGGACCGATGACAATTTAATAATTAAAAAAAAAATGAGAAAAAAACACGTTTTGTAGTTAGCAGAACTAAAAATAGAAAATAAATAATAGTTTAAAAAACTAAAAAACACGCTTTAAAAACCAAACTAAAAAAGGAGAAAATAATTTAATTCAATTAAAAAGCGTGGGGTGCTTGACATTAATTGATTATAAAAATACCTCAAAAAGCACCCCACGCTTTTTAATTGAAATAAATTATTTTCTCCTTTTTTAGTTTGGTTTTTAAAGCGTGTTTTTTAGTTTTTTAAACTATGATTTTTATCAGAACAAAGAAACGACTATTCATACAAAACTTTCTTCTTTGTAGAACTAAAAGTTACAAGATATTTCCGTTTTATTAACACAACTCTTTTATGTAACTTGCGCTAGACAGGTGATCGAATAATGATCACCTTCAACGGCTTCAAACCAATTGGCGGCTGCTTCCATATTCAGATAATTAGCCAGACCAACGAACCAATCGTGCCGCCATTTATTTATTTTTTACTGTAAGGTTATAAACGAGCAATCTTCAGACCCAATGGAGCCGTCATTATTCGGGCAGACGTGACGCAACCGCCTACCTAAGCTAATACAAATATTAACGTAATGTAATTAAAATTAATTTAATTAGATTGTGATGGTGGAAAAACATTCCAAACCTTAATACGTGACTGGGATAGATTGGGTGCGGACAGCGGAGGATAGGTGTTGTGGTGCTATTTGGGAGAGGTCAATGTTCAGAAACCTATAGGCTGAATTGTATGAATCTAAAAAATCTAGCTCTTGGAAACTAAAAAAATATTTTAAACCACATTAAATTCCCTGAATGGGAATACAAAATCCACAAATTCACGTACACTGACGTACAGGGTCAATTCCCCAGCGATGTATCGCTCCACAGCACGCACACGGACAGCACAGCGACCGCTCGAACGCGTCTAATCACATTATGCAAGCGAATCGAAGTCGCCGATAATTTGATTCGATCTAACATCCAATTTCTAATTCGATTGTGATTGCGCTCCGATTGTAATGATAGTGGGCCGAAATGGATTTGATCATTTGACAGTTCATAAATGTGGCGCCGTTAGTAATTTAGTCGCCATGGCCGGAGGGTGGGTTCAATAGTTTTGGTTTCGTTACGGTTATAATAATTAAGTATTGTTACATAAATTGTGAGTCTGTTTAGTTGTGCCCGAGTGTAGTGTTAAAATTAGACGTGTTATTAAAATAGGCACTGAAGTTGTAACAAGTCTTTCTTAGTCATAATTTCTCGAACTGCCTGTGGCCTACATTTTTTATAATTGCTAGGATGTAAAAAATCATTGCGTAGATAGATGATAATTAGGCAGCGCTTATTTCGTTATACAACATAATTTTTTGTATATGCAAAACCTGAATATAGTTTGTTCAGAATAAGTAACTGAATCAATTCCAATAGTTTTTACACCATGTTATCTTTATTCCCAAAAAAGTTTTGCAAGTGTGATTGTGAGTGTGACAATACAATCGCCGTACGGTTAGGTACTACTGCCTAATTATTATAAATGAGAACAATACGACGCTGGACGCGCGGACGGCGCTGAGTGCTGCGTGGTGACCATTCTTATGTACCTAGACAACCAGGTAACATAACAAGCTTGTAACTTTGTGATTTTTCAACATACTGTTTTGAAATTTTGTACATAGATTGTGTACATAAAAATACTAGACACGTGTTTCGGGTTTCGCATATACTAAAAAACTTTTTCCAAAAAAAAAAACAACCGACTTCCAAAAAAACACTACAAAGTGAAAAATAACTTTAATTTCGGAAGTCGGTGTCTTTGGAGCTGTATTTGAATTTTTTGTCACCGCCTTCCGAAATTAAAGTTATTTTTCACTTTGTAGTGTTTTTTTGGAAGTCGGTTGTTTTTTTTTTTGGAAAAAGTTTTTATTTTTCACTTTTTAGTGGTTCACATGTGCTTACCCCTTCACAGCATACCGGCGTGATGTTATGTTATGATGTGGTTGTAAGCAATAGACAGACATGAGATTTCAGCAATCCCAGTCCATTTGCTATCATTTATTGAGGAGTTCCGTTACCTATCTCCAAAGTTCTTCATCAGATCTTCACCAAATTGAAATGAGACCACTACGAGAAAGTACTCTTCCAAAAAATAGCTAAATCGCTTCGTGTGCCTATAAAATTTGAAGAGTTCTCTCTATTTCTCCAGGATCCCATCATCAGATCCTGACTTGATGATCATGGGACCACCTGGGAAGTATACCCTTTCAAACAAAAAAAACAAAATCCAAATCGGTCCAGCCATCTTCGAGTAATCGGGGAACATACATAAAAAAAATAAAAAATAAAAAAAAAAAAGGTTCCGACGAATTGATAACCTCCTCCTTTTTGAAGTCGGTTAAAAACTAGGGTTGTATAAGACGACATAATACGATATAAGAATAAATCATGCTGAATTAGGATCGAACAAGGAAAGGGAGAGACTGAGGCCAAGCGCGTGCTGCGATGCATTTTTTTTAAATAATTTTGGCTGTTTTTTTCGAAAATTTCGACTGCAGATAGTTAAATCATGCCAATCTCATGGCGCTAATAGACCGAGTTCCAAACGTCGAGATATGAAGACGTACGAAGGTCTTCGATATCGGTAAGCGTATTATGGAAATTAAATTAAGCTGGGCAGGACATCTGGCAAGGCGCAGTGATGGCAGGTGGAGTAAGGCTGTGACGGAGTGGCGTCTAAGTACGAGATGTCGACCGTCCGGCGGCGAGGTGGACGGACGACTTTGTTGCCATCGCGGGCAAAACCTGGATGAATCTGGCACAGAAGCGTGAGGATTGGCACTAGAAAAAGGAGGCTTAAGTATAGCCAGCAGTGGGTGAAATTGGACTGCGGCTGAAAAACAAATCCTATTTAAAGTTCTAATATAATAGAATTAATTATACATTTCAGCTGCCCAGTAGAAATGTCGACACACTTCAGTGACAATCTATAGAAAGTTTCAGGCATGTATAGATTTATCATCAAACCCGAGCACTGTCGAGTTATGCCGAACCGAGTTCGTGAGGTCGCCTTCCCTGAGCCATGTTCCCGTCAGACGTGACGTACGGCGCGGACGCATCTCACACCGTGTCCTTTCACTAATATTGCACAATACAATGAAGCGACGAATTAAATAATGTGTAGTGTAATAGGCACCCGAGACAATGGCACCGGGACTTGATTTGTTACTGCGCTGACTTTGATGGTATATTGTTGAGTTTGATTGATCCGTGATGTGTGTAAGTATTTGATGATTTCTCTTTTAAGATTTTTGTTGAGTAGATCGGTATATTAAGTGTAAAATAAATCTTTGAAACTTAATCCTTACTTAATATTATCAACGCGAAAGTTTGTATGTATAGATGTATGGATGTTTGTTACTCTTTCACGCAAAAACGACTGAATGGATTTGGATGAAATTTGGCACACAGATAGATTATTACATAAGATTAACACATAAGATACTTTTTATCCCGATAGTACGTTCCCGCGGGATAATTTCCGACTACCACGCGGGCGAAGCCGCGGGCGGAAGCTAGTTTAATATAGTTAAGTAATGGGGAGAGGGGCTTATGGTTAAGAAATTTAAGGTTAAGGCCCTGATAACTTTAAATACTGTCGTTATGAACGATAATAGTTCTTTTTGCAATCCGATACGGGTTAAAATCTGTTGTAATAAATTCTAATAATAAATAAGCAAGCATTGTCGTAAAAATGCAAATTAAATCGTATTAAATTAGATATTAATTATTTAATAATAAATAATCCATCACTGGATGCAGTTTGGCGTTTGAAATTTTATGGTATATTTTAAATTATAATTATAATTGTTATTGCTGAAAATGATTGTTGCGAGACCAGACTGCCTCATCCAGAGGCACCTGGTGGAGGTGGCTTTAGGTTTAGTACAGTAATGAAACGCAGAGTTATCTACTAACATTACTAACATAGCTAATAGGCACACATTGTTATTAACCAATTACTAACAATCTATGGACTGTATCGTCTGAAATAAATATTTTTTTTTTTTTTTTATTGAAGAGATAAATTGGTTTTGAAGATAATAAAGAGGTGACTTTGATGATTTTTTGATGCATTAAAGTATTTTTAATTATGTTTTGAGTTCCATCACTGTATGCAAAAAAGACTTGAAAATATCACATATTTCGTTTACTTTCAAAATTGTTTACGTTTAAAGAGATACACTGGTTTAAAAAACCCCCTTTTTGAGCGTTTTCAAGAAATCACCGCCTTAAGCTACGCTTGTCGCGGTTGGTCCATGAATGTGTGACCATCTTGACATACAAAGACCCCTCCGTGCCTCAGAACGCACTTTAAGCCGTTGGTCCCAGATGTCATGCGTAAATCTTTGACAGTCGTTGCGGGTCGTCAGAAGCCCGCAAGTCTGACAGCCATTCGTACCAAAGGAGTATCGTATTACCCAATAACTGAGTTGTGCTATTCAGTTGCATCTGATTATACTGGAAGCCAACTTCAACATAGTTGTAAAAAGGCTAAGTAGATATAACTAACTTGAACGGTAAATAGAAATCAAAATGGCTCTATGTAATGTAATGTTAATGCACCGATCCCAGCGTAGCTTCACCAGTCTCGATTAATCGAATGAACCCCAAGATTCGCACTAGCCCCAGGAGCCTCATACTCTGTTAGAATACATTCGTTGAAAATATATCGATTTTATTTGCCAGCAGGCTTAGCACGAGCACCGATTTGTCGACGGAAGAATAGACATGACCACTAACTAGATGATGTACAATAGGAGAGGATAGCTATGTTTTTCTATTAATTATCACAGTTATGCGTTCTAAACGAATCATGGTTTAATAGATAATCCTATATACTTTGTGGCCATCGTCGAAGTTTGTTGTCAGTGTGATTTTGACAGTTTGGGAAGAAATATTCTTCTAAAATAGTCTGCATTTATAAGGACCTAGACAAAGACCGTTAGAAACAAAAGACAAAATGACAGATTATAGAAGGATAACTACGGTCCGATGTCAAAAATGGAGAAACGAAATGTCACTTTGTATTGAAAAAGCACTGTCTATTCTTCGTAGAAATAGAAACGGTAAGCCTGCTGATGGTCACACAAGCGTAGCTTAACCTGACCGATCGACCCGTGCGACTGTTATAGGTACCTTAGCCACAAGGCCCTCAAGTAACTTCATTTATTCTAGTTCGTTTATCAGAATAATTACACGGTCATTTGTTAAGATCCTAATGTACATTTGCCTCTGACGTCGCTCCCATAATTTATGGTATCAAGTCTTCTGTATTCCCTAGAAAAGGGAGGATGTGCTTGTCTCATAGTAATATATTATTATACCTATTCGCGATTGGTTAGTGGGCGTTCTGACAGATTTATCGTGGAAACTATCGGTCGATATCGTCGTGGTAATTTCTATTAGATATCGAGTAATTTGTTAACATTGGGCGGAAATCTGGTGGAATTGGATTAGACGTGTACTTTCTTCCTTTCTTATTAATTAGAATCGAGGTTCGAATATACAACATTAGTTTTTGTTTACCCTAAACCAGAAAAGGGGTCATTGTACTCATCATTTTGAACAATTTTTTCTATGGGACCAACCTTGAAATAGGGAAAAAAAATCAGCTGTTCCATACATTTGTGTTCACTTAAATCGAAAAAATTTATGGAACAGCTGATTTTTTTAACAAAAACGAATGTTGTTTATTTCATTGATTATTATGCTATCAGGAAAAATAATTTGTAACAGTTATACAGTAAGCATTAAACTATACCTACGTCAGTTTACTTCTATACCCGTAAAAGTTGAAATAATAAAAAAAGACAAACACTTCATTATTTGCAATATTATTTATTAAAATTGCAGCTAGCTGTTTTTAACTACAATTATTGGCTGGTATAAATTACATACTTATTCTCTTCCTAACAGCCGACGTTTATCCAGACATGGTACCCTTTTTTTTTTTTTTTTTTTTTTATGGCGGGGGGAAATCCTCATGGATGTCCTCCGCCCTGGGGAGGGCGGAGGGGTCTGTCAGACTCTTACTGACTAAAACCACCCCGGTGTTCCGCCTCACACTTGCACCGGAGATCACGGGAACAAAAGTGACTTCCGCGATCCCCGGCTAGTGCCGGCCCGCCTGTGCGAGCCACCTCGCGTTAGGGGGGGAGTGAGGTGTTAACTCCCCCCTTACATCACATAGAGGCGCGCGTGGAACACTACGCGCCGCCATCTCGGGTCCTAAGAAGTAGGGGGCGACGGATTTCCCCAGATCCGTCGCCCCTGGACCCATTTAGGGGGGCCGGAAGAGGGCGTTATCCGCCCTTCGCCGACGCCCGGTGCGTCTGCTGCGAATCGGGTTAGCGGAAGCAATCTCCCGCTCCCTCTCCGCAGCCTCCTTCTGCGAGATGACTGATTCGCAGAAGGATACCACCGCGTCCCAGGACTCCTCGCTGCCGACCATCGAGTCGACAACGGCCGGCAGCGACAGGTCACTGCCGACTCCTGAGATGAGGGCACGGCGCGGCTCCTCCCAAGCAGCACACTCTGCAAGCGTGTGCCACGCCGTGTCCTCCCGACAGTCGACGCAGTGGTGACACCGAGCGTCCGGCTCCCTGCTTATGCGACACAGGTACTTCCCGAAGCAACCATGCCCCGAGAGCACCTGTGTCACCCGAAACGTCAGGGAGCCGTGCCTCCTCCCGAGCCAGCGCTCGAGTACCGGCCGGACCGCCCCGATGGTGGCGGGGCCGGCGGTAGGGCGTGAAAGCCTGTAGACATGGTACCCTGCAGCAACCCTGCAGTAATCACTAAATGACGGCGGCAAACTACACGAAAGACGTTGACTGGGCAGATAATGGTTAATAGACGTCTCATCCTGCCCAGCCAGCCGTCTGCGTCGTAGTAGCACTACAACACCATGTCTAACAAATTGACTAAAGCTAAATCATGTCAAAAAAAAAAGGTTAAGTCAGGGAACTACCAACTTAAATTGTCCGTATAATCATATCACAACTATCATCCTTTGACAGTTGTATACAATAGCTATAACACGGCAAATTGACGTAGGTTGTTAATTTACTTAACAATTCGTTTCCCTGAGGGGCTTGTGGCTAAGTAATAGCAGCCGTACGGGTCGATAGATCAGGTTAAGCTACGCTTGCCGCGGTTGGTTCGTGGATGAGTGACCATCTTTACATACCAAGATCCCTCCGTGCCTCTGAAAGCACGTTAAACCGTTGGTCCTGGCTGTCATGGAAAAAAGCTACGCAGATGATGAAGAATTCGTTTCCCTGACTGTTAAGTAGGTTTGTACAAACACTTTTACACTTCAATTATATTTTAAAAACTAGATGAGGTCGTTTCCTATCTGACTACTCTAAGAAAAAAGGCCGAAAGAAACTCAACTCAAAGTTTCAGATATAATCTTAGTCAGATCATGTGAAGCCCATGTACATTGGGCTTATTAGTTTATTCACACATTTAACTACCCGGATCGGGCGAATCGACCCTTTAAAATTTATAATTTTCTTTAAGCGACTCCCATGAAGCGAAATTATTTCTGGACGAATCGACCACTCCAGAAATACTTATTGGGCAATTGGCACGTTTTGAATTGTAATGCATTTTATTGTATGTACTTGCAGTGCCCTTAACATATTATTTGAGTGTCGATTCGTCCGATTCGGGCAAGTTAACGAGGGGACGGGGCCTGCGAGGAATTTGAAAAATAGGTATTGGAAGAAATTATTGCCGTCGCACTGTCAGTAAGTCTGCCCCCGTAGTGTATGATAGGGAAAGCTGCAGCTCAGACTGAAATTATCACAAAAATTTTGACGAAATCGACGTTTCGTATTCCCCTTTTTTCTCCTCGAAAATTGAACCGATTCAATTATTTTTTACATTAATATTTTAAGAAAGAGTGTTTAGGTTCCTATCATTTTTTTTTATGTTAAAAACTTTTCTAATTTGTCTGCTAGTCCTCTAATCACGGCGGTAAAAATAGGACATTTTTTGTAATTTTTAGAGGGTCATATTTTCTTTAATAATTAGTTTCTGAAAAAAAGAAAATCACAGGGACGTGTTTAAAAAATATTGCTCTAGAGGCATTATTCAGGAAGAAAAAAGGGGAATACATTTGTATGGAGAATCGCACGCCCTGTTCCCTCTTAATTCGTGCGAAATAAGTTGTAGATTGGTGCCTGAAATGGTATTTAAGGAAAGAACTACGGTGATTGAGTGGCCCTATCAAGTCAGTGCTCGCAATTATTAATTACCGTGCAGCTCAACTTTACATGCACAATGTCGGAGAGAAGTGATACTCTTAACCAGAAGCTGGTAAACAAGCAACTTAGTAAGAAGATTAAATAGGTACATAGAAGATATAACACAACAAAAACCAGTCCCTAGTCAACATCAACAATGTATCAATCTTTACCTATCATAATGACTGTCACATAAAACATTATTACCGTGAGTAAATATTTTTCTACAGTCAACAACAATGGTACGTTTCATTACAGTGTAACGCTACTTTATTTATTATGTGAAAGGGCACTATTTGACCATCGCAGGGTCAATGATATGACAGGGTGACATTTCAAACAAATGACAGTAGGAACACAATGTAGTATTTCATTGAACTTCAATTCGAACAAATATTTGGGTCAATTTCGGCTGCATTCTGGAACGTGGAAAAAAGGAAATGGCAAGTTAAATAAAGTCATTAATTATTATTGTAGACAAGTCATATTATTGTTGGTATATGTAATGTATTATAGTATTAAATCCGCCTCATGCAAGATTTAAATAGTGTTTTCTCCCACCGGTCTCACCGTACTAAGTTGCGCGAAAAAGTGTCCATACTGAACGTGTACAGATTAAACGCTCCCGCAGACAGGCTCAACTCAGGTATAACAATTTGAAATGGTTCTACTAGACTCTAGTAGAACTATTCTAGTAACTAGAGTCACGTCGCACCTGTCTGCAGGAGCCTTAACATAAGCGTTTCATGATAATTAAGTCAAGTCTCTGCGACATTGTCATAGTAGTCAAAATGACACAAAAATGCGGCTAGGTAGGTATATTATGACGCGGCAGACTGAATCTACGATTGAAATTTTTGGCCCTATATCTACCGTTTTAAATAAATAAATTGATTAATGATCGCCTGAATACTTATATAGGTAGATAGATTTTTATTTATTTTACAAAACAATAGATTTTTTTAACGATCATAAATCAAATCAAAAAGTCCTTTATTCAAACGCCTGAGACTCGGGCCTTTTTAAATTTAATGTCTGGCAGTCCCCCAAAATGCCTATCGTTCACCACCTCCTAGTGCTTTACCCGGGAAGAAGAAGTGGCGCAACAAACCCCCAGCACAGTTGTCTGAGTTAGAAAAACTTTATTGTATAAAGTAATTAACAAACCACAAAAAAATCAATTAAATTATTTGCAATTAATGTCAGCTAGCACACACCAATAATTTCTAATTCTAATACTACAGCTATGTTTAAAGTTTAAAACGGATATAGAAACAAGAATGTATGTACCTATAACAGTTTATTTAAATTACGTGCTAACTTTTATAACACACTAACATATCCTCAAAGGAAGTGTTCACATTCACGGCAAGCTATTAAAATGACGCAAACTCACACCTCACGTAACATTCCGAGTTGATTGACATCTGTTACAACGGTAACGAGTAAATTGATCGATTATAATCGCATAATACGAACAAGGACAATCGATAAACGTGTTTATTTTATATCGATGACAGATACAAGAATATCGAGACTTTCGTTTTATATGATTGACTGGACAAGTAAGCAAGACAATAACAATGATTGATGTATGAATGGTAATGTTTGTCATTTAGATTTCGTTGTATTTACATTACAAAAGTAATGGAAATGCTGTAGAAAAAGGGTATAGAGTTTATCTTGGGATCTGTAGACCACCTAACGTGACGTCGCATCGAAGTGCCATTGCATTGCATTGTGATATTTGCAATCAACATTGTCTCGTGGCTTTAGCTGTTTCTGATTCCATAAAAATATTGCTTTATATGAAACTCTATGGTGTTAATGAACAGAATTATATTTAAGGACAATTAAGACGTAGCTAGTTGAGGTGAGAAGCGGTGGTTCTCCAATGCTAAAGGAAACTAAAAAAAAAATGACAATTTGTTTAAGCAAAAATTAAAAACTATGTTGTGTCAACAATGTTATTAAGTGTCTCAGATTTTCTTGCAGACGAATTTTGACTTTAAGTATTAATTAAACAATTGAAATATATTCTTAGGAATTGGATATAAATAATACTATTTTGACTTCATGACATAAGTTTACTTTAATATTATGTAGGTAATTACTTTCTGACTGAAACACAGGTACCTACCTTTATTTTTTGTTATTGACTTTCGTATGAATGATTTTTTATTTACCGTTGACACTTTATAATGAATTCATTTTAAATAATTTAGATTGACGTGAAATTAATTGTCAACAATCAGAACTATTCATATTTGCACGCCATTTTATGTGGACATATTACATGGACACATGTCTGAACCTGTAAAATTTTCTTTATGTTATCCTGCATGCACGTTTATATTCTTGTGTGTACACATGTCTTAGCAAATAAATATTATCTTATCTTAAGTTTAACCTAGGCAGGTGCTTTACTTTATGAAAAAAAAACTTTTTCCAAAAAAAAACAACCGACTTCCAAAAAAACACTACAAAGTGAAAAATAACTTTAATTTCGGAAGTCGGTGTCTTTGGAGCTGTATTTGAATTTTTTGTCACCGCCTTCCGAAATTAAAGTTATTTTTCACTTTGTAGTGTTTTTTTGGAAGTCGGTTGTTTTTTTTTGGAAAAAGTTTTTATTTTTCACTTTTTAGTGGTTCACATGTGCTTACCCCTTCACAGCATACCGGCGTGATGTTATGTTATGAAGTGGTGTAAGCAATAGACAGACATGAGATTTCAGCAATCCCAGTCCATTTGCTATCATTTATTGAGGAGTTCCGTTGCCTATCTCCAAAGTTCTTCATCAGATCTTCACCAAATTGAAATGAGACCACTACGAGAAAGTACTCTTCCAAAAAATAGCTAAATCGCTTCGTGTGCCTATAAAATTTGAAGAGTTCTCTCTATTTCTCCAGGATCCCATCATCAGATCCTGACATGATGATCATGGGACCACCTGGGAAGTATACCCTTTCAAACAAAAAAAACTAAATCCAAATCGGTCCAGCCATCTTCGAGTAATCGGGGAACATACATAAAAAAAAAAAAAAAAAACAAAAAAAAAAAAAAAGGTTCCGACGAATTGATAACCTCCTCCTTTTTGAAGTCGGTTAATTAATTCATCATTAATTCTCTAAACGGTGAAGGATAATATCGTGAGGAAATTGTCATGTCTTAGAACTACCTGGGCATTTGAAGACAAGTGACATCTACAAACCCGCACTGGGTCCGCGTGGTGGACTCTCTGTCACCGAGACGACGCCTGTGTCCCAGCAGCGGGAACATTTTAAGCTAATTTTGATAAGTAAGATTATAAAGTTAATTGACACCTTTTGCCGTTGCAATTTCCCGTGCAATTTGCCGTGTCATAGCCATTTCCAATGGCAGTAGAGAATTCAATGTACGGACAATTTAAGTTATATAACTTTAATTTCCCTGACTTTAGCCACAAATATTCATTACAGGTCTTCTGAATATTATATTACTCGTATATGTTATTATCTATTTGTAGTTCCCTTGAGCCACATGCTAGACAAATATGCAATGGTTCACAAAAAATGACAAATTGTTGGGCTGTCGCCAGGCGGGCGGTAACTAACCTAATTCCTTCATTTGTCTCTCATAATTAGCACCAGACGAGACACAAATAATTATGTGTAGGTATACCTTACCTAGCTGTGTATACAGGAAAATATTAAACCAGAGCGCAAACTGTAACCATGAATTCAGCAAATGATTCTAGGATTCTAGACACCCTAGCGCAGAAATTTTTCGTCGGTTTTACAAAAAAAAAAACTCAGCTGTTTCATAGAATCATATGCTGAATTCATGGTTACAGTTTGCGCACTGGTTAAAATTGTATCCTGTATACTGAAAAATAAACCTACGGTATTCCGTAGGGTTATTTTGGGTCTGTGGACATAGGGTATATAGGTCGGGAGTTGAGGACAGCTTCAATTTGTGCCAATACCGTACTTAACTCCTCGTATGTGAAATTTGCATTTCCTATAATGCGGCATAAATGAAATTTACAGGACTTGACTCCCGCCTCCCACAATGAAATTTTGGAGTTACTACAACGCAACTGCAAGAAGCTGCAGCGACATTTACACACGTAACGTGCTTGTACACTTTTTGTAGCGGACAGTTGCAACACTGTTATTCTTGATATAAACCTGTGACACAATTCCGAAGTTACGAGTTACTTATTCCACGCCCACCCTTCTGAGACCAGTAAAATCTCATGTGTCAAAAATACCTCGATTTTTCATACATTTTTGACATTTGACTGTCGCTGTGTTGAGACTGCGACTAGATTATTAATGTTTTTAATTACGAGAATTGGCCTTCAGATATCGGCACCCTAATTGCGTAACATGGGGCGAGCCTGTTGCCATAAAACGGACACAAATCCAGACTCCGGGCTGGTACTGCGAAATTTTTGATGGAAAAATCCAATAACACTTGGCTCGGCCCGAGAATCGAACCCAGGATCTCATGCGCTTGCGACCACTAGACCAACGGAGTCGTCAGTCGTTTTTTTTTTGTCAGGCTAAATATGCATGTTTCTCTTTCCTTTCAAATCAGCATAAGAAAATCTAACTCATTTGAATATACACAATAAAAACAAACACGTAACGTACCTGTGTACTTATAGTACCTAAACATATAACACAAACTACTTTCATTAACATTTATAATATTAGCATATCAAAGGCGTTTTCACTCGCGCATCGAGTATGGCCGCATGGGCCTTTGTACGGGCATTGTGTGCGCAGGCGCAAGACGTGCGCGTAAAGAAAATATTTGCATAATCATCGCGCAACGGTTTCATTGCCGCAGGTTGGTTTCCAATGTATCGTACGATACGTTAAAGGATTTTTTTTTAAGAGTTTTGTTTGTTAAGTCGTTACCTCGTTTTTTAATGATTTAGTTCAATGGGAAAAGCATGTTCACTGCAATAGGTAGTTTGATCTTATGTTTTATTTAAACGGTAAGTGTGCCATTCAACTTTGCAACATTCATAATATAGAATTACTTGCTTTTGCCCGCGGCTCCGCCCACGTGGAGGTCGGTTATCGCGTAAAAACGTAGCCTATGTCCTTCTCCATAACCCAGGCTATATCTCTACCAAATTTCATGACGATCGGTTTGGCGTTTTACAGACAACCAGAGTTACTTTCGCATCGTACAAATATTATAAATGTGAAAGTTTGTATGTTTAGATGTTTAGATTTGGATGTTTACTCAATCACAAAACAATGGCTGAACGGATTTGGATGAAATTTTGCATACAGATAGATTATAACCAGGATTAACACATAGTATACTTTTTATACCGGTAATACGTTCCCGTGGGATAAATTTCGAAATCCACGCGGGCGAAGCCGCTGGTAAAAGCTAGTTCATAATATTAGTATCTAGGGATTAACTTAAAAATCATCAAAACATCTCTCTTAGTTCAGATTAACCTATTGAACGAGTAATTCATCAATTCATAACTATTCGGCCAATTCTAACATAAGGAGTTGAATGGCTGATTCTAATAATTATAGAGAAGAAGAAGAAGAGAATGAAGAGAACGCGGAAAGCGACAAGGCCGCCCATCGTATATTTTGTATTGTACAGACGCCAGCACATCAAGCTACCCCAATCTGTCAAATTTTCCCAATTGAGCATGAACCTTAAGCTTATGTTATAAAGATGAAAATCTATCAAAGAAATTTAACAGATTGGGAAAGCTTGATGTGCTGACGTCTGTAACTTGTTTTTTGTTAT
Organism: Antitype chi; assembly: GCA_947359405.1. Lineage (NCBI taxonomy): Eukaryota > Metazoa > Arthropoda > Insecta > Lepidoptera > Noctuidae > Antitype > Antitype chi. The sequence continues at coordinate 18,534,499 of OX375812.1, forward strand.
TTATTTTTGTGGTGTACAATAAAGTATATACAGGATAAGTTTTTATTAGTGCGCAAACTTTAACTACGAGTATGAATTCAGAATATCATTCTAGACCCCCCAGCGAAGAAATTTTTCGTCAGTTTTACCCGACGTGTATAACCGACGAAAAATTTCTGCGCTGGGGGTCTAGAATGTAATGCTGAATTCGTGGTTACAGTGTGCGGTCTGGATCAAAACTTTTCCTGTATAAATAAATAAATCAATATAATTCTGTGAAGCCATATTTGTTACGGTCGCAATCATATTTTAATCAACCTATAACCTGACAATGACCTGCCAAGAAACGTAGGTAAGTAAAATTGACTTTCGCAGTTTACCTTATCGCATCCCCATCAAACAGTTTTACTTAGCTATGAAAACAAATGCGAGGGCAGATATAGTTACCTACATTTATTAGTCCATTTCCTTAAGAAAATAGAGGCAAATAAAATAGGTTCCATGTAAATTATTATCTTTGTTATGAAAGAGTAGGCCAGTATTTATATGATGTTCCTACTCATCACATCAGATCTGATCTCAATCAATTAACAGTATTGCACTTTTCTTCTGACTGTACATGCGGCACTCGACGTAAGAGGAATAAAACCGAAGATGAAATCCTTATGCTCGACGTAGAAGGAATAAAAGCGAGATGACCTTCACCGCACAACGTAGAGGGAACATATCCACAAATATAAAAATTATATTGCAGTGGTAAGGAGCGTGTAATACGAGTACCTACCAAAATTATTATAAGTAATAATTAGTAATATTAGTACTGCTCCAGTTTTTCAGAGAAAGAGCTTTTCTACATTAACTCCTCATGCAAGACGTACAAAAAACTTTGAACAATGGCTTTGTCCGGAAGGCGTTTACCAATTTAAGCCGCCCATCCCCGTAGTACCTACTATAACATCCGAAAAGTGACAGGACCCTCCTAATATGACATCCAGCTAAACTTGTATGACGCTAAGCCAAGAAAACAACAATACAGTTTGACGTGTCGTGCAAACAATGGACGCACGCGCAGCCGAGTGCAGTCAGCTGTCAATCAGTCACGCGCCAGAGTGGGCGTCGAATGTACGGCGACATTGGAAAGTGGTCACGCTAACATTTTAGTGATACCTACCTGTTTGATTCGTAATATGTAGAACAATACCGTCAAATGCCGTAATATTATCACATGATATTTATTTTTTTTATGAATAATTTTGACAGTAAAGAGCAGTCTCCTAACACAGGCTTATTTCCATAAAAGACAGCCCAAAGTTTTTAATGGAGAAGCAACTGGGTGGCCCGCGAATTTTTTTCTTTTTTACGTTTTTTGTAATTTGCAGGTTGACCAAAGTATGATTCGCGACAATAGCAAGTATGTATTTGGAGAAATATAATAATATCTAAGGCCATATAATCCTGCCAGGGTCGCGGATTTGTTCGAAAGAGTTACCGTGGCCCTGGCACAGACAACTGAAGGAACACGGGTGGGTTTTGGTCAGTAAAAGTCTGACCAGAGCGGGAGAAGCCATTTGATGATTTCCCATCCAAAAAAAGGTCATATAATCCCATTTATATAAATATATTTCATGAAATAGTCATTAAATGGGATTACCTGCAAATTGCATAAAACGTAAGGTTAGCTCATACTTTAGAAAAACATCTTGAGGAAACCGGCATGTCCTAGAACCAACAAGAATTAAGACATGTAACACCTACCCACCCGCACTGGGCCAGCGTGGTGGATTTTAGACCACTTCCTCCAAGCAGTGGGAACATTATAGGCTAATTCTAAAGTGTATTATGATTATGCATACTTTAGAAATCAACTTAACTGATAGTTTAGTATTTGTGACTCTTAAAAAGTGATTTATGCACCACGTTTCACCAATAATACAGGTTAGTATATTTGTGTAAACATGATAGTCAATTCTGAAACGCGCATATAAAAGCAGAGATTTAGTGTTGCGCTGTCGCTGTATATTCTCTGACGTATTACTCTGTTGTCACTAATGATCGCAACAACGACAATTTGGCGCTTCGTCTGCAATATTCAGGTTCACCTTGAAGATTTCAGGCGCCAGATCTTTTATTACTACATGTTTTAAGATTGGAAGAGTCGATAGTAAGAATCAAAACAGTTGTGCGGGTCGTAATGCAGTCAGACGAACGATATAATTTGAAGAAGCTTTGAACAGTGAAATAAGCTAGACTGGACGTGGTAGAAGAGTTGAGTTGTGATGGAGCTGTGAAGAATCTAATTATGTCCGGTGGGGTCGCCGGTCGTTGCGAAATACACATTGAAGCAGGGGCAGGCTTTCATTTAACAGTTCAACAACATTCATTGCGTTATTTACGTTGTTGAGCAGACAAACTAGCATATTTGAAGCAATGGACTAGCAATAATATCCTTCAAAATTATTGTGAACACCCTGAGGTGTTTTACTAGACTGCCTTCACAAAAGTCGATTATGAAAATGCTTACCTTTTCAAAGTTTAAACTTTTATCTGCAGAATTAATATGACGTATACTCCATAGGTTTAGGTAGTTAAATAAAGGTAAACAAATCGTAAAAAGGGTTTTTTATAGTTGACACTTTCTTGTTTAGAAATGTGGCGTAAAAAAAAAAAATTTACTTTCGATTTATACGATAGTTTCCTCTTTTGCTAACGTATATTAAAGTTTATCATTTGTTCTGAAGCTACTCTTCCTAGATGTAACTACTCGAGCACAATTTTATTGTTAGATTTATTATAATAATATAATATTTTGTAATCTGCCTATTGTAAAGAGCCCAAAAGGACGGGTTCCCTAAACCTTTTAGAAAATACAACGAATTAAATAACGATGCTAAATTGAAAAAAAAAAAACAACTGTGATGTAGTATGGTAACTGAAGTTGCAGGTTTAGTCGGTTAACCAGACGCCTTTGACAGCGCTTTCGACATTTACGATTTTGCAAGTGCGTTACGATTTTGTTATAATTATTGTGTTATTAATATGACAGATAGTTTATCAGATTCTGATTCATATTCAGAATAGAGCCCATTATTATATGACTATAAATAATATGATTTTAACATTTGAAATAAAAAGTTTCGTATCTATGTTTTTTTTTTTTTTTTGTTTACGTTTATTTAACTACCTAAACCTATGGAGTATAAATAGCTAAATGTACTCTAAAATAATTCCTTTTAATAATTAAACTGCTAAAATAAATTTAACCAAAGACAAAGGGACTTAACGTAGTCCATGCAAGCTGAAAACCGATACATACGGTTTATTGACTCTTTACGAGTTTTCGTCTTTTTTTACTGCGCGCACTTTATCCGGGCAGTAGCCGGTAATCCCCGGATCCTGTTACTCGTCAATATTGAGTTTCAATTCTGTCTGTAGTGTTTGACATGCCAGTTAAAAAGAAAAGGGAATTTAAATGGTAGAGAAAGTTGCTAGCGAGTTATAAGGAAATTATGTAAAGGAGATTGTGGTTTTTACACGCTTTATATTAGCTTCACTTGTATGTTTGTTTGTTAGTTTGTTTGTATGTAACCGACTCCTTTGAGCGCAATTTTGACCTACTTTAAACGGTCAGATTTCATTGAAACTTTGTAAACTTGTCGAGGACCGATGACAATTCAATAATAAAAAAAATTAGAAAAAAAAAACAAAAAACATGTTTTTGTAGTTAGCAGAACTAAAAAATAGAAAATAAATAATAGTTTAAATTAACTAAAAAACACGCTTTAAAAACCAAACTAAACTAAAAAAGGAGAAAATAATTTAATTCAATTAAAAAGCGTGGGGTGCTTGACAGTAAGTGATTATAAAAATACCTCAAAAAGCACCCCACGCTTTTTAATTGAATTAAATTATTTTCTCCTTTTTTAGTTTAGTTTGGTTTTTAAAGCGTGTTTTTTAGTTTTTTAAACTATTATTTAACAGTAAAATCGACAAAGAAAGCTTTTCTTTCATGTTAAACTTGCTTTTGCCAGCGTCTTCGCTCGCGTGGAGGCCGAAAATTATCCCAAGAGAGGTCCGGAGCGTAATACTGGGATAAAAAGTATCCTCTGTGTTAATCCAAGTTATAAACAAAATTTTATCCAAATCCTCTTGGGCGTTTTTGCGTGATTGAGTAACAAACATACAAACATCTAAACATACAAACATTGACATTTATAATATTAGTAGGAAGTAGGATAGCAAAATTGTAAATCGATCAATTCATGAAAACAAATATTTTACCTAAGTTTATCTACAGAATTGTTTGTTTGTTGGCTTCTTTTAATCCGTAACCCAAATTACGTCACAATACTCCAAGACGAAAAACCATCAACAACTCCATTTTCCACGCGAAAATCCTGTTTGTCACTCATTTATAAAAATTACTGTTTAAAAGAATATTAAGTAGGTAATAGCTGCAGTTTTCTTCAAGCTACTTGAAAACGAAACCAAAATTTATAACTTCAAGTTTTTCCCCTTTGAATAGTGTCCGTATGAATTGAGGAGCCATGTCTCAGATTTAAACGAGGGTACTACCAATATTTAGTAGTAAATTAGCCAAATTTGTAGCCCCGATCCTGGAATTTGTAGTAAAACCCATCAAAAGTTACAGGACGTTGAAGGTGGCTCCTCAATTCAGGCATCTGGATTGAGGAGCCACCTCAGAACTCGAAAACTAGCCAATGGATATTTCTGAAACTTTGGTAGGAATTAGTAGTGTTTATGCTTAATTTGTACACAAAAAATAGGTTTTGTACGGCTGAATTTGAGGCAGCTACAATGCTTTGATTTATCTGAAAAATCCATAATTTTCCCCGTGCTGTATCTCAGAAACTAATGAAGCAATTAAAACAGATTTTTAGTATTATTTAGTAGTAAGTTTGTTTTAATTTGTAGTATAAAAATAAATCGCAAAGGATTTATAGCTTCGGAAATACAACACATTTTATGTGGCTCCTCAATCCTGACGGTCTATAAAAAACAAATGCACGTAGCTACTAAAGTAGTTGATCAACTCGAAGTTTGATTACGCCAATATTTAGTAGAAATTTCTACTAAATATTGGCGTAATCAAAATTCCTCTACATTCAGTATTTCAAAAGATATTAATAATTTTAACATTCCTTAAGAATTTTCTGTGTAGGGTGACCATAAATAATTCAAACTGTGTTCATAAACAGAACTTTATTTACACATGATTCATTCTTCACCAAATCAGTACTTAAATAAAGAAACACAATATATTAAACACAAAGAATGAAAAAGAAAAACAAACTAAAAGTCTACTAGATCAAATTACCTGTTTTAAAATTTATAATCTCTAAATATTATCTCTACATTCCCTTATTCTATCATTAATTATTAGCCTTCTCTAATCTTTATTTTAAAATATATTTTCTAAACAAAGTCGCTTATTTTGACTGTCGGAGCGACCGCGCTATCCTTCTAAAATACATAACGGATTTTGATGCGGTTTTCACCATCATTTGTAGAATTTATTCCGCGAGGTTGTTTTATATGTAATAGATACGTTTACATTTAACGTAAACGCATACAGACGCGTGGAAAGTGGTGGCCCAGTGGTAACGGCCGCGACTTACGAGTTATAGGTCGTAGGTTCAAACCCAGACAGGCGCTTTACTTTTTGTGAGTTATTTAATCACCACGGTCTCAAAACGTTGAAGGAAACTTAAAATAAAAAATAATAAAAAAATACATTTTTAATATGATGTTGATTGCTGAACAGAGATCGGATATTCGAATGCATATTCACCTAAAGCTGAGATGTTGGCTAACATGGAAAGCGCTTTTGTATCGAAAAAGTCTTAATTTAGGTAAGTAATTTGTTTATTTTTTGTTTTAACTAATACAAACCACCCCTCCTCCAGTACATATACATATTTGTATCGAGTTAAACATTAATTTTAAAAAACTTTTTCTTTGGAAAAGTTTTTATTTTTCACTTTTTAGTGGTTCACATGTGCTTACCCCTTCACAGCGTACCGGCGTGATGTTATGTTATGAATTGGTGTAAACAATAGATAGACATGGGATTTCAGCAATCCCAGTCCATTTGCTACCATTTATTGAGGAGTTTCGTTGCCTATCTCCGAAGTTCTTCATCAGCTCTTCACCAAATTGAAATGGGACTACTTCGAGAAAGTACTCTTCCAAAAAATACCCAAATCGCTTTGTGTGTGCCTATAAAATTTTAAAAGGTCTCTCTATTTCTCCAGGATCCCATCATCAGATCCTGACTTGATGATCATGGGACCACCTGAGAAGAGAAGTATACCCTTTCAAACAAAAAAAAGAAATCCAAATCAGTCCAGCCATCTTCGAGTAATCGGGGAACATACATAAAAAAAGAAATAAAAAAAAGGTTCCGACGAATTGAGAACCTCCTCCAATTTGAAGTCGGTTAATTAATACACGTCTGAATAGTTATGCAATCATGAATCCCGGGGTTTTTAATAAATATAACAAATAATTTATAAAGCCGCTTCCATACTTTCATAGCTAAAAATTGTATTTAGGTAAATATGCATCCGAATATCCGATCTCTGTTGATGAATGATTATGAAACCAGAATTCGCAATAGTACTAACCAAACAAATATTTTCATATTATTACTTTTGGGAAAATTTAAAGTTCACAGGTTTTTGGAAGGGTATTAAAATCAATCAGATAAGATTCCTATAAATCAAAAAACGAAACTGTATAGGTATAACTTTTTTTTTTTTTCAAAAAGCAACTGCTCTCAGGTTTGACGGAGGGAATACGGTTTAAGTCTATCTCTACGTTTAAGTATTAATTTTAATGAATAAAAAATGTTTTTTTTATTAATTTTTATTTTAAGTTTCTTTCAACGTTTTGAGACCGTGGTGATTAAATAACTCACAAAAAGTAAAGCGCCTGTCTGGGTTTGAACCTACGACCTATAACTCGTAAGTCGCGGCCGTTACCACTGGGCCACCACTTTCCACGCGTCTGTATGCGTTTACGTTAAATGTAAACGTATCTATTACATATAAAACAACTTCGCGGAATAAATTCTACAAATGATGGTGAAAACCGCATCAAAATCCGTTATGTATTTTAGAAGGATAGCGCGGTCGCTCCGACAGTCAAAATAAGCGACTTTGTTTAGAAAATATATTTTAAAATAAAGATTAGAGAAGGCTAATAATTAATGATAGAATAAGGGAATGTAGAGATAATATTTAGAGATTATAAATTTTAAAACAGGTAATTTGATCTAGTAGACTTTTAGTTTGTTTTTCTTTTTTTTCTTTGTGTTTAATATATTGTGTTTCTTTATTTAAGTACTGATTTGGTGAAGAATGAATCATGTGTAAATAAAGTTCTGTTTATGAACACAGTTTGAATTATTTATGGTCACCCTACACAGAAAATTCTTAAGGAATGTTAAAATTATTAATATCTTTTGAAATACTGAATGTAGAGGAATTTTGATTACGCCAATATTTAGTAGAAATTTCTACTAAATATTGGCGTAATCAAACTTCGAGTTGATCAACTACTTTAGTAGCTACGTGCATTTATTTTTTATCGACCGTCAGGATTGAGGAGCCACATAAAATGTGTTGTATTTCCGAAGCTATGAATCCTTTGCGATTTATTTTTATACTACAAATTAAAACAAACTTACTACTAAATAATACAAAAAAATCTGTTTTAATTGCTTCATTAGTTTCTGAGATACAGCACGAGGAAATTTATGGATTTTTCAGATAAATCAAAGCATTGTAGCTGCCTCAAATTCAGCCGTACAAAACCCATTTTTTGTGTACAAATTAAGCATAAACACTACTAATTCCTACCAAAGTTTCAGAAATATCCATTGGCTAGTTTTCGAGTTCTGAGGTGGCTCCTCAATCCAGATGCCTGAATTGAGGAGCCACCTTCAACGTCCTGTAACTTTTGATGGGTTTTACTACAAATTCCAGGATCGGGGCTACAAATTTGGCTAATTTACTACTAAATATTGGTAGTACCCTCGTTTAAATCTGAGACATGGCTCCTCAATTCATACGGACACTTTGAATATACCACCACAGACAAGATACCAAGAATTTTTCTTGAGCAATTTTCCTTTTCAGTTCAGAGAAAAAGTTCCATCCAAATAAGAACATGAAAGCCAAGCTTTTTTCCCTGTGAAACCCGTCACCGTCAATATTCCAAAAAAAATCCTTGAGCAATTTTTCTTTTCGTTTCAGAGAGAAGGTTCATTCAAATAAGAACTTGAAATACAATTCCAAGCAATTATCCTTAACAATGATGGGCAGAAAGGGCCACGCAGCGCACGCGCAGGTGATAATATAACAATGAATTGGTCACTGCGCAGTAAATCAGAGGCGCCAAAGGGAACCACGCCCTCCTTACACTTTCAGCGAAAGCGACAACCATGCGAAGTGCGATACTAATGTGTGTAGTATGACCAGGATACATAAATTATATTGAGAGAATGAGCAATTTCTTGTTTTCATGGAGAGAAAAACTGGCTTCATGATGAAACACAGAACCCATTAGTGTGGCGTATTTTAAGGTAGGCCTATCACAGTGGACGTAATTCGGCTAAATGTTGAAGAGATGATGAAGCTTAAGTTTAACTCTGCAGCGCTTAGCTTTTGATACCTTCATCATCATCATCATCATCATTTCAGCCGAAAGACGTCCACGGCTGGAGATAGGCCCACAAGCACCGCTACTTGGACCAGTTCTGCCAGTTCTGTGTTCCTCGCATCCAGCGGATTCCTGCGGCCTTCACCAGGTCATCGGTCAAACATGTCGGAGGCGTACGCAGTACACGGTCGCCACTCCAGAACCTTTCTGCCCCATCGGCCATCTGTTCGGCGACCAATGCCCTTCGCATTGCCACTTAAATTTGACGATTTTTCGGTACTTTTACTTTATCATTGAAAAATTTGCTAAGTAGCGTCCATCCCCCATCTGTGTGGGATTTCCCTCACGAAAACAAATAAGGCATGTTGTATATTAACAGACCTGTCTTGTTTGATATCACTTGGCATAATGGCATTTCATTTTGGAAAGCAGACCTTAAGACTAAACCTACAAGTCCTACAGCTCCACAACTTCAATATTTTAATCTTTACTGCCCGTTTCAATTGGATACAAGCACTAATACGTAGTTTCTCGAATTGAAACAGCGTAACACAATCCAGCTATACAAGTAATTGATGGTCGCTGCGCCTGCGTCGATAGCGCTTGCAGCCGTCAGCTATAGAATCCGACGGACGAATTATTGCGGAGGGCATAACAAAGATTGCGATGCACTTTCTACGGGCGCCTCTCTTATTGGGCGGAGGTAATAAGCAATTTTTCAATTGCACGTTTTATTCCTTTCGCGTATTACTTTCGCATTGATTGTAAATTGTTCCGACTTCCTACTGCGAGGTTTGATTCGGTTTTCCTTTTTATGAGGCATAATTAGCCTATAATGTTCCCACTGCTGGGACGCCGGCCTCCTCTATGTGAGGGGGAGTGGGCGGTAATCCACCATGCGGACCCAATGCGAGGTGGTAGATGTCACATGTCTTCGAATTTTTTGTTCTAGGACATGCCGGTTTCCTCACGATGTTTTCCTTCACCGTTTAGAGACAAGTGGTATTGAAAGAAATCACATAAAGTAATGTGCCTGCCTGGTTTCGAACCTACAACTTGCAACTCGTAAGTCGGGGCCGTTACCACTGGGCGACCAGTGCTCGCTGCTATTTTTAGGGTTCCGTGTATAACGGAACCCTTATAGGATCACTTTGTTGTGCGTCCTACCGTCTGTCTGTCTTTCAAGGCCCTTTATCTCGGGAACGCGTGGAGGTATCGAGTTGAAATTAAAACGATATACTCAAGTCTACAGTCTCTTGAAGCTGTGAAAAAATTAAACTTCTAAGTTAACGTCAAAAAAAAACATACGGCCGTAAAGGCCGTATTTTTCGACACTCAAGGGAATCAACATTTATAGGGTATTTTCCGTTGACCTAGAACTATGAAATTGGGCAAGTATTTTACTAAGAAATGATTGAATTTGTTTGGATTACGTCTAAGCTACCTGGGTCTGGTGCCTTACCATAATCATTTATAGGACAGGTCTTGTCCAGCACCCTAATTGCGTAACTCACGATTAATCATATTCTGTTTCGTTTTGAAATAGAGTGCTAAACCATTGCTTCATATGTTCGAAAAATGTGTCTGCTCAACAACGTTAATAACGCAATGAATATTATTGAACTGTCAAAATGAAACAGATTATGATTAATCGTATGTTACACAATTAGGGTGCTGGGCGGGTTAAGAACAAGTTTTCTACTACTTTCAACATATACCTAAAGATAAATAAGCTCGTCACTTCACTTTTTGCACGATTGATCTGGTAAAATGATTTTTATGAGCTTTCTACCACAATATATACAATTTTAAACGCCTCATTCGAAAGGATTGACAGCTAATTTGACGTATATTTCATTTATTAATCAAAAGCTACAATCGACCTCAAAACATCAGCACAGACACTGTTAACGTTTTGCAATGGATACGTCAGTTAAGTATTACTAAACAACATTAGTACCAGACCCTACATAGTCTGACGTGGGTGTTATCCCATATTCAATAATGCACAATTAAAAGGCTAATGCACTCGCTAATGGCACAAATCGATATAAGTATCGATGCTCATGACAAACTATCGAATAGTAAATCGATGAATACAAAGTCACCCACGCGACTACAGGCGGTCTACCGGTTGTGTTTATTAATATGCCCGATTCGAGTCTATTTAAGTGATATTATGTCAATAGATGCCGACTGAGTTATATTAATAAAGGTATTGTAACAGTGGGTATGGTAAAAACAATGAAGGACACTGAAATTGTTGATGTTACATGCGTACGTAGTTATAAAGCGGTAATCTCTGGATCTACTCAACAGATTTAAAAAAATATTTTACGAATAGAAAGCCACGTTATTTGTGAGTATCATAGGCTATTGTTAACCCGAAAACTTTAAAGACTTTTAACGAAAACGTTTCTTACGAACGCTGCCTTAACGATAAGAGATACATTATGATTGAGTTCTAGAGAGAAGTTGTAGAGCCTACAAAAAAGTCAGCGACAGCATGTGTCTAACTTTTATATTTAAGTCCTAGGACTTAAATATAAAAGTTTTAGTCAGACTTTTACTGACTAAAACCCACCCGTGTACCCTCAGTTGCCTGTGAGCTACGGGCCACGGTATCTCTTTCGAACAACCCGCACTCTGGGTAGGCATCGGTCCTTGTGGTCGGTCATGTTTATTGGTCATATTATCAACAATTATGAATTCTTATCAAAATAAGTAAATTTATCGTCTCAAGTGTTTAAAACAAAAGACTTTTCCGTTTTACTGCATATAATTTAGACGAATGGTTAAAGAATACGACATAGGTATGGAACCGCGATCGTGACGTAATCTATTGAGTGATATAAAAATGTTTACCGCCCAACGAAATTGGCACGGGTCAGCTAGTTACTTATAAACATATAAGAAACCTTTCATAACATTGCGGAATATTCAGTTGCGAAGCTTGGAACCACAGAACAGGTCCTATATCTGTTAGGAGCTTGGAACCATGCTTCCGTTCTTAGGGTTGCGTACCCGAAGGGTAAGCAACGGTCCGTCCGTCCGTTCGTCTGTCTGTCAGCGGGCTGTATCTCATGATCCGTAGGTAATAGGTAGACAGTCGAAATTTTCACAGAATGTGTATTTCTGTTGCCGCTATAACAACACATACTAAAAATAAAGTTAAAAAAATTACAAGTGTTCAAAATAAATATACAAGAAACGTGTTCTTTTCGGCGTTTTTTGTCTTATCGTACGGAAACCTTCGTGTGCGAGTCCAACTCGCACTTGAACGGTTTTTTCTAATACCTCCAACAACAATCTCAGGTCTATTAGCAACAATTTAAAAAAGATTAACCTAAGCTAGTTACGCTAAAATGTTAAACGCACAAAACTACCCATTTCCTTCCGTTTAAAGTTTAAAGATCTCTTTAAGAATCCCAGTTTTTTCCTCAGCTCCCGATTAATCGCCAGCCATACATCGTACATTTAAGCTCGCAATCGGCATCTAAGCGCGGTATTTATAATTGGCTCCTGTTGGCGACTCAGTACTGTTAATTGGCACTACGAGATTCTCTCCATGCCGCTGTAATTACGGAGCGAGCGAGAAATTGCGTTCGGAGAAGGCTAGACCAAACGATGGTAAGTAATTGAATAACTTGGTCATTTGCATGCCTACCTTTTTAATTTTTTGAGTAGAAGGAACTGAAGGAGGTTCGTTAGATTCATCTTCATCACTTCAGCTGAAAGATGTCTTCTGTTGGATATAGGCCTCATCCAACTTTTTTGTTTGTCAGGGGATTTGCCATAGTCGCCACGAGTTATCGACCGCAGTATGGTGGTAAAATGCATAGAGAAAGCAGCTGCCCATTTTCTAGTAAGTCCCTTAGTCTCCGTTCACGACACCCACGGAAAGAAGTGGGATGGTGCTATTCTCTACGTCCAGCACCACAAGGAACTCCGGCAGCACAAGGAAGATTCATCAACGCTTGTATAATTTAAAAGTTTTCATGTTTCAATCTTAGACAGATTAACACAATAGGTCTGGGAAATCAGTAGAGCAGACGGGAAACCAAATCCAGGACACATAGGACTAAAGAACCACGAAGGAAACAATACAAGACCATAACTACAATTTATATCCGCCCTACATTCAAACGACAGAGTGACAATGCAAATCAAAACGCTCAAACACACTACCGTTACTTGTAAATGCCACCAGTTTACATGGCCGAACAATCGCCAGCCAATAAAACCAAGACAAACGATCTCTTTCATATCTTTGTTGATTGCCTGTCCAACGCAGAACGCAGTACCAATACTCAATCAAATCGAAGTAGGGCGAGTCATTAGTGGGCCCTTAACTGGGTCGCATTGTGAATTGAATATTGTGATAATTTACCACGAGATGATGGCGATTACGGCTGAAATGAGACAAGTAATAAGTGGGCAAAGTGGGTATGTTGTATGAAGTGAACGTGCGGCTCTAACTTGAGATATGATTGGAGTTTCAAATGTGTCAGTTGGTGCAGGGCAATCTGTTACGTTCGGTAGCCTATTATCTGTTTTGATTTCTGCCACAGAATATTTTGTAATTGGTTTTCTCTGTCACGCCCAAGCCTTTTCTAGACCCTCAAATAAACAAGCTTTCATCATCAACGTAAAAATTTGTTTAATAAACCTTACTATTTTTACTGTAACTGTACTGTTAAACCCCCCTAGGGTTTAACTGATGAGGTAGCCAATCTCGTCAGACGAATCATACTTGTTTCAGTTACCTATTTCTAAGGAAAACAATAAAGTAACTGTTAGTGCTAAAACGCGATGCAAACCTGATTGGTAAACAGTTTCTGTCGCCAGCACTAAACTCCTACACACATCATTCAAAGGCTTCTAAGAAGCTTTAATCTTAATCCCACTTCTTTCATAAACTACTAATTCCTTCTCCCACTAACATTAATCTTGTCTTTTGTAATAAAAATTGCGAAATCAGCTGAGTATAATGTTGCGAAGAAAATTTCAAGTATGAATATAGATGGCTATATGAGGTAGGACAAGACCAAAGAGACGATACATGGATTGAGTGAAAGATGATATAGATAGAAAGACAACATGAAATGGTAAAGGGATAATATGTGCATGGGAAAAGAAGCAAAATAAGCAAATCCAAAACAAGTTGGGATAAGAGTCACCCAATTCCGAATCTTGGCCAAATTGTTTATCGTCATCTCAGACGAAAGGCGTTCAAAGCTGAACATCGGCTCCCCCAAGAGATCGACCGATCGTTGTAATAACATATTACTACTTATAACATTCTGAAATACGATAACAAAAATCAACATCACAAAGTATGGTATACTTATCAACTTGTGTTTACTTTGACGATTTTGTTATGGCATGTTTTATAGCTACACTTAATTGTAATTCGATTAATGTTGCGCTTACTTACTGATAAAGCTTACTGATAAGCCTGTGAAGGTTGCACTAAACATTAATGAAAATATGATTACTTTCAGTTACATTTTCAGCCTTTTCATGATGTCTATCTTCAGGTTTATTTGATTTTCCAACAGATTGAGACAGATTTTTGCGAAAGCGTTTCCGAATTAAAAATCTATTGTTTTTGCTTTTATTATATGACAATACGACCGGTAAACTGATGTGGTTTTAGGCCAAGGCCTGGCTTCGCCCCGTCTCGCCGCGTTATTAGTCGGCACGTTTGAATGGGCCCTTATCTGGGTCAAGCCAAATTCAAATGGACACATAAAAGTTTTATTACAAAAAATTGCAGACGATGTGTGTGATTAAAAAAATTACCCCTTTAAAACTGAAGATGGAGATATTATCACCAGTTGCTATATGAGTCACTAGTTAGTGCCAAATGTTGAAGACATCGCTGTTCGTATTTCTTTTTATAGACAACATTTGTCTTTCACATTATTAACATTTTGAAAGAGCGCATTTTTGAGCTGTTCTTTATCATTTTTTTATGTCACAATTACGCCAGAATTCTTCACACTTCTCAAGCTTATTGAAGACTTTATTCGAACCTTGGAGATCTCCATAAAACTTCTAATGATCTATTTTCCCTGTCTCAGAAACGTTCATACGTTGGATCATGCAACACGTCATCCGTAGCTATTGTGGTGCCAAACTGCCCGGCAACCACTTGGGCTCATTATAATAAGAAAGCCGTCAATGACTCAAACCGGGAAGGAACTGAAAGCCATTCGGAGAGCGAGCTCGGTTTTAAATTACATGCATTCCGGGTGGCGCCGTGGGCAAGAACAATGTGTTATTGTCGGTGGTTGTGACGATTTGGGTTCAATTTGATCGGAACTTTTGTAAATTCTCGCAAGTTAGGGTTCCATTAAAAATGCAGAATGATGTAATCACCTGCATCTGTCAACGGGGTGATTCTACACGTCATTCATAACAGCTTTCCCCATGAAACTCTTATCCGATTCGGAAAAAAACATACAGGACAACGAAATAGTATAAAAGTAAATCTACTGTTGTATAGGAATTCCTTTTTTTTTCACAAAACGGTTGAGAGTTTCGTAGTTGAAACTTGACGGATGTCGGTAACTAAATGGCAACCTTGTTTATACTTAGATGATTTTCTAAAACCATGGCTTCCTTTCTATCTGAACTAAGGTGTAAACAGACAATTGGTACATTGTTATTTTATGTTTTGTAAAGGGTCAAAGGATTAGTGAACTCTTTCTATTGCTGTATTTTTTTTTTATTCTGGGCAATCATCCAAGTACTTCTGCTGCTCTGGGTGTAGCAGGAGGGCATGTCAGACTTTTACTGACTAAAACCCACCCGTGTTCCCTCAGTTGCCTGTGTGCCAGGGGCCACGGTATCTCTTTCGAACAACCCGCACCTTCTATTGCTGCTAGATCATTACACTTGTCTGAATTATTTAGCACTAGCACTCAGATACGACCTTATTTCCCGAGATCTATCCGTATTAACTGCTGATTAAATACTGTTAAATTTAGAAAAATCCTATTCCGTAACATAACTACAAATTGCCGTGTAATTTTTATTTTTCCAGTATTTTCGTTTTTTAATAATCTCGAACCTGACGGAACCTTAAACATCATATCAGCCGAAACACGTCCACTGCTGGACATAAGCCTCCCCCAAAAGGGGGGGATTTGCCATAATCGCCACGCTTGGCAGGCAGGTTGGCGATCGCAGTATGGTGGTCAAATACATAGAGAACGCTGCTGCCCATTCTCTAGTAAGTCCCTTAGTCGCCTTCTACGACACCCACGGGAAGAAATGGGATGGTGCTATTCTTTTACGTCCGGCACCATACGGAACCTTAAACAAATAAATGAAACATCATTCTTGTTTTCTTCAGTGATTGTTCGTGAATCACTGGGCTATCACTTTCGCATCGATGTGTCTTGAGTAAGATACAAACATCGGAATACTGCGCGTCATCGTATTCAGAGTATGATTAGCATAACGAGGAAGAGATAACGCCTACTCATGTAACTATTGAAATCTTGTAAATATATGGAGGATTATTTATACAGACATAAATGACTTGGATGGGGTCTAAAGTTCCCGTCATGAGAAGCTAGAAATTTTGTAAACACACAGTCAGGGATTCAAATGTATACGTTCCACGAGTCAGACGCGTTCCAGTACCACAAAACATTAGACGGCAGCGCTTTATATCGCTAAAATATAACCCGACCAAGTGAAATTGCTAGTTAGTTTCGTATTATTACACGTGTTACTTTGAGTTGATTGAATTGTCGCTGCGTAACTTGGTAGAAGTTCTTTATTTACAAAATTTCTAGCTTTTCGTGACTGGTATATTGGATGGGCCGTCTAGTAACCTAGTATTGTAAAGAAAATTATTTGTTTTTTAATGAGTAGGCTACAACAAGATGGAGACGAAAATACGACAATAAATTAAACTCCTCATGTACCTAATGACGTTCCCAGTCTGCATGCAAAAATTCAACCAATAATAGGATTGGATTCAGTGGAAGTTGTTAAGAGGAGGTCTTTGCCAAAAGGCACACTGAGCAAAGAGACATTTTATAAACTGCTGAGAAAATACTGCAACGCAATAAAAAGGTCTTATTATAATTATAAATACTAGTTTTGTTTAGTATTGGATAGAGCCTCTAGTTTGATCACTAGGTATGCCACCCGGAGTTAGCGATGATGAGGTAGAACTAGCCGGCCTTCTAGTGTCTTGAATCTTCCCTGACCACAAATCGAATGAAGAATAAGGCTAATCTATTTTTTTTTTCATTACGTATGCCTTTTACGGTTATAAAGCAGATTTATTTAATAATCTGCGGCGTACACGTGAAGTTGTTTATGCAAAGGAGTTTTTACAATTAGTTACGCATGGAACCGTTACGTGCCTGCCTAATAAAAATGCAGAAAAGTCCGCAATGTGCACAGAAGTTTTACTCGAGCATAGCGCATTGTTTTTTTTTTCAGTATTACAGCAAGTATGTATACAAAGTATTGTACATTGTACGGTACAAGTTATGTAACGTGGAAGAGAATGCTATGTGTTCTACGTCCTACTCGGTAGTTGTATGCCTATAATGTAAGCATTTTAATTAGTAATTCGCGGACTAGTCATGATATCATACCTAGTTTTGATTCGCTGAGTTCATATCATTATTTGAGAGAATCATCATAATTTTTTACCGTAGGAAAATGTGCAAGCAACCCACATGAGTTCGTATCTTCAATTTGTTAGATAGTCATCGTAGTACAGATCTCGGCACGTACCTACCTAAGTTGAACTAAAATGGCAGATTTTGGTTCAACTTACGTGCCGCGATCTGTAATTTATTTCCAAACTTCAGTACACGTCATATCAATGACTATGCTAGGTGTCCTCATTCTTTTTGCTTGCGAGGAAACGAGTGTACGCGCTTCTACCTTCGGTTGTTTGTTCAAATTTTTGTTCAACTATGATAACTGTGCCGCGATCTATTAGTAATGTGCATGCAATTCTTACCTGAACATCTCTCCTAGGTGGTGGCCTCATCACCGGCGGTCCGGGAGCTGGCATTCTCATCGGCGGCGGCGCAACGTGCCTATAAACCGGCTGGTGTGGCTGCGGCGGCGGTAACGGCGGCCGCGGGCCGTGCAGCACCGTGACCGCCGGCACGAGCGGCGGCGGCCGGCGCTCCATGGCTCGCTCAACGATAGCCAGGTGCTCCGACGGCCGGATCAACCGCGGCGGAGCCGGCAGCCGCAACGGGTCCGGTTGTATGCGCGGGTCCGAATGCATGCGCGGGCGCGGTTCCGGCGGGCGTACGGTTTGACGCGGCGGGGGCGCGGGCGCGCGCCTTGCCCTCGCCGCTTCCGTTTCGTCGGCCATCGGTGCGCGCCAATCTGTTGACAAAGAATTCAAATTATTAATTCAACTATTTCAACTTTTTCATTACATCGCAGCAGATTGCTCAATGGACATAATGCATTAAAAGGTGATAAGAGTTACAAACTCGCCGATTACCGAATAAGGTAATGGAAGCGAGCTTCTTCCTAATTTCCAGGCAGATTTAAGCGGCACCCTAATTGCATAACACACTATTTATCAAAATTTTAATATTTTTGAGGGTTATTGCTAATCCACTGCTTCATATTTTAGAAAAAAATGCAAGCTCAACAATGTAAATAACGCAATGAATGTTGCTGAACAGTCTAAATGAAAGCCATTTTACTGCTCGTGTGAAACGCAACTACCTCGCTGCTCCCATTCTAATAGAGAATTTTAAACATCGGACTGAGTATTTATGATGACTGATCTCTTTGATAGGCGCGTGTGGAACACAACGCGCCGTCGGCGTCGACGCGGGCTTGGTCCTTACCGGACAGCGAGCTACCCATTACTCGCCGTCCGCATGCCCGCGCCTACGGTGGCCGGGAATCAGCCTGGGATTCCCGACGCCCAGGGCGTCTTCTGCGGCGACTAGGGCCGTGAGGGCGCATATACTGCCTGTCCCTCACGTGCACCGCCCCGCCTCCCTCTTCGCGAGCATTACTGCTTCGCAGCAGGAGGTGACGGCTACCCATGCACTCTCGCTCTGTATCTTGGCCTGGACCAGGGCCGGACGCTAGAGATCGCCGCCGCCGATCGCTTCCACAAGGACACCGTATGCTCCACCGTGTCCTCAGGACGATCTTCGCAGTGGAAACACCCGGGCGTTTCCTCCCGCCTTATTCGAAACACGAACCTCCCGAAACAACGGTGTCCGGTGAGGACCTGCGTCAGGCGGAAGGTGAGGACGCCGTGCCACCTCTCAAGCCGCTCCTCAAAGAGAGAACTTACCGCCCATAAAATGTTAACATTTAATTTAAAATTAATTAATTATTTTAAAATTAATTAATTATTTATTTATTACATTCTAGTCAAATCATTCCTATGGGTTTTGTTCAAAATACCCTAACACAATCAATCTCACGGGGAGACAAGTGATAGCTCAAATTAATAGAAAAACACGTCTCTCCCCTAAAACCTAAACCTTCACAGGAAAATGCATAAAGTGAAATTGGGGTCCCCTTACTATATATTGACTATTGTGCCCAAGGCAATGAAATAACAACGTGTCACGCAATCCCTCCTATCAATCTTGTTCACGCGTAAATAAAAGAAAATGTTGATGAAAACGTGTACATAATTTTTCTTTAATATTCATAATTGAAGAGCGCGCCATCTATCCGTAGTGCGCGGAACTCGGTAGATCGGTAGCATACGAACTTACGAAGTGATTTTTACGCTGGACGCGGCGCTTTCTGTCGGCGACGCCGTGTCTGCGCTTGCGTATTATTGAACATTGAACTCTACATGGTACTGTACTGTAGGGCAATAAAGAAAACGATACCCATTTACAAGCTATTTTTAAGGCATTAAATGGATTTTTTTCAGTTTTTAGCCGTTTTGTACGAGCGTTGCATGTACAATTCGAAATAGGATTGTCTACTATCGTCTACCGATCTAAATGCATGAGACAAGACAAGGTCTTTTTAGATTTAAAATGTGGTCGCATTTAGCAGTGTCTAAATTTAAACAGCTATTACAATAGTGTGAAAATAGATCTAGATAAATCCTCAGTCTAATAGCCATGAATAAAACATGACAATGTTGATAATGTTACATAACGGGCTCTCGTTTATGGGTTGCCATTTTATAAATCATTACTGTTGCATTTGCATAGGATATCTGATTGGAGATTTGAATTATACCAACGCAATAATGGCTTTACGATCCGTCGATTCAGGTGTCAAAACACGTCAGGAATTATTGTTTGTGATGTCACTATCAGTATCTTACTGCGTCCTAAATGTTTGGTTCTTTTTGAGTAGGTTTGGATAGTCTCTCTCTAGTTGGGATCATAGATTTCTCACTTTATCATTAATTCTCTTACTAACATTACAGGCGAATCGACACAACTTAGAAAATAAGTAGCTAATAAGCTAGTAAGCTAATTTATTGGTGAGCCAATCGACAATTCCCGATATACGTAATAGGCAACTGGCACGTTTTGAACTTTATGCAGTAATGCAAACATTCGTCCGATTCTGGCGAGTAAAATCGTGCGAATCGACTATACGCCATTTATTATAGCTTTAGAAAAAAGAGGCTCGTAGAAGCAGGAGTGGAAAACATTTTATTTCAAAGTTAAGTTCTAACTTTTTTAGGTAGATTTAAGACAGTACTAAATACGGAGATAACCGAAGTAAAGGTAATTTTTTATTTTAAATAATGTTATATTTATAATAACATCTTCATCACACATTACAAACCTACAACAAAACGAATGAATGAAACGAACAATCACATGATGATTTTAATCTAATTAAGATTATATGGAAATAAAATGTATGTTTTTTACAATACTTTATTTTAAATAACAACTTACGGCCCACAATACGTTGGTAGAACTTCGTCGTCATCAGCTAATTTAGTTACTCGGTGTTGTTCACTCCTGCTTCTTTTAGGTTTTTAGCATTGACACTCTAATTTTTTTGGCATTAATCGTAACTGCAACACGTTTAATGTAATTTTGTTACGAAGTGTACATTAAAAATAACCTTTTTTCAACTTCTGTCTAATGCTATTGTAAATGGAGTATAGATCTCTATTAACTTCTTTCAAGTTGATTTCGCGCCACATTGCCTTAAAAATTCAAAGTTGACAATAGATATGTACCTAAAGTTCAGATACTGTTTCCTTCCACAGCGCTTATTGCTATAAACATTAGCACTCGCATTTCAAATATCAGATAGCTTTCAAATTAAATTCTTCGAACATTTTACGCGTGTGTCTAGCCAGCAAATGGAGAGTTGAAGTCTAGATTTTACGAGGAACATTATCAGGCAAACAAGTGTGTAGGCACAGCACATCTGACACATTTCAGCTTTCTAGCCGAACCACTCGTACTTGACAAACTTGACCATAGAGTTTGATATCGCTGGTTTTCTATCGATGGGACAACATTGGAATACTAAACAAATCTATTACACGTGGGAACTAAGATTGGCTAAGATTAATAGATGAGATAATAGGTAGGTATATTACCTAAACTATTAATTTAATATGAAGAATATGCTTAATCTACATAATTATACTATCTTTTTTTTTTTTTTTTTTTTTTTTTTTTTTTTTTTTTTTTTTTTCTTTATTTAAAGGGCTTTGTCGCTGAGCGATAACGTCGCCCTGTAACTTCAGCAGAATCCACTAAACCTAAAAACAGGTAACACTTACTTAAAAATAAAAAATGCCAGTTTGTACAGTATCCTAGCTTGTTCCGATAAAGGACAAGCGAGGATAGCATTACACTCTCCAACATCGTACTTATTTTTTGGACCAAGTAAACTAAATCTCAAAGCCTCATTCCGCACACACTCCATCAAAACATGTTGTACATCTTCGACTACTCCACATTCTTCGCAGTTGGGTGACGTAACCTTTTTCATCAGAAAACCAAATTTTTTTGATGGGATGTGGCCGGATCGAAGTCTTAATGCCATAACTAATTCACTTCTGCTAAGCGGATTTTGATCAGTCCAATTATACACTGGAAGCTGTGGTTGGATGGTCTTGTACCAAATTCCCTTTTCTGTTGACCTCTGGTTAAAATATTCACTCCACTCATCTGTACACTGCTGTTTTATTAATCTTATATAATCTGTATATAAAGGGGTAACAGTTACAGAAATTCCATCTGACACGGCTAGGTTGGCCAAAAGATCTGCTCTTTCGTTATCCTGAATCTGTACGTGAGACGGGATCCACTGTAAAACTATCGAGATTGACTTTTGACCTAATTTGAATATAGTATCCAAAATTATGTAGGCTATCGGTACTCCTCGCACGGACGAGGTGCACCGAGCCAAGTGTTGCAGCGAACTCTTTGAGTCTGTTAGGATGACAAATTTATCATGACTAATTGAGTTAATATATGAGAGAGCCTCTGCTATTGCAATTAACTCGACATGCATAATGGAAATATCAGAGTCTATAGCAAGTTTGACATTTGAATTTAACTGTGGATCCCAAACCGCAGCGCCACTACCAGCACTACTCTTAGAACCATCTGTGTAAATCTTATGGAAATCACCATATTCCTCCACTATAAAATTTGTGCAGATTTGTCTCACACGGTTGCTGTCATAATGTCGTTTAGGCTTAGTTATAGATGGAATATTCTGTTTAATAGTCTCACGCACATTGATGTTGCTGACCCATGTCTCCAGAGAAAACATCTCAACCAACCCAACTGAGTGAACAGTAGAAGATTTCAGCTCATTGTAAATTGAGACTAATAGAGGTTGCTTTCTACCTCTCCAATATTGAGAATTATTAACGTTTAAAGCTAACGACTCAATCAAACTAACCGCAATGCTCTCTTGAAAAGACATACATTTTAGACAGTATTTGCCTCCTAAAAATTTCCTACGAATATGTAATGGAGATAGATTTAATTCACTCTCCATCACGTGGATGGGAGTGCTTCTGATAAAGCCACCAATAACGCGAAGAGATTTGTTTTGAGCTTTGTCCAATTTAGATAAATGACACTTGTAACTGCAATCATACAGGAAACTACCATAGTCTACCCTACTGCGGATTATGGAGATGTATAGTCGACGCAGATGTTTAGGGTGAACACCCCAACCAGGACCCGCTAAAACTTTGAGAATATTTATGAATTTTAAAACCTTTTGAACCGATTCATTAATATGTTTCCCCCATCTGAGCGACTGATCCAACCACATTCCCAGGTACTTTATGTTATTGACTACACAAAGATTACTATTATTAACTTTTAACTTAACAGGTTCTCTGCACATGCCTCTCTTAAAAATACAAACCTTAGTCTTATTAGGAGAAATTTCTAAACCTAGATTAACAACTATGGAATTAAATGAATTTAAAGCAGATTGCAGCTCTGAAACAACTGCATTAACATTAGAACCTGATTTAAATAAAACAAAATCGTCAGCATACTGAGAAATATCAACGCTAGTAATAGTGTTGCAAATATTGTGAGTCGCAACGTTAAATAAAAGAGGAGAGAGTGGGTCCCCTTGGGCCAACCCTCGTCCCGTAGCCCGCAAATATTCTTTGTTATTAATTGAAATTTTAAGTATTCTTTCGTTCAAGAATCTCCACAAATACGAACACAACTTACGACCCACTGAAAGTTTATCGAGAATGTTCAATAGACTAGCGATATCGACATTATTGTAGGCGTTATTGATGTCAATGAAACAACCAACTGTGACAAGATTTGAAGTAAAACCAAGTTGGATCTTTGTCGTCAAAGTAAAAAGACTATCTAAACATGACTTAGATTTACGAAAGCCTACAGTCTTATCGGAAAATATGCATCTATTTTCGAGATACCATTCCAATCGTTTGTTCAAAATTGAATGAAAAATTTTACATAGACATGAAATCAGAGAAATAGGACGAAGGGAAGATGATTGTCCCGAAATTCGTCCTGGCTTAGGAATAGGAATTATTTGAATATTGCGCCATTGTCTTGGAACACAACCAGAATCGTAAAATTTATTGTACATAGATAGTAATAACAGTTTACCGATGGTTGGGAGATTCCTGACCATAGAAAAGGAAATTTCGTCACCACCAGGTGCCGTATCTTTTAATTTAATTGAGTTTTCTAACTCATGAATAGAAATGGCAGCTTCTAATTTATTATTACAGGATTGAAAGCAGGGTTCAGGGGGAGAAACGTAATCAGGCGTTAGGTCATTAAGAAGCTTTTCCGCTAAACTTGAGTCAACCTGTTGATATTTCGATTTGCAGCCTTTTACCCATCTCATTTTGCGCCACATATCACTAGCTGAAGTTGTTGCATCAATACTTGAACAAAAACTTCTAAAAGAAGCACCTATTGCCTTACGCGTCAGCCTCTGCGATTCCCGGATATTTTCCTGCAATAGTGCATAATTTTGAGGCGAAGGGTTACGCCTAAACTTTGCTAACGCTAAACGTCGTGATGCTACCGATCTAGATAGGTCAGGGCTCCAATACTATCTTTAATAGAGAAAGAGGTAAAGTTTGTGAGTTTGTACGGGGTAATCTACGGACCATCTGATCTGATTCCGATTTTTTTGTCACTAATGATACAATATTGCTGAGTGACATAGGATATAGGTACTTTATATTAGGTCTTTACCTATGAAATTGCCGTTTTGCAGTACTGGCCATTTCAAATCAAAATAATTTTTGTTTGGGTAAGAATTCTAATTTCAAATTAATTTTATTTTAAAAACATGGATTTTTTTTTCCAAAAGTAGTCATTTGTTTATTGATTAGTGTTACATTTTCATCGTATTTCAATCTTTTTCGTCATCATGGATACGTTAAAAATTCGAGTAATTATGGAATATGAGTACCGTCGTGGCAGCAACGCGGCACAAGCGGCACGCAACATCAACGACGTTTACGGAGCTAACACTACAAACCAACGCACCACCTGTTATTGGTTTGCTCGCTTCCGTTCTGGAAATTTCGACCTGAAAAATGAACCTCGCGGTCGTCCGAAGACTTTGGCCGACAATGACGAATTAAAGGCGATTGTGGAAGCTGATGATACACAATCTACGGCTGAATTAGCAGCAGCTTTCGACGTTAGCGTCAAAACAATATTGGTCCATTTGCGTCAAATTGGCAAGGTAAAAAAGCTTGACAAATGGGTGCCCCACGAACTCAATGATCGTCAGCGCGAAGTACGCGTCGAGACGTGCCTTGCACTGCTCAACAGACACACAAATGAAGGAATTTTGAACCGCATTGTTACCTGCGATGAAAAATGGATTCTGTTTGATAACCGCAAGCGCTCAGCAAGTTGGTTGGATCCTGGTTCAGCACCTAAACAATGCCCTAAACGAAAACTTACCCCTAGAAAAGTGATGGTCACTGTTTGGTGGTCTAGCGCCGGTGTGATTCATCACAGCTTCTTACCAAACGGGGTGAGTATTACTGCAGATGTGTACTGTGAAGAACTGAACACAATGATGGAGAAGCTGGCACATCTCCAACCAGCATTGGTCAATCGCTCGTCTCCGCTGCTCCTGCACGACAACGCGCGACCTCATACTGCACAGCAGACGGTCTCCAAGTTGCAAGAACTGGGGTTGGAAGCTCTCCGTCATCCGCCCTACTCACCAGACCTTGCGCCTACAGACTACTACTTTTTCCAGAATTTGGATAACTTCTTGGCGGGAAAAAAATTCAATACCCGAGAGGCAGTACAAAATGCCTTTGAAGAATTTGTTGCCTCCCGTCCAGCTGATTTCTTTAAGAAGGGCATCAATAAACTGCCACTGCGATGGCAAAGATGCATTGATTGCATGGGTGATTACTTCGATTAATACAAATAAAAAATACATGAAAAAAATTCGTTTAAATTTTTTCATACAAAACGGCAATTTCATAGGTAAAGACCTATTATTAAAACAAGCGTTAAAATTTCACGCGGAAGAAGTCGCGGGCGAAGCTAATTAAAGTAATAGAAGACGATCTCTTATTAACAACACACGAGGTTTATGGCAATGACGTCAAGAATTTGAACATGAAAAATTACAAAAGCTCTTTGCTGTTGTAATTCTTCAATGAGTTCTTTGTTACAAAAAAAAAACAACAGAACTATCGACTTAATTAATCAATCCGAAACGTTATCATAGATAACTGACAGGTCCTAATAAATATTTGTGCAGATTCACCAGCACTTAGTATATCTTATAATACCAACATCCGCGCTCAAATCCAACATTAAAAACCCACATAAGATTTCTGATAAAATAAACACCGATATCGAAGTTACCGATCCAATCCCTTCGAAATTTAAAATAAACCACAAACAATATCACTCCACTCGACTTCCACCCAAAAATCCGGTTCTCACAAGATTTATATCCAAAAAGACAAAATGGAAGGGTGGTACTTGACTAACAGGTCTAAAAGCCAGCAATTAACCGAACGGGTGAGTTGAAAGGTCTAATTGACAAACACAATACTAAAAGGTGGGTAGACTTGGAAGCCGGGAATGTTCATGTCACTTTACCCCATCGGCGTCTCCCTTTCAAGGATTTCACCGTGGAGTGGACGATTAATTACGTCATACATGCTAATTAACGTCTTACGGCCCTTGTCTCTTTGTTTATGGCTATTGAAATTTATAGTAACGCGTTTGTTCGGAGATATATGGATGTTTTATTGTGCGGGCTAATGTCACTAACGAACTCCAGCGGATAAAGACGGTTCTTTAGCGCCGACAGATTTGCTCAGAAATTTATTTTTATTGAACCTTTATCGTCCTTATTTCTTGAGTATCTCTCACATTATTATCTTTACGCTAACCGTAATTTAACTTTAATTCTTATTTTAAAAGTAAATCTAATAATAACCCTCTCGAATCCGCAGAGATCTTAGAAAGAACTTCAGACACAGACAATGGATATAAAAAACGGTGTTGTAAAAGATTATACGATGGTGATAAAGCAGACAGATAAACGCCTACTTCACACGTAGGTAAACATACCTTGTAGACTTCAATCACAACAAAGAACACTTGAAACAAAGGTTTTATTCACAACTATTTGCACAGCACACCCGCCATTTTATTCTAAACGGTTCTTGATAACCGATATTCAGAGTGACGTAGCCTCCTTTTGTAACACGAGTGCAATGAACACGGATAGGTGCATATACACCGTTGCTATGGCGACACTGTATACGTTTTTCCCTCCAAAATGAACGCATGCGCGTCACTTTAACCCTGTCCATGTAATCGATTTAAGGAAATTAGACTCTAAGGTGATATAATTAGGTTGTGGTTTGGAGAGTATTGTTTGGGAAGGGGTCGCATGTCTTGCCCCGCGTAAACTCATTCCTTTCGAATGGTAGCCTGCAGTACTAGCAATTTTCCTATTATTATTAAAATATGTAGGGGTGATTGCACGGGGGAGTGTTAGTCATTTTCTAGTTGCGTAAGATTGCTTGTATCATTTCCACTACCGGTGTTTAGAGCGGCGCTGTGGACTACCGTAATGATGACTTTGTCTATAACATATAACTTGCAACCAGTACATGCACAAAGTGTATTGCTATAGGGTTGTCACTCGTGTGTCTTTCGAAAACTTTTTAGGTGGCTCAACCGGGCCCAAATCAGACTTTGAGCTTCTACTGAGCTAGTCCTGATGGAAAACCCCAATTTGAACGACCCGGGAATGGAACCCAGGACCTCATGCTTTGCAGTAGCGCTTGTGACCACGACACCAACGATACCATTGTTTAAATTTAAATCTACTCAGAATATTTGCATACAAATATAATTTCCTTCCACCCCTGTCTTCTATTGATAACAGTTAAAAAGTAAAGCTTATCCTTTACATTCAAATGCGATAAAAAACTTAGGGGACGGAAACCTAATATCTTTCCTGACATTATTCTAATGACTGATTTTATCTTTTAAATTAACATAGAGCTTCAACTTGTAGTCGACATTCAAACGGACGAAATAAAATCGCGGCGAGATTTTGTCGCGCACTGGATTAAGGGCCTACGTCCCGTTTGGTTGCGTAACTCGGTCACTTTATGAACCGTACTGCTCATTAACGGCTTGTCTTGAAGATTTGAAAAATATATGATTTTGTTATAGATTCATATAGATCATTTTGCCGAAAGTACTTTTTTTGTATGGTTAATACTTTTGCTGTAAAAAAATATTTTCCAACACGCAATATTTTGGCTTCTAGTCCATACTCCTACTACTTCTTCGGCTTCGTTATTTGGAAAAAAAAATACACTGAAAAATAGATAGTTAGAGGTACCACAGAATCGCCGAAGCACAATTGTAAATTAATCAAAGGAATATCCCCATTTTGAGATAAAGGCTCAGAGGTGAGCTGCGCGGTCGCGGGCGGCAGTCGTGCTTTAGCATACAAACGGGAGATGAGGATACTATGGGCCTTAACAACGCATTGCTTAGCGCCTAGAGTTGAAAATCGAACAATAACACACACTGTTAGATTTCGACGCGTTAAGATGCACTCAGATGCACTCTGTTGCATTCTCAACGCTCGGTTTAACACCGAGAGTAGCAAATCCAGTGCGCGGAAAAATCCCGCCGCGATTTTTTTACGTCCATTTGAATATCGACTTACGTACAACCCTTGAACTAGCTCGTAATAGGTATCTCAGGTATGTCATTAAATGAATATGGTTCTATGTTTTCCATTTACATATATGTCTTTGTGGTATGTGCATAATCTGGATATAATCAGACAGATTCGAACCAGATGTGGAGGCGTTGGTTACTCTCACATACCTAGGTACTACTAACTACACAAGGCATTGTGCATTGTTTTGTCGTAAAAAAATATTATTTTCTATCCAAGAGTTTGTTTGAACGCGCTAGTCTCTGGAACTACACAGTCGGATAAAAAAAAAACACTTG
Source organism: Antitype chi (assembly GCA_947359405.1). Lineage (NCBI taxonomy): Eukaryota > Metazoa > Arthropoda > Insecta > Lepidoptera > Noctuidae > Antitype > Antitype chi. The sequence goes on from OX375812.1 coordinate 18,563,139, forward strand.
TATTATACTTTTAGGTTAAAGGCTCGACAACACAAGGAGCCGTGTAAAAAGAATAAACAGCACTCGCGTGGAAGTTGTAAGATACCAATAAAATAAAAAAAATATACCCGTGTTACTCACTGATAATTGTAGCATTCAGGTGAAAGATTCTTTTTTATCGGTTAAGTATTATTTGAGTTTATCCATTATAAACAAACATAAAAAATCAACTATTTTCTCTTTGTAATATGTGATGTAGAGTATATTTAACTTTTCTTTAAAAAAAAATTCTAGCCTGAAACAATTTAAAAGCAATAACTTCATGGACAATGTCTCAAGGCTTTCTGACAAGAACTTTTAAATGATTTACGTGTGGGAAAAGATGAATATCACAACTCAAACAACAGTCGGATATAGAACAAAGAAAAATATAGTGTCAATAAATTGAAGAGAATGATTTTGTATGCAAGTCACAGGTAATTATCGCGCGCTCGTATCATAGAGGTGCACATTAATGAGGGTCTGGTGGACCACCCTAGAGAATACGTGGGGCGAATGACACAGCGGCAGTCGAAGGGTTAGATTCGAAATTTAAAAATTCGTTTGACATCAAATTGCTTGTCTATGACTAAACTTTAGAAAGACTTTATTGCGTAAATGGCCAGTGCGTTTCTCCTTAACATATGTTCCTTGTTTATTAACTCAGTAAACAGTTTAAAAAGAAATCGAATCGTAATTTCAGCATTGTAAAGTGTCGAAACTCAATTTATCGCGAAGAAAGTTATTTAATGTTACTATTTAACATTTTTACGTGTCGAATAAACGATGGGTAATAACATAATTGCACGTTCAAGTGAAAATATCCTCATTTAATTAATAATCCTCCTTATAAAGAGGTGAAACTGCCGAAATTAAGAAAATTATAGTCAGCAATTAGTGCATTGAGTACACATTGTCAGATCTTATTTATGTTACTGATGAAAAAGCTTGAAAGCTGGCAATTAATTTTCGATACTACGTGTAGGATTCATGAAGGGTTATGTAATTACAGCCGCACAGGTCAATCGATCAGGTTAAGCTTCGCTTGCCGCGGTTGGTCCGTGGATGGGTGACCTTTACGTACTTACCAAGCAAAGCTGAGCTGACTGGTAGAGAATGCCTAAGGCATTAAGTCCGCCTTTGTACCTTTTTTGTGTGCGAGAAGTTTAATAAATAAATAAAGCTTAAGTTTAAACAAATTGTTGCAATCCATGGTAATTTTACGTCATGACTGAGTCGTCTGTCTGATTTAGAATTTAATTTAGTCTAGTGTGATCACTAGCTTCCAATTTCCTAACTAGTGTTCGTAAATAGTTTCTACAAATTGTATAGTGTAATAACCACTTTAACAGTCATCTGTCCGATTTAGAATTCAATTTAGTCTAGTGTGATTACTAGCTTCCACTTTCCTAGTTAGAGTGTTCCTAAATAAAGCTTATAAAATTGGATAATGTAACACTTTAGCTATAATCTCATCAAAGTCAAACAAAAAAACAATATTCACATGTGTACAGTAACGTTTTTAATAGGAAATTCTACAAGCACCTAGCTCGCATTTACACAAATTGTTCTCAACACACGGTACACACGAAGCATGGATTTCGCCCAGTGAAACGCTGATCGTGTGATAAGAGCAGCTGTCGTCGGTGCGACAAAGTGGCTGGATGTCACACGGCGAATATTAACAGCTCCATTCGCCAGACAGATATCTAGATACGCGGTGACCTCTGTCGCGGCCGCTTTGCATGTGAACATGTGCTGCTGAGATAATGGGGGACAATGCTCATATTTATGGGTCTATGAGCTTGGAGTAAGTCTGAGCTTTAAAAAATTTAAATAATAATTTTAATTTTATTTCTTTTAAAGCCCAGTCATAAACTTGGTCAGTTCATGTGAAGACCATGTAGATTGGTGAATGAAATGGTCGAAAGGAAAGAACCACACAGATTGAGTGGACCTGTCCAGTCAGTGCAAACATTTGTCAGTAATCATGCAGCTCAGACGGCGCGACGGAGCTCAAACGGTGAAGGGAAACATCGTGAGGAAACCGGCATGTCCTAGAACCAAAAAGTTCAAAGACATGTGACATCTACCAACCCGCACTGGGCCCGCGTGGTGGATTACGGCCCACTCCCTCTCACAGAGAGGAGGCCTGTGTCCCAGCAGTGGGAACGGTATAGGCTGAGTATGTATGTATGCAGCTCAGGTAACAGTAGTAGATGTTGAATATAAACACATCAGGCTAGCATTTAGCCAAATCTAGAAACTCTACCAACTTTATCAATAAATCTGCCTGCCTTTTCGAAATTTCTTTGGGGTCGGCTTCCAGTCTAACTAGATGCAGCTGAATACCAGTATTTTACATGGAACGACTGCCTATCTGACCTCTACAACCTAGTTACTGGGTAATACGATACCCCTTGGTAAAACTGGTTGTCAGACTTTCGGGCTGAAAGAAACTCAAAAGCTGAAAAAAACTTAACTGACTTTCACCAGCCTGGTGAAAAAATATTGTAACTAGATTTAGCCAGCGGCTTGTCCCGCGTGGAGTTCGGAAATAATCCCACAGGAAAGTACTACCGGGATAAAAGGTATGCTATATGTTATTCTAGGTTAACTATCTGTGTGTGTGCTACATCGCGTGATTGAGTAACAAACACCTAAACATACCTACAAACTTTTACATTTATAATAATTATTAGTAGGATATTATTATATTATAAACTAAAATAGGTGTAGGTGCTCCTCTCTTACATAACACATAATCAGGCTAGGACACAAGCCTCTCGTTGAGAGGGAGTGGGCCGTAATCCACCACGCGGGCCCAGTGCGGGTTGGATTTTTACGTCGTCGATTTTTTTGTTCTAGTACATGCCGGTTTTCTCGCGATGTTTTCCTTCACCGTTTAGTGAGCAGTGGTAATCACATAATTTACACAAAGTAAAGTGCCTTTCTGGACTTAAACCTACGACCCATATACTCGTAAGTCACGGCTGTTACCACTAGGCTAGCACTGCACCTGGTGAAACTAAATTCTCTTGCACAACAAGAGTTAACGACCACCATCACAAACAGAAAAAACAGAGTCAGAACAATATTCATCATCAAAGCAGTAGCTATAAGCGGATGTATTTATTCCTATTTAAACTAACATCATAAAACCGGATGTCAATCAATATCATAACGAAACAAACACATATCTTGTAGAACAATTACAATAATTAGCAACTTCCTGCTCGAAAGAAATAACTGACGTAATGCAGCAAAAACAACAATAGTTTGGATACAAGGTTACTGTGTTATTCACCACTGTTCAATGATTAAGTGTATCGTAGCGCTAATTGTTATGATATATGACCATATTGGCCATATATAATGTTACATTTGGAAGGAAGAACTATTACTCCATGTAAATACCTTGGCCAGGTGTCTGTGAGGTGTTTACTACGCTTCATTACTCATTCAAATGCACGTAACCGTCACGCGTTGATTCCCGAAGGGTTAAATACACGTGTATTGTTGAATAGATCGATTATACTATGACTACGTAATTTGAAAACTTGAAATTTCATGCACACAATGTTCGTAATACGAGCGACATCCGAAAATTTTGTGAAGATGGAACATCAAAATGTCGCATTGAGAAGCAGATGGCTACTTCCAGTTGAGTTAGCACAAAATAATGCTGCTACTCATCATATAAGACTAGGTACACGATTAATTCTAAGTATATGTGAAGGAAACACAGCCAAACTACTACTAAACTAAACACAGCAGAAGTGGAAGTACTTGAAATGATACAGAATTAAAGCAACAACAAATTAAAGTTAACCGCAAAGCGTAAGTAGACAAGCGACTAGTGCATCGCCTGTAGCAAGCGGAATAAGCAGTTGTGATTCTAACAACTTGTTGAATGGTACCAATGCGTACAAGGCTTTCCTTTCATTCGAAATGACTGAAAGTGGAATTCCTAGAGAAAAAGGAAACTAATATTTGTAACAATGGACCTTTTGCTAAACAACAAACGATAAGTTCCTAGTGATAAATGATTCTCAATCGAGAAACATCAGAGTCTTACGAAGCATTCGGAATCTCAGTTCAAGATCTTAATTACCGCTTTTATTGGAAGACTTTTATTATCACCATCAAGTAATCACATTAGACTTTATGGAGCCAGAACAAAGATGTAACTATTGGAAATAGAGTTCAAAGATTCCTAGCCATTACATAAAATATTGTGGTATTTAGCAAAGTGCACTGCTTGTTTAACAACTTTATTACCCTGACATTACAGTTTACGTTGCACGACGTGGATACGTAATCCGCCATATTTCACCGATATTAATGTCACTCAGTTACTTAATAAGCCCTATTTGTCGTAACCCATTCGCGAACGTAAGGACAGTTTCACTTAAGTTGATGTCGTATAAATAATAACAACTATACAATAAATTAGGCGACTTAATTAAATGTTAAGGGCCGTTGTTAATTGGCTTGAATTAACGATGGCTCGTTTTATATACGACGTTTTACACCGACGAATGTTGGAGCGTCGAACACTCGAAACAAAGTGTGAAAACTGTCGTCACCTGATGATATCAGTAATAAAGACAGTGAAGATACGGAACGAGACTGACCTTAATACGCACTTTCTCTAGAGATAAAATTTGTATAAAAGCTGTAAAAGGATGAAGAATAAGTGAAATTGGACAGCTTGGTGATGCAACTGGCAACACTGACAGCGAAATGCACACGTAGAGAACATAAAGTGGTAAAAGCTAGATTAGGTTTATGATTGCAGCTGAGGCGTGGAATCGAACGCCTTTCTCTTGCAGCTAACAAATGAGTCGGGATGCGAGCGTGATTTATTTATTCAAATCCGATGGCCGGTGATGCTGGTCACGTCTGCACGTCGTTTGTAGTCGGGGCACGAACTGTATAGGTGTCGCTGATTTGTGATGATACGAGCACCAGTTAACGTGTTTTGAATAATTGCCATAACTTCCGTGTTAAACATTAATTGGTGTGAGCTTTCTTTTATCAATGATGTTGGTTCTCGTTAAAGGTGTCGTGGGATCCTTAACTGGAAGTAGGCTGTACTTTACTCTCCCGTGGGCAACCAGGACTAAATTTGCATGCTTATTTTATGTTTGCTGAGGGAATTTTGTAAGATTCTTAGCAAATACTCCAGCAATCTATTTAATAGACGCAGTAAGAATGACAAAAATAATACCTTCCTTCCTAGGAGGACATTTAGTGACCTTATTGGTGATGTTCTTCAAAGTCAAAGTCAAAGCATTTATTTCAAATAGGCACTTAAAAGGCACTTTTGAACGTCAACATTTACATTAAAATAGAATTGATTCTAGTCGCCCCTTCCAAAATGTAGTTTCGTATGGAGAAGAATGGGCAAGAAACTCCACCGTTACTCTTTTAAAATGTTTCAAGTACAATATTTACATTCATTATATGATTATGTGTGAAAACGATGCACCCAGAATAAAATTACCATACCAAAATGGGTAAAAAGAATCAAATTGAAGCAATACAGATAAATTAATTCTGCGATAGATACATGGTGTTCACACATTTACAAACATTGTAAAAGTAAGTATAGGTATGATTTTCCTACAATATTAACAAGTAATGAGTCAGTGTGTGAGTTAAAATAATTACTGAGTGTAAATCAATGTCATAAATATAATTAATTATATGTACAATTCAATTAGCAACCAGTTTGATTTTGTCTAGACTCTAGATTGTCCTATGGAGCAGGACCAGCATGTTTCCAAGCATTCTTATCTTGGATATAATCCTCTAATTTGTAATACGCTAGTTTACAAAGTTTACTTTTAATGTGAGCTTTAAATTTCCTTTCATTTAATTGCAATGCTTCGGAAAGGTCAGGTGAATAGTATTCGCAATCGGCGTGCGTGTATGACCAGATGTATGAACGTACACGAGGCTAAAAGAGTTCAGTAAGAATAAGAGCAAGGAAGTAGGTGGCGTGATGTAGTTTCTGCCTACCGCCATGGGATGAAGGCGTGAGTTTATGTATTACCCTTTTTTTACTGTGGGAAATCATCAAAAAACTTCTCCCGCTCGGGTTGGAGCAGGAGGGCGTGTCAGACTTTTACTGACTGACACTAAAACCCACCTTTGTTTATTTATTTATTTATTTAACCATTTATGCACACACATATAAACAGACAAGAAGAAAGGAGCAGAAAAATACGTACAAAGGTAGTGCTTATTTCTACAGAAATCTCTTCCAGCACACCTGCGATAGGAGAGAAGATAACAGAGATGTAGACAACGCGTGTAATAACAGTAGAAGGAAAATCATAAAATTACAAATTAAACTCTAATTTTTAAATCTAATCTCTCTAATTTTTTAATTTTTCCTTCATTTGCCTGTGTGCCAGGAGCCACGGTATCTCTTTCGAACAACCCGGACCCCTGGCAGATGTATTACTCTTAGGACCACTATTTGTAGCTGATCTAAGGTAAAACCAGACAGCATTATACGACATTATAGATCTGTTTTTTTTTTATAATTACGTTGGAAAACGTTTTAAGAGTCATCCTTTTCTTGCGAATAGAGTAGAATCCTTACGAAGCATTGTTTGACATAATATGTAAATTTGTCTCAATGAAGCCACACATCTTTACGGCACCACTATTCAAACACCAAACCGATCATACTCATAATAAACGATTGCAGACCTGGGAGGTAACAACGCCACAGACACCGAGATATTTGATGAGTGTTGCGTTACCAGTGTTGCCAATGATTGCTAAAGCTCAGTCACGAACACAGATAATTCGCAAGTTTTGGCATTTGCACTAACCTCCAGCTAACAATATGCACGCAGAGCAAAAACTTTGTTATTATATTGTGTACAGTTATTGCAAGGTGAGGGGAGTGACCCCGGGTCCTTTAATGTTGAGAGAAAAATACGGTACCGGTACGGACTTATTTTGAAACAAAGAAGTTGTGTTTGTATGTCTTATGTGTATGTAGGATTGGAGGGTTATGTGTTATGCGGTGTGGAATATTGATCATACAATAAGAACCACAAATTGTCAACACGTATATCTGTTGATATCTTTCTACTATCTTTACCTACCCTTGATATATGTATACTATAGCTACAATATCTTATTGATCGACCCACCCAGGAACTTCCCGTATATAGGCATTTAATACTGGATCCGTCAGGCAAAAAAATACTGTTGGTTCTACCCTTCATATTCCAAGTTTCCAACACATAAATAGTGAATGGTGTCAGAAATAAAAGAAGTAACAGTATTAGAGTCCTGGATCGAAATTTTGCTTTGGAAACTTTACCATGTACAATCCGAGGCCCCTGTTTATACAATTTTTAATTTTGATCGATGTTTTTGTAAGCTCATATTTATCTGTTCCATTCTTCATCCTCACTTCTCTCTTGCACCCAATTGCGTAACACACTATCAATCAGAATCTGAATCATTTTGAACTAAGGATCTAATCCATCGCTCCATATGTTCCAAAAATGTGTCTGCTCAGCAACTTAAATAACGCAATGATTTTTTTTGAACTGTCAAAATGAAAGCCAGTACAGTTACGCATTTTCCCCTCTGGAAATAGAAGAGCGTACATAAATTAAAATAGCAAATGGACACATAGTTCAATTACGCATCGGTAACAATGCTCTTTTGTGAGATAATCCCTACACAAATACGGCATTACGTGATTAGTACATTTCAAAGGGTTCCCAACCCTTTGCGTCATGTAATGACGTTACTGGAAAAGGGTTGTTTGTATTTAAACCACGCTATATTGATGTAGTTAAGTATGCTAATGTAAGCCGACTTTGCCTTTGTGGACTAATGAGTAGCGAAGTTATATATGGCCGGCCGGTTGGAAGATATAGATTTGTATGTGGAGCAGTGTTGCCCAGGACAGATAATTGCATACATTGGGGAGGTTTAATCAATTGGATTTCAAAAGAAAAATATATATTGCAGCGTATCATCATCGGCTCAGCTTTTTCTCAACTACGTTGGGATCGGCTTCCAGTCTAACCGGATCTAGCCTATCTGACCTCCACATCCCAGTTATTGGGTAATACGATACCCTTGGTAAGACAGGTTGTCACTACAGGCTTCTGATGACCCGCAACGGCTGTCAAAGACTCAAAGATCCACGAATGACAGCTGGGACCAACGGCTTAACGTTCTTTTCGAGTCCCGGAGACGTCTTGATATGTAAAAATATTGCAGCGTAAAATACAATGCATGTAATAAAGTTTTGGTAATATTTAACTGCAGACAGTTATCTGTTTGTTAGTCATGCATAATTAATATTTGTACGGTATGTGATGCACAAACATTGAACTCTCTGCCAGTAAGTTTTGTTTGTTAATAATAAAACAATTCCAAGGATACGGCACGTTCTCTCCGTCAAGAATTCTTTCTCGGAAACGATATACAGAGCTTTAAGTTCGACTTTACTATCCAGCGTTAGTAATTACGTTGGACTCACGCTCGGAACTTATCGGATAGTTTCGGCGCGAGCCGGGCGCGGCGCGGGTGCACCGTTATCGTAATAACCAGCTGACTCGCGAAACAATTATCCAGCTGATGTTGCGCCAACGGGATATCTAGTGCGTGAGATGAGAGAGCATGGGATGCCGACTATGGCGTGTTTGTATGGAAATGTGACGGATAACGTTTTGTAATTTTTACGCTTGCGAGCATCCGTTCCTACAAATGCAACTCCCAGAACATAATGGCGGCTTTTTCGCTGTGTAATTGGCATACATAATTGTTGTACACGTTCGTTCGTATTGCTAGACATAGTACAATAGGAGTCATTTGAATACTCGGCCGCTGAGAATGTGAAGCTTCAAATTCTGGTAGGTATTTATTTTTCAAATAGAACGAAGCAAGTGTTTTTTGAGCCAGCCCGCGCCCCTGAGCCTGTAGCTTAAATTCATCCCTAATTTCCGATCCAATCCGTCCCTTGCTGCCGTCCCCAGCGACGCCCTAATTCGAGGTCCGACTCCGTACCCCACAGGAATGCCCTTAGCGTATAGTCGGTTAGGTTTTAGCCCTGAGGCCTTAATTTATTGAGGCTGATTGAATTACGACATGCCAGTCACAAAAAATAATCTGCTTATTGTATGGAAATTTTAGTGGAAGGGCGCGCAGCAAATTTTGAAAGATCCCCTAGCAGTCTATTCGTATATATCAGCCTCTATAGAACAAAGCATCTAAAGACCAAAAACCCCATTGAGTCGTAACAAGTAACTAAAGTCCCGATAGTAATCTCAATCGTTTCTGTAGGACGTCGATCAGCCAGCATGGGCCAGCAATGTTATCAGATGGCAATGATGGTCGGCCTAATGAAGCTGTAAGGCGACCGCCCATTTAACGAGCTCATCATTAGCACGGCTCGCGATCCGATTGCGATGACTTTGAACCTTTGAGCTGAAGGAAATTGAGTGGAAAGGAAGAAAGCGAATAGGAAATAGTCAATTGAGTCGTTATTTTAGTGATGTGTCTCGTTGGCTTTAGATTTGAACTTTTGATTTTGTAATTTTAAGTACAGAGGGTGCACAGCAGTTTCAATTTGATAAGTTGTATGGAGACAAGAAAATAATGACGAAGAATTCACTGAAGTATATTGCCAAGATAATATTAACGTATTTATACATGCTGAAGTAGATAAAGCCTCACATAATATTTTAAAAGATCTAAGTTCCTACCTTTATCTGAGAAAATAAAACTTAATTGATAACAAAGAATAGGATAATTTATTAGTAAGTAGTGAAGGTCAATATCAATTTCATGTATGGCAACATGCCACTATTTATACGGTACTCTTAACATCTATACTGTTCTATGATAAGTACTGTTATTATTAATATCATTATATTTAAGCATGTATTTAACAAGTAAATAACAAGCGTCTAGCTGTCCATTAGCCGCATCTGGTAACGTTTTATTTGGATTCAAATCGTCTATTAAAACATTAATGTTGTTATAATTTTATCGTCATCGACATCTTTGCCTAGAAATTAAGATATTAAACATGATAACAACAAGTTTATTGATCACTGTTGCCAAGAGCCGAACAGATGTTACTGAACTAATAAAATTAAAATCGAATCAAAAGCTACGCTGACAAAACAGTCTTTGAAAAATCAAGTGTCTTTAAGAGTATAAATGCTTTGACTTTGATAATTTCTAGCTCTATGAAAGCGCAATAAATCTTGGCAAGAGAATCCACAAGATGTCATCATGGATTGAAAGATGACGTCACAATAATGTCGTTATCGTCTGAACGATCCTCTAACAATGACATGGGGCGGCCCACGCCACCATAATTCCACCACCCCCGTAACACGACACTGCAGTAAATACGTCAAACCTTCAACGTTAGACTTAATAAGGTGCATGCATAAAATCGATTCATATCTCCCGTGCCCCCTCGACGCCTTCTAAATCACAAGCGAAAACCAACTCTAACCCCGGGGAAACTGAAAACAAATTCTTTTGTATTTCCAAATGAGTGAAATATAAAACTCTAAGATCTCTCGATGACATCACTTTCACAAATTCGCATAAATAAGTTGCTTAAAAATGATATCACCAATACAACTTCATTGGGCACCCACACGAGGCACGCCATGTAAAGGCGGGGGTGACTCACCCGAAACTCGAAACATTAAATGCACTTGTACGAAATATTGCATTCATATCGGAATGAATCAATTCTGGAAGCGATTGTACTTACCGCATATAATCTTGGAAAATAAATAAACTAGGTACGTACAGTAAAAGATTTGGTTTAACTCATGCTGCATTCTGATGAAATTAAAGAAGTTGACTACATCCTGGCAATATACGATAACTTTTCATATCGTGATAAGAAATCTAAGGCAGGAAACGTAGACTCAATTGAATTAAGGTTTCGAGAAATATAACTCTATAAAATAAAATTCCAAGGCATTTGCCCCATTAAAACAAATACCTATGGTCCTATACAATATTGTTTTCTCATTGGATATCTTATCGGCACTGTAATTATAATTAGAACCGTTTCGTATTTAACCGGGAAACATAAATTAAATGCTAATAATTTGATAAAATATCAAGTTTTACAGCCCAGTATTACAGAACATAAATTTGATAAGAAAGACCACCTAGAAGGTTACCTAAATACGAATTTGTTAAACTGAGATATCGATAACTATTCCAGTGTTTATAGATCCAAAACATCCGTTGACTGACCTCAGAAAGTCGGCAAAAGAACAGGGGTGCACACCCTTCACAGGAGGGGTTCAGACAAGTCCTATGAGACAACATACCCCTGAATTTGAAAGATACATTTAATTTATGAAAGTAAACTTACTCAAGGGGATGATAACAATTAATTATCCAACGGTCTGACATTAATTGGGACTTCACAAAAATATGTTAATTATCACAAGCTATCATTACACGGAGCTTATAATTACCTTAGACAAGCACGTGAGCTTTTTTTATTGCTTTTAAACATAGACTGAACTAATGAATTTTCTATTTTTTTTTTCAATAAAGTTAAATCAAGCCTTAATAAAATCTGTTTGATATCACAAGTATTAAAAGTTTATAGGCAAATAAACGATTAAATTGTCGTAAAGATTTCCTTGGGAGAGTAAAACTGAGTTAACTATAATTATTTTGATTACTTTTATGATAGAGAGATATAATTGTGGGCTCTACGCCAAGAGAATAATAGTACGAGGTATATCATCACAAGCAAAGAAATTACGCATGACATTAATTAATAAAACCACATAAAATTACTTACAATTCGCATCAGTCTGTAATAAAGAGGCAAGCTCAAGACGAGACCTAAATCGATAAGACAGCTTTTGATGAATTTGAAAAATTGCAAGACAGTGAAAGCTCTCTTTTGTACATTTTATTTTAATAATACGAAAACACAATACAATACAAGGTACAAAAAAAAACAACAAATTAAAAAAAAAAACACTTGAAAGTGAAATATAACGAAAGTCGGTGTCTTTGGATGTGTTTTTGTTTTTTGCCACCGACTTCTGAAATTAAACTCATTTTTCACTTTGCGGGGTTTTTAAGTCGATTGTTAGTTTTTTGTAAAAAAGTTTTTATAGAATTCGTATACTACTTGATAAGTCAACAACAGTGGCAGGAAGTATTAGAACATCACCAAGATAAACAGTCTGAGGAAAATTACCAAATTAAAAGACGCTACCTTCCTTTACAAAAAGGCAAAAATGGAGATGAGTTGGTCAAATGCTCCGTGATAGGAACAATAAGTTGTCCAAAGTTATATTATCGAAGCTAGCGCATAAACTACCCAATATATGGGACTCCCTGAGGCATACTCTATCAATAAAAAAAAACAAACAGACAATTTGAACCTCCTCCTTTTGAAGTTTTACTGAATAAGAGTTTTCTCTTTGTTTGTCATTAATGGCATCAAACTTAAACCCGTCAGCAATAATAATTCGAGAAATCTCCCATATTGTGTGCGCAGTAGTCACTCCATCACGTTTCCTTGCGGTCGACGATGTAAGCCCAACGAATTTGTATATACCAACAAACATATACCCCTAGTAACTATATATGCCGAGTCAATCTCCCGACTTGCGGTCGCCAGCACCATGGGTAATCATGAAGTGTGCTTTGGTGTAATAGAAAGTAAAATTAACCACATGATCGTTCTCGGTTTCAGCAAGGTCTAGATTGTTGGAAAATGTTATCATTAAAGCTGTACGGAGAATGATTTTCGAAAGATAATACAATATATAAGTATATATATGACAGCGATGCGGACAAATACTTCGACGCCTAATTGTGCTTTTGTTTTTGTATTTATTTGTATAGCTAGTAAGTAGTTTTATTAAATAGGATAGTCATGATTTGTTTAAAAAAAATATAAGTATAATTATATTTCATCGAAATATACAACAAGCACTGAAGCTGACGCCCGTTAGATTAGTTCAGATATGGACTTTCGAAAAATCATTTCTTTTTACACCTCTACAGCTTTTAAGGAATTATGATAAGCCTTTATTTACTTATTTTTAGAATAAAAAAAGTTATAATCTAACCCGAGCGATAAATAGGTTGGAATTAGGTTGCGAGGCAAGGTCTCTTTCTGGGTCTGCCTTCTCTAGTTGTCTCCATGATCTTATATCCTCTGCTTTCTTTTTCCAGATATTTCTAGAGACTTTTGTATAACTTCGTAGCTCTTTATAGAATAATATTTTCCAAATTCCATATTATCCCCTGTGATTTAGACTTTGCATTGTCAGTATTTAAGTCAGCTACAGAATTGGATATTTAAGATATTTCTTCTAGTAATAAAGCAAAACTAATTGCTTGCACAATGCGTTTAGTATTTACATTTTGCAATTTGTACGCAAGACAGTGGTTGCTTTACGTTGAAACATGCAACCACCTGGGACCCGGCGTCCTTTAGACAAACGTACTTAACATTACTGCAACTGCAATTGTCTCGTAGACGTACTGTTTGTTGTTTCATTGTTCCTTGCTCTATACAAAAAATTGAATCAATCCTCTCATTTATATTAGTCTCCATTTTTTTTATTCTTTTTATTTTCCCTGTCTTTTATACGTTGAACTAATCCATCAAACATTTTGAATCAACTTTCTCATTTGAAAGAAAGAAAAATAAAATTTCTCTCTTTCTTTCTTTCATATACATGTTCATATTAATGATCTTATATTGATAAACTCGTGTTAAAGAATCTCTGAGAAACCCTAATACCGTGTAATTTCTTACATTCATTTTATGACGCACACGCACATTTTATCTATGGATGACGCTTCGAAATGTTGCCACTACATAAAGAGTAAAATGTTTATTGAGGATGATATTCTCGTAGCATGTACCTGTCTATTTCCTTTTTATTTTTTGTACTTATATTCTTGTATAGTATATTCTATCACATTTACTTACATTAAATTATATTATTTTTATATAAGTTCGCTGTACCAGTACAGTGTCCTAATAATTGTTTGATGCACCGGGCGACGTCATTACGTCAAAGCCGGCTGTCGCTTAAAACCAGCGCTGGGGGTCTGTCTTGCATAGGGCCGCAGCATAATGCTGAGCGATAGCCGTTTTGCGTGGATGTGACGCATGTTTCCCTCAACCTTCTTTTATTTATTTTTTCTATTCCTGTCCTTTTTTGCGTCATGTTTATCGCAAATAAACGTTTTTTCTTTCTTTCTTTCAATTTAATCTGGAAACCCAATTTCTTACAAAAAAGGCAAGGTTTGCCGTACCGTAGGTAAATAAAGCCCTGGCATTTAATTTAAGCACTTATTGAATCCTCCACCTAAAAATATACCCCATTCCCACTTCACCCGACGCTCTCCAAATATGGCTTTCACTGGTTAAGTTTTAGCAATCAAAGCAGACGCTATTCCAGGAATAGCGTCAGCTAATAGATAAATTAAACTGATAACAGACGAGACGCCACCGGCAATTTGGCCCAATTAGGATGAGGCTGGATAAAACAGGCCACGATGGGCAAAGACGTTGAAAGACGTTACGTAGTGGAGTTCTTAGCTACGATGGTTTGGACTTAGTTAGGTAAGAGAGTATTCATCATGTTTGGAGAGATTTAAGAACTTATTAGAGAGTTGTTTTGTAGAATGGATGGATTTTGAAAAGGTTATGTGCCAATGAAAGTTAACGCTGATAATGATTTTCTATGCAACATTTATGGAAATGGTACTACTAAAGTAGCGTCGCGTCGTCTGCGGAAGCCTTAAGTGTCATGTTGACAAAAAACCAGCCAATTGCGAGTCGGACTCGCGCACGAAGGGTTCCGTACCATTGTCTATAAAAACGGCAAAAAAATCATGTCTCACTTTTTAGTATTTGTTGTTATAGCGGCAACAGAAATACATCATCTGTGAAAATTTCAACTGTCTAACTATCACGATTCATAAGATACAGCCTGGTGACAGACGGACAGACAGACAGACGAACGGACAGCGGAGTCTTAGTAATAGGATCCCGTTTTACCCTTTGGTTACGGGACCCTAAAAAAGGCCGATCGCAGCTGAAATTTAAATAAAGCAAATTAAAAAAAAAACAGAGCTAACATGGAAGAAATGGCATAGAGAATAAGCTGATTCTAAATAATTTCTAATAAATAAGATAAAGAAGATAAAAAGCTGCTTTGTTAAAACTTCTAAAATCAATGCGTGTCTGGCGAAAATTATCAACTGGAATGCGCTACCGAGACCAAAAGTAGCCTACGGTAAGAAGTCCTTATCTGCCAGTGAAAGTCCCGTCAAAATCGGTCCAGCTGTTTCGTAGATTACCTAACCGGAACAGACAGACAGACAAAAATTATTTAGTATGTATGTATAGACAAAACGCTAAACATAGCAGTAGTCCTGCTTACCCCAGTAGGTGACACACCGCCTATGACGCGAGATGTCCAAGAAAATTATATAACGTTACGCGTTCACAAACACACGTAGATCTATATAATTATGTACATCCACAATCGTCTCTGAATCATCACGGTCAAGGCGAACTTTATTTTTCTCGGCACAATATTATTTGATTTACATATTTTATATTTATTTTCTTTCTTCCTCAACACTTGTTTAACATATTTCAAAAGTAAACAATTCAAACCATACTCAATTGATTACTTTGCGTCGGAATTTTCAAGGGCCCCAATATATACCTAGTATGAAAATTAATCAGTGCCTTTGTGACGTCATAAAAGCCGTGCCGAAATCGTGAGCAAACTTGGTGCTCGAGCAAAAAAGCACAAAACCTTTTTACGCTTACTTGAGCGACATGTAAGAGCAATTTACTGCTAACATATAGAATTATGTGTGGTCCATGTAAGGAGCGGCAGTTGTATTCAAAATAAATAAACATCATCCTGCTTTCTTTTAAATGCTAACTGATTGGAAACACGAGTTTTAACAGTTACAGTAAAGTATGAAATAAAGTAAAATTCGTCAGCTCAATTTATTCTTGGAGCACAGCTGGAGTCTGTGATATAAGTGTTATTTAATGGCACCTTTGCACCACAATTATTGAAAGTATACATAACTACCGAATTGTTATCTACCTTTCGTCATGGAAGAAGACTTTTGGCCGCAGAATGTCGTTTTCCGTCGTTCCCGCGCCAAGCGAACAAGTGTCAAGTGAACTACTAACAAAGTCTAAAGCCTTATTTATTAACACACCTTTGTTTACAATAATAATACAGTCACACTTTGAATGCTTTTTCCTAAAAAATGGAAATGTTGAGTGAGTTATATCCTTTTTACACGCTTTATATTAGCTTCACTTGCATGTTTGTTTGTTTGTATGTAACCGACTCCTTTGAGCGCGATTTTGACCCACTTTAAACGGTCAGATTTCATTGAAACTTTGTAAACTTGTCGAGGACCGATGACAATTCAATAATTTAAAAAATAATTGAGAAAAAAAACACGTTTTTGTAGTTAGCAGAACTAAAAATAGAAAATAATTTAATTCAATTAAAACGCGTGGAGTGCTTGACATTAATTGATTATAAAAATACCTCAAAAAGCACCCTACGCTTTTTAATTGAATTAAATTATTTTCTCCTTTTTTAATTTGGTTTTTAAAGCGTGTTTTTTAGTTTTTTAAACTATTATTTATTTCGATCTATGAGGCTGTGTTGCCTGAAAATAAATGGATTTATTTTTTATAATTTATAACTCCAATTATTCTATGCTCTTATTCTTGTTTATCATTGCATCCTGAATAATTACGAACGAACCCACCAGATGGAGCAAAACAAAAAAAGTTCTGACCTACATTCCCGCCTTTAAAACCATTCAAATGAGTGCATACTCAGCGTTCTCTCGTAAATTGTACCAGCGGGACCGGTTTGCGGAATATCTGCAGCAACGTTGAATTGAGGAAGCCCTAATAACTTAAGCGCTCCATATTCTGTGTCGTTTGGCCACGTTCAGATAAATATATCTACACGTCGCATTTTTTAGGTTAGTTCCGTAGCAAATGCTAGGATTTTAAGTGAAGTAGGCACGAGCTTTCGCATTTAGAATATTATTTTGGTCGAAAATCTTAGGTCAGCCAAAATTACGAATGTCGCGTTTAAGGATATTGCACAAGTAATGATGTGGTTAAAGATGTTCGTCATTTGCCTACTGATTTCTAAGCCCACGGAGAAGAGATATGCAAATATTCGTGCATGTATCCTTTCTAATCCTTAAACGCGAAAGTTTGTATGTATGGATGTTTGTTACTCTTTCACGCAAAAACTCCTAAATGGATTTGGATGAAATTTGGCACACATATAGATTATAACCTAGATTAACACATAGGATACTTTTTATCCCGGTCGGACGTTCCCGCGGGATAATTTCCGACTTCCGCGCGGGCGGAAGCTAGTCTTGATATAACACCTAGTGCATCTAAATAGTAGAAAAAGGAAATTTAAAATCCAACAGCCTATTCTGTCAGCGCCTACCAATTGGTGGTGTCCTGCTCGCAATATTTACCATGGATTATAGTGATTTCGGTTCAATGATAAAGCATGTTCATCACAAATTATTGCGATTCCCAACTAATCTGTGGCCATTACAACTTTATGCTTCACTTACAACTTTAATGCTACACGTGTAAGTATAATAGTGTTATCTTTGTCACGGAGTGTGTCTAAAAAGGAAGTAATTAGGTACTTTTCAAGATAATTTGCATATATGATACTGAAAACGAATTTTTACAGTAGAATTTTCATGAAAAGGCGAACAGGCGCGGCGTGACTTTAAAAGAACAATTTCTATGAAAACTTCATGGAAATTGATCTACTAGAGCCTCGTCGGGCCGGTCTGCGGGACCCTTTAATCCGAGAACATTTCTCATTTCTCAATCTGCCGGAAACCGTCATAAACTCGTGTGATGTTTATAAGTTTACTACCTTCTTTTTACATCATAAAATCACATCTGAAAAGAGCAATCTCTTTTGAAAAGATTCTACAGCATATCATATCGTGACATTCCATCGTAGATGCTCAGACTTCTTGTTCTCTGTGTTCTCAATGGCCACCTACAAGAATCTAATAGATGACATTAATAGATTGCTATCGAAATTGAAGCCATCCGATGCGAGTATCGATCAATAAATATCTATCTCAGATAGGGTTCACATTAACGGAGTGAGCCTACGTGACTAATGATATATCTGGACTTCGCATCTCACAATTCTGAGATGATGTTATCTATCTTAGACCAATTACATTTTTATTGAACGTTGGAAATAAGGATCGAAGTTTACTGAAGGTTCTATGTTTTATTGAACGTTGGAAATAAGGATCGAAGTTTACTGAAGGTTCTATGTTTTATTGAACGTTGGAAATAAGGATCGAAGTTTACTGAAGGTTCTATGTTTTATTGAACGTTGGAAATAAGGATCGAAGTTTACTGAAGGTTCTATGTTTTATTGAACGTTGGAAATAAGGATCGAAGTTTACTGAAGGTTCTATGTTTTATTGAACGTTGGAAATAAGGATCGAAGTTTACTGAAGGTTCTATGTTTTATTGAACGTTGGAAATAAGGATCGAAGTTTACTGAAGGTTCTATGTTTTACCTATTATCGTTTTAGAAGTAAATGCTGTATCAGCACTATAACGTTGGTAGTGGCGTTAGCATGAAGTTTGCAATTCGGCTTGCTTGAATATGATTTTAAAAAACCAAATGAAAAGAAAACAATTTTTTTTTCGTTAACGGACGAAAAATTTCACCGCACGGGGTCACAAATCATGCACTGAATCAAAGGTAACAAGATGCGAGTCGATGTCCCTGAAACCCTGTAAGTAGATACATCATACATACATCAGGCGCGGTCGTAGCCTGAAATTTAGGAGGGGGTCACTCACTACACTAATAAAAAAATGGTATCTGGAATAAAAAAAAACATTATTGCACAATACACAATTTTATTTTATACATCACCTATAAAACAAATGGAAGTCGTCTTTTTGTATTTGCGAATCTGGTGATAATATTTGAGATGTCTGGTACTATTTCCAGGTGAATGTTTAGAAGAGCTAAACCTGTTAACAACAAGAATCAGAATTCACAACTGAGTAGACAGCCTTTATCTTGAATCTTTACAATAAACCAACAAATTACATCATTAGAATATTGATATACAATCTTTATCATAACGACGCAAATCGATTTTGCTAGGATTACCAAAACTACTTAGTTCGGTTCCTTGTTTCTAAACTAGATGTCATTTCCAAGTTCTTTTGGCCATCGTACGTAGTTCATAAAAACACCACTAGATATCAGCAAATTATAAATCTATCGCTGTTAGGGGATAGCTAGAAATTTCCTTTTATTTATTTTTTATTATTATTGAGATTTTTCAATTTGACCTTCGATTTTGGGGGGGGGGGGGGTCATGTCCCCTGTGACCCCCCCCCCTTCGGACCGCGCCTATATAAATCTGCTGTTTCATAGAAAAGTGCAATACTTACGCGGTCAAAATGTATGTAATAGCTGATTCTTTTTTGTATAACCCACGAAAAATTCCTGCGCTGGGGGTTCTAGAATGGTATGCTGAATTCATGGTTACAGTTTGCGCACTGAATAAAAACTTATCCTGTATAACATTACATCACGCCTGTCATCGCCGAAAGGTAAGGCTGTGATGTGCCTAAACTGCATCCACATTTCGCCAGTTATGTTTAAGTCTCATGGAATAGGGGGCGAGAATATTGACATCAATAAGGCACAAATCCAGATTCCGGGCTATATACATTCCAAGACCATGCTCAGTAGTTGCGTACTAGACAACTATGAAAAATTACAAAAACAACAATAAAAATACCAAAAAACCTTAATAACTACAGGCTACGGGTGTTTGAAATCATTTACACGCACATAATATAGACACAAAGCAATCTTTCCGTCGTAAATATAGTAATATCGACCTAAAAAACACATCAACACATTTTTACGCGAACACAATTACATTATAAAAAATCAATGGTCGATTTAGTGGCCTCGCGCACCATTAACCATAGTATAAACTAGGGATGGACCGCGATTTAGCTCTGCCGAATACGATACCGAATATTCGGACGGATATTGTACTACGGATTGTGAGCTTTCGTCTTTTAGAAGTTCTAACTTAGAAATAGGTTGGATTTAAAAAAATAGTGTGTAAGCGTAAGCGACACTTTTACGATCAGTAAAGTAATGATTTATAGAAAGCACAACTTTACGAATGATCTTAAATTGCTACAAATACTGATAAAATAAGTGTTGGTATTAAAAAAAACTTTAAGAAATCCAGTCCTTAATATTCAACATCCCAATCAAACGAAGCCAGCAAGAAAAAGGAAGAAAGAAATCAAGAAAATATATTCATTTGGACTCGCACAAGAAGATTATATAAAGAGAGAGAAGTTCAAGAAAGTTATCACGTCAAAAGCAGCACTACTTTTAACCGAAAACTAATATTCAGCGAAATCCAAATCGAACATTGGCCCAACACTAGAAGATACAAGCCATTCGGGTATATCTGATAACATCTGGCAGATAACTCGAGAATGGCACATTAATAATACTGAATAATACTCCTGTCTATTAACGCGCACCGATGCGAAAAAATATAGATTTGTATGAGGAAAAATATTTGCTATATAATCTAGAGGTACAAAACGCTCATACTTAAAATATTAGGTATTAGAAATACTATCCAACTTTTGCCAACGTTTTCTTCGGCGATGAATTTAGAATTCCTAGGGAAAATAACCAGCAGGGTAGTTGCGTAACACACTAACGGGAGTAAAGGCTTTCATTTTGACAGTTCAATATCATTCATTGCGTTATTTACGTTGTTGAGCAGAGACATTTTTGAAGAAATGACGCAATGGATTAGCAATATCCTTCAAAATGATTAGATTCTAATTGATAGTGTATTACGCCGTTATGGTGCCGGATATAAAAAAAGTAAAATTCTAAATACCATCCTCAAGCCAAGGTATTTGAATACCTATGCAAAACTTTATAGCTATCGGTTCAGCCGTTCCGTGGTTATTGAATATAAAACATCAACATGTCTTTCTAAATTTGGTAGGCACCACCCAAAATTAGGAACGTCGCTTCAGAATTTGCAGATCCATTTAAGGATATGCCAAAGTCAATTAAAGGCTCATTCCAAAAAGCTTTGCGTGGTCTTGATGGCTTCTATCGATACGCGTTTTAAAGTTATTCGGTATCAGTATTCGGCAGCGAGTACGGGATTCTTTACATTGTTTTGTTGACATGTCTATTGCCTACTTATACCGCTTGACCGATAAGAGTCGCGCCCACGGGGGGTTATAAGTACTCAGTGACCGATTGTGGAGTCTTCATTGTGTAAAGTCACGAGAATGAGTAGTATGACTATGTGTGGTTTTACAATTTCTAATGTGACGAGACTAACTTGGCGTCTTTATAAATATTTCTAAACATACGTCACGGAAGGATAGGTTATTGCAACTTTCCTTCAAAAAGCTGAAATTTTATTTAGATTAAAAATTGAGCGAAGACATTCATCGCTCGTGAATATGTACGATACGAATTTGAAACGGACGAACGGTTTGAAATGAGCTACCAGTTCCATGAATATAGAAATGTAAGTATTTCTAAATGCAGAAATGAGAGCGGTACTGAACTAGAGGATTATTTATTTGGAAATGCAGAGATACAAGTAGAGCCAAACCAACGTAATGTGACAATTACGTGCTGAAGTGGAGATTGTATTAATGTGGCACTAAGTGGGTAATATGGCCTATCACCAAGCACCCCATTTCCGTCAGTCCACGCATATTATTACCACTTGGATTTATTTGTAACAACTTACATTGTTGCAGTATTCTCTATCTCACTAGAAATCCTGCCATATACATGGAAATACATATATGATACTGTACTGGTGCCTATTGTTCTCACAAAATTCCTTATTGACCTTAAAACAAGAAATCAGTGAGAAGAAACGGTATATCTCTTCTAGTGTATCTTGTGAGTTACTAAAATTCTTCTCAAAACCACTTTGAATAAGTAATCAACATGTAGTTCCAAGCGTGAGCCTCAAACATGCTTCCAACAACAAATACATCAGCTACTTCAATTACCCTTCGTTAAGTCATAATGATATTTGTAACAACACCATACAAATCGCCTCCCATACATTACATACGTACTCTCATTACGCAGTCACGTTTCTACCTTAACTTGATAATACAGCTCCAAATATAGTGGATGACATCATTGGACAAAAAAGAGAATAGTATATTAATGTTCGCTGAAAGCGCTCGAGGCAGCGCTTAATTGCTTTACAAGATAAAAGTTCAGTAACCATACGAAATTGTTTTAAGCACACGTGGCTTATGTAACAGGTGATTTATTGTGGTTTGTTCTGACATCATGCAGGATAATTTATGGAGTGTGATTGACTTTGATATCTACTTACTATCTTTAATGTAATTCTTTCTCTTGGTTTATTTTCTATTTTAGCGTGGAAAACTTGGCAAGTTAACGAATTTATTTGTTTGGATTTAGGAGTCCCTGGAGACTTCTTTTCGCAGACATAACTACTGAATCTCTCTTCTGATGTTCTTCAGGAAGATGCTAGGTTATAGACTTTGGTCTGACATCATACAGGATAGTGTATGGAGTGTTATTGACTTTGAGATCTACTTTTTATGTTGTTCTTCTTTCGTTTGTCTTACCTTCTATTTTTGTGTGAAAAACTTGGCAGGTTAACACATTTTCTTGTCCAGATTTAGGAGTCCCTGGAGACTTCTTTTCATAGACAACTATTGAAACACTCTTCTGATGTTCTTCCGAAAGGTCAGGTGCGTAGTTAACCGGCGGGCGGCGGCGTGCGTGACGACCAGCCAGATGTATGAACATAAATGAAGCAAAAGGAGTTGATATCTTAGGATCATAGCAGGTGGCGTCGTTTCTAACTACGTGAGTATGTATCTACAAAAAATGCGAGCGGTTGCTATGCTACAGAAAAATCTTTGTACAAAATAGCACACACACACATGAACTCAGCAAGTCAGAGTACAAACGAATGAAAAAGCTACGAAGTGAAAAATGTCAATGACACTCCAAAAAAAACTCCAACACCATTATAATCTAGCTAATTCGCCATACACGGAACACCATTGAAGAAGACATTGTCGGAATCAGATTGACATCGGCTATCGTAAACATTTTGGCATTCAAATACTCGAAATAAAAAGTGTCCCTGAGAATTCCAATTTGAAACGTGACTAATATTTTTTTGTATGTTTTAAATATTCAATGAGAAACGTGGATAGAAGCAAAAGCGAGAATTATTGGTTTTTCAAATAAAATGTATGTAAATTAAAGAATGCATAGAAAATTACTGTAAAAGTAGAGGGAGACCTAAGAAACGATGGGTGGATTGTGTGGTAGTTGATACGGCTAGGCAGGGTCCTCAGTGACGACAGCTAACAATGAACACAGGGAACACGGAAGAAGACAAAATGCTGTGCCGGCCTCAAAAAAATTGGGATAAGGACAGGGGCAGAGAAACGGTTCGTGGCAAACTAACAACAGCCACACGGGTCGATAGATCAGGTTAAGCTACGCTTGCCGCAGTTGGTCCGTGGATGAAAATTATAAAAGCACGGGTCCCAATTGTCATTCGTTGATCTTTGACAGCCGTTACGGGTCGTCAGAACCCCGAAAGGCTGGTTGCCTTACCAAGGGTTTTTTTTGGGTGGGAAATCATCAAATAAGTTCTCCTGCTCTGGGTGGAGCAGGAGGGCTGTGAGGGTGGAGCTGTGTAACACGATCCAGGGGCGCGGGTTGTTCGAAAGAGGTACCGTGGCCCCTGGCACACAGGCAATTGGAGGAACACGGCTGGATCTTAGTCAGTAAAAGTCTGACACGCCCTCCTGCTCCACCTAGAACGGGAGAAGTTATTTGATGATTCCCAACCCATAAAAAAACCGATCATGTACTAAATGACTAACGCCCACCAAGTCCCTAATCAAAGCCGGTTTAAACAGGGTCTAATTAGCACGCAAGATTGGTGCCAATTAGAGCGTGTTATAAATCGGTAACGTTTCCGATTTTCGTAACACGTAATGCATTTAGCCAGGGGTAAATGACCGTAAAGAACAAATAAACGTAAGTACTCATAAAGTGCTAATTTTATCACTTGCCTCGCACTTAAGTGTGGGACGCTTTGATTCGATAGTTATAGCGCATATATAAAAATATTGTTGGTGATCAGTATTGACGTTTATCGCCGTACTGTGATCATTGGCTACTATTTTGTTTGATAAACGGTACGTTAGAATTACAGTAGGTAGGTACACGGGTATAAATATGTCACATTGAGAGAAAGAGACTGCTAAGTAACAGTCTTTTTTACACGCTTTATATTAGCTTCACTTGTATGTTTGTTTGTATGTAACCGACTCCTTTAAGCGCGATTTTGACCCCCACTTTAAACGGTCAGATTTCATTGAAACTTTGTAATCTTGTCGAGGACCGATGACAATTCAATAATTTAAAAAAAAATTAGAAAAAAAAAACACGTTTTTGTAGTGAGCAGAACTAAAAAATAGAAAATAAATAATAGTTTAAAAAACTAAAAAACACACTTTAAAAACCAAACTAAAAAAGGAGAAAATAATTTAATTCAATTAAAAAGCGTGGGGTGCTTGACCAAAAAAAAAAATTTAAAGCGTGCTTGTTTTTAAAGCGTGTTTTTTAGTTTTTTAAACTATTATTTTTTCTGGTACGTAGGAGTAGGCATGGGTTTTTGAGACAACGCTGTCCTCTGGTGGTCTCTCCATCTGCGCACCTAGGATTTTTTTTTTTTAGGATTTACATCTATTGATATCCCATATTTACTGGTACTTCTAATGAAACACATTACTTTAAAGCTCGTGAATTATATCGACACAAGCTTCTCACCGCGGCCTCGCCCGCATTGAAGTCGGAAATTATCTCAAGGGAACGTACTACTGGGATAAAAATGTATCCTATGTGTTAATCCAGGTTATAAGCTATCAGTGTGCCAAATTTCATCCAAATCCGTTCGGCCAATCTTGCGTAATTGAGTAAGAAACATACAAACTATCACATTTATAATATTAATAGGATTATAAGTCTATGTTCTATCTTTCTCAGAGAAAAATATTAGATAACTGTACTTATTGCATGCCGTATGAGGTCATGGTGATAGTAGCAATAGTAGTTTTGTCATCAGAAACCCATCACTTGTTTAAGTGGCTATGGGGCTATTGTCAAGCTTATGTAACGGTGTAACTATCTATGGGTTTTGGAACATCTATTAGATATAACTGCCATATAGCAATGATAAGTGGTATTCCTGCTATAAAATAACTGTTTTGTAATGGCTTCTTATCCGAGAATTGCTAATCTTTAAATATACGATAGCGTAAGATGAAGTTACCATGCAAGTAACTGTAAGATAAAAAGGGATTTTAAGTATAATGAATATCTTGGAGTATGCATAGTGCATACATATTGTACAGAATGATTAGGATTAACATAGTTATGGCCATCGACGAAAAACGATTTATTCAAATCAAATAGTCAATGTAAATTACAATGCTAATTAAATGGTTATTTAAAAACTAAAAAATAGGCAGTATAACAGGCGCGACGTGACTGTTATAGAACATTATTATTATCTATGAAAACATATAAAAATTAATCTACCTTAGTCGTGTCGCGTAGTCGCGTCGTGCCGGTCTGCGGGAGCCGTTAGGTGTCAAAAATTTTGAGGAAACCACTTTTTCGCTATTCATTTTACATATTAATATGTAGGTACAGACGCCAGCCTGCACATCAAGCTACCCCAATCCGTCAAATTTTTTTGATAGATTTTCAACTTTATCACATAATCATAAGGTATATATTCAATTGGAAAAATTTGACCTTTTGGGGTAGCTTGATGTGTTAGCGGTACAATGGGAGAACATATATGTAGGTACGTACGACACCGATGTTGTAATAAATTCGTTTAGCAAAAGTATTAACCTACTAATATTATAAATGTGAAAGTTTGTGAGGATGGATGTTTGTTACGCTTTCACAAAAAAACTACTAAAAGGATTTAGATGAAATTTGGCACACAGATAGAATATAACCAGGATTAACAAATATAACACTTTTTATCCCGGTAATACGTTTCCAAGGGATGATTTTCGACCTCTACGCGGGCGAAGCCGCTGGCCAAAGCTAGTGTATTAATATCCTTAATCTTTTAACCACACAAAGCTGTCAGCCGTTACTTAAATAGCATTATCCATCACGAGCCTTTTGTGCTCATATACCCCATTGGTACTTACAAAAGCTAATGGTATTTCGTAGATGTCAAAAACTGACACTAACCATGGCCCGTGACCATAGCAAAAACCACACAACAGAGCATAAACAAGTATTTTTTGCTAGCCAAACAATGAGGTACCAATTACTACGTAGGTACGTGCGTGGAGTTGGGCACAAAAGCAATGATATTAATTATTGGGCTTTGTAATTACACCTATGTATGTTTTTGTATAAAATTTGCGTAAATAGATGATATGGATAACAATGTTGATATGGAGAATCCGATATCGTCATCGTTTTAATTATATGTATATACATAATTATCTAGCTGTGCCCGCGACTTCGTCCGAGTGGAATAGTGTCGTCTTTGGGCCTTTGTCTCTTGTCGCAAACTTATAAAACATTCACATAAACCTTACATATTTCCATACAAACTTTCATCCCCTATTCCCTATTGTTACTTTACACCCTTGAGGGTTAAACTTTTACAAACTTTGAATGTCATATTTATTTATATCGAATCAACGGCCTAAAAAATAAGTTACAAGCTTCTAGCTCTAAAAGTGACCATACTTCCATATAACTTTTAATCCCCCCCTTTCAACCTCTTACAACCCTTTTTTCGCATTAAAAAGTAGCCTATGTTCTTTCTCAGGCTCTAGACTATCTGTATACCAAATTTCATTTAAATCGGTTCAGT
This sequence comes from Antitype chi, assembly GCA_947359405.1. Taxonomy (NCBI): domain Eukaryota; kingdom Metazoa; phylum Arthropoda; class Insecta; order Lepidoptera; family Noctuidae; genus Antitype; species Antitype chi. The sequence goes on from OX375812.1 coordinate 18,590,280, forward strand.
AGTTTTGGCGTGAAAGCGCGACAGACAGACAGACAGAGTTACTTTCGCATTTATAATATTAGTACGTTTGAATGTAGGTCGTCTACCAACACCCAACGCCAATCTAGATCCAGGATGAGGTATTTTACTTTATACCTATGTCTACCCCCTACGAAGCCATCAATCCAGGCAATATTGTATATTGCCTGGATGGATAGCCGATGGCAAAATACAATTAACAATTACTGAATCCTGTTGATCCCTACTCTACTGCACATCTAGTCTAAATCTGGATATAAAACCTAATTTATGATTTCTTTTCGAAAACGAATGGCATAATGAATTCGTGATGTCGTGACTCTACGTTACCATAAACAATTAGAAGATCGGTGATCAACATTCTTTGCCACCGGTCTAGAACCCATAAACATTTATTCTCCATTCGGCAGACGTCTGTATGACGTACCACCAGACTGCTTTAGCCTGACCTGACTATAACAGTAGGCACAAATAGGCAGACAATAACAACGATGAAGTTACGAACTTTTTAATATTTATTGCCACACATAAAAATCTAACCCGGTTATTTTTTACACAGCCTGTGTTAACCAGTAAAATCAATTTAGGTTTTTATTTACAAAAATGATATTGATTTCAACGCTTTTATAACGATCGCGCAAATTATTGAACAATGACAGTTTATAATAAAAAGGTTTTAAGTATTGCTTAAGTAGAAGCAGGTAAGATTACCGCGAAAGTTTATATATAGCTGAAAAATGGAAAGGGAACACAATGATCCGACAAGGATAACATCCAGCAGAATAGCAAGTGAGGGGTGCGGGTTGTTCCAGGTGTACGGGTTGTACCAGGGGTGCGGGTTATTCAAGAGATACCGTGGCCCCTGGCACACAGGCAATTGAAGGAACACGGGTGGGTTTTAGTCAGTAAAAGTCTGACACGCCCTCTTGCTCCACCCAGAAGAAGTTATTTGATGATTTTCTACCCTCAAAAAAAAAAGCCCTGGATATGGTCACTTGGTATTTGGTAAAGACATCAAAAGGGAACATGGGAGCATGAGCAAGAGAACAATGGACTCCTGGCTCATGGTAGTAGGTAATACACTATGACGTTTTAGTGGGTAGGAGTTGACAGGTGCTAATCCAAGGAGTAGGAGCCCAACATAGCCCTCTATTCTTCCCAGAGGGTGAGTATCGATATACAATAGGAACAGCATAGCAGAAAGGCAAAATAAGAGTGATAAAAAGTAAATGTAGCAAATCGTCCAACCCATGACCTACATGATGTTATAATAATATGACGACGTTAGAAGATTTGCAAAATTTTGGATTTTTCTACCTAAAAATACTATCTAAAACATCTCATCTGCAGCACACATACTCATATTTCTAAGATGACTCTCCACGCAAGCGCAGTAGTCATGCTAGTCATAGATCATATAGATTCAATCATTGATTGTTGCGAATGCTTGGCACTGGTATTGCTAGTCGTGCCGATAAATTAACGTCGGCCATGACAGGTGGCGCTAGCGTTACATTATATAAATTAAACAGAAGGTGCATTCCGAGCAATCTGTGAGTCTATGACTCAGTTCGACCTGCACGAGGAGTCAGTCATGCAATGTGGCACACGGAGGCGAACGAACCGATGCAAATATCTACGTTACCAAATCATATAAAATTGGGATAGTCATAACTTCAGAATTACAGTTTACAGTAGCTGTTTTTAACTTAATCATGACTTGTGCGTTGAAACTACCTGAAACCTACGAGTATATGACAAGATGACTGCTACGATGACTTTAATACCAAAATTGTAATATGGACCCCCGTATTTTATTCTCAAACGACATATTAAATAATGCTGAGCCTTTTCTACCACTATAATACAACTTCCAAGTGATGCAGCCATGACACCCATTTATTTTTACGTTTAAAGTTAAACGTCAAAAAAGTACGATTTATCAGTCGCTGATCATTACTAATGATGCCACGAATAGTGAATTGGCCGAATACCGAATACCGAATATTCGGCAACGCTGTCGGCCGAAGCGCCGAATATTCGGCCGCCGAATGCTTGGTGGGGAGGACGTGGAGAAGAATGCTGTGGCAAACGAGTTGGATTTTTATTTGAAAATAGTTCGCCTAGATCGGAAGGCCGATCCTTACAAGTGGTGGCCAGCAAACGAAAAACAATACCCGAACCTTTCGAAATTTGCAAAAGTTTATCTTTCTTCGCCTGGGGAAGTAGCGTTTATAGTGAGAGGTTATTTTCTGAGGCTGGTAACGTTTACGATGAAAAGCGCAATCGTTTGCTACCAAAAAATGCTGAAAAGCTCGTTTTTATCCATCACAACTTACCATTGATTAATTTTAAGTACTAAAATGTTATAATTTTGAAATAAATACATAATTTTGAGTAAAATAACGTGTCTTTTTTTACATGATTTGCTATTCGGTATTCGGCCGAATAGTACGCACTATTCGGCCACATACCGAATAGCAAAAAAGTGGCCGAATAGGCCGAATACCGAATAGTTGCCGAATATTCGTGGCATCTCTAATCATTACTTAACTTAAAGGAAAACGTTTATAAAATCCCAAATGCTTATTACCTACTGTAAACTTAATTGCATTGCGAGTCTATTTATTGTGCAAGTTAGGTTTATAAATTTATAAAAAACAGTAGACCTTTTGTACGTTCATCTCTAATAGTCATTCTCAAAGCATAACACACGTTAAAATATGAATGTGTGGGTTTCCCCGATGTTTTCCCTCGCTGTTCGAAACTGGAGCTTTACACGTGTTACCCGAATCACGTCATTATCAACTTGTTCCATCACGCGACATCGTGTTTCTATGTGATGACATGTATCTCTGTATGTAAGCAGATTTGGAGTTAGAAACTGCTATATTGGCGAGTGATGTATTTATGTATCACCGGATAACAATTGCAAACACCATTCGTCAGTTTAAAAAAATGTCTTGCGAGATTATGAGAACAACTGGTGGAAAATTGTGAACACGCAATGCAAGTTTTATTTCCAACTATAAGTTCAAAGCGAGCTTTAGGGCTTCCGCAGACACGCGCGACGCACTGGCGCAACTCTTGTAGAACCATTTCTATGAAAATTTCAGGGAAATTGTTCTATATACCAGAGTCGCGTCGCACCTCCTGCGGCCGCCGTTATGCTTTTCCCTTACAAATATCAAAACCCCATATTTTTACTGTCAGTCAGTTTCGCATGAAATTTAGAAGCAGATATGGGTGATTAAAGACCTCTCTTAGAGATTGGCACAAACCATGACAACATGGTTATTTAAAGATGCACATTTGCTTAAGATTTATAACACGAATAAAGCTCACATCTTTTATGGTTACTATTTACCTTTACTATATTTAAAGCTTGGCTTTACTGCACTTGTAAACTAAACAAACATTGTTTATAGCCGTCATTCAACGGTTAATTTTATGGCGAACGAACTAGGAACATATTTAGTGGTTCACGCTACAAACTTGTGGAAATTGACAACTCTTACATTGCCGTAAAACAAATTAATGGAGAGGAAGATGAGTACGTACTTATCTATATCTACGTAAGTACTTACAAAACTTGTATGCACCTACATAGATAAGTAGATACCTATGTAGGTGTATAAAAGCATCTATTTTCAGATTTTTCTTGTTACATTCGAAAATATTTAGCTTTTCTTAGAATGCCTCTTTTCTGCAACCGTGACTGCTGAGCACGGGTTTTGGATCCTTAAGATCGGGCAAAATGTCATATGGCTATGGGTAAATGGCTGGCTATGTGGATGGGTTAGCACCATAAATCGCTTTCTCAAAACCTTGTCGCCAACAAATAAATATGTTTTGTTTTTAGTATGTATATTGACAGTCACCTGGTATTTTCATTATACCTACTTTCTTCCAAAAATTGGGTTGAGCTAAGTACATGATTTTTTAGTTTTTATATTACATATCACCTTATTTTTTATGTGTGTAATTTGTTATTATTTTAATTGTGCTTTCGTGAGCACTAAATAAAGGATTATCTATCTATATTAAGTAATTATCTTCTATGTAAAAGATGCCTAGCTCTGTTAGTAAACGAGTTGTTTATATCCTTGAACAGCAAATAGCGCATCATTGCGGGTCATGTACCATGGTAATCATAATACTATTCATTTGAATTGATGATATGGTAATACCATTTATGTACCGACTAAGGGGATATTGGATTTATAATATCGTATCAATGTAAGGATGTCTCTACGAACTGTAGTTCGACTTTTAACTGTATTCAGTAACTTGACAGTTCAAAGAAAAATAATGTTACCATACTAAAACTAATAATAGAGTTCGGGTAGTGAACGATTTTGCGCAAAGAACGAATGATAAAACTTTAAAAAATCGTTTGCAAGATGTGGAATATAAGAATGTATTAATAAAAGTAATGCTTTTTTTTATTTTGTTCTAATCGAAACAAACTAGAAATAAGTAACCTAACTCAGTATTTTGTGTTTCAGTAAACACAAAATATACATATAACAAATTCAAAAAAATAATAATAGCGCACATTATGTTTTTCAGACAATGCATGTAAGTACATTATTTCTAGTTCATTCAATTCCGTTCATTCTTACACCACCTCACTATCTTTTTTTTTCAAAATCTGGTAACCATTCAACTGTCAAGTTACTGAATACAAACTATATTCAGTACTAGACTTAAGTTTAAGTAAGTTAAGTTAGCGTTATTCGTTGGCACGAGAGACTGGACTGGACTTATTATTTCGTCATCATCGTGGACACGCGTAATTTTCGACATCCACGCGGGCGAAGCAGCTGGCAACACCTAGTTCATAATAAATATGAGTACGAGTAGCATAGTATGTTTATTTATTTATTTAAACTTCTCGCACACAAAAAAGGTACAAAGGCGGACTTAATGCCTTAGGCATTCTCTACCAGTCAACCAAGGGTGGTGCAGAGATTAGATTTCAGGTGCTTTGGATGAGAGGAATGATGAAAAAACCTATAAAATATATCATAATGAATGTTTCATAATGTTGTTTGTGTAATGTTTCAATGTTTAGATGTTTGTTACTCAATCACGCAAAAACGGCAGACCAGATTTAGATGAAATTAGGCTCACAGATAGTTTATAACATGGATTAACACATAGGATACTTTTTATCCCGGTATTACGTTCTAGTGCAAGACCAGCAACGACTTTCAAAAGGGCACACCTACCCGATACGAGACATAACGCCGTCAAAAGTAAGACAATACCGCTAAAAAACAATTAAATTTCTCGAACGCATCGGTATTTAACATAGTTTCCCATGAAATCGACCTCAAGGTTAGACAAACAAAATGGGTTATCGAACACTCTTCTCACGAAAGTCGATACAAGCGTCGCAAACGCAACGCGTATCACGTACTTTGTAAACACGGCTCCACTCAAGGTAAAGGCGCATTCACAGTTTCGCACCGCAGTTACGTTTTGAGGAGAGGATATGTTATGTTACAGATCCTCTAAAAACTTATTGACGTTTAATATGTAGGTAGGTGCACTTTTTAACCGACTTCGAAAAGGTGGAGGATCACAATTTTTGTCTGAACGTTCCGCGATATCTCCGGCAATTGTAGATCGATATCGAATGGATAGGGTATGCCCCAGGTGCGGTCCCGTGAAATATGTATTAACTTCGCTCGTGTAGTTTTTACGTAGGCTTCGAAAACAAGTTTTTAATCCATTTTTTTTTGTTGTAGTTGAAAAAGCTGCTCATTTATTTTAAAAAGTGTGTATGATTAGAAAATGAAGACATCCAAGTTGGTTGCAGGTACTTGACTATTTAGTATTTTTAGGATTCCAAAATAAGAATAATTTGAGGTTCACAAAAAGAGGAGCATTAATACATAATATAAAACAAAATTCTCCGCCGCGTCTGTCTGTCTGTCTGTTCGCGGTAAACTCAAATACTACTGGACGGATTTTTATGGAGTTTTCACCAATAGACAGAGTGATTCATGAGGAAGGTGTAGGTGTATAATTTGTTAAGGTTTTGTGTAAATTGGTTAACGCGGGCGAATCCGCTGGCAAAAGCTAGTTCATTATATGAGCAGCTTTATTATTAGCGGCTCCTTTTAATAAGGCCCTGGCCCTGGCCCTGGTTTGAGCGATAATAGTTCTTATTGTAATCCGATACGGGTTTTTTTTTGGGTAAAAATGCAAATAAAATCGTATCAAATTAGATATTAACTATTTAATAATAAATAAATCAATCACTGGATGCAGTTTGGCAATCGGAATTATATGGTATATTTTTAATTATAATTATACTTAATTATAATTGAAGGGATAAACTGGTTTTAAAGATAATTAAGAGGTGACTTTGATGATTTTTTTGATGCATTAAAGTACGTTTAATTATGTTTTGAGCTCTTTATGCAAAAAAGACTTGAAAATATCATTTATTTTTTGCTTTCAAAATTATTTATGGTTTAAGAAATACACTGGTGTAAATAACCACCTTTTTGAGAGTTTTCAAGAAATCACCGCCTTAAGCCATTAGCCCCAAGACTGGAGAGTTTTGTTCCACAAAAGTAACCACGGTGTGGAGGCGCCTTAATAAAGCTACGACTTACGAGCCATTGTATGAAAATGACATACATCATAAGGAGTAACTTCAAATGTCATGGAGATGATTATTTGTATGCATGTTTGATTTTATGAGCGATTAGAAGTCATTACAATAATATGATGATGAGGGCTTAATAGTTAGTTCTGATTTTATAGTCAATCAATAGGATAACTGATTATATTTATTTGGATTGTTCAAAGAAATTGAAATTGTTTATTCTGTAAATAGGATATCTGGAAAAAGTCATAAAAAAAATTAGCCTGATGTAGTTTGACATTTCCTAACTCCACCTACTGTACCTATGAGAAGAAATTGTGAAACAAACTCAGGGGTCAAAGTCTTTTTTAAACCCCAGACACAAAAATAAAAAAAAATCGAGAAACACAATGCAGGGTAGCGGCGTTTTGAGAAAAGTACCTACCACGAATTACAGTTTGAGTAAACCTTTCTCAACAGACGGGAATAACAGAATTAACACTATTGAAAAAATGGATGTCTACACAATGTAAAGAATACCAGATATTTATTGTAAAATTCCATTGTATTCAACTAACCTAACAGTTTTTATGTTCTTGAATACCTCACAACTATTAACATTCCGATTTGATTGGGAAAAAAATACGTAGACAACAAACGATGCCCGTTGCATTAACATCCATCTCAGTACATAAAAAAACGAATTTATTTAAATAGAACAGACCGTAAATAATTGTTAAATAATATAAACAAAGAACGACCTTCGAATAACGAAGTATAGTCACGCGAATATAATAATTACAAATGATAATAACAAAAGTTATTTCGTGCCTAATTAACTGACGTCCGGTCGAATATCTAATGATGTATTAACACCAAATGCAACTCATCAATCAATCTGGCTAATTAAAAACGAATTAGGGCACAATGTGTTCCGAATTAGTTTTAGAGGTCAGATCTTAGGGACTGTACAGACAAGAGAATTAGAGAAATTTTAAAAATACTCAGTTTGTGAATTTAACAAATAGCCGCGACGCGACAGAGCGACGAGACTCTCGTAAAACAATTTTTATTAAAAATTTATAGAAACTGTTCTACAAGAGTCGCGTTGCCCCTGTCTGAAGAAGCCTTTATTCTAACAAAATATCTTAAAAACAATGTAACAATATAACACTACAATGTATATATTTTGTACAAGAATAATTCGTAGGGAAGAGCCAAAAAATTCACCCGCATCTACAAGCAAAGTTTGATATTTTCAGTTCATAATAGTTAATCTAGATCATAATGACTAATTGAGTCTAGACTAGAACCCGCCCAGACACATTTTTACGAATAAAAACTCGTTAAAGCAAGTTATTAAAATAACAGAATAAAATTAACCCAAATGATATAAGAATTAACAGAAAAACGTTGCATTTAAAGCGTTGACATCAAATGCAGTGCAACACCTAAACGTTGCATCAGAGCTCGACCCAACTAAGTAGTTTACACGGTTTGATAATTGTTGCGATTTCAACAACATTATTATTATCTACCATTTAGAGAATTACATTACTCTACAAGAACGGGGATTTTCGTTGAAAAGGCTAATTGAATCCAATTTAATCTGTGGCAATGCAATGATAGGTTAATTTGTAACGTTAAACTGACCGACAAAAAGATGGCCCAATTTCAGTTCATGCGTGACCTGATGTTTAAAAAGAAAAATATTTAGTACCTTTCTAAGTAGTGTAAGTGGCACAACACCCTACAGGTATACAGAGTATTTCTATCGGCTCTTATTAAATTTAAAACACCGACGGTTTATTAACTTGAGCTTAGCAAGCATGATGAATATCACAGGGGACATTTTTACGCGACGCACGTACGGGCAATTCTACGAATTAGGCGGCCAAAAATACAATTTCTAAAATTTGTCTCAGGTAAAAAAAAAGACTTCCCGCGAATGGTAAATAACCGTAGAACAATGGGTAACCCCACCCGCTTACCCACTAGGAGCGCGCGCCAGAATGTGCCAGTCTAAACTTGATCGTCGCTCTGAGTGTTCGTATTGCTTTTCGACATTTCGTGCAAAACTGTTATTTTAAAAGTGAATATTTTTATTTTGGAGTGTGTTGTGAAGAAAATTATGATGGATTCAAGTATAACAGGTAAGCGTACATACATATTAATACGTTTTAGGCAAATGGTAAAGTAAAATTTGGCGTACTGGTAGATTTAAAAACATGCTCGTGATTGTTGTTTATAATTCTCATTTTTTAAATTTAAAATGGTTTTTGTTGTACTTCAGGGTTCGTCCCATTGGTTTTGGCTGTTGTAGTATAAATAAGAGTATTTAAGCTAATTGAAAACGATGAAATTGGCCGTGATCTTCCGTGAAATCGAAGTTTTTAACATCAATGAATTACATAGTACAAATTCATCGGATTTGCAATTTTTATTTTTTTATTTTTAAATGTGTTCTCATTTTGTTCCAGATACTGAGGGTACTTCAGGGATGCGGGTAGTAACGCGTAGATACCTTTTTGATAAAATGCAGGAACAAGACTTGCATAATTTTGACGAAAAGTTGAATTATCTCGAGCGATATGTTTTATCACAAGATGAGTATTGTGAAGAACAAAAGAAGGAAGTGAAGCATAAATTATCCTATTTGAAGTCTCAATTCAAGAAAAAGTGGATAGAAGCTCATAAAAAATCAACACTTTTCCTTCAAAAGAATGATAAGTGGTTACAAGGAACATTGGAAATACCGAGAGCTAAAAGGCGTTCTTCTGGTCGACCAACAAAGTCATTTGTAGAATCAAGTGAAAGGAGTAAACGCAGAAAAACGCAGGAAGTACGCAGTGTTGTTGACAAAGAATTGTTAATACATGCTGCTCAGACATCCCTTCAACATTCTGGAGAGAGAATTGCATCCAATATTCTAAAAGACATTACCAACTTTCCGCAGACAGCTCAAGCATATCAAAAAGCATATAAAATAACCAAGCAGTGTGAAAAACAATCACAACTAGATCCAACGGCCGCTCTTTCAATGTTTGTGGAAGCTGATCTTTCCAGGCGACAATATGAAATAATAAGAAACAGCAACAAGAAGTTTTATCCGAGCTACAAATTGTTACAGCAAGCAAAAAATACTTGCTATCCAGCAAAAGATGCGTATCGGATAACTGAAACATGTGCTGAAATTAACCTGCAGTATTTATTGAACCATACAGCTAATCGCTTGGCAATATATTTAGAGGATGTGCTAAAACAATTAAGTCCAGAAGAGCGTCAATCGTTGACTCTTATTTCAAAATGGGGTTGTGATGGATCGCAACAATCACAATTCAAACAAAAAATGCAAGATAGAGACGCGAGTGACAGCAACATTTTCCAAAGTTGCTTTGTTCCGCTACAGTTGGTATGTGGGTCAAACAAAAAAGTGGTTTGGCAAAATCCAACTCCTTCTTCGCCACGATTTTGTCGCCCAATAAGGATCCAATTTACCAAAGAAACAGTTGATATCACTCAGTCTGAAATCGCAAATGTCGAAGAGGCTATAAATTCTTTGCAACCCAGCGAATTCGTACTAAGCGAAATGTTATTAAGTATAAAGCACGTCATGACTCTGACTATGGTCGATGCAAAAGTGTGTAACGCTGCAACTTCGACGACTTCAACCATGAGATGCTACATCTGTGGTGGTACATCAAAAGAATTTAATAATCTCAAAATAAAGAAAACAGTTGATATCGACGCAATACAGTTTGGCCTATCTGTGTTGCATGCTAGGATTCGGTTTTTCGAAAGCATACTTCATTTGGCATACAAGATTCCTGTACAAAAATGGCAGCTAAGGTCGGAAAATGACAAAGGCATTGTCAAACAGAAAAAGGCAGAAATACAAACAAAATTTAGAGAGCAAATGGGCCTATTAGTAGATGTGCCAAAAGCTGGTTTTGGCAATACCAACGATGGCAATACTAGTAGAAGATTTTTCGCCAATCCAGAAATTGCTGCTGAAATCACCGGTGTGGATTTAAATCTAATAAAACGCCTGAAAGTGATTTTGGAAGTCATATCCAGCTCTCATAAAGTCGATTTACAAAAGTTTGCTCAATATGGGTATGAGACTGCGAAGATGTACGTTGATTTATATCCCTGGCATCCCATGACTCCCACAATGCATAAAATACTAATTCATGGCGCAACTGTCATAGAAAATGCACTTTTGCCTATAGGTTTATTATCGGAAGAAGCTGCAGAGGCGCGTAACAAGCATATTCGACTTTACCGGCAGAATTTCGCAAGAAAATTTTCTCGAGAGCAATGCATTTTAGACGTAATGAACAGATTATTGCTCAGCTCAGATCCCTTGATATCTAGCATAAGACCAAAACCTAAAAAGAGGTCAACACCACATAGTGAAGAAGCAATACAAATGCTTATATCTGCTGAGGCCCACAGGGCTGAAGATGAGGAAACTGCCGCAGAAGAGTCTGACAGCGAAATGCAAGGATTCAACAGTGATGAAGAGACGTGGGACTCCTAATCGTTTTTTTTTTTTATAATAAACCTTTATTTTGTCATTAACAATTGTCTTTTACTTGAATATATGCTCACCAAGAGCTTATAAAATTGAAATATAATAATAATAAACCATTTAGAATACATAAAAAGAAGAAAATAATTTTGACCGCCTAATTCGTAGATTTGCCCGTACGTGCGACGCTTCCAGAGAGAGCGTGGTAGCAAAATCGTCAATGTCATCCTTACGGATGCGTTCCATATTTTAACATCATTATTTAGTTAACTGTCATTCACAAAGACAACAAACTATCAGCGACACAAAAACTATAAGTGTCTAAACACACTATGGCGAACGTACGCGACCGAAGTTCCGCGGCTGATTTTACGTTCCAACGTATTCGGCTGATATGACACACCATAAGTGCCGAACTTACGCGGCAGAAATCCAGTTGCGCAATTTTGTGTGTATATTCAGTGTTTCGAGCGCTGTCGTGGCGTCGTGAACCGAACTTCGGTCGCGTATAATGTGTGTTCTAAAGAATACGTTGCCGCCGAATTGCCGCTGAACTTACGCCCGACCGAAGTTCGGCTGTACGCTATAACGCAACGTAATTTCAGCATAATGTGTCGCCAGTAATTCAAATAGCATTGCAGGCGTAATCATGCCGAACTTCGGTCGCGTATCCTCGGCATAGTGTGTTTAGACACTTAATGTGCCATACTAAATACGATTTTAAAATTTTACTAACGTCAAATAAATAACACTCGGTCGGTAAAGGGCCCGATCGTCTGTAAGAGCCCTAACAAGCTATTAATCCATCATAATACAAATCATGACCTTGTTTTGAACTAATGCACAAGTGAGCAATAATGCGAGTGATTCGCTTACTTATTCACTTGTATTATTTAGTCGGTTACTTAGGTAACGGTAAAATGGGGTGAATAAATATGCACGGGTGAATCGAGACGAAACTTTAAAGTGGATTTTACCGTTGAAATTATATAGTTTGTAGTCAAAAAGGACTCTAATATGTTTAATGTTTTATAATTAACGATTAAGTGCCTTTATTGACAGAAAACGATCATAAGTTCATGGGCAAATCAACTTTAAAGTTCCGTCTCGATTCACCCCTGCATCTCTAATCACCCCATTTTACGGTACACAGAGTGTAGTGATAATATTATGGTCATGGACCATGGTGGTCCCGAGATTATTTATGTCTATCAGCGACAGCTATGGAAAGGTCAAAAATATGTTGGACTGACATAAGATAATACGAAATACTTAGGAAGCGATTGCCAATTGCCACTCACATACTCTCTGATTGTTATGGACAACGCTGCGTTTTCGAAACCTGACAATTTCCTTGCTGCTGTGATTTTTTGACTTGAAAACTTGACTTATATCATTTTTATATTAATACGCGAAGCGCCAAACTTAGCTGCCCTTTTTACGAAAATTACGCGGACCAAATTTCGTACTCCTCGTATGAAATTTCGCACATTTAAAGTTTATATGAAAGAGTGCAGAAAGCTAACATTTTTGTATAATATAATAATGCAATAGAGTTTTAATGAATTATGGTCGACCACTAGTATTTAATTCATTCTGAATGACTGATTAATTCATGGTGATGTAAAACATGCGGTGGGGAATATGCTAAAATGGTGTTCAAATGCTCGTAGGTACCTTCTCTGTATAAGTGAAGTCTGCCATATAGTGGGGCAATTACCGGTCGATATTAAGCACCATAATGTATAAAGATCAGTGGGGTATTTGCATGGATTATCGAGTTAAAAGCTTCCGCCATCTATTCGCACACCGCGTCGTCGGCGCGCGCAGGCGCCACAAGTTGAGCCGATATTAGAGCATTGCACTCGTTCAAAGGATTGGTGTAACTTCCTGCTTGTTAATTCATTGGGTACTGCGAAATTGGAGGCTGGTTATTACCTGAAACAAGGAATAAAAACTATAAGCATACAGGTTTTTTTTTTATAAATGAAAAGGTGTCTGTTTGTAATGTCCAAATAACAGCTTTTTAAATGCATATATATGAAGTATTTATTTAAAAAAAGAAACAACTTTAAAAAATTTAGTCTGTCTGCCAGTGTTTGTTTCAGCTGATCTCCGAAATGGCTGGATTTTTGACGGGACTTTGACTGACAGATAGCTAATGAAAGAAGGAGTAACATTTTTGACCCGGTAACACGTTACCATGGGACAATTTTCGACATACACGCAGGCGATGCCGCGGGCACAGCTAGCTAGGAATAAAGAAGATTTCGAGAAGAATAAGTCGGTAGTTGCTTAACACTATCTTAAACTAAACAAACACTCTCCCTCATCGTAAACCAATCAAACGCTGCAAAGGCCCTACAAACTTGCGGTCGTACCTAAAAAAACTGTAAACCACCATTAACATTGTTAACAACAGCATTATCGTTCGCGCCCTACACAATACAACCAATCAGGGCTAACAAAAAGCATACTTTAAAGTGCGAGTACTTCATCATCAGTTGTTTGGCAACAAGTTGATGGCTGATACTGGCCCACTGGGGCATTCCATCACGTGCGCCTGCGGCGATCGAGCCGCCATTCTGACAGTAAAATGATGCAAACAAAAACTGACTCGGAACATTTCCCCTTAAATTATAGCTGACAATTGGTGCACTTTACGAATCACAGATGAAAAGGTTTTAAAGGCCAATGCAAGAGGCTGAACAGATCTATTCAACGGAACGGAGTTGCGGCGTGAACATAAACATTTTACTTTTACCTGTAAACCTGGCCAACAATAATAATCAGAAAATAGAAAAAAAAACACGTTATATGTGAACGTTCTATTTTTAATTAAAACTATGGTCGGATAAACAAACATGGAACGTTACATGTATCTGTCATAAACGTCACTGACCTACTGATTTATATCACAAATTTCCCTAAATAACTTTATTTATATCTGGCATTGTTATCACTGAGACTGGGATCATGAAAGCGACAGTTTAATGTCGGTATGTACATAAATTCGTTATGTGCCACACACCTGTTACATTTATAAACATTAGGTGCTGTCACATAGGCATTTCCCGCCAACTAATGCCGCAGCGTACATTTGACATTAGCCAGTCTATGACGCACCATAGACAAAATATTGCTGATGAAAGAACTTTATAGTCTGTGACGAGGCTGACTTTAAAGCAGGAAATACATTTTGTTTCTTCATCATTAAAACATAAAATAAAAATGTCATCAGCTAACTAGACTGTCGGTACATTCCAATTTATTGATACAATTTTACTGTGGATAAAAAATATAACGGGCAGGTAATTTCGTCCGGAAATACCACAAACGTTCAGTAGTATTTATTACATAATTGTACATACCCGATTCAAAACTTATTGATAGCAACGAGAAAAATACTTAATTCTGTTATGAAATTTTAACACCTGGTTCCTGAATTGAAAATTTGAAGTGAGACTTAAAAACCTGACTTGTCAAAATCTACATAAGGTGATTCCTTCAATGTCATCATCCACCGAGCCTTTTTCCGAGTAATCACTCGTAGGCAGTCGCCTATCTGACCTATTCATCCCAGTTCTGGGTATACGACATCTCTTGGTAAGACTGACTTCGGGCTTCTGACGACCTGTAACAATTTTAAACGCGTAATTAATTTTAAATATGAATGTACTCAATGTTTTTATATTTTATTTTATTTTATCTCAACTCTTATTTTATCAACTGGTCGACTTTTTGACAATTCAAAAGTGCCTGTAAATGGTTTAATTGAAATAAATGCTTTGAGTTTGAGTTTAGTTTATCTGTCGTTAATGTAATTTTCAACACAATGTATTTTGTTATGAAATAAATGACTTATGTACCTATGACTGTCAAAGATCCCAGAATGACAGTCGGGACAGAGGGGTCTCGTTATGTCAAGCTGGTCACCCGTCCAAGGTTCAACCATAGCTTAACATGATCGATCGACCACTGCGGCTGTTATATATCTAAGCCACGAGCAGCTTTAATTTATGCTAAATAGTTTGAAAACTTCTCAAATCCAAAGTCTCAGTTCAAAAACTGCGTGTTAATCAACAACCAATATAATAATAAGGCTTAAGGTTAAGTCAGTTTTTAAGTGTTACTGCTTGACTTAATGATGTGCGCTAACGCAAACAAAACCTCTGATTGCTATTTGCCAACAATTTGAAACGTCATAGTTGTCAATGTCAATTAAAGTCAATGATGATGAAGTATCTTCTAATGGCGCTGTTACGGTGTGAGGTAATAAATGGGCTTATTCCTGGATTCGTACGTATTTACTCGACCGAAACGGGCGAATCGACACATTTAAATAATATATTATATTATTTTTTGTAGGCGATTTGCACAAAGTTAATTTATTTATGGGCGAATCAACAATAAAGTACCTAATAACATTAGTTCGATCTCCTCCTATAAAATCTAGCAAGAAAAATACATAATAACATGATTTCACTATATTGCATAAAATTCAAAACGTACCTACTAAGTATTTCTGGAGTTGCCGATTCACCCACAAATAAATTATTTTCGTGCGAACCGCCTACAGAAAATAGTAATTTAATTAAAAGTGTCGATTCGCCCGTTTCGGTCGAGTAATTTCGTGCGATTCAGTCGATTCGCAATCGAATTTACTAGCTTATTAGTCAATAAACTAATAAATTGAGCTCGCCAGTAACAGATCTTGTAATTTTAATCATTTTCAAGTGAGATTGAAGTATTGTTTATTCGGCAGTTTCGAAACGTTTCAGGTATTTGCTTAATTAATATACCTATTGGGTTATTCATGTCAAGTGCCTCATATCGGTACTAAAAAGTTGTGCAAGTGACATCTTTCTAATTCATGAAAGTAACCATCAAATTATAAGTTATTTTTAGTCTTAAAAAAAACTTGAAAGTTCATTACATCATCAGATTCATGTCAACCAAAACAGTTTGGTTTGGTTTGACTTTCCCGATATGTATTCAGCCAGAATGTGACAGGATAATAAAGTATGGTGTGAAAAGAAATTAACCACCCCAAGATTCTTTTCTCAATGCTCGAAACTTCGTCGAAAAAAAAACACATGATATCTATGCCCATAACCGTAAGTTTTGTCCATACATGTCACTCACTCCTGGGGCCGAGCTAATTAAATGATATTCAAAGAGTGACAGCTTGCTTGAAAAGTGTGAGAATAACACACAATATTTATAAATGCATCCATGCATTCAAAAGCTTTGATAAGGTACCTTTATTTATTTATTAAAACTTAATGGACAGTTAAAAAATACTGTACATTCACGGCCTTATTCATAAAAAGTTATCGAACATCTAAACAGTTGCTAAAGTCTGGTTTTCACCGATAGTGTATAAAGGCGGACTTAATGCCTGAAGCATTTTCTACCAGTTAACCTTAGGGTGATGCAGAGACAAAACATGGCAGGTGCAACTTAGGGGATAATTAACTCTAAATAATAAAACATACTCATACATAGATACATACATATATAACGAAAATAAACTTTGTTTTGAGAAATAATGACAGGTAGAGGAGAAAACGAATCCACCAATTCAGCGCTGGGATGATTCTGCCAACTTCTTACGAATATGCTCACGTGGACTGGCTGCCATCCTGATAATCAGAGGGAGCGCATTCCAAAGAAACACCGCCTGGATAAAGAAAGAAGATTGGATGAAACCAGAGCGGTGAGAAGGACATCGTAGATGACGATTATTGGTGAAAGTAGTGATGGGATGCCACATATTTCCATTCCCTTCCCTTATCGATAGAAAGAACACAAAAAGAAAGAAAAAAACAGGTTGATGATGATAGCTTTTTATGGTGCTTATGGTGTCCAAAATCTGGCAAAAACCAGCCAAAGCTGGGAAAAATTACGTCAGCATTGTGACTCTTTTTGTATGCATGTAAACGCGTGCACGTGCAGTCAACGGTTTCAAGTTTCTAATCCAAAAGCTCCACGGTAGTCATACTACAGTTATTAAGGCATTGTTTTAGTTAATGAATAGATACCTTGTACCAGTCGATTAAAGCGGTAATTCGTGACCTTGAATGCGTGCTTCAAACTTCAAAGCGTAAACTAAAATAGAGCTGAACCAAATAATTATCGATAGCAAATTGGTCGGAACATTAATAATTAATAAACAACTAGGGCATCGTTATCATTTAATCGTTTCGCCATTGGCAACAACGGGTTTTGCAAAAAGGCAATTAATTATTGAATCACTGAATATTCAAACTATGGCTTTATATAAAATTATTTCATTAGTTGCAAGTTCTAATAAAAACGTTGGAATTAAATAATCACTTAATTTAATTAATATTATGTATCTTTTTGGCCTTGACTTTTGGTAGTCTTTCTAAAAAACAAACAATATTAAGCTACTACGTTATCGAGTTAATAAAAGCGGATTTTCTTTCAACAACATTTATCGGTGCTCATAAAATATTCGCACTTGATCTACATACTTTGGTTTATCGATTGCATTGATATCTACCGTTATCGATACTTATCGGGAATCCCTAAAAGCCTTGGGCTTAAAGCTAACATCGCTACATCGCCCGAAGCGATCGGCAGCAATGAATATCGCCAGAAAGCGGCTGTAACTGGAGCACTGGCCACTGACATCTGAGCGAAGGGAATTTAAAATAAGAACAAAAAGTGGCGGAAATTGTGTTAAGGTTTCGAGCGGTTTCGGCGGTCTTTTTCGAATTCCTGACTCAAAAACTTTTAATGTGTTTAGATATGAGAGAAACTATAAAATGTATAAGACGAAATCTCTTTATTTAATACATACATTTATAATGTGCTGTACTTATAACGCATTACATAGATAGGTATACTAAAATACCTATCATAATTTTATAACATCAAAGGTGACTGACATTTCATTAGTCATAGTTATTCATACCACAGCCAATAATATTATCCTTTTATTTTTTTATCTTAGCTTTTTTTCTTGTTAATAGTCGTGAATATGTCATACGTCAGATAGTACAAAAAGCATTTTGTTTAAGATTGACTCCGTGACAAGTTTGCCGACTAATTGTTGATAAGGCGCAGAATTGCTTTTCCTCAAGAAATTAATTATATTTATAATATTATAATACCACCCTACAAAGATCCCACTGCTGGCAAAATGCCTCTTCTCATACAGATAAGGCACGAGCATTGATCACCACGCTTGCTCAAGACGGGTTGACGATTCCCGAGTTTAAGTGTCCTCGCGATGTTTTCTTTCACCGATGTCAGTTACCGTAAGAGAGTTACCGTGGCCCCTGGCCCACAGGCAACTAAAGGAACACGGGTGGGTTTTAGTCAGTAAAGTGTCTTCACAAATTACTTCAAAAAATATATCAGGTTTAACGTTCTACTAGCTTCTACCCGAAAAAGTGGAAAAAAAACCGCCAAAAGTGGAGAGATCTGGAAGAGACCTACACTCAGCATTGGGTGGCCAAGGGTTGAAGAAGAGAAGAGAGCTTCTACCCGCGAATTCGTCCGCATTTTTCATATTCTCCCGACACACCCCGTTGCATGGCATCGCCTGCTATTAGCTACTTTTTTTCGCTTACCGTTCTTTTTAACCCCCGACGCAAAAACGAGGGAGTCGGGAAACGGTGAATGGCAACGCCAAACAGAGGAGGCCTAGCATTTTCATTAGCCGTCCCCCGAATTGACAATGCCTTGAACAAAATATTACCTACAACTTAAAAGGCCAATAAATGTTATTTTTTTACTTTTTAGAGTTTTTATTTGGGTTGGGGGTTTTTTTAAATTTTTATAATTATACATATATTTGTTTTTGTTTTTACTTGGTTCCTATACGGTCCTAGCGTGATGTTAAGCAGCCAAACTTTAGACTCAAGAATTGGACTATCAAATGCAAAAAGATTTAATGAAATCCGACTGGTAGTTCCAAAGATTAGCGCGTTCAAACAAACAAACTCTTCAGCTTTAACCATTAGTATATAGATGTGAGCTTTCATCTGGTTTCGAATTTCAATACCAGCAGCAGTGGTATGAAACGTTTCAATAACTGTAGTAGGTAATTAGCCAGTGTCCCGCGATTTTATGGACAAATTCAGATCATACTTTCACCTGATTCAATTTGTAGTATTTTGTTCTCATGTAATTAATACTTTCTACTTGAATTAAAGATCAAGTTCTGTAAATGATACCTTTGATACACTTCACTTATATCGGTATGCTGGAAAAATTAAAAAAGGAAAATAGTGATAGGTACTGTTTTCAGCTTTATCCTTCCATACTTAAGGGCCTACGTCCCATTTGGTAGGTAGCGTAACACGGTCACTTTATGAACCCTACTGCTCATTAACGGCTTGTCTTGAAGATTTGAAAAATATATGATTTTGCTATAGATTCATATAGATCATTTTGCCCGAAGTACTTTTTTTGTATGGTTAATACTTTTGCTGTAAAAAAATATTTTCCAACACGCAATATTTTGGCTTCTATTCTATACTCCTACTAAACGGCTTCGTTATTTGGAAAAAAAAATACACTGAAAAATAGATAGTTAGAGGTACCACAGAATCGCCGAAGCACAATTGTAAATTAATCAAAGGAATATCCCCATTTTGAGATAAAGGCTCAGAGGTGCCCTGCGCGGGCGCGGGCGGCAGTCGTGCTTTAGCATACAAACGGGAGATGAGGGTACTATGGGCCTTAAAACAAAGTCGCTTTTCGAGTCTGTACGCTTAGATTTTTTAAACTACGCAACGGATTTTAATGCGGTTTTTATTCATAGACAGGGTGATTGTAGAGGAAGGTTTATAAGTATACACCGAACTCCACGCGGGCGAAGCCGCTGGCCAAAGGTAGTATCGTATTTAAATTTTTGTTTAAGCACCAGAGTGACCCACGAAATTCTTTTTTTTTTGTAACACGTATGTATTTACAGAATTATAATAATTAAAATGATCAATTCAACCCTCTAAGTTAATTTAATCTCATTGAATATATTCATCAATAATAAAAACTTAAAAACAAAACAACCGATTTCCGAAAAAATACTACAAAGTGAAAAATAACTTTAATTTCGGAAGTCGGTAGCTTTGATTGTATTTTAATCGGTTGGATATGTATTAAATTAAGTATATTTTTTTTGGAAAAAGTTTTTTTTATTTTTCACTTATTAGGTATAATCACCCCACCACCAATTAGAAATTTCATCATCCTTGGGGTCAAAACAATGCATATTTATGCGACAGCAGCAATCGCGGTTGATTTGCTGTCATTTTTTGACCAGTTCCGTTGCCTGTCTCCGAAACTCATCATCAGATCTGTATGAAATTTAAATGGGACTATTTCGAAATAAACCGCTTTCGAACAAAGGAATTTTGCAAATCCGTCTATATTATATGACGGAGGTATGCCCGAACATACATAGGAAAAGCATGTAAACTTGTCGAATTGTTAAGCTCCTTTTTGAAGTTGATTAAAAAATAGTATTAATAGTATGTAACTACATGTATGTAACAAAAACCAGAGATAAAATAATCACAGGGCATCACAAAATAAATTCATCCGCATCGCTGTCAATGGGAAAAGTGCCCAAAAAGCATTGCCACGATGTATGGCGATCCTGATTCTTTGGTCAAATTATAGGACAGCCCTCTGGTCACGTGAAGAATCGACTAACCGCTTGGCGATGTCTCGGAAAACCAAGTGGCATCCCATTGAATGACTTTTTCATAATATAGTCATTCAATTGGACTATCGAGAATCATATTTTATCAACATGCCTACAGCCTGACACTGACCTGCAAATTGCAAAAAACTTAAGAAAATTTGAATTTCGGGGGCTACCTTGGCTCATCCACCTTAATTTAAAACAAAGAAATAAAAAAGGTTCCGTCAAATTGAGAACCTCCTCCTTTTAGAAGTCGGTTAAAAACATTTTGGTTAAGAGAACCTAGTTCCCATGCCAACCATTGTGCCCAAAATGAAAACCAAATATCTACATGTATGTATGGCAACAATAAATTAAATTCTTAGCTCAACATCAACCGAAATATGCAGTTACAAAACCGTCTGACGCCTTTAAAAAAAATTTACTGGCAGCATGAAACTGCACTTTGCGTTAAAAAACAAGAAAAAAGCGGCAAGACACAAGTACGGGACATGTTCTTTAAAATAAGTAATCAGCCCACGATTGCCCCAACAGTCGATAACATCGATAAGCACCTCCTCCATCGTCGCCCTCTTTTTATCCGATTATCGATAACTGCATTTGTTACCCAACATCGATAAGTGAACGATAATTTTATAGAGTTTAAACAACCTATCTGTAGTAAATAGTCGTTTAGTGTTATCGAGTTTGGAATTGGTGTTTGCTGTAGGATATCGTGTTTCTGTGATAAAAGAGACCTGGTTGCTTGTTAAAGTTCATGTAACTGCATTTTAATAATACATGAAGTACTGTGTATTGTTAATAAATACACCCACAGACCGGGCGCGAAATTCAAATTTTAAAATGTTTTTTTGTAATTTGTAGGTCAGTAGGTTAAAATATGATTATAGACCGTAAAAAATATGGCTTTACATAATTATTATCAACTAGCTGTGCCCGCGACTACGTCCGAGTGGAGTAGTGTCTTTGGGTCTTTGTCTCTTGTCGCAAACTTAAAAAACATTCACATAAACCTTACATATTTCCATACAAACTTTCATCCCCTTTCAACTTTTACAAACTCTGAATGCCATATTTATTTATATCGAATCAACAGCCTAGAAAATAAGCTTCAAGCTTCTAGCTCTAAAAATGACGATACTTCCATACAACTTTTCATCCCCCCTTTCAACCCCTTACAATTCTTTTTTCGCATTAAAAAGTAACCTATGTCCTTTTTCAGGCTCTAGACTATCTGTGTACCAAATTTCATTTAAATCGGTTCAGTAGTTTTGGCGTGAAAGCGCGACAGACAGACAGACAAAGTTACTTTCGCATTTATAATATTAGTAAGGAAGTAAGGATTAAGTCAACAATTCAACCCTCGCACTTTATTTAATTCGATTGAATGACTTTTTCAAGACAATTTGGAGGTTCCACCGTAAAGTCGCATCGTGCCTGTTTGTGGGGAGCCTTACTGAAGTACGTGTAGGTATGGATAAAACTTCCCAGCTTGAAAATACTTCTCACGTTATTTGTATAACTTATCCTGTCATCGATACAAAATTAGCACAATAAGGTTTTTTTTTTGGGTGGGAAATCATCAAATAACTTCTCCCGCTCTGGGTGGAGCGGGAGGGCGTGTCAGACTTTTACTGACTAAAACCCACCCGTGTTCCCTCAGTTGCCTGTGTGCCAGGGGCCACGGTATCTCTTTCGAACAACCCGCACCCCTGGCAGGCATCGGCCCTTGCGGACCCCACCATTTGGTACTGACATCTCTTTGAGGCGCGCGTGGAATACAAAAAAAAAAAGGAATAATGATAATTATCATGAGAACGGAATAGAAAAAGATGAGTTATGAAGAAAAACATGTAATATTGATTTAAAGTTCAAAATATAAGAATTAAGTTTAAAAGGAATATAATTTTGGTAGTGTAGTATCCCATACACTGAACAAGTTCTACAATTCCCACACTCAACACTCTAAAGTATCGTATATGTATAGTAAAAAGCTGTTATTTTAACATTACGAGTAGATACTTCAATTTAATTTATTTGTATGTATGTAAAGATTCTGGATACTTAGTTTCATAAAGATTTAACCGTTACACAAAAGGCTACATTTGACCCAGTTTGCGCCGATCTTAAATTTTGTTATTCGATAAATAATTACAGCCTACAAGAATTAAACTTGAAAGTAACATCGACCTTCGATTACTGATACTAAGATAAATACTTTATTGTCTTTCATTCCGATAACCTTCGTGATTGAAAAATAAACATTATCATTAAAACACGAATAACGTTGTTAAGTATCAAAATGTCACGGATCACGAGGTATTGTACCCAAATATAAATAATAATTAACAATAATTTAGAATTTTATGCCTGGCATAAGGAAGTATCGGCTGTGGAGCATATTACAACAAAAAGAATAAAAGAGCAGCTGTAAGTTGTGGTTCCGCCTTTCTAAAATCCTTTGGAAATATCACATGAGTAATATGCTTCTAAATAGTATCCACAACTAAGTTCCATTCCAGCAATACGTATTGGAAAACGTGAAGAGAAAAGATTCTTAGACATTATTCTTAGATGAATATCTCTTTGTTATTCGTAGTAGGTATTAGCCTTTTAATAAGAATGTTGTGCATGCCTTTAAGTGATGTATTTACACAGTGCTGAAGATTTGTCATCACCTAATGTTACTATCTTTGTAAATATGTCGTTGGTGTGCCTTGCTTAATAAATAAATAAAATAAATAAAAATGAAGAATTCATACTTATATTCCTGAAAGTATGTAACTCCATCTGCTGTAACAAACACATCGCATCTTTAGAATAATAGAGACCTAATGCGAAATTAGCCCCAACCAGAATTGGTCTCTATAATTCTAACAATTCTAAATAATTTTGCTTGCGGCTAATTTCGCATAAGGTCTCTATTATTCTAAAGATGCGACATATCCCACAGAAAAAAGTACTACCCGGGGTAAAAAGTATAATTTATCAGCTTATAATGTTCCCACTGCTGGGACACAGCCCTCCTCTTTCTGTGGGAGGGAGTGGGCTGTAATCCACCACGCCGGCCCAGTGCGGGTTGCTGGATGATGTCACATTTATGTTATCGAATTTTTGGTTCTAGGACATGCCGGCTTCCTCACGATGTTCCCCTTCACCGTTTTGAGAGCAATGGTGATGATAAAATTTACACAAAGTAAATTGCCTGCTTGCATTTGAACCCACGACCTACAACTCGAAAGTCGCAGCCATTGTCACTGGGGCGCGACTGCTCACAGCAAACGTAAAACGTACTTGCAGATAAAAAATATCCTATCTCCTAAATCCTTACCCAGGTCAAGGTCTGTACATGTGCCGAACTGCCAAATACGATCAGCCGGAAAAGGTAACAGATAGGCAGAGAAGAGTTAGTTTCGCATGTTTAACCGTTTAAAAAAGAGGAGGTTCTCAATTCATCTTTTTCCGCAATATCTCTGTCAATTTGTGGATGGATTTCGAAAATATTTTTTTTTTTAATGGATAGCATCAATATCAATATATCAATTTGCAACCATATCAATCTTATTAACTTTGCTTCGGTGCTTCGGTAGTTTTTGCGTTAGATACGTTTTTAATCCACTTTATGTATCTTGATGACATTCTGCTGCCTCCTAGTCCTGTCATTGTTGTTTACCTACATAGCAAGAAGTGGTATACGAATTGGTTTGGGGTAGGTACCATAACTACAAAGTGAAAAATAAAAACATTTATTACATTTGGATTGATTAATCAATTCAATGCCTACAGTAAAACAGAATCACGACAAAATTTTAAAAAGTTTAGAAGTAAGATTTTGAAGTCAATATTTATGTGTGGGCACACTTGAATTTTGACTTTAAAATCTCCTAATTGCCTTCAGTCAGTCTTCCAACGTAACTATAAACAGCGATCACAAACGTCAATACAGACTGAAAAACGAAAATCCCTAAAGTTCGTGTTGTTGCCCCATTGTGACGTCAATTGGCAAGCCAATGGCTGTTACGTAAAACATGCTAAATAAGGGATCTCTGTAACTGAAATACTTCACACTCATTGTCCCGTTTGTGTTATCTTTGTGGAGTTGGAACAGTTTTTTGAAAGATAATGTTTTTGCTCTAGTGTTGATTTGATGATCAATGCATAACATAAAGTTGATCCTGATTGATATCAGCCATTATCATCAAGTAGGCAGACAGGTATTTATTTATTTAATAAACAAGGCACACCAAAGATTTATTTACAAAGATAGTAACAATAGGTAATCAATATAATACAGCGCTTATATTTATGGTTATTTACGCATTTTTACGTTCTTTTCTCAAGAACTTGAAACTAGTTTGACTTTTAGGAATGTTAAAAAAAATGAGAACGACCCATTTGTGTCTGTTTAACGTTTTTCAATAAAATCTTTAAATAATCACTTTCTTCTGTCACTTTCACGTGCGTACTGTACTCAAAAAACATGATCATCGCCTTTTACATGCCAAGTAATGTCGACGTCAATTCTCTGTCAACATCCATTCGATGCTTAAAGATAAGTTGGATGACATATTATTGAAATGGCCTTCACTTCTGGGACAATAACAAAACAACAATATTCTTAACACCTTGTTAAAAATCAGTTTGAAAATTCTAAATAACAGGCTCACTCTGTCTCAATGCCATTCTCATTAAACATAATATCCCTCTCGATTTCAGCAGAACAACGAGAGGACTGACCACAAAATGCGATATTAATATCTGCAGGTCAAACCACCGTGTGCTCTTGACATTTACTTCTTTTGTAACCTATTCTGTACTTGTAAAGATTGTGTTTGTATCTTCTACCATTAGTTCTCGATCGTCATCTGCCTGGCCTCTTCCCAACAGTGTTGTGGTCGACTTCTAAGAGTTGAATGCGGCTGCATGCCAGTATTTTACATGACTGACTGTCTACATAATGTCCTCAACGCATGGTTTTGAGTTGAGCTGCAAGGTTACTAACAAATGCGTGCACTGATTGGACAGGTACATACAATCTGTATGGTTCTTTCCTCAAAAGACCATTCCAGACAACAATCTACATTCATCCGACCCGACCAAGATTATATCTGGGCTATAAACGACACTGTCTTCATTGTCTTTCTTCACAGAGTAGTCAGATAGTAAACGCCGACCTCATCTAGTTTTTAAAATAAGTATGATCGACGTGTATAAACCTAAATACAGAAATAAAAACATTTACCTATCATGGGTTGCGGATATTCCCTTGGGAAGATTGATTGCTTGTAAGGCTTTCGTTCTTCTGAGTACCCGTAACCACTGTCAAAGATCTAAGTACCAATAACAGCGACGGTTTATCGTGCTTATCGAGCCAGAGAGGTCATCATATGAAATGGATAGTCACTCATCCACCGCAGGCAGTATATGCGCCCTCACGGCAGGAGACGTCCTAGGCGTCGGGAATCCTAGGCTGATTTCCCGCCACCGTTGGCGCGAGCTTGCGGATGGGGAGTAATGGGTAGCTCGCTGTCCGGTAAGGACCAAGCCCGGGTCGACGGCGCGTTGTGTTCCACGCGCGCCTCAAAGAGATGTCAGCACCAACTGGTGGGGTTCGCAAGGGCCGATGTTCGCCGGGTTGTTCAAAAGAGATAACGTCGCCCCTGGCATACTGGCAACTAAGGGAACATGGGTGGGTTTTAGTCAGTAAAAGTCTGGCACACCCTCCTGCTCCACCCAGAGCGGGAGAAGTTATTTGATGATTTCCCAACCTTAAAAAAAAACATCCACCGCAGCAAGCGTAGCTTAACCTTGATCCATCGACCCGTGCGACTCTTACTTAGCCCCTCTCGATAACAATCGGTATACGAGTTATGTTTGCCCGTTAATTGTGTCTATACAATGCTTCCACTGTACTGCATCAAGTCGACCTTGCAAGCTGATCACGATTCCGCACACCTGCACAGAGGTTGCCAACTAATAGTTCTCGATTAGAACTTGATCAATTTAAATGGTTATTTCAATGGTTATCACGAATAGGCTGTTTCCGGAATTTAAACACGACTTAAAATTAAGTATCTAGTTTGCCTCCACTTCATTTTAAATATCTTATAAGATCTTATTGCCAAATTGCAATACAAGCACATACCATCATCTGCCTAGACTTCCCAACTATTTTGGCTTCCAGTCTAACCGGGTACAGCTGAATACGAGTATTTTACATGGAGCAACTTCCTATCTGATAAATTGATAAAATAAAAATCAAAAGTCATTTATTCAAACTAGGCTGAGAGTCAGCTCTTTTTGAACGTCAAAATAAAATTACATAAGACAGTCCCCCCAAAACGCCCGCCCTTCACCACTTCCTAGTGCTTTAGCTGGGAAGAAGAAGTAGCGCAACAAACTCCCCAGCAGCACAGCTGTCTGTTAAGTTAGAAGAACTTGAAAATAAGCCTGGTTGTCAGACTTTCGGGCTTCTTTCAACACGTAACGACTGTCAAAGATCTACGAATGATACGGACGGAGGGATCTTGGTATTTAAAGATGGTCACCCATCCACGGACCAGCCGCGGCAGGCTTACCTTATCCTGATCGATCGACCCGTGTGGCTGGTAACATATAGAGAAGCTATAAAAGAGTAATTCTAATTACACATATTCTTAGAATTCACATTCCTTAATCACACTTTAGTAAAAATCCTTATAAAGTTTCTGGTTACCGGCAAACTCCACCCACGTATAGCAATATCTTGAGAAAAATAAATAAAAGTAGACAATTTTCTTGAAACACGATAGTAAACGTCCGTTTATGGCCCAGTTGATCCCCTGTTATGAGGAATTCACGATTAAGGAAGGATCTGAGGCGAATTCCTCAGTTCTGTTTAGGTCAACAACGATAAAGACAACGTTTTTTTTTTCTTTCGCTGGAATTGCAGCGAAGGTTTACGAACGAACCATTAAATTGTTTTTAATCTCTGTGTTGTAAAAATATTATGTTTGTACAGTTACCTACTTTAAAATTTTGCAATAAATGGTCGTCTTATGAATTAAGGCAAGGGTTTCCTGCAAATAATATTTCCGTTATTTTCTGGCAATGTAACAGTTTTTTAAACTAGATTCCTCGCTTTTCGATTCGATCTCTAACATTACACGTTTATGCGGTTATCATGTTCTAAATTATCATCTAACACCATCTAAGCTATGCACCATCTGGGCCTTAAAAGGCATTCGGAGGCTTTTACTGGTCTGGTTTGTTCTCCGTTCGTGCACGGTCGAGGCCGTGCATGCACACGTTGAAATGTGATGTGTCGATAGTAAATAAGGTTATAAACTGTCACTTCGTTGAAACCTTATCAAAAACTCCGTTATCTCAAATTCACTAGAAGTTTAGCAAGAATCAATCATTTTATTTCTAGTAGGTACAGATATTTCAGGGGCATGAGGCTAAGCAATAACAGCCGCACGGGTCGATCGATCAGGGAAAGCTACACTTGCCGCGGTTGGTCAGTAAATGGGTGACCATCTTTATATACCAAGACTTCTTCATGCCTTGTAAAGCACCGGCTGTCATTTGCGGATCTTTGATGGTCGTTACCGGTCGTCAGAAGCCTGAAAGTCAGACAAACAGTCTGACCAAGGGGTGTCGCTTCATTTTTTTTTCTTATTAAACAGCTTATGACTATATAATTAGGTATACACTACTATATGTATACATATGCTTACGTATGCAAACAAAGAAACTCACTAAAGAAAATAAATCTAAACTTGACACTGCCCCGGGGGTCAAACAGTAAGATTACACATGTTGTCTGTTATCGATTGCGAAAGGCAATCAATTGCCAAACACCAGTAGGTACGTGCCGATTGATAAACACAATGTAGCGATTACTCGCGTTTGTAGCTCGAATTGTGAGGATGAATAATGGGTGAGGTAATTTATTAATGTAGAAATCAAGTTGATGGCATTAAGCTGGCCCCCTACTAAATGAGACTTAACATACAACCTGGCGGAATGTGGTTGTACTATAGGTAGGTACACCTGTGCCTAACCCTGCGGGAAAAGGAAGCGTGAATTTATGTAATACATAACATTATAAAGACGAAAGTGTGCTAAGACATAATGCTACACACAATAGACATAAAAAGTTTTGTTATCGAGCCTTTTAATATTTGACAAGGAGTTCGGACCTCATTATCAGGAATAATACTGTTACGCAAATTTCCCACCCAAAAAAAAGTCCTTCCCCAAATACGCTGTTGGTTTGGTTACTATTCTTCCAGATTTATAATATAAACTTTACTGAAAGTCAAAAAAATTATGGTTAGGCAGACGTTTAATCATTACTTACTTAACACTAAGCAACGATTTTTAAATGAACCCCATAATGTATTTTAAACAACACTAGAGTGTTGAAATCGATAGCTTTTTATGCCATCAATCCTCAGACAATACCCAGAGCCTCAAAAGCAAACAATAAGTAACTTCTAAGCGTCTGTATTAATTTCCGCACTTCAAAAAGAAATGTAGTCTCGTCTCAAGTACCGTAATCCGCTTAGCAATGTTTAGAAGAATGAAAGATTTCTTTCATCTCCGGGGTTAACATACCCATTACAAAAATTAAGTCAGCAACAATGCAGCAAAAAATATAGCAAATTACTGCCTAAGCATTAATAATAATTTATCTGTTAACCCCGCCCTCCGACTTACAAAATAATAAGCCATCGTGACCGAACCCCATGTCTGCTTGATTAAACCATAAAGAATGAACTCGCGAACACAAAAAATAGAACCAGTCATCGACGAACACCAAATTGAAATGTCAAAATGAACTGTCAGAATTGAAGTTTCCGTTGCTGCGCTTGCGCCGCATCAAAATATTAATCTACTAGATTAGCCTCAGGTCACATTACGCAACTTACAAACAACGCTTCGTTGAGTAAATTCATGCGAAAATTGCCCGTAATTTGTACGAGGTCATCTGCACATAATACTCTCATTTGTATTGTAGAGTCGCTACAATTTAGTGCAATAAAGTCATAATATACCAGCCTTGTCAATTATTAGCGAGGCAGTATTGTTAGTCATAAATCAATACCGAAATCTATAGACCGTGGTTGAATAATACATAATTTATAACCTAGAAATAGAAAACGGAAATTAGGTACTGGAACAATGCATCTTACCTGTATAAATTTTGTACAGCGAATCCAATAAACCCTGCATCATGTTGACGTGTTATTTGGGCACTAGTTATACCACAATACACTTTAACAAAAACATGTCTAGACTAGCTGGCACACAATTATCAGCACTGAACACTATCGCTTTATTATTTTTTAAATAACAAGACGTGATCAATGGCTAACATAACTGAAAATAAAATTCTTCAAACTAAATGAGCAGTCATCTACACAGCTAATTAGTCCCACATCGCAACAAAAGCTTGAGCAGATCAATTGGTATCGGAAAAAATAAATAGAGACGCAAACGAGAAATTACTATAAGTTTCCAAGGTGAACGAACTAATAGACAGCACGGTGGCCAAATTGAAGTAACGGTAACAACTGTCGGATCTTTATCATCAATCAGATTTGCGTAACTATCTTTTAGCAATTACTTCGTACACTTGAGTGGTCCAAATGACTGGTTACGTGGAATGCAGTCAACGTATACAATTACAAGTAGTAAGGACAAAAGAAATGTGATCTAGTTACAACAAATATTGAGAACACAAGACAAGGCTACTATTTGAACCCAGCGAAGCGTAGCCAAATAATGAATATAAGGATATCAAAGCAATACCAACATTAAATTACAATATAAAAACAAAATTCAACCTAGACCCCGATGACCATACAAGTACCATGGAAAATGATAATGTTAAAGTATTCAAGGTCACATAAGTTGATATAAACGACCTGCAGCACGCCTACGACAGCAATAGTCTGAGTGGTCCATAACACCATATTTTACAAGATGTAGTACAATATGGGCCTAATAGTGTCGAAACTTTCGATGTAGGCGGGAACTCGGATGTGTAATAAATTGTAACTGGCGTAATAACGAATCTACAAAATGCTGTAACACCGGTAGCATTGCGATGACAAAAAAGAAGAGCATCATGATTTTCATCAACTTTGTCAAAAAATAAAATGCACATCACAAATCATTCTGAAACATATCTTTATTCTACAGTTTTTACGTTATGTTTACTCTTAATATTTTCTTGATATTTTTGCAACACAACATTATTAACTGCTGGGATGCATTCTAAAAGTAACACAAATTATTCGGATCATTTGTAGGAAGTTTTCCTCGGCAAAACGTAAAAACACACTTCAATTTTATTAATCTTGGCACGGGTTTTAGCATAACAAATAAACTTAACAAGCGTTTCCTAAAATCATTTATCATTGGTCAAATAGTAAGAGAATGGTTTGAAGAGTTCTTAGAAGACATAATAATAATTCAACCTAAAGACGTTATATAGAAATATCTTATACGTCTGACAAAACAAACTTTTACTGTCACATATTGTCAATCAGATAATCCGAATGCTTGATGTTAAGAAAACCAATAATAAATCTTCAGGAACAAGTAACTAAGGAAAACATTAACAAATCATTTAAGATAGCCGTGATTTCCCAACAAGAATACTATAAAATGTAGCTATGAGTCCGAGAAAACTTGAAACATGTCACGATATCAAAAACATTTGTTTGGCCATAACAAGAGCAACAGGTCCAAAAACAATAAGAAATGTTATTTTAAGTGAAACAATACCTCGCAACCGATTTACGACCAAAAAAAGAATCGTAATTAATATCAACGAACTCAGCAATGTTACTTCGGAACTCTTACGTGAATGTAGAAACGTGCACGTTCAAAAATAGACTACAAATAACAATGTGTTGGTAAATGAAGACAGTAATGACATGTCCACATGAATGTAAAGTAAAATTAGCCACACAAGAAAGCCATTGCGAAACGAATGGGAAGAACGCAGACATAAAACAAAGCGGTACCATTGAAAATGGGAAATTTTATGAAGATCTCGGCGTATTGAAAATATAAAAGAGGTTTTACCTACGTGATTTTATTTGCAATGAATCCTTTTATGAATTGCATTTAATACAAAATACATCTTGAATAAGTACTTGAGCAATTGTTCAGGATCAACATTACTGACATACTTAGCCGTCTCGCTTTATTCGTGGACACAGTCTAGTCTTTTTGTTAAGGGACTATAGTAGGGTAAAATTTGAATTTCAAATGCATTCACCCGCAGCAATTCATCTTCTCTGCAGCAAAAAGCAAAAATATTATCCTACCAAGTTTATGAAGTGTAAAAGATACATCTTTGAGAGATTACTCCGCAAATAATACGAAGTAAGATTTGCGAGTGTACCGAACAAACGACAATTTATTCTCCTGTAAATTGGAAGTGGCATG
Organism: Antitype chi; assembly: GCA_947359405.1. Classification (NCBI taxonomy): domain Eukaryota; kingdom Metazoa; phylum Arthropoda; class Insecta; order Lepidoptera; family Noctuidae; genus Antitype; species Antitype chi. Next base: position 18,622,569 of record OX375812.1, read on the forward strand.
TCTGCGCTTAATCAAGCGAGCACCGGAGCAAAAATCTCGGTGACCGGTCAAATGAACAAGATGAACGAAGACTTCGAGAAAAGAAATTTCTTAAAAGTTTTTCCATATCGACAAATTTGAAACCTGTTTAAGACAAAAAATATTTATTTAGCAGAACACATATTCACACTTGTATTACAACAAACTGTCATCTATTGTTAATAGATGACGTTGATGGCAAATATTTAAAACACTGTCACTTTTGAAACCACATTTGCACTTGCGGCGATCAGTCGTGTGTAAAACACGTACTCGCGAATTCAGATGTAACTCTTAGCGAAGTTTCTATGACTTAGCTACAAGCTATGGTCGCAAATATCGCAAAAGTCGATTAGGGCGGGCGCTCATTGCGGATCGCGCGCCCGCGCCGTCCGCGGTCTGCCGCACCGCCGCCGCCACTGGCGTACCGGGATTATTTATAAATTCATACAGACAGGGGGTCGTAGAATTTTGCACGACGTCGTCGTGGTATGCCAAAGCTAATGACTGCATCAGGTCAGACCGGAAACAGAACGTCACAGTACCTTCCTCAAGTTAACGAACGAACTTAACTGTCCAAGATGTATTTCTATTTCTATTGTCCAAATGGAAAGCGATTTATTTTTGAATACCGGATTTCCTTATCTTTGTTTTTGGTCTCAATTAATCAATGTAGCTTTGTGTAATAAATGACAATTCAAATAGAACCCAAATATGTACAAATCCCGCCTACACCAGGCTGCGAATTAATTCTAAAAAAAATGTTTCGCAAGATACTTGTAACTCAAAGAATTTTCCGCCGACCCTGGCCATGCCGCCCACCTGGACAGGTGTCCAGCGCGATGCCTCATATACCACGATATTACGTTAGACACGTGAGCAAGATTTAAATTAAGCAGTATGAACGGTTTCTTGTTTGTCGTTAACATTTATGAATTGCTTACACATGACGTGCCAATGATTTGCGTTTACTAGTTTATCGTACCCTGGTAATTAATTGACCATCTTAAACGTTTCTGCTGTTATGATTGAATATTCTCGAACGAATATGTGACGAGGGCTGATGAATCACCTGAAGCAGAATACAAAAGACTTGGCGTTTGGCACTACTAACAATTCATTGCAAGTTTCTTGACAAATGACAGCTAAAATTAAAACAATGAGCAAATTGAATAAACATAACTGAACCAAAGCCAAAACCACCTGTACGTGTGATAGTGAACAAATTGATAGAGACAAGTCAATCTTTGTTTGGTAGTGAAATAGGTTCTACTAAACACTGATTTTAGAGTCAAGTAAGTATTAGATTACAACAGTTACCGATCTACAAAAACGAATAACAACTTAAACGGTAAGCCGATTATCCCAAGAAAGGGTATTTCGTAAGCGCCTCACGGATTAAATCCTACAATTAGAAAGTTCCAAAATTACACAACAATTACCCATCAAATTAGACTCTAAATTCCGCGACACGTCCATACGTTTGACAGGCATCCAAAGAATGCCAACATCCCATCTTTCACCGTAACGACGGCAAGTCAGACAGAAATGACGCCCCTGCCTATTTGTATTCTAGAATATATTCATTGCGCAGTATACATCAGTATTTACGGGTTTAGTTCAGTCTTAAACAGCTGTCGACGCTGACGCGGTTTTCATTGTGGATTTTATTATTGATCGTAAAGTATCGTTAGCAAGTTTCTTTGACGTAAACGTTACGTTTCGATGTAACTGAAGCTCTTCATCTCGTCGGGTAATGTAAAGTATTGCGTGCTTGTTTTAGGCTTTTCTATTGCTTTATTGTATTAGAATAGACACAACTACGAGTACACAGTTTCAGATAGTAGGGCAGTATTACGTGTCTCTGATTTCATTGTAACGTTGTATGATTCATTGATCATAAATTAGTAACCATTTTTATTCAACAGAAAGCTAGAATATACAGGGTGATTGGAAGATGGGTGCAAAGCTTTAAGGTGAAGATAGTATAGACAATTTAGAACCATTTAAGCCATGGTTGTCTTAGACGAAGTCTTACCAATTTTTTTTTTTTTAATAAGGTTTAAAAGACGTATTGTACAAATTTTTTATTTTTTCTGAGCTTTAAATGTCTGTAAAAAAAATGTCTAATGACACAGAAGCCTAAAACATGTTTTGCTTGATTGCTTACACATTACTTTAATTAAATAAATAAAAAATGAATTCATTTATCATTCAATTTGGCCATAATTATGCAGTTTACATTAAATTTTGAGAATTTCCGAAAAAAAACTTAAAAATTTGGTTAAAAATATTTGGTAAGACTTCGTCTAAGACAACCATGGCTTAAATGGTTCTAAATTGTCTGTACTATCTTCGCCTTAAAGCTTTGCACCCATCTTCCAATCAACCTGTATATAGAGATTCTCGATTTTTTTTTTATTATTTCACCAAAATCTCGCCACACCGATCATGAATAGAAGGTGTGCGTTCTTCATTACCACGATACCCTACAAAAATAGTTTCCCACCTAGGTACAATGTAGCCTTCATCTTGAATTTCATCTACCTACATAAAAATAAACGATTCCAAATATATTTCCAGAAAAAGAAACAAATAAACATACGCACACATTTCCAACAATGCGTAGTTACCTAAGCGATAGTTTGTTTAATGTTTATGTAGTAGTATATTTGTAAGGTAATATAAACAATATGTCCGTAGGAACATTATTCGGTAAACCTGAGTCAATGTTATTTAATAAAACACGTTTGAAACTTACCTTTACGTATTATAAAAATAAAACTTTAGCACTTTCTGAATTAAATATGGTTGAATGTGTAATCTTATGTGAGTCCTTGGAGTCCAATTTATTTAAATGGTTGTTAACACCACCGACCATTCTTTCTGAATCTATCACTATAGCATGTTTTACGTCAATCGTATATCAATCCTTCTCACTTACGATCCACGTAAATGCTGCCCACATCATACGGTGGAATTCTTAGTACATATTTATTCAGGGCTCTTTTCCATCAGCCCTTTTATTATTCTAAACTGAAACACCTATGTAAACTATATATGTACAGCGAACGATTGCTCTTTCAACATTACCTATTCTAACTCCTCGTATCATTTTCAAGTACATATACCAAGCCACTCAGACAGTACTGCGAAAAAAAGTTTTTATGACTGGCCAGTTATTACTTATTTTGAAAATATGATTATTTAAGTAAAAATAGGTACGTTCTAATTTCAAAATTTCGTTCCACATTGTTTGCGAGCTAATTTTAATTATCGTATCTCATAAAAAAATGGATCTGCGCCGGGAACATTTTCGCTCTATGATTTTTTACGATTTCAAGTGTCGCCTGAAACCGGACGAATCGGACGATAGACTTCAAATGGCATTCATGGATGAAAGCCCTTCTAAGGCAACCGTGTATCGTTGGTATAACGAATTCAAGCGCGGTCGACTAACTTTGGGGGATGAAGAAAGAAGTGGTCGCCCTTTGACGGCTGTTACGAAAGAAAACGTGCTAGCAGTGAAAAGTAATCCATGACAATAGGCGAGTTACGTATCAAGAGATTCAGCATATACTACAGGCTGGATCGGGAAGCCTTCACGAAATTCTACACGTGCATCTTCGCGTGAGGAGAATAGTTTCACGTTGGGTGCTGTACAACCTCACCGATGCTCAGAAGCAGGCCCGGGTGGAATGGTGCCGTGATATTATTAACTTTGAAGCAGGCTCATCTCGGCGTGTTTACGACATCATAACAGGCATCGATATATATGTACTAATTACAGGTGATGTATCTTGGATTTATCAATACGATCCAGAAACGAAGCGCTAGTCGACGGTTTGGGTGTTTCAAAACGAATCAACGCCTACCAAAGTGAAGCGATCTAGAAACGGGGGGAAGATTTTGATCGCAAGCTTTTTCAATTTGACTGGCTACTTGGTGTCAATTCCTTTACGGAACCAAAGAAGCATCAACGCTGAAAGGTATACTACCAAATGCTTGGTAGAAGTTTTCTCTGTTGTGAGCAACAAGCGACCAAACACATGGCTTCGCGGGCTACTGCTCCACCACGACACCGCGCTCAAAACAGGGGACTTGCTGGACAGCACGCCGGCTAAACTCCTGGGTCACCTTCCTTACAGCCCTGACCTAGCACCTGTGACTTCTTATTATTTCAGAAATTAAAACCTCTGCTCAAAGGGATACAATTTTCGTCGCTGGAAGATGCGTTGTCAGCGTTCGAGCAGGCTGTAAACGAGGTGCCTGCGGCGGACTGGAAAAAGTGTTTCGAAAACTGGGTCAGACGCATGAAACTTTGTATAGAGGCTAGTGGAGAGTACTTTGAAAAGATTTCATAAAAAAATATTTACCTATTTTTTTATTTAATTTTCGCAAAACTTTCTGAGTGTCCCCACGTATGTGTTGTATAATCAAATCGTCATTATTCTCATTAGATGACGGGTTTGTATTTGATTAGATTAGTCAGTACCTTCTATGAAGTAGTATGAATCTGTCCTACCCCTAAAATGTATGCCATCCATACGATTCCTAACACAACAACTTCAATTCGAAGCTTCTGATTTTTTTTGCGCTTTATCAAGGGGCTTCTTGCCTTTGCTATAGTGGACAATCGGCAAATAGTGCACTTTTTGTATTTTAAAGCCCCTCTTGTCTCTAGAGACATTATTCAAAACACATGCCTATTAGTAAGTAGGTAACACAAACCTATAAATAAACCTGAAGTGAGCCAGTCAACGGATACATTTACCGGCGACAATTGAGCAGTGGCGTGTGCTGGCCACTTCCTCGATGATCTCATGCAAAATTGTAGCATTTCTACAAACCGCACCATTTAGGGAACGATATTTGGGGCAGTCCAATTGTGTCATTTAGATGAGGATGCCTTTGATTAGAACAAGCGACCCTTTTAATGGCTGGAACTAGGCTCTTGTAACGCGATAGCGTTTTGCTGATTGCTATCATTGTAAGTAGAACGTGCATTGATATTGTACGGATCATGTTTATAAATTTTGAGATTTGGATTTATCTCATGCGTCTGATACTATGGATCATAAATTAGCATAATAATCTTCATGATTCGTAATCTTATTTGTATTAGAATCGAAGTGACAGGAATTCAGTTCGCTGTAGCTTCTTAGCCAAAAATTTTGTCTGTCGTATAATAAAATTGTGGGTGGTCTCAAAAAAACTGTAGGCATGTTACCGGTATTATCAACCTTTGAATCTGTAGTTGTTGGATCAGTTTTTCAGGCTACTTCACAGTATCCGATATGGTCTAGTGGCTAGGATACCTGGCTCTCACCCAGGAGGCTCGGGTTCGATTCCCGGTATCGGAAAAACTTTTTACTTTTTGAAGATTTGAGCGAGTTGAGAAAATAAATGTCAATTTTCAAAAGTAAATCAATTGAGATTAGTGATATCCGAAGAAATAATTCAAAGAATGCAGAGATTTGTGAAGCGTTATTGATAAGATATTTTAGTATCTTATGTAAGTAACAGTCCAACAAATATTGAGTTATCAAATGCAATATTAGGTAGGCCCTTACTCGTAGTCCTTGGTTTCTCGGAATTCTGGTAAAAACCGTGGTTTAATATGAGACAGCTGTCAACTTGTCAATTATGTCGTGTCGCTGTCCGAACTTTACTATAAAAACTGTTTCATTTCTTCGAAGAAACATTTCTCAGAATTTGTTCTCACTAATGATTCTACTCTTCACTCATAATTTTGCTGTCCTAACACCAAGGTTTTCTGCAATTTCCTCAAAATTTTGAGTGCATTGCAAATTTGAGTGAGTTTATAACCTAAAAAATGCTCTCACTTGCAAAGCAATACTTTATACAAGCACACTTTCCTGGATAGCTTAGAGGGCATTCCTCCCTCAAACTGGCGGCCATGTTGCGGTCACAATGGGTGCGCCGGCGCACGTCTTTATTAGCCATGAATGGCGACGGCAGTAAACAATTCAAAATAGACGCGCTTCCCGCTCGCGTTGCTGGACCGATCTCGTCCACGAGTTACAACTTTATAGCACGTGGTACTTTTGTCTACTATGCCTGCCCATTAATCTTTGGTTCTTATTCACATTCATTGGAAAGGTCAGACGAGGTCTTTCGCGGAATAAGTACGTATGATAAGTAGACTCTGTAAAAGGAGACGGGCGTGATTGTCTTGTTTGATAAATAGTGAATGTTGCTTGATGTAGAAGCAATTTGTGGAGTCCTGGAGGTCATTAAAGATATGAATCTTAGTGAAAAGACCTTAGAAAGAGAGGTACCTTCCATTACCTGCGAAATCACTACTAAAGTAGCTAATGACATGGAACAAGTCACAGAACTGACTGAATTATTAATTTTGGCGCATATGTGATCTGTCAATCAGAATATTAATTACGGCATAAGTCGTTTGGCAGGAACCTGTATACTGTTCTAGGAATTCAAGGTGCAAATAGCGATATGTAAGATGTAGAGCTACCATCGAATGGTTTATGGCTTTAGTGATCATTAGAATGAATGAAATAGAAAGGACTGTGGAATTCTATTTAGACCTTGCACATAATGATTCTTTGGAGTAGCCAGTATTCAAAGTAATGACTTTGTGAGTGATGTTTGTTTCACAACACTATCTTTGTTTTAACTGCGTCTTGGTTTATGGGTGCAAGCGCTATTGCTAAGGATAAGGTCCTGGGTTTGATTCCTGGGTCGGGCTAAGTGTTATTGGGGTTTTCCATATAGAATTTCTCAGTAGCAGCCCGAAGTCGGGATTTGTAATTTTGTACCCGGTTATTGGCGATAGGCGATGAGCCTTTTTCCCTATTACATGAGACTTAAATATAACTGATGAAATGTGGGTATGATATACAGGAAAAAAAAATATTCAGTGCGCAAACTTTAACCATTAGTTCAACATACCATTCTTGAACGCCCGGCGAAAAAAAATTTCCTCGGTTTTACACAAAAAAAATCACATGTTTCATACCTACGCGGTCAAAATGTATGGAACAGCTGTTTTTTTTATAACCGACGAAAAATGTCTGCGTTGGGGAGTCTAGAATGATATGCTGAATTCATGGATACAGTTTGCGCACTGGATAAAAACTTTTCCTGTATTGCTACACCTCTGCCTAAACCTTCGGAGATTACTATTCGATTGATGTACAAAAAAAATACGATAAAGAATCTTATCACTACGTTTTTGTTCAAATATCTTTCGAGTTTTTGGAGCGTGTCCCTTTGAGACATAACTTGTAAGAACGAGAACACATAATAGACTAATATTCGAGATAAACTGTTTGCGAGACGAGCATATCTTACTGGGTCACAGATAACGAATGGGAGTTAAAAAATAATGCTAAAAGTAGATGTCTTGTTGTTGACAAACAGTTAATCCATTGAGTGCTGCTGATAGATCCAGAACTGGATGTAGTGGAAAGTTTTTCTGTCGAATACAATAAAAATAAAGTATATCTTGCTTCGTTTTTTCCCAAGTCAGAACTCACAAGTTTTAAATATAAACGTAATGACAGCAATTAATTCACCTGGCAAATAAAAAGCAATACAATAATAAAGGATATGAATCGGTTATTTAAATCCTTGGCCGACAAAATAAAAATAAAAGTGATGTAAACTTCAGTACTCAGAAATCAGCTATTCTTCTTGATAGTATTCGATATGCGATTTAAAGTCGATAATAAGTGTTAACGTAATCGAATATCTGTGAATTTTATTAAAATAATGATAAGTAAGTACTACGTGAACTTACGTGTTCTGACCAAAAATGGTCTGGTTCAAAAAGGTGCTTTATAATCATTATCATTTAAAAGTGCTTATTATTATTATGTGCGTACGCAGTATAATCATAATGGCAACGTGGGCCGCCATTATTGGCCCTTGATTTGAGAAGACAAATTCTGCATGTGACTGTGAATTAATTGAAATATCTATGCTAAGCATTCTAGCTAACCGGGATGTCGTGGGGATGTAGCAGTACAGTGCCTGTCTATTGTTTACTAGAAGCAGCTGTACAGCAGTGCAGAAATGTAGCAGGTGGGTGTAAATACATGGTATAGCTAACTCACGCCTTTTTTTCATGGGGATAGGCAGTAACTACATAACGCCACTGACTACCATCCTTAGAATAGTCCCTTTGCTTCGTTTACGTTAATGCATACCTATAACTGGTGATGACACGCACGCCAGTTGCGAATACTACGCACCTGATCTTTCTCATTCTGAAGAATATTACCAATTATATCTTCATGTCCTTCTAGAAACTAGGTCCACTCCACATCTTCCTTGTTAATGCTGTTTGTTAGTCGTCAATAAATGAAACACAGCATTATGATTTAAACAGTGGACCTTTTACATAATTTCAAAATCTTGACAAACATCTGGAATTCTTGAGTATGTCAGTAAGTTAAATGTCAATTGCGACTGATTTATTTTTACTAAAAATGAAGCAATGCAAATCTGCGATAAGATTTATTGATAAATATTATAAAGGTTTCCAGAACAGCTTAATTTGTCATGGCATTAAACCGTGGCAACCTATGAAGAAAACGCTACACTACAGGTAGCCGTGTTAAAGTAAATGTCAAAATGAACTTTACCGTTCGTGTTTAGAGAAGGATTATATTAAACTCCTCAGGTACATTTAGCGTCAAAATCATTATTTATTTTACAAATAATTTATTTTCTCTTCACAAACAATGGCATAAGCTTAAAAACTATGTGTCACTAGTTTGTGAGAGACTGGTGTCTGCACTAGGAATACCTGTATAGCAGATCAACAGGGTCCCACCACACGGTATGTAAACATTGTTAGTTATTTAATAAATGTGAAGGGATAGGGCATAACATAAAAAAATTATGATAAACTTACAGATTAGAACTATAAAATAAAACTAGATGTAAGTGGTAAAATGGGTGATATTTTATGTGTAGGTACTAGCGGGATGGTCAATTTTGGATGAGTTAGTAATTCCACAGTTGCATTATAATTTAGATTATAGAGCCATTCAACTAGTGCACTTTTATAAGCCTTTGTTGTTAGATGATAGATCTTTGTAATACGATTTATTTTATTATACAAGTGAGCTTTAACTTTACTTTTAGCTTGTTCGTTTTAGTTAAGTTAGGTTATAGGAAATTTGTAATTTTTTTTGGTTACAAAAAATATGATTGATGTCAAAAGTGTTTGTACTAAAAACTGTCTTCTAATAAAAATTGCCTAGTGGGAACCTAAGAAAGTATAAAATCTTTGAGAGAAGCTCGTTCTTAGACCTTTAGTAGTGATGCATACGGAGTATTTTCTGCGTTTCGCTGATATACAGAGGGGTCAAATATTAAATATTTATTTGTACAAGGTACACACAGTTACAGGTTAGGATTAGGCCCAGCAGAAGGTTTAAGGGAAGCTCAAGAGAGCCCGCGAAGTTAATTTTTACGTCTGTGCCAGGTTGTATGCTGATTAAAATATAATTTGCGACCGTAACACGACTGTATTTATAGTTATAATCATTAAAATCATCAATACAACCCTCAACGTTCATTTAATTCCATTGAATGACTTTTGATGAAAAAATGTAAGGTTCAGAATCATGTTGTGTCTATTGATGTGCCATGCCACAATATTTTTGCCGCTAACTGTACGGTAAGGCAACCTTTTCGAAGTACAGTCGTGTCTATTGTTTCTTAAGCGATTGCTCAAGCATCTACCCTCAACGACTCGGTTCTCCGATCATGCACGAATCGATTGAACCGTGAATTGATTTAGACACCGATACGATAGTACAATCAAGTAGTGGCGCCTGCACAGACGCCTGTTCAACATTACCATACAGGTTTTAATTCGCATCTGATTGTTGGTTTAGAAATATGAGTTCGTGTTTGTTTAATGTATTTGAGCTCATCTGAATGTATTTTTTTGCTTTAAAATTCGCCTAGACTTTAGGATTCAGTTTTGCTTGTGTGTTGTAGCATAATCATAATCAGCCTATAACGTTCCCACTCCTGGCTTCCTCTCTGTGAGGAGAAATGAGCCGGTATCCATCACGCGGGCGCAGTGCGGGTTGGTAGACGTCACATGTCTTCGAATTTTTGGTTCTAGGACCTGCTGGTTTTCCTTCGCCGTATTTAAGAGCTTTACAAAGTAAAGCGTCTGCCTGGGGTCGAAACCATGACGTACACAACTCGCAAGTCGGGGCGGTTACCACTGGGCAGTGACAACTCTGTGTGATGTAGGTAAATCTGTAATGTGGATTTACTATAGGTAAAGCTCTGCCTTACCATTTGGAAAAACAAGCGTGATGTAATGTATATTTTAATCCTCTTTGTAATGATTCATCAGTTAACAATAGCACAGTAATTGCGAAGTTTCCTAGCAGTGATAATTAATCCTAAGTTCCTAACCTACAGGTATTGTTTTACAAAAAACCCAAGATACACAATAAGCGACTCAAAAACGTCCGCATAAATAGGGCGCAATGTGCGTAGGTGCCAAATTATCGCCAGTAGTCTTTCAGTCAGTGTTTTTGGACATCACTTTGTAAAAACCACTTTACGTCATACGTGTAAAGTTGAATTTCCAAAAAAATATGTTTTTATCATAAACTATAACCACTGACGTATAATTGGGGACAATTTTAAATGCTACTTTTTTTCGAAACTTTGCATCTTGAATTTATTGATATCAATGCCTTACAGCCACGCGCGCCTCAAAGAGATGTCAGCACCAATAGGTGGGGTCCGCAAGGACCGATGCCTGCCAGGGGTGCAGGTTGTTCGAAAGAGATACCGCGGCCCCTGGCACACAGGCAACTGAGGGAACACGGGTGGGTTTTAGTCAGTAAAAGTCTGACACGCCCTCCCGCTCCACCCAGAGCGGGAGAAGTTATTTGATGATTTCGCACCCAAAAAAAAAAAAAATGCCTTACAGTACAGGGCTAACACAAGGGTTAAGAAATCCGAAGATAAATTGCGAATTAACTTGAATGGATGGAAACTATCAAATTCTGCCGAAATTTTGCAACCCACGCAAACTGGTACTGCTGTTTACAGATAGAAGATTGGCTATAAATCTATGTTGTATTGATTAGAGGAATCCGGTTCTGATAAACTTTTGATATTGGTTAATTCGATGAACTGGCGTTGAGGATGCCGTATTTCAATGGGAAATATTTTACTGATCGTCTCAAATTTAAGGACGTTCTAATGATGCACTCTTTAAAAAAAAAGATGAACTTCTTTTTAACTTTCTGGCCTTTTTCACAGTTGTCACAATTGGTTATTCAGTATTATTATGTCTACAAAATTGAAATATTTGAGTTTTACAAAGATATTCATTTATTAGCGTTCAATAATGTTTTTAGGATAGCTAAACAGAAATAATTTGAGGAGGAGGAGGTTCGATGGAATACACGCTAATTTAAATCTGTATTAACCGATTGAATTCCGTTATTTCATAGAAACAGTTAAAAAGCCATTGTGGTGCACTTGGATCCGCGTTCGCATACGAAGATATTTAAAACAACCTATCAATTATGTCATAGTTAAAAAAACACGTAAAAGTAATTATAGTCTTCTATATTAAGCATATTCAAAAGACGATGCTAGTGTCCATTAATTGATGAAATAACTCTTAACTTTTTAAGCGGATTGCATATTGACGCCAAGTATCGTTAAATCTAAATAATTTACATTAAAAAGTGAGAAAATAGCCATTCCACTAATTAACTGCATGATAGAACCACTGAATATGAGATCATAAATATTACCAAACTTTATCAAAACTTATGATCACATCACCATCTCTATGGCATCCATTAATTTTTGTAACATAATGAATTCATGATCATAATCTGCATATTTTATGGTTTTTACAAATTAATGGCTACTGATATTGATGATTCAGATTTAAAAGAGGTTATTGAAGTAGTTGAAGATGTGTGGCATAGAAGAAATAACTTTGCTATTGGAGAAGTATGTAATAACCACAACAAGAATCTTGACTGCTTCTGAGAATATCTGAAAGGTTTTTGCTGTTGTACTCACTGCGTTTGGCAAATGAGTTACTGATCGCAGCAGTTATTTTCGCATGACAACGTCTAGCCTAGGAAGACAAAATCTTAAAGCACAGCCTTAACCGCCGGTCCTAAAGGTCCGAAATTTTACACTAGGTTTCCTTCAATAACGCAGGTGTGTAGGTACTAAGGCACGATTTTTATTAATTCATGCCGATAGGGAATTAAATGAAAGTTTGTATGGTATCATTCCCTATTCATCCACAAAATGTCCAACGGGCACACGGCTTATAAAATCCGTACTATTATAATGTTATAAATTCGAAAGTAACTCAATATGCTTGTTACCTTTTCACGCCTCAACGGCTGAACGGATTTGGAGGAAATTGGGCACACGGATAGATCATGCATGACCTTAGTGTTAGGACGTAGATACTTTTTATCTTGGTAGTACGTTTCCGTGGGATAATTTCCTAGCTCCATGCGGGTGAAGCCATCAAGCAAGCTCTGGGAATAGTGCAAGCCTGTAACCAAAGACTATAAGGTTTAATACTCTATGCCTGTAACATAGAAAAAGTAGCAACCAGTAGAACCAAAACTGGGCGTGTCACACCCCTCGAAACAGAAACCATATGAATAGCGCCATTTTGAATTCGTTCAGGGTGGAAAGTTTTGCTTCCATATAAAGTATTATTTCGCGAACCGAAACCGAAGCCGAACTCTGACAACGTCCAGGCTTACCAAGGGGTATCGTGTTATCCAGTTACTGGGTTGTGGAGGTCAGATAGGCAATCGCCGCCAACACGTTTGGGGAAAAAGGCTAGGCAGGATGATTAAAAAGTATTATTTCTTTTTCTATGCCTGTAACAACTGTAATACCAAATGTGTACACTCGCGTACCTGCCACTTAGCCGTCAATAACACCGATAAGGTGTTTTATAATTCTAATTCTGACAGCCTGACAAGGTTGCGAAGTCTGACACTTGTAAGACTTGTAACGTATCATATCTGAACATAATAATAAGTTAGGATTACTAGAGCGGTATCGACCTTACGGTAGCGGTATCTTAACGTGTTTAGTTGTCGGATCAAATTTATTTTTACATGGTGTACAATCACTTCTGGGTACTATTAAGATAATTGTGTGTTATTAAATTAACAATTTGTTGGTACCTGAGCAGGTAGCACTGTTATATTACAATGTCATTTATGTCATAATTAATTTTAGAGACATTTAAATAGTAAATTGAACTTCACAAGGGACCGGACATAGCTCCGGCGGGATCTCATGGCAACATGTAGATTGTGATTGTCGGAACCCAGTGCTGGGCACGCCACAATTGCGGCGGTAAGTAACCTCTTTGAGGAGTGGATTAAGAGGCGCCACGACGTCCTTACCTTCCGCCTGACGCAGGTCTTCACCGGCTGTTTCGGGAGGTTCCTGTTTCGCATAAGGGGGGAGGAAAACCCCTGGGTGTTTCCACTGCGAAAATCGCCCTGAGGACCCGGTGGAGGTCCGCCCGGCTTGGGCGGAACACCGCCGTGTCCTCGTGGAGGCGGTCGGCAGCGGCGAACTCTGGCGTCCGGCCCTGGTCCAGGCCATGGTACGGAGCGAGAGCGCATGGGTAGCCGTCAGCTCCTTCTGCGAAGCAGTAAGGCTCGCGAAGAGGGAGGCGGCGCACGTGAGGGAGAGGTAGTATATGCGCCCTCACGGCCGTCGTCGCCGCAGGAGACGCCCTGGGCGTCGGGAATCCCAGGCTGATTCCCGGCTACCGTAGGAGTGGGTTTGCGAACGGCGAGTAATGGGTAGCTCGCTGTTCGGTAAGGACCAAGCCCAGGTCGACGGCGCGTTGTGTTCCACGCGCGCCTCAAAGAGATGTCAGCACCAACTGGTGGGGTCCGCAAGGGCCGATGCCTGCCAGGGGTGTTGGTTGTTCGACAGAGATACCGCGGCCCTTGGGACACAGGCAACTGAAGGAACACGGGTGGATTTTCTCTCCCGCTCCACCCAGAGCGGTAGAAGTTATTAGATGATTTCCCGACCTCAAAAAAAGAAAAAACCTCACAAAGGACACCAGCGGGGTGATTCCGTAACACGCTCAAGGTAGGCATGGCTTTCATTTTGACAGTTCAACAACGTCAATTGCGTTAAATTTACGTTGGTGAGCAGGCAAATTTTTCGAAAATATAAAAACATGGATTAGCAATATCTTTCAAAATGATAGTGATTGTGATTATCAATCACAATTTGTGATATCGATAAATGTGTTAAGTAATTACCGCGCGGGTGAAGAATCGCCTTTGTCCAGCAGTGGACGTCTTTCGGCTGGCATAACAATATAGAAAAACAACGATTGTTGTTATTGTTGCAATCACGGGTAGAACCTGGTTGAGACTGGCATAGAAGCAGAAAAGAGAGGCCTATCCCATAAGTGGGTGAAATCGGGCTGGGGTTGATATGATGAGTAAGGCTTGACCATCTAGATCCCCAGAAAACCGATTCCAGTTTCAATTTCAAAATAAAAACGATCGAATATAAACATGCGCAGCATATGGCAGCCAATACCTTTATCTGGACTGTTATGCGTTTTTAATACTCATCATAAGTTTATTGTAAACAATATGATAAAAACTGAACCTTGTCCATCCGTATAAGGGGACATGACGTGACATAAGGATCGAACTTCAAATAAAGATGGTTGCGATGAGACGATATTGTAATGTTAAGCCTCTGGGCTTCGAAAAACTTGAATTGAACTAGGTTGGTCTCATATTCAAGTAAGTATTTGATACAATCTGCTAACTTAGCGATGGTCATTTGTACATTTTATATACAGTGAAACCAGAGAGCGATTTCAATACTTGTATAGCCACTCTTTCAGAGACTAGGTACAGCTGACTAGGTGTTTTCAATGATTCTCGATACGGCCCTGCCTCAAATCCTCTCAAATACGAATGATTCAAATTCTGCCAAAGTCATTCCTCAATTCAGGCTTGAATTTGACTATTCCCTTACTACTACTACTGTCTCTAAATCCAAAGACCAGTCGCCAACGGAAACTAATCTAACGTTTATTCCAATACCTCATGCAAAGGAAGACAGAATAATAAAATAACAGCTCTATGTTCAAAGGTAAAGGTCACAGTCGTCGGTCAGTAGGTGTGCAATGCGTGTTAACTTCCATTTCTCTCCATATACGGAGAGGTGACAACGGTGACACCAACCACACCCTTATTGTACCTCTGTAAGTCTGTAAGACGGCACTTTGTTTGTGTTTTCCCCATCGGGGTTAAGTTAAAAATAAGTGTTTTGTTCGATGATAAAACTTTAAAAAATTGAGATATAGTTAGTTTTTTCCGAGCGCATGGGGTTACGCGGCATTTTGGGATTCGACTAAAGCTTTCGACAGGAAACATCATGATGTAATTTCATACATTATTGACTTGAAGTGGAATTCTGAATTGGAACTTTGTATTGTAGGTACCGCTCCAAATATAAGATTTAGTCTATTGGTTGGTTTCTGAGCAAAGATTTTACAAGGCAAGATAGTAGTTAAGTAAACAAGAATACAACAGTTATGTTTTGACACGCCCACAACTCGTATTCTGACTTATTATTTTGCATGACAGCACTCAGTTATTATAACGGAAAGTTGTAATCATTCATAACTTTACATGTAAGCACGAAATCTGCCAACAAATTGAAAGAAAAAGAAAGAAAGAAAAGAAAAGTATTTATTAGACTCGCACAGGAATATCACAAACTTTACTACAACACAATACAATTAAACACACTAAAAAACTAAACCACTACTACGCTACGCTAATTGCATGTTAGCTAGAAAAAAATTACGCCTATTTCTAAAAATATTAGGTGTAAAAGTAGTCATAAATGAAAAATAGATTCTGCTCTACAGCATTACTCATACAGTCATACCTCAATTTCAATCTTTAGAGTAAATACAATTTATCTTCACTGCAGCCAAAAGATATCTGAAGAAGTATAGACAATGCAACTGGATTTATACGAAATGTAAAAATTTTATGACTGTAAATTCTTTCTTGGGTTTAATAAATTCTGGAAAGCTGAACTGGACTCGTTATTTTATGCTACAAAAAAAATCAACGTGGGCGACCACATGTACGAAAAAGTTAATAAGAAACTGCACGCCAACATAGTTATTCCTGCTTAACATCAGTTGAAATGATTCTGCTCCGGTTGGAATCGACACCCGAAACAGAAATCCTAAATAAATAAGTTAGCAATCAGAATCGTTAAAAAGATTCCGTCTGCTTCTTCAGAGTTATCGTAAATTTCATGTACAATGCGGCAAAGTGACGTTCCTGTTTATTTTAAACCGTTTTTTAAATGTTACTAGCTGGTTGGTAACTAGAACACTAAACAGAAAACTTTGCAAATAGAATAAAGAATACATGATCATAATCTGCGTAGCCTTTTCCCAGCTATGTCGGGGTCGGCTTCCAGTCTAACCGGATGCAGTTACTGGGTAACTCGATACCCCTTGCTAAGACTGGCTGTCAGACTTTCGGGCTTCTGACGACCCGTAACGACTGTCAAAGATCTACGAATAATAACAGCTGTGATCAACGGTTTCTTATCGTGCTTTCCGATGTACGGAGGGGTCTTGGTATGTAAAGATGGTCACCCATCCACGGATAACCGCAGCAAGCGTACCTGATCGATCGATGATGAGGCTGTTATTACTTAGCCCCAAGCCCCTCAATAAAGGATACACGATTTAGTCAAATATTTACTCAGGAAATAGCGCATGAACGAAAATTTGTGCGTAACGTAAAAATAACATCAGTTATTCTATTAGCACCAATTCACACAAGTGTGATTATGAGTTATGAGCACAAACAAAAATAAGCGTATCAACCGCTGTCGAGGCCTCTCTCGACGCTCGCAAATAACATACTTGAGGCGTGAAAGACGGCAACAAGTGTATATCGAGAACATTGTCGAGTGAACCATTCAAACAACACTTTAACATCTCGCAAATCGTAATACCGATGACACGATCATTCATATCATAACTGATGACTAACGACACGTCCATGCAATACAAGTGTCTCATTACGCAGCATTAACAAATGCAGTAACATGATTCTTGTGACACAATGCAGCACGAACGTAAAAAATAAATTAAAAATTCGATGAAGCGTTGAATTGTCAACCTTGTGAGTTTGTAAGACCACCCTGATCGGGCGTCGAACCTTAAACCTGCCCGATCAAATAAACTATTCCCGGTGAGGCCAACGATTTACGTTCAATTCGCAATAGTAAAGGCTTGTGAAGCAATAGTCGCTACACTGGTCACAATGAATCGAGTGGCTAGAAACAGAGAGCGCCGTACACCCGTGAATAAAAACGTTTCGCCATTTTACAATCCTATAAACGTCGACATCAAAGCTCTAAAACGACTAGGCCGGCTTACAACGACTTTCTGAACTCACTTTTATTTGTATTAAAAAAAGTTTGACACGATCTATTTCAAGGCTAAATTGTTGCTGCCTCGATTTTCTTTTCCTTGAGGGGAATTTTTGGGTATAAAACCAAAAAAATAGGCTTCGAACGTTCCCATGAAATGCACTGATCGAATCTCGAAACAGGTGAAGGCCCTTGGGTTTTTCGGCCTCCTTTTTCGTAGTGCGCCTTTAATAAACATGAGCCGACCAAAATTTCTCGTAAATTGGTCGCCGCTATCAATGATGAAGCCATTTTGAGAATATTGCACTTGAAACAATACACAAAGTTTATAACGAATACAAAAGCAGTTCCAGAACGCATTTTTTAAACCTAATAATCCTTTCATTAATAAAAGTGCGTCATCACGAGGTAATCCGAGCTTTAAAGCTAACTTTAGACTAGGTATCATCAAAATCCATTCAACAATTTTTGCTTTTTAGCAAGAAATTGTAAAGATCCAGTTGTTTCGGTAATACAATTTCCGAGAACCTTGCGAATTGTAACACTCAAAGTAAATCGATTCCGCTAATTCTTAGAACAAAGTGGCGTGTTGTTTTCACGGAGCTCTCCCCGGCTACCGTACAGTCAGACCTTATAATTGACATAGCTGTTTTAATTAACATTAAAGCAATCTGCGCTCAGGAATCGTGAAAACCATCAGTTTTGAACAAGACTTTCAATTCAACGTCTCTTTATTGAGTTCAAGTTTAACCTCGCTGCTCCGATTGACTGAACGATTAATTTATTTCAATTTAGTCACTTTCCAGTGACGGCGATACTGTAAATTACTTTAACTGACAGAATTTAAGGTTGAAACTAGCACGTTTATTCTCATGATTTAAGACTGCATCTTACATAAACTTTAATAAAATTATTACGATATTTTACACCTAGGACAGAGTTTTCAACCTATTATAAAGATCCAAATTGTCTTTTAACTATGTGCCCCGAAAGCGTAATGTTGTACAAACCGCGAAGCCTAGAAATCGATCCAACCACATCATAGGTATGCTAACCTACTTTATGATGGATAAGTAGATATTATTTTCCTCTTTATGCAAGATCTGCGTTTATCATCTCTATAACAAAGTAAAAAAGACTTAGAATCCTTTGAAAGTATGCTCTGCTGTAGATAGAGTGACTTGACCACCTAAGCGACATAAATCCAGACATGTCGTTAATTAGACATGTGTCAACACTGCCTTAAATCGATAGTTTAATTGAAGTATTAATCAGATTTGGTTTTGCATTTATTAGTCAGCACATATCCAACTAGACCTTTCTCTTCAAAATGAGACAGCAAGAGCAATGTTGCTGAAAATATATGCCATTGCATTTGCATTCTATCACCTTGAAATTGTCCGTGGTCAGTGTCAGTTGGTCCATCTAACATAAAGCTCTTGGGTTCTGTAGGCGATGCCAACACGGGACAACGCACAGGCGTGGGTGTCATGGTGTCAACCAGTTACCAGCCGTGCTCCGGCAATGGACACGAAAACGAAAGTTGCTAACCAACACATTACTGAAGTATTCACAAACCAAATTATACTTTTGAGATTTCCATACATCTTTTGACGTTGCAATCGTTTATCATGTTTCGACACCACAATGAAACATCGATAATTCAATGATTCACGTATTACTTAAGTATTGTTAGTTGTAACATTTATTGTGCTTAGTATTAAAATCTATGAAAAATACCTATTTATCAATTCTTTTTCTTTGATAGCCAATCGGACAACATCTAGAAAACATTAAGATTGATTAATTCAGAAACCGGTTCTCCCTATTAAGGTTTCTGTAACGTTCAATAGAATTGGATAATAATAAATCAATTTAGATTTTCTATCTGACATACATTCATGAATAGGTTTTAGGGATAAATTATTACGATTTGATAGAACGTGGAGTCATCGAACTCTATAAATAGCTGTTACGGGCTCACAATGGCTACTATCTGATCTATTGAGGTCCAACTCTAAATCGTATCGACTGGTCTCTTACAGAAGGCCAATTCACGCCGTGCGCGGCAACAAAATGTATGGGTCCGTAATTGCTTTCAACATTTTATTGGAAATATTTTGAATCATATTTTAGATTCATGGATATTAATCAACACAGTTTCTATAACGCCTCTTCACCACGTTTTGTAATAGGAAGACAAACTAATGACCCATGATCCTCAATTGACAGCAAAAAACGGCTTATTAGTTGACTCACAATAAAATTTAACTCAAAATTTAACTCACAAATTAACTCACCCGAACCGGGCGAATCAGCACTTTTATTTTATTTTTTTCTGTAGGCGACTCGCACGAAGTTAAGAAAAGCAAAAAATAATAAACCTTTTTTGTTTAACCTGAATAATTAAGTTCGGAAGGCGGTGACATAAAATTAAAATACATAATTATCCAAAGTCACCGACTTCCGAACTTAGTTATTAAGGTTAAACAAAAAAGGTTTAAAATTTTTTGCTTTTCAGTTTTTTTGGCGGTTTAATTATTTTGTTAAAAAGTTTTTATTTTATGATTTTATGTGGCTATAATCTACTAATTACTACGTGCTTAATTTATTATTACTTTTTGTAATACACAACTCAGCATTAAAAATTCTGTGAGTGAACAATCAATCATCCCCTGTTTTCCTACCCTTAGGGTTGTTTTTTTTTCAAATGTATATGGGACCAACTTCGGGGTATACCCTTTAAATTGATTTTTTTTTAAATCAAAATCGGACTACACCGTAAAAAGTTATGCGTGGTCATACATAAAAAAAATATACGCGTCGACTTGAGAACCTCCTCCGTTTTTTCGTCGGTTAAAAATACAATACGTGCCAGTTACCTAATACAAATTTCTGGATTTGTCGATTCACCTACAAATAAATTAACTTCGTGCGAAGCGCATTCAGAAAAAATACATATTATTTAAAAGAGACGATTCACCCGATTTGGGCGAGTTAATTCATGCGAGTCGACTAATAATCCCAAAAAATACTTCATCAATTCTACACTGAAACCATTTCGCACCTTTAGAGTTATAGAGACCTAATGCGAAATTAGCCGCAACCAAAATTGGTCTCTATTCTAAATAATTTTGCTTGCGGCTAATTTCGTATTAGGTCTGTATTATTCTAAAGGTGCGATTTGCAAAAAGTCATTATGGAAGCTATTAGCGTTTTACTTTGTTATTAACAAACGGCTGGTTGCCTTAAGATACAGTTACTACTCGTGACGAGGTCTTAATTGAGCTTTTAGTGTTGACAAAGAATAATGTGAGACACGATTGGTATCGAATCCGAGTCCCCGAGATAGTTGGCCTACTTTAGCAAATGGATGTCTCTGATATATGATTGATAGTCGAAAGTTATGTTTTGTTAATTGATACGTTTTACTGTTTAGATTGGTAACAATAATACGGTCTAATTAAACCTTAGTACATATTATATAGCCATAAACTACATCAGCGTAGGAGTTTACAAAAAAATCTTTATAAAAAAAACAACCGACTTCCAGTTTTTTACTTTTCACTTTTTAGTCATGCTGCCTCATCTTCATCATTCATCATTTCAACCGAAAGATGTCCACTGCTGGACAAAGGCCTACCTTAGGCTCCTCCACTTCGACCGGTCTTGTACTTCCCACATCCAGCGGATTCCCGCGGCCTTCACAAGGTCATCGGTCCACCTTGTGGGAGGCCTTCCCACTCTACGTCTTCCGGTACGCGGTCGCCACTCCAGTACCTTTCGGCCCTATAGGCCATCTGTTCTACAAGCAATGTGCCCTGCTCACTGCCACTTAAGTTTGGTAAATCATCGGGCTATGTCGGTTGCCTTGGTTCTCCTGCGGATCTCTTCATTCCTGATTCGATTGCCCTCTCCATTGCCCTTTGGGTGACTTTAAGCCTTCTGATAAGGCCCATTGTGAGCGACCACGTTTCTGTACCATAGGTCAAACACTGGCAACACACACTGGTCAAAGACTTTCGTCTTGAGACACTGCGGTATTTGGGATGAGAAGATATTGCGAAGCCTCCCCTGAACGCTGCCCAGCCGAGTCGAATTTGACGATTGACCTCTTTCTCGAAGTTGGACCTACCTAACTGGACAGTTTGTCCTAGGGTAAACGTACTCGTCCACAACTTCGAGTGCAGCGCTTCCGATCGTAATGAGAATGGGTGTTACATGGGCATTTGACATGCTGTCTACCCCACACCAATTCGTATCTACCACTACTTGCTAAGTAAACAGTGACAGGAAGTACTAGAGATCGTCAAGGTACACAAAGTGCGTATTATCGAAGCTAACGCCAAAACTACCCAGCAACGTCAATAAAATGGGACCACCTGAGGCATGCACTATCCATTAAAAACTAATTTTCTAAATGGATCCACAATATCCGGAGATATCGAGGATAATATTTACAAAAATAAATACAGACGAAATAAGAACCGCCTCCTTTTTGAAGTCGTTTAAAAATATCTTTCGTTTAAAGTCTAAGGTAACTCCCACGTAATCCATCTAAAATGACATCATTATTGTGAACAAAGTAAAAAACAAATCTGTTCATTCGCAAAGGGCTAGCCGGTAAAAACTATACAGTTTGTTAGGATAAAATATTACCTCATTCTATCAAGAGGAACAATCAGAATCTGTGCAATTTAACGTCATTTGTATTGTACTTACATCATATCTGACCGCAATATTGTTATTATAAACATAACGAGAAGTTTATGTTGGATTTATCCCGGTTCAGGAAGATTCACTTAACACTATGTAGGTAAACAATAGGTATTATCCCCACTAGTAAAACATACTAGACCTACAAGATGAACTGTGTATATGCAAAGCCAACATTTCAGAAGCCGAGGATTGCTGACGCAGTGAAGTTTGAAAGAAGTTCATCACCCCCTTCGTATTTGATAATTAGAAATACCTACGTGAAGCCGTAAAAGACAAGGTGCGTTGGCGTTGCTACATTTACTCCAGTAGGCAGACTCGAAGGTTCAAAGTTCGCAAACCAGTTTATATTGCCTGCAGGCATCATAGTAACCAGTTTCTCTCTAACTTGTCCAAAATCTGTTGAACTGTCTGTTGTTCTTGTGTATTGTGCAACAGCCTTACAAACCGAATTGTAGGAATATTTAAATGGAAGTGGGTAGGTCATGGTGATGAAGCATCGTAACATATTATGCTTTGCAGTTCATGCATTGTAACACATATGCTTTGCAGTTTCTGCCTACTTTGAGAAAATGGTGAGATTATATAAAAACATATTTTGTCCTTCGACTAAAAAATAAACCTCAGTAGTGTCGTATATTGCACGACTGCATGCCTTATCTCATTCTGAATGGTAACGTGAGCAGATGTGATAACATTCCACTGATCCCACGTGCAAGCAGCAATAATAACTGCGAAGAAAACGCAGAAATATGTTAATTACCACAGTTCACGCGAAATTGATTACATGCGGTACTTAAAATACCTAACCTACTTACTACATGAAGTTAGTAGAAGCAAATTAATACTTCGGTAGCTTTTCTACTGCGCAGTCCTTAGAATTTGATCGCCACAGACCCCATAAAGATGGACATAATACTTTACATTTAGTATCTACTGTAAGTAAATAAAGCCATAAAACCAAATAACAACAAGCCAGACATCGTAATTCTGCAAGAAGTATTCCTAAGTTATCGTGAAACAATAAAATGCGAATAAACTTTAGCATGAAATCCATAAAAATATAATCGGGCCAGAAGATAAAAAAAACTCATAAAGAAATAACAGGACAGAGCAAGGACTGTGGACGTAAATCGGATTATTAAAGTCAGGAATTTGTTGGTTTTGTCACAGAACAAATTAATGGCTGGTTAAGGTTCAGACTTATTTCCATTCGTGTACTCTATACCCTTAGTTGATTCTATGCCTGCCTCTTGCTGCCCTTTCCCAGCAATGCCCTAAGTCGAGGTCCGTACCCCACGGTTTTATGCCTTGGCTGAAGGCATTAATTTATTGAGGCATCCATAGGCAAGCCCAGTTATGCAGGTGACCACTTAGGTTGATCTACGAGATGGATGGCACATAAAAAACTGCCTCTATCTGGGCAAATCTTCGGAAAAGGTAAAGTTAGCTTCATTAGATTACCAGAAATAAGAAGTTCAAGAGTTGAAAGCATCTAGACATACAAGCTATCGGTTTTCAATGGTATGGTAACGACGCAGGCAAGCCGATAACTCTTAACTAGAACTGTCGGCCAAATAACTTGGCAATGACGCAACGCTTCCCATATACGGCTTGTTTTCACTTGATACCCAAATACGACTAGTTTTTAAACCCAATCGTCAGAATGCTTTCTATTTCATTGGAGTTTTCGACGAGATTCAACCACATATGGCGCAGATCCGGTGGCCGGTGGGATAGGAAGCAGAATTTAGACCGGGGACCGGACGAAGGAACGGCGGGGGTCAGATGGTTCGATGGACTGATGACATCGGTACAATTGTAGTGGAATTTTACATGTAAATCAACAAACACTCGAAGTTGAAAAAATGGAGGGAAAATAAAGAGTCGATGCTGATATTGACAATATCCGAATTGTGTAAAATGAACATACGCTTCAATAGTTACGTTGTGGGAGTGAAAAAACTAACAGTATAGCTATAGTACAGACGCCAACACATCAAGCTACCCCAAACTGTCAAATTTTAGCAATTGAACATGAACCTTATTCTTATGTAAGTAATAAAGTTGAAAATCTATCAAAGAAATTTGACAGATTGGGGTAGCATGATGTGCTGGCGTCTGTACATTAGTGGCTACTCAAATACATCAGCTTAATGTCATTGTCTGATAAATCAAATCAATTAATCTTACAGAACCAATCATTGTAAGAGCCAGAATCTGAAGTATGAACAATTATGAGCATATCGACATACTAATTGCTTAGTAACTCACGTCTTCATTTCAATGACAATGCAGTTGAACACAATTATTGTATTCAAGATAAGAAATTAGTTTCGCAATGATATTGATGGATAGTTACAAACTAAGAATGTGATTTTACGCAAGATTCATCTGTAATTTACACTTACGAACAAACGAACCGTGAAATTAAAAAAACATGTGTAATTGGATAAAAATTCGATGCAACACCATATGGCGCGTATGGCGTAAACGTTTAAAGTAATAGAGGGGTATTACCGCTGTGCCATGGTAATAGCTGCGCGGATGCAGCGTTATCGCGTCAAGGTCACGCAGTGAGATGCGCTCGAGTCACTCAGGTAAAGCTTTTGTGTTGAATTTTGACTTTACATTCAATTGAAAAGGAAGGTGAGCTCAAAAATAACGAAGGAATCGTTTATTGGATATCATCATTGTATGTATTTATTACGGTCGACGTTCCCTTCTCAGACTTTATGAAGCCAAGCATTACTATAATTATTTACAAGTCTTAAGAAATCAATAAGCTAACAAAATAATTAACGCGTTAAACTCTGAACTAGTTTTATCGCGAATCTCAACTCATTCTTGCTTGACCCGAGCGTACTGGGCGCCAATGGATATCTAACCATCTGACCTGCGGCCCGCTTGCTATGAATACTGATCGGGCCTGCATTAATATGGACGCTACGACCTTAATTATATCTGTTTACACTATGCATGATCATGCACGTGGCCGCTCGACTACAGAATGGACAAACTCGGCTACTGTATTAGTTTCCTCTACACAACCTTCTTAATACGGCTTAGCGAGAACTCAATTATGGATTTTAATGCAAGATTTTTCTTGATGTCAAGATGCCATGCCATTGCCACGTTTGCAAGATTCACGATCTTAAATACACGCATTTGTAGCCCCTTTCAAAATGTCAATCTTAAGGTGAACCTAGTCCACATTTGTTGCATACAAACTTCGGGAGTGTTTTACTCCACTGTTTGACATGGCACATCCAAAGTAAAATATGATATCGTTTTGTCTCATTATTAATATTGTCGGTACGGAAACAGAATACTAAAATAAAAACCCATTAAAAAGTTATGAGCCAACAAAGATTCGTTTTTCTTGCTAATTTTACGTAACTTTGGGCGTGTTTAAGTAATAAAAGAAGTGTAAAATCTCCAAAACCAAGTCGGTACCGACAAAGTTCAATTATCGAAAAGTGCAGTAAACTTTATTGGTCATTGATTTATGCATTGGCTTTTTCATAAAACCCGATCTTCCAAAGGACTTTTCTTAATTTTAACGCGATTTTTTTACTGTAAATGATCCTGCATCTCACTCAATAACGTTGTGCGTCTACACGCACAACGTTATTGAGACTAGCGTCTAACTGCTCATCACTGATATTATCTCTGTCGGACACGAAGCCTGGTGAGACAGTGTGATTTTTAGCCAGGCCCACCAGTGAGTTCGAGCCCGCGACTAGGTTCCCCTTAATGGAAATATAACATTCATAATATCCACTTCAAAGTAATCAAAGCCGTTATTTAACCTCACAAACTGGCTAGTACGTCCTGAATAAGTCTCAGATTACACGAAAACTTTCAAAGCATTTTGTAACTGCCCTACCAGGCTTCATAAGGGATTATGCGCTTAATTGCTACATAAATCTGAAAACCGTCTACCATAATCGCAGGTAAATATAGTAATTTACCTCGCGTCAAACAAGTTCTTGACAGAGCCTGGTGCATGTGGAAGGCCAAATATTAGCGGGTGTGTCATAGCTAACGGAAAACATTTACTTAACGAACCTTTTATAGGAACTGGTCGCTTCTCTCGGCCACTACGGATACGGAACGATAATCTCGATGATACAAACTTACTTGAGTGCGCAGGTATTGGAGATAGGAGGCTTTCATCGGCACGTTTCACTTCTGATAAAAAGGAAGCCGTTAAAACAAGCACGAGTCGCAAATGATCGATGAACCTAAGAAACCATTTAGTACTTTCCTGGTCCAGCCAATTACTCCACATTTACACTTCCTTGTTTGGACCAAAGTAACGTTCGGCAGGACGTTCATTATTTACCCGTATCTTGACAATAACGCCACTACTCCTATATAATAGACCAGGCTTTATTTATTGACAGCAATAATAACTGCCAACATTGTCTAACAAACTAGGTACTTTTAGCTGAAGAGGAAAAGGAAATCAGTTTTTCCGCCAGAACTAAAATTAAATAAACATACCATAGTGGTATCAGGATACGTTTCAGACTAAGGAGTTTTCGCAACAAAATTATACAGGCAGGCAACACAATTCATCGGAACCGAGTATGATTCATCGACTGAGTCGATTCGATTGATGTTATCGTATTCGTTTTATAAAAACAGTGTACACAAGGTTTGGGTCGTAAGCCCGTAATTGTGGACATGCAAAAGTGATTCAACGCGGTCACTCGATAGGGATCGCTACAACCGGCTTCATTTTTGCGGCTTATCCGGTGTGTGTTACACGACCGTTATTCCCTTATGCGTATTTAAAATGGTTTGTTATTGAACAATTGATGTCCTTTTCAACACTACTGTGTCCTAAAATTGCCATTTTCAAAGTGCTATTAATTTTTGTGTATTCAAAGAAAGAGTTGAACTAATATCGTCAAGGAAGTCGGAGCCGTCAGGGACCAATAAAGGCTTGTTATGCAGAATTTTACTGGAGCATTGCACTGCAGCGGTGCGCACTGTAGGATAATTAAGGGTCGGTGACCCGGTGCAAAGCTCACAAAGGGAGCTAGTGCTAAAATTCAACCTCCCACTAAACACGAGTCCGGGAAATGTGCAATTCAATAGCTGCTAGTCAGGTTTATAGTAATGTAAATAGCCAATGTTAATATGTTCTCAGCTTGTATCTTCAAGTGGGTCTTATTATTTTGGTGTTGCAACATCTCAAACAATGTGTTAAGTTCAGTTTTTCACTTCTCTTTAGTCTGTTTTATCTGGTCGACCTTCAATATGGAACAATGAATATTTTGTTTCTCAATCCTCTTTAACAATTTTTGTAAGACGGTTCTCATTCCATATGGGTTTGAGAAGAGGTAGGCTTAAGTATATTATTCAAATTGAGTCTTATATTATCAGCCTGCAGTCAGCAGTCTTGAGGATGATGTCTGTTTTGCCAAATGTAAGGAAATCCATGGTAAAATCTTTCATTCTGATCTGCACCCTAATTGCGTAACTCACGATTAACCATAATCTGTTTCGTTTTGAAACAGATGGCTAAACCATTGCTTCTTATGTTCGAAAAATGTGTCTGCTCAATAACGTAAATAACGCAATGAATATTGTTGAAAATGTCAAAACGAAAACAATTATCATTAATCGCGTGTTACGCAATTAGGGTGCTGAAACGAATATAAACTGAGACTATCAGTTTGCAATTTGTTTGAGTATAATCCACACAATACCTCTCGTATATTATAGTACCTTTTAAGGATTTTTCTCCCCAGCCTACATTTCTGAACGTTTTTCCATGTTCGGGTAGTTATGTGATGTCACATGGTAAACGCATCGGCATTCAAGTGTCAGCCCGGGTATTGTCCAAAACAAGTCGGCCCTGTTCCCGGCTCGGTTTTTGTTCAGATACGTGAGACTCCACGGCGCGTCTTAACAAGCATCAAACCAGTTCCACATATCATCGCGTCATGCCAAATCTGGTAGTAAATACTTCGACACTCCGTTTGTTCTCCAGCTTTTTGCATCACTATGAAAATAACAGTCGTTTGATGGACAGTTATACCAGATGCAACGCACAAAATGGACCTTAAAATTTAAATTCTCCATTGAATCGCGTGGATCTCTTTTATTGCTATTATGTATAATTATGGACTTTCACTTGTCTGTTAATGTGACCGATGCCATGGTAATTGGTTCCGATCCGAACAAGAAACTGCAAGATTGGCGAAATTATTCTCATTATAATACCATAGGTGGTGGTGTATAAAAAAGAGTATCACGCGAGACTTTCCTTTCACGTTCTTGGGACGTAACCCGCTAATTACCGAGTTCATCGGTCTCAAGTTATATTGAAACCGATTTAAGAAGACCATTAGACTATTTATCATCGTCGACTAATATTGTATGACAGCTCGCCTCTTTTTATTTCGTAACCGCTCAAGCAGAAGTTGCCTGATGATAATAAACAAATCTGTCTGGTGGTTAAATGAGACTAATACACTCGAGAGCAATGAATCCGGCACCCTAATTGCGTAACTCACGATTGATCATAATCTGTTTCGTTTTGAAACAGGTGGCTAAACCATTGCTTCATATGTTCGAAAAACGTGTCTGCTCAGCAACGTAAATAACGCAATGAATATTGTTGAACTGTCAAAATTAAACCGATTATGATTAATCGCGTGTTACGCAATTAAGGTGCTGGTCACTTAAAGAATCCTAAAAATCTCGGAAACTAAAAATGCTAGGTTAATGCAATAAATTGTATTTAATAGACAATGTAATACTCCTTAAATGAAGGTATTAAAACTTCATAGTTATTGTAAAGTTATATCATAAAAAAATCTAATTTGAAAAAGGGCCACTTTCGAAGATGGAACTACGAAATTACAGCATTTGGTTTTGCTTTTGTTTGTAATCTGTCATTTATGTGGGTACATAAACCATGTTGATAGTGCTCTATATTCATTATTCAAGCTGAAATTATGTTGCTTACGCCTGAAGAATGCACCAGAATACTTACAATGCTGGAAACCGGCCGGAGTCAGCGCGATACAGCCAGGACTGTCGGTGTGTCGCTGTCAACAGTACAAAGAGTTCTCCGACGTTACGAAGAAACTGGTTCTAACCTACGCAGACCAGGAACGGGCAGAACCAGGTGTACCACAGCACGAGAAGACCGATACTTGGTGAACACCATGCTTCGAAATCGCTTTCTCACAGGAACTGAACTCACAAATCAGTTTCGACGCCTCGGAGGAAGTAACCCAAGTGCATGGACAGTAAGACGTCGGCTTGCTGAATCTAACTTAAAACCCCTTAGACCTGCAAACGGCCCTAAACTGGAGCATGGGCATCGTATTTCAAGACTAAGATATGCCCAGAGCCACGTAAATTGGAGTATTGAAGATTGGTCAAAAGTTATGTTCTCCGACGAATCAAAATTTATGCTCTACAAGCACGATGGAAGACACAGAGTGTATCGAAGACCAGGGGAAAGATTCAAGCAAGCATGCATCGAAGAAAAAGTAGCCTACGGTGGTGGGTCTGTACTTGTGTGGGCCGGAATTTCTTCTGAAAGTCGCACAGAGCTGGTGATCATAGAAAACGGCTCTTTAACTAGCGTAAGATATGTGGAAGAAATCCTCAATGATCACGTTGGTCCATTTATGGTCAATTTAGGTGAGGATGCTATATTTATGCATGACAATGCCCGACCTCATACAGGTAGGATTGTGAATGACTACCTTCAAGAGATGAACATTACTCGTATGGAGTGGCCAGCGCGCAGCCCGGATATCAACCCGATCGAGCATGCTTGGGACGAGCTAGGCAGATGCGTAAAACAACGAAACCCTCCCCCAATCACGCTTCGTGAGCTCAAAATTGCTCTCACAGAGGAATGGGAGAATATTCCCCAAAATCGTATAAGGAACTTGGTGTACAGCATGCCAAACCGCGTAAACGCAGTAATGGAAGCACGAGGAGGCAATACGAAGTATTAAAATTCAAGAAAATCGTAATAAAGTTCAAAAATTTCATGTTTCCTATTTTTGTTTTAAGGAGAGATCAGCAGTTTTTTTCTTTATGTAATTTTGTGTTAATAAAATGTATGGTGACTCATATTTTTTTTACTTTCATTTAAGGAGTATTACATTGTCTATTAAATACAATTTATTGCATTAACCTATCATTTTTAGTTTCCCGAGATTTTTAACATTCTTTAAGTGACCCGGATTCATTGCTCTCGAGTGTAGTAGCTGTATGAAGTACTTCTATTTATAAGTGGTGCTTTCTTATTTCCCAGTGAAATAAGGAACCTGCAGGCTTAGCATGACGCTTTCTATTTCTACGAAGAATAGACAGTGGTTTTTCAATACAAAGTGACATTTTGTTTATCCATTTTTGACATCGCACCGTAGATATCCTTCTACAATCTGTCATTTCATCTTTCGTTTCTAACGATCTTTGTCTAGGACCTTATAAATGTAGGCTATTTCAGAAGAATATTTCTTCCCAAACTGTCAAAATCACACTGACAACAAACTTTCTACTCGACGGCCACAAAGTCTATAGGATTATCAATAAAATCATGATTCGTTTAGAACGCATAACTGTGATAATTAATAGTAAAACATAGCTATCTTCTCCTATTGTACATCATTTAGTTAATAGTCATGTCTATTCTTCCGTCGACAAATCGGTGCTCGTGGTAAGCTTGCAGGTGCATTGTGTGAATGGAAGTTAAACGGAAGTCAGAATTTGATTACAAATAATAATCTCAGTTGATTCGTTTGAAATCGCGCTTGCCTGAGTAAAATTAGAAACAAAACACTTGGATAGGTGGTGTTGGTACCTACCTACTTGTAGATTAGAAACTCAATGCAATTTACGACAAACAATCATAGCAGCTTTTCCTCTCTCGATTCTACTTGGACTTACTGCAAATGGCGCGTAAGCATGTCTTATTACACTTAAATATTACTGATGTAGAATATTTCAACGCAGACAGGTTAAATAGTTATCAGAGTGAAACAGGTTAAAACGGAAATCTAGGCACCGATTTAATGAATCGCATCCGTGGCTGTTGCAACTTGAGATAGACAAGTAAACTTCTTACGAGGACTAAGTAAGCAGACACATTAATCGATAACTGGCAAGCCATGGAGCGGTTATCTGCGGCTGATTTAAAGGAACTCCTGCCAATCTTCGATAATCACTTTACAATAAGAGGGCAATTTGTATCAGTCCAATGTAACCGTAATAATATGCGGTATTTTGATCTACATCTGATTGAAAATAAGCTTGTTTATGCGCTTCAAGTTATTTCAATTTATATTTAAAAGACTTCAATAACGAAATGCGTGTGTTCATCTACTAACCAGAACAGGGCCTGCGTGATAAAATATGGCCAATTCCCTTTCACAGAGTGGAGGCCCTTGTACCAGCTGTGGAAACATTAAAGGCTGCTTATGAAATGCGGATGTTACCACTACCAGTCAGTTGTTCTTACATTTCGAAGCCACGTGCCAAAACGTTGAGGTTATAAATGATGGTCACTACAAATGTATCAAGAAATTCTAAGAAAACCATTACATTTCTGTAGTTTTTCAAACATGTTTTTTTTATAATATTCAGTTTATCTTCTGGCGTTGCAGTCACACACGGTTCTAGCTAGTTGAGCAATCGCAGTTCACCTCGAGGACGATACAGCACGCAATCTTTATCAAGAAGCTGTATGCTGCGACCTTTGTCGGTAAGTCGGTTAGTCGCTAGCAAGTATGACGTGACTTCAGGCAATTAGTTCGAACAACAATATCTAGATCTCCGTGTTATTGATTTAGAGCTGCAATGTAAAAGAATTATTGATTAGAGAAATTAACGGTTTGTTTCTCTGTGCGACTTTGAACGAGTCTGTTGGTACTTTGGGTTGTAGAAATTAAACGAGAAATAGAACCCTGGTTAAACAGACCTGTACATGATTCAGATATCTTCATGATCAGGAAAGTATTTAGAATAGAATAGAATAGAATAGAAAACATTTATTCGACACAGACACAACACAGCAGCAACAAACATATCGCACCTTTAAAGACAAACCGTTACTAAACGAAAAAACAAAATACATCACAATTAGTTTAAACACGTTATTGCATTTAGCAACAAAATCTTATTTAGTTTTGTAATTGTCAAAATTAGAGCTTATCTACCTCATACAGTGGTTTTTTTTATGAATGTGTTATATTTATCGTATAGTTTACGTAATTTTAAGGAAGATGGCATTTGTAACACAATTTTCGAAAAATTTCGTTTAGTAACGGTTTGCCTTTAAAGGTGCGATATATAAAAAGAAAGAGAACAACAAACATAACAATAAACATAACAATAAAATTGCAGTAAAATTGTGCTGAGCGTGCCCATACCGAAAGGGTTACCATCTCAGCATTTGCTGGGCGTTAGACACCCAGCGCTGGTTTTCAGTTGGCACCCCGCAGTGACACACGGACGCAGGCAAATAAAATAGATACATACTTGAATATTAGTAATAAAAATGTTTATGAATACGTAAATTAATAATGTAAAAGATTTTTTTGTGCTACTCAGTTCAGATAATTCCAGAGTAATTCCAGAGTGAGTGATTTCTAATATGATTATGCTAATTTTGATCACTTGCAACTTCAAGTTCGTCGCGCGTCATCGTGACAAGTTATGTCTTCATGTCTTCTACAATCGCAATGAAGTCTGATAGGAAATCTGCACAACAAAACAGTGACACAGTTAATTACCTTTTAGATCAATTATGCTGCAAATAGCCAGTAAATATTTAAATGCGGTTAGGACTGGGTGTTTTATTACAATGACGTCATGAGCTAGACATCGAACGCCCACCGACAATCTAGAGTGGTTTTTATCTATTTTGATAACATGAGTGGACACCACAGGTTTTAGTCCTGTGTAAAATCCGATAAGTATGAAGTACTTAGGAAAGAAAACATTTCGGTTTAATCAATAACGGTAAAACCGGTTTCGTACGTGTAAGGGTTATAAGTGGATTATTTAATACATCGCCAATTTATTTTAATGACTCTACCTGGTACACTTACATTATTTCCAGGCCATATCATTGAACTTTGAAAAACTTTTTATTGCTTACATTATTTTTTTGCTACCAGTCTCTTTCCTTGTCGGTGCCTGAAGAATGGTAGATCATAGAGTACAATCTGTTGTTTATAAAAAAACCCAAACATGTGACGCGCTAGGGGTAAATTAACATGAGAATAGACGAAACAGCCGACAGGATGTTTGACGTAAAAAATAGAATCGACTGTTCTATTGTATCTTACTAAATAGATCATCTGGTGTATTGTTTTAACCGCAACGCGCGTAATTTACCTACCTAGTAACATTACTCGCGTAAACAAAATGATTAAAATCTTCATAATGGGTTTAATCACACCTATTCAAGTTGGATACCTACCAGATACTTGTACCGGTGTGGCCTGATTACACAAAGGCACCTAGTGTAGATTTAAGGCCTCTTATCCGATGCATCTCACAAAGATCAAAACAACCAAAAAGGTTGGTAATCAATTCAACTCTTCAATTTCTTCAACGAGTTCCATCGACAATCTTAAACGTCTAACACCAGATCATTAAAAAAACAAAACATTGGGATAATCAATGCCTCGTCCTTGTTTCACTTTAGTCCCTTTGTAATTCCTGTGGCGAGATTGCATTCTCCGTGGCGTGGCGTGCTCCGCGCCTTACCTCGTCCGCTGCTAAGGTGCAAGACAAGCTTCGCGGCTGCTACGTTGATCGCTACTTGAGACTCAACGCCAACGGAACGACCTACGTCTTTGTATTCTAAAACTTACAAGTTAAGTTATGAGTTTATGACCTTTGTGGTTCAGTGAACATTACGTTATGAACGAGTTTATTTACGTTTGTTCAAATCGTGTATAAACTTCCCGCGTAAACAGCTTTACGAAATTAACTTAGGTTAGAATTTTAAGTCGGAACAAGTTAGCTTTAAGTTAAGTATTTCTTGGAAAGTTACAATAACAAATGGTAATTTCCTTAACAAAAACGTAGATGTATCGAAGTAGTCACAACAATAATTTAGGACAAACAATAAATAAACATTGTATTATCAGTACCGATAAAATAACTGGACGTCTTACTAACCTGATGGCTCGGCGCAGTCGCTCATAATCCAAGCTGCATTTTAACCTCAAAAGACACCTTTAGCACAGTCACGAAACGCGAAGGTCACGGTTATGTTATATTGCATAATATCACCAAGCCTTATCACCAGAAATTGAAGGGATTTATAAAAAACAATACACGACCGAGGATTACTGTTAGTGCTGTTATCATAAACACACGAATGCACAGTTCGATGCACGTTTATAATTCAACAAACGACGCGAGTATCCATTCAAGACTCCATCAAATCGCATATTTGAAGAGTTATCTAAATAAAACAAGCACCAGTGAGGACTCGATGTCATAAGTTTTATGCAGTTTACGAATAAACATGTCACAGCCGTACACTGCACTCCGTCTGACACGACGAATATGGCGGATGAATTTGAACTACGCTTGCGCGGCGCGGAGCGCCCGTTGTTCGCCGGGCGGACAGGTACAAAAACATGGACGGAAGTGCTGCCATCTATCAATTTTGTACTGAACTGCAATGATAAGACCTTTGGTTGCTGAAAACTGAGTGAAGTAGTTAGTTCAAAGAAAGCAAGATGGCAGTAAAGTGTCATAACAAAAACATTGATCGAATTCAAATGTCTTGTAAAAGTAAATAAACACAAATGTTGTTTAAATTGGATTTGATTAAATTTTTCTGCTGTATAGGATAAGGGGACCTGATATATTTTTATTTTTATTTTATAATCCTCCAATTCCTTTTACGAAAATGTATTTGGAGCAATATAAAGTGAGTATTTTTTCATAGAAAGATATTCTCTGGTTTTAAGTCTAAGCATGGTTAAAGGTGTATGCATATTTTTTGAATAGGAAAAATGCATCCACAGCCTACAGTGGCAAAAATAAAGTTTTTTTTCCGACTGCAATTGGGTTGTTTTTTTATTTAGCTAATAGCTTGTGCTTTATTGAATATTAACTTACCTGATGTTAAGTAAGCGATCAGGCTGTCCATGATGATGGTGAAGGGTTGCCCAGAAGTCACTTATAAAACACAGCACTCGAAACTTGGAAACACTCTCAACAGACTGAATCAGACTGACCATTGAATGGTCTGCTGAGACTCGTGATAAATTTTCGATCAGTGCCAAATAGCAAAATGACGTTTCGACTGAGTGATAGATTTTTATAGTGAGTGATGAATGATAATGGGATGATGATATCATAACGTCATTATCACGCCTGTATTCCCCGAGGGAGTAAGTAGAGGCGTAGACCACATATACCCCCATTTTTCGTCTTTAAGTAATGTTTCAGTTCCTATTGCCGTGCGGGCGAGCTTATTGCTACAATTTTACAATGAAAACTATCCAGGGTATCTTTAAATCCGTTGTTCGATACTCCGGGGCAAATACACATTGGGAGTACAGGACAACTTTCAAATCGTGGTGTCATTCATTCTTAGTTCGGGTCCCAAATTAATCTTATGTGCGTACGTGATACGGAGTAGGAAACTCCCGTAACTTCGGCCGAAACTACGGATTTCGAGGTTGGAGAGTAGATAATTAAATGATGCTGTGGTGTAGACCCTGGGCTGCTAGTAAGGAATTCCTAATAGAAAAATTCAATGACAATGTCTAACCTAGAGGTTGAACCCAAGAACACAAACTCATCAGTAGCGCTTGTGACCTCTAGAACAAGAAGACAGTCGCCATGTTTTATTACCTATTTTTTTTTGTAATTCCCATTTTTCTAAAGATGTAAACATAATAAAATCAGTACAATAAACTCTTTATTTAATTATTTACATCGCGGAATACACATTTATCATAATAGACACCATACCAAAAACAATTTTAAACCATAGATAAACATAGACTTATTTTCTTCTAGTCCTGTGCCTTAGGGCCAGAACGGCTAGGCTGTGGAAACCTAGGTACAGAACGAAAAGGGCTAGGACGTCCGTCCATAGGTTATTGGTCTCGAAGTCATAGGTGGTGAGGACTTCGGCACCGGTGCTCAGGCACGGCATCCCTATTTCATTGGAGATGCAGGCTGTAACAAGAAATAATGGTGAAGATTAGAATTTAAGTCTCAGAAATTAAAAAAAAAAAAAACAGAACATAATATAATATAAACAACTCCTTTCTAATAGTATATGTATGGAATTCGTCCTGCAAGGTATGAAAACGAATGTTTCTTTTACGGAGGGAGAAAAATTGCGAACTTTACTTAACTTATCGCGCCTTTAGAAGTATAGAGACCTAATGCGAAATTAGCCGCAACCAAAATAGGTCTCTATAATTCTAATAATTCTAAATGAATTCTAAATAATTTTGCTTGCGGCTAATTTCGCATTAGGTCTCTATACTTCTAAAGGTGCGTTATGTAAAGTTTCAAACGACCTATTTAGTAGACATGCGCAAAACAGTGCTTTTTAAAGTGATGTCATATGACATTACATTTCGTACCGAGTAATGTTTAATTACACCATGACTCCAAACATGACGCGAAATGACGCGTCACGCGTGATGTCTATTGTAATGAAATGCTCGCGCATTCGTACCGCATTTACATTACACCATGACTCATGACTCCAAACATGACGCGAAATGAAGCATCACGCGCGATGGCTATTGTAATGAAATGCTTGCGTTGTAGAAGATAATAATAGTATATTATTGACCATCACTGTGAATATTGGCGTATTTAAAAATCGATTTTATGTACAATGATTGTCTCGTGATGAATCTTGATTTAATTCGCAATCATTCATTTCGTCGCCATAAGATATTTTCACTTAAAACTTAACACTTACGTAATAAAAATCTATGTATGTATTTACAGTTTTAAGTTATTTCTTTAAATATCACTCAATACCTCATGAATTCCACAATAATTTTTCTCACAATCATAAACACAACACAGCACTCAGTTTTATACCTATTTGTTTCGTGTTACTGTTTTTTTTTGTATCATAGGTAGCGCGCGGCAAAGCGTAGGTAATGTCATAGGATCTGATACAGAGTCATGATTGCGTTGTCAGTAAAACGTAAACCTTATTTCTTCAAGAATACGGTTCTAAATAATAGTTCACTTATTTCGCTCCCAAACGACCGGCGCGCGGCGCATGCTCTTTCTCACTTGCACACAGTCACACAGAGCGAAAATGACCGAGATAGAAGTTTACGAACGTCGAACAGCGCGTCATGGCCCGCGCGTCATGTTTGAGAGTCATGTGTCATGATTAATTTGGTCAAGTCATGTGTAATGCTACAGTACGCGGTCGAGTTATATGACGCGCAATGCAACATCGCATTACTTACACAAGTCTACTATTTAGTCGCAAGGACGTAAAAATATGGAGGCGGTATTTAATTGCGCACTCGATCTTCAACGCACTGGCTTAGAGCCGAGCGTTGAAAATCCATAAAACTAGTTTTACAACGTCCTGGGATGCACTCTGTTGGATTCTCATTGCTCGGTTTATCACTGAGAGTTGAAAATCGAGTGCGATATTTTTACATCCGTCCGTGCGAACATGATCTTAGAGATACTGTTTCTGCTAGTCATGGTCATGGCTTATCATTTCAGCCAAAATTCGTCTACTGTTAAACATAGACCTCCCCCAAGCTCTGCCACTTCGACCGGTGTTGTGTTGTGCTTCCCTCTTCCAGCGGATCCCTTCAACCTTCACAAGGTCATCGGTCCTCTTTGTTCAGGTCTTCCTAGTGCCACCCCTTCCTACTGTAGGTAAATACCTACCTACCTATATCTAATCATTTTATTAAGAATCGAGACGAATCTTTATTGCACAGATCCATCAAGAATTAGTTTTGATTGTACCTACTATAAGATAATCTATTTTATTACCTAATTATCTACCAAAATAATTTCAAATTCTTCACAAAATAATAAAAATACGTACCCTTATGACCGGTT
The DNA here is from genome assembly GCA_947359405.1 of Antitype chi. NCBI lineage: Eukaryota > Metazoa > Arthropoda > Insecta > Lepidoptera > Noctuidae > Antitype > Antitype chi. Next base: position 18,660,888 of record OX375812.1, read on the forward strand.
TTGTGCTAACTATCGATTGAAGACTCTTTAACTTGACTCCCGGGTCGACGACCTCAATTTGTCAAAAGACCTGATACCATACCTTAACAAAGGCGCCATGTTCCTTTTCTAACAACAGGTTTAACTATGAGCTTAACACAGTTCTAAATGCAAGAGGTATTGCTACTAAATACATATATTATTGCATGGATTTATTCGATGTTTGCCATACGATATATCGGATTGATTCGATGTTTTCACGTATGTTTATTCTATTCGATACATCGAGATATTTATTTCAAAAAAATCGAATCTTTGTTTTTTTTTCGTATCTATTAAAATAACTAACTTTGACTAATAATTACAATAACAAAAACAAATGTTTTTAATCCTACTTGATCATTTCAATAGGCCTTTTCATTTTCAGTGCGTAGGTATGTCTCAATATCCGCCATGTTTTTCGGACTAAATGCGTCTATGAGCAGTGTATGTGTGTGTGCTTAGCAATTTGTACGAAAAGTGTCCGAAACTTTTATTACATTACTAGTCTAACAGACTATGTTACTCCGAGGGGAAATTCTCGTAATTTTAAACAACGTTCACAGTCTGATCTCAGTCTGTCAAAAATACTTCGAGTTTCCCTAAATTTTTGACAACTTCTTGACGTCTGATTGTTGCTGAGATGAGACTGCTAGATTGTGAACGTTTTTAATTACGAGAATTGTCTTTCTGGTCTCTGATTCTACATTCACACCTACGAAATCCAAGACCGCAATTTTTCTGCGTTTGACTGGAAAAGAGTACTATTAAACTTTTGTGGAAAGTAGCTATTCGATATTTAAAAAAATATCGATGTTTTCAAGCGATATATTGATAAACATCGATGCTGGGACCCGATGTTTTACATCGAATATAAATATTGATATTTTTTTTTAGTGGACACCCCTACATTATTGTTGTAGTTTTACCTGGTAGACCCTTTTTGTGGGGAATATCCCGGGCGCCATAATAATCTACCTGCCTTAACATACAGAAAAAAAAACGAACAGGTGGCTCATTGCAGGAAGTGTTAAAAATAGGGGCTTATTGGTAGTAAACCTTTTTGAGTGAATTAAGAGTAGGGTATGTACGAGTATACCTGATTCACAGATAAGATTTGATTTGTTATTTAGTAGTAAAAACCTTTTCCCTACCGTTTCAGTTTCTCTTAGATATATCGGCGCTAAAGCCCCATTTACACCATTCAAGTTTTGCACATATTAAAAATACAATCTGTACAGTCACCAGCACTTAAATGTATACGCTTACCAACTTTTAAAAGTGATTTTCTCCTCTTGTTCTGATTATAATTTTATGTTATTATAAAAATAATATTTTGGAACCCACACTATAATGAAATGCCTAGGTTATCTCAAGGTTGCGTCGTTTGTTAAGAGAAAATCGTTATATAAGTGAAAATAGCTTTTGAATTTGGCTGTGTAGGTATATATATTGTTGCTCGTGACTGTACATACCTTGGCCATTTTTCATCCACCACGCTGGCTGTTCTGATTGTAATTTTATGTTATTATAAAAATAATATTTTGGAACCCACACTATAACGAAATGCCTAGGTTATCTCAAGGTTGCGTCGTTTGTTAAGAGAAAATCATTATTTAAGAGAAAATCGCTTGAACTTGGCTGTGTAGGTATACATATTGTGGCTCGTGACTGTACATACCGTGGCCATTTTTCATCCACCGCGCTGGCTGGGTCATCGTATCACATTACTACTAAATCTCTCCATAGTACACCCCCTCACCCCTACATGAATTCCTACCCACTACAAAGTACCTACGCACGTAATTTAGGACTATGTATTTATAACTCTCCTAAATATAAACCTACAAAGCATTGTCTGAATACCGTCTATCTAAATAGTTATTGATATATTGCCAAATGTCTTGAGGGCGTGCTAAAAATATAACAGTAGGTATGACTCCCTTTACCTAATGTCGTACGATCAAACACATGTCATTAATAAACAATTGAACTACAAACACGGCCTCTATTAAATTTTGCGTCATAAAATCGCATAAGTCTTGTACAGACGCCAGCTCATCAAGCTACCCCAATCTGTCAAATTTCTTTGATAGATTTTCAACTTTATTACAATTTAATAGGGTTCATGTTCAATTGGGAAAATTTTACAGTTTGGGATAGCTTGACCTGCTGTCGTCTGTACATAAACTCCCGCCTTCCACCCTTGGGGCAGAATCTACAAAACGCCATCTCAGGGGTGCGGGTTGTTCGAAAGAGATACCGCGGCCCTTATCTTCGAATATCTTCTCCCACTCTGGGTGGAGAAGGAGGATGTGTCAGACTTTTACTGACTAAGACCCACCCGTGTTCCTCCAGTTGCCTGTGTGCCAGAGGCCGCGGTATCTCTTTCGAACAACCCGCACCCCTGGCAGGCATCGGCCCTTGCGGACCCCCCCATTTGGTGCTGACATCTCTTCGAGGCGCGCGTGGAACACAACGCGCCGTCGACCCGGGCTTGGTCCTTACCGGACAGCGAGCTACCCATTACTCGCCGTCCGCAAGCCCGCGCCTACGGTGGCCGGGAATCAGCCTGGGATTCCCGACGCCCAGGGCGTCTCCCGCGGCGACTATGGCCGTGAGGGCGCATACACTGCCTCTCTCTCACGTGCGTCGCCTCCCTCTTCCAGCTTAGCCATTATACGCTATCCCGAACCTCTTTAACAGATTCATTGCCAAGAAATAGAGACGTCAATAAATTGTTCTGGGAATTATAAATATTTTATTACACCCGAACATTTCGGAGACAATTATAGTTACCAATCTAAGGTTGTATCGCCCACATTTTTACGTGACGCACCTACCTATGCGACGTTATATGTAGGTAGTTTATTATGACTTGTTTGCAAGGTCGCTATTACGGCAAACCACGGAAGCCATATGATATAATATTGCACAACAATTGTAAAATCTTTTTGTCTACTTCAAATGGGTAATAAAACTGTAGAACTCACTTATATTTTGGACGCCATCCCACTGCAATATGCTCATAGCTTCATTCGAGTACATCAGCCAGGATAGATAACGGATCCAGGACACGTATTTTGGCATTGAACTGAAAATAAACGTTAGAACAGGTCAATAAAAGATGATTTATTTTATTAGGCACATTTATACTAAACCAGTTATAGGTGTAGATATGTATCTCCGATTCCATTTTGCGACTCACGCGCATTGGGTTTTGTGGAAATTATAGGTATTTAGACTTCATGCAGGGGTCTACCAAAGTATAGAATATTGTGAACGTGATGGTGTTACGGTCAGGATTTTAAGTAGGTATGTCTGTGGATGGTTACCACGAAGATGGTTACAACTTACAATAGTAAGGGAATACCAAAGAAATTACTGTGTGGAACATCATAATGGTAGAAAGGGGGTGAATACCGTGATGACGTCAGTCGTCATCCAGAGAAATTTGGCAGAAAAAGACATGTTCAGCCGACCCTAACATTGGAATAAGGGCACGACGATGATGAATAATGGATGAGATCACTGAGAATGATCTATCAGAATCCATGAATGAATCTATCAGAGATGAAAAATAAAACTAGGACGTAAATGAAGAGGTAATTAGTAACGGAATGCATTATTTAATGACTATGTGGGTAGGTAATCTTCTCAATCAACCATGTCAATAGCCTTTTAATTTCATTTTAATTTTGAATCAAATGATAATAATGGGACAAGTGTCAACACACAGTTGTTGATGTCTTTGGAACGTAAGTTTTAAGTGTATTAAATGCTATATATTTATCATTTGAATTGATGTGTAATTTACATTGAAGTATGTCTAAATAAAAAAAAAATAGATGAACAAAAAATTCACAGCTTACCTATAAATATGTTAAACCGATGTTAATAGTAATAGTTTACTGCAAGGTCACACTATTAACAACCTTATTAGTAGGCAAAACCATAAATATAGAGAAATAAATGATTATCACCATATTCATGAGAACCATTTAACCATTTCTGAAGATTTTCCAGCACAAAAAGATAACACATGTGGTGACAACTAAACAACTTTAAATACTGTAACAAATGTGAATTCCTTACCTTAACTTAATAAAGAGGCCGGAGGTCATCATGAGCGCGTAGTCAAAGGGCACGAGGTATGCAATGGCTACTGGCATTGAACCAAACGCACATGAGAAGAATGAACCTTAAAACAAAGACAAACAAATTAGTCGACATCCACACGAACGTTATAAAAACCGCGGTGTACATTTAAGTATACAGGGTGTCCGGTAATTAATGGATAACCTTGAAATGGTTCATGGTAGAACTAATGGCCATTCAGAAAAAAACATTTTTATTTGTATTTAATCGGTAAATAAAAAATAAAAAAAATTACAACCGACTTTCGAATGAACACTAAAAAGTGAAAAATAACTTTAATTTCAGATGGCGGTGACAAAAAATTAAAATACATATCCAAAGACACCGACTTCCTAAATTAAAGTTATTTTTCACTTTGTAGTGTTTTTTCGGAAGTTGGTTGTTTTTTTTGGATTTTTTTTCCTGAAAAAAAAATTAAAATGTTTTTTTATGAATGGCCATTAGTTCTACCATGAACCATTTCAAGGTTATCCATTAATTACCGGACACCCTGTATACGGATCATAGAAAAGCTCTTTGTGAAAGATTGCAGCTGGAAAAGTACTACAAACACGAACATTTTTACCGCCAAGTAGTCAATTGAAGAGTTAAGTCAAGAGGTGAGATATGGACAATGCAATGAAACACAGAGCATGTCAAGATAAAGATGTATTCTACTTAAATAAGATGGGAAATATTAGGCAGGATGGGTAATTTTCGCTATAAGCCAGTTACAGAGATAAGACGTTACGTCAAATGCGTGCACTGACTGGCCAAGTCCAATAAATCTGTGTGGTTCTTTCCTCAAAAGATCATTTCAGGCACCAATGTACCTACATGGTCTTTACAAGTTCACATGATCTGACCAAGGTTATGACTGGTCTTTAAAAGAGACCGTGACCTCTGAGTTTATTTCGGCCTTTCTTTTCAGATAGGATACGCCGGCCTTATCTAGGTTTTAAAATATGATTGACGTGTAAAAGCTTATGTACAAACCTAGTTACAAAAATAATGCATCACTGTCAAGAGCCATCTCATCATTGACAGCCTTTTTCACGCAATATTGAGTACTGGCCTTCTCCCTACGGTGTCATGCTTCCATGGAGAGGCATATTCGATCACCAATTAGTATGCCAAGATATTATGGAATTGCTCATTCATAAGAACGAATGTTCTTCTGTGGTTTACGAAATGTTGTTGTACTTACCACAAGCTATAGCAACGTTGAGCACCAGTATAGCCAGGAAGACGGTGAAGCCGAAAGCGTACAAGGAACCACGTAGACCTGCAATCCAGTACACCACAAGGGTGAAGAGTGTCGGCTCTACCAGCAAGCCTGGCAACTGGAACCAAAAATACTATAGTTATTAGAGATATTCTTGTATTTAACATAACATAATCGATTCAGGTATTTATAAAGTGCTTTTTATCTAATCCCAATACAAAACTTGTTATGCCTCGGAAACATTTCCGTAAACTCGTATAGTATCATGTTGCCAGGCAGAATTTTATAAGCACGTGGGTATTCTACCCACCAAATTAAAACAGAAGGTCCAGTACTTATACCACAAAAAATATATGTAGCTATAAGCTAGGTTGTAAGAAGATAAATAGAGTTTTGCGGAATACAGCGTCGGGACAGGACTGGCAGGAGAAGTCAAAATTTTATACGGGGTTTATGTGTTGTTGAGTTTATCCTCTCAGAGTTGGCCTTTTGCATTTAATTTTTCGTATGTTGAAGGTTCAACCACATACCTTCTAAGTTTAAAACAAGTTTTTAATATATTGATCAAAGCCAAATGTTTTGACACGCAACATCGAACCCAAACTCAGCTGGTGGTTACTAGTTTCAAGAAATTTCATTTCAAATTGATTTTAAAACCGGATTAGAGATCTTAATTTATTGTGTCTGAGTTAATTAAAAGGCTATCTGTTTTCTTTGCCCTTTGGAGTTATATAATAAGTTATAATATATATTTATGTGCTATTACTTAAGTGCATAAACTAAACTATAATAATGATTCTACGACTGCTTCAGGGGGCCGATTCTACTAATTTGCAACGTTACACGTTAAACTGTGTTTCCACAACAGTTCGATTTCGATCGCCGTTCGATAGTTACATAAAAAGTCATTCTACTATTTTATAAGCAAAATGGAAACTAAACTTAAAACGAATTGCAACTGAACTGTAGCGGGAACACAGCGGGTAACCCGCGTTACCAACATGCCAAAATAATATGTTTTATTAATACCACACAGAAAAAAGTTGAATCTAAAAATGTTACTAAACACGAATATGTGGCACTAAAAGTATTTTCTATAATTAAAAGACATAATGATCATAATTTTATCATTAACTTTGTCCTATAGTAAACGTCACGCTCATGTTCGATTTTGTTAGTAGAATAGGTTTTGACATTGTTTCAATCGATCGTTGGCGTAACTAAAACGTAACCGCAGCTGTGTCGCAGCTGGACCGTTGTTCATTTTAGTAGAATGCGAAAACGCTTAAAAGTGGTGATTCGGTTGCGGTTCTATTGCGTTTTTTTAACAAATTTGTTAGTAGAATCGGCCCCCAGGACTGGTTAACATAATTGCTAACCTCACCCAACTAAAAGACTAGTCAACATCAGATTGCACAACATTAAATAAAAACTGGTTAAACTGTTGCTATAAATAATAAAAGAAACGAAGCATAGGAATAACAAGCGGCATGGATAATCCACATTCACGACACAGCAGGCATTTAACTGGCCATATTTTTTTTTAGTAGTTCGTTAAAGTTCATAATGCAAAAATAAACCAGCTCCTTATTTGCGTACCACACAATTTTTGAAGTATATTAATAATCCATTGCTTCATATGTTCGAAAAATGTGTCTGCTCAACAACATAAATAATGCAATGAATGTGGTTGAACTGTCAAAATATGGTGGGAATTTTCCAATTTATTAAAAACAATTCTAATTTGAAGATTGGGACAAAATATGTAACAGAATACTAAAAGTAAATTGATTTATATCCATTTTCTCAATTAAAAACGATTTCAATCAAATTTATTTTTCGTTGTTTTGAATTTACCGCCAAAATGCTCCTTACGATGACTTTTTATCACGTGACCACACGTGACGTTTGTGTAAACTAAAGTAGTTAGTAAGTAAACAGGTGAATGTCGAGTTTATAATTAACAAGATTTTTAATGGATAGAAAGTGATACTCGTATTACTGGTATGCGGTGCCTCTGTGCAGAAATACTTTTAAAATAGCGCCAAACTAAGTATTTGCACTGGTGCTGTTTACACAAAGCTGACGTTACGATGTTACCTGATAAAAAATCATCGTAAGGAGCGTTTTAGCGGTAAATTCAAAACAACGAAAAATATATTTGATTTTAATCGTTTAAAATTATAAACGAGAAAATGGACATAAATAAATGTATTTTTATTTTTCTGTTAAATATATCGTCCCAATCTTCAAATTAAAATAGTTTTTATTAAATTTGAAAATACCCTATTAAAGCCATTCCTTCTGCTGAGTGTGTTATACGGAATTACCCGTCTGATATTTATAGGCATTTCTACCTCAAAACAGTGGAATGCTAACCGAGATAGATTCTTAGCTTCTTAGCAATAAGTAGTACTTATGCAATTGGTTTGTGCTGACACATAGGGTTTCTGACCCAACATTAACCTAAATTGCGTTTTGTTTAAAACTGTCATGTATCTATTGCTTACGATAAAGGGAAACAGTACTCACCAGAGCAACCATCCTTGCAGTATAATAAATCGGCGCTGTATACAACCCAGCTTTCAGCTCTCTATTTAGCAGCGGGAACTCTTCCGGGAACATGTGGAGAACAGAGTACATGGGGCTGAAGGTGTTTTCTGCGATGATGATGAACAAGGCACCCTGGACGTCCTGGATACCTGGCTGAGTCAGCCTTGCGGTACCCATGAAGCAAAGCCCTGCTGTCAGTGCTATAGCCTGGAGAAGAAAATGCCGTAGTTAAAAGTTACAAAGACTTTGGTGGTATTACTTTTTCCTGGACTTTTGCTTGTCTTAGTAAACAGATATTTCGACTATAAAGCAGGCAATATTTAGCCATAGCTGAGGCCTAGCAGGTTTAAGGGCAAGAGAATGCTGTAGATGAGCGTAAACGTCATTATAACTAAGTATATGTATTACTTTTCAGCTTACCAATTTCTGTAAAATCCTAACAAATTGCACTCTCGGATCTCGGACTACTACAAGTATATATCTGTATATTAACCACCATAGCTTCGTCAGGAAGAAAGGAGGTTCGAAGGTATCATGTGTTTCATTCATCTGGGAAATTAACAAAACATCAGTTAGCTTTAAGAAACAAAGTAACATGTGGCATTATAAACGGGCCTAGAATCAAGCCCTGTGGTAGGTACCCCAATTTTCTTTTGTCTCTAGAGATGTTAGCCGGTTCTCATAAATCGTAGCATTACGCAAGCGTGGCTCAAGACCAGCACCGTCAAGCGACAATGAATGATCGTAAAGGATGATTCATTGTCGTTGATCTACTTGTTGACTATTGTCGTGTAAGCCACGACAATTTACTCGCGGTCATTGACAATTTTTTTTTAAAGTGCGATTATTTGACTTTTGACCCTGAGATGTTTTATAATATTTACGATGACCGGTAAAACACAATCTACTGAAGGTACAATTATTATTGATTGTTCCTAAAAACATCTCATTAATAACTTGTAAACTTACGGAACGTGTAGAATCCTCATTGTCCATCAAGTGGAATTCGAAATGTATTTCCATGTCAAGTTCTTTGGCAGCGTCGCTGACTGCGAATCTGTCGCATACACTCTTAATGGCTTGTCGTGAGGCTGACTCCGAGCCAGGAGTCAGGGACAGTACCTTGATGAAGTAGTCTGTGGGGTTGTACATGAGAGGGCATTGGTAGCCCAAGCTGAAACAAACGAAGGTACATATGACTATGGACGATTTGGACAGAAAATGCCGGATTTTGTTGCATGATTGAGAAGACGGGTTTGACTGGTTTTATTACTAGGCCGTGTCAATTAGGACATTTATAGGCTTTTAAATTTAAATAAGCTTGCGACGACCGATGTCGGGATGAGCTTGACGCCTATGTTCCTGGCTGGCTTCGGACTAATCCTGATTGCTCTACATTTGCTCATGATCGATTTGAGGGGGACAACGTAAGACCCTTCGCCCTGTTGTGGGAGAACCTACGTATTATGTAACCTATTCCAAGTTGTGTTGTATCTTCAGCTTTTGCAGGTATTTACCAAAACCAGTTTTAAGGAAGCCGACTTGAATTGAGGTGTCACAGAGTCCGGTCTTATGGGTGGTCTATAACTTGTTAAAATTTATATTACATTATTAAAATATTGATTTGAATGATTAATGAAAACATATTTTTCTATAAACTTGTTCCAATAAGGAAATCAATAAACGTTTTTAAGCATTCCTTTTGATATTGATTAATGCAGGCATCTATCTGTAGGTAAAATAAGTCTGTTGCAGTTTATTCTTCTTTTTTGATGATGGCTTTTAAGATACAATAAATTTCAATATATAGGTATGATGAGAACGGAGAAAAACCGGAAAAACACACGTGTTTGCCTTGCCCTATTAGAAAAAATGCATCGAGATTAGTTATTTCGCTAGAAATGTTAATAAAATGCAATTAATTTTTATAATAATATAAATATTGGAAGAATTTCGAGAAGCATTCAGGTTCTACACCTTTATTAGTCTATAAAATGTGGAACGATGACAGTTATTTTATCATCCTTGAATCGCATTGCATCAGACTTTTAAGGCCCAGGTAACTTTAAATATTGTCGTTATGAGCGATAATCGTTCTTACTGAAATCCGATACGGGTTAAAATCTGTTGCAATAAATTCGAATACTAAATGAGCAAGCATTGTCGTAAAAATGCAAATAAAATCAGATATAAATCAGGCATAAAATTAGATATTAACTATTTAATAATAAATAATCCATCACTGGATGCAGTTTGGCGTTTGAAATTTTATGGTCTATTTTTAATTACAATTATAATTGTTATAGAAGGGATAAACTGGTTTTAAAGAAAATTAAGAGGTAGCTTTGATGATTTTTTTGATACATTAGAGTATGTTAAATTATGTTTTGAGTACCGTCACTGTATGCAAAAAGGACTTAAAAATGTCATATTTTTTTTTGCTTTCAAAATTATTTACGGTTAAAGAGATACACTGGTTTAAAAAACCACCATTTTGAGCGTTTTCAAGAAATCACCGACTTAAATCTAGCATTTTTGAAGTCTGCTGTTTCATTGGTGCGAATAACCCCAATTTGTTTCCACGTCTACAGGACGTTGTACCGCGTAATAGACGAGATATGACCAGTCTTCGAGTCTATCCAGCAAAAACGGCACTCATGCGCAAAAGTATCGTCTGCATGGCGCCTACTATATTTAATAAATTGCCTAAACGTTGGAAGGAGCTAAATAGTAAGGCATTCAAGCGACAATTAAAAGTGTTTCTTTCGCAAAAGGCATATTATAGTGTCTCCGAATTTATAGACGAAAAAGTTTTTTTTGATTGAATAATTTTATGTTTCCTGATACTAGATTAAATTTATATGAACATGGAATTTTGACATAATAACATAAAATAATTTCTAATTGTTAACTTTCTAAATTATAAACTATTTAAGTAACTATTTAAGAATTACCAATAAAAAAAGTCAAAAAAATAATACCTAGAAAGGTATTATTATTTTTTTGACTTTTCTTATTGGTAATTCTTTTTAATGTTATGGAAATATTTGTACGCCGATAGTTACGGCAAAGATGAATGGACTCAAACGATGTATCTAATATCTTGCATGCTCTTGTATGTATACAATGTTTAGACAAATAAATAAATCTTATCTTATCTTAACGTCGCGCGTCGTCTAGTCCTTCAATTTGCATGAAAAACAAATATGAGACTTGAAGGACCTAACCTACTAACAGTCTAAGGTGGCGTCCTTTATTTACGTGAGGCGTTTAGGGGGGGAGGGGGTCGACTTTATCTCACGTGAGAATGGTCACGTGGGGGAGAGAGGGGCGTCTCGTCAAATATCACGTAATTTATATGTATTTCCGCAAAAGAAACAATGTAAAATTGCGAGTAAACTGGGTTAAACTAAGTAACACATGTTTATCCGCTAATATGGCTAAATCCTACAAAATAATATTTATAGCGGTTATGCGAACGCCACAAAGTAGCATAGTAGCGTCTCGATTGTTATACCGCCAGCGGCCAACCGAGCCAGCCAAACGCACAAATCCAACGCAAAAGCACAGATTAACATTTTTACACTAAAAATACGCATTTTGAAATATCTCACGTGTTATTATGAGGAGGGGGGGGAGGGCCGAGCCAATTCTCACGACAGAGCGGGGGTGGGGTCGAAAAATTGCCAAAATTGCCTCACGTAATTAATAGACGTCCCCTAATTGCCTCATTGGTCTAGTGATCGCTAGTGTCCAGCATGAAGCCTTGGGTTTGATTCTCAGGTCGAGCAAAGCGTTACGGTGTTTTTTTTATCAGGAATTTTTAGTACCAGCCCAGCAGTGTCTGGATTTATGCCCGTTTGATGATAATAGGCACCCTCGATTACATGGGTTTCTTTTATCATTAATATATCTGGAAAAATACTTCTGCCTCGCTCATCGAGAATTAAAGGCTCACGTCTGTCAAGCAAAGATGTCATCTAAATGAACTAGATGCTGAAAATCAAATGCACTGAACTAATAAGAGAATGCAATTGTGGGACGTTGCTAAAGAGTCGGGAAGTCCTATTAAGGTCACTGCATAGACTAGCCCATTTAAACGATGAAACACAATTGTATTGGATCAATACTAATTATAGACGAGTTGGCAAATAAAACTTTTTTATCTCAATAGATTCAACTCAAAACGGTGAAGATGTTTTCATCGGGCGGAAACCGGCATGTCCTAGAGCCAAACATTCTAAGACAGACTATGACATCCATCAATCCGCACTGGGCCCGCGTGATGGATTATGGCACATTCCTTTTCATAGAGAAGAGGCATGTGTCCCAGTAGTGGGATTATTTTAAACTGATTATCATTTATCTTTCTTTATAATGTCTGTAATGGGAACATTGAGAGTACCGCTTTAAATGATCTGGTTCTAAGATTGAGTGCTCCGTCTCGACGGACTAGGCACACGCAGTTATTCGATGTACCGCACAGTGGTACAAACTACGCTCAAAATTATGTCATTGGTAGGATTTTAAGAAATTTCAACAAGAAATTCTCCCATCTTGATATATTTAACACCAAAAAAGGTGTTTTCAGGAAACTTTTAGTGACTTCTGTATGCGACGATTTGACTAATAGGTAATTCTAAACAAAACTGAATAAATTAACCCGTGACCATACACCATTACAACTCCTCACACACACTTCTACACACCCACCCACACTGCACACTTAGATATGCTTAGAGGGTGCTAGCATGACATCCTGTTTGTTTTCTGATGCATAAAATAAGTGTAGTTATTAAATTGTAAATCCGTAATTGGCTGTAAGATTAGTTTATTTATCTTATATGAAATTGTTAAAGAGCTGTGGATTTTGTGAATAAATAAATAAATAAATTTATCTATCAATACTATATACTTAATATACAACGAGTAACATAATTGACGCAAGACCTCATACACCCCAATTAGAGTATTTAGATAGAAGTATAATACGATGACCAAAACCAATTATTAAGAAAAACGTGTCGACCCAAGCATTACTTTATGCATTTAAAATTGAGTTTTTTTTCCTCTGGTATAAGATTTAATTTTCTTTGGTTCTATCAGTGGTAGGTATGGCAAAATACCTAATGAAAAAAAAAATACTTATTTGAAAAGTTTCAATTAGGAACAAACTACTTTCGGGTCTTGCGTCCATTCTGTTCACCTTGTATATGTATAATAATATTATAAAGAGGTAAAGTTTGTGAGTTCGTGAGGTGTGAGGTTGTAGGGGGTAATCTCTGAACCTACAGAACCGATTTTGAAAATTCTTTTAGCAATAGAAAGCCACGTTATTTGTGAGTGTCATAGGCTATATATTAAACCCGAAAAATGAAAAGACTTGTTCGTGGTAGTCGGATTTGCAAAGTAAGTCGGAGAAAAAACGGTCGAACGAAAACGTATCTTACGAACGCTGCCTTAACGATGAGAGATATATCGCACCTTTAGAATTATAGAGACCTAATGCGAAATTTGCCGCAACCAAAATTGGTCTCTATAATTCTAATAATTCTAAATAATTTTGCTTGCGGCTAATTTCGTATTAGGTCTCTATAATTCTAAAGGTGCGATATGATTGAGTTCTATAGAAATTTATCGTCTCAAGTGTTTAAAACAAAAGACTTTTCCCTTTTACTGCATAGGTATAATTAGGACGAATGGTTAAAGAGATAATACATAGGTATGGAACCGCGACCGTGTTGTAATCTACATATTGAGTGATATAAAAATGTTTATCGCCCAACGAAGTGGGCACGGGTCAGCTAGTTTCAAATAAGCAAATTACAGGCACTTTTTAATTGTTTAGACGTTGCTCAGTCAGAAAGATAAAACCAGTTACCCTTTCGTTATCGTAGTTGGTACCTACGGAGGAGAAAGGGCAAGGAACTCCACGGACACTCTTTCGAATCAAAATAATATGGTGATATATACTTACATGGCAATAAAATAATAAATTATCATCTTTGCGAAAAATCGATGTTTGATTGATTTGAAAGTGTGTCCATGGAAATATCTTGCCCGTTCTTCTCCATAGAAACTTACTACGCTTTTGAATGGGTAACTTGCTTCATCTGTCTGAATAACCGACTCCTGTGATAGTTCAAAACTGTCTGTAAATGGTTTAATTGAAATAAATGCTTTGACTTTGATGCCAATGCAATATAATGACATAATGTCTAGGAACATTTAAAAGTTCATCAATTTAACTATGTTAATAGTAAAAGTTGCATCATCATAGAAAATGGTGTTTTATCAGGTTTTTATTGACTAAAAAGTGAATGAACTTAACGACATCATAATGACAGTGGAACTCACTGTTTTTTTCGTCATAATTGATGCAACACGAATGAATGTGGCTTTGCATTCAGTTTTTTTGCGATTAAATTAAAAATGAATGAATCTAACGATATCTTAATGACTGCCTCTTTAATATAATTTTTATAGTTTTTTTCTTGTTTTTTTTGGTGATTTGGAAAAGTAACAAATAAACGTTGCTAATGGCAGTGACTCAAATTTCTCGTCAAAATTGTAACATCGATGAGTACTTAGTATTTTTTTTATTACGCTTTTTGGTGATTTAAAAAGTGAATGAATCTACTTAATGAGCCTTAATGGAAATTACTTATTTTTTTAGTTCAAAATTATAGCAGTTCGTATCAAAATTGCAATATCAACGAAAAACAATAGGAATTTCATTTAGTATTTTTTTAATAAATTGTGAATGGAATGTAACGACTTTTTAATCACGGTCACTTATTTTTTAACTATCAATACCAATTATAGTATCTAGTAAAAATGTATCAATGAAATTCAGTTTTTTATTTTTGTAATTATGAAGTAATATATGATGCTAATTAATAATTATACGATTCCGAAAATGACTAATTTTTTAACTTCACCAAATTAATCAATAGGCTTGTTGAAATTGCATCATCAATAAAATCCGTTTTTTTGTATATTTTAATTAAAGTCACCAACAACTCGCCCGTCGTTGCGGGGGGGGGGGGCTCAGTAGCCGTGGTCACCTTCCCACGGTGAAGCGAAGAGGAACCCTAAGGTGGGGCCGCTCGTCAAGGCTTTTGCCTCCACGCCGACGACGTAGCGGCCAAAAAGCAGGTTGCGGTGAGGTGCATCGCAACTGAGGCGGGCCGCGATGTCGAATGGGATCGCGGCTGGGAGTTACAGGCTGCAGTGGAGGAATGCCGGTACTTCTGAGTAGCGCTCTTCCCTTCCGTGGCCTGGACGGGGCCGCCACCGTTTGATGGCGGACGCGGTGGGGCCGCAGGGGAAGAGGAATGTCGGTATAGCGTTGGCCGCTCTCCCTGGTCTTAGACCGCTCCATTAACACAATAGGTATACCTTATTCTTCTTACAGTCGAAAGTAGCCTTTGCACAAATGAAGGTCGAAAATTAAACCACGGGGACACACTACCGAGATAAAAAGTATCCTATGTGTTCATTGAGATTATGAACGATCTATGTGTCAAATTTCATTCAAATCCGTTTGGCCGCTTTTGCGTGATTGAGTACATGACTTCCAAACATCTAAACATAAAAACTTTCACATTTATCCCGGCTGTGATTTGTGGATCTTTGACAGTCGTTATGGGTCGTCAGAATTCCAAAGTCTGACAACCAGTCTTACCAAGGTGTATCGTGTTACCCATTAACTGGGTTATGGAGGTCAGATAGGCAGTCGCATCACATAAAATACTAGTATTTAGCTGCATCAGCACCCTGATTGCGTAACGCACGAACCGATTGCTAATCCATTGCTTCATATGTTCGAAAAATGTGTCTGCTCAGCAATGTAAATAACGCAATGAATATTGTTGAACTGTCAAAATCGGTGCCGGTTAGACTGGAAGCCGACCCCAACATGGTTAGAAAAAGGCTAGCCAGCTGATAATGAGTAGGAATAGAAAAGTAGGATAGTAGGATAAACGCAAGGCTCATGGTAAAAAAATAATAGATTAAAAAACTAAAAAACACGCTTTAAAAACCAAACTGAAAAAGGAGAAAATAATTTAATTCAATTAAAAAGCGTGGGGTGCTTTTTGAAATATTTTTATAATCACTTAATGTCAAGCACCCCACGCTTTTTAATTGAATTAAATTATTTTCTCCTTTTTTAGTTTGGTTTTTAAAGCATGTTTTTTTAGTTTTTTGAACTATTATTTATTTTCTATTTTTTAGTTCTGCTAACTACAAAAACGTGTTTTTTTTTTCATTTTTCTCATTTTTTTTTTGTTATTATTATTTAATTGTCATCGGTCCTCGATAAGTTTACAAAGTTTCAATGAAATCTGGGTTAAATCGCGCTCTAAGGAGTCGGTTACATACAAACATACAAGTGAAGCTAATATAAAGCATGTAAAAACAAACTTACCTCTTAAAAAAACTTAAACTTTGTGTCGCAGTACCAGCAAAAGCCACCCTCCCTTCCGCAAAGAGTACCAGCTTATCGAACTGAGCCATCAGTTCCGTGTTCGGCTGGTGGATGGTGCATATAACTGTCTTGCCCTGGGCTGCACTGGCACGGAGGAGGCACATCATCTGGTGGGCTGAGGACGAGTCCAGTCCCGTGGTTGGCTCGTCACAGAAGAGGAGGCCAGGATCTGTTAGGAGCTGGAAAATATTGTTTTATTATAAATGTTCCTAAGAAAAAACAACTTTATTTACATCTGGATTTTTGCTTGAGTCGCCACAAATTGTGACGGCACGGTTGGCGCAGTGGTTAAGGCCCATAGTATCCTCATCTCCCGTTTGTATGCAAAAGCACGACTGCCCCCCGCGCCCGGGCAGGGCACCTCTGAGCCTTTATCTCAAAATGGAGATATTCCTTTGATTAATTTACAATTATGCTTTGGCGATTCTGTGGTACCTCTAGCTATCTATTTTTCAGTGTATTTTTTTTTTCCAAATAACGAAGCCGTTTAGTAGGAGTATGGAATAGAAGCCAAAATATTGCGTGTTGGAAAATATTTTTTACAGCAAAAGTATTAACCATACAAAAAAAGTACTTCGGGCAAAATGATCTATATGAATCTATAGCAAAATCATATATTTTTCAAATCTTCAAGACAAGCCGTTAATGAGCAGTACGGTTCATAAAATGACCGTGTTACGCTACCAAACGGGACGTAGGCCCTTAAGCGATTGACTGGTGCGCTGCGTGTCACAGGTTTGATTCCCGCATGGAACAAATATTTGTATGAGCTACAAGTAGTTGTTCCGGGTTTGGCTGTTTGTGTATATGAGCTTAAATGTTTGTAAACGCACCCACAATACATTTCTAAAGTGGGACAAGGTTAAAAATAACACGCTTTTATTGAAATAATTGAGATTGTGAGAAAAATATTTTTAACTTTTTAGTTCGTTTTATTAACAAGTAATAATAAAAAACTTGTTTTAAAAAAAGTTTTCTTTGCTCTTAATTTTATTTTTAACTTTTTAGTACTTATGTTTGATGCGGGATTTACTACGGCGTAGTTCGTAGCAGCGTTTTTCCGTTATGTAGCTCGTAATAATTCTTAGAACCCACACATATGCATTATGTGTTGTTTTGAGCACTTAAAGTGTTATTTTTATGTATCTATGTCCAATTGTCCACCTTCCAGCTCCAGCGTCAGACCCTGGTTACCATATAGCATCAAAGTACTCGTCAATACGAAGCAAACAAGCGCAAACTCGATGAGGTTGTGTGGATTTATTTCGGAATTCCTATGTCCACCTTCCAGCCCCAGCATCAGACCCTGGTTACCATATAGGATCAAAGTACTCGTCAATACGAATCAAACGAGCCCAAACTCGATGGGGTTGTGTCATTTTATTGCGGAATTTCCATAGCCACCCTCCAGCTCCAGCATCAGATCAGTTTTATGTCTTAATATTGCATTGTCACGCGATATACATATGCATGCAAAATGTCAGCTCAATCGGTTAAAGATATCTGCTTCAAAATTGATTTGCAAGATTCCACCTGAACAAACATAGCACATACATACATTGCAAGTTAAGTAATATTATAAATAAAAGCTTGTAAAATAATATTTATGTTGAACTGCTTTTATGAGTCGATTTTTTTAGTCCTTATCTCGGTTTAGAATTTGTCGTATTAATGCATATCAACAGTCATTAGAATTTCATAATCATTCGGTCACGAAATTTTGCATTTTAATGTTCGCCATTTTGTTCACTTACTAGGCGAATTTGATGCTATTTGCTCAAAAATTACTATCTCTAAAAATAATCTACACATACCTGTTTCTTGTTTTCAAATGCGAGTCTGATTGAAAAAATGATTGCAAATTTATATGTTTTGGTACAGTCACGTGTTTAAAACATGTTGTACCTATTCACATTACGAATAGAAAAAGCAGTTTTACTTAAAAAAATATAAAATCAATAAATTGTCTAAGAAACTAGAAAAGAACCTATGGAATACGAAAAGCATTAATAAAATATATGTATTGCCATGAATTCTAAGGAGAAAACTAAGTCGGTCTATTGATGTATGTGACAAAACGGCCCGTCATTTACATTTTGAAACTAATAACAATAAAAACAGAACATGCCGAGCATGCATCTAAACAATAATAAATTATTAAAGTGTTTATAAATATAAAAGTTTAATATTCAGATTACTCAGAAGTCTAGCGTGTTTTAGTAAAAAAACAATCATAATAGACGAATAAATAACAATAATGCAATAAATATAATTCTGTGCTACTAATTAGACGGGGAAACCTCAAAGGCAAATATATTAATATTTGCCTTTGAGGTTTCCCGGTCTAATTTGTTCCTAATTGCACAAACAATCGCATTAACTTTCAAATTAATTATACACATTATTCACCCAATTGCACCATTTGTTATAATAAATTCGTCTGTTTGATGTCTGCTCAACGCCGCCATTAATATTTTTGAACTGTCAAAATGTTATGCAATTAAGCTGAACGCTGCTGAGACGTATTTGTACTGTATCGTGCGTAACTGTTTTAATTAAGTACTAATATATATAAAAGATATTAAATATTTTTCTTTCTTTTTGGAAATCAAATTTTATTAATTTCTCAAATACATTGCAAACTATAATTTTGTATAATTTAGAAGCATTTTGTTTAAACTTTGTAAATAGAGTACCATGCATCCGTATAATAATTATGTTGTTTTGATGTACGTTGACTTGAAAAAGCGTGGCAGTTGAGAGTATGTCATGCTCACCTAAATGTCTCGCTGATGGTGGCGCGTGTGTTGGATCATTCGGTTCCCTACAAAATGGTTGAGCTGGATGGTCCTGATCCACGCGTCAAGTTTGTGAACGGGCGCCGTCGGTTGAGACTGGTCATCTCCTAACTTCCAGGACTTATTTTTAATCTTATATTTAGAATTGTTTTTTTTTACATTGTTCTCACATATAGAAGCAACAAGAATAATGTTCCCAAGTTTTTGTACTAATTAACATGATTAAAAAGAGTGTCCATGGAGTTTCTTGCCCGTTCTTCTCCATAGAGATCTACGTTTTGGAATGGGCAACTAGCTTCAACTTTCCAACTGGTCGACTTTTTGACAATTCAAAAGTGCCTGTAAATGGTTTAATTGAAATAAATGCTTTGAGTTTGAGTTTGAAATAAAATTATTATGACTTTAATCAATTTATCGGGAATTATAGGTATCATGCAAATTAAAAACTTTCGGTTTTTTAACAGATAAGGAAATTAAAAAGGAGCAATTTGAAATATTTTATTTCATTCGTGCATCACGTACTTAATTAAGTAATTATTATGCTCCTTTTTAATTTCCTCATCTGTTAAAAACCAAAAGGTTTTAATTGAATGATACCTATGATTCCCGATAAATTGATTAAACTCATAATAATTGTATTTATACTAGTACTTAATTAAAACAGTTACGCACGATACAGTACAAATACGTTTCAGCAGCGTTCAACTTAATTGCATAACATTTTGACAGTTCAAAAATATTAATGGCGGCGTTGATCAGACATCAAACAGACGAATTAATTTATCAAATGGTGCAATTGGGTGAATAATGTGTATAATTAATTTGAAAGTTAAGGCGATTGTTTGTGCAATTAGGAACAAATTAGACCGGGAAACCTCAAAGGCAAATATTAATATATTAATATTAATGTATTTACCTTTGAGGTTTCCCCGTCTAATTAGTAGCATATAATTAATTATACTTCATATATTTCTCCTTATATTAGCCAGATACTGTCGGTTCGTAGAAGGAACATAGTAGCGGTACTGATTCATTCTCTATTGCAGCATTTTCAGCAGGCTTCGCACGAGCACCGTTTTGCCGACGGAAGAGTAGACAAAAATGACGTTCCGTGTACAGCCGACAACCAACAGTTAGAAAGTTTTCTACAAAATTTAGCATGGCGATTACAAAATCAAATTATCTTCACTTCACTAACTTAGACAACTGTCAGTTGTCAGTGTGATTTTGACAGTTTGGGATAGAAAACTTTCTTCTCATTTAATCTACATAAAAAAGAACCAAGACAAAGATCGTTACAAACAAAAGACAAAATGACAGACTGTAGAAGGATTTCTACGGCGCGATGTCAAAAATGGAGAAACGAAATGTCACTTTGTATATAAAGAGCTGTGTCTATTATAAAGCGTCATGCTAAGCCTGTAAGGTAAGTACAGGCATGTCAACGATATTAAAACCAGTCTATGCTGACCCCTTAATACACCGTGACATTTTAATCGTCTCACAAAGATGGTCCACTCAATGTATCCGACATAAAATACCTCTAGGCACGATTAAAAAATTGTTACCATTAATTAAGATACTACAAAGAATAATAAAGAATGCTTTAGAATTATGAAACACCCTGTTAATAATGTTTACTTATCAAAGGGTAGAAGATACCTATACCATTTATTGTTTTTTTTTTTGTTTTGGGTGGAAATCATCAAATAACTTCTCCTGCTCTGGCTGGAGCAGGAGGGCGTGTCAGACTTTTACTGACTAAAACCCACCCGTGTTCCCTCAGTTGCCTGTGTGCCAAGGGCCACGGTATCACTTTCAAACAACCCGCACCATACCTATACCATTACATTCCATCGTTAAGTCCATCTCCATATCAGGGTGTTTCAAACTACGTCATGCGTCTTGGTGATTTTTTTTTATTTTTTTAATTATTCATATGTTCAACAACAAAAAAAATGTACTATAGTCATTGGATACATGAAGTGGGCTGCCGTTGTAAGACGAATAAAATGTCACGGTGTATATTGAATCTCCGTACTACACAAGGCCAGCTTAAGGTCAAATTTTTAAAAGTGTTACAACCGACATGCGGGCAACTGCATCTGGACAGCCAATGCAACAACGTGCTAAGACGAATATGCAAATATTTCTTACTTCCGTCGCAAACGCCAGTCTCTTCCTCTCTCCGCCTGACAAAGTCTTCCTGCCATCCAGGCCGCCTATGAGTGTGAACCTGGATCCATACAGGGACAATTGGCGGAGGAGTTGGTTCACTCGTCTCTTGCGGGCTAGAGAGGATGTGCGTCCGTCCATGCGTAGTCGGGCCTAAGGGCGAACATGTTCACATGAAGGAAACTACATTTTGGAATGAGCATATTCTTCAAAAATTCAAAGAAATAAGTAATTGGACTAAGTACCAGAAATACCATGTGGAAAAGTGGATTTTTTATCTCTGATTGATGTCCAAAAACCAATATAACTCAACAGTTTGTTAGTCAAGATTTGAATGTCGAAAAGTCAATGCTAGGGACAACATTGACTTTTCCGACATTCATTTCAGACACATTTTCATTCTCATGTTCGAGTTGAATAACGTTAAAAGAACTGTGCTGGAAAAAATGTTCATAAAATGTACTAAAATAGTAATTTCTATAGTCACCATAATAGTAAGGTGTTCGATAACAGACAGGTTGTCGACAAATAGGTCATCTTGGTGCATGTAGCCGCTCTCTTGATGCATGAACTCGCCCAGTTGTGTGCCGTTCATAGCTATGTCTCCATCCACTAAAGTTCCCACTGTAGAAAGATAAATAAATTTAACATCATCAAGTATTGATACAAATATTTTTATCAAGATATCATCTCAGACATTAATCTGCATGGTACTCATTAAATGGCCTGACCAAGATTATGTCTGGCCTTAAAAGAGACTGTGACCCTGACGTCATTTTGGTCTTTCTTCTCACAGTAGTCGGATAGGTTAAACCGAACTCATTGTTTTTTTTACCATTTTAAAGTTATAACCAGCTTGCACCAGAACCCCTATTTAAATATACATATTTAGGGCTAAAACTATTTAAAGCATTGTCCCGTTTCTATTAATCGTTTGAAGATGACAGAGACAGAACGATATTTTAGATTAATTCAGCGTTAAATGTAGGTAGTGGTTAGTGGTGCAAGCAGGACTTATTCTTTTTTTAATCTTATGGACATTTCATTATTTACATTCCTAAAAAAACTGCATGACCGCAAAATACTTCGTAATATACGACACTAACATGAATGGTTTCATTTTGACAGTTCAAAAACATTCTTGCGTTATTTACGTGTTGCTGAGCAAACTTTCGAACTTATGAAGTAATGGATTAACAATATCCTTCAAAATGATTCAGATTGTGATTTATACATACTCTGTGTGAGTGAAATTGGATGTAGAAGAGGATCGTAGAGGACAACGCGGGTCCAGTGAGGGATGCCAAAAAATGCCTTGCTAGATCTAAACAAAAAATTAAGATCTAAAATTATTTAAGGAAGATCAAAATTTAAGGATTTTTCAACATTATTTGGTAACTTCCTGATCTCTTTGCGTCATAACACTCATAACTTAACTGCATGCGTTTACTTGAGTCTAAGAAGAAATCTTTGAGGTCGAATACCTACTGCACTAAACCATCCGAATGAATGTGCATCATTAAAAAAGGTTAAAAAAAATTTGGCGTACCTATGTAAAACTTTATGATTACCTCAAAAAGTATGTGTCAAAACATCGAGATTTCTATAATGAATGAAAGTTTAATTTTAATTTATACGAATAGACTTTGGAAAAATCAGCCCTAAATGATATTGGCAAGCATTAAAAGTTCGTTGCGTGTAGGTTAGAAGACCAACGCGGCCACACAAACAAAGACGAAATGCGATTTAAATTTATTATATGTAGATTTATATAGTACCTACATCATTTACATTATATTGAAATGCACGAAAGATCTCATGTAGTGACGTAACAGTTTATCTCTATTAAAATGCATCTAAAGTTTCAGAACCGTAGTTTTGAACGACACTCAAAAACCTGCTAAACTCAATTAAATATCAAAACTATCTTGGAAATTGGACCCCGCTGCCAATTGTATCGAGACGTATTATTTTAAATTTATAGAATATAGTACATACTAATTCCATAGAAATACCTAATAGGTTCCTACTTTTGAAAAACAAAATTTCGTTCGATATTCAAAAAATAAAAATGACAATAAACTCACCCGGATTTCGATGTGCCAATGCAGTCATTAGTGTAGTTTTACCTGCTCCACTGCAACAAAAAAATTAAACTCAGGAACAGTAATTATTGAAAAGTTTCGTAACTGATTCAGTTGATATATTTTCTAAGTTTTCCCATGAGTGAAGAAACGTACCTAGGTAAGTACCTACCTACAGTATTTTGTTTTTACAGAATAGATATCTTTTCACATTATGTCATGACAATCGACTTTACGTAATTTCATAGCGATTAGGCAACCGTGCTTTGGTTGGATCTAAAAACTTGCAAAATGGAGACAATAAATACTTAGTGATTTAAATCAATCAGCGTTTCTCGTTATAATTAAGTAAACAAAATGTATTCTGTTTTTGAGAAATACCTAAATGTCTTTAAACTATAAAACATGCTCATTTTTCTGATTTCCTAATTTCAGCAAATAAACAGCTCGCAGTTTGTTTTTTGTTGATATTTGTATATCTCTACCTAAACTAAAAAGTCCTACATTTCCATAGAACCGTATCACAGTACAAACAAACCTATCACACCTACCGCTGTATTAAGGTGGTTTCACACCGACGACGCGAGGACTGGAATAGGAAATTCAATTCTTGCCCATCTTTGATGTGAAAGTTCTGGATGCGCGTGGAGGTACGACGCGAGTAGGTATTCAAATATTTAATGGTAAAACATTTATTAGGTACTTTGCAAAACGGATACACGCATTTTGCATTATCAGTGCGGCACAGCGTAAGATCATAGTTTATAAATTTTTCGGTGTGTACGGTCAGCGACATTTAAGGCCCCTAGTATCCTCATCTCCCGTCTGAATGGTAAAGCATGACTGCCGCCCGCGCCCGTGCAGGGCACCTCTGAGCCTTTATCTCAAAATGGGGATATTCCTTGGCAAATGTTGATTAATTTACAATTGTGCTCTAGCGATTCTGTGGTACCTCTAACTATCTATTTTTCAGTGTATTTTTTTCCAAATAACGAAGTCGTTTAGTAGGGTATGGAATAGAAGCCAAAATATTGCGTGTTGAAAAATATTTTTTTACAGCAAAAGTATTAACCATACAAAAAAGTACCCTCGGCAAAATGATCTATATGAATCTATAGCAAAATCATATATTTTTCAAATCTTCAAGACAAGCCGTTAATGAGCAGTACGGTTCATAAAGTGACCGTGTTACGCTACCAAACGGGACGTAGGCCCTTAAATTATCGCGTATCCTTTTTAATATCTACTCCTCGCACCGCCAGTGTGAAACTACCTTTAGACAGTTTGCAGATTAGAAATACCTCAGTGTGGAGGCCTAGGCGCATGCGCAGGGTAATATGAGATTTGTAACTGAATGTAGATCATAACTTTCCAGTTGAGTTATTTGTATCGATAACTGTCCGTAATGAGGAAATGTGTATGTTTCTGTTTCAATGCTAGAATAAAATTTCATGTTCTTATTGAAATTAGCCGCTTTTAACAAAATTTAATTTAAGCTAATTTCTACTTTTATATCTTTGATTTGTGTACGTATAAAGCATGCAGCATGAACTGCGTCGCAGGTTGACTTATATTTGCGAAACCAATATTGTTGCTGAGTGATTATCTTACAATGCTCCAGGTAACCAACCAATCTTTTGTTTATCAAGCGTTCAAGAACCTTGGATAAAGCACTAAGAACTGCAATAGGACGATAGTTATTCGGCAGTACTCCGTCTCCCCCCTTGACGATTGGATAAATTGTTGCCTTTTTAAAAGTAGTCGGAAAAACAGCTAAGAAGACCTACTCTTTCGGAAGCTCTACTGAGGTCATCGAGCATTGTACTGAGGTCCTCCATGGTCTCAGCCATGACCATCGGAATATTATAGGCTGATAATGCATGTTAACGCTGATGGAATGTCACTTGTAATGTACTAAAAAAAAATACACGCAGACGAAGTTTCATTTCAGTAAAAAATGTTAAGTGTTGCGTGTGAAATTTACCATTATAATATATCTACTAGAAGTTTTTTGTGTCCGTTTGACAGAAAACAACCGACGCGCGACGTCCGAAAAATCACTAGCTACAAAGTGAAAAATAACTTTAATTTCGGAAGTCGGTGTTTTTGGATATGTATTTTTATTTTTTGTCACTGCCTTCCGAAATTAAAGTAATTTTTCACTTTTTAGTGTTTTTTCGGAAGTCGGTTGTTTTTTTTTTTGGAAAAAGTTTTTATTTTTCACTTTTTACTTATGGTACCTAGACCTACCTCACACCAATTCGAAATTTCATCATCCTTGGGGTATCCTCAAGGTTAATCAAATCGAAACAATACATACTTATGCGATAGCAGCAATCGCGTTTAATTTGCTGTATATTTTTTAAAGAGTACCGTTGCCTGTCTGCGAAACGTATCATCAAGAATTTTGCAAATCTGTTTATATGTTATGGCGGAATGACACAAAACATACCGAGTTGATAACCTCGTCCTTTTTGTAGTCGTTTAAAAAGGAGCTAGTATTATTATATTCCATTGATTGATGTTGCATATTGCGTTCAATGTAAATAAATTGTTCTTATTCTTTTAGCTAGGAAGGTCAGTCGGCAAAAGCAAATCACAGTTTAACCAGGATTTTATTTATATACTTATTTATCCCCGTACTGGGACGCCATGAGTTAATGAACTTAATTTATGGATAAGCATTTTGTAAAAATCTCACCTTGGTAAAACTTAGTTGAAGTGAGCTGTCACTTGT
Organism: Antitype chi; assembly: GCA_947359405.1. NCBI lineage: Eukaryota > Metazoa > Arthropoda > Insecta > Lepidoptera > Noctuidae > Antitype > Antitype chi. Next base: position 18,687,106 of record OX375812.1, read on the forward strand.
CACTCCCTAGCATTGTATGGGATGTCAGTTCACCTCAAGCTCGCATCCCCCTACCTAGTTTCACGATGAAATTTTTACTACTATAGCACTACAGAACATGGAGTCTTCAATGATTTTGCGGGACCATTGTTAGTTGAGAAACGTCTCTAAACCATTCGCTATCAGTTTGTAAGATTAAAAGAAGCACAACGGCTTATCTTGTAATTAAAATTAAATGTAATGTAACTTACCTCGGTCCCATTAAAGCTGTCATTGTACCAGGTTTCGCAATCCCGCTTACTAAAACAAACAAATAATGTCAATAAAATCACGTGACAATATTCAGCTGCTACCATTTCAGCTGCTCTAGCAGAGCAGTTGGACGTGGAGGCTTCTAGAGATCTAGAAACATTACTTAGCACATAAGCGTTATTTCTGTCACTGTCGTACAACTGTGCCAACGTATGTGTAGGATAGAGACGGATACATGTTTATGAAAAATTAGTGTCGTTTAGATTACACTGAATACTTAGGTGAAGTGATCTGTCAAAAAAGTGTCGATCCCTAGTGACAGCGCAGTTCAAGGTTACTTCAGCTTAGTTTTCATGGTGAGATTTTTAATGTCTGAAGTCTGTCTATTAATGAAATCTTAATAGACAGGAGTAAGTTTGATGACGAGCTATTAGAGAGGCTTTTGTTCAGCTGAGGACTTCTATCTAGAGGCTCATTATCTATTGGATTTTGTACAGCAGTTAACTCAAATAAAAAAGGGATTAAAGATTATTACAATACGTCGCTTATAAACACATAAATGTATAGAGGCGGACTTAATGCCAATGGCATTTTCTACCAGGCAACCTTTGGGTGATGCAGAGACAAATCTTAGTCAGGCTACATAAGAGACAACGGTCTTTAAAATATAAACCCTCGTGAAAATCAAACAAGGTAAATCTTGAATTCATCTAACAACAAATGCGGTTGTATTTTATTTAGTTAAATAACTAGGTTTTTTTCCTGATAAAATCTCATCAAAATGTCACAAACACAAATAGAACATTAAGCTACGTAGAAGCATTTAGTTGATATTTCACAAAAACATGCATAGAATTCAACATTTATTTAATTAATGCATTTTGTATTAATATTGTGAGGTGCAATCAGATTGTAATAACCGTCATCATTTTTACATAATAATATTATGGCGCCGTCCGTTTGCATAATGTCACCGTTATGTATTATAAGGGCGAAGACAAATTGATGATTCTTAGGTATGTGTGGCAATTCGAGGAGTTTTTGCCAGATTGATACAGAGATCAGACTGTGAACGTTCTTAAAATTACGGGAATTGCCCGTCTGATCGCATCCATTTCGTCAAGAGTCATAATATGTAATTATTATGTTGAAACCATGATTATTAATAAGTTCGGCAGTTTCGGCAAAAACAGAGAATGATGAATTATATTTTATAATGTGCCATCAAATAGGTGCAAAGTAGAATTGAATTACTTCGATCAAGAATAATTAAAGGGCAAACTAATCTATGCATTAGGTAATCATACTAATTATCATTGATATTATGATGCGTTGAAATTTTTCATCGGTTGTCAAACAAAATTATCCGTTCCATACATTTTAACCCCGTAACTATTGCATTTTTCTATGAAACAATTGTTTTTTTTTTGATAACCAAGGAAAAATTTCAACTCGGGTGGGTTCAGAATCGTTACTGAGTCCATGGTAGCCTTGCCAGCCTGTATCAGCATCATCTGCCTAGCCTTTTCCCAACTATGTTAGGGTCGGCTTCCAGTCTAACCTAATGCAGCTGAATACCAGTATTTTACATGGAGCGACTACCTATCTTAACCACCCAACCCAGTTACTGGGTAATACGATACCCCTTGGAAAGACTGGTTGTCATATCATATACTTTCGGGCTTTTGACGACCCGTAACGACTGCCAAAGATATACAAATGACAGCCGGGACCAACAGCTTAACGTGCTTTCGTAGGCACGGAGAGGTCTTGGTATGTCAAGATGGTCACCCATCCACGGACCAACCGCGGCAAGCGTAGCCTAACCTGGTCGATCGATCCGTCCGGCTAATATTACTTAGCCAAAAGCCCCTCTGTATAGTGAATTGAAATACTACTACAGTAGCCTGCATAGTACGCGTGACTGCGCCTGCGTCGGCGCTATTGATCATATGTAATTGATCCTTGGGACTATATCGCACCGAAAATGCGTTACAAAAATAATACTCGGTCCCATACAGCAGAAAATATATCCGTTTATGCGCATATCATGTTATATTGTTTGTTTCTCACGAACGTTTCAAAACTGCAATTTGATATTAGATGGATAGACTGGTCTTTATTCAGCTGTAATTTTATAACGACTTCGTCCGCGTGAAATTTCTTGTTATATATCCTACAGCATCGCATTGCTCGCCCTCGATATTAGGTACTTCGGTTTTTCTTCTTAGAGTTCTTTCTGACTTTTGGTCTTTATACTCGACTCCTAAGGGTGGTAGCGTGATGTTTTATATAGCCTATAACCTCCCTCAAGAATTGGGCTATTAAAAGCAAAAATAGATTTTTTAAATATAACTCGTAGTTTCAGAGATTACCGCATTCAAACAAACTTCTCAGCTTTCTTGTATTAAATAATTTTGTATAAGTACGTATTTATAGATATTGTAAAACCGTCTTTATTGGTGTTTGCGATTCTCATAAAATTCGTGATAGTTAAGACTAGGATATACTGGATATACATACTTCGGTATTTATAATAATATTATTCAGATCAATGCAGAATTGCAGACTAAAATAAACTTTTAATAAACAAAGGTTTAATTCTACCCTGTACAGAGTACGCATCTAGAAAACCAAATCATGCAACACACGTAAAATTAACCCCTCCAACAGCAACAGGGCAAAATATCTTTATTTGAAGACGCTTCCGTCCGCGACGAACGCGAATTTTCACGCGGATAAACTTAAGATATTGTCGTTATTAGCGATAATAGTTCTTATTGCAATCCGAAACAGGTTAAAATCTGTTGTAATAAATTCGAGTAATAAATGAGCAAGCATTGTCGTAAAAATGCAAATAAAAACGTATAAAATTAGATATCATTAACTATTTAACAATAAATAATCCACCACTGGATGCAGTTTGGCATTTGGAATTTTATTGTATATTTTTAATTATAATTATAATTGTTATTGAAGGGATAAACTTGTTTTAAAGATAATTTAGAGGTGACTTTGATGATTTTTTTGATGCATTAAAGTATGTTTAATTATGTTTTGAGTTCCATCACTTTATGCAAAAATGTCTTGAAAATATCATATATTTTTTTGCTTTCAAAATTATTTACAGTTAAAGAGATGCACTTGTTTAAAAAACCACCTTTTTGAGCGTTTTCAAGAAATCACCGCCTTAACAACCAATAGTTAGTGTTTTTCGTGTTTTTTTTCCTTTATACTGGGTCTTTAGAGCGATGCTCGCGCGATCCTTAGTAGCCTATCAAGAATTGGGCAATAAAATGCAAACACAATTTTTCAAATCCGACTGGTACTGACCCCCCACATGCAAATAAATTTTACCTCCTTAAGATCCTAGTGTAAATTAAATATGTATAGGTATAATATCTATGTAGGTTACGATAGTTTTTCTTTTGCCAAAATCGTGTTTTGAGGCCCTAGCGCGAACACGCGACGAAAACATAGCGTAAACTCGAAGGATTTTTAAAACGAAAATACGTTTATTCCATAGAATTTTAATTAGTTTGGCCACGAGTACAATTTTATTAGTATCGGGCATAGATGTGAATTAAGTCTAAAACTAAGGAAATATCATGGGCGAAACGAGCCTGAAATTGAGCCTTGAATAAACCTAATTCGGGCGCATCGCTACCTAATATTCTAATTTCGAACCATCATTACTTGCATATTGTATGGGAAATTTAAATTTTTAATTTAATTTTGTAAAAGTTTTTATCAAATAAATATCTAATTTATATATTTATGCCTTTTTACGAAAATTAAGTGGAAGGAGGAATATAAAATTTGGCACAGTTAAAGTTTTTTATCGGGGGAGTGCAGAATGCTCGTATTTTTATAAAAATACATTAGAAATACATTAAGTTTTAAATGAATTATGGTCGAATTTAGACCACTGGGCGACCACTAATAATAATTATTATTTAATATATTTTTAATTTCAAAATCGTTCCAAGTTTCGTTACGTTTATTCTACGCGTTCGTGCTAGAGCCAGAACTCAAGTTTGAACCTACACAAATAACTCAATGTGGCAATGACGGAGTAATTGACAGAGCGCTCAATAGAAAGACACGAGTACAAATTCGGGCCCTGGCAACAGTTCAAATTACAACCATGAAGCCATACGAGGATGAATATTGAATTAGTAATGAAGTAATAGTGTTAAATATAGTATTGAATTAAGTAATGTCTTATTTGAATACTCCAAGAAATACACACAAAATAGTATTCTATAAGGGACTTTTCCGTGTGAAAAGAAAGCTTTTTAATACCCAGTTTCTTAGTTAAGGTTGATTTAAAAATTGTCTTTGACATAATCAAACCTCTTGCCTAGGCGGACATAATAAAGATAAGTATGAAAAAAAAATACTTGTTTCGCCGACCATATTTAAATCGGGATAAGGTCAGAAGAATGATGATAAACGAAATATAACAAAAACAAAAAATTACTTACCATTATTTACAAGTCTTTTCAGCTTCCCATCTTTGAGTTTGGTGTGGACTGTCACGTCTCGCCAGACCAGGGTACAGGGTCTGAAGGTCTGCGCTGGACCCAGCACCTCTTCGATTTCAGGAAACAAAAGGTCAAACTTTGACCTCGTGTCCTTAATCTTTGAATTGTGAGGATCCATTTCCTACAGAGGGAAAAACGGATGTTTATTTTTTGTGTCGTATTTTTACAGAAAAACTGACAATTTAATTCGTATTTTTTTTTTATTTAAGTATACCAACTGTTTAAAATTAATTGACATGACACTAAAGATTCTGAATTAGATTAAATTAAATTTGCCAATTTTATAAATAAAACATCTACTTATTTGAAAATTCGAATAGATACTGAGAAATGAATCGAGAAAAGAGAAGATCATTTATTAAGATTGTCTTTTAATATACATCTCGTTTTATAGTCATTGTAATTTTTTTTAATTTGGTAATTAATTTAATTAGACGGAATACCGAATGAAACAATAATAAGTGCTCATTTCTGAACTGTTGAATTAAATTCCGGGAAGCTATTGGATACATTTTCAATTGAGTGACAATAAGAACAAAAGTGTGCAAAATTTTTACGAATATTTTAGAATATTCTTACGGATATTTAGGCACGTATTGTTTAGAATAATCTCGTAGTGTATAGCCACATACAAAGACAGGGGCCCAGATTTGGTGTTCCTTTTTTTCATTTCTAACATGGAACACAAATCTGGGCCCCAAATTGGGCATTCAAATTACGCCATATAAAAACAAAACAATTACAGTTAACAACATGTCTGCAGTGAACAAGGGTTTGGACTTTGATCTAACGCCAATGTAACAATAACGTTAAAGTTTACGTAAAGTTTGAATAAGAACCTATTTTAATTTTCACTGAGCTGGTTGCAAGAAGTAAGGCAGAAATAAGCTTACTACTGACTTCAAACGGAAAACCACAAAAATACATGAAGATTCGTAGACCCACGGAATACTAAAGCATCTCTACCATGATAATTGAATTTAAAAACTGCATCGTTTAAAGTTTTATACGACGAACATTTAAATTAAATCACTGAGATAGGAATCCGCGATTAGCACATCCAATTCAAAAATATTTAACGCAAATTTAATTTTTAAATATTTACCTGAACTTGCACTTAGAACAACACTTGATCACTTTCTAAATTTAAATTTAATAAAAAGAAAATATGATAAAATGTAAACACATTTTCTTACGTAGGTCTCTTCAGCTGCTTGCTCTGTTGTGAAACTCAATCTGTCTCCATTTTTATTTGGGCTGGCACTCATTTTCTATTGCACAATGTCGTAAGTCGTTACTAATTATTAAAAAAATAAAAACCATTAGCTAACTTTTTTAAATTTGGAATTGGAACGAGCTGGGCGGTATTGTCAGCGCGTTCATTTTACCGATTGCTGAGAAGTTTAGGCGCCGGAACATAGCGCGTCTGCCTACCAGTGTAGCGTTGATAGTTTGACATCACGACTTGCGTTAGAAAGGGACGGATATGGATTAGAGCAGGAAGAAGGCATTTTATTGGAAACAAAAGTAAATTGTGCCGCCCGGTTATGTAGGCTTCAAATGCATTGATAAAAACATGTGATTAATAAATGGGTTTTTATGTGCTAACCTTACTTTTAGATAGAAATAAGATCTTGTTACTTAAATTTTACAGTTTTTACTTATAAACGCATGTTAGTATTAGAATGTGTTATTTGCACTTTCAGTGAGCGCTTTTTATTTAATTTATAAATCAATTTTAAACTATTCTTTTCCTAAGAAATTTTATTCATTCATTCAGACGTAATAATGAAAATCAAAGTAATGTTTGGTTTTATTGCATTATATTCATGCAATTTTTATCTTTTCTATTAGCATGTAAACCCTTTATTATATTTTTTGCATGAATTGTATTTTTTATACAATTTTATTATTGTAGCAGATAATTGTAATTTATCTCATTGGTAATCCGTAAGAAAATGAGATTATTTAAAAGTTTTAGTTTAAATCATTTGTATCTATTATAATATTAAAGGTAGGCAGGTAATTAGCATCCAATCTTAATTAAAATTCCCTCATAGAACCGACTTAGGTACTTTTGGCTGAATTGATTTGAATGGTCAGTAATTAGACGAACAAGTTACGCTAAACTTTTAAAATAAAACAGTGTTATTACGAAATAAGAAGCAACAGGTGATTCACGAAAAATATAAAAAAAAACTCTAAATAAAAGGTATAGAGTGATTAATTTTATTTTGGTACAGACTACGCTACGCCAGGGGCCTTAGTCTGCTATTTTTATAAATTCGTCATTCCAACACGATCCCATTGTCATTCATTTGTCATTTTGCTAAAAGTTCGTAATCTGCTAAACTCATAGTGGTCGATCATTGGTCGGTCAATGGTCTCGTAATAGAATTGTGTTATAATGGCATTTTCGTATTGCCATTATTGTAAAACTCGTTAGTAGAAATGATTTTCGAAAAACTACTACTAAATTTGAACCTTTATTCATGCCAGATTTTATTTATATATATTTTTACATATTATTTATTAGTGTTATAAGCATTCAAAAGTAGTAGGAAGTTCGTAAATTAAGTCAGTCATTCATTTGTCATTATGTACGAGATTACCAATAAATGCCATTTCTTTCAATGGAGTGTCAGTGGCTGACCATTGGAAAGTCATAATGACGCCATTTTATTAGTAGACTACCAAACTTGTCAAAATCAACAATTATGAAATCAATGATAGACCATTCTGACACTATTGTAATAGCAGACTTGAGGCCCTGGTTACCTACGACGTAAGTAGTTTTTAGGGTTCCGTAGTCAAGAAGGGACCCTAATATTTTGCATGTCCGTTCGTCCGTCCGCAACTTAGCTCAGAGACTCTTAGTAGGTAAGTAAGTACTAGAACGCTGTAATTTGGTATGGATTTTTTAGGGTACTTCTTCTACACGTAAACTAGTGATGATTTTTTTCTCGTCTACCCCATGATGTGGGTGTCATTGGAAAGATGTATTGCAGGTTTGTGGAAACAATTTTTCGATTATGGGATCCGTTTGTGAAATGTCTCCCCCTCCCTAAATGATATTCTAAATGGTTGTTTTTGGATATGTGTAAAAAATCACAGTAACTAGTTGGATACATAATATAGGTACAAGAAAAGTTTTTATTCAGTGCGCAAACTTTAACCATGGATTCAGCTTAACATTCTAGACCCCTCAGCAAAGAAATTTTACGTCGGTTTTACAAAAAAAAATCTGCTGTTTCATAGAAAAGTGCAATACCTACGCGGTCGAATTGTATGGAACAGCTGTTTTCTTTTTTGTATAACCGACGATAAATTTCTGTGCTGGGGGGGTCTAGAATGATATGCTGAATTCATGGTTAAAGTTTGCGCACTGAATAAAAACTTTTCCTGTATAACGAAATTAAAAGGAAAACTACATCACTGCTAAGTTGCCTTTACAACTTAACGAGTAATAGTCGACCCACTTACATTTGCAGTTAGAATTTGTAGATTGGTAGAACATGTTTGTCAACCACAATGTTAAATTTGTTCTTGGGATAAAGTCATCCTGACTACGGAACCCTTCATTGTGCGTGGTCCGACACGCACTTGGCCGGTTTTTTTGATTCCAACCAATAATGGAAGATGTACCTAGGTACCAAATTCTAACCACATCATCAGTAATTTTGAGTCTAATAACCCTTTTCGTTATGACTGAGAGATGAATTTTGGTAAGATTTTGGCTCCTTGTATCAAAATAATGGCAGAGGTCACGCAATGGTAGAGTTTTCTTCTTCACGGCACATACAAATAAGTATCCTTGGACATTGGAGTGCCTACCCTTAAAAAATATCTGGGTACTCAACGAAATCTTGAAGTTTTAAGATAGTTTTTTTCAAACAAAAATGTCATTCGTATTAATAATATCACTTTACGAGTATATCAAAGGATTTACTTAATATTATTTAGACGCAATTTCTCAAATTCCCGTCAAACTCTGTCCAGCCATTTCGGAGATCAGCCGGAACAAACAGACAGACAAAAAAAGTTTTATTTTGTTATAAGTGCCGTAACGTTCACATAAGCTGTAAAAAAATATATTTGCAAATGCAAGGGTTAGGTATGTATCATGTGTAGTTATTTAAACTTGTACCTAAAGAACAAGTAAAAAAAAACATTTTCTGTTTTTTTTTTGAATGACATATCGCAGGTTAACCTGTGAGGTTCTCGGCTGCATAACGGGACTTGCTTGTGATAACCTTAGTAAATTAAGGCTACCAACCAGGGCTTAAAAACTTAAATACTATAGCGACTGCTCGCTAAGGGCACCCCCTGTGGGGTACTGGGGTACGAACCTCGGCTTAAGGCATCGCTGGTAGAGGACAGCAAGAGACAGACTGGATCGGACTGAAACATTTTCTACTTGTCAACCTTCAATAACTAGAACTTAATAACGTATGTATCTGTTTTTGGTACAGTCAGCGTCAAAAATATAGATACGAACAGACTGTTCAAAATGATCTCAACAACTAAGAAAGTTAAACTTTATTTCAATTGAATAAAGTTCTTGTCAGAATGAGAGTTGTCGTATACTGTCTTCATTCTAAAACGTTTCTGGTGTCATTGAGTTAATATTTAATTTTCATAGTTGTTCAGATCATTTTGAACAGTCTGTTTGTCCCTATATTATTGACGCTGACTGTACCTATCTATTTGGGTTCATTCATGCGATCTAATGATTGCTACCAAATATCGCACCACTTCCTAATTTAACACGTCATCCATACAACTGTGGAGTCCATTCAACTCCTGTCACATAATCCATCGTAAATTGGATAGACCTTGTCTTTGAACTTTCTTTAGGTTTAACCTATAACATATTGTTAAGGCGAACACGCCAGGGTCGAATTGGCTAGTTAGTAGTAGAATCTGCCCCAAATGTCCTGATTTCATGAATGAAGTAATTCCAGCGAAATAAATAGAACAAAATAGCTAAATCTACAGATCTTTCTCCATGGGCAATGTTAGACGAAAGTGGGTTTTTTTTTTTTGGTGGGAAATTATCAAATAACTTTTCCCGCTCTGGGAGGGGCGTGTCAGACTTTTACTGACTAAGACCCACCCGTGTTCCGTCAGTTGCCTGTGTGCCAGGGGCCGCGGTATCTCTTTCGAACAACCCGCACCCCTGGCAGGCATCGGCCTTTGCGGGCCCCACCAATTGGTGCTGACGTCTCTTTGAGGCGCGCGTGGAACACAATGCGCCATCGACCTGGGCTTGGTCTTTACCAGACAGCGGACCCATTACTCGCCGTCTGCAAGCTCGCTCCTACGCTGGCCGGGAATCAGCCTTACGTATAGTGTTCAACTTGTTCCTGCACCATTTTCTATAATTCTTCATGAAATTCATGAAGTTAAAGAAGGGAATTTCTAACTCTAATAATTTATTATCAACTGAAGCAACATTAAAATATTTTATTACTCGATCAATTGCATCTATTAACTTTTTATTTACAATTTATTTTTTTATAATCTACATTTACTTGAATTTAGAGTGTTGTATTGATGATTTTCATGATTATAATTCTGTAAATAATATTTTTTTCGGTCGTTTATTATATTTTTAAATCAACATAATATGACCTGACACTGACCTCTAAATTGCGAAAAACGTAAGACCTGCTGGCTACCTTGGCGCTTTCGCCTTAATACAGTATAGTACAGTACGGCATGCCGATCGCTGATTGGCGCAGACGGAAAACGATGTGACGGCGAGTTTGAAAGGCTTCGGTTTTCATGTAACGTATCCGAGACATGTGACACCGCCCTACGGTCGGGTCACTGCGCACGACCACAGGATAAAAAGATCAGAACTCTAATACCTAAATGACCGAAATAACGATGGTTACCTACCACTTTCCTATTTCAATAACTTTTCTTACTAACTTTTGGTCGCAGGTTCACCCGCGTGGAGGTCGGAACCGTATCCTAAGTCCTTACTCAGGACAGGGTCTACCTGTGTGCCAAATTTAATCGAAATCCGTTCAGCCGTTAAGGCGTGAAAATGTAACAGATAGGGAGACATACTGACAAACAGTTACTTTCGTATTTATTTATTCACTTGTTTTTGCGGCTCCGCTTGCTTGGATGTCGGTTATCGCGTAAAAAATTGCTTATGTCCTTTCCCAGGCTATATCTCTACCAAATTTCATGATAATCGGTTCAGCGGTTTAAGCGTGAAAGCGTAACAGACAGAAAGACAGACAGAGTTACTTAGTTACTAGTAGGGATTAGTAAGGATTATGTAAGTAAGTATGGATTGCTCAATTAAATGAGCGCAACATAAGACCATATTGGATTTTAAAAGTGTTTAATCAACCATTGAGTATCCAACAGAGTCCATCTCAGCACGTCGAAAAAACACACTGTTCGATTTTCAACTCTCGGCACTAAGCAGTGCGTGCAGTGCGTATCCAGTGCACAAAATATCCCGTCGCGATATTTTAACGTTCGTGCGAAAGTGGACTTATAGTTGCCAAGCGCACAGATCGAGTTAGAAACATCACACTACACTCCATATCTGTAATAGCGGATGTCGAAAAAAAAACAGCCCGGCTGAACTGGGAGTGGGCCAGACATGTCTCACGAATGCACCCGGAGAGATGGATGAAGATCTTCACTCACTGGACGATTGAGGAATCGCCGTTGACGTAGACCAAAGCGAAGGTGGTGTGACTATCTGATAACGTTTGCAGGGCCAAATGGCCAGAGATCGCCCAAGACATAGAAAGTACGAAACGGAGGCCTTCGCCTAGCAGTGAGACACAATAAATGCCAAAATAAAACTGAATTCTAGTTTTTTTTTTTTTGGGTGGGAAATCATCAAATAACTTTTTTTTTTTGGGTGGGAAATCATCAAATAACTTCTCCCGCTCTGGGTGGAGCGAGAGGGCGTGTCAGACTTTTACTGACTAAAACCCACCCGTGTTCCCTCAGTTGCCTGTGTGCCAGGGGCCGCGGTATCTCTTTCGAACAACCCGCACCCCTGGCAGGCATCGGCCCTTGCGGACCCCACCCTTTGGTGCTGACATCTCTTTGAGGCGCGCGTGGAACACAACGCACCGTCGACCCGGGCTTGGTCCTTACCGGGCAGCGAGCTACCCATTACTCGCCGTCCGCAAGCCCGCGCCTACGGTGGCCGGGAATCAGCCTGGGATTCCCGACGCCCAGGGCTTCTCCCGCGGCGACTACGGCCGTGAGGGCGCATATACTGCCTCTCCCTCACGTGCGCCGCCTCCCTCTTCGCGAGCATTACTGCTTCGCAGAAGGAGGTGACGGCTAGCCATTCAGTCTCGCTCCGTACCATGGCCTGCACCAGGGCCGGACGCGAGAGATCGCCGCCGCCGATCGCCTCCACGAGGACACGGCGGTGCTCCGCCCAAGCTGGGCAGACCGCCACCGTATGCTCCACCGTGTCCTCAGGGCGATCTTCGCAATGGAAGCACCCGGGCGTTTCCTCCCGCCTTATACGAAACAGGAACCTCCCGAAACAACCGTGTCCGGTGAGGACCTGCGTCAGGCGGAAGGTGAGGACGCCATGCCGCCTCTCAAGCCACTCCTCAAAGAGGGGACTTACCGCCGCTATCGTGGCGTGCCCAAACTGAATTCTAGTTAAGCATAAAGATAAGTAAAATGCAGTCGTTGATTCTTAAAATGAGGTTCGTCAATAGAATACACAAGGGTGTTATTATATTCATGTACTCGCTTTACTTGCGCAAGTATGACCTCATTGAGATAGAGCTTATTATCTTATCGTAAACAATAAAATTAAAGTAAAACATGTGTAAATTATGATCATAGGTCGCTTTTGCTACCGCAATACCCATGAAACGAATAATATGAATAATTTGAGGACGGGAATAAATTAAGCTAAAATGATGAATAAAGTTTTACGCACGATTTTATCGATAAGAGATTAGAGATAAGAGATCTACCTCTTATAGTAAATATTGTAAAATTTAATGAATTATAATAATTGTGAGTCATCATCATCAAGATAAGATGACTATCATTGGTCAATGACCCTTTAAAAATCGCTTCCGAATACGTTTCCTTCATTGGAAAAAAACCTACTAGTCTGACATATATAGATACTATTAGAGATAAAGATTACGAAGTTCTAGAAAGTGAGTTTAAAAAAGAAATGAAAACAATATTACCTGCAACAGGAAAAATTTCAATTGCAAATGAAATAATCTGATGAAATTCTTTGTAGATAACCGAATAGCTGAATTAAAAAGTACTAATTAAACTATTATCTGGTCTAGTATTTCACAAAATTAAATGTGTTGTCAGGTTATGCAGTCAGGTTCGCGAATTCAGCCTCGACCGGAACGTTGACCTTCCGCAAGGTGGCCAAACTCTGTTGCAACTGTTCTGCTACACGTGGATGCAAGCGGGTTCGAGATCTTTACAGAAGAAGATAGATTAATAAAATTGTGAACACCTAAAAATACAGATATAAAAGTAGAAATTTATCAAGGGGTGTCATAATAGAGGTATTATCTCTAAAAGCTTCTTTGGATGGACTGAGGCTGAAAGGAGAGACAATACTGCAGATACTCTGTGGTGTTTCATCTGCATAGCTTTTTCCCAAGTACATATCTTGGGGTCGGCTTACAGTCTAACCGGAATACCGGATGCAGCTGAATACCAGTATGTCAGACTTTCGGGCTTCTGACGACCCGTAACGACAAAGATCAAAGATCCACATGACAAGCATGAATGACAGCCGAGACTAACGGCTGAACGTGTTTTCCTAGGCACGGCAGGTGTGGTATACCATTTACTTATACATTAACGGCCTTATTCATAAAAAGTTATCGAACATCTAAACAGCTGCTAATGTCTGGTTTTCAAAGAGAAACCAGACTTTAGCAACTGTTTAGATGTTCGATAACTTTTTATGAATAAGGCCGTAAATAGATAGATAAGAAGAAAAGGGTAAGAGAAGGACGCTGCCAGGTTCTCGAATTCAGCCTCGACCGAAACGTTAAACTTCTGTAAGTTGGCTAATCTCTGTAGCAACTGTTACATGTGGATGCGAGGTTATGGCACTTTACAGTGGAACCGCGTAAGAAAAGGATGTCGTCAGGTTCTCGTATTTAGCCCCAACCGAAATGCTGACGTTCCACAAGGTGGGCAAACTCTATGGTAACTGTTCTGTTACACGTGTTTTGCAAGCGGGGTAAGGATCTTTACAGAAGAAATGCATAAGAGAAGAAATGTTTCAAACGAGCATTATCAGAACCTAATTTGGAGAATCAAAAGAGGTTTGTCAAGGGTTTTTTTTAATCAGTAGAACCTTGACTGCCGAGAAAGGGAATTCAGCCTTCTTTCACGCTCTTTAGATCAGAAAAATGGCATAATTTTTCTTTATTTCAATTCTAAGGCTAGAACAATCTTGAAAGTATGGACCGTCGTTCTATACTGTTCTAAGAGGAAACAATTTACCTTTTATTTTATCAATCAATTAAAGCTGTTCCCGACACAAATTGTGGTAAAGAAAATTTTTCTACACTACTACGACTACACTACTACTACGACTACACCACCACGTAATCGGGGTCAGGGTGCAGTTTTGCACTGTCAAACGAGTTTACACGTGTTTCAAACGTCTCTGCCACTATGTAGTGGCAGAGACGTTTGAACTTTCGCCATTCCATTAGTTAACATGGCCAAACTTTGCATTGGAAATGTTAAACATTCAGTTTAGAATCACGGTTAAAGCTTAGCTTATTCATAGAGCTTCAGGTTAGATGTGCACTTTAAAATATTTTAAATGTAGAAGTAAAAATAAGAAAAACCCGTTTATTCAGGTCATTTATCACTTCATCTATCTGCCCAGCCTTTTCACAAATAATTTTGTGCCTATGTCATCTTTAGAATACGACCAACGCTGTAAAAATACTTTTAAATTAAGTTTTATGTACGATACAAAGTCCATAATTAATATCTTCACACGTATAGGTAGGTATAATAATCGGCAACTAGTTAGTTTGTATGTTGAGGTCGATTTCTGGTTTAAGGCCCTGGTAACTTTAGATATTGTCGTTATGTGCGCTAATAGTATTTATTGCAATCCGATACGGGTTTAAATTTGTTGTAATAAATTCGAATAATAAATGAGCCAGCATTGTCGTAAAAATGCAAATAAAATCGAATAAAATTAGATATTAACTATTTAATCATAAATAATCCATAACTGGATGCAGTTTGGCATTTGGAATTTTTTGGTATATTTTGAATTTTACATAATTGTTATTCAAGGGATAAACTGCTTTTAAAGATAATTAAGAGGCGACTTTGATAATTTTTTTGATACATGTTGTATGTTTAATTAATTATGTTGAGTTAAATAAAAAGACTAAAACTAAAAGACTGATAAAAGACTTGAAAATATCATATATTTGTTTACTTTCAAAATTATTTACGAACACTAGTTTAAAAAACCACCTTTTTGAGCGTTTTCAAGAAATCACCGCCTTAACCGGATGCAACTAAATAACAGTATTTTACATGATGCTGTCTGACCTCCACAACCCAGTTACTGGGTAATACGAATACGACACGCCTTGGTAGACGAAATGAAATTATTGACAAGTTTTACCTAACTGACGTTAAAAATAGATACCTAGGTTCTAATTAAAAAAAATGTGAAAGTTTGTGTGTTTCGTACTCAATTACGCAAATTTACAAATTTTAATGAAGTTTGATTTGGCATAGGATACTTTTTTTATCCTAATAGTAGGTAGGTTCCCGTGGGATAATTTCCGCCCTCTACGTGGGCAAAGCCGCGGGCAATAGCTAGTAAAAAAAAATCTATCATGTTGACACCGGCTGTCTTGGTCTGTGTGTCAGTGTGCCCATTGGCAAGGACCTCTTCAATTTTCTTCCAATTTTTCCAATCGATTGCTATTCAAGGCCATAATTTTCCTCCCGTGACTTCCAGCTCGTAGTTCCAGCATTTTCTCTGTCGTCTGTCATTTTTCAAGAGCCTGTTCTGTCTTAAACGTCCCTGCCACTAAATTACTATCGTTATTTCTTGCATTCGAAAGTTTAGAAACACGTGTATCTTCGCTTCAGGTTAAATGTTAAAAATATTTCGATAGTGCATCTCATATGGCCCCGATAAGTTGCCCAATTTCGATAGTGCATCTCATATATGGCCCCGATAAGTTGCCCAATTTCGATAGTGCATCTCATATGGCCCCGATAAGTTGCCCAATTTCGATAGTGCATCTCATATGGCCC
Organism: Antitype chi; assembly: GCA_947359405.1. Classification (NCBI taxonomy): domain Eukaryota; kingdom Metazoa; phylum Arthropoda; class Insecta; order Lepidoptera; family Noctuidae; genus Antitype; species Antitype chi. Next base: position 18,703,188 of record OX375812.1, read on the forward strand.
CGATAAGTTGCCCAATTTCGATAGTGCATCTCGAATGGCCCCGATAAACTTATCGGGGCCATTCGATAAACAAGACGAGTCATGGTATAGATAAATTGGGCAACTGCCCAATTTATCTATACCATGACTCGTCTTGTTTTCCCGAGGGGTTGTGTAGAGGTGTGCCTATAAATAATACATCCAAATTACGCCAGTTACGTTTCATCAACCGACACAAACCCAGGATCCGGGCGGCTACTGTGAAATACCAGATTGTAATACCAACACTTTGCCCGACTTGGGAATCAAACCCACGATCTCATGCTCAGCATTAGCAGTAGCGACCACTACACCAACGAGGCTGTCCCCAGCCCCGAAAAATATCCCTAATTATTCATTTTAGTGAATAAAAAACCCTAGACGGGCTGTTTGAGCTCTTCCCAACACAAGAAGACAGATCTTATGAAACCATCCAGCGTTTCAATAGCTCAGTATAAGCTGCCCTTATTGTATTTAAGGAGTTCTGCAGCGAATATGAAACAGTAGGTATTCCAATAGCGATACTCATACAATTTTACTTGATCAGCTGCATGATGTCTAGGCTATTGCTATGAAATTCCACCAGGGGGGATTTCTCGAAAGCTTTCGATTTAGTATCCTATGAACATCTTTGGGAGAAGTTGATGTCCCCTCACTCCCCGAAGAGATCATTAACGTTCTTGATTACTGGTATAACAATCAAGTCAATGTTGTAAGGTGGGCGAACGTTATGTCCGATGAGTACAGGCTGGAGTGTGGTGTAAGACAGGATGGCTTAACATCCCCTCGACTCTTCAACCTGTACATCAATGAGTTGATTGAGGGTCTCAGTAGCACTACAGTCGGCTGCACTATTGATGGCACCACCATTAATAACTTAAGTTATGCGGACGATTTGGTATTGCTGAGTCCTTCAATTAGCGGTTTACGGAAACTGGTTAGGAGATGTGAGGAGTACGCCGTGGCTCATGGGCTCAAGTACAATGCGAACAAAAGCGAATTGTTGGTATTCCTACCGCGAAATTCAAAAGTCGACACCGTCCCATAAATAGTGTACCGCTTAAAAGAGTGACACAGCTTAAGTACTTGGGTCACTGGGTCACGGAGGGCCTCTCTGATGACGTGGACGTTGAGGGGGAACGAAGGGCGTTGGCTGTCCGTGGGAACATGCTGGCTCGCAGGTTTAAACGGTGCCCAAACGAGGTAAAGTGCACAATGTTCAGGGCATACTGCCAATCGTTTTACTTGTGCACCCTGTGGATCAGCTGTACTCAGCGGGCACTCAGTGCCCTTCGTAAACAATATAATAATGCTTTTAGGATGTTGTGGGGGCTGCCGAGATGCTGTAGTGCGTCTGGCATGTTTATGGAGGCTCGGATTGATGGCTTTCATGCCATGATGAGAAAGCGAGCGGCCTCCATATTAAACCATATCCGAGCAAGCTCCAACAGCATTCTGAAAGTAATAGCAGACCGGTTAGACGGTCCTTTTATTAGACACTGGATTGCACTCCACGTGTCTAATTGATTTCGTGTATTTGTATTGTATTGTGATGTTACTAACTTAGCTCTTAAGTACTTACTAACTCAAAAATGGATGTCTGATTCATCTGAAATAAATGATTATGTATATAATCCGTTGCGTAGTTATAATAAGCACCACACGGGCTCACAGACAGACACGCAAGACGGTTTTATTTAATACTTTGTACATACCTAGATGAAGCTTAAAAACGTGTGTTCATATCCCTTCTCGCTCCATATTATTATTCCATTTACCAATTCACAGTCATTAATCAGAGGGCATAGGAACCAAACGATTTAATAAAATCACACCCAAATAGATTAATCGAATTGACGACAATTCACTACTTCCTCTGGAGAGCTGCGCTTGCGACATCAATGGAAGATACCCGCTAATCTTGGTAGGTAAGGTAGCTCATAAAAGTGCGTGGAGTCCCCTCGCGCGGAAGAAGTGAAACCGACTCACTGCGTTGCGTCGGTTGCGGTAAACGTTTAACGCGTTAAACGTTTAACGCAACCTTGTTGCAAGTCGCATAAGAAGTTTCACTTCAAAAAATATAAAATATCTATAAGTATAAAATGCTTTTACGTACAAAAAAAATACACAATTTAGGCTCTATATACCGTAAGAAATAGTACTTATCTACCTAATCGTTTAAATCCTTGCTAAATCATAACTTCATTTCGATTTACAACATATTTCTTTTATTTATTTATTTTTTTAGTTTTTCAATCAACACTAATTCTATACAGCACTAAATGTGCAGTTTTTTTAAACTTTTGGTACATAATCATTAATTTGTGGAAGCTTTTAAAACGCTATTGTAAGCGTAATTGTTCATTATTTACCTACATAGTTAATAAATAAGGTTTTTAAAGAATAAGTAAATGAATAAATACTTTTTACTTTTACTATGGGCAAAGCGCTGTTTCATACAATAATGCAAAACCAAAACGGAATGTTTTAATGATTTATTTTTCATTCCCTGTCTCAATTCATTTTCGCCAAGGAAATACTATCGAGTAAATGAGGCTTTGTATTTACATGTGCGTTGGCAGTCTGTATTTCAGGCATTACAAAGAAATAAAACTCTGCTTTAAATGAGGTAGCGTTAGTTTAATATTGGGAAGTCAGATTCATCGTTTACAAACGGCTCATACACGTATTAAAAAAACCCATAGATGTAACACTTATTTAACATTACAATGCTTAAGTTTAAGTATAAAATTATGACATTACAACAATAACAACAAGACATTTATTATTCATTCTTACACACCTTTGAATAAAAAACATCAGTAAATTGGCCAATTTTAAAACATATTACCACTAGCCAAATACTGTACACTAATTCTGTCTGGTCCCATCATGCAGTAATTGATAAAGAGTTCAGATCACACGATGTACATTTGTCATTAGTTTTTCGTAAAAACTTGCTTCATTTGTAGCTATTTCCACTCACTTTTCAATGTAACATCCAATAATTGTTAAAAACTGGCTAAGATCGGCATGGACGGAAACCATCATTATGTATATATAATTAACCATTTATAATTAACGCTGACAGAAACTCCCGTCTGAACTTATAACCAACCTAGATGTATTTATATGACCAAGGAATTAGAAGGTCTCTGGTATAAGTATAAGGATTACTTTCCCCTGCGAGCGCGGTATAGAAGGGCGAGGTATGCGAGGAATCTGAAGCCGATGAAGAGCAGCACCATGCTGACCACGTCCATTGTGAAGTGATCCTAGGAAATTAAGAAATATTAGTGCCACAATTCGATTTAGACAACAATAAAGAGACGAGCGGTAATCAGAGCTGTGGTGCTCTATAAAAAATGGCCGCGACAAACGAGTTGTAAGTCGTATATAAGTTCAAACACAGACCGCACAGACTTTACTTTGTGAACATATTTTATCACCACTGCTCTCAAAACGGTGAAAGAAATCATCGTGAGGAAACCGGCATGTCCTAGAACCAAAAATTCGAAGACATGTGACATTTACCAACCCGCACTGGTCCTGCGTGGTGGACTGCGGCCCACTCCTTCACACAGAGAGAATGCCTGTATCCCAGCATTGGGAATATTATAGGCTGATCATGCTCATGCTCATGATCGGGAATTGAACCAGTAAGTAAGGGTCCCCAGGTGTTCAAGGTGTATTTAACAAAGGAATGATGTAAACACCATTGCTTATAATCTATGCTATATTGTGAGCATTAGTAAGCAGTTCTATGAGTGTACTAAATGTACACCTCTGACCAACTTTTCGGGGTAAACAAAGCGTGATGTTATATTACGGTACAGTTCACAATATATCGACAGTTTACGATCTCGCGAGAAAGATGATAAAGTTACGATGTTCATAATTATATGGTGACATATATACCTTGTGCCAATTGTTTGAGGCATAATAAATCATAAAATTATTAACTACAAAAGTTAAGTCTAGTATTCGTCTCAATCTTCAATACCTACTGATTCTAATAGATTGCCCGTAGCTGGTCAATGGCCTTCTCCAAGAAGATTATCAGTATCCTGTTTAACGACAACTTTAACACCTCGTCGCCACGTCATCGTCAATCAAGACGTGTCCTTGACTAAAGTACATTTTGGAACAAAGAACTGTGCCTTATTGCAAAGGTTTAGTCCCATCGCGGGACCCATGAATTTATTTATCGGTACGGTTTTATAGATGCAAATGTTTCGTGGGCATGATTAATGAATTTATGGATGCCGAGATGCGAATAAACCATTGAAAACTAATTTGGGGTCAAGCCCTGATGAAGTCGAAAACCTGTTTGCATGCTTTTTGCTTTCAGACAAATAGGTCTTAAAGAAAGAAATAATAACAGTTATTTGGCAACAGTTCATGAAACACGGAATTAAATTTTTTAAAAAGTGTAACACTTTAAGAACTTACTGTGTCTCAGAGCTGTCCCAAAAACGTAAATTTCAGCATTAATGCCATACAATTCTGTCTGACGACATTCAGGGACAAGTTACGGATGTGTACCAAACAGTTTCAAACCACACATAACACAGGTCTACAATGATTTTGGTGCCGCTAAAACTAAAGTAAATTTTAAATACCTATATTCGATACCCTGACTCTAGCAATATACTCATTTTTTTATGCTACCTGTAGTTTTCCAGAAATCGCAGGTGTAATGTAAATCGAAAATAAACGATTTTAAGACATTTTATTAAATTATTCTTCAAACTAAAAACATTTTATTAAATTATTTTATAGGTTAGAAACTTGTTTTTATTTTCTACGATGAACGTCTTTGGGCACTCCCGTGTGATACTCCAACAGTATTATCTATCGATACAAACCGACTCCGTATCAACTCTCGAGGGTTAATTGACCAAATTATAACATAGAATAGTCGGCACCAAAAATAAAACTTTTCTTGTAGGCCTGTGTAATAGATAATTTCTAAGGTACCCGCAGACAGGCGCGGCACGACAGTGCGACGACAAAAATAACAGTTTCTTTAAAAACTTCATGGTAATTGTTCTGTCAGAATCGCGTCGCACTGTCGCATCGCGCCACTCTGCCGGAACCTATATAGGTACAAAAAAAACGAGTAAACAAATATAATTCGATTTTGTACAAATCTATATTGACTAATTATTGACTTGTCAAACTGAAAATTCGTTGTCTTACCTCAGAAAAGCTAAGCGTATCCAGCACGACTTGCCCAGACGCAGGACAGGTGAAGTTCTCGCGGGTGCAGGCGATGGTCTCCACGCCTGCCCACTGGTTGACCAGCAGCGCCTCGTTGCCGTAGTGGAACCAGGACAGGTACGATATCCAGCCCAGGTAGGGCGGGACGGAGCTGTTGGGGGAAGATAAGGTAACGTTAGGTACGCACCAAAGTGGCTTTGAACGAGTCAGTAAAATTTTAAGTTCAAATTAAATTATCTAATGTAACTCCACACTCCACAGCGCTTTATTTAAAAGATGAAATAACAAAAAAAAATGATTGTTTTTTTTTTTTGAGGTCAACGAGCACATGTATTGCTGTTATTGTTACTAATTTTATAAGATGTTACTTAAATCTTTTTAATTTCCAAAAGGTTTGGAAATTTTGGAAATGAATGCATGCATTAAAGTGCATATAAGATTGTTTAAAAACCGTTAAGACAGGAGTTTTCTTTTCCTTGGCTTAAACAAAAGTTGATCATTCAGCTACTTGCAGTGAAATACCATTATTTTTCTATGCTATTAGAATGAACGACGAATAGTAATTAAAGCCTAAAGCCAATTTACAGGTTTCCAGCGCTAAAAAATCATTTAATTTCTTGCGATATTCAAGTTAGCATTAATAATTACTAGTATAGAGTTGTAGATTGGTTTATTTACTAGCTCAAACGGGCTATGGGTCGAAATCAATAAAATTTATCTTAGTAACTAAAATTATAAACAAAACTGGTTTTCGGTTTTTTTGGAACCTCCCACGCTTGACTTGCATATCAGGTATTATGAAATAATCCTTGACAGTGACATTGCTGATAATTAATTCAACACGTGGTACTTCAACCCAGTTAGTCCTTCCATAGACTGAAAGGATATACCTACCTACTTTATAAAAATCTAAAATTCATTGACAGACAACACACAATCGCACAGCCACGCCAGTGCACTGGGTCTAAAAGCTTACATTTTGCAAAAGAGTTCCTTATACGAGTATAATTAAGGAATGTAATACGGGACGAAAGTTTGTACAGAAATTCATTATTTCTGCCGATGGGTAATCCCAAAGAGCGAAAGGCTTGCAATTTTTATATACCTACGTAGCGTCCACTGCCAGGTAATTTAAAATTGAACACTTATATTTATTGATTTTTTGTCTGTTATCCGTTCGCATGTTTTGTATTTATTCTAGTTATACAGGGAGACCTATTATTAGCTATATAATTCAGTAATACACATACTCTGTAATATAATACTATTTGTATCGCTGTTGGTTGCCTAAATTAAGAAAATAAATAAAGGAAGATAAAATTCAAAAAATCGGTGGTTTTTTTGTTTTAAATATACGTACATCACGCTGTTATAATTTTCTCCTCAAAGATATTTGCAGCCGGTAGAAGCACAATACAGGGTCGATATTAGCAATTTTGTTTGAGATTAGCACTGTGAACACAATTTGCACAACTTGTTTGACAACCGCGTAGCGGTTACGTAAAGAATCCATAGACCCTTCACGCGTAGCGGCCTACGGTCTACGAAATTTTGCAATGTTGTGCGATTTAACTTCCAACTGCTTATGTTTAGCTGTGTACGTTCTGGGGCGGTTCTAGATAATAATATGCCCATGTATCCTCTAGAATAGTCTAGAAGCCACTTACCCAGTGTTGAGGAAGAATCCTCCGAACAGCATGAATGGGATGATGATGGGCGGGCCCACTGACGCGGCCATGCTCACGCTGTTACTTGCACACGATATTAGGTAACCTGGACGAGAAAATATATGGTTAAGTAAAATAAAAATACAGTTATGTACATGTAAGAAGTTATATTAAAAACTGCAAAGCCCATTAAATAAGATAGGTTGTGATTGAAATAACATTATGATAAAACCTTTCTCTTTTGTCATAACAAACATGCAAACAAATTGATCTATCGTAAAACAATTTTCCAAGAATTCGATAGAATGGGAAGATTTTATAATTTCTTACAAAATGTTGTATTCAACAATCAGTTTAATTACTCCACGAAAAATAGAAAGTTTTTTTATGACCACTATCAATCAACCAAAACTTACATAGACGAAGATTGCGTTATTAAAATGTTATATGCATCTGCCTACCCTTTTCCCAACTATGTTAGGGTCAGCTTCCAGTCCAACCAGATGCAGATGAGTACCAGTATTTTACATGGAGCGACTGCATATCTGTCCTCCACAACCCATTTACTGGGTAATACGATTCCCTTTGGTAAGACTGGTTGTCAGACTTTCAGGCTTCTGACGACACGTAACTATTGTCAAAGATCCACAAATAACTGCGGGACCAAAGGCTTAACGTGCTTTCCGAGTCTGAGGCACGGAGGGGTCTTGGTATGTAAAGATAATCACCCATCCTCGGACTAACCGCGGCAAGCTTAGCTTAACCTGATCGATCGAACTGTGAGGCTATTAATTCTTAGCCACAAGCCCCACTGCTGTTTCCTGCTGACATATTGATACCACAAGTCAACAATGTTGCAGTGCCTTCATCTCAATAGTGGTGTGCTTATGTAAATTGTGGAAAACCGCTAACTGTGCTGTGGTGGTATAATATTCCACGATACGCGAGAAGTTGCGGTCCAGAGAAATTTGTCTCCCGTTACATCTCATATTGATCGGGGAAATATCGCGAGAAAACGATTAAATTAGCTGTTATATAATGAAACAGTGGTAATACTACGAACAGTATTAGGTAAGTATGTGTGTGTATTCGTGCGATTTATCGAAACGATACCTACCGTAGGTAAAACTAGTCTTGTAGTCTTTTAATTGGCTTACAGCAGCATAGATTAGCCCTAGCCAATCTCTATTCGATCTATCTACGTGGGACACTCAGAAAGTTTTACGAAAATAAACATAAAATGTTCTATTGGTAAATTTTTATTTATTTAATCTTTTCAAAGTACTCTGCACTAGCCTCTATACAAAGTTTCATAAGTACGTCTGAACCAGTTTTCGAAACACTTTTTCCAGTCCGCCACAGACAACTCGTTTACAGTCTGCTTGAACGCTGACAGCGCATCTTCCGGCGGCGCAAATTGTATCCCTTTGAGCTGATTTTTTATTTTCGGGAATAAAATGAAGTCACACGGTGCTAGGTCAAGGCTGTAAGGAGGGTGACCCAGGAGTTTGACCTGCGTGCTCTCCAGGAAGTCCCTCATTTTGAACACGGTGTGCGAAGGCGCGTTGTCGTGGTGGAGCAGTAACCCGCGGAGCCCTGTGTTTGGTCGCTTGTTGCTCTCAACAGAGAAAACTTCTGCCAAGCATTTGGTAGTATACCATTCAGCGTTGATGCTTCATTTGTTCCGTAAAGGAATTGACACCAAGTGGCTACTTGGTGTCAATTCCTTTCAAGTCAAATTGAAAAAGCTCGCGATCAAAATCTTCCCCACGCTTCTAGATCGCTTCACTTTGGTAGGCGATGATTCGTTTTGAAACGCCCACACCGGCTGGCGACTGGCGGTTCGTTTCTGGATCGTTTGATAAATCCAAGACTCACCACCTGTAATGATGTCGTAAACACGCCGAGACGCCGTGATATATGACAAACAAATTTGAAGTAGGGTTACTTCAATTCCACCAATTCCACCCGGGCCTGCTTCTGAGTATCGGTGAGGTTGTGCGGCACCCAGCGTAAAACTATCCTCCTCACGCGAAGATGCACGTGTAGAATTTCGTGAAGGCTTCCCGATCCAACCTGCAGCATGTGCTGAATCTCTTGATACGTAACTCGCCTATTGTAATGGATTACATTTTTCACTACTAGCACGTTTTCTTCCGTAACAGCTGTCAAAGGGCGACCACTTCTTTCTTCATCCCCCAAAGTTAGTCGACCGCGCTTGAGTTCATTACACTAACGATACACGGTTGCCTTTGAAGGGCTTTCATCCATGAATGACATTTGAACTTTATCGTACGATTCATCCGGTTTCAGGCGACACTTGAAATCGTAAAACATCATAGCGCAAAAATGTTCCCGGTGCTGAGCACTGATCCATTTTTAACCGACGAAAAAACGGAGGAGGTTACTCAAGTCGACGCGTATTTTTTTTTTATCTATGACCACGCATAACTTTTTACAGAGTAGTAGTCCAACCCTGAGCGTAGGAAAATGCGAAGATCGCCCTGAGGACACGGTGGAGCATACGGTGGAGGTCTGCTCGGCTTGGGGCGGAGCACCGCCGTGTCCTCGTAGAGGCGATCGGCGGCGGCGATCTCTCGCGTCCGGCCCTGGTCCAGGCCATGGTACGGAGCGAGAGTGCATGGTTAGCATTCACCTCCTTCTGCGAAGCAGTAATGCTCCCGAAGAGGGAGGCGGTGTTCAGTAAGGACCAAGCCCGGGTTGACGGCGCGTTGTGGTTGCGGTTGACGGTCCGCAAGGGCCGATGCCTGCCAGCGGTGCGGGTTGTTCGAAAGTGGCACACAGGCAACTGGGGGAACATGGGTGGGTTTTAGTCAGTAATAGTCTGACACGCCCTCCCGCTCCACCCAGTGCGGGAGAAGTTATTTGATGATTTTCCAACCAAAAAAAAAGGGTAGGAAAACAAGGGATGATTGATTTTTCACTCACTGATTTGAATGCTAAGTGGTGTATTACAAAAAGTAATCAAAAATTAAGCATGAAGTAAATTAGGAGATTGTAGCCACAAAAAATTATAAAATAAAAACTTTTTAACAAAAAAATTTAACCGCCGAAAAAAACTTTAAAATTGGATCGTACCTATTTTTAGTTACAAATAATCATATTGTCAAAATTGGGTATAACTGGCTAGTCTCAAATACATAAAAACTTTTTTTCCTATAATCATTCTAAAATGATTATAGGAATGTAAATGAAATACAATAAAATTGAACAGCGGAAAACCAAATAAAATGTGAAATATTCCTCCAACTCGTTTTTGCTGACGCATTTTTCTAAATCTGTCTGTAAAAGTTTGTGAGTTTGTGAGGTTGAAGAGGGTAATTTCTGGATCTACTGAACCGATTTTGAAAATGCTTTTACCAATAGAAAGCCACGTTATTTGTGAGTGTCATATGCTATATATGTATTAACCCAAATAATTAAAAGACTTTTTCGTGATAGTTGGATTTGCAAAGTAAGTCAGAGAAAAAACGGTCAGACGAAAAGGTTTGTTAAGAACGCTGCCTTAACGATGAGAGATATATGATTGAGTTCTAGAGAAATTTAACGTCTCAAGTGTTTAAAACAAAAGACTTTACCCTTTTACTGCATATAATTTGGACGTATGGTTAAAGAGATAATACGACATAGGTATACGGAACCGCGACCGTGTCGTAATTTATTACGTGATACTTAGCACTCAGTACTAACCGAACCACACTCATAATTTCATCACAAGTAAAAATGTTTACCGCCCAACGAAGTGGGCACGGGTCAGCTAGTTAACTATATATTTGGCTGATTTTTTGTAAGCATTCTAGCTAAGTCAATCGACCCTTTAGATAACCATACGTAGTTGAATTTACTGTCGTTGTCTCCTCCTCCTATAAAGTTAAATCTATGGCAAACTTAGCACATTCAACTTAATAAAAATGGTTCAAGATAAGGCTACATTCTTGGAGTCTTCCATTCCGTTTTGTAATCGTTGCGCAATGTTAAACCCGTTTCGGAGCGTTAAAATAGTTGTGGCCATTTAGAGGTTTAATAGTTTTATAGAGGTCTACTAAGATACTGCCTTTAGTTGTGGTTGTTGGTTTCGAGTTTATGCGTGGAGAATTTCCGGTTTTAAATTTTAAAGTAATTTTTGCTCAAATTAAATCAGACTAAAATATCTCGGAGTGTGTATTTTGTCTCTGCCGTCAGTACAAACATACGAGTGATGATTTCCTAATTAATAGATCCGAAATAATGGGATTGGGTTGACACACTTCTAAATGCATCATCTTTCTTCCTGCCGGCCGTTAGCCGTAGTCAGTAGGTAATAAAATAAGGGATTAACCTTTAAAACTACATTTTACTTCTTGTAGAATAAAACCTTTTCTTTCGTATCGTGTCTGTCAGTATTGTGTCCACGCCTTAAGAATGTCAACCCGTCGCTCGCTTGATAGCTAAAAGTGAGTAATAAATACTATCGAGATGTCATAGTAACTCCATAGTCAAATATCTACTTAAAAATGATTGTGAAATTGTCATTGAATATAGGCTTTCATCAAAATGGTGGTTCTAGTATTATCTATTAACTTAATTAATACCTAGTATCATTACTTTAGTCATATATTTGATTGAAAAACCACAAGTTTGTTGCACAATATTTTATAAACGTTGTGTGGTCAGTAACCTTGTTTCGACTATAATTGGTAATCGTTGTTTTTTGTTACTTTTTTTGTTGCTAGCGTGCAGAACCTTTATGGTTGTTTGTAGGTAGACACATTCAAAGACCGGTGTGTTAAAACCGACATCGTATTTTTATACAGAGGTAATTGTTATAAGAATCGAGTGCAACTATTTTTGTTACCAATGGCTGGGCTGTTATAGAATTCTGTGTGGTTGTGGCAAAGAGTCTTGGATAAGGAAAAAACCATCGATGAAACTTTATCCTAAAATTGCGGTAAGTAAGGAATCCAACCCAAACTTTCTTCTAACAGAGAACAACCATCTATACTTAATATTAAAAAGAGGTAAAATTTGGTTGTTTGTAAGTTTGTATGAACGGGGTAATCTCTGGAACTACCAGTTTGATGTGAATAAATCTTTTTGTAATCATAGCCGAATTCTTGAGGAAGGTTATAGGGTATCTTACATCACGCTAAGACTCAAGGGGCTGAGTAAAAATTAAAAAGCCGGCAAGACCGCTAGTGAAAGCGAAGTAATAGTGGGAGCAGACGATAGGATGCGACAAGGTGAGACGGCGGTTAGAATTGCACACGGACGCAGTCGTGGGCGAAATTTTAGCATCTAGTCTTTAACAAATAGTATCCACTATCACTAACAAATCCTTGATTTTAAGTCGTAAAACTCTTTGTTAGTGGGCAAAAGAAAATAATAATAAGCACTTTGAAAGCGAGCGCATTCTACGAAGCTATGATCAGAATGACGAAGCTCGTGGGAAGGTAGAAGATATTTAGCACGTGCGTGAGAAAGATAATTATGTCTGTCTCTATCTTGAACTATAGTTAGACATTTATGTGCGCCAGTGACAGGAATAATGTTTAGCCAAAAGTGATTACGCGATTATCATGGAAATACAATTATATATGGTTTCAGACAAAACGGAAAATGCCTGAACAATTTCCTGGCTCAATTGAAAATAGGACCCTGAGTCGCGTGCATGTGCGAGCCGACTGTGACGATATTCATACAATTTTCTAGTTTCGTTTTTGGTAATACGGTCGTAATTTCAATGGAAGTAAATTGCTCGGGATTTTTTCTGTTCTGTCTGAACTAATCCATAGCAAACAGCAGGTTGTATTTTTTAGACAAACTGAAAAATCTGCCACCCCGAGAAACGCGACGGAGTGCGCTGCAGTGTATTAATCACCTTAGTTATTAAAGTTTATCAATATTTGCGTAATTATTGAAAACAAACAGCCATCAACATTTTCAATACATATACAACGTGTAACGGAAAGGTTATATACATACCAAGGACACGGCTTCTTTGGATGATTACGAACGATATTGGAAGGGTTTTTTAATCCTATCTCTACATTTTCGAAAGTTATGTTTTTTTTTAAAATCATAGATACCAGAAACCGAACTTTTGAAATTGAAATAAACACATCAATCGGAAGAGATTTATCGTGATATTGGCAAGTAACGTGGAAAGTTATTGACCTACGTAGTGCGGTGACACGTTTGTTATTTATTTATTTATTTGAATATAAGAAACATATGAAACCGAAAATTTGGTATCAGTACTTAGGTACTACCTACCTACCTGGTAAGTACCTATTTTGTAATGAGCTGATACGATGTATAGTGATTCTATACCAGCTGTTATCTTTAGTGCTTAAGGATAGCAATAGGGTTTCTGTTACACCCTGTATATCCCAAAACAAATAAAAAAAAAAAAACTTACCAAACGAAGTAGCAACATTTGTGATCAGGGCTGCCAACCCCGAGGCGATGAAGAACCGCTTCGGGTCAGGGTTGAGCCCTATCATGTAGTAGGCGATGGTTGTGAAGACTAGTGGGATGGTCGCGAACACCGGTGCTTCTGCTAATGTCTTAGATAAGAAGTAGACATCGGCTCGATACATCCCTGAATGATGCTCTCGTATGAAGATTGGCAGTTCTGAGCAGAATACCTGTAGACAAAAAAATGCTGTTAAATTCAAGTTTTTAAAAGAGGTAACAGTTGGAAGTGGTTTAAAGCTGAGTATACTTAAAGCTTTTGAGTCTTTTCAATGATGATCTACTAAGTAAACGGCTTCCTCGATTGATGATTTTTAACTTCATCAGATTCATACTGGGCTGGTCAGCTCTGCGACTAACTTGGCCAGCTTTTCTACGTTTTCATCACAGTACACTATCAGCTATTCCCGCATGGCTCGTGTCGACACATCCCTTGGACGTCCTTTCACAAGGCTTTTTTTTATGGGTGGGAAATCATCAAATAACTTCTCCCGCTCTGTGTGGAGCAGGAGGGCGTGTCAGACTTTTACTGACTAAAACCCACCCGTGTTCCCTCAGTTGCCTGTGTGCCAGTGGCCACGGTATCTCTTTCGAACAACAGGCATCGGCCCTTGCGGACCCCACCAGTTGGTGCTGACATCTCTTTGAGGCGCGCGTGGAACACAACGCGCTGTCGACCCGGGTCCTTTCACAAGGCTCTACTATCATTTTAGACGCAATATTGTTGTTATCATAGTGCTCGACGATTATAACTCTATAGATTTTCCTTAGGCCTTAGGTCAAGTGCGTTTACAGTTATTTGCTATGCATAGATATTGTTTACGACGAAATTTTCACGAACGTAAAAGTCTGTCTTAATTTTAACGACACATACCTATGCATTGCAGTAAATAAATAAGACCCGATGTGAACAAGGGTTCCTTACGTTAATAACAGCGAATATGTTCTGGAAAGTCATGTTGGTGAGGAACATGAAGATGGCTCCGTTGATGTTCATGACGCCGTCCTGGTCTAGGTGCTGCCCAAAGTAGATCACGCCGATCAGGATTGACACCATCTGTAACAATGCAAGAGGGTTTGGTTATTACCAGTAACGAATAAGAATGAGAAATGACTCCTCTAATTTATTAGCTTACGTCCCAATTAAGTGCAAGGGCATGCTGGATCAATAGAATTGCCGAAGTGCATGACCGAAAATTGTCGTAATGCTAATCCTGTTATTATGATACTTTACTGACAGGTTCACATTTACTTTACCTATAGCTTTAACCAATACCAATGGAATGCCGACGACGACCCACTCCCTCTCACTAAGGGCAGGCCCATGTCCCTTCAGTGGGAACGTTAAAGGCTGATTATGCTATGCTAATGCTGATGGAATAAAAAGAGTCTTCCCTATCATTCCATTGGCGAAGAAGAAGTTAAAGGAAAGGTCCAAGGTCAATCCTGTTCTACAGCCAAGTAAGTGACTGATGATATGACACTGTTATAATTAATTTGACGTTTCTGGAAGACGTTGCATTTTATTGGTATTTTTTTGGCAGGAATTTTAGCAGGAATACTCACAATAGTCTGCAGAAACCGCACTTTGATCAACATCGGCTCCTTAGTGACAGACAGCCAGGACCTCCACAGCACTGCGCGGAACTGCGCGCACCACGACGCCTTGTAGGGCGAGCGGCGCGCGCGGATGGCGGTGGCCTCCGACCACGCGGGGTCGGCCCAGCCGGACGACACCTTGCGCTGGAGGGAGAGGAGAGGTTACAAGTGTATGTGGTTTTTGAAAAGAAGATGGAGTTAAGAGTGTAAATGGAAGACTGGAATAAGAAGAGAGATAAAAAACAAATATAAATGATCTAAAGTAACGCGAGACATAATGGAATATATTTATTTTATTCAGGATCTCCAACAAAAGATAAACATATGTACTTCATAATACATGTCTAATAAATAATGGGCAACAAACAATATTAAGTAGGTGAACTCCTTTACTTATCGGAGAGTCGGAGACCACAACAAACGTATTAAGCTTCCATATTGTTTAATAACTCAACAAGTTATCATGGAGTAAGAGGTAAATAAAAAGAAACAATTTTTGCCCGAGCTTTTCCATAGGAACTATGTACTATGCTTTAGAATTGGCAATCAGCTTCTTTCGGACTGACCTACTCCTTCAGAATTCAAAAGTGCCTGTAAATGGTCTAGTTTCAAATCGAATTAGTGATTCTAGGTACAGAACTTTTAGACTGCTTCAAAAAACTTTAACATAAGGTGAATACAGTAATTTGATTATTCTTACCTCAAAATAAAGTGCATTCTCAGCTTCAGCAGCAATCTTGCAGCCGACCTCGGAGCGCGCGAAGGCGGTGCAGACGGTGTCAATGGTTGTACGAGTAGTCTCTTCTCTGCCCGGCACGCCCGCCAGCAACTGGATGAAGTGGTCTGCCGGGTTGTAGTTAGGCGGACAGGCTGCTCCCAAGCTGGGGGAAGAAGTAAGGTTAAAGTTGGTAGGTTGAATATGAAGCCAGAAAGGTGAGGAATCGTAAGACCTATCGTGAGTTTCTTTTGTTCGTCTGGTAAAAACTCTCGAACTAGGTCAAAAAAATCGTTTAATTTTTTTCATTTAGTGAAAGCACATACTATTTTGAGGTCAAGTTCAAGGTCGTCGTTTCGAGGTCAGGTTTTCTCTCAAAATATGGGCAAAGTCTTGACGTGATTGGTTAAGAACGAAGAAATGGAAAATCCAGCATGAAAACAACCCCACACATAATTATGTACATGCATAGGAAGATTATCGCTGAATTAGGAACACCAAGTCAAAAAAACAGCAGATATGAACGTGACAAAACAAGGTACTACAACTTAAGTGCTATAATGATTTAAGCCAATTATGAGTACCTATTATATTACGTGGAAGTGTCTTAAGAGGTTAAACCATAGCGACACGACGTGTTATGAGATTTGTGTGGCTTATTTCAGGGAGACAGGCGATAAGTATTTAACAGGCACAACTTTCAAGTCCTATTTCGGATGACAGTAAGCATAGTTACTGCAGTAATTTTGGCAAACACCTTTACTGAGACCCTGGAAACCACCATATCAACGAAGGAAACGGATCTTTTTGGTAAAACCTTATCCAAAACTCAGTCACGAACTATTTAAATTGATCTGGTATTCGAAAAGCACATACAGAGTTTCAGAAGATACATCTGAAGAAATATAAAAAAAAGAAAAAGTATTAATTTACAGAAAACATTTTTTTGAAGGCTACATTTACCTCCGCCAAACTGCATAGCAGTTTGTTGGCAGACGTAGCTCCACTATTGCACATTTCTAATGATAATTTTTTTTTTTTTATAGTGACAGTTTTTCACCTAGAAACTAACTCTTGCATTCTGTTGCATTCCTTAAATTTAAATCAAACATTTATCTACAGTGAGGCTTTCACACTATATATTAAAGAGGTACTTATGTATTTTATTATTAAAGGAGGTTGTAAAGCTACTTACTCTTTAAAGAAGTCGTTGGCCTGGTCCGGCGAACCCAGGAAAGCGACCTTCCCGTCGGCCATGATGAGCAGCTTGTCGAACATGGCGTACAGCTCAGAGGACGGCTGGTGGATCGTGCACACCACAGTCTTACCCTTCTGGGCTAGGCCTTTTAGTACCTGGAGATGGAAATGGAACGGTTAGGAGCCGTTTTGGGGAATATTAAACTGCACAGAGTCACTGTCAGGCTCATGTTAACTACAGTGGTTGGGTGACGGGAAAAACAACAGTAAATTAAGTCACTTGACATTCGTTTGACAGTTTTTTAAATCATTTTTATTTTATCAGAAATTAGGTGGAGTTATGTGTGTTGGGAGCTATGTATGTCAGATTTTCACTCCAAAGGACTTAGCACCTTTGTAAGTATCAATTATTTACTGAAAACCTTGAACTTATTGGAATTATGTACATTAAAAATTGTAGTTTAGTCGATTGCTACGAAATTTCGTAGCATGCTACGAAAAATCTGCATTGATTTTTAACTGACTTTAAAAAGGAGGAAGTACTCAATGCATCTGTTTTTTTAAATATTTTTCTTATTTACCGTTTACGTACTATGGTCCTACATAATATAACCATGACATAGTTTTGCTTTCTTAGGTGAACATGAACACAGAAATGATAGAAGACTTAATTAATAATCACTAAATACCTGTAACACATTCTGTGCCATGAAGGAGTCCAGCCCGGAGGTCGGTTCATCGCAGAACATGAGAGGAGGATCCGTGAGGACCTCACTGGCGAACGACAGTCTCTTCATCTCTCCTCCCGAGATGCCCTTCAGCCGACCAGGGATCCCGATGACGGTGTTCTGGCATTTTGTGAGCGCCAACTACGGACAAGGCACATAGATGTTTTGTGTTAGATAAGTCTTTGTAGGATTGAAATGAATGAAATGAAATGTTTATTTTGTAAGTAGATCTTTTAAGACACGTCAATATTTTAAAATTAGGGCGACGGCATTTCCTACCTCAGTCAGGTTGACTGATTCCTGAGAAGAAATGCCGAAACAAACTCAGGCCATGGTCTCTTTTAAAGTCCAAACATTGTATTATTACAATTTTATGTTAGTCTAACATTGCAGGGCCATATCTGGAAGGGCCTTTGGGCTAGGTATTCATTATCTACCCCATGTTATCAGGGTTAGAAAAACCTGGAAATCTTTAAGAAATCGTAACCCATTGGAAATCGTCACGTATACTCGTAAACATTATAAAAGCGCACTGACAAACAAAGTCAGGTAGAATAATGTAGGCGGCTCCATTTTACTTGTCAGTAGACGTCTTCTAGCTGATTTCAATAATGAAGAGTGAATGTCATTATAATAATTTTTACCTACTAAGACCGACACAAACAGATGGACAAAAATTTGAACTAGGTACCTATAGAGTAGGTACTCGGATTTACAATGCGACACATTACTTAGAAAAAAATACTTCGTGATAGAAATTGGAAGAATAGTCTGAGACAGCATTAAAAAAAAAAATCTAGGACCATAGCCATCAGATTTTATTATGTCCGTGTGAAAGTCGACTAATACTTGTATGTTAATGAATTGAGCACAAAATACAGGTGTATATTATAATGTAGATAGGTAATTATAACATTTGATGAAGCTGACTAACAAAATAATTAAGTGCCTATTTTTTTAACCCCCGTCACAAAAAGAGGGTTGTTATAAGTTTGACAGCTATGTGTGTGTGTCTGTCTGCGGCAGTGTAGCGCTTAAACGGATCAACTGATTTGGGTGAGGTTTTTTTATTTAAAATATGGTTTTTTAGCGGTGGTTCTCAGACATGTTTTATCAAAATCAGTTCAGCCGTTTGAAGATTATCAGCTCTTTTCTGATTGATGAAGAGATTTGAGCATCTTCCACGGGTCTGATCGAGTCGACATTTGGTATTCTATTACTTCAGTGATATTAGATAAACAAAGCAACTGATGCTGGAGCATCTCCTGGAATTTCCCGGATACGGTATCGTGTTTGGGCTCATTAAAAAGGTATCAATGAATAGGCTATAGATAAATGGAGATCAGGGTCTGATGATGGAGTAGTAACGAGGAATGAGGATAAATTACTAACAAATTTCACTGTGGGAAACACACATGAAAATGTGTCGATCGTAGCGTGTTTACTATTACTATATTAAGCTTAAAAATCAGGAAAACAGTTAAATTTAAAATTTAAAAAACCCCCGACCCAATCAAAATCCTCTAAAAAGTAAACAAATAAAATGTATTCGCCTTTTAAGTTTGATAAGAAGTTGTAAGTAGTATTTTTATCAAAGCATTGTCATGTCGACGATCAATGAAAACGCCAGACAGACGGATAACATTTACATTAACGGTCCCCCGAAGTGACAATGCTTTGATCAAAATACTAGGTACGTACAACTTCTTATTAAACTTAAAAGGCAAATACATTTTATTTATTTACTTTTTAGAGATACTTTTTTGATTGCGTCGGCGTTTTTATCTTTAATTATAAGTCATGTCATAAAGATAAAAACACGATCTACAGGCTACGCTATGTAAGTTTTATAATGTTAATCAAACAAGATATGTGCATGTCGCAAATATCAACAAAAAACTCCACTATAACAGATAGGCAATTACTTGGGCAATGTCAGATGAAAAAAACAATGATACCTACCTACTGCCATTTCATAAATTGCGTCAAGCGCTACCAAGTTAATTGAATTCTGATGTCATTTTGTTGGAAGCAACTAATGGGATACAAAATAATGGCAGAATACTGTAAGAAAACTACATTCAGAAACTGGTTTTAATAACTTTACTATTTACAACGCTCATCGTTAATGACTTACGTCGACTACGTTACGACGTCATTAGAATAATACAAAAGATCAATAATAAAGGCTTCCGCAGAAATACGCGACCCTAGTAGAACTATTTCATGGAAATTGTTCTACTAGAATCGCGTCGCGCCTGTCTGTGGGAGCAGTAATGCTTATTATTTTAATACTTTTCTAGGGGCTGGTATCCACAACTCCATGTCGAAGCACGTAAGGATTTTACCAAAGTACCTAATTTTTAACTCATTCGAATTATTTAATCATAGTATACGTCTACTCTCATCTATAGATAGCTGAAAATTTAAATAACTCTTCTCAGTAAAAAGTTCTAAGCTGATTTTGAATCATTTTAGCACTAACACTAACTCTGTTCTACAAAAGTTAGCAAAGCAGCCTATAAAGTTCCTAAAGCTGGGATGCAGGCTTCCTCTCGGTGAGAGGGAGTGGGCCGTAATCCACCACGCGAGTCCAGAGCAAGTTGGTAAATATCACATGTCTTCGAATTTTTTGCACTAGGACTTGCTGGTTTCCTCACGAAGTTTTCCTTCACCGTTTTGAAAGCAGTGGTGATGAAATAATATGCATTTAATTTAAGTGCCTGTCTGGGTTTGAAGCTACGACCTACAACTCGTAAGTCACGGCAGCCGCGGTTTCTACTGGGACACCACTGCCCAAAGTTTGACCTATTTCACATATATTAACAAAAGTATCACCATCTAATCATTCAACATGTCCCAACTTCTGATACAATGTTTTATAAAGCCCTGTATTAGCTCTTGAATTGTTATGGAGCGGGCTCGCTGGCGGGATGTTACTTAGGAGGTGTCGTAGAAGGTGCGTCGGAATAAAAAATACTTCTTCAGAGAGTTTCTTCTTTATTTTTCTTCCTTGTTTCTTCTAATACTGCTGGATTCGGAATGCCTGATCACAGAAATCCGCCCTTCTTTTATAGACGGGCTTGGCCAATCAGAACGCTTTAATTTTGCACACGGCACTAATCATTTTTCTCCCGACCAATCAGAACGCGTCAAGTTTGCACACGGTACTAATCATTGTTCTCCCAACCAATCAGAACGCGTCAAGTTTGCACACGGCACTAATGTTACTTTTGTATGGGAAACTTACTTTGGCGGTTTTCTGTGATAAATCATTCTTTACAATGATTTACTTATTTTTATAACAAGGGAATTAACTTACTTTACATAATTACAAAAAACTGTATCAAAAAACCTTAACATAAACCTTAAAAATAAGAAAATTCTGAAATGGCCCTCATTACGGTAAAGTTTCGCAGTACTTAAGCTTGCATGACGTGATGGTACAGGTAGCGCCACCAAGTGTGATAAAGGTGAAACATCTTTTCGCTACATACATTATTTTAACTAACATAATTATTAAATTGATATTAAAATGAAATAATAAAAGAAAACGACTAATTTAATGGAATTACGTGTCGTCGCTAACATTCTCCCCCGCGGTGCGCAGCACTCCATCCTCTTGAAGCGACGATGCCGCAGGAACCAGCACGACGATCCGTCGAGTCGGTCGGCGAAGTATTCCTCCCGATGTTCTCACGTCCAGCACTCGGGTTCTTCCATCTGGTCCAGGGTATGTCTTAGTGACTTCTCCGCGAGGCCATGAATTGCGTGGTAGCGTTGCGTCTACTATTAGCACGATATCTCCTTCTTTCGGGTCGTTGGTCTCTTTCCCTTTGAGTTTCCTTGGCATTAGGAGAGGTAGGTACTCTTTGATCCATCTTTTCCAGAAGTGGTCTGCGAGTCTTTGGGTAGTTCTCCAGTTAGCCTTCCCGATCAGTTCTCTGTCGTCAAATTCTCCAGATGTCATTGCTCCACATGATCTCCCCAGTAGAAAGTGGTTCGGCGTCAAACTTTCTTCGTCTTCTGGGTCCATACTAACTGAAGTGAGAGGTCTTGAATTAACTATGTGTTCAACTTCGGTCATTAGTGTATGAAGCACTTCTTCGGGTGGGCTTCTTTCGTAGAGAACCGCTGCCAGCGCTGTCTTAACTGTTTGCACAAGTCTTTCCCAAGCGCCTCCCATATTCGGGCATCCTGGGGGAATGAACTTCCACTTGATGCCTTTCTCTTGCGCAGCCTCTTCCAATTCCTTTTTGGCCCCGACAAAGTTGGTGCCATTGTCGCTAAATATAGTTTTTGGGGTTCCTCTTCTAGCTGCCATTCGCCGAAGTGCCATAATCATCGAGCTGGTACTGAGAGAGGGTGCCAACTCTAGATGTACGGCTCTTGTAGTGAGACAAGTAAACAATGCCCCCCAACGCTTCTCAACTCTTCTCCCGACAGTAACTTGCATCGGTCCAAAGTAATCCACGGCTGTGTAAGAGAACGGGAACTGATTATGTTGCAGCCTCTCGCTCGGTAGGTCTCCCATCGGAGGTATCTCTGGCAAGCTCTTCTTGGTTTTGCACCATTGACAGCTGTGGGCGACTGCCTTTAAAGCCGCTCTTAAGCCCAGGATCCAATATTTTTGTCGAATCTCGTTCATTACCGTAGCAGTATTCCCGTGAAGCAACTTCTTATGATAATGCTGTATAATGAGACGCGTAATCTTTTGCTTCCCATCTAGAATGATAGGGTTCATCTTCCTTTCGCTTTCGTCGTGAAACTTCATTGTTCTACTCCTTAGCTTGACGATCCCATCGTCTCCTATATAGACGTCGATCTTCTTAAGTCGACTTGCGTTTTCTAAGGGTTTTTCTGCCTTTAGATTTTTTATTTCTGTCGTGAAACTATCGTTTTGACTCATCTTCATTAGTATCTCTTCGGCCTTCTTCAAATGTCTTCCTTCCAGGGGTAGGTACAACCGCTTCTTTTCCTCTTTGTTGGTTGATTGATTCGAGATTCGTGTCTTCTCCTTCTCGGGTTTTCTTTGGGGTCTCCAGGGTTCATCCGAATGGCGCGCGGCGGCTATGGCTGCTTTGCGAGTCTTCTTTAATAAAAGATAAGTGAAAGCAATCACTCTGGCCGTAGTGCGCAGTAGTCGCTCCCAGCTCGAAAACCTCTCCAGATCGAAAAGGACTTCTCCTGTGGCCTTTACTGTCATCACCTTTTGCTTGTTCTTTTCTTCCAACATGATACCCTCAGGTTTGAAGTCTTGAAATGGCCACTCTTCTTCTGGTTGACGGAGAAATGTTGGACCTTTGAACCATCTGGCATTGCGATCGAATTCAATTGGGGTTCCCCTAGTGGCGTCATCTGCTGGGTTTTCTTTGGTCGGTACCCATCTCCAGTCTTCTGGCTTGGACTTCTCTTCAATTTCTGCCAGTCGATTTGCTACAAAGGTTTTGAACTTTCTCGGTTCAGCTTTTATCCACTGCAGCACTGTGCTTGAGTCCGTCCAGTAGATTTTCTTTGATATTTCAAGTTCCATTTCTTCTCCAACCGTAGCTGCTAGTCTGGTGCCGAGCAAGGCCGCTTGTAGCTCTAACCTTGGAATTGATACTGGTTTCGTGGGCGTTACTCTTGCTTTGCCGGCAATCATGGAGATGTGGACTTTTCCTTCAGGCTCAACCGTCCTCCAGTAGACCACTGCTGAGTAGGCTTCTTCACTTGCGTCAGTGAACGTATGCAGTTGTCCTTTTCTGCTGTGGGGTGAGACGCACCTTGGAATCTTCAATCGTGATAATGCCGACACTTCTTGTAAGTATTTCAGCCAGGCTTCTCTTTGTGGTTCATTAATAACTTCATCCCAGTCTATTTTCGTTCGCCAAATATCTTGAATTAGTTTCTTTCCTTGTATTAAGACTGGTGTCGCAAAACCCATTGGATCAAAAGTAGACATCACGGCACTTGTAACCTCCCTCTTTGTTGGAGATCTTGTTCCATCTAGCAGGTCCTTTGATGTATTACGCAGTCCGACATTGAAGGCTAGCGCGTCTTCCTTTACCAGCCATCTTAGACCCAGAGTTTTCTCTTCCTTGGTTAGTTGCAAAGAATCTTCTTTATTAGTGTCTTCTACTTCCGATAGTATCCCCAAGTTGTTACTGGCCCAACCCTTTAGATGAAAGTTTGCTCTGGCGTGAATCTGTTTTACTTCCTTTGATATCTTCTTTGCTTCAGCTGTAGACGCAAAACTTTGTAGGTAGTCATCCATGTAGTGGTTTCTATTTATTGCCTTCACTGCTTCAGGATGTGTTTCCTTGAAATCTTCTGCGTTCTTATTCATCACGTAAATGGCTGTTGCCGGTGATGACGCTGCTCCAAAGATGATTGACGACATTCTATATTCTTCAGGCTTGCCCGTTCTTCGGCTTCCACGCCACAGGAACCTTAAGCTATCGCGGTCATCTTCTCTAACTTTTATCCGAAGGAACATATCTTGGATATCAGCCATGACAGCTACTGGCCCTTCTCTGAAGCGCAACAATTCTCCAAACAGTGACTGTAATAAGTCTGGTCCTGATAGCAAGACGTCATTGAGGCTCTTCCCTTCGTACTTGGCGGCTGCGTCAAATACTATCCTCAGCTTCTTCTTAATTGGATGCACGACGGCGAAGTGGGGTAAGTAAAATATTCTTCCTTTATTTGAGATTTCTGGAGCCTTTTCTGCATATCCTTTTTCAATTAGACTCTGGATCTGCTTCTCATAGTGTTCTTTGGCTTCTTTGTCCTTATCCAACTTCTTTTCAATGTTGACCAGGCGTCGGATTGCTTGATTGTAGTTGTTGGGTAGGGTTTCGCCTTCCTTTTTCCATAAGAGTCCTGTTTCAAATTGACCGCTTGACAGTTTTCTCGTAGTCTTCTCGAGCGTTTCCAATGCTCTTCTATCACTGTCATTCGTCGGTGACCGATTTTGAATCCCAAGAGATTCCAGCTGAAAATGTTCTCGGACGATTTCTTCTATGTTTTCTTCATCGGATGGAAATCTGCCATAGTGAGTGAAGTTCACTAGGGCATTCGCTCCTGTTTCGCATCCGTGTAACACCCACCCCAAGTTGGTGAGAGAGGCTACAGGATCAGATGGCTTGCCTTTCTTGAGTCTTCTTGTTACTATGAGTCCCCAGTTGTCTTGGCCTATCAACAGTTTGGGTCTTTCCGTGGCGTAGATAAGTTGTCTTTCAATTGCCTTTAGATGCTGACAATTCTTCACGGTGTCCATATTTATGCTTTGTTCAGACAACTTCAGGTCGTCAATGGTTCTTGCTATGATAGTCTTCTTTTCTCTTTTATGAGCTCCTTTTATTTTTAACTCGATCTTCTGTGAACTATCTTTTCTTAACAGCTTCCCACCAACTGTTTCGATCGTGAGTTTTTCTTGATTCCCTTCGGCCCCGATCTTCTCAGCTATTGATGCGTCTAAGAGTGTGACCGTCGACCCTTCGTCCAACAATGCTAGCACGCGAACTTGGCCCTTTGGTCCATAAAGGTCCACTGGGATAATCTTTAGGTATGCCTTTTCTTCTCCTCTTGCGTTGTGGATTGAGGCAACCTTTTCTTCTGACGCGCTTTGCTTGTCTTCTTTGTTTGTTTCTTTTTCAACTGGCACTGGTGGTTTGTCGGAGTGTAGGATGGTATGATGCCATCTCTTACACTGTTTGCAGACTGGGGCTTTACAGTTGATTCTTGAGTGCTTGAATCGGAGGCACTTAAAACATATCTTTGCTTTCTTGATCATGTCCCATTTTTCATCTATGTTAGCTTCTTTGAACTTCTTGCATTCTACAGCAAAATGTTCTTCTTCACAAATCGGACATGCCTTCTTATATCTTTCTTGCGACTCTTCTTGCACTGTATGTACGGGTTTTCTTATTCCTTTCTTTTGCTCCGCAGGCACTTCAGGTGGGGCAAAGTCTCCGCACATGTCGGCTTCTGATTCCAAAAACGCTTCGACGAGTAATAATTCTTGAATTTCTTCATCTCTTCTGTTTCTGTGGTAGGCGAACCAACGGAACTTCATTGATGTTGGCATCTTGTCCACTATAGTTTTTAGTGTTTCAGGAGAACTGAGGTACTGAGATTTCTTCAGGGCCTTGATTGTCTCGACGGCGTTCTTCACTTTACTTGCAAACACACATATGTCGCTTGGGTTTTCGCCGACTTTTGACAGGTTCTTCAGCTTCTCTAGTTCTGATAATGCCAATGCTCCAGGTCTTCCAAACCTTGACTCTAGTCCTTTGATTACTTCGCGTGGGTCTTCGGCGGTGAACAGCAGGCTTTGAACGGCTTCTCTCGCTCTTCCTTGGATTGCTCTTCTAAGGCGTGCTAGGTTCTGCGTATTGCTGAAGGAAGTGGCCGTATCTTCATATGATCTCTTGAAAGCCAGCCATTCTTCGCAGGCACCATTGAAGTGAGGGAGATCGAGGTGCTTTGGTGAAACGATGTCACGTGACTTCTCGGATAGCTTGAGTATGACTGAAGCCAGTTCTTGGATGTCACTCTTCTTTTCTTCAATGTCGATCGGCCTCTGATCCTTATTGGGCCTGACCCCGGTTTGGATAAACCACTTCTCGACTTCATGAGTTTGTTCAAACAGTTCTTCCCCGGCACCATCATCTTCTTCTGAGTCTGCAGCTAAAAGGTCCAGTTCAGCTTGAGCCACTTTTGATCGTGCTTGTGCCAATTCTAATTCCCTTAATGCCAATGTCATTCTTGCTTGCGCTTCTGCTTTCTTCTTATGCGACGAGCGAGCGGAATGGTCCGTATCGCGGGTCGACTTCTTAGGGTGAGGCGGCTGCAGACTTTCTTCTCTTGACGTCGGTGCACTTTCATAGATCGGGCGCGCTTTTAATGCAATGCTTCTTTCTAAGTTCGATGGCATTGGACGACTTTCTTCTTGGCGTGCGGGATCCGATGCTTCGACTTCTTCTTCAATGGTACGGGTCGGGGGGTTAATGTTTGTCGCTTCCTCTGGTGTTGATTCCTCTCCGGCAGCATCCTTAGAATGATGTGCGAGTGGCTGGCGTCCTTGTACGCTGCGCGGTGGCGATCTTCTGGTAAGTGTCGATCGATTTGCAATCGACGTGTTCGAAGTCGTCGTACTTGTAGATTCACTCGGCGTATTCATACTCCAGTCCGTCGTAGCACTGTCACTCGTAGCCTTTGATTGCACCGATCCTGATCTTGTAGTAGGCATCTTCACAGTTTCTTGAAACCCGATCCGGCTTACGAAGGACCACTATTAGCTCTTGAATAGTTGTGGAGCGGGCTCGCTGGCGGGATGTTACTTAGGAGGTGTCGTAGAAGGTGCGTCGGAACAAAAAATACTTCTTCAGAGAGTTTCTTCTTTATTTTTCTTCCTTGTTTCTTCTAATACTGCTGGATTCGGAATGCCTGATCACAGAAATCCGCCCTTCTTTTATAGACGGGCTTGGCCAATCAGAACGCTTTAATTTTGCACACGGCACTAATCATTTTTCTCTCGACCAATCAGAACGCGTCAAGTTTGCACACGGTACTAATCATTGTTCTCCCAACCAATCAGAACGCGTCAAGTTTGCACACGGCACTAATGTTACTTTTGTATGGGAAACTTACTTTGGCGGTTTTCTGTGATAAATCATTCTTTACAATGATTTACTTATTTTTATAACAAGGGAATTAACTTACTTTACATAATTACAAAAAACTGTATCAAAAAACCTTAACATAAACCTTAAAAATAAGAAAATTCTGAAATGGCCCTCATTACGGTAAAGTTTCGCAGTACTTAAGCTTGCATGACGTGATGGTACAGGTAGCGCCACCAAGTGTGATAAAGGTGAAACATCTTTTCGCTACATACATTATTTTAACTAACATAATTATTAAATTGATATTAAAATGAAATAATAAAAGAAAACGACTAATTTAATGGAATTACGTGTCGTCGCTAACACCCTGTTTCATATCTCACCTCCGTAATTACTTCTTGAACTCGCCGCATCCGCTGTGCATACGGTATATGTCGGTCCATCCGCACCATAGCCTATTGACATGAAAAAAAAACAGATTAACATCATCTCTACGAAACAAAGTCGCCTTTCGTGCTTGTACGCTTAGATCTTTTAAACTAATTGGTTTTCATCAAAACACAGAGTGATTCAAGAGGAAGGTGTTTAAGTATAATACATGCATGTTATAGTAGAGAGAAGCCAAAATTTTCAAAGATTTATAATGTGATGTCGTAAAAAACATATTTTTGTGCGCTTACATTGGAAACGCTGGCTAAACCTTACGAGAAATTATTGAACTACGGAACTGTAAATCTTAATAAAATCTACAAGAAAGTCC
Organism: Antitype chi; assembly: GCA_947359405.1. NCBI lineage: Eukaryota > Metazoa > Arthropoda > Insecta > Lepidoptera > Noctuidae > Antitype > Antitype chi. The sequence continues at coordinate 18,731,180 of OX375812.1, forward strand.
GCGAAGATATATGAGTATGTCTATCTCCTAAGGATAACCCACAGTAACTATTTTTTATTTTTACATTCATACAGCATACATAAATACAGCAAAAAATGGTCGATTCATAAAAGGAAGTAAAAAAAAAAACTAAGTTCCCATAAACTCGTCATAACAAACATTTGGAGTTCATTTTCCATGGTTTGAAGTCATAAAGCAATTATTTCTATTTCATAACTTTTTGTCGTGGTGTCAAGGTCTTTACCGGCTTTGGACTGACTGGTTTTATTTTTAAACAAACTGGTTCTCACAATGTTACTTCAGTTTAGTTGATACTCTAATAGGCAAGAGTTGGACGAAATCATCGTTAGTGAATGATAAATGTGTGATTCAGACGAAATAGCTTCCCATTGATGTTAACGGTTATTAAGCAACAAAGAATGTTTGTTCAGCAGCCATAGCTTTTGACAACCATATTTTGATACGAGTATATCTTGCCTATAGTGTCAATCATCTTAATTTTATCTTAACATTTTCATCATCGTCATCATCTGCCTAGCCTTTTCGGGTCGGCTTGCAGTCTGACCGGATGTAGCTGAATACCTGTATTTTACATGGAACGACTGTCTGACTGGTTCGATCCCACGCCCTACAAGGGGCCATTCAAGTATTACGTAAGCACTACAGGGGGGCGGGGGTTCTTTGCTTTGCTTATTTTTGATGACATGGGGGATGGGGGGTAAGGATGGTGATTACGTCAGCAGAATTTATTTATTAACTTTTGGTTTTTCTACAAAATTTAGTCGATTTTGGTTTGAACACATATGGCAACCCTACTTGTCTATGAATGGCTCGAAGAAAACGATGCCAATATTCCAAAATCACAAGAAAGTGAGCAGACACGTTAGGTGTCTGCTACCAATGTTTATGTGAGCAAGGGAGGGGGGAGTAAGAGCTTTGCTTACTTTGCTGACGAGGGGGAGGGGGGGTCAATAATTGCTAAAAAACTGCTTACGTAATACTTGAATGGCCCCCAACTCAAAAATTGCGGCTGCTACCACTGTTGTCCATCTGCCACCACCGCTCTTCATCTCTCATCTCTCTCTTCCATTTGAATACTTATTTTCAAATTCACTTCTAAAACTTACCTGGAAGATCAAATGCTCCTTCACTGTCAGCGTCCCAATGAACAGGTCCTGTTGCTGAACGTACGCTGACAGTGCTGAAAGCGCTTCAGGCGTAGCTGGTTGTCCATTCAGCGCCCTTGTTCCACTGGATAGCACTCCGCCAGGAGTGCGGAATGTGAGGGTGTTGAGGAGTGTGGTCTTCCCGGCTCCTGATGAGCCCATGATAGCGAGTAGTTCGCCAGGATATGCGGCACCATTTACTAGAGAAAAGAAAGAAAACGAAATGCTTAATCAATCTAATACCTTTAAACGAGCAATATCCTTGTATATATATAATCTGAATCTCGGAAACGGCTCCAACGATTTTCATGAAATTTAGTATCCAGGACGTTTCGGGGGCGATAAATCGATCTAGCTAGGTTTCACTTTTAGCAAACGTCATACCAGAAATAAAACCGGCCATCCAGATATTGATATATGGAAACTGCAATGTTTTTATCTGATGAGACTAAATGCTGGTTTTCTACCAATTACTAATACAGTACGAGGTCTGACGAAGAAGCTAGAAAAATTCCACACGCAATTTTAAAACAAGAAAGACAACTCCTGCACCCAAAAGCGTTAAAATATTCCTTAGCATTTATATTATTAACTCTAATCGTGTAAATATTTCCATTGACTTTAAAAGTCCAGGAACCAATGACTAATGTCCTTGACTTAAAGAAGGCGTTTAAGTGTTGTTAAGCAGCCTTTCGGATTCTTGCGAATTTTATCTAAAATTACCTTGCCAAGATGTTATAACTGATAAGAATCAATCAATTGAATTTGTTACCTGATATTAGCTAGACATTCTGTGAGAACTTAGTTCATTAATATTCAATTCTACGTTTGCTATCTTGATTGATCTTGCTTTATTAACTACTAACTGTTGCCTGTGACTTCGTCTGCGCATATTTTGTATTACATCATTTATAATACAAATATAATGTAACACCACGCCTTGTTTCTCCGATGTCTTCTTCGAAGAAGCGACGTAGTAACAGACAGATACAAGAATTGCATTCGCATTTATAATATTAGTATGGATTTTATTCATCTTTGTGATCTTTCAAATATACTAAATTACACGAATACAACTTTGATTGTAGCTAAAGATTATTTTCCGGTTTTACTACGAATTATAATGAGCATTGGACGCTTAGCAACGTTCGCAACGGAGGCTCGTAGAGTTTAGAAATTTCGGGCTACGTACCGTCAATTCTCTACAGTTATTATAAACCCTCAGCCACCTCATTTCCACCCATTACCAGCCATATTGTAAATCTCGTAAAATAAATCCCCGTTTACAGGAAGCAACTTGCATGTGGCACACAATAAAACTGTAACAATAACCGACTCGCATCGTCTAAATACAGTTTAGACGGTGCAACTATTATTGATAGATCTACTTTTGTATGCTACTACTGGCAATTGAATCGCAACCGTGTCAATCAGGCACATGCCTGAAGGCGTCCAACAAACAAAAACTAACAAGAAACATTAATCAACATCCTAAACTTACCATTTCTCAGCAACTGTTTCCTCTGCTGGAACATGCCGCTCGCCGAGGGCTTCCAGAAGTTCCAGATGCGTCTAGATCGTGACCTGGACTCCGTGGCAAAGGCGTTAATATCCGCCCAGGTGTAGGTAACCTTCTCCACTCCTCCAATGGCCCCATAGTTGCGGTGGGATGGTAAAGCTAAGGTCACTTCTACGCCGCTTCCACGAGGCGACGATTCTGGCGTGGGACCATCCTGGAGAAGAATTGAGATAGTTAGATGGTTTTATTTCGAAGCTGTGAAGTTGCTTTTGGGCCTGTGTTGGCCTTTCAAAACCAAGCTATACCTTTGGTTACAAACTGGTGGTGATTTTAACATAGAAAAGTTGAATTCAGACCAGCTGTGATCACAGTTAAAAACTTGTGCTTCCTTTGAGAAAAAACATTACCTACATTTTTAAACAGCATTATTTATTTTTGTTCTTTAAATCTTGTTAAGTTGTAACCAAATAATAGGAAGTGGATTTTGAAGTCCATTGTGCAACTCAACCAAAGCAAGTAGCTACCAGGGGTGCGAGTTGTTCGACTGCCAGAGGTGCGGGTTGTTAGAAAGAGATACCGTGGCCCCTGACACACAGGCAACTGATGGAACATGGGTGGGTTTTAGTCAGCGGGAGAAGTTATTTGATGATTTCCCACCCAAAAAAAAAAACGATTTTTTGCTTCACCGTGTTTCGCTTAGTGCCATTTTTACAAACAATTTATAAGCTGTTTTTAATGCAAATTTTATAAGTGCCAAATTAAATTATGCGCAAAAGCTTCTAAATACATTTATTAACATTTCAACAATTGATTTTTGTGAGCCAAAACTTAGCTTTGTGCTAGTCACCTTTAGCAGGTCACGCACTTGCAAATAATGCATACAAAGCATTTATTTATATTCTAGTTTCGAAAGTTGACATTTAAAAACGATTGTCGCCCTGTGGGAAATCATTTAGACAAATCTGGTTATACACCTGCCTCTAGCTGGAATAGATCCGGCTGACTAGAATTAAAATTAAATTTATATCTAGCAATCTATTGTGGTACGCAGCCAATAGGGTTATAGATGATAGGCCGTCTTCTACAGGATATCTTGTTATAATATATGGAGTATCAGTCAAATATTTAAATCCATAATTTGGTTTAGAAGTGTAAAAGTGCAGAACTACTAAGCAAATACCCTGACAAAGGACTGTATTAAAATATTTAGAGTACATTTTACACAACATAATGAAGACCACAATGTTAACTAGTTCTGTTAAAAAAAAGCCTGGGTAGCCGGCCAGAAATCGTATTAAGGGCCATAGTATCCTCATCTCCCGTTTGTATGCTAAAGCACGACTGCCGCCCGCGCCCGCGCAGGGCCCCTCTGAGCCTTTATCTCAAAATGGGCATATTCCTTTGATTAATTTACAATTGTGCTTCGGCGATTCTCTGGTACCTCTAACTATCTATTTTTCAGTGTATTTTTTTTTCCAAATAACGAAGCCGTTTAGTAGGAATATGGAATAGAAGCCAAAATATTGCGTGTTGGAAAATATTTTTTACAGCAAAAGTATTAACCATAAAAAAAGTACTTCGGGCAAAATGATCTATATGAATCTATAGCAAAATCTTATATTTTTCAAATCTTCAAGACAAGCCGTTAATGAGCAGTAGGGTTCATAAAGTGACCGTGTTACGCTACCGAATGGGACGTAGGCCCTTAATATATCTTACTAGCTTTTGCCTGCGGCTCCACCCGCGTGGATGTCAGTTATCGCGTAAAAAAGTAGCCTATGTCTTCTCCGTATCCCAGGCTATACCTCTACCAAATTTCAAGACGACCGTGTCAGCGGTTTAGGCGTGACAGCATAACAGACAGACATACAGAGTTACTTTCGCATTTATAATATTAATATAAAAATATAAGTGAGGATTACGGATCCTTGTTCAAAGTTACAACTTTATAAATGACTCAATGTTGATACCTAAGTAGTAACTGTGATACTAATCACAATCTATATACCTACTAAAATTTGCATTTACTTGCACTACATTCTCGTAATACATACCTAGGTATAACTACACAGGCTAGTATTTGATAACCTCTAACTCAACATACGATACCCAGTTTCTGATACATATCTCATTCCGTGTTCCTTGTTCTGAGTAACTTGAGACTGTTCTTTGTTTTTTTTTTATGGTATAATTATGTAATATGCCATTAAGAAATGGCTATTAATATTTGGAACATCTGTTAATTATTTAAGAATCATTGTATAAGCATAAGCTCAATGGCTAATTATAAGTAGCTAGGTAATACAATGACTTACTGAACGAGTGACTCATTATATGAATGCAGCAACCTAATTATGATTCGTAATTTGGTAGATTATATCGTCTTTTTGTTCATGACATTAGACATAAGCCAAATAAAGAATCAAAAATCAAATCAAAAGTCATTTATTGTAACTAGGCTGTGGGTTTCTAAAGAAGCCATCTACAAAATATAAAGAAAAAGAAGACCGCATGAAGAATACTAGCTTATACCTCGACTTTACAATGCTTTTGATGAACTATTTTTAACCGACTTCAAAAAGGAGGAGGTTCTCAATTCGTCGGAACTTTTTTTTTTTGTGTATGTTCCCCGATTACTCGAAGATGGCTAGACCGATTTGAATTTTTTTTTTGTTTGAAAGGGTATACTTCCCAGGTGGTCCCATGATCATCAAGTCAGGATCTGATGATGGGATCCTGGAGAAATAGAGAGAACTCTTCAAATTTTATGGGCACAAAAAGCGATTTAGCTATTTTTTGGAAGAGTACTTTCTCGTAGTGGTCTCATTTCAATTTGGTGAAGATCTGATGAAGAACTTTGAAGATAGGCAACGGAACTCCTCAATAAATGATAGTAAATGGACTGGGATTGCTGAAATCTCATGTCTGTCTATTGCTTACACCAGTTCATAACATAACATCACGCCGGTATGCTGTGAAGGGGTACATGTGAACCACAAATTTAAAAAAAAAAACAACCGACTTCCAAAAAAACACTACAAAGTGAAAAATAACTTTAATTTCGGAAGGTGGTGACAAAAAATTAAAATACAGCTCCAAAGACACCGACTTCCGAAATTAAAGTTATTTTTCACTTTGTAGTGTTTTTTTTTTGTATTTTCAAAAGCCGGTAATTTATTTTTTGAGTTTTCATTGCCATAGTCTTTAACATCTAACTAATACATTGTAGCAATCGTAAAGTTAATCGTTGTGTTGTAATCGACACCTTTGATCGACACTGGCGACTCCCCTCGCTTAAGTATCGACTTTCCGTTAAGTGTTTTAACTTATCACGTGGAAAACTATTGAGGTATTATAAACTTTTTTGTACCAACCACGTTCATCTCAATAATGAACCGTAACGTTACTATAGTAAGATTCGATATTGATTATTGTCATTGATAGGTACGTTTCGCAGACCAGGGCTTCTGGCTAAATAATTACTGCCGCACGGGTCGGTCGGAGATTCGTGGATAAGGCAAAGCATACAGGTGTAACAAAACCCAATTGCTATCCTTAAGCACTAAAGATAATAGCTGGTTTTGAATCACTCTACATAGTTTCAGCTAAAATTAAATACTATAAGAATTGATATAAATTTTTCGGTTTCATATGTTTCTTCAATTGAAATCATAACAAACGTGTCACCGCATTACGTAGGTCAATAACTTTACACGTTACTTGCCAATATCACGATAAATCTCTTCCGAGTGATGTGTTTATTTCAATTTGAAAAGTTCAGTTTCTGATATCAATGTATTAAAAATCGTATATTCCCAGCCCCCGCGGGGATTGCCACCGGAGGCAAATGGGAATAAAAATTCCCAGTCGCCACCGGCGGTGACTGGGAAGTCATTGCCCCCACTTCAGTTTCGCTATGCATTGCATTGTTTCTTGTGCGTAAATAGTCAAATAACTGCCACTAACTACTCAGACTTTTACTGACTCAAACCCACCCGTATTCCTTCAGGTGCCTGTGTCTGTGTGCCAAGGGCCACGGTATCTCTTTCGAACAACCCGCACAACGGCAGGCATCGGGCCTTGCGGTCCCCACCATCTTTGATAGTCTGACAATCACTCTTATCAAGGGGTATCATGTTACCCAGTAACTAGGTCGTGATGGAGGTCAAATAGGCAGTCGCTCCATGTAAAATACCGGTATTCAGCTGCATCAGTTTAGACTGGAAGCCGACCCCAATATAGTTGAAAAAAGGCTAAGTAGGTTTATTGAAATACCGAAATACGGAGACGAACGAGACTCACAGACATAGCGGAAGTGATAGCAAAAAGAAAGTGGAAGTGGGCGGGCCATATATGTCGTAGACTGGATGGGAGATGGGGGAAAAAAGTGCTGGAGTGGAGACCACGAACGGGACGGAGGAGTGTGGGAAGACAACCGACTCGGTGGACGGACGATATCAGTAAAGTGGCCGGAAGAAACTGGATAGCCACGACACAAAACCGCCAAAAGTGGAGAGATTTGGAAGAGACCTACACTCAGCATTGGGTGGCCAAAGGTTGATGAAGAAGAAGAAGGTTTATTGAAGTGAAACTTCTTACGCGACTTCCAACAAGGTTGCGTTAAACGTTTAACGCTAAAGGTTGCGTTTAACGTTTAACGCTACCGAGGGAGAGATAAATAAAGATACACAAAAGTAGAAAGTAGGAGAGAGAAAGAGAGTAAGTCGGTTTCACTTCTTCCGCGCGGAGGGACTCCACGCACTTTTTTTAGACCTTTTGCAGACAAAGTGGGAATCGCAATTGGTTGTTTTAACAAGCAGAGGGACGCTGTTGTCTATGTTACCTATATGTACCTACGACATAATCCTATCAGCGCCTATTGCGACAGACAAGAGGTAAGACTATCGTATTGCTTTTCGATCTTTTCCTCAGGCAAAGGGAACAATTAAAGAACAAAGAAGTTTCATTTACCCAATCAATTTTCCTGGCGAGCCTTTACCAAACTATGTTGACAGATGCAGCAGAATACCAGTAACTTACATAGAGCAACTGCCTAACTGACGTCCACACAACCCAGTTACTGGGTAAACCCCTTGGTAAGACTGGTTATGGACTGGCTTGGTGGACTTCCGTTACTATCCCACGATCAATACCAATGAACTCCTAATTAAGAAACCCGACGGTAAATTCGGTGTTTTATTACGAAGGAATTAGGGGTGGCCGTATCCGGAACTAGTGTCAAGTTACCAGCACGTGAGAGTTACGTAACACCCTGTATAAGCTGACAGGTTCCGAATATTAGGTGCTAAGTTTATCGCTAGAGCTACTAAGAAATTTAAACAATAGAAATATGCGAGCAAGACAATATGAAGGGTGATGGAATCTGTTACGTTGGATTTAAAAACAATTGCTATATAGATTTTTAGCCCGAGTGTTTGGAGATTTGTGGATTTGTTGACCACAGTCTTGGCAAATCCAACGAGACTTAATTTCTCAATATTGGTAGTATTTCTAGACTGTACACTGTCTCAGATATTTAAGGAAGCACCAGGGAAGCTCGTGAAATTAATTTTTTCTTACAGTTACTGCCATTTGCAGAACAGTGTCAAGCTGTTTATTCAACAAATTATGATTTGTGACCGCTACATGTATGAATTTACAGAATATGAATCATTACAGTTATCAATACAACCCTCTGAAGTTCATATAATCCTATTGAATGACATTAATAAATGTAATAATTACTATTATTTTATTTATAAATAATTATTTTTAATATTATTTGACTTATTGAATAATATTCAATATGATTTGTATGAACTTCGATGATGATTGATCCAATACGATTATGTGCACTTGATCATTTTAGTGATTATAATTCTGTAAATGCATATTTGTTGCGGTCGTGAATCGTATTTTAATCAGCAAACAACCAGGGGGCCTACTCACTAAGCACGAAATCCGTAATCTCGGTCGAAGTTACGGGCGTTTCCTACTCCGTATCACTTACGGATCTATGATCAGTTTGGGGCCCAAACTAAAAATGAATTACTACACAATTTGACAGTTGTCCCTACTCCCTATATGGTTTTACCCGTGCAAAAAAGTTAATTTTGAAGTTTCGAACTATTTTCGGACGGGCCCGTATTTTCGTTGACGGAGTTAGAGAGTAGCCCCCCAGACACTGACTTGCAAATTGCAGGAAACGTAAGAAAAAACACGCTTTAAAAACCTAACTAAAAAAGTAGCAAATAATTTAGTTCTATTATAAAGCGTGGGGTGCTTTTTGAGATATTTTTATAATCAAATAATATCAAGCACCCCACGCTTTTTAATAGAATTAAATTATTTTCTATTTTTTAGTTCTGCTAACTACAAAAGCGTGATTTTTCAGGATTGCTTTTCTATTTATTTATTTTTATTATTGAATTGTCATCGATATAATCGATAAGTCTACAAAGTTAAAATGAAATCTGACCGTTCGAAGTGGGTCAAAATCAAGTCCAAAGGAGTCAGTACAAACATACAGGTGAAGCTAATATAAAGCGTGTAAAAATTGAATTTCGCGGGCTACTCTGGTGCTTCCTCCTTAAATATCTGAGACAGCATACAAGCCTATAAATACCACCAATATCGAGAAATGAAGTTTCATTGGATATGCCAAGAATGTAGTCCTTTGCCATATCACATCCGGTAAATTTTAAGGTGGACGCCATGTTATGATGTGTTTCATTCTTAAATTTTTTCCGATATGTGGGACTATTTTACTTAATAATTATATTAAAATGAACTCGCAACACATGCATCAGAAAATAAATATCGTTGAACGTTTAGTGAAGATCTTATCCAACCTTTAAAACCATGGCATTGAAGTCATGGCTACATGTAATAATGATTTTAATTGGAACTCTAGCATCTATAATGAGACCAAAAACATCGTGGCTTTATATAAATTTTTTGCCGACAAACTGTTTTGTAGTTTTGCAAAAAGGTACATACCTACTGATAATATCTATACTTTGTGTAACTAGCTTTTTCTAGCGGTATTGCCTGCATGGAGGTCAAAATTTATCCCACAGGATTATACTACCCGGATAAAAAGTATCTTATGTGTTGATCCAGATTATAATCTATCCATCCATCCTCACAAACTTTCACATCCTTATTAATATTATAAACGCGAAAATTTGTATGTATGGATGTTTGTTACTCTTTCACGAAAAAACTACTGAATGGATTTGGATGAAATTTGGCACACAGATAGATTATAAACTAAATTAACACTTAAGATACTTTTTATCCCGGTAGTACGTTTCCCGCGGGATAATTTCCGACTTCCACGCGGGCGAAGCCGCGGGTGGAAGCTAGTTTACAATATTAGTAGGAAGTAGGATACACGATGGCAGGGACATCGACGCGCAGCCTATTAATTACCTTAAAGTTTTTAAAATAAAATACATTTTTCAACGGATTATCTCTCAATTTATTGCTTTGTAATAATTGTAATGTTTCGTGTCTTTGGTGCTACGACAGAAGAAGTCTTTTTTAATATAATTTAATTCAAGTGTTAAACAAATTCACATAAATTATAAATAAACAAACGAATATACAGCTATTATATGCAAATACATCCGTCATGTTTTATTTATACTGTTTCTTGACATCACCTTATTAAAAACATCTTTGTTCTGAGGAAAACATTTGTTTTATCTTAATAAAATTAAGGCAAAGACACCTGGGAAATTAAGATATTGCCAGTTTTTGTCCACGTGTAGCCGACATACAATTAGGTGGGTTGATAACAGGTTTCACGAATGTCTGCGAGCGAACGAAAGTTCCGTGTCAAAATGTTTTTATTCAATTTTAATAGTGGGAGGAAACATGTTATGCTTAGAACTTCGCAGCTGCATCTTTTAAGGTTCTGAACCAGCTGAAATACGTGACAAACATCGACGTGTTTGCGTAATACACTAATATTAGGAATGGCTTCCGTTATGACAGTTCAATAACATTCCTTGCGTTATTTACGTTGTTGAAAAGACATTTTTTTCGAATATATGAAGCAATGGATTAGCAATATCTAGCGTACAGGCCTAATGTTTAATAACAAACCCATTACAGATTTTGTTCCTTCAATTACTTTGGTTTTAGAACAGCTTGTTATGCAATTTAACAACGCAAGTCTGCAAGAAGCAGTTAAGAGAAGATTTTAACATCTGAATAAAAATTGCTTATTAATTTTATACTTGTAACTAAATATGGATAGTGACTAAGAAAAAAATACATTAAGTAATAATCTAAACTTAACAAAATACATATATAAAGCAATTTTCCTGACGTTAAGTATTTGCTCATAGCAACAGAAAACTTGAAGTAGCGACATTAGTTGTATCTTAATAGCGCGTCAATTTTCTTATGCAATAGGAAGTAACCCATTGAACTAAATTGAAGACGATCAATGGAGTTATAGGCCAGAGAATATATCTAGCTAGACTATACAGTCAGTACTTATTGACATCAGATGTAGATGGAAGCACAGTGGGCAAGGCATCCTCTTAACATTTTACCCATAACTCTAGGTATGTGGTCGAAATACATACATAGACGTACATACATTCACGCCTTCTTCATAGGAAGCAGGCGTGAATGTTTCTTCTTTTTCCGTGGGGAAAAAGCAGACACTACAGAACACCACCTGCTACTCTTTATCAAAATGTGTCCCAAAAATTTGTAATCCAACGTTTTAGAAATACTTCATCTAAAAAATACCTAAATTGCTTCGTGTGCCTATAAAATTTGAAGAGTTCTCTCTAGGATCCCATCATCAGATCCTGACTTGATGATCATGGGACCATCTGGGAAGTATACCCTTTCAAACAAAAAAAAATCCAAATCGGTCCAGCCATCTTCGAGTAATCGGGGAACATACATAAAAATTGAGAACCTCCTCCTTTTTGAAGTCTGTTAAAAAACCTACATTTTTAATTCGCAAAGCTTTTCTACCCAAGTACCCGATTACCAAGACTAGAGATCCCCGACTAAGGAAACTTTTCTACCCGCAATCGGTTGTTTTTGACCGCCCTTATAGCCTAGAGATTTTAACAGAAACATTAGATGCGCATGCGGCGCTCTTGAATTTAAAATAAATACTCAGTTGCTTATAAACTACATTCGTGCTTTCAACAAACAGCTGTTGCGACATCGCCACAACCTAACTGTTGATCGGTCGAAAGCGAAGGGCGTGGAGGCCCTTCTAACGTAAATTTTAAAGATATTTTGTCCAATTATGTCGCAACTTTAACGATCACTTTACTAATCAATTTAAAAAATCAGCTTGTTACTTAATCTAAGACAAGGAAAAGCTTTTTGTAACTAAATAGGGATATTTAAATCAAATTAGAACAAAGTTCGAAATCAAAAACCGGTGCATGGAAACCAGTTACATTTTTTCTAAAGTTCGTCTAACTTAGCCCACGGAATCTACGATACAGCCTTGGTAACATTTTTACTAGTAGGTATTGAACATAGAGTCCGGTTTATTTTTCTTTTCGATTCAAGCATTAATATTATAATTATGTCGTTTGAACACAGCATGGAATTTGGTAGCTATTTTATATTTGTAAAATAATAATAAAATTTATTAAATTAATTTGCTATTTTCCTGATTGGTACGTATGGTGTAAACCGCACCAAAATGAACTAAAATCTAAAATGAATAGTATTTGGATTAAACATCCCACCCACACTCACACACATACCCACAGATTGCTGTAAGTATTTTATAGGTCTGACTAATACGAAAAAATATTTATTATGTGAAAAGACTGAGCGAGCATTCGTGGAAATTCCGAGAATAGAGTTAAGTTTAGAGCTAAGTTTTGTCTTAGCTCTATTGTCGTAATGTTCACAACCTTTATCAAAGCGCTAGATAATATTTTTACAGACTAGGTAATAGTGTTTTCGAAGGCCCTCTCACATTTATGTCATGGGAACACAACATAACAAAACTACAGAGTTTTTTTTTTAATTAATTTATTCCATGTGGAAATTGTGTAGTTTGTGCGCTCCGCCGCACCTAGTTTTTTTCTCAAGACATTTTGTAATCAAATTATACACTCTGCTCATACTACTTAATAACATACATAATACCATTTAATTTTTGTTTGAATTTCAACCAATAATATAACAAAAAATCAATATCCATTCGGTGAAGCCAGTACCAATCAATTGAATGTTTGAGCTTCATGCCTAACTATAAAATGATAGACTGACTAGATGTATCTTTGGCCATACTAACTCTATTACTGAATGGACTTAGTAACCAGTTCCAGTTATCTATAACCTAGTAATTTATCTAATCAAAACAAGACAACGTCATTTCTGCCTGCATTTATTTGTAAATTTCTCTCGTTTTATATCTTTGCCTTGTTAGCATTTCTAACAACGAATTTTCACGGAAAGATTGATGTTTCACATAAGAAAAATATATTTTCCTTCCGCTAAATCAATATTTCTCTAAAATAACATTATGTATAATAATTTTATACACTTACTGGTGGCGAATTACTGTATGTAACACGCTGGTTATCAACAGACGACGTGATCAACGGCTCATGCTCTTCATTTCCAGCCGTCATTTTAATTTTATTCCTTTATCACAATTTAATTAAAAAATCACTGTCATATTCACACAGATCACGAAAATTGTTAGGTACGTCACAATTTTTGGCGGGAAATTGTGGAGAAGCGCGCTTGGGTAAGTTTCGTAGCGGTGTGACTGCGCCGCTACGGACGAATAAACTAAAGCGGCCTTTCGACTAATCAATGTCTGGCGGACATTAAACTATGTTTTGTCAGTCTATCTCGCGGGCACTAAGAATTCTTGATTTTATATGAACACGTGCAATCTTATTAACTTAATGATAATTACGTTTACTTATGCGTTGACTGTATTTCTGACTAAATTGTTTGAATTACAATGGCTTTCTCTTGTTGTGAGAGTGAATGAAATTTATAAAGGAATACTAAGGTGGTTGCTACAGTGGTAACTTAACTACGTCGAAGTCAATTTCTGATTATTTTTTTAAATTTAAACTTCGAGTTTTAGTATTCTCTCATAAATGTAACTTATTTTTATTGCAGTTTTATTGGAATAAAACGATTTTTTGCGATTATACAGACCATGTTGTCGCATGTTAAATAATAAGTTGTAAAGACTACTTTGATTTTAAAACAAATAGCTAAGTAGGCATACTAGGTAATCAAGTTTGAATTAAAATCAAAATTCCTAGAGAGGCCTATTGCCTATTGCTCGAATACGAAATAAGTTTGAAAATTCGATGTAACAACTTTTTTTTCAAGTTTGTAATTACGATCGATCGATAAAGATCACGATGAAAATTATTTAAAGGTTTTCATGTTAAATATAGGGTTTTTTTTATACAAAACGAATGTAGTTTTTAATCGACTTCAAAAAAAGAGGAGGTTCTCAATTTGGTTGTATTTTTTTAAAAGTAATTTTAAAAAGTGAAAACTAACTTTAATTTTGGAAGTCAGTTGAAAAAAACGAAAATACAAACAAAAGACACCGACTTCCGAAATTAAAGTGTTTTTAACGTTGTAGTGATTTTTTTAAAGGTGTGTAGTGTTTGACTGTACCTTATTCAAGGTCGTCCCGTTGTACGCGGATCGCGCTGAAAGGTCGATCTCAAACATTTCGAATACATTTACGCGTTACGAATGACGCGCCCTCGCACCAAATCATTGTGGTATTTTTGAACAATGCCATGTACATACAATAATCATTAGTATTTAACGCAATATGATGAATCCCCCCCCAATTCTGCTATGAAGCAGAATTGATTATTAAAATCGTTATCATAATACCTTTCTTTTATATTTTGGGGACAACATACCACTACCTATGCGTGGATTCGGATAAGTGCCTAATTTCTTACGTCATAAACTTTTCAGTCATAATCAGCCTATAATGTACCCCTCTAATGTATATGTGTGTGTAAGAGGTAATTTTCAGAAAGTCAGCTAAAAGCTTACCTACTTTAAATCCCACCATCCATTCATTCGCTCGGTTAGGAAATTCATTTTTTATTATAATATATTTTATTTATTTAAACTTCTCGCACAATAGTAAGTACTTAAGTAACTGTTTTCATAGACAGAAGTAAAATGAACTTGACGTTGATAATGAGAAAAATACCTTATGAATTCTGCATTGCAGAATGGTTGTGAGCTAAAAATATGAAAAATCAAAGACACATCGAGCTTAGGCCGAAGCAGTTAAGATCACGTTCGCTTTAATTTAAAAATGTAATCGTATTGTTGATGATCTTTTATAAGAATGTTGTGCATGCCTATAAGTGATGTATTTATTTACACAGTACCTACTGAAGATTCGTCATCACCCAATGTAACTATCTTTGTAAATATGTCGTTGGTGTGCCTTGCTTAGTAAATAGAATAAAAAAATAATATTTCGCCATCGCTTTTCACATTAGCTATGTTTATGAAAATTGTGTAACACACTATCAATCACAATCTGAATAATTTCCAAGGATATTGCTAATCAATTGCTCCATATGTTCGAAAAATTTGTCTGCTCAACGACGTAAATAACGCAATGAATATTGTTGAAATTTCCAAATGAATGCCATGCCTACTCTTAGTGTTACGCAGTTAGCCCGCGGGTACCAAGTATGAGTGACATAAGTAATATAATAATGCGCTACAGCAATTTTTTTTCTAAGAGTCTATGAGCCATTCACGACTGTACAATATTGTTTATTCCCACTGTTGATAAGATAAGATAATTTTGGGACACAAACCTCCTCACTTTGAGAGGGAGTGGGGTGGAATCTACCACGCGGACCCTGTGCGGGTTGGTAGATGTCACACATCTTCGAATTCTTGGTTCTACCTGCCAGGGGTGCGGGTTGTTCAAAAGAGATACCACGGCCCCTGGCACACAGGCACCTGGCAGACACGGGTGGGTTTTAGTCAGTAAAAGTCTGATACGCCCTCCTGCTCCACCCAGAGCGGGAGAAGTTATTTGATGATTTCCCATCCAAAAAATCTTGGTTCTAGGACATGCCAATTTCCTCACGATGTTTTCCTTGACTGTTTGGAGAGAAGTGGTGCTGAAATTATTTACACAAAGTAAAACGCCTGTCTGGGTTCGATTTCGAACCTACAACTGCAACTCAAGTCGGGGCGGATAAGTACCATCTGGCCACCGCAAAAAAATCAGCAGACTCAAAGTTCAATACCTACATTACCTACTCCACCAAAATGTATAGAACAGCAGATTTTTTTAAGTGAAAACTTCTTTAGGCGCGTTGGGTATTTTTTGAGATGGGAAAAAGCAATTGAACTGATTCAAAACAATACACACGTAATTGTTCAAGTTTTCACTTCTGTCGGCACTCCCGGAGTGCCACTGTTTTGTTTTTCGTGGTTTCAAAGTTGGTTCCATTGTTAAGGTTTTTCACATTCATGGGTAGAGACCCTGGTAAATTTGGAAAATGATACAAAAAATTACCCATACTAAAATGTTTCATTTGTTACAAGTGTCCACCAAAGCAACTAGACAACTATTTGTAAAAACTGCCCGCTTTTTCACACCCCATTCTTCCCCTTAGGGACTGATTTTCAAAGACCTCTTGTAAATACGTAGAGTACCTACCTAAGTATTTCTTAAACATGTTCCTTTCCACCGTGGGAAAAATAAGTGTGTCTAAGTAAGAAGACAGAAAGGTTTATTTTCTTTGTACAGATGATAGGCTGTGTGTTATCTTTACAATAACAAATAAGATACCTACCTACCGTAGATTTCCATTACTAGGCGGAAGGCTTTCCTCGTAAGGCAGGAAAGTAGGGCGAAAACCCTACGTACCTACTTTATGGGGAAAGCGCAGGGAAAACCCCCCGAAATTTAAATTTTCTTACGTTTTTGCAATTTACGGTTGTCAGTGTCAGACTGTGTGTTGAACAAAATATGTTTCGCGACCGTAACTAATAGTTATGCATTTACAGATTTATATCATTCAAATCATCAATACAACCTTGTAAGTTACTGCGTAGATCGCCCTGAGGACACGGTGGAGCATAAGGTGTAGGTCTGCCCGGCTTGGGCGGAGGATCGCCGTGTCCTCGTGGAGGCGTAAGTCTTATTTTTCCAATCGAACATAAACCTTATGCATATGTAAGAGTTGAAAATCTATCAAAGAAATTTGATAGATTGGGGTAGCTTGATGTGCTGGCGTCTGTACTTAAGTATACGACGAGCTGTTGCTTACGCACCTAGGTACCTACAGAGTTATAAAATAGGGGTGCTTTATCGCACTGTGCACATCAGCCTGATCTTAAATTAATATTGTGTCTAGCCACTTTCAAAATGACGGCGTTGTGATAATCGTTTTCTACGTGCATCGATGCCATTTTAGCTACGCCTTCTATTAATACAGACCTCGGTGACTAAAAACAAAATTTAGATGTCTAGATTTACAAGGATTCACAAAATGATTATTCACAGGCGTGTTTCAGGATCGACATAGAAAACGGAAACCTACAAAAGTTCCATTGATTCCAAGTAAAAAGTCATTACCTTCGAGATAAGATCCTGGTCAGGCTAATTTTTTGGTGTTTTTAGACTACTTAATAATATAAATTCACAACTAACTTTAACATTTCTCCTAGTTTTAACAAAGAAAACATCCCTTTGTTGAGATGAGTCTGCGAGTGCTTAGCCATAGTGAACTAAATTAAAATAGCACCGTAGGTATCGCTGTAAAAAAAACTTAGGTATCTCGTCTGGATAAAGCTCCGGGTTTCGCGATAAGCTATGATAAGGAGGGCAAACCAAATTAATGAAAAATATATCAACATAGTACCTTGATTGAAAGTCACTAGAAACTTAACCTTATTTGAATCAAAATGCACAAACATGACTGTAACTAAACACCTTTCGAAGCGCACTGAATGGCGAGAAAATCGGCCTCCGGTTTTCTACTGCCGCAGCAGATGAGACGACGCACAGAATCTCGAAGGTTGCACTACAACTGAATTCGCGAATTTAACAGCTGTTTTTATATGATAAGTGCATTTGTTTATCAATTTGTATTAAGGTGAAGTCCACATTTTTTTGCATACAAACTTCGGGAGTGTTTTACTCCACTGTCTGACATGACACATCCAAAGAAAAATATGATATCGTTTTGTCTCATTATTAATATTGTCTGTACGGAAACAGAATACTAAAATAAAAACCCATTAAAAAAGTTAAGAGCCAACAAAGATTTGTTTCTCCTGCTAATTTTACTTAACTTTGGGCGTGTTTAAGTAATAAAAGAAGTGCAAAATCTCCAAAACCAAGTCGGTACCGACAAAGTTCGGTTATCGAAAAGTTCAATAAACACTATTGGTCATTGATTTATGCATTGGCTTTTTCATAAAACCCGATCTTCCAAAAGACTTTTCAAAATATTTTTTTACTTTATGTGATCCTGCATCTCACTCAATAACGTTGTGCGTATTTATAGACTAGCGTCTAACTGCTCATCACTGATACTATCTCTGTCGGACACGACTGGGTTCCCCTTAAGTTGTGTGTCACGGAGCTGGCAAAGTTGTACTTAATCGTTTTGAGGCGGCGCCGGTGTGGGCGCCTACATTGAGGCGCCAACCAGCCCGCAAGCTGAAGGCGTCCAATAGGGTCATGGCCATTCGGATGATCCGGGGATGCCGCGTGATCTCCGGTGAAGCGGCGGGCCTCCTTGCCGGATTACCGCCATGGGATCTGGAGGCAAAGGTATCGCGTACATTTGGGAGTGGCGCGAGCAGGCCAAACGCCGGGGCATAGCTCCGCTGCCGCGAGAAATCGCGGCACGGCGGACAGAGCTCCGGCGGGATCTCATGGCGACATGGAGAGTGCGATTGTCGCAACCCAGTGCTGGGCACGCCACGATAGCGGCGGTAAGTGCCCTCTTTGAGGAGTTGCTTGAAAGGCGGCACGGTGTCCTCACCTTCCGCCTGACGCAGGTCCTCACCGGACACGGTTGTCTCGGGAGGTTCCTGTTTCGGATAAGGCGCGGGGAAACCCCCGGGTGTTTCCACTGCGAAGGTCGCCCTGAGGACACGGTGGAGCATACGGTGGAGGACTGCCCGGCTTGGGCGGAGCACCGCCGTGTCCTCATGGAGGCGATCGGCGGCGGCGATTTGTCGCGTCCGGCCCTGGTCCAGGCCATGGTACGGAGCGAGAGTGCATGGGTAGCCTTCACCTCCTTCTGCGAAGCAGTAATGCTCGCGAAGAGGGAGGCGGCGCACGTGAGGGAAAGGCAATATATGCGCCCTCACAGCCGTAGTCGCCGCGTCAGACGCCCTGGGCGTCGGGAATCCCAAACTGATTCCCGGCCACCGTAGGCGCGGGCTTGCGGACTGCGAGTAATGGGTAGCTCGCTGTCCGGTAATGACCAAGCCCGGGTCACCGGCGCGTTGTGTTACACGCGCGCTTCAGAGAGATGTCAGCACCAACTGGTGGGGCCCGCAAGGGCCGATGCCTGCCAAAGGTGCGGGTTGTTCGAAAGAGATACCGTGGCCACTACCACACAGGCAACTGAAGGAACACAGGTGGGTTTTAGTCAGAAAAAGTCTGACACACCCTTCTGCTTCACCCAGAGCGGGAGAAGTTATTTGATGATTTCCCATGGTCAAAAAACAAATCGTTGTGGCTACAAGAAAACGATTTTAGGAGACTGTTCTTAACTTTGTTCAGATCTTGAAACATATTTAAAGTCGGCAAGAAAATGGGAAATTTTCACAAAAAAGAATTGATGCTATTTTATCCTGTTTCCTATTACTTATCAAAAAACTCTGATCTGACCAACTGAGGTTACAGAAGTCAGAAGTGAGGTATTAGAAATCATTAATCGCAAAAAAAACTTCCCATGAATTTAGTAGGAAATGAGACTGAGATGAGAGGGAACACAAATACCAGTGTATGACAACAGTCAAATTATTCTATTACTTCACTGGGCTGAATAGGGAACAAAGCGGGTAGTTACAGATTGAAACTTTTAAAATTATTACCAGCCCATTATGCCTTTACGGAGCTATGCAGTCAACTCAGCCTATCTCAGTCCACTGCTGGGCTTAGGCCTCTACCATGCTGCGCTGCGACACCCTGTCCTCCACCTTCCGCACCCAGTTTGTACCAGCCAGTTTTTAAGGTCGTCGGTCCATCTAGTTGGGGGATGCCTCATGCTACGCTTGTCGATACACAGTCTCAACTCTAGGCCTCGTCTGCTCCACCACCCTTCTACAAATATGACCAGCCCACTGCCACTTCAGTTTGCTTACTCTGAAGGTTATGTCAGTAACTCCGGTTCTGAACGGATAATTTCATTTCAAGTTTTATTCTTCAAAGAAACTAGAAACTATAGCTCGCACCATAGCGCGCTGTGTATTGTGTGCCTTGAATGTGTGGACCAGCCCCAACTGTCAGTATCTACATTTCGAAACCGTAGGTAGGTACCTATGTCATAATGGGCAAGACGCACTGGTTGAAGACTTTGTCTTCAAACATTGCGGTTCGACACTTGCTTTTCAAACCTATGTTCCATTCCCAACAACTGATATTTTCTGTGCTTCCTATTTTACATTTTGTTATTCTACTAAAATGAGTTGGTTCCTTAAACGCAAACAGAAAAACAAGTTTAAGCCTCTTCTGACAACTATACGTTGCTTGCTCCTGTGCACCAGTCCTGACTCTTTTCATATTTTGTTGCTGAGACCGGAACTACAAACGTAGTACACAGATAAGTTTTGTAAAAATATGGCTGTTATTTTAGTAAATTGTGGTCTGACTTCCACGCGAACGGAGTCACGGGTAGAACCTGGTCTATAATCTTCTGATGAACTATGTTTTAGCCATCTAAATACTTACACAGCTTTCGATTAGCGTTGCGACGGTCACATATAATTTATATTGATGTCACATATATGTGACTTCAAAGGGAATAATAAACTGATAGAAAGTGCAGAGTTTGTAGTGAAGGTGTTGGAAAATAATACGAATAAAATAAGCGTAATATAATAATGTTTATTTATTCTATAAAATGACATTTGAGATAGATGCAAATATTTTCAGTAAATTACTTTATACAATATTTAAACGAATCTATTACACATTCTCGTTAGTAGTATGATTACAACATGACACATGACAAAGGAACTATTGTATGTAGACTTGAGATGTATCGTGATTCTTAACTATAATAATGATTTAGGAATATGGCTAATTAATGTTTGTATTATTTAATATTAAACTCGATGACAATCCTCTAAACACTTATTCCTTCAATAATATTTGGTGACAACTTACTGGTGATACCCGAGTTATTCCACTGCATCAGTATCACAATAACCAAGCTTCATATCTCCATCGTGCATTAACTCATTTAAAATATAATTCAACCATTCACGCACGCTTTACACGCACTCCAGGCGTTCTTGACAATGTTCTCGTTATCACTCATAAATAAGACGACGGTTATATTTACATTGCACAAATGGGACTTGTGTAAATAAAAAAAAAAGTATTGTGACGTTGCGCGAAGTAGGCGACTGAGCTGTTCACTTATGGCTGACAACATTGCAATAAGTCAACATTACCCAAACCTTAAAATAAATAGTAAATACCACGTAGGTATATATATTTTTTCATTTATAATTTCAGGATAAATTGTCTCAGCCAAGCATTATTTACTTACAAAGTTTTCCCTGACAAACGCTTAAAAACTATAAAAATACAAAGTTTATCAAAACAAAAGTAACAAATACCTCAGAATCGATCCCCTCGCGCAACGTTACAGATAAAACTAATTAATATTTAGCACTACATAGGAAGCAATATAACTTACACAGAATACCATGAGCCGTACATAGTTATTACATATGTATTTCTGTGCTAATAACACAATACACTGAGTGACTTCAACGGAACAAATATAATCCTTAATGAGTACATCTTAAGAGTTCTATTTCATTTGAATATTGTTTCGACAAATAAAAACATTTTCATCAACGGTTGTATATTTTGTTATCTCTGAAATGTACAAAAATCTATTAATAATTAATTTTCATTCGGAAAAATCTCTTTTATTTTTAATCAGCTGCGTTTACGATAAGTCTATTGTTCGTTAACCCTAAATTCGATATAGATAGATATATTATGTATTATGACGTAAAGATGAGGACATACAGCTATGTAAAAACGTCACAAGAATGCATTTACGCAAAATTAACCTTCAGTTCTATATAAATCACTAAAATATCAGTTGTGACGTTATTGCTAATATTTTAAGGAGACTATTAAATTATATTTCTTCCTATTAAATGAAATCCGCAATTTACAGACATGTTCTAGTACATATACCTATATGTAAATAATGCAACATGTCCAAGGTAGCCAATATGTCCGATCATGCGTATAGAAACTGGTCATGCACTTTCTAAAGAGCCGACATTCATCTGACCGGGCACGCATCACCGTATCACGACCCGTGTCACCACTTTATTGAATGCATAACATCACGCCTGCATTCCACGAACGTTTAGGCAGAGGTGTACGCCCACATTTCGCTAGTTGCGTTTAAGTCCCATGTAAGAGCAAGCCTGTTGCCATCAACTAGCTTCTAGCTAGACCAATTAGACAGTCCATAAATTTTATGTATTGTGCAAAACCCATGTCTAGTGAAAGGCTTCAATTTTTTTTAATAAACTACCGGAGAACGCAGTGCGAGAGAAAAACAAAAAGGTTTCAACGCCAACTCATGATTTTGTAGCCTTTATGTAAGTCAACAGAACTTTGACACCCCCCCAGTGGGTTCCCGCATTGTCGTTGCGGGGGGGCTCAGTAGCCGTGGTCCGCTCCCACGGTGAAGCGAAGAGGAACCCCAAGGTGGGGCCGCTCGTCAGGGCTTTTGTCTCCAAGCCGACGACGTAGCGGCCAAAAAGTAGGTTGCGGTGAGGTGCACAGCAACTGAGGCGGGCCGCGATGTCGAATGGGAGGCATCGCGGCTGAGGGTTACAGGCTGCGGCGGAGGAGGAGTGCCGGTACTTTTGAGTAGCGCTCTTCCCTTCCGTAGCCTGGACGGGGCCGCCACCGTTTGATGGCGGACGCGGTGGGGCCGCAGGGGAAGAGGAGTGTCGGTATAGCGTTGGCCGCTCTCCCTATCCCCTGCGGCCGAGAAGTGGTAGGCGGCGGGGCCACTGTGCTGACCCGTCGCAGGGGGACCAAGGGTGCCAAGGGTGCTAGAGTAGTCTGGGGCCCTTGTGCTACTTGGTTCCTGGGGTGGTCACGGCGTGCCATGTGTCCTGGTGCGCCGGACTGGTGGGGTCCGCAAGGGCCGATGCCTGCCAGGGGTGCGGGTTGTTCGAAAGAGATACCGTCGCCCCTGGCACACAGGCAACTGAAGGAACACGGGTGGGTTTTAGTCAGTAAAAGTCTGACACGCCCTCCTGCTCCACCCAGAGCGGGAGAAGTCATTTGATGATTTCCCACCCTCAAAAAAAAAAAAAAAAAACAGAACTTTGACAACATCTCATAGTTACAATAAAAAGACCATTAGACGATGCTATCCGTGAAAAAAGATCCCTATAAATAGCCATATGTCCCCATCTCCAAATTAAAGTTATAATGATGACTTATTAAGTTAACTGTGACTATTTTACCTAACAATCTGTCATATCAAATACGATTACGTTTCGTACACACGGCTACAGTCGCTAACGGAAGTAGTTATGTTAAACAAGTTTATGGCAATGAGAGGCTTATGGATCTATATTTGGGGACTAGAAAACTGCATCAATGTTTTTATCAATCTTTACTGTCATTCAGGGCGTTTATGAAGGGTCACCATCTCTACACAAATAATAAAAGAACAACTAAATGAAATCAACACGAAACAGTAAAAATCGATCAGAAAAAAATACTATTTGCTTTTTTTATTTCTCCTCATAAGCTTTCTGGGAGTTTAGGAAGGGTTATACATCATCTCTACACAAATAATAAAACAAACGGCTAAATAAAATTAGCACGACACAGTGAAATTCGATAAACAATTACTATTTGCATTTTTCTTTTAATTTTGAATTTCTCCTCATACTTACGCTTGGACAAGGAAGAGTAACATTCAAATCCATATTTGAGGCCGGATTGTTGATTAATGTTGCACCATTTGAGATCGTCTATAGCCTTTCTGTTCGTAATTTCAATTTTATTTTTGATTGCTCAATGGGCCTGCTCTTGACCTCGATCAGGAAAGCTATGTCTTGCCTGTCCTAAGCTTCATCGATGCATTGTTAGCAACAAAATACCATGTACCTTTTCCCTATACATTGGTACAGTTTTCTTGTCCATATTTGTGTAAATTTATAACAATAACACGTCGTTGCGTACCTAGCGATTAATAATAACTGAACTTGAGCTACTTATGTACCGTCTATGTATTATATAACTGTATATATCTATTGCTAACTAATATGAGAAGGCGATCAGTCTAGTATTTACTTATTGGCAGTGTTATAAGGTTCATTTTGATAGGTACCGCCGTTGCCACAGATAAAGGAAAAATTTCACCAATGAAATTAAACGAGATTAGCACATCTAAACCGCGTTCAAGACCAGTCAGTGTCATCATTTTGACACTGACAGCTCTTAAACGCGGTGTAGATATCTTGATTGAAATTTCATTGAAGAAATTTGCTCTTAATAGGTACAGACAGAAACTTAAGTTCGTCAATTTCTTTCACTGTAAACTTTCGATTATTATTTTACTGAAACTTTTCAGGGAAGGTAATATGAGACTTTCAGAACATCAGTGCATTAAATTACTGATTTTAAGTTAAGTATCTGTATTTAATTAAGTCTATGACCTCGCACAGTTTTATTATCATCTAGTATTTAACTATTTCGATAAAGATTGTTTTCTTTTTAATGTTTGTTAAAGTAAATGGCCATAATAAATTCAACTTATTTTTGGTCTTTTGCGAGGTTTTATATTTTTGACGTGCATGAATAAAGTTATGACGCGTGAAGTCCTGCCTAAAGACGTTTCATGTCTGATTACCATTCAAAGTGATGCAGTTATCTACCGAGTATTTTAACATTTCCTATAATTCTTTCCTTTTTGATCATTTTATGACATGTTGTACAATATCGTTAAATAGATTCAATGCCGACCTTACATTATGTTTTAATTTCGGCACGTTAGTAATTATTTGCATGCGTCATCTGTCACGTTCGTAAAAACGTCATTTCAGTAATTCCTAATTGTGCATATTTTTTTCTATAACAATTTTAAATGGCAAATTTTTGTGTAATCATATTCAATAATCACCTCAGTTGGTGCTTACATAATATTAATTGAATTCGATTATAAATGTGAAAGTGGATGTTACACAATCACTCAAAAACAGCTTAACAGATTTGGAGGAATTTTTCTAAACCGATAGACTAGGGATACTTTTAATTCGGGTTCATAAACTTGTTGTTTTAGGACGCGAGTGAAACTGCGGGCAATGTTGTATTAAAATTCATAACAATCGCGACACCTATAGGTCTGAATTGGCGCCAAGAATTCTATTTGTAAGCACTGACACAGAAATCAAATATCGTATATCATAAGATATTTGATCTCAATAATTATAGTGACACTATCTATCTGTTGTGGTTACCGCAACAAGACTACTTGAAACTGGTTATGGGAAATAGAAATACTAATATCGATATGGAACCAGACAAGGAATATTAAATTAATGAGTAAAGCTGTGACTGAATGGTGGTCAAAAAACCAGGGCCGACCAAAAGCGCGTCAGGTTGATGGTATCGTCAAAGTCGTGGGAAACACGTGGATGACGGACGCACGGAACTGGGAAGTATGCCAGAAAAAAGGGGGCGGCTATGCCTACACTCAGCAGTGGGTGAATCCGGGCTGAAATGATGAGGATGATGAAGCAAGAAATATTACTTTTTCTATATTGAAATCATACAATTATACACCGAGACCTTTTAGTGGTTGTAATCCCGCGGCAGAACAACTTGCCATAAAGAATACTGTCGAAGCATAGAGTAAAAGTAAAAAAAATAAAGATGTTTTTGTTTTAAATAATTTAAAAAATATTCATCAACTAGAAAACGTGAGAATCAATAGTAACACAGGAGGTAACTTGTAGGTACTACTCGAATCGCACGCGCCGCCGATAAAGGGAACAGCGATACAAATGTTTAAAGCAAAATAAACTCTCGCACGTAGTGATTTTTCACAATGGTCAAATCTGCCATTTTTTGTTTCTAATATTTTAGTTGTTTATAAAACGATTGTATTACCACGAGAAAACCATTTCATTGCGGGAAAACCACCATTAAAATTTCTCGGTGTATACAGGGTGTCCCAAAAGGTTACGTAGCTGGGAAGGGAGGTGATAGGGGTGGTCA
This sequence comes from Antitype chi, assembly GCA_947359405.1. Classification (NCBI taxonomy): domain Eukaryota; kingdom Metazoa; phylum Arthropoda; class Insecta; order Lepidoptera; family Noctuidae; genus Antitype; species Antitype chi. The sequence continues at coordinate 18,757,374 of OX375812.1, forward strand.
CAAAGGTCACCAGAAAAATAAAAAAATAAATCCCCTCTGGGTATTTAAAAAAATAAATGGCTTTTTTTTTAAACTAACAAGAACTTAATTTTCTTTAAAATCTTGGTTAGATATGTATTGTTTTTTTTTATTTCAATTTGATAAAGGGTTATTGACGATTACATAACAGCATTTTTTTTAATACAGCAATATTTGTAGGTACAGTTAGCAAAATAACCCTGTATACTAGTGTTCGCCCAGTGGTCGAAATTCGATCATAATTAATTTAAATTATAGTCAACAATAATGAAAGATATCAGCTCTCGGCACTGCTACTCCATATAAACTACTGTGCCATATTTCATACACCCCCACCGCGTAATTTTCTTAAAAAGGTGTACAAAGTTTTTCCTTCACGTATTAATGTATAGATAGAACGATAGCGTAAATACATGACGAAAAATTACAACACATTTGATAATAACCAGTGAATAACAGCAAGTTTTCATGAAAATGCAACGTATCAGTTGAATTTTCTGTAAACAGACTGTTTTATAACTAGATTTCTAAATGTTTCCCTGCCTCGTAAGTAACCAATGGAATCAGACATGATCATATTGACCTGATAACTAGAACCGAAGGATTGGTGTCACAACCGCGGTATTCAGCTCGAGTTCCAGACTTCACGCCTCACTTCAAGCGAACTACATTGATGTGGAATACTAGATCGTAAGACTCTGTGCTCAACGGTACCTTGAGGTTACAATAATTGTGGCAAAGGCCGCGTAAAGATAATTCGTTTTGGTGTTTTTAACATTTGACGGGCGAATGTTTTTGTCTATAGTACTTAAGGTGAAAACTCAAGGGTAGTTCGCGAAATTCTTATTTCTTTACGTTTTTTGCAATTTGCTGGTCAGTACAGTAACTATAATTCAATTGAATGACTTATCACGAACAAGTGATTCATTCGAATTAAATAAAGCTAGAGGGCTGTATTCATAACTTAAATGATAATAATTATGTAAAGCCAATCTTGTTACGGTTGCGAATGATATGTTAATTAACATACAACTAAGAAAATTTCAATTTCACGGGATATTTTGGAACTGACACCTTAACCCATTGAAGAACACCAAACAAGACACAATAAAACTTTTATTGTTATTACGTCTGGGGGGCGTTTAATGTCCCGCAGTGTTAACTTCAACTACTAGAAAAGTTATATTGAATTCTCGCATTCAAAGTATTGAATTTGGTAAAGACGAAATATGACACCAAGTAGATTAGTCTAAACAGCTACTGCAAGCCAATTTCAACTTCAAGTTGATTTAACAAACATTGACAACTAAACCACAGGTCTTAATAAGTTATACGTTTATTAAGTAGTTATTTGAACAAACCAGTTTAAAAAAAATGTGTGACAAGAACACTCGACCGCACAAATGTCTTAATTTATTAGCTATCTAAATTATCTACTGCATGGCTCAATCTGTGATATGTCTAATATTATTCATTCTAAGCCCATGTTCCAACGGATGTAATAAAATCGCAGCGAGATTTTCTCACGCACAGAATCTTCAACGCACTGCCAAGCGTCGAGAGTTGAAAATCGAAAACTGTGCTTTTTCGATGCGCTAAGATTCACTCGCGCTGTACTCTGTTGGATTTGAGATGGGCCGACTATGACTTTGGCCGACTAGCCGACTAGTCGGCCAAGCCGATCATGGCTTTCGGTTGAGTTCGGGTGACATCGGTAATGTTCGTGACTACGCTTTCGGCGGCGACCAGACGGAATTGTCGGGACATGTTTTTGTTTAATTTGAATTTTTTCTATCATTGTTTACGTGCGAGCCGGTGTTACTTCCTATCCTGTTCTATATTATACTGAAATTAAACTGTAAAACTGATGCTATAATAAACATAACAACAGTAAAGGTTTCAATTTCATTTCAATCATCGTCTTTTAATTTTTTAAGCATATTAATACGAGTAAAAATGGGCCGACTAGTCGGCATTTTTAGCCGAATGGTCGCCGACTACATACTCGTATTATGGCCGACTAGTCGGTACATCACTAATTTTTAATGCTCTGTTTAACACTGAGAGTTGCAAATCAAGGGCGCGAAAATGTCCCGCCATGATTTTATTACGTTCTGTGTGAATGTCGACTAAAGACAAAGTTACTGGATGTCTTTTTTGGCTTTTTGAAAACAATTTTCGAAAGGAAGAGCATTTTTTTATATTTTGAACCAAAGCAAATAAAATTATTAATTCTATATCTGCCAAAAGTATGCTTGCTATGGCCCTAATACGTGTCTAATATACCAAATAATTTGCAGTTTCAAAAACGAATCAAAATTGTTACTACTTTAATACGAATTTTGAGACATTCAGAAATAAATATCCAAGATGTCTAACAAGAATATAAGTTCATTATTCGAACACAATGGACATTTTTTATGAAACGTTTAAATTTTTATAGAAAGACTTTGAATGTAAGCCATCGCCAGCACCATCTGTACACTAATTGCGTTACACGTATGTTAATGTTCGAAGAATTCGTCTGCTCAACAACGTAAATAACGCAATGAATTTTATTGAACTGTCGAAATGAAAGCCATTGCTACTGTTAGTATGTTACCCCTGTTGTTTGGAGAGCTTATATTTCCTAATTTGCATCCTACTACTTATTAAATGACTTATCTGTAGACTAATCGTTAAGACTATGTATAATTGAAGTAAACTCACATGCAATAACTGTATGACTGGAACTAATCAACATTGAACAGTCGCCTAGGAAAATATTTGAATATCATCTGATTATGATGTGACAACGTCGTACTTCGAAGGCCAGAATAATGAAAAAGATTTCGATTCGAAAATTATCTTGATTATTATGTATGGCCTGAAGGGGCATCGTTTTACCCAGTTACTGAGTAGTGGAGGTTAGATACTCAGTCACTCCACGTAAAATACTGGTGTCAAGCTGCATCAATCTAGACTGGAAGCCGACCCAAAAAAAAAGTTATAAAAAGGCTAGGTCCTGCCAGGGGTGCGGGTTGTTCGAAAGAGATACCGCGGCCCCTGGCACACAGGCAACTGAAGAAACACGGGTGGTTTAGTCAGTAAAAGTCTGACATGCCCTCCTGCTCCACCCAGAGCGGGAGAAGTTATTTAATGACTTCCCACCCTCAAAAAAAAAAAAGGCTAGGCAGATAATGATCACAATGTATGGCTTAAGGTGAATGCGCAGTGGTAGAGCGCGAAATTCAAATTTTGTTACGTTTTTTGCAATTTTCAGGTGAGTGTCAGCTTGTTTCTTGATCAAAATATGATTTGCGACTATAACATGTACTAATTTATATAAAATAAATTTTTATTTAAATTTTTTTATTTTTAATATTATTTTTTTATTAACGTATTTATAGATTTATAATCATTAGAATCAATAATAGATATTTCTAAGATAGATTTGTTCCATAAGAACAAATTTCTTTTGGAAAATTGCTTGTGGAACAAATCTAACTTATAAGAGATATAGGTATTAGACATTCTAATGGCTATAATTCTGTAAACACGTACCTGTTATATTCGCAAATCACATTTTGATCAGGATACAACCTGACTCTGACCTGAAAATTGCAAAAACGTAAGAAAATTTGAAATTCACGGTCTACCACTGCGCATTCACCTTAAGCTAAGATTTTATTTTTTGTCCGGCGAAAAAAAGGTTTTTCGTCAAGTCTACGCGTATTTTTTTTCGTCTTCAACGTTGTCACACCCGACACCAGTGGTCAATACTATTTTTTTTACGTTATTGGTAATACGTATTACCTAAGCGAATATTCAATGTATATCACCTTCATATTAGCGATGCAATTTAGAACTTGACCTAGCCGAAGTCAAAACTGTATTACTTTACTTATATTAATAAAATTACGAGATCCGCGTAAAATACTCTGCATTAAAGATACAATTTGACAGTAAAATTATCATGACCGGTCATTGACTAAATTGCAACTAATTTGAGAGCAATACAAGGTGTAACAGTATACACGCAAGACCTGAAAGTAGTTTTTTCCTGAACCCATTTTAGTAGTAATTTTTGTTTTGGTGCATCTATCGCCGAGTGTGCCAAATAAAATTAAATCTTATCTCAGGGCAGTAAGACTGAATTTTAAATGCATAAAGTAAAATGCTAGGGTCTACACGTTTTTCTTAGCTTTAAAAAAAATAGATTTGGGCATTGTATTATGTTTTTAACTCAATTCTCTAATTGGGGTCTATGAGCTCTTGCGTTACTTATGTTACACGTTGTATACCTACTTGAATTCAAAATCTTAGATAAATTTATATTCATTGCCACTTACGCAACTATCAACTTTAGAGTTATACAACCAAAGCTGATATTTGAGTGACCATGTGTAAAAAAATGCCCCAAATGTTTTTGGCTGCAATTGAATTTGAACTTTGTCATGTTATGACATTGAGTTTGTTGTTCTAAAACATGATAATTTTCTAGGATTCTGAATTCAAGTTTAGGGTTTATTAAATATAGGGCGATATTAATATCGAACCGCATAACAATTTACCTAAAACGTTCACAACTGCCGTGTAGCAACAACTTAACTCCTAAACTATAATGGTAAGGCATTTTTATTACAATAAAAGTCATATGAATCGACTTGATGTCGTGTATATTTTCTCTAGAGCTTTCCAACGAGTGCTAATTTTATTCTACGTAGTTTTAAGCTATGGTAGGTTCACGTTTATGCTAGGCAATGTTGCTAAACCTATCAATTTCTAACATTGTTCGGGTGACAATGCGCAAAACATATATTTTTCATCAGTTTATTCTCAAAATGGGGGTCTTAAATGGAGCATATTACACGACAGCTTGAGGTAGAAAAACTTAAAAGCGAGTTTTTACTTTGATTACGAATATATGACAATATAATACTGCTAAGCCTATGACTTAAATTATATCCCAGTAGCGACGAAATTCCTTTTCGAATACATGTGATCTTAATTTTGATAATCGTATCATTATTCGATCAATAATATCGCCGCTATCACATCGCGAGGGACTCGAAATAAATGTGCAAAAATGTTTTTTTTCTTCACTAATTACATCTACGCTTAAAAATGAGAGCAATTCGCCTAATATTATGTAAGGAGGATCACTTTTAAAATGCACGATATAACTCGAAATTATCTAAATATGAGACAAAAGTTAAGCTTTCGCTTTTCTTATTATATTGCTGTATTGGCTCCTTATTACCCGACTGCGCAACGGCAAAGACAAGGTATGTTTTTCTCTCTTTTTTCTCTTCTATAGGAGCGTTGAATACCGTGCATTATAAAAGTGTAAATTACTATATTTCGTCAGGTTTCAGGAGTGCAGCGGCCGTCCTTATCATCTCTTTCTGTTCTCCACAAACACCTAAACCATTAACAAGTATACGCATGCCTTACTCTAAAGAATTAAATTAAATTTTGATCCAAACTCTAACACCTAACGAAACTAAATACAAATTCCATACAATTTTAACATCTATATTTTTAGATAGATAGGTATAACCCGTCTTTTTTATCTCTTGAAGGAGACAAGAATTCATGCTAGACCAACAAAGAATTAATATAATTATAATACAAATTGCCACTGCCAAAAATGGCCGCTATTTGCATATATTTCCTTCCAAATCGTTTTACTATTCAAATAATAAGTTATCATAAAGTTTAGATATACTAGACTTAATTTTATCAAACATAATCAGCTGTTTGATAACTAAGTAATCATTGACGACTATTATTAACCTCAAGTCCGAACTAAACATCTTAAAAGCAAATCCTTCAACTAAATGCGCATACGCAGCGCGATTATATCACAGCCAAATCTGCCGCCGCACGCCTTACTGCCTTCTGAAGGCCAGAGACATGACGTCACTAAAACTGCATCAATTTTGATGACTCAAACATTCCTAGAATTCCGAATATCCATTAATTTTGTATTTATATTTAAACTGAGGGCAATAATCATTAAAAATCATAAGTCATCGGTATTTTTCTTCACTAATCCGAAATAATGAGCGACATCGGAATGTCTGGGCCGTAATTAAACGACGTTATAGTGATACATTTTAGAAGTTTATAACTTTTTCGAAGCTAACTAAGTTAAATCGTGAATTTTCTATACTTACGAGCGCTGAGGTCTGATTAAAAATCGAGACGAAATGTTGATTTTCTATGTCAAACATCAAGATTGGTTGGTCGACAACTTAGTGCGTTTTCACACCCTTTTGATATCATAAACGTTGACAAATGTCAGGTTGTTACAGTGTATATGTGGCATTACACTGGAAGATCTAAATTTAACACTGTATAGTGTCTTACATCGTTAAGTTATATTAGCTAATGACCAACACGGTAGCTTGCGTCATTGCGCCTAACTTTTCATCAACAATTTTCAGTCTTGGACAACCTCATCCCGTTCACAAGTTGACAATTTTATTATAAAAAAATAACCGACAGGTAGAGATGCTATTAATGTTCAATTTAAGTGCAAAAATCTTGTCTCAATACAATCTATGCCAGTATGTTTAACCCATTCCCTGTCCTGTGAACCACGTCTGTTTCAGGTTATTAACCACTGCGTCTGTTTAGTGGATACTGAAAATGTTAAATAAAAGCAAAATGGCGACAGAGTAATATAACAATATAGACAAATTTGACTAGTACAACAGGATTTGCGTAGCAGATAATATGGACAAAATTTTTTTCTTTGTCGGTAAGTTAATATTCACTAAAATAAAGATATCCTGACATAGATTGTATTTCGAAAATTACGATGTATTTAACAACACAATTGTTAATTCATATTAATATTTTAAGTTGATACAGAGCTGACACATTTCCGTCATACATTTCCAAATTCTTCTTGCAACCGTTATACAATTTGCTATACAAAATTCCTGTCTAGCGATCTAATTCATTTGAAATGTTTCCACTTATCTGGATAAACTATCAAGTAGTTCCATCCTTGTATAAAAATTTAAATTTTAATGTGAACGGGATTAATCCGTTGGTACATTAGTTCATTCAGTAAGAATGTATGTAAAGGGCGAGCGATAACATACACATACATACATAACGAAACAAACCAAAGAGTGTATCAATAGTTAGACAGTTTTAAACAGTGTAATACTAGTAATCAGAATCGAATAAAGGCAAAAAGGGTCATGGAAGGTATATATAAAAACACTGTTATTTCTAATTCCCTTAAAAACCATTAATTCTATCACTCGCCCTAACTATTCGAAATATCGACAACGGTTTCGTCACAACGACAATGTTCTCAATAATTGACCAAAATTTTATTTACCACAGCGCTATAAAATGATTCTGCTAACTTCATAAGCTAATTCATCGCTAAATTATCTACTTTTGTTTCTGGTGTAAAAAATTGTACAACAATTTCAAATATTACTTCAGTTCTATAAGGCATTACTAATTCTCGTCTAACCACTATAGTAATTTAAAACTGATCCACTATTACAAAAAAATTGATAGCACAATCTGTCCATTAAAAACCTCGAAAAATGTATACTAATGAATGGTAAATATGAACTGATTAAAATGCCAAAACGATTAGTTTTCAATTACCTCGTATTATATCGCAGTTTTTATAATGAAGCAACAAGCATTGCAACTTATGTCCGTTGTTGCAAACTGGACTTTATGTGATAGTTTTATAGCTGACTTTTGATCAACAAAACTTCTAATTAATTTTCACTCACTTTTATCACTTAGTAGATTAATTTCACCGTATTTTATATACAATTAGGCGAGTAGTAACTTTACATGTACGGTGAAACCAATTTTTCAGTGATAAAAGTTGAGTGATATAACCTCTAGTACCGTATGTGGGTCGGCCAGGTCGTCACAGCGTGTGCGTGTGTGTGTGCGGGAGCCGGTGGCTCGCGGGTCACTGTCAGTTGTTCTTATCAATGTTGTGGATGGCCCAGTTGAACGACGTCGTCCATCTGTTCTTCATGGCCTCGTTGAACTTCTGTCTGAAGTGCTCCATTGCTTTTTCTTCTGATAAGTCCATTACCTGTGACATTATCATAGTTACGAGATTGTTTTGGTCTCTTAGGGTCAGTTCAGATAGAACGGAGAAACGCCCGGGCAATTTACTGGATCTATTTAAAATAGGACTGTATTACCATAGCCTTAAGTAGAAAATTGTATGAATATCGACACAGTCGGCTCGCGCTTGCTCACGACTCGAGTGCTCGCGACCAGAGAAGGCTTGAGGTTGCACAAGGATTTGCTTGACCCTCCTCTACACAATGGGCCAACGTAAGCCAATGTACGCCACAGTATACTTAAACTATTATTAGGACTTTGAACTACCGTCATTTGCGTAAACTTTTCATTGTACTATAGACATTGTGTTGCTTATATTGGCCCATGTTGGGCGAACGTGTAGAGGGAGCATTAGGGATGCACAACATTTGGCTTGTGAAACTGTTAATCAACTTTTAAGTTGTATAAGCCAGACTAAAATTCAGCAGCGTCTCTTGGACAAGACGTGGGATGTAAATGCAAATGGCAGTCGCTCTATAAAAATAGCTATATCGAGTAAGGAAATGCTAAGCTAAATGCTAGGAGTAAGATACTCACCAAAGTTTCACGTAGATATTGCAGATCCTTTTCCGAACTGAGCTCGGGTAGACCCGTCGAGATCATCATTGAGAACAGTGATAGAATTAGGTGCCCGTGCTTACGGAGGATTTTGAACGCCTGTGAAAAATTAACAATACTGGTAAAAATATCTCTCTCTCTCTCTCTCTCTCTCTCTGTGCCTAGCCTTATCCCATTTCGTCTGGGGTCGGCTCTCCTCGTCATTCATCGCCAGATGTTTTGGTTCTGGGTCGTCGAGTCATTCACTTGGGCTTGCTTCAGGTCGTGGTTGGCTACAGACATCCAAGAGAGAAGTAATAATAAGAATTCTGTTGAGAATATAATTGAAATAAAGGGGTTGTTATCGATTGTTTGCCTTGTTTTTTTTTACTTTGGAAATAACTTTTGGGCGATTTATCCGAACGATTAAAGCAACTATTATTTCAACAAAATCAAAGGGTAAATCACAGGCAATAGCAGAGATTACTCAGTTTTAATACAAATCTAAACTCCAACCCTCCTGTTTATGAACGTTGCTTAAAGTTCAAGAGATGTTTAAACATCAAAAATGTATGGTTAAACAGTCGCTAATCATTACTTAACTTTAAGCAACGTTTACTAATAAGGGGAGTATTAATAAAAACTAGATTGGTAATTTTGCCGTTCCATATTATACAGGGTGAAATTGAAAACATGCGACAAACCGAAATGGGAGATTGTACTCATCATTATGAACAACTTTTACTATTACGGTTTGTCGCATGTTTTCAATTTCAACCTGTACACGACGGTTATAATTCAGTTAGATTTATGGTCAAACATCTCCTTCCGATCCAGCCCATACCTTGCTGCTACCAGCGATGCCCTAAGCCGAGGTCCGTACCCCACAGGGAGTGCCCTTAGCGTGTAGTCGCTTAGTTTTAAGTATCTAAGCCCCGACCAAAAGTTCCAAGACATGTGACTATTACCAACCCGCGCTGGGCCCACGTGGTGGATTACGGCCCGCTTCCTCTCACAGTAAAGAGGCCTGTGTCCCAGCAGTGGGGACATTATAGGCTAAATATGTAAGTCCCGGCTGGAGGGATTATTTATTGAGGCAGTCACAGGCATGTTCGGTTTAGCAGCCAACTAGATAGGTGTTACGAGACGTCATTGACCTCATACGAGACGTCATTTAAATAAATATTAGTTTAAAAACTAAAAAACACGCTTTAAAAACCAAACTAAAAAAGGAGAAAATAATTTAATTCAATTAAAAAGCGTGGGGTGCTCTTTGAGGTATTTTTATAATCACTTAATGTCAAGCACCCCACGCTTTTTAATTGAATTAAATTATTTTCTCCTTTTTTAGTTTGGTTTTTAAAGCGTGTTTTTTAGTTTTTTAAACTATTATTTATTTTAAATTTTTTAGTTCTGCTAACTACAAAAACGTGTTTTTTTTTTTTCATTTTTCTCAATTTTTTTTTTTTAATTATTGAATAGTCATCGGTCCTCGACAAGTTTACAAAGTTTCAATAAAATCTGACCGTTTAAAGTGGGTTGAACATGATTGGTTTATAACTACCACAGCAATATGAGATTTGACAGCACATTACCTATCAGTCTTTCTAAGAAATGGAAACCAAACAGTTAACAAAAACATATCACTCACCGTTTCACAATGCTCCCTAAATATCTTGAAGTCGATAGGCAAGTTATCCCCGGAGCCCTTCTGCCCTTTGTTGATAACGTGTATGAAGTCGTGTGTCAGTACGAAGGGCGCGCGCTCTCGCTTGAACCCGTACCACTGCTTGAAGTGGCCCAGGAAGTGGCCGAAGTCTATGTGGAATAGCTGGTGGAAAATAACGGTGTTATTGGAGTTTTCAGATCAATGGTGGCCCAGTGGTAACCCAGACAGGCGCTTTACTTCGTATAAATAAATTCATCACCACTGCTCTCAAAACGGTGCAGGAAAACATTGTGAGGAAACCAGCATGTCCTAGTACTAAAAATTTAAAGAAATGTGACATCTAGCAATCCGCACTGGGACCGCTCGGTCGTGATGTTTTTGTTGTTTCGGTGACAAAATAAACATTTTTTCTCTCTTTCTACCCAAAGGAATTATTATCCCTGTAGTATGAATGGTCCCTGGCTCACCTGGCCACTAGTCTTGACCATGATGTTGTCCGGGTGTCTGTCCGCGATGCCCAGCACGTAAGTCGCGACGCAGTAGCCGGCACAACTCATTGTAAACTCGTCCACAGCCATGTTGAACGCAGTCTCGTTCTCTGTGTTTCTTCGTAGCCATTCTGGGTAATATTAATAAATCATTAATATTTCGTTATTTATGCAATGCTTTGCTGTACATATTGTTGCACTCTGCCGTTTATCTTATTTTTAAACTAAAATCAGAAGCTTTTGATGAATATAATAATAATAGGTTTTATTTAAAAACGTTTACAAAAAGTTTGCAGTCAGCGACAGTATTAATATTTCTCATAAAATGGTTTATTAGTGCCTTATAAGTAACTATAACAAAAATATATTTATAACAGTTGCAATTAATAATAGTCTGGGATCAGAATGTTCGGAAGCGACCTGCCCGACCTTTATATTTAAACATGTGTTTCAGTCTCTTGAAATTAATAAAGCCTTGATATCGACAAAATGTATCACAATATATATTTTATCTTAATAGGAATACAAATATATACACTAAATTAACTCTTACAATAAATAAACTAACAAACTATTAAAATATAATTACCTAACCTGGCTAAAACTACTAACAAACTAAAATATGGCGTCGAAATAATCTTCCGCATCGCTGTCGACTGGTAATGTACCCGGAAGTGTCAACCAGGCGTTTGGGGATGTTGTTGTACAAACCATAAGCACTCTGACTCCACGGCATTATGCTAATGTAACCAAAAAAAGTAAGTTCAAGAACTAAAACCCGACCACTAAAAAATCACGCTATAAAAAGTGTGTAACAAGAAAATATTCCCATCTAAAATCCGTGGTCGCATTACTGTTTTTTTTGGGGTGGTTTTTTATTTTATTTCATGACTTCATGTCCTATAGGGGGCGCCATATTCATTAATTGAATATGGCATATTTATTCATTTAATATGGCACCCTCGAGAGGACATAAAGTCATATAGCTTATAACCAGTGGACGATCAAGTCACTTCCAACGATACCCCATTTACAAATGTTATAATGTTAATTATGATCAGAGGTCTTAGTGTGAGCTAATTTAACCATCTCGATCAAACGCATCGAGCGCGTTTGGCGCGATTGGCCCTGGATTGGTGACGGACCAATAGGAGCGCAGAACGCGCTCGATGCGTTTGATCGAGATAGTTAAATTAACTCACACTAAGGCCAAAGAAGTTGAGAAGTTATGAGGGAACAGATGAACATACTTAATAAAAAAAAACCATAACCCGCCTTTTGCTTCACCGTATTCGGAACAAAAGTTACCAAAAAAGAAAACAAAGAACTAATACAATACTCACGTAATAATGTAGACTTATAGATAGTGGAGGCGGCGTTGAAGAGCGCACTCTGCTTCTGTATGTAAGCGACCGTCTGCGCGTCCTCCACGACCTCGATCATACCCACTGCGTACTCCATCGAGATGCAGTTGTATGGGTTCATTCTGGGAACAGAAAGTATTACAGAAATAAATAAATAAATTTTTCGGACATCATTTTATGTTACTTCTAATATCTCTGCCACTTTTGGAATGCACTTGCGGGCGTTGTTGGTAGGCATTTGTAGAAAATGTTTGTAAATGTATTGAAAAGATAAAAAGACCCTTCTACAGCAACGTATACAGGCTGACATAGGACATCAACGCGCAAACTGTTACGATTTCAGCACATGATTCTGGACGCCTCTGCACCGAAAGATTTCAACGGTTATTTAAAAAAAAACTGTTCCGAAATATTTCTACGCTAGGGGGTCTATAATCGTATTCTAAATTCATGGTTATGGTTCACGCATCGTCACCCTATATTTGTGTCAAGTGTCATCACATATTGTATAGTTTGTGGTTTTCTCCAACGGAAATACAACATTTTAGAACGACGAATTCTCTTTATAATTCTTGGCTTTCAAAAGTATTTGTAGTCGTCAACTCGAAATAGTAAAAACTTTTTCCAAAAATAAAACAACCGACTTCCAAAAAAACACTACAAAGTGAAAAATTACTTTAATTTCGGAAGTCGGTGTCTTTGGAGCTGTATTTTAATTTTTTGTCACCGCCTTCCGAAATTAAAGTTATTTTTCACTTTGTAGTGTTTTTTTGGAAGTCGGTTGTTTTTTTTTTGGAAAAAGTTTTAATTTTTCACTTTTTAGTGGATCACATTCACATGTGCTTACCCCTTCACAGCATACCGGCGTGATGTTATGTTATGAAGTGGTGTCAGCAATAGACAGACATGAGATTTCAGCAATCCCAGTCCATTTGCTATCATTTATTGAGGAGTTCCGTTGCCTATCTCGAAAGTTCTTCATCAGATCTTTACCAAATTGAAATGAGACCACTACGAGAAAGTACTCTTCCAAAAAATAGCAAAATCGCTTCGTGTGCCTATAAAATTTGAAGAGTTCTCTCTATTTCTCCAGGATCCCATCATCAGATCCTGACTTGATGATCATGGGACCACCTGGGAAGTATACCCTTTCAAACCAAAAAAAACAAAATGCAAATCGGTCCAGCCATCTTCGAGTAATCGGGGAACATACATAAAAAGGTCGGTTAACAAACTCACCTAAAATCATATCCATGGTTCTTCCACAGCCTATCCATGATCCGTAACATCTGTAGCGTGAACATGTCCTGTCGCAGATCGTCTCCGATCTTCAATATGATGCTAATGTCGGCCCCCGAGGGGTCCGCGTTTTCGAAGCGAAGCTGTAGAGGCCTCATCTTGCTGTCCATTACTCGGCAGTCATCCGGCCTAGGATACAATACTTTGGTAAGAATAGTGTATTGGAGAATAATACATTTTCTTACGGTATTTACAATTTGCAGGTGAGTACCAGGTAGATCTAAATATGAGTCACAGGCGTAATAAATATTTATTGATAGAATTATAAGGATAAAATTCATCAATACAGCTCGCATGACAAAAACGTAAGTAAAGGTGAGAAAAGCAAATTTTTTGTAACATTAATGTTCTGTTAAAATGTATGGTTAGTACTTGTTGACATAGATTTTCAAAGAGCTTTCAATTTTAATGACTCAATATAAATTTATAAATATTTTGTCAATTCGTTTTCGTCGTTTCTGATATTGAGTTTAGCATAATTATACAGGTTAAAATAAGCAATAGTATGCTTCGATAACGGTCACAGAAATGCTCAACTTTAGCGTAGAAAAACAAATTGTTATGACACAAACTAATATTACTGTCTATTATTCACTTGACTCTAAAAAAATGTTTCTTCACAGCATAACCTCAGGCCAGCTATGTATTTCATTTACACTTACTTGATCCTCTTGCAAACAAAACTAGGGTTAAGCGGCGACACAAAATCACACAGTGTCTCGACACAGTGCTGCTCCTGTAGGTGGTGGATGAGGGCGGCGCGGGCTTGCTTTATCTCCTTCTTCTTGCGCACGCACTGGCTGGCCCCTGACACAGCCAAAATAATGCTCACACAACTGTATTACGAATGAGTTTATAGACGCAAAAGTGGGTGAATGATATGAAACAAATTAGAACCGGGCGAATAGCACTACAAGGTTAAGTTTGGTGCGTGTCCAGATTTCAGTGATAGGTATTATTGTACCTTGTTTACGAATGTTTCTCTCAAGGCGTGTTTTCTAAATAAATAAACTGAATCATTTAGCTATAGTATTTTCATCTCTTGAAGCGACGCCCGCTTTACTTGTTTATTTATTTATAGTTACGGCACTTCACTTCGACTTACTTACTAAAACACAAGCAGAAATCACACAGTTATAAGAACTCTCTTTTTTTATAAAACGTTGCACAAACGTTGCAAAACGTTAACACTAGGACTATCTTCTTGATCGTGGGTGCGTTTATGAACATTTAAACACACATTCACAAACAGTCAAATCCGGAACAACTACTTGTAGGTTATATAAATATTTGTTCCGAGCGGGAATCGACTGACTAACCACTGCGCAAACCGTGCCGTCGAAGTGTATAGCACTAGCAGACACACACAGTTCCAACTTCACCGATGTCTCGGACTACCTCCTGCTCCTATGCTTACACACACATTCACAACGTGTTTGTACACTTGGTTATCACGAGTAAAGCGCGCGTTGCTTCGTGAGATAAAAAGACTGTTCCGTCCAGATATCGTCAAAATTAAAAATTATTTTAGCTACTTGTACTAGGTACTTGATACTCCTTGTATGTCTTGATTTTTTTTAAATGTATTATTAATTCTTTATACGATGTGATACATTGTAACATAACGTAATCAGTTCCCAATGAAATGATAAAGCAAACACAATAAGAAAGACAATACAAAGTATGCTTACACTTAAGTTTGTCGAGACAAGTGATCTGCCTCGTGAGGCTGTTGATGTGGTCCTGGCAGCCGCGGCAGTACGCCTCCAGCAGGAGGCCGAAGCGCACGCCGACTGCCGGCACGTGCATCTCTGACCTGAGGGGACAAGTCGCGGGCTGTTAGGGAACTGTATGGAACAGTGATCATTTTAGCACGTCGTGTTATTTATTGCCGTGTGGCAATAAATAACACGACGTGTTCTGTTATTCAGTCTTTGACAATACACACAAGTACTGAAAGTAATTTTCTTTCGATTTAATAACTTCACTCATTATCATCATCATTTATCCTTTTCCCAACTATGGTCGGCTTTCAGTCTAACCGGATGCAACTGGATACCAGTATTAACAACCGTTTTTTTTTTAAATAAGTAAAAATACTGATCTTTACTCATAATAATAATATATTGAATGAAATATAAAACAATATGAAAACTCAAAACTCCGTGAACTGTTCAAAACAAATCGATCATTCTGTACATGGACACATAAAACTGACATAACATGCCGCATCATAGATAGATTAATTACTGCCCATTCGACACTGAACCGAGCATTGAAATCCCAACAGCTTTCTATTTAGAGATTCATTTAAGTGTCGCCTAGTTTAGTGAAAACGTGTATTAGTGACATCTATTGTTGCATCGTAAATTTCACCTCTCACATACTAAATTACATTATTTTAAGCAATTTATTCTTCCAGACTGTATTTTAGCTATGGCGGCTTATATCAACTGAGATTAGCCTTCAGCGCGGGAGACGTTACAGTGCGAAAGTGTGTGCGCAGACACAGGGGCACTCGCTACTCACTATTCCGTTCCGTCACTCTCATAGTCCGATGGGACGGCACTCTGACACTCGCTCTCGCTCTATCAGGCACAGGACCAACAGCGACCTAACTCCGGAACATTACTAGGAAATTCCTAATGAAAAACCCAATGACGCTTGGTTATCGAACCCAGGATACCACGCTCCGCAGTCGGGCTTGTGACTACGACACCAACGAGCCAGTTAATTTTAGCAATAAACAGTGAACAACATAACATTACCTTAAATGCCAAAAGAGGTAGTGTCCGATGGTCATGTTCTTGAAGGCCCTCTTGAGTAGGAACACGGAGAGGTCGCACATGAGGTACGACTCATGCTTCAACGCCTGCACCAGCTGCAGGAGGTACAGGAGGAGGTCGTTGTCACTGTGAAAGACAATACAATAGGGTATTTTACTCTATACGAGAAAAAAACGAAAAATATATTATTGAGATAGTTTAGGCAAAAAGCAATCGGAAAATGTTACTTTTAGTTCATGAAATAACAAAATAAATTTTAAAATTCAATTCAGAGATTTCAGTTTTTTTAATCTGTTTTTGAACACCATGAAATATTAGCCGCCATGTTATTACGTCATACCGCTGTATAAACTAATCAACTGAACCACTTTGTACTTTTATTATTTTCGTAACCAAAGTAATTTTTTATTGAAATAATATCTTAAACCAACGATAAGTAGAATAATAACGATTTTTATCAATTTTATTATAATTTAACATTGTTAAATTATAATAAAATTGATAAAAATATCAGCAAACAAAATATCATATCATACAAAATATCAGCGCATTTGTTTACACAGCAAACTGACGTCATACTCACAGACCAATGACTGCCGATGACCGGATAGTTGTCTAAAAATTTAATCTAACCGTAAGCAAGCAATATTTGCTCGGGTAACCTGTGGACCCGAACCTGTATATAAGCTTCGACAAGAGTTCGGTAGGTAATGGTGCCGTTAGGTAGTTTAGTCATTAGCTAGAGATTAAATCTGACTGACCTGATCTTGCCGAGACACTTGACGGCGAAGCTCCGCACGGCGCAGTCGGCGTAGGCGTAGTCCAGTAGCTCCAGCGCCGACTCCACGCGCAGCATGGGCCAGTCGGCCAGCAGGCGCCGCACGCTGGCCGCCTCGGCCTGCTCGCCCCACTCCACGCACGACAGGAGCTTCGGAAGGAGTTCTGGGGCTTCTTTGCGGAAGCGTTCCCTGGATAATGTATTTATTGGTGTTATTTATTACCCGACTTCTAAAAGGGGGAGGTTCAATGTTCATTTTTTTTTGTAGTTACCTAGATTATTTTGGCAATTGTGGCGAGTTTTTGTAAATTATATTTTCATTTGGTAGAGGAAAGCTTACGCGTTAATCTCATATGAATTTTATTAATTTTGCTTGGTATTTTTTTTATTTAGTTTCAATAATACGTATTAAATACGTATCCACTTGGTATTGATGGTTTTATAAAATTTCCTGTCACTATTATTTATATACCAAGTAGTAAACAAAAAAGAAAGTATACAAAGTGGTCTCAAGTTGTGCAGAGTACCACACCAAAAAAGTGAAACAAAGTTTTTTTTTTGTAAAAAGTTTTTGATAAACACAAACCGGAGTATCAAGAGTAGGATTTTCTCATGACAGCAATATACACTTTATTTTGCTTGTACAATCTTGCACAAGCATCATCGACGCAAACAGCAATAGACTCCTGTCACCAGGTGTCCTTGAGCACTCGACACTCAACATTGATATTGAGGCTTAATCTCAACTATATATTTTTTTTTGCTTTAGTCTGTGCTGAGCATTCAGCCCAGTTCTAAACTAATTTTCTTTTCTGATTAAATTCGGTACGATAGCTAAAACATTTAAATTATTTCTCTAGAATGCTGAATTTTTTTGGTTGAACGCCACACAAAAGAATTGTAACAGAACTTTCAGGGGCTAGAAATCGTTTAGTAATATTTAAAATCCTGTCAATTAGGACAAATATATCTTTATACGTTACCTCGAAGCCCAGATGTCTTTTCTGTCCTGTTCGTGCATCTCATACATGGGATCCTTCTCTGCGAAGGCTCGTAACCTCTCATAATCCCTGCTTAGCCTCTCCATCGCATCCGGGGACACGGTCTCGGTATGCTCAGAGTCGTCCTTCACCGTATCCTCTTTAGGAAATAGTACGGGATATTGGCAGTCGTAACTGGAATTAAATTTTAATGATTAGGTGATGAGCGAAATAATGAGCGTTGAAGCCATTCGGGGCGATCTTCTAAATTTTGATGTGGGATTATACATAAATATCTTTCATTCTTTTATATTTGAGGGTTTTCAGGCAATGCATTGTCAAAGGGATGAGCAGTAGTGGTTTTCGACATATAACTGAAATGTTTGTTTTTTATAAGGCGTATTTCAAATGTCCACTGAAGATTTCCACGTACAAAAAATTACAGACTTATTTTATTGTGTGTTTTTATTTACTTATTTCATTTATTTACAAAAATGTTTCTTCTTCATACTCACTTAGAGAACTTAACCTGCAAGGCAGCGCAGGAGTCCGTGTTAGGATTGGACACGACAGTTCCTAAAGGGTGAAGCACGAGGTCGTCGCCCTGCGTGTCGTCGGCGACGTGCGTCCACATGGACAGCGTGACGCCGTCTGTGCGCAGTTGCTCCTTATAGTCGAATATCATCGTATTCGCCCACGTCAGTCTGTTTACAACCTCCTGGAATAGATGGGGAGATAGTATTTTTATAACCGACGATAAATTTAGAAAGAAAATACATTTATTTAGCAGCAGGACTAAAAAGGTACACAATACACAGCAAAAAAAAAAAAAGTCTAAAATGCGATGTCAGAAACTAGGATTAAATTGTGCCTCGCGGCTGCGCTAAAAAGGCAAGGCAATTTCTACGCTAGGGGGTCTAGAATTCTAGAATCATAATTCTGAATTCATGGTTACAGTTACATAGAAAGTCCATCTATATTAATCAAAATTTACAACAGCTTACCTTATTTGAGTCTTTTCCTCTCCTCTTGCTCTTACTCTTGGTGACCTCATAGACCCCGAAGCAGACCCTGGCCATGCGGGGCAGGTTGGACACCAAGATGGGAAACGTGAGTTCCTGGTCCCACACGGTCACGCCGTCCGCCATCACCGCCGCGCTGGTCTTCTGGGTCTCGCACAGGGGCTTGCCGCCATGGAAGATGCCAGCTTGACATATTACCTGCAAATATTCGAGTTCAAATTTAAAAGAGTATTAAAACATGTTTTAATTTAATAAAACGCTTAAACGATACTATATAAGTGCTATATTATAAAAAAAATATTATTACAATTAACCGAAACCAACCAATTATACACAATTCGCACGTCCCATGTAGTGCCGGGCGTAAAAGAATAGCACCATTCCATCTCTTCCCGTGGGTGTCGTAGAAAGCGACTAAGGGACTTACTAGAGAATGGGCGGCAACGTTCTCTATGCATTTTACCACCATACTGCGATCGCCAACAGGCGAGCCAAGCGTGACGATTATGGCAAACCCCCCCAAATTGGGGGAGGCCTATGTCCAGCAGTGGACGTCTTTCGGCTGAAATGATGATGAACCAATTAACTGTCTGGAATTGAGCCCGGTTGATGGCAAAAGCCTCGCTCCCTATTACATGGGATTTGAATACTGGCGAAGTGCGGTACAATAGATACATCTCTGCGTACCCTTCGGAGATTACAGGCGTGGGGTTATGTGTAACTAGATATATTTGAAAATTAAAATATACAAATAATCTCTGCTAATATTATAAAAGCGAACGTAACTCTGTCTGTCCATTACGCTTTCACGCTTAAACCGCTGAACCGATCGTCATGAAATTTGGCAGAGATATAGCCTGGGATATGGGGAAGGACATGGGCTGCTTTTTTACGCGATAACCGACATACACGCGAGCGAAGCCGCGAATACGAGCTAGTCCAAATATATAACATTCGATTTGACTGATGATGTCAGTCATCATCAGTCAAAGCTTTAAGTTAGTAAAGTTTCCTCTCGCCTACAATTTTCCAGGACCATAATGATCTCATTGAGTATTGAAAAGTATGTGCACGCATTTTTGCTCGTATTTACGCAGCGTATGATACACGTCTCGCCTGGAGTTGATATTCACGAGAACCTCTAAATTTTGAACAGCGCTTTCTTGAACCGAAACCAGAATCCTCAACCCAAAAATTCAGTTACAGTTGAGGGCATAAAATACATTATATCTAAAATACATAACAGACAATTAATTGTAAATTGTACAGAATGACGTCAATTTCGACTAAACAATTATAAAATAACCACAAAGCGGCAATCGACATTTAGGCATAAAAAATATTATGTATTAGAACAACATCTAGTGGTCGCTTAGAACTTCGCCAAGGTTTTATGATATTGGTGGGTGTACTATATTAATATAATTATTATTCCATGGAAGAAATCCATATCTATACATACAGTTTGAAAACAAAATCCCGTGAACACGATGACCACATCTCTTAACCGCCCCCTACCGCCTAGCGGCCGAGCGCTGCAAGCAAAACTAGTCCTTAAGGTGTATAGATATGGATGTCCCTGATAGTACACCTCTGCCCAACCATTCGGGTAAACAATGTTAAATAAAAAATTAGGTCTGTTAAAAAAAATGTCTTAACTTAACTTTTCTTTACGTTTAGAGAAATTGTAATAAAAAAAACAACCAACTTCCGAAAAAAAAACACTACACAGTGTTTTTTTTTCGGAATAACTTTTTATTTTTCACCTTTTGGTTATAGTACTTATCCCACACCAATTCGAAATTTCGCCATGCTTGGGGTCAAAACAATGCATATTTTTGCGACTAGCAGCAATCGCGGTTGTTTTGCTGTAATTTTTTGAAGAGTTCCGTTGTCTGTCTCCGAAACTCATCATCATATCTATAATATGAAATTTAAATGGGATCATTTCGGAATAAACACCTTTCGCACCAAAAAAAAAAAGAATTTAGCAAATCCGTCTATATATGACGGAGTTATGCCCGAACATACATAAAAACTATACATAAACATGTCAAATTGCTAACCTCTTTGTTTTTGAAGTCGGTAAAAAACTGCCTTAATCATCCTATCCACTAATAATAATGAATTAACTCACCGCAGCGCCGTTCCCGGGGTCCACGTTAAGTTTGCTGACACTCTGTACGACGCACGCGTAGTATTTGTCTATGTTCCACGCCGACTCATTCTTCTTCCGTCGCATCGTGTTGGAGTGCTCCGAGGTCAGTCGTCTCCGCTCCGGCAGGCAGTAGGGGTAGTAGGGCAGGTCGCGGTTTACTGTGGGATATGATAATGTCAGTCATCATCATCATCACGAGCTGTAATTGGGTCATTTTAACTGATGCTAAGAATTGACATAGCTCACATTAAGGTGAACCTAGTCCACATTTTTTGCATACAAACTTCGGGAGTGTTTTACTCCACTGTCTGACATGGCACATCCAAAGTAAAATATGATATCGTTTTGTCTCATTATTGATATTGTCTGTACGGAAACCGAATACTAATTATAAAAACCCATTAAAAGTTAGGAGCCAACAAAGATTCTATTTCCTTGCTAGTTGTACTTAACTTTGGGTGTGTTTAAGTAATAAAAGAAGTGTAAAATCTCCAAAACCAAGTCGGTACCGATAAAGTTATATTATCGAAAAGTGCAATAAACTTTATTGGTCATTGATTTATGCATTGGCTTTTTCATAAAACCCGATTTTCCAAAGGACTTTTCTTAATTTTTTTGCGATTTTTTTAATATAAATGATCCTGCATCTCACTCAATAACATTGTGCGTGTAAACTAGCATCTAACTGCTCATCACTGATACTATCTCTGTTGGACACGAAGCCTGGTGAGACAGCGTGATTTTTAGCCAGGCCTACCAGTGAGTTCGAGCCCGCGACTAGGTTCCCCTGTTGTAAATGTTTTTTTTTTTTTTTTAGTAATAGCATGCTCCGAAACACTGACGGCCCGGACATGTGGAGGCAAGTTCAAGATCTACCATAAGCGTGCATCGAGCGACCGGAGACAGCACAGACTCCAGAAGGCAATTCTGTTATAGTGGATAGACCCTAACGGAAGCTGATTCAAAAATATGATGAACACTCAAATGATTTTGTTACTTGAATCAAAACATTTTGTCAAACAGAGTATAGATTTAACTCGAGGATTCTAAAAGTGATCCAGGTGGACCCTCAAGGGTCCACGGGAGCCCCGACGGGGGTCTAAGTTGGCATGGAAAAAGAAGGGTTTCCAACGTTACATGTAATATTCAGAATTTTTTACGAGTTTTGGGATATGGTAGAAATGTAGCAGAAGGAGGTCCACCAAAACCAGTGAAATGTTGAAAATGGTCTACAAGAAAAAACGGTTAGGGAACCTCTGATTTAACTGATTAGTTTATAACAGCCGAAAGACAATAATAAAACAACACAGATCACCAACTCACTCGTTAGCGGTAGCTTGTCCATGCTGACCGTCATGACTTGCGGCACGCCATAAGTGGCCAGCGTCTCCTGGATGTACAGGAACTGGATGAGGGGGTAGTCTCCGAACAGGTACTCTTCGCGCCCGCACACCTTCAGCACGTAGTTGTGAGGATGCTCCCCCCTCATGTTCAGGGAGTTGGCTAGCTTGCGTAGGATAACTTCGATGTGCTGTTGAGGTGTGGAAGTCGCGGGGACGCTTGTCGAAAATGATACCTGAAAAAAATAGATAAGGGCCTTATAAAATATACTTTTCAGGGATCGGTTTTTTTTGTCGGGTTTTACTTTTTATTAATGTTGAGTCGCGACAAACAAACATAAAGGCGACAAGTAAAATAATTGCAGCTTGATTGGCGCCGACTCAATATTAGTAATTGACATACATTTTGGAGCTTAGACTAAAAAGTTTATTTTCCTTGTGAGTTTTCTTTTACATCGGTAAATTTTTTTGCTAAAAAGTTTTTTTTAAAATACATTTTGATCAGTTTTCATCGTGTGTTCGTTTACTACAGCGTCAGTGTGTTATCACGATACACGTATTTATTCAAGTGACACCAAAAAGAATTCAAATAACAAGTCAAAACAAAACCTCATTAAAAAAATCAACGTAAAAATTATATCGTTTTAAATCGGGCTTGTCAAAATGAATGCGTCAAAACGACTGTCAAAACTGAGGTCAAAACTTGTCAGTACATCTTCGTCGACGACTTAAAATAAGAAAATGTTAAAATCGAAATTCAAAATAAGTTACGATGATGAGGAAGAAGAGGAAGAAGAAAGTAAGTGAGCTCGTTTAAAAGGAATGGAAAGATTGATACTAGAAAGGAGAGTAAATGCGGGAAACAAAATAAATGGTGCTCTACATGCGATTGTGATCAACCAGTTAATGTCCGAAATGGCTCGACTGGCTGTTCACAATGGCGTACGCTTATACAACGAGTAACATAATTAACGCAAGACCTCATACACCGGTAAACGTAAACGTTAACGGGGCGACATCCTCGGGGTCTCGTTAAGATGGGCGATGGGACTAGTTAAGATGGGCGTGCCTCAAGGTTCAATTCTTGGCCCTTTTTTATTTCTAGTTTATATTAGTGACCTTCCCTATCTGATGGCTAACTTCTCGGATATAATTTTATTCGCTGATGACACTTCTCTTATTTTTAGAATAGATAGAAAAGATACAGATGTCTTATATGTCAACGAAAGCCTAGCTGTTCTGTCGAAATGGTTTGCTGCTAATAATCTTTTACTCAATGCGAACAAAACGTTCGTTTGTTTATTTTATCTTTAGTTTATCTTTTGTTTTAGAATAAGTTTTCAATTTTAATTTTATGGGTGCTAATGCCTGAAATAAACGATTAATAAATAAAAAAACTAAATGTCTTAAGTTCTCGTTACCAAAAGTACCCCAAGTAGGTCTAAATTTAAAACTTGATGGCAAGAAAGTTGATGCTATTTCGGAAACTGTATTTTTGGGAATTACTTTAGATTCAAAATTGCAATGGGGTGCCCACATTAGAGCTCTTTCAAGCAGATTAAGCCCAGCTGCTTACGCAGTAAGAAAACTAATGCAGTTGACTGATGTAGCCACAGCTAGGTTAGTATACTTTGCTTATTTTCACAGTATTATGTCTTATGGCGTTCTGCTGTGGGGATCGGCAGCAGACGTAGATTCAATTTTTATTTTACAAAAGAGGGTAATCCGCGCAATCCATAAAATGGGGCCTCGCGAGTCTCTTAGAAACAAATTCAACGAAATTAATATGCTTACTCTGCCTTCTCTTTATATCCTAGAAAATATCTTGTATGTTCGCAAAAACTTAGGTCTTTTCAAAAAAAGATGCGATTTCCATAATCTAAATACACGTTGTAATTTACAACATCACAATTTCATCTTGAAGATGAAATTGTGATTCCAAAATTTAGATTAACTAAAACTAGCACGTCATTTCTAGTAAACAGTATCCGCTTCTATAACAAGTTGCCAAAGTCGATTACAGAACTTAGCGATGGAAAGTTTAAAACATCAAACGTGTCCATATCAAAAACGCATATTATAAGATAAAAGACTACGTTGAAGACAGGGAAGTTTGGCGTTAATTCCTTCTGCACATGTGGCTTCCCTGGTACCTCATTAACAGCGAAACTGTATGAAAGTCTATTAACTGCTCCCAAATTGCAATGTAAATTTTTATTCTTTTTATTTTTTACAATGTCTGACATATTCTCGTCATTATTTGACATTATACATCAATTTTAATTTCAACTATTTAATATTAGTGATTGTCATGGAAATCATGTCACTTGGTTCAAATAGGTTCATTTTATATAGGTAGATTCTTTTATATATTGTGAATGAGAGAACGTTGTAGGTCTTAGAGACTAGATTTGTAGACGTTTTTCTACTCTGTATTTTTAACCGACTTCAAAAAGGAGGAGATTCTCAATTCGTCGGAACCTTTTTTTTTATGTATGTTCCCCGATTACTCGAAGATGGCTGGACCGATTTGAATTTTTTTTTTTGTTTGAAAGGGTATACTTCCCAGGTGGTCCCATGATCATCAAGTCAGGATCTTATGATGGGATCCCGGAGAAATAGAGAGAACTCTTCAAATTGTATAGGCACACGAAGCGATTTAGGTATTTTTTGGAAGAGTATTTTCTCGGAGTGGTCTCATTTCAATTTGGTGAAGATCTGATGAAGAACTTTGGAGATAGGCAACGGAACTCCTCAATAAATGATAGCAAATGGACTGGGATTGCTGAAATCTCATGTCTGTCTATTGCTTTCACCAGTTCATAACATAACATCACGCCGGTATGCTGTGAAGGGGTAAGCACATGTGAACCACTAAAAAGTGAAAAAAAAAAGTTTTTCCAAAAAAAAAAACAACCGACTTCCAAAAAAAATTTGTTTGTTTTTTGGAAGTCGGTTGTTTTAATTCCTCTAGTACCTGGTACTTATTGACAAGCCTGCACTGTCCGCCCATACCTATTATCACTGTAATTTGAAATCATTGTAAAAGCCAATTATTTTTAAAAGAGTCACCATCACTTATCACTTCAGCCGAAAGACGTCCACTGCTGGACATAGGCCTCCCCCAAAAGGGGGGTTTTGCCATAATCGCCACGCTTGGCAGTCGGGTTGGCGATCGCAGTATAGTGTTAATATGCATAGAGAACGCTGTTCTCTAGTAAATCCCTTAGTCGCCTTCTACGACACCCACGGGAAGAAATGGGATGGTGCTATTCTTTTACGTCCGGCAACACACGGAACCGTGAAGAGAAAAAAAAGAGTAACCGTGGAGTTTCTTGCCGGCTCTTCTCCATATGAAACGACAATCTGACGTTTCATAAGTGCCCATGCAGGCTTATGTGAATTAAAATATTTTGATTTTTTATTTTGACCCCAATTATTGAGAGTATTGAGTAGAGAGAACAGAGTATTGAGTTAAAAGCATAATACAATGACCTTAACTATTTTTTTTAAGCTAACTGATATTATTAAGAAAATAAATAATACTTGGTTTAAAAAACTAAAAAACACGGTTTAAAAACCAAACTAAAAAAGGAGAAAATAATTTAATTCAATTAAAAAGCGTGGTGTGCTTGACATTAAGTGATTATAAAAATACCTCAAAAAGCACCCCTTCTTCATAAAGGTCAGGTGCGTAGTAGTCGCAACCTGCGTGCATGTATGACCAGAGGGGCAATTCTCGTAATTTTAAGAACGTTCACAGTCTGACTTATGTGTCAATCTGTCAAAAATACCTCGAGTTTCCATAAATTTCTGTCAAATTTTTGACATTCGACTGTCGCAGAGATGACACTGCGTTTTTAATTACGAGAAATTGGCCTTCTTATGTATGAACATAAACGAGGCAAAAGGAGTATGTAAGGATCGTAACAGGTTTTTTTTTTGGGTGGGAAATCATCAAATAACTTCTCCCGCTCTGGGTGGAGCGGGAGGGCGTGTCAGACTTTTACTGACTAAAACCCACCCGTGTTCCCTCAGTTGCCTGTGTGCCAGGGGCCGCGGTATCCTACCTAAAGATACGGGTTCTAAACAAACATTCAAACAGACACAAAAATAAAAATTATAGAAATCTAGAATTAAAGAAAGATCTGTTGGTTATCCTTTAACACCCCAAATACTTTTTCTTTAATATTTTGATGTACAGAAACGCCTCGTCTGCATATACAGGGTGATTGGAAGATGGGTGCAAAGCTTTAAGGCGAAGATAGTACAGACAATTTAGAACCATTTAAGCCATGGTTGTCTTAGACGAAGTCTTACCAAAACATTTTTAACCAAATTTTTAAGTTTTTTTTCGGAAATTCTCAAAATTTAATGTAAACTGCATAATTATGGCCAAATTGAATAATAAATGAATTCATTTTTTATTTATTTAATTAAAGTAATGTGTAAGCAATCAAGCAAAACATGTTTTAGGCTTCTGTGTCATTAGACATTTTTTTTACAGACATTTAAAGCTCAGAAAAAATAAAAAAATTGTACAATACGTCTTTTAAACCTTATTAAAAAAAAAATTTGGTAAGACTTCGTCTAAGACAACCATGGCTTAAATGGTTCTAAATTGTCTATACTATCTTCACCTTAAAGCTTTGCACCCATCTTCCAATCACCCTGTATATTATATTATGAATATAGATGACTAGCACTTCGCCAACAACTGCGTCCGCGTAGATTTCGTATTTTTTTTTCTCCTACAAACTGTAAGACTGTAATACCCTTTAAGGGGTAATTATTTTTTTTTAACAAAAATAATAAACCATGTTTGTTTAACCTTAATAACTAAGCTCTTAAGCTAATGTAAGTATACCGAAATAATTGAGTCGGTGCCAAACAAGCAAATGAATAAATTACGTAAAGCGTGATGCCCGACGGCGAGCGCAGCGCGACACTCCCCTTAGCCGGAAAATGCCGAGCGTTCACGAAGTTAATGTCAGCGAGACAGCAACCCGAACGGGCACGCACGTGAGGCAGTGTGACCAGATTCAGTATTTTAATACTTTTTGAGTATATTTTAGTAAGTTTTCCAAGAGTCAGTATTTTTAAAGGTATATTGGCGGAAGCCAGTATTTTTGGGTATATTTTGGAAAAAAGTTATGGCAATACCATAGCCATGTCATAAAATTATTAAAAAAAAAACTGCGTACATTGATGTTCAGGGGAATTTCCGGATTTATTCTATATTTCATTTTGGAGCAAAGATCAGTAAGTTACAGATAGGACATGATAGGTGGGCCGCCTAGAATTACAAATAGTATCGAATCATCCAGTCACAAAATGATTTTCTGTTCTGCACTTGGCTTAATCTTTGAAGGTTTGGTTTCAAGCTTTCAAATATAAACAGGGAAATTCCCGAATTATTGAATGTTTCAATAATTCGGGAATTTTTGAAAATAATTGAAAATTCTTTATTCACTCCCGTGAATAAAGAATTTAGTAGTTTAAGAAATGTTATGGAAACTTTCCCATGCGAAGTACAGCCAGATCAAATGCAGATAATTGACGAAGAATATAGAACACTCAAACTTGATCGCGAAGTAAGTAATTTATTACAATCTTCGAGTACTGGCTCACCCCTTTCTTGTGAACAATTTTGGTTGGAAGTTGGGAAAACTTCTAACAGTGATGGTACATTAAAATACAAGAAAATATCTAGTTTCAGTAAATCTCTGTTATGTATACCAGTGTCGAATGCTGCATGTGAGCGCATATTTTCACAGATTAATTTAATAAAAACGGAACAAAGAAACAGATTCATAAACAAAAATGTATCTGCAATTTTAAAAACCAAACAAGGTATAAAAGATGAAGGAGAATGTTAAAATATAATTCTAATATTTATTGCGATGATGATGATGATTAATAAATAAAAATATGTTTTGAAAATCAGTATTTTTATTGGTATATTTTCCCTGTGCAAGTTGGTATATTTCAGTATTTTTTTAAGGAGCTTCGGTATTTTTGTAAAATTTAATCTGGTCACACTGACGTGAGGGCACACGTTGTCGCGAATGGTCGTGCGGAGAGCACATTTTTTGGAATGTTAATGTTTGTCGTTGGAGGTTTCACGTTGCATTGTTAATTTGATTTGGTTATTTCTTTAAAAAGGTAATTTAGTGAACTTTGTCCATTGATTGTTTGATTGGTGTTCATAATCATACGGTGACATATATAGGTAATATGTCACCGTATGATTGTGAACACCGTTAGAGCGAGCGTAGCGAGCGGTGCCGCGGCAGTGGCCGGCGAGCGCTACTTCCAAGTTAGTGGCAGTTACTCGACTATTTAGCAGTTCACAATTTGACGGACAGATTTATAAACTATCGAAAAATAGTGCGTTTAATTGTAAATGGTTTTTGCAGTTCACAATCTGTGATCTTGCGAGATACTTAGATTATAAACTGACGATGTTCATAATGTTACGGTGACATATACAAGATGTAACAGAATGGACGCAAGACCTGAAAGTATCGAGTCCAGTAACTTTTAATATAAGTTTTTTTTTTATTATGCGTTTTGCCATACCTACCACTGATTGAGCCAAACAAAATTCAATCTTATGCCCGAAGAAATAAGACTCAATTTTAAATGCATAAAGTAATGCTTGGGTCGACACGTTTTTCTTAATAATATGAGTTAGCTTTAAAAAAAAATGTTTTGGTCATCGAGTTATGCTTTTAACTCAATACTCTAATTGGGGTGTATGAGGTCTTGCGTTAAGGGCCTACGTCCCATTCGGTAGCATAACACGGTCACTTTATGAACCGTACTGCTCATTAACGGCTTGTCTTGAAGATTTGAAAAATATATGATTTTGCTATAGATTCATATAGATCATTTTGCCCAAAGTACTTTTTTTGTATGGTTAATACTTTTGCTGTAAAAAATATTTTCCAACACGCAATATTTTGGCTTCTATTCCATACTCCTACTAAACGGCTTCGTTATTTGGAAAAAAAAATACACTGAAAAATACATAGTTAGAGGTACCACAGAATCGCCGAAGCACAATTGTAAATTAATCAAAGGAATATCCCCATTTTGAGATAAAGGCTCAGAGGGGCCCTGCGCGGGCGCGGGCGGCAGTCGTGCTTTAGCATACAAACGGGAGATGAGGATACTATGGCCCTTAATTATGTTACTCGTTGCATATAGTTGAAGAACCCCCAGAAGTGGAGCAGCGGGAGCGGGTGGTGACCAGACTCAAGGTACAAGAAATCGTCCCTCACAAGCCACTCACCACATCAGATATCAGCGTCAGGTGTAGCATGCTGGGCAAGACCGCTGACGGAGACGGGTAAGACACCTATGTACCCTTCTGCTAGGCTGGTGTTAATCTAACCACACTATTAACTGACCCTTCTTAGTACCAGATGCTAAACCCAGAAATAATTTATTTTTACTGTTCAGTTGTTATTAAGTTATATCGAAATTATTCATGATGTTAATGATACATGAAATAGATATCCATGTTATACTTGTCATTTAGGACAATGAAAATAACACCGATAAAGTTTATTTTTGTCATCAGGTACACATTTTTAAAATGCGAAGTTACTGGATTGAAGTTGACCAGCATCAACGTAATAAAGCGATACAGAAACCTCATGTTCTTGGATGTTTCCCACAATTACTTGGATTTAGACGCATTACAAGTTATAGCAGAGCTACCTTACTTGATTCTTATACAAGCTGACGATAACAATTTAACCTCGGCAGCAATAAAACCAATGAAATATCTTCAATGCATCATATTGAATAACAACCAAATCAAATCGGTTCACGATGTGTTCCAAGTGGAACTGAGCACTCTGGAACTTGGCAACAACCAAATAGAAACCGTAGCCTTCGAAAACAAAATGACGAATTTAAAAGTTTTAGATTTCAGAAACAATATAATTGCAGATATCTCGAATTTCGATTTTCCTCTTTTAGACAGCTTGTATTTAGAAGGAAATAAGTTGACGACTCTTAACGGGCTCGAGAAACTGGTGAATTTAAGAATTCTTCATGTGCGTAAAAATCCTATAAAGCAGTTGAACGGATTCGTCGAAGCCATGACGAAACTTAAGTACATCAATCTTAGGAATTGTAAAGTTGGAACATTGATACAAATCAAGAAGCTGAGGGTATGCATCTATATTATTATTAGTATGTATTTATATTATTATTTGTTAAGACACACTAGCAGCTCATTAGCTGATGTGTATGTGTTAAGAAGCTTGGAGATATTTAATCTGTCTATTCTATATTTGAAGCAGTTCAGTGCGGGAGCTATCACATTTTCCGGGTGCATAAATATTCCATGCTGTTACAACTCGTTTAGACAAGAAGTACTTGAAATATAAAATATACTAATTAGCAACGAATGCAATGAACAACAAAATACCAGATAATAGTCTTCTTGAAATATATTGCAGAAGTTGCAGTATTTGTATGCATGCAACGCGTGGCTTTACTATAAAATACTGTCTCGCCAAAGCTCCGAATTTCCCCAGATTATACTGTTTCTTGTTTAAGTGACGAATTCTTTAAAATCTGGGTGTCCAGTGATAAAATTTAACATAACATTATGCCTCTACTCCACGAAGATTTAGGCAGTGGTGGACTAACCCCAAAAACATTTCATATTTAAAATTATTATGAAATATATTTTTAGGTACTAAAAGGACTAGAGACGCTCGTGATAAAAGGGTGTCCATACATGGGAGGGACAGGTGAGGAGGAAACAGATGTAAAAGGGGAAGAGGACGACCCTCAATTGAGGGTAGAGACAATAGCAGCACTGCCACGACTCAAGAGGCTAAACAAATACATTGTTACTGACGAGGAAAGGTAAAGAAATTCATATAACATTACCCTTGAATTTTCCGAAGGAGAGAGCAGAGGTCTCCAGTAAATTCACGATTGACCGGACCGGACACATGCACAGACTCCGAGGTGCTATTCAGAAATTCCTGATGGAACCTAGGATCCAAGGCTCAACAATCGCGCATGAACAACGAGACAGTCACATTCCTTTTGACGTACTTAATTTTCATAGTACCTTAATCCATTGTGACCGTTTAATTTAATATTTCAGAGAGGAAAGCAAAATTCTGATGTTGCAGTGGCTCGAAGAAGGCGAAAATGACGAAGAGGAAATAGAGCCAGAGGAAAAGTTTGGAGAGGAAGAAATTCACAATGAGGATTAATTACAGCCCGTACTTCTTCGGGTAGATAAACACAAGACCATTTGCCGAGGCTTAAAGGGGGGTTGCGGTAAGGGAGCCAAAAAGGAGAAATTTACAGGTTGATATCAAAGTTTAATGTTGATCAAAGTATGATTCGCGACCGTAACAATTACTGAACAACACTGAACACACATACACACACACCACTCACACACACACATGATGATAATTCTGTAAATACATAGTTGTTGCTGTCGCGAATCATGAATTTTGATCAACATATCACCTGACATTGACGTGCAAGTAGCAACAGCCTACAAAAATCAGAATTTCGCTTGCTACCTCAGCGTTCTCAATTCCTCGTTTTGTGATTGGCCAGACGCATAATACCTGTAAGGCTGTGTTCGATCCCCTGGTCGGGCAGTGTTATTGGATTTTTTCATCTAAAATTCTTCAGTAGGAACCCGGAGTGGTCTTATGCCCGGTTATTAGCAATAGGCCACTTAATAAATGGGACTTAAATACTTAACTAGCGAAATGTGAGTGTAATATAGGTCTACATCTGCGTCACCCTTCGGGAATACGGGCGTAATGATATTTTATGTTGTGCGTAATACATATTATGGTGCATTGTCACTTGGACGACTGAGTAGTGTTAGATTTTTTATGTCTTAAATACTCTCTTATTACACACGCCGTGTAATTTTTGTTAGAGAGTGGTGGTGTTTGGTAATTCTAGCAAACAAAAAAACACCAGTAACTTTACCTTATTATGTCTCTTTAATTTGAGGATATTGTGTTTTAGTTTAGTATCAAAAACATTAGTTTCCCACAAATATTTTAAACGACAGAAATTCCTGTAATTCAAAAAACATCTCGAGAAATTCCTCAGATAAATTAAAGCTTTACAAATTGCACTATCAACAGGCATTATGGATAGGAAGCCACAATTTATTTCAATAAAACTGTCAAATGCGCGACTGGGCTATTAGATTAATGAAGCAAGTTTGTGTGGTGGCGATATAAATATAAAAAACATTGGTGATTTTCATTGTCATTGCCAGCGAGAGGGGCGACAGTTATCATGTCTAGACTAGTCTGGTATATTTATATCAACAACAGCTGATCGATTTCGGCCATTGAATCTAGATTATGGCACATATTTTTGGTTTAGACCTACATTTATTTGGGTCAATGTGTTTGTGTTTTTATGAATAAATTCAATTTATAATTAGATTTGGTTTCCCTTATTTCACGTCATGTCAATATTAGTCGAAAGTCATAGAATTTATTTCAAACTAGTTTCGTAATGTAAATTCCGTTTTCCGTTTGATACCATTTATGGTACACTTTCAATTTATCAGGAATTCAGAACCACAAAATAATACTCCAGGAATTATGATTATTACATGAAATTTACGTTATTAATCAATACTTAATGAGTATTCTTTTAATCAGAAAAGCCACAAGTGAATCATATTGCCAGACTACATATAAATTTCTTTTTTCACGGCATTAGATGATTTAGGCATAAATCGGCTTTGACAACGCCTAACCAGGTTCAAAATAGTGCAAAAGATACGAGCAATAATATGGAATAGCTTTTTTTCTAGCAATTAATTATCCCAGCAAATGCTGCTCCTAGGTCCAAAGGAATAAGGCATGAGTTTATGTATGTATGTATGGTGCTCAGGTCAAAGTACATTCTGTATCAAAACTCAAAAGTATTGTAAGCGACTGTTAGCTCTCAAATTGCATACTCTTTGTAACTTCAAATTACGTAAACAAACGAGGAAAAAATACATCAGCCTCGTTGCTCGCCATAGTGTCAACATTCTGATGCACTTTGGACTGAAAAGTGTATATGTATAAAGTATCCATCGAAAACTGCTTTTTACTAAATGCATATGAAAGATATACAGAAGTGTCGTATATCTTTAATAATATGTACCTATTTAGTAAAAAAGCAATAACGAACAAAACAATTTTTGTCTGTCCGTTTGCTCCGGTTAATCTCCGAAACGGCTGGACCGCCGCCGACGGGACTTTCACTACCAGATAGCTGATGTTATAAGGAGTAACATAGGCTATTTATTGTCCCGGTACCACCTTCCCTTTGGATAATCTTTGATCTACACGCGGGCGATGCCGCGGGCACAGCTAGTAGGTAAAAAAACCGTTCAAATCTCCCTGCCTACCTCTGAATTCGGGACACGGGTGATGAGTAAAAAGCAGTGTTGATTCAGGTTGGTCTTCAGGGTCGTCGGCGTGTCGGGATGGTCTGCCAGTCTTGGAGGGCACTGGTACCGCAGTCTCTCGAGGCGGGTGCTCTTCGCTCGCTTGATTAGACTCTCCTCAGCTAGGTATCGCATACGCATCCGAAAGTCATTCACCTCCGAACTTCGAATGTTATCGAATTCGTTTAGCCCTGTGGAGGAAGAATTTGTTTTAGTTATTTGAAGTTTTACCAACAACTTTTATTAAGGGGCGCTGCTGTGGCCTAGTAACATCGGATGCGACGTAGGGTCGTGAGTTCGAAGGCCCTTTTATTTATGTATTTTATTTCATCGCCACTGCTATAGAATGGGTGAAGGAAAACATCGTAAGGAAAGGGGCATGTCAAACCAAAATTTCAAAAACATGTGAAACAACCGCATTGGGCCCGCGTGGTGCATTATGGCCCACTCCCTCTCACATGAGGCCTATTTCCCAGCAGTGGGAACGTTATAGGCTGATTATGGGAGATTTATAAACGTTAAAGAGAAGTATTTATGTAAGATGAAAACGGACGTTTTTTTTTTTTTGTTGTAGGTATAAATTAGTGGCACCTTGTGTTATTTTTCTATACATTCTTGTAAATAATTTGTTTTTATTGAATAGTGGTTTTTATGTTTTGGGCTTATTTCTTTTGTATGCACTGAATTCATGGCTTATCAGGTTATTCCGTTTATCCACACTAAAATGGATCCGAGAATCCACCCTAAGGGTCAATTTAATCAGAACGTCAAAAATGTCTGCGAAATTTACTAGCGTCGTTGAAAATAGGACCGTATCACCATACCTTGAAGTAGAAAATTGAATGAATATCGACACGGTCGCCTCGCGGATAGTCGCGACTCGGAATCCTATTTTCAATAGAGCCATAAAGCTGAAGAATTTATTTATTTGAACGTGCTCTCTGGAACTGCGACTCCAATTTCTTAAGCTGTTTTTGCATGCAATAGCCCAATACTTGAGGAAAACACTCGACCCTCAGGAGCCGAGCAAAAAAATGAAACGCTAATCGAAAACAAAGTTAGAGCGCAAGGCGCAGGTAAAGGCAAGGTGATGGTATGCGACGCGGTAGTACGACGAGGACCGACGGAGTTTTATATATAAAAAAAAAATAGTTTAAAAAACTAAAAACACGCTTTAAAAACCAAACTAAAAAGAAGAAAATAATTTAATTCAATTAAAAAGCGTGGGGTGCTTTTTGAAGTATTTTTATTATCAATTAATGTCAAGCACCCCACGCTTTTTAATTGAATTAAATTATTTTCTTCTTTTTAGTTTGGTTTTTAAAGCGTGTTTTTAGTTTTTTAAACTATGTATTATTTATTTTCAATTTTTTAGTTCTGCTAACTACAAAAACGTGTTTTTTTATATATTTTTTTCCTTTTTTATTAAATTATTGAATTGTCATCGGTCCTCGATAAGTTTACAAAGTTTCAATGAAATCTGACTGTTTAGGGTGGGTCAAAATCGCGCTCTAAGGAGTCGGTTACATACAAACAAACATACAAGTGAAGCTAATAACAAATTACCCACGGAGAGTTACACACTGACATACTGACATACAAGTGAAGCTAATATAAAGCGTGTAAAAAAAAACATTTATTTCAGGCAAGTTTTTACACATACACCCATAAAATTAGAAACATTAAATTAAATTTGAAATAGATATAAAATAATTAGATATTAAATTAAATTATTTATTATTATTATACATTTATTAGATTATAGGTTTCTTATAATTGTCAGGTAGGTTTAACTAAATGTGGCTGTTATTTTAATATCTTGTGTACTAGCTGATACACGCGACTTCGTCAAGATACATGACGAAAATTAGGCTATGTCCTTACCCGACTCATATTCAATCTGTGTGCCAAATTTCATCCAAATCCGTTCAGTCGTTTTAGCGTGAAAGCGTAACAAACAAACTTATTTTCGCATTATATTAGTTAGGATCTTACGACTTCAATGCGAACGAAGCCATTAGCAGAAGCTAGTCATTTTATAAAGTAAACAAAATACTGATGCAACAAATTAAAAGGCCTTATCAATTCAATATTCAATAAACAATAGTATAATCAGTAGTTTCGGCTGTCGCAAAACGTTCCGACGGAAATTAGATACACAAATGTACACAATCGGACATGCTAGGGGTCAACAACCGTTTGTGGGTAGATGCTCATCATTCATTCATAAAAAGTTAGGTAAACAAATAATGATAATTAGGTGTTTTTAATATAAATCTGCTTGGAATTTATTTATTGTGTTTTATTTCTAATCAATAAACATGTTCCAGGAAAGAAGTTGAATTGGTTTGGCTTTCCTGGGAGTCTTTAAATAGTCTCCGGACTCAGGTAGACCGAAGTAAATAAAACCTGCTCAGGTGGAGATTCACAGGTAACTCCGCCCTGGAGTGTAAATGTGGTGCTGTCCCACAAACAATAGGGCACTTAATATCTTGTCCAGCGTGTCATGTTGTCTGCACGCTACAAGAGCTGATGGACGCTGCTGAAAGTGCCAAAATCATAGCCAAAATCATAGCCAAATTCTGGCGTATTTAGATTGCAATCGACAAGCTCAGAAGAATAAAGATATTGAATATTTCTGTTTTAGCCAGCTTCATAACTTGAAATGCTGTCATGCAGAGTAGGTACAAAATAAAAATACAAGACATCTCTGTATAATGGTGGAACTTTTACCTATGATACATATTCATACTCAGTGAGTATTTCTTCAGTCATCACCAGCAGGCTTAGCATGACGCTTTCTATTTCTACTCTACCGTAGAATAGAATGGGCACGCCACGATAGCGGCGGTAAGTCCCCTCTTTGAGGAGTGGCTTGAGAGGCGGCATGGCGTCCTCACCTTCCGCCTGACGCAGGTCCTCACCGGACACGGTTGTTTCGGGAGGTTCCTGTTTCGTATAAGGCGGGAGGAAACGCCCGGGTGCTTCCATTGCGAAGATCGCCCTGAGGACACGGTGGAGCATACGGTGGCGGTCTGCCCGGCTTGGGCGGAGCACCGCCGTGTCCTCGTGGAGGCGATCGGCGGCGGCGATCTCTCGCGTCCGGCCCTGATGCAGGCCACGGTACGGAGCGAGAGTGAATGGTTAGCCGTCACCTCCTTCTGCGAAGCAGTAATGCTCGCGAAGAGGGAGGCGACGCACGTGAGGGAGAGGCAGTATATGCGCCCTCACGGCCGTAGTCGCCGCGGGAGAAGCCCTGGGCGTCGGGAATCCCAGGCTGATTCCCGGCCACCGTAGGCGCGGGCTTGCGGACGGCGAGTAATGGGTAGCTCGCTGTCCGGTAAGGACCAAGCCCGGGTCGACGGCGCGTTGTGTTCCACGCGCGCCTCAAAGAGATGTCAGCACCAAAGGGTGGGGTCCGCAAGGGCCGATGCCTGCCAGGGGTGCGGGTTGTTCGAAAGAGATATCGTCGCCCCTGGCACACAGGCAACTGAGGGAACACGGGTGGGTTTTAGTCAGTAAAAGTCTGACACGCCCTCCTGCTCCACCCAGAGCGGGAGAAGTTATTTGATGATTTCCCATCCTCAAAAAAAAAAAAAACCGTAGAATAGAAATTGCTTGTCTACATTTCTCGGTACAAAACTGTCAACTGTCTACGCGGAAACGTAATTTTTGTCTACTCTTCCGTCGACAAAACGCTTTTCTACGGTTCTCGTGCTAAGCCTGCTGCCTGGCCTTTTCCAACCATGTTACGAGAACAGAGCGTCTTCTTCTTTTCTACCTTCGTGAAACCCTCTTCATCAACTGGGCCCGTTATTGGCACGGAGCTGCGGACCGCAGTCAGGGCAGGTTGAGTACCCTTTTTTAGATTACCCGCTTTTTCGGGGTTATATACCGTATTATGAGCTGGCCTATCATAGTAAGTATGAAGTTTCAATAGAATCAATCGATGTTCATACGGACGTAAAAAATCGCGGCGGGTTTTTATCACGCACTAGATTTTCAACGATCGATGTTAAACTGAGCATTCAGCTCAAAGCTGCAATGGCTCTGTCTTCAAAAGGCCCATCCAGACATGGCCCTG
The DNA here is from genome assembly GCA_947359405.1 of Antitype chi. Classification (NCBI taxonomy): domain Eukaryota; kingdom Metazoa; phylum Arthropoda; class Insecta; order Lepidoptera; family Noctuidae; genus Antitype; species Antitype chi. The sequence goes on from OX375812.1 coordinate 18,795,473, forward strand.
CATTGTTTCACATAAAATTCAAATAATATAATGTTTGGACATTAAAAGAAACCATGACCTCTGGAGTTTTTTTCGGCTTTTTACACGCTTTATATTAGCTTCACTTGTATGTTTGTTTGTTTGTTTGTATGTAACCGACTCCTTTGAGCGCGATTTTGACCCACTTTAAACGGTCAGATTTCATTGAAACTTTGTAAACTTGTCGAGGACCGATGACAATTTAATAATAAAAAAAAAATTGAGAAAAAAGAAACACTTTTTTGTAGTTAGCAGAACTAAAAAATAGAAAATAAATAATAGTTTAAAAAACTAAAAAACACGCTTTAAAAACCAAACTAAAAAAGGAGAAAATAATTTAATTCAATTAAAAAGCGTGGGGTGCTTTTTGAGGTATTTTTATAATCACTTACTGTCCAGCACCCCACGCTTTTTAATTGAATTAAATTATTTTCTCCTTTTTTAGTTTGGTTTTTAAAGCGTATTTTTTAGTTTTTTAAACTATTACTTATTTTCTATGTTTTAGTCGGTTACATACAAACATACAAGTGAAGCTAATATAAAGCGTGTAATAATATTAGGTCTTTACCCATGAAATTGCCGTTTTGCAGTACTGGCCATTTCAAATCAAAATAATTTTTGTTTGGGTAAGAATTCTAATTTCAAATTAATTTTATTTTAAAAACATGTATTTTTTTTTCCAAAAGTAGTCATTTGTTTATTGATTAGTGTTACATTTTCATCGCATTTCAATCTTTTTCGTCATCATGGATACGTTAAAAATTCGAGTAATTATGGAATATGAGTACCGTCGTGGCAGCAACGCGGCACAAGCGGCACGCAACATCAACGACGTTTACGGAGCTAACACTACAAACCAACGCACCACCTGTTATTGGTTTGCTCGCTTCCGTTCTGGAAATTTCGACCTGAAAAATGAACCTCGCGGTCGTCCGAAGACTTTGGTCGACAATGACGAATTAAAGGCGATTGTGGAAGCTGATGATACACAATCTACGGCTGAATTAGCAGCAGCTTTCGACGTTAGCGTCAAAACAATATTGGTCCATTTGCGTCAAATTGGCAAGGTAAAAAAGCTTGACAAATGGGTGCCCCACGAACTCAATGATCGTCAGCGCGAAGTACGCGTCGAGACGTGCCTTGCACTGCTCAACAGACACACAAATGAAGGAATTTTGAACCGCATTGTTACCTGCGATGAAAAATGAATTCTGTTTGATAACCGCAAGCGCTCAGCAAGTTGGTTGGATCCTGGTTCAGCACCTAAACAATGCCCTAAACGAAAACTTACCCCTAGAAAAGTGATGGTCACTGTTTGGTGGTCTAGCGCCGGTGTGATTCATCACAGCTTCTTACCAAACGGGGTGAGCATTACTGCAGATGTGTACTGTGAAGAACTGAACACAATGATGAAGAAGCTGGCACATCTCCAACCAGCATTGGTCAATCGCTCGTCTCCGCAGCTCCTGCACGACAACGCGCGACCTCATACTGCACAGCAGACGGTCTCCAAGTTGCAAGAACTGGGGTTGGAAGCTCTCCGTCATCCGCCCTACTCACCAGACCTTGCGCCTACAGACTACTACTTTTTCCAGAATTTGGATAACTTCTTGGCGGGAAAAAAATTCAATACCCGAGAGGCAGTACAAAATGCCTTTGAAGAATTTGTTGCCTCCCGTCTAGCTGATTTCTTTAAGAAGGGCATCAATAAACTGCCACTGCGATGGCAAAGATGCATTGATTGCATGGGTGATTACTTCGATTAATACAAATAAAAAATACATGAAAAAAATTCGTTTAAATTTTTTCATACAAAACGGCAAGTTCCTATTATAATGTTTGGATTAAAAGAGACCATGACTTCTCGAGTTTTTTTCGGCTTTTTTTTATTACTAAATGGGCCTGCTCTTGAGCTCGATCACGCCTGATGGAAAGCGTTTGATGAGGTCTATGATGGATCGAGCGTGCCCAGAAAATGCCTGTTCACTCTTGTTTTGAAGGTGGACGGGTTAAATGTGGAAGCGAACACAGACGCAGGTAGAGAGTTCCACACTTTGGCTGTGCGCATAATCTTCTCAGGGTACAGTCAGCTAGGAAATGCGCACGCCATCTAGTTTTTAAAATATTGACGTGGAAAAAAAGTGTCATAAGATCTACTTACATATATGTATAAACATTTCATTTCATTTCATTGAGAAGTCAACAGAGTTGTTTTTTTAAGCAGTGTAGTATCTCTTTAACCGTAAGTAATTTGATGCCTGCCAGGGGTGCGGGTTGTTCGAAAGAGATACCGCGGCCCCTGGCACACAGGCAACTGAGGGAACACGGGTGGGTTTTAGTCAGTAAAAGTTTGACACGCCCTCCTGCTCCACCCAGAGCGGGAGAAGTTATTTGATGATTTCCCACCCAAAAATAAATAAAAAAATAAACCGTACGTAATTTTGAAAGCAAAAAAAATATATATTTTCCAGTCTTTTTTGCATACAATGATGGAACTCAAAACATAATTAAACATACTTTAATGCATCAAAAAAATAATCGAAGTCGCCTCTTAATTATCTTTAAAAGCAGTTTATCCCTTCAATAACAATTATAATTAAAAATATGTATACCATCAAATTTCAAATGTGCCAAACTGCATTCAGTAACGGATTATTTATTATTAGATTGGTAATATTATTATCTAATTTTATACGATTTATTTGCATTTTTACGACATACACTTGCTCGTTTATTATTCGAATTTATTACAACAGATTTCAACCCGTATCGGATTGCAATAAGAATTATTATCGCGCATAACGACACTATTTAAAGTTAACATGGCCTTAAAACGCGCTGTTCGATTTTCAACTCTGAGCGCTAAGCAGTGCGTTGAAGATGCAGTGCGCGAAAAAATCGGAAACAACGTCGACTAAGAGTAAATCATATACCTACTATTTCTGTTAAGGTGCTCTTACACGGGCAATTTTTTAAGCAATTATTGCTCGACAACACGGATGGAACAATGGATCAATCTGCATCAATTAAGTGGAGCAATCTGGAGCAGCAACAATAAACTGCGTAAGTATATGTTTCGGGAATATTGCTTCTGATTGCTCCATATATTTAATGAGTTGCCGAATATCCAATCCGTTTGGAAATTTTTGGTAAATTTTGTTTCTATCTCGTTTGAATACGAGAGCAACCGGCCGGCTGCAGAAGCGGCGCGGGGGCGTATTGCCTAGTTTTTAAAGTTGCTCCATATTGCATGATATTGTGTGGCCGTAACTCTGGCAGCAGGTTTCTGCATGTTGCCATTGCTCTAAATTGCTAGATGTAGTCGTGACGTCATAGTTGACGAGAATTGACCAGGATGGAGATATTTTAGCGGCCTACTGTAAGATACACGGCACCAGTGCCTTTTGATTTATTATTCAACCTTCAAATGAGGGTAGTTGTCAAAGGAGACCTCTTCAGGTTCCACAAAATAAGATTCGCGACCGTTATACATATATTTACAGAATTAAAAACAATTAAAATATCGCGGGGCACCCTGGTGCTTCGCCCTTAAGCTTTAAATACAATATGATTATGTACATTATTGGGTAAACCTCATACTTACATGTATATTTTATCTTATTCATCCGTATGGAACATAAAATTTTGATGTTTCATTATTTAGATTCTTGTTTACTCCTATACTTTTCCGTACACATTGAGGAAGACATACGCATGGTAAAACCAGGATATAAATATATTATGACAAAGGAATTTGATTGACCAGACTACTAAATTTAATTTACCATGTGAAATGGTCTAAAATACATAACTACTTAAAAATAACACGGTAGTGTTGAGATGTATCTCAAATATTTGACCTACAGTCTTAGCATGACGCTTTCTACTCTACCGTAGAATAGAAATCGCTTGTCTACATTTCTCGGTACAAAACTGTCAACTGTCTACGCGGAAACGTCATTTTTGTCTACTCTTCCGTCGACAAAACGCTTCTATAAGGTTCTCGTGCTAAGCCTGCTACAAGTAGTAGTTCCGAGTCTGGCTGTTTGTGTATGTGAATTTAAATGTTTGTAAACACACCCACAATACAGGAAAAATACCTAGTGTGGGGCAACGTTTAAAAAAAAATAAAAAAATTGTTAACTAGTAGTAAGCATAATCAGCAGTGGCGAGGGCTGTAATTATCGCCAGGGTAAACTGTTCCAAAAAACACACCGCGTGATGCAAGCTTAGTTTCCTCAGAGGATCAGCCGCTCCTTCACTCATACTGGTATGGAATCCGAGAATTTTGTAAGATGGTTTGGTTTTCTTTGCGTGCATGCGTTTTTTCAGTAAAACTTAGAAACACATAAAAATTAATTGTACTTTGAAATAATCAGTGGGAGGTGTGGTTTCTTAAAGGTAAGCCGATGGGAATCGGTTTGTATTGGCCCTTCGCCACTGTTAATCGTTCTATAATGTTGTAACTGCTGAGACACAGGCCTCCTCTCAGTGAGAGGGAGTGGGCTGTGAATCTACCGTGCGGGCCCAGTGCGGGTTAGTAGACTTACTAGTAAAGTCTACCTTAAATAAAATGTTGTAAGCTTTTTATCATTGCAAATAATCTAGATATCAATATGACAAAGTTTATTCAAAGCTTCGATGCGGTAAACAATCGACGACTCATAAGTCGCCGACTGTTATACGAGCAGATAATTTATTACGTGCAACCCAACTCCAAGAAAGATTAGTAAGCATTTACATGATCCTACTGATGATTTTTGATGGTGGTAGTATGTGGATAGTAACAAAGTACTCACGTTTTCCAATTAAATGACTAATATGTGTATTCAGCAACTGTTCTCCAGGTCGTTCAATTGACTTTTTTACCATCATAAGCACACCGCATACTGGTTTAATATCACGGATGCGCTTGTTCTCATCATCAACCTCTTCCGGCACCGCAAGAGAATTGACAAATTGGAACACATAGCTGGACATCTCATGCAACATCCCGAAAAGGGGATAGTTGACCGCCCGGTCCCATATGTCCTGAAAATAAAGAAATATTCGTCAAAACTTCCACCTGCAGTAAATGATGCAATAACAACTGGTGACTGAACCATGGACTGGTCTAATATCCACTAATAGGTTATTTCAGTTCTAGTGCCTAGTCGTAAGCCTATTAAAAATGGTCAGTTTTGAATATTTCCTGATCACATTTTCCTTGTAATATGTATGCTTGACATTTACTTTTTTAGGGACACATTTTTAGACTTAATGCTGTGTAACCTTTTTCAATTAATTGCCAGTATCTGTTTTAGAAACATACATAAAGATACATAACAAGAAAAATTGCTGGTCTATACTAATATTATAAATAGGAAAGATTTGATTGTTTGTTTGCATTGAATAGGCTCCGACTCTACTGAAACGATTTGAAAAATTCTTTCACTGTTGGGAAGCTACACTATCCCCGGGTGACATAGGCTATATTTTATCCCCTTATTCCCACGGGAACGGGAACTACGCGGGTGAAACTGCGCAGCGCTACTAGTAAACAATATTTTTTATTTTTTATTTTTCAATGTATTGATGGTATATAGGCGTGTGCTAGCTGACATATGGCAAATTGAATGTTTTTTTTGTGTTTCATAATTTTAATTTCCTATTATTGTATAGAATCAAGTTCTTCTAACTTAACAGACAGCTATGCTGCTGGGGAGTTGGTTGCGCAACTTTTTCTTCCCAGCTAAAACACTAGGAAGTGGTGAAGGACGGGCGTTTTGGGGGGACTGTCTTATGTAATTTTGACGTTCAAAAAGAGCTTACTCTCAGCCTAGTTTGAATAAATAACTTTTGATTTTGATAAAGTGATACTAAACAGCCCAGACATAATAACAATAAAACTTCTATTGTGTCTCGTTCAGTGTCCTTCAATGGATTAAGCCCATGAATAAGGTAGGTTACAGTAAACTTGATATTTTGTAAAGCCTAGACCATTGCAGGTTTGCCAAGACTACTTCTTCATCTGATAACAACATCATGTTAGTGCTGTACAAAAGTATTCTCTATGATGTCCAGATATTTGAATTGAAAACTGTATGTATCATTGCTTGTTGCTAGGATCATTGTCATGTACCCTTGTAATTATATTATTTTTTAAATGGATAGTATAAGAAATTAGTACATAAGGAAGTCTGAAAGTGGCACAGGTGGCTGAAAAGTTGAATGGAAATTGGTTGTCATGGTATGGGCATGTGATATGGAGGAATGAGGAAGATATGGTGGGGAACATTTTGAGTAGGGATGTGGACGGTGATGAGGGTAGGGGAAGACCAAAGAAACTAATGCATGGACTGTGTGAATGATGATATGGATAGAAAGGAGTGAATACCGAATAATAGAGTAGTTTTGAATAAAAACACATGTTGAGCCAGCCCCAAATAAATTGGGATAAGGGAGTGAGTGATGAAATGATTTTTTAAATGGCTCATTTGAAATATCTAATCATAGTGATAATATCATGATTCATAGTCATATCAGTACATAGTTACCTCATGTTGTTATTCAATGCACACAGATGTAAATAAATAGGATGAATACCTACAGCATCCTATTCTCTACATTAAGCTACAGCAGGCTTAACACGAGAACCGTAGACAAGCATTTTGTCGACAGAAGAGTAGACAAAACTGACATTCCCATGTAGACAACCGTACCGAGCAATGTAGACAAGCGATTTCTATTCTACGGTAGAGTAGAAATAGAACGGGTAATGCTACGCCTGCTGCTATGTTGTTTTCCCTTACATAACGTGTGAGTATAATAATAAAATAATTATAACAATAACAGGAAATGTCTAAAAAGAATAGCCTCTGTTTTCTAAATAAGGTGTTAAATATTAAGTATATAATATTGCTACATGACTAATTTATTGTATTAAAAGGTATTTATATTTAAATTTTTCCTAGGCATATTTATATTTAATGCAACCAAATAAACCTGACATAAATATGTGAGTAAAACTGAAATATAAATAGGTGCTAAAGTCAATCCTAAATGTTAATCATAAATGTTACTTAATTTGGCACCAGAGTGTGATGACCAAACAATAATAATAGAGGATTGTAGGTTACACATGTTTTTCCAAAAAATCTATGACAGAGAACTGCTTATCAGACATTCTAGAACGTCTATAAAACCACCTACATGATAAAAAATAGAGCTTGGTAAACAATGTAAACTACTTTCTAAATGTACCTAACAAATGTATCTGTAAACATGTTACCAAATACTTTGACCCACTTTCCAAAAATGCAATCAAAATATCGTCTGCAAGAGGCGTGAGTCACGCAAGGGTGTTCCTCTCTCATACTAACCTCTTTGACATCCTGAAGAGTGGCGTCCCAGCTTATCCTCAGAGGAATGTAAACAGAGTTTGGCAGCAGACACGTGAGCTCCACCACGTCAGATGGTGAGGACGTCCAGTAGTCCCACGTAAACGGACAACTCGGCGCAGGAACCATTGTTTTGGTATTATTTTCCCAGGTTACTCGAATTACCCCCGCGACATTTTACAAACTTTCACTGATAACTTGCGTCTACAGCGACCCGGTCGCTGTCCCCAACTGAAAATAATGAACACAACACTTCAGTCACTGTTGTTGAAACCGCAGCGATGTTGAATCATAGCATTTCCTGGTATTTTACGACGAGCATATCGCCATTCGAAACGAAACTGTCAACGATAATATTACACAAACAACTTCACAACAAGCGTGGAGGACTTATTTATTTAATTACCTCTTCATAAAATGTTTACATAATTCATACAATTGTAAATGTACGAACGTAAATTATTAAAATATGTTTTTGTGAAATTGTAAATAAAGATTACGTGCAACAAACTATGAGCAAAGTAAATTGTTTATGGTATAGTTTAAAATTCGTTTTGACTCATGTCAGGCAGGATAATAATTATATTTCTTTGCGATTAAAAAATACGCAAAATGTTAGTAGCATTTTTGATATTTATTATTTCACAAAATATTTATTTACGGTGTTATAATACTACAATTATTGTACCAATAATTAAAAAAAAAACCGGTCAAGTGCCTGTCGGACTACACACAGTGAAGGGTTCCGCAATAGGCATGAACATTTACGCATGTCGAACGCAAAACTAAGTTTGTATTTCATAGTACTTTTTAGAATAAACTGTCGAAAACAACATTATTTCTGCGATAATCGAGGTAATAGTATGAAGGTATACGTAAAACCACAAACTAATTACTTAAATAGGGAAGTCACTTAATTGGAAACAAAATATATTTTTTAATTATGGGATACAACCATATACTCCACACGCTCATGTGCCACTCGATCCTCTCTGCCTACCCCGCAAAGGAAAGCGTTTAGTTATTGCAGTAGTACATTTAAAAATAGTTTTCATCATAAAATAAAAGCCTCTTTCGGATGCTACAGCTGCAGTGACATAATTAACATAGTCTCAGTGATGTTTTTTGTTCGACTAGTCTTTACCATTGTAAGGGGTTTCGTTAGATAGGTCTTTAAAAATATAGAAAGGCTAAAATTGTAGCCTTTCCATAAGCATTTTTATTTCCTTTTTGGCCATTGTGGAGTTTAGCCCGAAAAAACAAGTACCGTATATACAAACAGACACTTCAATTTTATTTGGTTAATTTATTTAATTTTATATATTTTTTCACGTCAAGTAACAACAACAGTGTTGCCCTGGCTCTTGTACTAGAAATTTCTGTATCACAAGAGCCAGACCTCTCAATTTACAGGGTATCTATAAGATATAGAAGAGAGATAGACAAAATTGAAAATTACATACTTAGGTTAAAGTTATGGCATGCATTAAAAGGTAGGTTTACAAAAATACAAGAGAAAAAAAAAAGAGTAATTAAAAACTAGTAAATAGAAAAAAAATGCATGTTGAATAGTTGTATAGGATATGATCAGATTTCCGATGTTTTTCCTTCACCGATGTCACTAATGTCCAAGATAAACTCGGAAAGTAGGTACTTATGAATCGAAAAAAGTCACATTGATACTTTCCCGAATTGAATCCTCAACCCCATGCATGAGAGGCGACGCTGTAACCACTAGGCCATCACTCCATTATTATATAAATATTAAATTTATGGGTTATTTTTAAAGCAGGTACCTTTTTTTTGAGTTGGAAATCATCAAATAACTGAGACTGACTAAGTGAGACTTTTCTGACTAAAACCCACCCGTTTTCCCTCAGTTGCCTGTGTGCCAGGGGCCGCGGTATCTCTTTCGAACAACCCGTACCCCTGGCAGGCATCAGCCCTTGCGGGCCCCATCAGTTGATGCTGACATCTCTTAGAGGCGGCGTGGAACACAACGCGCCGTAAGCAGGTGCCTTAGTTCTCACAAAGAGTTAATCAGAAAACCAGAAAATCTCTCAGAAACCAATTTGACTTTTTCAAGCACGCTTTACCTGTAATGGTGTACTTACCCCGTAAGACAGCATGTAAACAGAAGACATACTAGGTTCCTTGTGTTATTAGGGAACTCTAAAAATTTTCATAATAGACAATGCAGTACAAAGGAACTGAAAGGAACTCGAAATTGTCCATGGTAGTGTGGCTATTATATTTTGGATACGTTCAGATTTATTGGCGATAGTTTGATGAATAAGGATAAATCCTGTTTTTACATTAGAACCGCCAGAATACAGTTAACAGTTGCAAACAAAGTAAATGCCTTCAGCAATAATAAAACATGTAATGTAAATAGTATGTTTGAAAGAAAAATATTTAAAAGAATGATGTTGTTTTTGAAACGTTCGAAACTTACGATGAACGAATTTTAACCTAAAACAATGAATAGTTTGACGTTTGTCTCGTGACAAATGTGACAAGCAAAAGGTACCTATCGAATTTAAGATTATTGGGTAATATTATTTAGCAATGAAAAGGTTTATATAAACGTATTACGCTAAATAAAATGTTTGAACATTCAGTCAAGGTACCAAGACATTACAAAATTGCTGCTAATATCTTTAAGCAAGTTTCTACTGAAGGCGGCAGCGTCAAAACTTTATTGTACGACGATAAATTACGGCATTTCGTAAGTATTTCAACAAATAATGTTATTAAACACGAATTTTGTACTTTACTACTATTAGTTTGTCATATTTACAGAGGACGAATGTGCTCTTCGCACTGATAACAGAAACAATCAAACATGCGAGTGACATAGACAAAATATTTGAGGATAGTAAAATATTAGAAAAAGAGTCACGTTTAGACCCATGGCTTGCCAAAATTCTCACATCAGAACTCCTATTCGGCAAAAAGGCTCTACCTGGCAAAAGCAAGCCGGAGCAAACAGTCCTCTCATACAAAGATCAGTTTGAAAAATACATATCTGACAACCAAGATGACTTGAAGACAGAAGGTAAATATTAATTCATATTTTTATTCTTTTTCAGATCTAATTTCGACATTAAATAAGCAAAATGGCAGACTCGGGCGATGCAAATACTCCATTTGTATCCCAACAAACGAAACAAATTGCAATAGTGTTGGGAAATCTATTCATTTATAGTATTGCTATGTTCACTCTACCATTTGTCACGTTTTTCGGTGTACAACATGTACTTACCACAAACTATCCAGGACAAGCATTTTTGGTGAACGTGTGGTCTGTAGCTTCTGCAGTAGTGGTAGTGAACATCATAATAGGTGCATATGTCTATAAAGCATACCATGAGAAAGAATTTGATGAAGATGGTAATGAGATAGACCAGCACGCATATCCAGCCACTCCTGCAGCTGATACTATGACTGAGAAGAGCACTTTGAACTTAAAACATGATTAATGCATTTATGAACATTCCTTTTTCAAATACAGTATTACAATGTCTGCTTTTATAACCGTTTAGTGCTATCTTTTCGAAATAGCTATACTTAAATAACATAAGTACATTATAATGATGTGTTAAAAAGTACTGATTGAACTAAAGTGTTTGATTCTGTAAGATAGTTAATATATGTACCAAAATTTCATAGTTGTTTATTATTAAACATAGAAGATATATAGGTCTTTGTTTTTATTTTACTTCTGCCAGCCATAGCCTGCCTTTAAAACGACTCTGCCAATTATATACAGCTGATAATAAAGCCTCTTTTAACCTGTCTAACGTTTATATGTAAGCTCAACAATGGTTTTCACAGGTATATTTTATTGTTTGTTTCCGAGTGAATTTTTCTTATGAACAACCTATGTCATTTGTTAAGTTAAAAATCTAGGGCAACCAGTTGTGAAGCCACCATCATCCACTTTTACTTATCTTACAAGCAAGATAGACAAGATCACAGAATATTATCTAATCAATTTCAATCCCGTTGCTCTGTTACTCAAGATGTTAAGCTTTTATAAATTCTACGCACTACAATGCAACAAAACTATTTGCAACAAAGCAATTACCACTGAAAAGAAGTACTTTTACTAACTTTATTTGTGACTGCTATTTTCATGGACCGCAGTGTAAATGGCATAAATTTGTATTTTATTTACTTTGTTGATCTGTCAATGACAAAACATCTCTTCTTATGTATATTATATAATATTTATTTTTATTTCGGAAAAAGAATCCATAGTGTGTTAGTAACTCTTGTTTCTTATGGTTAACGCTTGTTTTTTACCAAACTTGTTTTGCTTATTTAGTCGCTCCCAGACCTAGATATGTCCGCATCAATACCAACCTACTCACAACTTCGGATGCCATCAGAGCTTTCCAAGATGAAGGGTACCGCTTCATACGGTGTACCTCAGGGTCTTACGCTGACTACCTGGAACAGATACAGAATCTTACGGAAGAAGACTTCACTCAGGACTACCATGTGAAGACCATGTTTGTGTTCTCGTCTGGAACCAGGTTGCATGAACATGAGTTGTATTTGGAGAATAAGATTATTCTTCAAGATAAGGTGGGTACTAAATGGATCACTGTTTTGAACAATTACTTAATTGTCATGCGTGTGTCAATTAAATTCAAATGGGAAGCATTCACAATATTACGTTATTGTGATAGAATTTAAAAATCTAAATCATTTCTCTAGCAGCCTCATATTGCTGCTGTTATAGGTTTTCCTTACAAAAAAGTATAAAGTTGAGCTGCATTAGAGAAGATACAAGGTGTGACAGGATTAATGCAAGTCCTTAAAGTAGTTTGTTCATAATTGACTACTGAATCTATTTGTATAACATTTTTTTTGTTTTGAAGTTTTTGTATTTTGCTATCCTACCGCCGATCGAACCAAAGAAATTAAATCTTATTTCAAGGCAATAAGACTCAATTTTAAATGCATAAAGTAATGCTAGGAACAACACAATTTTCTTAATACTACCAGTTACCTTTAAAAAAAAGTTTTGGTCATCGTATTATGCTTTTAACGCAATGCTCTAATCGGGTGTATGAGGTCTTGCGTTAATTATGTTACATGTTGTATATTTACTACTGTCATGGGCAAAGATTTCGCTCCTCATACATAATAATTTGTTTTGATTGCCTTTTAATCTGAAACTTCAACTTGTCTCCTATTTACAGGCTACCGCGATGGCAGTACATCTCTTAGCCCCTCCGCCTGGTAGCATAGTGCTGGACATGTGCGCAGCCCCCGGCATGAAGACCACGCAGCTGGCAGCCTACATCAGAAATACTGTACGTATTCCATGTTCAAATACTGGTTTTTAAGTGATGATTTTTTCTCATAACCAAATTTCAACTTTATTTGAATATAAATTAAGCCGATTTCAGAATAATACGTAATGAAAAGTCGTAAAAAAATTAATTTGTGCAAACTGTAGGTACTTACTTTTACAAACACTGGTTTTAAAAGAAAAGGAAAGAAAGCTGTCTTTAAAAGTTTACTACCTCTACTTCTAAACATAGTAGCCAAGCTATTAACATAAAAAAATTAAAAAATAACATAAATGCAAATGTAAGAGGTAATAAAACAACGAAAACATAAAACGTTTAAAGAAAACTTAATTAGTAAAACCTTATTTGCTTCATGCATGGCATAAAAATAAGTAATGAAAGCACTTCATGACATAATATTAATTTGCCTCATAATAGTCTTAGTTTCTAGGAAGAAATAATAGGAGCGTGTGGCGACGATTAAATGGGCAGTCAAATCAATCAAGAAAATCAAAAGTTATTTATATAGACTACTACAGCTTTTGACCGCGGCTCTGCCCGCGTGAATGTCGGTTATCGCGTAAACAAGTAGCCTAAATCCTTCTCCATATCCCAGCCAATATCTCTGCCAAATTTGATGACGATCGGTTCAGCGGCGAAGGTGTGAAAGCATGAGACAGACACAGAGTTACTTTCGCATTTATAATATTAGTAGGGATGTCATTTATATTTTGATATGACTATGTAGCATATATACATATACTGAGCTGATATATTGGCTGAGAATCAGCACTTTTTGAATGTCAAAATTACATAAAGACTCCTCACAAAACGCCCGCCTTTCACAACCTCCTAGTGTTGTAGCTGGGAAGAAGAAGTGGCGCAACAAACTCCCCAGCAGCACCAGTTCCATAAAACGCCATGCTGCACTCCCTACCAAACTCTGATTACGGCGTATAAACCGTGTTATTTAAATACTATGTTCCATCCATCCATACCAGAGGTAATTTAGCCCGCTATCAGTGCTGCCTTTTCTGATACATTCTGATCAAGGGAAAATTGGAAGTTGACCAACTAACAATGTTTTAAATTTTCAGGGCCGAGTAATTGCAGTCGAAAGAAATGAGAAGAGATACCAAGTACTGCATGATTTTGTTGCAAAAACTGGGTCTACCTGCGTTGAGACGATGCATAAAGATGCCTTGGAAATCAAGAAGGGCGATATAGATGACGTGGAGTACATTCTTCTTGATCCGAGCTGTTCGGGATCAGGTAATAAGATCAGTAATAAGTAGTCTTATACATATTGTTGGTGATAAAGTTCAATATTAAAAAATGCTGATTTGTATGTTCAGATTTAACAACGATTTTTCTTTTTTCTCAGGAATGGACTTCTGCGTTCACAGCTACATAGAAAGCACAAGACTCGCAAAGCTAACATCATTGCAAGAGAAATTCCTGAAACACGCAATGAACGCCTTTCCTAAAGCGAAAAGAATAGTCTACAGTACTTGCTCCTTATTCCCTGAAGAGAACGAAAGAGTTATCACTAACGTAGTGAAGACCTCTCGAGCCAAATGGAGGGTCCAAGATGTGAAAGAGCTACTCAAAGGACAATGGAACAACATGGGCTCGGGCATGTACGGCAGTATGGGCACAAGGTGCATGTACTCCAAACCTGATTCCGACTTCACTACAGGATTCTTTTTGGCCGTCCTCGATAGAGATCAAAAAGACATGGAGAAAAGTTTAAATGCAGAAAAGAACCTTCAGAAAGAGTGGAGTAATATAAATAAACCGAAATCCAAAGATAAAGAAAGTGATGACGGCAATATGAAAAAGAAATCAAAGAATGCTTTGGATGAAAACGAAGTTGCTGAAAATATTACTGAAATAATTGAAGAGTACATTGACGAGAGCGTCGAAGAAAAACGTAAGTCTAAAAAGAAAAAACATAAAGCTGATACTGATGTCAACGAAAATGCAGACACAGAACTGATTCCTACAATAGCAACGGAGGAAACAGATGAAGCTCCCAAAAAGAAGAAAAAGAAACGTAAAAATGATGAAAATAGTCAACCAGTAGAGAACGTTATAGAAAAACTAAGCGATTTAGTTGTGGATTTGACAGTCGAGACTCCTAAAAAGAAGAAAAAGAAAGATAAACATGTAGAATTACAAGTAAATGAAGATAGTATAGACGTAGAAGACACTAACGATATAGACGGAGTTGCAAAAAAATCAAAAAAGAAGAAGAAACGAAAAGTAGATACAGATGAAATTGAAGTTACGGAAACTCAGTTGACCACAAAATCCCATCAATCTGAAAAAAACTGCAATGAAGTTGTAGACATAGATGTCGGCGATATTCCACAGAGTTTACCCAAAAAGAAAAAGAAGAAAATCAAAGTATCTGATTCTTGATTGTGTACTTTTGTACTTTACTAATAAAAATCATGAATTCATATGGGTTTTCATATTTCTTGAACTTCTGTATTGTTTATTCTATCAGGTCGAAGACTACGAATATTCTCATAATAGAACATTTTGGGAATTTTTAAGATCAAGTAGCTCTTTGTTTCTTTTCGCACGTTCTGCCACCAGGTAGCGAATGTGTGGGTAAACCGGTTTTAATCTGCCATATTGCTATATTGCCGGCTAGCGCCCTACTCGGTAGCCTAAATAAAAGAGACTGACCACAGCCTGACGATGCCTGTGGGCCTAGTACGAACGCTTGGTGTAAACTTTACGTAAATTCGAACGACTTCAAAATTGAAATAACTTTCTCTATTTTATGATTTCTTAATATCTATGGGTGAGTGATGTGCTTGTCGCAAAAAAAAATGGTATATATACCACTTGTATTTTCGATAAAAAAACGTCATATTTTTTTTTTTTGGTAGGAAGTCATCAAATAACTTCTCCCGCTCTGGGTGGAGCAGCAGGGCGTGTCAGAGTTTTACTGACTTTAGTCAGTAAAACTCTGACACGCTCTGGCAACTGAGGGAACACGGGTGGGTTTTAACCCACCCGTGTTCCCTCAGTTGCCTGTGTGCCAGTGGCTGCGGTATCTCTTTCGAACAACCCGCACCCCTAGCAGGCATCGGCCCTTGCGGAACCCACCAGTTGGTGCTGACATCTCTTTGAGGCGCGCGTGGAACACAACGCGCCGTTAAAATAAATTAAAATCGTCATATTAATGTTACGTTTTTGCGATGTCGTGCTATGGCTTCTGATATGTTTTGCTCACTAGCTATACCTTTTTAGTAGTGATGTACCGACTAGTCGGCTAAAACCACCGACTAGTCGGCCCATTTTTTTACTCGTATTATTGATACGATAAAAAAAATAGGCGGACTTTATTTCCCCAAGGTATTATTCCATAATTTAAAAGACTGTGATTGAAATGAAATTGAAACCATTAAGTACTGTTATATTTTTTAAATTATAGAATCAGTTTTGCAGTTTACTTTGAGTGCAATCAGGAAATTAGGATGGTAAGGAATAGGAATCCCTAGTTGGGTCCGATAATTAATTGGACTTGGATCCAGAAATTAAATACCGAAACTAAAATTAATTCATACTTCTAACAAAAAAGAAGAACCTCTATAACTAACAATTGGTAGGTTTGCCATTTTGAACATAGCCGATGTCACGCGAACTTAACCGAAATCAATGATCGGCTTGGCCGACTAGTCGGCCATTTTGCAGCCGACTATCTGCTAGTCGGCTCGTCGGCCATAGTTATAGTCGGCCCATCTCTACTTTCTAGCAATAAATAGCGTCATCAATGTAGGTACCTACCAAACCCCGATTCATCCATAGGATGCAGACCCTCCAGAACCGATTCCTCCGGCAAGCCACAGGCGCCCCATGGTTCGTTTGGAACGAGATCCTCCATCTCGATCTGAAAATCCCCACGGTCAGTCAGTTCTTGAAACGCAACACGAAGCGTTTCTTCGATAAAGCCGAGAAACACCGCAATCCCTTGATTGTGACGGCCTCCACTTATGTCCCCAGTAGGATTAGCTCTGTCCGACGGCCGAGACACGTCCTCTCCGACCCAGACGACTCCATTACTCTCCTTCAGGAAAGAAATAGAGCCACCAGAACAGTTCGCACACACCGCACACAACCGTCATTCCGACCTCGCCGCCGAGGTCCTCGCGTCCCGCGAAGACCCCGAGTAACGGCGCATAACGTCGAGACCCCCGACCGACCCTTGCTCGTTCAAGCGCCAGCCCGCGCCGCAGCTGAGCCAGTAGAGTTAAATTCCCCTTCTAATAATGATAATGCCAATATTTTGATCCAGCCTGTCCCCACTTGCTGTCCCCCTATCAGTGACGCCCTGAGTCGAGGCCCGTACCCCACAGGGGGTGCCCTCAGCGTGCAGTCGCCTAGTATATTTAAGTCGTTTTTAAGCCCTGGCTGGAGGCGTTAAGTTAATTCTTAATGGCAGCCTCAGGAATGCCTGGCTAAGCAGTCGCTGCCTCTCAACGTCAACTACGAGATGTCCAAAAAAAAAAAGTACCTACCATGATTGTAAAACTAAGCTGTACCTACGTACGTAGGAACGGGTGTAGGTACAAAATTGCACAAATTAAAAAGATTCTATCGTCTAGACTTGCAATTACCAAGTAAATACAAAAAAAAAGAATCACTTCTCGTCATACTCGATAAATCTTGGACATAAGTGGGGCAAACGTCATAAGCGACGTTTATTTCGTCTAGCCATCGTTTCTACGAAATACAAGTACACCGTAATTCTTTGTTGTTTCGACTTTGTTTCATTTTAAACCTTATTTGTATAACTTTAGATGTTAGATTTAGAATGTGAGTGTTTAGATGAATTACACGCTATGGCGTTATGGTGTCACGAATGTGTCGTGCGCCCTTATTTTCTTTGCATATTCGGCGGGTCGTATGAAATTACGATTGTTTTATGTGGGTGTTTTATATACCGATAGGTACAAAGACAAAATAACTTGTAATACAACTTTATGTTCTTACTGTGCCTTCAAAATCTTTAAGGGATCATTAGGGATATATCCTACTAGGTATCTAGGTGCTAGGGTAGGTACTGCTGTAAATATTGGGAGATCCACAGCTGATCGAGGAAGAGAAATAATCTCTACCTGTTTAAATAAACCTGTTCACGTAGATAGGTAGCCATATTCTCATCTTTTGACTCTCACACACTATCTATTGACTACATTACTTCTTCGTCTCCGAGGTAATGATGGAATTCACTCACAGTAGTTCCGGGTTTCATTTTGACAGTTCAATAACATTCATTGCGTATAAGTTGTTGAGCAGAGACATTTTTCGAACGAAGTACTGGACTAGCAATAACCTTCAAGCTTATTCAGATTCTATTTAATAGTGTGTGACGCAATTACCTACCCCGCAGATGGCCCCCCGGCAAAAGTTTATGAAATAAGCAGTTACCTAACTAGTCACGGTAACTTGGTCGGTTTTCAGCTAAAAATCCAAAGATAGGATCAAGAAAAAACCTTTTGAAAACCAATTATTATGAGTACTTAACTCCTGTTAAGAAGTTTCAATCTATGCTTAAATCTTATGTTCGAATACATAAACCCGACCACGTCAAATACGTAACTAAGTACTTTAGGGATTCTCTCGCCACACGACACCGAGCAAAATTAAGTAGTAGGTACCTACCTGTAACCTATTTAGGTCCTAGTACCTACCAACATAGGTACAATAATAGTGATTGATAAGCTTTTAGGTAGGTATAAAGGTGCCTTACCTACTCATAGAACTTAAGTAGGTTATCTAAACGTACCTAGTCCTCCAGACTGCGGAGACTAGCTTTCGGCGCGGAAGATACGGAGGCACGGGGGGACATATCACACGGCCAACTTCCGAACTCCGAGCTGTTACTAGGAAATCCCTAATGGAAGTTTTCTGTAATACTTTCCCCGACCTGGGGTTCGAACCCAGAACCCCACGGTCAGCAGTCCCGCTTGCAACCACGAAACCAACGGGCAGTTCCTAATCTGAGTAGGAGCACTTTAGGGAAATAACCGATAGGTATTATATAAATTTCAACGAGAATTTTAATAGAGCTAGGGAACCAGATATAAGGGTGGCCAAAAAAGCACGTCTTATCTTACTTTGTTATAGAATCCTGCTGATTGGTAATACATCGTCAAATCGTTCTTCGTTCTCGCTGGCACGGCAGTTATTCAAATCTTATCGGCTCTAAACTTCGCCACTTCCACGGCGTTTTTGGTGGCAGTACAGAAGTCACCTTGGCTGCATGTTTTGGGGCAGAGAGGGCAGGATAGGAGGTGGAGCATAGTTTGCGATATAGCTCCACATCCACACCGCTGACGTTCCGTCGAGGTAGCCCCATTTTACGAAAGTACGACTTACACGTACCCACTTGGGTTTTTTTTGAGCATGGGAAGTCATCAAATAACTTCTCCCACATCTGGGCGGAGCGGGAGGGCGTGTTAGACATTTACTGACTAAAACCCACCCGTGTTCCTTCAGTTGCCTGTGTGCCAGGGGCCCATGGTATCTCTTTCGAACAACCCGCACCCCTGGCAGGCATTGGCCCTTGCGGACCCCACCAGTTGGTGCTGACATCTCTATGAGGCGCGCGTGGAACACAACGCGCCGTCGACCCAGGCTTGGTCCTTACCGGACGGTGAGCTACACATTACTCGCCGTCCGCAAGCACGCGCCTACGGTGGCCGGGAATCGGCCTGGGATTCCCGACGCCCAGGGCGTCTCCTGTGGCGACTAGGACCGTGGGAGCCTATAGATTGCTTTCCCTCACGTGCGCCGCCTCCCTCTTCCCGAGCATTACTGCTTCGCAGAAGGTGAGGTGACGGCTTCCCATGCAATCTCGCTCCGTACCATGGCCTGGACCAGGGCCGGACGCGAGAGATTGCTGCCGCCGATCGCCTCCACGAGAACACGGCAGTGCTCCGCCCAAGCCGGGCAGACTTCCACCGTATTCTCCACCGTGCCCTCCAGGTACCCACTTGGGTTTGGAGACGGTTCAGAGACTTCCAAGTGGATCACGAAAGGTACAGGAAGATGCTCGTTTCACGTTTAGTGGTAGATAGTGAGTAGGTGGGGAGCGGTATCCTGTCATAGTTTATAACGGACGTTGATCGGGTTAACTGGCAGAGACGCTCGTCGTCGATTTTAAGAAACTGAAGTTAAATCGTGAACTACCGCGATTGTAAATCAATCGCAGTAGCTTTGATATTCTCACTTGAATAGGCGAGTCCGAACGTCATTACGCGCTCATAATGGGTGTTACTTCTAAACGATCGTTGAACAAGACAAGTTGGTGTTACATAAGATAAAAAACATCTATGTCTTTGATATTGTCGCAGAAATAGAGTGCATTTGAGATGGAAACAAATCTCACTTTCTGTTTACACAAATGTCATAAAATGTGGTGCAAAATTTAATTTTGTTTCCCATGAAAACCTGCGGGGCTTTTTTATTGACTAATAGGTCCTTTGGGCGTTCATAATCTTTGGGCAGTAAAAGTTTCAAAACGTTTAGTGGGTCAAGCTCTTTAGGTCATTATAAGGTAGGCAGGTGAGTAGGTAAGTTCCCTTATCGCCTTGCTTAGCCTTGAGCTAATACGTAAAACAACTAAGTAATACTTTTGAACACTCAAGCGTGTTTAGATTTAGATGAATTGATTAAACATAATGATTTAAGTGTGTTCTCAAAATTGGGGAAATAGGTTTAGGTTAGGTTACTACCTACCTACTAATGTTATGACCTAAAACCTTACTTAATGAACAACCATGATGGCTACTGATTTTTTGTGTTAATTCTATGTCTTTGAGTTAATTCCACATACGGTTGTTAGATTTTTATTTGTAAGTGTAATTAAATAAAAAAAATTCTAGCTGAATAGGTAGTTCGAAAATTCAAAGACATAAAGTGACATCTACCAACCCGTACTGAGCCCACGTGGTGGATTACGGTCCACTACTACCCTAGTACCGAGAGGAGGCCCAAGTCCCAACAGTGGGGACATTATAGGCTGATTATGTAGGTAGGACGGCTGGGGCTAGGTTTTGAGTTTGATTCCCGGGTCAAGTTAAAAGCTCTGATTCTGGAAATGTCGTCCCACGTCAAGGTTACGAGACAAATTAGGTAAACGTGGACGCACTACATTTTCCTAATATGTTATACACCTCTGTCTTACCATTTTTTGACAGTACAATAGGCGTGATGTTATGTCATGTTGTCGAATAGTAAAGAAAATCAATGACAAAACTTTCTCTTCTTTTTTTACCAACCAGTAATATTATAGCACAACGGTTCTTACCTAACAACAACCTGTGTTGCTAAGCAACCTGAGTTTTATCATCCAACTGGGCGGCGTTTTACGTAGGCGGGCGGGTCAACATCTGCCCGATATTCAACCAATCAGCGGCCGGATGCCCGATATTATGACAGTGGTGTCACTCAGTGGCTGTCATTCAAAAGGCTTTTAAACTAAAACCAACCTTTATTACGGGAAATAAAGTTGAAATTAGCTTGGACGGAGAAAGGAAAATGAGCTTCCGTTATTGGCCGTAGCTATTGATGTTACCACCTCATGTAGTCATTAAAAGCTGTTTATTTTGTAAGTAAAAAAGCATTATTTATTTGTTAATGATTTTATTTCTTGACTGGAGTATAACAATCTAGCTCGATCTAAAATCAATGTACCTAATGTTGTGTATTGTATATTTCATCGATACGTGTTTTTATCAAACTAACATGAAGAAGAAAAAGAAGAAGGGCTCATAGTTAAGTAAAAACAGCTGCACTGATCGATCGAGCAGGTTACACTAAGCTTACCGCGGTTGGTCCGTGCATGGGTGACCATCTTTACATACTGGGAGCCCCAGCTCCGGTCCTCAGAAAGCACGCTAAGCCGTTGGTCCCGGCTGCCATTCGTGGATCTTTGACAGTGGTTACGGGTCGTCAGAAGCCCGAAAATCGGACAACCAGTTTTACCAAGAAGTATCGTATTACCCAGTAACTGGTTTGTGTAGGTCCAATAAGCAGTAGTGTAAAGTACTGGTATTTAACTCATCCGGTTAGACTGGAAATCGACTTGGATGAAGACTTACTTGGGAAAAAGCTAGGCCAGATGATGACAAGTTTTTAGCAACTAAAAAAATAATCATGCGAAACAAACATGATTCAAATCTACCTAGATAATAATGTGTAAATGTTCATGTTTGTTTCGCATATTTTTTTTTTAATTTATTATTTTAACCTAGATGCCCTACCAAAAAGAATTCAGAAAATATATTAAATAGGTAGATAGAATTATTATAATATTAGATAAGTTGCGACAAAAACTCTATTTTCTTCATCAAAGGAAAATTACGGAAGTTTCATTCAAACTAATTAATTTCCTTTTCGGTAACAAGGAACTAAAAAATGGCCGGGTGTCAGTGCGTGTTAGCCTCCATAAAGAACTTATCGCCAAACAATCTGCCGCGATATGTTATTTATTATTGTACATTGTTATTATAATAAATAAGTCGCATTGTGTTATTAAGTACAAAAGTTACAGGGTCAGTTGGGATAGAACGAAAAGAAATTGCGATATTTTCATAAATATTTATATTACTATAAGTATATATTATTATTTTTAAAACACATATAACATCAGGCCTGTTTTCCTTAAAGCATTGGTGTGCCTACCTAAAGTAAAACCGTATTTCGCTTAAAAAAAAGAAAGAAAGAAAATATTTTATTTGGGACACGTACAGAAAATACAAATATTAAAAATAACATTAAATCTAAAAACATCATGAAAAAAAAGAAACATGAAAACTTTTTAGTTTATCTAAGGTTTTAAAACTAACAAAATAGTGATAAAAAGGAAAACCAATGTGAAGCCAACAAGGCTGCTTTCACAGTTTGATGCTACAATATGTGAAAGTGGAATATTAAGTGGAATTTTTGGGAGTCTATTACTCCACTGTTTGACAATGTATATCAAAAATTAAACATGGTATAGTTTTGTCTCATTATTAATATTGTCTGTGCGGAAACAGAATACTAAAATAAAAAGCCATTAAAAAGTTATGAGCCAACAAAGATTAGTTTTTCTTGCTAATTTGACCTAACTTTGGGCGTGTTTAAGTAATAAAAGAAGTGGGAAATCTCCAAAACCAAACCGGTACCGACAAAGCTCAAATATCGAAAAGTTCAATAAACTTTATTGGTCATTGATTTATGCAGTGGTTTTTTCATAAAACCCGATCTTCCGCCTGTTTTACTATAACTGATCCTGCATCTCACTCAATAATGTTGTGCGTGTAGACTAGCGTCTAACTGCTCATCACGGGTACTACCCCAGTCGGACACGAAGCCTGGTGAGGCTGTCTCACCAGGCTTCGTGTCCGACTGAGGTGCAGCCGGGGTGCTTTTTAGCCAGGCCCACCAGTGAGTTCGTGCCCGCCCTTCCAGAGCATAATACCAGATTCTGAAAATACCAGATTCGTAAAACACCAGATTCACAAAATACCAGATTAGCAATATAACAGATTTTGTACAGTAACAAACGGAAATTAATTGACAAAAAGAACAGTTTCTTCTCGATATTTACCAAATCAACAATAACAGTTTTAAACAACAAAAAAACGTTACTATTTGGATATTAAGATGTTTGGATGTTTGTTTCTCAATCACGCCAGAACGGCTGAACGGATTTGGATGAAATTTGGCACACAGATAGTTCATAACCTGGATTAATATATAGCATACTTTTCATCTCGGTATTACGTTCCCTGGAGATAATTTCCGACCTCAACGCGGGCGAAGCCGCTAACAAAAGCTAGTACGCTATATTTTTTGTTTGCACAACACATTTCATGCGGACGATCTCATAGGCAGACGATCGTTAATATCAATCAAGACCAACAAATTCTACAGTCTTCCTTAATAAATACAACTTTCTATAACCACTTAGTTATGCACCGCGCCGCTACGCCGTAGCGCGGCTACGAGTCGTAGCAACTGCTACAATAAAGCAAAGGAAATACCGAAGACTTGAGTTTTTGTGACAAACCACCATACAGCAAGAATCGGGTCAAGTACGAAACGGGCATTTTAATCGTAATTGGAGGTAACAAGCGCTTGTTTGTTCCTCAAACGGCTGTGCAATGAGGAAAAATATAAGCATTTCTGAGGTGCCGACACGACACTACTTACCATATATTATTAAGGTTTAGTACTAACTGCAGATAAATAATAAGTCTTATGTCTATTTTTACGAGAGTATAAATCTTCTACGTTTTGTATGCTACAAGAATGTGTAGAGCTAAGAGATTGCCCCTATATAAAAAAGTACTCTGTGGAGAGTGCTACGGAATATTCGTAGCAAAGAGTAATTCGTAGCTTGTTGAAAGTGACGTAGCGTCGAATGGAAGAAAAAACATATTTTGCCTTTTTGCTTGTCTATGGCATCAAGGTTACGAGTGTTATGACTCTTTTGTTAAGTGCGTATTCTTCAAATGTAGTCTGCCTACTATGATAAATCGATACTTTGTATTATATGCTGATCCATCCAGATAATTAGTTCAGGTCATTTCAGTTTCAAGTACAGTACTTTGGAGTCGCTTTAATTTATTTAAATAGGTTTGTGTACTTAGCCTACTTCTGAACTTGCGTCATTGTCTCTTAAAATATCTCTTGAAGGCCCTTTCTTCTTCTGGAGACCATTCCAATCATTTTTCCGAAGCTGGTTAATCACTTTTCCGATAATAGTTGTAATGATGCATGTATAAGTTTTTAATGGCATTGGTTAATCTTATAAAATTGTACCTATAATAAACTATAAAGTAGCGTTGTTTGCAAAACATACATAAGCGTCGAATCACGCGAGAACACAATATTTACACGTCCTATAGTTTATGCAAATTCACTGAGCTAGTGAGCTTGCAAATGTCACAGAGCATATTAAGCGGAATTACTTAAAATTACTATACTTTATGAGAAAAATATTATGGTTCATGAGAGCTTTACTCGTTATTCCTAGGAATTTTATTTAGATTTGAGAGACAGGATAATATAGTTCTCCAGCAAGAATTTTGGCCATGGCGGCCAATATCAGACTAGTGGGTGCAGAGGGGTCGTAAATTATCCCGCGGGAACGTACTATCAGGATAAAAAGTATCCTATGTGTTAATCTAGGTTATAAACTATCTGTGTGCCAAATTTCATCCAAATCAATTCAGAAGTTTTTGCGTGAAAGAGTAACAAACATCTTCACAAACTTTCACATTTATAATATTATATATGTAGTAGGATTATCATGCTGAGGTAGGAGCCTTTTGACTCGTGCAGGATTTTAATTTAATTTTAATTTTTTTACGTCCAAGAAATTCGTTTTTTATAATTTTTGTACAATTGTGTGTTTATGTTAGTATGTGATCTTCTTGTGTGAGTCACTTATATACTTTTTATAGCACGGGTTTTCTATGGACATAGTAAGTACGAGGTTGTCTCTCTCTTCCCTTTGCCTGCGCTAGCAGCGAGGGGGCACGCGCGGTATGGCACTGCGTAGCAACACTAGCAACAACCTCGTACTTACTATGTCCATAGAAAACCCGTGCTGGATTTTTCTTTATTTCTTTCTTTCTATTACCCCGCCAAGTCCAAACTCTGAGCTGCTAGTGAGAAATTTCTCATGGGAAAAAACAACAACACTTTGCCCGACCTGGGAAGCCAACCCGCAGGACCTTACGCTCAACAGTGACCACGTGTCTGACGGAATAGTTACAAAGACATGATAGTGTAGTGTTGAATGAACAGACGAGAAAAGTTGAGTAAAAAAAGTAGGAACTATCTTTAAAAGAGGCAAACACGAACAAGTCTGTTGGTTTGAGACTGAAAAACTAAATGAGAGTAGTAGCAGGAGACAGTAGCTATTCTGTTCTGTAAAAATGTCACGTGAAAACTTGTGTGCTTGAAGTGAAGTTATACACCGAGAAATTTTAATGGTTGTTTTCCCTCGGCAGAACAAGTTGCCTTAGTGAGTACTCCTTACTTTCGAAGCATAGAGTAAAAGTAAAAATATAAAGATTTTTTGGTTTACCAATAATTACGAGTACTTACCTATTATTGTATAGAATCATGTTCTTCCAACTTAACAGACAGCTGTGCTGCTGGGGAGTTTGTTCCGCCACTTCTTTTTCCCAGCTAAAGCACTAGGAAGTGGTGAAGGGTGGGCGTTTTGGGGGACTGTCTTATGTAATTTTTACGTTCAAAAAGTGCTGACTCTCAGCCTAGTTTGAATAAATGACTTTTGATTTTTATTTTGAATGTGTTTAAAATATTGTAAAACATTTTAAAAGAATAACGGTGGACTTTCTTGCTCATTCGTCCATACGAAATTACCTTATAGAAGCGGCGACTTGTAATGTTAACGTTCAAAAGTGGCTTTTATGTGCCTACTTGAAATAAATGGTTTGACTTTGAACAATCAATCGCTAGCATCAGTTGATTGTATGACTATTCACTTCACTACCTTAAACGGCTGTTAGTGATTGGCATTGGCATTTGGCGGTTGTTTGTAAAAATTGTGAGATATCGTTAAGTTGACAGCCCTAATATTCACCTCTTTCTTGTTATTTTAACAAGTAAAGAACAGAACATTTTTAATTACCATTGTTCCCCACAGAATCGGGGCCAGTGTAACACAATATTCCGAATCACATGCATATTTACGTATTCAAGAAAATCCTAGGAATTCGTCACCACTTGTTATTCACACTAGTATTAAACGTAAGGCAGTAATTACCGTTCTAGGTTAATAAAACTAACTAGAAGAATAACCTAATTAATTTCTTTATTATATACAAACTGTGCCCGCGGCTCTGCTTGCGATAACGGTTCAATTTTAACCGAATTCCGAAAAAAAATGGAATGATTTTGTAGGGTGTAATTTTCAGTGAATCTAATATCTTTATACGAGCAATTCTTGTAAATACGTATAATCTGAATCTAGGAAACGGCTCCAACGATTTTCATGAAATTTAGAAGGAAGGGCTTTCGGGGGCGATAAATCGATCTAGCTAGGTTTAATTTTTAGAAAACGTCGAACCAAAAAAAAAACACAAGCAATGCTCGGTCATCCAGATATTATAATATTGTAATACCATCGACTTCGGACTCAGGTAGGCTGAAGCAAAGAAAACCTGCTCCGGTGGAGATTCACAGATGA
Source organism: Antitype chi (assembly GCA_947359405.1). Taxonomy (NCBI): domain Eukaryota; kingdom Metazoa; phylum Arthropoda; class Insecta; order Lepidoptera; family Noctuidae; genus Antitype; species Antitype chi. The sequence goes on from OX375812.1 coordinate 18,822,412, forward strand.
CTCCGCCCTGGAGCGTAAATGTGGTGCTGTCCCACAAAAAAAGGGGCAATTAATATCGTGTCCGGCGTGGCCTGTTGTCCGCACGCTGCAAGAGTTGATGGACGCTACTAGGTAGCAAGCTTGTAGCCAAATTCTGGGCCAGACCATAAAGATTGCTATCAGCACGCTAAGATGAAGAAGACCATAGTTGTTATACGCTTTACCTAGTAATTTTACTAAGGATGGCAATTGGTTTGCACCATTATCTCCATCGGCATGTCTTAAGCTCTGGTCACAGTGCACAGTGAATCCCGAGCGGGACGCGGGACGCGGCTGCGTGCGTCGATTGTTTCGGTAATGATTAGGAAAATATGCGACTATTCGCACCAGTCTGAACAGCTCCATATTTTAGTTGACTTGACACAAGCAGCGCAAGCAAATTTTGTCGCGGATCCCGTGTGGTCCTTCTACACATTAGTAATAAGATAATTATTAGTTAGTTGTGGATAAAAAAAGGTTAGTTCGTAGATATTTTGTTGATAATGTAACTTAGGATTTGATAAGATTTTCACTAAGAAGTAGGTAAGTATTCTAAAAATAAAGAATAAGTTTATATGGAAAATAATGCTATGTTATTTTTATTTATGTACTAGCTTTTGATAGCGTCTTTGCTCGCGTGGGCGTCGGAATTTATCCCAACTTACTACCGGGATAAAAAGTATCCTGTATTCATCCAGATTAAAAACTATCCAAATCCGTGAAGCTGTTTTTGCGTGATTGAGTTACAAACATCCAAACATCTAAACATAGAAACTTTCACATTTATAATATTAAATAGTAGGATTATCCCACTCGAGGTTTTCTTCAGTTTGGCCAGTGCTTTAAGTATTACCGCTTCGTAGGAGATTTGGAACTGAACTGATTTTTAACTTAATAGGTTAAGTTGAGGCAATAAATTAATAGCCATATTTAATTATTTCCGTTTTGGTAGGTATAAGATAAAAACTTTTTCCACAAAAAAACAACCGACTTCCAAAAAACCACTACCAAGTGAAAAATAACTTTAATTTCGGAAGTCAGTGTCTTTGGAGCTGTATTTTAATTTTTTGTCACCGCCTTCCGAAATTAAAGTTATTTTTCACTTTGTAGTGTTTTTTTGGAAGTCGGTTGTTTTTTTGTGGAAAAAGTTTTTATTTTTCACTTTTTAGTGGTTCACATGTGCTTACCCCTTCACAGCGTACCGGCGTTACGTTATGTTATGAACTGGTGTAAACAATAGACAGACATGAGATTTCAGCAATCCCAGTCCATTTGCTATCATTTATTGAGGAGTTCCGTTGCCTTTCTCCGAAGTTCTTCATCAGATCTTCACCAAATTGAAATGGGACCACTCCGAGAAAGTACTCTTCCAAAAAATACCCATATTGCTTCAAGTGTGCCTATAAAATTTTAAGAGTTCTCTCTATTTCTCCAGGATCCCATCATCAGATCCTGACTTCGGTATAGCCATCTTCGAGTAATCGGGGAACATACATAAAAAAAAAGTTTCCGACGAATTGAGAACCTCGTCCTTTTTGAAGTCGGTTAAAAATGAAGCCAAATAAGTATGTAAGGATCGTAGCAATTGGTGTTCTGTAATTTCTACCTACCCCCAATATTCTTAAAGTCCATGTGTGACTTGGCTTGGCTTATGGCCAAGTTGTACTCCTGGCATTGTATCCTTCGAACAATTAAAGGTGACTGCAGTACAGTTACTTACGAGTAGGTGTGGGTACCTCGTGTTCACGTTTTGGCACGGTATGCATGTTTGGATGTTTGCTGTTTTCACGAAGGATAATAGTTTTGCTGTAAGCAATGGGAAGTAATTATATTTAAGTAGCATTGTTGTTTTAATTATTATTACTTTAGTATTTATTTCTTACTATATAGATACGTCGTATATTTAAATTCTGCTGATAGGTAATACAAAACATATTGTAATTAATAAATTTGAAAAAAATCATTTCAAAAATAATTTCCGGCTTTTTCCAAAGTAGAGCACCCATTTTTTGAATTACACAACATTATGATGCTCGTATAAACATAAATAATAATTAGAAAACGTAATTGGGTCTCATAAAAACGCGAAACATTCCCCAAAGTAAGAGGTGAAAAAATATAGTCTTAACCTACATAAACACGCCGCCACGATATGCTTCGTTGACCGGTGAGCAACTTGTGTGCGTCGGGCTAGTTAGACCACCTTCAAATTAGGAAAATCCTTTTTTTTCTCTTTTTTTTTAATAATACAGTTTCAGCTAACAAAATCGCTAGATGTAGCCACACAAATGTAATACAAATCATACTAACTTGTTCTATTACAGCGTCATTGTACAATACAGAAATTACGTCTTCCACAGTCTTTGTATTAATCGTTTTTGAACTAGAAATATTTAAGTAGCTATATTAATTATGTTAAGAATCAGTAAGATCAAGTTACAAAAGACAGCCTCCAAAACGAGCAACAGAACGAATCAAAGCGTTGCGGTTCGACATCAAACTGGCTACGCCGTAGCCGAGAGCTACGCCGTAGCAATGAGAACAACTTAATAGACTCTTTGGTAATCAGCAGCATCTAAATATTTATCTATTCATATAGATAGGATTACTGAATCCGGACATGTTTATTTTGTAAAAACTGTATTTGAGTACATATGTACAACGTCGAGCCGCAGACAAAAAACAGGCGGGTACTAGTTGCTTTTTCTCAAAACGTTTCCTCGTATTTTCCAACGTCATAGCTACAGCCTGGATAATGTAATAAGATGTAGTTTGTTAGCAGACTTATATAAAACACACTAAGTTTAATTTGTCTAGCTTTTATACTTTGGATTTTATTAATACATGAAATACGTCAATTTCGTCACTGACTGGCTGACTAACTAACGGGCACTTTCTGAAGTTTTGGAAAGCTGAAATTTCGTAGGCAAGCTATGATTTGCACACAAATAAAACAAAAATAAAAAAATTGACCCTCAAAACCCCTATAAAGGAAGGTGTAAGTCTATATTTATTACGGATAAAGGTCCATACTTATAATATTGTAGGATGTTTATAGCGGGCAAGTTAAGCAGCGAGAAAGGAAACGAATGAATAGCGATATAGGTATTATTATAATGTTCACAAGCACAGAGTACAAGGAAAATAGAAAAAAGTCACAATACAAGAGAGATAGATCAAATAACACGCGAACTATGAGGTTATATTACAACGGTGGTTAGAAACGCGTGCGCGGCCTGTCGGCGTCGGAATGGAGGATCAACTCGCGAGCCGGGGAAAAACGATCGCGCACGATTCATGTTCGGGTGTTTCCGCCGCGGCTATTAGCGGTGTAACGGGAAGGACGCCACAATATCACCGCAAAAAATAAAAATAAATTTACACTTTACAAAAAGAAATTAAATCCGACCAAAAACATTTCATGTCAGTCCAAGACTTACATAACGCTTTTACAGTAAAAAAGTTGTCGGATCGGATCTAATGTAGAACCTAGGCCCAACTCTACAAGGCTTAACTCGGTCTACAAATCTATCGTGTCCATGACATGGAATAAGTTTTAGACCCACAAAGTATTCCTAAAAAATAACTGCCGCTACATCTGAAAAAGAAAGTTATCGACTCAGGCGTTTTTAAGACATGGTGTACTACCGTTTCATACTATATCTTACATACGTCTGCCAAAAAGGAACAGTAAAACAAAACAAAACAACAACAGAAAAAAAAGTGAAAACTTGAACAATTACGTGTGTATTTTTTTAATTGTCAGGAAATGTTTTTTTGAATCGTCAGGAAATATTTTATTGTGCAGGAAATACTTTAGCCTGTTTAACTGATTAAAATAATTAAACAAAATCCCAGGCTGATTCCCGGCCACCATAGGCGCGGGCTTGCGGACGGCGAGTAATGGGTAGCTCGCTGTCCGGTAAGGACCAAGCCCGGGTCGACGACGCGTTGTGTTCCACGCGCGCCTCAAAGAGATGTCAACACCAAATGGTGGGGTCCGCAAGGGCCAATGCCTGCCAGGGGTGCGGGTTGTTCGAAAGAGATACCGCGGCCCCTGGCACACAGGCAACTGAAGGAACACGGGTGGGTTTTAGTCAGTAAAAGTCTGACACGCCCTCCCGCTCCACCCAGAGCGGGAGAAGTTATTTGATAATTTCCCACCCAAAAAATAAATAAAAAATAAGCAAACAAAAATTAGTTGTTTGAGTCAATTTTGGCAGCTATTTTACCAAACAGGTAAAATCTTTTATTACAGGTAATTTATACTGATCAAGCTCAACTAAAACTAACTTATATACAGAGGTGTCGGTAACGGTGTCGCGAGTTCAATTGTTTTTCCCATCTCAAAAAATTCCCAACGCGCTTAAAGACGTTTTCACTTAAAAAAACAGTAATAAAATACAAACATGCTAACACGCTATGGAAAGAAGTATATTGAACATCGAAAAAACACCCATTTGCTTGAAGAAAAGGGTGATAGACGCTCTTCAACACTTGCAGAGACTGAAGTGGATATGGGCGGAGCACGCAGCACGCTCCTAAGACATGAAATGAAGTAAAAGAGCCACCATGTGAGCAGTTAGGACATTCCGAGAAGAAGAACGGTCAAGATCTCTACCAGCATCTACTGGAACACAGGGAATATTCCTCCGAGCACGTTTGCTCTTGCGTATCTCCACTCAAGCCAGCCAACAAAGGCAAGAAAACGGTGGGAGTTCTGTTCCTCGTCATTATTCACTCCGTCCGGCCAATAAAGCCAAAGCATAAGATCCAGACTTCTCATGGGAGATAGGGTCCATGGGGTTGCTACTGCCCAACAGCTCGTCACATGCTACTCTGCGGGTTTCCAGTTTCTGTATCTCTCGTGGTCTGGCTCTTCACCCTAGGCCTGTTTCGGCAAAGTAAACTCTCCCGGTTCAGACCTTGAGTACCAGGAGCGTGCAAGCCCCGGTACGACGTATACGTAGAGATACGGCGGGGGGGTTATTATTATTTATTTATTTAACCATTTATGCACACACACATATATACAGACAAGAAGAAAGGAACAGAAAAATACGTACATAGGTAATGCTTATTTCTACAGAAATCTCTTCCAGCACACCTGCGATAGGAGAGAAGATAACAGAGATGTAGACAACGCGTGTAATAACAGTAGAAGGGAAATCATAAAATTACAAATTAAACTCTAATTTAAATATACACACATAATATGAGAATATATATACATACTAACATACATACTTCTAAAATAAATATCACCACCGTCGCTATCATGTCCAATATCGTCTAACTAAGTAACTGGATGTTGTTTTTGTTTTTAGATCCTTTTCCTCATCTGCTCGTGGTGAATAGTTGTGTTGCTGACCATGGTTTTGTTATTGTAAATTGTATTAAGTTTTTATTAATTTTAGTCCAAAGGTCCTAGTTTGACTTTTGTTACTTCAAGTATTAGCTATATTTACATAATGCAGAATTGTAGTAAGCGGGCACGCCCTTTTATGCCTGGAGGCTTTTGTTTAGATGGTAAGTTCTGTTTACGTTTTATTTTTATCTTTTAATATTTATTTCTACTTGAGTACCTATCTATAGTTTTCAATGTTTTGATGGTATTTGGTGTGTGCTAGATGAAATTTGGCAAATTTAATGTTTCTTTTTTGTGTTTCGTAATGTCAATTACCTACTATTGTATAGAATCAAGTTCTTCTAACTTAACAGACAGCTGTGCTGCTGGAGAGTTTGTTGCGCTACTTCTTCTTCCCAGCTAAAGCACTAGGAAGTGGTGAAGGGCGGGCGTTTTGGGGGACTGTCTTATGTAATTTTGACGTTCAAAAAAAGCTTACTCTCAGCCTAGTTTGAATAAATGACTTCATACAAGCAAAATTCTCCGGTCTTCTTCTTCCTGAAATTAAACTAGCTAAAAGTCCTGTAACACACAGTGTCCTAGATCGTGTATCGATTAAGTTTGCACCTGGCCCCGCAACACTGACGCACACGGGTGCGCTGGCCGCTGGCCGCCCGTTGCCGCCCATTCGAACAGCCGTCACTCTGTTCCGTTAACAAAACATAACCGGACGACTACCACATTCACAACAAAAACAACCAAACACTTTAATGGACATTATTTAAAATTTTAAAAATTCCAGCCTTAAGCAAAGTGCTTGAAATTTAAATTAAGAAAAAACTATGTGAATGAATGTATAATCTGTCGTCGTGAAACTTTTCGTAATTTAAACATCGAATGTTTTTACCCGGAAGTTACGTAGTACGCTGAGGCGAGCTCGTGAATTGTAATTCTGAATTTGAATTTATTCGAACTGGATTTTAGTGCTGTGATTGGTGTTTTTTGGTTTTTGAATTAAAATGGCGACGACGGAGGATGCGATGCCGGCGACCACAGTGGTAAGATTAGATTGATTTATAATTACTTATTATTGATTGTGGTATAAGAAAAGGTGATCTATTGAAATGTTTTTTAATATAACAAGAATAATTAAAATAATTCGCATGCACGTGATGGTGTTACCTGTTGATTTATTCTGAAATTATTGGGTGCATCTGTATTGTCCCTGTTTCCATAGGTATAGAACCATGAGATTAATAGTTACAGCAATCATAATAGTGATTGACGTATAAAATAAATTAGACATAATGAATGAAATATATTATTTTTGTTGTATAATTGACAAAGATTTTAGAAATGCTTTGTGTAATACCATATGGCCGTGTTTAGATATTCGATTGTTTTTAAGCCACATTAATTTAACCGCATGGATATCATCTGAAAAACCAAATAATAAAAATAAAAAATCATAAAAATGTTTATTTGCACCTTCAAAAAAATAACATGGAGAAACAGGTTCAACATTATTTTAAATAGAGTTGCTACTAATGCCTAAGCTAAGATAACTTAATATCTTGTAAAATCCATAAGTACAATAATTGATAAGATTGCACAAGAAAACAAAGAAAAATCAATAGTCATTTCTTTATATTCCCCGAACATTGAGTCACATAGGTAATCTAGAACCATTCAAAAGCATACTCAACTTATGATTGCAGCTATAACTTCCATAATTACGTGTGACTAACTTTAATATTACTTTTACCGACGAAGCTGAATCATTTTACGGCTTATATTATAACTTTTAAGTTAAAGTAACCGTCCATTCGATGATCGTGACTAGGCTTAGTTAGTCACGCAGTTGGCTGACTCGTTAGCCCTTATCTTAGAGAATATCTAACGATTTTTATACCTGGGCTAAACTTTTACAAATCATTAGCAGCTGCGAAGAGGGCAGTCAAGGTTTTGTGATGATTTCGGTGGTGTTGGATTATTGTGTGAGTGTATTTTTGGTTTTATTCCTCCCTTTGAAAGATGTTTGAGGATATAGATTGTATATCAAACAGAAAAAATAGACCCAGAACAAATCACAAAGAATTACAATAGTATTTGAGGGTTACCCCTAACTTGTGTTCTAGGTTTTATTTATTGACGTATTCTGCTTTTGAAATATTTATTTACTGTGAGAGAATTAACTACTCTTTTCATCTAGAAGTCTCTTTCAACTTTGCGAAAAGTAGACAATGTGGGTGTAGAAGTTAATACCACTACACACAATGTTATAATTTACATATTTTGGTAATTAACGAGCGAAGCCAAGCTAAGCGTGTGGATCGACGCCCAAAATCTGAGCTCTATTATAATTAATTCAGTGAACTACGGAAAATATGATTATTCTTCGAGTCTTCCTTCAATATAATGTAAATATGACTAACAATAAACTTTTGATCAACATTTTGACCCCAAATTGACTCCGTAAGTGCATTTCTAGTTTAAGTATCATCCGCCTACTCCCAATCAATCAGCCACGTGGCCGGCATGAATCGTCAGTTCATGAATGAACATAGACAGTGGTATCAGTTGATTGGAAGTGGGTGGGTTTGTGGGGCGCGCGGCAGTCCGCGGGCGGGTCGGACTGAGGGATGTCGCGTCGCCCGCACCCCCGGCCGCGCCTACTGACGCGTCCCTGTCGCCAGGCCGCTCCGGAGCCCGCACCGGCGCCCGACCCACCGCCGCAGCAGCAGCCGGAACCGCAGTCCGACGAAGAGCGAGAGCCCGGCGATTGGCGCCCCTCCCGCCCGGGAACACCACCACAACGCAACGAAGACCACTCCGAAGGCTCCGAAGCAACTGCTAGACCGATCAGAGCAGAACCAGCGAGCCGATATGCTAACCTCAACTATTGGAAGGCTCGAAGAGTAACCTTCTACAGAAATGGGGATCCTTTCCACCCTGGCGTGGAGTTCCGCTTCAAGCCGGGTCGAGACCTGGCGTCGATGGATGCGCTTCTCGACAGGCTGTCAGAGAGGCTGGAACTGCCTCGTGGAGCGAGGTTCATCTTCGGCATGGATGGCGACAGAAAGTATAGGCTTGAAGAGCTGGAAGACGGTGCTTCGTACGTCGTGTCTTCGTACAAGACTTTTAAGGTAAGATTCAATTTGTTGATTGGTAATCACACAAGCTAAGAGTATCATGACTTCATTATCAAAAATGCAATTATAGGTTGAAATAACTCTTTCCAAAAACTATAGATCTTAAATAATATAAGTAAATTAAAGGTTCTTAAATCTTCAAACATAAGTGCGTGTGTAAGCTAAGCTCTTTATTAACGTAACCATTCAAGCGTAATCGTTCAATCACTGTGCGCTGCGTTTCGGGTTTGGGGCCAAAATTCCAAGTTATTCCTCTATGTTAAAGCTCATGCTAAACCTAAATAATAAGCACTATAAAAAAACTTGGTGTCTTACATTCAAACATACATACATAAACTAAGGCCTTAGTCCCATGAGGGTAAGCAGAAATACAGAACGCCACCTATTATCCTAACACACTCCTTTTGCCTCGTTTTCGTTCATACATCTAGTCATACACGCAAGCCGGTTGCGAGTACTGCACATCTGACCTTTCTGAAAAAGATCACCAATAACGTCACTATATGTCCGCCTAAAGCGGTCCCCTCTCGGCGTTTCCACTCATATCTGCCTTGTATTGGAATTGCCATTGCTACAATAGCCACCCAAACATACTCTTTGTTTCTTTTTTTAATTTTGCCAAAAAAAAATACCTAAAATAGTTAACATGGAATATTTTTACAAATTCATATGAATTGGTCTTTATATTTCACATTTACTATACCCGCCAGACCCCTTATCTCTATCAATTACCGCTAACATCAAAATTATGCTGAAAAATAAGTATAGAGTCTAGACGACAAAACCCCGCAATATATAATTAACACCTGCCCCACTTCTAAAACGCGAAAAATATTCAATTACTTCCATTCATTTATGAAACAATTGCGGGTTTCGTGAACGCCGAAATGTCGTAGGAGACCAACCTTGGAGATGTAGGCCACAGGATAAGACCCACGCACCTCTACCTCCTATTTGCATTTTGATTACATACAACTTTGTTTTGTAACATCGATAACATTAATTGCAAATAAATTACGTTTGGGCTAAACACTGTTTTAACGTGTAGGGTACGGAAATTGGTCGAAATTCAAAGGGTTTTCCGAAGTCGTAAGTTTTTATTTGCGTGCTTGCTAATTTCTTTTGCAATTGAATTTGGTTTTGTGCGATGCGATATTGTTTTTATAATCTAATCATCGTTATGTTAATACGGGATATTATTACGAGTATACCTACCTAAATACATACTCTAATTACTTCGTACAATTCTCTCGTGGTAATATCTACTTACAATAGAAATTCATTTGCCTAATTTTGGTGCATTCGTAAAATGAGTAACTAAACTAAATAGATTTCCTGAATGATTCAACATTATCGATTGTAGGCTTGTCGGTCATCAATTATTACTTACAAGATGTAGGTTCATCAACATTTCATCTACATAATCAATACAAAACATAAATCAACAAAAAAAGCTCTAATCTGTACTAAATACTAATTTAAATCAATTGCTTTTTCTATGAATTTTTTGAAAATTTTTCTATGAATCTACTAAATGACCTTAAATCAGCCCCAAATAATCAACCAATAATTTTTTATGCATTTATTTGGTAAATCTCGATTAGGTAAAACCAAATTAAATAGTCAGTCAATTATCGACACCACGAAAAACCGTCGACATTTTCCATCATGGCGGCCGCCACCGTGTCAAATGCCTACGACCGCTAAGCCGCCAACGACATCTACAGGGCAATGCACCACCTTGCACTTAATATGCATCAAGGCAACGCGTGGTGTACCCACCATTAACATTCGAGACTGGCTGTTGACGGCGCGCGTCGGACGTCTTATCTCGACGTAAAGAAAGACGTTTCCACTGTATATGTTTGGTTTAGCTAGTTGAGATTAGGTGTTATTTGACGGTGCGTTTTATGATGTAACTGCATTTTTGTTTGATGACGTACGTTTAGACACATTTATCTTGCAACCATTGTTAGAATTTTCCTTTTAATCTGCTGGGACACAGGCCTCTGTATGAGTGGGACTGGGCCATAATCCACCACGCGGGACCAGTGTGGGTTGGTAGATGTTACATGACTTCGCATTTTATGGTTCTATGACATGTTTTTCTCACGATGTTTTCCTTTACCGAGAGCAGTGGTGATGAAATTAATTAGACACCGGGTTTGAACTCGCGAGTCACGACCGATAACTTGCAAGTCAGTGCCATTATTCCACCACTACTCCCAAAACTACTGCTGTTTAAATGATAAATGATTTTATTTCTATAAGTAGGTTTGTACAAACACTTTTACCCGTCAATCATATTTTTTAAACTAGATGAGATCGGCGTTTCCTGTCTGACAACTCTGAGAAGAAAGGCCGAAACAAAGTCAGAGGTCACAGTCTCTTTTAAAGTCCAGACTTAATCTTGGTCAGATCATGTGAAGACCAAGTAGATTGATGTCTGAAATGGTGGTTTTAAATGGCAACTTAGATTATTTCTAAATAGCTATCTGCCTGGGTAGCAGGACGACGAATGGTGATAACGTTATAAGCTGTTATTTATCTTCAGATAAAATCTTCACAAGAGTTCAAGTAATATAATTTCCTCTCTTTTCAATCACATCAACTCATTCCTACTGCACCAAACTAAATTGATTTTCTGTTTTGTTCCAAAACGGCGCAACAAAAAGAAATACTTCTTTCATCGACCGAACCATAACCGTTTAGTTAAAATTTCAGTACACCAGTAGGGTCAATATTAGCATATACACATAACGTTACAGTACCCTCGTATTTAATACCTGTCTAATACCAAGGCCGTGTGCAATAGACCACCGAGCTACTTAGTCCTTAGTATTCAGTGCGTCCACGACGCTCCACGTAATCATTCTTCCTTTCATATCATATCGCGGGATTTACATATTGACCTGGAAAATCAAAGTTATGGTAGATAGTCTGTGTTATAAATACAAGCCGTAGGTTCCGTTAGAATAATCTACAACTAGAATCTGGGGGCGCATAGCTTTGGTCTTGGGGCTTGTGGCTAAGTAATTACAGCCGCATGGGTCGATCGATCGAATTATACGCTTGCTGAGATTGGTCCATGGATGGTCTTTAAATATCAAGACCCCTCCTTGCCTCGGAAAGCACGTTAAAACGTTGATCCCGGTGGCTAACATTCGTGGATCTTTGATAGTCGTTACAGGCCGTCGACGGACCATGCAGTCTTACTGAAAGGTATCGTAAAACCTAGTAATTGGGCTGTGAGGGTCAGATAGGCAGTTGTTCCATGTAAAATACTGCTTTTGCGCTGCATCCGGTTAAAATCGAAGCCATGGGGATGGAAAAGGGTACTGATCATAGTAACGACCTCTTATTTGCGAACGACGACAAACCGCGATCACCAATACATGTGTAAGCCGTTGTGATGGTGGTAATTTTAGCGTACAGGGTGCCAGGAATATCGACGAGCATACTGTATTTTCTTCTACGCTAGGGGGTCTAGAATTATGTGATGAAGTCATGGTTATAGACAGCACGGATGGCGCGTGGTTAAGCGATTGACTGCTGCGCTGCGTGTCGCGACACAAATATTTGTATGATCTACAAGTAGTTATTCCGGGTTTGGCTGTTTGTGTATGTGAGTTTAAATGTTTGTAAACGTACCCACAATAAAGGAGAAATTCCTAGTGTGGGGCAACGTTTAAAAAAGATAAAAATAGTTATGCAATAAATACGTGGCAAATAGGCTCCAGATAAACACATTTTATTCTTTTGCTCTCATGCACATTACACATTTTACGATCCATTAAATGTCGGTTTTTGTAAATTAACCCTTTCCGGGCATTGATAAGCAACTTCAATATGTTACAGTTAAGTATAACAGCATACAAAACTTTATTATGAAGTTTTTCCCAAAGAAAACGAAAGTATTCGTATAGCCAATTCCATCAGCTTTTTAAGCAAAGCAGGACAAAGGCACAATTTCAAATTCGTCACGATACCTTGACCTCAAAATGATATGGCCTAGTCTTTACGCTTTAACCTGCACCCTAATTTTACCCACTATCAATCAGAATCTGAATAATTTAGAAGGATATAGCATCTTTGAAAAATGTATTGCTCATCAACGTAAATACGCAATGAATGTTGTTAACCTGTCAAAATGAAAGCCATTTGTGCCGTTTGTGTATTACGCAATTACCTGCGTGAATGTGTTCAAGTATTCTCATAAAGTTGCGATAATCACAGCAAGGAAATGAAACACCATAACGCGTAACTCAATTATTGACATTAAAAAAAAGAAACTACATTATTTTTTATTTCCTCATAAAATGGCGTAAACGGTTATTAAGATTAGCCTGAAGGACATAATGAAAAATCTAAAGGCATTATGAAAGTAATTCGTCTTAGTGGCCCAGTTTTAATATTTTCCGCGTCGTTAATTTACTTTGTAATAAGTATTATTACTCATACAGGGTAATTGTAATGCATACTTACTTCATTTTGAAAAATGGTTCTGTATAATTTTTTTATTCGATAGTGTTTTGTTTACTTGAACATAGCCAATTTGAAAAGAAACTCCATCCTTTTTCGCTATGCTGAATGGGCCTGCTCTTGACCTCGATCACACCTGATGGAAAACGATGGATGAGGTCTATTATGGAACGAGCGTGCCCAGAAGATGCCTTTTCAGTGTTGCTTTGAAGGCGCGTGGGTTAAATGTGGAAGGAAACACAGACAGTGGCAGACATTTCCACATATTGCCTGTGTGAATTTGGAGGAGAAGCCTTGGTTACGACTAGTCGGGATATCAAACAAGTGCGGTTGGTACCCCGCAGTACGTCTGGTAGGCTGGTAGTAAATGGGTGATGGTGTGATCAGGTCGTGGAGCTCATGCGCACGCTCTGTAGTACAGTCTGTAGAAGACCAACAGGCACGCAACATTCGCTGATGAGCAAGGCTGTGAAGCATATAGCCACCAATATCTCGTCACCTATAAGCTGGCTCTTCGTTCTTTACGTCTTTTGACTGAATGATAATGACGATGACAAGTATATGAGATGATTGAGATGACAGAGGTTTCATTCATGATTAAATTATTTAGTAGCCACGATAGACACACGCTAAAGTTTATATCATTCTTGTTAGTGACACTCAAAATAATAATAATATAATAATAATTTATAATTTATTCTCGTTTCACAAAGCTGATTTAAATTTAAACAAAAAGTATCCAAATAATAAAATACACCAAAATACGTGCTTAAAATATTACGTCATACGAGTACGAATCAATTCTCATAACACTTCAATTTCAGTATAATTATAACTCCGCCAAATCACACAATAGTAATTGACAATCAGCCATGTTCCCACTGCTGGGACATATGCGTCCTGTCTGTGAGAGGGAGTGGGCCGTAATCCACTAGCTAACCCAGTGCAGGTTGATGGTTGTCACTTGTCTTCGAATTTATTGTTCTAGGACATGCCGGTTTCTCGCGAGGTTTTCCTTTACGGTTTTGAAAGCAGTGGTGATGAAATAATTTAAAAAAGTAAAGTGCCTGGGTTCAAACCTATGACTCGTCAGTCGCGGCTGTTTCTACTGAACACCACTGGACTACAGCTTCGTACGGCCGTCCTCCCAATTACGTACAGTGTGGCTACGTTTGAGACAATTGAGCCTAGTACCTCTCAGTTATCTAAGACCCAACTGACTATCAACCTAGCACCCGAGTTATCCCTACGCCCTAACCTACCATACAAACCACACCAAACGTGAGTTACGTTGGCTTACGAGAGGGAAGCCTGTTACAAGGAGACCTACGGTAACAAACGGAATTTGGGAAGGAATCCCTATTCCTTCCCAAATTCCGTCTGTTACCGTAGGTACCGATGATAAATGATTTTATTTCTGTAAGTAGGTTTGTACAAACACTTTTACACGTCAAACATATTTTTTTAAACTAGGTGAGGCCGGCGTTTCCTATCTGACTACTCTGAGAAGATAAAGGCCGAAATAAACTCAGAGGTCACAGTCTCTTTTAAAGTCCAGACATAATCTTGCTCAGATCATGTGAAGACCATGTAGATTGGTGTCTGAAATGGTCCTTTGAGGAAAGAACCACACAGATTGAGTGGACCTGTTCAATCGGTGCACGCATTAAATCAGTAATCATGCAGCTCAACTCAGAACTTGATGAGCTCAATGATCTGACGAACAATACCAAAGAAAGGACATTTGGGTAGGCCGCATAAATTACTCAAACTGCCAGACCATGATTAAAACTAATGCAATGTACACAGGATATGGTTTTCTTACTGCCGATCCCATAGACTCCTAGGATCTTTGCTGGCTAAAGGTGTCTTGGCCACAGTAAGAGGAGGTTGTAGGAGATGAATCACACTCGACTCCAGATTGATGACTGATTTATTACAATAATTTACTTAATTATATACAAGTTTTGTGGTCAATACACATTGATATCTATTTCTATGTGTGTTGTGTGTGTAACGAGCCGATGAGGTGAAGATATCAGTAGGTCACTTCTTTGTGCTGACGATGTGCCGGTGTTGCCAGTGCGTGGAAAAGATGTATGTCGCTCTTAACGCTGACGCTGTGATGCTATTGCATGTTCATGGTGGAACAACCACCATTGCTCAACATCAACATTAATTCATCCAACTTAAATTCGCATCTTTTTTTTTTTTTTGGGCCTTGGCTTCGCACGGTTTGTGCATTTAGCCAGTGTCAAGTAATTTTTCTTTTCGATCAAGTAAATGGCCCGATATCGGGCACGAAGTTACAAAAAAGTCATAGTCGTCTTTAGTCAGTCAAGTCCAGTCAAGTCAAAGTTATTGTAAAGCGGTAGCAACTTTACAACAACCTAACATGAGTTTTTGGGGGAACACGAAAAGTCCACGTTAGTCACTTATTTTCACCTTCACTACACTTGTGCACACACATGTAACTAAATTGAATAATTCACTACCAAAATTATACAATTTAATTCGCTATTTCACTAAATTTCATGAAAATGAAAATTCGTGCGACATGTTCCAACCCGATCCCGCCAAAAACTCAATTCGCATCTTACTCATGCACATTTCACATGCCACTCACCTAACCCTAAAAAACAAACTGTCATCAACACTATCGATAACGAATGAATAAATGAATAATAAGTAAATAGAATAATAGTCGGTCACCGTTCCACGTACATAATGTATGTAAGAAAACCTTAACCGAGGTATATGGGATCACGCGATTAAAAACCACTTCTTTGTTTTTCTTACGATGAATATCGCAAAACGTGGCGTAAATAATTCAATTTATTATACTTTACTAGCGAGTGTTGTGTAAGCTTGAGTTATAGAGGTTTTATTAAGATTTGTCGTTGATTTCAGCATTGATTACGTTAGATTATGGTCACTGATTTACTGGCAGACGAGGTCGCGAATGGCAAAAATGTTATGTAGATTTTTTTGGCAGGGTTTCTTTTATTTAGATTGGTTTCGATAACCTAAATTGGAATTAACTCAAAGAGAATGAGAGTTTTTGACGATGTGGACACTAAAACAAACTATCAAATAGTGTTATTATGCAAATACTGTCATGTCTAAATCATGCAATAAGACAGCGCGTAGCCACGGTTCGAATTTTCGAAGCCGCTCGCAGACTGTAGCACCTGTGTAGCATCTACGAGATTTTATGTCTGATAATGCACCTTATCATACGTAAACAAAATTAAATGGATAATTGATTAATAGTTCTTAAAAAAAATTTTAAACCGTTTTCATATCATTAATAGAATTAAACACGATGATAAGAAAAAATCTAATAACCTCAAGTGTTTCAGCCAAGAACAATGTTTCATACAGCTAATACAATACTGCGGAGTCCCTAACGACATGGGCGCGGTTCGTACAGTCACGATGTAAATTACTGGAAAGTCCGACTTGTATGAGAAATGCATTATTTAATATTAATATTTATAAGGCAGATTATTAAATGTAGGAGTGGCAGGCTAATGAAGCAGTTGTATTGTTTTCGTTTGAAGTTTATTGTAGTTTTGTTTAAGACTAGCTTCTGCCCTCGGGTTTTTACGCGTGGAATTCGCGCGATCGCGCTATTACTTAGTTTTCGATGAGGGTTTTTCTGACTTATTTTTTTTTTGTTAAATAGCATATAGCCTAGCCAAGAATTAATAATAAGATAAAAAAAAATTACATCACTCTTGTTTGCACCAAAAATCACTTTAATACGTGATTTTTTAACAACAATTCGTTTAATTACTTATAACATCATCTTCAAACGATTGACAGAAACAGGACGATATTTTGAATGCTTTTAGCACTAAACGTATTTGAAACATCGTTCTGTTTCAGTGATTTGATTTGTGGTGCAAGTGGGTTAAGTATAATAATATTAGTTCTGGGGCACTTCAGCTACGAAAAGATGTAGCAGCTACTACGGCGTAGCCGGCTATGCTCGTAACCGATCTGCTACGAGCTACGCGTTATATCTTCACTGTATTTCGGATGTAATTTTGACTCCGTTGAATTAAAGAGAATATTATAGTATGGTTTAAGAATTTTATTAGTAGGTGGCCATATAGTAATTAGTAATGGTAACAGGTCCAACTACAAACTACAACCACGATGTTGTACAAGATTATAAAATGAATCGTTTTTTTAAACATATTATTTTGCCACAATACGTGTTCAAATAACTTATATTTTAGATTAAATATTAGTAAAACTTCACTTAAATAATCGTGCATTAACCAATTAAAAGTTTTTTGTCCCACCTGTACTTTCAGCAGGAAATGTCTAAATTGCACTTTTGTTCCGCCGTACGTCGTTCGTGATTTCAGTGAAGCGTATCGAAACATTGTAAAGTAAACTGCAGAGTGCTGAACACTGAACTGCTGACCAAATCGGGGATGTGGGTCAGTGTGCTGCTACCTAATAGCTGAACGTAACGTGACTTTGTGCGTTTACGTTTTCGTTTAAAGTTAAAATGAAGATAGAGATGTGCTGTGTCATTGTTTTTGTATTTTTTATTCGGTGACATAGTGAATAATGTTCAGTGTTTGCAAACTTAATTATCATTGTTATTTTGTTGATACAATTACTTTAGATGAGCCAAACTTTTTAAAGTAACTAACTATCATTGAGATTTTGTGATTCTTTTACTAAGTATTATCTAACATTTAAACATAGTAGAATCAGTGTGGTTGAAATGTTCTCTCATTTCAATTATAACACGTGCATGACTGAAGCGATAAATTATTAATAGAAATGCAAGTCCTATAAAAATATTTGCATAATTCGCATAAAAACAGCATTTTCTTCCCGAGCATGCAAAGGGTCCAACAATAGCAACTATTAAAAAAAAAACAATCTACCATTAAGCAAATCCGACTTTGACACAGTTTGCGAATCTTTCGTCAAAGGTTCATGTAATTTAATTACAATTCTCGGCTTCCAAGAATTATTACGTAAAATTAGTACCAAAAAAATTGGATCAAGGTTGGCAACTGTGGCCCTTCTTGTTTACGTTGCCTTTAATGAGTGGGCCGAAATTCTTATCGGTTGCGTGCTTCGGTCGCCTGATCGACCACCAGTGGGCATAACAGCTCATAATTGCTTCTCGTGAAACATAAAAGAGCTTAAAGCGACGTCTGGGCTGATGTATATCTACCTGTACTTTAGTTACATTGCGTGGATTCTACTGAGAGTGACCTTGGCCCCCCCTCGCTCCGCTTCTACTCTATACCGACAAATAAAATTTCGAATAGTCTGCTTCATCCAACCGTCGTAATCGTACCTCCAGTATTTGGAGTAATATAGAACCCTATTACTTGTGTGTAGGGTATCATCTCGGGTGCCTTTCGTGTGTCTTAAGCCGTTCCGCTGTTGCGATGGGCTTTTGTTTTGTTGGTACTGCAAATTAGTCAGCTGTTGCGAGTCGGCCTAGTACCTTATATGGTGGCTGAGCAGATAGACGTGTTTCTCTGTGCATCTGAACAATAATACGGGAATTGCCAAAGGAATTCCTTCGGTTATCTAATAATATTTTTTGTGCAACGAAAGTGGAGTGGCCTAAATAAAACACTTCATGTTTTCAAGTTTATTGAAGTACAATCGATCATTTAATGACCTAGTTTGTATCTGTTTGGCGCATCTTTATTAAACGATTAGGTATGTAAATAATGTTCAATAACTGTGTACTTACATGCAATTGATAGGTATACTCGTTCATGTGTGCACTTCTAAAACATATATTATTGTCTATTTAAACATAGTAAAACTCTAAAATCACAGATTCAACAGCGAAACTTATTAATCTCCACCTACTTAGATACATGACATAGAATTAAAGTTCACAGTAAGTCTTAAATCTGTCCGGTCAATCCTCAGGTAATTATTATGTTAATCAGTCTTTAAAAAACATTCCTAGCCTTATGTACACACAATAATGCACACAAATACAGTAATAATGTGTTAAGCGTATATGAACTACTTTATATGGCCAGTAACTTTACAAAAACAACTTCAGCATTAACTCATATAAACCTTTACCTCCCCACAATAAAAGCTCTATGTAATCATAAAACTAATACAATAATGCTACTTATAGTCGTGGGCTATAAGTATTGAGATCACGCCACGGTAACTTAATCGCTTTAAGACATCTTTTCCTTTTTTAATGCCATATAAAAGTGCATGGAGTCGCGTGTATGAGATTCGATCTTAGTTGACAGACCAGAACTGACGTGAACGCCTTTGCCATATGAAAAAAAAACGTATTTTTTATTAGCGTGACCATTCCATCGTTAATAGGTCGTGCATTTGCATTCGAAGGGCCTTAGAAGCTGCCGTGGTTAAGTGTTGAATATTAAAATTAAATAATACGTTGTGTGGAATAACAGTGTAATTTCTATTTGTTTTGAAGCCTGTGGTGGTTTAGGTAAAACGTTTCAATTATTATAAAAACTCAAGAGTAGTAGACAAGCTTCATTTCTATGTAAATTTATGCAGACTAGCAGTTTGTCGGGAAAGTGTGTCCACTATTGTAGGTAAGTGAATCTTGGAACGAAATCTTGCTCCCATATTTTCTTCTGTCACTGTTCGTTCCAAAGAATACTCGCCCTAATAAAATAAGGCATTATTAACCAAAAAGTTTCCACAACGAATAACTTCAAACGTGCAATTCGCGTATCTTGTTTAATGTAAGTACATGCAAATGTATGCCCGTAGCGACCGGACAGACGTCACCCACTATACGTTACGGCTATCACTGCATGCAAAACGGCGAGCTGACACGAAGACACACGCGTTGCTAACAGTAGGTACTTGAACTTGACTCGAGGTGTTGAACGCAAGTGACATTTACGATCAAAGTCTTTGACTCTCCACACACAATTGAATGAACTGAAACATTCATCATCCCCCTGCCCTTGGCTGAATTTATTTAGGGTCCGTGTAGCATATTTTCTTGTTCCATAAATCTTTACGAACCGCGGTTTCTGAGGTTTATTAACCGGTGTTTATCTATACGGTAGTGCTATTGGTTCGATAGAGCAGTGGTGGCTCAGTGGTAACGACCGCGACTTACGAGTAGTAGGCCGTAGGTTCGAACCCAGACGGGCGCTTTCCTTTGTGTTAATCGTTCATCACCACTACTCCCAAAACGGTGAAGGAAATCATCGTGAGCGCATGTCCTAGAACCAAACATTCAAAGAAATGTGACATCTACCAACCCGCACTCGGCCCGCGTGGTGGATTACGGCCCACACCCTCTCATAGAGACTAGGCCTGTATCCCAGCAGTGGGAACATTAACGGCTGATTATGCATTGGTTCGTTAACGATGTCTTGTTTCTAAACATTCAATTAAAAAGGAAGAATGTCACATGCTTACGCACCTCAGGAACTAGGCTCCAGCAGTCTTCTTAGTGGTTACCTTTCGAGCTATATTATATCATCTTAGAATGAATGAATGTAAAGTTTAAATTAGGAACATGAAATGTTTTATTAGGTCTTTATGCTCGTAAAAATTCTTCAACTAACCTATGACGTCCTAAGTCGCGCGAGTGAGCTTTGAGTTGTGAGTTGGTGGTCGAGTTCTCGTGGTGGTAGAAACAGCTGCGAAGCTGTGGCGCCCGAGTCGGTACCGGTGGCTGCAGGCTGCTGACAGCTCAATGCTGGACAGTGAAGAGGAGTCGCCGTTTGTCGTCGTCTCCCTGCCCGTGTACTCCACTGAGCCTTTCGTGAGTTGGTTTTTGTTTTTGCTATTGTAGATTCTGTGGCCTAGGTGAGTGAGAAATTCTGCTGCGACGTGCTTCAAGAGAACAGCTGAGATAAGGTAGTACCGAACAAAGTTGATCAGTATCAGATATGACAGAGTGATTGGTAACTCGATGCATTCTTTTGCAAAGGGGTTATACTAGAGCTAGTTTGTTGGGAAAACAGACATCAATAACATGAGGGCGAAACTAGATCTACCCACTAGCTATAGTAGGTATATAAGTGTAACCCTTTTCAAGAAATGCATCTAATTACCAATACCGCTGTCTGTAGATTATCAAACAAACCGCAGCACAGAATCACAGATGGAGAACATATATTAATCGCACTTAGTATAACGTATCTTCGAAATATATTATTTTATAGGTCTAGCATTTCTGGCTACTACTTATGTGAATGGTTTGCAAGGGAAAACACCAATACTTGTTAAGCGGGACTGCGGGATGCGGTAAGGCAGACCGTGAAATATTAAAAATGTACTTATTTTTTTTGCAAATATGCAGGTACGTGTTAGATTGTATGTTGATTAATATATGATTCGCGACCGTCATAAATATGTCTTTACAGAATTATAATAGTTAGAATCAGCAATTCAAGTAGTAAAGTTAGAATTGGCTTCAAATTTCATGAAATGGTCATTCATTGGGTAATATGAACTGAGAGTATTGATGTTTTTTTATGATGATAATCTATATATATAAAGGTTCCGTGTGGTGCCGGACTTAAAGAATAGCAGCATCCCATCTCTTCCCGTGGATGTCGTAGGAGGCGATTAAGGGATTTACTAGAGAATGGGCAGCAGCGTTCTCTATGCATTTTACCACCATACTGCGATCGCCAACCCGTCCGTTTGCCAAGCGTGGCGATTATGGCAAGCCCCCCCAAATTGGGGGAGGCCTATGTCCAGCAGTGGACGTCTTCCGGCTGAAATTATGATGATGATCTTATTATATAAAAATGAATCCCTATTTCCCTTGGTCACGGCATCACACGTGAACGGCTGGACCAATTTTGCTAATTCTTTTCCGTTGTTTGTTATTGTCAGGAGAAGGTTCTTTTGAAAAAAAAAAAGAAAGTTGTGCGTAACATTAATAAATTTAAGAAAACTTAACGACCATATTAACATTAATATTCATAGTTAAGACAAGGACAACGTCTGTCGGGTCAGCTAGTCTATTCTATTATAAAAAAATGAAACCCTATTTCCCTTGTCACGCCATCATACGTGAACGGCTGGATTACTTTTGCTAATTCTTTTTTTGTTGTGTTTGTTATTGTCAGGAGGTAATTACGAAAAAAAAATTGTGCTTAATATTATATTCATAGTTAAGACAAGACAACGTCTGTTGGGTCAGCTAGTTCAAAATATAAATATTTGATATGGCCGCTTATCATATTTAGATAAAAATACAATCTGATACTGACCTGTATAAATTGCAAAAAAACGTTAGAAATTTTAAATTAAGCCGGCTACCCTTACGCTTTCGCCATAACTTAATTAATAGCAAGTAAAGTATTTACTATAACTCTACCTACCCCATCGGACCTCATTAGCGTGCAGTTATACCAGTACGGCATTATTATGTACTTTACATAAATACATACTCATAATAACTGCAGCCATTACAATTTTACTTAATAACAGTACAGGTCACTGTAGTTCACAATAAAATAGTCTTAATAATCTTAACTCATTTGTGGTTGTGTTGTTGGAAAAACCTATGAATATTTGTCCAAGATCGTTATTAAGGACTTACAAAATACATTTACGAGGAAATGGAGCAGCTAATGTACTTTTATAAATTACATAAGCCATTGTTTTCCTTGAGTATTTAAATGAATTGCGTGATTCGACCCCGGTTGTCGAAACTGCCCGTCAAAAGTGAGGTTATGTCACAAATGCCTTAATGAATGCGTAGTATTTAAATCACGGAAGAGAAAAAACATGGAATTGCAAAGTAGGCGTGGCACGCGTGCCACAATTAAGCGTTGTTACGCTAACTTGGTCCCAGTCGTGTTCTGACATCGCGTCGAGTTGCTAGTCTCGCGACAAATTTATTTTTCCGTAGCTATACCGTATTGTTCCATTTTGGAGCGCAAAAATGATAGTAGGAGAATAAATCTTAAAAATTGAGGTGTTTCGTACCATCGATATGTACGGTTTTATTTGTTTTCTAATAAAATCTTAGTTAATTTCAATTTACTAATAATTTAATATAACGTCTGGTTAAAATCAACCTTACATGATTAAATTAAAGTTTATTTTAGATTGATTGTATTCTCTATTTCATTCTGGAAAGTACTTCGCTACTCAATTAGTGATGCAGTCGGGTCGGATGTTGGTTTTATCGATGGATATCGATAAAAGAAAATTAGTCATTTAATATTTATTGCAAAATAACATTACAATACCACTATAGGTCGCTTAACATTCATACACGAAATGTATTTTAAGAAGTGTATTATGTTGCATAGATGCTTTATAGCAAAAATGTAATCAAACTTTTACATAATAACGTAATTATTATAATTTTAATGATGCCTGAGACGTTGCATTGCATTGACTAATCGGTCATTCGGTGTGTAAGATCATTCAGTCATCAAACCGCCTCAATGACAGTACAACAAATATTTCAACGCCACTCCAGTGCCACTGAACAGTTCACCGTTTTCGAAAATCATTAAGTTTTTTAATCAAGTCAGTTATCATGTTTTATTATTATCACTTAAAAATATGGATTGAATTGAAATTAAATTAAACACAGCAATATTTTTCTCCTGTTCATTGTTTTATTGGTATTGTTTTCAATAGTATTATTTTTATTTCAGTTATTTATTTTATTTTTAAATAACACTACGTTATTCTTCCTACAGTTTTATTACTGAACTCTCAACAAGACACCCAATTTTTTGTTTAATTCAAAAAAAATATCTATCGATATCGATAATGTAATTAAAATTCAATGCATGTGCGGCATTGATCGAGTAGCAATAGATATCGACCTATGACGCGAATGTCGACCTTATTTTTATGCCAATTAAGTTTAAAATTGGGACTACTGAAAATACTGCCATCTATGGTCGAGTAGCGGAATTTACTCGGCAATCGAATCTAGTTTGACTTTAGATTACAAAACGTTGTAAATACTTTCTGAGCTAAAGTAAAATAAATCCTATCTACAGAGCCTGAAGGTTTATTTCCAGATGAAGGATCTATGGCTTATGCTAGTTTTGACTAAAACTAAAACGACAAATCAAACGAATTGTTTATTTGTAGTGCATTATATGATTATCGGATTATGTGTGTGAGTTTGGCGACAACGGTTCCTATAGTAATTTTGTTGCATTGCAGTTCCACCTGTTTTTTCTCTTCCGTGATTTAAATAATTTCTAGTGTTTGTTTTTGCTAATGGTAGTTATTAAGTTCAGGGTAAAAGTCATGGGTGGTAGAGTTTTTTGAGAATGGTGTAGCAAGGTTTTAATTAGACATTAACGTTCTAATGGGTTTCAGTCCTAACTTTCAAGTGAGTGTCTTTTGCTGAAAATATTTAACGTTAAATGAGCTGTCATACATTACTGAGTACATTTTCTTTATGTACTTGATTAAATGTACTTGTTTTCGTAATTTGTCAGAAACTAATCTGGAATAACCCAGTTCCCTTGTGTTTTTCAAAAGTAAAAAAAAAACAATTTAAACACCCCATAAAATGTCCACGAGCCCTATTAATTCAACTTCCTCATGGAAACGAAATACAATTTTCCCCGTAAACGACAAAATGACTAACATTTTCAGACATATTAATTTCAAACGCCGCAGTACACTAGTTATGCAGCAATTTGAGACGTGACCTCGACGAAGCGTGCCCCTCACACGTGGCGGACGATAGATGTGTACAGACCAATATACATAGACCCCCGAACCATCACTAATGGCCCCAAGATTCGCGTGAATTCAGTACTTTCGCGAGGGGGCGGGGAGGTCGATTTGCTGGACTCGTCGGTACGTTATTCTAATTGCACGCACAGACTTGCGATAAGGGTGTCCTTGTAAGACGGTCAGTACCACCGGCCAAGGACTTCGGAATAATTTGGATGGAGCAGGGCTTTTGTTTACACGGCCAGTGGTCAGTCGGACGCCGGTGGTGCTTGTCCCCGGTGGAGACGTGTCGTGACAAAATACCGCGGCTAAAGATTCGATATTGCGCGGACAGCGGGGAAGATTTGAGGGTTTCTATCATGGTGAGAGTTTATTTTCTTTAAGTTTTCTTTAATCATTTCGTCATTTGGAAAGATTATGACTGACGTGACCATATATCGTTATAGTTTAAAGGAATATTGAAAAAACTTAGACGGGCTTCGCAAACATCCAAACTGTCTGCCATTTATTTTATTGCGCATATAAATAAAATTAATTCTTTTTTAGCCGTAATAAAATGTAAACGACTCATCGTATTTATCAGATTAATAAAATATGCATTCCGGTAAATATCAGTACCTAAATATCTTGAACATTTACACTTTCTGCGAACAGGCATCAAAATTTGAATCATCGATCGTCATGAATCTCGAAACAAAGAAACTTAACTAAGACTTAGTGAGATTACGTACGACTATGTACCTTCTATTGCCTTATTTCGTATAGCAATAGGTACTTATCCCAGCACAAACATTTATAGTATTTTTACCCGACTGCGCCAGAACGAGGGTTATGTTTTTCGAGTGTATGTATGTATGTGTGTTATGTGTGTATGTATATTTCTTTAGCACGTTCTGTAACCTAAACGACTTGATCGATTTCAGCTTGAGAGGTGCCATTAGATTCGTCTTAATTGTGAGAGTGACACTGGGTATATCAAAAATGAAAAAAATGGCCAATTTTTGGCGCCATATTGTGTTTTAATTTTTTTTCTCAAAACCTATTGAGTGGGGTATCAAAATAAAGGGTTTCATAAATAGGTCTCATTAACGTCAAAAATAATTATATTAACTAAAAACAGTGAAAAAAAAATTACAAAATCAAAAAACCCGACTGCCTAAAAAGTGAACATTAATTTAAAAAGATGGAAACAAGAAACTTGTTTTAAAAGGCTGACTATTAGACTGAATACTATAAGCAATCTCATGTAGTCGGAGGCAATAAAGACCTTATTGTTAAATTTAAGAAGATGCTTGGTTTTTTGATTTTGTAAATTATTTTTTTATATTTTAATAAATAGAGATAACAAAGCTACTTTATGTAATATTACAAACATAAAAACACAAGTAATACTCGTAATAAACCCCACAGCGCTGTTCACAGATCACCATTAATAAATAAATCTTTAAAGTCACTAGGAGATGAACTGTTCGTGCATGTCAGTTACACTATTATAAAAGCAATAAAAAAAGTATTTTAAAAACAACAACAAACAATTAGTCAAAGAGCTCAAGTTTCCGAAACAAAACTACAATCTAAGTGTCCGAAACAAAACTACAATCCAAAAAAACTTTCATCATTGATTTAAAATCATTTTTTTGCAAAAACACCGTTTACATTCGAGTCGCATACGTAACAAAACTGGGTTAAAAGCAGTATTCGCGGGAAGCCAAAAAAATCACGCCAACGACGGAACGGAAGCAAAGGAATTTACCAAAGAATCATGCAGTTCTGAATAAATCCACTTTCCTTGTTACATTCCCCACACGTCGGCCATTGAAAAACGTTAAAATGTTAACGGCAAAATAAACTTGCATTACAATGGAATGTGTTATATTATTGGACATGAAGTCAAATAGTTCAGTGGTTTTCATATTTCATCGTTTTGCTTCCATTTTTACTTTACTTTTCATACATATTTCATGATTTATTAAACCTTTCGTAACAGCAGGACTGTTTCATGTGAGTTTCATTTTCTCGTCGTCTGAAACTCGAATGTGCAAAGCTTTTTAACATGACGGCGTCTCAAGTCGTTGACGAGCTCCTAATTTAATTTAAATTCATATTTATAGATCAACCTCCACGATAAAGTAATATTCATTTCGTCTAAAAATCATAGCTAATGTAGGTTCATTTCGTAAGCATGTCAGTGAAAATTCGCAGTAAGTTTGCACATTCATCAAACAATGTATTCGTGTCAGGGGCACAAGGCTCCATAGTTTAGGTCGAGACGCTTATATACCGAAATAACTGAAAACATTTACTTCTGATGACGTCATTTGAAAGCCTAATAAAAGCACTTGAAGCCTAAATTCGGAGGAATGTTGTACCTTTTGACCGGTTGAAAGAAACATGGACTCCCATTGACCTGAATAAAATAGCTTTAATATTTCTTCGGTATTTAGTTCGTTACTGGTATGCTATGAATGTCGAACCATAAAGTTAATAGCTTATAATGAGTCATTCATTTAGTTTTTAATAATTCTATTAATAATCATAACTTATAACAACAAGTTTAATAGCCCTGCAACCAATATTTCCTGTCATTTGTCTTAAAAACTTCTTTTTCACAACAGAAAAATTCTTACCTTGCCGTCGCGTCGGTACCGAGTGAAAAGAAACAAATGAATAAGGTAATTAATAAAGCTGAAGCATGTGCTCATTAGGCTGTAGGCAAGTCATTAAAACTTTGGCACGTGTGATTTTTTTAGGAAAGACACCGATTTTAACGTTCTCTTCATAAAACGTCGCACTGGTCATTTGGGCACAAGCTATGATAGGTAACATTCTTCTCTCTCCCTCTATCGCTATGTGCTCTTCTGGTCTAGTCTTGCTCTTCTCGGCGTTGGTAAGTATTCTTCACTTTCCGCATTTAAAGCTATACCAATATATAAATAGCCTTTGCACAATACATGAGTATTTTTTAACAGACTCTACAACTTGTTTTGGCACTTGGTAGCGCTACAGATTGATCTTCTAAGGAATCTTAGTCACCTATAGGTGACTTACATTATAACAACATGTTGTTTATTCTGCAACACAGTTCTCTCTGACAAAATCTAAAGACTAAATCAAATTGGTGATGAGTAATTGGTATTTTAATTCAAAATTATCCCTACAATGACTAAACTTCGGAGTTTGTCGTAATGCTATCAATATTGACAATGACGTTTCACAAACAGGCAGCAAGTTACGGCAAAAAGAACGGCATGTGGTACGGTGGCACAGCGACCGGCACGACCAGCGCTTGGACGCGAGCTGGCACTCGTAAACAGTCGGTCGCAGAATCCGATGCTCCTCCCCCGGGTGGCGGCAAGCCTGCCAGTGGTCGCGTCATCAGGATCATCAATAATATGGACCATTCTATACAGGTCAGTACTAAGCTTTATAACCATCTTCCGCTTTGTCTTTTCGCAAGCGTTTTGTGGAATACAATGAACTAGGCTACCACAAATCTTCACATCTCTATTGTTAGGAAAACTATTACGGGGGACTGCCTTGTTGTTCTAGTGGTTGCAAGCGCTACTGCATGTATACATGCAGACTCCCGGGTCGGGTATTTCCTAACTAATATTATAAATACCAAAGTACGTTTGTTAGTTACAATTTCATGCTAAAACGGCTGAACGGATTTGGATAAAATTTGGCACACAGATAAACTATGATCTGGGGCTTCTTTTCATTTAAGATCGCAGACGAAGTCACGGGCAACAGCTAGTTAAATGATATTAGCGTGTAATTTTTCCACCGCACGACTTCTTGTAAACAATATTATCGATATACATATGTGGTAGGTATTTTTGGTCAACATTTAGGTAAAAATATAGTGGCTGTACATTACATATGAAATTTACCGCTATACGAAACTAATAAGTATATTATATAATTTGCATTAAAATTATTAAAACAGTAATTATATTCAAATCAAAAGTATCTAGCATATTCCTACTATCCCATTATGTTGCTAAGCGGAAAACCGTAATTATAACGAATATAAAACCTTGTATTTATGCCTACAATGTTAACGGCATCATAGATTGTTAGGCTCCACACTAAATGCGATTTCACGCCAAAACGATTTGTAGTGTTACAATAAGAGCTTTCAGTGCAAAGGCCTTGGCTACTAAACACTGGGGATTGCCGAAGCTTTGCGAAATCCGAGGTCGACTCATAAGTGGCCATATTCGTATTAGAGAACTACACTCGAGAGCAATGAATCCGGGTCACTTAAAGAATGTTAAAAATCTCGGAAACTAAAAATGATAGGTTAATGCAATAAATTGTATTTAATAGACATTGTAATACTCCTTAAATGAAAGTAAAAAAAATATGAGTCACCATACATTTTATTAACACAAAATTACATAAAGAAAAAAACTGCTGATCTCTCCTTAAAACAAAAATAGGAAACATGAAATTTTTGAACTTTATTACGATTTTCTTGAATTTTAATACTTCGTATTGCCTCCTCGTGCTTCCATTACTGCGTTTACGCGGTTTGGCATGCTGTACACCAAGTTCCTTATACGATTTTGGGGAATATTCTCCCATTCCTCTGTGAGAGCAATTTTGAGCTCACGAAGTGTGATTGGGGGAGGGTTTCGTTGTTTTACGCATCTGCCTAGCTCGTCCCAAGCATGCTCGATCGAGTTGATATCCGGGCTGCGCGCTGGCCACTCCATACGAGTAATGTTCATCTCTTGAAGGTAGTCATTCACAATCCTACCTGTATGAGGTCGGGCATTGTCATGCATAAATATAGCATCCTCACCTAAATTGACCATAAATGGACCAACGTGATCATTGAGGATTTCTTCCACATATCTTACGCTAGTTAAAGAGCCGTTTTCTATGATCACCAGCTCTGTGCGACTTTCAGAAGAAATTCCGGCCCACACAAGTACAGACCCACCACCGTAGGCTACTTTTTCTTCGATGCATGCTTGCTTGAATCTTTCCCCTGGTCTTCGATACACTCTGTGTCTTCCATCGTGCTTGTAGAGCATAAATTTTGATTCGTCGGAGAACATAACTTTTGACCAATCTTCAATACTCCAATTTACGTGGCTCTGGGCATATCTTAGTCTTGAAATACGATGCCCACGCTCCAGTTTAGGGCCGTTTGCAGGTCTAAGGGGTTTTAAGTTAGATTCAGCAAGCCGACGTCTTACTGTCCATGCACTTGGGTTACTTCCTCCGAGGCGTCGAAACTGATTTGTGAGTTCAGTTCCTGTGAGAAAGCGATTTCGAAGCATGGTGTTCACCAAGTATCGGTCTTCTCGTGCTGTGGTACACCTGGTTCTGCCCGTTCCTGGTCTGCGTAGGTTAGAACCAGTTTCTTCGTAACGTCGGAGAACTCTTTGTACTGTTGACAGCGACACACCGACAGTCCTGGCTGTATCGCGCTGACTCCGGCCGGTTTCCAGCATTGTAAGTATTCTGGTGCATTCTTCAGGCGTAAGCGACATAATTTCAGCTTGAATAATGAATATAGAGCACTATCAACATGGTTTATGTACCCACATAAATGACAGATTACAAACAAAAGCAAAACCAAATGCTGTAATTTCGTAGTTCCATCTTCGAAAGTGGCCCTTTTTCAAATTAGATTTTTTTATGATATAACTTTACAATAACTATGAAGTTTTAATACCTTCATTTAAGGAGTATTACATTGTCTATTAAATACAATTTATTGCATTAACCTAGCATTTTTAGTTTCCGAGATTTTTAGGATTCTTTAAGTGACCCGGATTCATTGCTCTCGAGTGTATTAGGGAAGTAAGGTAATGCTAGGTTCGGAAGAGTATATAAAACGTAGGTACCGTGAAAATAGAAAACTAATTTTTGTAAAGTTTAAAGTCGTTGACTTTATTATGATGCAGCGTAACCATAGGTTTGAAGCATTATTTACGCATAATTGTCGTGAAGTCTAGCTATAATATATAATTACCATAATCACTTCACTAATGTTAGGTTCAAAAAAATTATTTGTAAAGTTTAAAGGCGTTGAATCTACATATAATTGCTAGATTTTTCAAACACTTAACCTGTTTCGAACCTTTGATTATCTGTAATTTAGGTTCAGTTCTAGGTGCAGCCCCACAAAATGCTCTTTACCTATCAAATCGAATGTCTTTTGGTTAGCTTTAATAGGGTTTTAATTAAATGTTTTGTTTGCAGTGTCGTGTTTTATTAAACTTACGTACAACACAGCCGTTTGAGGAGGTGTTGGAAGATTTAGGACAAGTACTTAAGATGAGTGGAGCTAAGAGGATGTACACAATAACCGGGCAAGAGGTAGTACGAAACTTAGTTGCAAGTCTCATCTCATTCTTTAACATTAACATTTCAAGTCAATCGTGTCCAAAACTCCAATCATCATTCAGTCAAATCCAGTGTCTAAAAAGCGGAGTGTTTCATCGTTAAATTCAAATAGTAACTTAACATTTTTATGCCGTGCATGAAATCGACTGATTTGTTCATGTATTGTGAGAAAGGGATAAAAAAAGTTATCTTTG
Organism: Antitype chi; assembly: GCA_947359405.1. Lineage (NCBI taxonomy): Eukaryota > Metazoa > Arthropoda > Insecta > Lepidoptera > Noctuidae > Antitype > Antitype chi. The sequence continues at coordinate 18,853,665 of OX375812.1, forward strand.
TTTTACATTTGTGGCTGAAATGGATTTTTCAAATACAAAATATGTATTCATAGAAAATCACTAATAATAGGTCTTTACCTATGAAATTGCCGTTTTGTATGAAAAAATTTAAACGAATTTTTTTCATGTATTTTTTATTTGTATTAATCGAAGTAATCACCCATGCAATCAATGCATCTTTGCCATCGCAGTGGCAGTTTATTGATGCCCTTCTTAAAGAAATCAGCTGGACGGGAGGCAACAAATTCTTTAAAGGCATTTTGTACTGCCTCTCGGGTATTGAATTTTTTTCCCGCCAAGAAGTTATCCAAATTCTGGAAAAAGTAGTAGTCTGTAGGCGCAAGGTCTGGTGAGTAGGGCGGATGACGGAGAGCTTCCAACCCCAGTTCTTGCAACTTGGAGACCGTCAGCTGTGCAGTATGAGGTCGCGCGTTGTCGTGCAGGAGCAGCGGAGACGAGCGATTGACCAATGCTGGTTGGAGATGTGCCAGCTTCTCCATCATTGTGTTCAGTTCTTCACAGTACACATCTGCAGTAATGCTCACCCCGTTTGGTAAGAAGCTGTGATGAATCACACCGGCGCTAGACCACCAAACAGTGACCATCACTTTTCTAGGGGTAAGTTTTCGTTTAGGGCATTGTTTAGGTGCTGAACCAGGATCCAACCAACTTGCTGAGCGCTTGCGGTTATCAAACAGAATCCATTTTTCATCGCAGGTAACAATGCGGTTCAAAATTCCTTCATTTGTGTGTCTGTTGAGCAGTGCAAGGCACGTCTCGACGCGTACTTCGCGCTGACGATCATTGAGTTCGTGGGGCACCCATTTGTCAAGCTTTTTTACCTTGCCAATTTGACGCAAATGGACCAATATTGTTTTGACGCTAACGTCGAAAGCTGCTGCTAATTCAGCCGTAGATTGTGTATCATCAGCTTCCACAATCGCCTTTAATTCGTCATTGTCGACCAAAGTCTTCGGACGACCGCGAGGTTCATTTTTCAGGTCGAAATTTCCAGAACGGAAGCGAGCAAACCAATAACAGGTGGTGCGTTGGTTTGTAGTGTTAGCTCCGTAAACGTCGTTGATGTTGCGTGCCGCTTGTGCCGCGTTGCTGCCACGACGGTACTCATATTCCATAATTACTCGAATTTTTAACGTATCCATGATGACGAAAAAGATTGAAATGCGATGAAAATGTAACACTAATCAATAAACAAATGACTACTTTTGGAAAAAAAAATCCATGTTTTTAAAATAAAATTAATTTGAAATTAGAATTCTTACCCAAACAAAAATTATTTTGATTTGAAATGGCCAGTACTGCAAAACGGCAATTTCATAGGTAAAGACCTAATATTTGCAAAGAGTTTTGCGAAGAATATTTTTTTTACTAAGAACGTACTCTTGATTTTAACATAAAAAATGTCATCGACATCATTAATATGGTCTACTTGCAAGAATTTTTTTTTTTTTTTATTTTTTTTTTTTTTTATTTTTTTTTTTTTTTTTTAATACAATATCTTTAAATCAAAGTCGAAAAAAACTATATTTTCGAGAGCGTAAAAGTGATGAAACTAGCCGTGACTGACACGAATGGTGTAGTGCCGCGAAAACTGGATCTACTTGTACAGTCACACAGAAATAACATTACAATTATTTCATGTTTTTTCGGGGAATAACAGTTAAAGTCAACAGAAGAGGGGAATAACAGTTAAAGTCAACAGAAATGTCGATCGACATTTCTTGCACCTGCTGTACCACTCACGACCACTTGTTTCTTCTTTAGAATTTGTGATATATTATGGTCTTCACGGTTTTAGGTGAGAAGCTTCTCTCAGTTGCGGAACGAGTTCGCTGATGTGGAGACATTTTACTTGGGTTCGCTGATGGTAGCCCCAGCCTTGAGCCCTGGAATCAGTGCTCCATTACCTATTGAGTCGCCTATCAGAAGGTTTGTTACTTGTTTTAGTTGATTCGTGTGTTTATCAGCCTCTAATTCATAGATGATAATTATGATTAAAACATTTGATGATGGTTGTTTGCCATAACGGTGCCGGTTTAACGCCAAACGTGTTTATAGACCACTGACAAAAAGTTTACTGACTGGTCAAAAGTTTGAGCACCTTCAATTACGCTATTAATTCTACCCGCTCCTCTACTTACGGAATGTCAATTAAGCAAAAGGTTAAAATAATATTAATAAAAAACTTTTTCCAAAAAAAAACAACCGACTTCCAAAAAAACACTACAAAGTGAAAAATAACTTTAATATCGGAAGTCGGTGTCTTTGGAGCTGTATTTTAATTTTTTGTCACCGCCTTCCGAAATTAAAGTTATTTTTCACTTTGTAGTGTTTTTTTGGAAGTCGGTTGTTTTTTTTTGGAAAAAGTTTTTATTTTTCACTTTTTAGTGGTTCACATGTGCTTACCCCTTCACAGCATACCGGCGTGATGTTATGTTATGAACTGGTGTAAGCAATAGACAGAGATGAGATTTCAGTAATCCCAGTCCATTTGCTATCATTTATTGAGGAGTTCCGTTGCCTATCTCCAAAGTTCTTCATCAGATCTTCACCAAATTGAAATGAGACCACTACGAGAAAAATACCTAAATCGCTTCGTGTGCCTATAAAGTTTGTTTTGGAGTTTTGGAGTTCTCTCTATTTCTCCAGGATCCCATCATCAGATCCTGATTTGAGGATCATGGGACCACCTGGGAAGTATACCCTTTCAAACAAAAAAAAGAAAATCCAAATCGGTCCAGCCATCTTCGAGTAATCGGGGAACATACACAAAAAAAAAAAAAACAAAAAAAAAAAAAAAAGGTTCCGACGAATTGATAACCTCCTCCTTTTTGAAGTCGGTTAAAAACAGTTACTGTCATTCAGTAATACTATACAAGTATGAATCATAATATCGTGAGTTTTAGATCTCGATCACGAGGCAACGTGGCGGCTCCTCCGATGGCTGAGGACATGCGCGGGAGACGCGCGAGGAGCAAAAGTCGTCCTCGAGTTCTGTATGCACCAGAAGGAGAGATCGTTCGGAATTCAGGTAACCCGGCAATCAATAAACCAAGTGTAGTCCACGGTTGTAAGTTCTCCCAAAAAATATTGATTTGGTTTGTAGCTTTTTATATAGATAATTATGATGCTTGCAAAAAGAGAAAAATAAACATCTGCTGTCAAAAATAATTTAGTGCTGTTTATGTAAACCTTCATCTATTGCAGACTACACTCTACTAGAAGTCCTGAAAGAGGAGCCGATCCGGGTGACGATCCGAGGTCTGCGGCGCACATTCTACCCGCCGATACACCACGCACCAATTGATAACTCACCACCGGAAAAGAAACTACAACTTGATTGGGTGTAAGTATTAGAACAAAATTAAAAGGTTTTTTTTGTAACCACTATCATATATTCAGTCAAATAGTATCGGGAATGGATGATTGGTTTATGGTTCCTTTTATTTTTTTGTTAGATTGGTTCTGTTTTCCATTTTGGGGCGGAGTTTCAGTTGCATCTAAAAATCAGATTAAATACAGTGCTTTAGTTAGATCATATCTAGTGTGTATTGCCAATTTCATAATAGACAAAAACATCGAACAAAGAGTTTGTCTTAAGTTATTTTCATCGCCAATGGAATTTCGTGTTCTGAGTCCCTGAAAATGTTACAGAAGGCTTACGGTGAATCGACTTTATCAAAAACACATGCTAAGGAGTGGTACAAAACGTTCAAAAGCGGTCGAGATGTGATGGAAGATTTGCCTCGCTCTGTTAGGCCATCAACGTCTTCAACTGAAGTTAAAATCGCAAAAATGAAGGACATAGTGACTGAAAATCCTCATTCAAGTTTGAGAGAGATAGCTGCTGAACTTTCTGTGTCTCACGGGTCAATCCGTACTATTTTAAATAATCAATCGTGTATGAGACATGTTGCCGCTCGGCTAGTTCCAAAAGACCTGAATTTTCTCCAAAAACTCAATCGCATAAAAGTAGCTGAGGACATGCTAGAACGAGTCAATTCCGACCCAACATTCATGAAACGCATTGTTACTGGTGATGAGACATGGGTTTACGCCTCTCTGTGAGAGAGAGAGAGTCGGCCATAACCCACCACGCGGCCCAGTGCCGGTTATTGGATGTCACATGTCTTCGATTTTTTGATTCTAGAACAAGCCGGTTTCCTCACGATGTTTAACTTCACCGTTTTAAGAGCACTGGTAATAAAATTACCTAAGTACAGATAGTAAAGCGCCTGTCTGTCTGTCTGTCCCACGACCGAATCGTATAGTCGGAGCCGATACGACTAGTCCACTACTTCTTAAGACATAAACATAATCGGTCATAACAATGTTTTCACTGCTTTTAGGACTCGGGCTTGGGCACCTCTGCCAACCATTTCGAGAAATACAGGCCTCATGATACTTCTGATGTACTTCTAAGTTTAATTTATCTTTATACCCATAGCTACGGCTACCGCGGCTCTGACTCCCGTCGCAACCTGTGGGTGCTCCCTACAGGAGAACTGCTGTACTACGTCGCAGCAGTCGCCATCATGTACGACAGAGACGAAGAGTCCCAGCGACACTACATCGGACATACGGAAGACATACAATGGTAAAGCTTTACATTTCTTTACATGGGGGAGTTATACGGTGTATCCGAAAATATTTCTAGAAAGCAGGGAAAAAATATGATTTAAAAGATAAGTTATGGAATCACGTTACTTTGCAGAAATCCATGACAGCATAATGTTATGTAAAAATATTTAGTTTGAATACCGCAATAACTAGATCCAGGCTTGGATGCAGTATGCAGCCCCGCCCGTAAAATATGTACAGACGCTAAACTGTCAAATTTTCCCAATTGAACATCAACCTTTGGCTTATGTTATAAAGTTGAAAATCTATCAAAGAAATTTGACATATTGGGGTAGCTTGATGTGCTGGCGTCTGTATATGAAGAAGTTGCGATTAAGATGCAGCATGCCAATGCGGAATGCCAAACCAAACCTATACTCGACGTGTTTCACCCTGCTACGGCCTCATCTTCATAAGATGTTGACTGGTCGACCGCTGATGATTTAAAAGATTATTGGTTTAGCTGTAATTTGACATGGAAAACGAAACAACTTTGTCTGGTATTATATTACAGATTATTGTTTGCCTATATTTCAAAATCTCCGAAAACCATCATAATTCGTATTAACCACCTTCTTCCTCGCAGCATGGAACTGCACCCGTCCCGCGAGCTGGTGGCGAGCGGCCAGCGCGCCGGGCGCGGGCGCCGCGCGCAGGCGCACGTGCGCATGTGGAGCACCGACACGCTGCAGACGCTGCACGTGTTCGGCATGGCGGAGTTCGAGGCCGGAGTGTCCGCTGTCGCCTTCTCCCAGCTTGTGAGTACCACATATTTAACCAGGGAGACGAGAAGAACACTGACAGGCGCTCTCAGATTTCGGGTATGCAAACATCCGACAGTTGAACGTTATAACACAATGGACTGTGTTTTGGTATCGCAAATATAAGGGAATTCAACCTTATACGTTTTTGGCAAGTATTTTAGAATTTATCGGAAATGCCACAAATTATTTTGTTACGGAGACAGATGTTGTTCCTTTCCAATAATATCTGAGTCAAACTCAAGTGAGTGAGACTCAGATATTTTAACCTCAGACACAAGCGTGCCTGCAATTATTTTCAGTCAATAATGTTTGTATTAGGTTTACTTACATAACTCTTTCTTCTGTTCTGTGCTACTTACTATGCGATGTGATGTGATTATTGGTCTACTGGTTACTGCCTCGTTGGTCTAGCAATCGCAAGCACTACCGCTGAATACGAGGTCCTGTTCGATTCCCAGGCCGGGCAAAGGGTTATTGGGATTTTTTATCTGGTATTTCTCAGTAGCAGCCAAGAGTGAGTCTGGATTTGTGCCCGGTTGATGGCGATAGGCTCGCCCCCTATTACAGGGGACTTAAACATAACTGGCGAAATGTGAGGGTAATACGAGTATAGGTACAACTCTGCCCAACCCTTCGGGGAAACAAAGCATGATGTTATGATTATATTTGTCACAGAATGGCGGTAGTTACGTGTTGGCAGTGGATGCCGGCCGTGAGAGCATTCTTTCGGTTTGGCAGTGGCAATGGGGACATCTACTGGGCAAAGTTGCTGTAAGTTGAAACTCTTCTTATCATAAATAGATATCATACTAATAACAGCCGGCTTTTAGCACTTTCCTAGTGAGGGATGATTGCGTAACACACTATCAGTAGGAATCGCTTTCATTTTAGCAGTTCCACAACATTCATGGCGTTATATTTTCGAACACATGAAATAATAGATTAGCAGAGATTCGGGTGCAGGGCAGCGATTGATTTTATAATGAACAGAAAAATATACTTACATTCGGTCTATTACAAAACTGGGAAAATTTACCTTTGGTTCTAAGCAATGCATGTGAAGGATATGCTGAATTCATGGTTACAGTTTGCGCATTAAATAAAAACTTTTCTTGTATAGAAACCATATAATAATACTTATCATTCATAATTCATGAATACCGAAAATTAACCTCAGATATAAATAGCTAGATTAACTTAAACCTATCTGCATTCAGGTATTCGAGCAACTAATATGACATTACGATAAATTTTAACAAATCTAGATAAACCACGGAATGTATAAATGTGTATGACGTACTGTCTGCAACCTTGTGAACCCTCAAGGTTGGTGAGTGCATTAAGATGTGGGCGCCATGTTAGCACCGATATCAACCCATAAACATTGTCACCTAACCTAAGAAACGCGAGGGTTGCCAGCTTTCGTGACGTTTTTAAAAGGTCCCCGCTTTTTAATTTAGAAAGGAGATAGGATCTGAGATATGGGTGCCGCAGAATGCATTTATTTTAGGTGTGGTCAACGTGGTCGTGGAGGATTTTAAAGTATTTCGAGAATTTTTAAATGGGTTTGTTAAAAGATTGTCTTTTTAATTTTCAAACGTTTTAAGGTAGAAAATATGCTTTGTAGCGTAGGTTTAAAAATTAACATTTATCATTGTAATTAATACTTTTGAAATGTCTTACTGGTCTATTGAACATCACCTGTGGTCGCTACTAAATTATGAAAGAGTCACATACATGCAAATGTTAACTATGCCAACCTTCAACATTGGTGTAGACTGTAGATACATACCTAATACCTATTCATTAATCTGATCACCCATTAAAGTTTAAAATACGGTTGAATACACGAGAAATTAGCACGTCCATCAAATAACGACAAAAATATAATGATCCCTGTATTTTATACTAAATGCTACTATTAAAAAGAACTATAAATTCAAAGGAATATCTTAGGCATTAAGTAAAGTTTTCCTTTTTAGTAACCTTTTGTTTTTCTTAAAAAAATAAAGTGCAACGTAAACAAAGAAACAATAAACTCGAAGGAACCTATTTTAGCAATCGCAAAGAAACGAAAAACTCCATCCATAGATTACGATAAGGCGTACAAATGCAAGCTCTACGAAAGCATAAATCAGTTCGTAGCGCTTGGTCGCAAGTTCAACACACTTGGACGTGGCTCCGCCCCCTGGCTACGAACTACGATACGGCTACGAATTACTCAGTGCTACGAAATAATAAATAAAGGAACAAATACATTATTATTGGCAACTTTTTGTTGAATAACCGTCGTTTTCAGATGTCTTATTTAGCGTAGTAGGATATTTTTCTGTACTTCGAAAAAAATATTATCTGCTAAGGGGTTACGATGCTAGACGACGAGTTACGAAGTGCTACGAATTTATTTAATTGTTTTTTTTTTGTAATTTTCTACAATTATCAAATTGACACCTGTCACATCGGTCCTATTTAATTAATACATTAGTCCTGAAAACATGATCATTACCATTTGCCTACAGCAGTCCACTGCTGGAAATATGCACGCTATTCAAATCGATCTTCGGCAACTCTCCTGAAAACGTTGTCGAATAATCGTGAAGTTTATGGCTTTTAAACGTAGCAATTAAATTAACGGCTTGGCTTCCCCATGGTAATAAACACCATGCTAAATAACACTCCATCATTATTAAATAACCACGATTGATCTTAAGTAACACCTATTTTATTACAAGAAAATATAGTAAGAAATTATTATTTTTCTCGGTAGCTAAGTAATATAATTCTTCATAATTGTCAAGTAACATCTTATCGGGTCACGCGACGACCTCTTGAACATGGTTGGTACATTAGGTACGTGCAAGGAAAAAAGCGTATCGCGAAGTACAACTATTGTATAGGTACTTTTATACTGAGTTAAGTATGGTTCCGGTTTTTCTTTATGCAGACCTGTTTTTTTTTATTTTAACTCATGTTATGATTTTAATGAGTATTTATTAATGGTATTGGTACATCTTCATTTCAACTTAGATTAATGATCGCAGTGTACAACTTGTTACGTTATCCAGTTGTACAGACGCCAGCAGGTCAAGCTATCCCAAACTGTCAAATTTTCCCAATTGAACATGAACCTTATGATATTGTAATAAAGTTGAAAACCTATCAAAGAAATTTGACAGACTGATAGCTTGATGTGCTGGCGTCTGTACTTCTTTGATAATCATTCATTGGCAATTGCAGACTTTACAAGAGGAGCTCACTGGCGCTGCCTTCCATCCACTTGATGACAACTTGCTCATCACACACGGAAAGGGACACTTGGCATTCTGGAATCGCAGAAAAGATGGATTCTTCGAACGCACTGATATTATCAAACCGGTACGTGTTTTATTTATTTAAATTATTTCTAAAATGAGAATCTATTTGATATTTGAATATGCTTAATATGTTCCTAACACAGATAAGGAACGCGCGAGTCGTTTCCCGCGTAAGTTGTAGAGTGGAGATAAATCAATTTGAAAAACCGTAATTATCGGTTTTTATATCTTATGTTTTCTTTTACAGCCGTCTCGTACTCATGTAACTGCGTTACAGTTTGAGCAAGATGGTGATGTTGTAACGGCTGATAGCGATGGCTTCATTACAATATATAGCGTCGATAGCGATGGAGCTTATTTCGTGCGAATGGAATTTGAGGTAAAAGCTCTCACAGATGGGTGCTAATAAATAAATAGGTATTTTTTTATTGTAAGGCGATAAATGCATATTTTGTTTATATTTTACAGGCGCACATCAAGGGCATAAGCTCTCTGGTGATGCTTTCTGAAGGAACGTTAATATCAGGAGGTGAAAAGGACAGGAAAATAGCGGCTTGGGACTCTCTTCAAAATTACAAGAGAATTACTGAGACGAAGGTTTGTCATTATTTTTTAAATAATTATTTGAATTGAAAGTTTTAATGTACCTAGCTATGTGGTTCCTATTAATTTAAATGTACTTTCAGTTGCCTGAATCTGTTGGAGGGGTGCGTAGTATTTATCCTCAGAGGCCTGGCAGAAACGATGGTAACATTTACGTTGGCACTACTCGTAACAATATTATGGAAGGTTCTTTACAAAGACGATTTAATCAGGTATGTAGTCATATCAAAATCAATTATTTATTTAAAATGTTAGAACATTACGTCTGTTAATTCCAAAATACTGGTCCAAAACATAAAACATGTCCTTTGTTACAGGTGTTATTTGGACATCACAAACAACTTATGGGCCTGGCTGTACATCCTGACGATGAAATGTTCGCGACTGCAGGACACGACAAAAATATTGCTCTATGGAAAGGACATAAACTTGTGTTTGCAACTCAGGTAATGTACCGAAATATTTCTACTATTGTTTTTATTTCTAGCAAGAAACAAGGTTAACGTAAGTTTATTTACATAATGGGCATTTCATTTCCAGGTCGGCTATGAATGTGTATCTCTGGCGTGGCATCCAAGTGGAGGAGCGCTGGCTGCTGGAAGCACTGAAGGTCATCTGGTAGTTCTGAATGCTGATGCTGGTGCCCATGTCGCCACTCTACGAGTCTGTGGCTCACCTCTTAGTTGCTTGGCTTATAACTCTGGTAAGAAATCTATTATAAACTTGTGTAACCGAAAACCACCAAAACCCTGAAAGTAATAAGCACTTTCTAATTACGAATCTTCGCAACTTTCGAATCTACTGAAGTAAATACTAATTCCCGAATTGCATTTCAGCTGGAGATGTTCTCGCCATAGGATCACAAAATGGCAGCATTTATTTATTCCGTGTGTCTCGCGACGGGTTTTCGTATAAGAAATCGAACAAAATCCGAGGGGCTCAACCTCTCGTGCAACTCGACTGGAGTCTAGATGGCAATTACTTGCAAACTGTTACTGCAGATTACGATCTAGCCTTTTGTAAGTTTACGTTCACTACTTGCCTTTAATTTTCTTTTTTAAATTGTTTCTAAACTGTACAATTTTCTTGCAGGGGATATCAAATCTTTGTCACCAGAAAAGAGTCCAATCGCTATGAAAGACGTAAAATGGTCTACATACAACTCTACAGTTGGATTCCTTGTATCAGGTTTGAAAATATTTATCTTAACACATTTTGGTACAGCAAGATTCGAGGTATTAGAATGGATAAGTTAATTTCAATTGCCTTGTTTTTAGGGATGTGGAACAACCGATTCTACCCAATGACGACACTGATATCTACGGCGAGTCGCTCAGCTGCTCATGACCTTCTCGTAAGCGGTGACTTAGATGGATACGTTCGCTTATTCAGGTAATTTAGAGATATAATTCACGTATCAGACAGTGACTTGTGGGTATTAAAATGTAATACTTTTATCCTCCGCATAAACTTACTAAGACTATAAATGAATGCTTATACTGTATCTTTCTCAGGTATCCCTGTGCAAGTCCTAAAGCCGAATACAATGAAATGAAAGTGTACAGCGGAGCGATATACAGTGCGCGCTTCCTTTTCAACGACCGCTGCATGATCAGCGCCGGAGGCCCCGACGCCGCCCTCATGCTGTGGGAGCTGGTGGACGACTAGCATCCAGCAGCGCCGGGGCTGCGCCCGCCGGCCGTCGTGGTGGCTCCGCCCACGCCCTCGCCGCCGCCCCACGCGCTCATCTCCCATCCCACTTTCAAAGTGCTGGATTTTGATGAACTTGATTGAGACAGTTTTTAATATTCTGAAGGTTTTAACTGAAGACATGGATTTAACGTTGCCTGGCGTTATCCTATGAATTTCTACGTGAAAATAAAAATGTATTTTTAAAATACTATAACAAAAAATGTTTCCTGTCCAAATATTCCTGACATGATAGAGGACACGACACTTTTAACTACTTTTATCACGAAACATATCAGTGGTTATAATACCAATGACAATTTGTCTATTGGCTATATCTATTTTAGTTACGTAGGTTTACATGACACTGCCATTCTAAAGTTGCATATATATATTATAGGTGCGTAGTTAGTTAATAATCACGCTATGATGTTTTGTTAACTATAATATTATTGTAAGATATTTATTAAAGATAAAGCGCAGTTAAGGTAAAAATGTTAAACATTTTATCTGAAATAATGCAAGCAACAATTGGTTACCTACTGGTGCTGATAATGTAAGTAATTATTATGAAATTGGAAATTTTATCTACAGTAAAAGCGAAAGCGCTAGTGTAGCCCGCGGAATTCAAATTTTCTAACGGTTATTGCAATTTACCGGTCAGGTTTTATATTGATCAAAATGTGTTTGGCAACTGTAACAAAAACCTATTTTTTCACTACATATACAGAATAAACTTATTAAAATCATCAATAGGTACAATTTATTAACGGGGAAGCGCTAAGGTAGCCCGCAAAATTCCAATTTATTTACATTTTATGATCCATAAAAATAATATTATTACCTATTTAAATTTAAGCATAGCGACACTGCATAAAATCATTAAGGATTAACTAAAAATATTAATTCGTTAGAGCACTATTTACATTCTATAATTAAACTTAGATATAAAATTAAATAAATAAAAATAGTTAACACGAGGACTTCCGTAATGTGGCAGGCCACAAACAAAATTTTTGTATGTTATCCTGTTTTTATTTGTCGTTTTTACACCGAATCGTATTTCGTATTGTTAGGAAAACTTTATTTACTTAGACTTGGTACAAAATTGTCAATAGATTTAATAAAATATGATGTATGCAAAAACCAAAATATTTAAATACAAAAATATATTTTGACTTCTTGAGACGTATTTTTATGAAGGAGTAAATACAAAAGAATCCGTTATTAAAAGACTACACCAACCGACAATTTTTAAACAATGTGCTGTTATTGATAAACACTCTCAACAATTTTTGTAACCAAATATATGTATGAATATTTTGGTGAAAAGACCCAAAACAGTTAGTCATCAAGTATGAAACATTGCGCCTAAACACAATTACCTAATTAATTTATTATATCTTAAGTATAAATATTTATATACCCAATACGCCTTGTGGTGCAGTATCCATTATTTGAATAATTATTGGGATTGATTGGGTAGTGACGAAAACAAGTTTATCTAACATGTCTTATGTACTTTAGCCAATAATTTTTAATATCGTTCTAGTAATGCTAAGATGTAATAAAATGATACCAACACATTTCACGAAAAAAAGCTTCTCAATCACAATAAAATACTTACTCTATAGTTGTAGCTTTATTGTTTTTTATTTTTATTTGATACTTATCATATTATTTATAAAACAATATTATGCGATAGTAGGTAGGTATTTTTAATGGCTTTTAGGTACCATATTTTGTATTTGTCTGTCAAAGTACGTGGGTGTCTGTTTTTAAAACATTTTTGTACGATTCCTACTTTCGCTAAGACAGGTATTAAAAATTGTTAATTGTATAAAAATGATGTATCCCGTTTGTTTTATCTTTACCTACCGTGTGTAGGTACATCTACCTACATTATGTTGCATGAAATTATACCGCTTTGTGCATACCTACTTTTATGAGTTCTATTGTTGTATTGTTTACTTGAGTACCTATTCTAATATTTAATACAAAACATTTGGAAAATTAACCTGTTTTTATATACATAATGATTGATGAATCAATAAATTAATGTGAGTTATCATAATACTTACAGCGTGATTTTATTTCATACTCCAGTAGATAAGCTCCTTAATACAATAAAAAGTGATTTTCACCATTCAAAAGCAAAAATGTCCTTAACAAATAAGGAAATGGGAATAATTAGAACGGAAAAATCTAAATCACCGTTTAGATTGTTATCGTTCTAATTATTATAATATAAAAAAAACTGTTTGTTGTGGAAAAAAAATTGGTTCACCAGCAAGTATGACAGCGGGCATTAGTTTTCCCAATGATGGTCAGAGAAATCAGAGTGCACCCTAGGCCAGAGCCTAAATCAGAATTTATGAAAGTAGCTTCCCTACGTAGGTATACACGATTAAGCTATACATTTCCAGTATAAGCTGATCTCGCGTTGTATAGGATTTCCGTACAATTCGAGATCAGCGTAAACTGGAAATTTATAGTTTGATATGTAGCCGTGTGTACCAACTCCGATGAACTCTGATGTTGGCCCATTTTGGTTTATGCTAAGTAGGTAGTAAGTATACCTAATACCTTTTTAGAAAGGGGTGGGGAAATAAAAATTATATGTTCAGTCAGGTACCTAAATAGCAAGCTCTGAACGCCATAATGGATACTGGTAGGAAAAGCATTTTATGAAGATAAGCATACCAAGGTCAGCAAGATAAGATGTGAATAGTGTTTAGAGGCGCGCGTAGAGCTTTTTTCTAGTTTAATTTATCACTCAATGTATCTTTTACTGTAACACAAAAACATTTCCGACCCTAATATAAAATAAATTTTGAAGCATTACTAAACGATAGCGAATTGAGCGGTTCTGTGCCCGTCTGTTCTTTCATCTTAATGCTCAAGAACTGAATAATCTAATGTCTTCGGAATGATTCCGATAAAAACCGTAAATGTCAGCTTGACTTGACCATGACATGACATCATGACATTAGGTTGACATAACTAGATAAAATGACACACGTCGCGTAATTTCGACCAGTCACAAGTTTGCGCCGGAGTATCGCGAAATCAGTTGAATGGTTTCTTAAAACCACAGTGTATTACTATTCATTGTGAAACAATGACTAAGCCTCGTCCGTGTGGTTGTAAAGGTTGTAGAACTTGTTTGATATGTGAAACACAATATGGAGCCGAAAATTTAAAACTACAGCTTGAACTTGACAAAAGCAAAGGTTATGTTTATTGTCCGTTTTGCAACAAAGCCTGGCGAGGCTGGGACCTAGACTCCTACAAACAACATCCTAACCATGAAGGTGACTCTATAGACTACCCAGGTGTATACATACAAATGGATTTCATATCAGAAGAGGAGGAAAGATTTCTAATGAAAAACATCGATGAAGTGCCATGGGACGTGTCGCAGAGCGGCAGAAGAAAGCAAAATTATGGTCCCAAGACGAATTTTAAGAAGAAAAAAGTAGTGGTCGGCAAATTCGAGGGATTTCCTGAATTTTCTAAGTATTTGCAGGAGAGATTTGAGAGTATAGATTTGTTGAAAAACTATTATGTTATTGAGCAGTGCTCTTTGGAGTATGATCCTAGTAAGGGAGCGTCTATTGACCCCCACATTGATGATTGTTGGATATGGGGTGAGAGAATAATTACTGTGAACTGTTTATCTGATTCTGTACTCACTATGACTGCATTCAAAGGTGATACAAAGAAATACAATCTGTATTGTGCTGAACAGTATGGTCCAGCAGTTGCTGCTGATGGTAGTATCATAACAGACAACAAAATGGAACAGTCAATGTTGGAAGCATGCAGATCTGTGATAGCTGATGATATTATAATTAGAATACCTATGCCAAGGTGAGTTTTATTCTTTATTCCTTTAGTGACAAAATCATTGATGTAATTGAATGCTTTTACCTATATTCCTTTGTGTAAAAGAATAACCACATGCTTGATTTAATTTGTTTATGGAAAATCACAAATTTGTTTAAAAGTTCAAGTAAATTACACAATAATAATGTTTCATGAAAATAGTAAAACATTGTGCAATATATAAAACTATGAGTAAATAGATTTTAGACATTCAACAAGGTCAGCTGTTGAAGAGTTTTGTTTATACAGCTGCTCTAACAGTTGTTAGTTTTTTTAATTATAAATATATATTCACATTACTTTTAAACAATTCCAGGAGATCGCTAATAATCATTTATGGAGAGGCAAGATACCACTGGGAACATTGCGTTCTGCGCGAAGATATCACTTCAAGAAGAGTATGTATCGCATACAGAGAGTTTACCCCACCGTTCCTATATGGTGACCAACAAGACATTGGCAACACCATCAGAGAAATTGGTAAACATTTTTGGGATCACAGCGCTAAAATATATGATACTGTAGAAGAACTGAAACATAACAATCATAAGGAAATAATTAACGGTCATGATGAGTTACTTAACAATGGTATTAAATCTCCCGGGCTGAGCCTATCACCCTTAATAGGGCAAAATAAAAAGGTAGAAAACCAAATTGCTTAGAATTAGGACTGTGAAAGTTAGTATTTGTTACCACTAGACAAATTACGGAACATGACTTAGTTAAAATTGTATTTATTTATTTATTTTATGGTTTTTAAATAGATTGTTTTGGTCATATTGAGATGACGAATGAAAGCGGATTATAAAAAGGAATTTATTACATGGATGCAGTAGAAAAGTCAGAATGGGACTCGTAAGAAGGACTAGTACACTAACCAAATTGATGCTGAGTGTAGTTGTTGCAATCGGCGCGCGAGTATGACAAGATATTTTTTTTAAACGTTGTCCTACTAGGAATTTCTCTTGTATTGTGGGTGCGTATACAAACATTTAAACTCATATACACAAACAGCCAGACCCAGAACAACTTGTAGGTCATACAAATATTTGTTCTGTGCGGGAATCGAACCCGCGACATGCAGCGCAGCAGTCAATTGCTTAATCACTGCGTCAACTGTGCCGTCAGGACAAAACGAATGAATGTGGACGAAGCAAAAGGAGTATGTAAGAATCATAGCATGTGGTATTCTCTAGTTTCTGTCATGGAATAGAGGCATTGATTTACGGATGTTTAATTTTAATTACTAAAATAATTAATGTCAAGCCACTGGCATCATACAGCCTTAAATGATTAGGTTTCACTGTAGTATTACTTTTTTTTATTGTATTTAACAGGTAGAGTTTCTGAGGGCATTGTATGGTCAAATCCGAAACATAGGCAGATAAATAATATAGAAACTTATTCTATCTATATATAGCAGTTATCTGCTCAAAGTTAAAGTCAACTAGCTGCTTTTAGACTTGTCCTCATTAATTCAACTGTATAATATGACTATTAGTTTTTTAAAGATTTAAGACATGGTTTATTTAAATTATTGATGGTAGTTCAGATTAAAAATATATTTGTGGTTGTTGTTTATGATTCCAAAAGTATTTTGCATTATTATTATTCTTATATCACAACACAACCTTTTTATGTGGTCCTATTTAACATAATTTTGTGTGGTAATATTTATTTTTTATTAGTAAGTATAGTTAAATACTTAGGTTAACATCCAGTTTTGAATGTTTTGTCATTTATACCTTTAGAAGTTTATATAAATGCAGTATCTCAATACATCCCAGTATTTGGATGAATGAACAGTGATTATTCATTTAATTGAATAAAAAAAAAACAATGAAGGTATGTAAATGTACCTTACACACTGATCACATTCTTGAATAAATACATATTTTCCTAGTAAGTACTAAAGTTTGGTGACGGATGGTGTTATATGTATGTATATTTTGTTGCAAAATGAGTGAAAAACTAAATTATAAGTATTCATTTTTTTTATTTATAATGCATATTGTGATTGCTAAACATTTAACTTATCATAATGTGATTTATTTAGCGTTAATTAGCATTATCTTTTATTAATTGCTTTGACCTTAATGTATAATTATGTCACGGTATGATTGTGTTTATAATCTATCTCGCGAGATAGTGAATATATTAGTAATAGTGAATATATTGTGAACTGCACCATACTGCTTACCGACCGAATAGGTTAGGTTAGACTTGCGACGAAGCGCGCGCGAGCTGAGCGAGCGGTGCCGCGGCAGCGGCCGTTGACCGCTACTTCCAAGTTAGTGGCAGTTACTTGACTATTTAGTAATAGCGCAAGGTACTATACCGTCTTGATACCAGTTCACAATTTGACGATTTCACTTCGACAGATTATAATCTACCGAAAAATAATGCGTTAAATTGTAAGCAGTATGTTATAGTTCACAATCTTTCGACAGTTCACAATCTCGCGAGATAGATTATAATCTAACGGTATTTACAATTTTACGGTGACATATACTTGCTTAAAAATAAGTACAGACGTTGCAATAATTTGGGCGGCTTTGGACTCGAGGCGAGAAGCTGCGCAGTAATAAATGCGCGGCGGTAGCCCACTTCTTCCCTTATGCCTATACTGAATGTACTTAGCAAAACATGTAGAATTTAAAATTTATATGTTGATATTAGCAATGCCCGTAGAACAGAACCTCACTCAAGCTTTACTTAAAACAAGTATCAACCAGTCAAATGGCTTTAAATTAATGATTTCATACGCGCCGTTAAAATAAAATAGTACGTTGTATATAAAGAGCGACGCGTGCAGCAAATTATTTGCATAATTTCAAGGTTTTGTAGTGAAATTTCTTAGGTATCAATTTGATAGTTTTATAGGATGAAAATTGAGAGTGAAAATTGAAGGACGCACTCACGTTAAGTCACATTTCGTTACATGAGAGCGAAAAAAGAAATAACTCTCTCTCTCTGTCTCTCACACTAAATCTCTCTTACTCTTTATTTTTCGTAATACGTGGCAATACTATAAATACGAAAATTCCTTGCATGGGCCTTCTAATACGGCTCTGCACAACTAGTCAGGCAATTTTGTTTGCGTAGATTAGCAATATTCGACATACAATGTTCCCGTTGCTGGGTCACAGGCCACCTCCCTGAGTGAGTGTATAGTGCGGGTAGGATGTCACAATCATGTCTTCGAATTTTAGGTTCTAGAACATAAGTACATGGGACTTAAACATAGCTGGCATAATCTGGGTGTACTATAAGTGCATCTTTGCCTAACCTTTATCATAAACAGGGTAGCAGGGACATCAAAGCGCAAACCGTAACCATAAATTCATCACATCAATCTAGACACCCTAGTATGGAAATTTTGTGTCGGTTACCAAAAAAAGTCAGCTTTTCCATATAAGACTGCAATATATACGCGGATTTTTTTTATGGAGCAGCATTTTTTTTAATAACTGACCGAAAATTTAACGCATTCGGGTTCAGAATCATGTAGGTACCTACTGAATCCATCAGGCATCAGGTTGCGCGCCGATGTCGGGCCACCCATTATTTATTATTGTATTTTGTCACTGGTTATTTATATTTAGATAGTTTGTAAAGTCCATAATAAAAGTGAGTACCTAAATGTCAAATAAAACGTCAATAAGGCGTCATACGCACAGTGTCCTCTAAATCGTCCCAGTATTAAATCAGACTACACTCAGTGTTTAAATTATTTACCGATTAACATACTTATTTAAATAAACATTAGTATCTGAATCGAATGATCGGTTATCTTTGTTTCCTTTAAATAATCAAGTAATTTGTCTGAAATCTAGCAATAAAATTATTATCGTTGGTATTACGTTCAGATAAGCAATGAATATGAGTTATATTAAAAGCTTATTGTTTACTCTGATATGAGTATAAAGGTTTCTAGATTTTAAATAGTTTGTAAGGTGTACACACCCTGATTGCTTGAAAAAATGGTAAATTCCAAAAAAAATACTAATTAATAAAGTTTGCAATTTTGCAATAAAATTGTTATCATTTCTGTAGCGTTCAGATAAATAGAAATTACTACGACGATGTCTGTACACGAAAAGTGGGCCACACCTAATTTCAGTTGATCATCTTGGATTGTTTGCACCAGTTGAGAATGTTTTTCAAAATATATTGTTTTTAATGTTCCTACTCTTAAGTTATCTCATAGTAATTGGTAATATAGGACTTTTTAAATAAATGCCAAATATTGCAGTCCAACTTGGTAGTTTTATTTCTGTTGTCAAACTGTTGTTGTTTTTTAATATTTTATTTAAATACTAATATTTGCCAGCAGCTTCGCCCGCGCGTCCCCATGGGAACGTACTACTGGGATAAAAAATACCCTATGTGTTAATCCAGGTTATATACTATCTGTGTGCTAAATTTCATACAAATCCTTTCATTTTTTTTGCGTGATAGAGTAACAAACATCCATTCATCTATCCTCACAAACTTTCACATTTATAATATTATAGTAGGATAGTAGGTTTTCAGGCTACAACTCATCATCATCATTTCAGCCGAAAGACGTCCACTGCTGGACATAGGCCTCCCCCAAGCTCCGCCATTTCAACCGGTTCTGTGCTTCCCGCATCCAGCGGAGTCCTGCGGCCCTCACAAGGTCATCGGTCCACCTTGTGAGAGGCCTTCCAACTTTACGTCTTCCGGTGCGCGATCGCCACTCCAGAACTTTTCGACCCCATCGGCCATCTGTTCTGCGTGCGATGTGCCCTGCCCACTGCCACTTAAGTTTGGCAATTCTTCAGCTACAACTGCTATTTATAAAATTAAATTTCTTAGTAAATAAGTGGCAATCAATTATTAAGCTTTTTATTTTATCGGCTAAAAAAACTTATTGCAAAACTTACGTACTATTTACTAAATTCTGGTAGGTACATTTAAGACAACACGAAATAAGTAAAAAACAATATTTTTAGCTGATAGGTACTTACATACTTCTTACATCTATATGTATAGAGGGTGGCAGGAACATCAACGCGAAAACTGAAACCAGGAATTCTGCACGTTTCTAGACCCTCTAGCGTAGATTTTGGCGGTTATAAAAAACAACTGCCGTTTCACAAAAAAACTGCAATATCTACGCGGGTGAAATGTATGAAAACGCATTTTTTTAAATAACCAACGAAAATTTTCATCCCCGGGGTTTCAGAAACATTTACTTAATCTAGGTAAGAGGCTGTGCGTCGATGTCCCGCCACCCTGTATAATTTATGTCAAAAACATCTTAGGAGGTAGTTCAAGTCAAAAACAAAAGTTAACTGTGGCATTCATTGCCCTGTTTTGACCATAAACTACTTCTTTTAATTTAATTAAAACAACATTCATGTAGGTAAGTAGGTACTTAAAAATACTGGGTTAAATTAATGTGACAGACGTGATGGGTCATCATCATCATCATCATGTCACCCGCAAAACGCCCACTGCTGGACATAGGCCTCCCCTAAGCTCCGCCACATTGACCAGTTCTGTGCTTCCCCCATCCTGTGTCCTTCACAAGTTTATCGGTCCACCTTGTGGGAGGTCTTCCAACTCTACATCTTGTGGTAAGAGGTCGCCACTTCAGAACCTTTTGGCCCCATCTGCCATCTGTTCTGCGAGCCTAAGTGACGTGTGAAACTTAAGTGTAGTCGCAATAAACTTAAGTGTGGCAATTCTTCGGGCGATGTCGGTTACCTTGGTTCTCCTATGGACCTATTCATTTCGGATTCGATCACATTGGGAAACTCCAAGCATAGCCCTCTCCATGCCTTTGGGTGGCTTTTAGCCTTCTAATAAGGCCAATTGTGAGCGACCACGTTTCAGTGCCATAGGTCATCGGCATTGGCATCACTGGCAGGCAACACGCGCTGGTCAAAAACTTTCGCATTGAGATACTGCGGTATTTGTAACGAGAAGATTTGTGGAGGTTCCCGAACGCTGCCCAGCTGAATCGGATTCGACGATTGACGTGTTTCTCGAAGTTGGACCTAGGTTAGTCCTAGATAAACATACTCGTCTACAGCTTCGAGTGTAGGTAGCGTCTCCGATCTTCATGAGAGTGGGTGTTACATGGGTATTTGACATGACCTTTTTCTTGTCCATGTTCATTTTATCGATCTGTCACCTTGAAGAGACTGCAGTACACCCCATGTCTCGCTCGAATCGAAAGATTCGAAGGCTTTCGTAGTCCACAAACGCTAAGCAGAGCGGCAGGTTATACACTTCGGTCTGCTAGATGACCTGCCGCAGTTAAAGTATATGGTCTATGCCTTTACGGAATCCGGCTTGTTTGGGAGGCTGGAAGTCGTCAAATCTGCGCGCGAGACAGTTCGTGATGACTCATGAAAACAGCTTGTAGACATGGCTCAGAAGTGAAATGAGTCTTTAATTCTTAAAGGCATTGTCACCTTTCTTAAAGAAAAGAATGTATACACACACCTCTGTTCCATGCTTGTGGCGTTTTGCCCTCGAGTATGGCGGAATCATAACGCTTTTGGAGGGACTTGAGAAAGAGTTTTCCAACGGCCTATAAGACTTCTGCCGTTATTCCTTCATCACCCGGCGACTAGTTGTTTACGAGCCTCTTCAGAGACTAATCTCGTAATCCAAGCTGTGTGATGGGGGTATGTGATATCAAAACAAAATTAAACTAGAAAAACTGTTTCGATATTTTTTTTGGGTCTGCGACGACCCCAGTGAAATCTGACGTCCCCAAATCTGTATATAACTACTATACAGATTTGCGGACTTCAGATTTTGAAGCATGAGTTAAGAAAATCATCCTTTTTTTAGTTTGGTCTTGTGTAGAGTTTCGCTACCTTATATAATTTGACCTTGTTTAATGATACTTATGTGTTTTTTTAATAAACATGTTTACGCCTGACTAGAACCCTTGTGGTCAATGTAGACCTGGCTCTCATTCTTCTGAATTTTTTCTGCCTCTCTTTGCATGATCATGTTCTCTCGGAGTTTCCATGTGATCACAGCCGTTGCACTCTTCGTTTTCCTGATGCAACGGGCCAAGAGCAGAGCGACGATGATGCCGAGGAGCTGCAAAACAAATATTATTATGAAACTAGCTTATGCCCACTGTTTGGCTCGCTTCAACGTCGGAAATTATCCCACAGGAACGTACTACCGGGATAAAAAGTATGCCATGTCCTAACCCAGGTCATAGTAATTTATCCGTGTGCTAATTTCGTTCAAATTCGTTCAGCTATATGGTGTGAATAGAAGGCTAGAGTTATTTGAGCATTTATAACAAACATATGGCTTATAATATATGTTACAAGCCATATGCTTGATGGGATTTCCTATCGGCATAAACGGTGAACCTGCCACTCAAACCTTCATTTTACTCATTCAACTCTATAAGGGGTGAATTTCAAAAATCTTTCCATAATTTTCGCCTTTGTTAAATAGGGAACTCGTGCAAAATATCATGCTTTTATTAGACACATCGGTGTAGAGTGTGCGGTGTCTGTTGTCAGTGAGTGAAGACTTTAATTACGTATTTAGAAAGTTTGTATCATTGGTCTTTGGTCACAAGAGCGACTACCTAGCGTGAGTTCCTAGGTTCCCACTTTCCCAGGTCAGGTAAAGTGTTATTGGGTGTTTTCATTAATTATCCCAGTAACAGCCGGTATTCGGGATTTATGCTCGCTTGACGGTAACAGGCTCGACCCGTATTACAAGGGACCTAAACATTTCTGGAAAAATATAGGTAGGTGATTCTGATTTCTGCCCAACCCTTCGGAACACAGGCGAGATGTTGTGTGCACAGCATTGGGTCTGCAACATTTTATGTTTGTGTTTCAAAAGATTACTGGCAATACAGCATATTTCAATATGTAACAACACAAAATCATGTTTGCGCAACTTTAGTTTACCATGATTTCGAGCACAGACATTTGTTCTTTTTTAGAACGAACAAATAAAAAATATTTGCTTTTCAACATTCATTTCTGATAATTCTGTGACCGGTTTCATTCAACTAGGTACTCACCTAAGTACTTTGTAAAAGCAAGGCATAAATTAAAAACAGTGTTATCAAAACAACATCAAAGGTAGATAAGTAAGGCGCGGAATATCCTTGTAAACAGTGCTATCTTTGTAAAATGACTTTCTTTGTACCCAATAAAGTTGCGATAACAATAGAAATCATGCTAGATCTAGCAATCTAGGGCAAGATAACAGGCTGCATTACGGATTTACCCATATACCTACCTAAGTTAACCGAGTCAGAAAAAGTAGAGGAAACGGACGTTACCCTCAAAGTGCTGCTGCTATGCAATTTATTAGGTACTTGAAGTCTGTTTGAACCTTCTTCAGGAAAAATGCTTTAATTTCGTTTAATCTTCGGTCTTCGGCAAGTCGGTAACTTGGTTCTGATAGGTGCGGGAGAAATGGTCGCGGTAACTTATGCGCTCACGCACGCATAAAAACAGCAAAAACATGTAACCGTTTGTTTCCGAAGATCTGTCTATAAGCAAGCACTATTATTTAAGATTGCAAACAGGTTTAAACAAAATACACTCACATTGATAATCATATCAGACACGCCGAGTACACCAATGACAGTGGAATTCTGCACCAGCGCGTTACCTAAGGCTTCTTTACAACCGATGCCAGATATCATGTCGCAAACCCCCGCAGTGTAGAAGACGCAGCAAGATTTGGGCACCGTTATTGTCACCATCTCGTAATCGGCCGTCACATTAGCCTGTACTACTGGCTGATGATTAATGAAGCGGAAGTCCAAATAGTCCATGAAAGAGTTACTGCCGCAGCAAACGAACTGGAAAAAAAAGTCGAAAATTTTATATATTTGTTCTGGATAACACACTAGCCTGCCAGTGACGATAGGCATTCTTTTTGTCATACTTCCCAGCCCTAAGACGAGGAGTTGACTCTTTGACTGATTAAAATTAACTTCAACTTTGCTGTTTTTCTGTACTTCTCTCGGACCGAGTTTTTTAACGTAATCGAAAGTTAGCTGTTCCATTTGACTCCTCACGCACATGACGCACTTGAAAGTACCTAATGCTATTCAAAGACAAGAGGAACGAACACAGTTGGTGAGTATTATTATAGGAACCATTATTTAACAAGGAAGATCTATAAGCCGCTATGGAAGAAGCTGGGCACGTTTAGAAGCAGTATTTTCAATCAGAATGTAAAGTAAATGAACTGATTCGCTGGCTGCCTAGGCTACATTCCAAGCAAAGCGCTACTGCTGAGTATGTGGTCCCGGCGTTGATTCCTAGGTCGAGCAAAGTGTTATTGGGTTTTTTTCCATCTAGAATTCCTCTATAGTAGCCCAGAGTCTAGATTTGTGCCAGGATAAACATAACTCTTCGTGGAAACAAAGCGTGATGCCATGTTATGTTAAATAGTAAATAAAAGAGAGGTCAGCAGCAACTGGTGGGGTCCGCAAGGGCCGATGCCTGCCAGGGGTGCGGGTTGTTCGAAAGAGTTACCGTGGCCCCTGGCACACAGGCTACTGAAGGAACACGGGTAGGTTTTAGTCAGTAAAAGTCTGACACGCCCTCCTACTCCACCTAGAGCGGGAGAAGTTATTTGAGGATTTACCACCCTCAAAAATCAATAAACCCTATTGTTACTTACATTTGCTTGAAGAGCGTCAACTTCCTGTTGAATCTCGAGGTCGTTGTAGCCCCATACCGGTATGTCGATGTAATGCATTATCCTACCACTGTCCAATGTGAAGGCGAGGATTACTACTACAAGTTTAATGATGAACATCGTCATCAAGATGCATGCGTACTGAAAAGGAAAGCCTTGATTAGATCTCCATTAATTACCCTACAATGTAAGCACTTGGATAAATCCAAAACTCTTTGAGTGTCGTGGAGGTGACATGGCAAGTCAACTGTAACAGAATTGGCAATAGGTCTAGGTTTAGTGATGCCAGAAGGTAGAGCTTTAAGTTACCGGGATATCTAAAAGTTAACTGTAATAAGCTTTTAGTTGAAAAAAGGAAATTAAATGCTTACTAATCTAGATGTCGAGTTATATAATGCAATGGATTTTGGTCTCCATGCATCCCTTGAAAATTGGAAAACTCTCACAGAATCATTATAAACATATCGTTACGTTTTCCGTATATATGCTGTGCATATGTCAAAGAAAATAATACCTAAACTACCGATACGTACCGCATTGATCATGCAAGTGCTGAGCTTCATACTGCCGAGGTATCCGAAGATTGACACGATCAGCATCGCCAGCGCGATGAAGACGCTCATTGCTGATGGGGTCAGGAGCCCGCCGATCTTGCCGTCGTAGAAGAAGGAGAAGCTATGGTAATTGGAGTATACCAAGGTACCCAGGATAACCATCATCAAGGATAACACCTGGAATAGACAATTATGTTAGGTAAAAGAGGTAGATATTTTGAGAGGTTCTGATTTTGTGTAGCGGAGGGGTGAAATCTTGGCAGGCCAAGTGTGTTATGTTTAATGACTGTAAAAGGTAAGCAAATCCAACTGTAACTTTCCCGGAATTGAGCATTTTAAGGAGGCATTTTATCTATTCCGTGGTAATTTCGCTTACGCCATCTGTCTGTCTAGTTTCTTTTAACAGGGTAGCCAGTTGGAAGTTGGTTAAATAAGTCATTTCCAGACTACTCTTTCGTCCTAGATTTTGATGTTTTTTTTTTTATAAATTATTGATAAGATGGTTTATGTGATCGAATACTCAACAAACAACTGAAGGTACTTCTCTCTTTATTTGATAAGGATACCACAGTAGTTTGTTTACTTGATTTCATACTTTTGTCATACCTACTCGTGTGCTCCCGTGAATGGTTACAATGGTCCCATACCTAGGTATCCTAACGAGGCCCATATCTATCTAGACTCGAGGAGCTCTGTAATGTCGGAAACAGACAGGATTAGCCAATTAATAGATTAACCTTTTCTCTATTGAATAATTTGTTTTAGCATACCGGGAAATTACAATAAGGACAAAATGGGGTCAACGTTGATTAGCCGATAAGATTAAACTATTTTGATGTCACCAAAAACATTTTTGCAAAAAAACATTAGGTAGGTAGCCAGTTTTCGGTTTAAGTATGCGTGTGGTTTAATTAGATTTGTTCTACAGCAACTACTTATCGGTGCACCAGATATCGTAGGTAGGTACTTTTTTTTAAAAGCCATAGGCCCATAGCAATTTAAAACCAAAGCTGCTGACAGCCATGATTAGGCAGTTAACAGAAATATCTGAGCTTAAAATGGTACAGATATAGTATACCCAGGTAACCTTCTCTGCAACTACAACTCCTCAAATCGATGACAAATTGGTGGCATAATGGAGCTGGCAGTAGCTGAATGGCTTTCTGATCAGATGGGAATTTTGTAAAAGCAAAATCGTATCAGGTTTCATTGTCTTCAAACCTTATCTACCTACATCCTACACGATTTCAAATGAATTCTCGGAAGTCATTGAATTCTCGAAGCAAAGTCTTGGTTTCAGCTCATAAACTTCAATAGATTATTCTATTTTAGACCTAGCATATTCATTTTTAATCGACTTCAAAAAGGAGGAGGTTCTCAATTCGTCGGAACCTTTTTTTTATTTTATTTTTATGTATATTCCCCGATTACTCGAAGATAGCTGGACCGATTTGGATTTTTTTTTTTGTTTGAAAGGGTATACTTCCCAGGTGGTCCCATGATCATCAAGTCAGGATCTGATGGAGAAATAGAGAGAAACCCTTCAAATTTTATAGGCACATTTGAAGCAATTTGGGTATTTTTTTAGAGAGTACTTTCTCGGAGTGATCTCATTTCAATTTGGTGAAGATGTGATGAAGAACTTTGGAGATAGGCAACGGAACTCCTCAATAAATGATAGCAAATGGACTGGGATTGCTGAAATCTCATGTCTGTCTATTGTTTACACCAGTTCATAACATAACATCACGCCGCTGTGAAGGGGCAAGCACACGTGAACCACTACAAAGTGAAAAATAACTTTAATTTCGGAAGTCGGTGACTGTTTTCATGAAAATTTAAATACAGCTTCAAAGACACCGACTTCCGAAATTAAAGTTATTTTTACTTTGTAGTGTTTTTTTGGAAGTCGGTTGTTTTTTTTTGGAAAAAGTTTTTATATAAGCCTAGTGTTGTCCAATTGTAGGGCCTCCCTCTCCTTTTTCCACTTTTCCCGTTCTACTGCGATTGTCGGCCAATCTTATAAGAAGACCAGCTCAGATAATATACGCGGCAGGCGCAGAAAGAGATGGCGATTAAGTCATCTCTTTCTGGGCCTGCTGCCTAGTCCTTTCCTGAGATTTGGGATCCACTGGTGGTTTTTGTTTATTGCAGCTCCGACATTCGACAGATGTAGCCATTCAGGTCCAGAAGCTGTGTGACCAGCGTCCACTATTTGTGTTTTGGAACGAAGTACATAGTTCTTTTTTTTTTCATAGTTCTTTTTTTTTTGGGTGGGAAATCATCAAATAACTTCTCCCGCTCTGGGTGGAGCAGGAGGGCGTGTCAGACTTTTACTGACTAAAACCCACCCGTGTTCCCTCAGTTGGCTGTGTGCCAGGGGCCGCGGTATCTCTTTCGAACAACCCGCACCCCTGGCAGGCATCGGCCCTTGCGGACCCCCCCATTTGGTCCGGAACACAACGCGCCGTCCACCTGGGCTTGGTCCTTACCGGACAGCGAGCTACCCATTACTCGCCGTCCGCAAGCCCGCGCCTACGGTGGCCGGGAATCAGCCTAGGATTCCCGACGCCCAGGGCGTCTCCTGCGGCGACTAGGGTCGTGAGCGCGCATATACGTCGGGGATTGGATTACGACGCTTGCATAGTTTTTAATGAGGTCTGTGAGTTTGACACCTAGTATACCGCGTTCCATAGCTTGTTGGCAAGAAGTCTAACGTGTCTGATAATAAGGTTTTAAAACTTTTAAAAAGGTTTACCAGCTAATACTGTGTGAATAGACAATACTGATAGGCCAAATCGATCATTATCAACGTTGACGTGTTTTAGGTAATGGGGACGTTACTCAAATGTACACAGAAATGACGCCAAATTGCATTCTTTATAAAAAAAAAAACTAATCTAATACTTACCTAATTGATTTTCGATCAGTAAAAGGATCCGAAAACTTAACAGAATAGTAAGGGTTTGTAAATTGCGCTCTTATACACGAAGTCCACTGCAAGTTTTATTGCGCAATGTGACTTTCTAAGTTTACTTGCACAACGTAAACAATGAGCTACAGATTTGTTACAACAATTACGATTACAGTTACTGTAATACAGTTAGAACATGTGCATCAGTTTGAAACTTTTTAGAAGATAGCTTGTATTGATAATAATTTTGATTTGGGAACTTCATCAATTTCTTTACTGCTAATTTCACAAACTAATTTTTCGTGCTTGGTTTCCCGAAGTTTTCTAAATTATAGGATAATATCTAAGGATACAGCTTAGGCAAAACCTGGATTATATAAGACGGTTTACGCAAAATAGAGAATAAAATAACGGCTACAAATTGACTGTTGCATTTGCTAATAGTTACTTATACATTCAAGAACTAGAACCGGTAAACCATAGTGAGTCAAGTCCAGGTATTCTATAAAAAAAATCTCACCATAAAAAGGTAGTTGAAGTGAGCTGTCACTAGTGTCAATTCTAGTAGCATCAAGAGGAAGACATAAGTCTCTTCAATCTCACTTCAACTAAGTTTTCGCGGTAAGATTCTTGAACAAAACAATAAACAAAAATTGCTATAAATAAAACAATAAACTGTGTTAAAGATAATATGGCTAGAAAGAGGTTGTGCATGAGTAATAGAGAAGAATGTAAGAATGTCAGTGAATTAATAATGAAAATAGTAAAATAATATATATGTGAGTACTTACAATAAACGAAGCCGTGATGGTCAACAATAGAAATCTTATAGATTTCATACTGTTTTCTGTTTCCGTCTCAGTTAAATGTATTTCTGAATTATTAGTCTCTATCGCAGGCTTATTAGGCGCTGGCGCAGGAGGAGTTTCGACCGACATTTTTTTTTAAATATCCACTTAAAAACGACTTAGCGGTTCCTTAGCCGGTACGCTACAGCCGAGTATCTTAGTGTAAACGAAAATGGGCTCAGATAACGATTGATTTATACATTTACGAACACAGTATCTTTTTGAACTACTTGCACTAATGACGTAGAGCCTTTAAAAGTCACATATGCGTGTCGAACTTCCGCGCACGAAAAAAACCCGGTTTTATCAATATCTGATCTAATTGTTGGAAAACTTCAAATAATTGAAACATTAAGTTTGACTACAAAAGTACATACAATTTTCAGTTTGGCGCTGAACCATTCGTATCAGTCAGTTTCATCACTTTTGCGCTCACGAAAATGTAGTTTATTTCGCTTTTGATTTATCAAATGAATGTGAAATGAAATGGTTTGTAAATTAGGATATCAAATTAATGTGAAATGAAATGGTTTGTAAAAGGATATAAATACATGTAACTGACTGGGGTTTTTTTATGAGACTGGGGCGACGATATCTCTTTCGAACAACCCGCACCCCTGGCAGTAACTGACTGGGTTATTTTTTACAATAGTTGTTTTTTTCAACATTATTTTTCTAATAGTGGTCCAGCCACATGCAAGTAGGCCGTATAATAATGTTGATGATATTTTTTAATGTTCAAAATCAATTGTGTTTTTGTAAAAAAAACTAGCAAAAGTCAGTCTCGCATCATGTTTCGGAAAACTTGTGGCGTACCTATATTACTGATTTTCCATGAATACTTAATTTATTTTCAGCCCCTTTCAGCCACATGCAAAACAAAGAATCGACTTTTAAAATCACATATAATTTTACTTATTTTCTTTTGCCTTGTCTCACAAACAATGGACGTGCTGGCAGTCGTCTGCGACGGCCATGCCGGTTTTCACTCGACGCAGCATGCGTAAAGCAGGATGGATTGCTGGCAGCACTTCGAAATCAATCAAGATGTCGGAATAGAGTTCTTTCGCGTTTATACTATTAGTAACGATATACTTATGGTAGGCTTATCGTAACTTATCCCTGAATATCCGTAAGAGGTATGAGGAACAGGGTGTAAAGTTCACTCAACAACCATAGAAAAGGGAGGATCCTCCGATCAGACGGGTGAAGTGTCTGGTGGGCAACTGCCCAACCATTGATGACAGGACCTTGTAAGTACGTATACTAGTTGCGCGGTAAACTCGGTTTGCACGATGCAGGATTTTGCATGACGTCAGTGTGATGCGTAGTTCGCATGTGTGTAAATGCCGCCACATCATTTCCGTGTGGAGACTCCCGAGGTCGATAGTGGGCTGATTCGTGTATCTTGCGATGCTTTAGTAGTAGATAATTAGTAGACATTTGGCAAACAAAATTGGTTAAAAATTTACTGTTACTGTTAGCCCACATCATACATCCCACTGCTGGGCAAAGGCCTCCCCCCTTTGACTTCCAACTCTTTCGAACTAGGCAAAGTGATCGTGTGTTTCATCCAGCTTGCCCCGCCATCTTCTGCCGCGACGCCTTCTGGCTGTGTCAGGACTCCACGTAGTAGTCATTCTGGCCCACAGCTCATTGAGCACACGGCAAATGACACAATTATAATATGTTCATATTCTCAGGCTTTTAAACTGTAACTATTTCATATACGAGTTTTCAGTCAGCATATCTACTGATGAATAATGCAGTTCTTCTATCATGTAGGGAGTAATTATGTGAAATTAAGGTGTAATTTTATGTGTAAATGTAAAATAATTGCATATATACTTATGATTATTATTTTCCTGTGAATAAATGAAGTAAAACACAATATTTGGTTACCTACATACCTACCGGTAACCTAAAACGAACAGCTGACATTCGAACTGCGGATTCTAACGGGGAGTATTTGTTTACTTTTACTTTTTATTAGCACACAATCGTAGAAAACGAAACTTAGCGAAGATTCTGTTATTCCCTATCTGATTATTAATATACAATACAATAATAAAAACGTTCATAATCGCTATTTTTGCATTGGCGTTATATTTTATAAACAAATAAAAACTTTAACATTTAAGAACCCTACCCACTTATGAAAAAGAAAAAGTAAAATCTTAAACATTAGAGAAATCATTTTACATTCAATCTAATAATTTAGCTTTCTTAGAGTAAACTCTTCATGTTAATTCAATAGCCAACCTCATTTCTGCACTGAACTGCACTAACTTCTCCCATTTTCTCTTTCATTTCCAGCTTACTTTTGTTTGTCTGTCCTACTTCATCTCACCGTTTCTTTATTCTAATTCCAGTAACTACTCCTGAAACCATGCCTGTGATGACCCGTAAGGCTACTGCTCAGGATATGGAACTTAAATTGAGAACGGCCCTCCAAAAACTTGAAGCATTGCAACTCCAATATCAACAATTATTAAAGGAGAATGATGAAAGTGAGGAGGAAGTCAAGAAGATAGTTGACAGAAACTCAAGCCTTAAAAGGGAGCTAGTAGACCTGCATCAGCAATACCTGAATGTTGTTGATGAACGCGATCAACTGAAGGTAGTCACGGATGGTTTCGAGAATTGTAGTAATTTGTATGAGGAGGCTTTAAGTAAAGTTAGGGACCTAGAAGATGAATTAATTCATGCTAATAGTCGTATTATCCAATTAGAGAAAGAAAAAGAATGTACCCAGGTTGAAAAAACAAACCACCTATATAATGAGTTACTAAATACAAATGGTAACCCTCATTCTATGTTAACTGTTGACCTTACCGAAGATTCTCTGCTGAAACAGAATTATAGTTATAAAGTTAGTTATAAGAAAATTAAAAAATATGCGAAACTTAATAGAATAATTAAAAAATGTAACCAATTTAAGAAACAACAAAAACACTTTTCCAAATATATTCTACTGAGGAAAGAACGTGTTGATCTAATCAGTAAATTATACAATTACCAAATCAAATTAGAAGACAGCAAAAATATATATGAAATTGATACACAGCGCTTACAATCTGATATACAGGTACTTGAGGGCAGACTTAGTTCCCTTTACATTAAATATGTGGGTTCTAAGAACCAAATTAAAGAACATATTCTTGCTGCAAATGAGTTAGTAATGTGTCAGTGTACTTGTCAAAACGTGTCAAACTCTGATGCTGTCCAGCCTGAGGTAACGGAGGACCCGTTCCAGACTGAGAGTTTATGCCAAGACAGTATTCTCAATCATGATGCATCAGTTATAGTTCAAGATCTATCTCAAGTTGTATAGCTCGAGATTGGTAGTTGTCCATTGTTTAGTAGTAATGATTGTAATCATTCAGTTATGTTCTCAGATAGTATAGGAAGGGGTTTAGGTAAATTAATTAGTAATAACCTGACTCACTCCACTCAAAATTATTGTATGCCAGGGTCAACTTACAAACGCATAATGGCATCAGTAACAGCAAATGAATATAATCCCAAAGCCAACATTACTGTGTTTGTAGGTAATAGTTCTAAGGTCAAAAAAGAAGAAATTACAGACTATGTAACTGAGTTGTTAAAGTTAAATTGTAGTAAAATAACTTTGTGTGCTTTCCCATATTTTAAAAAATTGACAAATACACAAAACAATTATATTCATATGCTTAATAAGCATATGCACTTCTTAGTTAGTCATTATAGTGACAAGCTTGTATTTTTTGACACCAACAGTTTTGTGGAAACTTTAAACTCGACTAGGGGTAGGTACTGTGTATCTGCCTGTTAGTAATAGACACATAATAGCAAGGCTATTAGCTTTTTATATAAACACAGACATAAATAGTATGTCGAAGTCTTGTATTATTGACACCACATTGGTGGTGAACCAGACTGAGTGTAGCGCAAATGCTATAAGTTTGTATACAAATTGTACGAAGGAGGTTCCTTGTCCCTCACTCACAATGTGCTCAATGCCTGGTGATGTCATTGAAAACTTGGGGTTAACTTCGGATAATGTTTTAAACTAGTTTGTAAGACAACAGAAGGTACCAGTAAGAATATTCTTATACCTAACAACAACAAGGTATCTTCTTGCTCTAAAATAATTAATTATCAAAAAGGAGATCAGCAGAAAGCCTTGAAATTATTTCATCAAAATATTCAAGGTATTTCTTCCAAATTATTAGAAATAGAATTGTTTTTAGAAAAAACAAAGTTTGACATTGTTTGTTTTACTGAACATTGGTTAAAGGACTACCAAATGCTAATTAATTATGAAAACTATAGTGTGGGCAGTTGTTTTAACCGTAAATCTATGCAACGTGGAGGTTCTATTATATTGATAAAAAATTGTTTAAAGTTTAAGCAACGTAATGACATAGTTGGTTTATCAGTGGAACATTGTATCGAACTATCTTGTGTTGAGCTAGATAAGCACGTTGTAGTGTGCGTGTACAGACCCCCTAATTATCAGAACTTTTCTTTATTTGAGTCAATAATGGAAGATGCCCTAGCGAAACTTGCTTCCAGTAATAAAGCCGCAATTATCTGTGGTGATTTTAATATCAATATTTTAGAACATAATTCAAATAGCAGTAGATTACTAAGCCTTTTTAAATCTTTCAATTTATCGAATGTTTTTACAGAACCGACTAGAGTAACTCCAACTTCTGCTACTTGTATCGATAATATTTTCTGCGATTGTGAATATGTAGAGAAAGCTATCGTAAATTATCTGCCGTCTGATCATAGTGGACAAACGGTAAAATTTAGGTTTAGAACACCTTTGCAAAAAGTGCAAATACAATTTAGACCAATAACGACGGGCAAATTAAATAAATTCAAAAGTACCCTATACAATAAGTTAAATGTTCTGAGCGTTAATAATATGGGCGATGCAAATAAATTGTATGAGGATTTCTTCTCAGTAGTGCACACCGAATTTAGTAAAACTTTAGAAAAGAAAACAAAAAATATTTGCCCACATTTTGTATTTAGTGACTGGGCTACTAGAGGTATTAGGATAAGTAGGGATAGACTGTTCGAGCTGTATGGCCTTAAGCCTTACATTAACACCGAAACTTTCAACAAGTATGTTGCTACATATTCCAAAATTTTTAGAAATACCTGCAAGTTAGCTAAAGCCTTGTACATTAGCAACAAGATCAAATCAGCAGAGAATAAAATAAAAACAGTTTGGAAAGTTATAAATAAAGAAACTAGTTCGAAAAAAATACGTAATACGCATTATACATTGGAGACTTCGCGTGGTGCCATAAACTCTAACATAGAAGTAGCTCAAGAATTTGTAAAATTCTTTACTAATATTCCATCTAAAACGACGGAAGCTTTAAATTCGTCTCCCGATGTCTCAATTGATTTATTAAGAGCGAACGTTCCAGGCTGCCCGGTTGAATTTCAATTTAAGCACATAAACTCTATGATAGTCTTAAAATCTTTTCGGCAAATCAAAATCAAATTGACCGAAGATCTATGGGGAATGTCTATAAAAGTTTGTACATCCATAATCGAGACCATAGCACCATACTTAGCTTTAATATTTAATTTGTGTGTGGATCAAGGAGTCTTCCCGGATTTAATGAAATATAGTAAGGTTATACCACTATTCAAAACTGGGGACAGCAAAGACGCCAATAATTATAGACCAGTGTCCGTGCTGCCGGTATTCAGCAAGGTGTTCGAAAAGATAATGCTTAATCAAATGCTTAATCATTTTAACGCCAACAAAATCTTACACGGTCAGCAATATGGTTTCACCAAAGGACGTTGTACAACTGACGCCGGTGTTACCTTGTTAAAACACATATTTACAGCTTGGGAGGAGGCCCAGGATGCCATTGGAATATTTTGTGACCTCTCCAAAGCATTTGATTGCGTTAATCACGAAACCTTGCTCTTAAAACTTGAGCATTACGGACTAGGTAAACTTGCGCTCAGTCTAGTAAAATCTTATTTATGTGATAGACAGCAAAAAGTTCATATAAATGGTGTCAATTCAATTGGTTTAAAAATAAAAATGGGTGTTCCACAAGGCTCAATATTAGGTCCTTTCCTCTTTTTAGTATATATTAATGATCTCCCCCATTTATTAAAAAAACAACCACAAATGGTGTTATTTGCTGACGATACATCTTTAATTTTTAAAATAAATAGACGTGCATCAAATCTTGACGACGTAAATAACGCCCTACTGCTGATACAGAATTGGTTCACTGCTAATAATTTAGTATTAAATGGCAAAAAAACGAAATGCATAAGATTTGCTTTACCAAATGTCAAAAGTACTGACTGTGACATAGTATTGAATAAAGAGAAACTAGAATTCGTCGATCAAACTGTTTTCCTAGGGATCACGCTCGACTCAAGGCTACAGTGGAGTCCTCATTTAACAGCTCTTGCAGGACGGCTAAGTTCAGCAGCTTATGCTGTGAGAAAAATCCGTCAATTCACAAATGTAGAAACCGCGAGGCTAGTCTATTTCAGTTACTTTCATAGTATCATGTCTTACGGTATTTTACTATGGGGACGGGCTGCAGATATCGAGTCTATTTTTATTCTGCAGAAAAGAGCCATTAGAGCAATATATGGCCTCCGTAGGCGGGATTCTCTAAGAGAACTGTTCAAAGTTATTAATATCATGACGGTACCTTGTCAATATATCTATGAGAACATCATGTACGTCAGGAAAAACCTAAATCTTTTCAGTAAAAGAGGTGAAAGACACACCATTAGGACTAGAAATAGGGACCAATTAGTTCAACCAGGCTTCAGACTGGCTAAAGTAGATTCATCCTTCATGGGGTACTGTTTAAAATGTTACAATAAAATACCTCCCCACATACTCCAATTGAATGAAACGAAATTTAAATCTTGTATAAAACGCACACTATGCAGCCATGCTTATTATAAGTTGGGGGATTACATCGCTGACAAAAATGCTTGGCTAAACGTTGCTTGTCCTGCTCCACAAGGTACCTTAAACTAAATTGAATAGCAATTGTAAACATTGTTGGAGCTGCTGAAGACTAAAAGCTAGATACATTTGCATTGTATAAATTCAACCTTTTAGTATTGTATAATTGCATAGCATATGTGTGAGCACTATGTCCTTACTATATAGCTAACATTTACAGGGTACGTCTTTCATTGACTTGAATGTGCCCTGGCAGCTGAGAGTATGTCATGCTCACTCAAATGTCTCGCTGGTGGTGGCGTGTGTGTTGGATCATTAAGTTCCCTTCAAAATGGTTGAGCTGAATGGTGCTGATCCATACGTCATGTTCGTGAACGGGCGCCGCCAGTAGGGACTGGTCATCTCTTAGCTCCCACGGCTTATTTTAATTTCTAAATTGTTATTTTATTTTTGTTTTGTTTTAATTACGGACGCTTATAATATGCACATCTTTTTACATCGTTCTCACATTGATAATTTCAACATAATGATGTAACCAACTGTTTGTAACAAAATCATGATTTTAAAAGAGTGTCCATGGAGTTTCTTGCCCGTTCTTCTCCATAGAGATCTACGTTTTGGAATGGGCATCTAGCTTCATCTTCCTATCTCACCGACCTTGACAATTCAAAAGTGCCTGTAATTGGTTTATTTGAAATAAATGCTTTGAGTTTGAGTTTGAGTTTGATGTACTTAAGCCTCAGCTACAAAAGCAGTTTCTACCAGACCTATCTTCTAAATGATAAACTATACGTTTTCTAAACGAAGCCATTGATTACCTCTTATAAGTACAAAGACAAACCCATCAGAAGCATATTATTTATTACCGAACTTACAGGTACAACTGCCACAAGTGTACAAATGGCGTATCTAGATACACAAACAAGGATTTCAGCATAGATCTATCAAAATCTGTCGATCGTTCGAAAAAATCGAACGATCGAAAATTAATTCTTAAGGATCAGAAGCTCATTGTTATTTAATCAAAGAAAAGCAAAACTACCTAGAAGTATTTATTAAATAATAACATCGTAAATTATACACAACATAATACCAAATATTAATAACTATGCTAAAGAACCTACGTTAGTAATATTTTAAGCCAATCGGTGTCTTTGTAAGAACCATATATTTATAGCTGATACGTACTTTAACTATCTATACCTAAAAACATCGTAGGAGGTCAATCAAGTCAAAAACAAAAGTCAACTGTAGCAGTAGGTCAGTGCCCTGTTTTGTCCACAAAAACCTACTTGTTTTTATTTAATACAAATGCAAAACGACATTTAACTAGTGCTTTAAATTCTGAGTTAAATTAAATTAGCTAGCGAAGCTAGATTTCAAAACATGATTAACAACACTGATGAAATATTTTGGGTCTACAAACACTCCAAAAATATCTGATATCCTTAAATCTGTTTTGTAACCACTTGTAGAAAAAAAAAAGTTTTTTTGTTTGGTCATGTTTGGAGTTTTACTAGCTAATATAATTTGACCCTACATGTGTTTTTTTATAAATATGGTTACGCCTGACTGGAAGCCTGGTGGTCAATGTAGACCTGGCCCTCATTCTTCTGCATTTCCTCTGCTTCTCTTTGCATGATCATGTTCTCTCGGAGTTTCCATGTGATCAGAGCCTTTGCGCTCTTCATTTTCCTGATGCAACGGGCCAGAAGCAGAGCGAAGATGATGCCGAGGAGCTGCAAAACAAATAATAAAACAATAAACCAGCTTTTACCCAATGCTTAGCACGCTTGTAGGTCGGAAATTATCTTACAGTAATAAAAGTATATAAAGGGATAAAAGTATCCTATGTCCTAAACCAGATCATAGTTTATACGTGTGCCAAAGGTCATGCAAGTCCGTCCAGCCGTTAAGGCGTAAAAAAGGAAACAGACAGACAAACAGAGTTATGAGAATCCCGGTAAAGACAAAGTCGGCAATTCGATACCGAACGGTGCTGGTGAAATAGTCTCGTGTTAACTTATGCGCTTAAACATAAAGAAATAGCTAACATATGTAGCCGTTTCTTTCCGAAGTTGAACTTGCAACGATATTCGGGCCTGAAAATCCGTTTCTTTAGGCTCCTATCCCACTGCCGGCGATTGACGAGAAGCGAGTTGACCTAGCAACTAAAAACGAGTTAGCAAGAAACGAGTAGGAGGTGTGTGAAAGCGGCGAGCGAAAACTTGCTGGTATGAGTATGTCTCTCAGTGATTGCTCTGCCCCCCAAGCGAGCATCGCTGGGCGAGTACTCTTTAATAGCTCTTGTCGCTGTAACAAACGAGTATCTACTCGCTGGTGGTGGTGTGGAGAGCCAACGATCAACTATTAATAAATGTATCTACTATCTACTTTCATGGGACTTGCGTTCTTTTGTATGTTTCTTAAGCGAGAAAATCGTTGATAGCTAGTGGGTGGTTGGGTCTCTTTAGGATTGTAAACCAGGATTAAACAAAACACACTTACATTGATAAACATAACAGACACGCCGAGCACACCGATGACAATGGAATTCTGCACCAGCGCATTAACTAAGGCTTCTTTACAACCGATGCCAGATATCCTATCACAAATCCCAGCAGTGTAGGAGAAGCAGCAAGTTCTGGGCACCGTCATTGTTACCATCTCGTAATCGACCAACACATTAGCCTGCACTACTGACTGGTTGTTGGTGAAGTGGAAGTTCAAATAGTCCAAGAAAGTGCTACTGCCGCAGCAACCGAACTGGAAAAAAATATGGAAGATTAAACACATTTCTGGATAGTCTGCCAGTGACTCTTAAGTCATTAATTTTGTTCCACTTCCCAGCCCTAAGACCAGCAGTTAATTGCTTGGCTCTCGAATAAAGTTTACTTCAATATTGCTAGTCTAAAGCCAGATAGAAAACTAGCTGTTTCATTCACTCAAGACGCAAAATACGCACTTTGAAAGTATCTAATGCTATTCAAAGACTAGCTAACTTAACTTACAGTTGCTTGAAGAGCGTCAACTTCATGTTGAATCTCGAGGTCGTTATAGCCCCATACTGGTATGTCGATGTAATGCATTATCCTATCACCATCCAGTGTGAAGGCGAGGATTACTGCCACCAGTTTAATGATGAACACCGTCATCAAGATGCATGCGTACTGAAAACGAAAGGTTTGATTAGATACATTAGTAAACCTACAATGTAAGCACTTGGATAAGTCGAAATCTCTCTACGTGACCAAGAGAGGACGTTAAACCTTGTGGTGTTGATATCAATCCCAACAAATAACGGTTTGTAAGATAGGGGAAGTGACATGGCATCAGTGCAATAATAGTCAAGACAACCGGAACAGACTTGGGAAAAAATTAGGCATAGTGATGCAAGAAGGTAGAGCTAAAAGCTTCAGGCATATCTAAAAGTTAATTACGATAAGCTTTTAGTTGAAAAAAGTTTATTAAAAGCTTACAAATCTAGATGTCGAGTTATCAATGCAATGATTTTGGTCTCATTCCAAGCATCCCTTGAAAATTATAAAACTCTCACGAAATCATTATAATTATATCGTTAAATTTTTCGTGCATTTGGTATTGTCAAGAAAAGTAATACCTAAGCCGACGATACGTACCACATTGACCATGCAAGTGCTGAGCTTCAAACTGCCGAAGAATCCGAAGATGGACACGATCAGCATTGCGAACCCGATGAAGACGCTCATTGCTGATGGGGTCATGAGCCCGCTGATCTTGCCGTCGTAGAAGAAGGAGAAGCCATGGTAGTGGGAGTACACTGAGATACCCAGGACTATCATCAGCATGGCTATCACCTGGAATAAACAATTACAATAGGTAAAATAGGTACGTAGATATATTTAGTGACGGACAAACAGTAGGGCTTAAGATTCGCTGAGCATTTAGAACAAATATTCCTACAAAATGAAACCCAAATCCGACGGTAAAAGCGAGTGTACAAAATTGTTCAGTTATAAAGTTGGTTACTCCAAAAGAATTGTCTAGTGAAATTAAGTGTAATTTTAATCGGAGAAAATCCCCTGATTACGACTTAAGCACAGGAAGTTTAAAATCAAGTACAAAATCTCCCACGAAAAACCATAGTCAAGCTTACCACTCATTAATGCTGCATTTCGATTAAACCATATTCCTAACATGATAGCCAAGCCACCACATGCAACAACATATGACAGACCAATCTCACTGTTGCCTATGCTGTCAAATGTATTTGAGAAATTATTTCTCAAGAGATTGAAGCCTCATAGTGAAAGTGAAAAGCAAATCCCCGATTATCAGTTCCGATTAAAGAAGAACACTCCACGATAGACCAAGTACACAAAATTACTAATATTATTGAAAGAAGTCTCTCTAGTGGTCTTTCTACGGTCTTCCTTGATAATGCAAAGGCTTTTGATAAAGTATAGCATGATGGCCTCATATATAAACTAAAAACTATGGTATCTACATCAACAATTTTCAAACATTATACAGTCGTACAACATATCGAACATATTGTTTGGTATAAGACAAAAAAACGCCTTTTCAGGCCTTAGGCAGGTAACAGTTACTTCAAGGGACTGTACTAGGTCTGGTCTTGTTTTCATCTAGTAACCCGAACAATTACAATCCTACGCCGTCTGCTGCCTGTCTGTCCATCTGTTTGTCTAGTTTTTTTCAGTTGGTATTTTCATAAAATACTGTTAATGGCCTCTATTTGGAACCAATAAAAGATGCAGAAGTACCTATAATAGTTTCTGTAGTACCGAATGTTTTGTGCGCAAGTCCAACTCTTTTATTATTTTCAATAACATCATTGTTTCCGTTGAACGCAATCTTAAATGAGTCATTTCCAGACAATGTTCCGTCGAATGACTTATGATATTTTTATAAATTATTGATAAGATGGTTTATGTGACCGAACACTCAATAAACAACTGAAGGTACTTTCCTCTACATTTGATAAGGATATGTACTTATAATAATCCTGACAAAATCGAATATCGCTGTATCTTTGTTTACTTGACTTCAGATTTTTGTCATGTTCGTGTGATCCCGTGAAATTAGTTATGGTCACCAAAAGAGATAAATAACCAGGAAGTCGGATGTAGTTGAAGTTTAGTTAGAAATGGATAGATGTTAACGAATGGAATTTAATTTCATTAATAGAAAACAAAGAGGTAATTATGTGTTTTTTTTCGCCAAATAAATAAATAAGCCAAAGGAGTTCATTATAACTTTTGCTCTCGTGTATAATTTGTTTTAGCATACCGGGAAATTACAGCAAAGGGGTCAACGTTGATTAACCGATAAGATCATGTTGGTACCGATGACACCAAAAACATTTTGGCGTTAGGACAGACTTGTCACTCATGATTAAAACAATCTGAATTATTCTGAAGGACATTGCTTCATACAGTCTGAAAAATGTGTCTCCACAACACCGTAAATAAAGCAATGAATGTTGCATTTTTTTTTTTTTTTGGGTGGGAAATCATCAAATAACTTCTCCCGCTCTGGGTGGAGCAGGAGGGCGTGTCAGACTTTTACTGACTAAAACCCACCCGTGTTCCCTCGATTGCCTGTATGCCAGGGGGGCCGCGGTATCTCTTTCGAACAACCCGCACCCCTGGCAGGCATCGGCCCTTGCGGACCCCACCAGTTGGTGCTGACATCTCTTTGAGGCGCGCGTGGAACACAACGCGCCGTCAACCCGGGCTTGGTCCTTACCGGACAGCGAGCTACCCATTACTCGCCGTCCGCAAGCTCGCGCCTACGGTGGCCGGGAAACACCTGGGATTCCCGACGCCCAGGGCGTCTCCCGCGGCGGCTACGGCCGTGAGGGCGCATATACTGCCTCTCCCTCACGTGCGCCGCCTCCCTCTTCGCGAGCATTACTGCTTCGCAGAAGGAGGTGACGGCTAACCACGGCACTCTCGCTCCGTACCATGGCCTGGACCAGGCCCGGACGCGAGAGATCGCCGCCACCGATCGCCTCCACGAGGACACGGTGGTGCTCCGCCCAAGCCGGGCAGACCTCCACCGTATGCTCCACCGTGTAGCAATGAATGTTGCTTAAGGGGAATCTAAGCGCTGGCTCGAACTCACTGGTGGGCCTGGCTAAAAAGCACGCTGTCTCACCAGGCTTCGTGTCCAACAGAGGTAGTTGATACTACCTCTGTTGGACACGAAGCCTGGTGATGTGATGAGCAGTTAGAGGCTAGTCTACATGCAAAACGTTATTGAGTGAGATGCAGGATCATTTATAGTAACGCAGGTGCGTAAAAAATTAAGAAAAGTCTTCTTAAGATCGGGTTTTGTGAAAAAATCACTACATAAATCAATGACCATTAAAGTTTATTGAACTTTTCGATAATTGAACTTTATCGGTACCGACTTGGTTTTGGAGATTTAACACTTCTTTTATTATCTAAACACGCCCAAAGTTAGGTTAAATTAGCAAGAAAAACGAATCTTCGTTGGCTCATAACTTTTTAATGGCTTTTTATTTTAGTATTCTGTTTCTGTACAGACAATACTAATAATGAGACAAAACCATACCATGTTTAATTTTTGATGTACATTGTCGAATAGTATAGTAATACACTCCTAAAATTTGAATGGAAAAAATATCGACTAGATGAATCTAGTCGATATTTTTTCCATTCAAATTTGGTGAACCATAAATGTCAAAATAAGCAGTTTACAAAAAAAATTGAGCTGGCTGCTACTAACTACATCTACAACTTCTCACATCCAGTTTTCAATGATGGCATAGTTCAGGTAGATTTACCTTGGATGGTGGACGGTGGTATTCAAGAGTTAGTAAGGACTAGGGGCTTAATTCAGTTTTGTAAAATCAAAAGTGTCAAGCTGGACCCGATTCCTGAATTTGCAATTTATTACTGAAATCGTTGAAATCACTTCTGCAAATTCGTAAAATAAGTATAAGATCGAAGAGAGGCGTGGTTTCGCCCCGAAGTTTATTATCAATGCCATGAACTTCAATAGATATTGTATTTTAGACATGCCTAGGATAAAATAAAGTTACCAGCTAATACTGTGTGAATAGAACATAGGTACTGATACGCCATATCAATCATTATTTTATCAACGCTGACGTGTTTTGGTTGATAGGGAAATGCTCACTTAAATAAACAGAAATGACGCCACCAAAAGCAATCTTGATCATTGAAAAAAAAACCAATACCTACAAGTCTAAAGTAATTGATTTTCGATCAGCAAAAAATTACCGGAAAATTAAAAAAAAACTGTATGGAAGGCTTTGAACATTGCGCTCTTATACAAGAATACCACTACAAGTTTTATTGCGCAATGTGACTTGCTAAGTTTGCTTGCACAATGTAAACATTGAGGTATAGCCACAGATTTGTAACAGTAATCACGACAACGGTTACTGTAATACAGTTAGAACTTGTGCATAATACAGTTTGCAACCTTTCAGTAGATTGTATGTGTTAAAAAATGATTAGGAGGAACTTCATCAACCCCGTTGTTGCTTATTTTACGTATAACAAAGACATCACGCCTGTTATCCGCGAAGGGATAGGTAGAGGCAAATCTAATTACCTAAGTCAGCCCAAGAACCTAGAGAGAAGAGTACTGTTTAAGTCCCTGGGGCTGTCTAAGATCGTAGCATTTATGCTGGGCGATGGCCGTTTTGCGTGGATGTAACGCATATTTTCCCCAATTTGTTCTTTTTTGTGTCTGTGTTCTTTGTCTGCGTTATGATTGCCGCAACTAATCTTCTTTCTTCTTTCTAATTGAAGAACACCATGTGGTTATAGTCAGT
The DNA here is from genome assembly GCA_947359405.1 of Antitype chi. Lineage (NCBI taxonomy): Eukaryota > Metazoa > Arthropoda > Insecta > Lepidoptera > Noctuidae > Antitype > Antitype chi. Next base: position 18,897,359 of record OX375812.1, read on the forward strand.
AAGAGTCTGACAGACCCCTCCTCCGCAGGGTGGAAGACATCCAAGAGCATTTTCACATTCAGGAAAAAACAGTTATTAAGGTGAATGCGCAGTGGTAGAGAGTTTCGAAATTCAAATTTTGTTACGTTTTTTGCAATTTTCAGGTGAGTGTCAGCTTGTTACTTGATCAAAATATGATTTGCGACTATAACATGTACGTATTTACAGATTTATAATCATTAGATCATTCTAAGTTAGATTTGTTCCATAAGAACAAATTTCTTATGGAAAAGTGCTTGTGGAAGAAATCTAACATATAAGAGATATACCTATTAGACATTCTAATGACTATAATCTGTAAACACGTACCTGTTATATTCGCAAATCACATTCTGATCAGGATACAACCTGATACTGACCAGAAAATTGCAAAAACGTAAGAAAATTTGAATTTCGCGGTCTACCACTGCGCATTCACCTTAAATTAGATATAATGTGACACTTTCAGACCAGGGAAGATGACACAAAGACGAATGCAGTGGGTGCCAAAACTGCTAATGATGATGATGATGATGGAATTGAATACATAGATAATTTTAATATATTCACTGCTCAATTTCTTAGGATATATTACGGCTGGAATGAAGGCTAAAATCGTAAAACGATTTATAGTGTGTCCAATTTGTCAAGTTGCACAATAAGGAAAACAATGCATTATCACTGAGATAGGATAAAGTGATAAACCTAAGTAAGAAACTCAAGAAGCGATAGAAAGACTGTGTGAAAGATGATATAGCTAGAAAGAAGGTGTGCGACTAATAGAGAAATTTGGAAGAAGAAGATGTGTGACCTTAAAAAATTGGGATAAAGGCTGCTGAGAATTATGATAAGATAGAGTTAAAAATAATTATATAAGTAAGTACTCACAATAAACATAGCCGTTATGGTCAACAATAGAAATCTAATAGATTTCATATTGTACTCTGTTTCCGTCTTAGTGAAATACATTCCCGAATTATTAGTCACCGCCGCAGGCGCCTGCGCTGGAGGAGATTCACCCGTCATTTTTATTTTTTATTTAAATTATCCACTTAAAAAACGACTAAGCGGTTCTTTAGCCGATACGATACAGCCGAGTATCTTAGTGATAACTAAAATGGAATCTGATAACGATTGTTTTACACATTTATGAACACAGTGTGTTTTCCAACTGCTTGCGTACTTCACTCTTGCGTGTCGCACTTCATCCTGCAACCACGTGTGTAATGAACAAAGAGCTAATTAAAAACAACGTTATTTTCCAAAGGCTTTCTGTTTTAATCGTTCATAGATTATTATCATAACTTATCTTTTCTGTCCGTAATTAATGCACCAGTGGTACGATTTAAAACCGTTATCTTTACCTAATTTTGACATGCAAACACAATTTTAGATAAATTTTCTTTGTTTTTCGAACTTAAAATGGCCACATTCGAAGCTTCTGCTACGGGCGTAGGTAATCTACTAACTGAAACTGTAAATATCGATTATCTAGTGGTTATATTTGACCTTCAGTCATACAGTTTATTAAATATTTATGGCGTGGCCGCGTCTGTCGTGTTTGTATTGACCAGTCTGTATGGTACAAGCTTAATGCTGTACTGACGCTCAGTTAGCAAATGACGGTAATGACACCCATTTTAGATAATAGACAACCTTATCATTTGATATCTGGCACAGAAACTTTTCAAATAAGGCACTCAGAGGTTTGAGGATTGCGTAACACACACTAATAGTAGGAACGGCTAATATTTTGACAGTTCAACAAATTTCATTGCGTTATTAACATTGTTGAGAAGACGAATTTACGAACATAAGAAGCAATGGATTAGCAATATCCTTCAAGGTGTATTATATTATATATATGTAGATTATTTATATTATATTATGTAGATTAAAAGACAGTCTGTTGTGAAACATTCAATGACACAAGTACACAATTTATATCTTATGACCTTACGATAAAAATAAGATTTCGAAGAGAGAAACGTTTTCGTAGGTTGCTATTGATAATATTTCATCAACCAATTTTCAGACAATTTTCTCTGAAACTTTTTCATGAAAGAACAACTAACTTCAGTAAGGTCATAGACACATCTTCCAAATTCTAATTTCTAAACTAATATTGCAAATGCGAAAGTAAATCTGTCCTTTTTAACGGCTAAACGGATTTCGATGAAATTTCGCATTCTGGTAGACCATGGTCTGGGCAACGACATAGGACACTTTTTATCCCATGAGTACTTTCCTGTGTGATAATTTTCGACCTCCAAGTGTGCAAAGAGCAGTGGTGGTCTAGTGATAAGGGCCGCGACTAACGAGTCGTAGATCATAGCTTCGAACCTAAGCACTTTTACCTAAATTATTTCATCAGCACTGCTCTCAAAACGGTGAAGGAAAACATCGTGAGGAAACTCTCTGAGGAAGGTCTGCGATCCAAAAATTCGAAGACATGACATTTACCAACCCGCACTGTGCCCACGTGGTGGATTATAGCCCAATCCCTCTCACAGAGAGGAGGCCTGTGTAGCAGCAGAGGGAACTTTATTGGGTGATTATGTAAGCGGGCAAAACCCCTAGCAAAAGTTAGTGATAGCTAAGTTTCTAAATAAAGGCGATTGATTACGTCTTATAAGTACCAAAACAAACCTATCAGAAGCATATTATACTTTATAAAACTAGCAGATACAAGTGCCATGTAAATATGTGTATAGATAGATACATAAGGATTTCAGAATGATAACAACATCCATTCGCTTATCGCTTAAGCGCCTATCGGTTATCGTTGGTATCGCTGTATATTTTCATAGAATAGTCGAGTATATATCAATACAGACTATAGGTAATGTTTTACATGTTGTGTTTTAAGGCATGTTGAATGTCCTGAGCTCCTTAGTAGGTATCTAAAAAGATATTTTTAAATCAAAATCAAAAGCAATTCATTCAAATTAGACTGAGAATCCGCACTTTTTGAAAGCAGACAATCCGCCAAAATGAGCAGTGGTCTCGGCCTCAACTTACGAGTGGTCGTGAGTTCGAACCCACGCAGGCACTTTGCATTGTGTATTTAATTTCATCACCACTACTGTCTAAACGGTGAAGGAAAACATAGTGAGGAATACGGCATCTCCTATGACCAAAAATTCGAAGACATGTAACATTTGCCAACTCGCAATCGGGTAGTGGTGGATATAGCCCACTCTCTCTCAGAGAGAGGGGCTGTGTCCCAACAGTGGGAACTATTCTAGGCTGATTGTGATGAGTCCCACAAAACGCTTGTGCTTCACCACTTCCTAGTGCTTTAGATGGCGCTAAAAACTCTCTAGCAGAGGAAAGTCCCCTAGCGTTCAGTTAAAATGCTTTTTCGAAATCAGTAGCCTGATTGCATTCAGGCTTTCGATTTCGAACTAGGCTAACTGGGATAAGTATTTCTGTGTCTTACTCGATTAGCATTCTTCCTTGCTTCACGTCAGTCCCTTGGGGGTTTAAGTGAATTTGTCTCTAATAAAACCCTTTAATAGCCAGGGTAGGATTTGATTATCTACTCTGCTGTGAAAGTATTACTCGTTCAATTTATATTTTTCTCACGTCGATATAGTCTAGTCTTTTTACAGTTTAATCCACTGGTTCCCTCTCGTAACTCTCTATGCACAGTGGGATCTCGGTCGAATGGCAGTGCGAAATAAATGCAAGGATTAGCGGTCCTAGTGCTAACCCATGGCTTTGAAACCACGATGCTAATCAGGAGTAGTACTAATACTTATTGCGAGTAGACCATCTTAAATTTTTTCCTCTTTTTTTTTGTGGAAAGGTAAATAAAAACACGAATATATTGTACAAATAAAAATATTTCTTTCTTTACAATACTTTTATAATACTTACTTACTGATAAAAATAGTGATAAAATATATTAAGTAATTTAGAATTTCATTAGCTTTTAATAATCTTAGAAAGGAATAAGTGTGGTGAAGTGGCAGAAAATATAGGAAGGAATAAGATGGGAAATTGGACGTAATCAATTAAGTTCATAATAAAAGCTGAAAAAAGTGGAATGTTTTTGCACCTAAAACAAAAATTGCACATAACATTAAAAATTACTTATTTTTCTTAACATAGATACTAAGCAATAAGTATCTATTCCTATCACAAACCGATATGTGTTCATGTCAAAAGTGCATCGGCACTATTTCCACGCTATTTGAAAATATTTTTGGTGAGTTTTTCCCTAAAATAAAAATTAAATCCTGGTTCTATAAATCATTTAAGTTTGTTACACCCTACAATTGACTTTATAGCGTACTTCATTAAATCTAAAACCAAAAAGTGCTATCACAATTACCTGGTTCTATAAACCTTTTTATTTAAACATAGAACCGGATCAAGGCACTGTTTATTATAGCTTCTTCTTAGGCGGTAGTTTGTCCGTGGAATGGGACATAGACAACAGGTGCTGTTTTCTCCTGGTTAGGGTTGAGGGAGGTGTATGCATTGATCACGCGCTCCTGGATCTCCCACCGTCTGCGTTCACGTTCGGATTTCGCCTTGCGGATCGAACTGGCCAGCGAGAATGAGAACACAATGCCGATAATCTGAAATTCGATAAGATAAATGTGAATATTTATGATACGGGAAATGGGTGCTAGATTTTTTGTGCACTGATAAAACAATAGGATCGATTTCATCGTGTTTTTGTTGGCGTATATTTTTACCAAAACCCTGCTAATATGTGTGCTAAATTCTCGTTGATAAACTCAAACTCAAACTCAAAGCATTTATTTCAATTAAACCATTTACAGGCACTTTTGAATTGTCAAAAAGTCGATCAGTTGGAAAGTTGAAGCTCGTTGCTGTAGTAGATAATAAACGAAACAATTGCTCGCGTCTTATTAACTCAATTTGTACTCCATTGACTTTGTCCGAAGGACGTCATTGCCACGTCATCAGACATAATATGTGTTTTTTCTTATATCCATGGTTGTCACATATTTGTTGGACAGCAAGGTAATCAAGAATGACATCATGCTCGAGCATCAAAGTCACACGTACCTATTTTAGAAACATGATATTATTATTCGTTTTTATCATATTATTCGCAGATCCAAATAATCATGGGGAATCGTGGTCGTGAGTTTTAAAATCAAATTCGTACACTGTATATGGGCGAATATCAGCGGCCCTATTCATAAATTCACAATCAGCTCAACATATCGTTGTCCACTGGTGGTCAAAGGCTGTTCCCAAATTGAGCCTACCAGTTTATGCAAAATTCTTTTCTCAATGAATCAGCTTTTTCAAACCAACTGGCCAGCATTCAAAATGTCACTGGCCCATAAGACCCATTTAGTGAGATGTCACAAAAATTACTAACCTGAATGAAAGCAATGGTCAAGGCTCCAGCGCCCAACAGACCAGCGCTCTGGTATACCAAATAGAAGACCCTGGGAAGGCATCCATTGGCATACAGCTTCGTGCACTCGGCGATTTCAATGTCCGCGATGTTTTCGTAACGGGATTCAGCACAGCAGGAGTTGGGGACGGTGATGTTGTTGATGGAGATGCCGGAGGTTCCCTGAGGAGGTGGCACGACGCTCCAGTCCATGTAGCTGTCGACACCGCAGCAGTTCAGCTGGAAAATGGTGACAAATTGGTTACTTTATGAGTTTTATTAAGGTCCATTATTTTTGACTAAAGTGAATTTAGACTAAAGAGGTTTCCACAAGCTTAGCCTGGAATAGACAATTGTACCTAGACATAGACATACATTCTTAATTGTTTTTTAACTTGTGAAAGAAGCCCTGCTGTACAGATAGCAGTGAAAGAACACTGTTACATTGTATACGTTTTTACTACTAAAAATACACGCATTGCTGAAAGCATCAGAATTAAGTTTTGGCGATTAAGGTGTTTCGGAAAAGGTTATATTCGTTTCTAACCGTAGTTTATCAATTTCCTTGCTAGTCGTTACAGTTGACCGAGCACAATACTAAACTATTACAACTGGAAAATACGACTAATTAACATTTTACAGCTGAATAAAAATGGCTTTACACAATTATTACGGGCATTTAAAGTTAAAACATTATGTGAAGTCTTTGTTTCAGGAAAAAAACCTACACTGCGCAAGCGCATGGTCTTATCTAACTACAAAATGTTGTGTATTCTCCTATATACACCGAGAAAATTTAATGGTTGTTTTCCCGCGACAGAACAACTTACCATAAGGAGTACTTTCGAAGCAGAGAGTAAAAGTAAAAAATGTTTTTGTTTTAAAATCATTTAAAAAATATTCATTAACTCGAAAACGTGAGAATCAGTAGTAACACTAGACGTAACTTGTTGGAGTAGTAACTCGAATCGCACGCGCCGCTGACAAAGGGAACAGCGATGCATAATTTTTCAAAACAAAATAAACTCTCGCACGTGGTGATTTTTCACAATGGTTAATCTGCCATTTTTTGTTTCTAATATTTTATTTGTTTATAAAACGATTGTATTATTAAAACAAAACTATTTCGCGGCGGGAAAAGAACCATTAAAATTTCTTGGTGTATAATATTTATATAACACGTTAACAATAGATGTACATCCCTACCGTACCTATGAAATAACTATCATATAGGTATGGTACATGAATTGCTTACGTGTCATATATAGCGTAATAGCGCTATAGTATTCTATGCTTACTAAAAGGTAACCAAAGTCATATTCATATAAACAGTAGATTTTCCTCAATTATACTAAACTTTAACTTAATTTATTGTAAACACTGATTTTTCCTCAATAAAGTTTCATAATATAGATATTATATGCTGAGGATTTTACAATAGTGGACATCTGACTCACAAACTCACAATTATATTGACCTTTACTTGAAGACAAATAAATGGTCCTGTATGTGAGTGACCAAGTGCCTCAAATTACTACAATCTAGATACATAAATTAATACTAATAATATAGCTGAAGAGCTTGTTTGTTTGAACGCTCTAATCTCAGGAACTACCTGTGGGATTTGAGAAAATCTTTTGGCATTTGATAGGCAAAAAAAGTCGTAAAAAATTATCGAAAACGATGTAATACATATAGTATAATAATAATAATATAATAATATTAATATATAATAATACCTATCGTGATAGGTGATGCAATGCGACGGGGTCGGGGGAACAAGAAATTTCAAGCGAACGAAGTCGTAGGCAGAACCTAGTCTTCTATACATATACATATATATAATATAATAAAATTGTAGATTGTAGAAAAGTGGTGTCTGTACAATCGAAATATATAAAAAAAAAGTAGCAGGGGTTGTTATTATATCGATGCTGAACCCGAGATTGTAATTAATTTTTTTTTTGTCTGTTTGTCGGTTTGTCTGTTTGTCTGTGTGTTTGTGCACGCTAATATCAGAAACGGCTTATTCGATTTAGATGCGGTTTTCACTAATATATTGTAGTAAGCTTCACTTAACATTTAGTGTTTATTTTATGTCAATCGGTTAATAAATAAAAAAGTTATGTTAATTTAAAGAATCACGGCGAACATTTGTTAATCATTCATCCCCGATGGCCATACGTCAAATATCGTATACAGAGAAGCATTACTGTAAAGTAAATTTTTTGCTACCCAAACGACGGTATATTATTATGTAATTCAAAATATTATGCTGCCCAAAAAGTCACTATTCCACGCGGACGAAGTCGCGGGCACAGCTAGTAATGAATATACGCCACAGCGATGGTGTTTACTGGGCAAGATAAAATTTAGCCAATAAAGACGCATTCGTATGAGTTGTTGGAAATCCGATGTGCCCCTACTGTTTCTTTTGTCCCTTTATCTATTCATAAGTAATATTTCAATCTACAAAAATCTACCATTAAAATTACCCTAAAATCACAAAACAGTTACACATGAACTCTAACACACCGAAAATTAAGGATTATATAAGAGGAATGAATATAAACGAATGCTGAAACTAGCATTCGACTGAGGGAAGTGGAAACTACTGCATTGTCAAGACCCCTAAAGTGACAAAGAATCTTGTATGACAGACACTAAAAAGTCCAAGAATACAACTTACCCTGCTTTGAATGAAGTCAAAAGCGTCTTCGACCTCTTCGTTCTGATAGTAGTACGGCAGTGTGACCCTCAGCTTCTCATCCAGCATACCGGTGACTTGTGACCGGAGGCTGTAGGCTGCGATGGCTGCTGCGATCTCCAGGATGAAGACCAGACTGAGGACGACTGCGAACTAGTGGGAAATGAGAACTTATTACTGGGTTGATAACATAGGTTTTTGAATGAAATAGAAGACTTGTAAACTTGGTAAGCAGTAGCACATACTAAGTCTAAAATGAGAACAAGTCTCAATAACATATATTCAGTGAAAAGATATATATGTATTGCCATATGGACATAGGCTTTGTCCAAGAACTTACTCTGGCAGTATTTTAGTTACTGGTGTTCTGTTTTTGATAAAGCTAAAGCTACTACCAAAAGACGAGACGGTTAGTAAATTCAGTAAAACGACAGTTTACTGATTTTACTAACCTAATATCATCACTTAGGCTATAAACTGATGCCGATGAAACTATATAAAATACCCACACTTTCAAATATAGTTCTATACAGTATTGAGTTAATTAGAATAAGTTCTGTTTATAGACGAAACCCTTCAAACAGTTTCGTTCTGAGGCTCGAAGTGCCACATTTTTTCACGCCCGGGTACTGTTAAATAAAGAATTTACTTACAATGTTAACCAAGCAGGTGCTCTCCTTCAGTGCGCCCACGCAGCCGAAGAGAGACACAAACAGCATGATGATTCCGATGACGATGACGAAGGTGGCCGGGGAGAAGAACTTGTCGTCGAGGAAGAAGGACACGTCATGGTAGATCGCGTAGATCGTCGTGCCCACTGATATTATTAATGCTGAAGTTAGCTAGAAAGGAAGATATAATCAATAAATACAAGTTACAATCCAATTTAATAGTAGTACTTCTTTAATTATTAGGTGCCTATGGCACATGAGTCGTAAGGGACACAAATATTATTTTTAACTAGGTATTGTTGAATCGTGAGGAGGAATAAGAGACGAATTAAAAATTAAATTAATCACTGAAAATTATGACTGCAGCGTAGCTACTAAATGCTCTAATAAATGGGTCATACTCAAAAAGTGAACATTTAAAAATATAAATAATAAAACTGCACGAATTGGTACGAAAAGTTATATTTAGTTAAAGTTAGATAATAATACTCTTACAATAATATCACTAGAGATCAGTCTTGGATATTTTAGGAATAAATCACGTTTTTAGTTTTTTTACGTCCACAGAAGAGATCGTGTTGTCTACAGAATAGAACAAAAAGGGCCTAATATAATCATATCAATAACATAAAGATTAGAAAATATGAAAAAAAAAACTTAAAATGAAGTTCTCTTTAACCCGTTATCAAATCATAATCAAAAATGTTTACCAATTTCGTGTAAAAAAATTAGAAAAATTTGTCCACAGAACAGACATTATGCTTCTGTGGGCAAATTAAAGAATAGAATATTAAAATATATTATCCTCGTCAGAATCGTCCCACATGAAATTTTTCGGCCGTTTTTTCTGTGGAGAATCTTCAGAATGTTCAGAGTCGTCTGAATAAATTCTTATCTTCTGGGGCCTATGCCTTTCGTTAAATTTTTCGATAGAAAGATCTAGTGTCAGTCTATCTGAGAGTCCTGGTGAATTTGGCTCAGTCGGAGCTTCAGTAGTAGCTGGAGCCGTTGGTGAATCTTGGATAGGCAAACACTCTGATGAGGAGTCTAGTGATGCTGATCGTTCAAGGCAATCCGGTGACAAATTGTATAAGGGTGAATCAGGAGTGGCCATGGTTCTAGATGTGCTAGGCATTACCGTATCCCTGATGTGGTTTATTTCGATTCGACCCATTTCATAATGTGGACATATCTGGTAAGGGGCACACACCAAGCAACTTAAACGTCTCGCGTATCCACGCGAGACGTTTAAGTTTAGAACGACGTTTAGACGACGACGTTTACGACGTTTTAGTTTAAATGTTGGCTCTTTAATACTCCATGTTAATTGATGAATTCCGAACGTACCTTTGAAAGGTCGTGTGGTACTAGCGCCTATTAGTTGCTGGATTTCAGGAACTAGTGATTCATTGATCCTATAAACTTCAATACCCTTACAATTGTTACCCAAGCATAACATCATCTCATCCAAATTAGCGATATCATGACCTCTTGCAACGTGGCTATCGCAAGTTCGTTTGATGCAACCACCGACTCCATCAGGTGCACCTTTGCCATGTCCCCTTTCGCTATAATGCCAAATGATTGAATCAACGCCAAATTAATTGCTTAAGTATGATGTTTTTTCTTTTATATCTCTCCCTATCGTTCCTTCTTCTTTCTTCGAGAGCTGTGTCATCCATTTTTGCGCGAGCCCGGTATACTAAGTTTTTTCTGCTCACGCCTTCGCTTCTTTTTTTCTTCTTCGGATAACTGTCCTGATCGACTCGTTCGTGGCATAGTATCTACCTGGAACAAAAGACCCCAACCTTCATGCGCTGTAAGCAACGTAGCCCATAAAAAAACAAAATAATCATCCAATTCGGCTAAAAAAAGGATTAAAAACAGCCACCCACCCACACGAACACGCAAACACACATACATAAACACGCATTCACTCAAACACGCACACACACATTCTAATAAAGAATCTTCATTTTGAAATTGCATTACTAATTCACTTCTGTTGACATAGCTCCCTTCTGTAGACACTAAGTCTACAGTAAAGATGTCTACACGAGAGACATATTTTGGTAAATCAAAGATGGCATCCTACATTACGAGGTTAGAATTTAAGCAATATGATATTTGCATACCGCGCCCAAACGCATATATTGTCTTAATCTTTTTATTTATTTGAAAAGGGTACTTACTGAGGTATCCTTGGCACAGGAAAGAAGCACTGATCTCGACCGAAAACTTGGGTAATTTAATAAAATTGGGATTTTTCACGTCACACGCACTTTAAGTTAAATTCCTAACCGAGCAAATGACAGAGAATACAGTGCTACCAACACAAAAAGCAGAATAATAACGATGCGTTCATCTTTGGCAAATTTTGACTTATTTTATATGTCTACAGAAGTAGACTTAAAATCTGTGAACAAGATGTTTATTCGTTTTATTTCAAAATTTAGAATCATATATTTTATAAAACGTTGTGTTATGTATATTTGATAATATTACTGATGTAATGAAACGAAATAAAAGTATCTAAAGTATGTAATGTATTTTTAACCATCACTTAAACTCAAATATTTGTCATCCGAACAGTCTACAGAAGGAGATTTTTACACATTCAAAAGGATAAAATATCAGAAAAAAAATAGTATAGCGCTACATAACATCCGCATTAAGCAGGAAAAGCACAATTAGAAAATGATGCCAACAGGCCACGAGAAACGCCAAATCATTACTACCATTCATACTAAACTCAAAGATGGACTGGAAGTTAGCTAGACTTATGTACCGAATGGTTATCGTACCTTGTATGATATAAGGCTTAAAACTATCGACCCTCACCAAGGCGAACAGATCAAGACTCCGAAAATATGAACGACTTATCATGAGAGACTTGATTAACCATGCCAGGAATAAACCAAGAACTAAGAAGATGCACCAAATCTTAGACGGAAAACCGTAACAAAACGCATCAAGAACCACAGGATGTGCTACTTGGCACACGTCTTCAGACGGGATAAACCACACCTATTGCATGCAGCAATGCAGTATAAGGCTAAATCTAAGGAGGTCGGACGACCTATTTACACATGGAACGACAACCTAAAACAGGACATGAAATACTTCAACATGGGAATCACGTATTGGAAGGACATGGCTGGAGACAGAAACCAGATCAAGAAAGCGGCTAACGATATCTACAAAAAAACAGAACATGATAGCAGTGAGAATTCAGAAGACGAATATGAAAACAACAACACAGAACATAGTGAAGCAACTGCATAGAAAAGAGCTAAGAAAACAGTTAAACCTGCACAAGAAGCTCGACCTGAATCAACATGCCGGCGACGTCGTGAAAAGATGCCCTCCTATAAAAAATACCACCCGTCTCTCCACTAGTCCAATGCTTACTCAAGGATGCATATCCGGTAGGCTCGCAATCCTTTCCTATCCTAAGGGCCTGTCTACCTGACCATTACCGCGCCCCCCGGTCTACTTCTCGATATGCAATGGCCTCTGTAACACCATGAAGCATGAGGCTACAGGGGCTAGTGCGAATCTTGGGGTTCATTCGATTAATCGAGTCTGGTCAAACCACGCTGGGATCGGTGCATTACATTACATTACATACATTACAGAAAAAAAATAGTATAGCGCTAGTTCTTAATGAACGATGATAAGTTTTCAAGACAAAATAACTATTAAATGTATTTAATCTTGATATAATATAAAAATAACGGTTTTATATTATTATTAAAATTGTTGCATGAACAATTTTTTTTAATTTTTTGGGTATGACCCAAATATGTTGTCTGTATTAATAGTAGGTACAGAGTTATTCAAAGTAAAGTTAATAATAAATATGTTAATTTAGAACCCCGTTTTCAGATGTCTTGAAAATGACCACCGTGTCATTTACGTAGTAGACCGTACTTACGAATCTGTTAAACATATTGCCAACATTAGCACAAGCAAATCAAGAAACAAACGCTTGTCAGTCACAAGCCATCATACAATTTTAAATGCGTTGTAATTTAAAATAACGAAGTACAAAAGAGCTCTCTGTCAAATTTTAAGCCAGTTTCTCGCAAGTATTAGTAAGATTCACTGAAGCGCAACTAATTTCAAGTAGTCTATCTCGACTCTCATAGAGCAGTCTGCCTCATACATGTAGCTATAATACTTTCCTAGATCTCTCTACGAGCTTACGTTGTGTCTCTAGCTAGAGTGTCAATCACGCTCTACCTTTATGGCTCTATCTATAAGAATCTTGGTGTGTGACCATGCAAAGTTACACCTTTTAAGTTGAGCGCTAAGCCGTTAAGCTCTAGCAGCATCCCGTGATTTCATCCGCATAGGTACGTCTCGATTCCATGGGAATATTGGGATAAAAGTATTCTACACAGTATGTCCTAATCTAGGCCAAGGTCTACCCATGTGCTAAGTTTCATTCAAATCCGTTCAAGCGTTTTAGCGTGAAAGTGTAACAAACAAACATACAAATTCAAATCTTTTTACTAAATATAAGACTGGACGTTGGTATGCATATGAAGCTCTATAATATTGATTGGATCGTAATAAAGCCAAGTGGCCACGGGCGAGCCAGGACCTTGACATTTGAGTGGACGCTGAAAATCGATACACTCGTGACCAACCGCTTAAATCATGGTGCAGAGGTCGTAGAATTTCTTTCATTTTAGTCCAGTTTATTAACCGAGTTCAAAAAGAAGGAGGTTATCAATTCGACATGTTTATATTTTTTTTATGTATGCTCGGTCATAACTCCGTCATTTATAGACGGATTTGCAAAATTATTTTTTTTGTTCGGAAGGGGTTTATTCCGAAATGGTCCCATTCTAATTTCATATAGATCTGATGATCCGTTTCAGAGAAAGACAACGGAACTCTTCAAAAAATTACAGCAAATCAACCGCGATTGCTGCTATCGCATAAATATGCATTGTTTTGACCAAGGGTGATGAAATTTCGAATTGGCGTGGGGTAGGTACTATAAATAAAACGTGTAAAATAAAAACTGAAGTCGGTTTTGTTTTTAAGTTTTTATAACACGAAAATGTCATACTGAGAAGTACTTTTGCCGTTTTGATTCGACAGAACTGTTTTAATTTTTAACTGCAGTAGAATAATGCGGGCCCAGACGGAGATGGCGGGATGAGCTGAACTGCTTTAATAAAGATTGGTCATTGACAGCTCTAGACAGAGAAAGGTGGAAAGAGAGTAGGGAAGCTTTCGCCCAGCAGTGGGACTTTAGTGGCTAATAATAATAATAAATAGAAGAATGGGTAGAAAATGTGGCTATAAAAGCATTATTATTGCTTATATAAAGTAGCTTCAAATCGATCTTCTTTCTTGGTTTAGCTAGAGGACGTACTACTTTAGACTTGTCCGACTGATTGGTTCACCTACATTCAGTTCAGACTGTGGGTATCTTTTTTTGCGATAGTGGTGCAGACTGTGGGTACCTTTTGCGTTTTAATGTTAGGGAGATATGTACATTAATTTAGTGGGAGTCAGCTAACCCACCTATGTTATCACTATTTGTATAAATATTTGTAAATAAATCCTGTAACAACACCACAGTATAAAATGCCACAATATTTGTATACAATGTGATTGAGGAGGTTCAAAGACCATTTCTATTTATTATTTTACCGAATTACTGAATATTTTAATAGGTAGATACCTAATAGCAAACCACTGCTTAAAAGGAAAAAATATTTTTTTCCTTAATAAAAAGTTTATTCCTACTAGATACGAAAACAAAGCAGGACTGTCACATATAATGCATACGCTTTATCATATTAGGTACATAGTTAACATAAAAATATATATAATCTCTTGTATACATAGCAACCAAGTATTTCTTCAAGATAAATGGTTATTCTGTGTTAAAAACGTGACAACTAACTACCGAAGACTATATCCTTGTATATAAATAACCATTGTATTTTCTTTTAATGATTTCAATATTCTGAACCATTGTATAGATTCCTTCAAGTACTTGGTAAATTACTTCGCCTTTAAACTATTACGCAATAACAGACTTAAGCTTTATTTACATAAAGGCGTTAATGGCTTGGATATCTAATGGAATGCTATCGATTGGTAGATATACTTTATATGTATAGCTATAAATTGTCTGAAATCAATAATACTGATAAACGGTTGAAAACAGTGACAAGACGGCCTCGCTCCCCCCCCAGTGGGTTCCCGCATTGTCGTTGCGGGGGGGCTCAGTAGCCGTGGTCCGCTCCCACGGTGAAGCGAAGAGGAACCCAAAGGTGGGGCCGCTCGTCAGGGCTTTGGTCTCCAAGCCGACGACGTAGCGGCCAAAAAGTAGGTTGCGGTGAGGTGCACCGCAACTGAGGCGGGCCGCGATGTCGAATGGGAGGCATCGCGGCTGAGGGTTACAGGCTGCGGCGGAGGAGGAGTGCCGGTACTTTTGAGTAGCGCTCTTCCCTTCCGTGGCCTGGACGGGGCCGCCACCGTTAGATGGCGGACGCGGTGGGGCCGCAGGGGAAGAGGAGTGTCGGTATAGCGTTGGCCGCTCTCCCTATCCCCTGCGGCCGAGAAGTGGTAGGCGGCGGGGCCACTGCGATGACCCGTCGCAGGGGGACCAGGGGTGCCAGGGGTGCCAGGGTAGTCTGGGGCCCTTGTGCTACTTGGTTCCTAGGGTGGTCACGGCGTGCCATGTGTCCTGGTGCGCCGGACTGGTGGGGTCCGCAAGGGCCGATGCCTGCCAGGGGTGCGGGTTGTTCGAAAGAGATACCGTCGCCCCTGGCGCACGGGCAACTGAGGGAACACGGGTGGGTTTTAGTCAGTAAAAGTCTGACACGCCCTCCTGCTCCACCCAGAGCGGGAGAAGTCATTTGATGATTTCCCATCCTCAAAAAAAAAAAAAAAAAAAACGGCCTCGCTCGAATGCTGAATAATTTATTTAATGCAGCGTAATATTAAAGTTGCTGAGGCTTCTCTTTGCACACCAAGGCTGTAACCGATTTGATAAAATGTTCCTAGAATACATATGGGAACATAACCACATGGTGCTCTGACATTAAACCGCCTAACAAGACTCAAGTGTTCCAATGCGGCAGGTCAGGAAAAGCTAATTTTAGACGGCGTGATCGTAGCTATACTCCATAGTTTTAGGTAGTTAAATAAAGGTAAACAAATCGTAAAAAGGGTTTTTTTATAGTTGACACTTTCTGGTTTAAAAATACGGTGTAACAAAAACAAATTTAAGTATTTTCGATTTATACGATAGTTTCCTCTTTTATTAAACTTTATCATTTATTCTTAAACTACTCTTCCTAGATGCAACTCCTTGAGCACAATTTTTTAGTTAGATTTATATAATAATATAATATTTTGTAATCTGCCTACTGTAAAGAGCCTAAATAGACAGGTTCCCTAAACCTTTTAGAAAATCCAACAAATTGCTAAATTGAAAAGTACAACTGTGATGTAGTATGGCAACTAAAGTGGCAGGTATTACGTTTAGTCGGTTAACCTGAGAGAGCGCTGTTGAGAGCGCCTTTGAAGGCGCTCTCAACAATCGACATTTACGATTTTGCGAGTGCGTTTCGACTTTGTTAAATTGTGTTATTATAGCTAGCAAAATAATTTATGATACAACGGAACGATTTATTATTAATGTGGCAGATAGTTCATCAAATTCTAACTCAGATTCAGAATAGAGCCTATTATTATATGACTGTAAATAATATGATTTTAACATTTGAAATAAAAGGTTTCGCATCTATGAGTGACGTGTTGTGTTGTTTTTGTTTACTACCTAAACCTATGGAGTATAGGTCTCTACGGCCAACAATAAATTTGGTTTTTCGTTCATTAAATTCCATTTCGTGTTTCATTCACGAGTTTTATTTTATTTCATTATTTCCGGTGATTTAAAAATTTTGGACAATGTCAAAAATTTTACCATAAATATTTCCTCAATATCACTTTCTTCAAAATGCTTCCGACATGCCTGGAACTCTGTTTAACTTTAAAATAATCCCTCCGAATAGTCTTACACCACTATCTTCTAATTTTAGAGTTTTTCGGGAAATGGTGGGTTTGGAACCCACTCTCGGAGTATTTAAGAACACAACAACGCTTCATTTTCGTAAAAATAAAATAAAACCACCGTTTTGTTGGGAACTAGCTGCGACAGCGACATTTTGACAGCTGCCTTCCTCATAGCGAAAAAACCAACAGCTGTCAGAGAGTAGCCCAAAATTTTAATCTCTACCAAACCAAACCGTCGGTCGTGAATCAACATCACAATTGCTAGTCCATAATTGGTTGACTGCAATCACGTTGACGTGTTCTTGAGTGTAGACCGCAAGTCGACAGAAAGGTAGAATGCCCTCAGGTTAAGTGGAGTGACGATCTTCGCAGGGTGGCTGGTAGCAATTAAATTGAGTTGAATATCATTTGCACGCTTTTTAAGCAAGTTGACTACCAACTTAAATGGTCCGTATATTCAAATCACAACTGTCATTTTTGACAGTCGTATGAAAATGGCGATAACACGGCAAAATTACGTAGAGGTTGGCTATAGCTAAGACATTCTGCATTTCCGTTTGAAATGCGATTGAGGTAACATGCTATAACCGCCGCAGTATGACTAAATTCCGATCACGTGGAAATCAAGAACAATATCATACACGGTTCATTGTTTCTATTGCACGGCTATTGAAATATAAGTAAACATGACGATATGTCAGCTGCAATAATAATATGAATTTATTGCAATTCACGTTCCTATTATCTTACTTAGAATATGTCTTCATAAAGTTAGGAATTCTAATTATTCTACTAACACTAGGAAGGCCTTGTATTTCTACAATAGAATAAATCTAGAATTAGGAAGAATAAGGTTGTAGGTCTTTTGTTCGAAACTAGGCATGCGCTTCACTTTAAGTAATTTATTTCATCACCACTGCCCTCAAAACGGCGAAGGAAACCATGATGTCCTAGACCCATCAATTCGAAGACATGTGACATCTACCAAACCGCTGAGCCCGCGCACGCTCACAGAGAGGAGGTCTGTGTCCCAGCAGTGGGAACAGAACAGTATAGGCTAGTTATTTATGCTTTCTGATACACGTTGTATACATATCCACTGCCGACTTAGCTATCCTAATGACCTTCTAAATAAATGGCCATCCAGATCTCAAGAACCTCAAAACTATGCTTTGTAGTCGGTATGGTTAACACAGTGGTTTTTTTTTTTTGGAAAGTGAGACATGCCTGCAACATGACTGCGGCTCTTTCTTCAAAATGCCCTTCGAGACATGACCCTGCATTATTGGACTCACATAACATACTAATAAAATATTTTTTGGACTTTATATGAGACCTCTGAGTTTGTGTCGGTATTTCTTCTCAGGGACCAGTGGCCCTAGTGTGAGTTTGTTTTAACCATCTCGACTTAGCGCATCGACTGCGTTTAGCGCTCCCCGATTGGCCCTGGATTCGAGCAGGACCAATCGGAGCGCCGAACGCGAAAGATGCGTAAAATCGAGATGGTTAAAAGTTAAAACAAACTCACACTAGGGCTTCAGTCAGCTAGAAAATGCCGGCGCCATCTAGTTTTAAAATATTGACCTACAAAACATTGACGTGCAAAAGTGTCTTATAAGATCTGCTTACATAAATAAACATTTCATTTCATTTCAGATTCGTGCGGCTGCTCATCCTATTAAACAAATCTTGTCGCTGCTTTTTGTGACACCCGATACAGAAAAGGTGACAGATCTCAGACTCACGTACAAAACAACGATTATATAAATGCAAAGAAAACATAACTTCTTATAGGTACCTATAGGTATGCTATCCACAATATCTGTGAATGGATAGAGGTATGCTAACCACAGTATCTATTTGCAAATACTTCACTATTAATGTCCACAATAACATCATTATGTACTATAATCCCTTTAGCAAATTGATCAATCACTATGATAGAACATTGCTGTCATACTATATGTGGTATAGTATAGGTATATATAGGTAGATACAAGGGATTTACTTAATCCGGTAAACGGATGGTAAACATACAAAGTATGTAATGTATCCATTGTGGTTGACGTCATTGCGTTATCTTGTAAAGAGGCAAAGGCTAACATGAAATACCTAGCGAAAGTGGTTACGACTTTTTCGGCCTTGTGTCAAACCCAATCGACCTTAACACCTGAACTGCTGGAATTAGGCCTTACTTAAACTTTATAATACACCTACAGGGCTTTTTTTTGGGTGGGAAATCATCAAATATCTTCTCCCGCTCTGGGTGGAGCGGGAGGGCGTGTCAGACTTTTACTGACTAATACCCACCCGTGTTCCCTCAGTTGCCTGTTTGCCAGGGGCCGCGGTATCTCTTTCGAACAACCCGCACCCCTGGCAGGCTCTTAGAGGCGCGCGTGTAACACAACGCGCCGTCGACCCGGGCTTGGTCCTTACCGGACAGCGAGCTACCCATTACTCGTCGTCCGCAAGCCCACGTCTACTGTGGCCGGGAACCAGCTCCACCGTACCCTCAGGGCGATCTTCGCAATGGAAACACTACACCTACAGGGTCAAATTATATTAGCCAGTGAAACTTCAAAGAATTGATCAAAGTCAAATCATTAATTTCAAATCACATCAAAATCAATCTGTCAAGCCTTTTCCCAATGATGTAGGGGTCGGCTTCCAGTCTTACTGGATACAGCTCAATACCAGTATTTTACATGGAGCGACTGCCTATATAACCCCCACAACCCAGTTACTGGGTAACACGATACCCCTTGGTGAGACTGGTTGTCAGACTTTCGGGCTTCTGGCAACCCGTAACGACGGTCAAAAATCCACGAATGACAGCCGGAAGCACGTGCTTTCCGAGGCACGGAGGGGTCTTGGCAAATAGGCACATAAACGGCACATTTGAACGTCATTTACTAATAAATAGAACTAATTCTAGTTGATTCTAAAAGGTAGTTTTGTGTTTTGTATGGAGAAGAATGGGCAAGAAACTCCACCGTGCCCCATATAAAATGTTTTAATAGAATTTAAAATACAGCGATGACACGTAAAATAATTATCAAACGATACATACTGCTCTCTGAACGGTAGTGCTCACATAATTATTTACAAACATTTTAAAAGAAAATGATTTTCCAAAAAATTCAGTGTGTGGATTAATGTAATGACTAATGACAGAATGTAAAATCAATGTCATGATGAGTATCGTATCGATATTTATGACGACAAAACAAAAGAAAAGAACTAAACTCTTAATTTCACATAACTACACCTCACTAGGGGATTTAAGGCTCCCACAAACCGGCGCGACGACGCGACTCTACTAGATCGATTTCCATGAAGTTTTCATAGAAATTGTTCTATTAGAGTCACGCTGTTGCGTCGCACCTGTCTGCGGGGCCTTAGCGGCTACAGGGGGCCGATTCTACTAACAAATTTGTTAAAAAAACGCAATAGAACCGCAACCGAATCACCACTTTTAAGCGTTTTCTCATTCTACTAAAATGAACAACGGTCCAGCTGCGACACAGCTGCGGTTACGTTTTAGTTACGCCAACGATCGATTGAAACAATGTCAAAACCTATTCTACTAACAAAATCGAACATGAGCGTGACGTTTACTATAGGACAAAGTTAATGATAAAATTATGATCATTATGTCTTTTTAATTATAGAAAATACTTTTAGTGCCACATATTCGTGTTTAGTAACATTTTTAGATTCAACTTTTTTCTTTGTGGTATTAATAAAACATATTATTTTGGCATGTTGGTAACGCGGGTTACCCGCTGTGTTCCCGCTACAGTTCAGTTGCAATTCGTTTTAAGTTTAGTTTCCATTTTGCTTATAAAATAGTAGAATGACTTTTTATGTAACTATCGAACGGCGATCGAAATCGAACTGTTGTGGAAACACAATTTAACGTGTAACGTTGCAAATTAGTAGAATCGGCCCCCTGGTCGTATAGTTCTTGAAACTGAGCTTACAATTATAATTTTTTGTTTTCCCATCATATTTGCTGAGTTACGCTAGCTAATTTAATTTTACATAATGTACGTGGCAAAGTCACTTGAAGTTCTGCTTTGCAAGTTTCCACTCTATGGGTCTCCAGGGCGTGATTCCTGATTCGTGACTTAGCCTGAATTCGCTAGGGATTAAAGTATGCGCCAACTCAAAACCTGGAGCGATTCGGACAAGCACCTGACCGATATCACGCGTCTCAACCCCTCATGAGACCAATCGAATTACTTCAAAGTTGTTTGAAGTGTCTTCTGCTCGGTCCCTACAAACAACAAGGGACCGTTTCGCTCACCAATGGTAGCATTTTTATTTCCAAACTGGGACAATTTTCGGAAAATCAATTAAAAGCGAATGCACTGTCCTATATGTTAATAAGAAATATATTTCATTTTTGTTATTGTTAGTTAATTGATTTCTTAAAATAATCATTAAGTATGTACAGTCACCAGGGTCGTTGGAAATAGTTGAAGCTTAGTAAGAAACCGATGTTTTATTTTCGAACATAAACAACTTTAAAAAAAAATAACCGATTTCCGGAAAAACTACAAAGTGAAAAATTACTTTAATTTCGGAAGTCGGTGACTTTGGATATACGTATCTATACTTATTTTTGTCACCGCCTTCCGAAATTAAAGTTATTTTTAACTTTGTAGCATTTTTCCGGAAGTCGGTGTTTTTTTTTAAAGTTTTTTTTATTTTTCGCTTTTTAGTTATAATACACACCAATTCGAAATTTCATTATCTTGGGGTCAAAATAATGCATATTTATGCGATAGCAGCAATCGCGGTTGATTTGCTGTTATTTTTTGAAGAGTTCCGTTGTCTGTCTCCGAAACTCATCACGAGATCTATACAAAATTTATATGGAACCATTTCGGAATAAACCCTTTTCGAACAAAAATTTTGCAAATCCGTCTATATATAACGAACTTATGCCCGAACATACATAAAAAAAAATATACAGGAAAAGTTTTTATTCAGTGCGCAAACTTTAACTATGAATTCAGCATACCATTCTAGACCCCCCAGTGAAGAAATTTTTCGTCGGTTTTACAAATAAAAATCAGCTGTTTCATAGAAAAGTGCAATACCTATGCGGTCAAAATGTATGAACTCATGGTTAAAGTTTGCGCACTGAATAAAAACTATTCCTGTATATACTATAAGCATGTCGAATTGATAACCTCCTTCTTTTTGAAATCGGTTAAAAACTAAATTTAATTAATAAGAAACATACAGACAAATTCAATTTCAATCGAAAACATCCATCGTTTTCTTACTAAACTTGAACTATATCCGCTGACTCCTTGACTAATTTGTTGACTGTACAAACTACAAATCTTAAGAATTTTCTGTTAGTGCCATAATAAATAAGTAAATTATTTTGAATTGTTTTTTTTTATCACAAATCTTAAGTAAGAGTCATAATTATGGCAGTATTTTCGAGTTTTCAAGGTCTACCTTATTAGGAGAGCAGTGTTTAATAATGATGACCTTATTAAAAATCTACAATTGTTTTTTTTTGTCAGATCTTAAGCACGTGCACAGTCACGTCATTTTTACCATCAAAGTAAATACACATTGTGTACTTTTCGACTTTATCTATCCAAGGTTCGCTATTCTTTACAATATCTTCTACTAGTATATAGGTAAGGCTGTAGGTACACAAAAGGCACATTTTTTTTTTTTAATTTCGTGTTGACGTGGATCTATGTCCACATTCAAACGGCCGTAAAAATATCGTGGCGAAATTTTATCGCGCACTTGATTTTTAATTCTCGGCACTGAGAAGTGCTTGGAAATCCAGTGGGAGAATAAATCCCACCGCGATATTTAGACGTCCTTACGAACTTGGACTATGAAAAAAATATTTAATTAAGTCGCAGTTTATTCTTGTGTAGGTGGGTGGCAAATCAATACATATTATCAATGCCTTTTGATAACGATATGTTTCTTCAAGAATACATGACAAGCAGCAGTAGTCGGGTGCGTTGTTTATTTTTCCTTGAATTGACGATGAGTCCTAGGTGTTCTTTAAACCTATGTTAATAGAGGGGATTTACAATCTTCATTATTTCCATTCTTTATAAACGGCAGGCATTTCTGCCAATTTCACCAAAGAATTCTATATTTTTTTTGTAACCCAATATTCTATCCCACTGCTGCGCAAAGCCCCCTCCCCCCTTTTCCCTTCCATACCTCCCTGTCTAGTGCGTTGTCTGGCCATGTCGGTACTACAACCCTATCAAATCGTAACACTACCAATTATATTATAATAGTTTTGCATCCACTAGTTTCTTAGTCAATTATCCAAAGCTACATATTCCCATAAAAGAGTTTCTTCAAGGTGAATATGTCATTATAAATAATGAACGAAGAATGGTCGACGAGGGTCATCGCAAACCGCGCCAACACGTAAAGTAACATGATCGATATTTGAAATTCAAAGCTGAATGATGCCTTAAAAATGTTGCCAGCCTTCAAACTCGTATTGATAAGCCGCTTAAATGTATCGCTGGCAATACTTTGTGTAGTACATACGCAACTTATCGCAATTGTGACTAAAACAGGCTGGCATCACTGTTAATTAGCCTTCAACGTTATCATTTGGCATTAATTATGCCACTTTGGAACGTTACCATATACTAAGAACGTTAAATACAAAGTGCCAGTGCAATAATATCCTTTCAGTTTATTTTAAAAGAACTTTGAACGAGTGCAAATTATAAAAGTCATTTGTTTTAATTGCTTTTACAATATGTTTTTTCTTTAATGTCGCAAATTTTATACCTATTTGCAATGTACACTTTGATATCTTTATCTAAACTAAAATGTACTAAAAACAAAGTTGTTTCAAGTCGATTTTCACCTACTGTATTATTTACATGCACCATATTTACTAACAGCTATTTAGTCCAAACAGCATAAATATTTCCCCTTTGTGTAAACCCTATAAAAGTATGGAAACAAAGGTATCATCACCAATCTAACAAAGTTGATTCACATCTATAAAAACAGATAAGACCTTGCGCAAATAATATGGCGCAATTACATAGAACATAACAAAACACCATGGAATTTAAAACTCACCACAAATATAGCTGTTATACACAACAGCATGTATTTGATGCACTTCATTCCTACTTCCAGACTGTTCGTCGTCATTTTTGTAGCACAAAATGTCCGAATGATCTTTCCACCTCGGTAATCGCAACTATACTGAAAATTTTCACTGTTCCTTATCAAGTTGATAAGGTAACGTTCGCGCGCCTCGTCCAACGGTGACTGTTTCGCGGCAGGCATTTAGGTGGCTAGGAAAATATTACGTTTTTCTTTCGACCAATTAGCTAGTTCGCTTTTGACTGGAGAGCTAACGTAATAGCAAATAGGAGACGTCATGCGGCGGACGGCGCTAAACGTTATGTGATCCAAATGGTGCAGTAACTAGCAATGTTTAATTTAATATTTATTTCTTACTGATTTGATTAAGTATGAGGAAAAGTAATCAAACATACGTTTACCGTTTCTAAATGCAGGATAACAGATTTAATGTCAATTTAGTTTGTTTTGAAACTATGCGGTTTTATACTTTGGTAACAAGGTCAGTGGCAATCAATAGTGGAGCCATGTTGTTAATAAATAATATTGTTTGTTAGCCTGTTTTTGTTGCATGCATGGTAACTGCTCTGCGTCACAGGACAGATTTTTGATCACCAGTTCATCAACACTCTTTCTCATGGGCTTGCTTGCGATTTCAGGCCATTCGCACCATAGCTCTGGCGTAGCAGTGGTGTAGTGCTGCCGTAGCAGTGACGTAGCACTGTCGTAACGCTACGACAACGCTACGATTACGCTACGGTGGTGCCATACCTCGCTCTGCTGGAGCTACCTAACGATTGATGATTGAGACTCTGGCTAAGATAGCAATTGATGATTGAAAGAATGAGGCTTCATTAAGTGTTTCCGATCTCATTTTAGTAACCCTTATTCTAAGTCATTTCCTACACACCACTTCAGGTCGATTCCGCTTCCTACAGTGACATTGACAGTTAAAACTTCTTAAAAATTAACATAAACATCCCATCCAATTTTTATAGAGTGCCTTCATAATTATTGCTAGTCCCTCCAGGAACTCACCGGCATTACTTTTGGGCTAAAGTAATCCGTCCAGGAGGGTTCTTGGCTAATGCTAAGTTTAAAACACTGTAAAACGTACGAAAATACATGTAGTGGGGTGCATATGAAATAATAGAAAACATGAAAACTAATAAAAAATAAAATCGCTCATTGTGATCCTGGGCGTTCAATCTTTTGTGACTTGCTAAATATTATTTTTTCTTAATTTAAATTAACGGCAAACATCATGTAATTCTTTTATATCAGGCTCTGTGGCCCTAGTGTGAGTTTCATTTAACCATCTCGATCAAACGCTTCGAGCGCGTTCGGCGCACCGATTGGTCCGTTAAGGTGAACCTAGTCCACATTTTTTGCTTACAAACTTCGGGAGTGTTTTACTACACTGTCTGACATGGCACATCCTAAGGAAAATATGATATCGTTTTGTCTCATTGTTAATATTGTCTGTACGGAAACAGAATACTAAAATAAAAACCCATTAAAAAGTTAGGAGCCAACAAAGATTCGTTTTTCTTGCTAATTTTACTTAACTTTGGGCGTGTTTAAGTAATAAAAGAAGTGTAAAATCTCCAAAACAAGTGGGTACCGACAAAGTTCCATTATCGAAAAGTTCATTAAACTTTATTGGTCATTGATTTATGCATTGGCTTTTTCATAAAACCCGATCTTCCAAAGGACTTTTCTTAATTTTTTCGCGAATTTTTTACTATAAATGATCCAGCATCTCACTCAATAACGTTGAGCGTGTAGACTAGCGTCTAACTGCTCATCACTGATTCTATCTCTGTTGGACACGAAGCCTGGTGAGACAGACAGCGTGATTTTAAGCCAGGCCCACCAGTGAGTTCGAGCCCGTGACTAGGTTTCCCTTAAGGCCTCTGAGTGTACTTTTAAGATTGTCTTGATAGCTGTGGACTCTCCACCCGTCAAACACCTCTGAGTATATTACCCCCTTGTCGCTACGTGACGACAGTTTCCGGGGGCCCATTACTGAGTGTGCAAGTCACCCCTTACCATTTTATCCGTGACACGACTTTATCACTTTAAGCGTAGGGACTATTCGACCAATCGACTTTATTCTGAAGTCAAAGTGTTGACTGTGAGCTTTTTGTGCTCCGCGCTGTGCTACGGAATCACTCCACGCTACATCTGGTTAATGCTAAGCTGAAAAGACGCAAAGACACACCCGTGTACGAGCGATATAGCCCAATGCCGTTCTAAATTTGCTAGACGACAATACATAAACGTATGCCCAATTAACCCCTGACTAAAAATAAAGTAAAATCTAACTTATAGATTGGTTGCAGAAGTTATCGTATGACGAAACTGAGAATCTTATTACAATTGTCTCATAATAGTTATATTACTGGCGTTATTTGTTTAATTTATGTTTTTGTAACTATAAGTACTTGCACGATATTTAATACCATTTTTATGCCCCTATTTCTGGAGGAACCTTGACTCCTAAAACACAGGCTTTTGGCCTAGTTTAGGAGGTATCCGTTCGCTCTTTTAATGTGACACTATTGTACAATATTTCAATATTTAATATTGTTTTTTTTTTTTTTTTTTTAGGTTAAGTCATTATTAGTTATTTAGTACCTACCGACCGTTTTTTGTTGTTGTTTAAGTTAAGTGTTTATCAGTGGAAACTTGTAAATGGCCTTCAGCTTCATATTGTTTAATAACATTGTTTATGTTAGGTGTAAGTTTCCCAAATAAAATAGAATAAATAAATAAATAATCTTGTGTACTTATGTATGTTCTTCTATGTGTACAAATAAACATTTTATTATATTTACTCATTTTATTATATCTTTGCAAAAAAAAAAAGTTTGTGTTTGTAATGTCAAAATAACAGCTCTTTACTAAATGCTGCTTATGAAAGTATGTAAAGAACTAACAAAAAAAAATGCTCAGAAAAATACAAGAGATAGACCGATTTTCACGGAACTTAAAAACAAAATACGCTCTTGCATAGTGCATTCAGGGATCGTTCAGGGATAAGTTTCGGTTGTTGCCTCATTTCATTCAAAAAAATCTAAGGTATCTCTCGGTGAGGCCGTCGGCCCCTCATACCCCTTCCAAAGGACCCCGGCATATTTTTATCTTATATTCTACCGATATTATAAATGTGAAAGTTTGTATGTTTGGATATTTAGAAGTTTAGATGTTTGGATGTTTGTTACTCAATCACGCAAAAACGGCCGAACGATAATTTCCGACATCCACGCGGGCGAAACCGCTGGCAAAATTTAGTAAATAAATAAAGGTGTAGACCTTTTCAGTTTGCACACGAAGATTCAATCAAATAGATACAATGTTTAGTACTTTAGTCACTATATCTAATCGGCTGGTCGGCAAAATCCATAGTCGGCCAATCACTACGGAGGTACTAATTAGTTTATTTTCACTTTCTTACCTTCGATTTTAGTTTAGTTCACTAATAAAATTTCATTTTCAATTAATTCTTTTTTAATATTTATGCTGTCCTCGATCCCTTTGTAGGTGGCAGCCATCAACGCATACCATGTTTAAATAAAAAAACCGGCCAAGTGCGAGTCGGACTCGCGCACGAAGGGTTCCTTACCGTTATCTATAAAAACTGCAATAAAGTCATGTCTGTTGTATGGGAGCCCCCCTTAAATATTTATTTTATTCTATTTTTTTAGTATTTGTTGTTATAGCGGCAACATAAATACATCATCTGTGAAAATCTCAACTTTCTATCACGTTTCATGAGATACAGCCTGGTGACAGACGGACAGACGGAAGGACAGCGGAGTGTTAAGTAATAGGGTCCCGTTTTACCCTTTGGGTACGAAACCCTAAAAAAAGATGCTTTATTCTAAAACATTTATTTTCGTACCACAATTCGCTAACTTAATAATCAACTAAGGTTAATAAAATAATCAACAAATTATTCTTTCTAGCTAATTGGCGTGGCGACCTACGGTACTACGCCATACGTAACCAGTCTATAATGTTCCCATCTTGGGACATTTTAAGCCTCTTCACTTGCACCCGGTCATTTATTGCCTTCGTAATGGGGAACTCACTGTTGAGTTCCTTAAGCAGCACGGTGTGTTGTGTCTCTCTTACTCCAGAGATTTATAACCTTTAGACGCGCCGCCGCCATCGTCGCTTCCTGCTGTATGAACAGGTGGAGCGGCGGAAGCCCCAGCATGGCTTCGTTCCCTGCAGTCGGAGTAGTCCTCATGCAGCCCGTGGTCGCCATGTAGGCTGTCTTTGCATGCGCTGTAGTTTGTTGGTGCCTGTAGCTAGCTTGGTGTCGGATTATAGACCGCGTGCGGCCGGTGGCCTAATCCAGGTTGGTAGATGTAACAAGTCTCCAAATTTTTGTCCTCGCGATGTTTTCCTTCACCGTTTTGAGAGCAGTGGTGAGCCAGTTTGGGTTCGAACCTTGTAGGTTGCGCAGCCGCTGCTACGCTACGCTGCCGTTACCACTGAACCCTGCCATTGTTTACTCCCTACTTTTCCCAATATACATTATATTAGGTCTTTACCTATGAAATTGCCGTTTTGCAGTACTGGCCATTTCAAATCAAAATAATTTTTGTTTGGGTAAGAATTCTAATTTCAAATTAATTTTATTTTAAAAACATGGATTTTTTTTTCCAAAAGTAGTCATTTGTTTATTGATTAGTGTTACATTTTCATCGCATTTCAATCTTTTTCGTCATCATGGATACGTTAAAATTCGAGTAATTATGGAATATGAGTACCGTCGTGGCAGCAACGCGGCACAAGCGGCACGCAACATCAACGACGTTTACGGAGCTAACACTACAAACCAACGCACCACCTGTTATTGGTTTGCTCGCTTCCGTTCTGGAAATTTCGACCTGAAAAATGAACCTCGCGGTCGTCCGAAGACTTTGGTCGACAATGACGAATTAAAGGCGATTGTGGAAGCTGATGATACACAATCTACGGCTGAATTAGCAGCAGCTTTCGACGTTAGCGTCAAAACAATATTGGTCCATTTGCGTCAAATTGGCAAGGAAAAAAAGCTTGACAAATGGGTGCCCCACGAACTCAATGATCGTCAGCGCGAAGTACGCGTCGAGACGTACCTTGCACTGCTCAACAGACACACAAATGAAGGAATTTTGAACCGCATTGTAACCTGCGATGAAAAATGGATTCTGTTTGATAACCGCAAGCGCTCAGCAAGTTGGTTGGATCCTGGTTCAGCACCTAAACAATGCCCTAAACGAAAACTTACCCCTAGAAAAGTGATGGTCACTGTTTGGTGGTCTAGCGCCGGTGTGATTCGTCACAGCTTCTTACCAAACGGGGTGAGCATTACTGCAGATGTGTACTGTGAAGAACTGAACACAATGATGGAGAAGCTGGCACATCTCCAACCAGCATTGGTCAATCGCTCGTCTCCGCTGCTCCTGCACGACAACGCGCGACCTCATACTGCACAGCAGACGGTCTCCAAGTTGCAAGAACTGGGGTTGGAAGCTCTCCGTCATCCGCCCTACTCACCAGACCTTGCGCCTACAGACTACTACTTTTTCCAGAATTTGGATAACTTCTTGGCGGGAAAAAAATTCAATACCCGAGAGGCAGTACAAAATGCCTTTGAAGAATTTGTTGCCTCCCGTCCAGCTGATTTCTTTAAGAAGGGCATCAATAAACTGCCACTGCGATGGCAAAGATGCATTGATTGCATGGGTGATTACTTCGATTAATACAAATAAAAAATACATGAAAAAAATTCGTTTTAATTTTTTCATACAAAACGGCAATTTCATAGGTAAAGACCTATTATATTTGCCTTTGGCATCGACTAAAAAAGAAGAAGAAACAGATTTGTTTGTTATTTTAAATATTGACGGAAAAAATTGTTAGTTTATTTAATTTTCCAGATAAATCACGTGTCCAATGGGCGTGTTGTTTCCATGGAATTTCAAATCATTTGGCTGGAGTATATAAATATGAAATGATTAACTGCAGTACGCAAGTTTTGGTATCTTATATAAGTACATTAAAGTATTTACAACTTAAATACATTACAATAAATAAGTCATTAGTAAATAAAATATAGGTATCTACTATATAAGGTAAAATCAAAAGTTTTGATTTCTGCAACATATTTTGTTGAAGGTAACTCGTTAGTTTAGAAAAAAAATTGGTCGTTTTCACCTCTACAAAAAAATAATTTATCTTTTTTATGCAAATAACTTTGGTTCCTAATATCTATAAAATAATAAATGTACTATAGAATTAATAAATAAGATAACTTCGATCTGGCCCATGGGTAGGTTATGTACCTACCTAAACAATTACAAATAGGCACTGTTCATTAAGTCCAAGTTATAGCAATTGTAATACTTACTCATTACAACAAATAAAAATTAATTAATAACAAGTGCGGTTATAGGTATCGTTATTATTAATTACAGCATATATATTAAAACAAATAATATGAGATTGACTGTCTGGCTCACATAAGTTATATTATTTATATAACATAACATCCCGCCTGAAATCCCTGAAAGGTTAAGTCCCATAAGGGGGCGACTCTAATGCCGTCAACTGGGCACACATTCAGATTAAGGGTTGTCGCTGAGAAATTTCTAATAAAAAAAAAATAGTTTAAAAAACTAAAAAACACGCTTTAAAAACCAAACTAAAAAAGGAGAAAATAATTTAATTCAAATAAAAAGCGTGGGGTGCTTTTTGAGGTATATTTTTATAATCAATTAATGTCAAGCACCCCACGCTTTTTAATTGAATTAAATTATTTTCTCCTTTTTTAGTTTGGTTTTTAAAGCGTGTTTTTTAGTTTTTTAAACTATTATTTATTTTCAATCTTTTAGTTCTGCTAACTACAAAACGTGTTTTTTTTCTCATTTTTTTTTAAATTATTAAATTGTCATCGGTCCTCGACAAGTTTTCAAAGTTTCAATGAAATCTGACCATTTAAAGTGGGTCAAAATCGCGCTCAAAGATTCCGTTACATACATACATACAACCCGAGCTAATAAAAGCGTGTTAAAATAAAATAATTATTTATAAATATTATAAATACGGGGAATCAGAGTTCGATTTCGGAGAGGGAGCCTGAGAAACGGCTACCAGAACCAAGGAAGGCCGCAGGCGCGCAAATTACCCTCGGAGAGTTACATACTGACATACTGACATACAAGTGAAGCTAATATAAAGCGTGTAAAAAACCAATAACACTTTGCCCGACCTGGGACTAGAAACCAGGACTAGACGAGAAAGTAAGAATTAGTATTCTGCCGTCCTTAACTAAAAAGGCGTTAACCCTCACTTGGCAATTTTTTGCTTTTTAATAGAATCTAAGAGAGTTCAAAATTCTCTATCTCTCTGTCTAACAAACATTTTTACAATACAAATAGTTTCCAAGATATGAAAAGTTTGTAGGTAACATAATTTTGGATGACTCCATCACTTGAAAGCGTCTAACCCACACTTCTTAACTAAATATACTTTAAAATACTTTAACTGCTGGATGAAATGATTATTACCTATCTAGTATCAATTGATGTGTACTACTCCTACAATCAGTAACGTACAGGCTGTCCGGTGGCAGATTTATGTTTTTAAATACGATTTTTTCAAAAAGTAATAAACGGTGCGGGGGAGAGTGGTGTAGTTGGAATCAGTGATCGTGCGGATTTTTGTCACGATGTCCCAGTGGTCGAGTGAGCATCGCGCGTTCGCCATCAAGGCATTCGTACGTAATTGCTCGTCGATAATTTTGTTCACACTTCGGTATTCGACGGATAAGTGATGGGCCGAGTGTGAATTTAATTCGTTCCTGGGTGCAGAGGATCCGCAATTTATATATTTTCCGCCAAGAATAGTACTTATAAAAGAAAAACTCCCAGTGATAAAGTGTATTTACATGTTAGTATTTATTGCTTTAACGATTAAATAAATAACAAGTAGTTTAATTACAAATGTTTTGCTATAATAAATTGTAAGAAATGCTTACGTAGGTGTGTTTTCATCTGTTTAAGTATGTATATCGTTATTTGTTCTGGATTAACAAATTACACAAACGTATGGACCGGCACTCTTTTTCTTAAGGGGGCTGCGCTAAGGAACTCCGCTGAATGAAAATATGCTTACGTTTTTCGCAGGTCAGGGTAAAGTGCGTAGTGTGTGGGCTGTATGTTGAACAAAATATCATTTAAAACGCCAATAGGTACAACCCTCTAAGTTCATTTGATCCTATTGTATGACTATTTCATGAAAAAGTAATTCAATGTGATAGCCATGGCGAACCATAATTCTTACAGTCGCGAATCATGAACAATTTGCAATAAACGTTAGAAGATTTGAATTTCGCGGGCATTCCTGGTGCTTTCCCCTTAAACACGTAGGTAATTTATGTACTAAATATACTAATATCAATCTTAAGGGTAGCTCCTCAGTTAAGGGTAGGCGCCTCGCTCTTCTCTAGATATTTTTGCCATCCATAATGCACCTGCCACTGCCAGAGCCTGAAAAAACAACACAAATGTTAAAATAAAAGTCATCACGTGACCAGAGGACTAGCCCATTTGTTGGCCAAAGAATCAGCATTGCCATATAACGTGGCAATCCTGCCAGCCTTTTGGGCACTTATTCTTTTGACAACGATGCGGAAGAATTTTCTGTGGCCTTTATGATTCTACCCCTCCTTTTTAATATACATTGTACATATTATTATTTTCAGAATATTCTTTTTACAGGGTGGAGATACGGATATCACATTAAATAGTATGTACATCGGTTATTGCAAGTTGTTGTCAGCCTGTTAAAATAAAAAAATATAACAATTTTGCTAAAAACGCAAAATTGAATTTTTCAAACAAAATGAATAAATAGCTTAAAAATTGGCAATTAATAAACCATCCTTGATAAAACTACTAGACACGCGCGGGGATATGGTATCAACAATTCTAGACAAAATTTAGGTACTTACTATAAGTATTGTAACACAAAATTAAGTTTAATATTGTTAAAAACGAAAACGAATAATAAGTTCCCACGGCTAGAATTTTAATTGTTATTTGTGTATGTTTAAAATACGTAATGTAAATACGTGGCTTTAATTCATTTGATATCCAATTCGCCACCCTGTGTATTATGTTGTTTGAAAATAAAAATAAATAAACATTTTAATTCCTGCAGCTAAAGTGCTGCGATTAATTAAGATTAAGTAAAGTACCAAACTACTGGAGCTAGTAATTGCAATGATTAGGTTATTAAAATAGTTTTGACGTAACGTATTTACTTCAATCGTATCGTATCGCATTGATCGCAATTTATAAAAAAATGCAGTGCGTTGTTTGTCTAGGTGTTCAAAGCATCCACAAGTAAAATCTCTTTTATTCGTTGAAGCACATTTCTTAACAAAAATCGCCTTGGGCGTAAATAGCAGCTATGTAGGTGTGTCTACC
Organism: Antitype chi; assembly: GCA_947359405.1. Lineage (NCBI taxonomy): Eukaryota > Metazoa > Arthropoda > Insecta > Lepidoptera > Noctuidae > Antitype > Antitype chi. The sequence continues at coordinate 18,930,800 of OX375812.1, forward strand.
TAAGAAATACCTCGTTGACAAAACCGGGTAAAAGACGCCCATAACTACCTAGTTATGGCGTTAGCTGCTATTTACGCCCAAGGCGATTCGGTGAAATACCGTCCATAAGTAGGTACTTATGGACGGTATTTCACCGATTTTCTCTTAGACAAAAATAAAGAGACAAGTCCACGCTCCCAAGTTTTCTCACCTGCATTAAAACTAAGAAGATACCAGCTACGCCAATCCCAGCTGCATGGGACTGCACCCAATATCCGAAGGACTCCGAGCAACCGGTGGCATGTGCTGCAGTCAAGGTGCAGTTGAATATGGCCACTGCTCCGTAGACGTGGTTGCAGCAGCTGACTGGCAGACCCTGAGTCTCCTGCGTGCCCAGGGGCCGGAACCAGTCGCTGGCGTTGTTGACGCCGCAGCATTGGAACTGGGGAAGAGTTTCGTAAATAATTTAGCATGACTTGTTGCTTGACTTTTTGGGACTGTCTCGATTATTGTGGTAGTCTGTAGATTGTTATGGTGTAATATGGACCGTATTTGGTTGCTGCGGGGCCTCGAGTCGGGCAAAGTACCTAAGATAATTATGTTCTATGTTCCAATTATATTTAAGGGTCACAACCCTTAAATGCGATATCTTGTTTTATTCAAATTCTGCGATTTTTGAAGTGAAAACTTCTTTATGCGCGTTGAGCACATAATGGGTGAACAAAAAATCAAGGAACTCGCGTCATCGTCACCGAACGCTTTCCATGAGCTATATGTATACCTACTGCGTATGTGTATATATGTACATAGATATAAGAGTGTCAAAGCGTCAAAAATAATAATCTAATAGCTCGACGATACAATTCACAAGTAACTTAGTTTTTTTATTTTATTTGAGCCACCGCACCGCAGGGGTCTATTTAAAAGGGTGGTTGGGTGAACGAGCACACGGATGTGTCGCGCGTTGATGTCTTTTTGAAAAGTCCCTTTCCGTCACTAGGAAATTCTAATACTTTTATCCCTTTCTTTCCCTTTGTACTTTTATCGTAAAAATCTGTGCATTTATTTTATTTCTATCTTAAATACCTACCTTTAATGGCTGAAGTCGATCGCTCGTTTATAATTTTTTACCAAGAGCAATCAGGACCCAAGGACCCAATGTGAAATCCTGTATTGACGATTTAAAAAATACACACGTACCTAATTGTTCAAGTTTTCACTTCTGTCGGCACTCCCGGAGTGCCAGTGTTTTTTTTTAAGTTTTCTATTGAACATGGCTCGCCCCCTATTACCTAAGACAGGTAGTCACCACTGCTTACTCTTACCGTAAAACAAGTGTGATGTCCTGTAAGTTTGCGTGTACACCGAAAACATATCATAATGGTGCGTGTCTAACTAAGCAAGGTTAGGGTCATGCATGAGATACTAATGGTGGCGCTGTGGCCATTATTAATTAAGGCACTTCAGTCCATGAAGGGCTTGGCCGCGTCTACTAACCTACATTTAATATTCAAAAGATTATTTAGTGTGGATTTTAGTATAAATAAACATGACCTAGAGGTCATCGAGGGTGCCACGTTTAAGACACCACAATATCACCCGCCGTCACTTCTTCATAGCATCCAACACTTGCTTAAGCTTGTTCAAGGGGAGTTTTTAAGGTAGAAGGACCTGCACCCTAATTGCGTAACAAGCGATTAATCATAATCGGTTTCATTTTGACAGTTCAGCATTATTCATTGCGTTATTTACGTTGTTGGGCAGACACATTATTCGAACATATGAAGCAATGGTTTAGCCATCGGTTTCAAAACGAAACAAATTATTATGAATCGTGAGTTACGCAATTAGGGTGCTGCACCCTAATTGCGTAACAAGCGATTAATCATAATCGGTTTCATTTTGACAGTTCAGCATTATTCATTGCGTTATTTACGTTGTTGAGCAGACACATTTTTCGAACATATGAAGCAATGGTTTAGCCATCTGTTTCAAAACGAAACAGATTATGATTAATCGTGAGTTACGCAATTAGGGTACAGGGTAACCTGCAAACTTAATTTTTTTCTAACTTAACAGACAGCTGTGCTGCTGGGGAGTTTGTTGCGCCACTTCTTCTTCCCAGCTTTAGCGGCACTAGGAAGTGGTGAAGGGTGGGCGTTTTGGGGGGACTGTCTTATGTAATTTTGACGTTCAAAAAGTGCTGACTCTCAGCCTAGTTTGAATAAATGACTTTTGAAATGGATTTTGATTTTTTCTTAAGTTTTTTGCAATTTGCTGGTCAGATTCAGGACTTGCTAAAATCGCTTGCAATGCTGCAATTTTAAGAAAATGTTAATAGGAATAGACAGACTAGGAAATACGCTTTTATCCCCATACTGCACAATATATTCAAGCAGCTCTTCAGATTTCTTAGTAATAATTAACAATATTAATGAAATGGTTTATTGATGTTTAATTTTTTTTAATTATTTAATACATGGCGACTTTTTGCCCCCCTACGATAGGCGCCCAGGGCTCGTACCCTGCCTGCCCCACCCTAGTTACGCCTCTGGATGTAGATAGTACACCCACATTTCGCCAGCTATGTTTAAGTCCCATGGAATAGGGGGCGAGCCTATTGCCATCAACCGGCACAAATCCAGACTCCGGGCTGCTACTGAGAAATTCCAGGTAGAAAAACCCAATAACACTTTGCCCAACCTGGGAATCGAAACCAGGACGTCATGCTCAGCAGTACTGCTTGCGACTGCTAGACCAACGTGGTAGTCTGCAATCAGCATATTAAACTTATAAAACATCCTGTCATCAATTGTGAGGAGGTGGCCACCAGAAACAGCACTCGTCTGGTTAGAGTACCCTCTCTTTTCTATGGAAGACGAGGACCTTAACAATACTCACATCCTCCTGAACCTCGTCCCAAAGCTTGGTGACTTCGACGCTCTTGTTGACGCCATACAGGTCCATTGTAGTGATGAGCTGATGCTGCACCAGCACCACTGTGTTTCCCTTCAGCACGTACCCGGCGATGCAGGCAGATAGTTGGAAGATAAACATCAGAATCATGGCGCCCGCGAACTGGAAATGTTAAATTTAGATGGTCAGATCTTGTAGAAGACAAATCGTGTGGCCGATGGGATTACTTAACTTGCATTTGGTTGTGGTTAAAGAATCTTTATTTACTCAAAAAATTTACTATAGTATAATAAAGATGATATTTTCATACTTGTTTTGTGCGTGTCATAGGTACTAATGACACGCATAAAACAAGTACCTAAAAAAAGAAGACAACAATAATTAACGTACTTAACAAGAAATTGAAGGTAGCAGCAAAAGATTCTTAACTTTCATCCCTTATTTAACCTATTCAGGGGATGGATTGTCAAAAATCCTTCCTTAAATTATGCTCACTTTCGTCATGTAGGCAACTCTTGTGCAAAACTTCATGCTTCTACCGGCTAAGATTATGCCTTGTCTGTCAGTAACGCGTAGTTTGTGTTGTCATTGTCACCGATTATGTCGTGGGCACGCCACGACTGCGGCGGTAAGTAACCTCTTTGAGGAGTGGATTGAGAGGCGCCACGGCGTCCTCACCTTCCGCCTGACGCAGGTCCTCACCGGAAACGAGTGTTCCGGGAGGTTCCTGCTTCGAATAAGGCGGGACGAAACGCCCGGGTGTTTCCATTGCGAAGATTTCCCTGAGGACACAGTGGAGCATACGAAGGTCTGCCCGGCTTGGGCGGAGCACCGCCGTGTCTTCGTGGAGGCGATCGGCGGCGGCGATCTCTCGCGTCCGGCCCTGGTCCAGGCCATGGTACGGAGCGAGAGTGCATGGTTAGCCGTCACCTCCTTCTGCGAAGCAGTAATGCTCGCGAAGAGGGAGGCGGCGCACGTGAGGGAGAGGCAATATAAGCCTGCTGTGTAGACCAAGTATTATTAGGGTAAAAACCTTAAAAGAAAATTCTTAGTAGCAGGATCTGATCTCTCATAATCTGGATTTATTCAATGGCAAAAAGGCGCGCTGGAAACAGCCTCCATTTGGGTACTTATTGGAGGGCTCGTGGCTAAATAATAACAACATCAGGTTAAGCTACGCTAGCCGGGGTTGGTCTGCGGCTGGGTGACCATCTTTACATACCGAACCTCCTCCGTGCCTCGGAAACTTCGGAAAGCGCGTTAAGCCGTTGGTTCCGGCTGTGATTCGTGGATCTTTGATCGTCGTTAGGGGTCGTCAGAAGCTCGAAAACCTGATAACCAGTCTTACCAAGTATCGTGTTACCCAGTAACTGGGTTGTGGAGGTCGGATAGGAAGTTGCTCCATGTAAAATACTGGTATTCATCTGCATCCGGTTAGACTGGAAGCTGACCCCAATATAGTTGGGAAAAGGAGCAGATTGATTGATTGAGGACTTAATCAGTTATTATTAGTGTTAAAAGTGTTTATGGGGAAAAGCTCAGCGGTGATAACGCTGAATTGCTGATATTTAATTATTGATAAACTAAAAAACACCTTGTTGAAAAGGTTGTTATCATCAGACAATTCTTAAGTAATGATAACACAATACAGCTGAACAAACATTATTTTTTCTGTGAATGGTTTCAATAAATGCACTTGTATGTGTCGCCTACCTACTATATACACACCACAAAGGTGTTGTCACCTTGGCAGTGCCTATAGATTAAGCCTTATTAGGTACCTACCTACTAATATATATATATATTATAGTAGGTAATGTATGTGTATTATAAGTATATAAACTATTTAGGTACCAATCTTATTTATTATTCATTATGATACAATTTGTATAGTTTTTTTTCAATCATTGTTCCTTTCAGCCTAAGCACCTGCCTTCTAATCTCTGCACCACCCTTGGTTGACTGGTAGAGAATGCCTAAGGCATTAAACCCGCCATTGTACCTTTTTGTGTGCGAGAAGTTTAAATACATAAATAAATAATACATTGTCCTTTAGCATTCCGATGTAAGAAAATTATTTAGGTAAGTCCAATCTGCTGGTGTATCTTATCTATTCGTTGGTTTTGTTTGCAGATAAATGTATAATGTGTATTGGGTGTGAATCTAAGAAAAAGATTCCTATGTGTTGATTGTGGATGTATCGGTATGCACGGCCCGCCGGGCCTTAGTGATTGGCCCACCTGGAGTTACAGTAAAAGTTTTTAAATTGAAGAAGTGTTCACAGCATCAAAAATCTACTTACAACAAGGATGTTACATACAAAACATCTTTGTTAAAACCTGAAGTCATTGTTAGTTCTTTCAAAATTTGGTTCTACATCTCATGTGACTTCATGATAACCTTATATTATCAAGATCATGAGACCAACTTTTCTTTTTTCAATAAATACATCGCCAATTTTGAATTATGTTTTTTGTTAACACCTAAATATTTTTTTCACCTCACAGGCTCGGAAAGAGTCTGTCATTCGAAATCTGCGTGCAAAAGTGCATTTTAACTGCTAGCGTGGAAAGAGTTTTTGAAATCCGAACCATCCTATTAAAAAAAAATCTGTACCGCCAGTCCACTGAAAATGCATTAATACTTATTTCACGTCAGTGTCCCAATCCAATTTTTTGAATAATCGCACTGGCCAGCAGGACGCTCTCACGCAGTATGAAAAAAATTTACAAACTTTAAAAAACTTCGTCTCTTTTCAATTCGCTTTCAAACATTTTGGTAAATTTTTTGATAAAATAAAGAAGATATAAATTTAACATCTGCAGAGTTAGTGCAAGCGGTACATAATGCCGAATTAAGTTATTTTCCGGAAAAATCGCGCGAAAAATACATTACAGCGTACAATTTATTCAATGCATGGAGACATTCTAAAGCCGTGAAAACGTTTTCGAAGACTACAATGCAATGCTAACATATTTCATGGAACTACACTAATTGAATATATGTATTATATAGGCTGTCTTTCTTGCACCTAGCATTTTCCTCGCTGTAGTGAGGTGAAAAATTGTGTTTCGCTCGGCAGCAAAGCTATTTCGCGTCTCGTACCTTTAAAACCCTCGCTACGCTCAGGATTATATATTTCAACCACTCGCTTCGCTCATGGTTCAATCCTAGAATCCTTCGTTTACTCGGCTTTCAATACAAGTATCTACTCGCGCCAAAAAACAACGTTGCAGCCTTGCATAACAAATAACTATTTCACCTCACAACCTCGGAAAGATTCTGTTTGTCATTCAAAATCTGCGTGCAAAAGTGCATTTTACCCGCTAGCGTGGAAAGAGTTTTTGAAATTCGAACGTTTCTATTCAATAATTTTCTGTACAGCCAGTCCACTGAAAATCCATTCATTCCTATTTTATTTCAGTGCGCTAACCCCATTTTTAGAATAATATAACTGGCCAGCACGGCCAGCATGACGATTGGATGAAAAAAAAAAAAAACTTAAATTTTCCGTCTCTATTCAATTCACGTTCCTTAAGTCAGTTATCTTCTGGAAATCTCGCGGGAAAAGTACATAAAAGCATACATTAATTTGTTCAATGCATGTCTTAAGCATGGAGACATTCTAAAGACGTGAAAACGTTTTCGATGACGATGCAATGCTATCATACTTTACTGAACTACACTAATTTAATGTACTTATATTATTTAGGCTGGTCTTCTTGCACCTAGCATTTTCCTCGCTGTAGTGAGGTGAAAAATTGTGTGTTTCGCTCAGCAGCACAGTTATTGTGCGTCTCGTACTTTGGAAAGCTTCGCTACGCTCAGGATTCTATATTTGAACCACTCGCTTCGCTCATGGTTCTATCCTAGAATCCTTCTCTTGCTCAGCTTTCAATGCTTGTACTCGCGCCAAAAAACCACTTTGCAGCCTTGCATAACAAATAACTATTGCTGCCCGCGACATCAAGACCGAAACGTGTTTGTGGCCCCATAAAAAAAAAGTTGAGTACGGCTGGTCTAGACTAATATTATAAAGATTATAATAAATGTTTAATTTTTCCGCTTTCACTCAAAAACGGCCGAATGGATTTGTATGAAATTTGGCACATGGATAGAAAATTTGTTACAACGCTATAATCACGTACGAGAATTACCACGAGTTAGCCGCTCTTAAATTTTGATCACCATCGTCCTCCCGTACTTTCATTCCTTTTATTGCCTATATTACTATCAGCTGTCATCTTAGTATTCACCCCTTCAAGCCATATCAACTTTCGCACAGTCCATCCATCACTTCTTTGACCTTTCTTTCACAAACAAAACTTTCCTCGAAATCAGTATTTGTCTATAAGTATTGGGACCAAAAAAGATAACTGCATTTGCGTATTGTCTGATGATTCATACACCAAATGTAGGTAGGTCCATTAGCTATCTACAAGTGGCCATTGCCTTTATCAATAAACATAACATCTTCAAAAACTTCTTTGTCATTTACAGGTGTAGCTAAGTATGTGTCTTACAACGCAATAGGTTTCCTTTTGTGATGTATTGGGATTCAGATTTTAATCAATCACGAGTAATGATCTGATAAATGCGAACTAACTGGTTGACAATTCAATTTAAAAGCTAAGTCTTAAAATAATAATATGTACAATTAAGTATATTAAAAAAGAAAATAATCATATCTAAAAATTCGTCCACATCGTTGTCAACAGGAAAAGTGTCCAAAAGGCTGGCAGCATTGCCACGATATATGGCAATGATGCTGATTGTTAGGCCATAAAATAGGTCAGCCCTGTGGTTACCTGCAGAGTCGAACAACCGCTTGGCAATGCTCGAAAAACTAAATGGGAACTTGGACATCATTTTTTTAAATTATTTTTTGAGGGTGGGAAATCATAAAATAACTTCTCCCGCTCTGGGTGAAGCGGGAGGGCGTGACTTTTACTGACTAAAACCCACCCGTGTTCCTGTTGCCTGTACCAGGACCACGGTAACTCTTTCGAACTAGTCGCACCCCTGGCAGGCATTGGCCCGCGCGGGCCCTATCAGTTGATGCTGACATCTCTTTGAGGCGCGCGTGGAACACAACGCGCCGTCAACCCGGGCTTGGTCCTTACCGGACAGCGAGCTACCTATTACTCGCCGTCCACAAGCCTGGGCCTACGGTGGCCGGGAATCAGCCTGGGATTCCCGACGCCCAGGGCGTCAGCGGTGACTACGGCCGTGGGGGCGCATGTACTGCCTACCCTCACGTGCGCCGCCTCCCTCTTCGCGAGCATTACTGTGACGGCTACCCATGCACTCTCAGTGGAAAAACCCGGGAGTTTCCTCCCGCCTTATCCGAAACAGGAACCTCCCAATACAACCATGTCCGGTGAGGACATGCGTCATGCGGAAGGTGAGGACCCCAGTGCCGCCTCTCAAGCCACTTCTCAAAGAGGGGACTTACCGCCGCTATCGTCGCGTACCCAGCACTGGGTTGCGACAATCGCACTCTCCATGTCGCCATAAGATCCCGCCGGAGCTCTGTCCGCTGTGCCGCGATTTCTCGCGGCAGCGGAGTTACGCCCCGGCGTTTGGCCTCCTCGCGCCACTCCCAAATGTGTGCGAGGAACTTTGCCTCCAGATCCCATGGCGGTAATCCGGCAAGGAGGCCCGCCGCCTCACCGAAGATCGCGCGGTATCCCCGGACCATCCTGATGAGATGGAACCTTTACCCCCTAGTTTCTGCGATATCATGATAGATTCTCTTGTTCAAATAAATTAAACAAAAATTCGACTTTTAAGATGTCATTTCTATCGCTGTCGTTTAGATGCAATTATGGGATTTTTTTTTTACAGCAGTATCATCGCGGCAACTTGTTCATACCTAGAACTAAATTATCCTGTCGACTAAAATTCTTCATTCGTCAAAATACCAGAAGTTTAGGAGAAATGAGGGAACAGCTGAGCTATCTTTCTCATTTACATTTAGCCTGATTAGTATGTTAAAATCATAACCCTCCTTTTGGCTTTGCCGTAGTTGGGTTTAGGTAGGTATAATGTATTTGTGTTCCCAAACGTATTCATGAATTACCAATTTATTGCCAATTGAAGCTTGGTTGGTAACAAGCCACTTATCACCATAGCAACCAATGCTTGCTGTAATATTTTTCAGGTAACGTATCTACGGAATCTATTTAGCTACAAAATTTTATGAACCGTAAAAGTGGAAGGGCCCATAATTAATATTTTTGACCTGCGAGTGTCGAATCCGTGATTTTATCGATCACTTTTATAAAAATTTGGTAGTCCTTCATTTGTTTTACATCAACAACATCCCGCCTTGTTTCCCTGAAGAAGCTTGGGCAGAGGTGTACCTACACAGTACACCCACATTTCGCCAGTTATGTTGAAGTTCCAATGTACCTAATAGGGGGCGAAATCCAGACTCCATACTGCTACTGAGAAATTCCAGATAAAAAAACCCAATAACAGTTTGTTCGAACCTGGGAATCGAAACCAGGACCTCATGCTCAACAGTAGCGCTTGCGATCAGCGAAAGTACAAAATAGTGCCTTTGTAGCTCTTAGAGCCTGTCCAGATGAGGCGATCTGCGCGTGAGTCCACTCGCGCGCTTCGATTTATTATTGCGTCCAGATACCGCGTCTTACGCGCGTTTCTACACTAGGAGAGATTACCTGCCAGTAACAAAAAATACATCCAGACGCCACGCACAGAGTACTTTTTACTATATGACGCCACGGACTCGCGCGTAGTACTGAACGCACCAATGGCGCCCGAGTATCTCAACTCGCGCGGCGCTCGCGCGTAAAACGAGCGAGTCGAGAGTCCCACTCATTGCACGCGTTTTACGCGCGAGTGAGGAAACGCGCGGCAGCATCTGGCTGGACGGTATATAATATATGTAGCTTCAGTATCTCGGGAACGCGCGTGTCTACACGCGAGTTGACTCGCGCGCTTTAATTTATATTGCGTCCAGATACCGCGTTCTACGCGCGTTTCTACGCTAGGAGGGATTACCTGCCAGTTATAAACATGGATCGCCTCATCTGGACAGGCTATAAGAGCCTGTCCAGATGAAGCGTTTTGTGCGCGAGTCCACTCGCGTGTTCCCGAGACACTGGAGCTACATATATCCCGTCCAGATGCTGCCGCGCGTTCTCCAACCCGCGCTTAAACCGCGTGCAATGAGCGGGACTCTCGACTCGCTCGTTTTACGCGCGAGCGCCGCGCGACTTGAGATACTCGGGCGCCATTGCTGCGTCCAGTACCTACTACGCGCGAGTCCGTCACGAGTGGACGTATTTTTTAAGAAATTAAAAAATTGGATGGGCGATAAATCGTCGAATTTCTCTTAGTTTACCATGTTTCTTTCGACGGTATGCAAGCCACAACACAACCGCTGTACCCGAGTCCATGTTTATAACTGGCAGGTAATCCCTCCTAGCGTAGAAACGCGCGTAAGACGCGGTAGGTATCTGGACGCACTATAAATTGAAACGCGCGAGCGGACTCGCAAGCAGATCGCCTCATATGGACAGGCTCTTATGTGCAATTTGTGTCTGTTGTATCATTGTAACCTTAAACAGTCACGACTGAAATATCTACTCATCACTGTCTTATCATTTGTTTAAGGTCACTCTTCTCTTTCCTCATACCAAACACAAAAAGTTTCAACAAATTAAATCTAAACATTACACAAACAATTACCCACAGTATTTGCTTTCATTATCTCAGAAGATTAAGTGCGTGCTAATTTATTAGATACTACTGACATTTCTTTGGGACGTTCCTTCAGAACGTATGTAGGGCAGGCAGCTGGTACTTCGAACAAAATGTAAACTGAGATCTAATTCCGTACGTCCCAGCCCAGCCGTGCGTCAACAACGGACATTTTATGTCAAAAAACGTTATGTTCCGACAGTTAATGATGTAATTATCTCGTGAATATCCTCGCAATCATGATAATTATGTTTACTTTCAAGCGGTGACGCAGCCTCCCAAAATATTAGCATTACTGTGATAATGTGCCTCTAGAATAGAACAAAAGGTTCTGTTGACTTTGGGATCAAGACGAAGATTTATGGCCTGTGATTAAGGGACTAACTGCATAACTTAGAAGTTGTCTGTTTATTTAAAATGGTTCAAACATGGCTGGCTACTTTTATTTCATTTTCGTATCGTGCTCATTTCGATGAACCATCAATTAAAGCGTCAATTAACACGAATGAATCATAAAAATCACTCGCCTCAGTTTGCAAAATCAGAACAGAACACTGACTATGAGATAACAGGCTTTCACGGCCATCAAAATATGACGTAAAGATAACAATTGTTCCACTTACCACCATGTTCACAATATAGTTCTCCATGAAGGCTCCATAGAACCCGAGGAACGAGATCAGGAATATGATGACACCGGTTGCGATGCAGAATGCTGGCAGAGAGAAAAATCTGTCTGATAGGAACGGATGGTAGCCATTGTACGCTGATTGTACGGACGCGCCGACCGATAGAATAATAATGCCGGTGATCTGTAAATCACAAGCCACACTAATAACATTGAACTTTTTCCGGTACCACAACAACGGTATAACACACACACACACACTACTTACCAAGAACAGAAAATTGACAGTCACTAATATATACTTAACAGTAGTAAACAGTTTTGACCACATTTTGTTGTAATTTATTCAAATTGCTACGTGTACGCTCGCGTGACAGCTTCCACTGTCGTCTTCTTAACTGGCTACAGATATTTTTATCACTATAGGTAGGTAGTAATCTTGATAAGGAAATCAAGCGGATTTATCTCATCGGAGGCGAACGTCGCTCACTCTCGCACAATATGTTTCAAACTGAACCACAAACTTATCACGGTTTATGAAATTTTGAAATTGGAATTGTGCTCTATGAATAATAGATTATTTGTCGATAGAAACGTCACTAATGAAATTGTTAATACGATTTATAAAATCTTTAGAAATAGCGAGGATAGCACACAATAGCCTCGCTTGCAATTTACAGTCGATATGACAAAATGTGTTAATTTTAACTCGCTTCGTTATAGTGCTCGTAGGCTACGATGTTACTTGCAGGTTGCGATAAGAAAAACACATAAGTACAGCAGTTTTCATTTTAATTTCCATTATAATCTGAACATTTTATACATATAATGTAGGGGGAAACGACGTCAACTGTCATTTTCCTGAGCAAACCGGGTAGAATTATTCATAGGAAAATATTCATTGGAAAAGGGAAAACTGTGTTGGTATTTTCCGACACTGCATGGCACAGTATTACTACTTACCTACATAAAGTAGATAGGTAAGTAAGTAAAACAAGGATTTAGGAGATAACAAATGCTAAAATAATTTCACCATTACTTTGCTTTTTATTATTTGACGTCAACACGTAGGTACTTAATAAAATACTTAACTAGTAGTAATGTTACACAATGTTAGTAACTGTAGTGAAATCATATCATAAAACAAACAAACATTAAAAATTAAAATAGGGATTTGGAAAATTATTGTTTGCTGAAATCTTATCACTTTTAACATCTGGGATTTTAAGTTTCGTCCTAGTAATTTCAACTCTCAGCTAGAATAGGTAATATTATTTATTTCTTCATATACACTAATGAATAATAAATAAAACAAAAACCTATAAACGCACAATATTTATTTAAGACTCCAACTCGACCACATCAAACTTCGACCTATAAGCTAAGTAGCCGCCCATCAAAGATAGCAGTACCTGAAAAAACAGTTCAATTAGTTATTTCATTAACAGTGCGTGTTATTATTTAAATGGCTTTTGGAAAACCATGATAAATAACGACGAAATTGTATCTAAAGCAACTAAACTGTAAATAATACGGAATTAGGTATCAATGAGTTTCCAATTTGGTCTGAACTACTCCTGTTTTGATTCTATATTGTGAACGAATCATTTGTGAACCGCTATCTAAATAATCTGACACAATAAAGCTATGGGAAGGACTAGTGTACGAACGACTCTCATTCATCATTCTCCTGTCCTTCTGACAGTAGTTTTTGTTGTCAACGCAACATATCTTTTTTTTTTATAACCAAAAAAGGAGGAGGTTCTCAATTCGAATGTATTTTTTTTTTAGTATTTGTTAGCTCAGAACTTTCGACTGGGTTAACCGATTTTGATGATTCTTTTTTTATTTGAAAGCTGGTGCTTCCCGTGTGGTCCCATTATATAGATCTGATGACGCGTTTCGAAGACAGACAACGGAACTCTTCAAAAAATTACAGCAAATCAACCGCGATAGCTGCTATCGCATAAATATACATTGTTTTTACCCCAAGGATGATGAAATTTCGAATTGGTGTGAGGTAGGTGCTGTGACTAAAAAGTGAAAAATAACTTTAATTTCGGAAGTCGGTTACTGGTGACATGAAAATTAAAATAGATACATATTCAAAGGTACCGACTTCCGAAATTATAGTAATTTTTCACTTTGTAGTGTTTTTTTGGAAGTCGATTGTTTTTCTTCCATACTTCTCTATTAGTTGTCATCTCGGAAGACACCACCTTTTTAGCCATAATTATCATCTTTCACACAGTCCATCCATGGTTTCTTTGATCTATCCATAGGTACTCTTATGGCCTTCGACATTCATACTGTACTGTACTTACGAATCTATTAGCAAGTAACTAAAGAGAGATGTACTTCACTAGTCTTTAAAACGCTCGTAATAAACTTGTGTATCTGGGTCGGCCAAAATACTATTTACTTAATATCCTTAGTTCGGGCCTCGAAATACATAATCTTTATAAATCGGGAGTAGGGTTCAACCCGAAGTATCGAACTATTTTCGGACGAATCCGTATCTACGTTGACATACCCTAGAGAGCAGGCCCGTGGCTACTCTCTAAGCACGAAATCCGTAATCTCGGTCGAAGTTACGGGCGTTTCCTACTCCGTATCACTTACGGACCTATGATTAGTTTGGGGCCCAAACTAAGAATGAATTACTAAACGATTTGACAGCTGTCCCTACTCCCTATATGGTTTTACCCATCCAAAAAAGTTAATTAATCAGCTGTAAGTCATTTCCAAGTTTCGAACTATTTTCGGACGGGCCCGTATTTTCGTTGACGGAGTTAGAGAGTAGCCCACCCCCCTGCACCCTAATTGCGTAACTCACGATTCATCATAATTTGTTTCGTTTTGAAACAGATGGCTAAACCATTGCTTCATATGTTCGAAAAATGTGTCTGCTCAACAACGTAAATAACGCAATGAATATTGTTGAACTGTCAAAACGAAACAGATTATGATTAATCGTGAGTTACGCAATTAGTGTGCTGGCCCGCTGTGTTTGCCGCAACGATGAAAGAATCCAAAGTATAAGGTTACTTGTATTGAGAACAGTCAAGGCTAAGCAATTTAAGATGATCTTAATTAATTCAATTAACACGACATGCGACACGACGTATGATTATATATCATCATACTTCAGCTATACTTTAGCGATGGCGGAAGATGGCATCGACCATAGAGGAATTAAAACGTTATTTTTGCATCTTGTCGACATTTTTTCCATACAAACTTCGGAAGCGGGGAGTGTATTACTCAACTGTTCGACAATGCACATAAAACATTAAACATAGTATGGTTTTGTCTCATTGTTAATATTGTCTGTACGTAAACAGAATACTAAAATAAAAAGCCATTAATAAGTTATAATAAGAGCCAACAAAGATTAGTTTTTCTTGCTAATTTTACCTAACTTTGGGAGAGTTTAAGTAATAAAAGAAGTGTAAAATCTCCAAAACCAAGTCGATACCGACAACGCTCAATTATTGAAAAGTTTAATAAACTTGGTCATGGATTTATGCAGTGGTTTTTTCATAAAACCCGATCTTCCGAAGGACTTTTCTTCATTTTTTACTTGCCTGTTTTACTAAAAATTATCCTGCATATCACTCAATAACGTTGTGCGTGTAGACTAGCGACTAAATGCTCATCGCTGATACTACCTCTGTCGGACGCGATTCCTGGCGAGACAGCGTGCTTTTCAGCCAAGCCCACCAGTGAGTTCGAGCCCGCGACTAGATTCGCCAAACATTGCATATAGTGGTGATACGAGTGTCATCTAAATACATACATGTAACGAGTTATGATTCGTTTCTAGACTTAAATTTTTCATTGAGATTATAGTTATAAGGTTTTTTCATCTAGACTTTCTCAGTTGCAGCCCGGAGTCTGGATCTATGCCCGGTTGATGCCAATATACCGTTTGTGGCTCAATGGCGAACAGTGGTAGCTCGGTGGTGACGGGCGGCCGTGACTTATGAGTTGGTCTTAGGTTCACTAGACCTATACCAATCAAATAAACATCAAGGGGTCTATTCTCTAAGCACGAAATCCATAGTTTCGGCCGAAGCTACGGGCGCTTCCTACTTCTTATCGCCTACGAACATAAGATTAGTTTTGGGCCCCAACAAAGAATTAATGACAACACGATTTGATAGTTCCTTAAACCCGAAGTGTGTTTGCCGGTCCGAAAAATTGAGTTTGACACTTGTTTTAACGAATCAACTACTTCCGGACGGGCCCCGTGTCATCGTTGACGGACTTAGAGAGTAGATCCACAGATGTCGCAACAACAAATTCGAAAGAAAGAAACATAAAAAGGTACTAACATTACTGACCTGCAAACATGAAGCCACCACCGCGCTGATGGCCATAACATAGGCATTGTAGGACAGCCACTCGCCGAGAACGGTCGCGCAGCCGACAGCGTTCGCGTTGGAGGTATTGCATTCAAACGGAGAGATGGTGCCGTAGTCTATGAAGCAGCAGCTGACCGGGATCTGGTTGGATATCCAGTCGAAACGACCACCTACACCGCAGCATTTTAACTGGAGAAATCAAAGGTTCTATACTCCGTTTGAAATAAGATTAGACATTTAAATAAACCTTTTTTACAGTCAGTTCATGATAAATGGCGTCTGCAGTAAACAGTAGGTATTGTAACCCCTTTTTTGCATTTAATGGCATCCATGGACTGTAAAAAAAGTTTATTTCAATGTCTAATTTTATTTCAAATGGAGTATAGATGTTGACGATTATACCTGACCTACAGGTAGGATATAGATAATTATGATACATAGATCGTGTAGAAGGTAAGGTAGCATTGCAGCTGTTATGAGAACGTTAGAGCCAGGTGTGATGTGACTAGGAGAACCTATGAGGGAGTATCCGTCTGTGACAGAAAAGCTGAGGAGTAGCCAGCTAATTGCCTTGAATACGGAGGAATGGGAAAATGACTGTGGTGTGGAAAATGTTGAGTGAGTATGATTGTGAACCATATATGATGAATTGAATTGAGCAAATGTATAAATTGGCCAGAAAGACTTATAACTGAGAGGACTGTGTTTATAGGTGGAGATGTGTGATGATTTATGAATTATGATGATTTAGGAATGTGTTCATTCCAAATACATAAAGATATACCAACTGGGATGGAACATTTCGAATTTGAACTTGATTAATATTCATTCATTGCATGCGTTTGCTCTGTTCGTACGTTTTAGATGGAGATATTGTTAAAATTATACTTTTAAAGCGATCAATAGAAACATTGCTCTCAGTTTCTGATAAGGATACCATGACTAAATCTCCAGCTAATCTGGGTTAATAAATTACGCTGGACTTTTCGGCCAGTTGACCTGACCTTCCTCTCAATTCAGGTCCTTATTCAACCCATTCATCAGAACGTTACAAACTCTTCGGTGTAAAAACTACTTCAAAAGTTTATGGTACTTACTCCTATCTGCAGATCGTCCCATAACTTGTTTATTTCCACCCTGGTACCGTATTGCTGCAGCGTCTCCAACATCGGCAGCCTGATCTCCTCAGCTGCATCATTGGTGAGAGAGAAGGCTGCTATCACTATCGCGATCTCGAAGATCAGCGTCACCAGCAGAAGCGCCACATACTGTATTAACGACTGGATTCATAAAGCACCATAATTGCGTATCACACTATTAATGCGAGACTGAATCATTTTTTAGGATACGGCAAAAAACGCTAAAAATGTTCGAAAAATTTGTCTGCTCATCAAAGTCTGTTGTTGAACTGTCGAAATGAAAGCCATTCCAACTGTTAGTGTGTTAAGTACCTAAATAATTTCCCTATGTGCAAGGAGGATCGAGTAGGTACAGGACAGATTCGCGAAAAGATACCGTTCACGCAAATAGATTTGTGCAAGAATCTTTCGTGCAAATGTTCTGCTGCAGAGTCGGTATCTGCATCAAACAAAATGCCAGAATCTTCGTGCTCTCTAGTTAGTAGATCAGTAAAGTACATACATATCTCTTCATTCCTTTTCTATCTTCCAATCAATAATACTTACACCAGCTACAAAGTAGAATTGTTGCGAGATGGCGCTGTAGACTCCCAGCCCGGACCCCAGCAGTATTATGATGCCTGTAGCCAACACAAAACCTGACACATTGAAGAACCGCTGGGTGATGATGGCATCGTATTCGGAGAATGCGGCCAAAACTGCTATACCCACGATTAGGTGTAGCAAGCCTGTGAGCTGAAAAAAGATTTGATTAGACATGTTGCAATTATTAAGGCGGAGATTTCTTGAAAACGATCAAAAAGGTGGTTTTTTCCACAAATAATTTTGAAAGCAAAAAAATATACCTATGAAATTTTTTAGTCTTTTTTGCATACAGGGATGGAGTTCAAAACATAATTAAACATACTTTATTACATAAAAAAAAATCATCAGCGTCACCTCTTAATTATCTTTAAAAGCAGTTTATCCCTTCAATAACAATTATAATTAAAAATATACCATAAAATTCCGAATGCCAAACTGCATTCAGTGATGGATTATTTATTATTAAATAGTTAATATATAATTTTGACCAATTTTATTTGTATTTTTACGACATAGGCTTGCTAATTTATTATTCGAATTGATTACAACAGATTTTAACCCGTATCGAATTGCAATAAGAACTATTATCGAGATTTATTGACATTTTATGTGCTCTTCATACTGTGGGTTGAGTCGGGGTAGCGAGAAAAACTAGTTTCCGTGTACATTTTAAAAATAGGGTTTTCACTACATGATAAATTCGGCCTTCAGGGGTACGATGGCATACATTGAGTCCTTTCTGCTTAACTACTTCCAGTAGATATACTTAGCTACGTCAAACTACATCCTAGTCGATCACCCTATCCAGTCTATCCTTTATATCAGGCTACCGAGCTCTTTCCATACCAACGTTTTGATACTTTTTAGTCGTGCAAACCTATAGCTTAGAGCGCTACAAGAATATTTCGGCGTGTGGCTTTAAATCTGACCAAATGCCGCCATCTTGGTTTTTTTAATACTTATCAAGTGGTATTTCTTACCATCAAAGCTACTTCAAACAGGCGCGACGCGACTCACATAGAACTATTTCTATGAAAATTGTTCTACAAGTCTTAAGGTATTACACGAGCAACAAAATTTGCTCCATCTTGGGCAATTCTCGTCAAATAAGTATGACGTCACGACTACATCCAGCAATTTAGGGCAATTCCAACATGTAGCAACATGTTGCCAAAGATACGGACACACAATATGGAGCAGCTTAAAAAACTAGGCAATGCGCCTCCCCCGCCGCCTCCGCCTCCGTCCGGTTCCTCTCGCAAAAGCGAGACATAGTTATACGTACAAACGAGATAGAAAGAAAATGGACTAAAAATTTCCAAACCGATGGATATTCGGCAACTCATGAAATATATGGAGCAATCAGAAGCAATATTGCCGAAACACATCAGCAATTTATTGTTGTTTCTCCAGATTACTCTACTTAATTGATCCAGATTGATCCATTAGTGTTGCCGAGCAATAATTGCTCAAAAAATTGTCCGTGTAAGAGCACCTTTAGTCGCGCCTGTTTGCAGGAGCCTTCATTCGAGCGCCAAAAGATCCTTACACAGCAGTCTGTTCACAGATAATATTATGTTCCCCTTTGACAGCTCTGATAGCTGCTGCTGCAACACAACACTACCCATAGTGTAACTATTTTGATTTTGACAGTGACGCAAAATCAGTGAAAATCAAACATTATCAAACCGGTTGCCTACATTAAATGAGTCCTCATTTATCCTCATCCTGCTCTGAGGGACTCATTTAATTTATTTTATGCTACAGCAAGTCAAAGGTTTATCCCAACTCCCAACTCAACCAAATTCTCCATGAAACATGTTGATTTGATAAACACACCAGAAATACGAAATCTTATTATACTTTGACCATAATTAGTTGTAGACAAACCTATGTTAGTATAACTAGTATATCTTGTTGATAATATAAGTTGGTTATGTTTACCACACAATTTATTAGGAAAGAAAGAAGGATACCTAATCTCTTGTTTTCATGTCATAACTACCTAATCTTTTTATCGGCGCCTCGTACAATAAATAATAAATATTTCATATTTATCCTTTATTTATTTTACAACGCCCCTGTATCTAATAGGTAGGTACCCCGAGTAATTACTCGGGGTACCATAGGCATAGGTACTTCTTAAATACTCATAACTCTCAGTTCGTGACATGTTATATTACCATTTAGCACCAAGGTTTCGCGCGAAATTCAAATTTTCTTACTTTTTTTTGCAATTTGCAGGTCAGTATCAGCTTGGCTATTCTGTAAAAATCTCACGGTGAAAGCATAGGTGTGCTTCAAGTGAGCTGTCATTGTATCTGCTGATTTATTAAATCTCACCGTGAAAACATAAGTGTGAGCTGCCATTCCATCTGACGCTATAGATTGACACTCTTGACTGCTCACTTCACCTAAGTTTTCACGGTGAGATATTTTACAGAATAGATTGGCTGTTAAAATCTCAGCGTAAGAACTTAGGTGAAGTGAGCTGTCAATCCATCTGGCACTAGGGATTGATACTAATGACGGCTCAGTTTAAACTCACTTCACCAAAGTTATCACCGTGTGATTTTTACAGACTAGCACTGCTGATGCTAGAAATTGATACTATTGACAGCTCACTTTTCTTTCTTTTTTTTTTCAGGGTGGGAAATCGTCAAATGACTTCTGCCGCTCTGGGTGGAGCAGGAGGGCGTGTCAGACTTTTACTGAATAAATCCACCCGTGATCCCTCAGTTGCCTGTGTGCCAAGGGCGACGGTGTCTCTTTCGAACAACCCGCACCCCTGGCAGGCATCGGCCCTTGTGGACCCCACCAGTCCGGCGCACCAGGACACATGGCACGCCGTGACCACTCCAGGAACCAAGTAGCACAAGGGCCCCAGACTACCCTGGCACCCTTGGCTCCCTTGGCCCCCTGCGACGGGTTAGCGCAGTGGCCCCGCCGCCTACCACTTCTCGGCCGCAGGGGATAGGGAGAGCGGCCAACGCTATACCGACACTCCTCTTCCCCTGCGGCCCCACCGCGTCCGCCATCAAACGGTGGCGGCCCCGTCCAGGCCACGGAAGGGAAGAGCGCTACTCAAAAGTACCGGCACTCCTCCTCCGCCGCAGCCTGTAACCCTCAGCCGCGATGCCTCCCATTCGACATCGCGGCCCGCCTCAGTTGCGGTGCACCTCACCGCAACCTACTTTTTGGCCGCTACGTCGTCGGCTTGGAGACCAAAGTCCTGACGAGCGGCCCCACCTTTGGGTTCCTCTTCGCTTCATCGTGGGAGCGGACCACGGCTACTGAGCCCCCCCGCAACGACAATGCGGGAACCCACTGGGGGGGATTGACAGCTCACTTCAAGCTCACTTCACCTTAGTTTTCACGGTGTGATTTTTACAGAATAGCACTTGAAGTTGTACCTATGTTGATTAAAATATGATTCGCGACCGTAACACGTAATGTAATTTAATTTCATAATTATTAATAGATATTAAAACCATGATAACAACCCACTAAGTTCATTTAATCCCATTGAATGACTATTTCATGAAAAAGCCATTCAATAGGATTATCACGAATAATATTATAATCAACTTATAACCTGACACTGGCCTGCAAATAGAAAAAAACGTAAAAGAAATGAATTTCGGGGGCTACCTTAACGCATCGATCTTAAAAGACGGTGACCATAGACCCTTAATTAAATAGATAGGTACCTAATAATATTTTTGCTCAATCTGCTAATCGAACTTAGAAGAAACCCGTTATGCTCAGCAGTCCTTGACGCCTTTTTACGAGCATATAAATAATAAAGTACCTTCGTACAGTAGCTACAGTAACAGCCAAATTGCGAGAGAATCCGATCACAAGACTGTCAAAACCCAGTCCTCCAAAATACAAGATAGGTAGGTATCAATAGACAACTTATTATGTTCGCGGGTAAAATTGACAATGAAAAAATTCGAGGCCAACACATCAAAACTCACCAAGAACACCCCATTTACAGCTGCTAACGAGTATCTCACTGACTTTAAAACCTTAGGAACTTTGCAGTTAAAATCGAAATCTAAACCCATTTTTTCAAACATCGATATTAAAAATTAACTTAAAAAAAACTGTAGCTATACACTGAATATGATAAGTTGACTGAGAAATGAGATGATGCATTATCAATCATACACGGCCAATATCTTCGTTATCTCGACATATCCATCTAATCTCCGACTACAGAAACTTTACCTCAGTCTTAAGAATCGTGGTTCAATAAAAATTAGGTATTGTGCAACTAGATTAGACGAAGGACAACACATTTACATGTTGTTATTTATTACAATATAAATAATATCGAAATCTGTATAAAGTATAACCATGATTTTACACCCCCCAGTGGGTCCCCCCCCCCCCAGTGCCAGGGCTCAGTAGCCGTGGTCACCCTCCCACGGTGAAGCGAAGAGGAACCCCAAGGTGGGGCCGCTCGTCAGGGCTTTTGCCTCCAAGCCGATGACGTAGCGGCCAAAAAGTAGGTTGCGGTGAGTTGCATCGCAACTGAGGCGGGCCGCGATGTCGAATGGGAGGCATCGCGGCTGAGGGTTACAGGCTGCGGCGGAGGAGGAGTGCCAGTACTTCTGAGTAGCGCTCTTCCCTTCCGTGGCCTGGACGGGGCCGCCACCGTTTGATGGCGGACGCGGTGGGGCTGCAGGGGAAGAGGAATGTTGGTATAGCGTTGGCCGCTCTCCCTATGCCTTGCGGCCGAAAAGTGGTAGGCGGCGGGAGCACTGCACTGAAACGTCACAGGGGGACCAAGGGTGCCAGACACGGGGTCGTCTGGGGCCCTTATGCTACTTGGTTCCTGAGGTGGTCAGGCGTGCCATGTGTCCTGGTGCGCCGAGCTGGTGGGGTCCGCAAGGGCCGATGCCTACCAGGGGTGCGGGTTGTTCGAAAGAGATACCGTCGCCCCTGGCACACAGGCAACTGAGGGAACACGGGTGGGTTTTAGTCAGTAAAAGTCTGACACGCCCTCCTGCTCCACCCAGAGCGGGAGATGTTATTTGATGATCGTACACATATTCAATAAACTCTTCAAAAGACATTACGAACATGTGATAAATACATGTAAAATACGCTTTGTTTTGGTTAAAAGCTTTCTCAAGCTAGATGCCGTCGTACCGTATATTTGCCAGTTGGTTCCTCAACTCAAACTCACCTCGACTGAGGAAATTGTATACCTAAGATGAGGAGTAAAATTGCGACTATGAAATATGAATATCAAACTACTTATGTGAGGTTGAGTCGAGTCGAGGAAATCATGAGGTTTTGACTTAGAATATGGGTGTAAGGCTGTTGTATGTATACTGGCTATAACAAAAATAAAGCAGATGTGGTGTGCTCTGATCAACACCGAAAAGCTACCATTTCTAATAATAAGTCAAACTCTAGCAACATTTCATCGTCTCAAAACAGTGGACTTTTGTACAGATTTATGGCAACACAGACATTCGCTATTTTCGGCACAGAGGAGAGTACATTTTCGGATTTTCGGAGTTTATCGGACGTCGCTCGTGTTGGACGTGTTGTATTGTTTTATCGCATAAGATAAATTTTGGCGGTAAGCTTTGTTTTGATATTGTCGGTTATAAATAAACGAGAAGCTGTTTTACAAAGCTATTATTAAAAATCTAGAAGTGCAAATGGTTACTAAAGAGTGATTCACCTGGGTGCCGTGAAGCAAACACTCCAATCGATGTTTACCTTGTTTGCGCGACCGTATGGAGAGAAAGGATTTAAAATATTGGTGTCTTTTGTTCCAGATCTATATTTTTATAATTAGATAAGAAGACAAGATTTAAATATGGCTATCGGCGCAGGAATGTCGTGTGTGAAATATCTGCTGTTTTGCTTCAATCTTTTGTTCGCGGTAAGCAAGCATTTTTTTATTGAAGGCTGTATGTTGTTCACCTTCGATTTTTTCAAGTTATGAGCTTGTACAAGTGTATCAGTGTCTCTTTCCTTATTGAAAGTGATCTAGATGGTAACATTGTCTGTTCTAATACGTAATATGTGGCGTTATGCAGTAATATTGTATGAAAAATAAAATACCACGCACTTATCGTGTACCCTCACACCATTAGTTATGATGACTCATTTACTTACTCGGAAGTTGGGAAAGATTGCACAACTTATAACTTTATAATTTTTTGTGCAAAAATCGTTAAATATAACTTGTGGTATTTTCAAAATAATATTATTTACGCGAATCCTGTTTTTTGGAGTAGGCAGACCAGTTTTTGTTTTTCCTTCCCCCAGCTTAGAGTTCTAGAAATAATAATTAATATTCTTTGACTATTTTTCTGAAATTATAAAATACTAGATTGGGTCAGTGGGTCCTACCTACTTACCTATATGATAATAAAAAAAACACCCGTATAAGAAATTTTGTGTTATTTTTCCACCTTATCCTCAACATCATCTAAACTCATGCCCTATTTCTAGATCACGGGTCTCATAATCCTGATTGTTGGCATCAAAGCGGAGATCAACTCCTCACCCTACATCGACCTGACAGATGAGAACTTCTACACATCGGGGCCCATTGTCCTGATCATCGTTGGAGTGATTGTGTTTATAGTTGCTTTCTTCGGATGCTGCGGTGCTGTCAAGGAAAATCACTGTATGATAGTGACTGTGAGTATTCTTGTTTGTACTATTGTCTTTGATTTTTAAGCCTTGAATACCAGGTTGACATAATTAAAGGCTCTACGACGCAACCATTTCTATGAAATCTTTATGAAAATTGTTCTGCCAGAATCCGTTCCTTTGCTGCCAGCCTTAAGACTTTTGGTACCAAATCTTTTGATGTACCTCAAGTAATATTCTATTACAATTGACAATTCTTTAAAATAAATA
Organism: Antitype chi; assembly: GCA_947359405.1. Taxonomy (NCBI): domain Eukaryota; kingdom Metazoa; phylum Arthropoda; class Insecta; order Lepidoptera; family Noctuidae; genus Antitype; species Antitype chi. The sequence continues at coordinate 18,955,042 of OX375812.1, forward strand.
CAGCTAATCTTTCTTTGAAATACTCAAAGAAAGAGTACCTACCTCAATTGGTAATAGTGAGACTCAAAGATCCACAAATGACAGTGGCTTAAAGTGCTTTCTGAGGCAGATGTGTCTTGGTATGTATGGATGGTCACCCATCCACGGACCAACCGCGGCAAGCATAGCTTAACTAGATCGATCGACCGCTGCGGCTGTTATTACTTAGCCACAAGCCACCAAAGTTAAAAGCATATTAGCTACCAAATATTTACATGTGACAGAAGAAAGAACTTGGATGTTTCGATTTCAAGTTGCATAGGTACCTACTGCATTCACAATAATGCAAGCAAATTGTAAATATTATTATATTTGGCTGCTATCACCCTAGGCTTATCAATTTATTCTAAATAACAACTCAACTACAAATTGATAATTCATCCACTGCAGACTTTCATTTTCTGTCCTATAAGTACCAGTGGCTTTTTATGGGGCTCAAGCTCAATTTTAGTCACATTGCAGAATCCTAACAAATTTCCTACCTATCTACTACTCGACGAAAAGCCTAAACAAACTCAGAGGACATAGTCTTTTTCATAGTCCATACATTATTTATTTATTTACACTAACTTTTGCCAGCGGCCTCGCCCGCGTTCAGTTCGAAAATTATCCCACGGGAACATCTATTGGGATAAAATGGATCCTAATATGTTATTCCAGGTTACAAACTATGTGTGCCAAATTTCATCCAAATCCTTTCAGCCGTTTTTGCGTGATTGAGTAACAAACATCCAAACTTTCACATTTGTAATATTATTGAGACGCCATCTGTTTGAGACTTATGAAATTTACGATTAATAACAACAATCAACATTGATAATAAGTTTATTGTTAATCTCTCAAGTTGGAACAAATTACATACATATAAATGCCAATTTTCATCAAGATCGGTTGACCTGGTGAAGAGTTCACTAGGAACATACATCATGACACTGGATTTTTATGTATTAAGATATGCTTTATTGTACACCAGCAAATAGGTACATGACAAAAATAAAACATTGAACACTAAAAACAATGGGCTGAATCTTGGTCAGATCATGTAGATTAGTAACTGCAATCTTTTGTAGAAAGAAAAACACAGATTGAGTGCACCTGTCCAGTCAGTGCACGCATTTGTCAGTAATCAATTAATCATACAGCTCAATTCAGAACTTGAGCTCAACGACTCGACAAACAACCTAAGAAATTACATTTGGGTAAGCTGCATAAAGTACTCAAACTTTCAGGCCAACGTAAAAACTAACAGAAACAATGATTTGTAGAGCCAGTGGCCTTAATTATAAACATTTACCTGTATCCCAAAGCAACCCATCTCTTTTTACAAACAAACTATGGTACACGTTACGGCAGTATATCGATCGAGTGGTACCACCACACCTATTGTTCTGTGATTCTGTCCCTCCGATTACCGGAACGAAAAGCGTGAAGGACTTGTAATAAGTACTTCCTTCTTATACAACCGGATTCCGTGTTGGACAACGTTTCTTCGACGTATCGATGACATATTAATAGGTATTATATCAATACTTTTGTAGATTTTCTTGAACTATAGCATAGTTTGATTGAAAGTGTTGTTGTAGAACGATGTTCAAACATGAATCTTTATTTTAAAACAGCGAGATTAGATACAAATCTCGACTAAATGTAGTTTGAAATCAACATCCGGCTCCGACAAAAATCAAGACTTGAACCGAAACCTTTGCCTATTTAAAGGTGCTAGAAAATAATTACCTACGTTACTTGGAGAAACCCACTCAACTAGCTCCATCCGAAATACGCATTTTAAAAACTTTAAATACCTGCAAAGGAATACAAAATTTATATTACAGTTTCACACGTTTTTATCCGTATTTCAGTGGACTATAAAAGGCTAATTATAAATCTTTTAACATATCATTTTCCTGCCCTTTACCCATTTATTTGGGGTCGGCGCAACATCTTCATTTTCATCCACACTGCTCTATTAGTCGTCATATCCGTAATCACACCTGCACCCTTTCTAACCATATCCTCATTCACACAGTCCATCCATCGTTTCTTTGGTCTCCGTATAATTAAGTACCTAAGTACCTATCATTCTTTGAACAAAGGTAATTAAAGTAAACCATTTAGGTGGCAACTGGCAAGTAATTTATTTTGAGAAGGTCCTCCATAGTTAGATGCCCGTCCGTCAAGTCCTTTACACCAAAATTGCATTTAAGTACTTAACATTCAAGTCGTGATCCGTAGTTGTCAGTCGTATATTTATCAAGCGCTATCATGTATGTACCAGCCAGGCCTACGCCCGCTTTTCTTTACGGAATATATTAGCACTAAGGATCCGTTTTGCATGTACAAGATCCGTTGATTTATATTACCTGCATTTTTTGCAACTTATAACAAGCGGTTGGCAGCTAAAACTACTGAATGTACTATTGTATGATGAAGTGTGGACAATTAAATGAGTTCTTGTCGATGTAGGTATGTATACCTTTATCTCTTTCTTGTACCTAGGGGTCCGTCAACGAAGATTCGGACCCGTCCGAAAGTACTTAATTGGATCCATCAAAATAAGTCGGATTTTTTTTTTCGGACATGCAATAACTTTGTGATTTAGGGACAGCTGTCAAATCGTGTTGCCATTGATTCTTAATTCGGGCCCTGAACTTCGTTGTTTTGTCCGTAAGTGATATGGAGTAGGAAATGCCCGTAACATTGGCCGAAACTACAGGTTTCGTGCTTAGGAGACCTTAAGTTCTTAAATCTGACTCTGACTCACATTCATGATTATTGGAACTACAAAAAGCGACATTTATTCAGTAAGAAAACCCTTACTATAACTAGCTAAATGTTGCTATATTAAATAATTAAACACCTCTGCACAACCCCTCGGGGCATACAGGCATGATGTTATATTACCTCAAGGTATGTTAATAATATTATTTTAAACACGTAAACATACGCATTCCGAAATAAAACGCAGTATTTACGACTAAATTGGAGCAATAACTGATAAGTACTTGTAGTAGTTATTAATTAGCAATAATTGCAATGAGTAATTAAGAACTGGAATGCGATTCGTAATTAGTCAGTCAAACCAAAAGCAAGCAAGTGCAATGTCGTCCTGGAATGGACTAGCCGATCCCTAGAACACGAAATATTTATTAATGTAAACAAATGCAAAGAAATTACCATAAATAATGAGGGTTACTATCAATTACTTTCGAGAACAAAGACAACTTTTAATAAACAATCGATGTAGGTGCTTAATAAAAACAAAACAAAAACTTATTAGTGTAAATGCTAAGTACCATACTTGTCCGATGCGATTAATTCATATAATTACCAAAATTAATTGCTGGACTTTTTATCATTACTCACCAATGAGGTACTAAGGTACTATATCTGTGAATCTATATTTCTATTAATAAAAATAAATCCCTATTTCCCTTGGTCACGGCATCACTCGTTAACGGCTGGACCAATATTGCTAATTATTTTTTTGTTGTGTTTGTTAATGTCAGGAGAAGGTTCTTAGGAAAGAAAAAATTAAGAAAGTTGCGCGAAACATTAGAAAATTAAAAAGAAAGAAAGAAAGCTTAAAGACCATATAAAAAAAACCGTAGGTACATCCAATCCATACAAATGATCGTAGGCGGTTTTTTGGCCTCGAGTGCTACTATCAAACAGATCACAACACAATGTAGTACAAATTGCAGTTTTATTGCATAACTAGACGCCATCACATGACTGTACAGTAGATTGACACGTATCTATACATAGATACCTGAAAATGTGGGCGTAATTAGTTTCTCTCGTAGAACATAACGTTGACTTCGGTTTAAAACTAACTGTGGGTACGGATTAGTCATATATATCAGATAGGAACGTCATTAGGAAAATCCTGATAGTTATCCCTACCAAAAGCAATATTTTCCTAAATACGATTACAAATACCTACAACAAAAACAGTATTAAAATTAAAAGTAGACCGATTGAATGGCAGACATGATTTTAATTAAACATAGTGGGCCAATATCACCAAGAGTCGCCAAAGATAGATGCATAATAAAGGGATACCGCGGCCCCTGGCACACAGGCAACTGAAGGAACACGGGTGGGTTTTAGTCAGTAAAAGTCTGACACGCCCTCCCGCAGCACCCAGAGCGGGAGAAGTTATCATCATGACTTCCACCTAAAAAAAAAGTTATAATGTAGTTTACAAGTACGCAGAAGGGCATCAAAATCCGAGTTATTTCGAGTACCTAATAGTGGAGTGATAGAATATTTTGTGCTAACCTATATCGTGAATACCTGCATTGCTCAAATGTTTAGTGCTAATGCCGTGCAAAAAGAACTAAAGCTACCTGCTTTATTTCGCGCCTTTAAATCTTTTTGCCCCAATTCCGATACCTAGCTAAATAAATGCCAAGCAATTGAGCAACAAACAAATAAACACAAGTACTAATTCGTACCGCAGTCCGCAGCCCTGCGGTCAATTGACTCAGATGAAGTCAACCTGCGACCTTTGACACGCAACTGTCGTCTCATCCAGTTAAATGGCCACATCCTTTTCTACTTATAAACCAACTATTATATCGCTGTGTTCCTAATAGACTAAGATTTTCGACTAAATGATGTGGGTAGACTGACGATGACGATTTTGCTTTCGTAGGCGTAGAACTCGTAGAAGCGATAGTTTGAAAGGTCTGACCCGAAGATGCGCAAGAGTCAATCAGTATATTAATAGGACGTTGGTATTTACTTTAAATGATAGTTAATGACTTTATTCCACAGACTCATTAACGTTTCTAATCTGGCTAACAACTGCGTCAACCAATCATTTCACAGAACTTAGAACTGACCGTCGATTCGGAGAAGTAACTCTGTTAGGTTCGGTTTCACGCTTCACTCAGCGGATGTTAACTTTTGCGATAAGCTAATTCACGTTATCCGTAGCAAATCGTCCCTTGACAAACATACCTCGCTTCATAGGCATCCTAAACATAAGTAAGTTAGTATCACAACATTTTAAAATTAATTCACTTCAAAGGGCGCTTGCTTTGAAGACGTAAAAACATTCATCTAACAATCACAATGACGAGCTAACTCAACAGCCACACACATAGGCACTAAGAGGTCGCGATAGAAAAATCTAGAATGTGGACAATGCCACAATACTCAGTTGAGTCAACTACGGAGCGCTCGCTGGCTGCCTCATTGATGCTATCTTATCTTCCTGTTGTTATTGCTCAGCCTTTACTATTACTGCACTAGCAGTCACGCATCAGCTTAACAGTATATACTTATAGGAACCGAAACCAGGCCATAATAGAACAAGGAAAACTGAAATTACATTTATATCTTTGTCAAATAAATGCGATAAGCAAACTGCATTATGATAATGAAAACTATTTACAAAACATGAACGTAAAAATGTATATTCCCAGAATTCTCGATAACAGAATAAAATTCCAACGCCACAAAAGTGAATAAAATCGCGACATAATTTAGGTTTTATAATCAAAACTATTAAAACAATGTGCGGACGTGATACGTAATAATTAGCAGTAATGGTACAGTTAAACGTGCTTACAGCGGCTGCGGATATGTGGGATTTCCTGTTCGGACACAATTAAACAAAAAGCTGTTGTAATGAATTGCTTGGTGACGATTCAGCTTGCTTCATAGTACGGATAGGAGCGGCTAGTAGAAGTCTTCGAAGCTTATCTTTTAGCAGAACTATAATAATATCCAATAAACATTATGGCATCAATTCAGTAATTGGCGTAAATAAAAAAGAGATAATTAATGAACACAAATCGTACAATTATTTCTTCTAAGTATAGAACAAGCGAACGCAAACGAGGAAAAAGGAGTATGCAAGGATCGGAACAGGTGGCGTCCTGTAGTTAAACTCACGGTTTTTTCTCATGGGAATGAGAAAAAGGCGTGATTTGTGTGCATAGCAAATAATATCAGCCTAAGTATAGGTTATCATGTTCGCACTGCTGGGCCTCAAACTGGTCTCCCCTCTCCGAGGAGTGGACTGTAAATCTGTAATCTATTACGCGATTTGGTAGATGTCGCGTCTACCAGTTTCAAGTTCTATGACTTGCCGGTTTTCTCACGATGTTTTCGTTCACCGTTTCTAGAGCTGTGGTGATGAAATTATTTATACAAAATAAAACCACGACCTACAACTCAGTAAGTCGGGGTCGTTACCACTGATCTAATTCTCACAAATAAACTATCCAAATAAATATTCGGCTAACCTGCATTTCTAAATCTCAACCCCTTTGTGAACATGTCCAGCTGTCAAAACCAGGTAACTTGGCAAGGCTGCTCGGAAATAAACTATGCCTTGGAAAACGAAGTGTTTTCATGTTACATAGCTTGTGGGAAAACTACCGAAATCTTCCAAGTTTAACAGTGCTGTCGAGTATCGATCTGTTCTAGTTTTACTTGAGATATTTCTGGGAGACTGGGAGCAACGTATACCTAGCCTCCCCTTCTGAGTTTTGCCTGGGATGTGGAAAAAGAATTACCGAATAAGCTATGAGGTTGCCTTTCATACACATCAAACGTGCAATATTTCTTTTTCACGGACCGTGGACATTGCATATGTCAGCCTTATTAAATCGCCCTACTAAGTCACCAATGTGTGAGGGTCCTACTTATCGCTGTGAACTTGTTGACTACAATACGACGAGTACTGACCGATACCCATTGTATATACGTATAAATTCTATGAAGCAAATGTATTTGTTTCATTGTATTTATAAATAAATGTCAAAAATGATTCAGTGTTGTTTTCTTCGTGACACATCGTCATTGTATCTAGACGTGCTCCAATTGGTGTTTGTTATCAATTAGATTTGGAGGCATATGAGGAAAATTATAAGCGTACATAAAAAAGTGACGTTCATTATAAAATAAATATCCTTTGGTTCATCTAAAACTACTATTATAATAATTATTACAGATATTATAATTTTTTGGAATTCATGAAGGATTGGTTGAACATTCAACCAATCCTTCATGAAGTCCTAAAATTTCAACACTTAATTGCATCTCATTCCGGAAGCAAAAACATCTTACTTCATTTATTTTGAGAGCAATTCCGTTGTCCAGCCAGACGTTGGGAATCTCTCACAGCTCACGTATTCACATAAAATAATTTAATGTAATATTTCTACATTATCATAAATATTGTTTTATCGCGTTGGCTGGTGAGTCAGGTTGGCAGCAAAAATATCCCGCTATTCAATCATTTAAAAAGCATTGTTAAGGCACACTCATGACATCAGTAATTGGCACATTGTATGTCGTTGGTTTGTTACCACAATACAGACGAATTATGTACTTCAGGGAAATACTCAGCGTATGGAACACATGTAGGTACTTTTAAAGACCATCAGACACACAATACTGGGGACAGTGGAAGAGTCCACTATCCTCGCAAACCACATATTATTTAACAATCCGGCGCTTATACATTGGTTTTAGGAAAACTGTAAATCGTTTGTGAATTTACAAATCTTTCATCAGATAAACTAGAAACTACCTCAGCGTACTAATTTAAAGATTATCTGAAAGTTACCTTTACAGACATAGTCTACGGAGCAATGTTCTGCTTTAGATAAGCCTAATGGCATCATACTCATGATCGCGTGTTTGCACTCCCGATTGATAATGCAGAGGTCGTGTGGCCAATAACAAGATCAGACTGCTGCTAAAGAAAGTAATATTATTAAAACATTTTGCTGTAGATATTTAGAATAATAGTAGAGGTGTTTGAAAAGTAACGACATCGGTAAATATTATCAAACTTTTATTAACATCATCCTTACGTCGTTTTAAACAAAGTCGCTTTTCGTGTTTGTACGCTTAAATCTTTTAAAGTACGCAATGGATTTTAATGCGGTCTTTATCAATATACAGAGTGATTCAAGAGGAAGGTTTATATGTCTAATACACAAACCTCCACAAGGGTGAAGCCGCTAGCAAAAGCTGGATTAAGATATATGTGTTTGTTATAGCGGCTATAAAAATACACACTCAAAATGTCAACTGCCTACATAATATTACGGTTCATTAGATAAAGCCCGCTGACAGACGAACGGACAGCCGAGGGTTAGTTAGTAATAGTTAGGGCCCCGTTAGCACCCTTTGGGTACGAAAACCTAAAAATACTATATTTTGTTTGGTTATTCAGAACTGTAGAACAGTCACGTGCCTAGCAACGTGCAATAGTTAGAGCCAGTGTTATAGATTAGACGGGTGTTAGGTAATCTGCGCCGCAAGATATCAACAGTACCGGTAAACCGGGGTTACTTTAATCAATATTGAACTTTGAAGCTTCATATTTCTTAAATTTGTGGTTATATAAAAATACAAAAAATGTCCTATAATCGGTTTTTTTATAACTCTCGATTCCTGTAATAATACGTGAAAAAATATTATTTTATTATGAGAAAAAAAAATAAACTGACTGATCAAAGTTATACTTTGGATAAAGGGTTACTTTGATACCCCCTATTTTATTGCGTAATTACAAAGTAACCACAATTATAATGCCAAAAATCAAATACTGCCAACAGGAAAAATAATTAAACATTTTTAATTAAAATTGTTAGTGAATTCCCAGCGTGTCCTCAGAAAAGGATTTGACAGTTCTTCAGTGTTGCTAACCTAGAAAAAAAAACTACCATGTTGCGTTTCGTATTACGTAATTAGCGATTTTATATGAAATGGAAGTTTTGATCAAAGTCACCCCGCGAATCAAAGTAACCCCGGTTTACGGTACTAGAACTTAGTAGATAATCTATACGTATTAAAATGTGAACCGCCTGTTCAAATAAATATTTATACTGTTGTTAGCTACATTCTTGCTTAGTCTGAGAAAAAGCATCATGTTTTCCACTGAATTTAGGACTTGAAAAAACTCAGTCCGCACATCAATCACTGGTCATAATCACTTTACGAAGCAAAATTGTACATACGCCAACACATCAAGCTACCCCGAACGGTCAAATTTTCCCAATTGAACATGAACCTTATGCTTATGTGGTAAAGTTGAAAATTTATCAACGAAATTTGACAGATTGGGGTAGCTTAATGTGCATATTTATGTGACCTAATTCTGCCTAGTTTTCTTTGGATTTATCAATAGGTGAGAAGTTTAGTTCGTATTCTCTGAAAGCCACTGTATAAAGTGAGGATGCTGCGGTACCTCAACACTGAAATCTCATATTATATACATACAGCTTCCATTAAGGCCCTGATAACTTTAAATAATAGTCGTTATGATCGATAATAGTTCTTATTGCAATCCGATACGGAATAAATTGAAATAATAAATGAGTATTGTCGTAAAAATGCAAATAAAATCGTATAAAATGAGATATTAACTATTTAATAATAAATAATCCAGCATTGGATGCAGTTGAATTTTATGGTATATTTTTTATATATAATTGTTATTTAAGGGATAAACTGGTTTTAAAGATAATTAAGAGGTGACTTTGATGCACTAAAGTATGTTTAATTATGTTTTGAGTTCTATCACAGTATGCAAAAAAGACTTGAAAATATCATATATTTTTTTGCTTTCTAAATTATTTACGGTTAAAGAGATACACTGGTTTAAAAAAACCACCTTTTTAAGCGTTTTCAAGAAATCACCGCCTTAACACCTACCTGAGAGATCGGACGGACGGCCATCTTGTTCACGTTTACCGATACAAGTATACCAACTGCCAATGGCTGGAAAAGCCGTCTCTAATTAAGAAAATCTCCAGCATCGAACTAGGTCAACATAAATGGAATTCTGCGCGCCCTAAATAAATTAATTAGCAGTAGCTATTATCGCCTAGATAGACACAAGTCTTCCATTAAGGCTCACAGTGGGGTATCAGAGCTATATGTGTAGATTTCGTTCAGTGTTGGTAGTTCAGGTCAATGAATAACATTGTTTTGTACCGACCTTGCAACGAGCAGCGATAAACTGCGTTTGTGGTCAAGGACTGACCGGTCATGCTCACGCGCATCGATTTTCATCATGATTTTAATGTTATTTTAAAACTGTATATTAAATACTTAGGTAAAGTAGGAAATAAACATAATACTATGGCCACTGCTGGGACTCGGACCTCCTCCTGGTCCTCACCAAGTGGGCCGTATTCCACCATACGGGCCCGTGCGGCTTGGTAAATCGTCAAATTTTTGGCTCTAGGACATGCCGTTTTCCTCACGATGTTTTCCTTCGCCTTTTTGAGAGTAATGGTAATTAAATCATTTACACACAGTAAAGCGGGCACAGTAAAGAGTAATACTTATGGGTGGTTTTTGTATATCTATTATTATACTATGGGTGACCATTTATAATAATTTTTTTAATATATTTACCTGTAGGCATAAAATCGTACGTTACTCTTCTCAGTTTTCAATTAATTAAATCATCCTTTCTCCTCAGATTTAGAAGTGGCCTTTGTTCTGATGTGGAACAATTACAGTCCTAAACGAATTAACCATGAATAGATCCAACCCCTCATAGCCATAAAGACCTACGTCATATTTAAATAACGGATCTTCGCGACCTCGTTGTTAAAGACATACGTTTTAAGAAACACTTTAGAGAAATTCACCTTGGCAATATTGAAACTGGTTACCGGCAGTCGGCACGTGGTTACAAATACCTGTTCTTCGTTTTCCTCTGAGAGTTTACCAGTTAAAATTATGCCGTACATTCACTTTTTGTATCCTGCGGGGTTTTTTCTTAGGAGGTTATGAATATTTCGATGAACAATGAACTGTAAAAACAGTAGTTACTAGTCTTGATTCACATGACGAGGAAATCGGAATATAACTATATAGGTCCAAGCCAGAGCGAACACATAATAAACCTATATTAAAATAACTTTATCATTGTCTTAAAATAGGCACACTGTGGAAACAATAAACATAATTAATAACTCTGGTGTTAAAATGTAAGTGTTCTAGAAAAAATACAGAATGGATATTTTTCAAACAAAAGCTTCTGCTGGTCGTGTATTTTTAGACAAAATACGTTATTGGGCCACTTTGGGAAGTCAGCCATGTAGGAATCAATAACTGATTAATACTGTGGCGCAAACGGCTTAAGATAACCCCGTTTACTTTGCTCGTAGGAAAATTATAAATATGCAGTGCATAGGTACCTATGTAGATGATCTCTATGTAAGAAACTATAACTAAAATATCCCAAATACTTCCCTTAGAACTATTTCATGTAGTACCTACTCTGATGTAAAGTTTCATTTGGGTCTTAGCGTGGCATATAGAGGTATATGTCTGAAGGATTATTTGCGGGATTGCAGGCTCCAAGGGACTAGCAAATATAAATAAATGTTTTTCCGGGCACAATTTATTATGTTCAAGTGTTTGTTAGATTCTACACATTTACACACTCGCAACTTTAGCTCCCAATTTATTCGAAAAATACCTAAAGGTTTTTTAATAAACTAACGTTTTAATAAATAAGCAAAGTTGGAAATCTCGTATCCACAAAATAAAAGTTGGTGGGTTCTCATTGGATGGATATTTAAGTCCACGACCGCAACGGGACGTAAAAATATAGTGGTGGGATTTTTTCCCGCCCTGGATCTCCAACTCTGCTTGGCGCCGAGAGTTGAAAATAGGGTACCTATAGGTATGAGAAAAAATCTAAAAATATATTATTGAGATAGCTTAGGCAAAATACAGTCGGAAAATGTTAGTTTTAGTTCATGAAATAACAAAATAAATTTTAAAAATTCAATTCAAAGTTTTCAGGTTTTTTAATCTGTTTTTGAACACCATGAAATGATAGCGGCCATGTTATTAGGTACGTCAATCGACAACTTTGTACTTTTATTATTTTCGAAACCAAAGTGCATCCCATGCACTTTATTGGATCCTCAATGCTCGGCTGCAATAAAGAATTGAATTGAATTGAAGAGTTGTGAATCCAGTGCGCGATAAAATTCCGTCGCGATATTTTTACGTCCCTGCGTCTGTGGTTTAAGTGTTTGCCTGGACCCTATTTTTCTTCGTATTAATAATTTTACTCTTGGGTAAAAGTTGCTGACCTGTAAATTACCTACATATGTACACGAGTTTAAAATGACTGGGCAATTTTGCGCTCACGAAGCATGAAGGATTACCATAATTAAGTATATTTTGCAAACAGTTGCCCCCAGATTACTTTTCAGTATGACAACAAATCTCATGGGCTTTCGCCCATGAGATTTGTTGTCATTCCCACTCAGGTTGTTATTATTTTGTACAACAAGCTAACATGATATTTATCAGCAGCTTTACTGGCAGGAATCTTGATCAATTTGGATTTTGGAAATCAAGGGTTTGTTAAATATGCATCGTACAAGTAACACACCTCTGTATAGGTAGGTAGACTCACATTTCGCAAGTTATGTTAGTCAGTCAGCCATTGTTATTATAAATCATTAGGTAAAACCACGCACAATATAAACACAACGTATTTTTCTCCCTCGTGTTAAATAAAAATCCTAAAAAAGAATGTGGGGCGTTCAGCCAACGTTTGCTGCCAGATATGACGTCAACCCCTACGAAAGTCCTCTACTTACCAGGTTTATATAGACGTGTGTCTATAACAATTACTAACGAGATAAGTAAGATGTTCTAGATAAATAACAAACAAAGGGCCGCAATTGTATAACTGGGACAATCAGATATGCGCTCATTTTGTGGATCGTGTCGTCATTTACACACATGGCAATCAACACATACAACACCACTCTGTGAATGTGTAATCAAATGTTATTTTTATCTCTCCTGATTCGTAGAAGCCTTTAACAAGCTTTTTTATATATAGTTTGTGATGATAAGGTCCCAAATATAGTTCGTTTATAGTTGTAGTTCAATTGTGTTAGTAGCTTTTAAAAAAGCACGAGAACAGAACTACTGCATATCCTTATCTAAGCAGCAGACCTAAAGTGAGAGTGGAAACTCCAACAGTGTCTCCCACTCTTCAGCTCTACAGCTGCATACAATGCTGTCAGCCTTGTTCACGCAAGACCTACTTATCATTATTTTCATTTAACCGAGCCAAGGCCTCTGCTAGATAAAAGCCTCCCAAATATCGCAAAAACTACTTATCCTATACTCTCCTTACCAATCAACATTAATTTATTCTATTTTCCAGTTCTCAGTGTTCCTGCTGATTATCTTCGTGGCAGAGCTGGCTGTCGGCATCGCAGGCTATATGAAGCACCAGGATCTGGAGAACTCCATAGTGGCCCACCTGAACAAGACCATCAAGGAATACCCCACTAACAAGGACGTCGCCAAGACCTTCGACATTGTACAGACTGATGTAAGTACCAACAACATTTTACACCCTTGGATAAAGGGTGCTTGCATAAAGGTGAGGGTTTTCAAATCGCTTCTTCTTCTTGTCGCTCGCACGACAGTCATCTAATGGTGTTGGTCTAAAGCGTCGCCACTACCACGCTTATTGGTGGCAGCTCAATGGCCGTTTTGGCTTCATGTTTTGAAGCACAGAGTGCAAGATAGGAAGCAGCTGAATTTTTTGTCATCGATACGCTAAGAAGTATACCATGATTCTGAACCCCCCTTCAAATATGTCGTGCCGTTAAAGAGTTGATCAACGTGCATTGATCTTTCAAGTTATATGGTCTGTAACTACACCGTAATGAATCCTTACCAGGCTGCTCTGGCTGGGTTATTCTTAGTGATCAGGAATTTGTTACCTAATAAGGGTGCTTGCATAACGAAGCGGGTTCCGGTAAAGACAAGTCGGTTTAGAGGTCCGAGCATCAGGGTATAAAGTTCACTCAACCTCCATAGAAAAAGGAGGATCCTCCGATCAAAAGGGTGTTGTGTCTGGTGAAAACTGCCGGACGATCAATGTCGGGACGTTGTATTTTATGCTAGATGCGCGGTAAAGTCTGCTTGTACGATACAGGATTTTACGCTACATCACACCAGGGGGGCCGGTCGAAATTAATTGTTTACATAATTAATTAGCCCGTTTATTCAAATCACATAATTATGTCATTCTTAGACAGTCGTATGAAACGGCTCTAACCGGCTTTAATATTTCAAATTGACGTACCTATGAATTTTCCTGTAGTCTACATTCAGGTTTATCGCCACTCGTGGAGGAGGCTATAAAATCCAAGTGTGCGTTACCCAGGCCAGATGTTGTCGAAAATGGTCATTTGAATCTAATAGATAATTAGTTTTGCGGCTTCTGTAATTGTTGCGCACATTTTTAAATTTGTTGCGCTTATAGTTTTTTAATTATTTCACAAAAACATTTCCTGCTGGGGTAACGTTATCCCAGCCAGACCTTTTTCTTTCTAATGAGAATATTTAAATAAATACTAGTTATAAAATTAGTTGTCTAAATGAAGTAAATGTTGTGCCTTATTTTGTATTTGTTCTTTCATCGGTTGCGAAGTTATTCGAGATTTTGCTGGGGTAACGTTTTTGGTTTTGCAAGATCTTTGAAACGGTTAAGCGGATTCTTATCATATTTTGTACACGACTTCTTAGGAATTAGTTTAAATTTGTTCTGCAATAAAAAAAACCAAAATAATGCATAGTTTAAAGATTATTTCATTAAATAGAAAAACACTTCAATTGGTTCCAGCACTCTCAATAAGAGGTCTAAAGACTTACTTTAAAAGTTATTTTAAAGCTTGTAAATGCCTTCAAATGTATGTGAAGTTTCATTAGTATCCTGTAAGTATTTAACAAGTTATGATGATATTCAGTTCTTCACGAGCACGGTCTTGATGCGCGCGGTGTTATTTGGCCACTGGATTGGATATATGAACTGAATGTTAAGTCAATTATTAGTTGTTTAGTTCAGTTGTATACCAGTAAAATTTCAGCGTAGTACATTGGATAATTAATGAGATAATACGATTAAAGTCATTAGGAAGTGAAAGACCGAGGTAACCCGACCAAGTTTCGGTGGTTACGAAAAAGCGAAATCGCAGAACATTATGCTATCTTTTGAAATGTTTAGTATAATACACCTTACAATTTCGGTACAGACGCGTACACTGTTATATACATAATAATATAATAATATCTGTACTATGAAAATGTGTGTGTGTGTGTGTTATGTACTCATAATTTTAAGGATTATTCAGTAAACATTTTTAAATCTAAGGTTACTGCACTACTATTAGGCAAATATTATTACTCAGTGCAAGACTTTCTAAATGATAAAAATTTATCCTGATTATGATTGTTATAATTAATTACAAATTTGACCCATTATGACTTATGTACCTGACTATAATAATATTAATTGACTTCACTTTAATTTTTGTTTTGTTTTGCTGACATTATTTAATTTGTTTTAATAGTTTAATTTATGTACCTAATAATTTGCACGCCGTAAGGTAGACTGTAGCCGATCTCATTTATTTATACACAACATCTTATACCTGTACCTACATTCATAGCAAATAAAGTTCTGATTCTGATTCTGATAAAACATTATTATTATCTTCCAGTTGCACATACTTATCAAAAATCACCGATATAACATGTCGTTCGGTGGAACGCGGGAAAATGTGATAGGTATTTGAAATGAGACAACAAATCAGTAGGACTAACTGTGAGCATTTTACTACATTGTGATATCATTTAATATTACCTTTGATCTGTGATTTTAATTGATATAAGTAGGTATTAGTAGACATACGTAAGTTTAGAGTTAACTGAAAAAAGGCATTATATATAATTTATTGTCTGTGATCATTACACATTCCAATATGTGTATATTTGAATAAAAATTGTAACTGTACTGTGTATACTGAAATCTATAATTTAAATAAAAAGTAATAGAAAATTTCAAAATAGCAAAATTACTATCTGTAATTTTAATCTGTGATTGTTTTTAAGTATAAGTTTATTAATACTTTAAAAGTTCAGTTGAAATGATTATTTTACCTGTTAATAAAAATTCTTTAATAAACATGTAGTTTTTTTTTTAAACTTGTGTACATGTCTGTACTAAATTTGTAACACTATCCTACATATTTTAGAAGGTACCATAATGTTCTGCGATTTCGCTTTTTCGTAACCACCTAAACTTGGTCGGGTTACCTCGGTCTTTCACTTCCTAATGACTTTAATCGTATTATCTCATTAATTATCCAATGTACTACGCTGAAATTTTACTGGTATACAACTGAACTAAACAACTAATAATTGACTTAACATTCAGTTCATATATCCAATCCAGTGGCCAAATAACACCGCGCGCATCAAGACCGTGCTCGTGAAGAACTGAATATCATCATAACTTGTTAAATACTTACAGGATACTAATGAAACTTCACATACATTTGAAGGCATTTACAAGCTTTAAAATAACTTTTAAAGTAAGTCTTTAGACCTCTTATTGAGAGTGCTGGAACCAATTGAAGTGTTTTTCTATTTAATGAAATAATCTTTAAACTATGCATTATTTTGTTTTTTTTTATTGCAGAACAATAAACTAATTCCTAAGAAGTCGTGTACAAAATATGATAAGAATCCGCTTAACCGTTTCAAAGATCTTGCAAAACCAAAAACGTTACCCCAGCAAAATCTCGAATAACTTCGCAACCGATGAAAGAACAAATACAAAATAAGGCACAACATTTACTTCATTTAGACAACTAATTTTATAACTAGTATTTATTTAAATATTCTCATTAGAAAGAAAAAGGTCTGGCTGGGATAACGTTACCCCAGCAGGAAATGTTTTTGTGAAATAATTAAAAAACTATAAGCGCAACAAATTTAAAAATGTGCGCAACAATTACAGAAGCCGCAAAACTAATTATCTATTAGATTCAAATGACCATTTTCGACAACATCTGGCAGGCCAGATGTTGTCGAAAATGGTCATTTAAAATGTTTGGATTTTGTGTGCGTTACCCAGGGGTAACGCACACAAAATCCAAACATTTTAAATAAATATAAAACTCATCGGCGAAGTAAGACAAGCATTACTAATTTCGTTTACATTATCCTTTCAACATAGTCTGCTTGCGGGGATTCCTTTGTATGCAGTCATTTCGTATTCGTGGCTACTGGTTGGCATGTTATATCCTCCTGACACCATTTTTTTTTCTTTCCTGCTCCGCGGCAATCTGTTGGACACAACAATAGGCCACTGCTTTGTTTGATACGAGTGTATCTGTTTAGGCTTTTTAGCTTGGCGAGACACTTATCGGGTAGGTGTCTCAATCCATCCTGATGAATCTATCTTTTAGATTTGGGACACTATGTCTCTTCAATCTTGTATGTTGAAGGCCTTGATCTCCACTGACACCTGGCGTCCTTTACAGAGTGTTAAATAAACCGTACTCTAAAGGCCGAATATTTTTGAACTTCTTATTTCGACAACGGACGACCGACCTTCAGGTACCGTAGCATCAATTCCAGAGTGTTGGTGACAATTTGTGACATTACATTAAATTTGTATGCCTTAATGACCTAAGTCCTTTATAAAAGACAAAAAAGCAAGGTCTCGGCCTTTGCAACAAAAACAGTTTAACGCTTTGTTAAGTACATTCGGCCGTAGTGGCAAGTGATTTCAGTAAATGCTCCGTTGTCAGGAGAGGAGGATAAGGTAAATACATACATGAAGCGATTTCATGTGACGTGCACAATGCTTTATGTTAATCTAAATAATGAACAGGAATGTATAAAAACAGTCTTGACTACATTTTATAGGAAGTGTTTATAGACGATGTCGTATCCCCTGGAATCTAATCTCAAACTATTTCGAAGATGTAAACAACTTTAATAATATATAGTAATACTTAATAATTATGTAGTTTATTTATCTCATATAGTTACAATAACAATGGCCGCTCGAAATTAACTTTTGATTTCGTGATGTGGTTGTATGAATTTTAACTCTTTGTAGAACACAGACACAATGGCTTTTTAATTGTTTCTGTAATAACCGGCATTCTGGTGTAATCGATGTTAGACAGAAGAATAATATTATATTGTTTCCGCTCATAGAGTATGATTTAAATTGTCATAATTTTAGTTTGTTTTTATTATAAATTGACTTCAAATTAGTTTTATTGATAGATCACTTCCCAAAAACCTTCGAATATTGTTTTTCTGGTCCTAGCATAGCAGGAATTGCTGTAGAACTCGTTATCAAACCTGTTTGTTAACCAACTTACCCTCCAATTTTCCATTTCCAGCTGCAATGCTGCGGTATCTACGGCCCCGAAGACTGGGCAGCCAACAACATCACCACCCTGCCCAGCACTTGCTGCTCCGGCCAGGAAATCACTGGAGGAGTTGCCGTCCCCTGCACTGAGAAGTCTGAACACTTCCACGCAGATGGCTGCCTTAACAAGCTCGTTGATTACTTCAAGGATATCGCTATGGTGCTCGGCGGCGTCGGCATAGGTGTCGCTGTTGTGCAGGTAAATACTTCTTCACTCGTATTATAATCCCTTGGTACACATCAAGCTATGTATCTCTTGATGTCAACATGACCTACTTCGAAAACGAATGTAATAGAACTTAGTCCTTAGATACGAGGCCATAATCCGAATTATCTTTGATTCTTCTTCCCTTTGATGAGTCTTTAGAACAATGAATAACATTTTTCTTCTTCTTTTTCAGCTGCTTGGTGTGATATTCGCGTGCTGTCTCGCTCGCTCCATTCGCAGCCAGTACGAGACCGTATAAACACGTGAAACGGTATTCATTGCATAACCTTTAGATCTAGATGTTAATAGCAGTGCCCAATATTTTCCACAAATACCTACATTTTTTTTTTTACTAAGTTGTGATCAAATACACCTCTACGATGTCTATGTATATTTTGAAATAGGTACTTTATTTTATTATTGTTATTCCAGATAATTTGTTTATTTTATTGTAAGATTTAAATGTTTACGTAAATGCTCGAACATTAGTATCAGGAGGTACTGTATTGTCTTTATAAAACGCGTGTAATTTTAAATTTTGCCATATGTATTTGCAAGTGAGGGAGTGATAAAGCACAATGCACGGGTTTTCTTAAAGTTCACAATGAAGTGTGCTCAGTGTAGAAGACTGATTTTTCGAATAGAAATGGATACGTTATGCCAAAAACTTTATCGGAATTTCCTACTTTTTATACTTATATAAATCTCAATTCAATTTTCTAGTATTAAAATAATTATTGTACCTTTTACTGTTCATATTTAACCAATGTAGAAGTGGTGCACATTTATTATTAATTATATTATTATATAAAGATTTGTACGTTCGTTTGTTGATTAGACGCAATGTCACAAACAAGATGCGATCTCTCTTCGGTCGCGAAGTCCATACGATATTTTCTAAGCGAATTGAATTAAAGAATTGCATCTAATTTAGAAACGGAACCATTAGTTCATTGTAACGTTTGAAAAGTGTCCTAGGTCGTGTATATTTATAATAAAATCTGCATTATCTAAAAATGAGTTTTAATCAGGAATATAATGAAACAGCATTCAGTGTCCTAGTTACACACATTTTTATTTTCCTATTTTATACCATGATATAAATTGTAATAACAAAGGATGGTTATTAGGTATCAGAGCATGAACGTTGAATTTCGAGGAACATCAGTCGCGTTAAATACAGCTGTTGTCTTGCAAGCAACACATTTCGAGTCACAGTATAAAACAATGAAAAAATCACAATGACAAAATATACCAGTCCGGAATACAAGTCAGTATTCACCTGCTGTATGTCGCAAGCATCTGAATCTCACAGCACCAGTTCCGACTCTCGCGATATCACCCAATTTATAAAATCTTCATTTTCACGATGGTATCACCAAAATATTCATATACGCGCGACATACATACACCTTTTAACTAAAGTCATTACAGCGCTAAAATTCTAATTATTACTAGGGTTAAGACATACATTATCTAGACAATAAAATAACTTACATCTAATACTGTTTACATACTAAACGGAATATTTTAGAAAAGTTGGAGATGTCAGACTGGAGCGGAGGCCGATGTGCCTGAGTTTTGGCACTTCATCAAGATGTAATGGTGAAAGTAGTCGAAATTAAACCCAATAAGTATCTATTTCATATCTTCGTCCGTGTTACATTGATATGTGATAACTAGTAAAACATGATATCAAATGCATAGTCGGCTGCTTCAGGACGCATAAGACATATTGTCGAATCACTTTACATCAAACGATCATAACGAAAACATAATGATATAACACAGTATGTAATTTATACTTCAAAGTCGGTATAATAAAAATAAATAGGTAATTAATTATTATATCCCAGACCTAATCTAGTCAATGTTAAACTTGTATATTATAGTGAATAATGTAAAAAATATAACTCAATTATTTCTTACATAAAACCATATTAGATTGCACAATTCAAAACAAACAAATAATACGTCCCCAAAAATCCTTGTTACGAAGTCCTAAAATTTCAAATAATTCGACTATCTAATCCTTAACAAAATGGACCAAGTTGAAAAACCTATCTAATGCAACTTTCCTTCCTTTTCAGTCAAATAAGGCTTTTGAGTGACATCCATTCGGCCTTCAAAAAAATAATAAACCCAAACTAGATTCAATTAATAAATATAATACGTAGGTACTTCAAATTATCGGCTGACTTAAATTTGACCCTCCAACACAAGAGACATTCATATAATTATACATTCACAAAACTATAATTTTGCATTGTTTCTTCAGCCTGTGACATCTCACTAGAAAATTTGCAACTGATTTGCCTCGTCTTGAAATAAGATTTCTTAATTATAATTACAAAGCATTGAAGTCATAATGGATTGGATGTTCATGAATCTTTTAAAACCATCTTAGTTTGTACTTGTCAATGCTGTCAGGTCTGTCACGTTATCCAAGAAATATAAGTACTATCATATTATTAAGTATTACAAAAATTTATTCACAACTGGATGAGACATTACAACCATTCAGTAACTCATTGAAGACATCAGTGGCGGAGGTAGAAAACGTATGAATGTCATACATAACGTGGTTGTTTTTCATTTCTGAACACTTACAGACTCATAGCGATTCGTAATTATTCTCGTGTTGTGAAGATCTTGACTGACAATAGACTTCGATTTACTCAAATGTGTATAAAATTAAATTGCCTACAAAATGGGGGACACTGACAGCAGTAATATATTGTCTTCAAAACTATTAATCTAATTCCAATACGACATGTAAGATTTACCCTGAAATTAAAAACATTCTATGGAGTACAACAATGCGATATATTCCCAAATATATAATAGAAGGCTTCGCATAGTCTGGACATACTTACACATAAGTAGTAACAGCTGAAGAGTGTATGAGATCATCGCATTACAGCGGCAAAATTGACTCAAATCACTGGTTAAACCTACGATACACTTTCATTAGTAAACTTATCACTGTATTTATATAACACAGAACTAGAAACAGAAATTCATTCAATTCACAACTAAATAGTTCATCATTCTAAAATTATTTCAGACCGTCATTAAGCATGTTGACATCACATTAATTGCAACTAAAAATTAATAAGCTGTAAACCTAGCGCTGGGTGGGGCACATTAGTTAAGTTTGGTGAGTTTGGATGTTAACAAATGTGTCCCAGACAGCGCGTAGTGATCGGATATAACATTATAAGCTTACATTTACGTGAACAGGATGGATTTAGAACAGAATGGTAGTGAGTATGATACTGCAAGTTGTTCCGTGGCGGCGGGCGGGGGCAGCGCAATCATGTCGCGTAGCGCTTGGTCCAGAGGCGCGCGATACGATCGTGCTCCTCTCTGTTCTGGAGATACTGCGTCGCAATGCTGCCCACTAAAGGATCAGCTGGAAATTGACAAAAGAACACATTAGTTATCATCGGAATCTCGCAAGTTATGCTCGCGATCTTTAAGGGGAACCTAGTCGCGGGCTCGAACTCACTGGTGGGCCTGGCTAAAAATCACGCTGTCTCACCAGTCTTCGTGTCCGACAGAGATAGTATCAGTGATGAGCAGTTAGACGGGAGTTTACACGCACAACGTTATTGAGTGAAATGCAGGATCATTTATATATTCGCGAAAATATTTACAGTCCTTTGGAAGATCGGGTTTTATGAAAAAGCCAATGCATAAATCAATAACCAATAAAGTTTATTGAACTTTTCGAGAATTGAACTTTGTCGATACCAACTTGGTTTTGGAGATTTTACACTTCTTTTATTTTATTTATTATATTTTCGTTTTATTTGGGAAACTTACAGCTAACATAAACAATGTTATTAAACAATATGAAGCTTATTACTTAGCACGCTCAAAGTTAAGTAAAATTAGCAAGAAAAACGAATCTTTGTTGACTCCTAACTTTTTAATGGGTTTTTATTTTAGTATTCTGTTTCCGTACAGACAATATCGCATCTTTAGAAGTATAGAGACCTAATGCGAAATTAGCCGCAAGCAAAATTATTTAGAATTATAGAGACCTATTTTGGTTGCCGCTAATTTCGCATTAGGTCTCTATACTTCTAAAGGTGCGATATTAATAATGAAACAAAACGATATCATATTTTACTTTAGATGTGCCATGTCAGACAGTGGAGTAAAACACTCCCGAAGTTTGTATGGAAAAAATGTGGACTAGGTTCACCTTAATCGTCATCATCATCATCTACCATCTAGCCTTTTCCCAACTATGTTAGGGTCGGCTTCCAGTCTACCAGGATGCAGCAGCATACCAGTATTTTACATGGAGCGACTGCCTATCTGACCCCCACAATCATGTTACTGGGTAATACGATTCCCCATAGTAAGGCTTTTTTTTTTGGGTGGGAAATCATTAAATACCTTCTCCTGCTCTGGGTGGAGCAGGAGGGCGTGTCAGACTTTCACTGACTAAAAACCCACCCGTGTTCCCTCAGTTGCCTATGTGTCACCAATGGTAAGGCTGGTTGTCAGACTTTAGCTGTTCTGACTACCCGTAACGACTAATAATACAACAGATATTCATTAACGACGTATCGTAAAAGTTCACTATTTGTTTATGTGGTAGAAGAAATTCTATTACAATTTTTATGTCAACTCTATATCTATCTAATGAGAATTCCCGTTCCAGCCATCATCGATGTTTAATAAACGACGCACTACAAACTAGTATCGATATAAATAAACACGGGCGATAGGATTAAAGCGTGAACAAAACATCAGGAGGACATTGAGGACGCAAGGGCTTTGACCTCTCGGGACTATGGAGCAAAAGCTTTTGTTAGGAACTTATGCTACATAGATTTACACTTTATTGATTCGATAGTAAATGCTGGTGACTATCCAGCTGTTTCTATCTTCACGACCAACTCTTAATAAGCATAGGCAGAGTTTCTGATAAATAAAAATGATTTTCTTTAGTGTTGGCGTAGATGATTTGGTCATGTTGAGAGGATGAATGAAAGGCGACTAATAAAAGGTATTCACTCAGCAAATGTGATTGGAAACGCCCTCGAGGGATGTCCACCTAGAGCGTCCCTTCCCGGCGTTTAGTGACCTTATAGGTAATGTTCTTCAGAAAGATCAGGTGCGTAGTGCTCGCAACCGGCGTGCGTGTATGAATGTAAACGAGGCAAAAGGGGTATGTAAGAATCGTAGCAGATGGCGTTCTGTCATACCCCGATAGGAAGAACGCGTGACTATATATGTGTATGTACGCACTCTGGTAAGGAAACGAACCAGGGACCAACATCACGAAATATGGGTGGACCTAGGTGAGTGCGGGCAGGCTACGGAAGCACTTCCTACGATCGATGCCCGCCTCACAAAACAGGTTCTCCGTCTAACAAAACCACAGCTGCGTACAAACGCAACGCGACGCGTGGGTCATTTGACAAACATCTCTTTGTCATAGGAGTAACAGACAGTCCGCTGTGCAGGGCCTGCATGGAGGACAACGAGACAGCAGCTTATGTGCTGTTAAACTGCCCGGTGGTCGCTAATTACAGGGCAAAATACTTCGGTAACCCAGGTACCCTACGTAAGATTGGTCAGCAGCACCAAGGCGTTGCTGGCCTAGGTGGAGGAGCTGGGGTGAATCAAATAACCGATTCTCCCGCAAAATACGCGCTTTGACTTGAAGTTGCGGACAACAGCCAGTTTTACCTATTACCTATGTGTGATGTAAAATTTTATTTGAATTTTTATTATTAAAATAACTCTTCTTGACAGCTAAAAGGCTGATAAAATTAAACTGATAAGGGTTTAAATGCTGCGACCCTTATCTTGCAATGAAAGTTAACTTGCAACAAGGAAATGAATATAATTGCGTCAGGCCACACACAATAATTATTATAGTAGACTATCGACACGTCCCTGGTTTGCTCGGTTTTTTTACGACTTGACAAAACTTCGAGATATCTTTACAATTGTTGTATAAAGAATAGATAGTTACTAAAATATCATCATCATTTCAGCCGGAAAACGACCATTGCTAGACATACGCGTCTCTCCAAAGCACCCGCCACGGGAGGCAAGATATTTATTTAGAAAGCACACATAGTAAAAGTCAATAACAGAGTCACACACGTCAAAATTAAATATACCACTACTAGCTCTGGCCAGCGGCTCCGCCGGCGTGTTTGTCGGTAATCGCGTAATAAGTAGCCCTTAGTATGTCCTTCTCCATATCCCAGGCTATAATAATATAATGATATATAAGTATAATAGCCAGTATGTAGCCAGTACTATTATTTGATGCTAAACTTTAGCAATAAAGTTTAGTATTGATATATTCTACACATAAACCTTCCGTAACAATTTATCTAAATGATGATGAAACCGCATCAAAATCCATAGCGGAGTTTCGAAGAACAACGCAGTCAGACTAGGCGAAGCCAAGAAGAAACGATAGACAGACACGAAAAGTGACTCAATAAAAATGTATACGATATTCACCATGGGAAAAAGTATCAAGCAGTCATGTAATGATACCCTATGGCCGTTTCTGTACACCTGAAAATGTAGATTTAAAAGGACAATGACCAAATTAGTATGAAGACTGGTGCGTTTTGTTTTATTAGCGGCATTCGATCAAATATGAAAAAAACGGTGCAGAATTATATTATGAATGAATTATTGTATGCGGTCCTATAGCGAAAACGCAGTCTGGACCGAGTTATATCAGTTTAAAAATTTACTAATATTGTCATACATTATGGAATAATTCTTGTTACAAAGCAAATTTTTGACCTTCCCAAGTGACATTCAATAATTAGTTACTGCTTATTATCTTCAAATACATGTTTATATTTATTTATTACATATTACATTTGGACATCATCATCGCTGGGTTCATCATCAGCCTCATTTTCGATGTCGTGTCTCCCAATTATACTGTCTAAAAATAGTGCTGGGGGATTAAGATTAGGTTGATGTCTGCACCATCCGAAGTACCAGACAATAGCTACCGCGTGAGAACAGCAGTCGAGGGTTCTTTTTCCCGCTTCTCTTCCATGCGCATTTTTTTCATACAGTATATAAACATATATATCCGAGCCTGCCGATATCTGGACTGAATCCTTCCACATATTAGCACAGGATTGGCAGCTACTATTCTGTATTGTGTTATATTTTGCGTGTTGAGTTCTCGCCGTACTTCTATGTGATATAGACCATTATTCCTTATATGCTCGCCATAATAGGTTTGAGATTGTTTTATCTGGTAAGTACCAAGAGCATATAAAATAGGTTCATCTGTGGTAAGAGTTGGAAAACGATTGAGTCCCGAGTTGTCTGCGGTTATTGAACTTTACTTTACTTTACTTTCCTTATCAGTCAGAGGTTGAACAAACGCATTGAGCATAGCACACGCAATCTTTATTTCATCAAACAGGTGCGGTACTGCTCGGTTATTATTCGTGTCACTGGTTCTTCAGCCTGCCATTTATTGTTTCAACAACCCAGCGACACTTCGTTACTTTTCTGGATTCGTTTACTTCTCGGGTCATAAGCCTGTTACAAAAAGCAGTACTGACTCTCAAGTCAGTACTGCTTTTTGTAATAGGCATTTTTGAACAATAACCATAATAATATGATTGTAACGGTTCAATCAAATCTCTGAACCCACGATCCAAAATCAAAACATCATTAGGCCTAAAACCCCAATGAAATGGATCATCTCGGCTTTCTAATATTCTGGTATCCACTATGTGTTCATCAGGGCATACTATTAAATATGGCTTGTAAAGGTTACGCTACTTATGGAGGCTATTTGATTTTCTCTGGAAATAATAATTGCTACTTCTTTGTAGGTACATGTATGTCGCATCGTGTATTGTAACAGCTCGTTCGTAATTATTTCCAAATAAAGCATTGGGTATCACCAAACACCTTGAAGTTATTTCATCGCGAGTTGCGCTACTTCTTCTTCCCAGCTAAAGCACAAGGAAGTGGTGAAGGGTTTTGGCGGGACTGTCTTATGTAGTTTTGACGTTCAAAAAGAGCTGACTCTCAGCCTAGATTGAATAAATGACTTTTGATTTTGCAGCACTTCTTGGAATTGAGTTTTCGAAAACCCAATATAAAAGTTATTTCATCACGAGTTATTATGATTGTATCCAAGATGTCTTGGAAGAAAATCTCGCTTCAAGCATTCTCTTACATTTGTCAGAGTCCTCTCAAATGTAGACTGGGACATTCTCAAAAGGCTGCACAATCTTTGGTTGGAATCACCACTGTGCAGTTTCATCAGCACCGTTGCTAAGGCTGTAGCTGGCCAACTTGTGTTATTTTCAGCAATTGAAGGTATCCTTTGTAGCACGTCTTCGAATTGAGTCTTCGAAAACCATACAAAAAAAAATACTGGGAAAATGCTGTCACTTATTAAAGACAGCCGTTCGAAGTTTAAATGTGAACGATGCGACTATAATAGTCTCACCATGTCCATTAATTATCTTGGAGAAAACATATTATATACGTGGTGTGTACTCTATGCGATGTCTTGCCAAGCACTATCATTCTATGTTCTTCACATACACGAGAGCTAAAAGGAAGGATGTGCTTGCACTAATTCAGCAGTTAATGGCATTAACGGTCTCCGGCGATTATTACTCCGATTTAAAGTGCGTTGGCACAACAAACAAAGTCCCAAGTCTGCCATATTATTACAACAACAAAATCCAACACGTAATGCACAATCACAGTCCGATTATTATGTCAAGCATAGGTTATCCAATTAAAGTAGCGTTTTCCAAGTCCAGATTATTAAGCCAAGTCGTCTATAAAATCACCAGGAGAAACTCTACAAAAACACACGTTAACCACGAAGGTAAAACATTGAGCGCTTTCTTTGCCAATGTCTAAACAAAAAATACCATCAGCCGGCTCGTGCCCAGGTTAAAAATTATTTAACTGCGATTGGCTAGCGTTCTAGACAATTGAAAGTGTCGCTCGGTGTTGGTGTCAGTGAAAGCGTACGGGAAGGACAGCTGCGCATCGTTTTGAAGTTAGAATTATGATCTAGCTATAACACATAACGATAAAACTAACTTCAAGAGTTAATTATTGAATTATTTGGTAATGATATTTTTTTTTCTTCAATTACCCTTATCTCAGTTCAGACTGAGTTTATGATATAAGACCCTATACAATAGTTCATTTGTTATATTATTCTGCATCACTTTTTTCACATCCGATCGTCTGCCGCCAAAAAAACAAAAGGCACCAATTTTACGCATTGTCTTTTCAGGATGGTCGGTGGTTTAGGCGCAATAACGATAAATGATTTTATTTCTGTCAGTAGGTTTTTACAAACACTTTTACACGTTCATCATATTTTTTAAACTAGATGAGGTCAGCGTTTATCTGACTACTCTGAGAAGAAAGGCCGAAACAAACTCATAGGTTAGTCTCTTTTAAACTCGAGACATAATCTTGGTAAGATCATATGAGGACCATATACATAGGTGTCTGATATGGTCTTTTGAGGAAAGAACCACACAGATTGAGTAGACCTGTCCTGTCAGTGCACACATTTGTCAGTAATCATGCAGCTCAACTTAGAACATAAGGAACACAGATTCGACGAACAATACTAAAGAAAGGACATCTTGGTAGGCCGCATACTCAAACTGCCAGATTATCATTAAAAACTGAGAGAGAGAGGAGAAACAAAAAGAAAGGTACGTGAAAAGGTAACAAAGGTTACTTTCGCATTTATAATATTAGTTAGTATGCCAAAATAAAAAAGCGACATACCTGGATTACAGTCGGTGAGCAGGGAGCATATTGATAGTAAAACTTTAGATATTGTCAGCGCCGGCGACCAGTTATCTTTGAGAATATCTAGACAAATCACGCCCTGGCTATTGATGTTACAATGATATATCCTAGTCCGGAACGTCACCTGAAACACACAAGTAGAATAATTAATATGGAGCCGCACATGTTAAGGAATTGATAACCTTTCGGCATCTATCGGTGTTACTAGCACAGTACTGATAAAGGAATAGTCTGAGTGTCTTGAGTGAGCCTATAAGTAACTTATTAAGCTTCTGAAACTGTCAATCGGTTGCTTTGCAGGGCATAGAGTGTTGGGTACCTGCTCACGGGGAAAGAAAAGTATTAAGATCTAGAAAACTTCATGCCATGTGGATTTTCGAGTCAAAAGACCACGACCAGGCACAGACGTACAAAATATCGAGGCGGGATTTTATCGCGCACTAAATTTTCAGCCCTCGGTGCGGAACCGAGCATTGAAAGTCCAACAGAGTGCATCCCAAAGCGTCCAAAAGCACACTGCACGATTTCCTATTCTCGGCGCTAAGCAGAACTTGGACTAATTCTTTGAAGTTACGTAATTATTTGCTACACGAATCTGTCCTAGATATACTCCATCCAATGATCTGAAAAATTTAGCAAACCCAATTTCTAAAGCCGGGCGTATCCACAGATCTACGAGGATACGTCACCGTAGTAAGATACGACTTATCACGAAACACTTCGTCTATTTGAAATCCGTATAAATCTAGTCAGGATATTGCTCCAGTGAAAAATTGCATGCCGAGTTCAATCACGCGAAACTTGTCAGAATACAGTCCAACTCACCGAGATATGTATAAGCTGCACGTAAATAGGTATTTAGGTGTTAAATAGGGATCCATATGCTTTAATCCACAAAACAGTATGAGAACGAGAATGATAACAGACACACGGTCAAAAAATTGGTAAATTATAAGGGGTCTTGGGCCATGACCAGCATTATGTATGAGCAAAATCTATGTGTTTTACAATCTAATAAAGCCGAAAAATCATGGACAGTAAAATTCGCATAACGGAAACTGCATCACGGAAAAGGATACAGGTACTTTTGGTGACGCAATCTGCTATTTTTGGAGGAGGAACGAAAATGAATCTCGCCCCACGCCATTTGCAAGAGAATTAAGGGCAATGTTTTATGACGATATGACCGTGTATCAAGTTATGGGTAGTGTCATATAACAATCAGCTGAAAACAAATTGCATTTGTGGCTTGTGGCTGTAAAATGGATGCCTTAATGATGTGCCGCCGGCACCCGTAATTCTACACTCCGTGAGGGTGGCCTCACATAACAATATTGCTGACGAGAGAAATCCTCTAAAGCTTTACACAATGGTAACATAGTTATTATAGTTCAAACACCAACATGCTAATAAATACTAACAAAGCTCGTTGCTAATTCTCTCGATGTATCTTTTGTGCTTATTTTACTCGATTCAATACCCTTGTAACTCCAGAAAAAGTGGTTTGAAAGTCGAGGTCTAATCGAAGTGTTTCTTAGAACCTTTTGCCTGTTCCGACAATAAACAAAAACTAATAATTATGATCCAATTTAGATGAGGTAAAGTATACGTTCGAGACATCGAGGCGAATGTATACAAAAATCGCGGGTCGGTAAATGAGTTATTCTGTATTTCTGTCTACAAGGATACCGTTTGAGGATAAGTGTGATGCTCAATACATTTTGATGAGTTAAGAAAATGATGCGTGACTTTGATTGATGAGATGCGCCCGCGATGTATTTTTAGAGGATTGCCCTCGTCCTACATTCTAGAAACTATTTTCGTCCTTATGAAGTTCATTGAAAATGTAGATGCGAGACTGAAATTGTAGAATTTTTTGCATCAAAAGTTAATTCCTCCGAATTAAAGCTTCTAAATAAACACACCGTATAAAGGACTTTGTAGGCAAGTCTTGCATTCCTTGATTGATTTCTCGGACGATGGCGAGTGCAAGGGATGTCAGCACTAATTAAATACTAGGGGTATCTCGCGACCCCACGCAGGGTTCGGACCTCGTTTTGGGGCGTTGCTAGACACGGCCGACTAGGGTTTGGGGAGACTGCATTGATTTGATGTTATATGTAGTTATACGTAAGTATGTGCAAAGGGTGGAATGAATAAACCATGATTGATATTGCTGTTTCCTTTTTCATTATGTTGTATGAAGAGATTTTATGGGTAGTGGATATGTTGCCGCAAAAGTTCTAAATAAGCTTCTTTTAACATGGAAAATGTGATATGATTTCGAAAGCTTTAAATACAATTACGGATAATAAAGATAGACTTAAAAGGTAAGCAACAATTAAGCCCATGTCAATTATTATTCTAAAAGGTGGCAATTTCTTATTATTTTTCGGCGCCTATTTTGACGAGACTACTTCTCAAAACGGTGAAGTAGTGAGGAAACCGGCATGTCCTAGAGCCAAAATTTGAAGACGTGTGGCATCTACCAACCCGCACTAGGCCAGCGTGGTGAATTACGGCCCGCTCCCAGGAGACCTCTGTCACAGCAGTGGGAACATTATAGGCTGATTATGCTATTTTGACTAAGATTTTCAATAAGAATAAAAACGGAATTGAAATCTTTGTTATCTTCAATATTTGCATTTAGTTGCACATTCTAATTAAGTAACTAATTTGTATGTATGGTTAATTAATTATTCCCTTTCCATCTTTCATTAGTTCCATTGTATTCAATAACATTGAGATGTTTATCTAGCCAGTAATTTATTATATTTTCTCAAACATCATAAATGAGAGACGATTTGTTTGTTGCGGTTGCAGTGGAAGAAATGGAAATAAAGTTCTATTTTCTATAGCAATTCCTTCATCTTAAGTGGGTACTTATCAGGCAGAATAAAAAAAACAACTAACTACCTACCTAACAAAGCATCATCCATCAATATTATTGGGAACCTCCAACATTATTCATAATACAAATAAGATAAAAACTTCTGCCCTACTGTAACTTAAGCCGAGTCCTTTTGATCCATAAGTTCAACATGCCTTTTGTAGTTTAACACATGTGGCCAAGTTAAACAAAAGACCCAAGATAATAAAAAAATAACCAGGAGGCAAGCTTCTAAACTTTTAACACCCATTTATCTAAAAATACAACATAAACCTGCAGAGGTAAGAATATTAATATTTATTGATATAAGAACAACTGTCTGGATAGAAACAAAGTAAAGATAAACTACTAAATATAAGAAAAAAGATTACCTTAGGAGGTTTGAATGGATATTCTGGTGAGAAGTGGATGTCTAGGAAGAAAACCCCGCCCTCATACACCGAGCCAGGCGGGCCCAAGATGGTGGACACCCATTCATACAGGTTGTCTCCTTTTGGCCCCGCACTGCAGTTTGGTGGCGGATCAAGTGTTATCTCTGCAAGTTCCTTCTGGATCCTCTTAGCTGATGTCCCCAGTGCCTTTGACATCTTAGGATTTGGTTTATTTTCTTTTGCTTCTGGTTTACTCTCTGCAAGGGCCCCACTTGAACCAGTACCGCCTCTGCCGCGACCCGTACCACTCCCTGATGAACCAGACGCACCGCTCATTATCTAAAAGCACCAAACGTCTCATTCCGCTACACCAAAAAGCTGCTAGTAAAAAAGCTTGTGATATGAGTGTAATGATTTGTGGTGAAGCTTGCAACAAATTATGATGAACACATGCTCTCATGATTTCCAAAGAAATTAACATTGGCTTTCAAAATTGTATGAATTTTAAGAATAATGCCTCCCAAAATAAACAGGTTGATGACACAACATTGTTATGAGCAAATAACTCTGAAAGTGCAATGACATGAAGAAGAGTAATGATCCTCATTGATCATTATAGAATCACTGATTGTGCGTCTTTTAAATGCAACTACAACTACATTGCAAATCATTTTTAGTTAGAAAATCACAAAAGATGAACATGTTTTTTTATTTCAAGCATGAACAAAATCACTAGAACAAAGACATCGCTAATCCCTGTGCTTAGTACACCAAACAACAGCATTCGAACAAACAAAAAATACTATGCTCTACTGACAATTGCTGAACTATTTAACTCAAAATAACAATGCAAAACGTAATGGAAAAAGATTTATTTGTACCTTACGAATAACAGTCGGCCATCTTGTGGGCTGGCGTTATCCGATAATTTACAATTTTTTGATTCACCGGTGACCCAATTGAATGAAAAAGACGGCTCCCGACACGTAATAGTTAGTATACAACGAAATTCATCCACGACATGTGCAAAATTTGTGCAACGCTATCAGTGTGATCTCCGAGTTAGATGCCCCGCACTGTAAAGCGTAAATAGGCAGTCTGTTACTTTCCGCACTAATACCAATCCGTGATATGAGTTAGGTGAATTAATTATACCTTAATCAAAGATAAAACTCGACTTTGGTGCGTTCCGGCAAAGATTTTCAAAGCTTCAATCCACTTCTACCAAATTATCCATCCATTTGTCTGTCACCCTCACCAACACAAACAACCACTGAAAATTACAGAATGCACACAAGCTCAGTTATAAAACAAATACATGTAAAAACTACATGAGGCCTTTGAATACTTACAGATTTATAGTATAAACTAATTATGCTAGATTATTGTTAAGAAAATAAGCAATATACAGTAATTAGACTAATGAAGTTATGAAAAATTACACGAAGCACAACCACATTCCGACATTTTTTTACTATTTTTTTTTAGGATGGTGTTGCCAACATTGCAAAATAAAAACTACCTGAGATGTTTTTCGACCTTACTCAAATAGAACTTAGGAATTCAGCGCTTAGACCATATTTCATTCTTCATATTCCATATTTTATTCACTCTTCCCCGACTATCAGGGTCCACAGCTGAACTTATTAGAATTTTATTATGTGTGCATATTCAGACAAAAACCGATTTAATTTTGGACAAACTTAACTGTCGAAATAAAGTTTAAATAAATAATGTTTCACCTGACTGGAAGGTTCAGACGTGTATGATATGAATGTTGGAACTCGTTTTGTATTAGGACGGAATAAGTTTGCAAAAGAAGATGAAACTGAACACAGACATATAAAACAGTAGAAACTGAGTGAAACTGAATCATTTTTGTCTATGCTTTCATTTATGCTCAAGATGCTAAGCTTTTCTTGCATGTAAACTGGACCACACTTTAGTGTCAATTTGATTTGACGTCCATTTGGTTTGTTTTTTGTATGACAGTTGGTCAATTCATCAATTGTCAATTTATGAAGTGTGTACATTTTTATGTTTAGGGTTTTGTGCTTTTCTGCCTGAGATAAACTTATTTCTGATTAAATAGAAACAATTTTCATAAAAGTGTTACAAAACAGCTAACAAAATGGGTAAACGACAGCATCAGAAGGATAAAATGTAAGTTTTACGCTTAGGATACACCTTTCTTCAGTGATTTATTCCAATGTTTTTAACATTCGTCTTTGTATTATTAGGTACCTCACGTACACGGAGTGGACTACACTATACGGTGGCAAAAGATCAGGCACACCTAAAGAAGAGGATACTACTTTTAAACGCTTACCATTCGACCATTGCTGCCTATGTCTTCAGCCTTTCGAAGACCCGTATTGCGATTCTGATGGCAATATATTCGAGTTACAAGCCATAATAGAGTTCCTGAAGAAGTTCAAAGTTAACCCAGTTACGGGGAAAGTAAGTTGACTCATTTGTTGTTGAGCCATTGTTGAGTGCAACCAAATATCTTAACTTGTTATTGTTTAATCAACCATGTTAAAACCTTCTTTCCAGAAACAAGACATCAAAAGTCTAACAAAATTGAACTTCTTCAAGAACGCTGAAGGGGATTACCACTGTGCTGTTTTATTCAAACCTTTTACAAAGAACTCATACATTGTTGCTATTAAAACCAGCGGCAATGTGTACTCAAATGAGGCTGTGGAACAGCTTAACATCAAAGGAAAGAATTGGAAGGACCTTATCAATGACACTCCGTTTGCCAGGACTGATATTATTGTTATACAGGATCCCAATAACTTGAACAAGTTCAATATATCTACATTTCATCATATCAAGAATAATTTGAGAGTGGAGACAGAAGGTAAATTGAGATTTTATAGCTGTTTAACCGGTTGAATGCCCTAAATAAGGAGAAACAATTAAAAAGCTATTGTGTCACACATGGATCCAGTGCTGCCAACTGGGTGTCAGGTTTTCGGGCTAAATCGACTTTAAATTGGGCTAAAAAATTAAAAGATTATTTAGTATAATTGATTTCATGAATATCTACTGTGCGGATTATTAATAAAATACATCATTATGGATAATAAAGTATTGTATAATCATGAAATTACGACGATAAAATTATGATCGAAATAGATATTATTGTAGAGAATGGGCAGCAGCGTTCTCTATGCATTTGACCACCATACTGCAATCGCTAACCTGCCTGCCAAGCGTGGCGATTATGGCAAATCCCCCCCTTTTGGGGGAGGCTTATGTCCGGCAGTGGACGTCTTTCGGCTGATATGATGATGATACTATTTTGGGCTAGATTTCGGGCTAGGGGCTAAATCATTATATTCGGGGCTGACCAAGAAGAAAAAGGGCTAGACCTAGCCCCGAAAGGGCTATATTGGCATCCCTGCCTGGATCCTGGATGAAAAGAAGTTTTGCTCATGTTTGTTATTTATAGATTATAGATATACCCTTTGACCTAAATAGAGCAGACAATTTCCTTAGCTTTATACAGTGGCGTAGCGTGCCTTGGCGGGACCCA
Organism: Antitype chi; assembly: GCA_947359405.1. Classification (NCBI taxonomy): domain Eukaryota; kingdom Metazoa; phylum Arthropoda; class Insecta; order Lepidoptera; family Noctuidae; genus Antitype; species Antitype chi. Next base: position 18,990,190 of record OX375812.1, read on the forward strand.
GTATAAAAATTTGTTTGGGGGCCCTTATAAAGAGTAAAGATTTCTCACAAAAGAAAAAAACAATGTTGGCAGAACGCAATGTTAATGGCAATGTTAAAAGAAATATTTATTCATCATAATTATCTGTCACTTTTTCCAAATTTTTTACAAACAATTCAAATTATATATAGGTACTCTCCTTGCCTTTTTGTCCTTGTCTTTTGTTTGATTTTTGTCATTTCTGAAAAAAAAAAATGGGAAGTTTTTATTAATTTTTGCTTACGCACGTCGGGGGCCCCCGTGGGACGGGGGCCCCGTATAATTGATACGGCAGATACGGCGGTAGCTACGCCCCTGGCTTTATATATAATTTGTCTTCTTAATTAAAAAGAAAATTCCAGGGAATTTATCCCTAGATTAATAGGAAGAATAACTATTTGGCAACATGAAAGAAGGGCCCTCACTTTTCAAACAGTAAAAATAAAAACGTGTTTGTGTCTTATACTATAAACTGCATTGCAGAGTTAGAGGTAACCCTAGCTAATTCAGATTATAGAGCAGCAGTAACCCAATGATAACGGCCCTGACTTACGAGTTATCGTTTGTGGGTTCAAACTGAGGCAGGTGTTTTACTTTGTGTCTATAAATTTATCACCACTGCTTTCAAAGCCAGTGAAGGAAAACATCGTGAGGAAACTGGCTTGTACAAGAACCAACAATTCGAAGACTGACATTACCAACAAACACTGGGCCCGTGGTATATTATAGTCCACTCTCTCTCGAAGTCTGATGTCTATGTCCCAGCAGTGGTAACATTATAGGCTGATAATGCATTATACTAATTATTATTAGTGGGCAATATTAACATAATCTCAAAACATGTATGTTTATTTACAGAGGAAATAGCAATGAGGAAAGACCCACATGCAAGACTTAAGACGGTATCAAATGAAACAAAAGAAATCCTACAAGAACTTGAGAAAGAGTATAAGGCACCAGAAAAGAAGGAAGTTAAGAAAGAGGTTGGTATTTATTTTTGTCATGATTCTTTGATTTCTTCCTTTGATTGCCGACTGTTTCTAGCCTGATTTTTCCATGATGAAAGCAGTGGGATAGAAATATTATGCATTAACATAGCTACAAATGTCCTTCATGAGTGGCATAGCAATAGTTAGCTCCATTACTGACCTTACCATCAGGCCAACATTTTTACCAAAACAGTGGTAATGTTGTCAGTTCGGACCTAGACAGCAGCTTTACTTGTGTAAATTCTTTTCATCACCACTGCTCTCAAAACGGTGAAGGAAACTGGCATGGAACTGACATGTGACATCTACCAACCCACACTGGGCCCGCATGATGGATTACGGCCTACTCCCCCTCACCAAGAGAGTCCTGTATCCCAGCAGTGGCACATTCACATTATGGGCTGATTATGCAATATTAGAGAAAAACAATGGAAGTTGAGAGCAAACAAATCTTTCCTTGGTGTTCCATGTGATTATCTACTTTACCTACCCCTAACATAAATCCTTAGTAACCATTTCGAACGTCAATGGAAAGAATGACTAAATACTTCTTCTAAACTCATCATATTTATAAAGTTATTATGAAGGTTGCAGACAAGTTCAATGCAGCGCACTACTCCACTGGCATGGTGGCTGCCAGCTTCACCTCAACTGCCATGATGCCAGAGACAGTCCATGAAGCGGCCATTATCTGTGAAGATGATGTCAAATATGATATGGTCAAGAAAAAAGGTTGGTAGCAAGAGATGCCTTTTTTAATTCTGCTGGAAATCCATAATTTGTACTGATAAGTCCTATTATCTATTCTAAATAGAAAAAATATTACCACCTTTGAGATTTTATAATCTCATCTCACATTATAAATAGCATTTGTAATGTCTCACTGCTGAGTCTGCCACACCACCACATTAGGAACTCTATACTTCGTTCCAAAACACAAATAGTGGACTCTGGTCACGCAGCAGCTGGACTAAAGTCGAACTGGGCTGCCCACTGTCGCATGTCCAAGCAGCAATATGCAAAAACCACCACTCAGTGGATCCGAAATCTCAGGAAACAACTACGCGGCAGGCCCAGAAACAGGTGACAGGGTGCGCTGGACTCCTTCTTCTAAAGGACTAGCCCACAATCTCAGTAGACCGGGAAAAGTGAAAAGAGGGAAGATAGGCCTTTGCCCTGCAGTACAACACAGGCTTATAATATTAAAGTGATAATAATACCTCACTGCTCTTTATATTTCTTACTCCGTATTTCCAAAGTTTTGTCGTTTTTCAGGATACGTAAGACTGGTGACAAATCTGGGTCCTCTAAACTTCGAGTTGTACTGTGACTTAACGCCGAAAGCATGTGACAACTTTATAAGGCACTGCAACAACGGATACTACAATGGCACCAAGTTCCATAGATCTATTCGAAATTTTATGGTAAGCAAATAAATTAAAATATTTGCCAGTTATGTTAAGACCTTTGAAAGAGGTTATAGAGCTTATAATAAGTTGAAACATACTGTCTGCTCGTGGCCATTTTCCCGCTAGATGGAGCTGTTGTCAAAAATTTTAGTTTATTTTGTTATATGTGCATAATTGGAACATTAGTAAGTCGTAGGATAATTTTCACGATACTCTGACATTACCCTTTATTGGACTGGGTCATATCATCATCATCATCAACCGCCTAGTCTTTTCCAATGTTGGGGTCCTATCTCCTATGTTGGGTTCGGCTTCCAGTCTAACCAGATGCAGCTGAATACCAGTATTTCAGTTTTTCCATGGAGCGACTATTACTTTTTACATCATTGCATCAAAATCCACCCAATTCGACATTTCCTCGACATTTAAGGCTGGAGCACACCAGATGAGTGGCGTGACGTGATGCGTGCACGCACCAGTTGTAATGTATGAAACTGTAAGAAACGTGCGTGACCCACGCACGCAGAGCCACCTCTACTTAGAAACCGAATCCGCGCGCGTGTGTAGCGGAATGGCAACGTCGCACACGCGCCTGCAGTGATGACGTTGTATTATATGGCGCTCCCTGTTAGATGCCAGACCGGGCACGCACACGCATCGGTCATTGTTGCACGTGCGCACTCACGGCAGGTTGTATTTATTTACGAACAGAATACAATTTACGAGTGGTTTATTTCACAATGAAGACAATTCTAAAGGAAATACTCATAGAAATAGTTCGCAAATATGAGTGTCTCTACAACACCAAACATAAAGAGTACAAAAATAAAAGTTATAAATTATTATTATGGGAGAGAATCGGGACAAATGCTCCCAACTCAATATGGCTGCTGACAAGGTGGTTCGCACGCGCGTGCAGCAGTTACCTGCGTGACGTGATGCGTGCGCGCGCGACGTGTGCTGCATCGGTCTTGGCCAGTGTGACAGGGCTCGCACGAGCGTGCGCGCGTCTCGTCGCACGTCACGACACGCTACGCATCCGGTGTGACCCGGCCTTTAATCTCTCATTAAATGTACGAGGAAAGTGGCCACGGCAAACCTGGCGTTGAACAGACTTCATAAGCCATTTAAATTTAATTCTTAAGATACAGTTAAAGACCGTAGATTGGCACCTGCTGTAATATCCACCTCATAAAGTCCCGGCATCATAGGCCTTTCCTAGCAGTAGCATTATACAGTAGATGTAACAATTTCAGATACAAGGCGGCGATCCAACTGGCACAGGACTGGGTGGCGAATCGGTGTGGAAGAAACCATTTGAAGACGAAATCAAACCGAACCTGCATCATACTGGTAGAGGAGTTCTGTCACTCGCTAACTCTGGACCAAACACCAATGGATCACAGTTGTAAGTGAATTTACTTTCGTTTATCTAAGACGTGACCAGCACCCTAATTACGTAACACGCTATTAATCAGAAATTCAGAATCTAAATAATTTTGAAGGATATTGTTAATCCATTGCTTCAGATGTTCGAAAAATGTGTCTGCTCAACAACGTAAATCCTACTACCCTACTAATATTATAAATGTGAAAGTTTGTGAAAATGTTTGGATGTTTGTTACTCAATCACGCAAAAATGGCTGAACGGATTTGGATGAAATTTGGCACACAGATAGTTTATAACCCCTTTATTTACACATAGGATAGTTTTCATTCCGGTAGTACGGTCCCGTGGTATAATTTTCAACCTCCACGCGGGCAAAGCCGCAGGCAACAGCTAGTAACTCAATCACTGAATTTATGGAGGATTATTGTTGACAATGATATTTAAAATTTTGACATAATTGTATTTCTATTTTATGGTTTGACATTTTAACTATACCTACAGACCTTTAAAAATATCTGTACTTAATATTAAATTTCATTATTCTTGTGTGTAATATTTTTAATGCTTGCAAGTAGAATGCAGCGCGCTAACATTATCAGTAGAAGATCTAATATAAACTATGTACCTGCATTGTGACAAATAAAATGATTTGATTTGATTTGAGATGAAAGTCTATCCTACTGTTAGTGGGTTACGTAAATACCCTTCAGACTGGGATATAAGGTGCTGCGGTGATAGGCAAGCGTATAGTATTGAAATTTTAAACTTGAACCACAAAATATGACCAACTCTATTAATTTTATTATATGGTTCAAGTTTAACATTGCAAATTATGTGACTCCACAGCAAGGGGGTGTGACACACATATGACCAAAAGTTACGGATGGCGGGCTTCAAAAATATTGGAATACGTTAGATGTAATTTAATGCATCCATAGATGGCTCCTAATGAATGCATCGTTCACAACTACTAACCAATGTATTAGCAAACTAAAACATTGAAAACTGCTGTATTCCAGTTTCATAACTTTCCGTTCGTGCAAGCAACTGGACGGTAAGCACACGATTTTCGGCAAGCTAGTCGGCGGCATGGACACACTGACTGCCATGGAGCAGATAGAGGTGGACAATAAGGACCGGCCCATACAGGACATTGTCATAGATGTCGCGCAGGTGTTCGTGGATCCATTCGCTGAGGCTGAAGAACAGGTAATTTTATTTAAAACACTTTTTTTCTCTGCAATATGATGTATGAAGTATCAAGCAGCTAAAATTACCTAAGTTACTTTTAGTTTTATGTACTTTTATATGATGTAATCAACTTAATTTAGGCCACACCCATGTAATAACCTATACTCTACCAAATAAAAAAACTTTTATTAAAACAAACTTCTATTGAAATGCACTAAAAAGAATCAAATAAACTTTTCCTTTAAACTTTTTACTATAAAGTTATAACGTCATTATACAATTTATATGATATAAAACCCGTCATTACACAATTTATATGTTATAAAAGCTTGTCGCAAGATTTAAGTATGTACTCATATTTACTTAGATACTTATAGTGTACTTAAATCTTGCGACAAGCTTTTGGTCCACAGTAGTTTAAAGAAAAGTTTATTTTATTATTTTTAGCGCATATTAAAAGGTTGTTTTAAAAAAAGGTTTTTTACTTTTCATTGATAGGTACCCATATTGTTGGTGTACATTCAAAAATAATAGTCTGCTATCTTAGGTATTCCGCCATATTGTATTTCGAATGACCTGAATGACGTCACACAGCTAACCATGAATTGTCATCCAAACTAAACGTGAATACAAAATTTCAGGTCATTCGGTTAAAGATATCTGCTTCAAAATTGAGTTGCAAGATTCCATCCGAACAAACTTAGTTACATACATACATTGCAGGTTAAATAAAAGCTTGTAAAAACAGAGATCATTTACTTATTTAGGGCCGTCACTCATCACCAAAACATCAATTGCGTAAAACTATCAGCCAGAATATGAATAATTTTGAAAGATATTGCTAATCTGTTACCTTTATTTATATATTCGAAAAATGTGTCTGCTCCATAACGTAAATAACGGAATGATATAATAATATTGTTAAACTGTCAAAAGAAAGCCATTCCCACTGTTAATGTGATACTTGATTACCCCACAGCACATTGAAATAACAGTCTGTAAAGGTAATTAAGCAATTGTAAACCTCATATAAGACTGTACGAGGAAACATAATGCAGTGTGAGCCCTGAGGATCTAATAATATTTTTTTCTAAAATATTCATCTTGTTGGTTTATTATAGCTTGTCAAAGACAGAGCAGAAGAACTGAAAAGGAAAGCAGAAACGGAAGACTCTAAAGTAAGGCCCAAAAAGGCGAAACAGCCCCTAAAAGTATTCAGAGATGGTGTGGGAAAATACCTTAACTTACAAGAGGTGGCACCACCTGTCGCACCAACCAGCAGTAAAATTACTAAGACACAAGAAGGTCCCTCTAAAAAGCTTAAGAAGGATGGAAAATTCGGTTTTGGTGGTTTTGATAGCTGGTAAAGGACTAATTTATAATAAAATCTATTAATGTAATATTTACTTTTATTTATACCTCCTAAAATACTGACAACTTTAAATAAATTCATAACAATTTTCCCTTTTACAATTACACAATTTGTTTGTATAATATAAATTCATCAATTAAGTACTTCTAAAATGTTAATTTATTCTAATTAAATGAGTTAAATACACAATGTATTTAACTTTATACTAATTAATCCATCAACACATTATTAGGTGCAATTATTATGTATAATTATTATTTATTTACCCCTTAAGTCTTTTTAAATATTTATGAGTATAACTAGGTAACACAAAGTTGCTTCTCTTAATCAAAGCAAATAATATGTGAATGCTTGTTTATATATAAAAAAAAACGAATCTTTGTCACATTCTCTAATAGAAACTCCTTATAAATGAGCCTTTAATGCATTTTCTTCTCGCACTGGAAGTTTTCATTGTGAGATAAATACAATATTTTCAATATCAAATATCTGCAAAATGTGCCTCAAATTTTCCCTATCATGATGTTGGCATCACACCAAACTTTATTTTTCTCTAAATCTTTGACATACTTTTAGCACATAGGAATAATGCAGAGTACATTATAGATAAATAATCTTATTACTATACAAAGTAAACGGAAGGTAGGTATACTAGGTACTCAACATAATTATCTATAATTAGATCTAGCAAAATAATTATTACAGCTTTTCCAAAGGATCAACATAGACGACAAGAGCAGTGTAATGCTATGTTCACTTCAAGCAGTCATATTGCATGTATCTAAGCTTTAAAAAATTACTTATTGAAGCTAATTAAGCAAATCTTTCAAAGTGAGATTAGATAGAGAATGATGTGCCAGGTTCACAGCTAATAGTAAAACACAATGCATTGTTTTGTTTAAAAAAGTTATTGATATAGCACAGTTTCATTTACTCCCCATTCAGACACTGTCTAATCTTTAGTAATAAGTCGTCTTATGGTTATCCATGTCCTATTATGTGCTTGTGGCCTTATTGGCACTTTTGTCGAAACATAACATACATTTATTGATGACTATGTATCATTGTTTGTGTCCTTTCATGCTTAGTTGTAATTGGTGCGCCGCCGTGCAGTCCTCTGCTTGTCAAATCTCATTTCCATCTCTTCTAAAACTTTTGGAGTGTATCGAACAACTAGCTTCACTGAACCAACTGCTTGCTTCAATAATTCCACAGCTTTCTCGTGGTTTTCACCCTCTACAGATACGCCATTGACTGATAACAGCTGGTCACCTCTTTTGAGTCCTCCATGACGGTCGGCGACGCCGCCAGGAATGATTCTTGATATGTAAATAGGGGAGTTTTGTTCCTTGCCACCCATGACGTTGAAACCTAGACCTTCCTCTGTCTTCGGAAGCTCGACAACCCGTGGATGTGCGTGGCCTTCAGCCGCAGCAAATGCGGCCACTGTAGCCTTGGCTGTAGCGGAAGCCCTAATGTCCGCCGAGCCTTGAATTTCAACAGTTTCGTAAACATGCTCATAGACCTCACGAACAGCGTTCAAGAAATCACTTTGTAGCACTTTCTGCAATGCTGCAAGCTTCGTAGCAGGAACTTCACCACTTTGTTGAAGTTTTTCGAGCAATTCGATAGCTCGTTTTATATCCCTAGCAAGGGTTAACTGCTCCCCCGAACTACTCATGTTATTTGAACTCGTTTTCTCTACAAATAACTGGAAATTAAAAGAAATTGGGCGTATTATTAATACGAAAGCAACTGCGGTGAATCAATACAGCAAGTACTTCACGTTCTAAAACGTTGCATTTCGATTATTACACATGCACAGCTCAGCAATAATTAAGTTTCTTTAAAATAATTTCGACTGTGATTAAACAATTATTCATAAACAAATATGTTGTCACTCTCTTTTATCACCATAAATCCATTCAAAAGAATTTAAACATTTTATTTGCAACAATAGTCTATACAATTTTAGTACTAGTTTCGGAACGTTCAGTATTTGACATAATACTACAATGCTGTGCAGTTGGTGCAACTGCTTTCGTTTGAAAACGATAAGAAATAGATTTGTTTGAAAGTGAAGAAAATTTAATTACAATACGCATTTGATTATGATTAGCGCCTCTTATTAGTTAATAATTAAATATGTTATTTTAATTCATTATTTAATCTTGCAAGTTTATTTTGTCCTTCTTAGTCGTCCAGGAAAAATAAATGTTTTGACAAGTTTTCAGTAACGCCAACATTTCGCCAAAATATGCTAAATATCTAAATTGCCATAATTGGGCTGTAATTTTCAACTTTGATTTGCAGTATTGTTGTAGTATTTTGCTGCTTTTATAATTTAGCGTAAATTTAAGAATAGTGTAACATAAAAAGTATAGTGTAAGTGAGTGGTCAGACTTTGTATTTGCAGAAACAATGGATGATTTAGGTGAGTTTAGTCTTATCATAACCTGTTTGGGTTGCTGTGTATATGAAATGACGTGTTCTGCTAAAATAACTTGTTATTTTGCATATTTGTTCCTTGTCGGACCTTCTAGTCTTATCCATAGTACTGTAGCCAACAGTAGCTGCGAACTTTTGTGCACCTATTGGTTATAATGCTAAAAACATGTCACTTCCTGAGCTTAATTTTTTGTTTGTTTTACTTACACACATGGATTCTGTGATTCAGATTATCCTACGTGATGATAGTATTGTTGCCAGGGACGTAGGCTAAAAGCGATTTCTTTGTAACTCAATGACAAATTTCTTTATTTACTTTACCTTATCTGAGTATACATTATGATAAACAGAGTTTGACATAAAATTATGTCAGTGACCTGTTCAAGTATTCAATATCATTTTATTGTGCTACTTGGGAAGGGGAAAAATATTTTATTTATGATTTACCTTACAATTTTAGTTAATTAATGATATGAAATAATGAACCTATTGCAAAACTTAACAAATTGTGGTCAGGTAGGACTGGCCACTAGGGCGTTGTCAAGTTGCAACATGATTTATTATTTAAAATTCCAGGAAATTATATGAGATCATGTTCGTTTTTTGAATTTTGTTGGAGACTTGGAATAATATTAAGGCAACAGGGTGTTCTGTTGGTTACAGGGTTGACAACTTTTTTAAACCAACATGCATCTCTCAGAGAAACTTAACATTTTGAAAAGTATTCTAAGATATAATAGGTACACATTTAAGACCATGAATGTGGAGTTTTTTAAATTCACTGGACATTGGTAGTCATAACATGCTTAATTCGTTTTTTTTTCTTTTTTTTGCCCCACACTAGGAATTTCTCCTGTATTGTGGGTGCGTTTACAAGCATTTAAACTCACATACACAAATAGCCAGACCTGGAACAACTACTTGTAGGTCATACATATATTTGTTCCGTGCGAGAATCGGACCCGCAACACGCAGCGCAGCAGTCAATCGCTTAACCAATGCATGCGCCAACCGTGCAATTGCTTTTATATGGTGCCATGCGTATTCTGGCTGTTATAAATAGCTGTTACATAGTTATTGTTCATTAACTATCTTTCATCAATAGTGAAGCTGATCCTAATATTTTATTCTCAACATAGTTTGAGGTGCAACAACTAGATAGAAACAACCTAATGCCCTGGTTTTAAGCTTTTAAATTAAGTTTAGTTGATGCAACTTGTTGCATGAAGCCATTAAATATTTCAAACCACGCAACGCCGTATTATGTCGCGACTCTGCCACTCGGCAAACCTAAGAGAGGGGCGGGCGGTGTGACACTTCGCTGTTGTGTTTAAAACTTCTTTTTTTGTCGTCTGCTTGGGCCTAAAGACTCGAGGTCTTTAGGTCCGAGCGACATCTGACGTATGTAATTTAGTCTTGTATAGTTCGCCAACGAACTATACTCCATTTGTAATAAGATTAGACATTTAAATAAACGTTTTTTTACAGTCCACTCAACTGATTTTGACTTCTATTGCGTTGGTAGCATGATAAATGGCATCTGCAGTAAACAGTTGGTATTGTAACCACTTTTTTGTTTTAATCCCACCCCTATGCCTACGGAATAGAAGTCAAAATTGGTTGAACGGACTGAAAAATTTTTTGTTTAAATGTCTAATCTTGTTTCAAATGGAGTATAGGTCGTAAGAGCGCTCGGTCCCACAGATGAACTACGCGAACTAGTTCCGTCATTCCCCGCTCCATAGTTCGTTAATTCGTGACCGAATGAGCAAGGGTGTGGAAGGCGTTTACTCAACTCACTGGTGAGTGAGTTGAGTAACGCCTTTAGCTTTGTGCAGTGGCACATTCGCGTCATCGTGATTATTTTCAAAACTTAATAGTAATCTAAAAAAAAAACGAAACCTTTTATTCACTGACTAAACTAAGGAGTGTATTTATTTGTTGCACCAATAAGCCTAGGTATTTATTTATTTAAACTTCTCGCACACAAAAAAGGTACAAAGGCGGACTTAATGCCTTAGGCATTCTCTACCAGTCAACCAAGGGTGGTGCAGAGATTAGATGGCAGGTGCTTTGGATGAGAGGAATGATGAAAAAACCTATAAAATATATCATAATGAATTATAAATAATATTACATAAATAGGTTATTAACTAATAATACACATACATGCATACATATCTACTATAATATATACTTAATATAATATATATATATATATGTACAAATTCAAGGGACAGAGGTGTTGAGACGACTCTACGCTATTTGTTAAGAAAATACCTCTGCAATTTCCGCTTAAATGCATACCGACTGGTAGCCGTCCTGATATCGAGAGGAAGCGCATTCCAAAGGAGAATAATTAAGGAGGTATTATTTACAATAATGATATACTTTTTAAGAATCTTCATTCAGAGGTTTTTGCTGTTTATAGTTTATAGTGTATAAATTGTAGGTAAAAGTACAGCAATCCATAATCTTGTCGCGTGTCCGTGCAGGAGCAGTATCAAGACGAGCGAACGATCTGTCTTCCTCTGTTTCGAGCTGGGAGCTGACGAACTAGAAGAGTGAACTAGTTCGTTTAGGAACGGCGACCTAAACTGAGCGATCTCCGTCGGGAACTACTATGCGCAAGACTAATGTAATTTACGTCGCCAATGGTACAAAAATTGCATACAAGCTTCTCACTTTTTTAATTTATTCGTAGTAATAAATACGAGTACCTAAATAGCGCTAATCACTAAGTTACATAACATCTTCAGGGTACACTCGACACGCACCGAAACAGGTCTGTAGGAATGTGGCGCAATAACCGAGTTTACGTACATGCTATAAAATATTGACAACGTATCCTGAATACATTTTCAATAAATATCGATTTTTATGGGATAATGAGTTCTTTGACTCTGCCAAACGCAAATTACTTACCTATTAAAACTAATATCAGGATGACAGAGCTTTGCTCGGTATTTTTTTTTTATGAGACCTAGCTAGATCGGTTTATCGCCCCCGAAACCCTCTGCATACTAAATTTCATGAAAATTGTTGGAGCCGTTTCCGAGATTCAGATTATATATTTATAAACAAGAATTGCACGTTTAAAGGTATTAGATTAGATAATTAAATTTATTGGCGTCGTGTATAGGAATCACGTTATGGTTGCTAAACACGACGCCAATAAATTAATAGCGACAGGAAAACGATACTCCATGTCCTAAAAATTAAAGCCCATATATAAGTGTAGAGATCAACTAATTTAAAACTACACGCATGCCCCTCCACTAAAATTGAAATACAAGCATTTGAAAAGTGTATGCAAGAAGTGGAGCGGTGTGCAGTTTTAAACTAGTTGATCTCTACCTCTAAAGTAATTGCTCTCGAATAATACCAACTCCTAATAGCCGGAGTAGCCGGAATCCATGCACTCGTACTTCCAGGATGGAAGTAGCAATAGACGGCGGACGTAATTTCAGTTTCTAATTCGGTTTGCCACCACGGCATTATTGGACATATTTTTACATAAAACCCACGTATAATGACAGAGCAAATATTATGGCTATAGTCAGCTACATTTACGCACATAACATAACAGCTTTTATAAGATTGCAAGGTGGGGACCGACAACGCCGGTCATTAATCACCGCGAGGCGATAGGGTGTCATCAAGGGGTTATTTCTAAAGCCATTAACGGGTTAGACTAACTATCTAATTTATTATTTAATATCAAAAGTAAAGATACTTTCGTAAAAGCTTTGGTTGATGGTTTCTGATGAAACTGACCACTCTGGCAAAGATATTTTAGCAATATGTCTTCTAGAGGTGTTTTCTCAAATAATCTAACAAACTCGTTTTCCAAGGAGAGCGAAACCAAAAATTGGTGAATGAATGTTGACTTATAAACAGGCTCACGTCATCACACGACCGGTGCCTATGAGAACAGCGAGATATAAAATAATCTCACACATAACTCTTGAATGAACAACAAGACTATTAACTAACAACAGATGCAAATACAAGGGCGCTCTTATCATGAATAGCAATTTCAGATGAACACAAGAAAGAGACCGACAAATGGCATGAGAAAGTTCTTAATACTCCATCCATCCAATGTCCTTCTATATTATTTTTAGAACAGGAGGATGCAGTCGACTGCTCCCACTAACTAGAAGATTAAAATGAGATATTGCAGCAGTCCATCAGTATTACTTATATCATGCCACACAATATGGCGCGCAATTTCCCATTAAAAACCAATCAACGTTAAGTGGTTCAGCCATATCTTAACAAGCTATGATGTACGTTAATTCCTTCATAGTCCCATACCTACACGTATATTCTAAAAATATAGCTGTAGGGATTAATCAGACACTCGAGAAGTATCCCAGAGGGGAATGCAAGAAATCTGTTATATGTCAGTGTGGAATGCTCATGTGAACTGACAGACCAATAAATCGGTTTCTTGAGTTGAAATCGAGATAAATGTTTGTTGAGCTGCGACGAAAATAATCGATTAATTAGATGGTGTAACTTGGTGAGATATCAATATGTCTTTCAACAACACAGAATTTGATATAAACGCCAAAGCACGTCAATCTCTACTAGTAAACGTGAGCCGTCGACAAATCACTGTACATCTCTGACCTTTGCCATGGATGGAGTTATTAAGGTTTGTTCATCTGTATATTCTCCTCATAAAGATGGGTTTTTATTTAACTATCTATAATATCATCAAAAAGTAAATGATAAGCCTTTGCATTCATTCACTGGATTCACAAACTTTGCAGTACAACTAAAACTTGGAATTCAGTAAAACAAATAACCTAACAATATAAGAATGTCGTAGGACGTAATGTAGATAAAACTTCCGATTAAGGAAAATCCTGACCCGATGACCTAGTAAAGCATCATAAAACGGATTTATGATAGTGCGAATCGCCACACGACCCGTAGCAAACATAATTAAGAAAGCTACGACACGAGATTAAGTTTAAAAGCAATAAGACTCAGGATGAACATCAAGAGGCGGAGGCTATTTATGTAGGTTGACTTAGTAAAGCGCTATAAATCAGACTTATTGTTATATACTTTAATTCAATATCTAATTTTGCATTGAACACGATCCTTACCGAGTGTTTAGTCTTTTCAAAGGCCTTCGACAGTGTGGACACAACTCCTAACTTTTTAAAAATGGGGTGTCATTACCATAGGTATCACATTTCCACAGTTTACACGCACAGTTCACGCGATACCACACTTAATGTGCTTCGTTCCCGTTCTGCCTAATTAATGTAATTAGTGGTCGACGTACACTGGGGAATGTTGTAATAGGTGACACACCTATCTTGTGTGATTGAAAACACGTAGCTTTGGACTGTGGGTCAATATACTTTTTTAATTCACTCTGGTTAAGTGAGGGGGTTCGTTTGAAATGTTTTAACAACCGCAGATTTATACATCCTTTAAAATATTTAGGTAAGACATTGCAGAAAATGAAGGATTATACAAATTTTAATGCTAATTGTGATCGTTCCTTTCCGCTAGTAATTGTATTGATAATTAAAACTTTTCTAATATAGCTTTAATTCGATAAGCAACAACTGATTTGAGATCAGGTCTTATAGGGAAGTATAGTATGGCATGGTGTTTAGTAAAAACACCATGAGATATTATAATCCTGTAGTTATCTAGTTCTAGAATTGTTTATAGAGTAAGAGTTTCCGTATTGACCGTGAATTAAATTACATCGGGTTTTTACAATGACTGAGTGATCTCAGAAACCTTGGAACCTTTATGATCTCAGAATTACTTGGAAATTACAATTTCAGCCTTGAACTTAGTCTCACAGTCTAACAGCAGCTGATAAACCGCAGCGTTTGCCAATTTCAGTTTAATACCATTAACTTTCCCTATCTGACCTAAATCGTATCAGTTTGGTCTGTTCGTGGATAAGGCTGTAAATACATAGTTTAGTGACGTCATCACACCGTCACTGACTACGATGAGTTGCGTGATACGCGTTCGGCGTTCCCGACATCTGTCAGTCGCACGCGTGTACCCAGTCCTAACGTACTGGTTGGAAAAAGTTATACTTGTAACGTTTATTTATTTTAATTATGATCTATTTCGACAAACAAAACTTTGAGTTTGCATATTTTATTCCATCGTATTAAATATTTAGTGTTTCCGGATAGATGCGTCGACGTTAATAATAAAAACTATATTGCATAGGTCGAAATTGATTGTGTTTACATTAGGAATAGAAAATAGCGAAAATAATATTTAAACATTGGTGACAGGTTTTCTCGGGAGCTTTTCCGCATTCTTATAGTTGTGAAGTTTATTAATTTCTATAAAACAAGTTGTAAAATCTCCTTGGTGGATTGTTTATATGTGATTGTGAACTTTCATTAATGTTCCTTTACTATTTTTAAAATAAATACCCTTGGCAGTTAGAACGATTGTTCTTGGCTAGGTATCAAACTTTAAATCGCGTTTAGGGACCGTAAGTTCAAGACCTATCAAGGTTAGAATAGTCGTAATGGTTGTTAAAAGGTTTAATAATATATTGAGCCCAGAAAATTCTGTTTGGTTTTGGGATAAACAATGTTTAAATAGTGAATGAACAATGTGTCTTTAAACGAACAGCTTCAGAGGTGATAAAGTTATTCATTCAAGCCTAAGCAAACGGCAGCACGCCGTTCGACGGTTAATTCTTTGTACTGTACAGAGTGTACAGTACATACCGTACGATAGTTTTCTAAGCAAGTGGGTTGAGAGTTGAGTTAACACCGTGCGAGTACCCAGTACCACTCAAATATTTACTTCCTTATTAGAGACCAGGCCGGGAACAATAGAACAGTTAACTCGATCGTAAAATGGACAAGTAGTAAAATGCACTCCGCTGTACAAACTCCTATGTCCATTTTAAGCAGTTATTCGCGTAAAAGCAGCAATTTGCGGAATGTCTGCAAAAATTGCGTACTCTCACGGCGATTTACGATCAGAGGTAACATTTACAAAACTTAATGATTCCTCAAAGGTAATTAACACGGTTTCTATTAATCTTTGAGAGTTGTTATTATTCTTTATAACCCTTTCTTTTCAAATAGATCAAAGTCGTAGTCGTTACTTCTCTAATGACAATCATAAACTTATAGTGAAGTGTGTGATGGAGTGGAATGATGAGCCGGATGTCTTAAGTCAAGAGACGCGTGCGCATCGTATTGCTGCCGGATGTGGCTTGGGTGCGGTAAAATTTGGCGGGAACGAGGCACGAAATTAGAATTTTTCTTGCCACGGAATCCATGATTGATCGCCCTCTCTCTGGCTTGCTGACAACTCTACCTACAAACTGAGAATTACTGGAATTCTTTACGGACGAATTGCTTTATTACCATTATGTAGACTAACATCTTATTGATTCTTTTCATCTAGCAGACCGTTTGAGATGAATTTTCAACTTTGATGAAGTCAATATATGGCATGAAAACATTTATTATTCAAAGTAATGCGCAGATCTTAAAATAGTTTATTGTTGCTTTTATGGTTTTCCGCAATAAATTCGGTACCTATAGGAGCCGGAACAAACGGATAGATTTTGACAAATGCATTGATTTGTTGCCGTTCCGCGTATAAATAATACTAGAAGTGTAGCCCCGGTGTGGCTGCGCGCGCGCTGGCAGCGGCACCACCACACGACAGTTGTGACCGCGCCGCGTTGACGAATACTCTACTCGGAGCACCGCGACCTCGCCCCCGTGACATTGCCTTATCACTTATCACTAAGCTTATCGATAACAGAGTTAAAATCATTGATATGACGATCAATACCACTAAGCTATAACGATAGCGTTCAGTCGCATCGCGTCCTTGTGATAGCCCAATATCGTGTGTGCATAAATCAGTAATTGTTACACGGGGTGCCCTGTATAGTAATTGCAAGTGTTTTGCATTTCGTCGCGTAGGACGTCGTTTACGCGGATAGTGTGTAGGCTGTGATTATGGTGCGCTGACGCCGGTGTTGTTCCTGTGGGTGTTTTAATTCTCGAAGACAGCTGTGATTGGCCGAAGATGGATCGAACAATGTATGGCAAGGTGCTGCCAGGCACTTATTATCCGTTCCGCTGCGCTATGAAGGAGAACGGAATATCGCCCGGCTGTGAGTATTAATCAAAATAAAATCAGTATAATATATTGTGTAACGGATATTTATCGGTGTCTGTCATTCAGCTCGTGTTTGTTTACCGTAATTACTAGTGTTTCTGCAGCTGGGTGTTAATAACATTATAACTACGTCCACACTATAGTTTACCGGTGCTAGTGTTTATTTTCTCATGTGAGTTCCTAGAGTGCATCCACGTCGAATCGTGAGACTCGTCTCTCAATGTGTGTTTATTTACTACGATGCGTGAACCGTACAGATGTACATTTCTCTTTTGTAATTCAAGTGATGTTTGCCAGCCTGCTATTTTTGGAGTGTTTAGTTGAGCGTCTAACGGGTTTGATGTGTCAACATGTTTGTGTATTTCCATGATTAGTTCGCACAGCAATTGTCCTAACTAAAATGTATGGTCGTTTAATAGTATTCAACTCAATTAAATTTTAAAAAGCTGTGGTCTCTTAGAGAGTACTTCTGGTGAAGTCATCCTTGCTGTTTGTAGTCAGGTTAATTTGGTTTCATTAGCATTAGTTGACGGGTTTGCGGTTTTGTTCCGTTCTTTTATGACGGTGGTGTCTATTCCTGGAAGACCTCGTGGGTGGTGACCAAACTGTACGAGAACTTTTACAGTCTCATCATCAGCTTTATAGTGTATTTCAGAGGAGACCTTGCTGTAAACAATTTATGTGTTACGTTATCGTTCGTGTATGTTTAAATGTTTATCACGAGCGTGTTTTATGCAGTTTTCTTAAGCACTTACAATATAGGGCTACTGGTATCTTAAGTGGTCGTGCAAAACTCGTTTCGTATAACAAAATGTTGTGTACATAGTCTATTATGACTAGAATCAGTGTGGAAGGCATTACTAAGTTATCATTGTGGCCAAACCCACGTCTGCAATTTAGCGTTTAGCTGCTAAATGTGGTATTTCATCACAAAACGGAATGTGGTGCGGTGACATTGTAAGGTCGTGGTATGTGAAAAAATGTTCTACATTGGATTATGTTGTTAGAGGTCTGATAGAGGTTGTATGCGCTAGAGTTGGTACCTAATTGGAAAGGTGACCAAAACAATATAGGTATGGTATGTAAATGATTAATAGTTCTGTAAACCTGTAAAATATTCTTGGAATATATTAATATGTACAAGTAGCTTGATTACAAATGGGGGTATTTGTGGTAGATGATAGGACCTCCACTCATGATATTGGTGGGTTGTTCCTTACCATCTGTTTGTTTGAATTAATTGCCCTCCATAAAGGGCGTGAATTTGGTAGTAAGCTATTAGTCGTATGTCTTTGATGTTTACATCCAGGAAAATCCTACTTCTAAATATGTTGTAACTTAATTACCTATATTTGTAATTCGAAAACAGGTTTTGCAGCATAACATTCGTCGAATAATTTAGTCTTATCTATGCGTTATCTAAAATTATCCAGTGCAGTATTGATTTAATTACTTGATGTGACATTAAAAATATATTTAATCGTAATTAAAAACATATCAGCAAGAACGATAAACCTGATGTTTCTCGTTTATAATTTTTGTGTGGACGAAAGAACTTCGGAAGTATCGTGAGGCGTAACAAATCCAGTATTTTTATAGATTTTAGAATTCCGTGAATAATTGCAAATTGTTGAGGCCTCTAGGTTGTCTGTTAGAGTACTGTCCCTCTCCAAAAGAAATTTATCAAAGTTTTACAATTTTAAACCAAAGTTGTGAATAGTTGAAAGGGATCAAGGTACAAGCACCGGTTCAAGATATATATGTATATCGTATTTTGAAAAACTCAATATTTCTAGAAAGCTTTCATCATTATTATTATAAACTATCTGACCCGACTGACATTGTCCTGATGTCTTGAACTCATACAAAAATCCTATTTTTTATTTCTGTATGACGAACCTGTTCGTCTTTTTGGATGTTCAGTTTTTCCTGAATTTGAAAATTTTTCGGGAAACTTTCTAAATATTTATATCCAAAAACTCAAATACTTACATATTTTAAAACACGTGATGCGCTTATCAGTGAACAGTATTTCATTTTTATTTATATAAGTGGTAGGTACCTACCTATTTCAATGCTCAACTGCTTTATGTTTAAAACCTTAAAAAAAGGCCCAAATTTCTTGAAATGCTATAAATACTCGTTATATAGTAAACTTTGTACCTAATTATGTGGCATATTTAGTTTATTTTATTGGTTCCAGCATTTCTTTCACAAACCCGATGGTTTTAATTACTACATAAACATACACTAGCGTTGCCTATGTATTTTTTTCTAAAACTCGTATTATTCTTGTATTAACCTATTAACTGAAGTGATTGATATAAACAGTATTGATTATTGGCTCTTACCTATACATTTATTTTCATCAAAAGTAATATTAATAGTATGTACATGTTTTTAACAAAAAATTGAGAGAAAATAATCACAGGGCATCAATGGGAAAAGTGCTCAAAAGGCTGGCAGCTCTTATACCGACGCGCGACGGTCCAGCCCTACGTACAATCCCCAAGTGGTAGATACCTACTACGTGATTTGCCTGTTTTGTTTTCGTGACCTTCAGGCCAGCCTATACTATCGTTTAGTTTACCAAAAATAAGTCTAAGATGGCAACATGCACTTTAAATCCATCATGACATTACATTAATTAACTAGAACATGATGTACACGTGTTTGAAACTTTGAAGCGCTTTCCTGTAAAATTTGTCATTGTAGTTAGGGGATTATACGTAGGGACCGTCGATACATAACCATTACTTGCCTTCACATTAAGATTGTCATATCTTCTTATACCTAGAGTCACATGTTCATATATTTCAATAGTACTTTTTCTTTCCTCTCAGTATTCTATACCATTGTCAGAAGTTGAGAGCATCATAAAATGAAGAATTGGTATTCTTCATGTAGCATTTTATGATGCTCTCAGAATCGGTGACAAACAGGTTTTATATCTATTTTATAGACACATAAACGATATTGAATTTGCCGTAGCACAAAGTTATTGTTAGTAATTAACGCAAGGTCACGACACTCATAAGGATTACATAAAGACGCGGACGCCATGTGATTTACATATGCGTGTCATGCATGCGCGTACGCATAAGCTTGTGTATGATCTTTATTATTGTAGGGTATTAAAAAGATTTATTTAGAGTTTTTGTTTGAACATCTGTTTGGATTTGATTTTTTTTTAATGGTCTATAGAAAATTATTAACCTGTACTTGTTTGAGATTGTTACAGAATTTTAAAAGACCAGACTTTCTTCTTCAATTTCTGTTTATTTAACGTAAAAAATAAGCAATAATAAATATAATTAAACATAATTACAACCTTGGCACACTCGCCGCATCGAAATAGGAAAGACGATTCGTCTTGAGAGAAACAAGTTTTCATTGAATCGTGTATCTGTATGATATAAGATATAAAAGGTGGATAAAGTCGCCTCGACATCGACCTTTGCGAGGTTATGATAAAATGTCGCTTGCACAGATGGATTTAATTAAGAATCAAGTCCTGAATGACCAGTTGCACCTGGGTGAGAAACAAGTGAGACGGAAAGACGTTGAACGATCCTTGATTTTGGTTGATTCAGAGAGATATGAATAGTTTTAAAATTTTGAGGAAGCAATAGGTAGGAACCTTTTTGGATTTATCACACACTGTATGTAGTGTGGCAATATTTCCAAAAACACTAAGAGCAGCGTTGAACGGCAGACAAGTTCATTTGAAATGATGGAATGCCAATTACTGTTTGACTTATACTTAAATAAACATTCAACTGTTTATTAAATATGTAAGTTACGATTGAAAATATATATTCTGTTCCTTTTATATTCACAATACTGCGGTAATAGTAAGCTAACAAACACGTTTATGCAACTGTCGGCCATATGTTATTTCATCTCGATTCAACGTCGATTCAACGTCGTCTCGTCTCAACTCGATTGTTTATTCACAGAACGTTTTCATATCTATTTCTATGTGTATAGCAGTACCAAAGACTGCCCGTACAGAATTCATTATCATTTCAATATTTATGCAAATGTTGTATTTATAATCTGCCCTAAACCAGAGTCTAATTAAAACCTCAATACATAGAGATTGATCAGTACAGATTGAATTGTCGTTTGCCTTCATCAGCTAATGTGCGTTATCATTTGAGTTTGTTGATCGTAATGATGATAACACTTTGTCTTTACTGAGGTGTCCCAAATGTCGGTTCATCTGCACCCTTCAAGATCTGCTGACACCGCAATTACCACCTTCAGGGTCCAAACAGTGCAATTATAGATGTGCCGTCATATTATGATACAAAAGAAAACTATCGTAAAGATTTCATGAATCAAACATTAGAGAAACTGTCCAAAGAAACAGCTGGATAAATTAAATACACTAGTCAAACAAGCTAACTGCCTTGACAAAACAGATAGGTACTTAAAATGAAGTCAAGGTATTTGCTAAATATTATAGCAGCTTACAGAATTAAATCTGTTATCGTAGGTAATTACAATGAACTTAAAACATGTGTGTCATTGCTTATGTGGCACATAGTCAAGTTTACGCCAGTTTCGTGCCAAACTCAGCACGTCTAGTTTTAAATGACCATAGACACGGCATGCTCATCCAGATTTCCTTATTAGTGGCCAGTGTTACGACATTACACGTTTACTGCCGGCCTCTGACTCAGGTCTCTCATGGAAGGCCAGACGAAAGCGTCCAAATATGGACTTATATTAAATGGCCCGTTAATCTTTCTTCGGTTCGGTACACCTTCATACCAAGGGAGGTCTCTTTTCAAGATCACTACGTTGTTTATTTATTTGTTTACAGAATTGAATTTATTATTTTCATTAAAGCAGTTTGTGTTTTTTTTTTGTTTGCTCTGCTGGCTGAATTGTCGACCAGCCCGGTGGCAATATAAATCTTATTATCTGACGTTTTTGCATGAAAAAGTGTACCTCGTTAACCTTCTTTTGCAGTTTTCCGTTTTGAGGTATTCAAGGTTTCCACCATGTCAATTTCGGACTTCACTTTAATGTGATTTGAGCTAATCATCAATTGTTGTATCTGTTTCTATATTATTAGAGCTATTATTTTGTCATTATTTAGTACTTTTGACTTGAAAACGACCGCGACAGTGGTATAAGCAGTTTGTTATATTTTGAAAGGTATGTGAATCATTACTGCATATTAACAAAGGGATACAAATTGTTTTATATCCTTCACAATATTACGTGAACGCGTAACAGACGTACAGAGTTACTTTCGCATTTATAAATTAAGTAGGGATGATTTGTTTGAGTTTGAATGACCATATCCAATGATAAACAAAAAAAATGCAAATAAAAATTAATACTATAATTAACAACCAAATAAGTTAATAAAGTTAATATTTAATAAGACAAATACACTATTTTGAGAAAGTAGTAGAATCTAATATAAATTGTATGCCTACTTATTGCTATTTTAAGATAACCTGAGTGACCTACGAAAAATTTTAGGCCATCAAAAAAGCC
Source organism: Antitype chi (assembly GCA_947359405.1). Classification (NCBI taxonomy): domain Eukaryota; kingdom Metazoa; phylum Arthropoda; class Insecta; order Lepidoptera; family Noctuidae; genus Antitype; species Antitype chi. The sequence continues at coordinate 19,012,684 of OX375812.1, forward strand.
ATAATTTTTTGCATTAATTTCTGAGAAAATTTACCATGGTAATGTATATCTATATTTTTTGACACCATCAGAAAGTAGAGATTTCTACGAACAAAAACCCACCGACTTTTTTTTTTAAAGCAGAAATTTTGACGCGAGAATTTTTGATTGAAAATTAGGGTGCTTTTTCACTGCGCTACCACGGGGAGATAGCGCAGTGATGTACTGTAACCCACTAAAACTCTACGGTGTCCTTCAGTGCCGCTTGAGGCGGAACACGGAAACGCGCAAACCATCCGCGAACCCGCCGCGGCTGTCCGTCACCGGACCCTCCTCGGAGGGGAATAACCCCTATCACCGGCGCACCAGGACACATGGCACGCCGTGACCACCCCTGGAACCAACTAGCATAAGGGCCCCAGACGACCCCGTGTCTGGCACCCTTGGTCAAAACAATGCATACTTATGCGATATCAGCAATCGCGGTTGATTTGCTGTAATTTTTTGAAGAGTTCCGTTGTCTGTCTCCGAAACTCATCATCAGAGCTATATGAAATTTAAATGGTACCATTTCGGAATAAACCCCTTTCGAATATAAAATAATAAAATAAATAATTTTGCAAATCCGTCTATATATGACGGAGTTATGCCCGAACATACATAAAAAATATGTATATACTTAAACATGTCGAATTGAAAAACCTCCTTATTTTCGAAGTCGGTTAAAAAAGACCCTGTTATGAAAACATACATGCTAGGCATACATGTTTCTGTAACCCAAGAATCGTACGCATTACGTGACGATTCGTCTCTGTCATTACAAGTAACGGCACCCTACGTGAAGGTATTTGAAAATGTATTCACTTCATTAGGTTCATTGTCCAAATCATTGTTGATTCTGTCTTACCAAAAATAATAATATTATGGAAGGTTAAAATGAATAGCTTCACTGTTATATTACATGAGTCACATGTTTGCTTAACATTAACCCATATTTAGTTTCGATTCCCAAACGTTCCGTGTTCAATGTCATATGTTTCATCAGGACAGTCGCTAATGTTTAATTATGGGTAGTTTATTAAAACATGAGCTCGTTTTGTAATATCATTATTCATTACTGATTCATTGCATTATTAGTATTAATTTGAAACACATTTTTAAATAATAGTGACTCCATGTTTAATTATATTTAACAGCGTCTGCAATCAATTCGTTATGGTGTTTCCCCTCGTTTTTGCTGTTTTGTATTTCTAAGGACTACATACATTACTTAAGCCTTTTTAGACCAAATGTATTGCTGAACTCTATATTTGGAGTACAAAGACTCCAAAATTAGCAGCATGCATGACCAATATTTGGCAATACGACATTGAATATCTAGTTCTCCTGACAAGTTCATTCAACCATCTGAGAATTTGAATCCATTAGAGGACTCTCCAGCAAACGAAACCTTGTTGAAACAGAAAATCATTCACCGTAGAAATTATCGTTTCATTTGCATATTAGATGTGTTGTTTAACATCTAATTCAGCTAATAAAGACTTGATTCAATCGCCCATTTGGCTCACATTTCCACACAATGTTACTCTTCAGGAATTAATTAGTGCGTCTGAGTTACCGGCATTTGAACTCCTGGTATGCGAGCTTGTTTGCACTGAGCTATTTTAGCTCCAATTTGTACCTGAATCATGTTTCCTGATTCCATATTTGTTCTTGTTACTCTTTGATGTTGGTCTAGTGTTAAGTAATTAACCCTTCCGCATATTCTGCTTCCTTTTATTTTCCAGTAGGGCTTAACCGTGGCAATTTATTAAATGTTAATACTAATCACTCTCCTGAAGTCTCATAAGTTTGATTGCGTGTTGATCGTCACGGATGACCAAATTCAACTAAATCAGACACGGCGAGAAGTAAAAGGCTGCCATATAAATTATCGCTATCGGATGGCGAATTTGAATTGGACCCAGAAGGTCATTACAAATTGCAACTCCAACAAGTGCAGAGTTAACTGAGGGGAAGCAAGCAATATAAATATAAACGCTGCTCTATCATCTCATCCTAATTTCCCTTTGTATGTTCTCGATTGGGCACATATCCAGCAGACCTTTTCTGTTGAAGATCTACTTATTTCATTTATTGAAGATCTATTTTTAATTAAGGATATTATAAATACCATACAACTGAAGAATCTTAATCACCCAACTTCAAACGCTTTCCCAACCAGTAATTTAGTTAAAATTCTGTTTACCAACATTGTTAATCCCTTCGATATTTACGAGTGAGATCATTAGAGGACAAACGGGCACAGAAATAAAGTATTTTGTCCCAGTTCCTGTATCCAGCTGTCCGAAAAAAAACACGTTGCACAAATTGTTATCTCTAACGTTAGTTTCACGATATTCACAGTATCGTTAATCGTGTTTATAGGTGGCATGTTGAAAGGCTTTCAGAGTTCGTAGACTCAATATTTATTGAGACCTGACTGGAGAATTTTGAAAAATGGGATGTCTTTACTAAATATTATTTTAGTGCCAGCCATTCAGTTTTACTACCAGAAGTGATAGATATATTACATAATATAATGTTGATTTCGATGTAGATGATGTTATTTTAATGGTTTTCATGCTATTTAAAATCTAATCCAGATAACAAGAAATTCGTGAATGGTTGACTGTTCATAGATTTGTTTTTCTACGTTTGTGTTTTTCTAACATTCTGCTGCTGTATGACTCTTAACACTTCTGTAGAATCTATAGGTTAGATAGGGAGTCGTTTCATTTAAAACAATGGCATTTAGCTGCATCTGGTTATACTGGAAGCCGACCATAACATAGTTGGGAAGAGGCTAAGCAGATGATGACATAAGCATAATCTAATACCTTTAAACGAGCAATTCTTAGAGCAGTGGTGACCCAGTGGTAACGGCCGTGACTTACGAGTTGTACGTCGTGCGTTCGAACCCAGCCAGGCGCATTACTTTGTGTAAATAATTTCATCACCACTGCTCTCAAACGGTGAAGGAAACCATCGTGAGGAAACCGGCATGTCCTAGAACCAAAAATTCGAAGACACGTGACATCACCAACCCGCACTGGGCCCGCGTGGTAGATTATGGCCCACTCCCTCTCACGGAGAGGAGGCCTCTGGCCCAGCAGTGGGAACGTTATAGGCTGAATATGTATGTATGTATGTAAACGAGCAATTCTTGTATACATGTACAGTCAGCGTCAAAAATATCGGGACGAACTGACTGTTCAATTGATCTCAACAACTAAGAAATTTAAACTTCTCTATTGGATAAAGTTCTTGTCTGAATGACAGGTGTCGTGTGCTGTCTTCATTCTGAATCATTCCTTGTGTCATTGAGTTAATATTTAATTTTCATAGTTGTTTAGATCATTTTGAACAGTCTGTTCGTCCTGATATTATTGACGCTGACTGTACATAATTATATAATCTGAATCTCGGAAACGGCTCCAACGAATTTCATGAAATTTAGTATGCAGGGGGTTTCGGGGGCGATAAATCGATCTAGCTAGGTTTCATTTTTAGAAAACGTCAAACAAACAAAAAACAAAAAAAAACCAGCAACGTTCTGCCATCCAGATATTGACATTAAATACACAATTTTCATGATATAGTTCCCACTATATCATGAAAATTGAAAATTGCTTCCCAGCAATGACTATGGTTTAGAACACTTAATAAAGACGTCAGAAATATTCATGATAGAGTGTTTATGGAGCATATATCGAACATTATTCCGAAAATTCATTTCGGGATCAATATCTACAAATTGTTTATTAGCTCCATAAAATTCATAGGCTATTGAAGATGATGCTGAATGAAAATGATAAAATCTTCATCCTCAATGACGAGGTTATGAAAAACTTGTCAATGAAGGGTCATTGGCATCGGCATTATGAATCTACGTGCGGCAATTAATTGTGACAATTGGCAGAATGCCCATTGGGTTTTAATTTGTGACAATCATTTGAATATTTAGCTATCTTGCAACACTATTGCTTTACGAGCCAAGATAAAATATTCCAGTTTTAAAGACACAATTCTTTAAAATGATTTCAGAAAGCTTCACAGTATTTAAGAGACATTGAACTGTGTTAAAAGGTTTTCAACTCTTTCGTTCGTATTACGAAACTTTTACGCAGAAAGTGTTTTGCTAATCGTATTTTTGAATTCATCTTCACCACATTTCTAGTCTATCTTTAATTCGGTTAAGTTAATTTATTTCTACATTATGAAATGTGAGTAGATCAACTAGGCATACCAATCAACGATTACAATGATTAAAATTCTGTTGCCAAAATATATTGATTGCATCCGCATGTTGTTTATAAGCCGGTTGTTTAATTCTAAGCACGTATGTACCTCAGAAGGAAAGTAAATGGTTGAATACTTAGTAATCTATCAGTAATTCGATACATCCTTGCATATTAATTACCGAATTTGTTTGTAGATTAGCTTTACTTTCTGCTATGCGTTACTTGATATCATTATATATTATTCATTTCATAATATTCCACTGCTTATCATATCTACATCGTCTTCTGTTTGTGTTTCAAATAAATTGTATTAATAAAAGTCGAATGATTTACTGTGACAATACGAATTTATTTCTATGACATTTGCTTCTTTATCATTTATTTTATTTCTATACGATTTAATTCTTCTAATAAAATGTCGCGTGTAAAGAAATAATTTCCTTGGCCTTCTTTTACGTCAGGGTTTATAGATTATGACCATCATTTTGTAGATTCGTTATCAGTTCCAATCAGAATAATATGCTTTTAGCTTTCAGCAGAGCCCTGACCCAGCCCTGTCTTGCTAATTTAAATGAATCACGTCGAGGGATCCATTATTGGGATTTGACAAATTGTTAATTTGTCCTCGGCTAAACACTCACCAAGGCCGCATCTATTGGATAGGAAAAGTAATTTAGGCCTTCCGTATGTAGAATTGATACAAATCGTTTACTATTCAAATACATCGTAGGCATTCAAAGCATACAGACGTGTACATCAATGCATTTAAAGAAATTAAATAAATTAACGTTTGCATAAATAGTGACCTAGTTTTGTGTATTAGCGTGTTATACAAACAAACATTTTAAGTGATAAGTTAAGTCAAGTCAAGTCAAGTCAAGTCAAAGCATTTATTTCAAATAGGCACTTAAAAGGCACTTTTGAACGTCAACATTTACATTAAAATAGAATTGATTCTAGTCGCCCCTTCCAAAATGTTAAAATAATGAAATGACTGGATAATTTGTAAATTGTGAGATACGAGTATATGGAAGGCAGCCCCTTTAATCGGAGCGCGATGATGCGACGCAGCCCTCCACCGACACCGACCCCGATCCCGGTACCGACCCCGGCTCCGACACCGCCCCAAAAAGTAAAAAAGGACCAAGATGAGGCTATTGAAGTAGTTTCCACTCCGGAGATCCAGAACTGGATGGGATCCATTGAGCAGTGCCTCAATGAGGTCTGTGGTATTGCTTCGGAGGGAAAGCTTAACGCTGAGCAGAAGCTAAAAATTAGCAATCTTTGCCGAAAAATAGGACATGGCGTTTCGCAAATGGCCGTTCAATACCAGTCGCTTAAGCAAAAGGCCATACAGACCCATACCTCTCTTAAAACAATGACCGAAGCACGAGACTTATCAGACTGTCTCACAGAGATGAACCGGACAATCCAGCAGTCCTGTACGAAACAGGATGCGGCAACTACATCTTTTGCAGACATGGTGAAGAATGGGTCCAACAGTTTTGTTCGCCCAAATACTTTTAGCTCCGTGGCAATTTATCCCTGTGATAACTCGAAGACCAGTGATGAAACCAAAAACATGGTTCAAAAAATCATAAGCCCTGGGGAAATGAAGCTGAAAGTACGAGGCGTACGCAAAATAGGAAAAGGAGGACTGATAATCAGCACTGAGACCAAAGATGACCTAGAAAAGCTAAGGCAAACCGTCCAACTCGCTTCGTCAGGGCTTACCGTCGACGAACCTAAAAAACGCAAACCTCGCATTATAGTTATAGGAGTTCCCACAGCAATGGCTGAAAATGAGGTTTTTAAATGTATATACGAACAGAACTTGACTGAAAAACTGCCAACACTGACCCAAGATATATTTTTGACCTCCATAAAGCTGAGCCACAAGTCTGGCAGGAAAGACGCTGAGAATTGCAACTACATAATAGAAGTTCCAGCCGTCATTCGTAAGGCCCTCATCACACAGGACAGATTATTTATTAATTGGACATCCTGCCCGGTAAGAGATTTCACACTTGTAACTAGATGTTACAAGTGCCAGCAGTACGGTCATGCAGCCAAGACTTGCAAAATACCTGTCCCCACATGTGGTCATTGCGGTGAGGAAGGGCACTCAACCCAGGACTGCGAGAAGAAAGCCAATCCACCTAAATGTGCTACATGTTCGCGCTTTAAAAAACAAGCCAACCACAAGACAGGAGACACAGATTGCCCCGCTAAAAAAGCTGCCGAATACAGGTACATAAATTCGATTGATTATGAAGGCGCCTAAGAGCGCCACATACTTGAGTATATTTTAGACTTAATTTTTATTGTTATTTCTAGTTTGATATGGATGATAACTTAATTACAGATATAGATAACACATTTGTATCTGTGTCAAAGACATGTGACGTTGAGGACTGCATAAAATATCTTTCCGACTTTCAAAATTCTCTAACCGTACTGACCCAAAATATTCGTAGTATTTTTAAGAACATGGACAGCTTTAACATTTTTGTTCATAGACTTAACTTTGATTGTGATATAATGGTACTCACCGAGTGCTGGCTAGCTAACCGCTATGATAACCTACCAGTAATACCGGGGTACACCGTATTACATACAACAATAAACCACAATCAAAATGATGGTGTCGTAGTCTTTGCTAAGGAATCATTGAAGGTCACGGTTGAGGAACATAATCTACAAGACTGTATGAGTAATTGTTTAGTCATCAAAATTGATACTACTACAGCGATAGTCGCTATTTACAGATCCCCTTCCTCTAGAAACTTAGATCCTTTTAACAGATCCTTAAACCAGCTTCTTCAAGCACTTAGCCCATTTAAGAACGTCATACTAACAGGTGATTTAAATATAAATATTAGTTCTGAAAACTGCGATGCAGGAACACAAGATTACCTTAACATCTGCTTATACCATGGTTTTCTTCCCGCTCACACATTGCCTACCCATCAGAGCGGTTCTTGCCTAGATCATATGATGATCAAAACTAGCCTGTCTTATATTACGCTTGTTACTAACTCAACAATTACTGACCATCACGCAGTCCTACTAACAGTAAATTTATCGCTGCCTAAGCTAAATCGTCCTCGGACTATTAGCAAATTAAACATAAACAATCTCGAATATGATTTATGCAACATTGATTTTGGCCTAGTTTACAATACTGCTGACGCTAATTTGGCTTTATCGTATTTAATTAAACATGTCAAACAAGCAATATTACGTAACACGACAGCTTCTACAGTAAATAAGAAACTTTATAATATTAAGCCATGGATCACTTCTGGATTAATTCGGTGTATAAGACACAGAGACAAACTTCATCAGAGAACAAAGAGATACCCTGATAATTTAATAATTCAAACTACCTATAAAAGATACAGGAATTTTTGCAACAATCTCCTAAAGAACATAAAAAACAATTACGATAAAAATCAATTAAATAGTGCAGGTAAAAATAGCAAACAACTTTGGAAACAAATTAAAAACGTCACCAATATGTCAAAACAGCGTGAATCAAGTTCGAGTTTACTGCTTGCAAATCCTTCACCACTCATATCAGCTAACAATGTAAATAACTTTTTTATTAATGTTGGGAAAAATCTTGCCGAGCAGATTCCGAAGTGTTGCGACCAACCTACTTTCCAAAAATCAAGCGATAGCTGTAACCCAAAATCTTTTGCTATGTTGGACACTGATGAAGATGAAATAACCCGAATAATTTCTGGGCTAAAGGATGATTGTGCAGCTGGATGGGATAATATAAGCAATATGATTCTTAAACGCTTCAAGCATATTTTGATACCTCCTCTAACGCATATATTTCGAATCTGTCTTGCCGAAGGAATTTTCCCTACGTGTCTAAAAAAGGCAGTTGTAATCCCTATCTTTAAATCCGGAAGTAAAGACGCAGTTAATAATTATAGGCCAATATCCTTACTCCCCTCAATTTCAAAAATACTAGAGAAAATTATAAACAGTAGACTTGTTAATTACCTAGAGAAGAACCAAATTTTATCCCCTGCGCAATTTGGTTTTAGACCCAAACTATCGACAGCCGATGCGGTGCATAGCCTGACTGATTATATTTCAGAAAACCTCGGCAAAGGAAACCAGACCCTAGCAGTCTTTCTCGATTTAGCCAAGGCCTTCGACACGGTGTCTGTTTCTGTTCTCCTGGACAAATTAGAGACCATAGGAATAAGAGGAACGCCGCTGAAACTTATTACTGACTATTTAGACGGCCGATACCAGTATGTTAGAATAGATAATATTACGAGTGATGAGCAGAAAAATACTGGGTTTGGTGTTCCGCAAGGGAGTATTTTGGGCCCCACAATTTTCCTGATTTATATTAATGACTTGTGTAATCTAAATATTAAAGACGGTAAAATTATATCATATGCCGACGACACGGCGTTAATTTTTACCGCTAAAACCAGTAGCGAACTGTTTAAAATCGCTCAATTAGGTTTAAATTCTGTGACAAATTGGCTTCAAAGCAATTTACTAACATTAAATACCGACAAGACTAAATATATTCACTTCTCCATGCGCAAGCCTCAACTTAACCTTACTAACCCTCATCTATATGCCCATCAATGTGGAAACCGTAAAGCCAGCATGTGTAATTGCCCTTTTATCCTTAAAACTAGCTACATTAAATACCTGGGGGTAATAATGGACGACACACTTTCTTTTAGAAAACATATTGAATGCCTAACTAAAAGAGTGCGCAAACTCATATATGTATTTAAAAAATTGCGAACGTTAGCAGATTCAAAATTAATCACACAAGTTTACCTGGCCCTATGTCAATCAATTATTCAATACTGTATCACTTCTTGGGGTGGTGCACCTAAAACTAATTTGCTTCCTCTTGAAAGAGCTCAGAGAGCAATTTTAAAGGTAGCAAACTTTCATCCCTTCTTCTTTCCTACAGATCTGCTATACAAATCCTGCAACGTACTCACTGTTCGCCAGCTTTTCATTATGCACTTAGTATTAAAACAGCACACCATGCTTACCTACAATGCTGACAATACTAACAAGAGACGGAATGACATAGTATGCGTAACGAATGCAACCTCAAAACATGTCTTTGTAGAAAGATTTTATACATTCTTAGGCCCATTTCTGTACAATAGATTAAATAAAAAACTAAGTATCTATAAATTAAATTACTATAGCTGTAAAAAAACTGTACTTAAACATTTACTATCCATTGATTATGCACAGACAGAAGATCTACTTGTTGTCTGCAAATAAAACCGCTAACATGCATTTTTACTTTTGTTGACCTAAGTTTTATTTTAGTTATTACTTTATACACATTGTTAATTTATTACTTTAAGTATTTGTGCATTTTTTGTAGCCTGAAGCACAGGTTTAACCTAGTTCAGGCAAATTAGCAATTGTGCTCTATTTTATTTGTTAAGGTATTTATTGTAAACCGTGCCCCTTTTATAAATAAACGATTTTATTTTTTTTTATTTATTTTTATTTATATTCTTCTTTTATTTTGATGGTCTACTTAGATTTAAAATATCCCTCCAGTCTATAAATAAAACTGTTTTGCTTTAATTAATAAATCAAATTAATTTAATTCAGATAACTTAATCCATAAAGTCCGATTCAAAATTAAAAAAAAAAAAAAACAAATCTGGATACAATCAAACAAGATATTTACAGGTATATGTATAAAAAATAAAATAATCATAAGGCATCAAATAATACGTCCGCATCGTTGTCAATGGGAAAAGTGCCCAAAAGGCTGGCAGCATTGCCACGTAGTTTTGCCAGATTAGTATAAAACGTCATAAATAAAATCAAAAACAAAATAACATTAATTTAAAAATTACAATTACAATCAAAATCAAGCTTAAAATTAAAATCGAAATTAACATTGAAATACAAAATCAAAATTATAATTAAAATCAAAATATATTCAAATTACACGCTTAATAAATGATCTCCATCGCGGAGAAGAGATCCTATCTGCTACAGTCTTCAGAACTCCGTTGCAGCTGCCACGCATTCTGCAAATCAGGAATACGGTTTTCTTACGGATGATGGCATGAAAACCATCAGTGCTATCGATTTCCGAACACGAACATCCCCGATGCACTACAGAAGCGAGGCACCTCCAACATCATTCTGAAGATGTTGTTGTACTGCTGTTGTTGCGCAGGACATCCAGCGATCTTTTGGTGGGACTGACCTACAGATTCCCCTTATAAAAGCTTTGACTATACGCTTTGAACAACGTTATCGTAACTTGTTCAGAGCAGCGGGGAATCTGCAGGCCAGCATGTTACCTCTGACCGCCAAAGTCCTGCGCTCTCTCTCAATATCAAGATCGTCTTCAAGACCTTCGGTAATTTAATGCCCCAGGTATTTAAATTTCGAGACACGATTTATGCACAAGCCATTTAGGGTAATATTATGTGAATACTCGGGGCATCCACCGGTGGCCCTAAAGACTATATATTTCGTTTTTTGGACACTGTAAATAAGACCATGTGCAGTAGAATAGGCCTCACATACTCTTAACAACTCTCCGAGACCTCTCACCGTCGGGCTCAGCAGCACCATGTTATCGGCGTAGCTAATGTTGTTGACGCAGACGCCATCTATCGAGCAACCGACACGTTTGCTACTGAGCTCGACGATGAGCTCATTAATGTATAGGTTGAAAAGCTTGGGCGACATCAAACCTCCCTGTCTCACCCCGCTTTCCAACGTATATGCCTCAGAGAGTGTATTATTCCACCTCACTAAATTTGTTTGGTGAGAATACCAATATTTAAGCATATTGAGCACTTCAACCGGTACACCTGTGTTCCTCAACTTTCTGCAGAGCACATCATATGACACAAGGTCAAAAGCTTTGGAGAGGTCAAGGAAACATGCATATACTGGTGTCCTGCGGTCCATATAGTATTGGACAGTATGCTTGAGACCAACGATGGCAGCTTCTGTGAATAGCCCGGGTCTAAACTGCGCGTCATGTAATTTAATGCACTTATCTAGACAGGAATCAAGCATACCGTCCAGCACTTTAGCAATTATCGTTGCTAGCGATATGGGCCGGTAGTTCCCCCTGTCCGAGATATCCCCAGTCCTGTTCCTCACAATAGGCACTACAATGGTTTTCATTAAGTCATGTGGTAAGTATGAGTGACTCATGCACATCGTGAAAAACATGGCTAGGACCCTCGGCAGGTGAACCCTGCATGCCGCAGATGCTGCACACTAAGCCCATCATGACCGGGAGATTTACTGCCTGTCATCCTCTTTAAAACGCATCTTACTAGACTAGCCGTAAAATGAACAGACGACTCCTCCCCATCTTATCCGGGCTCAGACCTAAAAAATGTCGTTGAAGGCCCCAGCGGGGAGCGCACCTTAAAATGTTTCCTGAACATATTCGCTTCATTAGATTTAAATCTTTTATGTTGTTGCTGAAAAACAGGATGTCCCCATATTAACGTATCACGTTGTTATAAATCATCAAACTTCCGGCTGGAATTTATCCGATTTGTAGTCAAGTTGCCATAAAAACGACCACATTTAGCATAAGCATTATTTCAAAATCAAAAGTTGTCACTTTTGGACCTTCAAACTTACATAAGTTCCCCCAAATACGGATCCTCTACTATAGTAAGTAATTACTTAACATTACGAAACATAATACATTAAATTAAAATAATTTGCCATTAGTCAGATCTCAGCTAGCACACGCCCATATAACAACAATAACATTGAAAATTATAACACCATTTTTGAGGATAGCTCAGCTTAACTCTGGGACTCTGGAAACTCTATAACGAAAATAAGTTTAAAATATAAACACTAGTTACACAAACCCAAATAAATTCGAGTAAGTACAGAAAAATGATGAATTTCTTAAATTGAACATGCAAATAAAATTAAACTCAGCATTTCAGCAATTCAGGTGGTCACTGTAACGAAGATTTTCTGCCAATATTTCGGTTTATTCTATAGACTGGTTAAAGATGTTTCGGTGAACAACCTCATTTCGTTGTTGTTACTAGCCAAATGTTTTCCGCCAGTCCCTTTATTTTTGTCGCCAGTTATTCGTACATCTATTACTGGCTTTGTGAAAAAACATAATTTGTAAATTTTTCAGACAACGCTTTTCGTAATCTGCAGCATTTCAGCTGTTGTTTGTTCAGAAAGAGTTTGAAGAGCCTATTTGTCTTCTCTATTTTGAATGTTACAATTTATATTATTGTTGTTTCTTTCTTCTCTACTAAAAGTTACACTAGTCTTTTTTAGTTCATTCATTAGCTTTTCAGAAGCCATATTATTCAGAGTCTTCTCTGCAGTAACTGATGGTTGTTGCATACAACGCCATCTATACTTGTCTAGGCAAACTTGTGCCTTTATCGGCACCGCAGTAAAACGTATGATTCATACTACTTTATGAAACCGTCGGCCAATACGTTCTACCTTGATCAACCAGGTGGCGCTAGTAACATTTTAGATTATCACGAAAAGTTAGATTAAAAATTACTTTTCTTTTACCTAACTGCTTTTTTCCTGGGTATCCTTCTCAATTCTATGTATTCCTTTTGGCACATAGTTTATGTATTTTTTTATTGTTTAGAGCCGTGGTTTATTAATTCGTGATCGATCGTTATCACAGTGGCGCTAGGTGATGTCACGGGTGCATTAACCCTTGCAGAGCCGCGTCGAATGCACCCGCCCGCCCACGTCCCCGGGAAAACTGCAATGTCAGTCGCGGATCCTTGAACCCTAGCGGCAACACAGTTTAGTGTTTACATCGCTTGTAGGCTAACTTTTTGGCTGAACAAAAGTTAACTCACTGTTTAATAAACAATAAACAATTTTAATAAACAGTGTTTTTACTGTAGTGTAAGTGTTTTCAGTAACAGGTTGTTGACTTGAGTCAATTTGTTGAACATTCGACCCTATGACTAACGTTTGATCTGCGGGAAGTTTCTTAGCTCCAACCTGCAACCACCCACACGTTTCAATAAAGGATGGTACATAAGTACATGGTTACGCCCGGTTGCCAATACTAGTTATCCCGACTTATACGAAACATATGGCGGGAGCTCGCATTCCAGTGCGAACATTCTGGAATAACGCAGTTCTCTTATAATCTTCGTGGAAAAGCCTGTGTTTAATAGTATCAGTGACTTTGGAATTTATTTCTCTAAGGATTGTGTTCGTGACGTCATCGACGCCATAATGACGGGTAAGTAAAAGCCTTTTTTGGTAAATAGGAATGTCGGGTCGTTGGATGATTATGCTAATTACCGTTTCATGTTTTCATTTGATTATTTCGTATTAGGAGTGTTGATGGGCTACTCAGCTCTTTATGGAAAGGCCTTGATGGCGTTTATGGGGTTTTAAATCGGCATCTGTTCTTAAAATGTTTTATGAATAGATTATACTACTGTAATCATTTTATTTGATAGTTTAATGTAGCTTTCTGACGCAAACTACTTACTAGTCTGTGTGTGGTTACAGTGTTCGAATTTTCCGAGTTGTTCTGTGAAGTTCATCAGCTATTTCAATGCTTTCAAAAGCATATAGATGTTTCCGTAAGTATTTTCTTTTTCTTTTAAGTCCCTCGTTATTATTGCTATTTAATTGAACAACTAATAAAAAAGAAGTTCTGAAATATAATTTATGCAACCAAAAAATATTTGCTCATTGAAAAATATTATGCAAACTTTGAAAAGTTACGTTGATTCCTAGGCTTTCAATATGTAATCAAAAGCCTTATCAATCATTTCAAAAGCGCGAAGAATGGCTGACAGCTAAATATTGAAGTCCTTCCAAGTATTCTTAACTTACGAAGGGTCCATAACTCCATAGATCGAAGACAGTACATCATTTAACTTGCAAGGCGTCCCTGATGTATAGGGTACATTAATACATTTCCTACCTTCTCCCGCCAAAGGGCGAAAGATAAAACATATTGCCGAGTCAAAGATAATGATCTACCAATAAATAAACGTCCACCTGTCATGGCGGCGACTCAGCTTTGAGAAATAACAGCAATCAGTGTGTCAAACGCGTCAAATCGGTCCGCCGATCCGCTGTCCCTCCAAGTATGGGTGCGCCGGCGCAGCGGACTCTAGGGAAAATGCACTCATTACCTCGGTTAAATCGTGCCCTTTATTTTCTGGACGTGTTTCAATACTTGAGTTGTTTTATAGTGCATCTTGATTGTCTATTCCAACGGATTTATACGCATGTAGAAAACAGGGTGAAAGGACGTTTTGAGGACAAGATTTTTATTCAGCAGTGATACTAGTTTGTTGAACTCTCAGTTTGGTTTCCACGCTAGCGTTTATTCTTAATTTTTGAATTTCGTAAAGGTTTAGTTTGAAAGCACCAGGCTTAATGATTACCATCTAGGTAAATAATGCTGGAATTTTGAAGGCTTTGTAAAAATACCACGTAACTTGGCCTGTTGTTAGCACCACACAAGTAATGTTTTCTTTAACATGTTTCAGGTATTCCAATTCTTATCAAGTTCCATTGATCTAAATCTATTTTTACATTTAAAATACCATTGTTCATGAGCATACCAAGAAAGTCATAAATGTCGCTACAATTCACAATCTTCAATTTATTCGCTGTTATGAATCATCTTTCTATTTCCAGCACTAGTATTATTGATGCTTTTAGTTCTTTCTTCACATGTTTAGTAACACCAGCATCATGCGTTATATTTTCAATGTATTTATTTAACCATTTATGTACAACATATAAACAGACAAGAATATCAGAACAGAGGTGATACTTATTTCTAAAGAAATCTCTTCCAGCATACGTGCGATAAGAGAGAAGAAAGAAACGTAGACAGCGTGTAAAAGAGAAAATAAACTACATTTATAATCAAAAACAATAATTCACTTAATAAATTAAACTTGGAATATACTTACATACAATACAATTACATACAATATCTTTTATACCTTCAATTTATATTGGTCTTATGTATCCGTTCTAGAGCCTATCCATGCCGTAATGTGCTGTTTAAACCTTCACTCTTACCAAATCTATTTTAATTCAGTGCTGTGTATGCGGACTATGCTCACGCATACCCCAGGTTTTATAAAGGTACATTTTAGACGTGTTTAGGTTCAATGAGGTGCCATCGTCGTTTTCGTCTTGATCACCAAGCTAGTTGCATATAAGATGCTTAGTACTGAAGAGTTAACTCGATGCAACCACTTCTCACTACTCCAAAAGTATAGGAGGGCCTCAATTCGACTAGTTCTTTTTCCGGATGGTATTGTGTTGTGATGGCTAGCTAACTTGTAGACCAACTCAAAAAATGCTGATCTTGGGAACCTTTCAAAGCTCTGTTCTTCTTGGCAAAGCTCATTGTCTTTCATATTCGTTTAAAGTTATCTCATATCTATCTCGATTTACAACCCTACTCATGTATCTACAAAACTAGCTAGATTGAATCTATTAGGGAGTCAACAGGTACTTTCATTCATTTCTACTACATATTAACATTAGAAAGGAGTCTCAACCATCGTCCCATGCACCAACGGGGGTTGAACTCTATACGGAATAGACGACCCGCCTCCCGTGATATCAAACACGTATATATTCCCAGCCAATTTGTACCGGTGGCTTTTAATTAAGTAAAAGAACTAACGTTACTTTCCTGTTTTTATGCGATCGAGTAGTTTCTCATGGGACCAGCATGTGATCGTGATCATATTTGGACGTCATTAATTTTTTATTTATTTATAACATACGTATACATTCCGGTCAATTGAAAGTTTTGATAGAGTTGAAGTTTGATTAGATCGCGGGAATAAATTTTATATGAAAGCTTTCAAGTATGCTATGGGTATTTCCTGTTGTATTAACGAAATCCATCACTGAACTTTCCTTAAATTCATTCTAAACTTTAGCATCCTCCAATTGTATATAATAATTGAACGTTTATTGTATGTTGAATGAAAAACGGAGCACTTAAAAGCAATACAGATTTCCTCTGCATTTGACCGCTCTTCTGCTATATGTAAGTTTCTGATAAATGCTTCTAGTTCACATTAGTAATGCCCACATTGATACTTGTTTTATGTATCCTGCCAAAGGAAGTCATAAGACCTTATGAACCCTTCGCCGTTATAATAGTAACATTAAACGGTTCTTCCACAGAAATACCACCAATATCAGTTTTCAATGCGCCTATAATATTGCAATTACAGTTGGCTACTTTATTCGCTGTTTTGGACGATAAATTGTTTCGCATTAATCGTATATCTGGGAACAATTGGCCATAAATTGTGGTATCTGTTAACTGCAATATATTCACGGCGCGAAATGAATGGAGCTAACTAGTGGTGTCACTCAAGATAACGCTTTATGTATAAATGACCTCACACTGTGCTGCTTCAATTAAAAGCTTAGTGCATCACTGTCTGTGGTCAGATAGTTATGTAAGATCTACGACTGGGGCCTCTGTTGATCTCTTAATAAAACTGTTTGTTTTGTTTCCTTTACAATCTCTATAGTGTCTAGGATTGTTTATTTACTGATTCATTTTGGTTTGCGAATTTGATTTGGTGCCTTTATCGTTATGCGTCTTTTGCTGTTTTTGTTTGCTACTATGTGCCTTGCAGTTTATATTACTGGCTCAAGTATTGATTAAGGGAATTGATTTGAACTTTAAAGCACTTAATAGCTATAGATGTGAGTTTATAATAAAAAAGTATCGTCTACTGTTTTATATGCTCTATCCATTTCATGGACCTACTTGACCCCTGTATCATAGTAATGTCTGACATATTTTCGAAACCCAAATATGTTATTTTATTGCTTTTAATGTTTGTCGATATATTGAAGAAGCTTTTCAAATGACCGCGATTATATGTTCCATAGTTAGATATCAATGAAGAGAGTGGTCGTAAAACTTATCAATACAAATGACTTGACGATTTGGAAGTTTTGATGGGAATGACTGTTTTTACCCAATTAAGCAACAGATTTGAATGGCTTTTTTGTACCAAGAATAAAATTCTTGTCACTACGGTAGTTCTAAGAGAGGTCCAAACCTTTTCTTCACTAATTACACACATATTACTTCTTACAACTTCGCTCATCAGCGGAACTACCTCCACAGGTATAAAAAAGTGTAAAGGTATAGTAAGTACTTCTAACATATCATTAGCATCGTACAAAAACAAGTGTAGATAACAATCTTCGCCTTTAACTACGGTTGCCCTACAATTTGCGCGGCTGACCAGAGGCAAGTTACCAAAAATAGTGCTCACCCACTCGCGCCCGACCAGGAAACGAATACACCTCATTATGGATAAGTAATTCTAATCGGATATTTCGAATGTCTGCTTAGAGTACTAAGAGTACAAACTGTAGTGGTTCTTTTTGTACTTTAGGTCACGGAATTGACAACCAGTTAAAAATAAAATTACCTAGCTTCTGGGTTTTAAGTTCTGTCTTATAGTCTATTGGTATATTCCTTGTAGACTGTTGTCCTCTGTTCTCATTACTTTGCTTCTGCTATTCAAATATATTTGTTTCTTTTGTAACGCGAAAATTCCTTTTTCATCTGCAACCCTCAAATTAACTAGGTTTTCCATCGCCAGAGTTCAGGCATCATATTGATTTAAGTTAGATGTTTCAATACAGGCAGATTTCTAGAAACCATTATATCGCATTGTATTCTTGATCTGTGTTTAGTTTAAGTATATTTTGAGAATTATTGACACCACATCTTGTCTTGTCGTTTAGAAACTTCAAGACAATAATGTTTTGCCGTGCTTTACGCTTTGTTGGGTTCACCATGAATGGCATTGACCACGCGATTCGATATGGCACGTACCTCGTCATCGTCGTTAGCGATCTTTGTTTGGTATTTCGGTTTTCGTTTTAACTATAACTTCCTTCGCTTGTTTTCTTCTTATGGGCAGCTCTTAGCGAACATGATTGTGACTATTATTTAGCCTTTCGTTTGTGATTAAACTGGGTAGAGCCTTACATAGAACGCGAGTTCAACCATAAACAACTTATAAAATGTAAATGAAAATCTTTGGCGTTGGCTTTATAAATAGCTTCTGTCAATCGTTACTCAAGATTATAATCAAGGACAAGGCTTTCTCCACAATATTACGTTTCTGCAATCATTTTGCCACGAGCTAGGAAGCAATCTGCTCAAGCCGGTAGCATTCCTCTGTTCGCCGACCGCGTCCTGCATTCCCATCCGTGGCGGCTTCCAAGAACATTGCGATCCGCTATGCCTTCTTACTAGGCAATGCCTCCCCTGGACACCAGTTGCAGATACGTCCATCGCCCACATGTGCCCATTACGAGCTCAATTCCGCACCACAATGAAACTGAGATCATTAGACACCGTCCCACTGGTTGCGTCTTGAGACCGCGACAGTTGTCAGTCGCTACGACGACATCCATCCGATCAAACCGCTGCGACCGAGCGCGGAGCGTTCGTTGACGATCGACAGTTGCGTACGAAACGAATGCCGTGTTTTTAATTTGGACGTTTTTCTACGGTCCTTGTGAATCAATTGGTAACGGTTGACGTGTCTAGTGTGAGACTAATTCGGCGACTTGTGTTCGTTAGTGCGGTGTACCCTGTGAGCTGGCGGCCATTCGACTAATAACCCTTTGATGTAACAAAGCAGTAATTAGAGCGTGGATTTAAAAATAACTGCGCCCACTCGTTCGTGTGCGTGGCTCTTTAACTTGACGCTAATTAGAATTCAAATATAGCATAACTTTCTTTCATTATTTTTAAAATATCACTCTGTTTTTAAAGAGTTTAGATCATTGCGCGTACGTCGGAACATGTTTAAACATCGCATCCCAATATGTCAACAGTCAATCAATTGAACATGAAGCCGTAGTATCAGACGCCGCAAACATCAGTGTTAATTGCCTATAAATAAAACAGGGCCATCGTACTGGCCAATTTAGAGTGATCTCTGTTTGCTAATAGGTATAGTAAAAGGACGAATAGTATCTTAGAAATAGGACAACCAATAGAGATCGCATTAGATTGGTGACAAGCATAAGTTACTGATTTGTTTCCGGGATAGAGAAGTTCATAGATTTCTTTGCTTACTTGCTCTCATTAAGCCATTTAGATTTTTTGTTTGACTAGTTAGCCTGCTTGAATCTAGTGCAGTTCCTATCGAGCTTGATTAGAACATTACAATAAACATTAAACGTATCTGAGACGAGCATTTCTATCACAACCGTTTGTCTTGACTATTTTAGCTAGTCAGTAAGCACGCTTCCTCATTCATGTTTTTCATATCTTGTTGTCTATTATATGAAATATGCATTACTCGATTTGTATGTCATTCAACATACCTACGTGCTACGATACTGGGAAAATGGAAACTTATGTTTGTCAACGACTCTCTGTTATGGCGTGAAATTTTGATGTCAAGCCATCCATCGATATGTTGCATTATTCATTCATTGTCTATGCGTTTTTTCTATTATAATCCAAGTCATAACAATTTTCTTTATTGGTTTGCTTTTCTATTTCGTACTTTCCACCATTTAAACATTATTCCAGTCGACGGGTTGTGAATGCATTAAGTTCTTAATTGTGCTTACTATCTCTTACTTATGAAACTGCTAGTATACAATTTACTAGTTTAAAAAAGGCTGTCTAGAACTGGTACCCAGTTTCTGTTTAAATTCAGTACTATCTATAAAAGGTTGACACATTTGCCTTGTTATCAACAACTGAATCTATGTTTTAGTGCAACTTGCTTTAAAAGTCGTGTACTTCATTCCACGCCATAATTGTTAATGAATGCAATTAATATACTCGTGTTATGTCTTAAAAAGAATTAGTTACAGTCGAAGGTACTATAATTAATTAATTTCTCATACTAAGGCGCTTGTACGTCAGATGAAGAACAGAGTGTTGAAATGATTGATTATGTTTTTTTTGAAGCAAGCTTGTAATAACGTCTAGACAATGTTGTGGGTGGATAATCCGATTATGTTACAATGTGTTTGGTAAAATAAACTTTCTTGAAAACGAAGACTTTAAAAGAAATGTGATTTATGGTTGCGAAATAGAATCCCAGAAATCCTAAAGACACGTCTTCTTACGATGTTATTGTTAACCGATATATATATATATTTAATAGGTTGGTTTAAATAGACCTAAGAACTTAAGAACTTCATTCTATCTTTGTATCGTATTGAGCCATTAAACTGAACCTATTGGCCTCCGCCGAAGTCATAATTCTGTCGAACACTTGGCCTTAGTTACAAACATGTTAAAGACATAATTCTCTGCCAATACGTGAATTACGATTTAATTGTTAACATGTGGCAGTTTCAATAATAATTTATAAATTGCACTTGAGTTTTAGTTGTAATTCATTTAAGAATGAAAATGTTAGTGAAACAAATGAAAATTGCAATGAATATCGACCGTGTCTGGAGATCCTGTGTTTGGGTTTCTTTTTATCTTTCTCAGGTTTTTTTTTTTTAATTTAGGCATACTCCTTCATATTTTCTGTAAGCTCTGTTATCACAATATCCTCCCAAACTTTATGTATGAATAGTTTTGCTCCTGTTCCGCCAGTATTGATCTATTTTCGTCCATATCAAATCTTATCAGTCTCTATTGACACCTTTGTGTTTGCTATCTCATCGGATCTGTTATCTTTAGGTACTTATTAGGTCATGTTATTTAATGTAACAAAATAACTGCCTCTACCATAGTTAAGTATTACTTCTGATATAACTTTTAGCAATTCTAATTATTGTAGAGGTGTAGTATTGGATGACTGAAACACATGATCTAAGCCAATTTAAGTACTGTTCTGATCTATTTCTGGCCATAATAATGTAATTTTATTGGCAGCATCAGGTAGTTAGCTCATCTCGCAAAATACCATTTTACCCTATGTAGCTATGAATGTATGAGTAATGTGATTGCCAAATACAATTACCATCCAATAAGAGCATTCTGGTAATTGCTAGTAATTGCAGGACTTGAGTCAGAGACGACTAGTCTTGTTATGACCTACCTTTTCAACCCAGTTTCAATGCCCACTAATGTTCATTACGTTTTTGTTTTTGGTTCCTGGCGAAGAAGTAAAACAGTACTACCAGTCACATTACGTAACTTTCATGTCATGGATTCGAAGTAGGATAATGTTCGGATTTTATGGATAGACCATAGTTATTTCATCTCGCAAAATAGTTGGAGCAGGGACACGTGCTAGGTTGAAAACCAGTTTCATCGTACGTCGATTTTCAAATATTACCCAGTATATTTATCTGCCAAAAGAGTTTTTACAAACGGCAGTGCATCGGCGAGTGAAATCTATGAAGCTCATCATCGTAGGCGTGGTTTTATCTTACAAGATGAACAGTAATCATTGATCCCGTACAAATCTTACATAATAATCATATTTCTATTGATGCAGAGGCTACGCGTGGTAATTAAGTGTGGGATTCAAAGGTTTTATTAACGACTTAGTTATTAGTAGCTGGACAAGTTAGCCATCGCCCATGACCACCATAGTCACCTACTTGCAGCAATTTACTGCGAAGAAGGTGATTTGTGCTACTATTGGAATTAGTTCATCTGACATTTTAAAACGAACATTTATTATAGCGACTGCAAGTAGCTAGCAGCAGCTTGCAGAAGTCAATTTTGTGGTTAATGCTACCTAGCATTGATCACAAAATTGTCTTTTCGAAATGTCGTTCGGTGTCCCACAAGGAACACTTTATGCCCCTTGAAACTAAATGAACTCAAAGAAAATAGGATGGAAAAGTGCTATCGTTCGTTAGTGACATGGTGGCCAGGCCAAGACTCTTAATGGGCTTATGATAGAGAGAGATTTACGACTAAGAATATCCCAGTTGCCCTACAGTTGGTATAATTGCAGGTACCATTTACCAAGTGAAGGTACTAAGACGTTTATTGTTTGTATCTTTATCTAAGGTATCGCGACCTTCAGTTCTTCTACTATGGTCCCACCCACGGATGGGCGTCACCCACATGCCGGAGACAATGGATACAATATCGATACGTTTTATACAATTTCCTTTTAAAATGGCTTCGTCTTTATTTATCAGAACAAGATAAATATACTCTACATAGATGATTTAAAAAAATCTGTAGTAGTTTCTCGTTTGCCAAAATTAAAATGCGTCAATAAGTAGGTACAGGCAGGAACTACTAGTGATCTTATGTATTTAACGTAATTTGACTTTTAGAATTGTCTGTCTTCTATATTATGAAGCCTTAAAACTGGAGTCTAATAAGATCTGATACAAATTTGATCATAGTCATAGCCCTTCCTATGGTTTCAAGTTTTCTGTATTTAACTTGTAGGTAATTCTTGCTGCTCTTCAATAGAACTGGATTTAAAAAACACAAATTCGCCTCTTAATGACATTCGATTATTATTCCAATCAATTGCATGATGTATTGCTTCCTCAATGAGTTAGTTAGTCGTTTCTGACTTTCTCTCATCATTATTTTTATGCGGAGTATCATTCGCTGATGGTAATGCTATCATGACATGGTTGAGAGATATTATATTAGAAAAAAAAAACCGTTTTAGCTTTATTATATTATTATATATATGTCATTGTGATTTACTCGTTCGTTGCCGCTTCATAGTAGCGTGGGGAAAATGTATAAAACTCCGTTATTAGGTACATTGACTCGATTCAAATATCAATGTTTCCGTTTATAGTAGTTCTTTCAAACAAATCTTCTATAACAAACTTAAGTACTTAACCACAGTCCATACACCATTGTTTACGAAAATACAAATGTAAACGTTAGTAATGTTTGCCCTACTTCAACGCGTGCTACTAATGTGTATACATCATTACATGTAATCTACTGTATAATAGCATAATTGGCTTCAATGGGCCCTTGTATTTCCGTCGAATCTATGTATTTTGATACATCTGTATGGTATCATTTGTTTATGTGAACGCAATAATCTCTGGAACTACCAGGCGGTCTTTTGTACCTTTTTGAATTTGATAGACAAATTCTTGAGGAAAACTATAGGCAATTTAACATCACGCTAGGGCCCTTAGGAGCCAACAAAAAGAAAAAACGCCAAGTGAAAACATAGCAATAAGACAGGCAAAGCGACGGGCTGGGGTACAAGAAGATTCACGCAAACGAAGTCGCGGGCAGAAACTAGTTGAAAATACTTTATAAGGCAGAAGCCAATTATATTCTTTAGCCTGAGAAAACAGGTTAATACTGTTTACTCGCGGCGACCACGTGAGTTTCACGTAGAAACAGTTGTAGGGCGCCGCCCGCCCACACAGCCACCACACACAAACCTGTCACTTACATAACATACTGGCTCAGACATAATCCTACGCACAGTCATTATATTTTTTCACGCTTTTTACAAAGAGGTTAATGAAGTCGGTTCGCGATCAGTTGTGAAATACGTAACGGCGGAAATGACCACCTGACGGGAATAGCGCGTCGCGCAACTCTGTCGCCAGCTCACAGTGTGACCGCGCTATCACCCGGCGTCGCTCGCGCCGCAGATAACCCTGCATCACACCGAAAATAACCAGTCTACTCTTAGCCGTGGTCCAGCCACGACTGTCGCCAATTTGACCCATCCCGCCTTTTATACCAAGCAGAGGGATGGCATCCGTGCGCACGCGCTCTGCATCCCCAAAATCTGTTTCGTTCTCCCCGATTTTGGAGCGAAAGTACAGTGTCGAGCGAAGACCGGCGAGTCCTCCCGAACTGAAGTCCACGGATTGGAGGAAATATTTTACCGATTTCAGTGCATATCTTGGTGAGTGAAATATATGAGGTGTTTGGGACTAATTCATGAGTGAGTCAGGTCGCTTTTATTGTACGGCCTTGCGCTATATCGGTTGCGTGTTAGTGGAGCGTTCGGGACCGATGCGTAAACAAAACTTGCGTAATCGCGTCTATTGGTTTTGTGAAGATGTCCGATTTTATCATGTCGCTCAAGTTATGGTCTTTGTTAGTCAAATGCGAAAATATTTTCCTTTGTAGGCAGATAATCTTTTATTCATAACTTGGAAATGGATGACATTTGGCTCTAGAACCGACATACGAAACACTGATTTATTTTATTCGACTCAAATTATGTAGCTCATAGTATTTTTTCGAATCAATACTCGTGCTATGCGAAATCTATGAAAATGATACGTGAAAAAAAAAGAACGTTTTTAGATCCCATTCAAAATATCTCGTGAGCCAAGTAGCCAACGTAATAAAAGCTTAATTCTCTACGACCACAACAAACCAGTCCTAGTTTCAGATTTTGACTAATTTATCTTCATAAGAGAACAATTGTAAGTGTTCGGTATCAGTTGACCACAAGGTGTCAGCTGTCCTGAGATAACCTTGCGGACTGTGGTCAAATGTGGTCAGCACCGCAAAATGTTCTAGCGACACTATATCGCATTGTTTACTACTCGTCCTATCTTACAGCACTGTTATTAATAGCTTTGCATCCAGATATGAAGTAAATTTAATCTTAGTGAGATTTAAAGCATGTACAATGACGCATCTTTTACGGCAATAATTCAATATAGGTTACTTATTTGGATGGATCCTACTCTAGGATGCATATCCGGTAAGGCTCGCAAATCCTTCCTTACCCTAAAAGCACCTTTTCCTTAATATTACGGAGCCCCTGGTCTTCTCCTTGATAGGCAATGGTCTCTGTAGCACCATGACACATGAGACTTCAGGGGCTAGTGCAAATCTTGGATTTCATTCGAATAATCGAGTCTGGTCAAACCACATTGGGGTTGGTGAATTTAATTTTGTTTTTATGAAAGTTAGCAGGCAGTAACTCATGGATATACCCTGGCCTGACCATTGCCAGTGCATTGTTTGTCTGTCTTTGCGCATCGGAAAATCTGCATGTTTTGTGGTTATTTCACCATCTATAGTCGCCAGATCCTTATCTGTGCTGGTGATCTTGACTATGATAGAAGCTCGATCTTGCTCTTAAATCCTAAAGGTTTTCAAGAACTGACATCCTACGTCCATGGTTATCCATCGTTGGTAGATGTTTACATCACTGTAGCTTTTTAAAGCAACTTAAATGTAGGGAAACGAGGACGAGGACGTTCCTTATTTCGTTGTTGTCGGGAGAAAATTGGCCATGCTGTATCTTTTCGACAGTTTCGTCAACCACCGTTAGAAGACGATGGCTAGAGCCAAAAACATTCTTCCTTATCATCATAATTTTTCTAACCTTATCCCAATTTATTTGTGGTTGGCGCAAATTGTCTTTTTCTCCCATACTTCCATATTAGTCGTAATTTCGGTAGCCACTCTTTCTAGCCGTTTATAATCTTTCACACGGTTCATCTATCGTTTCTTGGTGTTCCCCTATTACCATCCACATTCATTCTCAAAACTTTCTGCAGACCTTTTCCTCACTCCTCCGCAGATATATGAACAAATTAATATCGGATAAAGAAGTAATATCATGATAAATGGGGGCTTATGGCTAATAACAACAACCTCACAGTTCGATCGATCAGGTAAACTACGCTTGCCGCGGTTGGTCCGTGGGTGACCATCTTTACCTATCCTTCGTGCCTCGGAAAGCACGTTAAGCCGTTGGTCCCGGCTGTCATTCGTGGATCATTGAAAGTCATTAGAAAACCGAAAGTCTAACAACCAGTTTTACCAAGGAGTATTGTGTTGCCCAATTAACTGGGTTGTAGAGGTCAGATAGGCAGTCGTTCCATATAAAGTTGGTCAACCAGTCTTCCCAAGGGAAGTCAAATCGTGTAGCAATAGAGTTGTGGAGGTAGGATAGGCAGTCACTCCATGTAAAATACTGGTATTCAGCAGCTTCCGGTTAGACTGGAAGCCGACCCCAACACAGTTGGGAAAAAACTGGTAAGCAATGCTATCTAGCTATATAACCTCCACAACCCAGTTACTGGGTAACACGATACCCCTCGGTAAGACTGGTTGCCAGACCTCCGTGCTTCTGACGACCCTTCTTTCTCAGGTGTGTAAGTGATGGCGAAATATAAATGTGCTTGCGTGACTAATTAAGCCATTAATTTAATCTTAACGTATCTTAATTAGCGCGTTTTACTTTAGGAAGCGCCTTATTTCCTGTGATTAGTGATACTTTTGATTCGATACACGCCGTTGATTTTCTTAATCATGTTTATAAAATTAATGTTAAGCTATTTATTACACTGGACATTATGAAGCTTGTGCATCTAATAATATGTTACTGCAATCTTGTTTTTCTTTAAGTAATTAATTTGCTTGTACTTTCTTCATATTATTATTTAGAGCCGCCAATGTTATAATCGTGGTGCCTGAAGATTTACAATTTCCAAATAACATCACTATTTTCCCCTAATACTTATATTTTCCCTCGTACAACTAACGCCATCTAGTGCTACAAATCATAATCAACACCATAACAAGCTTTACACATCTGTTCATAGGTAGAACTAAGATCGTATAAATTGATTTGTCATTACCTATCCGATTTTTAAATTGATTGTTTTTTTCTCATTTCTTGATATATTATGTAAAACGATATAGACTGCGATTAGGTGTACAAAATACTACAAAGTACCCGTGCGCACTTTTGTACGCCTTATAATAAAATTGTAGCAACGTTTTACAATCTCACAAACGCTTGTTGCTCTTGAAATATTGTAAGGCGGTATACAGCTCGTCGTCGTCATCTCAGTTCAGGGCAAAGGCCTGTTTCACATAAAAAAAAAAAATGGAATTGATTTGCGTGTGCCAGCGATGTAATGTAAGATTATTTGGTCCCGGGTTTTTAATCATAGTAATTATCATCATTATTATTAACATCACAGACACAGTCGTTACATCCAGCGATGTGATCACTTAGATTAACTAAGAAAGCTGCTATGTCAGGTTAAAAACCTAACCTTATAGGTATGAACCAAAGAACCAAAGAAATAGGTTGCATAAAAATTGTAATTTTCCCTTTTTAAACAAGGACAGTTGCATTTTCCTAAACAATAAATGCGTCCTTTTGGCTCTACTGTTGTAATGTAACTAAGTGATTGCTGATCTTTAAAAAAAATTACAAACACAAACAAGTTGATAAAATTAAATCTCGACGAAACAGTCTACGTTACTTAAGTTACTTATTAAAAAATAACTAAGCTAAGCATGCCTTTATTATCTCAGACTGACCGTAGGCCAGAGTTCAGTGCTTCCACGAAATTCCAAAAGTACTTACTAATCGCATCCCCCTCTCTTTTCCCTCGCAACTAAACGACACTTCACGACTTGCCAGAGAGGGCTAGCAGACAAATTCCACCGAGAACGCGTCATCCTATGACGCCTCAACTCCGTATTATCAAAGCGGCGTCAGCGAGTTCATTGATGGACCGCACCGTAAAGCACTTTCAGCGCTTTATTTTAAGTATTAGAACATCTAACATCTGTTTTACTTTCTGTATACCACTTTAGCGGTGCTGGTTTACATTGGCCTGACATACGCAACTAACACGACCGAAATACTAATTCGTGACCTCGTCTCTCTCAGCGCTTCCACTAACATAGACGATTAAAGAATCACAAATATTTATGTGAACAATATGTTAGGCTGTGAGCGATTTTTGCGGTCTGCGCTTGCGGAGGTGAATCAGTACTGCATTAGTCCATAAGAGAGTCGCCCGCGCCTCCTTGCTCGCACGAAGGCAAAGGAGATATATTTAAATTTAGAATCCCTTCCTCCGCCCTTGAAGCTAAAACTTTTTTTTTTACTTTTATGGCGTTTCTTGCGAATTCGCCGCGGCCAGTTTCTTGTGAACCGTTTTAAGTGATACCAAAAAGTTATAATTTAAAATATTGAAAATGTCTCAGTATCATTATACAGTTAACGACGATATTTACGGTAAAATATTGAAAAAAAGTCCTTCGCCAAAGGAAATACAATACGAAGAGGTTTATGAAGCTGTTGGCGGATTGGGTATAAATATTTTAATTCTTATTAGAAATCCGTTGTGTTTAATTAATTAATATCCGGTTCTTAGTTGTATTTACTTTGAATTACTTGTTTGTTATTGACATAACCCTGGTATTGAGGTTACTCATGCTTGGAACTTTGAATAATGTACAGAAGGTGCTTTGTATTGTCACATCCATATTTTTTTTATCAGGTGACCCGTAATGATGACAGAGGCTTCTTGTAGCCATACCTTGTGTAATAGTCCTTATCTAATGGTGGTAGGCAATTTGCGTAACTTGACCGATAAGGAGCTACGCCATTATAATCGTTAGCAGCTTTTTTTAAGGTGAGAGGAGATTCTTATTAAAAGGCTTAAGGAGCCATTGAACTCCGAAAAGCAAACTAGTTCCTGACAAACAAGTCTTGGGGTACTGTACCGGCCGGGTGCGCTTGCGCAGCGAAATGCATCAATTTTAATTAAGTATGCAAAAACTTCAGTCCCTTTCTTTTGTTTTGGGTGATTTTATTATTGGTCCAGTTTGGGTTAAAATGTTGTGGTAAATCTGACATAGCTGTTCTGAGTTTAACCTGGTGTGGTAATACAGGATCAAATTAAATTAGCTAGAGATGATAGGTATACAATCATATAACGATTTTTTTTTGGAATCGACATCCACCGTTTCAGTGCCTAATGAAAATCAGATTGTTTTTTTTTACGTAAACTGCACTTACACGGTGGGTATCAATATCTTAACACGATAAAACAAAAAATAAACAGATTTTCTAAACTCATACTTTATATTTTACAATATTTTGCATCTCATCATCTGCCTAGCCTTCTCTCAACTATGTTAGGGTCAGCTTCCAATCTAACCGGATGCAGCTGAATACCACTATTTTACGTGGAGCAACTATCTGAGCTGCACAATTCCGTTACTGGGTAACACGATACTCCTTGGTAAGACTGGTTGTCAGACTTTCGGGCTTCTGACGACCCGTAACGACTGTCAAAGATCCATGAATGACAGCCGGGACCAAAGGCTTAATGTTCTTTCCGAGGCGCGGAGGGGTCTTGGTATGTTAAGATGGTCACCCATCCACGGACCAACCGCGGCAAGCGTAGCTTAACCTGATCGATCGACCTGTGCAGCTGTTATTAGGTACTTAGCCACAAGCCCCTAAAAAGTATACAATACTAGCTTCCGCCCGCGTAAAATTCGGAAATTATGCCACGGGAACGTACTACCGGGATAAAAAGTATCCTATGTGTTAATCTAGGTTATAATTAATCTGTGTGCCAAATTTCATCCAAATCCATTCAGTAGTTTTTACGTGAAAGAGTAACAAACATCCATCCATCCATACTTACAAACTTTCGCGTAGGACTATAATTTACAATATTTTCCTTTTTTTCATGTCTAGAAATGGTATGGAATGGTATGGTGGTGGTGGTGGTGGTGGTGGTGGTGGTGTGGTGGTGGTTGGTGGTTGGTGGTGGATTCGTATTGTATCATTCCCATCTCATTTGCAGAGTTTCGCCAGGCAATTTGACCTTTGATTTGTATAATTTAATTCTTGTAACAAAGTTATAATAGGTCTTTACCTATGAAATTGCCGTTTTGTATGAAAAAATTTAAAGAATTTTTTTCATGTATTTTTTATTTGTATTAATCGAAGTAATCACCCATGCAATCAATGCATCTTTGCCATCGCAGTGGCAGTTTATTGATGCCCTTCTTAAAGAAATCAGCTGGACGGGAGGCAACAAATTCTTCAAAGGCATTTTGTACTGCCTCTCGGGTATTGAATTTTTTTCCCGCCAAGAAGTTATCCAAATTCTGGAAAAAGTAGTAGTCTGTAGGCGCAAGGTCTGGTGAGTAGGGCGGATGACGGAGAGCTTCCAACCCCAGTTCTTGCAACTTGGAGACCGTCTGCTGTGCAGTATGAGGTCGCGCGTTGTCGTGCAGGAGCAGCGGAGACGAGCGATTGACCAATGCTGGTTGGAGATGTGCCAGCTTCTCCATCATTGTGTTCAGTTCTTCACAGTACACATCTGCAGTAATGCTCACCCCGTTTGGTAAGAAGCTGTGATGAATCACACCGGCGCTAGACCACCAAACAGTGACCATCACTTTTCTAGGGGTAAGTTTTCGTTTAGGGCATTGTTTAGGTGCTGAACCAGGATCCAACCAACTTGCTGAGCGCTTGCGGTTATCAAACAGAATCCATTTTTCATCGCAGGTAACAATGCGGTTCAAAATTCCTTCATTTGTGTGTCTGTTGAGCAGTGCAAGGCACGTCTCGACGCGTGCTTCGCGCTGACGATCATTGAGTTCGTGGGGCACCCATTTGTCAAGCTTTTTTACCTTGCCAATTTGACGCAAATGGACCAATATTGTTTTGACGCTAACGTCGAAAGCTGCTGCTAATTCAGCCGTAGATTGTGTATCATCAGCTTCCACAATCGCCTTTAATTCGTCATTGTCGACCAAAGTCTTCGGACGACCGCGAGGTTCATTTTTCAGGTCGAAATTTCCAGAACGGAAGCGAGCAAACCAATAACAGGTGGTGCGTTGGTTTGTAGTGTTAGCTCCGTAAACGTCGTTGATGTTGCGTGCCGCTTGTGCCGCGTTGCTGCCACGACGGTACTCATATTCCATAATTACTCGAATTTTTAACGTATCCATGATGTACTAAATTAACTATTTTTCTCGCACTCAAAGTGAAAAGTACAGTTTGCAGCTCGAGACTAAACGCCAACTTAATATACCCTCGATTTCATTGACTATGGCTTCGTTTAATCCCTCGATATAATACTATTTCCTTTTCCATAGGCATCCCATGTAACCAGACACACTACCATTACTATGTGTTTCCCGCATTCGTATTTAAATGAGCATAATTGGTTGAATCCTTGACACTATTTTCAACATAGTAAAGCTTCTATATTCCCTAGTATTGTTCAGCCCAGCATTAGATGTAATAAAGAATGCGCACTTCAGATGTACCTAACAAAGAATGCGCACGTAGATAATAATATTGTTAACTCTCATGCCGATCCCGAAATCTGGGAGAAAATATTTGTGGCCTTAAAAACTCCTAAATCACTGGGACCTGCATATGCAAGCCTTCTTGGAGTGACCACAATAAGACCAGAATTTAGGAGGACCTCATTTGATCAGATTGAGCATATTCATCGACTGCCTCGTTCGTTGCGCTAGTGGTCGCAAGAGCTACTGCTAAGCATAAGGTCTTGGGTCGAATTCCTAAGTCGGGTAATGTTATTGGGTTCTTTCACCAGAATTTCGCTCAGCAGTAGCTCGGAGCCTGGGTATGCGCTGAGCCCGGTTGATGGTAGCCTCTATCTAACACTCTGCGGAATACAGGCGTCATATTATGTTTGTTTCTGATAATCTTTTGTAATATCCGCCTAGTTTTGCTTCCTAAACGAGGATTGATTTTGCTTAAACCCCTCCAAGATAGCAGTCCATCATTCATTCATTTTCAGCCAAAAGGCGTTCACTACTAGACATAGTCCTCCGCAAGCACCGCCATTTCGACCGGTTCTGTGCTTTTCGCGTCCAGCGGATTCAGATAGCAGTTACTCCATTCAAATTCTGACTATGGGAAACTGGCTGCCAATCCTAATATATAAGTTGGAATTTGACAGACACAATACAAAACATTGTCTATATTGCACTGCACCGTTTGGTGCCATAATATTAATTCCGTTCAATTAGCAGGACCCCGCTCTGCTCCAGCAAACATGATGTCATTTGACAAACGGCTCGCTGTATTTATGTTAGTTGATTGGATAATAAATACTTGTTGTTAATTAATAATTATTTAATACTGGTCAATAATATTGATCGAGTTATGACGTCGAAATGTAACATTTTGTAAACAACAACAGGGTATTTTTTTGCGCATTTCCTAGGGTTCTTGTTTACCTATCCTTGGAAAAAGGCTCATCAAGGTACATAAACACTGCTTTGAACCATTCACTACAGATTATAGTTTTTCTTGTAATTTCTCTTGAACTGCGACCTTGGATTACCACCAAACGAGGTGGAAAGGGATGCTGAAAAAAGTTTATTTATACAATACAAAGTGAAAAATTACTTTAATTTCGAAATAATAATACGAAACCAAAGACCCTTCGTAATGTTTTTTTGGAAGTGGTGGCAGTGTCGTCTAGGATCTGAAGAGTTGATATTGACTTTTCTAGGCCAAAGTTTTAGCTGAATTGCAATTCTTCTGAGCAAAAGCTACCAGGCCTTGACAAAACGAATAATAAAATAAGACATAATAGATAACCTGACTTATAATTTGCGATAACGAGCGATGAAAAGGACGAGACCTTTTCATCTCTCGTAGTGACCACAAACTTGTGTACAGTAACTGATAAATCTATTTCCGATGTCGGCAATTTCTGAAATAGGGGAAAAGCCTATTGATGCAAGTTTTCGGAATTGCCAAGGTAGCTCGCGAAATTAATACAGTATTATTGTGAACTTAGAGGCTTGTATTCATGATTCTAATGATTACAATTCTGTAAATACAAGCGTGTTACAGTCGCGAAAAATACATATTTTGTTTAACATACTGCCTGACGACCTGTTAATTGCAAACGTAAGAAAACTTACTTTTGCGAGCTACATTACCGCATCCTCCTTAAGGCCCATAGTATCCTCATCTCCCGTTTGTATGCTAAAGCACGACTGCCGCCCGCGCCCGCGCAGGGCACCTCTGAGCCTTTATCTCAAAATGGGGATATTCCTTTGATTAATTTACAATTGTCTTTCGGCGATTCTGTGGTACCTCTAACTATCTATTTTTTAGTGTATTTTTTTTTCCAAATAACGAAGCCGTTTAGTAGGAGTATGGAATAGAAGCCAAAATATTGCGTGTTGGAAAATATTTTTTACAGCAAAAGTATTAACCATACAAAAAAGTGCTTCGGGCAAAATGATCTAAATGAATCTATAGCAAAATCATATATTTTTCAAATCTTCAAGACAAGCCGTTAATGAGCAGTACGGTTCATAAAGTGACCGTGTAACGCTACCAAACGGGACGTACGCCCTTAATGTTCTTCTGCCGAGTTCCGAACTACGGAGCAATATTTACAGTTAGCCTTTCAATCTCATATACTACTTACTTTGTTTGGATGCATGTGAACGGGTCTTAAACTTACATTGTTTCGAATTAGACATAACAATCGGTGTTTAAAAGTCTCAACAAGTTCCAATATCTGCAGCTTCTACTAATTTCCCGTCATTCATTTCTTAGTCATGTGGCATTGCCAAATGGGTTTATCCTGTGTCCGTCTCTTAGCAGTTGCAGATAATTATTTTTTTGTTGTGTCTATTTTTTACTAACGTCACGATTTCCCTTGATTCCAGATGCGCTGCTCGCCGACCTTCAGAACTCCATCAACCCTGGCGCCCGGGTTGGCAGTCCAGGAGGCAGGAGTTCCCCTGGAGGAAGAACTGCATCCCCTGGCAGGACCAGCTCTCCACTTGGCAGAGGAAGCTCACCCGGGCGCCTCAGCTCTCCGGGAGGCAGTTTGAATTCACCTTCGTCTACGGGTTATGGCTCGATAAATGGATCTAGGAATATATCTTCAGATTATACTAAACCTGCTTCGGTAAGTGATAGTGTAGTCCTTAAAGATTTAGTGAAGTCTATCAGTTGATTATCCTTTTAAGACAGTGTCATTTCAATGTGAATTGAAGGTTGTCAAGACATTTTGAACTTCTGCTTAACTTCAATTCATAGTTTCAAATTGGGAGACATAATCAGAAGGCAATTTCTTGTAACTAAAAACGTTAAAAATCTAGTTGCAGTCTCATCTCGGCGATAAGCAAATGTCAAAAACTTGTCAAAATTTAATGGAAACTCGAGGTGTTTTTGACAGATTGAAACTGAGATCAGACTGTGAACGTTCCTAAAATTACGAGAATTGCCTCACAGATTTGGCGTTAGAGCCAGCCAGAGGAGGTTATTTACTATAAATCTAAGCTTTTTTGAGGGAGAAGCGTCAGGGTAGTATGCAGGTTAGTGTCAGGCTGTACTTATGTTGAATAAAACTTTAAAAAATACAACCGACTTCCAAAAAAACACTACAAAGTGAAAAATAACTTTAATTTCGGAACCATTGTGTATAGGTATTGCGTGATATATATTGAATTTACTTGAGGTCACAAAACCGTATACCTAAACGTTAACACCCTTTCAAACTAAACACAATTTACATCAGACAATCTGTAACCGATTATTTCGTTGGCGAAAATAAAACAGAATTTCATACGGTAAATCCACAAAATTTATAAAAAGTCGCTCGTGTATAATTTGAATCGGTCCGATAATCGGCTCTACAGAAAGTCTGACGTGAGCAAGCATCACTCGACACTCAATGCGGATGCGTAGCAGGATTGAAATGGCTCAATTAAAAAAATTATTCTCTTCGACTGTCAGCCGTCTATTATTTTTTAAGGCTTATAGTTAGGTACAATAATTTGATTATAATTTAGTAATCATTAGAGTGTATAAAAAAACACCGGGCCTATAGTAATCTACTGTACCTACCTACCATTAAACACCAACAAAACTGTAACCTGGAAAATAAACGTATTGAGTCTTGAATATTCTTTTTTTACCATTTCATACTAGAACCCATATAAGATCAAGAGAAGATCAGTAGAATTTGCTAGGGGCTCCGCGTTTGCATAATCCGGCAACGCTAATACCTACAATAAGCTAGCAGAATTATGTTGCAACCTCCATGTTTTATTCCCAACAGAATAATTATATCTTTCACAATAACAAGCGAATAATTTAATGCACCGTTTTTGTATTAGGACGGCCATGCCCAACTGACCCGGATTACCGTCTTTAACGAGATAGCCCATCGTTATAGTCAATCATCCTACAATATAGCGATATAGTTGTTTACTTACTTGCATAAACATTATATAAGTAAGTAAATATACATCATAATTATCACCAGTATCTCATACATCAAATAACATACATAATTATTTCAAGCAGATTTCAAGTAAATAATTTTATCCTAAACCTTGTTTTACCTTTGTTTTACCTAGGTATACCTACTCCATTTATTATATTAGCACTAGCTGTGCCCGTGATTTCATTCGCGTGAATGTCTGAAAACAATCATGTATCGCTTGGAGGTGTACTTACCACTCGTCCATCGAAAAGAAAAGAATCTTCCGATCTTGTCTGGCTGGATGTTCTACCTGGGGTTCTTTAACACGTCCCTTACAAATGCAATCACTGCGCCTTTATCAGGGTTCAATGTGAATAAATGTAACTATGTTTTTTGAGGATAAATAAAAATCAAGGCGCTCATTATTTGTGCCCCTGCCGTACTTATTAAATCGACAGCCCACCTGGCGGAGTGAGCTGAAACGTTATCATGGTAAAGAAGGATCACGCTTTAAAACGATGTTGAAAAGTTTCCGAGAAAACAGGCAACAAGAAACTGAAACAATCATGATCTTAAAAACTTTTGTAATTATGAAAATTCTTCTCTATAAACGATTTTAGAGAGGTTGCTTGAAACCTCAATAAAGCTCCTACATAAGTGGCCCTTGTTAAAAGTAACCCATTTACTATTGTTATGGCCGCCATTTTGGATTTAGACTACCTGATTTTCGGCACCGGCTGCCCTCGAAAACTACGACGATAACATCCATGACAAAAAACTTTGGACATCATTTTGATTAAGACCTCTTTTTACTACCGAAAACCACATGAAATACACCGCCGCTTTAGAAACAATACAGTACACAATGTGCACATGGTTAAAAAAAAACAGTTTAAGTACATAAAAATATAACCGACTTCCATAAAAACTGCAAAATAGCTTTAGTTTGGGAATGCATCCAACGTGACCTACCTTTGCCTAGCGTTCGTCATTGAAGAGTCCTGTGACAGTAGGGTTTCTCCGCAGTCCATGAACTGTTGACACGGATAGTAACTTTCTATGACACAATAACCAAACCACAATACGTGTAGGTACTGTACGTTATTGAGGAGTGCCATTGTCAGACTTTCACGATATTAAATGGACCATCTCTTTGTTATTTGTCTGAAAACGATTCAAACAAAAAATAACTCGAGTAAATTGACTGTGTTTATGGACGGACCTGAGACGGACAGGACGAAATGATAAAGAATTCCGTTTCTATGTGCCATTTGCCTTTTTGAAGTCGTTTACAAAGATGTCTCAAAGAATCTTCGAGTTTTCAACGAAAAATGATAGAAATGGCATCTGTTGGTTATCCTTTAGCGTCCCAACAATTTCTGTTTTTGGTATTGCAGATTTATTATACGTAGATATTATAAGTTATTTTTTAAATGCAAAAAGGTGAATTCATAACATTGCTATAAATTCATTGTTAAATAAAGGAACATAGAATACATTTATATCAAATTAACGAAAAGATAATAACAGTTATTTTTCTACTGTTCTAAGGTAAATTTCTTCATTAAATGCTAAATTTCTTCATTCTTAGCTTGAAAGTTATTTAATACCGACTTTTCTTTTAGATGAGTCGGTGATCTCAATTTTCAAGAACGTCATAGTAATCTATGATGTCTGAATCTTAATGCTTGTCTCGAGAAAGGTGGAGGCCTAAGTAGCACCATATTTGACAAGATCTTCTATCATCTTCTTACGAGTTCTTCTGTTGCAATTAATCCTATTTTTATTTATTTTATTTTATTATTATTATTAATCGTTTATTTCAGGCATTAGCACCCATAAAATTAAAATTGAAAACTTATTCTAAAACAAAAGATAAACTAAAGATAAAATAAACAAACGAACATAAATACAAACAGTAAAGAAAATAAAAATAACAATAAAACTACCCACCATGTCACACCAAGGAAGCCAAAACAAATATACCCCGTAACAATGCTGAGTACATTTATTTTGTCTCCCTCGTTAAATGCACAGTATGAAAAACAGCTTTGACAACAGTATTTTGACTTGCCACCACACGCAAAAAGAACGACGCCCTGAGCTTCCCCATGAGCGCAAAGAAGTCGGTTACTCTGCTCTCAGCAAACATCTCAGTCGCACTACACCGCCAGGGCAGGTTGAGCATGACCCGAAACGCGTTATTATATTGTACACGAAGAGTGTTGTATGCACTCTTCGTGTACTTGTACCAAAGTTGACTGGTGTAGAACGACTGACAGTAGGCCTGGAACAGAGTTATTTTTACTTGCTTCGAGCAATGGAAGAAACGTCTATTTAGCCTGTTACTTCTACATGCAATGCTACGTCTTTGCCTCTCCAGGTCATCGTCATCTTTTAAATTTGGCTATCACTGGCTGCTGATCAATATGACCCTATCCAAGTATTAGGTTAGGTTAGTATATTAATACTAAGTATATGTTTTCAATAACTTTATATAATTTCTCTTGAAATACAGTTGTTTCAACAATAATACCTCAAGGCCTCTATAGGTTTAGCCTCCGTATAACCATTACAATATTATAGATACTGACGTACATGATGAATATTGTTACTTATATTATTCTCTAATAAATAACTACGTATAAATTCATATAATTTAGTCATCAAAGGGATCCTCTAATGAGTTGTTGACGAGTGGCTGGGTTTTCTTAGAGTTACGAATAATAATAATGTTCAAAGCCATAGATTACTCAATGTTTATATAGTAATCTGGAGTTTCTAGGAATCTGCAGACATAAAAAGTTGCGATGATGTACTAAGAGTTATTTACAATCAATTCCAGGGTAGTCTTTGAAGCAAAGATGAATGGAAAAAGTTTTGACCTATTTAAAAGTTACCATATCTAGTTACACCTTTTTCAGTGTCCAAAAAAATTTATTACGCTTATAAAATGTATTACAACCCAAACATGGTCGTGTTGCCAGCAAAAAGTATACCGCTTTATGGTGCAACAGGTGTACCCTTGGTTGCGCAACCATGGTGTCCCAGATAATATCATCATCATCTTTTCAGCCGAAAGACATCCAGTGCTGAGGCCTCCCCCAAGCACCGCCACTTCGACCAGTTCTGTGCCTCCCACATCCAGTGGATCCTTGCGGCCTTCACAAGTTCATTGCTTCACCTTGTGGGGAAGCTATCCAACTCTACGTCTTCCAGTACGCGGTCGCCTCTCCAAAACCTTCGGCCCCATCGGCCATCTGTTCTGCGAGCAATGTGACGTGCCCGCTGTCACTTAATTTTGGGCTATGTCGGTTTCGGTCGGTTGTCGGTTACCTAGGTTCTCCTGTGGATCTCTTCAGTACAAAAGAAGTCATAATATATATACCTCTCTATCGTATCTACTGGCATAAAACTATCGGTTCCCTTTATTCTGCGTTTCCTACATCCACTAGAGTCTAGACGACTAATTAATGATTTTTTTCGATAACAGCAGCAACATGATATTTTTATTATATTCTTCCATTGGCCCACCAAACGAGACTCTTTTATGCCATACCAAATATAAGTTATTCAAACTTGTTAACTTCGTCCATGTTATCAAGAATTGCTTTAATAATATTATGCATGATTGTAATACATAGTTAAACCTACAAACAGTGGCCTGCTGCAGCAAAGTCAAGTACAACTGGTCTTCATTCAGTCGTAACGTAAGACATTCCTTGTTTCTATATTGTTCTGGTGATTATTTAATAATAACAGATAAACTGTTTTCCTTAGATGTGGTAGGTATTATATTATTTTGTAACTGCCTTTATTTTTTACAAGCTTACTGCCTACGACTTTCATATATCCTTTGGAACTTGGCGATATACTGTAGCTTTCCATTAGTGGAAGATTTTTCGGTAGCGGATCAGTGGTTCCGAAGATTAACCCCTACATAAAAACTAAAATTTTAGCTCTTTGTAATGTGATAGATAGAATGAACCTGATTCAGTTGTGTGGTGTGGTTTGGTTACTTCGGTAACTATTTTATGGTAGCCAGTTTTTTTTTGTACTCAGTAGGACAATGATGGGATCATGGGAGTAATTCACTGATTTCTTCAAAAATGCCAACTTGTATACCCTCATAAACTCATACGCCTACGTCACATACATAGTAGGTAGGTCAAACCATTGTACTATTGTTGGTAATAAGAACAGATATTTTCATGTATTAAATAAAAAAAACCGGCCAAGTGCGAGTCGGACTCGCGCACGAAGGATTGCGTACCATTACCTATCTATAAAAACGGCAAAAAAATCATGTCTGTTGTATGGGAGCCCCCTTAAATATTTATTTTATTCTGTGTTTTAGTATTTGTTGTTATAGTGGCAACTGAAATACATCATGTGTGAAAATTTCAACTGTCTAATTATCATTATCACGGTTCATGAGATACAACCTGGTGACAGACGGACAGAGTCTTAGTAATAGGGTCCCGTTTTACCCTTTGGGTACGGAACCCTAAAAAGTATCTATAAGTACATCCGGTCAATTGAACGCTTCCTATATCCTAATTAAGGAGATCTAGATCCGTTAACAGTTTCAAATATGTATAGGGTAGGAGGGAAGGGCATTGCCGTTATCCCAATTTATCTGGTGTCGGCGCTATATACATCTTTTTCTTCCATATTTCTCTTTTATCGTCATTTCGGTAGTCACCCCCGTTTTAGCTATACCTACCTATCATTTTTAAGGCCATCCATCGTTTCTTTCTCTCCCAATTTTCTTCAAAAGTGTCGTGTCTGTATATTTTTCTATTTTCTAAACAACTATTAATCTCGTTCAGTTCTATAAACGCGTGAAGATGTTGTTATGACACAGATGACCTTACTAGTCGACAGAACACTGTCAGTAAATAGTAACCGCAACAGCGGTTACTATTAAAAACTGTTAAATCATGTCATGCATGACTCATGATAATAATAGTTAAGGGGACTAAACAAGTCAAGGTTTAATATAATTATTTACTACTACATGCCTTGTTTCACGTATATACAGTTTTTGCAGTCCACATAACAAATAGCTGATGTGTCTACGAATTCATGTGCAAAGAATACTTCATAACTTACTTCCTTCAATTTATAATTGATATGTAACTTGTTAGCTGTATCTAAAAAACGCAATGTATAATATGTGTCAGCGTGATAATTTCCTATGTTTTATCCAGTTTTCGAAACTTTCCTCCTTTAGTTGTCTACAGCGCCATCTAGCTTTTAATAACGTAAGTGCATCGGTACTCTGTATTTGAAATGGTTCCAAGACGTATTGCGTCGAGTGTAGATGTCGCTACTAGTACTTTCAATGTTTAGAGACTACTCTTGTTTTCATACTACATCGCCTTTCGTCACCGATCACTGCGTCACGATTGCCCGATGGGTAAAACGAAATGGTTGATCTACCATAATAATGTTACTATGAAAATAAAATAGCCTGTTTTGGTAGTTATGTACTATTGAAAGCAAATAAAACAGTAGTGACTAAAGTGGAATGTCCACCTTGGTGGTAATTTGATTAACATAATTCAAGAATTTTATCGTAAAATAATAAGATTTGTTTATATAATTAAAGTTATAATGTAAATAAAAGCAGTATTCTTCAAAAGTACACAAAAAACACTGAGGTGCGTCTTAATAAACCATGAACTTTGGTTAGTTAAAGTTAGCGACAGGAGGTGTGACACGCAAAAATTTCCTTTTGTGCTACTTATTATAATTTTTTTAATCAGTTAAATTCACAGCAATTCACTCCGTTATACAATATTTTTAAAGCTTGTGAACTAAATTGTTTATTAAAAAAAAAAAACTGCAATCAATAGAGGATAAGATGGTCTCGTAAATTGTTTGTAAGTTTTTGTGACAGTACTTTTTCCATATGTTAAATTTTTCCCGGAATGGCCCACATAAGTTGTTGAGTATGCAACTTCATCAATCTTGAAAAACTTCGTTTATACTTACTTTAGTCGTTCCATTCTTTCTTATAATTTAAATCTTTACTTAGTTTTGGGAACAACGTAGACCTGAGCAAAGCTTCCTTGTCCTTTCTTTCTTGCATTGGTATTAGAAACATTAAACTCAGAAGAGAAAAGATGTCCTTAGATGTTAACTAGAGGTCTCTAATGGTGGAAGATTTTTACGAATTAAATCTCACCATGATCTACTAAATAATAAATCAGTTATTAATATCAAACCTTGTCTGTTTCCGTATCAAGATCATAAATAACACCCGTCACGTCCATCTCCTATTTATTTTACGATGCTAACACGAGACTGTTTTCCTTGTAGTTAATATTCCGTGCAGAATTCTGACACTACGGCCAATCCTAGTTTTACGTTTATTTGCAAAATACAAAGTGTTTACTTGGTTTAGATTGTCGTCATTTACTAGCAAGTGAAATCAAAGACAAGTGGGAA
This sequence comes from Antitype chi, assembly GCA_947359405.1. Lineage (NCBI taxonomy): Eukaryota > Metazoa > Arthropoda > Insecta > Lepidoptera > Noctuidae > Antitype > Antitype chi. The sequence goes on from OX375812.1 coordinate 19,054,374, forward strand.
ATATGCAGCGTTTTGTTATTCTCTTCAAACACTTAATACGCTCACCCTGTTGTATTCCATTGTTCGACATAAGGATTGTTGTTCCTCCGGGTGCTCCGCCACAGTCCACACCCGATATTCTACGTATCTCTTCTATTCTTGTAAAAATATCGCGACATGCAAACTACGCATCATACTGACGTCACGCAAAATCCAGCATCGCGCAGAGTTTTTACCGCTCAACAAGCGTATATACAACTTCCCGACATTAATCGTCGGGCAGTTGCCCGTTGCCCACCAGAATGTAAACTTATCTCAATTATACAGGGTGATTGGAAGATGGGTGCAAAGCTTTAAGGTGAAGATAGTATAGACAATTTAGAACCATTTAAGCCATGGTTGTCTTTGACGAAGTCTTACCAATTTTTTTTTTTTTTATAAGGTTTAAAAGACGTATTGTACAAATTTTTAATTTTTTCTGAGCTGTAAAAAAATGTCTAATGACACAGAAGCCTAAAACATGTTTTGCTTGATTGCTTACACATTACTTTAATTAAATAAATAAAAAATGAATTCATTTATCATTCAATTTGGCCATAATTATGCAGTTTACATTAAATTTTGAGAATTTCCGAAAAAAAACTTAAAAATTTGGGTAAAAATATTTGGTAAGACTTCGTCTAAGACAACCATGGCTTAAATGGTTCTAAATTGTCTGTACTATCTTCGCCTTAAAGCTTTGCACCCATCTTCCAATCACCCTGTATAATAACTGCCTATTACTGTCTCACTGTCTCACAGAAGAAGCCTTTGCCCTGGCAAAGGCTTCTTCTCATGCAGAGAAGGTAAAGACGCCAGCACATCAAGCTACCCCAATTCGTCAAATTTTCGCAATTGAACTTGAACTTTAAGGTTTTGTTATAAGGATGAAAATCTATCAAATACATTTTACAGATTGGGGTAGCTTGATGTGCTGGCGTCTGTACGACTTTCATCACCACGCTTGGTCAAGATTGGTTGGCGTTTCAGAGTTACATTAAGTATAAGTGCAGGTTTCCACACGATGTTTTTCCTTCACTGCTGTCAATAAGGTTCAAGATAATCTCAATACGTATTTTAAATCATTAATTTAAGTCTACACTCGACAGTAACAGAGCTGAAACCAAAGTTGACAAGAGTTTCTAGTAGGCAACCAACTTAATCTATAACGATTTAAGTATATAGGTAGTTAGGTACTTGGCTAATAACGACTCGTTTATATGAAGTGTGTAGTACTCAGGTATTTAGGTTCTGAAACATTAGTAAGCTATTATTCATTTGTTATGTCTTTTGTCATTGTATTGCGCAAGACCATCACATCGTTAAGTGATTGCACAGTCACACTGCATTCGTTGTGCGCCTCTTTGGATCAGCGAATGGCTGGCCGATTTAGTTGCATATAATTCAGTATACTTCGAATATACATCTCGTGCCCATATATCAAAACTGTGAACGTGCTTCGATAAATAACATTTCGTTTCGAGGTGACAATCTGCTTTTCAGCTGGTATTTTTGACAGAACGCGTAAGGAAATGGTCAGTCTTTAAAAAACGTTTCAGTAACTGTCATTTTGTTCTTAGTTCTAAGCCTTGAAGTCAGATATCCCTGTGTATAGTTTCCCTAGTGTATCAGATGTTTAATCTGCATTGAAGGATATGTTTGTTAGTAAAGGGACTGTAATCACCAGCTAATTAACAATATACAACTTACAATAACCGAAGCCTTTCTTTACCTACAGCCCACCTACCAAAACACATCATTGCTCAGAGAGACCAAGAAGGTAGCACCAGTTGAATACAGCACAACACAGACAACTTACAGTAGCCACTCGCCTGGTTACAACTCAGGACAATCCACCTACAATGCAGGACAGACCAACTACAACTCGACACAGCCCGGCTACGGCAGGACAGGCTCGACAGACAGGAGTGGACGCGGTAACCTGACGGAACTGGACACCCTCCTCGATGACCTGAGCAACGCGAGATACGGGAACTATGTGGACAAGTCGACTACGTATAGTGAAAGAAATGGTGAGTGATGGATTTTTGATTTTCGGGATTGTGCATATTATTATTTAAGAAGTTTCTGATAAACTTGCCATTTACTTGCTTGCTTGGCTCGAAACCGCACATATCGATGGAATTTCAATCCCACAGTCCTTTTACATGAAACAAAGACACATCTGTCACCTTTATGATTTATCCTTTGATTGAAAATGTATCGTCATCATGAGCCGATGCATATCCACTGCTGGATGTAATCGTATTCCATCTCAGCCTATGATAGTTTTGTCATCATTATAAGTCCATAGTGAGTATCATACAAACAACTGTCACGAAATTTTATTGCATCACCTTCATGAAATATTAAACTCAATTGTATTTCTGACTAAAAGCACAAATCACTGTCACATAGATTCAAAAAAAAAAAAATACGACTACAACGAACACTGAAAAACACGAGTGTTAATCCAAAGAAGCGGATGTATGATGAATTAAGTGGTGTGCCAGTGCAAAACAACAGAAGAGTAAAAAGAAAACATAACTTAAGTAATGGGGGAATTTTTGCCCAGTACAGGGACAATCGTTTAAGAAGATGAAATGAAGATGATAACAATAAGTGTTCCGATTATTATCCTATACGTCTCCGACAGCCATTTTAGTAGTATCATGGACAGAATCTTCGGAGACAAATATGAAGCGGTAAATAGCTAAATCAGATAAACTAATAATAACAGACCTACAAGCTAATAGCAAGATTTCCAATTTAGAAGCACCTGTAGCATAGTATCTGACAATCTTAATTAAACATACAACCACTGAAATACACCATTGCACTATCAAAAGCAATTTGTTATTCCTAAAGTTGAGATAAATATGATTTATCAAAATCAAGCGCTCCCATAATTCGTAGCTCGTGGAGGATGTGAAGATTATTTCATGTACGCCGAAACGATTCATTTGCGATGACCTCGGGTGTAGCAATTCTGTTATATATTAGTCCTTTAACCTGAATTTCATGCTAGAAAGCACTATAATTATGAAAAACATCTTATTGACCTAGATATTGTAGCGATGGCGGCTGATTTATCTTTCCATGTAAAAACAACATTTAACGGAAAAATATTTGTGTAGTCAAAAAAATATTTGAATTAGAAATAACTAGGATAACCAGTAATGTGAAATGTATCGATGAGATGTTCGAAATGAGACTATCTTTATGTCTGACTGCCATATTATAATTTATGTTAGTAACAATAATACTAATTGTTCCTACCGTTTGTTTCTCAACATATTGTTTTTAAAACGGATCTGCATTTTCTGCTGCTGCTGCCATACTATGAAAATTATGTTCTTCACCATAGTCATTGTCATCATTCTCTGCTCTTCGTCATCATCTCATAGGCCTTTTTCTTGTGCTAATCCCCACACTACTGTACCAGCCTCATCCGGGTTTTGATCCTGCCCTTACTCAAATATATTTGGGTTGGCGCTACGTGTCCCTTCCTTTCATGCTTCATTTTTAGTCACACATTGCCATCTCTCAATTTCATGACCACGGTGCCAATTACTTTGGCCAAAACCTTTTCACTACGCCATACATCAACAAATACATCGGAATACAGTAATAAATAGCTGTAAGTAATCGGCAAATGTCTACACCAAGGCCAGTTGTTGGCCCATCCGAAATAGAACACCGTTCCAGATTGTTTGGTTTACAAACTAATGTTGTATTACTGGCTTTGAATATAATATTCTTTCTTGAGTTCTTAATACGTGGTATTATGATAGTGTTCATTTCAAGCTTTATTATCTTTGTAATTATGGTTTTCTTGTAAATCATATTGAGTTGCGATTTTTTTTAGTGATAGTTTAGAATGCATGCATGTGTAACATCGGTAGATCGTTGATAGTAGTTACGGGTACTCAGAAGCCCAAAAGTCTGACAACAACTCTTATCAAAGGGTATCGTGTTACCCAGTAACTGGGTTTTGGAGGTCAGATAGGCAGTCGCGCCTTGTAAAATACTGGTTTTTTGCTGCATCCATTTAGTTGCAACATTGGTTGTAAATTGGGAAAACGCGACGCAGATTGATATCTGTAGTATCGGATTCGGTTTTTCATCTATGACGTAGACATAGACATCGCAGGCCTGGCTTTTGATTTTTCATAGCTGAACGTTACACAAAAATCTTTTCAGCTCAGTCTGTGTTTATGTTAAGATGACACTAATTTGTCTGTTCAGAATTTTGTCAGCAAACACTTTGTTCTAATTAAAAGCTAGTCCAATTAGTGGTGCATGATTTCATCAATCCAATAAACTTAAATTACTCGCTCATTTAACGACATTTGGCATCATCCTGACACATGTATGCTGACATTAGGATCCGATGTTGTATACAAGACCATATTTTATAGAAAGCACTATTAACACTCATATGTTTTGGCAAAATCTCGAAATGTAGACTGCATTTAATGTTTCGTTTTGAAATTACGTGTTACTATCTCCGAGTTTCCAGCGATCTAAAAATAGGAGTGCAGTTTTTCGGCACGTGTAAGAATTTTTCACTCAAATTGATTCCTACAACAAGACGATATGGCCAAGTAATTTAAACTTTCGCTGTTTCGTGCTTGAATTTATCATTCGTGATTATTTTATCTCCCATTTGTTTATTTCTTGGACTTTTCAGTAAACTCCTTCAAAAACATCTTCGTCGAGCTCCCGTAAATCAATTTTGGCAGCCACATCCATTCCGGCCTCTTCAAAAGCCATTGATCATAACTACCCACAGTTGTCTATATCTAGTCGTCCCTTACACGTACGACTTTGATCTTCAAACGTGCGAAACATCTCACAAACTCGTCTCGTTTTCATCACTTCGTCTGTCGTTACTTTATTCCCAAACTGTAATCTTACATAAGCTACAATAGATTTTTGCATTCCGTGTTCAAACACTGGAACATTTGAATACTGTACAGACCTGAGCTTTCAATTTCACTACTACGAACTTCACAGATCAAATAGTATATCAATCACAATAATGCCTTTAGCATTTCATTCAATAGATACTATTAGAGGCGTGCCCATCGATATATCTTCTAGTACAACAATAAATAAATCTTTATGGCCACTTAACCTTACAGGTCAACCGTTTAAGGGTTCAACATCTGCTTCTAATCCTACTATCCTAATTAATATAATATTATAAATGTGAAAGTTTGTGAAGATGTTTTATGTTTGTTACTCAATCACGCAAAAACGGCTGAACAGATTTGGATAAAATTTGGCACACAGATAGATTATAATCTAGATTAACACATAGGATAATTTTGATCCCGGTAGTACGTTCCCGTGGAATTATTTCCGACCTCCACGCAGGCGAAGCCGCGGGCGGAAGCTAATAGCTTAATAATTTCCCTTAGGCAATATTTATCGTAGTTTATTGTAGAAACATTGATATTTTCATAGTCAACTTAGAGCTCGGAGAAGCTTCAGCGGCCGCTTCTAGAGTCGTTCTCAATACTTTCTATTCAAACGAAGCGTGCCATCGTTTACTCGCACTATTAATAATGCCATCCCAACCAAAATCGATCATGGCGGCCAATCACAACAGAGACTAGCCAAATACGCAGGAGATAATGCGCAAACATGGGTGCACTCTCTGTTCCTTTACTCTCATAGCCCAACAGGACGCATTACAACACTAATGCCGTTATAGGAACTGATGTTATAGAAACTGACGGCTTTGAAGGCGGTCTGTGACAGATGTGTTGCGCTCAGCGCATCTTCGGCGCCACGAATTTTATTAGTATTTCGTGCTCTGTGGCAAGGAACCTTAAACGCTAGACGTACTGGCAAGCGAACACTTTTCCACAAGGGCCTGCACTTGGCATTGGACGAATTCGTCAAGACCATCCCACCTGTCTCAAAACAAACGTTATTTTTGAGCACGTTTAATGTTTCATACATTTTAGTTTTAATATTCATACTTGTCAAATTTGTATGTAAACAAGCCGTTAAACACTACAAAGTAGTACCAACACTTTGTTAATCATAAACGTTCTGTTCTTAAAGTTAATGAACCTAGAATTATTGTTCTTAATTATAGTTTCGTTGCCAGAAGTTTCAGTATATTTTATACACGTTTGAGTACTTTGAGTATTAAGCAAGCAAGGGTTTCTTGGTCATAAATAACATTGCTGCAGCATTTTATAAATCTGCTGTGTTGATTTGGGCGCTCATGCAGAATATACTCGTGCAATCTTTTGATTTATCTATGCTTCCTGAAAGTTGTCTATTGCTTTCAACAAGTAATCATTACTTTCCATCTGTGAATGGATCGTCAGCCGAGAGAATTGCCTCTACTAATTGCCAACATTTTCTGCTTACATCAAGTCGAATATCGAGACTCTGAAAAATCGAGACGGGGCAGTAAGCATAGGTAACGTCTTCCCCCTTATTACAAAACACGGTTTTTTATTCAGATCGGGTTTAAACCGCCAAGCCAGTTTTTTAATTAAGAACCCAATATACGTATAGAAATGCAGTTCTTTAAAAAAATTAACAACTTAGTCCGGTGCTTAGTTGTCATATTTGAATTAAGAACTTTTCCTATATTAGAATAAAGTTGGAAATGCAAAAACTGGCTCAGAGCTATAACTAAAGTTAGATCGTGTTTTGTATTTAGTTATTAGTTTACAGTTTTGGGCTAATACATATTAGCTCTTTCTGTAACATTTAAAAAAGAGATTCGTCTTCATTCCATTCATATTAGGGGCCATCCATAAATTACGTCACACGTTAAGGGGGAGGGGGTTATCGAAATGTGACATTGTGTGACAAGGGGCAGGGGGGATCAAAAGCTTTGTGACGTCACATGTTAAAATCTAAAATACTAAAACTCGAAATTTATACGGGCTGATTTTTTAGTCACCGTCCAAATTTTTCAGGGTGATAGTACCCGTTAAATTGAACAACTTTCTCCAATGAACTTGGGTCGAAATATGAAAAAAAAAATCGGACCTCCCATACAAAATCGACCAGCTAACTATTGATTTTGCATGGGAGGTCGATTTTTTTTTTTCATATTTCGACCCATGTTCCTTGGAGAAAGTTGTTCAATTTCACGGGTACTATGACCCTGAAAAATTTGGACGGTGACTAAAAAATCAGCCCGTATGTAAACCAAAAACTTGAAAATATTACTTACTCGATTTATATTTAAAAGGCTTCTTCTATCTATCTAAAATATTTGACTTTATGTTTTCTTTTGTTAAAGATTATTTTTGATTTAAATAAAAAAAACTGCTGTTCAAATTTAATTACATACTTCTAAATATAAAATTGAAAAATATGTGACGTCACACAGGAGGAGGGGGTTTCACAAGTGTGACCACCTGTGACAAGGACGGGGGGTGGGTCAAAAAACCATAAAATTTGTGTGACGTAATTTATGGATGGATGTCCGTTTTTATTCATGAGTTATGTTTTCTTTGGCAGTATCTGATGGATATGCCCGCACCAACGGCACTGCCAGCCCAGCGTCCTCCAGACCTACGGTGGACTCTCTTCTCGACCAGCTCAGCGCAGAAATTCCCAATGGGTAAGTGGAACCTTCATCATCTGCCTAGCCTTTTCCCAACTATGTTGGGGTCAGCTTACAGTCTAACCGGATGCAGCTGGATATTTTACATGGAGCGACTGCCTATCTGACGTCCACAACCCAGTTACTGGGTAATACGATACCCCTTGGTAAGATTGGTTGTCAGACTTTCGGGAACCTTATTGGTCGTAATTGTTTAAGAACATCCTACAACATGAGTCATCAATTCATCATCAGAGATCGGATATTCTGATGCATATTTACCTAAAGATAATTTTTAGCTATGAAACTATGGAAGCGGCTTTATAAATTATTTGTAATATTTATTAAAAACCCCGAGATTCTTGGATTGCATAACTATTCAGATGTGTATTAATTCAAAATTAATGTTTAACCCGATACAAATATGTGTATGTACTGGAGGAGGGGTGGTTTGTATTAGTTAAAACAAAAAATAAACAAATTACTTACCTAAATTAAGACTTTTTCGATACAAAAGCGCATTCCATGTTAGCCAACATTTCAACTTTAGGTGAATATGCATCCGAATATCTGATCTCTGGTCATCATTGTACGGGCCTTATCCCGATTTATTTGGGGTCGGCGCAACATTTATTTTTCTTCCATATTTCTCTATTAGTCGTAATTTAGTTAGTCACCCCTTTCTAACCATATCATCATTCACACAGTCCATCCATCGTTTCTTTGGTCTCCTCCTACTCTTATAGCCATCGACATTCATACTCAAAACTTTCCTCACGACATTTTGCTCATTCTTCCGTATTACATGCCCATGGCAACCGATTTCCGCGAAACATTTCAGTTACCTATGCCACTTTCAGACTTCCTCGTATTGTACTCATTTCTTATTCTTTGACACGACTACAACGTGATTGTTTGGGAAATATTCGGATAAACCACAAAGCACATTTTTTTTATTTGACTCATTTATTTTATTTCATTTAAGTATGTATACACACGTTGCAGTATTGGTGTAAAACTGATTTAAATCCGTCACCTCAGACGTCAGGTCCAGTTGAAAACCAGCGTCAGGCACTAGTTGCCTGGCATTTATGCTGAACTGGGCCTTTTTAGCGCAGCCGAGGCACACTATAGTGCTAGTTTCTTATTTCTCACCTTACACCTTTAATTGATTTTTATTTTACTCTTTCCTGCTGTTTAGTGTATATTGTGTGCTTTAAAGTCTGTGCTAAATAAATTTATTTTCTTTCTTTCTTTCATATCTTCATCGATAGAGCAGCAGAGCTTGATAACTTAGAAGTTCTCTTTGAATTATGCTATTTCTGACTTTTGATATTTTGTCTTAGCTAGCTGGGTGATATCTTAGCTTTAAAAACCTGGTGAACTGGTATCAGAGTCAGCATAGCTATTCACAACCATTCGATACGCTTCCGCGCTGTATCGAACATCAACCGAATGTTATCGAGATTATTCCACGGAAACATGCTACATGGACAATCTATGTTACACCTTATAACATCAGCTATCTGCCACTGAAAGTCCCGTCAATATCGGTCCAGCCTTTTCATAAATTAGCCGGAACAAACAAACACACAAAAGCATTTTTTTTTGTTATGAGTACCTAGTACCTACCGTATATACTTTCTTAAGCATGTTTAAAGTGGTTACTGTGACATAACAAACTGATTTCAATAATTTTTATCTCGTATAGACCTAAAGATATAAACTCTAGACAGTTTGTCACATGGTTAGAAGAGTGGGTGGTATTTCTAACCCAGTAGATTGTCTTTACCAATGACCTCAGGTGTTATGTATAGAATAGCGATATATAAAATTTATTGCTAGCGTGGGCTTTCCCCACTATGTATTTCACCATTAAAATCAATTTATTAGGTTAGAAAAATAGATTGTATGGTGATAAACAACTTTACTACTGTCGCATTTCAAATAACTGATCTATGGAACCACAGAAGTAAACGTAACTCCTGCAGGTTTAGCATGACGTTTTCTATTTCTAGGAAGAATAGACAATGCTTTTTCAATACAAAGTAACATTTCGTTTCTCCATTTTTGGCTTCGCACCGTAGATATCCTTCTACAATCTGTCATTTTGTTTTTCGTTTCTAAAGATCTTTGTCTAGGTCGTTATAAATGTAGACAACTTCAGAAGAATATTTCTTCCCAAACTGTCAAATTCACACTGACAACTAACTTTCTACTCGACGGCCACAAAGTATATACGATTATCTACAAAATCATGATTAGTTTAGAACGCATAACTGTGATATTTAATAGAAAAACATAGCTTTCTTCTCCTATTGTACATCATTTAGTTAATAGTCATGTCTATTCTTCCGTCGACAAATCGGTGCTCGTGCTAAGGCCTGCTGAAAATGTATAGAAAAATAATACAATTAAAAAAAAAGGTAAATATTGAGTTAGTTCAGTTATTTTGACTGCCTTGTTGGTCTAGTGATCACAAGCGCTACTGCTAAGCATGAGGTCCTGGTTTCGATTCCCAGGTCGGGAAGAGTTATTGGGTTTTTCCATCTGATTTTTTTCATTAGCAGCCCAGTTTGGACTTGCCGGTTGATGTCAATAGGCTCGGTCCCCATAATAGGTACATCCAGCCCCATACACACACAAATGTGGGTGAACTGTTTAAATATTGAGTATTCTTTTTTCCATAATACTGTTAATCTTGTTATTACACAATGTTGCATCTACAGCATACTATAAAATTCTCTTTATTTCGGCGTTCACACACCCACAATGTTTTTTTTATTTCCGTTCCGCACACCGCCAGAAAGCACAATCATTCATACAAGCACAAGTCAACAAGTCCGAAGAAAAAAGTTTCCACCAGTAGTTTAAAGAAATAACTCATGCCAGAAATTGTTTCGACCATAAATAAAGACTCACTAGAGCTGCCAAGTACATGAACATATTAATTCTTATGAAGGAAAGCTCGTGTTGTGTAAATTAAAGTTTTATGATAGTATTAAAAGTATGGTTTGCTTTGAAGTGTGTGGACGAGCCATTGTAGCCTCAAATCATGCGTTTACAGCTATAAACACTGGAAGTGGTTACAAACTTGTTTGGGTTGGAACTATAAACATTAAAAAACTAGGTTAAAAAATCTAAAAAACACGCTTTATAACGAAACTAAAAAGCAGAAAATAATTTTAAAATGCGGGGAGTGCTTGTTGCGGTATTTTTATAATCAATTAATATCAAGCACCCCACGCTTTTTTTAAATTATTTTCTGCTTTTTAGTTTGGTTTTTAAAGCGCGTTTAAAAAAAAAAAGTTATCTATTATTTATTTTCTATTTTGTAGTTCTGCTAACTACAAAAGCGTGATTTTTCAGTTTAAAAAAAAAAATTGAACTGTCATCGGTCCTCGATAAAAGTCTACAAAGTTTAAATGAAATCTGATCATTTGAAGTGGGTCAAAATCAAGTCCAAAAAAGGAGTCGGTTACAAACAAACATACAAGTGAAGCTAATAAAACCGTGTTAATAACATAGCAAGACTTGAAAGTTAAATTTCAGATTTGGTTCTCTGTTCAGCAGAATTTAAAGATCTATCTCTTACCACATATTTTCTAGTATCTAAGGTGGAGATGTGCTTATAATAAATATAACAATTGATATATACAAACATGCGTCAACCCCTCCCATGGGGGTAGGCAGAAACTACAGACGCCACCCGCTACGTTCCTTACATACTCTTTTTGCTTCGTTTATCTATAAAAATAAAAAGAAAAGTCCTGACTGACTGACTCATCAACGCCCAGCCCAAACCCTTGAACCTAAAAAGCTGAAATTTGGCACAGAGGTTCCCTTTATAATGTAGACAAGGAATAAGGAAAGGTTTTTCGAAATTCAACCCCTAAGGGAGTTAAATAGGAGATGAAAGTTCCGCGCGGGCGAAGCCGCTGGCAAAAGCTAGTGTTCATATATGCGGGCATACACTACTACGCACCTGACCTTCTGAACAACATCACCAATAAGGTCACTATTTGTCCTTCTACACCACAGGTTCTCAACGTAGGCGATAACGTCCCCTCGTGGGTGATAACGCCCCCTCGTGGGCAATAACGTCCCCTCGTGGGCGATAACGTCCCCTCGTGGGCGTTTAAGATTTTTTTATTTAAAAGTAAGAAATACAATCGGGGTCATATATGATTATATGATATTACACGTTTAAATACATTCGAGGCGATAGCTGTTTCGCTAAGATGGCAAGTACAAAAAATTTAGGGGCTCTAGAAAAACAAATATTTATAAAGATGGCGATGGGCAAAATAAGGTTGAGAACCTATGTTCTAGGTCGTCCCCTCCCGGCGTTTTCACTCACACCTGCCTTGTACACACACGTGTGTATACACAATAATGACAGCATGCACCTCTAAACAATATTGTCACTTTCAGCCATTGTAATATAATGCATGTGCCATAGTTATATTATACTAAAACAATTAGAAGCAAGTATGTACAAGCTATTTGCCCATCTGTTAGAATATGTAATAAGAAATGACATTTGATGGCACTGCCAATTCTTGTGGAAATTATTGCGTCTCGCCTTCTATAAATAATTTGGTGTATCGAACATAATCATATTTCTGTTCTGTCTCTCATGGTTTAATGACAAGTTTACTGAAGGACCAGATGATACTAGATCCTCATCATCATCAGCATGATAAAACGATCTAGACAAGATCTCAATCAGCTGCTACCAGCCACCCTGCTGCCAAGATCATGGCTCCTCTTTGCTTGAGGAAGTTTTACACAATGTTACTTTATATCGTTAGTCCAAATGTTGCTGTTTACTGCCATTTTAATTGAGTATTGCATCCTCAGCTACTCGGCACTCGTTTCTCAATTAGCTACCAGCCACCCTGCGAAGATCGCTATGCCACCTTGCCTAAGACCGTCTTATCATCGTCAGTTATAGCAGTCCACTGCTGATCAATTGGCCTCAACTCGTCAAGCCTCGGCAACTTAGTACTCAGCGCAATCAGCTGCTATCAGCCACCCTGCGAAGATCGTCGTCCCACCTTTCCTGGGAGCATATTATCTTCAGCGATAGCAGTCCACTGATCATAGACCTCAACTCTTCAATGCTCGGCTACTCGGCGCTCGGCTGTCAATTAGCTACCAGCCACCCTGCGAAGATCGCCGCTTCTCCTAGCCTGAGAGCGTCTTATTATTGTCAGTCTATAGCACTCCGGTGCTGGTCATAGGCCTCAGCTGCTAACCAGCCACCTTGCGAAGATCGTGAACCTCCTAGCCTGAGGAAGTCTTTTTTATTTTTATTGTTTGGCATCTCGCAGTTGACCTTGAGAGGCCGTGACTGCTTAACCGGACTTTCCTGAGGCTGCCGTTAAGAGGACTTAACGCCTCCAGCCAGGCTTAAACTACTTAAATTACTAGGCTGCACGCTGTGGGCACCCCCTGCGGGGTACGGGCCTCGGCTCAGGGCGTCACTGGTAGAGGGACAGCAAGTGGGGACAGGCTGGATCAAAATATTGGCATTATTATTATCAGTCCGAGAATTTAACTCTACTGGATCAGCTGCGGCGCGGGCTGGCGCTTCAACGAGCAAGGGACGGTGCTGAGGAAGTCTTACACAATGTTACTTTATATGGTTAGTCACAATGTTGCTGTTTACTGCCATTTTAATTGAGCATTGTACACCTATGTAACTATTGTTTATAGAATTGGCAGTCACGTTATTACGGATATAGGAACTGGTAATGAGTGCATTTACTAATGAGCACATGTGCACTCTGTGCATTTTCTTTGCTATAGCCATAGGCGTCATATTGCCTTGGCAATAAGCCCACAAAGTGATAGGACGATGAAGAAGAATTGTTACGTGCCATTGAATTTATTAGCTTTCACGTTGATCGTGTTTTAGAATGTTAAAAACGAATGTTTATTTCGAAATAATATTGTATTTTTGTAGATAAAGGTGCTTACAGATTTGCGATTTTGACGATTAAACGGCGATTTAGATTCTTTTATCTATCTGTCGAAATCTATGAAAAAGACCTATCTTTCAGCTCCATAGTAAACAGAATGAGTTTTAAATTCACTGTCGCTAACCGAAAATTCTTACCTCAATTTAATTATATCCAACATGTATGCCAGTATAGATTTAACTCGTGCGTGCTTTCAACCGGAAATTCCATTTTCATTACGACTTTATCCAACATTTCTTAACCGATACAGCAAAGAGTACTTCATTCTTTCTTCACTCATTCATTCTTCATTTCTTTTATGTAGCTGGTGTTTTCGTTGCATCAGCTGAAGGTGACTTGAGGTTCCTGTACGGAACCTGAAAAAACAATCACGTTTAGATAGTGTATCGCGCCGTGGGCTGTCGACTGGGCCGTGTGAAAACTTACCTATTTTTGTAACGCGCACAAATAGCACGGGATGACGTCATGGCAGTGTTTTGTTATTAAAATCGCCCCTTCGGTGTGGCCACACGCCGGAGTCTGGAGGGACCGTCTGATTCCTGTACGAATGATCTTTTCGTGTATTGTATGTAGAAGTAATTTGGTGGTTGCGCATAATATATGTTTTCTTGTTTCAACATCATAACAAGTGTCGTCATTCATCTCATCTCTCTCAATTTATGGAAGCTTGTAAATAGCAATTGTAAGCGCTAATTGGTATTTACTTAAAACATATATAGATATTAGACTGTTATCTTTCTGAATCCTACTATCCTACTAATAAGTATTATAAATGTGAAAGTTTGTGAAGATGTTTGTTACCCAATCACGCAAAAACGGCTGAACGGATTTGGATGAAATTTGGCATACAGATAGATTATAACCTAGATTAACACATAGGATACTTTTTATCCCGGTAGTACGTTCCCGCGCGATAATATCCGACTTCCACGCGGGCGAAAGCAAGGGCGGAAGCTAGTAATAAATAAATGAGTAAATAATTTAACTAATATTACCGTAAGAAACAAGAGTCCAAAGAAAACCATTTTACAGCAAACTCCTACTTAAGGTAGGTACTATAATTTTCAGTTCCGGTACTTTAAATCTTGTATGTATGTGAATAGATCCAATCAAGACTACGTTTCGATAGTTACTTCATGAACTTCATCCAGATGCAAACCCTGTAAATCGGTGTTATAAAGTGGATTCAGCACTTACAATCATTTATTTAGGATTTTTTCAAGAATAATAACTTTGCAAACCTACCAATCTTTGTAAGAAATGTTAAAAGCATTCAATACAATTTAACTTTCAATTTCCCTCGGGAATAACTCAATTTGACGGTTCGTGTGCAACAGTCTTAAAATAATAACTTTACTTTATCTGAAAACGTGTAAAAGCTGAAACGAATTTTAATGTATTGAAATGAAATTCTTAGCTTAGTCAGAGGCGCGATCAGCGCCAACATAAATTCGAACCATGTTGGGTTTATTTACGTTACACTGCAATGCAATCAGATTACCTATGACTTCAGAGTTTATCCCTTCAAAGTAATAAATGCGTAATTGAAGATGGATTTTTATTACCCGACCACGCAACGTGTAAATGGACGTTGATCTTCGGATCGTTTCGTAATTCTGTAGCTGTAACCCTGTTTAAGGAATACAACCTCTTCTGGACACGCTCGATCCATCATAGTCCTCATCTGTCGCTTTCCATCAGGCGTGATTGAGGACAAGAGCAGGCACATTCAACAATTCAAAAAATGGAATGGTAATGAAGAAAAATAAATGCAATCGGGAAAAACGATGTGAGTTCTTTGGGGAAAATCTCCCCGGGATCGCATTAACATTTTATATTCGTCCAAATGTCCATAAATATTTGACGCGAGATTTGGATTTTCAAGATCATAACTATGATCTACGATTTGATTGAAATCGAGCGCAGAAAATACAACTGCCTGATGACGTCAGTTCAATAGGCACTAAGATCGATTAGTTTGCTAAGTTTGATCTAGCTGCAGAGTATTGCAGAATTACCGAATATTCCAGCCAAGAAATCTCAGTAGGTAAAAAGTTAAAAATAATTAAATCTCAATTATTTAAATAAAAGCGTGTTACATTTTGCTGGCAGGAGAAATAAAAAAAATTATTAGCATGTTACACCTATGTCTAACCGTCAGTATGTAACACGCTTTTATTTAAATTCAATCTCAATCGGTTAAAGATATCTGCTTCAAAATTGAGTTGCAAGATTCCACCCGAACAAACATAGTTACATACATACAATTGCAAGTTAAATAAAAGCTTGTAAAAATAACATTTCCTATCCTTCACATTGTATGGAAGTACTACATGCAGTAGGTACGAAAGCTAATATTGGACAATTGCACCACATCTTATAATAACTTCCTAGCTAAAGAAATGCAGCCTGGTGAAAGGCAATTACTCCTGCAGTCTTGAGTGACTTAGTTCGATGATAGGTTTTGTAATGTATTTTGAAAAGATTTATTATGTTACTAAAGAGTACCTATGCGTAATTCCTTCAGCGCTGCAGAATTAAATCGCACGCTGCTCTTTGCCTACGGCTTCGCCTGCGTGAATGTGCGAAACTATCCCACGGCATCGTACTACCGGGATTAAAAGTACCATAAGTGTTAATTCAGGTGAACAATGTATTGATTCCGTAACACATTGTTTTCATATAACTCTATTGGTTTACGCGGCGCACGCCAGTAAAGCTCCCAGTCGGCATGACTTTTTCCGACATCTTCAACAATCATCGTTATAATTCAGCCAATTTACACAATACTTTAATGAAATATACACTAAACCTTCCTCATGAATCAATCCGTTCGTTGGTGAAACTACCGTATGAAAATCCGTTTGTTAGTTTTTGTGTTATCACGTTCAGACAGATAAACAAGCAGACAGACGCAGCGAAAGTTCACCGCCAGAAGGTTAAGTCCAAATTACCTATGTAAACTTATTCCTCTACAAAGAAGATTTGTGACATAGAAAACAAACTCTGAAACGTTTGCACATTTGGTTGCTATGACCCAAAATACTGCTAAACTAGGTCTAGGACAATGACGCAAAAAATAAATAAAAAAAGAGGATGCACCTAAATATACAGCTTTAAATCTTAACATTTTATATCAGTTGATATCCGTTAGATTTTAATGTTACCATCGTAATTCCATCTCAAAAGTTCTCATTCGAAGGCAACGCGTATTTTTTCAAGCAATTTTTCATCTTCGGATTTTGGCAGCGATCCACTACATCCGTTGAACGTAAGATGTTTATATATATCGACCAATATACTAGTGTGTTGTAATACATTATGTATTATTTTGAACATAGACACGTTGACAGTAAATTGCACCAAGAAATATATTGTAGAACTAGCTGTGCCCGATTCTTCGGAAAACAATAATTTGTGTCTTTACCAATTCTTTTTTTTTCTTCTAAATATATTATAGAACTAACTGTGCCCGATTCTTCGGAAAACAATAATTTGTGTCTTTACCAATTCTTTTTTTTTCTTCTAAATATATTATAGAACTAACTGTGCCCGATTCTTCGGAAAACAATAATTTGTGTCTTTACCAATTCTTTTTTTTTCTTCTAAATATATTATAGAACTAACTGTGCCCGATTCTTCGGAAAACAATAATTTGTCTCTTTACCAATTCTTTTTTTTTTCTAAAATAAAAGTAGTAGTCTATGTTACTCCTTATAACATCAGCTATCTACCAGTGAAAGTCCCGACAAAGTCGGTCCAGCCGTTTCGTAGATTAGCCGGAATAAACACACTGACAGACAAGAAAAATAAAAGCTTTTTTGTTATAAGTACCGTATAATTATATACTTCCATAGGTAATTTTTTTTATACATACATATAAAGTACTGGTATTCAGCTAGATCCAGTTAGACTGGAAGCTGACCCCAACATCCTTAGTTGGGAATAGGCTAAGACGATGATGATAATGATATACTTTCATTTGCATTTAGTAAAAAGCTCTTATTTTGACAATACAAACAGACACTTCCACTTTATTATCTGTATTGGTTGTAGCATTACTTGTTTGTATGTAGTATGTATAGATATGATGGGATCCAGACGATATGGATAGGAGAAATCGATTCAATAATTCAATTGATAGGAAGGTAATTGAACTCTGAATGGGGGAAGTAAATTATATTGAATTGTATTATTGGCATTAAAGTCATTGCTCCGTAGTCTGCAAAGTTTTGTAATAAAGCTAAATAGCTACACTAGAATGGCTATTATTTTATTCGCTTTTTTTTTTCAGAGTGATAGTTGTTGTACAAAACGTTAATATCAGTTCTGAGTCTCTGTGTGGCCTTAACAAAGGCGTCCTCCAACTTCTTCCAATTCTCCCTGTTCCTTGCCTGTCTAGTCCATGTCTTTCCAGTCGTCCTCACCATGTCATCCTGCCATCTTTTCAGAGGTTTTCCTTTCTTTCTCTTCCCTCCCTAGGGTCCCTTTTTTGTTCCATTTCTCTGCCACAGAATCTCTGGTTCCTCGATTCTTAAAGAAAATTCTACATGTGGCTCAAATAGGTTTCATAAGCGGATTAAACAATATCACTAATATAACCTTCGGGGTAATAGGGTATTTTCCAATTTGATAAAAACTATTTTAATTTGAAGATTGGGGTGATATATTCAACAGAAAAATATAAATAAATTTATTTATATCCATTTTCCTAATTTAAAACGATTAAAATCAAATTTATTTTTCGTTGTTTTGAATTTACCGCCAAAACGCTTCTTACGATTACTTTTTATCACGTGACATCGTGACGTCAGCTTTGTGTAAACGGCACTGTCTGGTACGAATACTTAGTTTGGCGCAGTATTTGTGCACAGAGGCACCGCACACCAGTAATATCACTTCCTATCCATTAAAAATCTTGTTAATTATAAACTCGACATTAACTTGTTCACTTACTTAACTACTTTAGTTTACACAAAGTTGAAGTCACGTGTGGTCACGTGATAAAAAGTCATAGTCGTAGTCATTTTCAAACATGTGAAGCAATGGATTAGCAATATCGTTCAAAATGATTCAGATTGAGGTTGATAGTGCGTTACGCAATTAGGGTGCTAGCTAAATCGGTCATTGGTAAGCCATCAGTTATTGAGAACTCGTTGTTCAAGTGCGTATACCAAAAATGTCGTACCTCGATAATTTTAAAAACTTTCCTAAATTTTTTTCGGTATTCAAACTTGTGTTTTCAACCGACTGTCGACTGCTGACGTAATGATCACGAATATTATAGAAGCCAACCTTGTTCGCCTTTATATTTATACATAAATGTAAATTACAGAGCTTTATACCAACAAAATCAAAATATTTCATTTCACATAAGCCTACATGGGCACTTATGAAACCTTAGAAGCTAGGTTCCAATTTGTCGTTTCCTATGGAGAAAAGCCGGCAAGAAACTCCACGGTTACTCTTTTAAAAATAACTGACTTTTACAATGTTTTCAAATTACAGTGATAATAGGTATGGGAGGACAGTGCAGGCCTGCCAATAAGTACCAGGTACCTAGAGGAATGAAAATTCAGAATAGAAAATCGTCTACAAATCCAGTCTGTAAGGCCTACAACGTTCTCTTATTCACAATATGTAAAAGAATCTACCTATATAAAATGAACCTATTTGATCATCAACGTAACGGCTACGCTAAAAGTACTTAATGTTTGCGTGTCGTAATTTTAAAAGAGACAGAGTTATTAAATTAGTCGGATTAGCAGAAATTACTTTGACATTGAAATCATTATAATATTGTGATTCGCACTCTTGCCAGGCGTTTTGATAAATGGTATCGTCTTCCGAAGATCGAGGATGTGGCTGTATATTACAGAAGTCTAGCTTCAGCGGTGGTACACAAGACAGATATACATATTCTGATGTGTTTTTTACGAAAAATTAAAATTTGTAATTCTCTTCTGTAAAGTTCCAAAAATATCGCTTAATACAAATTGCCCGTGAACTCTCGATATAATGTAGAGAGAGAGAGAAACAGAGAGAGTTTTTACTGCAAAGCATAGCAAATAATCGTCCTCCTCCTAAAAAAGTGTTAATGTTTTTATCATCCCTTGGGAAATTATACCGTCAAATTAGCTTTCCTAAACTCTGAATATTTCTGTGTAAGACGAGCCTACAGGTCCTGAACTTCTGAAATCCGATTATAACATACAAGTTTGACATTTTACACATCGCAACTCACTCAAGAATAAATCAAACTTCTTCATAATCCCCAACAAAGGTTGACAAAGTAAAATAATTGTTTTTGGCATGGACGAGCGACTCTGGCGCATGTTTCCGCTCACTAATTAGTATTTATGTGCTATTCAACGGTAATCGCACCTGCCGCAGAGTTTCTACCAAACGTATGTGTTGTAATGTTTACTAGAACATATTATGTGGGAACAGGGGCGGCCTGAGAAGATGAATTGCCGTTGAAAGAAGTTCCGTCCAGAGATCACTCTTATACAATCAACCCCACGTCTATGGGAATTATCTGAGCTGACAGCGTCTTTATTTCTTAGCACGAATACTAATCTATAGAGACTAGCGCTCAAGGCTGTGACGGCCGTGAGTGAGCACTACTCAACTCAAATATTTGAACCCCAACCCAAACTCGCAGTCCAGATACATGATTATAATTTAAAGACTTTTGTTGCAAGTCCTAATTTGTCTACGGAACAGCGACAGGAAGTTTCAGCCTCGAGTTCGTGGAAGACCATAACTGTCGGACGATCTCAAGGCTGTCTCGACGACAAGCTCGTCGTAGAGTACAGCCAAGATATTGTATCGTTAGAGTATAGCATTGGGCACGCCATGATTGCGGCGGTAAGTCCCCTCTTTGAGGAGTGGCTTGAGAGGCGGCACGGCGTCCTCACCTTCCGCCTAACGCAGGTCCTCACCGGACACGGTTGTTTCGGGAGGTTCCTGTTTCGGATAAAGCGGGAGGAAACGCCCGGGTGTTTCCACTGCGAAGATCGCCCTGAGGACACGATGGAGCATACGGTGGAGGTCTGCCCGGCTTGGGCAGAGCGAGAGTGCATGGGTAGCCGTCACCTCCTGCGAAGCAGTAATGCTCGCGAAGAGAGAGGCGGCGCAAGTGAGGGAGAGGCAGTATATGCGCCCTCACGGCCTTAGTCGCCGCAGGAGACGCCCTGGGCGTCGGGAATCCCAGGCTGATTCTCGGCCACCGTAGGCGCGGGCTTGCGGACGGCGAGTAATGGTTAGCTCACTGTCCGGTAACGACCAAGCCCGAGTCGACGGCGCGTTGTGTTCCACGCGCGCCTCAAAGAGATGGGCTCAACTGGTGGGGTCCGCAAGGGCCGATGCCTGCCAAGGGTGCAGGTTGTTCGAAAGAGATACCGCAGCCCCTGGTACACAGGCAGCTGAGGGAACACGGGTGGGTTTAAGTCAGT
Organism: Antitype chi; assembly: GCA_947359405.1. Lineage (NCBI taxonomy): Eukaryota > Metazoa > Arthropoda > Insecta > Lepidoptera > Noctuidae > Antitype > Antitype chi. The sequence continues at coordinate 19,075,424 of OX375812.1, forward strand.
AAAAGTCTGACACGCCTTCCTGCTCCACCCAGAGCGCGAGAAGTTGATTCCCCACACAAAAAAAAAGAGTAGCATAGCAGCATTTTTCGTAGTTCTACTGTAGTGCGGTTGACCGTACCTTTTAACGAATAAAAGTCTACTCATTCTTCACTTTCATTTCGTTTGTTGAATGGGTTCTGAAAAGAGTTTCCGGAGTAAAACAAATTACACAATCATTCGCCAAAGTCTTGGATTGAAATGTTTGTAAACTTCATTTGACAGGCTAAAAGCTCTTGGCTATTCTAGACTCTATTGTTGCTCTTTAGACTTAGTGCAATTAGACGATTGATATCCTGTTGTCCATTTCACATGGATGCTGCCGCTTAATCGACTGAAATAATCTGCTTAATATTCTGACCAGCATAGCTATTCACAAACATGAACAGATTACCTGATTTGCCTTGCCCTCTGCACAGCAAACAGCTGTCGGAAGAATAGCGGTCGTCTATTTGATATAAAATTTTCCGGTTTTGGACTTGTGATCAGAGTTGACAGGACTTAGGAGTCCTGTCAACTCTGATCACAAGTCCAAAACCGGAAAATTTTGATGATGACATAGATTGCTGTACGACTCTGTACGGAAGGTCGGAAGCGTATCAAATGGTTGTGAAAAGCTATGCAGTTGCGGTAACACACTGACCGTTAGCGGTAGATAGTGTTTCTTACGTATATTTACCAAAAAAGAAGAATTGTGTGGAAAAGGGAGAGGGAGACAGTGAGACAATACAAGCTAGTAAGATTAGATAGATGAGATTAACCAAAATGTAATTGCGTGAAGGCATGCCACCAACGGCGGGTAATAATAGCTTAAAATTAGACACGTTTAAGGTATAGCAACGGGGCATAACCAGAAAAGGGGGTAATCTGAAAAAGGGTACTCAACCTGCCCTGACTGCGGTCCGCAACTCCGTGCCAAGATTGGGCCTGGTTGATGAGGAAGGTTTTACTAAGGTAGAAAGGAAGAAGAAGCCTTGCTCTCGTAACTTGTGCGGTACCGCACCGAGTGGACCCAGCATGCTGCTGCGCCCTGCTGTGCCTACGACGCAGCTGTACATTTCACGTCTGCATCATTCCACGAAGATTGAGGAAGTCGTGCAGTACTTGAAAGTGAAGACCAACTGGACTCTGAGGGTCGAAAGGTTGGAATCACGCCACGACGTCAACTTTAAGTCGTTCGTGGTCCGAGTTCCAACCCAGCATCTACAGACCTGCTTGAAAGAGGACTTTTGGCCGAAAGGTGTCGTATATCGGCGTTTCCGAGGACGGTTACGCGACACCTCACAGCGATACACGACGCCGACCACTTTACGTGTATAGTTATAGTTTTGATAAGTTTCATAAAATGTATTAGTTTATTAATATTTTTAAGATTATTTTGCGTATTTTATCTATGGGCCTCAGCTGCCTGATAATAAAGTGATTGATTGATTGATTGATTGATAACCATCAAGAAAAGCTAATTAAAAAACCATCAATTTTCGAAGCAAAAACCGTGCCTAGACAGCCACCAAAAGATATATTCTATTCATAGTCAACCAATACGCGATCCATGATCCCTTTTAATTGCCTCTTTCAAGTCAGTCCCTGCACATGCCATAGTAACGAATGCACACATGACACAGATTAACTACTAAATAAATAATCGTTTTGGAAGGACAATCGGCTATTTAGGGAATTAAGACGCACTGCATGCGCACGCCAAACTCTAATAGGTCTTTACGTACTGGAGTAATTTATAACCGTTTTCTGTAAACACAAGAGATGTCTGACATGTGGACCAATCACGAGCCGTCGTGGTTTTCGATAGTGTCGTCATTTCAGTTTATTGAGAAGTTTTAATTTTCCTGATGATCGGGGGAAATGTAATTGATTAGGAAGCAGTTTAGATTAAAAAGCCATATTCAAAATTGAAAGGCAGATGTTTGAAGGACGTCGAACCATCAGGGCCTTTACCTAGAAAATAATGACAGATGATGAGATGACAGACAGCTGTGAGGTGCTTTTATAAAATAACTTTCACTAATTTGCAGCATAATTTGGATGGCCTTATGAAAAATCGATCATAATAGGCAACAAAGAGAGGAGAGTCGGGGAGATCTTTGTCTATAATCTTAATGAAAAACAATTGTGCTTTTGTTTTTTTTTTTCGATTTTACCATGTCTAAATTTCTTTCAATAACTTTTTACTGATAATTTTCTTTTCTATTGTCCTCAGTCGCGCCTCAACATCGCCAGTTCCCCCCTCTCAAGGAGGGACCCTACCGCGTCCTGGCACCAAACAAGTGACAGTCACGGTCCAAGAGACGGTGGTAGAACCAGCCCAGTCTCAGCAACAACCGCCACAGGTGCAGGCACCCGCTGTACGTCATCATCATCATGCTTCCAATGCCACCAAGGAGTTGGATGATCTGATGGCTTCACTCTCTGATTTTAAAGTAAGTGGTTAAGTTAGGGTGTACTTCAGTATGTAAGAAAAATAGGAACATCAGGTGGTCGAGCGTGAAATAGAAAACTAGATATAAAGTAAAACCTATCCAAATAAGAAACTACCGATGAACTGGCGACAAAGGCTCGTTTCATTCGCCACATTTTACAAGCAAATTGCCTCTGTGGCTCGCCTCAAACCCAGAGTTCCCGAGTTCGATTCCCAGCGGGGGTAAATCTTTATGGTTGATAGTAGGTCTTGTTCCAAGTCTACCTGGCTAGCTACCACCATCTTATCAAAGTCTGTCGTCATAAATACAACGTTAACAGCGTTCGTTTTGTTTAGACAGAGATAAGCCAGTTCCTCTGTGGTTGAGGATTCCGAGTGAAACTCGCGTCGGTCCTCTTATCATCAGGTGAGATGAAGGCCAAGAGTTTCCCCGTTGAAGTTTAAAAAAAAAGATATTCTACCGCAGATGCAATAGCCTCATCATCTGAAAGCGATACAAAATCTTTTAGTGAAGAGAAGCAATCCATTTCAGGAAACACTTTTGCGGGATTAATGCTAACGCTGATGACGTGGCTGAATTTTGATCGAAACTCACATAATTCGGGATAAGGATAAGACGATGAAGAAGGAATACGGATTCCTTCACAGCAATTCCTCTTCAGAAATTCTAGCTAAAGTACGTTACAGATATACGTTCGTCGCTGCGTTGAAATTCCTTAGTCGTAACTTACATTAATCATAATGAATTATGAGTTTTGAATTTATGCAAACCCTCAAAAATGTATATCATTACGTTACTTCGTCTAGGTATCATCATCATCATTATTTCAGCCGAAAGACGTCCACTGCTGGACATAGGCCTCCCCCAAGCTCCGCCACTTCGACCGGTTCTGTGCTTCCCGCATCCAGCGGACTCCTGCGGCCCTCACAAGGTCATCGGTCCACCTTGTGGGAGGCCTTCCAACTTTACGTCTTCCGGTGCGCGGTCGCCACTCCAGAACTTTTCGACCCCATCGGCCATCTGTTCTGCGTGCAATGTGCCCTGCCCACTGCCACTTAAGTTTGGCAATTCTTCGGGCTATGTCGGTTACCTTGGTCTTGGTCTCGCGTCTAGGTATGTCTTGTGTTTATTCTGAAAGCTATTTGAATAGAGGGCTTTTGAAGTTTGATGGACGGTCATAATTCTGATGTTATATTAATCCATTCGAGCATCTTCATTATTCCCTAAAGATTCCCTTTCTTGCCAAAAATAAACGCACTGACGTCTACATGCTATCAAAACAAATCTTTGGCACCAGCCTCATTTTTATTAGATTCACACCGTAAATATTATGCTCTGTAGGTACCACAAAATATGTTACGCAGGCAAGAAAATGTAACAGAAGTGCGGTACGCACGTACCTACGCACGTACGGTTGAAAGTTCAATAAATCGATCTAGAAAAACTGGGGAAACAGTAAACTCAATTCCACTGTCCTCAAGGTGTATCTTCATCTAATTGCTAATGTAGTACTTGAAACAAATGGCTATTTATTGCAATTTATGTTCAAATTACAGTGCAATCCAAGGTTACTTGTAAAATAAAGGATTGTTGATTACCCCACAAGCTGCCAAAAAGATACCGGAGCTGGTGGCGGTCGCAATAGCCGCATTTTGTGCCATTGTTTATGTCCTCCACTGTTATCACAGTATTTTTCATTCATGAACGCGAATTTACTGAATAAACTCAGAATTTATAATCTGGTGGATCGTTTCGGTCGAGTTTACGATTCAGTTCTGTAGTAATCTACGAACACCTGTGAGTCATCGCCACCCTAAGGTCTAATATCGGTCGGCATCTGTCACGGCCACCTCGGCACACTGCACTACAGCAGTCTCCTCTTTTCCGTTTATTATAATATTTACAACTCGCCTTTCTTGGTCCATGGCTATTTCCAGCCGCGCTAGAAGCCGTTCCTCCAGCACTCGCGCCGTCTCCCTCGCACCCACGCTATGCTCGCGGGCTAAAGATAGTTCCCAGCGTTACATCACAGGCGTGGTGGGGACTCGAGCTTATAATATTAGAGTACATAGACAAACATTTCACTCGGACGGCATTCGCTCCAATCCACCACTAACGGGCGGGTTTACTTCTGTACGTTGGATTTACGATGAATTTTCGATCTTTTACTTGGACTTGGAAAATTTTATCATTTAAGTTCAAATAAAAGAATCAAGTTCACTCCCGACTTCAGTTTATTCAATGTTTCTATTTTGCCATCACTTATCAAGTCAATAATATACAGCAAATTTGACCTTTCAATATGGCAATTTAGAAACACCCCTCATAAATACTTCGTTTATTCCACAGGTGAGCGGCACTGGAACAGGAGTTGAAAGCGGTACCCACGTATATCGCGAGAAGCGTGCGTGGCAAGAACACTACCGCAGCAACCCGCGGCAACCAGAGTCCGCCTCTTTAGAGCATATGCTCGGATCTCTCCGGGCAGACATGAGCCGCCAAGGAGTCCAAACCCCCCAGAAGGGATGCTGCAACGCCTGCGATAAGCCCATCGTCGGACAGGTGGATATCCAACCGTGCCGGGAGCAGAATTCGACCTCAATCATCGTTCAGCAAGACAGTGAAATCCAATTCTGCTCCCAAAAGTGTTCAGTGAATTTGCTAAAGTAGTGAATGACGAACTGTTGTGTGCTCCAGGTCATCACCGCGTTGGGTCGCACGTGGCACCCCGAGCACTTCACCTGCGCGCACTGCAACCAGGAGCTCGGCACTCGGAACTTCTTCGAGCGCGACGGCAGGCCCTACTGCGAGCCTGACTACCACAACCTGTTCTCGCCCAGATGCGCCTACTGCAATGGACCAATCCTCGATGTTAGTTTCGGAAAATTCGCTCAACTAATATCGGACTCTAAATTCATGGTGCTAAGGTGTCTTTCTAATTTCAGAAATGCGTAACAGCGCTGGAAAAGACTTGGCACACAGAGCACTTCTTCTGTGCTCAGTGTGGTCAGCAATTCGGTGAGGATGGCTTCCACGAGAGGGATGGCAAGCCTTACTGCCGCAACGACTACTTTGACATGTTCGCACCCAAATGCGGCGGATGCAACAAGCCTATCATGGAGAACTACATCTCAGCACTCAACACACAATGGCACCCTGACTGCTTCGTATGCAAGGTCAGTATCGGACTCCTCTTCACAGGTATCTCTGGAGGATGAAAATGTTTATTTACAAATAATGCTCCGATATGCCAGGTCAAGTATAAAGTTCTCCTAAATATTCCAAAGCCCCAAAGCTTTTGGATATTTAGAACATTGGATTTCTAATATAATATTTACCTCACAGGACTGCGAAAAGGCTGTCAAAGGCAAATCTTTCTATGCCATGGAAGGAAAGCCGGTATGCCCCAAATGCGTCGGAGTCGATGAGGATGAATAAATGATGACGTCACCAATGCCCCCCTCTCAATATGCCCTCCCCAATTTTTTCTTACAGCTATGCTCGTCGTTATGAAACAAGGGAATGATCTAAACACACACTCACAAACACAGATGTTATTTACACATAGAATTAAACGACAACTAGTCGTTAGTACTTGATAGGGAAATTAATTTATGTAATATATTTTTGTAATATTATTGTAATGCTAAGATTTATAATAAAGAGAACAAAAATAAAAATAAAAAGAACACAAAAAAAAGAGAACAAAAATAAATAAAAACAATACAAAAACTATGAGATTGCGGATGTGCCCTCTGACAGGCATTCAAGGTCACGTGCGTACGCGCACGACAATGACCTTTTATCGGATCTCATTGTTGTTGCATAGGGAAGGACGTTGTGGTAAAAATGCAGCGAAATTGTGGAGCAGGTCAAGTGCCGAGTATAGGGTTTCCCGGCTCCCAAACTTTCTATAAATAGTGGTGTGTGGTGACGTCACAGGACGTCTGCAGCCACACCGGCTGCTAGTAATCAGAGCGTTTTGTTTATGGGCCATCGGATTTAACGCTATTTTTAAACCCACCGTTCTATTAATACCCAGTCGTTACGCGGACAAATATACAGGGAATTAAGGGTAATAGTGCAAGTGTAATGCTCAATAATAGTGGCTTTATAACTGTTATAGTTGCGAAATGATACGCAGGAGCTTGCCAGGCCTGTTGCGTAATATGCAAACAAAATGCTTTGAAATGTTTCGAGTACGCACCGGTTATTCAGAGCGCCATTTTGTGGTTTTTAATTCGGGGTTTTAGAAATTCAATTGAGATTTATTTAATTCTGGCGATGTTCTGGCCATAGTGTTGAATATGAGAAAGTAATTATAATAGAGCTGTTCTTACTGAAAATATATCAGTCAAAATATTACGTTTTCAAGCTAATAATTAATTCACTCTAGCAGAAAAAAGTATTCGTGCCTTGGAAAGCACGTTAAGCCGTTGGTCCCAGCTGTCTGTCATTCGTGGATATTTGACAGTCGTTACGGGTCGTCAGAAGTCCCAAAGTCTCAAAGTCTGACCAGTCCCACCAAAGGGTATCGTGTTACCCAGTTACTGACCTATGGAGGTTAGATAGGCAGTCGCTCCATGTAAAAATCAAAATCAAAAGTCATTTATTGAAATTAGGCTGAGAATCAGCACTTTTCGAACGTCAAAATACATAAGACAGTCCCCCCAAAAACGCTCACCCTTCACCACTTCCTAGTGTTTTAGCTGTGAAGAAGAAGTGGCGCAACAAACTCCCCAGCAGTGTACTGCTGTCTGTTTAGTCGGATAGACTTGATTATGTATACACAGAACATTCATTAAATAATTAGTCATACATAAGTCAGCCAGCCATGCCAATATACCAACAAATAAAATGAAAACTTAACTCGAGCACAAAGAATAAAATTTAAAAAAAATGTAAATGAAGCATAATACCAAAATAAGAGCCTCCTGGTATAAAGGGCGTGATAGCTTACATCTACAATGCTGGATTATGTTCACATAGCTGTTAGTACCCGAGTTAAAATACTGGTATTCAGCTGGATCTGGTTGGATTAGAAGCCGATCCCAACGTACTTAGGAAAAAGGGCAGATGATGATGCGATCACTCTAGCAAAGCTCGATTTATCTCTGGTCTCTAGCTCTATTCCTCTTTCGTGGAAGATTCGAAACATCTAAAAGACTGATCATGATTGTTACGTAACTAGTATAGAAATATAGTAACAACATAACATACATAAATATAACTCTCTGTAATGTAGTTGTTTGACAACATAATTTCTCACATCATTACACTATGAAACACAACTTGTATGTTTTTTTCGCGTAATAATGTGACATTTTCATGGATTCCCGCCAAATTATAATTGTCCAGCAAATGCAAATAACACTATGACGTAATTATTCATTCGTGGATGAAAACTGTATGGATTTTGACAGCTTATTAGCATTTTAAACAGTTGTTGATTTTGGGAAAATCTGTATGATCCACAGCTAAGTTGTTAATTTATAAAATGTAATGTAGGATCCTAACTTCAAAGTTCATTTTTGTTTGCAAATAATCCTTATAACATGAATGAAAACATAAAACTATATTTTTGTTCTCTTTATAGTTTATAGATTTGTTTTCCATGTTATGAAACACAACAACTGTAACAGAATATCTCGAAGAAGTCCATTACATGCTTCATAAACATATTACACAACAGTTTCTTGATATAAAACAGACCAATTTCATATACCTTTTTTGTTTATAAACAAACACCCATTTTTTTAAAGTGTCTTATTTAGATTCTAAAATGGTAATAATAACCACAAAAAAAAACATTTTTATTTAATCGATTAGTGCCATAAAAATGCATTTAAATTTTACATTTTCATATTTAGCGCGTAATTTGACGAAAACGCTACGATGTTTAGAATCATGTGCTGAATTCATGGTTACAGTTTGCGTGTCGATGTCCTTTTGTATGCAATGACGAGTACAACAATATATTATTATGTCGCGGTAACAGTTCACTTCTGTCAGTGTTATTTCTGTAATCACATCATCATCATCATCATTTAAGCCGAAAGACGCCCACTGCTGGACATAGGCCTACCCCAAACTCCGCCACTTCGACGGGTACTGTGCTTCCCGCATTCAGCGGACTCCTGTGGCCCTCACAAGGTCATCGGTCCACCTTGTGGGAGGCCTTCCAACTTTACGTAGTCACAACTCACAAATGTTTATAAATTAGGAAAGGTTATGGTACAGACCAAAAACAAAAGTAGATCAGGGTTAACCTTGTTTTTCGTTGCTATTAAACTGGGTTAAATACACATAAATATAACACAACTTCCTACTTTTCAACACTATTATTCAAAGAGATCAGACCACAAGCGTACGCAGCGCCCTCCCGTTATAGAAGAGTAAACAACTCTTGGCACGCAGCAAAATAGTGGTCGATTGTTTTCTAGAATCAATCATGTAGCTAAAGCGAAATAGTAGACTCATTTGATGTTTTCCCCAATGCCAACTAAATTAAAATGGAGCAATTATTTATTTTACAATTCCGGTTTTATTGTTATTTATGTAGATCCATTAAATGATAACAACAATCACTATCTTAAATGACATCACATCACCTAATCATATTTAGGATCTAAATAAACAAAATTAATCTGCCGTCATTTCCTTAATATTTACATCCTCATCGAACCGTCACCTATTTCTTAATTATCTGTACACAATCATTAATATAATATTCTAACTTAATATATATTTTTTCTTCTTTTCAGGAATGCCGTGAGCCTTTCCACGGTGGCTCCTTCTTCGAGCACGAAGGCCATCCATACTGCGAGACCCATTACCATGGAAAGAGGGGCTCCCTCTGTGCTGGTTGCCACAAACCCATCGCAGGGCGTTGCATCACCGCCATGTTCAGGAAGTTCCACCCCGAACACTTCGTATGCGCCTTCTGCCTCAGACAACTCAATAAAGGAACTTTCAAAGAACAAAATGATAAGCCATACTGTCATACGTGCTTCGATAAGCTGTTCGGTTAAGTTTCCATAGCTTGTGACGTCACAGTGCACGAATATCAGCGAAAGGAGGTTATTCGATATTCAAACTTTGTTGGATCGATTGTCGATTGTCTTTTATTTAGGAACTGAATTTGAATTGCGTTCGAAATATAAATTATAACGAATAGTGCGCGCTGTGACTGAAAATCGATAATATCGACTTATGATTGCAGTATTTTTATTGTAAAAATGTTCAAATTATAAAAGCAAAGGTTCTAATTATTAATACTAAGTATCGACTGTAAGTCGTGCTAGTGCCATAACGTCTATTACAAGAAAAAATTTATGATATTATAAATGCTGTAACATGTCAAGAAATACTAACTTTATGTATGTTATAAAAATCACTTTGAAACCTATCAATATAATGATTTAATGACACAAACATGATTCATCTAGAAAATGTATGAAAAATGAGATTATTTTTATTAGGACATGCGTTTAATACGTCTTTATCGAAAGCCAATTGGATAAACAAGTACTTTGTCAAGATAAAATAATCACGACTTATTTGAATTTCCTGCTTTTTTAATGCACAGTATTTATTGAAAGATATTATTTCTGGGCTGTCTAGTGGTCGCAAAGCGCTACTGCTGAGCATGTGGTTCTAGGTTCGATTCCCGGGTTGGGCAAAGTGTTATTGGGCTTTTGCATCTGGAATTTCTGAATAGTAACCTGGAGTTTGGATTTGTGCCCGGTTGATAGCAATAGGCTCGATCTCTATTACATGGGACTTAAACATAACTGGCAAAATGTGATTGTACTAAAGGTGCATTTCTCATAACCAGAGATCGGATATTCGGATGCATATTCACCTTAAGTTGAGGTGTTGGCTAACATGGAATGCGCTTTTGTATCGAAAAAGTCTTAATTTAGGTAAGTAATTTGTTTATTTTTTGATTTAACTAATACAAACCACCCCTCCTCCAGTACATATACATATTTGTATCGGGTTAAACATTAATTTTAAATTAATACACATCTGAATAGTTATGCAATCAAGAATCCCGGGGTTTTAAAAAAATACTACAAATAATTTATAAAGCCGCTCCCATACTTTCATAGCTAAAAATTATCTTTAGGTAAATATGCATCCGAATATCCGATCTCTGCTCATAACCCTTAAGAATATAGGCGTGATGTAAAATTAATCTTAAATTTACAATATGGCGCCTAGCGACAATTTTACGAGAATTTTCTGTTGAGATAGCTGCATACGAGTGGCCTTTAAGCTTTCCGATAACACCATATCAGTATATTATGATAAATTGAGTGTTTTTCGTTACGACATGCCGTGTTTATTTAATATTTTTGGAACTATACGAATGTTCTATACTCATACTACATTAAAAATCATGCCTTTTTGGGGTAGGCAGGAGCTACAAAACGCCTCGTGCTAATATCTTCGACAGTGATGCCAGTTTTGTCCACACAGCCTAAATTATAGCCTTTTGTTCGAAGAATATAATTATTATTAATAGTTATGAAGACCAAGTGCGTAGTACTCCCTACCGGCGCGCGTATATAACCAGTGGCCCTAGTGTAATTTATTTATTTATTGCATTTGGGAAAACAAACAGTAGTACATTAAGAATAAACAGAAAAATCTTAAAATTAAATTAACAAATATACTACCCACAACATTTTCCACAGATTACTATTATATTATTATAATAAAAACAAAAACAAGCTGTTAGCAAACGTTAACTGTAGCAAGGCTAACTTAATGAAAAAAAAATTTAAAGAAAAAAGAAACAAACAATATTATATATAAGATGTAACAAACACAAAAGAAAAAAACAACAAAAACAAAACAAAACTACCATGAAAAAAAAAAAATACAACCATGAAAAAAATCATAATATGTGTAAGTTTCTTTTAACCCACTCGATGTAACGCATCAACCGCGTTCAGCGCTCTAATTGATCCTTGACCAATTCAGGGCCAGTTGGAGCGCCGAACTCGCTCGATGCTTTAGATCGAGATGGCACACTAGAGCCTCTGATTTATGAACGTAAACGAGGCAAATGCAGTAGTACGCCAGGATCGTAGCAGGTGGCGTACTGTAGTTTCTGCGTACCCCCATGGAAAAAGACGCGAGTTTATCTATGTATGTGAGAAGAAAAAACACTATAACCCACACTATAACAATATTATTATATTAGAATATCTTATTTGGGTCATAACATTACTCCGCCTACTTAACTGATGAGGTCATCGATCCATGTGTCGGGCTTCCCTTTACGTCGAACGATACTGAATACCGATTCATATCTTAAGTTAATTCTTTTAAAGTATACTGTGCATTATAAAAGTTTGATTTATTATGTCAGTATTGTCATATTCTTTCGAGAATGTTCAACATGGTTCTTAATTTTAATAAAAAATATCGGAAACTAGAAGCAATGAGTTCCACAATAAGTCGTTGATTTTATAAGTCTTCTTGACAAATATTAGTTGTATTCCTTACCAAAAGAAGAAACAAAAATAGACAAGGGACTAAATTAGATAATGTCCTGCAATTAGAATATAACATAATAACTTGAGCGTACAAAAATTATCACAGTCCTAAAAATATATGTTTAATAAAATCAAAATTGTTTTAAATAGGTACAACTTCTAAGTGAAATGTACAGACGCCAGCAGGTCAAGCTATCCTAAACTGTCAAATTTTCCCAAGTGAATGAACCTTATCAACTTGTAATAAAGTTGAAAATCTATCAAAGAAATTTGACAGATTGAGGTAGCTTGATGTGCTGGCGTCTATATATAATAAAGATTTATAACAAAACTACAAAAAAAAAGCTCACATCATACAGCCTGATGCAAACCTTATGGCGACTCTGAAGTACACTACTCGCTGCGCAAGACCTCCCCCTCACCTTCGCAGACACGAGATTTGGTCGCGCACTGCATCTTCAACACAATGCTTAACACCGAGAGTTCAAAATCGAACAGTGTGTATTTTCGACGATCTGGGATGCACTCTGTTGGATTCTCCACCCTCGGCTCAAATGCCGACAGTTGAAAATATTTTTACGTCCGCGACTCGCCTCATGTTCCGATACGTCTTAAAGTTTGAATCGGACTGTAACATTCTATTATTTATCGATGTAGTCTTACTAGTGCATGTGATTTAAACTAAATAAGCATAGTGTTTATACTAAAAATCGTTCTACGAATAGACAAATTTTGAAAATGTTATTGCAAATAGTGCTAATATTGTACCGTCTAAGATGTCTCAGATATTACTTTTAGTTGGTAAGGCTTAGTTTGCTGCATTTTAGAAGGAGGAAACAATGACGGAATTACCTATTGATATCGAGTAGGTAGATAATGGTAGATGTAGATAATATAATCCTTCTTGGAAACTAACAACGACAAAAAATGTGATTGCCACATGATAGAACTGAAAACAAAATATGGTTTTCTAATTTTAAAATTCAGCGCCGAGTACACGCGACTTAGTGACACCAACCGACTGGAGCCGAGTTATGCGGTTCAGCATATTCGATCCGAGGGTGACGGTTCAGTTTCGTTCACCCTTCAAAAAGTACGCCTAAAGAAGTTTTCACTTCAAATTTCAAAATAGGAATAAGTTTGATCAATTGCCAGCGCTAACTTGAGTTCTCTCAACGAAGGGTAGAGGTCAGTTCAGACAGAACGGAAAAATGCCCAAGTAATTTACTGGCTCCGCTGGACAGGACCGTATTATTAGCTAAATATATGAATATCGACACAGTCGGCTCGCACAATGCGCGACTCACTCGGTTGCTAGCGGTTTGAATTTAGAAGTTTCTCCTTCAAATTTCAAAATAGGAATAACTTTTATCAATTGCCAGCGCTAACTTGAGTTCTATCAACGAAGAGTAGGACTGATTCTGCGATTACTCTATGGCATTGCAGATGACGATAGGCAGCGGTGTCCAAGCTTACCATCAGTTCGGCCCCCTGTTTTTATGCCAAACGGCATATTATATATAAATATTGAAAAAAAAATGATCTGATATTTGAATGACATTTTGGCACGACATTTTAATTAATTTTGAGCTGAAATTAGACTTGGGAGAAGCCGCCCGCCATGTTTTCAAGAACAGATAACACACAATTCCGTCGTTGTTTCCAAGGAACGATATATTTGTGCTGCTGTGACAATCCGATAGTTTTTACATGCATTTTATTTATGTTATACGCTTGCAGTAATATAATCGATTTGACTCAATTATATCAATAAGTTCTGTATCTTCCATTAGCGTTATGCTGTACAGTTATTTGCTATGTTGTTATTATATTTTTATTACTCCATTTTTACGTTATTGCTCGAAGTTCGTTAGAAAGTGCCAAACTTATCGGGCTAGCTTGTTAAGGCCAGTGCTCACGGTCTAACATTATTATAATGGAAATTTGTTACAAATTTTTGGTGCTATTTTGTTGGACATATGTACGGAAATACATCATACAGAAATTTACATTTGTGAATACATTCGCCAAAATATTATAGAGGAAACATCTGTGCAATCAGCCCAGTTAAACACAATACGCATTTTTCCCATTATCAAAAGGAAAATAGGTATAGTCTCTTATCGCCATGGCAACTTATCAAAAGTTAACATTGTAACTCCAATTATGGTGCTGTTGTGCTTCCATGAGTGCTGGCATTAAGTTTATCGCTTCAGTTAGTTGATAGCAATGGTAACGAGTGTTGAAGTGTTGCCAACATTACGGAAAATGTTGGTAATGTTGGTAGTAACGTACCGTACGAGTATGTAATCTATGAGACACGATTTTATTGAATCTGTAATATTTTAACAAATATATTTAATGTTTTTTTAATGCTGTTGTTTTATTGTGATTTTTTGCCTTTCTTTTTGGACTGGTGTACATCTGGGCGAGACGCAGTGACGCGGTTTTCATTGCCAAACAAATATCAACATTGTAATCCTAGAAATAAAGTCTAAAATATTAAAGTTCCATTAGTCGAGACCCACCAAAACGGAGGGCATCTCAGTTTGGGGACAGGTTATTTATTTTCGACTTTATTTTTAAGACATGCAATATTTATATTTGTTTGGTAGTACGGGGCCTTAGCTTATTTCACTTCACATGAAAGTAATAAAAACTTGATTTTTTCAGTTTCAGAATCGTTCATGAATGTCAGACTAAATAGCAATTTATAGATAAGATTTTATAGCACAATGCCATTAATTGAACTGCAAAATCTTAAAGATAAGGATTATCAATACATATCTATTCATGAAATCAAGTATGTCGTCTTCCACAGCCGGTCTTAAACTTGTTCATTTTAATGATTAAAATCGATACCTCATTTATCATTCAATCGACCTACAAATATAAGGGACTAGCACGTGTGTGTGCATAATTTATATCATTATTGATTTCAGTCTTGTCCTTCGTACCGTCTGTTTACTTATCCAATGGGTATTATGAAATACGTCTTGGCAGATATTACTTCTTATTACCTTATGCAGCGGATGGATTTCTAGTGAAATAACTCAGGGTGGCAGGGACCTCGACACGAATCATGAATTCAACACATGATTCGGTTCTAGACCCGTAGAAAAAAAATTGCGTGTTCATGTCCGTGCCACCATAAGAATTTATATTTATATGTTTTAAACGTTGCGCCACACTAGGAATTTCTCCTGTGTTGTGGGTGCGTTTACAAAAATTTAAACTCGCATACACAAACAGCCAGACCCGGAACAACTACTTGTAGGTCATACAAATATTTTTTCCGTGCGGGAATCGAACCCGCGACACGCAGCGCAGCAGTCAATCGCTTAACCACTGCGCCAACCATGTCGTCACAGTAGACATGGGTAGCTCGTGAGCGAGTGATAGAAAAGAGCTAGCTCTTTTTTTTGGACGTCGCTCTCGCTCACTCACTCGTTCGCTAAGTAGCTCACTAGCTCAGTTAGCTCTTAGACTCTCAGTACTTCAGCGAGACACCAATGACCGACGGTCCGACCGAAGTCAGCGGCCGAACGGCTCATTCGGTTCGCTTCGGAATATTTCGGATCGCATATTTCGTTCTTCCAACAATACCTCTTCGATACAATACGTCATTGTAGACTATCATACGACATAAATCACTGTAAATCTATCTTTATGACCATAGCTTTAAAGTAGAAAATACTTTGGCATTGCATTGCTTATTTTTTGCGTATTATTTACGTAAAGTCTTAACATTATATAAACAAACAGAAAAGCTTATTTAACTTAACTCCAAACTTCCAAAGAGCTATTGACAATGACTACTGAGCGGGCCGAGCCGTTTTCAACGACACGCGTGCACCGTGAGTCAAATGAACTAACAGTCGGCGTCTGAATCACTGAGCTATAGAAGAGCTAGTGAGTAATAAAGAGTCCAAACTTCCAAAGAGCTACTCACTATTGAGCGAGCCGATCCGACTCGTTCGACGCGCGTGCGGCGTGAGTCGATTGAGCTAACGGTCGGCGTCTCGGCGTCTGTGTCACTGAGCTATAGAAGAGCTAGTGAGCTAGAAGATTGATATAGCTCTTTAGAGTGAAAGAGCTAATCGCTCTTTTTCTTTTCAGTGAGCTACTTCGCCCATGTCTACGTCACAGGTCATCATAGGTATACGAATGGCGTTTAATAGTACCTATCCGTAAACATTTATTCTATGGCTTATGTAACCATAGTTAGGTATGTATTTATATTCGTGTTGGATACCTACCTATTTCCTTATCAACACTGAACATTATTTAGCAATGTATTTACAAAACGTACTTAGAACGGAATTGAATTTGCGCGTTACTTTACATTTTTCTTTACGTTCGACGCGCTGCGATGCACTCTGTTGGATTCTCAATGCTCTGTTCAGCACCGAGAGTTGTAAATCCAGTGAGCGAAAAAAATCCGCCGCGGTTTTATTACGTCTGTACAATGTAATCAGTGCCGGTTTATCGGCATTTATCAAGCACCGTTCGTTGACACATCTAATATAGGGACTTACCTGCTTAGCTATATAATAATAACTTATTATAGTAACTCCAGAGTTGAATACAACCAAAAACTGTTTAGGACCTTGCATTACAAATGGTCACTTAAAAAAACTTTTTCCAAAAAAAACAACCGACTTCCAACAAAACACTGAAAAATAACTTTAATTTCGGAAGTCGGTGTCTTTGGAGCTGTATTTAAATTTTTTGTCACCGCCTTCCGAAATTAAAGTTATTTTTCACTTTGTAGTGTTTTTTTGGAAGTTGATTGTTATTTTTTTGGAAAAAGTTTTTATTTTTCACTTTTTAGTGGTTCATATGTGCTTACGCCTTCACAGCGTACCGGCGTGATGTTATGTTATGAACTGGTGTAAACAATAGACAGACATGAGATTTGAGGAGTTCCGTTGCCTATCTCCGAAGTTCTTCATCAGATTGAAATGGGACCACTCCGAGAAAGTACTCTTCCAAAAAATACCCAAATCGCTTCAAGTTTGCCTATAAAATTTGAAGAGTTCTCTCTATTTCCCCAGGATCCCATCATCAGATCCTGACTTGAAGATCATGGGACCACCTGGGAAGTATTCCCTTTCAAGCAAAAAAATAAATCCAAATCGGTCCAGCCATCTTCGAGTAATGGGGAACATACATAAAAATAAGTAAAATAAAAAATATAAAAACAGGTTCCGACGAATTAAGAACCTCCTCCTTTTTGAAGTCGGTTAAAAAACCAACTTAAAATACGTTATGCTAAAGTATCAGGGGGCCGATTCTACTAATTTGCAACGTTACACGTTAAACTGTGTTTCCACAACAGTTCGATTTCGATCGCCGTTCGATAGTTACATAAAAAGTCATTCTACTATTTTATAAGCAAAATGGAAACTAAACTTAAAACGAATTGCAACTGAACTGTAGCGGGAACACAGCGGGTAACCCGCGTTACCAACATGCCAAAATAATATGTTTTATTAATACCAAAAAGAAAAAAGTTGAATCTAAAAATGTTACTAAACACGAATATGTGGCACTAAAAGTATTTTCTATAATTAAAAGACATAATGATCATAATTTTATCATTAACTTTGTCCTATAGTAAACGTCACGCTCATGTTCGATTTTGTTAGTAGAATAGGTTTTGACATTGTTTCAATCGATCGTTGGCGTAACTAAAACGTAACCGCAGCTGTGTCGCAGCTGGACCGTTGTTCATTTTAGTAGAATGCGAAAACGCTTAAAAGTGGTGATTCGGTTGCGGTTCTATTGCGTTTTTTTAACAAATTTGTTAGTAGAATCGGCCCCCTGAGACTTCAATATCTATGAAGGTATTATATGTAGGTATAGTAGGTGCATCTGGAAAGTAACCTGTGACTAAATAATAGAGCTATATACTTGTTCCTACCATAAATAAAAAACAAGTAATTTATAGATTTCTCTATAAACACAAGTAATGCGAAAATTATATTCCGTTCTAAGTAGGTACGTTTTGTAAATACCTACCTACATTGCTAAATAATGTTCAATGTTGATACAGTGTCTTACTGTTTGATTCTCAACTCTCGGCGCTAAACAGTGCGTATAAGATCCAGTGAACGAAAAAAACCAGCCACGATTTAATTACATCCGTGTGAATGTCAACTAAGTGTACAGTGGGCGTATCCAAACGCATTCGAGAAACTACTCTCCAATGATGATAATAATGATAATGATGATATATTGCTGCTTGCTTGCTCGCACAGTCATTTCTGGCCTAACATCAGATGATTTACACATTCTTGCTAACTTTACTTATTTATACCCGCATTATAAATTCATTCCTGTGTTTTTCGTAACTAATAACTGTCCCGTAATTAATTTACTATATTATAATATTGTTATTGAGTCTTATTTAGTTATTGTTGGATTTATGTTCAATGGCTAACAACAGTGAACAGTGTCTTACTGTCTTTTATCAGAACGTACGGGGATTGCGAACTAAGACTGACTCGTTCTACCGTCAGGTTCTACAGAATTCCTACGATGTTATTGTTTTGACTGAGACGTGGTTAATGGATGGCATTTTAAACTCAGAGTTGTTTGATGAACGTTATTTGGTGTGGCGCCGTGACCGGGATTATGCTGTGACTGGACAAAAGAGAGGTGGGGGTGTGCTTATAGCGACGCGTAGGGACTTATCTGTCAGTCCGCAACCGCTCCTGCACTCCTCGGCGGAGGATCTTTGGATCAACTTACGGCTTAAAAATTCGGAATCACGACAATACGTAAACCTATATATTTGTACTGTATATTTGTGTAAACAAAACAAAGGGTTTTCGTTTTCGGAACAACTTAATAACTTCCTGTCGAAATTGAATCATACAGCTCTAAATAAAACCTCGGATGTGTTTTTAGTTTTAGGTGATTTTAATATGAGTGGAATCACGTGGGCTCCATCTAATAACCTTTCGTTGGTTCCAGTCAACCCCGCCACTAGTGATGAATGTTTGTTTGCGGACGAGTTATGTATGCTGGACTTTGGACAGTATAATAGGGTAGCTAATGGGTACGGAAAATTGTTGGACTTAGTCCTCTCAAATAAGTTAGCCTGTGTTAGTGAGTGTGTTGACCCTCTAGTGCCTATTGATCCTTATCATCCTGCGTTATTAATCAATATTGACATCTTTGAAATACCTCCCCTTGACCATGCGCCGCGGGTGCGATATATCTATAGCAAAGGCGACTTTGATTCTATAAACAATGAGATTTCTGGCATTAATTGGGAACACGAGTTTTCAATACGATCCCTAGATGAGTCGGTTGAGTACCTTATTGACGCTATAAAACTGTTTCAAAACAAGTATATACCACAAAAGCTAGTTTGTAATAATAAATACCCAATCTGGTTCAGCTCATCACTCATCAAAACGATTAAAGAAAAATATAAATATCTAAGAAAATTCAAGATTTACGGCAATAAAGCTGACGAGTTAACTTTTAAATATTTGCGTGACAGAGTCAAGACTATGGAAGCTTCTTGTTATAAATGTTATCTTATTCAAACTGAAAAATCCATTAAAGCTAACCCTAAACACTTTTGGACGTTTGTAAAAAATCGCTACAACTCTAATACTATACCTAATACATTAAAATATAACGATGAATCATTACTCACTGGAGATTCTATTTGTGAGGCTTTTTCCTCTTATTTCATGTCAACTTTTCTCAACCCCACTTCATCTAATACTCCAAGTCAATCTCCTGTTTTTCCTTTCGAAACTAGCAGAACTTCATCTGACATTTGTCACATAGAAGTGAATGTTGATGTTGTGACCGGTTTACTTCGTAACTTGGATCCAACTAAAGGGGCTGGCCCTGATAATATATCATCTAAATTTCTAATTAAATGCGCGCCTTCCATTGCCCTACCTATCTCAATTTTGTTTTCCAAGTCTTTAACGCAAGGTGTTGTCCCCAAATTATGGAAATCTGCTTTTATTACACCCGTACATAAGAAGGGGTCTAAAACCGAGATTATTAATTATAGGCCTATATCCAAGCTGTGCATTATAGCTAAAATATTTGAGAGGATTGTCTATAATCAGTTATATTCCGCCCTTGCTAGCTCGCTCAGCTCCTTTCAGCACGGATTTTTGAAAGGACGGTCTACCACTTCTAACTTGATTTTATTTAATGATTTTATTACGGATGCTATGGATAATGCTAAACAGGTTGATGTGGTTTACACAGATTATAGCAAAGCATTTGATCGGATCGACCACGATATCCTAATTAAGAAGCTAAGCTACATGGGCATCCGTGGTGACCTCTTGAGGTGGTTCTCTTCCTACATTGATAACAGGTCTCAAGCAGTCGTACTCAATAATTATATGTCTAGTTGGGTAAACGTGCCCAGCGGAGTGCCTCAGGGTTCGTTGCTCGGACCTTTTTTATTTGTAGTCTATGTAAACGACATCGATCAGTGCCTCCATTCATCAAAACTATTATGCTTTGCTGATGACATGAAAATCTTTGCCACTATTTCCACGCCCGAAGATAGACTTGAACTTCAGGCTGACTTGTATCGGCTTGAAGAGTATTGTCGGGCTAATAGACTTGATCTCAATCCATCCAAGTGCTCAGTGATCACGTACTCTAGAAAACGTGCAGTCCTGGCCGCAACTTATACGTTGGCGGGCCAGGTCTTGCCAAGGTGCAATACTATTCGCGACTTGGGCGTCCATCAAGACAGTAAGCTAGTTTTTGACACACACATTGACACAATTGTCAAAAAAGCTTCTAAACTACTTGGGTTTATAATTCGTCTGTCTAAGTGTTTTACTGATGCTAAAACACTAAAAATATTGTATTGCACTTTTGTAAGAAGTCAGCTAGAGTATGCTTCTCAGATATGGAATCCACGTTATCATAAATACATTGACCGCGTTGAAAACATCCAAAGACGGTTCATTAAATATCTTTGCTTTCATCAAAGGATTCCATATCAGTCAGCTGATTATCTTGGTCTTTGTAAGAGGTATCATCTGCTACCATTGGTAGAACGACGTAAAATTGCAGACTGTTTATTCTTGCTGAAAATCCTGAGTAATAACATTGATAACCCTGAGTTATTGTCAAAATTTTATTTTAATGTGCCAAGTAAGACGCTTCGTTTTAATCCACCCATACGTGTACCTCATACATCTTCGAATTATAGGCAGAACAGTTATATTGTGCGTGCAAGCAGGAATTTCAATGATATTTGCAAGGAATTTAATTTTGATCCATTCACAATTAGTGTGAATGCGGCCAGAAGGTGCTTAAGCCTTAAATTTTTCAAGTAGCGGTAGTTTATATTATTTGTTTTTATTATTTTGTCTATTGTTTTAGTCAAATATTTGCGTACTAAGTATTTATATTATTCTTCTCTATTTATTAAGGCGATGTGTTTTTCTTTGTTTTTGTGCTCACACCAAAATTATTTTTATAATATTTCTACACGTGAGGATTTGTAATTGGTTTTCTGGTGACTATAGTTTTCTTTCTTTTGTCTGTTTTTATTAGCTGTAAGTCCTCCATGCTCTTAAATAAATAAATAAATAAATAAATAAATAATTTGATTTAGAAATGCACGATATTTACATCGTGTAAAATATGTCTGCCTCGTTGGCCGTGTGCGTTACCCCAGCCAGATGTTGTCGAAAATGGTAATTTGAATCTCATAGATAATTAGTTTTGCGGCTTCTGTAATTGTTGCGCACATTTTTAAATTTGTTGCGCTTATAGTTTTTTAATTATTTCACAAAAACAATTCCTGCTGGGGTAACGTTATCCCAGCCAGACCTTTTTCTTTCTAATGGGAATATTTAAATAAATACTAGCTATAAAATTAGTTGTCTAGATGAAGTAAATGTTGTGCCTTATTTTGTATTTGTTCTTTCATCGGTTGCGAAGTTATTCGAGATTTTGCTGGGGTAACGTTTTTGGTTTTGCTAGATCTTTGAAACGGTTAAGCGGATTCTTATCATATTTTGTACATGACTTCTTAGGAATTAGTTTAAATTTGTTCTGCAATAAAAAAACCAAAATAATGCATAGTTTAAAGGATATTTCATTAAATAGAAAAACACTTCAATTGGTTCCAGCACTCTCAATAAGAGGTCTAAAGACTTACTTTAAACGTTATTTTAAAGCTTGTAAATGCCTTCAAATGTATGTGAAGTTTCATTAGTATCCTGTAAGTATTTAACAAGTTATGATGATATTCAGTTCTTCACGAGCACGGTCTTGATGCGCGCGGTGTTATTTGGCCACTGGATTGGATAAATGAACTGAATGTTATGTCAATTATTAGTTGTTCAGTTCAGTTGTATATCAGTAAAATTTCAGCGTAGTAACAGCGGATAATTAATGAGATAATACGATTAAAGTCATTAGGAAGTGAAAGACCGAGGTAACCCGACCAAGTTTAGGTGGTTACGAAAAAGCGAAATCGCAGAACATTATGGTACATTCTAAAATATGTAGGATAGTGTTACAAATTTAGTACAGACATGTACACAAGTTTAAAAAAAACTACATGTTTATTAAATAATTTTTATTAACAGGTAAAATAATCATTTCAACTGAACTTTTAAAGTATTAATAAACTTATACTTAAAAACAATCACAGATTCAAATTACAGATAGTAATTTTGCTATTTTGAAATTTTCTATTACTTTTTATTAAAATTATAGATTTCAGTATACACAGTACACAGTTACAGTTTTTATTTAAATATACACATATTGGAATGTGTAATGATCACAGACAGTAAATTATATATAATGCCTTTTTTCAGTTAACTCTAAACTTACGTATGTCTACTAATACCTACTTATATCAATTAAAATCACAGATCAAAGGTAATATTAAATGATATCACAATGTAGTAAAATGCTCACAGTTAGTCCTACTGATTTGTTGTCTCATTTCAAATATCACATCTTCCCGCGTCCCACTGAACGACATGTTATATCGGTGATTTTTGATAAGTATGTGCAACTGGAAGATAATAATAATGTTTTCATAGTACAGATATTATTATATTATTATGTATTTAACAGTGTACGCGTCTGTACCGAAATTGTAAGGTGTATTATACTAAACATTTCAAAAGATAGCATAATGTTCTGCGATTTCGCTTTTTCGTAACCACCTAAACTTGGTCGGGTTACCTCGGTCTTTCACTTCCTAATGACTTTAATCGTATTATCTCATTAATTATCCAATGTACTACGCTGAAATTTTACTGATATACAACTGAACTGAACAACTAATAATTGACATAACATTCAGTTCATATATCCAATCCAGTGGCCAAATAACACCGCGCGCATCAAGACCGTGCTCGTGAAGAACTGAATATCATCATAACTTGTTAAATACTTACAGGATACTAATGAAACTTCACATACATTTGAAGGCATTTACAAGCTTTAAAATAACGTTTAAAGTAAGTCTTTAGACCTCTTATTGAGAGTGCTGGAACCAATTGAAGTGTTTTTCTATTTAATAAAATATCCTTTAAACTATGCATTATTTTGGTTTTTTTATTGCAGAACAAATTTAAACTAATTCCTAAGAAGTCATGTACAAAATATGATAAGAATCCGCTTAACCGTTTCAAAGATCTAGCAAAACCAAAAACGTTACCCCAGCAAAATCTCGAATAACTTCGCAACCGATGAAAGAACAAATACAAAATAAGGCACAACATTTACTTCATCTAGACAACTAATTTTATAGCTAGTATTTATTTAAATATTCCCATTAGTAAGAAAAAGGTCTGGCTGGGATAACGTTACCCCAGCAGGAATTGTTTTTGTGAAATAATTAAAAAACTATAAGCGCAACAAATTTAAAAATGTGCGCAACAATTACAGAAGCCGCCAAACTAATTATCTATGAGATTCAAATTACCATTTTCGACAACATCTGGCTGGGGTAACGCACACTCGTTGGCCAGTATCCGCAAGCCAATATTATAGTACTCTTTGCCGTAAGCGCACTGCTGAGTATGAAGTTCAAAGCTCGATTCCCAAGATGGACAGTGTCATTTGATTTATTTATCAGGAATTTCGGAGTACGAAGTCTGGATTTGTGCTCTATAACCCGGTTAGTGGAAAGTGCGGCAACCAATTACATGAAACTTAAGCACAAATAGCGTTTATTGTGTATGGACACCACTATACAAACATCTCTACCTACCCATTCAAATACTAAAGTGCGTTGGGGTAAGAACGGCGCTGGGGAAAGAACGTAGAAATCAAATATCCCACTTATTTGGCTATATTTTTTAATGCTAGCCACATTGCGCGCCACGTCATTATGTTCCGCCCCGTCCCCAGTGTGACCATTTGTGGCAGATTTCTGCCATTTTGGCAGATTTCGCGCCTAAATTTTGTCTGTGGCAGATCATACTGACGATTTGAAAATGTGGCAGATTTTGGCAGATTTAAAAGATTTCAAGAAAATACACACTACCTAATTTAAATTTCCAATGAATTCGTCTTTTTTTTAGTAATTACATCAGATTTTATAAACAAATGATTTTAACGAACTGGCAACTTCTGTTTCATAGGGAAATTATACGGGCATTTCCCGCTTATTCTGTTTTTAAACAAGTGCGTCATGTGATTATGAACTGTAATCAAACGAGAATAGTGTTCATATTCTTATCTTCTTTATTGATTTGGTTTCCAATCAAATTATGATTTTACTTCATTCAAGTTCATTCTCTTTTGATGTATATCGTGTGCGGTTCTTTGCAACAAATAGTTTATTATGAAGAGAAAATACGAGCGTTCTTATCGACCTGAGTGGGAGCAAGATCCCTTGCTTTCTTCCTGGTTGTCTAGGGCTAAGGATGACCAGGACGTTGCATTCTGTAAAGCTTGCAATTGTAAATTAATTACCAGATTGTCTTCTTTAAAAGAGCATGGATCATCTCAGAAACATAAAAAGAACATAACTGGGTATAGTGGCCAATCATCGGTAAGTACTTTATAATAAGTATATACATATATATATAATCAGATACTTCAGAGATTTTTTTAAAAGTATTTTTTTTTTATTAAACTGTTTCAGGTTCAACAGTTTTTTAAGAAAACTCCATTAGAAGAGGAAGTCAAAAAGGCGGAACTAAATTTTTGTGCTATGCTAGTGGAACACAATTTACCTTTTCGCTTAATGGACCATTTGAGCGACATAATATCAAAAAGCTTCCACGATTCTGAAATCGCCAAACAATTTTCCTGCAAGAGGACTAAAGCAGCAGCGGTAACGTATAATGTGTTGAAGCCTAATTTAGAAGAGGAGATGCTCGCCGATTTAAAATCGTGTGAAAATATGAAAACACGTAAACCGATGTTTTCTTTAATAATTGATGAGACCACAGATGTTACAACCACTTCGATGCTTGCAGTTGTAACCAAATATTATTCTGAAAAAGATCTCCAAGTAAAAACTAAATTTTTAACTTTGGTTGACTTGAACGGGGCTGATGCGCAATCATTGTTTAATGCACTTTCCGGGGCTTTGACTAATGCTAACCTTAATATTAAAGATGCTATTGGTTTTGGGGCTGATACCACTAACGTCATGTTCGGGGAACAAGGTGGTATTGTTGCCAAAATAAAACATTTAAATCCACATTGCATGTTTATTAAATGTGTCTGCCATTCTACCGCTTTGTGTGTATCGCACGCTAGTAAAAACACCATACCACGGGCTATTAACCAAATAGTACAGGAAGTTTACGGATACTTTTCACATAGTAGCAAAAGACAAAGAGAATTTGTAGAATACCAAGATTTTATTGGCACTGAAAAGCATAAAATATTAAGGCATTACGAAATTCGTTGGCTATGTTTGCACGCTTGCATCAAAAGAATTTTAGAGCAATGGGATGCCCTTAAACTTTTTTTTCAGTCGCAGTTTTTGGAAGACAGAAATATTTCATCAGAATTCTTGTTCAATAGTTTGAATGACAAGATATATAAACTGTATTTTTATGCCCTGGATTATATATTGCAAATTGTCAACAAACTAAACACTATATTTCAAGGAGATTACACAACAGTCCACACAGCATTCAAAGACATTTCTGAAGTGTATACGTGCCTTTTAAGTTGTTATATGAAAGGAAATTATTTGAAAACTACAGATCCACTTGCAATTGATCCAAAATCCATTGTGAACTTTTTTTCCCTGAAAGATATGTATTTAGGCGTTAATGTGAGCACTGAAATCGATCGCTTATCCGTAGACGTGAGTTTGAAACCTGGAATCCAATCATTCCTTCAAAGAATGCAAACTTTTCTGACTGAACTGTGTACTCAATTAAAGACACGGTTGCCACTGAGCAATATTTTCAAAGATTTGCAGTTCTTGGATCCACAGCATGTAGTTTACAAAGATTTTGCGTCAACTTTAAACGTTGCAAAGAATTTTCCCAACATAGTAGACGAAAACAACATTCAAAAAGTTGATGACGAACTTCGACAAATTAAATTTGATGAAAGTGTAAAAGACTTGTTAGAATCAGGTGGAAGTAGCACCACCAGCACAATTTTGAGTGTAGACAAATTTTGGGGAGCGATTGGAAAAATCCTGGACGCGAATGGGGCTATAAAATATCCAAACATTACGAATTTCGCGAAAGCGTTATTATGTTTGCCAATGTCCAACGCTTCGTGCGAAAGAATCTTCTCTCAGGTGAATTTAAATAAAACAAAAATAAGAAATAGGTTCCTAAATCAACATGTGTCAGCTTTAATTACAACAAAAGAGGGGATTAAGGAACACGGAGACTGTGTCTCCTTTAAAGCAACTAAAAACATGATCAAAAAGATGTCGTCAAAATCTATGTACACCGAAAATGACGAAAATTTGGAGGCAAATGCTGATACGTAGAGTAAGTAGTGCATAGGTATAATAATGCATAAGAAAATTGTAAAATATTTTTGTTTATTAAAGAAATTTTGTTGAATTCGTTGTGTGTTTTTTTCCGTTTCCATGAAGGCATATTTTTGGCATTTGTAGCGCCAAGTGTGGCAGATTTTGGCAGATTTTTTGCCCAGTCTGTGGCAGATTCGCCATTTATGAGATGGTCACACTGCCCGTCCCGCACTGATCGCCAGTCGCTCCGGGTACTCGGACATCCATGTTTGCAGTATTATATAGATTTGGTTGATGTCATGTAAAAGAGCAAGAAAGATCGGATGCATTATTTTTATACACCTTGTGCTCCTAGCAATAGAAATAGTATTATATTGGTGTCCGAACTTGCCCCTTTGCGGCCATATAGGCATTATACTCACAAAAATTGTGTCTTGATTTTACAGGCTCACAAAACAAAAAGTATCGAGTGTTTGTAGATAAATTAAATTTAAAATGATATTGTGTTTAATTATTAACAATTTCCACCATTTATCAGGAATGTGGTGTATACCAAACTTGAGCAAAAAAAGTTTTTGCAACATCCTTGCAACTATTCGAAAATCCGTCCGGTATTACCCCAACGCACCTTAATAGGCTTTACGTTATGTTATATTATTTAAAACATACACAAAAATGACGAAAATATTAATGATCAACTTCTCTTCACCTTGAAACGAGAACTAGAACAAAGCTGTAAAAACACTTGTGTATCACAAGTGTCCAGTAGTTACTTTGTAAAATAGTGCTTATCATTATAATTACGTTTTTATCATTAATTTACGTTTATCAGCACGTTCCTTTCGTGACGGTTGGATAATTCCATTTTGAGTTGTATAACCACAAATAGATAGGTATTACGGTTTTCCCTGTTTATCAAGAAGCGAGAGTAGACTTATTGTTGTGATGCCTATTGGGAATTCCAAGCTCATGACACTATTATTTATTATTTTTACATCATTTTGTGTGAATCAGCAGCTCCCCTGTATGTATAAGATTTTGGTGTAGACGCAAATGGGGGGGGGGTCTGCCATGCCATTTGAATGACGACATGCATGACGCTCGACTGACCTTGACTTTTGAAAACTACCCACTATTACGGAAAAGTTCTTCTAACTTATGATTATTGCAATAATCATATTTGAAATGAAATCAATTTCTATTCCGTTTGATTTTATTTCTCCATGAGACTTTATTTTGTTGTTGACACGTGTAATACCTACTTATGTACAAAAAACACAAAATACATCGACAGTTTGATAAACTTTAAGGTTTTTATCACTTCGAGGAAAACTGGAACTTGTTTGAAGTTGACTTTTAGAATGTAGTAGGTACGTTATATTAAATTCTATAGAGCAAATTGTATTTTTTTGTTGTTTGTAAGACTGGTTATTTATTTCCAAGTTCAATTTTGTTGTCCTTGTATTAATATTTTAAGAACAGAATTATTACAATTAAGAAACCAAGACATGATTTTAAATGGCATCATGTCTTGCATATTGCATGTCGTGATAATCAAGTCATATATTCAAACTAGGCTGATGTCAGCATTTTTTGAATGTCAAAATTACCTATGACAGTCTGGTCCCCCAAAACGCATGATTTATTTATCTCTAAGGGCTAGGTAAGAGCCCTGGGGCTAGTTTAAACCACATGGAAAGAAAACAACGAAATTCAACAGGACATTGTTTATTTACAATCTATGTGCATCCTAACTAAACGCTAAATTATAATTTATTATATATTATAAAAACTTTTACTTATTATATAGGTAAAGAAACGCTAATTAATTGTCATTTCATAACTTAACAATATAGATTCAATAACTTAGATAGAACTTAAAACTAGTCAGTCTTTGGTGGGAGTCGAAATGCAGAAAAATTCTACGCTAGACCAGGGAACAGTTCTGAAAATGATTCGCACCAAAAGTCTGACAAGTCCATAGATTCTGGCTCACTGAGTGGTGACGCTAATGACTCGTATCCCAGGTCGGAGATCGTGTGCGATGGAGACAAGCCTAGATTCTCCTCTACAGATTTAGGTGACATGGTCATTGGAGACAGCATTTTCATGTCACACTCCAGGGTAATCCCTGCACAGTTGTCTGTTAGGGTACTGAAGTCTGTCTTAATCTGTAAAGGTGTTTCTTCTGCAACTTGTTCTTCACATGGCACTTCGATGGTGATGCAGTCATTGGCTTCATCACAGCTGGCGTAGAACAAGTCCCCCTTGTCATTGTTCTCTTCTTTAATTTGTACTTCTTCTGTGTCAGTGACAACTATCTCTGGTTTGTAAGGATGCGCATAGGAGTGTTGGGACAGTATCCTGTGGACGTCATGCTTGATGTCTACGACTGAACTTTCACCGGATTCCAGGTGCTCTGCTGCGGTCCCCACCACTTTAGGTCCTTCAATGCACTCTCCAGTTTTGCTGACTGTGTCCTGTAACAAGAGAAAACAGTGTTAAAGTAACGTGGTTTTTTTTTTGTGATCTGAATCTGAACATAACATCATCCCTTGTTTCACTGAAGGGTTGGGCCAAGGAGTACATAAAGTACACCCACATTTCGCAAAATGAAAATTAACTATGCATTGATGCAGCAAAGTCCTGTCCAACATAGTTTGACAAATTGCACTGTCTCATTGCCTCATTACTGTTAATGATCTACATAACAGACTAGTTTGGGACCAGCTTAAGACCAGTTATACATAGTTGTTTTGTTGCTATTAGGTATATTATTAGTTGTATGATGATGACCTATGATGCAACATTTGTTCCATATTGCATCATGTGTCAGACTGCTGATCCATTTCAGATAAGTATGTGGGTTAATAGGTATTCCCCTTAGGAACCCACTAACAGACAGCATGAAATTTTATCTTATCAAGGTATTTAATCTGTTGACAAGCCGGTGAATATGTAAAATTGTGAAAGTGTAGTTTCAACTCATATTATTTTATTGCGGCATTTAATACTCATATTCTACTGACCTAAAGGAAATTAAGTTTGTTAGGCCGGACAAACAGGAAATTTGCCAACATTATACAGGCACTGTAGTGTGACCAATGAGTCATTTTTATGATGTGAATAGTTTGGTTAATTTCATAGTTAACTTACATTTTGAGGCGTTCCTGCAGCACTTGCATCAATTTCTTTGAAGAGGGAGTCTGCAAGTTGAGTGAGGGTATCGAGGTACTCGTCTGAATCGAAGTGTGCGAGGAGGTCTGCGAGAGGAGACACATCGCCAGCAGCAGGCGTGCCGCGCGGATCGCCGTCGGGGACCCTTCCTTCTGCTGAGGAATAGACTCTGCTGGTCTGGGGGTCCCCGCGACGTTCCGCGCCGCCACCGCTTCGCTGCGAAGCGTTGCGTTCTCGCTCAACAGACGCTCGTTCAACGCCTTCAAGCTCTCCACCTCACTTGTCAACTTGTCATTCATATCCATAAAGTATTTGATGCGGTCTTCCATCTCGTCCATCTTTGCCTTCTTTCTGTCGCGCGAAGTCTGAGCTGCTACGCGGTTCTTCAGTTTCCTGATAAACAAACAATTTAGTTAGAACAATTTGCTATCGCTAACAATGCTTATTCATAGTGCTAACTTTCTGTACGTAACTGTACATAACGGAATGTGAGGTCAACATACTCTGGAATTTAAGACAAGTCGTTCTTCGCATTTTATGTACCTACCTATTTAACGTATTCCCATCCGACTGATCCCAAACTAAATATCATTTCAAGTACCTATATGAAAAGGATTTTACACTTTGATTTATGTTTATGGCGGTGTTAAACAAACAACCCTTATAAAATTATAACACAAAAATCAGAACAATAAAGAAATATTACACCGAAACGTCATTGACCGTTGCCCACTGTAAGTTGACCTCTTATTCCACAAAGGCATGACGCGACACGCAGGCAATGTTTCATCGAATCATGGATAACTCACTTTCTTTGCATCTTCTCCTCCCATGTCAAGTGGTCCAGGCGGCGCTTCCTGGAGGGGGTGGGAGATGGCAGGTCCACCAGGACCTTGGACTCCATCTCCTCAACCGCCTCCATAGCCAGGTAGTTATTAGGCACCGTGATGATTATGGGAGCGCTCATCTTGTTGACTTGGATAAACACAACTTTTAAACAAACACTCCACAACACTGGTCTAGTAGTTGACGTTTATCTAATGTCTTAACTTTTGCATAATATCAGAGTTCCGTATCAACCATTTGCTATAGCACTTTTATATGATATTTCCTCGCGGGCGAGCTAATAACGATTGCGTCGTACATGTTCGAGTTCTCAGCGAGTAATAAATATTTTACAAGATTCTCGAAAATGTGTATGTGGTTCAATGTGATTGGTACAACCTTATCAAGGGGGTGTAGACCAAATGACGGCAACCGATGAAAGAAAAGGATAGGAATAGTAAAAGCGTTGGTTGAGTTGAGATAACAATTGTGACGTCACTCGTACAATTGCTGGCACCTGAAATAGACGTATGGTAATTTGCATAAGTAAGACAAAGACAAAACAGAATTAATTATTCAGTGTTGGATAGAATCAATCAATGAATAATTTTCAATTTTTGAATCATTTGTTATCGAAAAACAAAAGAATGTAAATTATTGTAACACATATGAATGTAATTTAATAGTAAATTGTCTAGTATTTACTTTGCTACATCTGTTTACAAATCTAATTTCCCTTTGTGTGTCAGTCAATTTGCATGATGAAATAAACGGCCGGTGATCTTTGATACCGGCAACCGGTAAACAAACGGCTGATGTAAGCTATTAGAAAGCAAGGTAATTTGGATGAGTAATATTTTTCTGATGTAAAAAAAATCAGATATGCTATTTGATAAGCCCCGGCTTATAACGTCAAGCCACTGTTATGTACTGTGTTACTGGGCAATAGTAGTGCTAAAATATTGCAATAAGTAAACAAAATTAAAGTGAAAACTGTCCCTCTTCAAAGTCAGTAGGTATCGCAGATTTCAAGAATTTGACCAACTGACTTGGCCTGACTCATTGCTATGAGTAGTAATCGCTATTAGAAAACATGAAATTCAGTGCAGTCTACAAATTGTAGATATTTAAACATACTAAATTAGGATTTTCAGTTTGGACTCTTGGGGCCAGTTTCTCGAACGAAAACTATCGCTCGAGAAACTGTCCGTTCTTTAGTCTCAATAAACAGCAGTGCTGCATGAGTGCTGATCTGAAGTTTGTTCTCTCAGGGTAAAAATGATGCTATCTAGTCTACTGTTTTATATGTCTGTGTATATCTAGTAAAAGGTTTGCGTGCATCATAATTTATCACATTAGTGCCGCCGCGCCGCGCCGCCACCGAAAACTTCTACTGCAAAACTAAGATCATAAAAATAATAATCATATTTAATGCGCAAATAGGGTATTTTACTCTATGTGAGAAAAAATCTAAAAATATATTATTAAGATAGCTTAGGCTTAAAATGCAGTCGGAAAATGTTAGTTTTAGTTAATGAAATAGCAAAATAAATTTTAAAATACAATTTAAAGATTTCAGTTTTTTTAATCTGTTTTTGAACACCATGAAATAGTAGCCGCCATGTTATTTCGTCATACGGCACGTCAACTCATTCTATACCCCCAGCGCAGGCATTTTTCAGATTTTTCATCGGTTATACAAAAAAAAAATTAGCTGTTACATACATTTGGACCGAGTAGGTATTGCATTTTTCTATGAAACAGCTGAGTTTTTTTACACGCTTTATATTAGCTTCACTTGTATGTTTGTTTGTTTGTATGTATGTTTGTATGTAACCGACTCCTTAGAGCGCGATTTTGACCCACTTTAAACGGTCAATTAAAAAGCGTGGGGTGTTTGACATTAATTGATTATAAAAATACCTCAAAAAGCACCTCACGCTTCTTAATTGAATTAAATTATTTTCTCCTTTTTTAGTTTGGTTTTTAAAGCGTGTTTTTTTTTTTTTTAAATTTTTTTTTTTTTGTGTAACCGAAGAAAAATGCCTGCGCTGGGGGTCTAAAATGATATGCTGAATTAAAAATCCAAAAAGTAGTATACTTTTGAAATGTAAACAGGCAGGAACATATTGTCTTGAACAGTGCACTTCAATAATATTCTAAATCAGGGTTATGGAGCTATGAATTCTGCCTACCCCACTAAACCGTCCATGAGGTATCTTAAAAGACACAGAGCTGAATCTTTATTTTGTTTTTTAACGCAGGATTGACATCAGTCATTGTCAAAAGGCTGTTTTCTCACCTGTCAAACAAATGATTGTGTCAATCGAAACTCGGCCATTGTGCGTTTATTGAACTTTTGTTTTCCCAACGAAAATCATAATTGTATTCAAGGTGTATATTATCTTTAGTGTGCTCGTTCGAATTAACATAACAAATAGTATATCAAATTACTAAAAGCTGTGAAAAATGGCATCTACAAGTGCCGACTCACAGTCATCCATCGCTCAAAAAACATGGGTGATGTCGAATAATATCGATACTGTATCCAGTGTCGACGAAATCTATCGGTATGATAAAAAGCAACAACAAGACATTCTTGCTGCGAAGCCATGGGAGAAAGAGTAATTATTTTATACATTTCACACGGTAACATTGTTTTTATGCCACAAAACTTGACTGTAATGCTTCTTTGTTTCAGTCCTCATTTCTTCAAAGATATCAAAATATCTGCATTAGCATTACTCAAAATGGTGATGCACGCAAGGTCCGGAGGAACATTAGAAGTCATGGGATTACTTTTAGGTACAACCTATTTTTACTAAACCCATGTTAAGTGGTTTAAATGCAGATCTTATATTCTAACCAATTGGCTAACTTTTCCCGCAGGTAAGGTAGACGCGAATACAATGATAGTGATGGATTCATTTGCACTGCCGGTAGAGGGTACTGAGACAAGGGTAAATGCTCAAGCTCAGGCTTATGAGTACATGACAGCTTACATAGAGGCTGCGAAGCAGGTAATAAATATTTTCGACACATAAGTTTAATATTCGCGATTTTGTTGATAGTTTAAAAATACGTCGTTATACAGGGTTGCAGGAACATCGATGCACAACTTTTTAACTTAGATTCACTACATGCTTCTGAACCTGCATGGCAATTTTTCATGCATTATTTTAAAAAAAAATAGCTCTGCCGTACATTTTGACCACGTAGGTAGGATTGCACTTTTCTATGAAACAGCAGATTTTTTTTTTTACTTATTAAGAAATTCTGTGCTAGGGGATCTAGAAACATATACTGAATTCAAATTCATAGTTAGGGTTTGCGCATCAATGTCTCTGCCGCCCTGTATGTGTAGTAATGATAAATTAAATCCTTTCTATTGAACAATATTATTGGTAGAAATACAATTTCAAATTTTGTAACTTGTTTTAGGTTGGTCGTCATGAAAATGCCATAGGTTGGTATCACAGTCATCCGGGCTATGGCTGCTGGTTGTCTGGTATTGATGTATCTACACAGATGCTGAATCAAAACTTCCAGGAACCCTTCGTGGCCATAGTGATTGACCCTGTCAGAACTATCTCCGCTGGCAAAGTGTGCCTGGGTGCTTTCAGGACATATCCTAAGGTTGGTACGGCAGAAATCTGCAATTTGTGCTAGATAAACAACTATTCTTGATGTTTTGATGACATTTCATCTGTTTTGTAGCCAGAATATTGAAATGATTAATTCAATTTGATATTGAATATTATAGGTTTTTGTTTGAACAGAATATAAATTAAGTTGGATCACCTAACTCAATTTATATTCTGTTACATTCATGTTGGTAACTGAACCTGTTTTACACTTTTTTTGGCAATGATGGTTTGCAATTGTACTGCCTAGTTTGTCCCAACAGTAATGTTCTATATTCAAATATTTTCAGGGCTACAAGCCAGCCAATGAGGAGCCCTCAGAATACCAAACGATTCCTCTGAACAAGATAGAAGACTTTGGAGTCCACTGCAAGCAGTACTACTCACTGGAAGTATCCTACTTCAAGTCCTCGCTGGACCGGAGGCTGTTGGACTCTCTCTGGAACAAGTACTGGGTGAACACACTGAGTAGTTCAAGTCTTATCACAAATGCTGATTACACTACCGGACAGATCTTCGACTTGTCTGATAAATTGGAGCAGAGTGAGGTGTGCTTAGGTAAGTTGGTTATTTTACCATAGTTCTGTAACCAATCAGTTGAACTTATCCTGCCATATTTGATCCGTACGCATATTTCCCTTTTCCAATATTCAACCTTATTTTATTTTGCAATACAAGGTGAGTCAATTTCTAAACAGTATGGTGGGCCATGCTACAAAAGCCTGGTGAATTCAAGCAACCAGTGTCTCGAGTTGAACACGGAAAGGGAAATAAGCGACCTGTGTGTGTTCAAGAGTCTGAAAGTTATTGACATGACATGAAAATATTTTGTTTAAATATCACCTACTTTTTCAATTATACACAAATAGACACCCAAACACACACAAATAGGCAAAAACTACAGAACCTACTTACAGAACATACTTATATACTCCTTTTGCTCGTTTACGTTCATGCAATCATCTGGTCATACACGCACGCCGGTTGCGCCCACCCATTCCGAAGAATATCACCGATAAGAACACTATATTTCCTCCTAGTGTGTGGGTCCCTGGCCTTTCCACTTATATCTGCCTTGTAAATATGTAGGTACCTTTTGTTAGTTGCCTTTCATTCATCCTATCAACAAGACCAAACCATCGAAGTATACTAAAATTTGCATGTTCCTCCACCAATTCTACAACCTGATATTTCGTTGTCAGGTCGCGGCGGATTCATAGTCGCCGGCGCAGATCCTCATGAGAAGCGAACTGAAGACAAACTGGGAAAGGCAACTAAGGATGCTTGCAAGACCACCATTGAGGTGATCCATGGCCTGATGGCGCAGATGATCAAAGATAGGCTGTTCAACAGTGTGAGCGGACGACCTGCGCCTGCGACGCCCATGATCGAGTAAAGAATTGTGTAAAGCTCAATGTATATTAATGTTTTTAGGTTAATAAATGTATCTGTGAATTTCGATATATGTTTTTTCGTGCGAACTTGGTGAATCCTCATTTTACAAGAAGAGTTGGGAACATTTTTCTTCTTCTACAGCTGCTTCCCCACTTGTTACAAACACGCCAACAATGTGACTAACATCTTACGGGACGGGGATTTGAGCATTTCACACTCGGTGCATCTCCGAATACTCCAAACAAAGCGACGCGGCGACTATCCGTGACCCTTTTATTGTTTTACTGCTTAAACAACACTATTGGTCAGTAGTCCGTGCTCAGACGTTCGTGCGAGACAGGGCGTGCGATTCTCCATACAAATTTATTCCCCATTTTTCTTCCTGAATAAAGCCTCTAGAGAAATATTTTTTTTCATAAAATCAAGGTCTGCTGTAAACACGTCCCTGTCATTTTCTTTTTTTCAACAACTAATTAGTAAAGCAACTAGGTATGACACTCTAAATTTTTTTTAATGCCCTATTTTTACCGCCGTGAGTAGAGGACTACCAAACAAATTAGAAAAAGTTAAAAATGATAGGAACCTAAAAATACTCCTTGTAAAAAATAATTGAATCGGCTTAGTTTTCGATGAGAAAAAAGGGGAATACGAAACGTCGATCTCGTCAAAATTTTTGTTATAATTTCGGTCTGAGCTGCAGCAGGCTTAGCACGACCACCGATTTGTCGACGGAAGAATAGAAATGATGTACAATAGGAGAAGATTGCCATGTTTTACTATAAATTATTACAGTTATGCGTTCTAAACGAATCATGATTTTGTAGATAATCGTATAGGTATACTTTGTGGCAGTCGAGTAGAAAGTTTTTTGTCAGTTTGTTAGTGTTATTTTGACAGTTTGGGAAGATATATTCTTCTGAAATAGTCTACATTTATAAGGACCTAGACAAAGATCGTTAGAAACAGATATTGTTAGTTGGTTGTTGTTGTTGTTGTTATTGTTAGTAGATATTGAGTATTGAAACGAAAGACAAAATTACAGATTGTAGAAGGATATCTACGGTGCTAAGTCAAAAATGGAGAGACGTAATGTCACTTTATAATGAAAAAGCACTATTCTTCGTAGAAATAGAAAGCGTCATACTAAGCCTTCAGCTGTCCCTATCAAACACTACGGGGGCAGACTTACTGATAGTGCGACGGCAATAGTTTCTTCAAATATCTATTTTTCAAATTCCTCGTAGGCCCCGTCCCCTCTTAATGCATTTTTCAAAAATGATCTCATAGCTACCTGGAAGTCTGTAGACGAAATTTCGCTCACCTAAAATTCATTACGTGAACTCGTATTACCTTCAAAATATAATATTATTGGACATTTGGTGATGGGAACGTAAATATTGGGACAGTTACTGTTAAACTGAACCGAATATATCCACCAAATAAGACCTATCAGTTAAGATATTCAAAGTTAACTATCCCTACCAGATAGCATAATCTTACACCAAATATCCTTAAAATATGCCTTCTAGCGGGACCATAGTATGGACCAAAATTTCTTTACATAATTTTACCTTTAAATATGTGCACAACATTAATAAATTAGAAAAGGTTTTCTATTTATTGACATAGCAATAAACAATGAACACTTGATAGGTAAAATCGTTAGTTGTGTCTTAAAATTTAAAATGGATTACTTTGCACAATTTTTTTTATTTTTTGGCAATATTTCAAAAATTAGACTAGCTTTAGTTTTAGAATTAATTATTAGGGAGGCGGTTGTGGTGATTTTATTCTTTTGAACAAATGTAAATATTAATTTACTTGTACCCCTGCCTACGACACGACGACTACTCAGCTTTATACTTTAATTACTGCGGTGGCGACTTTTTCTGTATATAACGGCCGGGCCATGATCCGGAAAGAGATGTCACTTGTTCCATAACCGGAATTTCACGTGAACCTAATACTTTTTAGGGTTCCGTACACGAAAAGGATACCACAGGATACCCGATTTAAGGTGATGTATTTTGTTTTAGTTGTTTGTTTGTTCAGTACCTAAGTAGAATGTTTTTTTTATGTTCGTTTTTCATAAGTTTAATGTTCTTGATTTTATTTTATTATATGGCAAAACCTTGTTATTGTCATCGACGTGCGGACTCCGTACTTCGCGGGATTTAATATCGATTTGCTTAAAATGGACACCATGAAGAACACTAGTCGTCGGGGGGTATACCAAATTGAATAGATAGCTATGTAGCGTCTTGTTTAAGTATTTACATGTTGGAAGTTTGTTTGGTGTACATTTCAGAATAAGGTTATTTGAAGGGAAGTGGGTGCAATGAAATGAAACCAAAAAATTGATTATATAAACATTCTCAAATATTTATTAACCAATTTACATAAAATCATTATAATCATTATGTACATCTTTCTCATAGCTTTAGTTATACACAAAATCATAAACATCTCACATTGTGGAGGGCCTTTTATTTATCAGATATAGTAAAACGAAGCACCAAATTGACGATATAATCTTTTGCCAAGCTCTCTTTACATAATCAAAAATAAAATATATGCCTCCATGAATGTCACATGAATGCTTTACAGAGAATATAAAAACTATTAAGAGCACGTGCGACTTCTATATTTCCAGTGGCTTCCAAAATTATATCTAAATGTACATACTCCTACGATATTTCATTAGAATATGTTGGTTAGTCGATAACCTAAATAATATAAATAGGATGAAAATAAACATAATTATGAAATAACTAATCTAAATGTTAAAAACCTCCGACTGACGCCGAACACGTGTAAAAATCTTACAATAATCCATAATTTGCATAACTACGTGTTTGATGAGATGTATTTTTCATTATTTACATCGTCGTCGCAAAATATAAAATTCTCAATCTATGGAACAGTACTGTCAACTGGACTGTTTAGCATTTGAAGCGGCTCACAGGTGTCGTACACAAATAACTATTCTTAAAAAAATGGTGTAGGTCTATATAAGTTAGTAGTCTACGTTCAAACGAGTGAGATCGAACACAGACTATCTGGAAATTAAATTATATAATTTAATGGTGTAAAATATAATGACGAGTAAAAAATCAAGGCACAAACATGAATTTATAAATAATTGGGTTCTAAAACAATTTATACAGACTGAAAAGTTCATAAAACTTCATAAATACCATACTAACATGAAAAGTGACTAGAAATTTTAGCTCGCCAGTGTATTCCACACCATTGACTACTTCCACGCGAGGCCAATACTTCGGCTTGCATCCTAAAGTGCATTATCACACAAAATTTATCATTATTAGTGATTCATTTATATTTTATTAAGTACATTCCATACAGCCCTCCAATTCACGGGTTGCTTACTATAAATCGTTTATACACACAATCTCAATTTATGTACAGCGCGAGCGACACAAAAAAATCCTAGTACATCAATTTACAATTTATCAATCAAGGGCAAAATGTTCAAATTCGGGAATGTTCACAACGGCTCGAAACCACAAGAGAATACGACTAATTAATAAATCTTTAATGACAACGTTTTTCATTTGTGTCGCAATGCTAGAAATTTTACGTAGAAGCAACTATTTCGGAGATAATTTTCCGTTTCGAGAAGAGTTGATAGTAAAGCTAGTTTGAAGCTAGTCAATGAGAGCCGATCACTGTAGTTGAGTGCTAGATCGGTTCGAAAAAATAGAAGTTTTATGATAGAAGCAGTAAGTAGACCACACTGGTATTAGTTGCTTTGAGATTGTAATAATACTGACGCAATGTGCCCAGAGAAATATAAAAGCAAAACCTCTACAGAGCTCAGGTTTTTTATTACGTAAAACACTCATTTTTATCTCTGGTCACCCAACGATAATCCAACAATCTGTATCCTTTTGCGGACATAAACTTTAAACACTACGTAACACTTGGAATGTTTCGCGAATCTCAATGGGAACAGGTGAGCTACGTGAAGCTGTGCACATCTCGACGTGACGGCTGTGGGGCGGTTCGTGAGCTGGCGTGTGGGCAGTCTTAGTCAAGTGGGGAGGAGCTCGCCATCATTTGAGACGTAGTTAAAGACGGTCATCGATTGTATTTTTTGTATATTTTCGGATTTTAAGGCTTTATCGGACTATGTATTGAAGCAAAAATAGTACAATGAAGCATAACTATACAAATAAATACATAAAATGAAAACTTATCAGCTATCCAGATCACAACACGGTTGATAAAGCTAGATTAATCTCAAAATGAAATATTTTTCGTAATTCTACTTGCAAAAGTGCGAGTGAATTAGGCCTACAATTCAAGGGCCATGTTATGGCGTGTTACAGCCATGATTATTTCCAGTGCGGGAGAGAAGGGATCTATACAGTGTAAAAGCACGATCCCTTGTTCGCAACAAAACCATAATGGCTTTAACACTTCAAAATACGGCTCCCTGTATGCGTTGGTATTCCTCCCAAGTAGCTGAGCTGGCACCAACAGACATAGCCTTTTAGAAGCTTTATGACCTTTGTCACAAACAGATGATAAATAAAAAAAATGTGCCCACACACTACCACACAATTGGACACAAATTGTCTAATCATCCATTTGTAGCCGTCAAAAGCTTGCCTATTAGAGACAATATTGATTACGTATTAACAAAAACAATCGATGACCGTGTAACTAGTGCTACTGCATACAACACAGCTGAGCGTGCAGTGCGGTGCTAGAGGCAGTAGCCGGGCGGGCTGGCCGCGCGTCAGTTGAACAGGTCGGGCGGGAAGCTGTTGACCTCCGCCTGCTCGAGGACTGGCACGCCGTCCATATTGTACGATACTCGTATCCGTAGTCGAAGGGCAGACTGGAAACATAACAATACAAAATATTACTATATGTAATTAATGGATTGCCTCGTTAGTCTTGTGGTCGCAAGCGCTACTGGTGATCATCAGGTATTGGGTTCGATTCCTAGGTCAGGCAAAATGTTATTAGTTTTTTCTATTTGGAATTTAATAATGATGATTTATTGCTATAATGATTTATTGCTAATAATGATTTATTTTAATAAAATGTAATGAATTATTGATTAATGTTTTGTATCATGTAATAATTTAATTGTAACAATTAGAATCAATATTGTACTCGTATTATGTAATTTAATAATTCATATTAATTTATTGTTATCTTAATTTTAATTTTATTATTTTGCTATGCCCTTACAGGGTCCATATTTCTGTACCTAGCTTTAAGCCCTTTTTTACATCTTTTTACAATATGGAATGCAATAAATAAATAAATAAATTTCTCAGTAGCAGCCCGTAGTCTAGATTTGTGCCCGATTGATGGCAATAGGCTCGCCCCCAATTACACAGGACTTTGGACTAGGCTGTAGGTGCACCTCACCCTTCGGGGAAACATTGCGTGAAGTTATGCTATGTTTGTGTATTACAAAGCATACCTACTTTACTTAGTATTTTCTTTGTGTACTATTGGGTATCAAAAAACGATCTTCTATGAGTATGAGTATGGCCATATGACGTCATCGCTGTTTTTGAAGACCAAGCTGAAAGTGTTTTAAAATGATAAGATTATTTCTATAATCTTATCATTTTAAAACACTATTACTTGAATGTATTCCAAAACACGAATGCAATATCAAATAAGAAGGAAAAAATCTTTATTGACACACAAACACGTGCAAATAAAAGACAAGTTAGCTCGAATGCTTACTAAAACAAAACCAAAGTAAAGAGTTTTGGTTACAAAAAACATTGTATTAGGCCCAATGGCCTGATAACGATACATACTTTGGATGGATTAGTGATTTTGAGTACTTGAGTAATTTCTCCCTGGGGCGGCATTACGGTCCCGGAAGGTGACATCATGTCCAACTGGAACGTCTGTAAGGCGGACAAAACATTCAATCAATTGCTCTCAATTTACTACGGTTTTTGCACGGCATTTCCTACCAGAAGTTCCGAGTCAAATCAAGCGTAATATAATGTTATTATCATTATAACATTATTTAAGTTACACCTGCGTCCTATTTAAAAGCGATTTCCGCGCGTATACGCGATGGTGGCGTGTATAATTATGTCTTTTTCGGAAAACTGGAAAACGCACTCTGTCGACGCGACCACGCGTTCAAGTTCACCGAACAAAAACTACATATGGGCGCGACGATCGATTTTAAATACTACGCGGTCATACGCTACCCCGTTTCAGGAGACAGATACCGACCGATACAGAAATATGGTGATAAGTTTTGACGACGACGATTTATGATAGGGGATGAAAAACAACTTTTCAACAATTCGAATGCGAATTAGCTCGATACTAAACATGACAATAAGTAAACACTTTCAACACGGTTCGATCGCCCATGCCGTCAGATGAACTCATATCTAGCATGAGATTATTTCTACGTTTACTTTTCCCCACGAGATGCTTACCCTGGGCACAGCGGCCTGGAACAAGAAGTCAGTGAGCGTGGACGTGCCCTGCGAGTTGGCACGCATGGTCAGCGTCACCACGTCCCCGCCGCGCTGCACGCCGAACACCACGCGCAGGCCGTTCTTCTCTAGAGCCGTCACTGTCGGCAGGTCCACTGAAAGGATTAAATTATTCTTTCAAGCAATAGGTAAATGATAAATACATGTATTAATACCTTGTTTGTATTTCCCTCGTACTCGACTTTGCCCACTGGATGTCAAAACTGACAGTGGTGAGTTTTAAAGATGCCTTGGAGTGTGTAAGGAACTTTCTATAATCTTATAATTTTCTATGTTTGTATGATACCTGAAATAAATGCTTCAAATGTTGTTTCTTTTGTTCTAACAGGTGAGAGAATCTTTTGTTGTTAACATATAGGTACTAAAGTAACTAACTCGTTTTAAATGTTTTTAGTACCCTACTAATAGAACTTGTGCTTACATAGTAACGCAATTACGTCTTTATTTCATTATTCCCAATTACTCAAGAGTATCACTTGGTATAACAGAGTATAACGGAGCCTTGTAGGCGCAGCC
Organism: Antitype chi; assembly: GCA_947359405.1. Taxonomy (NCBI): domain Eukaryota; kingdom Metazoa; phylum Arthropoda; class Insecta; order Lepidoptera; family Noctuidae; genus Antitype; species Antitype chi. Next base: position 19,118,423 of record OX375812.1, read on the forward strand.
GTGAGACAATTTAATGCTAGTTTCTGACATCACATTTTACACATTTAACTTGATTTTGATTTTTTTGTTATGTATTGTGTCTTTTAACTTTACTAAATAAATGTATTTTCTTTCTTTCTTTCACATTTTGAACTACAAAGTGATTTTGATTTGAAATAGTGATGAAATGATGACTTAACTTCAGAACTTCCACCATACCTTGCGTGACTGGTGTGTTTATATGCGCAGGCGCGGCGAACAGGCCATCGAGTAGTGAAACAGGCGCGGGCGCGGACACCGGCGTGGGCAGGTTGTTGTTCATAACGTTAGTCGGCGCCGTCGGGGTGAGGTCTAAACCGCTCAACAGGTCTAGGATATCCTGGAAATTATACTGGATGCATGAATTTCAAGTAATCATTGGAACATACTAAAAAAGTATTTTTCAATATTGGCTATCAATAATACACGTTAATCTTGCAAAGAAACATTGAGTGACATTCACATCATAATAATTTCAGGCGAAAGACGTCCACTACTGGACAAAGGATGCCCAAAGCATCGCAACTTCGTCCAGTTTTATGCTTCACATATCCAGCGGATTCCTGGAGCCTTCACCAGGTCATCGGTCTATCTTCTGCGAGGCCTTGCAACGCTACGTCTTCAGGTACGCGGTCGCCACTCCAAAACCATTATTGACCAATTTCAAATTCTACAAAATACCTCTGGTCAATACCAGAGGTATTTTCTAGAATTTTGCTTAAAAAACGCATCGCACATTACGTATCCATTAAAAATACTCCAAAAAGGTACCACCAGTTCTCAAGAGGCGGTTCATCAAGTTACAACTATAATAAACGAGGTTATAGTTATAGATTCTCTAGATAATAGCGATTTAGGAAGGCTATGACATCCTTAGCAAATGTGTGTAAGTTAAAGATAGCAAAATGTCTAGTAATTATATGGATATAATATGTGAGATATATGTACCGTACCTATTATGTGTCTAAAACACATATAACACATGTACTCACATTGCTGCTAGTATTATTGTTGCTGGCAGGTGGCTGCGACGGTTTGTGGTCCACGTCGCCGTTCGTCAGCGAGTCGGAGCCGATGATCAAGTCTAATAGCGCGTCCTGGAACATTCAACAAAGAAATTTTACAAACGCATACTTAACTTCTTGTGTATTTTACAGCGAGCAAGCATGGCTCTATCGAAAAGCGATTTATCGATCATTATCATGCTTGAATGCTAAATTACCAGAGTAATTGTGTACGTGCATACAGGAAAAGTTTTTATTCAGTGCGCAAACTTTAACCATGAATTCAGCATACCATTCTACACCCCCCAGCGAAGAAATTTTTCGTCAATTTTACATTAAAAAATCGGCTGTTTTATAGAAAAGTGCGCGTGAAAAGTGTGCTACGCGGTCAAAATGTATGGAACAACTGTTTTTTTTTTTTATAAGCAACGGTTTTTTTTCCTGATATTTTTACTAAAGTTCGTTTTTTAAACCTAGATACTAAATTTGATGTGTTATGATAAACTTCTATGCTTAAAAAAACCAAACACAAAAGACTTGAAATGTAAGATTAGTCTCTGGGATTAAAAACTAACGAAATTTCCTACTTGTGCAAAAAACCAAGATTTTTCTCAAAGGTTCGATTTTCAAGTATCCTAGCGAATACTTTGGAATGAGTCATTTCTATTTATGTAGCATTCTCTTTAGATAGTTGGCTATTATGATTATGAATGGTAAAAAATGTTGATGTACTCACAGCGACCTGGTCGGGCTTGTGGTCGGGGCTGGTGTCGGACAGGTCCTGTTCGTGGTCGCTGTCGTCGCGTGCGTCGGGCCCGCTTGTTGGGGCTTCCATTGCTGGCATGCGCTCCAGTAGGGCTGGTCGCAAGTGGGCGTAGTTCCTGTGGAAATTGATATAATTTTTAGCATAATAACACCGGGACTTTTATGAGAAATTGTGTCTAGAAAGTGAAAGCGAAATCAGTTTTTTTCGGATATCTCCTCAATGATTGCTACAAGTTTTTACAAGCTTATTTCCCCATCTGATTCTGCACAATATTCTATTATCATAGGAAAGAAAATAACCTTTAGTTCTCCTTATTATGTATAAATAGATTATGGCTTACCTGTACAGTTGCGATAACTCAACGCCTCTCTGTTGCAACTCGATATGAATGTGAGATCCGAACGTGTCGATGATCACTCGGATTTTACTGGAAATAAACGAAATTCAATGTCACTTTGTGCAAGTAGTTTATGGTTTACTAATAATCTCCTTTTCTTTTGCAAGAATAAATCATGGTATGGCTATAACAAAGGGTGTCATTTTCACACCCTAAATAACCTTTCATTGCAATTTTAATGGTGCTTTGAATGGCAAAAAATTGTGCGTCGTGCCATTATGTAATGGAGACTGAATTACCCATGACGGTACCAATTCGAGCATATCATGAAGGTAAATGCTCTGCATGTGTGCTCAAATAAAAGCAGTGAAGAGGTGATATTCAAATATTTTTAATGATATAGCATAATCAGCTTATAATGCACACACACACACACACAGGCCTCTTCAAGACGGACTGGGCTAAGATCTACCACGCATCAAGGGGGCTACTCTCTAACTCCATCAACGAAAATACGGGCCCGTCCGAAAATAGTTCGCAACTTCGAAGTGACTCCTACAGCTGATTAATTAACTTTTTTGGGCGGGTAAAACCATATAAGGAGTAGGGACAGCTGTCATTTTGTGTAGTAATTCATTCTTAGTTTGGGCCCCAAACTAATCATAGGTCCGTAAGCGATACGGAGTAGGAAACGCCCGTAACTTCGACCGGGATTTCGTGCTTAGGGAGTAGGCCCCCTGGTCATTATCACTCGGGCCATGTCAAGTGACAAGCTATACTTTATAATTGCAATTTTCTTTGCTCAATTGTGTATTGAATAATTTAAGATACATAAAAAAAAAACAGCCTATAATATTCCCACTGGTGGAACACATGCCTCCTCGGAGAGAGAGAGCGTGGGTCAAAAAACCACCACACGGGCCCAGTGCGGGTTAGTAGAGGAAGAAAGAAAGAAAGAAAAAGCTCCACGATGTTTCTCTACGTTTTCCACAACTCGTAAGTGGAGGCCCGTTGCCATTGGGCCATCACTGCTTTTCACCACTTAAATGATACGATCAGTGATAGATAGGTAATTATATAAATAAGTAGTAACTTACTCCTGGCTGGGCTGTGTGGTGAATCTCGTGGACAGCTTAGCGAGTGAAAGCAGCAAGTACTCTTTCGTGTTGATGGACAGTTGGGTAGACCACAACAGCTTCTGGTATACATCAATCACATACTCTTCCGAAGGGCGGACGAAGTCGTCTGAAATTAAATTATTGGAGCTTGAAAAAACTGTTAATGGTTAGGTTATCCGTGGTAAAAACTAGTTGTCAGACTTTTGTGCTTCTGACTACCCGCAACGACTGTCAAAGATCTACGAATGACAAGATCAGGACCTACGAATTAACATGCTTTTCGAAGCACGGAGGAGTCCCGATCACCCTTCGACCGACCCGTGCGGTTGTTATTATTTAGCTTCGAGCCCCTCTTTATTTGTGCTTTAATGAATCAATAAAACTGCTTTAATATTATATTTTTTGTAACAATGATCAAAAAGAGAAACATTTTTAGCAGTCATAGGTAATAACATTTTACAGTTAAATAAATACTTGTGTAGAACTTACCAACACCATCCTCGTCGACCATAGAAATAGCATTACTGGCTTCAGACACCAGTAAGTCACCGTATTCACCAATAGTCCACGCAGCCACCTACAAAATAAAAACAAAACATTTATATATTGAATGAACGAAAGTAACGGCACAGTTGTGTTGCCATCCCGTACAAAAAAAAAAAAAAAACTGAAATGTTTCAGAGGCCTGAAACCCTTCATATTACCCTGAACACAGCAACCAATATACCGCAATTTTCTTTAGACTAGTTCTTTCGGAACTCTTTGTGAAAAAACTACCATAATCAGCCTTTAACGTTCCCACTGCTGGGACACAGGCCTCGTTTCTGTGAGGAGTGCGCCGTAATCCACCACACAGGCCCAGTGCGGCTTGGTAGGTGTTTTCGAATTTTTGTTTCTAGTACATGCCGATTTCCTTCACCGTTTTAGAGAGCAGTGGTGATGCGTCTGTCAGGGTAAGAACCTACAACTCGTAAGTCTGGTACCTCTAGGGTCACCGGTGCTCTGAAAAACCTCCTAGAAACTATTTAAAAAGTTTTTTGATGTCTTGTCTTTGTGGATAGTCGATCTTTTAGCCAATATTGAATGGATAGTGCAGTCATTTACCTGTATGAGTGGTTGTTTCTCAGTGGCGTCGGCCGACACAGCTGATCGTTCCAGCGAGGTCCACAGCCGCATGGCCGCGTACGCCTGTCTCTCGGGCGCGGCTGATGACACGATCTGTAGTGTGCTGGATACTGTGTCGTCACGAAGGTAGTTTCCAGCCTAGATTAGAAGAAATATTATTTTGATTTCAGCTAATAAGAAAGGTAATCATAACATTTTAAAACACATAAAGCCCACGATTCCATGGACGTAATAAAATCGCGGCGGGATTCATTCGTTGTCCGAAGGTAGGGTAAATTATACAATGCATAACATAATGGACACAAGACCTCATGCACCACAATTAGAGTATTGCGTTAAAACCATAATACAGTGACCAAAACTTCTTTTTTTTTATAAAGCAAACTATTATTATATAGAAAATAGCGTTGACCCCAGCATTACTATAAGCACTAAAAATTGAGTCTTATCGCTTTAAAACAAAATTTAATTTTCTTTGGCTCAATCGGCGGGTGGTCAGTTTGATAAAATACACATTTTTTTTTTAAATAATACCTATATTAAGATTCACTGACATCGATTCAGTAGTCAATTATGAACAAACTACTTTCAGTACTTCCGCTTATTCGGTTACACCTATGTATATTGTTCTAGTTGTTACCTTGAGCAGTACTCTGAACAACGTATCTAGATGCCACTTGTTGGACGGCGCGTATCGCTCGGCCGCCAGCACCATGGCGCTGGAGCAGTGCGCCTTGAACTCTGCGTCAGATCGCTCCAGGAAGGCGAGCAGTTCCTTCATCATGCTGCGAATGTTCTGTCCGTTGATGAGCGCGAAGGAGAGCTCCATTGCACGGCGACGGATTGACACGTCTGGGTCCTGAAAATAATGTAAGATGGTTATGATTTTATTATTTGAATACCACAAAATCTGGCGCTAGTGGTTGTTTTTTGCATTGATTGGTAACATTGTATGTCTTTGGCAAGAATGTATGCAATTAAGTAATAGTCTCGAGGTCTTTCTGATCTATTCTGTAAGAATCTCACCGTCAAAACTTAGGTAGTGACCTTGAAGTAAACTGCCTATAATGTCAATACTTAGCATCAGGCTAGGGATTGACATTATAGGCAATTCACTGAGTTCCTGATGGTGGAATGACAGCCCGCTTCACCTATGTTTTCACTGTGATATTTTTTCAGAATAGACCGGCAGGATCTCAGCTTATTTTCCATGAACGCTCAATGTAGCAATGTATTCATTTGAAAAAGTGGATAATTTTACAATTTCTTTTACGAAATTATCTAAATTTTTCAAGTTGACATGATTTCGTAAAATATCTGTTGAAAGAAAGCTGCTAATTATGCTGTATACTTATTAAAACTTTCATAAAAGCAACTTGAGTAATACAATTTGTACAACTTGTGCAAAGTATGAAATACACAGTCTCCATTTTATTATCTATTTCATTTCTCACCTTCAAACACTCCAAAATAGTAGTCCGATGCCTCTGCACAGCCGACGTATCAACGTGCACAGTCCTCAGCAGCGTGTTCAGCGCCACATATCTGATGTTCTTATCGTTGTTCAGCAGGAACCTGCCCAGGATGTTGATGGCCAGCACTCGCAGACTGCTCTCGGACTTGATGTCCATGATGGAGAGAACCGTCTCGTAGAGGATGGTGTTGCCAACGTTTTTGCTGGTTTCCGTGTTGGTGGCAACCTGGGCTAGGATGTCGTTCATCGCTTCTGATGCTTCCGCGTCGTTTTTGCCTAGTATTCTGAGCAGGCGGAGGATTTTGACCTAAAAAATCGACATTTTGGCATCGTAAGATTGAGATGTTGCATGTTACAGTTGCTATCAATTATTTTCATGGATTGTCGCGATTCACATACGCTCATAAGGCTTAAATTTGAACGAGAATCGGCGCTGGGTAAACTGAAGTGAAGGGACAAATAAAATGTTAGCTATCATAGTATTTTTTGTTTTGTTTGGAATATTTGCAGAATAAGGAAAATCAGACGTTATAATTATTTCCTGACACTTTAGAGGAATCAATTAATTTAGTGATGTAAAATGATAAGTAGTTCACAACATTTGCAAGAGGGGAAATAACTAATAAAAATTAAAAAAAACACAATTTGGATTATCCGCCATAGTTACTTATGTTAGCGGAAATTAAATGTTTGTTAGCAGCTGCAATTATGGAGTCGTGTTAGGTAAATTACTTGTAGGTACGACATCATTTAGTAGTTAAGCAAAAGGAAACATGTAATCAGTAATTGGATAATATGAATCCTGTGTAAATTAATAGCGTGTTTTTAATTAACTTTGCACTACCAATATAAATAAGTATTTAATGCTACAAAATATCAAACAACAAATTGAATTATATTTTACACACTATAAAAATATAATTTTTTATAATAATTATAAAATGTTATGTACAGACATTTATTTTCCCAAATAAAAAATAAATAAATTAGAATAAAAGTATTAGAAATTGTAACATTACCTGCAGGAACGGGTCTGAGACTCCACTGACGTCATGCTCCGGTGAGTACCCGGCCAAAATCAGATTTTTCAGTATCCTCACCAGATTCGGTACGATCTACAAATAAATCCATGCTCTTACATGTACTGACCACAGACAACGACTCGCCCAATGCACATAGACAAAGATTGCGAAGCGAGAAAAAAAAACAGATATTATACGTTTCAGGCAAGTATTAAATACATACTAAATACTGTCGAAGATATATCAATGAGTTTACAGGCTTACAACACGATACGACAGCAATATACATGGGACTGGGCATTTACATCGACAATAATTAAAAAAGAAAATAATTATGACCTCAACCTCTTTGCAATAATTAGTCACGTTTACTCTTTGGTGCTAAATTCATACTGTGTTTTGAGTAGTTAGTAATGTGTGAGATGGGATTTCCAGATAAGTTTAATATAAGGAACTTTACGTATAAGGAAAATCTTTAGTACCTAACTACTTTTTAATGCCTTCATTCACGCTACCAATATGTTTATTTGCCGATATTTTCATTTCGATAAAATTTTCATCATCAACAAAAACAACGATAGCATTTCTTATCAAATAAATTTGGTATACTATTAAGCTTACTTGTGATAACATGTTATGACTGCAAAAAGTTGAATAGGAAAATTATTATAGCTAAATAATATATTTGCAATGTATAGAAATCTCTGGAAATCCCAAGCGTTATTAATACAATTACATACATGGATACAATAATCTATAGAAGAATCGAAAGTAAGGGAACTACCAAATTATTATTAGTAAAAAAGGAACATAAAGATAAAAAAGACATGAGTGTAGAAAAAGTGTTTACCTATATCAGTCATGTTAGGTACGTCACTTTCTATGACGAAACTCAAGGATGACCATAAATTATTTATTTAAAAAAAAATCGCTTTTGATTTTAAGTAAACAGCGTGGCAGACATCAACGCGCAAACTGTATCAATGGATTCAGTACATGAAACCCTCTGCGTTGAAAATATTCTTCGGTTATGTAAAAAAATTTGCTCTGCCATACGTTTTGGCTGCGTAGGTATTGCACTTTTCTATGAAAGAGCAAATTTAATTTATTGTATACCGACGAAAAATGTCTACGCTACAGTGTTTATAATAATGTGATGACGATTCATGGTTTCAGTATGCGCGTCATGTCGCTGCCAACCTGAAAACGAAAAGGGAGACGGGCTAAAAGATTCATAGATAGATTTTTGCATTTAAGAGCAAAAACATATTCTTTTAGTTGTAAAGAGTTTCGTAATAGAAATTGCGAGAAATGTTTGAATGAAATAATTTGGCAGTTACTAGAAAGAGTAGTTTCTATCTAAGTAAGAAGATGATGTACTTCAGAAAGTTCTATCTACCTAATACGTATGATAGATAATATTAATATTGTACATATAATTATGTATGTGCCTACTTCGGGTGCTATTCACACAAGTTCTTACTTTGCTATCTCTACTCGGATGGCTGAGAGTTTGTTTTAAACCTTTATGATTTTGTCCCATGAATTTGCGAAAACCATAGAGTCGACTAGCCATGAAAATAATTAACTGGACGCTTGTGTAAAATTATATCTTTGCCTTTCCTTCACAGGGTTAACTCGAGCGGACTGCCAATCTGAGCTTCTGAGCTCCACATCCAAGTTACTGGGTAACGCGATACCCTTTGGTAAGACGGGTTGTCGTTCTTTCTAGTAAGACATATGAGGCTAATCGCATAATTACTAATGACACGACTTAGTTGACTGTATGGCTTCCGTCAAACAGCTTAATATTATATACCACGTATAAATATGGTTATTTAACCAACACAATATTACAATCATGCTTGTTCTGTGGTCTGTTGACAGTGTATGGAGCTGATATTTACCGATAATTTATAAAAAAAATCACGCAATATTAATACTGACAGAGTGGTTCCTTATACAGCATGTATCGTGTACTGTATGTATGTAAAGGTATGGCCATCAAGCTGAACCATTTTTCCATGATAACCGCGAAAAAATTATCAGCCGTCCCATACATTTAGGTCTAGTAGGTATTAAATTTTAGTATGGGACAGTTTGTAATTATTGTTTGTCGAAAGACCGATGGCCGGTGGAGCAGACGAGTCCTGGAGTGGACACCGCGTATAGGCAAGCGTAGTGTGGGACGCCCTCCAGTTAGATGGACCGATGACCTTAAAAAGGTGGTTGGAACAGACTAGTTGCGGAAGACGGAGGATAGTGTTGTGGCGTAGCTTGGGAGAGGCCAAAGTCCAGCAGTGGACGGCGATAGACTGAGTTGATTGAGTTAGTAATTTCTTTGCGATAACGATATCGGTCCCATGGAGAAAGTTGTTCACTTTGAGGGTCCGTACCACACCCTTAAATCTCACCCATCTTTCTGGTACATGCTGTATTTGCATTTGAGATGGTCACCCTACTATTAAATTTATTGTATCGTCGAAACAATACAGTTCTTAGAAATTCTGAGATCTGGAGAATTCATTCAATACGCAGAAACCACAGAATTTATAGATAAGGCAAGGTTGCTTTTATGGATGGAGCACCGCAAATTATATTAACAATTAGTGAGTGGTGACATCATTTGAATTGAATTTTTGATGGTCACAATATAACAAAACACTCATCATAATAATCGTCTATAAATGCGTGTCATTAAGGTTTGAATTCGCGTGTAGTTTTTGGACCTAATTTTATTGTTGGTAACACTTTCTTCCGAATTACCGCTTCTAAATGTATGTACTTAAGGTTCAAAATACATTGTCATCAGACTACCAACACGTATAAAGTGCATGGATCAGCGTTTGTATGTTACCTCGCGCTGCCCGCTCTCCTACGGGACAACACAAACACATCATTAGTGTTACATCATACTTTACAAACGATTCATTATAATTAGAATACATAACTATAACTAGCATTCATACAGTACCCGGCCGTAACTTTGGTACAGTCAGCCGCACTATAGATCAATATTTAGACAACAAAAACCGCCCTGAATTTTATAATGAAGACGAATAATTGTCGAAGCCGAATAGTTGTACAGACGCCAGCACATCATGCTACCCCAAACTGTCAAATTATCCCAATTTAATATGAACCTTATGTACATGTAATGAAATTGAAAATCTATCAAAGACATTTGACAGATTGGGGTAGCTTGATGTGCTGGCTTCTGTACATGCGGTTGACTGTACACATAGTTATAAAAAGTTCGTATATGCAGAGCGTCTTCCTCATACTTATGTGACAATCCCTATCTAAACCAGCACCCTAATTGCGTAACATGCGATTAATCACAATCGTTTTCATTTTGACACTTCAACAATATTCATTGCGTTATTTACGTTGTTGAGCAGACAGATTTCTCGAACGTATGAAGCAATGGTTTAGCCATCTGTTTCAAAACGAAACAAATTATGACGAATCGTGAGTTACGCAATTAGGGTGCTGGATGGTCGTCAGATCTACGCCCGGGTATGTACTTAGAAGATTTTAGAGTAGCTTAATTCAGCGCAGTCGCATTAGAATACATGCTGCGGCCGACCCCAAGTAAATAGGAATAAAGGCCGGAGAATGATTAGTCGCTTAAGGCTAAGCAATGTTTAACATCTACTTACACAAATAAATAAAATTAAAGTGACTGTTTGTAATGTCAAAATAACAGCTTTTTAAATGCATAAATATGATAGTATAGGTACAAACAAACGGTTCCGGCTAATCCCCGAAACTACTGGACTAATTTTAACGGGCCTTTTACTGACAGGTACTCACGGCTACACATCAAGCTTATACACAAACGGCAGTTTACGCTGATCTCGCACTGCACGGAAATCCTATACAATGCGAGATCAGCTTATACTGGAAATATACAGGGTTTCCCAGAAATCAACGTCAAGCCGAAATCGAGCATTAGGCCAAGTCGTAACAGTTATCAGAAAAATATGAAAAAAAATCTTGGTCATGTACTTTTCAAATTATATGTATTCAAAAATAAATCTTAAAAACTGACACCCTGTGATGATCTTTCAAGTCCTGTGACTGCAAATATTAACTTTTCGTCATTTTTTTTTCTACCGTATAACTATGAATAACCCTTCTGTCAAACACAGTTAAAAGTTAGAATATAACTGCCTCAGTTTCAAATAAAAAGTTAGATTTTTGCCCAACATTGAATGCAAAATAATTACATTACTCAACTTTAACCGACTGTACTGTAAAAAAAATGTACTACACTATTTTGGCAAGTAACATTAAAAGATGGCGCGTTTAGTCTGGATTCCAAAATGGTATGACACTTACTAATTGCTTCTTCATAATTAAGGAAAAAAAAAATTTTATGAATGTGACGTGACTTACTGCTTTAATAAGAGTGAGCGAGATAGATAGTGACGGTACCTTGATCAAAGGGTACCACTACTTAAAAAAGTAATTTGTTAGTTTTAGGTGCAAAAGTTAATATTTGCAGTCACAGGACTTGAAAGATCATCACAGGGTGTCAGTTTTTAAGATTTATTTTTGAATTCATATAATTTGAAAAGTACATGACCAAGATTTTTTTTCATATTTTTCTGATAACTGTTACGACTTGGCCTAATGCTCGATTTCGGCTTGACGTTGATTTCTGGGACACCCTGTATAGCTTGATTTGTAGCCGTGTGTACCTAATGTCACAAGGACTTACTTAGGCGACATTAATTTTAGAAAATTAAAATAATTGTGAAGCCATGAAATCCAATATGCACGCGAACGAAGTTCACACTACTTTATAGTACTTTAAAATCATAGAATTCATGTTTCCACGTTATTGTTTTCTTAAGAATGTGTGCACTTATAAAACAACTATTTTAATATAGAAAAATATTTAACAATTGAAATTATATATTCCTATTGTTAAACAACAATTGTTCTCAAGTAAGTGAAATCTTTGTAATTTCTTATTTCTGTAACCATCAATATTTTTCTTTGAACAGCCTAGCTTATCAAAGGCTGTTTATTGATCGGAAGGTGTATGACGAGCTAAACCAAGGTACCTTTATGATTCATTTGTCTATACAACGAGTAACATAATTAACGCAAGACCTCATACACCCCAATTAGAGTATTGAGTTAAAAGCATAATACGATGACAAAAACTATTTTTTTTAAAGCCAACTGATATTATTAAGAAAAAGTGTCGACCCAAGCATTACTTTATGCATTTAAAATTGAGTCTTATTTCTTATAAAAAAAGATTGAATTTTCTTTGGCTCAATCAGTGGTAGGTATGGCAAAATACATAATTTATAAAAAAAATACTTATATTAAAATTAACTAAAATTGATTCAGTAGTCAATTAGGAACAAATTACTTTCAGGTCTTGCGTCCAAACTGTTACAACTTTTATAATTATTTATAGACCGTATATATTGTGCAACCATGGTTATGAAAAGAAAATAACTTATACTGAGAAAATCGGATGTTTGATTATCAACAATCTTTTATACTACAGTACAGTTTACACCTTATAGATATACATATACGAGTATACTTCGACTTATGTAATACACATCGCAAATTAGCCGCAACCAAAATAGGTCTCTATGGCACTTGTCTCACCGGCAACGATTAACGAGTAACGAGTAGAGCTAGAACTAGAAACGAGTTAGCGAGACGCGGGGAGCGAGTGCGTAGTTCCGATATTTGTGTAGCTCGGCTATAAGCGAGTGTGCGAGTGAGGCGGGCGATTACTCGCATCACTCGCTCGCGGCAGTCAAGCGTACAGTCAGTCTTGCAGCCTCATACGCGATTCACGTGAGTTCTAATCGCTTGGCGAGTATCGCCGCGCGAGTGTTATCTTTCATAGCTCTTGTCGCTCAGCGACAAACTAGTGAAGCGAGTGCTCGCCGGCAGTGTGAACAGTCAGCGATTAACTGTTTGTATATGCGTCTCTTTTGTTCACACAGAAAGTATATCTATTGTACGTTTCTTGAGCGAGAAAATAGCCGATACTTAGTCGTTTTCTCGTCGTTGGTGGGACAACTGCCTATAATTCTAATAATTCTAAATAATTTTGCTTGCGGCTAATTTCGCATTAGGTCTCTATACTTCTAAAGGTGCGAAATATCAATGACAAGCTTCTGCCAGCGGCTTCGCCTGCGTGTATGTCGGAAATCATCCCCCAGGAATGTACTACCGGGATAGAAAGTACCCTATGTGTTAATCCAGGTTATAAACTATCTGTTTGCTAAATTTCATGCAAATACGTTCAGCTGTTTTTGCGTTATTGAGTAACAAACATCCATTCATCCATCCATACTTACAAACTTTCGCGTTTATAATATTAGTAGGATATGTGTACCTAATCACGCTTTTACAGAGGTTAGGCAGAAGTGTCCCTATTATATAGTACACCCACATTTCGCCAGTTACGTTTACGTCTCATGTAATAGGGGGCAAGTCAATTGCGATCAACCGGGCACATATCTGAACTCCGGTCTGGTACTGAGTAATTCCAGATGGATGACCCAATATAACACGTTGCCCGACCTGTGCATCGAACACAGCACCTCAAGCGCTTGTGAGCACTAGACCAACGAAGCAATAGTTTATTTTAATACAGTAGAATTATTGTCACGTATAATAATACAAAAACAATAGTTTTCCAGACTAACAATCCGTGTACACGTTGCCATTACTATTGATATGATAAGAGAGTGATAAGGTAAGTAGGTACTGTAAAACGACGCGACTCTGGTAAGCACATGAGGTGTAACATTTACATTACTATTTACGTATCATTAGAATAATCATCATTTCAGCCGAAAGAGGTTCACTGCTGGACATAGGCCTCCCCTAAGCTCCGTCACTTCGACCGGTTCTATGCTTCCCGCATTCAGCGGACTCCTGCGGCCCTCACAAGGTCATCGGTTTTATTTTTGATGCTTGTCAAGTTTGGGGTGCCATAAAGCGTGGCGCTTGGCAGGCGGGTTGGCGATCGCAGTAAGGTTTTAAAAATGTATAGAGAACGCTGCTGCCCATTCTCTAGTAGTTCCCTTAGTCGCCTCCTACGACACCCACGGGATGAAATAGGGTTAGAATAATATAGAGGTCTAATTTTAGACTATACAACGAGTAACATAATTAACGCAAGACCTCATACACCCCAATTAGAGTATTGAGTTAAAATCATAATACGATGACCAAAACAATTTTTTTTTACAGCTAACTGATATTATTAAGAAAAACGTGTCGACCCAAGCATTACTTTATGCATTTAAAATTGAATCTTATTCCTTCTAAGATAAGATTGAATTTTCTTAGGCTCTCTAATCAGTGGTGGTATGGCAAAATATATAATTAACAAAAATACTTATATTAAAAGTTACTGAAATCGATACAGTAGCCAATTAGGAACAAACTACTATCAGGTCTTGCGTCCATTCTGTTACACCTTGTATAAAAATGAGTATGAAAGGATGGCGACGCTCTGTAGTTTCTTTCTATCTCCATGGAAAAAGGTGAAAGTTTATGTCATCATCATCACATGCCTAGCCAGTTCCTATTTTCGGGTCGGCTTCCAATGTGACCCGATGCAGCTGAATACCAGTATTTTACATGAAGCGATTGCTTATGTGACCTCCACAGCCCATCTACTGGGTAACATGATATGTCTTGCTAAGACGGATTGTCTGACTTTCGGGTTTCTGACGACCCGTAACGACTGCCAAAGATCCACGAATTACAGCCGGGATCAACACTTAACGTGCTTTCCGAGGCACGGAGGGGACTTGGTATTTAAAGATGGTCACCCATCCACGGACCAACCGCGGCAAGCGTAGCTTAACCAGACCGATAGAACCGTGGCTGTTATTACTTAGCCACAAGCCCCACAGTTTATGTATGTATTTTAGACTAATTTTCCATTGGGAAATAGCAAAATATTGTAATGTAGGTGGAAAATTTTCTATAGGTACATATATGAATATCGTGATCTAAATGACATCAAGTAAATGCATAGGAGGATCATTTAAAAAAGGGTAATTAATACATACTACGAATATTTATGTTCCCAAGGGCCTTATCGAATGCAGTAAGCTAGACTCATTATTTATGTTTCCAATTTTGCCGCAGCGCAGTGTAACTTAATTTATTGGTGGATAAATTTTAACCTTTGTTTTCGCCCATTTAGGTACGTAGGTATGGCTATATTATCTTTTAATCAGTTTATTTATAACTTAACATCACACCGTGTTTCCCCGTAGGGTTGGACAGCGGTGTACTTAAAGAACACCCACATTTCACCAGGTTTTAGGGTTCCGTACCTCAAAAGGTAAAAAAGGAACCCTTAAAAGATCACTCTCTTTTCCGTCTGTCTGTCCGTGTCTCAACCACCGATTTTCTCAGGAACGGATGGACCTAGCAAGTTGAAATTTATACCAGATACTGAGGCCTATAGTCTCTATAAGGTGTATAAAAATCAAGGTCCTGAGTCAATACGATAAAAAGATGGGCAAATTTCGATTTACTTTAATTTTCAACTGTTTAATTTTTCGGAATTTTCCCTTTACTTGTGCTATAAGACCTTGCGCGATCGCCATAACTTTTTTCACACAGCTATTTGAAATGAGCCGACATAGTAGTTATTGGTCTGTATTAAAATGCCTATCTAATGATATATGGTTGGTTGTTGGCACCATTTTGTCCGGTACTCCTTTGTGTCCTGGGCGCAGGCCTGGGTTCGAACCACTGGGCCACCACTGCTCCAAGAGAATGTGAACTACAAGTAATCACGTCTTTTACTCTTAAAAGTCACATAAACGGCCCAGTAAGTATTAGTAGCAGTATCAAATAAAATCAAAACCTGTATTACGGCGCCAACAAGTTTAACGACCGCGATTACGGTTAGATATCAAGTTATATGTAATTATCGATTACTGAATCGGATGCGTTCGATAGATAAGGTTGGGTTAGTGATGGTCAGGGGGCCTAGTGGGGGAGTTTGATTTATGTGCTATTTTGCAGGAAAAGATAATAACGCTCTTATTTATAGATGAAGGGCGGGCGTTTCGGGGGGATTATCTTATGTAATTATATTTATGTGAAAAAGAGCTGACTCTCAGGCCCGGCGCCCACTATCGGTGGGCATCGGTGCGGCTCGGTAGAGCTCGAGCGTTTTACGCCGGCTTCGGGCGGCTTTGGGCGCTTTAGAGCTGCGTCGGGCGACTTCGGGCGGCTTTGGGCGCCTGAGAGCTGCCTCGGCAGTCGTAAACACGCCTAAGGACGCCGTAGCTGATTTTGGGTAGCCTAAGAATAGTTCTGGCTGCAGAAACATCGCAGAGCAGTCACTCGTAACGTTCCGTGAAAACAGTTATGTGTGTGTATTTATAATGGTGGATTGGGACTTTTTTTTCATTTAGGTTTAATTATTTATTCAGCTTTAATCTTAAACATTTTTAATTCAGCTTATTGTCAGCTTGGATGAGCGCTTTTCCAATTTTTTAGTTTTAGTTCTATCGATCTATCAAACTATGTCAATACATTATATTAGCGTATTGTCTTATTAGTAATAGTAAATATTAGTATCAACTAGTCACACATTATAATATTACACAAGTAAAAATTAAATTTGTACATTCTTCTCATAAAAATCATATTCACCATTTCCATTTTAATTATATTAATTGTAGATAATAAGCATATTAGATTACGATAGGACAATGAAGGCGCGTGCGGTGATCGAAATGACTGTTCTGCGACGTGTCTGATCCGAAAATGCCACCCGAGCTACCCGAAGACCGCCTCGGCATCCTTAGCCATGCTTACGGCTGCCGAGGCCGCCCGAAGTCGCCCGACGGAGCTCTAAGGCGCCCTAAGCCGCTCGAAGCCGGCGTAAAGCGCTCGAGCTGTACCGAGCCGCACCGATGCCCACCGATAGTGGGCGCCAGGCCTCAGCCTACTTTGAATGAATGATTTTTGATTTATTTGAATTTAACTTTAAAAAAATTAAGTAAGTACCTTAATTTATAAGAATGTTAACGGAACGAAGTAGCCTGGATCTCACAACTCAGGGAATCCTAGTGTGAGGTCTAGGAATTCAATCCATTTGAATGTAAACTTAGCAAAATAAACGTTTTTTTTTAAGTTAAGATAAATTTAAACGTCAAAAATGTAATGGTTAAACAGACGCTAATCACTACTTAAGTTTAAGCAACGTTTATAAAAAGTGGGTATTTAATATAAAAAAACGGATGATGTATTTGAAAAAAAAAATAACAAACAAACAATCCAATTTTAAACCAATAATATGATTTTACAGTTAAAATTCTTAATGACCGTGGGAAACAAAATACCTTGTTTACTGTGTACCAATTTTATTTTATTGTCCTATAAGTTACCAATAAACTTGACGTATTTCTAGAGAAACGTTCATCTCTATTTGCCTAGCCTTTTCCCAGCTATTTTGGGGTCAGCTTCCAGTCAAGCCGGATGCAGCTGAATACCAGTATAAAGAAACGTAGGTACATGTATTTTCAATATAATGATGTTCCTACAGTCATTTGTACAGAAATAAATTTAGAGATGGGCTGACTAGCCGACTGTAAAATGGCCAACTAGTCGGCCAAGCCGATCATTCCTTTCGGTTGAGTTCGGGTGACATCGGTAATGTTCGTGACTACGCTTTCGGCTCGTAGGTTCGCGGCCGGCGACCAAGTGGAATTGTCAAGACATGTTTTTATTTGCATTTATTCTATCATTGTTTAAGTGCGAGCCGGCGTTTCTTCCTATCCTATTCTAGATTGCATTGGAAATAAACTGTAAAACTGATTCAATAATAAAAATAATTATTACAGTAAAGATTTCAATTTCATTTCAATCACCGTCTTTTAAATTTTTAAGCAAATTAATACGAGTATAAAATGGGCCGACTAGTCGCCGAACACAAATGAGGCCGACTAGTCGGTACATCACTAGAAATAATCTTAGAAGCTAACGATGGAGAAATCAAGTTAGCTAATCCATCAATATTTACTGTAGTAAACAGACACGGTCATCATTTGCACAGGTCTAGAATGATAAACAACATTTAATTATCTATGTACAAACGAACGTGGAATATTAGTAGAACAACATCTAAAGCGGTACTGTACATTATCTACTTTATTTATCACACGTGGTTAGTAAACGATTTAAAGATTTATTTATATTCTATTGTGACAATATATCTACTCATACATGACGTTGCATAATGTGATGCAACTACTAAACGTCAACGTTCGTGGAAGGTGAGGTCACAAAACGTAAGAGTAAGACGACACGATACGAAGTGTATCATAATAATACCATGCCAACCCCGAAGGATTAGCCAGGGGTGCACCATATAGTACACTCACGAACGAAGTAACGATTTAGAAAAAACTTGTATTAAATATGCACCGTCTTACTCGCACGTTTTATGGCCGCGAGTCTTGGTGTTTACTTCAATTTTGTACGTGTGAGTAGCCTAAAATATATTTTCGCTTATCTACTTAGCTGATTTGCGAAATAAATCACAGTGAAGTGACAACCCTAATGCTTACGTCTATTACCTACAAAATGTAACCTTAGCTCTGATTGCATAAGATTCATATTTGTTTTTACTAATATTACCTTAAATTTATTTCTATTTTTAAATGATATGCAAATATAAGAAAGTCATTAGTAACATAATGTTTGCTAATAAAAAATCCGCCTTAACATAAGCAAATAAGGTTACTATTCGAAGACTCACCTTCTTGAAGTGGTTGAGGGTATCAGGGCTGTTTTCACACATCTCAGTGATGAGGGTCACGCCAGTTATCAGGACACCTGGCAATGTTCATACAATGTTTAATGAGTTTGTTAAAAATGTGTGAATGTAATAAAATCTTTATGGTATGTTAAGTACTCGTCGTTGCTTTTATTTTATTAGGTGGCAAACAAGGAGGCGTCCATGAACTGGTGAACAAGAGGCAGTGGGTCCTTCTAAAATGTAGACCGGCAAAGTAATTTGCTTAACACAGGCTATAGATTGCAACGCATTTTAATTTTTGATATCCATTGCTTCATAGGCGGATTTTGACGGCACGGTTGGCGCAGTGGTTAAGCGATTGACTGCTGCGCTGCGTGCCGCGGGTTCGATTCCCGCACGGAACAAATATTTGTATGACCTACAAGTAGTTGTTCCGGGTCTGGCTGTTTGTGTATGTGAGTTTAAATGTTTGTAAACGCACCCACAATACAGGAGAAATTCCTAGTGTGGGGCAACGTTAAAAAAAAAAATAGGTTTGTAAAATTCGTGGATTGCCAAAAAAAAATAAAAGACATAGATCGATTGCCATTTTATGTGTGTGTTCGGATTAGCCTAAATCAGCCGATTTAAAGTGGCTTTGTAAGAAATCTTTCGCCAATGCAGTCTTCAAGTATAAGTAAAGGGTGGCAAGGATATCAACACACAAACTGTAACCATGAATTGAGCAAATGATTCTAGACGCCCCCCCCCCCCCTAGAGTAGGTATTGTTCGTCGGTTACCAAAAAATAAATCTGCTATTTCATAGAAAAGTGCAATACCTTTGCGGTCAAAATGTATGGCTCAGCTAATAACCGCCGAAAAGTTTAAACGCAGGAGGGGTTAAAAATGTAGTGTTCTGAATTCATGGTTATAGTTTGCGCGTCGACGTCGATTATACAACAATACCAATCGTTGAAAAAAAAAGTTCAGACCATAAATTAAAAGGGAGCAACCCTACACTCAACAAAATCCAAACGGGGCTTTCCTCTAGTCGCGTTGTACGGAATATCTCATAGCAGAAGAATGCGAGTTCAACATAATATAATTATGTTTTAACTTCATCTGATAAAAGTCAAAGAAATTGCTACAAAGGGTGGAATTTAAGCCAGCTAGTAAGCATGGTAATATAGACGTTACGCGAGCCTCGAAGGCACGACAACCTTATTAGGTAACTGTCCTACCGCCCGACAAGTATAGTAAGCGATTAGCTATCAACGATTTTCTCGCTCAAGATACGTACAGAAGATTGCAAGTCCCTTGTAAGTAAAAGAGATACAAGACATGTATTATTAGTAATTATAACGCTGGCTGTTTACACCGCCGGCGAGTACTCGTTTGTCGCAGCGACAAAAGCTATCCAAGACAGTACTCGCTCTGAGACGCTCGCTTGGCGGGCAAAGCACTCGGTGAGACTCACGCTTGGTAATACGGATACCAGCGAGTAAACGCTCGTCGGCCTCGCGCACTCGCTGCTCGCCAACCTGTTTTTAGTTGCTCGCTCTATGTCATCATGTGCCTAGCCTTTTCTACGAGTATTTAACTGCCTGACTGACCTCCACAGCCCAGTTACTGGGTAAAACAATACCCCTTGGTAAGACTGGTTCTCAAGATTTTCGAGCTTCTGATGACCCGTAACGACTTTGAAAGATCTGCGAAAGACTTTGGCGAACTAGGTCTAGCAACTGAAAGCAGGTTAAGCTGTCCCGGCTGTCATTTGCTTCGGCCTTGGGACCGGTGCTTTCGTAACGTAGCGCGACACACCGGAACTCTGTGCGTGTGCTTATTAAAACATCAGAATCAATATTATGTTCCAGTGTTCTGTGTGACTTGCAATAACAATTTTATGAGTGTCTATGTTTACGCTAATGTACGAGATGTGAATATAAGCAGCTTTTTTAAGTAAATCCCATGTGTCGTTAATATCTCAATGTTTTTGCTCTCATTTGATTTGTAGGTAAGATAATTGAAGACTTGTTCATTTCAAAAACCACCTTTGTCAAAAATTCCATGTATGAGTTAGCTACGCCACGCAAATTGCTTTTATTCGATGTACAAATAAGAATTCTTCTTAAGAAGAATCGGTACAACGAATAAAAGCAAATGTATGTCTAAACTTGTTTTTGAAGAAATATAATCAGAAAGCTTACAAATTCCTTTACAAAATGAAGTCATTAACTCATAACCATGTAATGTACCATGTTCGGACAAATAAATGAATTGAATTGATAACATGGAAGTTTTGACAAAGAATCCTAGACACATAACTGTTCATAAATCTAGCTAAACCCACTCTCTTGCCAACCAATAACAATAATACAGGTAAGGCCTTTCACATTTGAGAGTATAAATGTGCATCATCATCTTTGCAACCGAAAGATGTCCACGCTGGATATGGCTAAGTCCAAGGTGGATCGACGGCCTGGCGAATGTCTCGGGAATCCACAGAATAATAGACTGGTATTCTTGCCATGATTATCAGCCGTACTTTAAGAGTAGCGGAAGATTAGAGTGACGATGGATGGCCTGTGACTGAAAGGCATCTTTGGCTATGGCTAGAGATGGTGATTCCGACCTATCGAGATAACGGCTAATATAAAAGTTTGTAAGAAAAAGACATGTTGCGCCGACCCCAAGTAAATTGAGATATGGATAAGAGAATGATTTTCGTCACCAGCGGCGAGATGTCATTTTTTCTATAAGAGAAGCCGAAGCGAAGTCGGCTTTAACTTACTGACTTATCAATAAAGAATACTTACTATCATTCTAAATATTTTATAGGAATGCAAAGAATTAAATACAATAAAATTTAACAGTTGAAAACCAAATAAAATGTGCAATATTCCTCCATCTCGTTTTCACTGACGCATTTTTCTATATCTGTCTCTGTCATAACCCCCTGTACAGCGGCTTGCTCTCATACATATCACGCGGTGCCACGTCAACTAAAGTAACGTCATTACGGGATCGCTGTTGTATGAATTTTTAGTTCTAAATTATGACGTTTTGGCGCCGGGTTAGTTTAGTTTTTTTTTGTTACACATACAAAGCTAAAAATAACCGTTTTTGTTGTTTGAATGTTATGATGCATTAAATACCCGTAGTGTAACTATATTTTTTGACAATAGTAGCCACTATTGACGTGCCATTTTTTAATAGCGATAGAGTTGGCGATGCGAATCCCCGAAGGGAAGCCGGTAGGAATCGTGTTATATGGTGTTTTCGCCACTGTTCCTTACCATGATTCTTCTCCGTCAATAAGCTTCTTGTAGCAGGCAGGAACATCTCCATTAAATCAGGAACTCTTCTTATAATACGGAAGGCGCATAACGCTGCCTTCTTCTTGATATACGCGTTTGGAGACTTGATGAGGCGTTCCACCTCTGAGGCCAAGTCCCGGGCCATTTCCGGCGAGGCTATGGCCCCGAGGGTACATAGGGCCAGGCCAACTACGAACTGGGTGTTGCTGTTGAGGTCACTGTTGAGAAAAGATTTGGGAAGTTAGAAATGTAGATTTTTTTAGTCTTGTGAAGGCAGAAGTGAATAGATGTAATAGCAAAAACATTTGCCAATTGGTAAGGTTTGTGGAGCTAACTGATCGATTAGATTCTGAATGATCTTTATCAAGTCTATTTTCAACTAGCTCTGCCCGGTTTCGCAAACCCTGATTATATTTCTAATAAAATTACTCCTTATAACATTAGCTATCTACCAGTGTAAGTCCCGTCTAAATCGGGCAAGCCGTTTCGGACATTACCCGGAACAGACTGACAGACAAGACTATTAAAACGTGTTGACTATTAAAACTAGCTTCAACTTTCCAACTGGTCGACTTTTTGACATTTCAAAAGTGCCTGAAAATGGTTTAATTGAAATAAATGCTTTGAGTTTGAGTTGTTTTGTTTAAAGTTGCATAAATAATATACATTTAGTAAAAAGCTGTTATTTTGACATGCTAAATAGACACATCAATTTTATTAAACTCTGGAAGAGTTATTGTAGTAAGAGATTCAAAGACTATAAAACCACTGGTTTAATACTCTATGAAGAGATTATACATATACAGGCCACAGTCTTTTTCCCAAGAAAATTACATAAATATAACTAATGTTGTTTATGTCTCATTCCGCGCGAAGAAATAATACATAACATTTCGTAGGATGATTCTACTCCTGTGCGTGGGAGCGAACATCTCAGGCTAGAAACATGACATTTCATCGTAGGTGTAACAACAAAAGACCCCTGTAGGTACTGTGAATAATCTTTGAGAAGGATCATATTGTACTAAGTTCTGAATAGCAACGCCTCGTCTCGGTAGTCACGTAAAGACAATTTGTAGTTTCAAAACAAAACCTGGCTAAGGCATTAAGAATGAAGACAAAGTACTTATGACAATACACAGAAGTCAAGACTTATATTACTTATTAGGCAGGCGAACAACATGGGCTGGCCAATCGAGACGGAGCTTTTCGATCGACGTAAAAGTCGGAGGGATATTACCCAATCAGCGTACAGCATTTTTTTGCCTAACTTGGGAATTAGGTAACTTCGTAAAGTGAAACGTAATTGGCAATCTAGCCGGGACAGGTAGCGTAGTTAAGGAAAAGCCGTATAACTGAACGATTTTCCTTTAATTAACGTATCGAATACTAAGAAAATTCCTGTCGTTTAATATCATAATGGCCTGTGCACTGTAATAGTAAGTTTGTGTTTTCTTTAGTTGTCTTACAAATATATATTTTTTTAGCTGCTTGTACTGTCCCACCATTAAGCAAAGCCCTCCCAGGTCCTTCCAGGAACTCTTTTGCTGCGCCACCTCGAACCAGACTTCCCAGTCTGCGACCAGATCTCATCAAAAGTTTTGGTTAGGTACCGAACCTTGTTTAATTTTTACACACGATTTCATTTAGCTACTAGTGCCAAGTTTTTCCATGCATATGTTAATGATTGTTTCACATTGTTTTCGGTATTTTCTTTCTGATCTACAACGAGCACGTAATTATTAACTATTATTTTAAATATTCCTAGGATTATGTTCTTTTTCTTTTGTACAAGGGCCTAAAGAAGTACCTATACTTATATAAAAAAATTATGTACAACCCCATTACTATAGTTGTTTTTTCTAATAAGGCAAGCAGATCAGGAAAGGCCTAAAACGGTATAGCATCAGGCAACGTGTATCTCTAGATCCAGATGGTCAATTGTGTTAATTTTAAATGTATTTTTCCTCAACTTGGTTTGTGTCAGATTTAATTAAACAAGGAAAATACTGCCTCATTTTTTTTTGCAGATTTTCATAGATATTATATGGAATGTTTTGGAAATTTTACCACAAACGTTTGTACGTTACTTACATACTTGTGTTCTCAACTTTACTCCTAGAAATTCTGCAATGAGACATTTTGATGAAAGTATGGGAGAAATCTACGCAGGGATGTACGGACGGATAAGCAATCAAATGGCTGTACGGGGTATAGTCGGAGTTTCTTTGAAGGATAAAATCAACAATGAAATTATCCGGAATAAAAGCGTGTTAAGAACCGGAATTGCCGACATAGCTTGCACAGTAAGCCAGCTAAAGTGGAAAAAGGCTAACCATATTTGTCGATGGACCGATAGCCGGTGAAGAAGAATAGACCTGGAGTCGAGGCTGGGTGTCGGCAAGTGTAATGTGGTACACCCCCCCAGTTAGATGGACCGACGACCTTAAAAAGGTGGCTGAGCCAGACTGGATTCGGAACGCGGAAGACGGTGTTGTGGCGCAGCCTGGGATAGCTATGTCCAGCAGTAGACTGCGATAGACTGAGTTAAATTATCGAAATTATTTAAACCAGTTTTAAGTAACGAGTGAAGTTCTGTAATACAGGCCTTAGAGTGCCTCAGACGCTATCTCAGTTTCCAAAAATAAAGTTACATCAGACTACACGTGGCATTAGGAATACCCTAATTTACATAATCCATAGGTACTAAGGTGACAGTATAACACAAGGCCACGACTCCCGATGTCAACGACACAGCGCAATCTGCTTGACGATAATAATGGCAGGTGGAGGCGTTATCAACTAATTTATGGAAATGTAAACGTAATAGGTGCACTTTCAATATTCTTTATGTATTTATTCAAATGTTTTAGCTAGGTTATAAATATATGAGCTACGTTAAGGTGGAAGCGCCAAGGTAGCCCGCGAAATTCAAATTTTGTTACGTTTTTTGCAATTTCCAGGTCACTGTCAGGTTGTATGGTGATCTAAATATGATTCGCGACCGTATCAAATATGGCTTTACAGAATCATAATCATTAGAATCAGCAATACATCTCTATAAGTTCATATTACTCTAAAGAATGACTATTTCATGAAATTATGACATTTGAGGGCAATTCTAACTAAATTAGTAGAAATAGTCATTCTTTAGAGTAATATGAACTTATAGAGATGTATTGCTGATTCTAATGATTATGATTCTGTAAAGCCATATTTGATACGATCGCGAATCATATTTAGATCACCATACAACCTGACAGTGACCTAGAAATTGCAAAAAACGTAACAAAATTTGAATTTCGCGGGCTACCTTGGCGCTTCCACCTTAAGTACTATTGGACTAAATGATGCCACATAGACTTCCGTTTTTGTTTATATTAGAACCGAATTTAAGCATTATTTTTTTAAGCTTCGCATATGTCATGTTGCTGCTGGTTCCCTCGATCGGTGTTCTCCGAAAGCTATTCAATGTATGTGCGTCGTATGCTGCGATTCATGGATTAATTTATATGCAGTAAGGCAGATTTAATGGTTTTCAGGTCTGGCACCAGGTGTCTCATTACTTTCCCTCCTCTCCTAATGAAAGTTTACCTGATAAACAGAGTACAAAATAAATTTAAATACTCGCCACTAGACAGCCCGGTAGTAAATAAAAAAAAGAAGTTGTTAACCGTTTAAATCTTTTCACTAAGAGTTTCGAAGTAACTGACTGAATACTGCATTTGTGCCCATTTAAAAGCAAAAAAATGGAACCTAAAGATTAATTAATATGTATTATACATCTCCTTACCCATCGAGAAATACAGTCGAGAAATTGCGTTAAGATTATGAAGTGAACTGACCTCTTGTATATTCCCCAGGGTCCCAGTCTGTTTTGTTCACGTATAAAATGTAACTTGGATGTGTTTCAGTGGGTGTCAGACGGGATTAAAGTGGGTAGAATACACACACAAGCTCATAATCCTGTCTTTCTTATTTTTAGCCTACTAGAAAGGTCAAACGAGAGACTCTAATAATCACACTACCCGTGATTAAGTCATAAATTGACCGGGTCAATGTTTACTACTAATAACATAATTATTACTGGCATAAAATTATGATGCCAGTACATCAATGGCCATAAACCTTCAAGTCTTTGCTTTATATGGGACCATTAACACGTATTGAACATGACAGAATGATGAAACCAATCACTATGTGGGATAATGCCATTGTGATGACGAGTTTTTATTGGTTGACAGGACATAGAACAAAAGGCTCTATGCATGCTACGAATGAATCAAAGAATGACAATCATATCGATGCAAATATCGATTGTACCTTGCTAGAAGTGAGTTTTGTGGTATCATTGCAAATTCGTGACTTGTATTTATGTAACTTTGATCACGAGTATGAATATAGTCTCAAATTTAAGAAGTCTGGGAACATTTGAGTATTACATGTCTGGATTGTATTGTTGGATTATGGATACGTCCTGAGACTATTGTGCATTTGATTTTGTTCTTTGCAAATCCCGAGAAACTTAACCCCTACCGTTTCACGGAAGCCACTGCTTCCGAGAGACGGTAGATGTTGTGTTGGGGGACCAGCACCCAGATGGATATGGCATTCAGAAGATCGTGGGTAAGACCTGGTTGAGACTCGCACAAACCAGGAAGCATGGCACAAGAGGAAGGAGGCCTATATTCAACAGTGGGTTGAAGATCGCAGCCGATGATGATGATATCCAGATTGCATTGGTACAAAAATAAAAAAGTTAAAAAAAAAACCGCCGAAAAAACTGAAAACCAAAAAATAATAAACCTTTTTTGTTTAACCTTAATAACTAAGTTCGGAAGGCGGTGACTTAAAATTACAATACCTATCCTATGTTACCGACTTCCGAACTTAGTTATTAAGGTTAAACAAAAAAGGTTTACTATTTTTTGCTTTTCAGTTTTTTCGGTGGTTTAATTTTTTGTTAAAAAGTTTTTATTTTACGATTTTTTGTGGCTATAATCTACTAATTACTACATGCTTCATTTTTAATAACTTTTTGTAATACACCACTCAGCATTAAAATCTGTGAGTGAACAATCAATCATCCCCTGTTTTTCTACCCTTAGGGTTGGATTTCCAAATTTATATGGGACCGACTTTGGGGTATACTCTTTCCAATAAAAAAAGAATTATCAAAATCGGCCTACTCTGTAAAAAGTTATGCGTGGTCATACATAAAAAAAAATATGCGTCGACTTGAGAACCTCCTCCGTTTTTTCGTCGGTTAAAACACGTGATTGAAAACTGCCGACTAGTAATCTTACTACAAAATGCTACTTAAATCGTTTTCTAAATAAATGCCGATTCCTAATCCTACTACAAAATGTAAATGGGCGCCCATTAAGCGCATCGAATGCAATGAAAATTTAAAAGCCTGAACAACGTAGTTGTAGGTAATTATTAACATTTTAGTTCAGCGGAATCAGCGGTGCTCAAGTTGCGGCCCGCCCCCGGCTTATCTATGCAGATGTGGCCACAAACTTCTCTGTGGGGGCCGCGGATAGGAGTATATTTATGAGGCTGTCTAATATGCAAAATTCCCGGTAATCGCAAAGAAGCAACAACGAAAAATTCCAGCAGGTTTCTTTTACACTTTTTGTTTCGATTTTATTTAGCAAAAAGGTTTTGCTCCACAAAAGTTAGCACTCTCATATCCGATCATCCACTGCGCAAAAACCCAGACAGACTTTCGAGTTTCGAGATAAGCTTCATAAAATGCCTAAGAAAATTCTGTTAAAATAAGGATCAGAGGCGTAGCCGAAACGCAAAAAAAAAGCATCTTAACATTATTCCCTAAAGCTTTGACAAAATCACTTAGAGATAATCTGAAAGATCTTTCTAACAAGTATCGTTCTAATAAATAATTCTGTTTAAGTACGCAAGTATCTAACAATAAGATAAACATTGTCGTGGCATCAAAGTACAGAGGGCCATGTAACATAAGAATTCAATAATCATATGCGACCAACATACTGGTAGCAAATTACTTATGTGGGCGAATGTCATTGTTCGGAATTGTGTATTCATTTTTGCCCTACATAGTCTAGGTACTAATGTGATATTGCGATTGTTAAATCATGCGAGCCACCGGATATGGTGGGATTACGGCATTCATAAGCGTTCTGTGGCATTATCCCTCGCTTCCTGTTAATGTAACGTTATTTCATAAGTAATAAAGAAGAATGGAGTGCGTTAGTTTTGTTTTTTGCATCTATTGTTACGAAAGATTAGTTTTGTTTCCTTCATCAAACCCCTTCGAGGTAACGAAACTATTTAGCAAGATTTTGTAGCGCTAATTGACGCTAAGCATGCAGCTAATTCGGGTCAAACACAGGCTGAGATAGTCACTATGTAAATCTACATTTCAAGACAGAAACTAGATGAAATTGAGTCTCTATTCGCTAAGTTCACAACAACTTACTTTACTTCAGGAAGCTACTCATCTATTACATTTAAAGTCCTGTACTTTTTAACTTGAAAAGTTGCTGGCAATGGCCGCTGTCCCGAAAAATACGGAAGTCTGATAAGGAAGGTTGGTTTTGTGAAAATAAACTTACATTTTGGTGAAGATAATAAAGTTTTTTTTAAAGTGAACGCGTTTTGTTGGTCTACGCGTAATTTAGGCCAGTGTGTTTATTGATCTCCTGACGCCATTTGAAAGTT
Source organism: Antitype chi (assembly GCA_947359405.1). Lineage (NCBI taxonomy): Eukaryota > Metazoa > Arthropoda > Insecta > Lepidoptera > Noctuidae > Antitype > Antitype chi. The sequence goes on from OX375812.1 coordinate 19,147,080, forward strand.
CAAGGCCCTGGGTTATTGGAAACGGAACCGTGGGCCTAATCTCATTTCACTAACGTCGTTCAGCCGAAGTTGTTTCGTAGCTCGGCCATTGGGGATCGAAATCGAACGTATGAGAGTTGAGAATATAGACTTAGGTACTGAACGTGAATAATTGAATTTTATTCTTCGAGCCGTGAACGGAAATTCACAAAGAAAACCGAGATTGGTTGAGAAAAATAAGCAGAACGTTCTTTTATTTCGCTGTGAGTTGAAATAATAAGTTTAGGATATCAGTGTGACACAGCATTATAGCAAACAATCATGAAGTATCCCTAAGAGGATGAAAAGAGCCATCACTTCCCCGACATAGGACTGTAAGGGTCCTCCGGTAAGGTTAAAGGCGAAATGTCAAGAGGACGGACGACATTTAGCCCCTTTCTGCAAATAACAACAAAATACCTTTGCCGATTCGCCAGCTAAGATCGACGACAATCAAAATATACCTTTCTCTAGAATTTAGAAGAGTCGTTTAGTTCTAATTCTAATATTTAACTATCATTCAGACTAAACTGAATCGAAGAGCTGCTAAAATGATAAGAAACACATGTCTGACATGTCTAAACGAAAGCAGCTGCTAAATAACGTTTATTTTCTTCTGATCTATTCCGTTGTAGTATAATAGAGGTTTATTTATGTATATGGATTTTGCGTGACTGCAAAGATTTTTATTTAATTTATTTATAGATCTTGGCCTGAGAGCTTTATTTCTGTGAGCAAATTCAAAAATTTACAATATTTTTAAACTAGATAAGGTCTCTGATTGCGAAGAAAAAAACAAACATAGAGGTATCTATTAAATTCCAGTAAATCTTTATCAGATCATGTGCGGACCATGTGGTGTCTGAATTGGTCTATTGAGGAAAGGTTCACACAAAATTAAGTGGACCTGTCCAGTCAGCTAAAATAAATATCCACTTACTTCTTCAAACAGTTGGTGATGAGCAGGTGGACGTCTTGCCGTTCATCCAGCAGCAGCATCGCGCCAAGGTAGCCGACTCGCTTGTCCGTGAACCGCGGACTGGCGATCAGTTTGAGGCATTCCAGTTGACCAAAGTGGGCTGGGTAGCCCAGCATGTGGATGTATAGGAGTTTCGCTATGTTCCGACATCTGGTGACAAGGAGTTTTGATTAGAAATCATACAGGGTCGCAATCTGTATCCATGAATTCAGTATCCTAGATCCACTAGTGCAGAAAATTATCGGTTATTAAAAACTCTGATGTTTCATATAAAAGTGCAATAACTACACGGTCCACATTAGTGGAACAGTAACAATGTTTAAATAAGCGACAAGCTCCTTACTCGACCCGACTCTCTACGTCCGGTCGAAGGGAAATTTCGTCGCTTTTGGGTCTAGCCCAAACGCTACGAAATTTCCCATCGCTAATTCATTTAAGGGACTTCGACGCAATAAAAAAAATGTAGATTGGATCGATTGATGAGGAGTGTTACTGATCCGATAGGGTTGGATCTGGGGTTACCAACCCTCGTGTAACACGCAGACATACTATAGACATCCTTACGTATTATAAAACGCAATAATGAGCTTAAACCTACTCCAGAACCAGTGATCCGATTGTGATTTTTTCTTGTGCAAACCGACTATACCTAGCTATTTTCGCACTGAATTTCCGTGGCTACCTTAGGGCAGTTTTCAGTATTAGAAACTAAAGAAGAATCCCACTTTTTCTTGGGACTTACATTCACGAGTTTGATTACTACTGAAACAGAAGTTGTATTTATATCGTGATTGTATTAGGTAGTTAACCAATATCTACCTTTTCGCCAACTAAATTAACTTGTAGGTCCTTTCAGTTCGGGTCAGTAGTCCCGCTATTTTCCTTTCCAAACAACTTTTTGCCCAACGGGCTCTGATAAAAGATAATATACGATTCTTTGGCGAATCTCGAAGATCACGTGTATTATTTCTACCTGTTATTTTGGGTCGTTTTCTTAGTAAGCCTCGAGAAAATATACGGTACATAATTTAACGTAAGATGGATGGAAATTTATTGCTTGAGTGACTGATAAGGAAATCTGTGTCAGCGTATCTAGTACTTAAATATTGAAACGGTGAGATTGAGATCCCATGTCATCATTAAAATTTTGTTTCTAACTCATAGTTAATGCGAATTACTTGAGGTCTACAAATAATATCTTGAATTAATTATCTTTTATTAGTATTAGTCGTTACGGGTCGTCAGAAGCCCGAAATTCTGACAACCAGTCTTACCAAGGGGTATCGTATTACCCAGGAACTGGGTGCTGGAGGTCAGATTATTCAGCTGCATAAAGTTACACTGGAATTTGACCCCTACATATTTGTGAAAAGGTTAGGCAGATGATGATTAATCATCTTTAATTGCCCTTAAGGGGAACCTAGTCGCGGGCTCGAACTCACTGGTGGGCCTGGCTAAAAATCACGCTGTCTCACCAGGCATCGTGTCCGACAGAGATAGTATCAGTGATGAACAGTTAGACGAACGTTACTGAGTGAGATGCAGGATCATTTACAGTAAAAAAATCACGAAAAAATTAAGAAAAGTTCTTTGTAAGATCGGGTTTTATGAAAGAGCCAATACATAAATCAATTACCAATAAAGTTTATTGAACTTTATCGGGACCGACTTGGTTTTGGAGATTTTACACTTCTTTTATTACTTAAACACGCCCAAAGTTAAGTAAAATTAGCAAGAAAACGAATCTTTATTGGCTCCTAACTTTTTAATGGGTTTTATTTTAGTATTCTGTTTCCGTACAGACAATATTAATAATGAGACAAAACGAGATCATATTTTACTTTGGATGAGCCATGTCAGACAGTGGAGTAAAACACTCCCGAAGTTTGTATGCAAAAAATGTGGAGTAATTCCACTTTGCCCCACCAAGCCCGCCACCCTGGTGTGGCAAAGTGGACTGCCTAAAATTTTGCAGTGGAATATGCCCCACTATTCTGATTTGATGGGGCGGATAACACTAGCATAAACACTTTGTGGATTCTGCCCCACTAGGGTTGGCAGCTCAGGATTTACGAGACATTCACCGCCTCATCTAACCCAAATGATTCACCAAAAATAGAGGGGATATGGCGCTCGGCGGCCGCTGCCGCGGCACCGCTCGCTTCGCTCGCTCGCCGTCGCGCGTTAAGGGTCACTGTTCTAACCTAACCTAACCCAAATGATTCAAAAATACATGTTAACCTTCATACACAAATCCTGAGCTGCCAACCCTAGTGGGGCAGAATCCACAAAGTGTTTATGCTAGTGTTATCCGCCCCATCAAATCAGAATAGTGGGGCATATTCCACTGCAAAATTTTAGGCAGTCCACTTTGCCACACCAGGGTGGCGGGCTTGGTGGGGCAAAGTGGAATTACCCAAAATGTGGACTAGGTTCACCTTAAGATATGATTTGTAGTGATTGTAGAAGCTCTTCTCTCTGCAATAATATCAATAGTTCAATACAAATATAGCCCGGCTTGAACGTTTAGCAAGATTTCATTAGGAATGATTCATGTCCTAAATAAATAAATCTCCTGACACTCCTTGTGAAGGCTGGCCCGACCGCGGAATTTATACTCACGGTTCGATTTCCGGTCATCCCGTCTAGGGGGAAGGAAAATGTCTCGAGTAGTTCCTTTAGAGTAGATTGGATACGAAAGAAAGACACAGTGCTGTTGTATGTACACAATTTATTACAGGGAGATTTATACTTGTCGACTGATTGAAAAAAAAAAAACCCTTAATAAACGCGGTTAATATAACTATAATAATCATTAATCTATTCATTTACCATCACAGCTGTTGTTGTGGACAGGAAGAGCTTAATGGTGGTTAATAAGACTGGTGCCCGAAAATGCGATATAAAATTGAGACCTATCGCGCGCGAGCCGAGCGAGCGAAACGAGCGATGCCGCGACAGCGGCCGAAAAGCGCTACTTCCAAGTTAGTGGCAGTTACTTGACTATTTAGTAATAACGCAAGGTACTATCCGTCTTGATACCAGTTCACAATTTGACGGTTTCACTTCGATAGATTATATTCTACCGAAAAGTAATGCTTTAAATTGTAAGCAGTATGTTACGGTTCACAATCTTTCGATAGTTCACAATCTCGCGAGATAGATGGTATTTACAATTTTACGGTGACATAATAATAAACAGGGTAAATGTTTTACCAGTGCGAAAACTGTAACCATGAATTCAGCATATCATTCTAGCGTACAAATTTTTTGACAGTTTCACAATAAAAAATCAGCTGTTTCATAGAAAAGTGCAATACCTACGCGGTCAAAATGAAAGAAAAAGCTGATTTTTTCTTGTATAACCGATGGAAAATTTCTGCATTGGGGGGTCTAGAATGATATGCGGAATTCATGGTTACAATTTGTGCACTGGTTAAAACTTATCCTGTATATCTACACAAATAAAAAGAAAAGTCCTGACTGACTGACTCATCAACGCCCAGCCCAAACCCTTGGACCTAGAAACCTGAAATTTTGCACAGCGGTTCCTTTTATAATGTAGACAAAGAATAACGAAGGATTTTTCTACTCCTTACGGCTTAACGTGCTTTCCGAGGCACGGAGGGGTCTCAATATCTTAGGAGTGGTCACTCATCCACGGACCGACCTCTCAATCGTAGCTTTACGATCGATCGACCCGTGTAGCTGTTATTATTTAGCCATAAGCCCTTTTATCCAAACGCCGTAAGTATATGTAAGTAATTTAATTATTATGATCATATACCTACTTATGCAAATAGAACCTGACATAATGTATAATGGATAACACGTTAAACCTTTAGCGACCTGAGAGGACTAATAATGGCACTACAGTGCGCAATATTACATTCACAAGTACTTCACAATCAATCACCTGTTGCAAATTAGTTTGCCGACCACTTTGTTAGTTTTTGTAAATATGCATAAATTATGTTTTGCTGCATTTTGTATTGGAAACATGCGGTTAGTGTCATTGGTTTACCATCAGAACAAATTTTTGGAAGACTTTGAAACATAATTATTGTTAGTCACTAGCTTTTCTGCCCGCGGCCTCGTTTACATGGAAGCCATAGTTATACCATAAAATATATCCTACAGAATTTGGCATCAGTGACAGAATTTTGAAATCGGATTGTTAAGTTTGGAGATTACCTTCTTCTTCATCCAAACTTACTTTTACATATTTATAATATTCGTGTAGAACTGTAGATGATGTCTTTAAATACGATCTTCTCTTGTCTTAAGATACGATTTTAGCATGAATCTGTGCAATACCGGAGATCTACCTACCTATCTCAAATAGGGGGGCAGGTAGTGCATAAAAAAAATCCAATTAAATCACTATTGTTATTTACCATTCATTGCAGGCGTATAAAACATGGAAGCTATTAAAGATATCATTCCAATCTTAATTTATGGCAATAAACGGAAGACTAGGGCGTGAAGTTCCGGTGGAAACATGGGCTCGGCAAATTATATCACCTTCGGCGATTGTGAAAAACCGAAATGCGACGATCGATCCACGTTTTTCTTTAAAGATCTCTAAAAATGCTTTGTCACTATAGTGACGACGACGTCAAAGATAAGCATGTACCTGGTGTACACGGACTGGGATTCCAATTTTACTGCTCTATTAACTTTATGACACAATCTTAATTAACGTAGACAGTCTGTTTTTGTCCTTAAAGCAAGACATAAAGACGAGACGAGATTGGTCCGGCTTTGGAGTAACAATCGGAAACTGGCTTGTTTTTGAGATGATTGTTGCGTGTACTTCTTTTTGTTTTCTTAGATTTTTGTGGACGTAACTTTTAGAAAAGGTCGTCTCCGGACACATTATGACTGCTATAAGCTCTTCATAACGGTTGAAAATGAATGTTTTACTTTCTTCGTATAACAAAAATACCCTAGAGAATAGTCGGGCCCGTCTCCCTAATAATGAGCGCTCTAATTTCAGCGAAAATGTCATGTATTTTAGGGACGAAGATGTAAAGGCCACATTATACTTTTACATAGTTACATTTTTATACTAGGCTAATAAATTGCACAAACGCAGTCTACATTTGAAATAAGGTTGGATTTGAATAAGTTTGTTTTAAATAAAATCTTGATAAATAAATTACTGTATTTAAAAAACATAATTATGATGAGTATTATCGTGGTATTATCTATACTTAGGTACTATTATTGAGGTAAAATTGATGAGTTTGTATGTAGGGGTAATCCTCGGAAGTACTTGATCCGATTTAGAAAATACTTTCACTAATGGGAAGCTACAGTTTTGCCGACTGTCATAGGATATAATTTTATGTTAAAACAAGGAATTTCACGCGGACCAAGTCGCCGGTTAAAGCTATTTTAATATAAAGAGCTAGGATATAACTTGGCTAGGATTCCAGCCCCAAGGTAGCAGTCTTTAGTGACCATTAACAATAGAATCGATCAATATTTACAAAGACAACTATTGTTAATAATCTGGAATGATGTTTATCGTCTAAGGTATACAAACTAAAGAAATATTTATCGCTTTTGCTGTTAATTTATTTACGTATCCAGCAAATAGTTTACGCCGTAGTCATGTAACTTTGTACCTTGCGGTTTTGTTGTGGTTTTCAAACAACCTTCAGGCGACGCGCGACGGTATCTATACTTTGTTAGGACTTATCTGATAAAATATAAATATTTGTCGTGAAAACAAACAGCTGTCCTGAAACTATCTTTCAAATCAATGCAAGTGTTACGTTAAGTAGATAGCTGAAACTTTCACAAGGGAATAGACAGTTTGCGTTAGCGCTAAAGGTCACGACTCATGACCCGGTTTTTGTAGCCTCGGAAGAACGTGATCTAAGCATTTCTTATTATGACATGAGCTTAAGTAGGTAGTCATAGCTATCTGTCACACACTAATTATGCTGATGAAATATTGATTTTCGAAGCCTCGGAAAAACGTAAACTAAGCATTTCTTATTATGACATGAAGTTAAGGTATAGCTGTCTGTCACACACTAATTTTGCAGATGAAATATTGATTTTCATAGACTCGGAAGAACGTAAATTATTTCTTATTGTGACATGAAGTTAAGCAGGTATCTGTCACACACTAATTTTGCAGATGAAATATTGATTTTCCTAGACTCGGAAGAACGTAAACTATTTCTTATTGTGACATGAAGTTAAGCAGGTATCTGTCACACAGTAATTTTGCAGATGAAATATTGATTTTCATAGACTCGGAAGAACGTAAACTAAGCATTTCACAATATGACATGAAGTTAAGTAGGTAGTCATAGCTATCTGTCACACACTATTAATATGCTGATGAAATATTGATTTTCGCACTTAAACAAAAGACTGTTATTTCAACGAGCGGTCGCACCTTGCTGTATTGATGTTATGGAAACACCAATAGCTATTATGCTAATTTTTTTTAAATGTTTTTTTTCTCGGAAAACATAATTATCTAAACGAAAGAAAATCAACCCGATATTAATCGCAACGTTTGAATCTAAATAACAGAAGAGAAGAACAAACAAAGATCGGACAAAACCAATCAGTTGCCAACCAACTGTTAATCCAAGCAATGGTACCTACTAAAATACGAATTTCAACCGTACATCTGCAGGGTCAGGACAATTCATTTTATTTTGTTATTAGCTGTTGCTAGCGACTTTGCCCGCGTGGAGGTTGGTGTATTTAAAAAGCTTCCTCTTGAATCACTTTGTCTATTGATGAAAACCGCGTTAAAATACGTTGCGGAATTTGAAAGATCTAAGCATACAGACACGAATAGCGACTTTGTTTTATACATGACGCTTTATATTTCTACTATTCAGTAGAATAGTAATCGCTTGTCTACATTTCTCGGTACAAATCTGTCAACTGTCTATACGGAAACGTCATTTTTGTCTACTCTTCCGACTACAAAACGCTTGTCTACGGTTCTCGTACTAAGCCTGCTGCTGGGCAAAGGCCTCTCTACTTTCTTTCCACCTCTCACAGACCAGTCTCTTTATTAATGGAGTCCTCCAGCACCCTAATTGCGTAACACGCGATTTATCATAATCGGTTTCATTTTGACAGTTCAACAATATTCATTGCGTAATTTGCGTTGTTGAGCAGACACATTTTTCGAACATAATGAAGCAATGGTTTAGCCATCTGTTTCAAAACGAAACAGATTATGATTAATCGTGAGTTACGCAATAAGGGTGCTGGTCAGGTCATCCCGCCATCTCCGTCTGGGCCTGCCGCGATGTCGTTTGCCATTAAGCGGAACCCACTGGGTCGTAAGTTTTGCCCATTGATTGCCTGACATGCGGCAGATGTGCCCGGCTCAATTCCTTTTAAGCGTGGCAGCTTTACGAGTGACATCAAGTTATTTTAGTGACAGAACGAATTTTTGTATTCTCAACCCGGTCCACCAGTTTAATACCCAGAATACTCCGTTCCATAGCTTTTTGGAAAACCTCGAGCGTTGACCTATGCTGAATTGTCAGACCATGTTTGAGAATCATACGTGAGGATTTAAGTAAGAAAACCGATTGGGCTACTCCACCAGACGTATAGTTTTCAGCATTACTCAGCCTTGTCGATAAAGGTTCTGGTATAATAAATCTACTTGTGCGATGCAACTGGTCTGCAATTACATCAGCATAATAAATTGCCGTTTATGTAATCATAGTGAAAGTGAAAGAAAAAAGCATCTGACCAGACGCTTTTTTCTTTCACTTTCGTAATATTTTTGTGCAAGAGAATATTGACTGGGCTCAAGCCAATATTGAGGTTCATTGTACTGACGAAACTAAGGAGGTGTGACTTCGTTTGTTTGTGTAGTCGCTTTTGGTACCCGGATCACAGGTAGTTCACGCTTGAGCGAAAATTTTGCCGTCCTTGACGTATTCAATTTTGCAGGGCGCACAACACAGTGCAACATCAGAAATTAGAGTTAAGTATAGGTGTAAATGTAGGCACAGGATGGCTTCGGGCATTTCTTTTTACCCGACTGCGGCGAAGTTACCTGCCGGACCCACCATACCAAAGGATTTATGATATTGACCGATATGTATGTGTATATATTCATCTGTTCCCTCATAACTTCTTAACTACCTTATATTATAATTTGACAAATGAGGTATCGATAGTAGCGTTTTAATCGTCCGATGCGTCCACGGTTTGCAGATGAGAACATTTTCTTGTTTCACACTTTTTACAGCGTGATTTTTCAGGAGTCGAGTTTTAGATTAAAAACGTACTTCTTTTATGAACTCGTTTTTGGGCCGAGTCCTTAAACCCGTCTTTCTTCAGAAGCTGACCCAGCGCATGCGTTATAGAGGCAAGAATGGAGTAGGCTCTGTGGCTGAAAGGAAACACAAATACATTGACTAGAGACTCACCTCCACACACTATCTTCTTCTCTGAAAGTAGACCGTATGTAAGCACACTCCTTGTTAACCACGCTCCTCTCTTCAGCCGCTGTTCTTGCGGCTCTGATCTGCCTTATAAGGTCCCGGAGACGGGTCGGTGTCGGCATTCGCACTGAAACCGGCGCGACTGTTATGGACGACACACACACATAGAAAGCATTGATCAGAGCTTGTTTAGAGTGCGTTATCTTAAAACTAGGTGATGTCAAACGTGATTGGTGAATCATTGTCGAATCGATTATGAGAAACATTCTGATTGGTGACGCTATGTTGGATCAATAGGCTCACTTGATTGACGAGCGGAAGGTTATTAATGACTTATTGATTTTTTTTTACCGCAAAAATATGATTCATTGTTAGGTTAGGTTAGGTTCCCATTCATTAATAAATATGTTAACGTTTGGATATCTTGCATTTATAAATTGCTTTTTAACAGAGTTCAAAAAAGGGCGAGTTTCTCAATCTGGTAGTGCTTTTTTCTGTTTGCTCAATTCTAATGCTTTAGGGTGGTCCCTTATAAATTTGTTCAAGTTCTGATGAGATTTTCTGTCACTGTTATTTACTTTGCAAGTGGAGGTATACGAATTTGTGTGTAATAGGTACCACAACTAAAAAGTTAAAAACATAAAAGTTTATGAGATAAAAAAAACAACAAAACAAGTTTTTCTTTTTTTTTTAAATATGTTACCAAAGACTCGACTGCTATTAAAATAGTACTTTTAGAGTTAAGAGTAACTTTTACTTAGCGTAATTTCATCGCATAACTTCAGCAGTAAGCCCGTATCATAAGTGTCCAAGTATCATCTTTCCGCGTTCAATTTAAGAAAAGCTCAAGTTTAAAAGCCTTTTCCCACTTATACTTAAAAAGTGTTACGATCAATTAACCCGGAACGATTCAGTTACGACGCGCTAACTTTGCGAGATAGAAATTACAGCGTCCGCGAGGCAAAGTAACAAGTTCAACTGTTATAAGATAGACATTTCAAGTTATATCCTGACTTTGAATTTGAAATACCCTTATTTGGCCTCCAAATTATTTTTATAACGATGATAAAAAACATATAATCTGCCTTAGAATTTGCAATACCCTTATTTGGCTACTAACTATATTAATATCAGAGAGCCAAATGACGATTCATTCAAGTGATATTCTTAGATAATTGGCTACTTTATTTATTTCAGAGAAGCAAATACAGGTACCATAGGTACTTACATATTGGGATTTTTTACCTCTTGAATAGTTCAATCAAATACAATTTTTTTTTTATTGACAAACAAGTAGGGAGGGAGAGAGAGGGGGGGGGGGAGGGAGAGAGAGAGAGAGAGAGGGGGAGAGAGTTCAGTACATAGTCCTCTTAAAGGTCACCCTCATTTCAAGCTTTTCAGAAATCCCTTTTACAAGGTTATCTCTGTATCGATTTCGACGATAATGTTAGGTGGTGACTTTAATTTGTTAGTAAATAGCTGTACGCAAACATCAATATGATATAAAATGTTATATTTTCCAGTATCTTAAATATGTACCTAATTAAATAATTTATCTACAACTGAATCAGTCAAGGTGAGAAGGTTAGCTGAAGTTATGTAAAAAGTAATAAATAGTTGTTCAATGCTATTTATTCATGCTTGCAAATTGCGTCGATTTTAATATGGTTCCAAAGTGCATTTTCCATTCAATCTGTTGTCCTTACAGTCCATTGATTGGTTGAAAGATTGTAATAATGTATCATGTAAGTGTGACACATGAAAAAGGAATTATTTGAAAAAAAAAAAAAAAAACTTTTTGTTATGAAAATATGGATAAAAATCAATATTTTTAACTTATGATGGAGATTATACTTAAAATTTTACCAGCTACTTTGGTATGATTGAATGCAGATTGTTAAATGGATAATTCTTAGTGATGAATTTAAAGCACGTAATACACAACCAAACTTGCACAAAAGTATGTGACGAGCGGAGGAGCTCGGACGCCACTCTGACATCCTCCAATCACAAGCTATTCATATAGTTTATATTTCGGGATTTATTAATATTTTTTTATAAAATTGACGGTGTTACGCCTGGCTAAGATGTCTTTACCTGACTAACTATGCATCCAATAATGCTAACATTATTATAAACTATGCTTACCTCTTTCTATGGCCTCATTTACCACTTGCTTTATAGTGGCTATGTTAAATGCCGGGTTGAACCTGCAAAAGAAAGAAATTAGATCACAAAATTTCAGAATTTAGATGAGTGATCAATGACACGACAACGATGGTGTTATCCTACTAATACCCTCATCGACGCACTAACTGCAACCCTGAATCCAGAAACATGAGTGTAGAACCGGCGTTGAACGCTGCGGGTTATTAAAAAAATATTGAAATAAGTCCATGGTTATTGGTTACAGTTCTCGCGTCGATGTCCATCCCACCCTGTATTATTAATGTTTTTGTTATTTTTAATCCTTTATTAAGGAGCTTTGTCACAATACTACTATGTCGCTCCATCATAGCCAAATTTTGAATTTTACATTATTTATGAATGATTATTATAAATGATTGCATGCGTGTTACTCAATCACGCAATATCAGAGAGCATTTGAAAAATTAAATTTGACACAGGTAAACAATGACCTTGGCTTCAGTACCTAGGATACTTTTGCCGACCTCCACGAGGGGAACACCTAGTATTATTATAATTTATAATGCAACTTAGGGGAGATCAATTTCCACCAGTGGACTGCTATATGCTGATTTGAACATTAATTAAAAAAAAAATGGTATGATTATGTAAGTTTTTTCAGTCTTTACCCCCAGATTTGTACAAAGTTGGATAACAAGTGCAATCATAGCAAGGTAAAATTAATTTTATTTTACTATTTCCTCAATAATTACAGGTACACAATAAAGGGTGTATTCATAAACGATGACTAAAGTTAAGAGATGTTTAAACTGTGAGATGTGTAAAAATGTATGGTTGGTCAGTCGCTAATCATTACTTAACTTTAAGCAGCGTTTATAATTAAGGGGGTAAAAGTACAGATTTTTATTAGGTGATGTATGATGTTAAGAACTTGAGAGGTAGGTAATAACTACCTACAAACGGAGTGAATAGCGATGAAGGGGTTTTTTATATATTTATTTACTTTTATCTTTAAATACTTTATTCAATACTCAATTCTTTACTCTCTATTTACTTCTATAAGACAATTCTGTTAGAAACGCATACACAATACTGTACTGATAGTAAATTCAATAAGGCGATACAAAAACCAGCTCTAATAACCAGTTTTGAATACAGACAGATTTGTGGGAGTCAATGTACTTCCCAAACGGAATTTATAAATATTTTGGCTAGGTCATCCCTGAATTACCTAGACTAAAAAACGATGATATCATAAGCAATAGGGGTCAATAATTGAGTGTACTCATAGATTGACAATTGATAACTTCATGACTTTGCAATGATCAATTAGGATCAATTACCAATCGGAATTATCAAATGTAGGTAATACAACGCGAAACATGTTTACACTGATAATTTATGATAAAGGTATGATGAGCATGAGAAATATTGTTGTGATTGTATTTTAAACGTATCTGAACCTATTTATTAATTAATAAAAAAAAGGAGGCATTTCTTAAGTTGACCTTATATTATTGGTTCAGTACAAAAAGAGGTAGGTACACTTTATAATTATGTTTATTAACTCTGCAATAAAATATTTTGTTTTTATTTAATGTCAGATTTAAGTAGGTATTATTACTTATTTACTATTATTTTAAGCAATAAGAAATCAAAGGTTTAATTAATCAGGACAGAATTTAATTGAGTATGAAAATAGTTTGAGGAAAAATCAATACTATTTTATGTTGGATTTAGTTATTATTAGGATGTAAATAATTATTAATAAGTGCAGTGAACATACACAAACTTAACAGTTGTTGATTAATAATCATTTACCTATTAATTGTCTATGAAATATTATATCCAAAATATACAAAAGCCTGAAGGGCAGGGCTACTCCAACTTTATCAGTTTATTATACAGGTAGAAGGCTTAATGACCTCATGCCCTTTGCTCCGTGAATGTAACAGCCTCATCAAGGCTTTGTTTACTCTAACAATACCTTTATGTAATGGCTGGGGCATTGTATACTTACTATAGTTATAAAATACAGACAGACCAATTGTATAACTTGATGAATGTAATTAATTCCATAGAGAAATTTGCTGTTTGCCTTTTTAATTGATGTGAGGTCCAACAAGGTCAATTTTAGACCCATTTGAAAGTTTTACCAATAAATCATTATTTTGAATTTGATATGAAGAAATATAAATTTGGGAAATATAGAACTCTTATAACGTTTCTATTAAATCAATAATGCTGCAAAAGTAAATCAACAGACTCCTGTCATTACAGGATGCTTTCAGTATGATTTCTGTGGCCTTCACTCACTTCAGAAATCATCAATACATTACAGTATTTAAAAAACATAAATATATAATTTAGTTCACTCATATTTTACTTAGTTAGTGCAAATTAACTTAGCTGTTGGCAAATTATAAAAGAACAGGTGATTGAGGAAATATAGAAGGGTCAAGTTTAGTTAATACATACAACTGTGAATAGTGATGAAAATATGCTATTATATTATATTAAAGAACAGTATTCAGTTGACTCTACACATCACACCAATATAAACAATGAGATCATGATCAACCGTTTTTAAAACAAGAATGAAACATTACTGATGTTATGTAGCAATAAATACTATAAATCTGTCAATAAATGTTCTTTTATTTACTTGAACTACGCCATTTAGTGTAAACATGTCTCACATCAGCACAATTTATTCAAAACGTAATTTATCAGGAAACCATGGAAGGTAAATGTTCAGCTCTAACCTATAGGGCAAGGAAAATAATAACAATATAATTTACCCGGATTCAGAGCCGTTCATCTTGTCCGTTTTATCTATCCTTTACAAGCAACAACAGATGTTTCTTGCGGTTCTCGAACACAGGTAATCTTGCTTCACAGGGGCCAGGTGCAAAGAAAGAGAGGTCAAAAACCAGTCTAACGAAAAACCACTCTGATACAAAAACTATCACTGGAATACTCTTAAAATCATAACGTAAGGAACTAAAAAGGAATTTACACGTATTTAGTTAGGTGTGCGAACATTTTATTTCGTCACAAACCATAGAAATGCAAGTGAAATCGCAAGCCACCTTTGACTAACTTCTGTCATATTTTCACTTCAAATTAAAACTCAAATGCGGCATTTGCTCATTTTTATGTTCACTTAATATCACAGAAAAAGTGCTTTGTCGAAACTTAACGCTTTATTTTAATAATTACAAAGAAATAATACAATTGCCAGCTGACATTTCCGTGGTGCGTTGCAAGAAATTCAACATGGCCGCCGTGACTCGCACATGACGTTTGCTTAATTTTTGATCAAATAACTTTCAAATAATTATTTCAGCACAGTGTATCATTTAAATTTTCATTTAAAACGAAGTTAAAATCAGTTATATTATTTTCTACGTTTATTTAGAGTGAATTACTAAATAGTAAGCAAGTATAAATAAATTATGAATGAAAGAAGCTGGCAACTTGTGAATCCTGAACGAACGCTACGTGGAAAACCTTTTTGGAAAACGGAAAACTATTTCCGCTCTGCTCCATTTCTGCTACTGTGCATGATTGACATGTTTACACTGTGGAATTTATTTAACAGATTTCACGAGGCATTATCATGATCTACGTTTTTTTTTAATCATTATTAGCTATTATTAATCAGTTATATTTTCACCTACCTTCTGTTTTGTTCTGGCGGCAAAACACTCCAATCAACTTCATACATAGGATAAGCCA
This sequence comes from Antitype chi, assembly GCA_947359405.1. NCBI lineage: Eukaryota > Metazoa > Arthropoda > Insecta > Lepidoptera > Noctuidae > Antitype > Antitype chi. The sequence goes on from OX375812.1 coordinate 19,162,416, forward strand.
TAATTAAAATGAAAAAACCACACTGTCAAAAATGTCCTAAAATTGCTTTAATAAAAACATTTCACAAACTATGCCACAATATTCCACGACGGTGTAAACTGTACTGTTATCAGAAGTGTTTTATCAGGTGCAGGTACTCCTCAAATATCCAGTCACAACGTATCTCTTATCAAAGGTACAATTTATCACTGAAAAAGGATAGCAATACAGCACCAGTTCTAGTAATGTTTTATTCTTAAATGTCAATACTGTATGTACAAAACAATGGGCCGTACGAGTCACATCATTATCTTAATAGGAAAACTAATTATTATTCATTGTATCGGTAGTGTCGTTCGGTCGGGCGTAAGACATATTATACATGCACCGGGTGTAGGTGTCGCCTTTATAAGTTATCGTCGTGGTTGCGCGCCGGCCGGTCGACGCTATTTCTCTTTATGCAGTCCACTAGCCATCTGATGCCTTCATCCACTCCATCCCTGTAAAGGAATTGTTATGTTAAATAGGTCATTATAATCTATATCTATCATAATCGTAGTAAATAATAAAGCTGCAGAGTTTGTTTGTTTGAACGCGTTGATCTCTGAAACTACAAGGCGGTTTTGAAAAATCTTTTTGCATTTGGTAGCCCAATTGCTGAAGAAGGTTATAGGCTACTTAACATCACGTTAGGACTCTAGCAAAAATAAAAATAAAAAGTCTAAAGGAACGCTGAGCGAAAATGGAGTAATAGCCCAGGCAGGTCGGGGGAACAAAAAATATATATTTATAAACAAACTAGTATTTCCTGTTCATTGTAAATTATGTATTAACGATAGTTAATTACGCACTTCAAATCACATTATTTAGGGTTTTAAAATGCCATTTCTATTTTGTTTAAATTAGCTAAGAAAAGAAGTAAACTTCATAATAAGGAGACTTCAGTTTTAATTAGGGTATTTGTGACTGGCTTGAAAAATATGTTTGATGTTAAAAACATTTTCGTAAAAACTATTTTTCATAGGATAAGTCTTAGTATGTTTTTTGGTGATTAGTAGGTATACACTTAATAATTTATTACACATTATGTACTACTAAAAATAATTACTTAAGTTAGCGACATGCGCGCTGACGTAATTATTCATCGCCGTCAACTCACAAAGTATCAGTAAGATGGTAGCTTAAGTATTACAATAGACATGATCATAGACGATCGTACTCAAACATTCGTTGCGCGAGCTTCTGTTTTGTAACGAACATTCATTCGAGAGCAGCTTCTAAAGAATTTGTTTTTCGAGCTTTGGATTCACGTTATCACCAAACTGTTTGTTCCGCGAATGAATGTTCGTTGCGTAACAAACGTTCACGCAACGAACGTTTGCAGAATAAATTCTTGAAGCGAACGCTCGCGGTGATTAATGCAGCCAATACCTGTTGCTGCATTTACAAATAAATGTACAGCTTTCTGGTTTCCAAATCACAGATTGGAGAAACAGTTGACAGCTCTTAAATGTTTTTAGTATAGTTTCAAAAAGTGAAACAAAAACAGTACTTATTATCAGAGTGACGAAAGTTTTTGTTATCTATGACTCAAATTATATATATCAAACCCGATAATCATTTTATATACTATAGAAAACGATCAAGGGGCTTGCACATTGGAGGAGGGGGGGGGGGACTTGCAAATATTGTTGTTTTTAATTTTTTAGGCTATTACCTAAACAAATATATTCAGCCCAGCTCAACACAAAAACTAGTTACTTATATTCTAGTGCCATAGTAGGTACTATTTGCACTTAAAACATAACAAAATAATACAGTAAAATACTGCTTCGAGGTGGCGCGGGAAAACGTTCCTGGAAAGATTTGGAGTGAGGCCATTGTCCAGCGGTGGGACAGTGTAGGCTGTTAAAAAAAGTTGTGCATACAAAAAAACAATGAAATAGAGCACCCGATAATGGATGAATAAGTGCGATTTATGAGTTTGAATCATTTCAGTGAAAAAGTCACAGGCTGAAAAAAGCTGAACGTATTTCGATGAAAATCGGCACCTAAGTAGAACATGGGTGCTACTGGCCCAAAAAAGTATCCCATGCCCTAACATGGGATACTTATTACCCCGTAGTACATTCCCATGGTAAAACTTCCGGCAGCCACTCAGGCAAAGTTGCTGGTAAAAGCTTTTATAATATACAATGTGGAGGTGACAAAGTGACAATAAATTAAAACATAGGCAATACTAATATTATACGAAATTAAAAAGTGTTTTTTTTTTTTCAAATAAACTTTTGATGCAGACTATGGGTTTGGCCAATCTTTGACTAGCTATAGTGTCTAAACTATTGGATATATTTGACTGAATTTAAGTTTGCCCATTGGGAATGGTATTATACACCGTTACATTTTGATTGTTTTTATCCTTTAGAAGGGTCATTGTACTAACCATTATGAACAACTTTTACATTGGGATCAACCCGGAAATCGTGGAATAAAAATTAGCTGATCAATATATTCTGTCGTGTTATGCGAACATAAATGTATGGATCAGCTCATTAATGGTGTATATACACCGTTTAATTTATTGTCGTACTGTCGTGTCCACATTGTATTTGTCTATGAATTTACCCAGTAAGAGCAGATATCGCCATTAGCATAATGTCCCTCGCTCCAATAAGGTGAGCGTTTTGATTGAATATGGGCTTCACAGTGTGAACTCCCATGCAGTCTGGAATGTCTTGTTTGTTTGCTAACACGAGCAGCGGGACCCCGGACAGGTGCTCTGAAGCTATCATTCTGTCTGAAACATACAATATAAAGTCCTTTTAGAAATATTTTTATGAGAAAAAAACAACATTTTCGAAAATCAAAAAAAAAATGGGCACACTCATTCTATCATATATCTCATCAATCGCTTTACATCAGGCGTGATCGAAGTCAAGAGCAGGCCCATTCAGCAATAATAATAAAAAAACTGCCTTGAGCAAACATGGTGGTCAATGCTCATGCAATTTCTGTATGAGAAGAGACCATTGCATTGCATTGGGACTATACAGGAAAAGTTTTAATTCATTGCGCAAACTGTGAATTCAGTATATCATTCTAGACCCCCAGTGCAGAAATTTTTCGTCGGTTATACAAAAAAAAACTGCTGTTCTAGTCCATAACATTACTAGTCTAGCCCATAACTTTGTACTGCAACCAAAAAGAAACTGCAGGTTTATTGCAAACCTGTGCAGTTTTAAGGGATTGCACTAAACCTGCAGTTTTTGCAATATTTTATTTATATAGAATACTAGATCTATTACATGCTACATACTTCTTATGGAATTATAACTAGCTTGTGGTGGTCAGCTATGCAATCGCTCCATGTTAAATACAGCTTCTAATAAGATTGGAAGCCAACCCCAGCATAGTTCGGAACTGATTTAGTAAAATACAGAATATTTTTCTTTTTCTATAAAGAGTAAGTTAAGTTATTACTAACCAAAAGTTTCCTTTGACTCTGAAATTCTTTCTCTGTCAGACGAGTCTACTATGTAAATAACAGCGTGGCACTCTGCATAATACTGAAAATAGGAAAATAATTCATTTATAAATGTCTAAAATTTATTTTTATAATTTACATAAAAAAGAGGGTAAAGAATCTCAGGCATTGAAAAACTCATCCGCATCGCTGTCATCTTTGGCCAAAAAATAGGTCTGGTCAACGCTTGGCAATGACAAATCAATGTTAGCTGTAAGGAACTTAACGTAAGTATCTACATTGTGGTTTTATGGATTTTGTTTTGGTATACTTGAAATCAGCCTTTATCATCCAAATTTGAAGATAATAAAATAAAATAAACTGTCTGCTTTGGACATTCAAAAGCGTTTTGAAGGCATTGTACTATTATTACCAGTCTGCTCCCTACCCAAGTCTTTAACATATTTATTGGACTGTAGTCAACAAAAGTATTGTTTTCATGTATAACTTCTCAAGCCTTGAATTTATATTGGTATATTAAAATATTATTTAAGTCAGATATTTACTTTGTCCCAAAGAGATTGCAACTCCTGCTGCCCGCCGAGGTCCCAAAAGTTAAGTCTCACGCCATCCACATCTATTTTGCCTATATTTAATCCAACTGTAGTTGTTATCCTATTGGGGTTCATCGCTTTGTATTTCTTGGTAAATTTTGTTTTTGTAGCCTCCAGATACGTCTGAGAAATATAAACATATTCAAATGTTATCATCGAAAATTGTTTTTGGAAAACTTTTTACATGAATTCGTTCAATGTAGTAGAATAGAATAGAAATAGAATAGAAAATATTTATTGTCCAGGTAATACAGTAAGCATAGATAGATTAACAACAAGTTGAGACGACATATGAGTAGCTTAAATATTACCTACAGCTAGTTACAAATATTATTTGCCAGTGAACCCCAAACTAGACAGTTAGTCTGTATCTTGGGGTTCAGGATACGAATACAAGAGTGGAGACTAATATAGCTATACTATAGTTAACAATAACATCGCAATAAAGTTTACCGTTTTGCCTGCATTGTCAAGTCCTAATATTAACACACAGTATTCATCTTTTTGCACCATGTATTTGTAAAACCCATGAAGTAAAGTGTACATTTTATATCATTTTACGATGTATTATTGCTAAAAAAATATTTACAACTGAAATTAAAACAGCAGTTCCAACTTCCACATAAATGTCAGTCTATTGTCACTGTCACAGCTGTCACTGCAATAAAATTAACAACGGCCACATTCCGAATTAGAAAAATAGCGCTGGGAGCGCTCACATCAATAATTTGCGTTCCGAGATAGATATCACGAAGAACTGTCACTTTTGTCAACAATACGGAACGCTCAGTGAACGCGCTAAAAGTGCTCACTCAATGTTAAAACCTATTTACACCACATACAACTTCTATACACCACAAATTTCGTCTTCTTATTTGGTTAGGTGGCGACTCTAGCCAGAAGCACTATATCTAAGTTAGATAAAGATATGATACGATTCAAAACAAAACAGCACAACTGTCATTTTTGACAGCGCTCACGGTGATATTAGTATTACGGATGGTCGGCGTTATCGCAAGATGGCGCATGTCATGACGTCATCTATGACGATTCACGGGACAACGTTATCGCGCTCACGCCAATTCGGAACGGGTGTGAGCACGCTCAAATCGATATTATCGTATCTCGGAACGTAGCCAACTTCTTTTTTTTCTACCTATCACCATCTCTTTCTAAAACGAGGAAAAAATAAGAGATGGATAGTAGTTATAGCTAAAAATACACACTAAAACTGAATGGAACGCAACTTTGGGACCAAACGTTGACAGGGGGAAAAACATCTGTCGTGTGGTCGTCGCCCATGTCGTCGCCATAAACGCCTTAAACAAAGAATAGCATTCTCTGTCTACGGTCGTCGCTGTTGTCGTCGTCAAAGACAGTTTGTTGCAAGTGCAACAAAAAAAAAAACTTTCGTTCCGAAATATAAAAAACTTGAGAGGTATCAAGGGACACCCGGATGGAACGAAGTTAAAAAAAAAAGACGAAATGAAAATATCTGGTTTGCTTTCTATAAGAGAGAGAGAGAGACAGACAGAGAAACATGCGCACGCCGCACGGCTTACAATAGCTTACTATAGCAAAAAGTGTCGTTACAACTTTTCGTATGATTTTTTTCCGTCTAGCCCCCTTTCACAACGTGCGATAAGGAACTTCGTTCCAATAATAAACCTTAATCATCGTCTGAATCCGTAGACAGAAAATACTATCTCTGTCTACGTCTGAATCAGGGGGCTACTCTCTAACTCCGTCAACGAAAATACGGGCCCGTTCGAAAATAGTTCAAAACTTTGAAGTGACTCCTACAGCTGATTAATTAACTTTTTTGGACGGGTAAAACCATAAAGGGAGTAGGGACAACTGTCAAATCGTGTAGTAATTAATTCTTAGTTTGGGTCCCAAATTAATCATAGGTCCGTAAGTGATACGGAGTAGGAAACGCCCGTAACTTCGGCCGAGATTACGGATTTCGTGCCTAGAGAGTAGGCCCCCAGGTGTCAAAGACAGTTTGTTGCAACAAAAAAAACTTTGGTTCCGAAATATAATAATAAACCTGAATCATCGTCTGCCTAGCTTTTGAGACTGATGCAGCCATGAGCCAAGATGACGAGTTAAACCAAACGGGCGATTGTGCATTCTATCTCCACTCTAATCAATTTTATTTGTAAACCGAAAGAAAGAGCATTCTTTCGTTGGTGTAGCCATACTAAAGTTTTAGGTAAGAATAAAGAATGTTCTTGCTCGGGACCTTGTTTATTTGGTCTACAACAATCTTAATCAATCTTAAAAACGAAAACCAGCCCGTGAAAAAGCTTTTCACGCCACGTCCTCTCTTTTTTCGTGGCGCGTCTAATCGCACGTCCATGGCGCCGATAAACTACGTCGCGCGTCGGTCGTATGCATAAAGTCTCACACCAAAACCTAACCTTCCTGTAACCTTATTTGGGGTGCTACTCACAATGTTCCGGTTGCCACATTCTTCGTTCGGCACCATTTCGGCATGTATCATACCTTTCTCAATAATTTTCGGTTCGGCTCGATACAATTCAAACAACGAACAAGTGTGTATCATCCCTTGGGTATACAGGAAAAGTTTTTATTCAGAGCGCAAACTGTTACCATGAATTCAGCATATTATTCGAGACGCCCCAGCGCAGAAAGTCGAAGGTTATAGAAAAAAAAATCAGCTGTTCCATACATTTTGCGCACTGAATAAAAACTTTTCCTGTATTGCCAGAGTCTGAAATCAAAAAAGTTTATGTAATAGGTAATTAATCCATACTTTATGTTGTCAATGTCATTTTCAATCTGTGTTTTCAATCAACTTCATAGAGCTAATAAATCAACCGAACCTCCCATTATTATTATTATACTCTTTGAACCGAACGGTATTCAATGGGACTGGTAGGAGAACGGTAGTCATCCGCTTGTGGTATATATGTTCCTTGGTAGTCATAGAGAAAAGTAATTTATACGGTAGTTCTTGACGAGTTTGATACCTTGGGCTTCAATAAAGTCAATAATCAAGAGTTCAACTAGGAATTTAAATTAATTTGAAAATATTTGCATAAAATGGCTCCTAAACGTAAGAAAACGTCTCCTAAAAGCCATAAAACAGCTACATCATCTGGAGCAAGTGACACCCAAACAGATATACTATTTTTAGAATCCAGTGATAGGTCCATAACCCCACGTTCCGTGAGCCTGACCCTAATTCTTAAAGGAACCCCGTCTGGTTCAGGAGAATTTAATTTATTGGCCTACTTTAACGGAGTTATGGTGTTATCAGGAAAATGGGAAAATGACGTGATTCTTGAGTCTGTAAATTTGCCAATTATAAATCTCAGCGATCCAAATTTTCAAACAATGGTCGCGAATACGCCTTTAATTATTTTACTGCGTGCCGTTGGAGGAAAAACTCCAAGGGATCCAGATTCTTTATGTCATCCGGAAAATCGTGCTGGTGCAAGTGTAGATTTATTTCCACTGCTATTGGGAGAGCAAAAAATATTGATAACATCGCCGTTAGTTTCTGTACAGACCGGGGCAAGGACCGATTGTTCAGTTATAGTTCGAGCCATCTCACTGGGCAAGAAAGATGATAACCGGGTTCCTTTAGTACTTACTATGATTTCAGTCCATTGTTTACCAGCAGCGAAAGAAAACACATTTTACATGAGTGCCATTGGATTAAATGAATTACATGATCCAAAGGCTATAAACTTTAATTTAGCCCTGAGCACACCAACTGCTGAGAAAATTGTGTTCGCAGCTGTCAGCGCTGCCGGCCATGCTGCCAACACAGCAATGAACGTCCACACTGAAGATAAGTTTGTCCCACATGATTTACGACGGCGGGATGGTAAATATTGTCGTTCTTTCTACTGGAACGCTATGAGACGAGTGCTAGTTGACCCAGAGACCCTATATAAAAGATTATCGTCAGCATTTATGATCGAAGTGGCGGGTGTGCCAAGAACTGGAAAAATGGATATACGAGGACGTTATATGGGATTAGTAGATGCGAGAGTGTTATTAGAACCAGGTCAAATGGGCGTCACTGTTTGTTCGAAGCTGGTACTTTATAATGAAGCTAATACACCGGACAATGTTGGCCCATTATTGGATTTCCCCCCCACGAGTGCTAAAGCCAGTGCGCGTGACGCGGATCCGAATATAATGGATGAATTTGGACATACTGCCTACGCTATAATAAGATTTGATTTACCAGAAGCTTTAGTTCCTTTATCCAAATTGGAAAATCTATATGCAATAATGGGGTTTCGTCTACCAGAAGAGACCGAAACCCCAATAAAAGAATCAGAATCCGATAGTAACCAGTTTGATTCTGGTGTTGATGCAAAGACCATAAGAAAGGAAGGAGGTGCACTGGCCGTCCATAAAGAGCTAAGTGGGTTAGCTTGTAAGGGTGTGATACCAATGAACCAGGGTATAAAACGAACCGCTGCGAATCGTCTACTGATGCGAGTAAGAACAATGCTCAAAAGTTTCCCTCCGGGAGAATGTTCCTATCTAGATTATGAGGACACAGTGACTGGCCAACATGCTGCAAGTAGACGTGCAGTGACAGCATCTTTTGCTCCTCAGCCACCACTACCTCGTCTTCCGGCTAAGACCGCTGCAGCAAGATGTCGAATCGCCGGAGATACTAGAATTGCCGATACACATTTGGAGGTATGCTTAAAAGTGGCAGGAAATCACGCAAGCTCATTAATTTCTAAGGTTTTGCGTTGTTTAGAAGATCGCAATTATCAAGATGCTAAGAATTACTTGCTTGAAGCTTTAAACATCCTACCTACGAATAAATACTTACTATGGATTTTTGGCGGCGTAGACTTTGATCAAGAAAAGGAGGCCTCGGATAAAGCCGGTGTAGCCCTACGTATTGCTGTAAAAGGTGAATATTCAAACGGCACAGCTAATGCAATTGGTTGGGCTGCCCTACATGCCTTCCATCATTGCAATGGCAATACGTTTGCAGCATTTGTTGCTGCAATGAAAATGAGAAAAGCTTTTTCGCTACCCGTAGAGTGGGATAAGATTATAGCGCGATGGACTGAGACCAGTGGACAGGAAGAAAAATATTGGAAGCCAGAAGTTGTATCACCTGATAACCCTTTATTGATTGCAGCTGCATTTTTTCTTTGTCTTCGATGCTACAATTTTAGCGAGAAACTTTTGCAATGTGTTGAGCATGGCTGTGCTAGCCGCGGTAGTGAGAGCTTTAAGTACCAAATTACTTCGGATGTGTATTACTTGCGAGCTGCCTCGCATGTTTTGCAGCGTGACTTCAGTCATGCGATGGAAAAGATTCTTGAAGCAATCAAGAAGTTTGGGCCTACGCCTAAAATGTCACAAATGCGTGCAACTTGTCTAGCTTGTATGAGTAACTGGGATAATGGCTGTGAAAAGGCATTACTGGAAGCTGAACAAGCCGGCTCCGAGCCATGTTCCTCGCTTTTGTATACAGCTGCTTTGTCCGGCTATAAGTCAAATCCTGTGACGGCACTGCAGAGGGCAGCAAGAGCCCATAAATATAACCCTTCGGGTCATACAGCTCTTCTAATTGGACGAATTTATGCTGCGATGGACAAGCAATGGTTTGCTGAACGTTGGCTGTCGGCAGCTGTTAACGCCGAACCCTTGTTAGCAGATGGATGGGCAATGCTGGCTCTAATGGCAATGTATGACAGAAATATAGACAAAGCGAGAGTCATGTTACGAACAGCAAGGCAGGCGGGGCCGGTCAGTCCAGATATCGAAAAAGAAGTAAGAAAAGTTATGGAAATGGTAGAACTAGACCAACTACCAGACTTCCTTGTAAAAAATCTTTGTTTTTGCGATCATGTTTAAAAAAAATACTATAAGTTCGCCTACCTATGAATTAAGGGTAATTATTCACAGACCGCACTTTCACTTTACTTTGTTATGTGTGAATTGTTTTCGTATGTCTTTTGTGCCCTTATACGAAAGTGGGCACAAAAGACTAAGGTATATTTATATTCATATAAAACGCTTAATTTACAACTTACCAAAGTTGTCAAAATATAGTCTCTGAATCTTGCTCTAACAGTAGGTAAAGTATTTTGGTTTTATTTTTTCATTTTAAGTTTTTACATTCAGAACAATGTCCTTAAATGCGTGTTCACGCATGATTACTTATTTCCTAAAATAATTTTAAATAAAGGATCACGAAAATATTACTTATAAGTCTTTTTTTTCTATCACTAAAATGCGGGTAGGGATTCCAGGTGCATAAGGACATACGATGGTATAGTAGGGTAGCTAACAAGAACTTTTGCGGCGGGAAAATTCAAAACAATTAGGTTCGTTTTTCAATAATGCTGTAGGACGTAGATATTTTGAGAAAAAGATGCTTAGCGTTATTGAATAACAATATTGAAATACTTACAAAATCAATATTCCTATCGTTAGACAATAAATAAAACATAGATCTTCAGAAAACAATCAAAATAGTACCTACTTAATAACCGTACCTAATGCCTACGGTGACGTCATAAACACAAGTGTCAACTGGCTATTTATATCCACCACCTCGTTGCAGAACGTAAACTTGTGCTATATAACTACCTCAGTCGGAAACTAGGTTAGATTACAACAACAGTTTTACACTGTTATCATGATAAGCTGATAGCGCCCAATCAACATCAATATGAACTCAGATTCTCAGAAGCTTTAGAATCTTCGTCATTTAAAATGACGCGCCTTTTTCTGTTTAAATAAATAAACTGATAAGTTGCGTTCGAAAGATAAAAATGTCGAATGTTTAATTTCGTACAGTCAGCGGTGTCGTGCTTGCATCACTCGAGTCGTGAGTTGCGGCCACTACGCTGTCTGTACACAAACATTTACCGAGTGGAACGAGCGCTCTTTGTTTTGAATCAAGTTTCGAATAAGATCTCTGACATGTGAACGCACAAAATCACAATGGGACTCTCAACAAATTGCTGGAAATATCTCGTTCTAACCTTCAATGTATTATTCGCAGTGAGTATTTTATTGTTTTAGTGAAGACTTCACGTTTATTTTTGTAGAAAATAGAAGTGGCAACTAATTTCCCCTTTGTTGTCATAACAACTATGATAAAACATGCACTTACAGGTCAATAACTTCCACTTTTGTCAATTCTTACGTTCGATTTATTACTGTTTGTAGATTATAGCAATTGTGTAGCTGACACATATTTTATTCATTGCTGTAATTGCAGCGACTTTTTCTCGGGAGTGCATTGTACGATCAATCAAGATAACCCAACAAAATTGTATAGCACCACACTTTTTTGACAGTGGCGCTAGTAGTCCTCTCTTTTCGATACGACAGATCACGATCATAATTTTGACGTTTAAAACCAACGACGTTTCAATTTGGTCGGTATGTATTAGTTTTCCCTAACAATTCCGTTTATTGTCAACAGATGTCAGCTGTTGTGCTGTTCGGCATCAGCGGTTTTCTTATTTACAGGCTTTTCGTATACCGGCATTTCATTGGTGTCAATGCGGAATACCCTGCCATTCTCCTGTTAATGATGGCCATAATTACATGTTCCATCGCATGGATCGGCTGGAGAACTGCCAAATCAATGCACCAGATTCATGTCGTTATTGTGAGTATTCATTAATTTCGTGAGTCATGAAGACGGCTGGCATGGCGTGTCAGTATTTTATAATAAAGGCGTAGTTATCTAGTTGATCCCAGAGTTAACAGATCAACTGTATGATTACAGTACAAAGGCCGGATGATAGATAGGATATTTAGACTTCTTGGGTTAGTCACCAACTCGACACGACACGGACACACACACCCTTCCAGTCTGGACATGCGTGTGTCCAGTTGGTTGAAACTCAAAATTTGTATCACTTATTATTTCGTCATCTGGACACGCCAAAATTTTAAACGCTTAAGGTGAATCTAGGCGATTTTTTTTTCCATACAAACTTCGGGAGTGCATTACTCCACTGTTCGACAATGTACGGTGGGCTGCGTCAAAAATTAAACATGGTATGGTTTTGTCTCATTATTAATATTGTCTGTACGGAAATAGAATACTAAAATAAAAAGCCATTAAAAAGTTTTGAGCCAACAAAGATTCGTTTTTCTTGCTAATTTAACCTAACTTTGGGCGTGAATAAGTAATAAAAGAAGTTTAAAATCTTCAAAACCAAGTCAGTACCCACAAAGTTCAATTTTCGAAGAGTTCAATAAACTTTATTGGTCTTTGATTTATGCAGCAGTTTTTTCCATAAAACCTGATCTTCCGAAGGACTTTTCTTAAATTTTTTACGCGCCTGTTTTACTATGAATGACCCTGCATTTCACTCAATCACGTTTTGCGTTTAGACTAGCCTCTAACTGCTCATCACTGATACTACCTATGTTGGACACGAAGCCAGGTGAGACAGCGTGCTTTTTAGCCAGGCCCACCAGTGAGTTCGAGCCAGCGACTAGATTCCCCTTAAGAATCTTGGCGTAATCAGATGTCGAAGTAATAAGTGATACAAATTTTGAGTTTCATCAACTGGACACACGCATGTCTAGTCTCTCGTGTCGATTTGGTGAGTAATTCCACTTTGCCCCACCAAGCCCGCCACCCTGGTGTGGCAAAGTGGACTGCCTAAAATTTTGCAGTGGAATATGCCCCACTATTCTGATTTGATGGGGCGGATAACACTAGCATAAACACTTTGTGGATTCTGCCCCACTAGGGTTGGCAGCTCAGGATTTACGAGACATTCACCGCCTCATCTAACCCAAATGATTCACCAAAAATAGAGGGGATATGGCGCTCGGCGGCCGCTGCCGCGGCACCGCTCGCTTCGCTCGCTCGCCGTCGCGCGTTAAGGGTCACTGTTCTAACCTAACCTAACCCAAATGATTCAAAAATACATGTTAACCTTCATACACAAATCCTGAGCTGCCAACCCTAGTGGGGCAGAATCCACAAAGAGTTTATGCTAGTGTTATCCGCCCCATCAAATCAGAATAGTGGGGCATATTCCACTGCAAAATTTTAGGCAGTCCACTTTGCCACACCAGGGTGGCGGGCTTGGTGGGGCAAAGTGGAATTACCCGATTTGGTGACTAACCCGAATTCTTGATATAGCATTCATAATATGTATATCAAGAATCTAAACATGTACTAGGTATCGCTTGGACGAAATATCAAGTATCTTAATGCTTGCATTGTCTATCATTTAATTAGTTAATTACGGAATATTGACCTCGACATCTAGAGCTCTAATTATGTCATGTTGTTCAGCTCTTGTTTTACTACTTTGTTGAATAACACAAGAACCATTGCGTGTTTTGGCTGTTAAAAACTAAAGACTTCAAATATCATTATTTATAATAGACGCTAGCACATCAAGCTACCACAATCTGTCAAATTTCTTTGATAGTTTTTCAACTTTACTGGAAAATGAATAAGGTTCATGTTCAATTGGGAAAATTTTACAGTTTGGTCAGCTTTTTTTTTTTTTTTTTGAGGGTGGGAAATCATCAAATAACTTCTCCTGCTCTGGGTGGAGCAGGAGGGCGTGTCAGACTTTTACTGACTAAAACCCACCCGTGTTCCCTCACCTGCCTGTGTGCCAGGGGCCGCGGTATCTCTTTCGAACAACCCGCAACCCTGGCAGGCATCGGCCCTTGCGGACCCCACCAGTTCGGCGCACCAGGACACGTGGCACGCCGTGACCACCCCAGGAACCAAGTAACAAAAGGGCCCCAGACGTACCCGTGTCTGGTGCCCTTGGTCCCCCTGCGACGGGTCAGCACAGTGGCCCCGCCGCCTACCACTTTTCGGCCGCAGGGGATAGGGAGAGCGGCCAACGCTATACCGACACTCCTCTTCCCCTGCGGCCCCACCGCGTCCGCCATCAAACGGTGGCGGCCCCGTCCAGGCCACGGAAGGGAAGAGCGCTACTCAGAAGTACCGGCACTCCTCCTCTTCCGCAGCCTGTAATCTTCAGCCGCGATGCCTCCCATTCGACACCGCGGCCCGCCTCAGTTGCGGTGCACCTCACCGCAACCTACATTCTGGCCGCTACGTCGTCGGCTTGGAGACAAAAGCCCTGACGAGCGGCCCCACCTTGGGGTTCCTCTTCGCTTCACCGTGGGAGCGGACCACGGCTACTGAGCCCCCCCGCAACGACAATGGGGGAACCCACTGGGGGGGGACAGTTTGGTCAGCTTGATGTGCTGGCGTCTGTACCTACCTATTTCCTATCAGCAAACGAAACTGGATGCTGTTATCCTTATGCATCCCTCACCTTCCGGACTTCAATCACTCTCCATTGGAGTCCAAGGCCAAAATATTACGAAAAAAAATCGAATTATTAAAGAAAAAGTACTTAAAATAAACATACAGGGTAAATTAAATTAGCCACCTAAACTTCATAGATATATTGGGTAGGTATCCTCTAGACACTGACACAACTAGACACGATAAAACAAAACCAAAAAAGAATTCAAACCCACGCTTCTAGTAACTATGGAGTTAATATAGATTCTCTTGTCAAATAAATATTTTTTTAATATTAAACTAGCGTTTGCCTGCGGCTTCGCCCGTGTTTAACAATTTATACGAAATCTTAACAAATTATATACCTAAACCTTCCTCATGAATCACTCTGTCTATTGTTGAAAACCGCATGAAAATCCGTTTAGTCGTTTTTGAGTTTACTCCGAATAAATAGACAGACAGACAGATGCGGCGGGGGACTTGGTTTTATAATATGTAGTGATGGACATGCTCTTGACTTCGATCTCGATTGGTGGAAAGCAATGGATAAGGACCTTATTTTGATCAGCTAAAAGTCTGGGAAATTGTGAAGGGCGTTTTGGGGGACTGTGTTATCATCTTATGTAGTAATTTTGACATTCAAAAAGTGCTGACTCTCAGCCAAGTTTGAATAAACGACTTTTGATTTTAATAGATTTTGTGATGTTATGTTTTCAGACGGGAATCCTGATAGTTCTGGTTGTGGTGATCGAGTTCTCGTGCTTCGTCTGGGCCATGGTGGTGTGGGACAATGTGGAGATCGACATCAAGTCGACCATCATGCACTACTTCGAACATGCCTTGGAGAATACTGACAGCACCAATGTTGATACGATCAGATGGGATAGGTTACAAGTTAAGGTGAGGTTTGTTGAAATTATCTTTCTGTTTTATGGTGGAAGCGACTGGGTAGCCTGCGTGATCACAATTTTTTTTAATTAATTCTCAATCATTCATTCTTCATCAATTTTCTTTTGAAATTTGCAGGGAAGAATAACTTTTTCATGGTATAGTAATTCAATGGAATTAAATGAGCTTAAAGGGTTGTATGGATGATTTTAATGATTAAAATCTACTCTTTTAATGAGCAGATTTTAATCATTTTTTGTTTTTTTTTTTAATGAGATGTATTGCAACATGTGGTTAGCTAGTTATCTCGACAATTGTTCATATTATTCTTGCCTGAGCAACAAGCAGCAAGTTTGTCATGCTCCCTTAGATGTCGCCGCTTGCGGTAGCGTTGGGGGTCGGGTTGCCTCCTTGCCTCAAATCTGGCGAGGGGGCAATGGCTGATCCTTGCGTTATGCTCGAGAACGGGTGCTGCTTGTGGTGACAGGAAGTCTTGCTGACCATGGCTTTTTTATTGTTATTAGTAATTAACTGTTTATTTATTTTACTCCGAAGGTCCTAGCTTAACATTTGTTACTACAAGTTAAATCTAAATGAACATAAGCAGCATTGCATAATGTAAGCGGCCACACCCTTTATACTTGAAGGCTTTTATGTTGGTATTGAGTTCTGTTTACGTTTATTATTTACTTGTTTCTGCTTAAGTTTAGTTACTATGTTTTGTTGGTATATTGCCGTGTGCTAGCTGACATATGGCAATTAATTGAATTTTATGTTATGTGTTTAGTAATGTTATTTACTTACTTAGGTACCTATAATTGTATAGAATCAAGTTCTTCTAACTTAACAGACAGCTGTGCTGCTGGGGAGTTTGTTGCGCTACTTCTTCTTCCCAGCTAAAGCACTAGGAAGTGGTGAAGGGCGAGCGTTTTAGGGGACTGTCTTATGTAATTTTGACGTTCAAAAAGTGCTGACTCTCAGCCTAGTTTGAATAAATGACTTTTGATTTGATTTGATATATTGTAATTCTGTAATGGCAAGTTTGCAAGGTCGCGGATCGTATTTTAATCAACATTCAGCATGACCCGCAAATTGCAAAATACGTTAAATGCGGGCTACCCTGGCGGGTGCTGGTCAAATAGTTGCAAGACCTCGGGTCAGGTCTTGCAGCTATTTGACCTTGAGGTTCATCTTCTATATCTAACAAAGTAATTCATCAGAAAGTTAGACTATAGCACGCCATTTTATGGAATGGGCCGGGTAGGGTCGATACCAAAAAACATGGCGTTAAATGGCGAAATGGATGCTTTAAAATTTTGACATTGACTGAATTAGATTGGTCTAGTGGTCGCAAGTGCTACTGCTTAGCATGGTCCTGGGTTCGATTCCCGGGTCGGACAAAGTGTTATTCGGTTTTTCCATCTAGAATTTCTCAGTAGCAGCCCGGAGCCTGGATTTGTGCCCGGATATCCAGACTCCGGGCAATAGGCTCGCCCTATTACATGGGACCAAAACATAACTGGCGAAATGTGGGTGTACAATAGGTAGACGGGGAACCTCGGGGAAAAAAGGCGTGATGTTATGTTAAGGATACTGAGAAAATAAAGACCTAGGTAGTACCCACGGCTACGGTAATTCCTATTCTCTATCTATGGGCCATTAATATCATTCTAATATCCAGATTTCTCCACACACAGACTTAGGTACTTTTAAAATCCTTCTCAACTTCCTTCATCATCTAACCCAAAATTCACTTCTCATTCCAGTTCGAATGCTGTGGCGTGACCGGCCCAAGCGACTACACCTCTAAAGGCCAGGTTCCCTTCTCCTGCTGCGGCCAGGGTCCACTAGATGCCATCCACAAGCCTTATGCGTCAGACTGCTCAATGCTGTACCAAAGAGGATGTGGAAAGCCGCTGCACGATTACGCGAGACAGCAGCTCCTGTTGGTCGCGATGACGGCTTTAGCAGCTTCTATATTGCAGGTAAGTTAGCATGTAGCATGATAGTGGCGTTATTACACAGCAAAGTTTATCTTTCGACCATGGTTTTAACCATAGAGCCATTTATGGCCAGGATCAAGTCAAAGTTCTAATTACAAAATGTGACGTTAGCAAGTGTCAGTTGACAATTTTCTATTTGGAACTTTGCTGTGATCGGTTTTGGTTAAACATTTACAGTACTGACTCAAAGCTTTAGGCTTAAGTTCTGCCAGGGGTGCGGGTTGTTCGAAAGAGATACTGTGGCACCTGGCACACAGGCAACTGAGGGAACACGGGTGTTTTAATCAGTAAAACTCTGACACGCCCTCCTGCTCCACCCAGAGAGGGAAAAGTAATTTGATGATATAAAAAAAAGGCCAAATCAAATCAATCAATCGAATCAAAAGTAATTTATTCAAACTAGGCTGAGAGTCAGCACTTTTTGAACGTCAAAATTACATAAGACAGTCCCCAAAAAAACGCCCATCCTTCGCCACTTCCTAGTGCTTTAGCTGGGAAGAAGAAGTGGCGGAACAAACTCCCCAGCAGGCTAAAGTTAGAACTAATTTTGTAATATGACAGATGGAGTTTTAACGCAGTTCAATTTGAAAACAAACAATAAAATAATCCTCGAGGGTTACCTATGGCAGCACGAATCTTTACGCCAACACATCAAAGCCCCGTGGAAACAAGAGTTCCTATTTTTGGGAACGGCTTTTATAAATTAAGGTCTCTTGAATCTCCTTAATAACACGTGAAAACAAAAATAACCCCAAATACAAAGATATCTTTATATTAAATAATAGATACGTGAAGCAAAAACTTTGTAGGTACCCCTTTTTACGAAAATTACGCGCACGGTGGCCTATGAAATTTACGCGCACGGTGGCCTATGAAATTTGGCACAGTTACAGTTTATATGGAGAGAAGGAGTGCAGAAATATAATTTTATTTCTATAATATTTTTTATTTTATTTTAAATTTCATTTCTTCATAAAACAATTTACATTGTGTTAAATACAGGGTAAATTTTTAACCAATGCGCAAACTGTAACCATGATTTCAGCATATCATTCTAGACCCCCTAGATTAGAAATTTTGGAATGTATGGAACAAATTTCTGCGCTGGGGTGTCTAGAATGATATGCTGAATTCATGGTTTCAGTTTGCGCACTGGTTAAAAATTTATCCTGTATATATGTTACGGCTAATAGCCGAAGTGCGGCTACACCTAGTTTTAGCCAGCTATTAACTAGGTGCAGCTGGACTAGCGCTCGCCGGCCGCTGCCGCGGCATCGCTCGCTGCGCTCGCTCGGCTCGCGCGCGTTTGGTCGCAATTCTAACCTAACCTAACCTAATCGGTCGGTAAGCAGTAGGTATGGTGCAGTTCACAATTTATCGAAGTAGGATACATCTAAGTTTAACCGGCTGCACCTAGTTATAGCCGGCTAAAACTAGGTGTAGCCGCACTTCGGCTATTAGCCGTAACATATACACATGCAATTTACATACAAATACAGAGAACTATGAATTATTAATTTACCTCCAGGTGAAATTCAAGTATAGTGATTATTCTAAGTGGTATATAATTATGATCCAATTTCTACTAGTGGATATCCACTAGTATAGCTAGATACTTACGTTTTAACAACTAACCCTCTTTTTGCTGTTACACAGTCGGATAAAACAAACGAATAGTTATTAAAACCTCATTATTGCTCGGACGGAATAGCAGCGAAAGAGTTCCAAAGTCGCTCTAATTCGATGTCCTGCCATCAGACCACCAGCATTTATTCAAATAAAATACACTCGAGAGCAATGAATCCGGGTCACTTAAAGAATGTTAAAAATCTCGGAAACTAAAAATGATAGGTTAATGCAATAAATTGTATTTAATAGACAATGTAATACTCCTTAAATGAAAGTAAAAAAAAATATGAGTCACCATACATTTTATTAACACAAAATTACATAAAGAAAAAAACTGCTGATCTCTCCTTAAAACAAAAATAGGAAACATGAAATTTTTGAACTTTATTACGATTTTCTTGAATTTTAATACTTCGTATTGCCTCCTCGTGCTTCCATTACTGCGTTTACGCGGTTTGGCATGCTGTACACCAAGTTCCTTATACGATTTTGGGGAATATTCTCCCATTCCTCTGTGAGAGCAATTTTGAGCTCACGAAGCGTGATTGGGGGAGGGTTTCGTTGTTTTACGCATCTGCCTAGCTCGTCCCAAGCATGCTCGATCGGGTTGATATCCGGGCTGCGCGCTGGCCACTCCATACGAGTAATGTTCATCTCTTGAAGGTAGTCATTCACAATCCTACCTGTATGAGGTCGGGCATTGTCATGCATAAATATAGCATCCTCACCTAAATTGACCATAAATGGACCAACGTGATCATTGAGGATTTCTTCCACATATCTTACGCTAGTTAAAGAGCCGTTTTCTATGATCACCAGCTCTGTGCGACTTTCAGAAGAAATTCCGGCCCACACAAGTACAGACCCACCACCGTAGGCTACTTTTTCTTCGATGCATGCTTGCTTGAATCTTTCGTCTTCGATACACTCTGTGTCTTCCATCGTGCTTGTAGAGCATAAATTTTGATTCGTCGGAGAACATAACTTTTGACCAATCTTCAATACTCCAATTTACGTGGCTCTGGGCATATCTTAGTCTTGAAATACGATGCCCACGCTCCAGTTTAGGGCCGTTTGCAGGTCTAAGGGGTTTTAAGTTAGATTCAGCAAGCCGACGTCTTACTGTCCATGCACTTGGGTTACTTCCTCCGAGGCGTCGAAACTGATTTGTGAGTTCAGTTCCTGTGAGAAAGCGATTTCGAAACATGGTGTTCACCAAGTATCGGTCTTCTCGTGCTGTGGTACACCTGGTTCTGCCCGTTCCTGGTCTGCGTAGGTTAGAACCAGTTTCTTCGTAACGTCGGAGAACTCTTTGTACTGTTGACAGCGACACACCGACAGTCCTGGCTGTATCGCGCTGACTCCGGCCGGTTTCCAGCATTGTAAGTATTCTGGTGCATTCTTCAGGCGTAAGCGACATAATTTCAGCTTGAATAATGAATATAGAGCACTATCAACATGGTTTATGTACCCACATAAATGACAGATTACAAATAAAAGCAAAACCAAATGCTGTAATTTCGTAGTTCCATCTTCGAAAGTGGCCCTTTTTCAAATTAGATTTTTTTATGATATAACTTTACAATAACTATGAAGTTTTAATACCTTCATTTAAGGAGTATTACATTGTCTATTAAATACAATTTATTGCATTAACCTAGCATTTTTAGTTTCCGAGATTTTTAGGATTCTTTAAGTGACCCGGATTCATTGCTCTCGAGTGTAATTTAAAAACATCAACGACGTCAATTGAATACAAATGTCCATTTAGATTAGAAAGTAAAGCATCTTTATTCAAGAATAAATTGTGGATCCAGACTGCATAAACGAGGGGTAGATAGACCAAACAAACAGGTTCCTAAATGTCCTTGAGTCTCACAATGTGACATCATTCGTCTGGCAGTGGATATAAAGAGGGGCATGATATCAAAACAATACTTTTGTTTGGCCATAATACTTTTATTTTTGCCTACTTTTCCCCTAAGGACTAGGGTCGATCCTTTCAAGGCTAAACGAAGCATTAATCTTGAGGGTGCGAGGATGAATACCAATGTCGTCTCGTCTGGTGAACATATTCTTGAGACTTTATAGTTTTAAGGGAATGCTCTGGAATATTGATAGGGCTTTTCAGACAGAACGCAGGTTTTGCATAAACCTACCTATAATATTAAATCGATAAGATGAGACTTTAAGGATTTCTCATGTCTGACTGGCGTTTGCCATCTTATTGCTGTATCGTATATTGTTAACATGGAAGGAGGACCATGAAGGAGAGTGGACACCGAACTTTGGGCTTTTGCCTTGAAGTCCAATAGCCATAAGATAATACCAATGGATACAGCTTTTCAAGTAGAACCTTTGCTATTAACACGACTTTTGGCAATTTTTTGTCAATTCTGGTTAATGACCTAACTAGGTGACAACTTTAGGGAGAACGCTATTGGGAGATGCGGCAGGCTTAACGTTCTTTCTGACCGAGCGACTCTTACAAATATTGATCCTTAAATGGCAGCATCTAGGAGGCCACAGTTTAAAATGTCCGTTCACTTTACATACTTAAAAGATGATGTTTGTAAGGCACATATTTAATGAAAGTTAGTTAATTGACGATATACCCGGATTTTAATAATAGATATTTAATTACTCACATTTCGAGCTCTGTAGCTCATTACGTAGGTATTTACAATCAAGAGAAGTCGTCATAGTAAGAAATATTTAAGACCTTTCCGGTTGGTGTATATGTTAACGGAAAAGTGTGTAATCCGTCATTGTATACAATTCCTAGGAAATGTGTACAATTCCTAAAATAGATAGGAAATCTATGATATATTTTGTAACATACACTTTTCCTAGGAAATCTATGCATTTCCTAAATAGCAATCGGAAATGTATTAAAAGTTAGTGACCGAAACGAATCGCTGCAAAACCGACTCCACGTAGTCTTGTCTGCCCTACCCCTAGAGTGTTATTTAAATCCGCGGAGGGGCGAGGCGGGCCAGCAAGCCGAAGCTGCGGTGGTGAGCGCGAATACCATCTGCGACTATAAGCTCGCGTGGGACCGCCGCCGGAGACCCGCAGCGCCGGAGCCGTGACAGAAACCATGCGAGCAATTCTAGAAAGCATTACTTTTTATATATTTCCTAGTGTGTTCTCGGATGGAATTGCATAAAATTCCTAGGAAATACATAAATTTCACAGGAAATGTGTGTATTAAAGAATCTTTGAAACATTATTTTACACATTTCCTAAGTAGGCTCGGAAGTGCATATATTTCCTAGGAATTGTGAACAATTCCTAGGTTTCATACATTTCCGGTAACATATACATATCTTAACGCTATAGGGCTTCTGGTCAGAATCGCCCAATCTCCTTTACTTATAAAAAAATTGTATGAGCGTGCTCAGCCAGAAATGCAAGTTAGGTATATTGCGTCTCCAGAAAAAGATGAGCAGCAACATTCGATTCACATGCAGACTCGGATGCAGCTAAATACCAGTATCTATTTTACATGGAGCGACTCCTATCTGACCTCCACATCCCAGTTACGATGCTCCTTGGTAAGACTGGTTGTCAGACTTTCGAGGTTACCTGTAACGACTATCGAAGATCCATAAGTGACAGCCGGGACCAACGGCTTACCGCGCTTTCTAAGGCACGGAGAGGTTTTGGTGTTTAAAGATGGTCACCCCCGGACCAACCGTGGCAAGCATAGCTTGACCTGAACGAGCTACTTGCGCGGCTATTGTTAAGTACTTAGCCCTTCCCATTTTTTACCTATGTATTAAGTAATGGTTCTTCACACCATGATCTTTGTCATGATCTTATGATATCGCCAAATTATTAATTATGATAGCGCCAAAATCGTTCCTACATAAAAGTAACACAGCTGCGACCTGACTACCTGGGTAAGTATAAAATAGCCATTAATACTTATCTTTTCCTTAGGGTAGGTTCAGATGACAAGCGCTCAACGCGCGTTTTGATAACGCGCGTTTACAACTACATACATTTTATTCAGGCCGTACACATGCTAACGCGCGTTTTAGTAACGCGCGCGTTCAACGCTGCGCTAGCGCTCCACTGTTGTCAGCGCGCGTCAACGCGCGCTTTGAGATCATTGGTTTTCTATGTTACCGTTCAGTTGAGCGCGCGCTTTTGACGCGGTTAGACGTATTTTAGGGTTCGCTCAGTTCATCCAAAAATCGTCCGAAATGGAAACGGAAGCACACTCCATCGCCTTCACCAACCAATGCCAGCAATGAATCGGAGTTAGAGTTATTTCTTTTTTCTTTAAATTCTCTTTCCTAAACATATATTGATTTATAAATTAGTGTGTTGATTAAAAACTTACCTCAATGTAGTTATGAGTTTTTCTTCTTGTGAAATACTATATTGCACAGCGTTTTTATCTGCTAGGGTACGAGTTCATCGTTTATGAGAGCCAGTAAGTCATCAAATGACTTGATGGACATTCTGAAATACTTAGTAAAAAAAAATAGGTCCGAATTGTCTTAACTTAGGATACAAAATTATATGCTGGCTTTCAGTCAGCCTGTATGAAAAAATTGGCTGGACCCAATATCTCCGTTTACTGTCGCGTCGTTTTTGCCGTCGGTATAAAATCACCGTTAAAACTGTTTCTACGTCCATCTTCAACAAATGTAGAACTCTAAGTCTGTTGAAACAGAACCACGGCGGGCGCGGCAACGCGCGTTCTACACCTGACAAGTGCGCACCGAGTGAACAATATACTAAAAATTTACGCGCGTGCAACGCGCGTTGGCCGCTTGTCATCTGATCATATCCTAATACCTACATACACGTATCTCATGGCCGAGCGACCTTTAAAAACATGGTCATAGGAAAAATATAGCTGATCCCATAGGACGTCTGGCCTCGAAACGTCGGTACATTATGGTGACACTCTGAATAACAATGGCGGCCTTGTCATATACAAAACAATAAATTGCGCGCCATAATTAAAAGTCATGTCGCCAATAGTGTCCCTTGGGTTTGTTTTAAATTTTTAATGAATCATCGTGAGTTAGGTTGTGTATCCAAAGGATTGGCTGAAAAGGCGTTGACGTGCGGAACTTTCTTGAAAACTGTCAAAAAGTTGGTTTTTTGAAACCAGTGTAGGTATCTCTTTAACCGTTAATAATTTTGAAAGCAAAAAAAATAAAAATTGCATACAGTGATGGAACTCAAATATAATTAAACATACTTAAATGCATCCAAAATCATCAGTCACCTACCTCTTAATTATCTTTAAAAGGAGTTTATCCGTTCAATAACAATTATAATTATAATTTAAAATATACCATAAAATTTCAAATGCCAAATTGCATTCGGATTGCAATAAGAACTATTATCTCTCATAACGACACTATTTAAAGTTAACATGGCTTTAATAAGTATTTTATGATCTACGATGTGAATCTGGAGGCTAGAATAACCACACAGCTCAGTAGGCGTAGCAGAAGACGCAGCAGACCCAGAACCCCAATTGCGTAACACGCTATAAATCATAATCTGAATCATTATGAAGGATTTAGCTTATCCATTGCTTTATGTGTTCGAAAAATGTGTCTGCTGAACTATTTATGTAATAACGCAATGGACGTTGTTTATCTGTCAAAATTAAAACCATTCTTTCTGTTAATGTGTTACGGAATTAAGTACCCCGCAGGAGGTGTTGATGACAACTCGACTTTTTCCTAAAAGATTGGCCACATAGGTACAGATACAGATACAGCAGCTGAAAAGGGGAAGTAAAAGGAGGGAAGGAAGACCCTTGCTCAGCATTGGGATACAAACGGCTGAATTAATAAATAAAAATCTGCTTGTCGGTATAGTAAGACGCGTACTGGAATTAATTTTAAAATGAGTTACGATTTTTTTAACAATAGATATAGCACCACAGCACCTCAAATCAAATCTTGGTTTTTTTCACTTAAACCTACATAGGCCCTTACGAAATGTCGGAAACTAGGTCCACGATTCCTATTGGTCGCTTCCTGGGCCCCAATTCTATATGGTTATATATTATGATTCCCCGCGGAATCTTACTACGTTCAAACTACGTCAATATCGTGTCTTTCAGAAACCAATGTAACGGTAAGGAATCGAAATGTCATATTCTGTATGTTCCAAGACAAATGTCGATATTATATTAGCAGAATGTCGTGTGTGGTCTAAGGAATTGACGTGGTTTCGAAGTCAGGAATCGTTAAGTGGGCATAGTGAATTAGGGCCCTGTAGAGAAGAGTCGGCTAGAAACTACACGGTTACTGTTTTAAAAATAATTGGCTTTTACGATGTTTTCAAATTACAGTGTAATAATCCCAGGTATCTACTTAAGTAAGTACCAGGAACCAGAAAATGGTTCACAAATCTACAGTCTATAAGCTCCACTACGTTCTCACATTCACAAAGTATAAAACATAACCCTTACTTGGCAGTCGGGTAAAAATAATCTACTTATTGATGATAAATAAATCTCAAGAGCTTGTTAAAAACCTGAGGTATTGAACAACGGCATTCAAGGTCTAAGGATAATTCACGTAAAAAAAAGGTTGTAATGTAAAGGTCAGATAGGTCGCTCCTCAAAAACCAGACTCACATTTGACTTCTTCAAGGGGCGACGCGTTATCGCTTTGCGATAAAGCCGTTGAAACTTGAAATATTAAAAAAGAGGATAAACGTTTTTTTTTTTAAGAACACGTTACTCATTTTTATAAATTACAAAACTTATCCTACTATTTTTAATATTATAGAGGTATGAGGAACAGGGTGTAAAGTTCACTCATACTCTATGGAAAAGGGAGGATCCTCCGACCAGACGGGTGTTGTGTCTGGTGGGCAGTTGCCCACCAGACACATAAAAATATAAATACTATAATATAAATACATAAATATATAAATGTGATAGTTTTTATTTTTGGATGTTTGTCTTGTCATGCAAAAATGGCCAAAAGGATTTGGATGAAATTTAGCACACAGATAGCTTATAACCTGGATTAACACATAGAACATTATTTTTATCCCGGTAGTGCATTCATGTGGGATAATTACTGACCTCTAGACGGATGAACAACTAAAGCAAGTAATTTCATAAGTTAAGAATGTATGACACGTAAATGTAGACCTAGGCTATTAGCACGACATATGAGTACGCTACTGAACACTAAAACTGGCGTAGTAGGTAAATAAAAACGTGTAATGTCTATTTTTAGTGGCCACTCATGGTTGGAATGAAGGTGACTGGACATGGGTCGTTGGCAGCCGAATACATATAAACGAACGCTGTAGACGAAAACTTTAGTACCTATTTTTTATTTACATGAAGTAGAGGGCATGACCGTGATTCGAAAAACAAACGTTTCAAATCGGAACTTTTTGTATCTTACGTATATCTTTATATATCAAAATGAATCCCTATTTCCCTTGGTCACGGCATCACACGTGAACGGCTGGACCAATTTTGCTAATTCTTTATTGTTGTGTTTTTTACTGCCAGGAGAAGGTTCTTATGAAAGAAAAAAATAAGAAGGTTCCGCGTAACATTAGAAAATGATGTATAACTTTTCTAAAATTGTACCAATGCGAATTCAATATTCATAGTTAAGGTGAACCTAGTCCACATTTAAAGCATACAAACTTCGGGAGTGTTTTACTCCACTGTCTGACATGGCACATCCATAATAAAATATGATATCGTTTTGTCTCATTATTAATATTGTCTGTACGGAAACCGAATACCAAAAATAAAAAAACCAATTAAAAAGTTAGGAGCCAACAAAGATTCGTTTTTCTTGCTAATTTTACTTAACTTGGGCGTGTTTAAGTAATAAAAGAAGTGTAATATCTCCAAAACCAAGTCGGTACCGACAAAGTTCAATTATCGAAAAGTTCAATTAACTTTATTGGTCATTATGCATTGGCTTTTTCATAAAACCCGATCTTCAAAAGGACTTTTCTTAATTTTTTCGCGAATTTTTTACTATAAATGATCCTGCATCTCACTCAATAACGTTGTGCGTGTAGACTAGCGTCTAACTGCTCATCACTGATACTATCTCTGTCGGACACGAAGTCTGGTGAGACAGCGTGATTTTTAGCCAGGCCCACCAGTGAGTTCGAGCCCGCGACTAGGTTCCCCTTAAGACAGGACAACGGCTGAGGGCGGTCAACGCCCTCTTCCAGCCCTAGGAGGGCCCTAATGGGTCCAGGGGCGACGGATCTGGGGAAATCCGTCGCCCCCTACTTCTTAGGACCCGAGATGGCGGCGCGTAGTGTTCCACGCGCGCCTCTATGTGATGTAAGGGGGGAGTTTAACACCTCACTCCCCCCCTAACGCGAGGTGGCCCGCACAGGCGGGCCGGCACTAGCCGGGGATCGCGGAAGTCACTTTTGTTCCCGTGATCTCCGGTGCAAGTGTGAGACGGAACACCAGGGTGGTTTTAGTCAGTAAGAGTCTGACAGACCCCTCCGCCCTCCCCAGGGCGGAGGACATCCATGAGGATTTCCCCCCGTTATCAAAAAAAAAAGGACAACGTCTGTCGGGTCAGCTAGTTTAGAATAGAACATGGGTTTTGAAAAAAAAAAACAAGTTTACATACCGTACATTAACGTAATTTAAGACGCCTGTAATCCCCGAAGGTTTAGCTAGAGGTGTACATATACTTAGTACCTAATAATACATGTACTTAGTACACCCTTACATTTCGCCAGTTATTTTTAAGTCGCATGTAATAGGGGGCGAGCCTATTGCCATTGCCAAAGATCAACTTTGTTCTTCTGTTTACCCACAGTTTATACTTTATTCATCATCTGTGCAGTCACAGTATCAGTCTTTTGACAATAACGAGTACCTAAGTACATTTTGTTTCACACAGTATCATAGACTGCCAGGGATGCGGGAGAAGTTATTTGATGATTTCCCAACCAAAAAAAAAAACAGTATCATAGAGTCACCCGACTTTTATGTTTGCTATTCTTGGCAACTTGAACAGTAACCCGTTTCACTTTTGTTTGCTTAAGTTGAAATGATAAGTACCTTTTATCTGAGTACCTAACGTCACTCACACCCTCCCTATGTTGTAACAATTAAAATAGATCTTCTAAGTTAAGTATAGGTACCCCAGCATGGAGGCGTCCATGTGTCCTGGTGCGCCGAACTGGTGGGGTCCGCAAAGGCCGATGCCTGCCAGGGGTGCGGGTTGTTCGAAACAGATACCGTCGCCCCTGGCACACGGGCAACTGAGGGAACACGGGTGGGTTTTAGTCAGCAAAAGTCTGACACGCCTTCCTGATCCACCCAGAGCGGGAGAAGTTATTTGATGATTTCCCACACTCAAAAAAAAAATAGTAGGTAGATGCTAAGACTGTGCAAGCCGAGGTCGGGTGGGGAGAGCAGAAACAACAGACATCCAGAAACAAAGCGAAAGAACGTCCTAAAACACCACGAGAAACCACAAGTAAACATTCATGATGCGAGCCAGAAGAACCTAAACACGAATGACTTAAATCGTCACGTCATTCACAAAAGACATGTCGTGACTTTGTCATGCCAATTGACAAAAATCCCGTAACACACGTACCGAGCCATAATATGTAGGTAGGTACACAAAACATACACTAACTGCTTTTCCCGGCAGAAACTATAATACGTCCCTTACGTACACGTACTCCTTTTGCTTTGACCACGTTGATTTATCTAGTCATCTAGTCATAGACGCAATAGCATAATAGCATAATCAGCCTATGATGTTTGCACTGCTGGGACACAGGCCTCCTGTGTGAGAAAGAGTGGGCCATAATCCACCGCGCGGGCCCAGTGTGTTATATGTCACATATCTTCGAATTCTATGGCTCTAGGACAGATAAAGAGTTTTCCTTCACCATTTTGAGAGCAATGGTGATGAAATTAAATACACAAAGTGTCTGCCTGGATTCGAACTCACGACCTAAAACTCGTAAGTCGGAGCTTTTACCACTGGGTCACCAACTGCTATCCTGATAATATTAACGGCCTACGTCCATTCGGTAGCGTAACACGGTCACTTTATGAACCCTACTGCTCATTAACGGCTTGTCTTGAAGATTTGAAAAATATATGATTTTGCTATAGATTCATATAGATCATTTTGCCCGAAGTACTTTTTTTGTATGGTTAATAGTTTTGCTGTAAAAAAATATTTTCCAACACGCAATATTTTGGCTTCTATTCCATACTCCTACTAAACGGCTTCGTTATTTGGAAAAAAAAACACTGAAAAATAGATAGTTAGAGGTACCACAGAATCGCCGAAGCACAATTGTAAATTAATCAAAGGAATATCCCCATTTTGAGATAAAGGCTCAGAGGGGCCCTGCGCGGGCGCGGGCGGCAGTCGTGCTTTAGCATACAAACGGGAGATGAGGATACTATGGGCCTTAATGAACGACTAATATTTCCGACTTCCACGCGGGCGAAGCCGCTTGCAAAAGCTAGGTGGTAATATTAAATTAGTGCGTCATAGCAATATTAACCTCTTTTTAATCACTATGGAAAAACCTAATTAATTGGATGTCCAACGACGAAATAGGTTATCATGACGAATGTTTACGTAAGTAAGTAAGTACTTACGAAATACTTGAAATTGTTGACACACTCGCGTTATCAAGGGTTGCAGCGATTTCAACGGTTACTCTTAGACGGCAATGTTTAGTTTAACTACAATTTCTCTTTTTTTTTTCTCTTTATTTGTTTAGGGGTTTTTATCTAAACAGATACGCCAACTCCATCGTGCCTATTAACATTACATAAAAGGCACAATGGGATTGGCGTATCTGTTTAGATAAAATATTTAAAATTCTTGAAACTCTGTTTAGATTGTAGCTGAGGTACGGTTTAAAAGAAGATGTAGTATTGTGACAAAAATTTAAAAGAGTATGCTTAGATTTAAATGGTTTGGTCATGTTGGGAGGATGACATGAAGGGCGACGAACAAAAGTTATTTAGAAGGCAAATGTGAATGGAAACGCCCGGGAGAGGACGCCACCGGAGGACATATCGCACCATTAGCTAGTACCTAATAATGTAAGGACACAACTCGAAATATTGAGGTTTTGACTTTTAGTGTCAGATGGGCTCAATATCAACTGTTCTACCACTTGGCTTTCACAGAAAGAGAAAAAAGACAATATTAAAGCGCACTTTAAATTATGATGTTTCAATGTAAAAACATCGGGTTGCCTGAATCTTTTAACTCGTTTTCCTAAAAGTTGATATTTTTTAAATAGGCCTTTATTTAAGGGTGCGATATAGAGACCTTATTGGTGATGTTCTTGGGACTGGGGTGCGTAGTACACGCAACGTGCGTGCTTATGTATTGAAGGTAGACGAGGCAAAAGGAGTATGTAAGGATCGTTGGACTGGAGGTGGTGTTCAATAGTTTCTGCCTATCCCCATTGGAAGAAGGTGTAAGTTTATGTATGTTAGCTGAGGGGACAACGTAGGATGAATTGTCTATACAGACGTAATAGTTAAATCATTTGCCATTTGAGCATAGTTCCACCATATTATGGTGATATTTGGATTCAGACAGTATTAATTATCTAGGCTCGTAAGGATTTTTTTTGTCAAAAAGAAAACGCATTACTAGTATGTACAATTACTAACAATTCCCCTAAAGAAGTCAACAAAAAAAGGCAAATGATAAACATACCTAATTAATTACGAATAAATAAAAATGCCTACGAGTAACTATGCTCACACACACGGCTCCGCATCGCGGCTTCTTTTGTCAAACAGAGATAGCAAAGAAAAAATTACGTACATAATTTTGTCTTCGCCTCGAATCTTAATTTGCGAGCTTGACTCGTCGGATTCTTAACAGGAAAATTAGCATTTTGGTTATTATGTTATGCTATGCGATGCCTATATTAGATACTGACCAGTAAAATTCAGTAAGTACTGTGTAAGTAGGTACCTTTAATATAAATGACTAACTTTTTTTGGTCTAGTGATCGCAAGCGCTATTGGTGAGCATAAGGTCCTGGATTTGATTCCCAGGTCGGGCCTATTGTGATTGGGTGTTTCCATCAGGACTTTCTCAGTACCTAGTAGACTGGAGTCTGGATTTGTGCCCGATTGATGGCAATAGGCTCGGCCTCTATTACATCTGGCTTAAACATTACTGGCGAACTAGTGTCAGCTACTCTGCCCTGCCAATCCAATACACTGTAACTTTTGGAAACCACATGTGAGATACTGTAAGCTTTGTTACAGTTTTTCAGCATGTTTAAACTTTAATTTGAACGTTATACAGTGTTTTTTAGCTTGCCATATCTTGCACAATATACATTTATTTATTTATTTATTTAATAACTATGGATGACTTACAGCTAAAGAAAACAGATTAAAAAATAGTATGAGAGACTGACAGCCAATTAAAAGTCTTCACTTCTAAAAACAGATTGAAAAAAAAAAAAGAGTGTAAACAGCACAACACAGCCACCGAAAAGGAACAGCAAACAAACAGTATAACATTGAAGCTTAAACTAAATTCGCATTTCATATTGATACAAAACTGAACATACAAAATCTTAATTAAAAAAACCAAGGCTCAGGCACTTTCTGGCTGAGGACACACTTGTTGTGAAGGGATCAAAATCATGTTGTTTGCACATGCTGTTAATACATTGTATGAAAAAATGGTTGCTCAGGGGTAGGGTTGCCATCTCTAAAATTTGGCAACCAGGACAAGACGCGTGAAAACCCCGGATTTTAGAGCCCAGAACCCGGACTGTCAACTGATTTTTTTAAACACTCAGTGTAATAAAAACAGTTGAAAATGTCATAAATCGCCTTTTTATTTATTTTCAGACCTTAATTAAATTCAGTAATCTTTTATCATCAATTTAAATGTAGGTACCTAACAAAACAGAATAAATTGTTTTAATAATCAGTTAGAATTTTTTTATTCTTAAAATAAACCCGGACTACAAATGAAGCTCCGCCCGGACGCTCCCCGGATGCCTTCTAAACTAGGACAAATCCGGGGAAACCCGGACGGATGGCAACCCTACTCAGGGGTACTAATCAAACTTAAAGAAACTGATTGGGCGTTGTTAAGCTAACACACTGTAAGTTGAGTAACTGTCTTTTGGATTGGCACGGCATCGGCAGTACTATAAGTACACCTCTGCTTATCCCTACGGAGATTACAAGCGCGATGTTACTTACCTATTCACCTTACAAATAAATAAAATTGAAGTATCTGTTTGTAATAAATAACAGCTTTTTAATAATT
This sequence comes from Antitype chi, assembly GCA_947359405.1. NCBI lineage: Eukaryota > Metazoa > Arthropoda > Insecta > Lepidoptera > Noctuidae > Antitype > Antitype chi. The sequence goes on from OX375812.1 coordinate 19,194,566, forward strand.
CCATTATGAAAATAATATGTAGATACTAACGGTGCTTATAACAAAAAAAAAAAAAAAATTGTGTGTGTGTTTGTACCGGCTAATCTTCGAAACGGCGTATACATATATACGAATATAAGGTATAAATAAAATAGCGTGATGTAAATGCCGATAGATAGACGTTGCTCCACATTATTCACACGATAAAAATAGACCTCAGTAATGTCGATACAAATAACAAAGACATGTATTGTTGTTTATTCACCTTGTTTAAATCGCAAGTGACATCATACACGCCAGACGAGTTTAATTCTGTCTCTTGCATCAATCGAAACTAATAATGCACCAAAATAACAGATGAAATCATATTATGTAGCGTACCTACTATTCGTTATTGAGAGTACACCTACAGCCAGCGCCACCTGTAGACTGGGATGCGGCTAAATGAAGAACTAAAAGTTAAAGAGTTCTCTGGTAATTCAGAATGTTTTTCCCCATTTTTATTCCCATTCCCCTATTCTCACAAATGGTGCTCAAACCTGGTCTTTGACGCTACAGCAGAGGTCCAAAGTCGAGGTTTTCCAGCTAGCCATGGAGCGTATTTCACACCTTGGACAACTTATCATATAAAAAGAGTGATTCAGAAGAGCTTTGTATGTCAGGCAGCAACCATCACACACACACACACAAGACCTAGGATATATTCCTATTACCTACTTTTATAGTCTTTGCCTACATCCAACACAGTTCTCAATTAAAAAAAAACCTCTTCCTCATATTTTATTTGAAATTCCATAGACATTATTGTATAGGCACTATTATTAATAACTCTATTTACTTGAGTGAGTTCAAGTGTGAATGCCGAGGTCAAAATAAAAGGTCAGACGTAACACATAACTTACGTTAGCTGGAATTCAATTTATTTGTAGGCTCTTTTATATCTTGGGTCTACACAAAAACTTCGTGAAAAACTCTTTAGTTCGCAAACCTTTTTTTTCAATAGGATTCACGAATATTACCTTGCTTTAGGGCCGATTTTTCAATAGTCAAATAACTTTTATCTGAAGAATGAATAAGTCGGGTTGACAGCTAGCAGATATAAAAGTATAGAATATGGAGCAGTGGTGACCCAGTGGTAACGGCCGCGACTAACGAGTTGTAGGTCGTGCGTTCGAACCCAGCCAGGCGCATTACTTTGTGTAAATAATTTAATCACCACTGCTCTCAAACGGTAAAGGAAAACATCGTGAGGAAACCGGCATGTCCTAGAACCAAAAATTTGAAGACATGTGACATCTTCCAACCCGCACTGGGCCCGCGTAGTGGATTACGGCCCACTCCCTCTCACGGAGACGACGCCTGTGTTCCAGCAGTGGGAACGTTATAGGCTGAGTATGAATGTATGTATAGAAAATATGCCAAACTGTTCGATTTATTCTTCAGATAAAAGACTATTGAAAAATGAAGTACCGAAGAGCGAATTTTCTAAAGATAGGTAATTTTGGTGTAGTCCATCTACTAAGGAATGGAATTTCTAGTCTCCTCATCGTTCCAAAAGCATAAACACACGATAATTGTGATACTTCTTCTTCTGCCTTTCGCGTCGATGGTACTCTATCTTTTATTTTTTTTGTAGTTTATGCCTTGTAGTTTGCCCCGTAAATTTTAGCAGTCTAGCAAGTGGGCATGGTCATTGTGATACATCCAACTTACAAAAATCTAAAAGGTACTAGGGCTGTCTTCTCAACACCCTGGACCATCCAATCTAAATGGACCCCTTGGCAAGTGCATACCATCCTACGAGTTACAAATCACAGACCGTTAAAAAAGGTTGTCAAACCGGTCCCAACAAAATGGTACCACATTGGAATCTTGCGTAATCATAGAAAGCTGCACCATTCGCGTCGCCTACGCATAACCAAACGAAGACCTCTGTGACTCCATCAAATTCTCCCTCTGTCGCCCTTTTAAGGGAGGCAAGCGGGGCAAGGGAAGGTCTTACAAAATGGTCGATATTTTACACTTAAATTTTTTGTTGGAGGCTGTAATGCTAACATTTGAAATAGTGAAAGTGATTTCGTTTTGTTTGTAGTGTGACGTAATAATGTGATAATTTGTATGTAGGTCTCCTGTTTGTTTTAGCTGGGTAATTCGTGTTTGCATATTCAGCCCACATCGACCCACTGTTTCATTCAAACTCAAACTCAAAACTCAAAGCATTTATTTCAAATAAACCAATTACAGGCACTTTTGAATTGTCAAGGTCGGTGAGATAGAAAGATGAAGCTAGTTTATTTCAGACCTAGGTATACTTTGTCTTCTGCTGTGTTCATCATTCTAATATCTGTTCAAAGATGTCTGAGGAGTAGTAAATGCATCTAACCAGCACCCTAATTGCGTAACACACTATCAATCACAATCTGAATTATTTTGAAGGATAGGTACTGATAATCCATTGCTTCATATGTTCGAAAGATGTGTGTGCTCAACAACGTGAATAACGCAATGAATGTTGTTGGACTGTCAAAATTAAAGCCATTTCTACTATTAAGTTTATTACGCATTGTATAGGATTTCCGTACAGTGCGAGATCAGCGTAAACTGGAAATGTATAGTTTGATGTGTAGCCGTGTGTACTCTAAGCAATGCTAAGTTATCTTCTCCTTTGTCTTGTATAATGTCGTTAATAGTAGTATGTAGGTAGGTACCCCAGGGGTAGACAAAGGTTAGGGTACTACCCCTGGCTCTTAGAGGACGCGTCTGTCTGCAAATCTGAATCAATATCAGAAGTTCATCGTTCTAGCCGAAACTATTATGTAGGTACCATTTACAATAGCATTAGACAGAAGTTAAAAAAGGTTCTTTGTAATGTACACTTCGTAACAAAATTACATTAAACGTGTTGCAGTTACGATTAATGCCAAAAAAATTAAAGTGTCAATGCTAAAAACCTAAAAGAAGCAGGAATGAACAACACCGAGTAACTAAATTAGCTGATTACGACGAAGTTTTACCAACGTATTGTGGGTCGTAAGTTGTTATTTAAAATAAAGTATTGTAAAAAAAAAATACAAATAATCTTAATTAGATTTAAATCATCATGATTGTGACTGTTTGTTTCATTCATTCGTTTTGTTGTAGGTTTGTAATGTGTGATGAAGATGTTATTGTAAATAGAACATTATTTAAAATAAACATTACTTATACTTCGTTTATCTCAGTATTTTTTCCGTCTTAAATTTACCTAAAAAAGTTAAAACTTAACTTTGAAATAAAATGTTTTGCACTCCTGCTTCTACGAGCCTCTTTTTTCTAAAGCTATAATAAATGGGGTATAGGTACTTTACTATATCTGCGTATTAAAGTACATCGTACCGTTACCCTTCAAAAGGTCATTGGGAGATTGGAAAGGAACTTTTAAGGGCTCTCTAATCATAGTCCGAAAATAAATCAATTTTGGCGAAGTAGTCGCAAAATTGAGTAAGTTTTCTCATGTCGTGATCTCAAAGGTGGAGGCTGAGCTATTTAAAGGGTGGCAGACTGGACACATACATAAACTTACACCTTCTTCCACCAAACCAACATAACACCAGGCCACCTGGGCACCAGTTCTGTATAGTTATAATGATTCCCCGCGGAATCTTTCTACGGTCAAACTACGTCAGTATCGTGTTTTTTAGAACCCAATGTAACGGTAAGGAATCGAAATGTCATAATATTCTGTATATTCCAAGACAATTTGTCGATATTATGAATACGATATTAGCAAATTTCGTGTGTTATTGACGTGGTTACGAGTAAGGAATCGTTAAGTGGTCATAGTGAATTCAGGCTCAGCTACGATCCTTACGATCGATTACGATTAGATACGATCTAGAGCAGTGGTGGCCCAGTGGTAACTGCCGCGACTTACGAGTTGTAGGTCGTGCGTTCGAACCCAGCCAGGCGCATTACTTTGTGTAAATAATTTCATCACCACTGCTCTCAAAACGGTGAAGGAAAACATCGTGAGGAAACCGGCATGTCCTAGAACCAAAAATTCGAAGAAAAGTGACATCTACCAACCCGCACTGGGCCCGCGTGGTGGATTACGGCCCACTCCCTCTCACGGAGAGGAGGCCTGTGTCCCAGCAGTGGGAACGTTATAGGCTGAGTATGTATGTATTTACGATCCTCAGATACTCCTTTTGATTGATTTACGTTCTTCATAAATATCATACTTTCACGCTGGTTGCGAGTACCTTACACACCTGACCTTTCTGAAGAACATTCTCAAAAACAGCAAAGAAAACTTTTTTTTTTAAGTTTTAGTTTTTAAATTTTTAGTTATGTTACCTACCCTGGACCAACTCGTATACCACTACTTGCTATGTAAACAACAGTGGCAGGAAGCAGCAGAATGTCATCGAGGTACAGACGCCAGCACATCAACCTACCCCAATCTGTCAAATTTCTTTTATAGATTTTCAACTTTATTCCATAAGAATAAGGTTCATGTTCAACTGGAAAAAAATTACAGTTAGGGATAGCTTGATGTGCTGGCGACTGTACACAAAGTGGATTTAAAATGTGTTATCGAGGCTAACGCAAAAACAACCGAAGCAAAATAAATAAAATATATATGGGACCACCCCTGAAGACCATGACCATACCCTATCCAATAACTATAAAAAAAAACCCAAATCGCTTCAAGTGTGCCTATAAAATATTAAGAGTTATCCCGATTTCTCCAGGGTTCCATCATCAGATCCTAACCTGATGACCAAGGGACCACCTCGGAAGTATACCCCTTCAAACAAAAAAATAATTTTCCAAAACGGTACAGGCGTCTTCGAGTAATCGGGGAACATACGGAAAACATTAATAAAAAATCCGACGAATTGAGAACCTCCTCCTTTATTGAAGTCGGTTATAAATGGGAAGAAAAGTGTAGAGGAGCGGAGTACAGTAGAGAAAGCATTGAATACCTAGTTATAATACATAGTTAAAAATAGAGTAACACACCAAGACCGAAACTCGGTGACCAATGGAATTTCCAGATTACAAATGTTTGATGGCTATTTTTTTCTGCGATAAGAGCACAAGACATAAAACTTACTGACCTTCATACATAAACTCACGCCTTCCTCCCATGGGGTAGGCAGGAACTACAGAATGCCACGTACTACGGTCCTTATCTACATACTCTTGCCGCGGTTACGTACTTACATCAATATGTGCGATGCGAAACACAAGCACGCAAAGTGTGGAATTTTGACTGGACACCATTCACTGTGAGTCCATCCACAATATAATAAGAGATAGACATACTATATTCCACTGTCAAAGGTAGCGAGTACTGAAGCCTACTCAGCCTATTGTCTTGTACAGACGCCAGCAGGTCCAGCTATACCAAACTGTCAAATTTTCCCAATTGAACATGAACCTTATTTTATTGTTATAAAGTTGACAATCTATCAAAGAAATTTGACAGATTGGGGTAGCTTGATGTGCTGGCGTCTGTACCACAGCTACACGCACGCCGCAGTCGGTTTAGAGTAAAAAGCACTTCGCCTTTCTGAAGAACATCACCAATAAGGTGATGTTGATAATTTACCGACCTCTTTCACATTTTAACACTTTGCCCACACAAGTAATCGTATTTCCAGATTACAAAATTTGGGTGACAATTAATGGTAACCAAAACAAAAGTGACCGACATTCTAACAAGAATAGACCAACAAAAGTGGAGGTGGATTGGCCTCATGATACGAGACTCTAAGGGAAAGTGGAGCAAGGTAGTGACAGAGTGGTATTCAAGGGATGGCAATAGAAATCGGGGAAGACAGCTCACTCGGTGGGAGGAAGAAATAAAGCTGACAGCAGGTCCAAACTGGAGGAGGGTACCTCGCGACAGAGGACAGTGGACATTGTTAGAGGATGTCTATGCCATGAGGCACCGAAATACGAGACGTTTTTTGATTTTTGTTGCAACCATTATTGTAAATATTTTTCGGAATAAAGGACTTAATATTATTATATTAATGGTGACCTTAGAAAAGACAATACATTTTATGTATTGACCTCTTTTAGAGTGTAACCACCAGTTTGCCCACTATAATAATAGGTCATTTTTTAGGGCATTATTTGGTTTTGGCTGCATTTAAGTTTGCACCTGCCTAGAATTTTATTATAAAGTCTAGACGTAGGTACTGTGCTACTTCCTTATCGCAGAGTTATAAAACTATCGACGAAACGGTTAGCTATTAATCCTGGTTTAACGTTGATTTTGCTTATCTTGACTGTAATATCAATATTTTTGCATGTTGTTTTGATTTAAGACAAAATATACCATTTTTATTTTTAAGTGTTCGGAGTCTTGGAATTGCTGAAGTGGTTTCGTAGAACGATAAGGATATGAATTATGGCTATAAATTATACTTTTTGATTTTGGTTTAAGTGTGTATTTTTTATTGCCGTAAAAAAGGGAGGTTCTCAAGTCGACACAAACAAAAAGGCGACAAGTCAAAGGCAGCTTGGTTGATCTTTATCGCTTATATTTGTTTGGTGCAGACTCAAAATTAGTGGGTAGGTAATTTAAGTACATTTATTTAGGAGCTTAGTCAGACTAACGGTACTTCATTATTTTTCGCTTTAATATTTCATCGTTTTAACTTTTTGTAAAAATGTTTTTAACAAAAAATTCAACCTTGCGTGCCTCGTGGTTGCAAACGCTGCTGCTGAGCATGGCAGGTCCTAGGTTCGATTCCCAGGTCGGGCAAAGTGTTATTGGGTTTTTCTACCTTGAATTTCTCAGTAACAGCCCGGAGTCTGGATTTGCGCCCGTTTGATGGCATTAGGCTCGCCCCGTATTACATGGGGTTTAAACATAAATGGTGAAATGCGTGTTTAGTATAGGTACACCACTGCCCGATCCTACTGGGCAAGGCGTGGTAATGTTTTGTCTTTCTGGTCTTTCTAATCTTTATACAAGATGTCGTGATGCGGGATTCTGAAGTAGACCGCACGTCGGTAGTAGCACTTTGTCCTTGACCTGGGCCTCAAGTCTGCTATTACAATAGTGTCAGAATGGTATAGCATTGATTTCATAATTGTTGATTTTGACAAGTTTGGTAATCTACTAATAAAATGACGTCATTATGACTTTCCAATGGTCAGCCACTGACACTCCATTGCATTGGAAGAAATGGCATTTATTGGTAATCTCGTACATCATGACAAATGAATGACTGACTCAATTTACGAACTTCCTACTACTTTAGATTGCCTAAAACACTAATAAATGTTCAAATTTAGTAGTCGTTTTTCGAAAAACATTTCTACTAACGAGTTTTATAATATTGGCAATACGAAAATGCCACTACGACACAATTCTATTACGAGACCATTGACCGACCAATGATCGACCATTATGAATTTAGCAGATTATGAACTTTTAGCAAAATTACAAATTAATGACAATGGGATCGTGTTGGAATAACGAATTTATAAAAATAGCAGACTTGGGCCCCTGGCCTAGCGTAGTACCTAGGTACTTCAACAGGTTAAGAGGCCAGCATAAACTAGTTTTGTTTCCAGCTTCCACTGACGAGTGGCCTACCTAAAATACTCCCTATATGTATACGTATCAAGGTGAAGATTATTTTTATATTGTGCTATAATAAGTAGGCACTTCACCAAGAAACTAATAAATTAACCCGACATAACCATAAAGGTACTACAAACGCTACGGGGTAACAAAAACCTTATCTCGATGTAAACAATAACACGGTCGGACGCGATAAGCCAGTGTTGACACGCGATGACACGACTTTGTCCTGACTTTTATCGATAGTTCTCTGACTCTAGTAATTGAATTTTATTTGTAGTTTAAGCAGTAGGTATATCGACTGGTGGGGGGATAGGTAGTGTTAGTTTGGTTATCTACAAAGTAAGGAATATTAAGAATAATGGCCACCAATAATGATGACTAAAATGAGAACAGTATTGAATAAATTGTCTTCGTTTTCATCAACCGCAGTTTTTTTGTAATAACGTTCGTTTCAAACAAAATTATCAAAGTTAGTCAAGCCTTTACAGTGGAAATTCTTGTTACAGATCGCGGCAAGTAAGTTGAAACAAAATGGCGGATTCAACTTACCTGCCGCGATCTGTAATTTATTTCCCCACTTCAATTTTCAAACGTCAGTACACGTTACATCAATGACTATGCAAGAAGTTGACTCATTTCTTCTTCTGTGCGAGGGAAAGAGCACGCCTACCTGATTGTGGTCAAACCCATCATCATAAAATAATGACTACATTTAAAGAGTATTTCTTATTAAGGAAGTACATACGTCATTCATTCAATAATGACTTTATATTCCGCGTAATTAGTTATTAACACTAGTAGTCATACATTGCGATCGTCATAGATGATCGTTATAACTAATTTAATTTTGTTGTGAGGAAGCATGCTATAGCTACAAATCTATGATTTCTGAATTATCGTCATTATGATAATGCAATGGCAGTGAGATTGTCAGTGAGATACAGCTGCGGGATTTATCTACGTCCTGCTTGGCTTGGGCTAAAATACTGCTTAATTTGACGCAAGTAAACGTTTGTTCGCTGGTTAGTTGCCAAGATCTTCTGGAACGAGCCTCCTGCTTAGACAATGTTAGAATTTTCAACAACCAAGCAACAAAAGTAAAAAAAATAGCCGATACTTACAACACACAATTAGCCTATAATGCTGCCACTGCTTGGACACAGGCCTCCTCTCTGTGAGAGGGAGGGGGCCATATTCCACCACGCTGGCCCAGTGCGGGCTGGTGGTTATGTCTTTGAATGTTTGGTTCTAGGTCATGCCGGTTTCCTCATGCTGTTTTCCTTTACCGTTTTAAGAGCTGTGGTCATGAAATTAAATATAAATACAAAAAGTAAAGCGCCTGTCTGGGTTCGAACTCGTGAAAACGTAGGTGAAGTAAGCTAATGAACGCATTCCACTTAAGATGACGCTTGGGATTGATAGATCACTTCAAGCTTACCTCAATCCTTACTAATATTATAAACGCGAAAGTTTGTAAGTATGGATGGATGGGGATGTTTTTTACTCTTTCACGCAAAAACGGCTGAACGGATTTGGATGAAATTTGGCACACAGATAGATTATAACCTAGATTAACACATAGGATACTTTTTATCCTGGTAGTACGTTCCCACGGGATAATTTCCGACCTCCACGCGGGCGAAGCCGCGGGCGGAATCTAGTAATAAGTAAATTTAATAAATCATGTCGGCAGTTTCGTTTCCTGTACGAACTATAACAGAATAGCCAAACATATCCTGTCGCGTGAAATAAGACAATTACAAATACAGTAAAACATAGATTTAATCTTATCGACACACGCACATCCCTATTTTAACATCAAACGCAGTGAAGCTAAATAATTTATGAATTTACGATGCTTGACCTAAAAACGCGAGTATTAAGTACCAATTTATTTGTGGTTGCGACGTGAACTGAAAAATATGCCTTCTAAACAGCAAGAGAATCTGAGATTTTATTGCTACAGTTCACAGTTATTTTACCTCTGACAGCAACAACCCAACACTGATCTTATTGTGATGAGGATAAAGATCATTGTGATATTGACATACTTGTTTGAGACGGCAACACAAAAGCAAACATATAACAACTGCAACAAAGATCATTTTGATTTTGACAGTGACGCAAAATCTGAGCTAGAATAAGTGTGAACGGAGTATACGTTATTAATTTATCCATATTTGTCCTGAGTTTGTTTAGTCTATGCATATTTTTTCTTGTATAGGTTGGTGACAAAGAAGTTTTGTTGATACAACACTCATAGTTATTAATAACAGTGTCAAACTTTTGTGATATATTGAAAAACAATGATGGTGTGGTAAATAAACTTAGTACTAAACCATCGCGGGATAGTTGCGTAACACACTAACTAACTCTTAAATTTATATGATATTAAAATTTTTACTGAATCTGTGGCCTCTTTTAAGCTTCGAAGGGTAGTCCGCAGTCTAATTGCGTAAAAAAAAACTGATCCTTTCGTAGGTTACTCCTAATCCATTGCTTTCTATCACCGAAAATGTTGTCTGCTCAACAACGTAAATAACGCAATGAATGTAGGTAGTTGAGCCAAATCTCACGACATCTCACCAGAGCGGGGGTGGGGGTCGAAAAATGTATTATTTTATTCTACTGTTTTACAACCTACCTACTCGTACTACTGCAATCTGACTAAATATGACTATATGTGTGTTATTGTATATTAATTATTTATTACTGTTAAGTATTGGACATCATAATGACTTCGAGACATGTATTTTTGAAATGTATTGTATTGTGTGAATTAATCATTCGTAATAGTAATATTAGTTTCGTTAAATAAGTGATAATTATGTTAATTCGATGTTCATAAACTTAACAGCAAACCAACATTGTGCTTTGCAGTGCCCTGACAGGGTTCATGTACAAAAATCGACAGTAATTATATTGTAAAACGTGTAATGTGCATGAGGGCAAATAAATAAATAAACAATTTACCCCGCACCTTAGACCACGTTCGCAGGGACGTAAAAATATCGCGGTTTGATTTTATCGCGCACTAGGATTATCAACTCTCGGTGTTAAACAGAGCATTGAGAATCCAATAGTCCATCCCAGCGCGTCCACAAAACACACTGTTCGATTTTTAACTCAGCTCTAAGCAGTGCTTTGAAGATCAAGTGCTCGAAAAAATCCCGGCGCGATATTTTTACGTCTGTGATAACGTGAACTTATCAAATCAAATCAACATATTTTATTTCACATAAGCCTGCATGGGCACTTATAAAACGTCAGAAACTAGGTGCACGGTTCCAATTTGTCGAATCCTATGGAGAAGAGCCGGCAAGAAACTCCATAGTTAGGTACTCTTTTAAAAATACATAGTTGGCTTTAACAATGTTAAAAGAATCTACCTATATAAAATGAACCTATTTGAACCAAGTGACATGATTTCCATGACATTTATACTTGTTTTGTTACCACTGACTGACACGGCCTATCGTACAGACGCCAGCACATCATCATTTCAGCCGAAAGACGTCCACTGCTGGACATAGGCCTCCCCCAGGCTCCTCCACTTCGACCGGTCTTGTGCTTCTCATATCCAGCTGATTTTGGGGGGTTTTGCCATAATCGCCACGCTTGGCAGACGGACGGGTTGGCGATCGCAGTATGGTGGTAAAATGCATAGAGAACGCTGCTGCCCATTCTCTAGTACGTCCCTTAGTCGCCTTCTACGACACCCACGGGAAGAAATGGGATGGTGCTATTTTTTAACGCCCGGCACCACCTCAGCAGCACATCAAGCTATCCTAAACTGTACATTTTTCCCAATTGAACATGAACCTAATTCTTTTGTCAATAAAATTGAAAATCTATCAAAGAAATTTGACAGATTGGGGAAGCTTAATGTGCTGGCGTCTGTACCTACGATTACTACGGCAAACAGTAGGTATACTTACTTAGTATACACTTAAGTACTAGGTTCTATCGTAAAACTCTACCCACAAACAACGTTATCTTTTCATTACTCGGAAATATTACTTTACCTTGAAAGTTAATTCAGTAATCACCGGTATTCAAGACAATGTGACCGGTGTTGCCATAGCAGAATTTGTTTTTGCATTTTTTATTTATTGTAATGAATGCAATGTTTCTGAAGTAAAAACTTCTTTAGGTGCGTTGGGCATTTTTTGAGATGGGAAAAAACAATTAAATTCGCGACACTGTTAAAAAATACACACATAATTGTTCAAGTTTTCACTTCTGTCGGCACTCCCGGGTGTCACTGTTTTTTTACATTAGATCATCATCGGGCTCGTAGCTAAATATTAACAGCACCGTGGGTCGATCGAAGGTTATTTTAATAAATTATTAACAACAAAACCCATCGTCATCAACAATAAATAGCGTGCCCAACATGATTAATTACGTGGAAAAGCCATATTTGATTAAATATAACATATGTTTTTTTCAGTAAGAAAATGGTTTTTCAAAACTTTATATATTTTAAATATAAAATAAAGTTTTATTTTGTTGGCAACCCAGAACATTAAGCAGCACGATAGATGCGCGGGAGTGAGGTCATTGTGTTATGTAATATTTAAATATCTGTTATCTTGTAGCTAATTTTAAATTCAGCACGTAGTAACATAGAATTTGACTTGAGTTGTACGCCAAAATATATTGACTAAACTTGACTTGATGTGGTATTCATATTGTGTATATTTTGTCAGTGTTCACATTGTTACCCGTACAGACCATACAAAGACATACCGAGGATAGACAGACTGTCAAGATTCCTTTCTCAGCAAAGAACTGCAAACTCAGTTAAAAGGCCGGTTTAGTACTTTAGCCCAAACGACGAATGCATTCTATCCCTGGCCCCACACTCGAATGTGCTCTAGAGATTATTTTTGTGTAAACAGGGACGAGCATGAGAGCACTCTTCCTAATTCAATGGATGCTGCATCCTTTTTGCCATCTCTATAAACTATTAGCGTAGCGTCTAGCGTAGCCTGTCGCGTAGACTACCGCGTGACGTTACGCGTAACGTACCGCGTAGATAACGCGTAGCATCTCGTAGCGCACCCCGTAGTGTATCGCGTAGCGTATCTCGTAGCATGCTTGTCGCGTAGCGTGTTGCGTTGCGTACCTACCTCGTAGCGTGCCGCGTAGCGTATCGCGTAGCGTACCTCGCAGCGTAGGCCGTAGCGTAACCCGTAGCGTACCATAGTCTGTTGTCAAGTTGGTATTGGTATTGAAATGAATGACGATGGTGATGATGGGCGGGTAAACAAAATATTTATTCATTATATTTTTTTCTAACATTAGTTTTTGCAACTAATTGCGGTTGTATGTGCGTATTTTTTCCTTTGTTCACTTCGAATAGGGTTACAATAGCTTGAATTTATTAGCCTCTATATGTGCTCTATTTCTTTGTTTGGTGAACTATATTGTTCTTACCTACATTAATTGGTTACCTAGATTAGATTATTTATAATTCTGGATGTGGTGTTCAACGTGTTCAACGATCTTTCAATGAAATACACAAATTTAATTCAAATTAATTAATTAATCTTAGGTTATTTTGCGTAATCCTGATGGCTATGTTTTTAGCGAATGTTAGCATTATTTTGCATAGTAAATAACTCGGTCGTTCATTTTAATATTGCAAAAAAAATGTCTACTAAATTGGTGTCATTCACCTGCAGCAAAATTATTCAAACAAAAGTTAATGAAAAATCTAAATATTATTTTTCTTTTTTCGTTGATTCAGGTCGAACTTCTTGGATAGGTTCTAACTCTGAAAAAAATTCCTCATTATAACTCCAATTCCCGAAAAAAAAAAATCAAGAAGACCAAAAAGTATTTTTTACTACTACGCAATGCCTACTTCTACTTTGGTATATTTCCTCTCATTTTTTATTTTTTATGTCGCTATCATGATCTCAACTATACTTACTCATCAAAGAGTAAAACTTTATTCACTTTACCTAACCTACTCGACCAGTCGTCACTAGACCTATTCAAACGACGCTAGCATTGTTCCAAATAGCAAATACTTCAAAATCAGCTACCAGGCAACCAACGACAAGGTGTAAATCAGGATTAGTGTAGTTATCGAGTCGCAAGGAGCGCCAACCGTCCGGGTAACCTTGTTCTGAATTATGCGCCCGCGCAGCCCGCGCCGCGCCTGATGACGTCAGCGACACTGGGCGTGGTCGCGGTCTCGATGCCACGAGGAGATTGGGATATAACCTGTTGCGGGATTGGTATTTTGAATACACATAACATCACGCTTCTTTTCCTGAAGAGTTAAGCAGAGGTATACCGATAGTACTGACAAATGGGTGCACTGACTGAGGTCCACTAAAATCTATGTAGTTCTTTTTCAAAAGTCGGGCTGGACATTAAAAGAGACTGTCTGTTATCTCTTTTTTGAGTTTGTTTCGGCGTTTTCTCAGAGTAGGTGGTCGGATAGGGAGCACCGACCTCACCTAGTGTTTAAAACATTATTGACTTAAAAAAGGTGTTTACTTAAAATAAAAACATTTATCATTACTAGGTACACCTACATTTCGGCAGTTGTAGACGATTTCCCCTCTCCCCTTTCTTAGAATAAAAAGTACAGAGGCCAGCACATCAAGCTACCCAAATCTGTCAAATTTCTTTGATAGATTTTCAACGTTATTACAAAACAATCAAGTGTACGGCTAAACGCCGATAGACACTACGCGGACAGACTGAACACCGACAAGACTTTACTTCGACGGGATTCTTCGCCGACAGGATACTTCGCCGACAGGACTCTTCGCCGACAGGGATCGTCAGGCAGGTAATGGGTTAGGTTAAGTTAGAATTGCGACCAACCGCTACTTCCATGTCTGTGGCAGTTACTTGACTATTTAGTAATAGCGCAAGAATGAGCCTTATCGGCGAAGAGTCCCGTCGAAGTAAAGTCTTGTCGGTGTTCAGTCTGTCGGCGTATAGTCGTACACTCAGGTTCATGTTCAATTGGGAAAAATATGACAGTTCGGGATTTCTTGATGTCCTGGCTTCTGTACTTATGTGTCAAATCAGATTTTAATATTTATTATATGTACGTAAGTAATCAAAATATCACACTAACAATTAAAATTAAACTCGAAAAAATAATAAGTACCTACCTAGAGAACATTATTCTTGTTGCTTCTATATGCGAGAACAATGTAACAATAAAAATAATTCTAAATATAAGATTTAAAATAAGCCATGGAGGTTAGGAGATGACTAGTCTCAACCGACGGCGCCCGTTCACGAACTTGACGCGTGGATCAGCACCATCCAGCTCAACCATGCCTAGCACCACTACCTATGTGCCAGAAAGACCTGGCACATAGGTACTCTTGTTTAATAAACCTATGTATGTTGTCTCTATACTTACGTGAATTTGTAATTATTTTAAGAAAGTAATATCTGTAACCGTAATTACTTGTCTCGTCTCACTGACTGTTTATTTATGAATACATAAGCTCATAAGCTGATAATTTAATGAGAAGGAACAATTAATCAAATAACATATTCATATTTTGTTCGTTCTTGTGTGAATGATGATTACTTTGTTATTCCGATTTAATATAAATCAAATGGAATTATGAAAACTTTCATCAATACAATATTATTAACTTGTTTTGATTTGTTATCGATATACAAATAACCCATAAATCTACTTCTTAGTAAGTTTGTCAATGAAACGTTGTAAACAGCTGACGCAAATATCGTACAGCTGTGTTTTTAATTATTTACTTGGTATTGTGATGTTGCACCTGGTGAAGTAGTTCACAGAATTCTTTAGTATTTTACAAATGTATTTTTTGTTACTTACCTAAGCAAATATTTCAGTTTATCTGTCTCGAGACCCTGCACCCTAATTGTGTAAAACACGGGCAATCATAATCTGTTTCATTTTGACAGTTCAACAATATTCATTGCGTTATTTACGTTGTTGAGCAGACACATTTTCCGAACATATGAAGCAATGGATTAACAATTTGTTTTAAAATGATACAGATTTTGATTGATCGTGCGTTACGCAATTAGGGTGCTGGGTTTGATACTCCCGGGTCGGGCAGTGTTATTTGTTAATTTCATCTGGAATTTCTCAGAAGCAACTTGAAGCCTAGATTTGTGCCCTGTTGATTGCAACAGGCTTGCCCTCTGTGTGGACTTAAAACTAGGGTTCGTAAGAATCCGATCCTTCAATCTGCAATTTTTTTTGTTTTGATATTATATATTAGTCAGAACCAATTGATGTAGGTACATATCTACAACTAACTTCCGCCCGCGGCTTCGCCCGCGTAGAAGTCGGAAATTATCCCGCGGGAACGTACTACCGGGATAAAAAGTATCCTATGTGTTAATCTAGGTTATAATCTATCTGTGTGCCAAATTTCATCCTAATCCGTTCAGCCGTTTTTGCGTGAAAGAGTAACAAACATCCATCCATCCATCAAATCATCCATACTTACAAACTTTCGCGTTTTTAATATTAGTAGGATTATCATGATAAAATAATCAAATGATATACAGAAAAAGTTTTTGTCCAGTGCGCAAACTGTAACCATGAATTCAGCATATCGTTCTAGACCCCCCAGTGCAGATTTGTTTTGTCGGTTATACAAAAAAAAAACAGCTGTTCCATACATTTTGACCGCGTAGGTATTGCAGTATATATTGCAGTTTTCTATGAAACAGCAGATTTTTTTTGTAAAACCGATGAAAAATTTCTTCGCTGGGGGGTGTCTAGAATGGTATGCTGAATTCATGGTTAAAGTTTGCGCACTGAATAAAATCTTTTCCTGTATATATGATATATTTATAGGTATATCAACGAATCCTGCTTATAATCATAACTGGCGTAATGTGGGTATACTATAACTAGGTACACCTCTGCCTAAACCTTCTGGAAACACTGGCGTGGTGTTGTGTTATGTTATCTAAGTAGGTACTGTTAACTAATAAAAAAAATTAGAAAAAATAATAAAAAAGCGTGAGGTGCTTGACATTAATTGATTATAAAAATACCTCAAAAAGCACCCCACGCTTTTTAATTGAATTAAATTATTTTCTCCTTTTTTAGTTTGGTTTTTAAAGCGTGTTCTTTAGCATTTTAAACTATTATTTATTTTCTATTTTTTAGTTCTGCTAACTACAAAGACGTGTTTTTTTTCCTTTTTTTTCATATTTCTCAAAATACAAAATTCAATGATTGAATTGTCATCGGTCCTCGATAAGTTTACAAAGTTTCAATGAAATCTGACCGTTTAAAGTGGGTCAAAATCGCGCTCTATGGAGTCGGTAACATACAAACAAACATACAAGTGAAGCTAATATTATATAAAGCGTGTAATATACCACTATCTTCCTATTGGTTGGCCTTTTCCTAAATTTTTACAAAACTCTACGGATAAAATGTAAAAACTCTAAAGTTCAATCAATAAAAGACACTAAAGTCTCCTTCGAGAGAGTTAAAATACAATATCTCCCCTCGTTTATAGAAACTAAGGTCGTTACTTTCTGATAGCACGTACAGACATACAAATACGACTTATCTATTAGTGTACTGATTTGAGTTTAGATATCGTCGGGGGCGTAGCTCAGATGGTAGAGCGCTCGCTTAGCATGCGAGAGGTACCGGGATCGATACCCGGCGCCTCCAAATCAAAATTTTTGGTTTATTTCAAAAAAATATTTTTCATGAGGTAAGTGAAGGTAAAATCATTAATATCGCCATTTTAAATGATACCATTGCCAATTTCATCATTTTCAAAAGTGTCAGAAGGAAACTTTTTCTTTAATTTTACCAATTTGTTCTTCAGCCAATCGGTCAGGAAAAAGTCCAAATCGTGCCGCCAGCGCCAGAGCGTTTCCTAGGCCTGCCTCGATGACGAACGCGACGCCCGTCAGGAACCCACTGTTTGACAATACTGGCATACTATGATACTGGCCTATCTTCCTTGATGCAACCTCTAGAGGTGTGGTGCTGCAAATATTTATTGCTGCTAAAATATACCAAAATGCTTACAACTTCTATTTTTTTTTGTGCAACTTTACCAAATGAACAAAACACAAAACAAACGTGAAGCAACGTTCCATTTACAAAAAGTCTCCGTCATTCGAAAAAAATAAATAAAAACAATTTATGTCTATGGTAACAACATACATGAAACATTTAAAATTCGTTCGCTAAATATTATAATTATTCTCGTTTGCAACGAGTTCTTGCTCAATTTAGCAATACAATTTTGTTCACGGTCATACTCGATAAGCATAGTTATTTATTTGTTGGTTTTCAGTTTCACTCTTTTTATGCAACATGCTCTTTTTTTTTTTTAATACATAAGTACATAGTTACCTTGTCAGTAGAAGTTACGGTAAATAACAATTCACAACCGATTTTGCCGATGGCCGGTGGTTTAGCAGACGATTTCTGGAGTAGAGACCACGTATCGGCAAGCGTAGTGTGTTACGCCCCCCAGCTAGATGGGCCGATGACTTTAAGGCCATGGTAACTTTAAATGGTGTCGTTATGAGCGAAAATAGTTCTTATTGCAATCTCATACGGGTTAAAATCTGTTGTAATAAATTCGAATAATAAATGAGCAAGCTTATGTCGTAAAAATGCAAATAACATCGTATAAAATTAGATATTAACTATTTAATAATAATTATTCCATCACTGAATGCAGTTTGGCATTTGAAATTTTATGGTTTATTTTAATTATAATTATAATTGTTATTGCTTTTATAGATAATTAAGAGGTGACGGATGATTTTTTGATGCATTAATTATGTTTTGAGTTCCATCAATGTGTAAGACTTGAAAATATTATTTTTTTTGCTTTCTACATTATTTACGGTTAAAGAGTTACACTGCTGCAAAAAAAAAACCTTTTTGACCGTTTTCATGAAAACTCCGCCTTAAAAAGGTGGTTGGGGCAGACGTGCATGCGGTAGGTGCAGGACGGAGTGTTGTGGGCATGCACAGCCTTAAGAGAGGCCTACATCCTGAGTCGTGACCGCGAATGGGCAAGCATAGTGCGGAATGCCTCCCAGCTCCAGCTAGATCAAAATCAAAAATCTAATTCAAAAGTCATTTATTCAAACTAGGCTGAGAGTCAGCTCTTTTTGAACGTCAAAATTACATAAGACAGTCCCCCCAAAACGCCTGCCCTTCACCACTTCCTAGTGCTTTAGCTGGGAAGAAGAAGTAGCGCAACAAACTCCCCAGCAGCACAGCTGTCTGTTAAGTTAGAAGAACTTGATTCCATACAATAATAGGTAATTAAAATTACGAAACACAAAAAAAACACTAAATTTGCCATAATGTCAGCTAGCACACGCCAATATACCATCAAAACATTGAAAATTAAAAATAATAAAAAATTGAAATAAAACGTAAACAGAACTTACAATCTAAATAAAAGCCTCCAGGCATAAAGGGCATGCCCGCTTACATATGCAACTCTGCATAATTGCATATAATAGAAGTCTTAAAGTAACAAAAGTTAAACTGATGATGAAGATGGACCAACGACCTTAAAAAGGTGGCTGGGAGTGGACTAGACGCAGAAGGTGGAGGACATTGAAGTGGCGCTGCTTGAGAGAGGTCTATATACAACAGTGGACTGCGATAGGCAGAGTTGATTGAACCGAATTAGCGGACAAAATATCAAAAGTAAAAATCTTTAGCAGAGGGTGAATCTCAAAATATTTGCCTGTTCAGGGGGCCGATTCTACTAACAAATTTGTTAAAAAAACGCAATAGAACCGCAACCGAATCACCACTTTTAAGCGTTTTCGCATTCTACTAAAATGAACAACGGTCCAGCTGCGACACAGCTGCGGTTACGTTTTAGTTACGCCAACGATCGATTGAAACAATGTCAAAACCTATTCTACTAACAAAATCGAACATGAGCGTGACGTTTACTATAGGACAAAGTTAATGATAAAATTATGATCATTATGTCTTTTAATTATAGAAAATACTTTTAGTGCCACATATTCGTGTTTAGTAACATTTTTAGATTCAACTTTTTTCTTTGTGGTATTAATAAAACATATTATTTTGGCATGTTGGTAACGCGGGTTACCCGCTGTGTTCCCGCTACAGTTCAGTTGCAATTCGTTTTAAGTTTAGTTTCCATTTTGCTTATAAAATAGTAGAATGACTTTTTATGTAACTATCGAACGGCGATCGAAATCGAACTGTTGTGGAAACACAATTTAACGTGTAACGTTGCAAATTAGTAGAATCGGCCCCCTGCTCTCACTAAAATCAACGTAATATTTCCACGTTTTTGAGGCTATAAAGTCATTGCTCATATTATATCACTGCGCTCATAAATGCCAACCGGGAACGATATGACATTGAAAAACGACCACCTTAATACGAAAATTGCCGTGGAATGGAACAGAGAGGATGTCATCTAAATAACGCGTCATTAAATGCAATGTACCCAGCCATCGCTACTAGTATGGCCTAGTACGCACGGCTACACATCAAGCTATACATTTCCAGTATAAGCTGATCTCTCATTGTATAGGATTTCCGTACAGTGCGAGATCGGTGTAAACTGGAAATGTATAGCTTGATGTGTAGCCGTGTGTACATTACGCAACGTTTCTTAAAACCAGCGCCCAGAAAATAAGACAGGATTTTAGACTGTAAATCAAAGACATAAAAGGCAAAATACTTTGATAGCATTGAATAGATGGAGCGTGAGTTTTGTTGAATGCTGGATAGTTTACAATATAGTAGATTACAATGTATCCTACAGACCGTAATATTAGATTAAAAGATGGAATTGATTTTTGCAGAACTATTGCGTTGTGAAAAAGAATGCTTTAGTTTTTATGAACTTTTTTCAGGTGCGCAAAGTAAATCAAATCGAGCATTTACAGTTTTTGTTAGTTATTTAATTAAATAAACATCCTGGTTGGTTTTCGCGCCTTATACCTAAAACCTTGTGTCGAGATATCGATGCTTAGATTGTTGTGTTTGTAAATTAAGCTATAACTGGTACCATCGCGGACACAGGTGGTCGTCCACTTTAAGGGTAAAAATAATAGTTTAAAAAACTAAAAACACGCTTTAAAAACCAAACTAAAAAGAAGAAAATAATTTAATTAAATTAAAAAGCGTGGGGTGCTTTTTGAAGTATTTTTATTATCAATTAATGTCAAGCACCCCACGCTTTTTAATTGAATTAAATTATTTTCTTCTTTTTAGTTTGGTTTTTAAAGCGTGTTTTTAGTTTTTTAAACTATTATTTATTTTCAATTTTTTAGTTCTGCTAACTACAAAAACGTGTTTTTTTATATATTTTTTTCTTTTTTTATTAAATTATTTAATTGTCATCGGTCCTCGATAAGTTTACAAAGTTTCAATGAAATCTGACTGTTTAGGGTGGGTCAAAATCGCGCTCTAAGGAGTCGGTTACATACAAACAAACATACAAGTGAAGCTAATAACAAAAAAAAAATTACCCACGGAGAGTTACATACTGACATACTGACATACAAGTGAAGCTAATATAAAGCGTGTAAAAAGGCATCCGCCGCCGCTAGTGTCCGCGGTTGTACATACATAAGTATAATACTCGTAGTAGCGGCGGAAATCTGAACAAATATTAACATAATAATTATGTTATTAAATTAACAGAAAAATACCAAAAATAATAATACCTCATAAATCGGTTTGGAAATAGTACAAAAAATAAGGGGTGAGTGGACAAAGGTGTTAACTGACAACACTGAAAAAATCTACTTTTTTACATCAGCATAGGTTGTAAGCTATCTTCCTATCTACTGCCTATCTGACCTCTACAACCCAGTTACTGGGAAACACGTTAGTGGTTACCCCTTGGTCAGGCTGAAAGAAGTAGCGTAATTCTCATAATTTTTGCAAACAATATTGTCAGACGTAAAGTATCAAAATAATTCTTGAGAATAACAATTTTAATGAGCCTGCACGTTTCTATTATTTATTTAGCATATCCTGCGTATCTTACTGACTGCACAAGGCGAGATAAGAGAAAAAATGCATTGCAGTATGCAACAGTGAAAGCACAGTCCACTCAACGTGAATCATTTGGACGAGATGTTAATTATCTAATTATCTTCAATGAGAGTAATACATAAGTTGACGGACGGGTCACTAGCGGAACATATAAACTTTTATTACATATGTAATTTACTATCCGGACATAGCAATGAACACACACATTAGTTTCTTTGTTAGACATTAGAAAATACTAATTGGATTACTTCCTGCTGCTTGAACAACAAAATGACAGTGATGAACAGTTTAAGCTTGTTTTTTTTTGTCTTATCAATAACCTACCTACTGAGTGGCAATTTCACCAATGAAGCTACACACGTCACGTCTGAACTGCGTTCAAGAGCTGTCATATAATAATATTATTATAAGAGGTAAAATAATTTATAATATATGTATTATAGTATAGATTTCCTTAAAAATACGTGGTAGACGTATGCATCAGGAAAATATTTAGGTACATACCAATCTAATTCAAAATATAAGGTAATGCATCGTCAAAACCTAATTGAATTATAATAATATTGGTTAGAATTACGAGGAAAATAAGACTGGTATTAAATCTGTGCTTTAAATAAATGTACCTAAATATATTATCATGTTTTGTTTTTAAAACATTTAATCGTTATTATTCTGCAGAATGTTTTCCGCGAACTCATAATCTTGATCTGCCTGCCTTTTCCCTACCCAGTTGCGGTCGGCTTCTTGTCCAACCGGATGCAGTTGAATACCAGTATTTTACATGGAGCAACTGCCTTTCTGACCTCCACAACCCTTTTACTGGGTAATACGATACCCCTTGGTGAGACTGGCTGTCAGACTTACGGGCTTCTGACGACCTGGGCCTCAAGTCTGCTATTACAATAGTGTCAGAATGGTCTATCATTGATTTCATAATTTTTGATTTTGACAAGTTTGGTAATCTACTAATAAAATGGCGTCATTATGACTTTCCAATGGTCAGCCACTGACACTCCATTGAAAGAAATGGCATTTATTGGTAATCTCGTACATCATGACAAATGAATGACTGACTTAATTTACGAACTTCCTACTACTTTAGATTGCATAAAACAATAGTAAATAATATGTAAAAATATATATAAATGAAATCTGGCATGAATAAATGTTCAAATTTAGTAGTAGTTTTTCGAAAAACATTTCTACTAACGAGTTTTATAAAAATGGCTATACGAAAATGCCATTATAACACAATTCTATTACGAGACCATTGACTGACCAATGATCGACCATTATGAATTTAGCAGATTACCAACTTTTAGCAAAATGACAAATGAATGACAATGGAATCGTGTTGGAATGACGAATTTATAAAAATAGCAGACTAAGGCCCCTGTAAAGATCTACAAAGGACAAAATGCATTTTTAACCGATTTCAAAAAGAAGGAGGTTATCAATTCGACATGTTTAAAAAATCTATGTATGTGAGGTGTTGTAATAATTGAGACACGTACAGCCAGTTCGATCGTTTATTGTGGACTGTCCGTCCGGTACAAACAAATCAACACAACACGCACACATGCGTGTGCGCCCCTTACAATACACTACCTACAGTATGTTCGGGCATAACTCCGTCATTGTATAAATGTTTTTTTGTTCGAAAGGGATTTATGCCGAAATGGTCCCATTTAAATTTCATATGGATCTGATGATGAGTTTCGAAGACAGGCAACGGCACTCTTTAAAAATTGACAGAAAATCAACCGCGATTGCTGCTATAGCATAAATATGCATTGTTTTGATCCCAAGGATGATGAAATTTCAATTTGTGTGTGGGGTAGGTACTTAAACTAAAAAGTGAAAAATAAACTTTGAATATGTAGGCATTTTAATTAAAGTAAATTTTCACTTTGTAGTGTTTTTTTGGAAGTCTGTTGTTTTTTTTTTGTTGAAAAAAGTTTTTTCTGATTTCATTAATAACTTATTAAAAATAATAACGTTTTCAATCAATACTTAGCACAACATTATAAGTAATAGTTTAAGTAGAATACCAAAAGTACGTTAACGTTTGTATTGTGTAACACACTAACTTCTTCTTTCTACAGTTTTACGTTCTTCAGCAGACTATTTTTTCAACATCTAGCAGCAATAGATTAGCAAAATAATTTTGATTGTGATTGTAAGTGCTTTACGCTTTTAGGCTATATCTTACTAGGACACCATGGTGGCGCTTCCAGCAAATATACACAGCTTTATGGTGGGTATCTCACCAAGCGTTCGATCGGTTGCGCAACCAACCATACATTTTTAGCCCCCCACGCAAAAACGACGGGAAGTTATAAGTTTGACGTGTCGGTGTGTGTCTCTCTGTGGCATCGTAGCTCCCGAACGGATGAACCGAGTTTGAAAATTATCAGATTTTTTTCTGTTTGATGAAGGGATTTTTACGACTATGGTTGCGCCGCCACACTGGTATCCTAGTGAAATAGGGCCCTTAGGGTGCTTGAGTCTAGATTTGTGTCCCGTTAATGGCTGGTCCCCTATTACAAGACAACATGAGAATATACTACTATAGGTACAACTCTGCCTTACCCTTAGAGGAATACACGCGTAATGGTATGTGTTATGCTATAATTACCCATATAGTAAATAAAGTTTAGGTACTAAATGATTAGCACTGAAGTAGGTAGTGAGACATTAATGCCTGAGACAAATAAAATGTAATGGCCGGATTAAAACGCTGTCACTATTTACATACTTACAAACAGCTCCACAGTCACGAGACTCTCGGAAACATCAATCACTTTTCGTGAATCATTTATTTTCGACTTATAATTACGTCATACCGCTCGTGACGTAATTGACGCAAGACGGCACTTACGCGTTTGTTGCTCTTGATAAATAACACTGCAAAAAGCTATAGTCTGGATTCTGCTATAAATTAAAGGTTATTTAGAAGTAAAAAACGTACTTCTTAATATGTCAGCTTCATCTATAGAACTTCAATGGTTTTTAAGCATTAGTAAGAAAGGAAGCAGATTTATGACCTGGCTAAAGTTTAGCAAGCAGGAAAACTGTGTGAAGAATAGTATAATAATAGGTACTCCTTATTTAATTTAGACTATTCACTAACATAGGTCTCATTAGTGGTGGACATTTGGGCCAAGCCTCTTAAATTTTTGCCCAATGTCCTTTTATAAAAGTCCTCTGTAGTAGACAGTAGGTTAACAAAGATACAGTGACAGCTGGACGAAGGAATCACATGAAAATCCTTGACACCCAAGCAGTTAAGGATTTATATTATTTTATTAAAACAATTGGCGTAATTGACTTTTAATAACAGAAGGATCGTGGCGTGAGCTGCACGTATCTGAAGGCTGGGGTTAAATGGATACTGATCATAAACAAACACTAGAAGTAGACATAGACGACACACAAAAGAACGCCGAGTGCAGCTGGCACTTCATAGGACGACTAAATTTTTCCCGCTGCTTCGGCCTCGCGGAGTTCGGGAATACCACTGAAACGTATACTACAGGGATAAAACGTAT
The DNA here is from genome assembly GCA_947359405.1 of Antitype chi. Taxonomy (NCBI): domain Eukaryota; kingdom Metazoa; phylum Arthropoda; class Insecta; order Lepidoptera; family Noctuidae; genus Antitype; species Antitype chi. The sequence continues at coordinate 19,219,728 of OX375812.1, forward strand.
CTTACGTCATAAACTCAGGCCATGATGCCTTTGCTAAGCCATTAAGATGTGAAAAGTGAGACTAACAAAGTTACTTTTGCATTTATAATAGTTGTATGGAAGTATGTATGTCTCCACATGACGACAGATTTCATGCTAGCGTAACCTCAAACTTTGCCTTAAAACTTTTTTAGCTATTTTAGTCTATGACGTTCTTCGCAATTGTACCTTGAGAGTAGTGCATCATTCGTAGTTCCATTATCAGGCCTAGTTATGATCATTGTCCTTTAACCTAATTTGAATACTTGCGAATATATTTCATAGGTGCACTCTTTGTATAGCCTGTCTAGTAGCCGAAGGTCACCTGGCTTAGCCATGTCACCATACCATAATAATAATTTATGGTGCCCGCAATCCTTTAGCGCTGCATCTGAGTCATTGGTATTCACAAATGATTCAGTTGGTAGTGTTGGTACAATATAAGGTCGAAGCTCCTTGTACGCAGCGTAACATCATCGCGTTTATTCGCGTATGACCTTTAACACTCAGATGTGAAGTGACGTACAAGTATGGCGCGATATTGAAGAAGTTTAATTTTTTTCACTTCGCATGCTTTAAAAGTTCGCCAATATAGCCCTACCAAGCGTTACTAAAGTGACCACTTTAGTCTCTAGGGAGTGAAAAGTAATTCGTTTTTTAATTTCCTTCATGTGACATAGACAAACTCAAACAGCCAGTAAATATACTAAGCGTGTTTATTGGTTTTTTAAACTATTTTTTTTTTAAATTACAACATAACTTTAATTTCGGAAGTCGGTGACTTTGGATATGTACTTATTTTAATTTTCATGTCACCTGTCACCGACTTCCGAAATTAAAGTTATTTTTCACTTTGTAGTGTTTTTTGGAAGTGATTGTTTTTTTTTCTTTCCAAAAAGTTTTTATTTTTCACTTTTTAGTTATAGTACCTACCCCACACTAATTCGAAATGTCATCATTCTTGGGGTAAAAACAATGCATAATTATGCGATAGCAGCAATCGCGTTTGATTTGCTGTAATTTTTTGAATAGCTCCGTTGTCTGTCTCCGAAAAGCATCATTATATCTATATGAAATTAAAATGGGACCACACGGGAAGCACCAGCTTTCAAATAAAAAAAGAATTATCAAAATCGGTACACCCAGTCGAAAGTACTGAGCCAGAAAACATAAAAAAACAGTCGAATTGAGAACCTCCTCCTTTTTTTGATGTCGGTTAAAAATTTAACGTATTACGTAGCAAGGATGTGTTTTTCTTCGATCTTCACGCTACAGTTTCTGCCATATGAAGAAGGCGTTGGCGTGAGTTTTATGTATGTACACACGGCTACACATCAAGCTATACATTTCCAGTATAAGCTGATCTCGCATTGCATAGGATTTCTGTACAGTGCGAGATCAGCGTAAACTGGAAATGCATAGCTTGATGTGTAGCCGTGTGTTCGTTTGTGTAAATAAGTAATGACTACAAACAACTTTCGAAGTTCCCAAAGGTCATTCATTAGTTAATTAATATTTTTTTGGGATCGCGAAAATAATTTGATAACAATATAGCATAATTATAGTATATTACAATGCTATTAAAAGTCGCCCCGGCTGAATCAATTAGCAATGTGTAATATTTAGCTAACACCAAACCATTTCAAGGAATGTTAACATTGCAGAATTACACTTCCTAGTTGCGTCACACGTTATGCGAATTTTTGTGTAAACTTTAATTGTTATTTCTAGGAAATTCGTTAAGTTAGTTTAATTTATAAAATTACAATTTGTTCTTAGTAAATATTTGCTTTTGTGGTCGTTCTTAACACGTCACAGAAATTCAATGTTATATATTTATTATGGGGCAGACAGAAATAGTCGTTCCGTTAACCGCCATCGGCCATTGTTATTATTTCGAATTTGGAGCATGTTTGTACAGTGCGTAACCGTTGGAATCGTGTTACAAAATATCTCAAATGTCTTTCTTGCGTGTGTTGCTGTGCTGCTGAGAAGTTCGAAGCCGGATGGTACGTACACACGGCTACACATCAAGCTATACATTTCCAGTTTACGCTGATCTCGCACTGTACGGAAATCCTATACAATTCCTAAACAACGAGGTACCCAGAACAATGCGGCCAGTTACCCATGTTGTTCCTTTTTAACGACTTCGACATGTTTATATACCTATATATTTTTTTATTAGGTGGATAAGTAAGCAACAAAATTCTTATTTGCCATGGATATTGCTAAGAAGATGTGAGCAGACCTACCTAAGCAAAACTAAATAAAAAATAAGAATGCTATGTATTTGTATCAGTATGCCAAAAGGGTCAGGTGAACAGTTACAACGTGGTCTAACCTTCTATCTTCCGATTCTGTTTTGCCTGCTGAATGTAAATCCTATAGGACTTCTTAGTACTGAAACTTCCCGTTTCGTACGTGTTCCTTCCTCTTTGCGTATAATCCGTACGCATTAAGAAATTAAACGATGTAAATCTATCATTAGTGGTATTAACTAGGAGGACGGCAGTATTTGCAGTAACAACCATGCATTACACATGCACATGCCGTGCATTATTATTTTTAATGCATTATTTGTTGCATTTAGTTTAATTAAATAAACTACGTAAGTAGGTAACTATTTATCCTTACTATAATATTATAAAAGCGAAAGTGTGTATGTATGGAAGTTTGTTATTCTTTCACGTAAAAACTACTGAATGGATTTGGAAAGTTGGATTATAACCTAAATTACAACATGGGATAAGTTTTATTCCAACTTCCACGCGGGCGAAGCCGCGGGCGGAAGCTAGTAGTACTTACTAAATCTATGGTAACAATCGCCTTTAACATAACGTTAGATCTAGTCTTCATCGTATTTGTAAAATAATAATTACAAGCAGTTAAATAAATCATATAGCACATACTAATACCATGGATAGTTATCGCCACAATGCCAGAAATAAAACAATTTAATCCATTCAAACTTCGAACGCAGCCAGAACTAATTGCATCGTCTGCATCTTGGATTTGGAACACGTTCACACGTTAACGTTGGGTGGTCTTCTCACCTTAATTTCCTCACGTTTTGTTATGAAAACGCTTGATCCGACCGAAATACATGAAATGTAAAGTGTTACATTATACTATACCAGAAAGATATTCTCAACTCGACGATATGATCTTAGCCGCAGCCGAAGCCAAGGAAACATGAAGAAAAATACAATACACGCTCTTTATGAAGCGAAATACAATACACACTATCTTTTGCTGTAATTTCTAGGACCGACAAGACAATGTAATAGGTACCTACGTAGATAAACAACATTCATGTTGCAAGACGTTAATGAATGAAGGGTTTGATTACGTCCCTTATTAACTTATCAATTATCACTTCTAAGAAAAAAACTCAAGATACAAAGTGGAACCTACTATGAGTCAACAATTCAACAAATATTGCGCTATTCTGAGTACAACTACAATGTCATAGTATTATCTCAATGACAATGAATGTCAGTTTATTTCATGGCGGAAATGGCGGTTACCTTTGACTCTATGTTTGACATTGACTTCGCTAACAAGCTCCCGGTTCTTCCCCATTCGGCATTCCTAGCTAGCAGGATGTTTATCTAATGCTTACAGGGAATCTTTAAATAAATAAATAAACAACGGATCAAGTCACACGGGAACTTAGTTAAGGATTTGGTAGATTCGATTGTATTGAAGTGATTCAATCCATTCAAGTAGGTGGGACACAGTACTTTTGATGGTATACATTTTTTATGATAAAAACAACTAAGTTTTATGAAACCATGTATTTGTTGAATACAACTCATTCGTTATTGCTGTGCACAAGTATTTAAATGACGCAATGTGAATATGACGATTACGACTCGACATTAGAAAGCTAAATGAGTACATACTTACCTATGTACCTACATTTCCAGCATAAGTTGGCCTTATATTGTTTTTTTTCGGTTTTGGCTTTGCACGGTTTGTGCATTTAGCCAGTGTCAAGTAATTTTTCTTTTCGATCAAGTAAATGGCCCGATATCGGGCACGAAGTTACAAAACAGTCATAGTCGCCTTTAGTTAGTCAAGTCAAAGTCAAAGCGGTAGTAACTTTGCAACAACCTAATATGAATTTTTGGGGGGAACACGAAAAGTCCACGTTAGTCACTTATTTGCACCTTCACTACACTTGTGCACTCACATGTAACTAAATTGGATAATTCACTAACAAAATTTATTATACAATTTAATTCGCTATTTCACTTTTCATGAAAATGAAAATTCGTGCGACATGTTCCAACCAGATCCCGCCAAAAACTGCTTATATTGTTTTCAGAAAGCCACTACGATGACAGCTTCTTCAGGGAACCAGACTTCCTAGGTCGACCTGCGAGACGTCATAGTCAAAAAGAAAAATATATTGTGTGTGCCGATGCCGTCGCGCTAACGCTCAAACGCTAGACAATAAATAGCCTTTTCATTTGAATACCTACCACATGGATGTACTACAAGGGAATATTATTTGTTAATTTATTCTACACTTGGGACACCTTGGGATGTTTTTCATTTGTAATCTACCCCATTTAATGATGATAATTATGATAGTGAAAAGTCTGTGACTGTTCTGTTTGCAACTAAGAAGTGTTTACCAGTCTGTTATCTATCTGGTAATTCTGACTCTTTGCTTGTAGACTGATAAAACAACAGCTGAATCATCTGGAACAGTGTATAATTACTCCGGGAACATAGTGGATCTGGTACTCTTGTGATAATTATCAAGATTATTAATACCTCTAGTTGGCTCGTACATCCTTGTTTTTCTAATAGGTTAAACATAGTATATTTTATAACGAGGGACTAAACGAAGCCATAATATACCCGAGGTGGTTTGACTCCCGAGCGTGCGAGGGAGTCAATGAAACCGAGGGTATATTAAGTTGGCGTTTAGTCTCGAGGTGCAAACTGTACTTTTCACTTCGAGTGCGAGAAAAATAGTCAATTTAGTACAAAAACATGTACTTACCTAATAAATATTACTTAACAAAAAAACAGTACAAAGTGAAAAATAGCTTTAATTTCGGAAGTCGGTGTCTTTGGAGCTGAATTTGAATTTGTTGTCACCGCCTTCCGAAATTAAAGTAATTTTTCACTTTGTAGTGTTTTTTTGGAAGTCGGCTGTTTTTTTTTTTGGAAAAAGTTTTTTTACACAATAATAATGATTGTCTTTTCCTCACTACGGTCGGCTTCCAGTTTAACTGGATGCAGCTAACTTCCAATATTTTACATGGAGCGACTCCCTATCTGATCTCCAGAACTCAGTTACTGTACAATTTACCATCCAAGTACTGGGAAATAAGATAGACTTGGTAAGACTGATTGCCAGACTTTTAGGCTTCTGACGACCCGTAAAGACTGTCAAAGATCTATGAATGACAGCCGGGAACAACGGCTTAACGTACGAGGCACGGAGGGGTCTTGGTATGTGAAGTTAGTCACCCATCCATGGACCAACCGCAGCAAGCATAGCTTGACCTGATTGATGGCCCCTGCGGCTGTTATTACTTAGCCAAGTATATACACACTGTGGACACTAATTTACAAAATTCTCATCATATACATGACGTTTAAAGTTTTTTTTTTCAGTTTTTAGTGGTTCACATGTGCTTACCCCTTCACAGCTTACCGGCGTGATGTTATGTTATGAACTGGTGTAAACAATAGACAGACATGAGATTTCAGCAATCCCAGTCCATTTGCTATCATTTATTGAGGAGTTCCGTTGCCTATCTCCAAAGTTCTTCATCAGATCTTCACCAAATTGAAATGAGACCACTCCGAGAAAGTACTCTTCCAAAAAATACCTAAATCGCTTCGCGTGCCTATAAAATTTTAAGAGTTCTCTCTATTTCTCCAGGATCCCATCATCAGATCCTGACTTGATGATCATGGGACCACCTGGGAAGTATACCCTTTTAAACAAAAAAAAATCCAAATCGGTCCAGCCATCTTCGAGTAATCGGGGAACATACGTAAAAAAAATTTAAAAAAGGTTCCGACGAATTGAGAACCTCCTCCTTTTTGAAGTCGGTTAATAAAATAAAAATCACAATATCTATTAGGTATGTCTTTTGCTCTTTGCTTGACGTCAAACTCTTCACCAAGGAACATAATATTTGTTCCAATAATGTTATAATAAAATTGTTTGTCATACAAGTTCACAACAATGTCGAAGTTCTCAAGTATTCATGTACTTAATTATAACTTGGCGAATAAATCAAAGCAGCGATTATTTTGGTGCTGAACTTTGATTAAATAAACATAATATTTGTCACTGGACATTCTTAATAAATTTATTTAAAGCCGAACAAATTTACACTCGACAAAAATTCTGAAATTTTCGCGGTCTTTTTTTTCTTCTAAACCAGTAACAGATTAACAATTTAAAACACATGGCGCCACCTTGGCAAAAACCATGGAACTAAAACTCTCAACATTTTCGCAATGAAGATAGTCCACACTCCACGAATAATACTGGCTGTTTGAGTTTGTCTATGTCACATGAAGGAAATTAAAAAACGAATTACTTTTTACTCCCTAGGGACTAAAGTGGTCACTTTAGTCCCGCTTCGTAGGGCTATAATGATGTCTTTTTAGAGCATGAGAAGTGAAAAAAGTATTTAAAAAATCATCAACGTGTCTTTCTAATTAGTTTACCCAAGTCTGTATCTTACTAAATATTTTATTTTATTTTCGAATTTATCAATGATCACATGTTTGCTTGGGAATTACCCGGTTATTTCAAATCGCGACCTTGCCCCGTGATTACATGAATTAGTCGGGCAAAGTACAATTCCGAAACGAAAGAACACCAGTAAAACGAAACGGTAAACAAAATTCTACTTTACACTGACAAAGTGAAATTCACATGAGTTCCAAATACGTCATGACACGACAAAAGTGAGCACTGAAAATGGATTATTGGAATATCATACTCCTCTAAAGAAGTTACATAGACTCATTATTTTATCCTATTACTAATAAACACAGAATAAAGTTATTCCAAGTATAAACCTATGAAAATGTATGGTTATTCCTTTGTTATTCCTGGTATTACTTTATTCCGTGTTTAATAGTAAGAGCAGGAGGGTAAGAGGATGGTTTTTCGTCATTTTTACCGATGGGAAATCCCATCAGGCACACGGTTTGTATTGTAATAATTCTCATAAGCTGTTCTGTCAAAACCTGAGTTGTTTGAAAATATATTCATTCAATCCACTCGAGAATAATAATAGAATCAGATCATGTGGATATCCAGGGAGGGGTCTCCAATTCTCGTCATTAGCTCACTTGCGGGCGCGGCTGCGGCCGACACCCGTGGGCCGTGGGCGGTGTTCAATTGCACGATTCATACGGGTTCATATAATTATTATACTACATGAGCTATCACTTCACCAGTGCCGGCTTATAATGTTTTCATGACAGACTTCTATGGTTTAAAACATACATTTTGATATGAAACCTGCTCGGTTCAATACCGACAGTTGAAAATCCCGCCTCGATTTTTACGTCCGTGTCATATCGACTTACCTCATTGCGATATTTACCTTGTTGGGCAGACGGTGAACTGTCAAAATGAAACCCATCGCGATCAATAGGATATTACACCCATTTTTGTAAATTGTTTTATTTTGGTTCTAAAATGCTAATAAACCACAAAAAAAAACTTTTTATTGATTTTAATCGATTGATTAGTGCCATAAAAATGCATTTAAATTTTAAATTTTCATATTTCTCGCGTAATTTGACCATGTCAGCTAGTTGTTAAAAAAAAATTTAAACGTTATTATTCTACTTATCGTTGGTTTGCTGTTCCTGAATGTAAGCTATTATTTCGATAAAAATTACTATGTTTACGAAAATAATAAAAGTACAAAGTTGTTCAGTTGATTAGTTTAAATACCGGAATGACGTAAGAACATGGCGGCTACTATTTCATGGTGTTCAAAAACAGATAAAAAAAAACTGAAGTCTTTGAATTGAATAACCCTAAGTGAAATGTATTGTGGTATTGTTTACAAAGGTTTATGGTGTCATTAAAGTTATTTTATTTTTATTTAAAAATTTATTTTGTTATTTCATGTACCATCATATTCCGACTGCTATTTGCCGAATCTATCTCAATAAAATATTTTTTCTCATATAGATTAAAATACTCTATTGACATTTTATGTGTGTTACGCAAAGCCCTAAGTATGTTTTTTGCAATAAAAATAATGTAGAAAAATATTCTCTATTCTGAGTAAATTAATGACTTTTACAAGTAAATGGCCTCATTGATATGAATGAATCGGCTTTGACTTGCATATGAACTCGTTAGTCACGGTTTCTGTTCGAATATTCCAATAATGAATCATGTTATTGGGGTCTTTCCAAATTAATTTGCATACAATTACAAAGTACTTACAAAATATCAACTATGTTTTTTCCTAAAAGGAGGATTCACATTAATGTTAATACTGAACACCGAGAGAGGCACACAGTATTGTAAATTTGACCTTTTGTGTATACTAATAAGGTTGAAATAAAACAAACAAACTGTATACTGTTCTATAGCTGGCAATATATTTAAAAAATTCACACGAACCCAACCAAATCGTTGTAACGAAACCATAGCGTGATGTACATTTTGCGACAACGCCATCTATCGAGCTTGATAACAAACTTTTTTTAAAAACACTAATTATTATGGTTTCTTCGTGAACATACCGCCCACCAAGGACATTTAGTGACGGAATGTCCTTCTTAAAAGGTCTAAAATTTACGCTTTATATTCAGTATGATCTAAAACAGTTCACAAATCTAAGAAAAACAATTTATTTTGTTGAACTGATTCTAAACGGAATGTTCTTCATGAACTTACATTACGGATCCGAATTGGTAGTAAACAATTTGATCTTATAGTTTGACCTAAAATCTTAAATATTTCAACAAGACAAAACCTTACATCTAATAACTTAAAAACTATATAATAACATTATGTTAGATTGCTGAAAAATAATAAATTCATGGAACTGAAACCGGTAAAATACAAAGTTTGGATGTTGGCCTCTTAATAGTAGATATCTTAGTGCGCAATGTAACTACACGGGTGATATTATCATCCCCAGGATGCTTCTCTATTACGCGCTCCAACAACCAACGACTTGGCGGCAAATCGTCTTCTTTAATTAAAACAATGTCTCCAATATTGGGTTACGGAACTTGGGAAGACCATTTGTACCTATTCATTAAATATTTACTATTATATATGTCCTTCTTCAAGAATCGTCGGCAATACGCACTACTCTAACTAATCTTCGTAGACTAGAATAATTTTCTAGAACTACGTGCTCTAGAATTACAGCTGCGTGAACCTTTATGGTTGGTTCTAAATCTATTTTTAAATCTTTTGGCCTTTTGTACTCAATGGTTTTGTTTTTCAGGAAGGACGGTCCTGAAAACCATAACTCATTACCTACTAACGAACTGGGTAGTATTCCCCTTGAAGCACAATCTGCTGGATTCTCTTTGGTCGACACGTGAAACCATTGAGATGAACTCATTGTGCCCAATATTTCAGCGGTCCGGTTTGCAACAAACGTTTTCCACCTGCTAGGATGACTGTTAAGCCGTGATAAAACTATTGTCGAATCAGTCCACGCTGATTGTTTTTCCTTTGGTATATTTAAGACCTCTGCAGACTCTGTCAATAACTTTGCTAAGAGTACTGCGCCACATAACTCCAATCGGGGTATGCTGACTTGTTTGATTGGAGCTACTCTTGTTTTTGCAACCAACAATGAAACATGAACCGTGCCTGTGGTATCAATTATCCTCAAGTAAACGACTGCTGAGTATGCAGCTATTGAGGCGTCACTAAAACCGTGCAATTCAAGATCATCGGCTGAACTCGACCCAAGCCAACGAGGTATCCGAACCTTGGTAAGTAAATTTAACTCTTTGCGGTAAGTATTCCACTCTGTTATTAATTCCGTTGTTAATTCCTCATCCCAACTAACACCAGCGAGCCATAACTTTTGTATGAAGACCTTTGCTATAACCACACTAGGAGCTAGCCATCCCAATGGGTCGAACAAACGAGCTATGTCTGATATAATAGATCTTTTTGAAACAGGTGCCGTCGTCAGCGGTGGAAGATTTACAGCGTACTGAAACGTATCTTCGTGGCGATTCCAGGTAAGTCCCAATATTTTTGTAGTACTATCTAGTTTAATTTCTCTTTCCTTATTATTTATTTCCATTCCCTTTACTATGATGTCTTGTTTGTTCTTATTCTTAATGTACTCATTTTTTTGATCTGCTTGCTGAATGCCTTCATTCCTGTCCATAGAGCCTATTTTATCTATTAATTGCTGATTATTACTACTCCATTTCTGTAATGTGAATCCTCCTTTTCCTAATAATTCTATCATTTGTTTACAGATTTCTGCACCTTCTTCAACGTTAATACAACCCGTCATTAAATCGTCCATATAAAAACAATTTAAAACTTTGTCTGCTGCAAGTGGAAATTTATCTCCTTCATCATATGACACCTGTTGGAGCGATCTAACTGCTTGGTATGGTGCAGAGGCTGTTCCGAAGGTCACCGTTAATAACTCATAATCTCTGACCGGCTTTCCAGCGAATGGTCTGGCGAGACGATCCTGAAAAGCCGGTCAGAGATTATGAGTTATTAACGGTGACCTTCGGAACAGCCTCTGCACCATACCAAGCAGTTAGATCGCTCCAACAGGTGTCATATGATGAAGGAGATAAATTTCCACTTGCAGCAGACAAAGTTTTAAATTGTTTTTATATGGACGATTTAATGACGGGTTGTATTAACGTTGAAGAAGGTGCAGAAATCTGTAAACAAATGATAGAATTATTAGGAAAAGGAGGATTCACATTAATATTAACATATTAACATTGGTCCTTCGAGCCGGATACTTTTCGGTTTTTTGAGTTCGCCAGAGTATTCGCTGGAAGATAGCATCTTCATCGGCTATTCTAATTTGACGATACATTTTTACTATGTCCGCCACTATACCAATATAATGCATTCTCCATCTCATAAGAGTGTGTCTTAAATCTGCTTGCAGCTTTGGTCCTACCATTAGAGTGTCGTTTAGTGAAACTCCTTTTGTATTCTTCTCCGAGGCGTTAAACACAACACGAACCTTAGTCGTGATCTTGTCATTTCTTATAACCGCATGGTGTGGTACGTAAACGGCTTCATTTTTATCACTATCGTCATCGTTTACAAGTCTCATGTGCCCTAATTGTAAGTATTCATTAATTACTTCTGTATATTTTTCTTTTAAATCTGTATCCTTATTTAATCTTTTTTCTAGTGCTTTAAATCTTGTTTCAGCTATATCACGTGAACGTCCGGCCTTACAAGCGGGTTCTTCATCTCGGAATGGTAATCGTACAATGTATCTACCTGTATCATCTCTTTTAGTCGTTTCAGCATAGAATTCTTCACACTTTTGCTCTTCTGGATTAAGTAATTTCTTTGTACTATTTTGTTCTTCAATTTCCCAAAATTTCTTTAAAATATCATCTTCATTGAACTGTGCACAATGTACCATTATATTTTTTGAGTGATGCTTTGAACTCTCACTACTCGGACTGACTACACCTGCAAGGATCCACCCTAAAGTGGTGCTCTGTGCGATAAGAGTACCAGATGGACTCTTGACTATACCTTCCTTCACAATGTAGCAATAAGCATCTGCACCCAAAAGAATATCTATTCTATTGGGTGTGGTAAAATTGGGATCTGCTAGACGCAAATCTTTGATGGCAACCCAATCGAATGAACTAGTGCTTACGCTCCTCTCAGGCAAGTATGAGGTGATCTTACTCAAAACATAGGCATTTATTTTGAGTTGAAAATCAGGATCAATTGTTGACTTAATTGTCAGAGTAACCATGTGCTTTGCAATGGTTGATCTATCGTCACCTAAGCCCGATACACGCCCTTGAATTGGTATCTTTTTCAGCCTAAGATATTGCACTGTTGCCTCTGTTATGAAACAAGCCTGCGAACCTTGATCGAGCAAGGCTCGGACCGTGTGGTATTCACCCGTCTTTGACGAGGCCTTTATTAGCGCAGTGGCTAATAAAACCTGTCTGGGCTTTGCTACTCTCCCTGTAGATAAGCAAGAGACTATCTGAGTAGTACTAGCTGAAGAAGTAGCAATATCAGTAGAAGGCTTTGGTCGAGGGTCTTGGCCTTTATAGTCCAAGTGTAACAAGGAATGGTGACGCTTCTGGCAAACTTTGCAACTTGAGTTTTTCTTGCAATTGTAAACTGTATGGTTACTGCCTAAACAGTTGAAGCAAATTTTGTTCTTACCAACGAAATCCCGTCTACCTTCGAGAGATTGGTTGGCAAACTTTTTGCAGAAACAAAGCTTATGAACCTCAAAGCAGTATTCGCATTTCATTGGGAATAATGAGTCTGTGGCTAGCAATATTTTAGGCGTCTGATTGTTGTTGACCTGGTAGCCTGAACCCTTTTTTGGTTCCATGCATTCAAACGCGCGGAAACGCTGCTCTAAAAATACCTTAAATTGATTAAAGGTAGGAAAATCATTGCCGGAATCGCTACTACTGACACTTAATTCCCATTGCTTACGCGTTTCAGGATCTAATTTAAATGTTACTATATGTATGATAATAACATCCCATGTACTTACATTTATACCTAAGTTTTTTAACGCGTTTAAACAGTCACTGGTGGTGTCTGAAAGCTCCTTTAATGATGTTGCCGATTCAACCTGCATACGTTTGATACCAAATAACCGTTTCAAAATGCAGTTGGCGAGATATCTTTTATTACTGTATCGCTTGTCTAATAGCTCCCAGCACTGGCTGTAATTGGCATCAGTTATTGGAGTATTCCGTATCAATTGCTCGGCTTCACCAGTTAGATGACTTTTTAAATAATGCAGTTTTTGCACATTATCTAACGAGCTATTTTTATGAACTAATGAAACAAAAAGATCATGAAAGGTGGTCCATTCTTCATATTTGCCAGAAAACATTGGAATAGAAATCTTGGGCATTTTGACCAGTGAATGGGCAGACATAACTGGACTACAAGAAGAACCATCCCCATAAGATACTGAATCACTCACAACTTTAATTTTATTGAGCGTTGTTTTCATTAAACTTTTAAAAGTAATGTATGTGTCCTCAGTTGTATCATAAATATCAACAATTTTCTTATCCATATCATCTAATTTAAAGTTCTGATGAAGTTTAGTATTAGTATTTTTAAACGATTCCCAATCGTTTTCTAATAATTCCTGTCTAGTTTCAATGTATTCGATGGTCAATCTTTCTTTAGGACTCTTTTTAAAATTTGCGAATCCTTTGATAATCACACTTTGGGACCCTTTCATTACATTAATTAATCCCTCCATAGTTAAAACCAATTAAATTAAACAAAAAAGTAAAACCAAAATATTACAAGTTTCAATTAGTTGCACAAAATTTTACAAGTGTTTTTGCAACTAATACTCTGGCGGAAATCGGGCATAGGTTCCCCGTTCCGTCGTTTTTTACGAAATTATTCTAAGTCCTAAACTAACATAAAAATACATTTTCTATTAGCGAATCTTACAATTTTCTAAGTCTAAAGTAAAAAATCTTAAATAAATAAAGTCTAAACTTGCTTGTCAGTTTACTAATAAAATGTACTCACAATTTTTTCACTTTACTCACAACACGATGACTTCCTTTCCTTGTTGTATGTGGCGTACCCTGGTGGCGGCGACACATTGAACTCTGCGTGTGAAGTCAGTCTTCCGCTTCCACGTTGATCTACGAGGGTGACGTACTACACAGTCACCTCACGCTTGAACTGGATGCAAGTGGTGCCCCTTTAGGAGGACACTTTGTCACATCTGCTACTTTTTATTACTGCAGCTCTGTCTCCATCCACTATGCTGGACGAAGCTGTCGCTGCCCGTGCGGGAACCGTGTACTCTGCTAGTACCACGGGCTGGCGAACTCAAAAAACCGAAAAGTATCCGGCTCGAAGGACCAATGTTAATACTGAACACCGAGAGAGGCACACAGTATTGTAAATTTGACCTTTTGTGTATACTAATAAGGTTGAAATAAAACAAACAAACTGTATACTGTTCTATAGCTGGCAATATATTTAAAAAATTCACACGAACCCAACCAAATCGTTGTAACGAAACCATAGCGTGATGTACATTTTGCGACAACGCCATCTATCGAGCTTGATAACAAACTTTTTTTAAAAACACTAATTATTATGGTTTCTTCGTGAACAGGTCTCTTCTCTAGTGTACATGTTAGTATATGCGCGACTAGTACCCACGGCTACACGCTCCACATCAAGCTATACTTTTCCAGTTTACGCTGATCTCGCACTGTACGGAAATCCTATACAATTCGAGATCACCCTATACTGGAAATGTTTGGCTTGATGTGTTGCCGTGTGTACATACAAAGTACTGAAATCAACCGTCGCGTCGACTCTAAACATAGCATAACATCCTCCCTTTTCTATAGAGGATGAGAAACTTTACACTCAGCAACCTAATTGTTTAACACACTATCAATGAGAATCTAAATAATTTTGAAAGATATTGCTAATCCATTACTTCATGAGTTCCAAAAAATTGTCAGCTCAGCAACGTAAATAACGCAATGAATGTTGTTGAACTGTCAAAATGAAAGCCATTAGTGTGTTACACAATCACCCCGCTGATCCTCAAACCTCTATACGTACTATATTAACACTATATTAGCTACATAATCAATTTCTCGTCAAGTTCTAAGCTAATTCCTATGAGACAACTTACCCCCCTAATGAAGATAGCGTTACAATAACATGTCCTGTGTCCATTAGTGCACTTATTGTGTTAAGCCAGCCGTGGGTGGTGACAGCAGCTGAGAACTCAGTTATTATGAACACTATATAGATACAAAGCAGAAGTTTTACTTGGTAAAACGACGCCCTAATCCGAGGTCCGTACCCCATGGGTTAGGGTATAGTCGCTTAATTTTAAGTTCTTAAGCCCTGGCTGGAGGGCTTAATTTACTAAAGCAGCCACAGGCAAGTCCAGTGAAGCAGCCGACAACTTTCTAGGTTGGCCTGCGAGATGTAATTCCCAAATATAAAAAAGCGGGGAGAGCAGTGGTGGCCGTCGGTGACTTATGAGTTGTAAGATCGTAGGGTCGAACCCCGACATGCGCTTTAAATAAAAAAAATAAAAAAAATATTATTTATTTCAGACGATACAGTCCATAGATTGTTAGTAATTGGTTAATAACAATGTGTGCCTATTAGCTATGTTAGTAATGTTAGTAGATAACTCTGCGTTTCTTTACTGTACTAAACCTAAAGCCACCTCCACCAGGTGCCTCTGGATGAGGCAGTCTGGTCTCGCAACAATCATTTTCAGGATGCCATTCTGACTGTTACGTAGACGTTGTAGTAAGGATGCTGCTTTTTTCGCATAATGGCATGAAAGCCATCCGTATGTGCTTCCGCAAACATGCCCGACGCACTACAACGCCACGGCAGCCGTAGTTCGTTTAACGTCTACAGGGGGCCGATTCTACTAATTTGCAACGTTACACGTTAAACTGTGTTTCCACAACAGTTCGATTTCGATCGCCGTTCGATAGTTACATAAAAAGTCATTCTACTATTTTATAAGCAAAATGGAAACTAAACTTAAAACGAATTGCAACTGAACTGTAGCGGGAACACAGCGGGTAACCCGCGTTACCAACATGCCAAAATAATATGTTTTATTAATACCAAAAAGAAAAAAGTTGAATCTAAAAATGTTACTAAACACGAATATGTGGCACTAAAAGTATTTTCTATAATTAAAAGACATAATAATCATAATTTTATCATTAACTTTGTCCTATAGTAAACGTCACGCTCATGTTCGATTTTGTTAGTAGAATAGGTTTTGACATTGTTTCAATCGATCGTTGGCGTAACTAAAACGTAACCGCAGCTGTGTCGCAGCTGGACCGTTGTTCATTTTAGTAGAATGCGAAAACGCTTAAAAGTGGTGATTCGGTTGCGGTTCTATTGCGTTTTTTTAACAAATTTGTTAGTAGAATCGGCCCCCTGTACATCGAGCGAACCTGCGGGCAAGCATATTGCCCCTCACCGCCAACGCCCTGCGTTCGCGCGCAATGTCGTCGTCATCCCGTAGGTCACCGGTGACAACGTGGCCCAGGTACTTAAAATTCTTCACTACTCTGATTACTGCGCCGTTGCTTTCCTTTGTGTAAATTATTTCATCACCACTACTCATATAAATGGTGAAGGAAAACAAACGAAAAATTCGAAAACATGTGACATGTACACACGGCTACACATCAAGCTATACATTTGCAGTTTACGCTGATCTCGCACTGTACGGAAATCCTATGCAATGCGAGATCAGCTTATACTGGAAATGTATAGCTTGATGTGTACCCGTGTGTACCAAGCCGCACTGGGCATGTGTGGTGGATTACGGCCCATTCCTTCTCACAAAGAGGAGGCCTGTGTCCTAAAAGCAGAGATGTAACTTATCTAAGATACAAGTATCTGAAATACAGATACAAGATACAAAATACGTATCTTGTATCTGTATTTCAGATACTTTTTTGAAATTCATTTTGTATCTTGTATTTAAATACCTGTTGTTTGGTATCTTAGTATTTTGTAGATACTATGTTTGCTAAAATACTTTTAGTAATTGATGAACAATAGCGAATGAGTGATAAACTCTTTGAAGAACTAGTTTTACTTAAGTCTCAATTAAAACCTTAAAAATATAATATTATGTTGTGTAACGTTTGCGCAATCAACGCGATTTACATGTAAAAAAATAAACATTCATTAATAAAAAAGGTTTTTTTTACAACAGTATCTTATCTATAAAAAGTATTCGAAAGATACGTACTTTATATCTAGTATTTCAGATACCATTACAGAAAGTTATTTGCATCTGGTATCTGAAATACTTAATTTAAAAGTATTTTGCATTTTGTATTCCAGATACTTTATTTAAGGTATCTTGTACATCTCTGCCTAAAAGTGGGAACATTATGACAGCACAGGGATCTCTTCATAGACTGTTCTGGCTATGGTCATAAACTGTTCTCTGTAGATATAACAAGAATCAGGAATTCAGAACATTCAGCTCCTATGCCCTTTGGATTTCTCATTCGGTTGTTTTTGCTGCGCTGGAGGATTCTCCTCGTTTTGCATTCTCTTGACTTGATTCCTTCACAAAATCTTGTCTATCTTAGTTGCTGGAGTGGTCAGATTGTTTAGCACTCAGCACATTCCCAAGATTTTTTGTTTCTTTCAACATCTAAGAAGTGTGGCTGAAAGATTTTCTCTTGATACGAAAGCTGACTTTCTGAATCTCTATTGTATGTGGTTCTGCGATGTTACATAGTGATTTAATTTGATACGTCGGAAACTTGGCGCCCGTCTGCCCTCGATAGGTTTATATTATACAGATTAAAGGGACGGTTAGAATGTATGAGAAAGTCAGAATACTATGTCACTGGCTGTCCCTCAACTATTTACAGTACCTATTGAAGGCAGGCATTGAGCCTTTCATGCAGCTTTTGAGATAAATATCGATTTTTCAATAAATAAACAGCGTCATCTTGGAGACACGGAATCCTCCAATACCTTACTATGATGTTTTAAAGCTTACCACGTCATTATGTAGCCCCAGACGTCAGCAAGCAGTCGTTCCGCGAAAAACCCAAATCACGTATGATGTATTTATACAGGAAAAGTTTTCTGCGCAAACTGTAAACCATGAACTCAACATAGCATTCTAGAACCCTCAGCGCAAAAATATGTCGTCGGTTATACAAAAAAAAATCAGCTGTTTCATAGAAAAGTGCAATACTTATGCGGTCAAAATGTATGGAACAGCTGATTTTCGTTTGTATAACCGACGAAAAATTTCTGCGCTGGGGGTTCTGGAACGATATGCTGAATTCATGGTTACAGTTTGCGCATTGGATAAAAACTATTCCTGTAAGTATATAGCATTCTATGCGTAAGATCCTCTTATTAATCAGTATAATTGAGACGAATATAAAATTATTGTTAACATGACACATCATACGATGAGTGTCATCCAGGTTAATCACCTCATAAACACGAGCAAATAATAAAAGCAGATAAAAAAACAAAGTCATTTTAAAGTAGGTATGGTCATATTTTTTAGTTCCAATTTATTCCAGTTTAATCGTTTGATATTGTTGGTCGCCAAACCGGATTAACTACTGTTATATTAGACTGTTGCTGTAATCTTTTATAGCTTTTAAATTGAATAAAAGAGATCATTGAGGGGCTTGTGGCTAAGTAATAACAGCCGCACGGGTCGATCGATCAGGTTAAGCAACACTTGCCGCGGTTGGTCCGTGGATGGGTGACCATGTGCCTCGGAAAGCACGTTAATCCGTTGGTCCCGGCTGTCATTCGTGGATCTTTGACAGTCGTTACGGGTTGTCAGAAGTCCGAAAGTCTGACAACCAGTCTTACCAAGGGGTATGGTATTACCCAGTAACAGGGTTGTGGAGGTCAGATAGGCAGTCGCTCCATGTAAAATACTGGTATTCAACGGTGTTCGGTTAAGACTGGAAGCCGACCCCAACATAGTTTCGAAAAGTCTAGGCAGATGATGAAAAGAGAGCATTGGAAACAGTCTTAAGAAACTAATGATTAAAGTCATCATCTCCTTTCTTTATTGTGTTGTGTCGTCTTATCGGATGCAGCTGAACACCAGCATATTTAGCACGAGCACCGATTTGTCGACGGAAGACTAGACATGACTATTAACTAAATTGTGTACAATAGAAGATAGCTAAGTTGTTTTTCTATTAATCATCACAGTTATGCGTTCTAAACGAATCATGATTTTGTAGATAATCGTATATACTTTGTGGCTGTCAAGTAGAAAGTTTGTTGTCAGTGTGATTTTGACAGTTTTGGAAGAAATATTCTTCTGAAATAGTCTACATTTATAAGGACCTAGACAAAGATCGTTAGAAACGAAAGTCAAAATGACAGATTGTAGTTGGAGATCCTGGAAATCTACGGTGCGATGTCAAAAATGGAAACTTTGTACTGAAAAAGCACTGTCTATTCTTCATAGAAATAGAAAACGTCATGGTAAGCCTGCTGGAGTGACTGCTTATCTGACCCCCGCAAATCAGTGGCGTGCTACTGAGAGTAAGAGGCGTGTTACTGGTGGCTACCTCTCGCTAAGACTGAGGACTGATGTGATGTCCCCTGGGCTTATGGTCCCCCGTAAGAATTGTTAAAGATGATCCATGTCTCAAGAATTGTCTTCCTTTTTATCATTATCAGCATCATCATTTCAGCCGAAACTGCTGGACATAGCCCTCCCCCAAGCACCGCCGCTTCGGCCGGTTCTGTGAATGTTTTGGGGGGTTTGCCATAACCGCCACGCTTGGCAGGCGGGTTTGGGTATTATGGTGGTAAAATGCATAGAGGCAGCGTTCTCTATGCATTTTGTAGTAATTGTCCATTATCTAGTAAGTCCGTTAGACGCCTTTTACGACACCCTCGGGAAGAAAGAGGATGGTGCCATTATTTACGTTCATGAACACATCACATGCAGCAAATTCCTTCTTAATAACAATCAAAAGTCTTTTATCTGCTCCACCGCCCACCGAATTTAATTAATTATACCTTTATTCAAACTAGGCCGAAAGTCAGCACTTGTTGAAATTCGAACGTTTTATTTACCACGTTACAGTAATTTTATGGCGTTTTCTATAAATAAAACAGAACTAAACGTAGTGTAAAAGGTAGACTTGCAATAAATTAACAATCTCCGTACAATTTCTTTGCTTGCCTGGGTGGGAGAATACACCGATATGACGTAAACAGTGTTTTCCTACGTGCTTGGAAACCCTCGACAGTTTTATAATATTGCTAGGTATCTCTCTAACTTGTATAGGAGTCAAACTCTCAAACTTAAATACTATCCTATTGTGTATTAAATACGTCACATTTTTGTCCGACATCGCTTCCCAAAATCAAAGTTCAGTGGTATTCAACCTTTTGTCTCGGCCGGATGGCGTGGCATTTAATTTCGCAGTTAAAATTACCAAAAGACGGAAAGATTTTGACGGGTCGAAAATGCCTATGGCATTAAGTCCGGGACTTGCACTGGGGCCAATGCATTTGTGTGCTAAAGTCTGAAATAAATAAAAGCGCACATTTAAACTTAGGGTTTTGAATCCTTTAACGAAAACCTGACAGAGTATTCCAATATTTTTTCTCTATCTTTCCCCATGACAGCATACCTACGATATACTTTCTCAAATCGTCATTCTCTTTTGTTACAGAGCACAGGCATATTCTGCACATTCTTCCTCGCGCAAGCTATCAAGGAGAAACGTCGAGCATCCATCAGGAACTCGACGACCATCAGAGAGTCGACTTTCGCGAATCCTGACGACTCGCTACTCGCCTCACCCACTGCCCCAGCTCCTACCTTGCCTAAGTATTAGTAGAATAAGCCAAGAAAATATAATGTATAATGTAGAAAGATACCTGACATGTGCACAAATTATAAGGGCACATCAAAGTTTGATGGATTTCTAAAGTAGCTACAATATGGCCGATAATTCATGGCTGGTTCGAACTTTGCGCAGAAGGCTGCGGAATAACATACATATTTTAGAAACCTAATGATGATATGAGGCGAGAGTTTGACTGAGAGAATATGCGCGAAGCGTTCCGAAAGCTTCAGTTCAGACCGGCCGTATTGTACCCAATATGAGCATTTACACGTAGGCTTTGTCTTTTTTGTCCTTGTTCCTGTCGAAATGTTTGTGTTCTTAGGGCGACCGACGAGCATAAATATCGTCGAGCTTTAAGACGTAAGCGTTCTTGCTCGTACAGTGGGCCGCACGTTGGTGGTAACAACACCGGGTGTTGCTGGCCTCATATTCTATTGAAACTCCGTACTCCGGTAAGCCAGCTGAAGATAAAAGTGTTCCAGGTTACCACCGAAGTGCGGTCATTATTACGTATTGTCATAATGCGTCTAGTAACTAATTTAAATCTAAACCTAAGTTTTAATTATGCCTATGTAGTTTAACGAATATCTTGGAAGTAACTGAGAATTTTAAGTCAGTTCAAAGACTATAAAAAACGGCCGGTCTGAACTTCCCGCAGAAAGCTACGCAATAACATGTTTTAAGAACTAAATGGTGCTTTGAGGCGAGTGTGAGCATGCACGAAAGTTCGGAGAGCCTATGTTCAGACCGGTCATGATTGATCGGCCCTAATGTAATGCGTAATTAGATTTTAATCATGCCTACGTATTAAAGAATATCATGGAAATAAGTGAGAATTTTAAGTCAATTCAAAGATGTTTGAGTAACATAAAAAATCAATATTTTGTTAAACAACAAAATTGTTTGTCAGCCAAACGTAGTCCGTTATATAGATGTATTTATTCTTATACTTGGAGAGTTTTATTTATTAGTATTTTTTTATTATAAGTTCTAGAATGGTTTATTATAAGTTGAAACGTAGGTATTATATTGTTCTTGCCACAAAGTATGCATTAACCGTATCAATAAATTTATTATAGACAAGTTTATTTATCAAAATCAAACCGTAAAACCCCGTCCGCTATCACTTCCATTAATTATACATTAAACTGATAAAAATGTTGACCGGACCACAATCTACTCTCAAATTGTTAATATGTATTTTCCATTACCGATTGCACTGTATATTTATAAAATTGGTGCAGCTATACCTAAATTATTATTTTGTAAAAAAAACACCTTTGTTTCAAGGCTTAATAGTAATCATAGAGTAAAACTTCCAATGCTTAAATAAGTCTTACGAAAATATGACGGAAGCATACACTAAATGCATTGTTACCTACTCTAACAATGTTTACACGTCTATGAGTTATTGGCTACAGACACGTTGTTTGAATACAATGAACACTTATAATCAGTACAAATTAGGGGGCTATTGCAATTAAGGGGTAATTAACCTTGGTAATGGGGGCTCTTCATTACATATCTCTGACGTGAGGTTTTGTCAGGGTTTTTCGATATGACGATATTATGTCTTTATCGTCATACTTAAAGTTCGTTTTTTTAATTCCAGAGACTAAACTTACATTTCAATGAGGGTGTTCATGAATATTCAAGCCACCCGTTGGCGCCACTTTGCCAAGAGGTCTTCTAGTTCGACAATGAACTTAAAATATATGATGTCATTCGTTTCATTCATTCGTTCACCATTCAGTCTGTAGGCGCTTTGACACTTTTGGCAGGTGCCCGGACCTGACGTCTCAGTGCTGACACCTAGTGAACATCATTTCAAAACACCCTCATTCTTTTGTGCTTGATTTTTAGTAGGTATAGGAGTTTGACGTAAGTTTGACATTACACCTGTCAAACTAGTATCTGGGTTTAAAAAAGGCCCTGGGCCACAGAGCACGGAAAGCCGAGGTAGAGGCGGCATTGCCAACATTCTTGATACAATCCAAGCATGTTCAGTCAACGTTTACTGCACTACGACTCATCATCGTATAGAGATTGACGGCTTTGAAAGGGAATTTTTCCGTGACTAAAATGTTGTGCGCTGATCACAATATCGGTGACATGACTTTTATTGGTACTGGCGTCTTTAGACCCTGGGGATTCCGTGCTTTGTGATATACATAGATCAAACAGATCTTCCCAGCCTTCATTTTCAAAGTTTTCTGTTCATTAAAACTATTATAATGATAGCGGCCTCATGATCACTAAAAGGTTGAAAACCGCTGCCTCTAGCCTGCTTAGTGGCAAATCTCCTTAGGCAAATTCTTCCGTCCAGTGTAGTTACCAAACAATGCCAAACGTTGTTATTTGTTTTTACTTATTTAATGATTTTCAGGGTGTACCAAGCTTACATACAATAGTCTGCATGGCTGATGAAATGGAGTCATAACAAAAGTATTAATTTGGTACTTTTTACTTATTTTTTATGGGTCCAACCAACCAATATTATTTTTTACACAAATTAGATAATCCAAGTTTATCAATTACTATTGCTTTCTGGATCTTCCCGTTGCTTTCAATTCCTACCTCTTTCTCTAATCATAGAGTATTAATTATTTATATATTTATTAAATCCACATTTTACGTAAACGAAGAGTTCCTGATTTTTCCTTGCTGTAGTTACATCTGTGATTGAACTATTAATGACGATAATCTATCCAATTGTTTTCTGTGGCCATGACGAATAGGATGTTTTCAATGACGTCACGGATGCCTTGTCTTGACTTAATGATATGAAATAAATTATGAGTCAACAGTTTTGTCTATCTTTATGAGAATAATGAGTACAGTACAGTAAAGTAAGTACTAGAGTAAACCGAGATTTCAAAGCGCGTACTTTTAGCCGTTTGTACGAAAACGTATTACTGCTCACTTTAGTATACTGTGTCATGTCAGACGAACATAAGGTAAAGAAACAGTGCCTTTTTGCTCTATAGGTTGCCCTGTTTTATGTTTTACCTTTATTTATTTTTAAATTTACATTGGTTAATTTGTAAGTCTAGGCCTGAAAAACATAAAAATGTCCCGTTTCCATTTTAATTACAATTTCTTTATTTTTAGTGTTTGGTAAAAATATGCAAAGCAAGTTTAATAAGTCAAAGAAATCCCTACCTATTTAGTTTGGTGGGACACTACAATATTTTGTAATGTAATATCTAAATTAGGTGGCAAACATACGGCAACGAGGAAGTAACTAGCTACTAACGATTTTCTCTCTCAAGAAACAAACCTATACAAAAGATTGTATAGGTCCTGTGAAAGTAAATACATAGATAAATGCCATTTATATTAATACTTAGTTGATGATCGCTGATTATTCACATCGCGCTGGCGAGTGCTCGTTTTTCGCAGGGACAAGAGCTATCAAAGTGAGTACTCGCTTAGCCACGCTCGCTTGGCGGGCAGAACACTCGCTGAGAGACTTACGCTTGGTACATATACGCATACAAGCGAGTAATTGCTCGTCACCGTCGGGATCTAGCTGCTCGTTCCTCGCGAACTTGTTCTTAGTCGGTGTCGGTGGAACACAGTCCATCCATCGTTTCTTTGGTCTCCCCCTACTCTTATAGCCATCGACACAAAACTTTCTTCACGAAGATTTCCTCATTCCTCCGTATCACATGCCCATACCATGACAGCCGATTTCCACATAACTTTTCAGCTATCGGTGCCACTTTCAGGCTTCCTCATAAGTACTCATTTCTTATTCTATCCTTCCGTGTAACACCAGACATCCCTTTTAACATTCTCATCTCAGCTACGTGCAATTGCCTTTCATCCATCACTTTTGTGGCCTAACATTCTGACCCATACAAGAAACCCATAAATCTAGTTTATAGTAAAGCAGTAGGTTGTTTATACATAACGTGGGTAACTGTACTGCATCGAGAATGCGATACTAGACTACAATAATGAACAAGTTTCAAAACTTTATTGTCACAAATATAATTATTTACGTCATCATCATCATTGGCAGTTCCATCCACTGATGAGTATAGTCCTCCTTCCTTTTGTGCCATGCTTCCCTGGTCTGCACGAGTCTCATCCAGGTCTTGCTTATAATTTACTTAGTTTTAAACAATCTGGTGTTGGTGTTGTATATTACTTTACAATTTTTTTTATTATTAAAATAGGTAACAAAATCATTTCACGGAATCTAAATAAAGTTTGTTAGAATTTAATTGAAATTGCTTTAAATTTAAATTACTACTGTTCATTGAATTACAAACACAAATTTAACTTCAAACAATCAATGTTGAAATAATATCCAAGTACTTGTTTTCCTCAATGTTTATATACTTCTCCCAGTCCGTATACCTAAGCCTTCTGTAGATTTTCAACAAAGTGAGGTATTTCCAAGTAAATTTAGCTTCGTTAATCGACATGTTATTGTTATTCCTTCGCGTCTGCTCATGTTAGGGCCGATTTTTCAATCCTCAGTTAAAAGTACCAATAGCTAACTAGAGAATAAAGTTATTAGACTCTTTATTCGTCGGTTAAGTGGTTGTCAATTTTTCAAATGATATTTAACCAAGGTTTATCTATCCGACCGAATATCGCATCTGTGAAAACGCTAACTTCAGGGAGGTGAAACAAATATACAGAATATGCGAATGTTAGAACGGGACGGACTAAACGTGATTCAAACAGATGGCAGCGTCGTCATTTCACTTTTCAAAATGTTACGAGGTTGTAAGTTTGACTGTGTGGTCTTTTTATTTGTGATTTCTGAATTGATAATAATGGAAAACAAAAAGAGGGAGCGTTCAGCAAACTTTAATAATGCTGAGGTTCAATTATTTGTGAGTTTAGTAGCGAGGTTTAAGAAAATAATATAAAATTAAAAGACAACACAAATACACTGGTTTCTGAAACAAAATGTATTTTTTTAGTAGGTAAGGTACCGTGCTTAATTCATTACGTTGTGCAAGTCAATACCAATAAACATATGTGTTCAAGCTTATAAAAACTCATCTTTGTGTCTTGCTCTTTATTTTATCTTTTACCAACAACAGCAAATATTCCACTGATACTTTGGTAAGTCTGAATCGACGATGGAATTCTGTTGAATCCCACGCGATAAACTGTTCGACCCTCGGTCTTACAATTCTTTCTTTTCTTTCACTTGGATTAACATATTAATTTATTATGGCTTCTTCCTCAATTGCCATGTCGTCAATACTATCGAAAATATCCATTTCTTATTATTTATTATAAACCACGAAGACTAACCTCAAATTTAGTAACGTCAAAGTAATTTAACAATGGAATAAGCGGTTAACTGGCCGTCAAAGAGGCAAATAGATTTATTCCTCAGTTAAGTGAATTATTCGACCAATAAAGCCTATCTGACGATTGAACAACAGACTTTTTTGCTATCTATCGAATAAACCCTATCTGTCTGTTTAACTGAGGATTGAAAAATCGGCCCTTAGTCTACCGTCAGACTACAAGGTAACTCCAACGAACGAAAAAAAATATTTTTCCTCAATTTCCGATTTACCAACGTTGTGCAATAAAATCGTACTAAAAAGACAACAACAACAAGTTCTGACGTCATTATAGTGTCACTGGACATAATATGAAGCCTGTGCGCAGAGTTGAGTTGAGTCAAGACTGTCTTTTGTTATTCAGTCACTTTACGAAAATGAAAAGGGCGCGCACACGCTTTAAAACAGTCTCATACTTAGCAATACCACAGTCTAACAACTACAAAAAAATAAAAAGTATCTATTGAGTAGAAGACAAAATGTTTGTGACTCCTGACTCACTTCACAACAGTCAGTCACGTGGCCTCGATTTCGTTTGGAAATTTGTATTTAATTTCTGAAAATCTGTGCCTTTACCAATGGCATTTTTAGAAAAATCATGTTTAATTATCAATGTACGTTACGGGCGAATGCTACAAACTTTTACTCATATAAAGATAGGAATTATCCCGCCCGCGAATAGATTTTTGATGTCTGAAAGTTTTTGTATGGGAAAGTTCTAAATAAAAATGGCTTATTAGACATAGAAATAGTTTCGTAGGTAACTATTTCTATGTCTATTATCAAGCAATTATTTTTTACTAGGTAAAAATGTTTGATTGAATTCGGAAACTAATAGAAAAAATAATGTAAGCATCGTCTTGCCTTGATCTACAAATCTTACCAAAGGCGACTACACTACAGCGACGTATGTTTGACAGTTGAAACGTCAAAAAATCCAAGATGGCGTGTTCTTATGATGATCGCATTGTAATTCTGTAAATGTAGATAGAGTTTAAGGTTTTTTTATGAGGTTTATTACCGAATTAAATATAGGTAGATTTAGATATTTATAATAGCTTTAGAATAGTGATTGTATGGGTTGTGTGCATTAAATAAATGTGATTTATTCATACCCAAAACCTAGTACCTACTGACGAATTTGATATCGCTAAGAATTTAGAAATATTGTATTGATTTTTGTACGTTTTACCAATAAATGATCCAATATTTATTTTGTTGTTTCTTTACACTTTCATCACATTTATGACAAGCTCAAGACAGCCATGCCTAAGAAGTGAGACTGATGATTGCGTAAGTATATTATTTAACAAAACAAGACATTCCAAAAACCTACAAAGAAAGAGAAGTTTTAATATTAAGTAGGTATGTCATTTTGACATTTTGAGAACGCATTTTGCATAATCTGCGAGTAATTTAATGCAGTAAAGTAAGAAGAAAGACGAAATATCGTCATCTCATCCAAATCTGGCCATAGAACTTTACATTTAAAGATTACCAAAGACGGTAGAACTTTAACTAACGCACTCAGCGCCATCGTAACCACCTTCTAATCTTCCCTCTAACCACAATCTGGACTCCTATCGGAAATTTTCGCGGTTTTCCGCCAACCTATTTTCCGTAAACTCAAGAATGGGCCCATTTCGTGGTTACCCCATACGGATACTACGGATACGTACTACCTACAGTATGTATTTTACAGACGCCAGCACATCAGGCTACTCAAAACGAACTGTCAAACTTTCCCAATTGAACATGAACCTTATGCTTACGTTATAAAGTTAAAAACATATCAAAGAAATTTGACAGATTGGGGTAGCTTATGCGCTGGCGTCTGAACAACAATGCTTATGTCTATTTTATTAGAGTTTTAGTCTCAGTTTGGTCGAAGTCCAGAGGGACTGCTGTACTGTACTCCTTGCCCCCCCCCCCCTTCCTAAATCCACACCTGGGTTCACTCGAGGGAATATTAATTTTTGATTCATTCCACGTTCCACGTTCACAGAATTATTTAAAAAGAATGTTCTTCCGCTCCTGCTTGTCAGTTTTTAAATTTTTCGATCAACCTTTTCCACAAATGCTGCATTCATCCAGCGACTGATCAAGAGTTCTGACCGCCCTAGGCTAATTATGAGGACGCGCCCCCGCCAGGTGTGTTACGGACGGCCTAAAAAGTAGTAAGTGAGTAGCCTTATCGTCCACAAGCGCCCAATACCTCCTATCTGACTCCGGGTGGATTTTACATAGAGGTCGCAAGTAAGAATGACCTTCACCAATTTAATAACCAGGTGTAAATTATATTTTAACACTATTATTTTTTATAATTTTAATTAAAATATCATTTACACCTGGTCATCAAATTGGTAAAGGTCGTCCTTACTAGGGATCCTCTACTATGTAAAATCCACCCGGAGTCAGATAGGAGGTATTGGGCGCTTGTGGACGATAAGGCTTTGCTTGCGTCTGCTCGCGCACTCCATCGAGTTTTCGATAGATTTTCTAGTACGTCGATTTTTCATCCAATTTGGATAACATAATTTGCCATCTGCTTGTAGATCCAGAAAAAATTGTATAGTTGTGGTTCCAGTGTAAAAAAAGCAGCTGACTCGTCACTACTTTCCGCGGCAGCCGATCCCACGAGTTGTAGAGAATGAGCTGCACAAGGAACAAAAGTACCCAATGGATTTACCTACAGCTTGAATTCTTGACTGAAGACCTTTGTATTGACCAGACATATTGCTAGCATTATCATAACTTTGGCCACGACAGTTTTTAATATCAAGTTCCAAAGTTTTATCAACTGTCGCAAGAACAGCCTTCTCCATGTCTTCACCTTTATGACCGCAATTGGGTAAAAATGTGACAAAACGTTCGACAGGTTCGCCGCCAGGCAAAATATAACGAATTATAAATGTGTGACATATCTGGAGTAGAATCAATGCTAATCGAATAATATTTTGCTTTTTTTATTTCTCCTATGATCTAAAGTCGAACTTCGTCAGCGAGAAGTAAAATAAATTCGTCGATTATAGAGGATGACAAGTACGATGGAGTACCTCTGCCTTTTTGTCCAAATCTCACCAAATGTTCAGCCATGAAAGGATCAAATTTAGATATAAGCTCAATACAGCCAAGAAAGCTCGTCCACCGACCGATTCGAGTAATTTGTTTAAGGCGCACTTTTTAAAATTTCAACATTTATTGTTAAAATCAGGGACTCTCAAGCGCATTTAGTTTTAGTGTTTTATCCCGGTCTAGTAGAAATATGTAGGGTAGATGCAATGAATGATGCTAGATTAGTGCATGCGAAGACACGATTTCAGCGCGCCCCCCCGATCCTCGCGCCCTAGGCTGCAGCCTAATTAGCCTAAGGGTTAATCAGGCCCTGCATTCATCAGCACCCTAATTGCGTAACTCACGATTAATCATAATCTGTTTCGTTTTGACAGTTCAACAATATTCATTGCGTTATTTACGTTGTTGAGCAGACACATTTTTCGAACATAGGAAGCAATGGTGTAGCCATCTGTTTCAAAACGAAACAAATTAAGATGAATCGTGAGTTACGCAATTAGGGTGCTGGTTCGGTGTTTAGCTTCCCCGACGATTATTAAAATACCTGTCTGATACTATTCGTATATGTACCTATAATTCAGTATTATTATAGGAATGCTAGGTTTTTACATCTCCGTAATCCACTGAATCGATAACATCAAACAATTGAATCGAATGGTGTATCGATTTTAATTGACGAATGAACCGTGATCAATGCAACTGAACAATGACCGACCTCATCTAGTTAAAAAAATAATAGTTTAAAAAACTAAAAAACACGCTTTAAAAACCAAACTAAAAAAGGAGAAAATAATTTAATTCAATTAAAAAGCGTGGGGTGCTTTTTGAGGTATTTTTATAATCAATTAATGTCAAGCACCCCACGCTTTTTAATTGAATTAAATTATTTTCTCCTTTTTTAGTTTGGTTTTTAAAGCGTGTTTTTTAGTTTTTTAAACTATTATTTATTTTCTATGTTTTAGTTCTGCTAACTACAAAAACGTGTCTTTTTTATTTTTTATTTCTCAATTTTTTTTTTTAATTATTGAATTGTCATCGGTCCTCGACAAGTTTACAAAGTTTCAATGAAATCTGACCATTTAAAGTGGGTCAAAATCGCGCTCAAAGGAGTCGGTTACATACAAACAAACAAACATACAAGTGAAGCTAATATAAAGCGTGTAAAAATATGGTTGACGTGTAAAAGTGTTTGTACAAACCTACTTACAGAAATAAAATCATTTATCAATGACACTGAGATCAGTGTGCCAAATTGACTTCCAAGAACACTAGTATTAGATAATACTAGTGTTCTTGGAAGTCAATTTGGCTTACAACGCAGACTACCTGCAGTATTGTCTCCTTTACCCATAGCCCTTTACCTTTTAAATTCATCCAAAGGCTGTCTTTAAAAGATCGCTTTTAGAAGCAAGACCGCCCATTGTGTCACTGTTTTAATTGTTATGGTGTTTAATTGTTATGGTGTTTAATTGTTATGGTGTTTAATTGTTATGGTGTTTAATTGTTATGGTGTTTAATTGTTATGGTGTTTAATTGTTATGGTGTTTAAAAAGAGTATTCTATTATTGTACGTTGTAACAAAATGATCAAAACCCATATATGGGAATCAGCTATTAAATTTTTGCTAATTTATTTGCGTGTGGAGTAAGTAATCCTATTGCAAATAGGCAAAACTAAACCTTCAACCTTCAAGAATCAGAAGGGGGTAATTCCGTAACACATTATCAGTAGGAATGGTTTTCATTTTGACAGTTCAAGAATATTCATTGCGTTGTTGCGAAGACTTTTCGAACATTTTTGAAGCAATGGATTAACAATAAATATCCTTCGAGGGGCTCCTGGCTAAGTAACAATAGCTGCACGGGTCGATCGATCAGGTTAAGCTACGCTTTCCATGGTTGGTCCTTGGATGGGTGACCATCTTTACATTTATTTTATTTTAAATAGAACGGCCGAAGCCAATTACACTATTTAAACATATCAATAAACACATTACAATCTATTTAACACAGTCATGCATTCTTCTCACAAAAATTCAAAAATTCTGACAGCATCATCTTCTACATACCAAGACCCCTCCGTGCATCGGAAGCCGTTGGTCCCGGCTGTCATTCGTGGATCTTTGACAGTCGTTACGGGTCGTCAGAAGCCCGAAAGTCTGACAACCAGTCTTACTAAGGGGTATCGTATTACCTAGTAACTGGGTTGTGGTCAGATAGGCAGCCGCTCCATGTAAAATACTGGTATTCAGTGGTTTCCGGTTAGACTGCAAGCCGACCCCAGCATAGTTGGGATAAGGCTAGGCAGATGTTACGCTAACGAGGACCAAAGCCAGTCTATGCACTGAGCGATTTGCTAAAACTCCTTATCCTAAAAAAAAATTAAAAAAAATTGTCTTACCTTAAAATATGTATTTTCATCTCAACGCAGATACAGCCGAAGGGCGTAAATACCTACGTATTGGAAAGTGTTCGCGAGTTCTTTAGAAACTTTCTCCCTTCGCTTCTTGTTTATGGTCAAGGCACGGAGCCTCCACTTTTTGCTTAGTCGAATGGCGAATCGAAAGCGAAATAACTACATGTCTAGGTACCCGATTGGTATTCGTAATGAAGACTGTCTGTCGACGAAATTGCGAAAATGAATTTACTGCTTTTTGTAACGAGACGAATGAGTTTTGGATAACCTTTGCATTGTAAAGTGATGATATTTTTTCCCGATAAAAAATCCTAATTTCTTCAAGGGCCACCAATGAGGCAAAGTTATTCAAAATTTAGGGCCAACTGGCATAAATTATCGTGCCTGCGCCAACGTGTTTAAGACGGTATTACTTGCCAAATTTCAGAGTTCTAGGGCCTAGGTCAACGGAAAATATCCTATAAATTTTGATTCCCTTGAGGGTTTCGAAATATACGGTTTTTGCGGCATAAACGGCTTTTTTACGTTAACTTAGTGTATATAAAGTTTTGTAAAACTGTCAAGTATCTTACTCATGCAGATTTGTAGTGGTTATACTTAAGTAAGATGCAATTTTTTTTTTGCAAATGAAAAACAATCAGGAACCTACTTATGCAAAGACGAAGAAGTTCATAAATATGCAAATGAAACGTTAATGTTGTTGGTCAAGTTTAGGAAATATAAATATTTATCAGGAAATTTTGGTATAATTTTTCTGCTTTGAAAATGTTGACTCATCAATCCTTTTTAACCCCCGACGCAAGAGGGGTGTTATAAGTTTGACCGCTATGTGTGTCTGTCTGTGGCACCGTAGCTCTTAAATGGGTGAACTAATTTGGGAGCGGTTTTTTTAATTAAAAGTAGGTTTTCAAGCGGTGGTTCTTAGACATGTTTCATGAAAATCGGTTCAGCCGTTTGAAAATTATCAGCTCTTTTCTGGTTGATGAAGGGATTCATCTTCCACGGGTCTGATCGAGTCGAAATTTGGTATTCTATTACTTCAACGATATTAGACGAAAAAAATAATCTTGAACTGATGCTGAAGCATCACCTGGAATTTCCAGGATACCCAAGTTACTCACCAACAAACAGCAGAAGTATCGTGTTTGGGCTCATTGATAAGGTCTCAATGAATAGGTTATAGATAAATGGTGATCAGGACGAGGAATGAGGATAAATTATTAGAATACCTACTTCACTGTGGGAAACATACGCAAAGCTGCGCAAGATTCGACACGTGTCCCGAAAGCAAGCACAAAGAGCTAGTGAAGCATGCCAAATTATGTACCTACTAACAACAAAAACATAGATTGGTAGGTAGTACCTATATGAATATGTACTATTGGACACTGGTACATAAAGACAGCGGACTTCGGTCCAAAATATTTAGATAAGTAAGAAACATAAATTCGGTTTATGTATTTCATAAATTGTAAACCATATCTAAATAACCTACCTATAAGTACCTATGTAGGTACCTCACACATTATTTATTTCAGTTTAAGTATTTATTTACCGTATTAATTAGTATGAAATATTATTTACCTACACGATTATTAATTTGCAAAATATTGTAAGCGAAAAATTTAAAATTGAGGAAAATTTTAAACTGAATAGGTACTTAGGTATTCACTATAGACAATAACTAGAAACAAATAAATCTAATCTGTATTGTGTTGTGGATTTCCCCTACTACCTACTAATACAGTGGGTGGGTATTTTTTTTTCTTGGGTGGGAAATCAACAAATAACTTCTCCCGCTCTGGGTGGAGCAGGAGGGCGTGTCATACTTTTACTGACTAAAACCCACCCGTGTATTCAGTTGCCTGTGTGCCAGGGGCCGCAGTATCTCTTTCGAAAAACCCGCACCTTTGGCAGGCATCGGCCCTTGCGGGCCCCATCAGTTGATGCTGACATCTCTTTGAGGCGCGCGTGGAACACAACACGCCGTTAACCCAGGCTTGGTCCTTACCGGACAGCGAGCTACCCTTTATTCGCCATCCGCAAGCCCGCGCCTACGCTACGGTGCCACTATGGGACCAACCGGTATTTTCCATCTCAAAAATCGATAACTCTGTTGTTTTGTGATTTATCTCCTTGATTTTTTTTTCACGTATTTGTGAATATCTAGGCAATAAAAGAAATCAAACATCATCATTCTAAAAAAAATATTTTTTCCGAAAAAAAAATGACAAAGATAAAGTTATACGAAATTTCATACAAAAAATCATACAGTTATATTAAAATAGCAATAAAAGTTACACTTATGCTTAAAATAAGTTTAAAACTAAATTATTATTATTAAACAAACAGTTACATGACAAAAAAAAATTATTACTTAAACTTATCCTACTCATCACTTTCTATTTCCGACAATTCTTTAGCTTCGTCAAATAATTCTTTGGATATTAGAAAACTTGGTTTATTTAAGCTAGATTTATAAGGATCAGATGTATATAACAAAATATGCAGAACGTCTTCGTTTGTTGCTGATCTGGAACACTTCCTAGCGTGATGTAACCTATATTTCTTATAATCTTTATTTCGAGCTTCCTGGGCATCTTCGGATAATTGTCCTATAGGCAAAACTGCATAATGCTCTATTATTTTAGCACCATGTATAAGTACTTTATGGACCGAAGATGGCATGTAGTACCAGTTATATTTGCTTACATATAATTGCGCGGTTACCAATGTATACTGACCAAATTTTTCTGCATTTATAGGAAATGCCGATGACATAGTTTGAAGAATTACATATAGTCTCTTGATTAATTCTTCATCAATTCCGGTTATCTCTGCAGAACATTGGTAATTTTGGAAAAATCTCCTTGCCGTATTACCGTCATTGCTATTACCGGAACCTTGACGTGGTTTATCAATATGCAAGCCAAGCACTTCTCGGAAACGTTTTTGGACAAATTTTTTCTTGTCTTCTTTAAGTTGCTTATTTTCTGGAGTTGTTGCAGACCACTTCTCAAAACCTAAATTGTAAGAAATATGGAGGATCATTTCCATAAATCTTATCCATGCGTGTAGCGTCGACAATCCGTATTTAAACGCATTTTCATTTTCAACTCTCGTTGTAACTTTTAAAAGATCATTCATTTGTCTGGGAGTTGCTCCACAAACAGTGCAGGTAGCACTGGATGATGTGTTTGTCAACACTTGAGCAACTTTCCCATCAATCATTGTCATAAACAGTTGATGTTTAACTTCGATGACTATGTCTTCTATTGACACAAGAGTTGGAATCAATTGATTAATTTTGGCTTCAATTTCACTGACAACCGCTGTAGTTTTTTCGGGAGTTTCTTTTGCAAATTCTAATGAAATTGGTCTGCAATATCTAACAGATGAGCAAGTAGGGTTTTTCCATATGACCGTAGAAGTTTCTTCGTCTACTAGTCGCAGTGGTACAAGGGACACTATAAACAAATTAGCGTCCGATATTTGTTCGTTTTCTTCCGGTAGAGTTTGTTTATACTCACTTTGCCCGGAGGATCCATCACATCCCCATTTAGTGAAAAGCTTGAGACGATTGTAAGTCGATCCTGACTTTATCCTTATAATACGGCAGACTGTATGGTCTAAGAGATCTTGCAGGTTGATTTTTGCGCTTATATTTGTCACCGTAATGCTGGATGCAGGCGGATAGCAAGCCTTTTTTGCTTCACTTAGTGTTTGATACGAAGGCAATACAGAACTTAAATTCTTATCAACGAGCCTTTTTCTTAGGTACGCATATTGTGCTTTGGTTAAATCAGTTTCAATGCATATACTCAATGCTTCCTCTTTTGTAAAGGAAAGTGCGTTATCTGGATTGAGTATATTTTGTAGAATAACTTTTTTCTCTTCTTTTTCCTTATTTCTGATAATAGTCACAATCGACGCTTCGTCATTTTCCCCCATGGATCTTAAACCTTGCACATAAGCGTTACGGACATGTTCCATTCCATACTCCTGGACCAGCTCCATATTTTTTCGTTTCTTTGTGTTTTCCGAGCACTCGTAATATTGTTTTGTTGGTCTTCCACGTTCACCAGAAGTATTCAAACCAGAATTTACAGTGGTTGAGGTACTGCAAGAATTCAATGATACTTTAAACTCACCATTTAACCAATTTGAGTATAGGCTCTCGAACCGGTCCGGCTTTCTTTGAGCTTTGGTCCATTTCTGGTTGCAACTCGATGTTAGATTTTTTTGAATACTCTCTATTACAGTATTAACGTCAGTTTCCGATAGTTGAAAATTTTCCAATAAATATTTTTTGAGGTCTGAAGTACTTTTCCCTTTTATTATTTGATCACAAAGATCGCGTCGAACACAAACGAATTCACTCATTGTTAGATAATAATGTTTTTTATGCGTTAATTGTTATTGAAAAGAAGTATCTGAACACTTTGATGAATCGTATGCTGAACATACACGGGTATTTAAAGGACTAATATTTTAGTGCCTTGTGCAAAAACCATGGGACAATTGATTATAACAGTTCTCATCGAAATAGTGTAATCAGTACTGATTGTAATTATTTACCACAACAGATAAATAGAACTTCCGCAGCAATATAGTTTATCATACTTGTGGTTAAGGTGACCACCCCAAACAAAATTGCCATGGGAAGATTCTTTCAAATATAATAGCAGTTTTTTTAATTTGCAAATGTATGTTTTTATCATAGAAATAGAAAAAACAATATAGACATCAAAGGATAATAACTAAATATAATATTTCATAATAAAAAAGAAGAACCGTAATTTTCGAGGATTTTTCCCCGATTGACATTATTGCTTCAAAATCACCTCTGGCGCAAAAAACGCGCAAGTTTTTTTAAAATCCTCATATTACTGAGTAGATAAGGTCTCTAATAGAGTAATTAACTTGACACCGGCTGCTTTCGGCAACAACGAAAACTCCAATTGAAATTAACAAAAACTAAATTTTCTTTACTTCACTAAAAAAATATTAAAAAATTAAATAAAAATATTTTTTTTACAAAAACTGAACGTGGTTGCAAAGTGTATATTCTAAGCTATCTAATGATGTATAACACTAATATGTTTCCTTGGAAAACTTCCGAATAATTATGTGTTGAACTCCCTTAACGGTAATTTAATTGGCATGACAATATTTATGCCCAATGTTTGAGGTTCATTTTATAAACGTAAAACTATATACTTTTTTATATTTTGTAATTTATTCGTAAGTTCCATCTTTTGAGAGTATATAACCATAAAACAATCTATGGATTTACGACTTTCGACAAAACCATTTTTGAGATGGAAAATACTGTTTGGTCCCATAGTGGGTGGCCGGGAATCAGCCTGGGATTCCCGACGACGCCCAGGGCGTCTCCTGCGGCGAACAGTAGGTGGGTTAGAGGTTTACTATGAGAGAAACATTAACTGTATAGGTACACACATAAATCAGTCACAAACTCACAATCTGAATAATTCTGAAAAATAATGCTAATCCATTAATTCTTATTTTCGAAAAATCGTCTACTCAACAACGTAAATAACGCGATTAATGTTGTTGAACTATCATAAAAACTTTTTCCAAAAAAAAAACAACCGACTTCCAAAAAAACACTACAAAGTGAAAAATAACTTTTTTCGGAAGTCGGTGTCTTTGGAGCTGTATTTGAGTTTTTTGTCACCGCCTTCCGAAAAAAGTTATTTTTCACTTTGTAGTGTTTTTTTGGAAGTCGGTTGTTTTTTTTTTGGAAAAAGTTTTTATTTTTCACTTTTTAGTGGTTCACATGTGCTTACCCCTTCACAGCGTACCGGCGTGATGTTATGTTATGAACTGGTGTAAACAATAGACAGACATGCGATTTCGGCAATCCCAGTCCATTTGCTATCATTTATTGAGGAGTTCCGTTGCCTATCTCCGAAGTTCTTCATCAGATCTTCACCAAATTGAAATGGGACTACTACGAGAAAGTACTCTTCCAAAAAATACCTAAATCGCTTTGTGTGCCTATAAAATTTGAAGAGTTCTCTCTATTTCTCCAGGATCCCATCATCAGATCCTGACTTGATGATCATGGGACCACCTGGGAAGTATACCCTTTCAAACAAAAAAAACAAAATCCAAATCGGTCCAGCCATCTTCGAGTAATCGGGGAACATACATAAAAAAAAAAAAAAAAAAATAAAAAAAAAAAAAAAAAAAAAAAAGGTTCCGACGAATTGATAACCTCCTCCTTTTTGAAGTCGGTTAAAAATGAAACCCATCCCTACTGCTAGTGTGTTGCGCAACTACCCCGCTGAATTGATGATACATCATCAGTTTTGGAGAAAATCGCGGACATAACACACGGCTATACTTTTCCAGTTTACGCTGATCTCGCATTCTACGGAAATCCTATACAATGCGAGATCAGCTTATACTGGAAAATTATAGCTTGATGTGTAGCCGTGTGTACGTATACTCAATACTCGCGGACATACTGAAGGCTTAGCATGACGCTTTTTATTTCTACTTTAATGTAGAATAGAAATCGCTTGTCTACATTTCACGGTGAAAAACTGTCGACTGTCTATACGGAAGTCGGAAACGTCATTTTTGTCTATTCTTCCGACGACAAAACAGTTGTCTATGGTTCTCGTGCTAAGTCTGCTGGTCGAATTTAAAGAACCTTAGTTTTGGAATTCAGATAATAAACATGCGCGTCTGACTCCCAGACATTGGGTGGTAGAACACTGAACTATGCAATAAAGAAATAGGTACTAAAATTTATCTTATTTATACTTTTATAGCTACCTTATCGCCTAGAAACTTCACATCAACATTCAGAAACTATTATTAATACCTATGAATCAATATTTCAGCCATATTTTAAAGAAATTACATCAAACTATCCAAAATTATTACTTGCACAAGTTGCAAAGTGATCCTGCCTGCCTGTTGAGACGAGATGAAATATTAGAGCGGGAGAGAGAATCACCCGAGGTGCGAGCGAGATAGACGACAGGTTGAATGAGGGGTCATGAATAGGACCACCATAAAGCTAGGGGTTTTCGTGAGACTTTTATTAAGACGGGGACGGGGGGTGTTCTTTTCTCCTTGTCTGTTTATAATGTGTGTGCATAAATGGTTAAATAAATAATAATAAAAAAAAATAAAAAAAACTGGCATTTTGGGAGTGCCGACAGAAGTGAAAACTTGAACAATTACGTGTGTATTTTTTTAATCGTCAATACAGGATTTCACATTGGGTCCTTGGGTCCTGATTGCTCTCGGTAAAAAAATGATAAACGAGCGATCGAATTCAGCCATTAAAGGTAACAGCACAGATTTTTACGATAAAAATACAAAAGGAAAGAAAGGGATATAAGAATTAGAATTTCCTAGTGAAAGAAAGGGACTTTTCCAAAAGTCATCAACGCGCGACTCATCCGTGTGCTGGTTCACCCAACCACCATTTTAAATAGACCCCTGCGGTGGCTCATAATCTGATAAGACGCGAGTTTCATGCTTTTTGTTCACCCAAAACGTACACATATTTACACAGTATACATATAGCTCATGAAGAGCGTTAGGTGACGATGGCGCGAGTTCCATGATTTTTGTTCATCCAAAAAGTGCTCAACGAGCCTAAAGTTTTCACTTAACTCCGTAACTAACGTTACATTTTTCAAGTATGAAAAGATAAATTAGTTAATGCTGCAAACCTTCAAAATTAAGAGAAGTGGCCTTTGTGCAAAGGAGAACGCTCAAATAAAGAACCCAGCATCAATTAATCAAACTTATACGTACGATCGCAGATAGGCATACATGGTGGATATCAAATGTAAAATTGGTTTCTCACAAAATAATCACCATAAGCGCCACAGCGTGCACAAATTGGTAGCATTGCAGGCGTCATATAAAGAGTTTCAAGTTGTCTAAAGAGATAGGTAGTGGACCATGCGTTTATGTTGTATATTTGCCACTATCCAAACAACGTAACAAAAGTCAGCTAAGCACTGAGTCTCTGAGAGTGCCTAAAACACTTGTTTCAACAAAACAGCGACGAATGAATAGCAGGAACCTTTAAATTCGGAAACCTTATCCCGACGGGTTGCCTCGAACATTATAGTTGAACTCACACACGAAGGATTCCGTACCACCGTACAATTATTATTATTTGGTGTTATAGCGACAATAGAAACACACAATCTGTAAACATATCAACTGTTTACCTATTACGGTTTATGAGATATAGCTCACTGATAGACAGATAGATGGACGGACAACGGAAACTTATTAATAGGGTTCTGATGGCACCCTTTGGGTTTGGAACCCTAAAACAGAATAAAATTACGTTGCGACCTTACTGTGCCTAAGTTCCATTTTGTTTACCTGCCCGATGAATAAGGAAAATAGATTAAAAGATGTCACCAAGTACAAAGACTGACTCAAAGTAAACTCCCTGATGGACACCCTTACCATGATTCATGGAACTCGAGAGGGGCGCGGGGGGGACGCGCCGCCATCGCGATCTCTTGCTTATATTTCCTTTAGTAGCATTTCCAACGTCAAGAAGGTGGGTTACGCTCGCGCTCCGCTCACATAAACAAGTAACCAACCGCGAGTGACAAAGTGCGATTGTGTGTGAACATAATAATATACCAACTGTGTGTACAACTCATTCAAGATGGGATGTGGAACGAGTTTTGTGAAATATGTGCTGTTCTTCTTCAATTTGCTGGTCGCGGTGAGTAGGGGAAAGGGCGGGCTTGAAATGAAACCGGTTTGCTTGACTTTTGTTCCGGTAGACGGCTGATGGCTTGACCAGCCAACAGTGAAACTGACGCCCTGCGTTGACCACGAACTATTTCAAATTTCGAACCGAATTCGACATGTGGTTTTTTTTTTGAAACGATGTTTCATAAAAGGTTTTTCGCTAAGTTTTTATTCTGATGTAACTAATTCAATTACACCTTTCATTGTAAGCTCGTGTACTATTAATGTTTAAAATACCTATGTATCCTCAAAACACTTGATCATTTCTTGCAATAAATCGACATTCATACGTACACACGCTACACATCAAGCTATACATTTCCAGTTTACGCTGATCTCGCACTGTACAGAAATCCTATGCAAATGTATAGCTTGATGTGTAGCCGTGTGTATGTAATAAAATTGTGGCGGGATTTTCCGCGCACTGGACTTTCAACAGTCGGTGCTGAACCGAGCATTGAGAATTCAGCTGAGTGCAGCGCGATTTTGTCTCGGCGTGTCGAAAAACGCAGTATTCGATTTTCAACCCTTGGCGCTAGGCAGTACGTTGAAATTCCAGTGCGCAAATAAATCCCGCCACGATTTTATTACGGCCTAGGGAACGTGGGTAAATTCTCAATAACAAAGTAGGTACGTACGGTACCACATCTTCTATTTCTGTCTCTCGTAACCATTAAGAAGGAGATGGAATACCTACGTCTTCCCTCTCCGTCTGACTGGATTCAAAGACAGAATTCGTAGGGTGAAACGTACTGTTCTTGTCATCGTTTTTAAAATAGAATAATTATGTTGTAATACAATAAATTTGATTAATGTGTTCTGAGGATACTTGTATAAATTATTTCGTTATAGTAGGTTCAATAGTTTTAGTAGGTAAATATGAAATTAATTAAGTTAATATCAATTAAAGTTCTAAACATTATTGTTTAAATGCTACATTTTGCCGCAATTTGCTTAATTATTACTTATTAAAATTGTGAACTTTACATTCCCATGATAATCAAACCACACGCTTATGGGACTCGCTAAATCGCTTTTAATTCTGGCCACGAGCTTCTGCTGTTAAAACAACAAAAAAAAACCTTATTTCATTAAGCACTGTGATAAAACAGCAGCGTTTAAAGAAAATAAAAAAATCATTATTGTAATTTTATCAAATTGAATAGTAAATAATAATTGATTTCTTTTTATAAGTAAGTAGGTAGCTGAAACTTATAAAAAAATAAAACAATTAAGTATTAGTCAATTTAATTTTTTTCAATTATTTATTTATTTATTTAGTACTGCAAAGATATCTTCATCAGCAAGTTTCCGCTCAAACCAGTTTCTAACGTAATACGTTTTAAATAGTAGTGACTATTTAGACGTAATCATGAATCATGAACAATGGCGTCAGTCGTTATTGCTTATTGCATTTTTTACCTCCATAACAGGCATGTGTAGTCAATGTCACAAAGACAAACAATGTGACATCATGGATGTTTATAGTAGCAGTACATTGGAAGGAAGCTGCCTACACGGCCATAAAGAATTTGATCTGATGCGGATTTTACATCTTCACACATTTTTGTTCGTATTTTATTTTGTACGTGTCTTCGCGGACCGCATTTTGGTTGAACATCACGTAGCAAGTAATGACTGACGGTCGCTGTTTCGCGAAAACGTCGTAATTGAAGGCTGTTACTATGGCAGTTGGCGCGATAATGAACCAGTCTCATCCAATTTCAGAATCAGTGATGAAAGTCAATCGTTGACTAAAATTTTGATCAAAACGCACCAAAAGGTCTTAAAGTTTCTACCTGAGAGACGGTAATGCGCCTAAAAAACAGTTGATAATGTATATTTCCACCAGTGCTGAAAGTGTCATACAAGATCCCAAGACAAAACCAGTCCTGTACATACTCATACCTACTATTGTAATAATCCTCAACAAGCAAGTAATCTTTGAAACTTAAGAAGTAAGTACGTTAACAAATAAAACCATTCTCTTTGAATGAGCTACGTAATGTCAAAGAATCTAGTGCCTTGACAGTAACAGATGTACAAATATTAGTACGTATTACTGTCATCTTGCTCACAGCTTACGTTTCATTGAATGTAACATGTCTGACCTTGGTTCACAACTGCCTGGTACTGGAATAATTACATTTAATACTAAGGTACTACGCTCTGTATGACAAAGACCTGTTTTACTGCTCATTCGATAAGAAATTTTAACGACGTTTCCACGACGAAAGGAAATTAAAATGTCGATAAAGTTAATACTTCTTAAAACAGGTATTTCGATTCAATATTGGCATTTAGCCATTTAGATTGAACAGATTACAACCATCTGAACGAAACCACGTCGGCCTATGTAAAGGAAAGATGCAAAGAGTTACAGGACATCATTCTTAATCAATAAAAGTGAAGCAAACTAATGGCAAGCCTCGAAATATTTATTGACCCAAAAGAATGCGCTGTCCCATTTAGAGTAACTAACTAATGATGTAAGACGAAATGGTATCCCTAA
This sequence comes from Antitype chi, assembly GCA_947359405.1. Classification (NCBI taxonomy): domain Eukaryota; kingdom Metazoa; phylum Arthropoda; class Insecta; order Lepidoptera; family Noctuidae; genus Antitype; species Antitype chi. The sequence continues at coordinate 19,262,472 of OX375812.1, forward strand.
TGGAAAAAAACTTGTTTCATTAATTACGCCTAAAAGCTTATAGGTAATTGTGGTTAGAAACGTAACGCAAGTTTTATTCTATTAATCTTGCAGTTAAAGACTTACTTCTAAATTTGTATAAAGGTGGGCTGGTGGACACCTTATTAATTTCTTTCGTGGTAAACTAGGTCAACAATGAAGTTTGCGTGATAAAAGTCAATTTTCCCTACTCATTCACCCTCCGAAAGTCAACAGGTGAATTCATTGAATAATTAATGAAGAGATACTGTCTTGTTTTGAAAATTTTGTGTGGGAACGTTGCCATAACGGACAGACTCAAATACAAAACTTATGACTTCATGTTAACGAATAATTCAGTTTCTAGTTTCGACAATTGAGCATAGCACTGGTAGTTTAACGATTAACATCAAGGCCACTAAATTGTACGTCTTGCACTCTAATAAAATCAGTTAGTTCAGCTTTTATGAAGGCGATATCAAAAAGTCCTTGTAGTTTCCTTTGAAGTGGGTCAAGGAAAAGTCCCTGGTCTGGTTCTGAAGGATAACGGCGAACGTAATCGTGACTCAAGGCTAGAATTTCCCGAAGCTTATCCTCATGCATGACGTAACCTGAGGTAAGCATTTGAATAATCCTTGCATATTTGCAATCTTCTGTGCTAACATGCATTCTGAAAACAAGCCACGTAACAGTTAAGTTTTATACGACACAAAAGACTACCTTGTAAATTCCCCAAGGGACTATCTAAACTAGTTGATGATAATATTGATATCCAAAGAAGGATCTCAACACCAATATAGTTTATTGCTAGTGATTAATCTGGACATTTTGCCCATTGTCGAAGCAATAAAGTCATCGTTGACGATACAGCCATAATCCATGATATTCAAACATGGTGCACGTGACCTGGCCCCGAGGTGACATCATCGCTGCGACCGCCTCTGCCGCCGAACTGGCGCCCGCAACACTTAACATGCTTGGCCTATTACTTACTGAAGTAGAGGTAACTAAGCCATATTTTATTTAGGATATCTTCCACACAGAAACATGCAAGTAGGTGAAGGATACTTTGTTAAAATATAAAATAATAATACGCATTTAATCACCATTTATGTAAGCACGTGGGCCGTCGACAATTGCTTCATTGATTCATAAACAGGCATTTCCGAATTCAATTAAAAAAGTATTCGTTTCCTTGAAAACGGTTATTAGACGCCGAATAATTTCGGTCCGAGTCCAGAAAAAACTCGTTTTAAAACTGGTTTGACGTATACCAGTGTTGCTAACATCCAGCGTTGATGCAATAGTTTTTTTGTAACACACGTACACGTCCGCGGATGTTGCGCACCACAGCCTTGCCAGTTTGCCACTAGTATTTGCGTTTCTCTTCGGAAATCCTCGGGATTATTTGATAAAGTCACACTCTCTTCACTTCGTTATTAAAGCCTTTGTTTCCTTGTCACAATATGCACGCATGATAAATGTTTGCTTCAGAAACTTAAACGATGTGTCAGGAAAAATCTCATGTTGTGCAGAAATACGGCTTCTTATGCGCTATCTACACGCAAATTCTTATCTGAAAATTAACATGGCTGTTAATTTATTACTACAAATTTGACTCATTCAAAGTAATATGGTGAGGTCACGTTATATTATTTATCCGGCTATAATTTTCTTCTCAAATCTCTTGCATACTCTCAAGCGAAATTCTCATATGATTTACATAAAATGCCACCCACAGGCAACCTTTAATGTTTGGATGACGTAAGCTATTTCGTCCAAGAACCATCTTGCAGTGAAATCCGACCAATATATTGGTCATCGTCATATGAGTTTGTTGAAATTGCCTATCAGTAAACTGTTGCAGAATCTGAAGTAATTATCCATGATGCAAGTTCTTTTCGACGATAATGTCGCAGATTTTTTTTTGATAATCTAGTGATGTTTTTGGCCAGTAACAGGCGCATGTGTAATCCTTAAAAAACAAACAGTAAAAGTAATATCCAAACATACACTTGAAATATTTAGTTCTATCTGCGATGGCATTGGAAGTTAACGTCTGGTTCAGAATAGTAATGTGTGTTGTGTACTATTCAGCAGCTCAACACCAACACGTGATCTGGTTTTAATTAGATTTACTTCCTGCTATATTTGCTTGATAACTTTCATGTACCAACACACAAGATAACCTTTCAGTACACGTATGTTTCGTTTCAAGGAAAAATCAACAGACTTAAAAATCCCATTAGTGAAAATTTAATTTAATCTGGTTTCGGAAGAATTTGCAACCGAAAAGATTTTATTCTAGTTTTTTTTTACCATTCTAAACCACATGCATGACCATGACCATAAATCAATAAAAAAAGTAAAGACCATTCAAATATAGGCTTTAAAATAAACCCTAATCCAAAATCGACTCTTCCCCAAAGATTTTCCAAGACTTACGTCTAGCCCGCAAGTCAGACGTCATTTAATGACTCCACAGATCGCCATAGCCTGTCTATGCCCTTCCGCCCTCAGACCTCACCTCCTTCCTCGTCATTGTCGCTCGGTCACCGACCTTACTTATGCAATCCTCGCCATAGTTGTACACCTGGTAATGGTATTGGCTGGGTCACGCACGTTGTGTAACCTCGCAAGATATGCTGATGAATTTTTGGGTCTTAATACCATGTTGTGCGGACTGCGGACCGTGAAATTATGCGGTAAAGATTGATTTGAGTTTGGATTTATGGCTTACTTGGTCTGGTTTTGAGAGGCTCATAATATGAATCTAACATATTTTAAGTTTCATGATTGTGATGCTATCAAGGGAGATGTAACACCTAAACTTCTTCAAATCTTTCAAACTTTTACTTCTAAATATTGTCTTGTCCAAAGTTTGAAAGCCTTCCTTTGTTTGAAGCACAATGTTTGACAACTTTCGGACTATTTCCAGTGACTGAAGAAAACTCATTATAGCACCAGTGTTGCCTCATCAATCATCATCACGATGTCAGTTTTGTACTTCATAGTTAAATTGATTTCGGCTTGATCGACAGTTGTAAATCTGAACAACAGGGTTTACGAGACGTATTAGATAAACAATGCCTCTGGATTCTGGAATCTGATGTATGGCTAGAAGTTAAGAGAGGTTTATTTTGAGCCTATTGGGAATGTCCACCCACATCTCCTGCTTTGAAACTTATATTTGGCCTTTTGGACGCTTTCGACTCCATCAGAATCCCACACAGTATTTGATACAATACCCCATCAAAACACGATCCAAACAAACAAGCTTTCTTTTAAAGTCACGCACAGAATTCTTAACTGCAAATGCTTTCACAGGCACTGTTTATTGGAATATCTAGGTCGTGGTTGTAAAAACATTCGATACCCGGCGTACGCTCATAAAAGTGTGTGACGCCCCATTATTCCAAAGCCACCTGTGATTATTATGGTGTTCAACGGTCCGTATCTGCTAAAGGGTGCTTAATGGCATGTTTGAAGGAAATCGGTTAATTTCGTGCTGCTCGAATCATGTTTTAATTTCGGAATAGCTTAAACGACTCTATCGTAAATCTATGCTAAGAAATGATGTGGTATAAATGTGAAGATGACGAAGATTTAACGAAAATAAAAATATTAGCACCCAGTGCTCCAAAGCAACTATTCGCGTAATTCTTCGTACCATTCGTGTGAATTAAAATAGAAATGTACACATACTCTCTTTGTCTTCACTTTAGGGTGAATCAGGTATTTGTGTCGCAATGACCGATGAACAGCAGATGACACTGCAGTGTTGTAAAACTTAAGAAGACTAAATATGACATCACATCATTGTCCAGCTCAGCTTTAGACAATGGTTTTAATTTGACAGGCGAGTCATAGTCTGGTTTCAAGTAGCGAGTAATGGGTTCTGGTTATTTCTTTATTACTATTATGTATAGCATGTGTTACAAATCATAATGTTTGTGATAAATGGTGCAGTCAAGCGTGTCAAGTCCATTTGGGTCAATGAATCAATACCAATCCCGCGTTCACTTGGCCACACACTTGTGTTCACAATAATTATGTCAACCTGTAAACTCCACAATTTTAACAACGACGATGCCGATGCTGTTGGCAGCTTGCCGATCGGGGGAATTCCGGGTTTGGTGCTCCCTTGAGTCATACGAGCGTTGTCTGGTCTTTCTGCCACAGGCTTAGGTTTTTATTTTAGACTAGTTCAGTAACCGGTTGAAATGTTAATTATATTGACTCGACACCGTTATCAGCAAAACCGTTATTCGGTAAGGTAAATATGGCGGTTTAACTGCTTACAGAAGTCAACTCCTTCGCAATTTGCAATAGTTATTTGTCGTAACAAATACTTTGATGGTTTTCTTTCATGTTGAACTAACTTTGTCATTGAGTTTTAAATAAGCGTTTGAAATCGATAAAGTATTGAATGCTCTCAATACTACAATCTTAAACTTGAGTTAAACGTTACACAAATGCATTAATAAAGATCGTTACAACACCAACCTATATTTTTTTCAAGTGAATGCGATCATGGCTGCCATTTCATTACGTAACATGTGCATAAGATTACTCAGCTGCCGTACATAATCTATACAGTGTGTGCTGTAGTTATGCAAACGCAACAGCCTGTAAAATATCTCGGCCACGGTAGGTATGCATAACCATACGACTTTTAAAACGAGACGTGTTATAAATTCACGATAATGAAAGGGGGTCGGCAACTGGGGCGTTTACCTCACGCCATGGCGAAGTGTTTTTTTTCAATAAAATAAAAAGTATGATGAAAGGGCGATAGTTGTGTTTGTGGACAGAAACGCGATGTCGCTGGGTTCTGTACGCGTTAAAAAAAATATTTCACAACCTGTTTTAGCACGACAATATATGAAGAACCTTAAACATACATTGATGTTTCTCCCCAAATTATATTGTTCCTTCTTAGCTAAAAATACAGAGCTAGTAAAATACGATGTTTACTTGCACTAGAATGAATCCAACAATCCCTACATGTCTTTGATACTTCAAGCAAAACGCGTTCAAATTAGTTTGACCAATGACCTGAAAGAATGCAAGAGAGAAATTGGATATGGAGCGAAAAATCGAGTGTACATCCGCGTTTTACTCAGATAAACTATCTGGTCCGACGTCCGTTCAGTAAATAATTGACCAATTTGCTGACCAATCTCTGGATTAAGTTGGTCAAACTCACGATTTTCTGCATCTTTGGAGGGAATTTAACCGTCTTGCTTTAGAATTGACATTCAACTATGTATTGGCTTCCATTCACTAACTAAATCCAGTCTATCTAACTCCTACGTATTACCTTACAGATACCTGTTTAAAATGGGTTAACAGCCGCGTATGATTGATCAATGACTTGGCTTGGCGTGACAATTTGCTGTTCGCGGCACTGTAATGGCGTCTGGGTCCCACAAGTGAACTAGCAATGGCGGTCTTGTTCGTTGATTAGTATTAATTTTACTTATCGCTGCCAGAGTCACTGTTTGTAGATTTAATTTTACGTCCAATTAAAAGAAATTGAGGAAATGATGTTGACGTTTTGAGTATATAACTAGAGTTTTGAACGTAATTAAAAGATTGACAAGTAAAGAACTGTAGTACCTATATAGCATGATGCCTGCATGATGTTGCAAAAAACTAGACTGTCATTATTTTTCCATCAACATAACAGAATATCAGAATATTAAGAAAAAAATAACAATATCTTAACATCGTCTTCACGTACACGATAATACCCATTGTTCTATGTGAACTATCAAGGCTACTTTACCATTGGAATTAATGCAAAGAATCATCGTCATTTCTGTACGGTTTACAGCTCAACTATTCCAAGGTTAACTTTATAGCCATAATATACAATAGATTATTTTCGATCTAAGTAAATAGTTCTGACCAATAAAATGTCTTACAATTGTGGGCGTAATTCCGAGTAGTAGTAATTCAAACGACAAAAATAGATCAATATTGTAATATTTGTAATGCTCAAGGCATTCTCAGATAGGAATGGCAGGCACATCATAACATTATTTTCGATAACCTTTAACCGATGAATGGGTTCTGACGGAATGACGGGCAATTGTTCAGATAACATCGATTAAGAGCCAGCTAAATAACGGAATCGACTAACGGCCATTAATAAATGTCATATTAAAACGCCCCCAATCGATAGGTATGTGCAGAACATAATGGATTTGTGATAGGTCTCTATTTTAGAATGATGCTTATACATGAAACTAGACCCGAATACACTGGCCTTGGCAGTTTTGCACACTGACGTAATATTTAAATAAAACCGGCGCGTTATTCCAAAAAATCAATTCACAAATGTTTTTTTATTTTTACATGGTCATTAGCCGGATACTTCACCCTACTTATTTTGAAATTAGAACACATTGTGTCTGCTAAGAAGTAGTTTCCAGTTCTGCTTAATTCATTACATATTATATTATTAACATTTCTTTATGTAATGCAAATTATTGTTTGTTCCACATACCAACATACTTGCACATAAAGTATTTTCATCTGTTTAGCACTTAGCACCTACAAATTCGTGATTTTCTTGTTAACTTAGAATGAGACTTTCAAAAGATGTAAATTGTGTAGTGCTAAAAGTGATATTTTTTTAGAAATCTAAATTCTGTAAGTAAATAGTGATACCTTACTTTCAAATAAACTCACATCTCATTCTTTTTCTTGATTATCTTCTAAACTAGAAGTTGTCTTTTTTGCTGACGATGGATGAAAATAGTAAGTTTCAAGTAATCAAAAGGACAGTTCTCAAATCAGACAGCTGTGCTGCTGGGGAGTTTGTTCCGCTACTTCTTCTTCCCAGCGAAAGCACTAGGAAGTGGTGACGGGTGGGCGTTTTTGGGGGGACTGTCTTATGTATTTTGACGTTCGAAAAGTGCTGATTCTCAGCCTAATTTGAATAAATGACTTTTGATTTTGAATCAACTATTTATAATTGTCATGTGTTTTCATCCAAAAGTCTCCCAACAACAACAACAACCAACCAACCAACGAGCCAACCACCAACCTCCAACCAACTTCTGCCTGCGACTTCAATCATTAATAAAATGATATCAAAATGAATTGCGTATATTGATAATGCGACATAAAAAAATAAATGAGAAAAAAGCAAGAACATTAACAACTACACATTTAATCAAAGGTCAAACGAGAGTTGCGATTACATCCTCAACATTAAAACTCTTGAAGTTACGTAAAACTGAGACTTAACTAACGTACGCCTCTATCGCATAACTTATAACTTTTTTTTAGCCTATACTGTCCCACTGCTGGGCAAAGGCCTCCCCTTGTCCTTCCAGGGACTCTTTTCCCGCGCCACCTCAAACCAGCCCTCGCGGTACGCGTCCTGGTCGTCTCGCCACCACTTTCTGGAACGACCGCGGCGACGTCGTTCATCTTCAGGCACCCATTGTGTAGAGAGCAAACCCAGCGGTCATCCTGCATGCCGCTGATGTGACCCGCCCAATCCCATCTAAGCCTAGCAGCCTTCTTATTTTAAAACAAGAAAATATTAACTGAAGAAAGCGGAAAAAACTCAGGGCATCAAAAAATTCGTTCGCATCTCATCACTGTCAACAGGAAAAGTGCCCAAAATGCTGGCTGGGTAATGGAGTTCATATCTTTGGCTACGCCATCTGTTGGCTGGTTTTAATCATCATTAGCCTATAGTTGTCCACTGCTGGATATAAGCCCCTCCAATCCAACGCTCCATTCAACTCAGTTCTGGGCTACTCTCATCTAGCTACTGGATTTTTTTTAGCCTACATTGTGTCCCATTGCTAAGCAAAGGCGTCCCCATTTTCCTTCCAAACCTCTATATTTCGTAATATCTCTGGCCATGTTGGTCCCATAAACATAATTAGATTGCCCCACCGCATTCGCCACTTTCTACCGCAACGGCAATGTCTACCCTCAGGCGTCCGGTAAGTGACGATCTTCGCCCATCTCCAGGTGCATTCGAGCTACCAGACCGATATTCAGATTGTTCTGTTGTCAGTTTCAATACTGGGTTTCTCACGGCTGTGTGCTTTCCTGGTCCGTTTTATCATAAAGCGGTCCAGTCCATTGTCTTTCCTATCTGAGCCTTCCAAGGCTTATTTCTACTCGTTTGATCTCGTGGTCGCAAGCGCGACTGCTGAGCTCCTGTGCGGTACTGGTTTCATTCCCAGGTCTTGCAAAGTGCTATAGAGTTTTTCTATTACGAATTTCTCAGTAGCAGCCCGGATTTTGGAGGATGTTGGTGGTGTGGTACCCCCCCAGGCCCCGGAAAGCACGTAAAGTCGATGATCCTGCGCATAATCTCTCTCCGGTCGTGTCGGATTGCTGTCCCATCGGAGTAGGAGAGTAAAGGAACAGAGACTGCACCTGTGTTTGCGCATACACCGATGAGATGGGCGATCCAGTGCACATTCACCATAACCCATGTGTATGTGCTTTACTGCCCTTTTTCAGTTTAGTGGTCTTTCTTTCCTTCCAAACTCGAAAATTTACTTCAAGTAACAAATGTTTCTCCTTCTACCACGATTTGGTCTTCCCATTTAACTTACTTAACCCCACTTAGCAAGATGCCAGGACTGGCAGGTGCATGTACGAACGCTGCACGCTAAATTTTCGAATATGTCTGACTCCCGAATACAATCGTAAATGAAAACAGTTTATAGACATTGTTTTGTAAACACAAAGAGCAGATGTTACCATAACCAGATACACGTGTTATTGGACTTCTTTATCTCTTGTATTAACAGTTTTTATTTCAACCATCTGGATGTAACTTATAGTCAGACATAGATCATTTAAAGTTATGATTACACTTCTTTCATAAGCTTGTGTTTGTGTAATAAGTAGCTAATGGATATAGGCTAAGTTCTGTTCGTTAATAATTTATGAGTCCGATGCTGAACTTAAGCCCCAATTAGCACCAGTCGAGCAGTATTTCCATAGCAACCACAGTACACAAAGACATTGTTAGTCGCAGACCAGACTCACATTAAATTGCCATTAGATTCAACTTTGTTTGAGCTTATTGGCTTTTGATATTTCGACAAACTCCAAGACAACCAAGCAGCTTGATGCTCAGAACTTCTAGGCAGCTGTGCTGCTGGGGAGTTTCTTGCGCCACTTCTTTTCCGCCCGCTAAAGCACTAGGAAGCGGTGAAGTTTTTGGGGTACTGTCTACTGTCTTATGTAATTTTGACGTCCCAAAAATGCTTTTGATTTTATCATCAATTCCAGCACACTACTCATGTTTTTCTTCCCATGTGAATTCAAAACAGACGTTCACGAATTAGTACGGAAATAGTTCAATCATGTTTTCAGCCTGATTCGTTTCGAGCTCACATACACGCGTGAGCAAAAGGGGTCACTCGTATGACGTCACAGCGTAGGAAATAACACTGCAGCTGAAGTACAGGCAACCACACATATAAAGCTCGATTTGAGTTTGACAGTGCAGTGATTTCGTAGGAGTAACGGCGGTTTTCGTAGCTTAAGCTTTACTTTTGAGAGTTGTTGACCGTACTGGACTGTCTCACGTGAGGATTGGTTGGGGCATTGATTGACGCGTTAATTAGGTCATTATTACTGTGAAAGTATTGTTTTGCTGATGGATGGAGGGAGATGCAGAGAGAGGGAGGAAAGATAAATGCATTATGTGGCTGGATATGATATGAAGGAAAGGAAATATCTGTTTAATAACGAGATGGCTGACAGGACAGAATGGAGAGACACAGTGTGCCGACCCCAGTTAACATAGGACAGGACAAGACAAGGACTTAGCTTTATGCAGTCCTCAGTTAATTTTCTATATCTTCACCATGTAGATAGGTCATCCTAACTATGTATGATGGGGCCTAGGTCGGCTTCCAGTCAAGCCTGTTGCAGGTTGATAGACTTGCGGGCTTCTGACGACCAGATGACTGTCAAATATCCACGAATGATAGCCGAGACCAACGGCTTAATGTGCTTTTCGAGGTACGGCCGGGGTAAGATAACCTATGTAAAGATAAGTCACCCGTCTACGGACCAACCGCATCACACGGTAATTTTTTCACACAAGTGTGAATTCACAATAATTTAAACAAACAATTGAATTAATGCCGTGTGACATGTGCCGAATTTCCTTCCGGTGGGTGGTGTTGTTTGTGCTGTGTGAATTTGTGAAGGGAACAGGTCGATAGACCATCTATTCTGTCCGGAGGGCCTAGACAATAGGCAATTGTTTTTTTTTTAAATGTTTCGTAATATTTTTCTACTAAACTACTTTCAACAGGATTGACATAAGCTTTTCAGTAGATTACTAATGTCAATCTATTATCTATACTGCTGAACGTGAGGTCTTGGGTTCGATTCCCAGATCGTGCAAAGTGTCATTGGGTTTATATATTTGGAATTTTTCAGTAGCAAAATAAAGACGTCGTTGGTTAACGTAGAGAAGACCAAACCTTCAGTCCCGAGTTTACCAACACGTGGTTTGTTTATTTATTTCTTTAATTAAAACTGTTTAAAACCAATTACAAAAATTAAAGACATAGGTTGCACAAAAAAACATTTCCACAAAAGAGAAAATAATACAAAATATTAAGACAAAGTAAAAACTTAACAACACTTTTATAAATCCCCCTCACAGTACTTCTGATATGCCGATAAAATCTTCGTCCATTCGTCCGCAACAGATCGTTTGTTGGGTTAGTGTCCAAGAGATCATTAAGAGCAGCCAGAATACGTGGTACTGGGGACTTAGTACGTGCAACGGTGCGACATGGAGGCACAGCACAGTTTTTGTCTGGGACAAAAAAAACGAGCCAGCACAGCATGCAGATCAGGCGCGTCAATAGTGCCACGGAGCGTTTTACAAGCTATGGTGAGCTCGTCTTTTGCTTGTCTTACCTCTAACGAGTTATATCCGAGGCATCCCAGTAGAAATTTAGTTGGATAGAGTTAAGGATAATAGCCATGTTTACGCTTGTAGAGAAACCGACTGAACGCTTTTTGTACCTTTTCTAATAAAAGGGCGTAGGTACTTTCATATGGGTTCCACACGCAGGAGCTAGATTCTAGTTTGCTACGTACGAGAGCATTAAATATAATTTTGATGGCATGTGCGGAGCGAAAATCACGGCAATTACGCAGCACAAAACCCAATCTTTGATAGGATTCCTTAGCTACCGTGGCATTGTGGTCATGGAAGGTGAGCTTTCGGTCGAATGTGGCTCGGTTTCGGTTTTATGGCTGTTGTTTTTATGATGGTATTGTCATTTAATTTGTATTCATAATTGACTGGGTGCCGCATTCGACAGAATGTCATTGCAAAGCATTTCGAGGGATTAAATTCCATCTTATTGTCTAAGCTCCACTTGTATATCGCGTCTATGTCTTGCTGTAGTGCTGAACAGTCACGCTCGGAGTTTATTTGGAGGTACAATTTCAAGTCATCAGCATACAATAGACATCTTGCATGACGGAGAACTTGGGGAAGATCATTCACCATGATTAAAAGTAATAGAGGCCCCAAAATTGAGCCCTGACTTACTCCGGATCGCGTGTGGTAGGTACCTGATTCGTACATACCGAGCCTAACGACCTGCTGACGATCGCGTAGGTAGTCTGCGAAAAAACGGAGAGGAGATGGTGCGAAATCTATTTTGCTAAGTTTCATCAGCAGCGTGTCGTTGTTCACCCTATCAAAGGCCTTCAGGAAGTCGAAATAAAGTACGTCTACGTGACGCCCGCGGTCCAAACTGGAGGAGATATATTCAACAAGTGTCAGTAGATTCGTGTCAACTGACCTCTTGCTTCTAAAATTTAAATCAGCCAGTTAAACCATAACCGGGTGATTAACAATATTTTTCTGTTCTCCACGCACTAACCATTGGTTAAGTACTGTAATCGGATGGTTAAACGACGTGGCCAACTCAGTTTAACTGTTGGTTTATGCTTTCTGGTTTGAACTTTTGCATTGTGAATCACTTTTAGTTACAAAATAAAAATGCAAGACGCTTTGAGTTACTTATTCTTTGAAGAGGATAATGTGTTAAGTAAATAATTTTGAACGCATTCCCCGTATATTCCAAACACGGTACAATAATTTCGAGGAATATGACGAGAAAACATTTGGTACAGGATTTCGTACATACAAACGTAGTTAGTGCTCTGGAATTACTTGATTTAATTGAAAAGAAGTTTGAATAGCCAAACACGTTTGCAGTGACTGCCGAAAGCATTAAATTTGTCAGCCAGATGCATCCGACCCCATTTTTTTCGGCATTTGTCGTAGCGTCTTTCACAAAATAATGTTAAACCATTCGGTCAGTTTCGACTCACTCATTCAAAAACGTTCGGTTATTTAACCGTTGGGTAGAATTGAATAGTGAACTCGAAAAAACCGCGGTTTGATTAAACATAATTATGTTTAATGCTAACAGGACGGTTACGTAATCAATGGATATGTTGTCGTTGGTGATCTCAGGTCTAAATTGGTTTACCCCAAATTCCGACATTAATTTTCGTGTCCTATCAAACAGTCTTTCTACAAAACAACAGTTATTTTAAAATTAATTTTCTCATTGATAGCATCTGTTCTGAATCGCCTCTGACCTCGCATGAGATAAGAGTACGAACATAACAACATCTTTTCATTCTCTTGTTTTCATTTCACGAAAATAAAATGGCGATGTCGAACGGACCACGTGCACACCGCTCGGTTCTATATCTGTACCTACGGGCTACACGCCAGTCAATTACCTACTTCCATCATGTTTTTCACTTGATTCTGTTCTATTCGAACACAGATTTTCGTAATTATGACAGATTATTGGCTCTTTCTGAGATACTAGAGAAGGATGTTGAAATATCTGTGGTTGGCAGGTGTGGTAAATGCTGATTAATTTGAGGAATAATTAAAAATAGAGATCAGATTTTTTACCTGACTGCGGCGAAACAAAATGGAGGGTTGTAGTATGTATGTATGTTCATCTGTTCCCTGATAACTTCTAAAGTACAGACGACGATCAAGCATCAATCTGTCAAATTTCTTTGATAGATTTTAAATTTTATCACATAAACTTATGGTTCATGTTCAATTGGGAAAATTTGACAGTTTGGGGTAGCTTGATGTGCTGGCGTCTGTACATAACATAATTTGACAAATGAGGTATCGTTGGAAGCGTCGCGTCGTGATCGTTCATTGGTTATAGGCTACGTGACGTCGCATAAAATTGAATATGGCGATAAAAAACAATACATTCTAATAGTAGCAAGCGTATGCCATTTTAAGGCTAAGGGGCCATTCAAGTATTACGTAAGCACTACAGGGGGCTTTGCTTTGCTTATTATTGATGACATGGGGGAGAGGGGGTGTCTGAATGGTGATTACGTTACCAGATTTTTTTTTTTAGTTTTGTATTTTCTACAAAATTTAGTCGGTTTTGGTTTGAGCACATATGGCAACTTGGCAACCCTAGTTGTCTATGAATGGCTCGAAGAAAACGATGACAATATTCGAAAATCACACGAAAGTGAGCAGACACGTGTGTCTGCTACCAATGTTTACCTGAGCATGGTGGCGGGGGGGGGGGGGGGGTAATAGCGTTGCTGACGAGGGGGGGGGGTTAATAACTGCAAAAAATCTGCTTACGTAATAAGTACTTGAATGGTTCTGGCATACGACCACGGCTTTTAGACTGAAAGATTTTCTTGTTTCTTACTTTTTAGACCGCGATTTTTCAGTAGTCTGGATTATTTTTTGTATTTACTTTTTTCGCTTTTCTGAGATACCTACCTACTATCTCCCACGATTCCGATGCGTGCTGTAGAGATCAAAATGACAGTCTCTCTGTGACGATATAGATAGGATATAGCAAGTCATAATTAGACTGAATGTCGAACCTTACATCATCATCATCAATATATAGAGGCTAGCGATAAAACGGTCATCAGAAAAAAAAGTTTACAGTAATTATGCCTTCAGATGAAGACTAAGGACACCTGAATCCTTGAATTCAGCACCCGAATCACACTATAAATCAGAATCAGAATGATTTTTAAGGATACTGCTAATCCATTGCTTCATTTGTTCGAAATATTTGTCTGCTCTACGTAAATAACGCAATGAATGTTGCTGATCTGTCAAAATGAAAACGTAAAAAGTGTTACGCAATTACCCCACAACCTCTTAATTTAAAAAGAATCGCTTTTTATTCCGAAACAATTATAATGATAGGGATCACATCCATTATTCATATCAACATCATCGGTACTTCCCTTTACTCATTTGAGTCACCAATTAATAAGGCCTACTTACTTTTGGAAATTACCCACCAACCACTGTGGCCATGACCCTATAGATTGGATGGTCAGATAGGCCAACCAGAAAGACTCGTGAATTGAGTCACCGGCGCAACCGAAGGTCGAGACTCGAGCGGCCACTAAAATAAATTACTCATTCTTAAAATTGTTTTTTTTTTCGCGGTATTCGCAACCGATGATTTTTTTACTGTTTGGGGCAATTTTTGCCAGTTCATGAATTAAAGCGTTTATCGTAAAAAAGTGAAAAAAAAAGAACATTCTCTTTTCCACTTACCACAAATAAATATTTTATGAGTTAAAACGACCACAATGTACGTCAATAACAAGTAATAACGCAGTAATTTATAAAAATAACAAAATTAGATCCTTTTTTGTGTTTAGCCTATACTGTCCTACTGCTGGGCAAATGCCTCCCCTAAGTCCTTCCGGGAACTGTTTTCCCGCACCACCCCTAACAAAACTAAAACTATTCAATCTGCAATCTGCCTAGCCTACTATGTTGGGGTCGGCTTCCAGTCTAACCAGATGCAGCTGAATACCAGTATTTTACATGGAGCGACTGCCTATCTGACCTCCACAACCCAGTTACTGGGTAACGCGATACCCCTTGGTAAGACTTATTGTCAGGTTATTGGGCTTCTGACGACTAAAACTATTCACAAACTAAAATATAGTATCGAAAATTCATCCGCATCGCTGTCGAATAAATTCTCTGAAAGCCCTCAAAAATATACATATGAAAATGGGGGCTTGTTCGTGTGTCGGATTTTTTTCACATTGCAAAAAAGCTATCTTTCGTCATAAGGAAGTCTAAAAGCTCGAATTACATAATCCTTTGAATTAACTTTTGGTTTTTCTGCCGATCTTACTTAATATCGGCAGTTTGGACTGCAGTTTTTGCACATTACGACTTTTTTACTTCACCTCAAAGATCTTGAGCAGACGTGTATTTTTTAATCTAGCGGGAAACCTTTCAAAAAAATCCATATTCGAATCTCAGTTCTTACGCATGGGAATTTATCATTCCTGGCTGAATGGCAATCAAGTCATTCAGCCAGGTGTCTACTCTATAACATGTATAGCTGTGCAAGATTCTATATGTGCGTGGCGTCCACGTCCTGGTTCGCAAGGACGTCAAAATATCGCGACGATCTTTTTGCGCACTAGTTCATTAACGCGTCAGCGCTGAGAGTTGAAAATCGATCAGTGTGCTTTGTCGACGTACTGAGATGCACTCTGTTCGATTCTCAATGCTCGGTTCAACACCGAGAGTTGAAAATCCAGTGCGCGGTAGAAGACGTCACGTGTCACGTGGTCTAAATCGGAACTTACACCGCCATCTTGTTTTTTAATACTTTTTTTGACGAAACAATAAAATTGCACAAATGTTTACCACCAGCGCCCTCTGTCGACATCATTCAAGCATCAAAAGACCCTTGTAGCACTGTCACAACCTTTTACCATAACTTATTTTTTCTATCCACAGCTCCTCGGCCTGGCAGTCATAGGCATTGGAGTGGCGTTCCAGCTCAACTGGACGGTTGTGAAGGATGAGCTCAAGGCATACATGACGGTCGCGCCATGGGTGTTCATTATCATAGGCGTTATCATGTTCGTGATAGCCTTCTTCGGTTGCTGCGGAGCGATACGGGAGAGTCACTGCATGGTTGTCACGGTATGTATCTAGACCAAACTATTTTGTCCAATGATATAATAAGTAAAACGAGAAAGATGGGTTACATTTCCTATCTTCAAAAACGGCAGATTGTCATACGTGGAAGTAGGAAGACATGTAGTAATTTTCGGGAGTGAAAAAGAGATGACAATATGTAACTTAACTAATTAGCCAAGTTCTGTGCCACTTGCAAGCACACGAGCGCGTACAACCCGTCTACGTCTTTTTTACTCAAAATATCATTGATTTTGTCTAAGTACGACACAATCTAGGATTAAATGTTCTGCCAGCAGAAAGCAGAAATTACACTACTCTTACGGGAGATGTTCAAGGAACTATGTACCTAATGTTTTGTGACTTGCACCGTTCAATAATTAGCATAATACACATACAGGCATACATACTTCGTGTTTTTCTCTTTATATTATGATGAGTCTGAGCAAGGTAATATTCTTATTTTGTTAGTAAGAGTCTGTTAGTATCTTAGCCAACGATATTTTGTGTAGATTCAGCCACTTCATTAAATATGCTAAATGGAACCTGTTTTTGCCATACCAAATTGGCGAAATGACGACCTTGACGACCTAATCTGAACCGTAAAACTATTTTAGTAAGAGCGATGTTTAAAACACATTGGATGGAATAGATTGGATCAATTACAGCCCACATTCAGCAAACGTAACCAGTACAATATTTCTCCTTACATTGACAAACACAACTGTCAAACAATCCACTGCTGTGTCAATTGAAACTTGGGAACGCTCGCTGTTCTTTGAAACACGCAATGGAATGTAAACTATGGAAGACATCCGTTTTATTTTCTCAGAATGATGTACGAAATATTATTGGGTGGTACGCTAAGTACCAATAGTAAAGAGCCGTTGTCGAAAGTACAATGGAACGAACGTACATAGCTGGTTCATAACAAGATTTCAAATGATTGACAGTCTCGGTTTTAAATGAACTAAGAACTGCACCCTAATTACGTAACACGCAATTAATCATAATCGGTTTCATTTTGACAGTTCAAGAATATTCATTGCGTTATTTACGTTGCTGAGCAGACACATTTTTCGAACATATGAAGCAATGGTTTAGCCATATGTTTCAAAACGAAACAGATTATGATTAACCGTGAGTTAAGCAATTAGGGTGCCGGTTTCTGGATTTTTGTTTTAATTTCAATGTTTGTTGGAAAAACTGGCTCATTCTGTGGCGACAGAAAAATATAAAATTTGGCAAGGAATAGGTTTCGCCCCCTCTCATTTTATCATAAAGTGCAGTTGTCGTAAAATAAGCTTTTCATACCGGAAAAGTTTTTATCCAGTGCGCAAACTGTAACCATGAATTATTCAGCATATTATTCTAGACCCCCCGACCCCCCAGCGCAGATTTTTTTTTTTGTATAACTGACGAAAAATTTCTGCGCTGGGAGGTCTAGAATGATGTGCTGAAGTTTGCGCGCTGAATAAAAACTTTTCCTGTGTTTTTATCCAAAAAGGACGAGCGTCCTCTTTGTGCTAGATACTACATGATGTCCTACAGTCTCATAATACACCCATTTTTGAAAAGTGTCTTAATTAGATTCTAAAATGCTAACAAACCACTAAAAAACACTCGAATCGATTAGTGCCATAAAAATGCATTTAAATTTCAAGTTTTCATATTTCTAGCGAATTTGACGAAAACGCTGTACTAATTCTAATTACACATTTTCACATTTCAGTACGCGATCTTCCTGCTGGTGATCATCATCGTGCAAGTGGCGATAGCAGTCCTCATGTTCGCTTACGGAGACACGATCAAGGCGAACTTGGTCCAGTCTGTGAACTTGCTGTTCGACAAGAGAGCCAGCGCTGAGACCGACAAGCCCACCGATACTATCATCAACAACATTCAGCAACAGGTAAATGTCATTTATGGAATACTATTCGGCCCGCAACTTCGTTCGCGTCAAATTTCTTGGGCCACCGACACACCCCGACGCCGACGCATCGAATCGCCCGGCCGTGCGAGTTCTTCGTATTTGTGACTTTTTTTCTTTTTGCTCGGCTCCTAAGGGCCCTAGCGCAATGTTATATAGCCTATAGCCTTCCTCGATAAATGGGCTATCCAACATTAAAAGAATTATTCAATTGGAATCAGTAGTTCCTGAGATTAGCGCGTTCAAGCTTTATAAGATTAGTACATACTTACAGATAAAAAATAAAATAAAGTTTATTTGGAATAACATAAGTTTACAATTTACAAAGTAAAACGATACTGTGGCACAGTTATCAACGCCCAACCCAAAAATGTGTACGAATACATTATTCCAGAGATGTCATACACTTCAAATGATAATATTCATCTTTCAAATACACTATCAATATTTATTTACATGGGACACCTCTACAAGTATACCCTTTCAAACAAAAGAAGATTTATTCTAATCGGTTTATATATATATATAGATGTAATATCTGGATGACCCGAGCATACTTACAAAATTTCATGAAAATCGTTGGAGCCGTTTCCGAGATTCAGATTATACGGGGTGGAAACTTTCAGCGGGGCAGTAAGGGGAAGTACCTTGTCCGTTGCAGCTACGCGAAAATGGTCTTAAGAGACTATCCATATTTTTTTTATGGAATTTTGATAATTTTGAAAATCTGTGAATGGGGAACAAAATTCCATAAAAAATTATGAATAGTCTCTTAAGACCATTTTCGCGTAGCTGCAATGGATAAGGTACTTCCCCTTACTGCCCCGCTGAAAGTTTCCACCCTGTATATGCATATACATATACAAGAATTGCTCGTTTAAAGGTATTAGATAGATCAGATAGATTTTGACGTTCGAAAAGTGCTGATACTCAGCCTAATTTGAATAAATGACTTTTGATTTTGATTTTGAGATAGATATGACGGAGTTCTGACGGAACAAACATTAGAAAAAAATACATTCGAATTGAGAACCTCCTCAGTTTTTTGAAGTCGTTTAAAAAGTGCCTTTTAATGCTATACATACTTGAAATAAATTATTTGACCATGACAACCGTTTTCAAAACAACCTGTCCCATTCACTAACAAATACCTTCTTATTAATTCCAGTTCGCCTGCTGCGGCAAGAATGGTGCCCAGGACTACGGTCTAAGGCTCACCCTGCCCGACAGCTGCTGCAGCACCACCAGCACCTTCGGTAACGCCATCGGAGGCAAGTGCACCATCGAGGTGGCCAACGATGGCTGCGCGGGCGTTATATCCAAGCTGTACGAGAAATGGAATAAGCCCATCGCCGGAGTCGCTATTGGTATTGCCTGTATTGAGGTGCGTATTTCAACTATTTTAATGTTATTGCTGTGTATTCTGGAAGCTGCAACTTTCAATCAAAATAGAACGAGAATTCCTAAATTAATTTGCGAAAAACGCGAAAGTTTGTATGTATGGATATATGGATCTTTGTTACTCTTTCACGCGAAAACTACTGAATGGATTTGGATGACATTTGGCACACAGATAGATTATAACCTAGATTATTACATAGGATACTTTTTATCCCGGTAGTACGTTCCCGCGGGATCATTTCCGACTTCCACGCCGGCGAAGCCGCGGGCGGAAGCTAGTTGATTAATGAATCGAAAAATCGACATTTTTGACAGCTATTTGCGACGTTGCCGTTGCCAGCTTTTAGAATGCACCGTTTTTAGTTCCAAGGTACCCCGCAAAATTCAAATGGTTTTACATTGATTGTAATTTACAGAGTGGTATATCGTAATACACTGTCAGTCGGAATCACTTTCATTTTGAGAGTTCCACAACATTCATGGCGTTGTTTGCGTGCTAAGCAGATATTTTTTTCGAACATTTGAAAGAATGAGCCATCTTCAAAATGATTCAAAATTTTCTAATTTATGGTGTGCTGCAAAATTTAGTGCGGCGCGCCCTAGGTGCGTAACTCACGATCAATCATAATCTGAATCATTTTGAAATAGATTGCTAATCCATTGCTTCATATGTTTGAAAAATGTGTCTGCTCAACAACGTAAATAACGCAATGAATATTGTTGAACTGTCAAAATGAAACTGATTATGATTAATCGCGTGTTACGCAATTAGGGTGCTGGTCAATGCTAGGTTGTATGATGATTAAAATGTGATTCACGACCGTAACACGTATGTACCTGCTTGCCAAGGGTGCGGGTTGTGCGAAAGAGATACCGCGGCCCCTGGCATACAGGCAACTGAGGGAACACGGGTGGGTTTTAGTCAGTAAAAGTCTGACAAGCCCTCCTGCTCCACCCAGAGCGGGAGAAGTTATTTGATGAATTCCCACCCCAAAAAAAAACACGTATGTACCTCTAAGTTCATTTGATTCCATTTGATGTCAATTTCATGAAATAGTCATTCAATGGAATTAAATGAACTTGAGAGGGTTGGTTTGCTGATTTTAATTATTAATATCTGGTTTTTTTTTCATTTTCTAATAATGTAACCTAACTAGATCTATTTATCGCCCCCGAAACCCCCTGCATACTAAATTTCATCAAAACCTTCGGAGCCGTTTCCGAGATTCAGATTATATAATTAAATAGATATCCACCGAGAAATTTTAATGTTTGTTGTCTCGCGGCAGAACAACTTGCCTTAAGGAGTACTGTCGAAACATAGAGTAAAACTAAAAAAATAAAGATGTTTTTGTTTTTAAATAATTAAAAAAATATTCATCAAATGGAAAACGTGAGAATCAATAGTACCTAACACTAGAGGTAACTTGATGGTACCACTCGAATCGCACGCGCCGTCGACAAAGGGAACAGCGATGAATAAAATAATGTTCATAGCAAAATAAACTCTCGCACGTGGTGACTTTTCACAATGGTTAATCTGGCATTTTTTGTTTCTAATATTTTATTTGTTTATAAAACGATTGTATTACCAAGACAAAACCATTTCGCTGCGGGTAAACAAACATTGAAATTTCTCGGTGTATAAAAGAATTGCTCGTTTAAAGGTATTAGATAAATATGTAAATGCATATTTGTTACAGTCGCGAATCAAATTTTGTTCAACGTACATCCTGTGAAACTATACTGACTTGTAAAATTCAGAAAACGTAAGAAAATTTGAATTTGACGGGCTATTTATTACCTTGTTGCTCCCACCTTAAGGGCTAGTGTCAGAAGAAATTGTATTAATGTGAAGAGAACCAAGACCAACTTTCCTTTCAGTCAAAATGGACTTAGACTAGCACCCTAATTGCGTAACGATTAATCATAATCTGTTTCGTTTTGAAACAGATGGCTAAACCATTGCTTCATATGTTCGAAAAATGTGTCTGCTCAGCAACGTAGACAACGCAATGAATATTGTTGAACTGTCAAAATGAAACCGATTATGATTAATCGCTTGTTACGCAATTAGGGTGCTGAATTGACGGACTCAAAAAAGTCAATAACTCGTGTGTAGTGATGTAATGAGCGATTATGGCTATTTTCGCTTTTTAATTAGTTAAATGGATCAAACGCCTACTCTATGTAGTACAGCAATTATTACCTACTGCTACATATAACAAATGCTTCTTCTTTGAACGTACGGGAGTTATTGAAACCACCGTGACATTTCAACTTTATCTTCAAAGTTGACAAGCTTTGGGCAATTTCCCATATGTAGGCGGCGGTAACCACTTTCCATTCAGGTGGGCCGCAAGCCTGTTTTCCTACCTATTACATAAAAAAAACTACTTTCTCCAAACATGGCGAGCCTCGATGACATATATGCCTTGCACCATGCATATGTATACACTTAATATAATACCAAATACACATGTACGGTCACCAAAAGAGATAAGTAATCATGACGTCGAAAATTTCATTTAATTAATAGAAAACAAATAGTTAATTTATAAAATTAAAAAAAAAACAACATCCATTGGTTTCTTACCTCCTTCGGTGACCGTACAAAAGAAAACCAAAATTTTTATGGATAGCCATGATTAACCAACTCTGTAGCCTAAACCAAACCTCCCATTCTCCTCACTACGGTATGGACATTGAGAAAGATCTGATGCCAACTATCATTGACGTGGTTTTCTTACCTTATGGCGAAGCCAGTGATTCCTCTTTTCGAGAGAAGCGTTGGTTAAAGCAAAGTCCGTTGTTAGTCTGGCACGTATCTAGTGATCCAGGCTGTAAGAGTTGTAGACTAGACGACCTATAGGAAATAATCGGCCTGTTCCGATCGGATCCCAAAATCCGATCCTCTTTGTAATATTCGTGGCGATGCCAGTGATGCTTCGTCTCGGGAGAGGCGTTGTTCTAAGCAAACTCCGTTGTTAGGGCAGTGATGGGTTTTACCCGCTGACGCTGCTTCCCCCGGGCGGTCCGGACTATTAACAAAAAATCATTTTTGGTTAATGTTACAAGGACCCACTTGTACTTATAATTGTGCTACTTCATATATATGCTTATATACTTTTTAATACATTAGGATTCGGTAGAATGTTCGCCATTATTGCCGAATACGTATGTTCGGTAAACCTGCCGAATATGCCGAATACCGAACATAAAACGAATATTTGGCCCATCCCTACTTTTGATCCAGTGAGGACCTATGTAAGAGCTATCGTATATAATAGGAAATAATCGGCTTGATCCGATCGGATCCCTAAATTTGATCCTATTTGTGGGATTCGTTAGGAATGTTGATAAAAAAAATCTGCGAAAACAGAACATAACGTAACGTTCAACGTCACGTGGTCAAACCCGACCGACTCTTGCTCGTTGAAGCGCCAGTCCGCTGAGCCAGTAGAGTTAAACTCCCCGATTGATAATAATAATGATAATATTTTGATCCAGCCTGTCCCCACTTGCTGTCCCCCTATCAGTGACGCCCTGAGCCGAGGCCCGTACCCCGCAGGGGGTGCCCTCAGCGTGCAGTCGCCTAGTATTTAAGTAGTTTTTAAGCCCTGGCTGGAGGCGTTAAGTTAATTCTTAATGGCAGCCCCAGGAAAGACCGGTTAAGCAGTCACGGCCTCTCAAGGCCAACTGCGAGATGCCCGATAAAAATATTATAAAGTGGCCGTCCGTGTTTTGGCTTAGTAACTAAAATTAATTTGATATTTTTTACATGTTACAGGTGGTCGGGGCGCTGTTCTCGCTGTGTCTCGCCAATTCCATAAGAAATATGGACAGAAGGTCTCGCTACTAATATTTTGTACATTAAAACTGGTACCTATGAACACAATTTTTTTTTGGTTCTTTTTTGACTTGTTAACAAAATTTTTGAGCGGACTGTACACTGCATGGCTAATTGACTTTTTTTTGTGACACAATGACAGCAAGCACAAATGCTACTTTTGGCGTTCGATTTGATTCGATTTTCAATCGATTTAATTTAATTATTGATTTTTTTACACGAATTTTTATTTTTTTGACTATTGCACTAAAAATGCATTTTTCTAGCATTTATGACGAATATAGACGCTACAAGTAGCATTAATTAAAACGCCTTTTGAATTTCACTCGAGATTGTGTCCAAAGGGTTTTGAATCTCAATTATTCGTATGCCATATTAATTGCTTGATTAAATCAAGTGGTATTCATAATAAGGCTTAGTTGTACGTTAATGGGAAAGTGATTTTGTCAATATTACGCCCCAAACCATTTAGAATAAAAAAAAAAAAAAAAACAATAAAATGCTAATGAACAAGAAACTATTTTGATAAAGGATATGAATATAATTTTAAATGTTAGATGAATTCTTCCTCTTATACAAAGAATATAGAGGTGCATCAACTAGATTGAACTAGCCTATATCATTTAAATTCAATGCTTCTCTCACTTAACACCTCATGCCGAAAAGAGACAAAACTATAATCTGAACTGTGCGTAATTTTGACAAAACATTGACGTGTTAAAAAAATGCAACTGTATATTATAAAATAAATAATAATAACGCTTATTATGTTCCGAATATGCTTAACTAACATTCTTGTGCGCAAATAACACAATCTAACGCAAAAAAAAATACATCTGGTAATAATATAGTAAGTAAATGTGCATTAGGGAGATCAAGCCGTACATATGACACAGAAGTTATCATTGTATCGGTGAGAGTGAAATGGTGCTATTCATCCTGTATAGCTCCATCCCCCTCACTCTGAAACAATGGTGGCTTTTACCCATTATAGTACGGCCCCAGGCTTAGGAAGACTGGTATTCAGCGAACCGTATCATTACGTCATTTGAAGGCTTGCAGACAAAGGATTTCTCACTAGCTTTATCCGCATCGCAAGTTTTTTTAAATAACAGCATAAAAAACTGTCAGGAGTCGAAGCTTCTAATTATTGACCTTCAATTTTCATCTTAATGTTGCCTAGCTTCCAACTGCAGTATCTGACGATCATGATCAAAATCCTAGCATTTAAAAAAAAGCTGCTTTTCATCGGGGAATAAAACCTGTCTAAAAATAATACAGATTTCAGATTTCATTGACAACATCCATAAATAAAATCCGGTTATTACGGTGTAATAGCATTTCTTTTCAAATTTAATTACATAATCATTTCAAATACTTAATTATGCTTCATAAATTTTGACCAAAAGGTTTCAGGCTCTTTACGATTAGATTATAACATTATAAATGATAAATAATTAAATTTAAATCATTCATTAAAATGTTAAATAAAGAGTATCTTCTAGATGTTAAAACTTACTAAATATTATCTCTATTTAAACGCTTCGATTTAAGGAATCTCCATTTATTTTTATATGTATAAACATTTAGAATCTTGCTATGTGATATTGTATTTTCATAAAAAACTTGTTTAGAAATCTTTAGGTACGTAAGTTTATTAATAAATAAAAATTGACGAAATTTTACTACTGTCGACTGTTTTAAATTTTGATTCGATTTTAATTTATAAATTGTATTTGTGTCCAATTTATAACTTTTATGATCATTTTGTTAAATGTTTATTGAAATAATTGCACAGACTTTTAAGTGTTAATCAGTAAATTTCTTATTAGGTTTGTGCCAAATTAATAAAAAAGAAGACCCATTTATAGGTATACCTAAACTAGTTAGTTTGTGGGGAAGGAATAATAAGATGAAAGAGTTGTGCCTTGCACTGATTGATTTGATAGAATTTTGTAATCAATAAAGAATGTGTGTAATAAATAATAATGTTTGTTTTACTAATCTCACCCAACTTTAAGGTCCATATCTATTAGCTGTCAAGCCCAAAGCTTTAAATATTGCACAAAATTAAATGTACTTTTATTTTTGGAATTGTTTGGCCAAAGCATGATACTTAGGTAAGTCACGTTTTTGTAAATAAAAATACTAATCTGCATGTTTGTGGTTGTTTTTAAGGACATGTTGTAATTATTTCATTATGTGAATATTATTTTTGTGTGATGAAGCGTGGAAGTTATTTTTACAATACCAAATTGAATAATTTCTAGTTGCTCAGAAGAATATTCATTCAACAGGATTGAAACAATTCCTGCAAAGAATATTGGTTGTAATATTTTTGGCAATTATTTTGTACTAATTGTTTTTGGTTGGCACGGGAGGGTTAATTTTTTTTAAGCAATAGTTATTTTGTATAATATTTATGTTTGTACCTATAATACATTTGTGTTTAATTTTCTATGGTACCAGTGTTCTTAGATCGAATTATTTTGTATTATGTGTTATCACAGTAAAGTTCCAAATACTGATTGATTTATTTTCATAATTACAGGTATGCCTAAAACGAAGACATCACGAAATTAACATTCGAATAAGAACAATAAAAATCAACGACAGATACAAAAACATAAGTTACTTATGTACAAGTTAAGTTAAGGTTAGCTCGGTCTAGCGCAAGTCCCACCTTTTCAAAAATACAACTTGGGAAAAGTTTACCATTTCTAAAAACTTTTGAAAAAAGAAAAACCATAGAGAAGAGCCTCTTGAGTTCAACTATTAAGCCGGACATCCAAAATTATATTTTAAACTTTTGACTTTGGCCCTTGGGCTGTATATTCATTGACTGGCCCTTAGGCTGTATACTCATTGACTAAGTAAAACTATAATACATATAAAATATTATTTTTAAAAGATAATAGTAAACTTTTCCAGGTCATGTTATCTCATTTAAGACGGTACGTTGTTGTATTTTACTCTGTATCTTCAAGCATCAATGAAAACTTGATGCCTCTAGATGTCATGACGCGCTGTACCTTACCATTATAATTAGTTATTCATTTTCTTTTGTTGCACCATTTTAAAATATAAAGTTTAGGTACTGTTAAGTTAGTTAAGTGATTGTTTGTAATGTTGATAAACAATAGAAATTATACAAAAAATTAAAGTATTTTCATAAATTGGCGTTATAAAGTTACGTACGTCCATTTTACAAATAATATTAAAGTGTTAAAAATTTGATATTTATGCATTTCTATTACTTATTAAATATTATGTGATCTATTACTCGTTTCACATGCCTGTGTAAATAGTAAATGATATCGGGAGCAAATGTTTGTTTATTGCATTTTGAATCTCTTTTTGTGCATTTCTGATGAAACTGCTTTTGTGGATGATTATATTGTATTGTATGGAATAAATAAATTTTCTACTTCAACTTTTTAATTTTATTTCTTACATAGGTAGAGGATGATAGTTAAACTGATTTTTGTGGAAATTCATTAATGAATTTACTCTCAAATCTATAATGCTATGCTTTAACTTTTTAACCGCTTACGTCGGATTAATCCGACAAATATTTTCGGGTCCATTTAGCCAGGGAGTAACCATTTACAATTTCATACACTTTAGTCTCCTAGTAAGTATTGCACATCCCTCTTTGTTGTAGGTATTTATTTTTCGATTCACTGTGCCGGGCGCTGGGGGCACGACAACTGGTATGAAGTCGGGCGGTTAAAGGGTTAAAGTGTGGTTTTTTTTTTTGGATGGGAAATCATCAAATAACTTCTCCCGCTCTTCGTGTCAGACTTTTACTGACTAAAACCCGCCCGTGTTCCCTCAGTTGCCTCGGTGCCAGGGGCCACGGTATCTCTTTCGAACAACCCGCACACCTGGCAGGCATCGGCCCTTGCGGACCCCACCAGTT
This sequence comes from Antitype chi, assembly GCA_947359405.1. Lineage (NCBI taxonomy): Eukaryota > Metazoa > Arthropoda > Insecta > Lepidoptera > Noctuidae > Antitype > Antitype chi. The sequence goes on from OX375812.1 coordinate 19,289,593, forward strand.
GGTGCTGACATCTCTTGGAGGCGCGCGTGGAACACAACGCGCCGTCGACCCGGGCTTGGTCCTTCCCGGACAGCGAGCTACCCATTACTCGCCGTCCGCAAGCCCGCGCCTACGGTGCCCGGGAATCAGCCTGGGATTCCCGACGCCCAGGGCGTCTCCCGCGGCGACTACGGCCGTGAGGGCGCGTCTCCCTCACGTGCCCCGCCTCTTCGCGAGCATTACTGCTTCACAAAAGGAGGTGATGGCTAACCATTCACTCTCTCTCCGTACCAGGGCCGGACGCGAGAGATCGCCGCCGCCGATCGCCTCCACGAGGACACGGCGGTGCTCCGCCCAAGCCGGGCAGACCTCCACCGTATGCTCCACCGTGTCCTCAGGGCGATCTTCGCAATGGAAACACCCGGGCGTTTCCTCCCGCCTTATGCGAAACAGGAACCTCCCGAAACGTTAAAGTATGGTTGGTGCTATATTATGGGCTGACCGCCGCCCGGTGCCGTATGGCTCTTCCGAGAACTGCATTCATGAAGAGAATACTTTTGCCCTTTTTAGGTCAAGCTAGTACTGTACCCAATGTAGTATTCTCACTAAACATTTGCATACGCACGAGAAAAAATAAGTACCTACCTATTCAAAAACATTTTGACAGCCCCTGATAAAAGCTCAACTGTCAACTAATTAACATAAGTAAAACATAAGTGAAACTTTTATTACATCGTCTCAAACTTTTTCGTCTGTGTGTTGCATGTCGCGTGACGTGTCGCGTTACGGTCGGCCGCGGAGTAGGGATAAAGTGAAAGGCGCTCGTCAGAGCAGCCGAGGCCAATATGGCGGCGCCTATAGTTCGCATCAGCTGACCGTGTAGTTTTTAGTTAAATGTCTATGTCTATAATGTGAAAAAAAGTTTCACTTTTACGGTGGTTTCATAAAACCACACAAGTTTTTTATTCCTTTTCTATTGTTATCAGACTCAATTGAGCTTGCCTAACAGACAAGAGGATGGATTTCCAGTCCTAGTGTACCTAAGTAGCTTGAAAAGAAACGCAACAAATACTGCGTAATAGATTTAATAGAACACCAGGAGGCTAAACGTGAACCGTGGCTTCCAGATGCGGCTTAGTTTTAAACCCAGGATCTTATGTTCAGCATAGTGCTAGCGACTGCTAGACCAACGAAGCACGGCTCGTGTTCGATTTTACTTCCGTGAAGGGTTCGGCAAATGTGTAATAATACCCCTGTGTAATACCTTTGAGCAATACAGGCGTGCCAAACGCAATATTAATAAAGATTATTACAGGATTTTAAGTTTTTATTTTATAACGTACCATTTTTTCGCATAATATTGTTTGGACTCGTCTCGATACTCAAAGAGTAGTAATACCACCAAGAATATCATCCCATTATTAAAACAACGAATCTGATTGGCGCACGTCATAATTTTATTAGTGACGTCGTATATCGATCGATGCTAACGATGCTAACTGAGCAAAGCTATATTTTCTGTCTAGTTCCTTGAACGCACTTTGACATTGACATTACTCGTGCCTCTCGGGACCTGCATTGATTTGTCAATTTTGCCGTCAATGTCAAATCAGTCCGGAATCATGAAAAGTGTGAACGCTTGTTTGAGCACGTCCTACCTTTTCGTCTTCGGTGTGTTAAATTCCACTTTCACCACTTCGTGAATACTCATTAGCATCAGTTTCAAATGTGCTGTGATAGAACACGGTCGTCTACTTACTATATTTATTAGAAATACTCATGCCATGGCGAAAGTCGCTACCGAAATGGCATACAAAAATTATTGTGTAGTGTTTATAATATTCGCTCTAGTGATAGTCCAAGCGGTTGGTTACGACACGGAGCTGTATGAAACAAAGCCTTGCGACAGCAATGCCTGCTTTGATGAACTCCACGGGTCTCTGGGCGACTGTTCGTGCAATGTTGACACCATCGATTACTTCAATAACGTGAAGGTTTATCCGCGCCTCCAAAGTTTAATAAGGAAGGACTACTTTCGTTTCTACAAAGTGAATTTGAAGAAAGAATGTCCATTCTGGGTGGACGACAGCAAATGTGCGATGAGGTACTGTCATATTAAGACTTGTTCTAAGGAGAGTGTGCCTGGTGTTGAGAATGGTTACGAGAATGATCACATAGACGAAACTCCGGCGACCAAATACACGAAGGAGGCGCAGGAGCACTGTGACACAGATTCAGACCACGACCATGACCTAGGGTACCTGAATCTGACCATCAGTGCAGCCAGTCAACATGAAATTGCTAAATGGAAGGCTCATGATGATGCCCTTGAGAACTTTTGCGGCTATGATGACAAGGATGTTGATGCAGAATATGTAGACCTATTACTAAACCCTGAAAGATTTACTGGCTACAAAGGACCCTCAGCGAACAGAATATGGAAAAGTATTTATCAGGAAAATTGCTTCCGACCCAAACCAAATCCTTATGGATCTTTCCCATTTGTGATGACTTCAGATCTAGGCAACATGTGCTTAGAAAAGAGAGTATTCTACAGAGCTGTGTCAGGTTTGCACACCAGTATAAATGTACATTTATGTTCCAAATATTTATTGTTTGAAAAAGGAGCTAGTTTTACGTCTGACGGTGAGTGGGGGCCTAACCTAGAAGAGTTCCAACGTCGTTTTGGTCCATCTCAAACATTTGGTGAAGGGCCTAATTGGTTGAAGAACCTATATTTTGTTTATTTACTAGAAATGAGAGCTTTGGCTAAAGCTGGACCTTATTTGGAGAAAGAGGAGTATTTTACTGGTAATCCTACAGAAGATGAGGAGACACGGCAGGCAATTCATAATATGCTGAGTGTAATCTACTCCTTCCCTGACCATTTTAATGAGTCCTCAATGTTCAACGGAGGCAGTCAGGCAGCAGCATTGAAGGTAGAGTTCAGAGAGCACTTCCGTAATATTTCAAGAATAATGGACTGCGTTGGCTGTGACAAATGCAAGTTGTGGGGGAAGCTACAGACGCAAGGCTTGGGAACTGCATTAAAGATATTGTTCTCTAGCAAGTGGAACAGTCCCGAAAGTGACCCAAATCAGGGTAAGCTGCCCGTCCGACACAAATCCCATGAAAGGCTGCAAAGGACAGAGGTTGTCGCACTATTTAATGCCTTCTCTCGACTCTCAGAGAGTATACGGCAGTTGGAGCAGTTCAGGGTTATGCTGAGGTAAGAATTAAATCTTATTCTGTGTATATTTTGGTTATGGATTGGCCACAATTGTATGATTATATATAAATATCCTACCAAACATTTTTTTGCCATCAGCACTTGACATATTTAATGTAATCTATTTTGATGACATCCAATAGGAATTCAAGGATATTTATTTATTTAATTACTTGATGTTATGTAGGAGATTTTTAGACATAAATGCATTTATTTACAGGATTATTTATTACTAACTAGTTGTCCTGTCAGACATTATTTCATACAAGAATCCCATGCAAAAAAAGACATTCAGGTTTTTTTTAATTTTTCCAGTTTTCCAGGAACCAGTTTCCTATTTTTCTTTCCTTAACAAACTTATTCGGACTACAACAAACATTTAAAAACTTCTCAGCTTCTAAAAGTTAACGGCTAATGCAAACAGCATTTCTTTTTCATTTATGTATTATTGAAAGATTTAGGTATAGCGGCAAATCAATTAGATCTATATCAAAACAAGTAAACCCAAGATTTTTCTTGACATTCTCGATCCCGTAAACAAATGCATTTATAAAATAATACAAAGAATGGACTATTATTTGCATGTCCTATAATATGTATATCTAATCTCATTAATGCTTCTAGTTCTCCTAAATATTGTTGTAAGTAGATTTTTCTGGTTTTGGTTAGTGTGTGTGCATGATTTTCTGTGCTTTTTTGTGTGCGGGGGTGGAGGTTCTTCTGTAATGTTAAGTTTCTTTCATCTTTATTTAATTTAGAGGCTTTTGGTCAAATGTTTATTGTAAAAGTAATTTTTGATAAATACAAACATTGTATTTTTTGTATCTAGTCATGTTAATAGAAGTTAATGATTTAGTTTTACTTATTGTGGAAGTAAAAGTTACTGTAGCAGTAATTAAAATGTCATTAGAAGGTGAACCGAATGACATTTACATTGACCAAATAGAACCTTCAATTTAAGTGTGAACTTTGGAAGTAAATAAAAAGCAACGGAATAGGGAGGGGGGAGTAAATATAAATATATTTCCTGTGTTGAAAACTAAATATACATAAGTATACAATGATTTATGTTGACCTATCTTCTAACGGCCTTATTCATAAAAAGTTATCGAATATCTAAACAGTTGCTAATGTCTGGTTTTCAAAGAGAAACCAGCCATTAGCAACTGTTTAGATGTTCGATGACGTTTTATGAATAAGGTCGTTAATAATGTAAATGTATGTAGTGCCATACTCATATATTTCTTTACACACTTAAAACATTGAGGAACTATAAAATAATTACATACTACCGTATATCTCCTTAACAATGAGCAAAACAATATTGTTTTGTTTATTATAGACAAAGTAGATCATGCACATATTTTAATAGAAATAAATAAAAGAACATCTGGCACAACAAAAATAAATTAGGCTTGCAATGCAATTAACCTAATAATTTATTCAAAGGTGTCAATGCACTTAAATAATTATTGTTACTATCTGCCTACTTAGTACTAATGACTGGTGGAAGACATTACTAAGTTTAGTAATCTAAAAATGGCAATATAAAACCGTAAAGACACGTATGTCATCAAAACGGTAACAAAACACAATAACTTTCATATAAAAAACAACAACTAAAAATAAACTTTTTCTCCTTAGGGTTAGAGTTCAAAGTTGAGTGTATTGTAAATGTCTTGAAATATAGTGTGGTCTATACATTCTCCTTTATCTCGACGTGACGTAGAAAAGTGATTGTGTAATGTATGATATAAGTTCAGTAGTGTCATCTACCATAACTAGAACTATCTAAAAAATAGGGCGATTTCAAAAATTATTTATTTTAAATTCGTTTTTAAATAAATTCCGTCTACTTGGTAGCAACAGCTGTTACCAGTGCGCAATTAAAACAGCTCATTATGCGTGCTGAATTAATTATTCCGAATGGATTAATTAATATTTTTCTCAGGTTTTTTTTACAAAATTGTTTTCGATTCTGGTAAGACTTTGTTTGACTCCCAAATAGTATACATTTTTGTTAATGTAACGTCATAAATTATGTTAATAGCATAGTCACTACTAGGCAACAATCAAAATATCACATTAACATCTGCATATAAAATATCCAGCTTATATATTGCCATTTCTATTGTATTATGTTATTATGCAACTAAAAAACAGACAGTGCTGGTTACACTGTCGGGTTTTCGTTGCATAATTTTATTGCAGGTCATAATAGATAGGTAGGTACGTGTTTTGTTTATCGTAAGTAACAACAGTCTGTCATCTGTTTGTTTTAAAGTAAACAATCAGTTGCGTAAAATTCAATCTTGTAGTTTGTGTACATCTGTATAATAGCACAACCTATACAATTAGATGAAATTCTGTCAATTGTGTTAAAAATAACGTCAAGATCTTCGTTATTTTAAGATGATTAAAAAAGTACCTGTAATATTTTTAAATTCTCTACCTATCCCGTCCGGGAAAAAAGCGTAATGGTATGTTATTTATAAAGGATTTTCGTTCACACTAACTTCATAAGCAGTTAATTCTAGGACCATCGTAACAATTTTACGACACTCGCATAATATCGAATTGTAATTGACTTTCACGGGTTATCGTACTTATTTAAGTTACCTACACGTAACTCCTACGTTTCCCGAGGGTTAAAAAATATAATCCACCCCAAAAAAAATGTTAAGCGATACGCGATAGATTTCGCTTATTAGGTCGCAAAACAGGATCGTCTGTCGAATAATCTTACTTTTTTTTGCTACTCAATTTGATCACGATAGCATCTAAACTACAGCCAATATTCGTATGAACAATATTAGTCCTATAGCCACACGCTAAAGAATCTTGGAGACGCGAACAATGGTTTTACAGAACAAAATTAACAATTACCGACTACTTTCACATAAAGGCTGCCGAACATTCTAACATTCAACAGCGCGCTGGGTTACATTTCCTATTTTTCGTGCTCTTGAAGTCTGAAAATCGACCTTGACACTCTTTTCCTTTGGTAGGGCCATCACAAAGATATCGTCTATTATAAGCTTTCCTATTAAGCAAGCATATTCTAATAATCCGAAAAAAATAGTTTGCCATCCGATTGTTAACCGTTTTCACAGCCGCATATTCTAAAAAAGAAATCAAAATTCAAATAAGGAATTCATAGACACAATATTTGGTAAACAGCAGCCAGATGGGCCACGTCGGTCTCGTCACGTAGGTCGAGAGTAGGAGGTAAATGTCTCATCGTCATCTACCAAAATATGGTGTAATTGTAATTCCCGCCCGGCCGGTGTCACCGATTTGCGTGTGTGTATTATAATACTACTGACGTGGCCTTTTGTTATTTTAGCATAACATCTTGCGGTATTAAAATACAGAGATAGTAATAAGTACTGATAAATTGACTGATTGCCAAGTTTGGTTTTTGATAAAATCGGTGTTTGTTGGCTGATGTAAGACGGATTAACATCTATTGCATTCGATGATTGAAAAATCTACCTCTGCTTTCTCTGCCTCTTATACCTACATCGATGGTACTTCTTTTTTGGTAAAATTAATAATTTAGCCAATTATATGCCAAAGAAAATTCTGTTGTCTATGGTTAATAAGTTAATGTCTTCTCTGGTGCATAAAGAACAAATACTGAAGCAGATGACGCACTGTTGGTTCAAGAACACTACAAAAATACTAGTATGGGTTTATGGGGATTAAACGAAGTTTTTCGGGTTGAATTCTGAGGGAACAAAAATTTTAGCTATTGACAAGATTTGAAAGACTTGATTCAGGGGGTAACTACGCCGCGCCGTATCGAAAAGATTAATATCTTACTCATTGTTTATCAACAGCTAAGGTAATATTTGACCGAGACTTGGTTTTATGGTTTTGGGTAATGTTAGCCGCAAAAATATACATGATATACTCATATGATTTGGCTATGCAAATAATATTTATCGGTCGGCAGTAGTAGAGTTCAGGGTTACTTTGATAATACAGTTTGTTTGATTTCAGACGGGACTTTCATATAGGGTTTCCGAGCCAAAATAAAATGAAATAATGATTTCATTCTACCTTCATTTTGTTTTAAAGGTATTAATTATGTGGTTATCTAAATCTGCCGAACACATTTACAAAAAAATCTGTATCTGTGACTGTGGTGTTAATTCCTAAATGTCTGGGAGTCAGTTATTATACATACTCTTGGAAGTTGTTATGCATGGGTTTTCAGATAACATGTTATTAGTATAAGTATATATCGCGAGCTCATATTTTTCCTCATAGCGGTGTATGTATTTTTGATTTAAATACTCTTGTTATTTGCTGAACAATAACTTCGAATCCTGCAAAGGTGTATTTTGTTGATACGTATCCTCGTCTGGAGACCAAAATAGGGCACTCAGTCTTCACTTCATCTTCTTGTTGTTTTACATTTTGTACGTTCTTAAAGTCTCTGAATTGTTAACTCCAAATAGAGAGTTAATTATTTCTCTACTTGCTGGGTTTCGCATATTTTACTGTGTTGCAAGATAATATGTTACATAAAGTAACTTCGTGATTCGTTTATCTCATACGATTACGATTTGTCTTCAAAGTAAAAACATTTTATTTCACATAAACCTGCATGGGCACTTATGAAACCTCAGAAGCTAGGTGCACGGTTCCAATTTGTCGCTTCCTATGGAGAACAGCCGGCAAGAAACTCCGCGGTTACTCTTTTAAAAATAATTAGCTTTTACAATGTTTTCAAATTACAGTGATAATAGGTATGGGAGGACAGTGCAGGCCAGTCAAAGTACCATGTACTTAGAGGAATGAAAATACAGAATAGAAAATCGTCTACAAATCTAGTCTGTAAGGCCTACAACGTTCTCTCATTCACAATATGTAAAAGAATCTACCTATATAAAATGAACCTATTTGAACCAAGTGTCATGATTTCCATGACAATCACTAATAAATAGTCGAAATTAAAATTTATGTATTATGTCAAATAATGACGAGAATAATTATGTCAGACATAGTAAAAAAATAAAAAGAATAAAAATTAACATTGTAATTTGGGATCAGTTAATAGACTTTCACACAGTTTTGAGGTACCAGGGAAGCCACATGTGCAGAAGGAATGAATGCCAAACTTCCCTGTCTTCGACGTAGTCTTTTATCTTAAAATAAGCTTTTTTGATAAGGACACGTTTGATGTGAGTTTTAAACTTTCCATCCCTAAGTTCTGTAACCGACTTTGGCAACTTGTTATAGAAGCGGATACTGTTTATTAGAAATGACTTGTTAGATTTAGTTAATCTAAATTGTGGAATCACAATTTCATCTTTACTACGTGTATTTAGATTATGAAAATCGCATCTGCTAAGTTTTTGCGAACATACAAGATATTTGCTAGGATATAAAGAGAAGGCAGAGTTAGTATATCAATTTTGTTGAATTTGTTTCTAAGAGACTCGCGAGGCCCCATTTTATACATTGCGCGATTTGCCCTCTTTTGTAAAATAAAAATTGAATCTACGTCCGCTGCGGATCCGCAGCAGCAGCAGAACGCCATAAGACATAATACTGTGAAAATGAGTGTTTTTTATGTTAAGACTTTTAAATGCTGTTTTAATTGTGGCAATAGAAATGGGTTTGAATTCAAAACTTGGAATGTCCTTACTGAAGTTTTCTTTAAGAAAAGATTCAGCTAATGCAGATGATGAGGGGGGGGAGGGAGATTTCGTAACCTCTATTGGGATGGTCTCTAGAGTCTCAGCAACTTTTAACTTATCTGAAATGGTTTCATAATCAATTTTTAGAGCTAACTCATTCTGATCTCGTTGTTTTGTGAAGACAGGCAGGCAGATTTGGATCTTGATCGTTGTCTAGCTTTCGAAGTAGCTATATCGATATTTATGGTAAATGAAGCACTTTTTTAACATTTTAAACTTCTGTATTTTAATCAGGTGGTTGGTAGACTTATCAGTAAAGCATATAGGTTTACGTGTTCCTAATGATAAGGCTCTAATTGCATGCCGAATGGGCGGAAACCAGATAGGTTGATAAACTGCATGTCATGTGACGTTTATAATGTGAAAGTTTGTAAAAAAGTGACGAAATGTGTCCTCGCCTAAGGATACTGAAAATTTAGGTTACATTTAAACAAGATGGAATCAATTTTATTACAATACATAGCGTAAAGTTACTTACAACTACCCTCTTCACTACATTAATATATGATTGTTTCTTGTTGCGTGTTGTAAATAAATCTCGTGTTTTGAAAGCCATTTGTTCCATAATAAACGAATGATAATTCTGCCTAGCCATGTATGAGTAGTAATATGAAAATAATTATGCTAGTAACATTATTATTCATTCTACCGCAAATCATATCTCAACGATCAATAACGGAATTCTCAATAAAATTGATAAGGGCTGATATTATCGCGGCGAGTTATTACTTTCACGATGATATCAAATTAATAAGGTGATAAAATACATGGGAAGTTCATTTTGTGGGTCATTATTAAAAATGCATGACTAAAAGATTTCTTAATACCTATTTCAAGTAACTCATAATTTTTGGATGGTTGTAGAGAAGCGTTTTTCTAAGATTTATTTCGAAAGTATATCGCTAGATGTACAGTCACTTTATTTTCAAGGGGTCCATGACATTTGTCTTTGATCTTTCAAGGATCCGGCATTAAAAAGGTTTGTCAAGGGTACTTGTCTGCACTCGAGTTTTTTGCAAGAACGGAATAATTTGAGGAAAAGTCCAAAAATAGCTTACCTGTGCCTTCGAAAGTTTTATACCATGTTACCCATGATGATGTTACCGTTAAGGCAGATTTGGGCGGGCTACACCGTATCGCAAAATTCCTCCTGCATCACATATTTTGTCCGCGGCGTCGGCCGCATGGGTGTCGGAACATATCCCACAGGAATGTACTATCGGGATTAAAAGTACGCTGTGGTAATCCAGGTAAACCATGTATTAATTCCATATTACATCTTATTGTTATCATATACTTAATTAACTATTGGTTTACGCGGCGCACGCCATTTCGCATGCCGACGATTTTTTCCGACATCTTCAAAAAGCATCTGTTATGTGCCGATCAACGAGAAGCGAGTTGAGCTAGCAATTAAAAACGAGTTGACGAGCAACGAGTGCGCGACGGTTTTTTTATTTCGAGGATGGGAATTCATCAAATAACTTCTCCCGCTCTGGGCGGAGCGGCGGGGCATGTCAGAGTTTTACTGACTAAAAGTAGCCTGTGTGTCAGGGGCCGCGGTATCTTTTTCGAACAACCCGCACCCCTGGCAGGCATCGGCCCTTGCGGACCCCACCAGTTGGTGCTGACATCTCTTTGAAGCGTGCGTGGAACACAACGCGCCGTCGACCCGGGCCTGGTCCTTACCGGACGGCGAGCTACCCATTATACTCGCCGTCCGCAAGCCCGCGCTTACGGTGGCCGGGAATCGGCCTCGGATTCCCGACGCCCAGGGCGTCTCCTGCGGCGACTAAAGCCGGGGGCGCATAGATTGCCTCTCCCTCACGTGCGTCGCCTCCCTCTTCGCGAGCATTACTGCTTCGCAGTAGGGACGGCTACCCATGCACTTTCGCTCCGTACTATGGCCTTGACCAGGGCCGCACGTGAGAGATCGCCGCCTCCGATCGCCTACACGAGGACGCGGCGGTGCTCCGCCCAAGCCGGGCAGACCTCCACCGTATGCTCCACCGTGTCCTCAGGGTGATCTTCGCAATGGAAACACCCGGGCGTTTCCTCCCGCCTTATCCGAAACAGGAACCTCCCAAAACAACCGTGTCCGGTGAGGACCTGCGTCTCAAGCATTGCGCGACGGTGCCGATCGATTACTCGCTGGTATGCTTATTTACCAAGCACGAGACTCTCAGCGAGTGTAGCTGAGCGAGTACTTTTTCTGATAGCTCATGACGCTGTGACAAATGAGTTATCGGTGGCAGGTGGTTTAAACAGTCCGCGATCATCTGTTGGACCTTTTGTATCTTTTGTACGTTTCTTGAGCGAGAAAATGTTGAGTCGCTCCTTCATCGGCTTTAGGACCAGGTGCATTAATGTACTTTTTCGCAAGTATCTTTGTAGTGGGAACTTTGTGTAAATAGTAGTGAATTGTAATAGCTTTCTACTTCATTGAATAGGATTATTCACATTCGATTTACAATAACCTGATTAGTGATTATTGAGTACATTGTTCAATAGACGATAATATTTTTATTGTATTCCCTGTTGACACAATTTGCGTTTAGTGAGAACAATGTTTTCTTTGATAGTTTATCGAATGTGTGTTATATGTGTGTGTCATCAGTCGCGCGGAGCTATGCTAACGAGCAGTCGCATGTCCCGTACGCGTTGCGAGCGCGAGTCATAAGTTGCAAGTAACAATGACCTCGACTACGGTCAAGTGTAATGCGTGTAATGTAGTGATAAGTGAAGTGCTTGCCTTTGTGCAAAACAAGATCGATGTGATGGACGAGGAGAGCCTAGTCCGTATCTGTACAACCTCTTTTAGTACAGAAGAGGTTTCAAATGCGAAGAGATTACTGTTTGAATCGGCGCCATCATCAAAACGTAAAGTTACAAGGAGAGGAACAGGAAAAAATGAAAGAGGTTTATATGATATGATTACTTTGCTAAAAGAAACAGATCCAGAAATGGTACCGATATTTGTGGCACGTGAATTACAAAAACTCCCACCGGTCACTTTTGACCATGTAGATGCTACCCGACTATTAAAAGATATTTTGTTAATTCAAAACGAACTTAAGACTTATAGAGAAGCTTATGTCACCAAAGATCAGTTTTATGAAATTACAGAGGACTTAGAAAAGCTTAAAAGTTCATATACACTTATTCGTACCACTTCCAACGATATAAATCACAGCAAAAATAAATTGTCAAACGAAAATATGCAATATCATAGCAAGTCACCGGACCTACCTCACATCGTAGTAGAAAAAGCAACCGGTACGAGCGCGGAGCTATGTCTATCTCCTTCGCAAGAAGCTGGCGCGTATAACAACGTCTCTCTCGAACATTTCGTTGACGCGTGCGCCTCGATACCGCGCGTGGAGGCCCGCACCACGGTTTCGAACGCGGAAGCGAGTAGGGCGCATCGGGTGCGTGAGCAGGCCGCAGTGGGCCTCAGCGGCGCTTGCGTGGAGATTATGGAAGGGATAGGTACACCTACTACTTACGCCACGGCTGCGCGGCTGGCAATGTCAACACCGGATAAAATAAAAACATTAACGGTTTTGGAAACAAAACAGGATGAAGAACAAAATGAAGGGTGGATTTTAGCACAAAAGAAAAAGAGGCTGAGGGATAGGTTTATAGGATGTCAGGGTCGTGCGAACATAGATAGTATTGCAAAATTTAAAGCAGCTGACATCAAAGTGCCGTTGTTTATCAACAACGTTGATCAGAATGCGTCTGCTAACGACATACATACGTACATAATGGAAAAAACAAAAACCAGTGTGCGAATTGAAAAAATAAACATGAGAAAACGGAGAGACTACGATGCCTACAAAATTTTTGTACCAAGGCATAAATTGCATTTATTTTTAGACGACAATTTATGGCCGGAAGGAATTGCGTTTCGTAGATACATAGATTTTAATAAACGAGCCGAAGAATCACACAAAAATACAAACAATGGCTTGCGAAAATAATGATGTTAACTCAAAAACAAGTGTTTTTGTGAGTTTTAATTGTAAATCTATTACTAGGTCGGTGGATTATGTCAGATCGTTATGTCAGACATCTGATATAATCGCATTGCAGGAAACCTGGTTACTGCCTCACGACATTCCTTTTCTGAGCAGCATAGACCCTCAGTTTGACTTCGTGGGGAAATCAGCGGTAGATACGTCGACGGGCATCCTACGAGGGCGACCTTATGGTGGAGTAGCTGTGCTATGGCGAAAGAGCGCCTGCGAAAGTGTGTCGCCCGTGCAGTGTAAAAGTGTGCGTCTTGTAGCTATTAAAATAACAGTTGGCGGTAAATCCCTTTTAGTGTTCTCTGTTTATATGCCGACAGAGTCGATGGACAATCTTAGTGAATTTGTTGAGTGTCTAAGTGAGATTCATGCAATCATAGAAAATAGTGGTGTGGACGCGGTCTATATTCTGGGGGATTTTAATGCCCAACCGAATGGTTTATTCGGCAAAGAACTACTGAGTTTTTCATCTGAAGTGCAGTGGCGGTGCGCTGACGTGTGCTTGCTTGGCGAGGAATCGAACACGTATACTTACGTAAGTGATGCACATGGTTCTACTAGTTGGTTAGACCACTGCGTAGTGACGGACGCGGCGTGGAACACTATTAGAGACGTTAGTGTGCTGTACGACGTGTCGTGGTCGGATCATTTGCCTCTAATTATAAAATGTGATCTCAATTTAGTGAGGCCGAAAGTTACACCTGTACTACATAAAAGTAACAAAGTAACATGGGGGGACAGAGACTTACGGGAGACTGAATTATATAGCAATTATTGTAATGATCTCTTGAAAAATCTAGACTTTCCCATAGAATTTACAGAATGTAGTCATAATAGATGTGGAATTAAAGAACACGAAACAATTTTAGATAATATGTATGCGGAAATTGTGCGTATTCTCTGTGAGGGTGCGATCGCGAGTTGTAATAAGGGTACACAACGCAAAAAGCGATACATAACGGGTTGGAATAAGCATGTGAAGGACGTACACGGACGGGCTCGGCTTGATTTTCAAACCTGGACGCTATTTGGTAGGCCTAAAAGTGGTACTTTGTACGAAAAAATGGTAGAAAGCAGAAGGGTATTTAAAAACAAATTAAAATGGTGCCAAAATAATAAGAACCAAATTAAAATGGACATCATTGCGAGTCATCATGACGCAAAGAATTTTGGTAGTTTTTGGAAAGCCACGAACAGCCTGAATCCCAGGTTGAGTCTACCCGTGAGTGTCGACGGTCTTAGTGACCCTAATGAGATCGCCAACCTCTTCAGCAGAGCTTTTATAGTTGCGTCTCCCCTAGGTCCGTCGTCTGGTGGGTCGGAGGTGGTGGGGGGGTCCGGTGACATGCCTATTACGTTTGGGGCCAGGGAAGTGGCTACTGTCATACAAAACTTGAAGAGAGGCAAGTCGCCCGGTCATGACAGCCTAAGTATTGAGCATCTGCGATATGCGGGTAAGCACTTACCGCGAGTGCTGGCAATGTTTTTTAGTTTGTGCCTGAGTCACTCGTATCTTCCCACTGACTTACTTAAAACTATTGTTGTGCCTATAGTCAAGAATAAAACTGGAGATGCGAGTGACAAAAGCAACTACAGGCCTATTTCCTTGGCAACCATCATTGCAAAAGTGCTGGACGGTCTGATTGATCGGCAGCTGGATAAGCACTTAACACTTCACGATGCCCAATTTGGGTTTAAGCCGCATTTATCCACGGAAACAGCCATCCTCTGCCTCAAACAGACTGTTCAGTATTATGTTAGTAGGAAAACACCTGTATATGCATGTTTTCTGGACCTCTCCAGGGCATTCGACCTTGTGTCTTACGACTGCCTATGGGAAAAGCTATCAGGTGTTAAGAACTTTCCAAGCGATCTCATTACCATGCTAAAGTATTGGTATAACAACCAATACAACTATGTGAAGTGGGCGGGTGTCCTATCGGATGCATATAGGTTGGAATGCGGGGTGAGGCAGGGGGGACTCAGCTCGCCCAAGCTTTTCAACCTGTATGTAAACGAGCTGATCTGTGGGCTCAGCAATGCCAATATCGGGTGCTCCATTGATGGACAATGCATCAATAATATCAGCTACGCGGATGATATGGTATTGCTGACCCCATCGATCAGTGCACTTAGGAGGCTTCTCTGTATCTGTGAGGATTACGCGGTGGCTCACGGCCTCAGGTACAACGCGACGAAGAGTGAACTTTTGGTTTTTAAAGCGGGAAACAAATGTTACGACACTGTCCCACCAGTCACCCTGGGGAGCGCTCAGCTTTCCAGAGTGACGAAGTTCAAGTACCTGGGGCATTGGATCACCGATGGTCTGTCCGACGATGTGGACGTGGAGAGGGAACGCAGAGCATTGGCAGTTCGATGTAACATGCTGGCCCGTAGGTTTGCACGTTGTACAAGTGAGGTAAAAATTACACTCTTTAGAGCTTATTGCCAATCTATGTACACGTGCGCCCTATGGGTCGGCTATACAAAGAGCTCGTACAATGCTCTGCGAGTCCAATATAATAACGCCTTCAGAGTTATGTTGGGGCTACCGCGCTTTTGCAGCGCATCGGGGATGTTCGCGGAGTATGGCGTGCCGGATTTTTATGCCCTTATGCGGACACGAATAGCATCCCTGATGCGGCGAGTTCGCGATAGCTCCAACAGCCTGGTGGCTATCTTTGCCAGCAAAGTAGACAGTCCAATGATGTGGCACTGGATGACCACTCATCGTGCGTCATTTGTATATATAAAATAAGTGTTATTGTGTATGTGTGTATCTTTTTGTGCGTCGCCTTTTGTTTTGTGTATGTAGAATTTAAGTGATTTTTATTTTGTCTTTTGAATATGGATTTTGGTCTGAAATAAATATTATATTATATAATATTATTATATATTATATAAAGTTCTGTAGTCAAATCGTAAACGTGTAAGTTTTTTTTATGTGCCGAAATCACAATTTCCGATGTTTTTGGTGCGAGTGATTTCTGCTTGACTCTTAGTTTTTTTTTCGTAAGTGAAAACTTCTCTACGTGCGTTGAGAGATTTTTGGTAGGGGAAATTCTTATGGGTTAGCGTCACCGACATGCTAATGTTAACAGTTTAACAGCTGAAATCACTAAAAATAAGTAATAATAAAAAGGCAGTCATGGGCACCACCGACATTCTCACTCTTATGACCACTGTTATTTCATAGTTTTAACTAATTACATAGGGCATTTTTCTTTTATAGAACATGTCAGTCAAATCTAAAAATCACTCTTAGATTAGAAATCTCATGAGTCGTATACAATTTATTTTAGTGAGACTGCTATAGTGCTGACGCTTCAATTTCCTGTCAGTTACAAACCATCCGGTTTTTGCAACATTATTATACATCATTGTCACTTTATGTACGCACGGCTACACATCAAGCTATACATTTCCAGCATAAGCTGATCTCGTATTGTATAGGATTTCCGTGCAGTGCGAGATCAGTACCAAACATTATCTTTGTTACATATAGTGTAGTATCTTAGGAAGGGTTCAGGTGTTCGTATTGACAAATATTTGCTTTGTTTGCGAAATCATTGTATCTGTCAATGCCAGGCGTTCGTAGTTTGTATTTGTACCATTATTGTGCTAAAATACCACGTGTATTTTCAAACATGTGGAATGCATATTATTAATTATCCATGCTCATCTAGGAATGTAAATATTTAATTAATTTGTTTGTATATATTTTGTGACTACCCGTTTCATGAACGGCATTGGATTAGTCAATGCAGTCTTGGGTTATTTAAAAGAATAATATAGTGACAGAAAAGTAATCACAAGAGATTATTTTTGACATTTATTTACTTATTTCTAAAATATTCAAATAAACTGGTGCTTGGTCAATGTAATATTCTTTTGGTGCGTAGATTCCTACCATAGATAATATTGGTGGACAGAGGTTATCCCGTGGTATGTTTCCCGGGAAATTGCATGTAAGTAAAAGTCAATGGGAGGATGGTAGTTTTAGAATTAAGATATATGTATGTCAGTGAATGTCAATGGGAGGATTGTAGTTTTAGAATTAAGATTATATGCATGTCAGTAAAAGTCAATGGGAGGATGGTAGTTTTAGAATTAAGATATATGCATGTCAGTGAAAGTCAATGGGAGTATTGTAGTTTTAAAATTTATGGATACGTTCAGATAACTGCACTGCTGACAACTACGGATTCTTATTTTTTTCATGGAAACCTTATTGCGCTTGTTGTCTGAACTTAGACTAGAGCCTGTATGTATTAAGTTAAGTTATAATTTAAGTAGCGGAGGCTTGGGGAAAGCCTGGAATGGGCATTACGTATCTTATTTAATTCTTAAACTTACCTAGTAGCAGTAATGTAGTTAGTCACTAAAACTAATTTAAGGGCGCCATCATGCATTTCATATTTTAAAACGTAGAACGCCCAGCATGGTTCCATTTTTAAACAAGCACGAATTTTGTCATTGCACGAATAATTTTACTTTTTTTTGGTAAATAATAACAAGAAAAACTTTTACACAGCTCGCATAAAGAAGGAGGCCAGAAGCAACCCCTATTTGGAAGCAGTCGGGACATGAAGTGAGAAGATTAGAAGTATTCTAGAATAATCTTATTGGCGTTATTAGGAATTAGAAGTACTTCTGAATGTTCCTTGAACAAGTCGCTCTGCTTAATATTAGATACTCTTTAACTTATTGTGGAAGAAGGAATTGGCCGTGCTAAGGACGCTCGGAGGTTTTAGCTAAAGCGTAACGATGTAGAAGAATGTCTATCCTGACTTTAATAGGAGTGTGAATTCTTTTTAGTTTTTGTATCTGTGGATGATGTTTTTTCCACTTCGAAGGAGTTTACCTACAGCCTTTTATTAGGGTCTGTTCTGATTAAGGATTCATACATTAATACTCTTTTTTTTTAATTATTAAAATCAACTCATAACTATTCTTCTAAATAAGTTTGACTTCTACAACTTTATTGTTTATGACTCCCATAAAATACAATTATCTTCAACTTGACGGCTTCCTTTTAACGCCAATTTATTTTAAAATTCATCACAAGACTTAAATATTTATTGAAAATCCAGTGAAGTGCTAAGCTTAATTTGTATACTTACAGGGTAAAGCTAAACATTGATAGACATCGATTCTTATCGATAATTAAATTTTATTTTGTGACAAACCATTAAGTAGACAGGCGTGACTAGACTCTGGTGAGATTTCTATGAAAACTTCGCCTGTCTGCGCAGCCTTTACTGTAATATTCGCTGTGCTCGCGGTCATTTTACTTAGTAATTATAATGGTAATTTGCCCATAAATAACGGCTTTGCCACCACTATTATCATAGTAGTCAATTACATAGAGTGTATAGTTTTACGAATTTAAACGCCTCTTGCGTAAGTGAAAAAGAAACTAAAAAAAAAATTAATTTGAATAACGGAAAGGATTAAAAAGCCTTTTGGATTTTAATAAATCAGAAATCGCATTAAAAATGTTCCATATCGCCATATTTAGCTATAGAATGAACGTTATACACGATAAATCTATGTCTTCCATATTTAAACTGAAAAAATTGGCACGCCCTAACTACTACATACCTACGTTTTTTATTTTCGTAACCGACCTTTAGATGTGTAGCTTTACCCTCTGTTATGTCTGTGTGTAGAATAAGGTTTTAATGATAAGTAAATAATGCAAAACAGAAAAAACAATAGGCATTTGAAAAGTATTCTTTTCTATTGACATTTCTATTGTGCTGTGTATATCAGCACTGTTCAGTTAAGGTTACTGTTACGAAATGATACGCTCCTTTTTCTTAAAATAATGGTCAAAGACTTCGATGTACTAGAAGCTCTGTTACGAATAAAAATACAACATAATGATCTATTCATTCTCAAAAATCTAAGAATAATGTATTTTAAAACACTTATTTCAGAACCCAGATCAACACAATATTTGCGCAAAAAACTATTGATCACAATCTGAATAATTTTGAACAACGTGGCTAGTCCATTGCTTCATATGTTCGAAAAATGCTCAACAACGTAAATACAGCAATGAATGTTGTTGAACTGTCAAATTGAAAGCCATTCTTGGCGCTTAGAATTGATGTCGATGCGATGTGTTGGCCCCATGGGTTGGCCCATAAAACGCATAATTATTCTACCTAACAAAAATCAAGTTGTTATCGTAATATCCTATCTAGCCAGTAAGGTTTTGCCTAGATTTTAAATTTAATACAACAAACATGTCTTAATGGTTTAGCCTATTGTGTAATGAAACTATTGAAGTATTTCATGAATTTAAAAGACGAGTGAATGTTTCCATACTTAAAAATGTCACCATCGTGTCGAATTAGTATAGAATTTGACCATTTCATTCTTTGAAACCCTTAATAATTCTCTAGTCATGTATGGATAATATGAAACGGGCGTGCAATAGTTGCTACCCTCCATTTTAAACTGCTAACGTCTTTTTTAAACTAACGAGTTTTTATTGTTTGCGAAAAATTCTCATGCGCATCTAAAGATTTTCAGTTTCTACGATTCTAACATGTTGATTTTAAAGAGGTTTCATTACGTTGAGCATTAAAAAATGCCAATGGCTTTGTTGTCTATGGATCATTGTATTAGATAATCTGTCTCCTACTGCTGATCAGTATGGTCATTTTCAGGGTCGGTAATTATTTTTTATTCAAGGTTAAAATCAGTTGGATACAATTCCAACAGTAATTGGCCGCTATCCAAAAAAACAAAATTAACCAAAAGCCATTGTAGTTGTGCGTTATCATTAAAATACAACAGTTGATCTACATGACATACCATAGAGATTTTAATGATAGATTTTATTCCTGACTTTTCATACTCAGAAACATTTAGATGATAGACGATGATAATGTTGCCATTACTGAAATATTGACGATTTGTGTACAAAATTGTTATGCAAATTCCTCATACTTACTCTATAATTTTAACTAAATTGATGTTGTGTGAAGCAAATGATTATAATGTTTTCTTGTGTGCTTTTGCACGCAAAAGTTATTGCAAAATCAGTCCTCATAGTATAAATTGTTGAAATTTTATTTTTATATACCTACCTACTTCTAAGTTAATTTGGTCACAAACGGATTGGTATAATTTTAAGTATTATTAGACATGTAATAGTTAAATCTGTTCTGGCAACACTTCAATAATTTAGTTCCTTTCGCAGTTATTTGTGATCGCTTCTGTAACAATAGCTCGTAGTGGACACGCTTCGATTTTTATTCGATTTATTCGTATTAATGTGTCCAATCCGATATTGGATTAATTTGTCCACTACATACAAGAGCTGTAAAGATTAAGCCATTTTTATTTTTTTTCTATTGTTTTTATTTATTTTTGTCTAGAATATTTATTATTATAGGCATCTTATACTTATACTTAGTTATTATTTACATCATAGTCTTTTGTTTTCGTTAATTAAATAATTGATGCCAACTGTTCGTTATACTCGTATTCATTTTAAATATAGAAAAGATCTTTTGGTCATATTTTTGATAAATATTTTTTCCGTTGTTATGCAAACATTCAATGGAATCATACTTAAATAAAACAGGTGTAATTTTTTTTTCATAGCAAATATAGCAATACGATATTAAATCTGTGTGATGGATGACTTAGGTATCCGTCACTTAAACAACGAAGAAATAATAGAAATAATAATCGTTTTACCTATTTAATTATAGGTAAATCGCCTCTGAAAATCGACTTCAGAGCTATTTGCATTCCATGTATTGATTGTTACGTTTAATTAATTCTTATCGATACAATAAAATCCACCCGACCGATCGATTTACGATCGCAATTAATAAAATTGTATGCTGTATCGTTACAAGAAATAAGAAATAGAGTAAATCGATTATTTATTCATGTCTGTGATTTTAGATTCAAATATATCATGACAATTTCATTTTGATTTTATTTTATTTTTAAATAAATGTATTAACTTATTTTTTTTTGTTTTTATTGTTTATTATGAATCCAATTTCCTGATCCTTATTAGATGGAGCACAAACGGTGGCTTAGTGTGACCAGTTCTCAAAATGATTTCTGTGTTAACAATTTCAAAATATAACAGCTAGTGTGTGTTCGCAGATTTTCGCACTAACACAATTTTATTGCTTCGAGAGTTATCGGCAATTTGAATTTAAATCGATTTGGTTTTTCAGGTCTCTCTTCGATAGCCCAGTATTTCTGACATGCGCAAAGGGACCGGCATGATGGCGCTACATCTTATTATTAGTATATAGATACGTTTTATAATTTTACCCAGTCATTTAATATACATTACAGCTTATTTACCGTTTTTCAGTTATTATTGTAAGTTGGTATTTTCATAATTGAGAATTTAATTTCTTTAAAAGTCTACACAGCCGAAAATGCATAAAAATTGAACTCAAAAACAAACCTTGAATTTAAAAAAATAAACCATCCCAGGGATCTGACATCGAAACCAGGGTGGCAGTGCAGGCGCCAATGTCATATTGTGAAATTACCATAATTATGTACAGACGCCAGCATATCAAGCTACCCCAATCTGTCAAATTTCTTTGATAGATTTTCAACTTTATTACAAATGCATAAGGTTCATGTTCAATTGGGATAATTTGACAGTATGGGGTAGCTTGATTTGCTGGCGTCTGTACTTGGTCAATCAACTATTTAACTGACACTGCTGTGCCCGACACGATAATTGTAATTAAAGTACTAATTTACGATAGTCATTCACAAAACAAATGTCACAATTATTGAATCTAAGATTGTTAGGCACAACGGAAAACTAGATTACGTTGTCGAAATTCTTTAATTTCTATAAAATTTTGTGGTAACTCAGGATACGAAATATTCGCACCATACAAAACATTCCTGTCTGAAGACCACATTAACTTGTGCACTATCATTATAAATGAACTTTTACTTCTCTCTTTCGGGTAATTTTATTATAGAAGAAGACAGTATAACACAGTTTATCGTGTGTAATACAAAACTGTAATAACACAAACGGTTTTTACAAAAACAAAACCTAAAGTTGTGTCCCCTACTAGAATACATACTTTTTCTTTCGTATACTGAGTTACGTTCAAGAATTTCGCTAAGAAACTTATGGATGGCTCTGTTTATCGTTAGTAGCTTCAAATTATGTTTGCCTTGGCTGGTGTCAACACGAAAAAAGATTTCTCTAACCTGTTCAAAGTGTGGGTTAAATAGTTGATTGAGTCACTTATTTTATTTACTGTAGTTTTCCTTTTCAAAATAATTACAAAAAACTTACTAAATAAGGTTTATTTTCAGCAATAAGGTAAATAAACACAACAGGTAGATATGAAGTTTTATTTGTGCTGAAGTATTATGAGTATTAAATAATTTTCCTTAGAAGTTATTGCACCTTGTAAATTCCCATGGATGTCGTAATAGCAGACTTTTAATAGAATATTTGAAAGATTTTTGAGTATATAACAGTGTCAATTATTTTGTAACATTTTGAGATGTTCCTTTATTTTGGAATAGGTACCTACCGTAAAACGTTGAATCGTTGAAAAAGTTCCCATCTGTTGCAATTTGGTGGTACTTTTTTCAGTCTGGCAACGTTTTAAACTTGGGGACATCCTAAACGTCAAAAAAATATGATCGTCAAAGTTGACAACAAAAAAAAGCCCGCGTGATTTTGAATTTCCGTAAATAATTGCATTTTGATGTAATTAGTGAAATTTGGTTGTCTGCGTGTCTGGGTACGGGTACCTAGCTAAGTACTCAGGCAGTGACTTAGAGCGCCAGAAAGTGATTACGAAAACCAGTGACCTATTACAAAAGATTGAAGACCTATCTATCCACCCCGTTTTACGGTACCTAAGCAACTACCTTGAAGCAATGGTGGACAACTCAACATATTTATTTATCTATTAATAACCAACTTATATTTACAGTTTGACCTGTTTGTTTGTTGACTGCCTCGTTAGTCAAGTGGCCGCAAGCGCTACTGCTGAGCATGAGGTCCTAGGTTCGATTCCCAGGTCTGGCAGTGTTATTGGATTTTACTATCTGTAATTTCTCAATAGCATTCCGGAGTCGGGATTGGTGCCAAGCTATTACATGGGGCATAAATATAACTTGCGAAATTTGGGTGTACTATTAAAACACGTCTGTTCAACCCTTCAGGAAAACAAGGCGAGATGGGTAACAGCCCGCCTTGTTTTGTTAGTAACAGTTTGCACCACACATACAAGTTATCGGTCAATACTAGTACCCACATATACAACCATAGAAATCGTACTATAAAATATTTGAAAATAATATCATAAATGTGAATGTTTGTGAAGATGTTTGGATGTTTGTTACTCCATCACGCAAAAACGGTTGAACGGATTTGGATGAAATTTGGCACACAGTTTGTAACCTGTTTTTATCCCGGTAATACGTTCCCGGGGGAAAATATTTGACCTCAAGTCCTGGCTGACTCATCAACGCCTTGGACCAAGAAAGCTGAAATTTTGCACAAAGGTTTCCTTTGTAATGTAGACAAGGAATAAGAAAGGATTTTTCGAAATTCAACCCCTAAGGGAGTTAAATAGGAGATGAAAATTCCATGCGGGCGAAGCCGCTGACAATAGCTAGTATCTACATAAATTGGAACCTACCTATCAGGTATGGTCAATTTTCCATACCGACCTACGTTACATTTTCCCCAGTCGTTTCCTACAACAGCTGAGTGCCGGTGGCCGCCACATAACAGCTGCAGTGATGGCGGTCAAGAAAAGCTGTCTGGTCCGTGGATGGGTGACTGTCTACGTATCAAGACCCCTTCGTGCCTCGGAAGGCACATTATGCCGTTGGCGCGACTGTCATTAGTAGATCTTTGGCAGTCGATACGGGTGGTCAGAAGCCGAAAGGCTGACAAGTTTTCAGCCTTTCGGCTTGACATATACGACTCGCCAGTGACAACCAGTCTTACCAAAGGATATCGTACCAGTATAATAACTGGCTTGTGAAGGTCAGATAGACAGTTGCTTCATGTAAAATACTGGTATTCAGCTGCATCGGGTTAGACTGGAAGCTGACCCCAACCTAGTTGGGAAAAAGCAAGGCAGATAATTAAGTAACGTTTTAGTGATGTCATTCGACGGTAAATTGCGGACGCTATGTGAAACTCTAGCTTTAGAAGAGTTTCAACTGGCATTAGAAAACTCTTACAGTCTTGCATGGTCAGTCTTTTACCTACAATACTCAATTCTTTATTGCATTCGATATGTTTTACATAGATAGTATAAACAGTGAGATCAATGTGGACCCTGTCGGGCACAGCAAAATTAGGAGAGTGGAAGAGGGCTATGTACTAATCAAGAAAAAAAAAACAAAATATTAATAAATATTATTACTATTTTTATTATTAAAAAGCGTGGGGTGCTTTTTGAGGTATTTTTATAATCATATATCCCACGCTTTTTAATTGAATTAAATTATTTTTTCCTTTTTTAGTTTGGTTTTTAAAGCGTGTTTTTTAGTCCTTTAAACTATTATTCATTAACTCAGTGTAAGCCTACAAACACCTGTGTCACCAGCATTGAGAGGTTAAACAACACTTTATCATTATCTGAAGAAGTATACTACGCCGTCACCCTGTCTGCGTGCCGGCGGTCGCATTCTGTATGAGCTGACTAATCCGGGGAGTCACAACTGCAACATAATGCGTGTTATACAACTTTTATCAGAAGTTCTGTTATGCGTCATGGAGTGTACGTGGTTGTCGACAAGTGCGCCCTACATGGTTGTTTGTTTACCCCCATTGAAATAGAAGTGACGTAGTATGTATGATGTACTTCAATCCTTATTTTATGCATACATACTAGGGCTTTCATCCCGGGAATCTCGGTCTCGAAAATTTCGAGAGTCTCGACGATTTTTTGATATTTTCGAGACTCGATACTGATGTTTTCGGTCTCGGGAATAACGAGACTTTTGAGACTAAGTCACAAAATAAAAAGTACCTATAAAAAATAAAATAAACTACTAAACCAACATTATTTTTTTACTTTGCTTAAATGGCAACACTGTATTAGTGTTCTGTGGTGGAGATTGAATAACCTTGTTGAAAAACGACACAGATTTTGATATTCAGAGTATACTACTCTGGAAACAATCTCAAATTCACTTGGTATCATGAAAGTGACCTTAGAAGCACTGTGTAGGCGAGACGCTACTCTTTTAACAGCGGATACTGCCCTCAATTCCTGTCTAAAGAAATTATACGTACAACAAAATTCTTTGAACATTAGTCTCGCCAATTCACTGCGTATCCGTATTAAAGAAAATAGACTGATTGAGGCAAGTATCTTACAATACTTGCGCAGTCCTTCTCAGTTTTTTGAAAAGAAGTTGGATGCAAGAGCATTCCAAACGTTAAGCAACGATGAAATGACAGTGTCGTTGAAAGAATTGTACGAAAGGCTAAATAAATCCACAACCACAACTGAAGAAGCATCTGACAATTATCCCGGAAATACCAGTGATTCAAATGATGCGACGATTGCGGAGCTCACAAGTCTAACGACAGGAGAACAGTTGGAATGTGAGCTTAATAATTTGCTTAACCCCCAAGAAGACAAAGTTCAGAATATAACTTCCATGTCTATCCATGACTTGCAAACAACCCTGCACGTGGAAAAAGCTCTCTTTGAAAATGGAGGCGACAGGGGGAAGTACCTAAACCATTGCTACAATTACTTAATATCTATCCCCCCTACTAGCGTAGAAGCAGAGAGAGCTTTTTCTAACGCGGGTTACTTTTGTAATAAAATCAGGTCCTCTCTATCTGAAACTACATTAAACGCCCTTTGTTTTTTACGTGCCCACTATAAAAATGAAAAAAACTCTCTTAAATCATTTTTATTCTATAATTTGAGTATGTTGTTGTATGTTTATTAAAGTATTTGATTGAAATATCTTGTTTTGACTACATAAATGCCTAGCCTATCATTTTGAGAGTTACTTTTGAAATAGTCTCGAAAGTCTCGTTTTTCCCGGGAATTTCGAGACCGCATCGAGTCTCGATTTTTTTTTCCCGGGACTCAAAAATGCAGCGAGACTGAAAGCCCTAATACATACATTACTCACGCATTCCCATGTGGGTAGGGAGATACTACAGAACAGTTTCTGCTATGATCCTTGTACACCGAGAAATGTTAATGGTTATTAGTTTTATTAAAAAAACTAAATATTAGAAACAAAAAATGGCAGATTGTAACCATTTTGAAAAACCACCACGTGCAAGAGTTTATTTTTCTTTGAACATTTATGCCTCGCTGTTCCCTTTGTCGGCGGCGCGTGCGATTCGAGTAGTACCTACAACTTACCTCAAGTGTTTCTATTTTTTCTTACTTTTTCGATTTGATGAACATTTTTTAAATTATTTAAACATAAAATTCTTTTTCTTTTACTTTTACTCTATGCTTCGAAAGTACCTACTGCATAAGGCACGTTGTTCTGCCGCGGGAAAACAATCATTAAAATTTCTCGGTGTATACTCCTTTTGCCTCGTTTAAGTAAGTCCGTAAATCTGGTAATACACGCACTTCGCTTGCGACCAGTACGCACCGGACCTTTCTGAAAAACATCACCAATAGCAATAAGTTCATTATATTATGTTCTATGGCTCGCGGGCCATCTCCGGCTCGCGAAGCTTTGAAATCCGGCCCGCGACCATCAAACAAAAATCAAGTAAATTCATAATAAAGTGACCATATCTTAGTTTAGTATGGTAGAGGAGATCAGAGAACTCGCTTTCGGTGGATTTTAGAAATTCTTGGAATTGTCGATAATGGTAAGAAATCTGGGACCCAACATCGTCTTAGATAATGAGGTGCTTGAAACTGTAGATTCGGCAGTTTTTCTGGGCATAACAGTAGATACCAAACTTCAGTGGGGATCACATATATCAAGCCTAGCGGGAAGGCTCAGTCGCGCCGCCTACTCCGTCAGGAAAGTAACACAATACACTGACGTTGATACAGCTCGGTTAGTCTATTTTAGTTATTTTCATAGCGTTATGTCCTACGGCATTCTGCTGTGGGGCAAAGTCGCTAACATTCAAAATATTTTTGTTCTTCAAAAACGAGCTGTTCGTGCAATTTACCAGCTAGGTGCTAGAGCAACTGCAACTGTTTAGATGTTCGATAACTTTTTATGAATAAGACCGTTACATAATGTTTAGTGTAAATAAGTGCTTATTTCTGCGAAATAATAATATGTAGTTGTCAAGGAAGAGGAGTTTCGTTACAGCAATCAATTGTTCGATGAAGGTTACCGTAAAAGGCGACTGAAAGACACTTAATACCTAACTATGTACCGATTCAGGTACCTATCCTAAGTCATTGTACTGCTGATTAAGGTCATTGAACGATGCATTTCTGCAAGTCACGAGTTACTGTGAACTGATTTGCTATTGTGTATGTTGTCGTGGCGAATGTTTCGTAGGCAGGTAATCTTATTCGTCATTTGTGTCGTGAAAATGAAGTTCCCGTTTCAAAATCTGGGTGGCTGATTCATACCAAGTTTAGAAATAATAAGATTCAATACTAAATATTAAAATTTATTTAGATTGTAAACAGAAATGACTAATAATTGTATGTAGTTGACCGTAGTTCAACTCCAGACCTTGCCTAGAGTCGAGCATAGTTCATAGTTCTGTCGAGATTATTTTTTAAATTTGCCTAAGTATGCTGCGTGATTGATATGTACCTACTGTAATACCTACCTACTTCAATTATGGTACAACTAGATAGTTGTACTTAACTCGATAGATCTAATGAGTCGATTTAGGAGGCCACAGTTGCTGCACTGCGTGTAAGCACTTGCGAAAATGATTAAGGGGATATTATCACACTTATACACTTAATGTTGACTCCTTTAGGTACTTCTTCATAGGATCACATGAGTCCTATATATGTATGTACCTAATATCCCTCTAACAGTGTGGAATTGGGTAATGGGTTTGACGTCCAAATTGAAAAAAGAGGAGGTAAAAGATAGATGCACATTTTTGCCGTGGTCCATTACATATCGAGACCGAACCTCGGAGAGCACGGTCGCGGCTGAATATTCACTCTTACGTAGATCTTGGGCAGTTATTTCGGATAGTCAAAAGCCCAAAACTTTGACAACCAATCTTACCAAAGTGTGTCGTGTTACCCAGTAACTGAGTTGTGGAGGTCAGATAGTCGCTCCATATAAAATACTATCTAGTACTCAGCTGCATCCGGTTAGACTGGGAACCGACCCCCAACATAGGGAAAAGGCTAGGCAGATAAT
This sequence comes from Antitype chi, assembly GCA_947359405.1. Lineage (NCBI taxonomy): Eukaryota > Metazoa > Arthropoda > Insecta > Lepidoptera > Noctuidae > Antitype > Antitype chi. The sequence continues at coordinate 19,317,891 of OX375812.1, forward strand.
TATGATGATGACTAGGTTTATATAACAAATACGTAGCATAATTCAAATCTGACGTCCATTTTGATTGACGTCACTGAGCAATTATCAAAATAAAAACTACAATGATTTAACCAGTCAATATTTATAGGTAGGTAATGTAAAACCCATATAACGTGCAATCAGCGCCAGTTCAAGCTAATTGTTACACATACCTACAATACATAGGTAGGTACTTTCTTATCAACTTTTTATCAATGTTTAGTTAATGGTTGTGTGGCTAAAATAGGCTAGCTACCATGCGGGTAATTAGAAATGTTTGAATGTAACCTTGTTGGATATTGATTTGTATTGTACTTACATTTTGAAATGTAGGCAGACGCCGTTGGTCTTAGCTTAGCTGTACAATGTACAGAAAAGCGAGTTCATGGTATTTCAAGCCAGGGGTCGTAAAATGGGGGATGTGGCACCTGTGCTGCTTAACGCTGTCGCTCTTCGAAGAGTGAAAGAGTTTAAATACCTCGGCCATGTGGTTAGACGATGGGGGCATCGAAAGGGAGAGGAGAGCGATGGCGGTCCGCTGTAACATGTTGGCACCCAGATTTGCAAGGTGTAGTTTAGAGGTAAAGATTACACTCTTTAAAGCATCTGCCAAACTCTCTACACCTGCAATCTGTGGGTCAATTACATGCAGCGGGCCATCAACGCTCTCCGAATACAATATAATAACGCGTTCAGGGTGCTGGTCCCACGCTACTGTAGTGCGTCTGCGATTTTTGCGCAGGCGCACACAGACTGCTTTCACACTGTGCTGCGGCGCCGTATTGCGTCGCTGATGTTCCGCACGCGTGGGAGCGCCAACACCATCCTGAACGCGTTCAGCCACAAGCTGGACAGCCCCCTTCTGGGGCACTGGGTTCAATCACAAGTGCGTGTGCCCGGGGCCCCAGAGGTCGGCAAATACTTAAATGAATATCCTAATTTTAAATACTAACTTAGTTTTAAGTCGTTCTACTAACAATATGTATGGGCCAAATATGCCTGAAATAAAAAGATTTTATTTTTATTTTATTATTTTATTTATTTAGCTTCCATTTGTAGATCATTTAGTTCAAAGCCGGAAAGTCGGAAAACCAGTCTTACCAAGGGAAAGGGTATCGTGTTACCCAGTAACTGGGTTGTAGAGGACAGATAGGCAGTCGTTCTATGTAAATAATGGTATTCAGCTGCATCTGGTAAGACTGGAAGCCCACCCCAAAATAGTTAGGAAAAGCCGAGGCAAATTGATTGGCAGTATTGGAAACCGTAAGATTTTTTTATGAAAAACATTTCGCCTCATTTCGGCTGTAAATCCGCTCGAAATTGTAAAAATCAAACACAGCAGCATAGCTGTTCATCATTCTCCTGCTCTGATACCTGCCATTTAGAGAAGTCTTGGGTGCATTTCTGTATTCAGCATTTCGTATGGAGTATGACTTAGCGACTGCTGTTTATCTAAGTTTTTTTAATGTGAATAACACGTATGTATTCTCGTTTTGGTTTCTTTTTTTTTTCTAATGCGACACTCCATCTTTTTTTTTGTTACTAAATGGGCCCGCTCTTGACCTCGATCACGCCTGATAGAAAGCGATGGATGGGTCTATGATGGATCGAGCGTGCCCAGAAAATGCCTGTTCACTCTTGTTCAAGGCACTGGTACTCCCGGCCACGCATCGACGAAACATAGCAATTTACTTGACGCCAGACTCCGGTGGGAGGGTGGTCGCGAACCAGGCGAGCGTTAGCCCTACCACCACAAGGGAAGAATTGGCCAGTCATCAAGGTATTGGGTGTGACTGTCCAGGATGTCCCGAGCGCTCGGTTCATTCGAGTAACTGGTGGAACAAATTGCGCTACACGAGGAGGCTTCTTCATGGGACATGAAATCCTCTTTTTGAGTTTTTCGCAAATATCTGAAAAACTAGACGCCTCTTTTTACTTATATTATCGATGTAGGTACCTAAATAGTCATTCAAACTCTGGTAAAACAACCCACAGCATTGAAGAGTTATCTGATGGAAAAAGCGTAGGTGAGGAAGAGAAGGGATAAGCAGTATCAATTAAAACAAAACATATAATTTGGGAACGGAATCGTTTATTGAACCCATCTGTAATAGTAGATAATTAAATTATACTGTTACTCTACACATTTTGTACTGTTCAAAGTACCTACCTATGTCAAGTATTCCTATCTCTTAGGTTAAAATGTACCGACAAATGCACCCAATACCGAGCAATTACCACATTTTTATTATTAATCTTTAAAATTTCCAATTGTGCTCCAAGATTCAGTGGTAGCTACCAATCACAGTACCATTTGGATCCTACGATTAAACACATGGATATCTTTATTTCTCATGACAAATGTAAGTCGATTTTTTATTCATTTTTTTATAATATGACAATGACACTAATGTATGACAGGGTAAACAGATTGGTCGTTTGAAAAAAATATTCGTTTTGATTTTTGAATAACTTTAAATACAACTACGATTGATAATCAGATTATTCTGATAAGATCCAAGAGTTTTACTTGTAGTAACTTACTAGAATAAGGATTTTACACTTCTTGTTTGGATACAAACACTGCATCACGTTTACATAATAGGTACACATTGTTTACAATTGTATAAATTCGTTACTTTAATAATATAAGAGGAATTTGAATATAAACATTAGTATTAAAACATTACATAATCATTTAGATAGTCATTCTTTAGATGTTTTTAAGCAAAAAATTCACACATCAGTGTGTGTATCCAAAACAACTAAGGGGGACGTCTTTTAAATTTCAAATTAGGCATTACATCGTAGCCATTAGTAGCTTACACTAAATAAGTTAATATTTTAGATAATATCGATCGAGTCGTCGCTTCGTTTACATTAATTAATAATAGGTATAAATCTTCCATTATTGTCTTCATTCTTCACCATTAAAAAAAAAGCTGGGTATGAAATAATTGCCAATTAAAAAAAACAAGGAACAGTGTTGTTGCGTAACAAGTGGCGGCGAAAAATTGTTTCGTGTAAAATCGCTTTGGTTCAGCCATTAAAATAACAATATAATTAAAAGTGTACATTTCTGCCAAGGTTTATAACCGTGTCCAAAGAGGATAATTTTACAGATAGCATATAATAGCGAGAAGCTATTGTCGTGATAAAAATAACAAGCGGATGGTAATTCTCAAGATATTCATGATGCAGAAATTGTTTAAATTTTCTTTGATGGAACGAATTTTTAGATTTTGTAGCCTGTTTTATATGTAGGTAGTCATTTTGTGTTAAATTTAGACATAGGGTTGTACGAAACAATGTAATTAGAATTATCGATATCGATAGAAAATATAGTTTTTTCAATCAGTTTTTATTGGAATCACCATCATCGTTTGCTACTTTTATCGAACATTAAAATTATAGTGTATCGTTGCCTTAATAAATAATACAAATTCATGATATGTACCTAAGTATACACAGAAAAGATCGACAATACGCAAATGATACAAAATAAATAGCATATCGATGACGTCATAATAATTATATACATACACTTAACATACTTTAGTACCCTTTGATTTTAATGGATCTTTATAAATGGTTATTCGATTGTTATAGATGACTATTCTTTAACCGATAAGTAGTTTCTAGTTCGATAAGTAAATTGTAATCGATATTTACATAAGTAACTATTATTATGATTATTACGCTGCGATCGCGCGATTGGATCATCCATCTCTTTCTGATTCGTTACTCAACAAGTTTGTGCAAAAGAGAACACTAGTAGTGATCGATTCGCGCGATCGAGTTTACGTGACAGGTGCACAGACTCTGCTACACAGAACTCCAGCCTAGTTCCAACGTTAACGCTTCGTTCGGTTAGAAAGGAATCCATTTAAATGTATATGAAAATAAGTGGGACTTACAGTATATACAAAAATATCACATTACTTCGAGGCCGCAGCTTTCAATCACTTAGTCAATTAATTATTTCGTCTTCTTACCTAAGTTGTCGGTCGTTGGTACGAAGCGTAAGCAAGTTAACGCAGGAAGTAATCGATCCAAATTAATATTATATTGTTTTTGAAGCTGTCTCTGCTCGCCGGAAGCCTTCTTTTGCTAAGCACAAATCACTCAATAGCTCCGATGGCTCGCCAGATACATCAGTAACTTTAAGATTATTGCTGAACGAGTCAGTCGCGTATAAACTAAACAGTTTCCAATTATACAATTATCATCGCATCCGTGCCTTTAATGCGTTAGTCTTCCCACACCTACTATCGAATATCTAGGAAGAATTTATTTCTTTTAAAAGACTAGGTGCCTCGTCATAGATCTACTAATCCAAAGTGAGTACTACGACACCTACGAGATCTAGTTTTCGAAGCAGAAGTATCTAAAAAGCTGCAGCCGGCGGATCGCGCAGTCGTCGTCGACGCTGCACTACAAACATAATCGGCCGACACACGTCGGACGGTGACGTCACACCATCGGCACACCGCCGCGGTCTATCACAACGACATAGAAAAATATAACGATCTGGGACGCGTTTTATTGCTAAAAATTTAGGTACAGTCTTTGGGTGCCTCCGGGGAGGATCCTCCGGAGAAGTCGTCAAGGAAGTCGAAGGTGGCGACGGCAGCTCGCTCTGGCTCGCCGTAGCGAACGAAGAACCCCTCGCGCCCGAGGATGGAGGGTCGCCGGAACCGGCCGCGCAGTCCGCCCGGTCCGCGCACGCGCAGCGCGGCCGCTGCACCAACACGAGCGTCAGCACGAGCCTACTCTACAAGCGAGCGCCCTCTGGACGAGACAACACGCGTGAGCCACGCGCCCCGTCGTCCAGCACCGCTCGCACACACACGCGGCGCAAGCCACACCACGCTCACACTAAGTGTACTCATATTCCGAAGTATTACTTTCCGTACAAAGGGCAGACAAAAGGTGAGTGGAAAGCAGTAGCCTCAAATTTTACGTTGCAGTAAATATTTAGGCAATAAAAACATTTGCTAACTTTGAACTCCGCTTTTGTCGGACCCGAAACCCTTAATATTCTTTACCTAATTTACACCCCGAGTTTAATGTTTACCTTCGGGATATGACTGTAGAAACATCGATATTTTTTTACATCAACACAAATGTCTCCCTTTTATAACTTTACTGATTTTATTTTGACTCCACCAAATACAAAGATGAACCCTTTGTATAATAGATTAACAGAGTAATGAGCGTAGCGTTGCCTGCTCATGACGTTCTACTCGGAATGAGGCGAGAGAGTGAGATGGTGCGTGTGAGTGAGAGCGGAAACGAGTGACGTGGCTGGTCGTGACGACAGACAACATGAAATGATATGACACATATACGTCAGCACAGATCTTTGGTGTTTTGTCTTCGACACTGCAAGGCAGTTCACTTTATACAATTTCAGCTAAACGTTAAAACAAAGTTTTAAATATTTTCAGTACTTGATTTCATTTAGTGCGCTGTCATGCAAGCAGGTTTTTTTACTATTATGGAAATGAATAATATTTATTTTAGAAAAAAATTGTGTAAACTGATTTAAAATAATAAAATCAATGAAGATTAAATCATGCAGTCAAGATCTGTGCGGACTTAAGAGAAACGTTAAATGTAGACATTGAGATTTTAGAAATGTATGTGCACTAATCAATTTAAGTTAAAATAATATACAAATATTACATTTAGAACTAAGTACTTCCAAAAGAAAAATGCAAATAATAAAATTATGTTCATTTAACGTTTGACAAAAAAAGCAAAATTAAAAACAAATGAAAAATGTAACTGAATTGAGTTCAGAAATGGAAGAGCATTTTTAATGCTTGATTATGTGAAATAATAATAAATTATTTGAATAGAAAACAGAATTAAGACTAAAAGAATTAGGTATTCAAAATGTTAAAAATATCGTCAAGGGTTTTCGACATTTTCGATATCTGAATCGATTGCTACACTAGCACAACACTAGCGGTTTGACTCTTCTTGTCAATTTGACAATAAGTGTCAAATTCGATTTGATTCGATTTACTTTACGATTCGATTCAGATCAGGAAGATATCGGAAGTAAGGCTGGCCTTATACAGATGGATTATCAGAATTAGTAACCAGTAGGGCCGAAGCGTACCCTACTGCATGAAATTTAATTAATTGTTCGTTCCAGTTATGAATTTAGATAGAAATTCAGTGTGTACAAGGCCAGCCTAAGCCTGCGTTATAAATAGCTCATGTACAAATTGACATAATCGTATTGAAACGTTGTTGACAAATTTAGGCCCCATTCCCAGCGCGTCGAAAAAACAGACTGTTGGATTTTCAATCCTTGGCGCAAAGCAGAGCTTTGAAAACCCATTGTGCGAAAAAAATTCGCCGTAAGAAAAGACACTCGAGCTAAATCAGGTAATAAAAAAACATGAAAAAATTTAAAAACTTAACGTCAATTAATCCAAGTGCGTAAATTTGTACCAGAGACATAAAATATGACGATTTGACGACAAAATGGCCGATTCACGAGATTGCGTGAATATTTTTTGAGGGTAGAGATACTGTATCATGACGATGACTAAGAGGCAATCTTTCACCAATGAAACTGAACGCGATCAGCACATCTAAACCAAGAAGCTTGTAGATAAAAGTGGAGGCCACACTTCAAATAAAAAAGTGAAGACGACCTGTGGGCTAACGCTCTCTTTCTAAATACATACATAAGAACGAGACAGTGATATGTGTTTTCTCTTTCTTATGTATGTATTTAGAAAGAGAGCGCTAGCACACAGTCGTCCTCACTTAGGTATTTAGAGTGTTGACTCCACTTTTAAACCGCGTTCAAGAGCTGTCAGTGTGATAATTGTTTGTGGAATATTGGCACTGACAGCTGTTGAACACGGTGTAGACGTTTTGATCGCGTTTAGTTTGATTGGTGAAATACACTTTGAGTAGAGTTCGCTTCATAGATGAGCTTGCTAGAAAATAATAATTAAGAATGGGTATAGTTTTATGAATCGGCCATTTGTCTTCTGGGACCGAACTCTCGCTGTCAATATTAGAAGTACAAAATTAAATGCTTAATTTGAGTGGGAAATCAAGCCAACTTTTTAAAAATTGTTTTGATTAGTTTAATTTTAATTTATAACAATTTAACTATGTCTAAATAATAAGTGATTTGACATCAGATTTAGATCAGTATTAGTATGTTTTTAAAGATATTGACATTGTGAGTTAATCTCCGTCTAGTCGCTACGTGGTCAAATTAAATTAACTAGCGGAACTTACCAGCGCTGCGAAATTTATTCTTAAATGTCGCAGCGCCATGCTGAGATAAGAGCCTTTTGGCCTCCTGCTATTTATATTGCTATGTTTAATTAACGCAGGAATATACTCTCTATCTGTCTCTCTGCGTTTTGCGTTTTTATATATTATGTAATATGTGTGTGCCATACTATAAATTAAAAAAAAAAAAAATTATCACACATGAGGACAATGACACAAACTACGTGTCATTACGGTCATGTGCGAAAAATACTTTTTCATCGTATAGTCATAAAACAAAACACATCTGGGAAATGTCACTAGCTAACTTCATTTGACCATGTATTTAAAACCATAAACAACAGTATTAATAAATCAGTTCCCATATTCACCTGTCTTCTGCCTCCTGGAGCGGTGCAGTCGGTGCAGGCGCGAGTATGGCGGCGGCGGTTCTGCGGGCGACGAGCCACACGACGACGGCGACGAGTCGCTGGACGCCAGCATCACGTCCAGCAGGTTGGCGCGGGCCTGGAACACGGTGAGACTGTGGTGAGGACTTTGGGCTAGCTAGGTGCTCTGATCATCATAGAAAATCATCATCATTTCAACTGAAAGACGTCCATTGCTTGACATAGGATAGGCCTCCTCCAAGGGGGGTTTGCCATAATTGCCACGCTTGGGATGGGTTGGCGATCGCAGTATGGTGGTAAAATGCATAGAGAACGCTGCTGCCCATTCTCTAGTACCTAAGTGCTGTAGTCGCCTTTTACGATACCTACGGGAAGAAATGGGATGGTGCTATTCATTACATCCGGCAGCAGTCGCCACACGGAACTACGACCGGCACCACACGGTACACGGATCATAGATCATGTTGGAATAATGAAATTTCTGATATTTAACATCAAGAGAACATAGGGATGTTCCGTGTAAATACACGTAATCGCCTAATCAGTAAAAACAAAACAGTCCTACTTTTTGCTTAAATGATTACGTGTTTTTACAAAACGTGACCCAATCTTAGAAGTACAGCTCAAAATGCCAAATACTGAATTAAAAAAAAAGTTTTGAAAAATTAAAAAGTATCGACCTAAATATTAGAAGCCAAATTTCATGATATTACTTTTGACGAAATAATTACTTCCTTCTGACTTATTTCTTATCGTTACATCCGTCGTCTCGAATTCGTCGTCTTTGATAAAATACTCTTTACTAAGTAGGACTGTATGAATTACAGATAAAAAAAATGAAAATTTAAATAGGGCGACACAATCGCTGATCTTATTGCTCAGTGGCTTGCATCTAACGAATACAGTTGACCTATGAAAACCTTTGCTATTTGATACAAATGACGACGTAAAAAATGACGTGTCAAAATTGCAATGCTCAAGCGATAGAAACAGCTAAATAACAGCAAATTAATCAAGTAACGAGAAGATAAAAATCCAATATTAAATTACACAATCAACAACAACCCTACCTTAGGATCACTTAAATCGATGTCCTTCTCCACGTGCACCCAGCCCGTGTGTGCCCACAGCGCCGCGTCGCGCTGCGCGTGCGCCGGCCCCGCGCCCTCCGCCGCGCACGTCGCGCCCTCGCTCTGACGAATCATTCTGCAAAAAAGCCAACCAGTTATTATTCATTTTGAAGATAAAACTATGCCAACACAAAAATTGATAAAAATAAAACAGCTGTTATGGCTCCAAAATGAAGGTAGATGAAAAATACGATTTTGACACATACCACAAAATAACTTGTCTTTAATAAATTTTAGTAGTACTGAATAAGAAATTAACTCTCCTTTTGAAACTGTGTAATTTAGTTTTTTTGATATTCTAGTCAACTTTCATATTAGTCAAAATATCTATCTTAATTGTGCACAATATTAGATATCACTTATCTTTTGCGATATAGGGGATAATTCTACAGTTCTTGCATATCATGAGCGTATTGCAATTTCAATCTTAAGTCAAGCATATAAAAGTCACTACACGTCCGATTGAGATATGCAACGAGTTATCCGTAATCAGTTTGGCAACACTTTAATGGGTCGTTCGTATCTTTGTTTTGATAAAATTGATATCGTCAAAACAAAATATAATAAAGCGTCATAAAAGCCAATAATTCACCTAGAATACTCATGTCCTGCTTATGTGTTCATTTCATAAGATATCTAAGATATTGTGATGAATCACTCACCTATTGAGTTCCTCAATAACATCTTTCGAAGTTGCAGCCTCATGAAAACTCAACGTATGTTCTTGCTTCACAATGATCGGCTCCGGAACCGTAGCCTGCGCAGTCCCGGGCTTGTTCCTATCCACCACGGGAATCTTCGACCTGTTCCTGCTCGGCGAAGACGGTGGCCTCTTTCCCCCCATCAGCGTCGGAATCCGGCTTCTCTCCCTCAGTTTCGCATCTTTAATTGCATCGTTCTTATTACTTACTATCACAGTTTCAGCCGTAGACGTGCTTGTTGTATTGGATTCAGTCATTTGTGGGGAACCAGTCTCTGGGGACGAACCTTCTTCCTCTTCAGGGACAGGAACTAAAGCCCCTGTGCTTCGTCGACAAGCGCTTAAAACTTCTTCGACTAAGGATATCTCTTCGTTGCTGGCGTACGGAAAGCTGGACGATTTCGTTAGACAAGGCTCCACTTCCCTCTCGATTGGCGATTGCTTGTTCAACATTATATTCACAGTATTCTCTTTCAATGCTGAATTGTGGTCTAAACTTCGACTAGATTCGATATCACTCGGCTTTTCTTCTTTCACAGCAGCGAAAGGCTGGTCTTCAACTTCGACAGTTTCAATCACATCAATGCTTTTATTAATTTCATTCTTTCTCTGTACTTTTATGAGATGCCTCTCATCTATTTCGTTCTCTGCGTTTTCAACTCTGGAAAATTCGTCGAAGAAATCTTCAGATTCAGTGTAAGGGTCTTCGCGTTCGATGAATCTTGGCGTGGACCTTGGCTCGGATACAGTATCACAGAAGGCTACCCTAGGTCTGTCGCCGTGGAGGACGTCACAAGAATCGTTTTCAGAGAAGCTGCCGAACGAGTCAGGTCTCTGTCTGTCTTCTGACACTTCACTTCGAGGACCCACCGAGTCATCATCGAAATCCGCCGTGGCATACGGAGGTGGTAACTCTCTTATCTCCGATAGGGGCCGCGACGACACAGAATCAGACTCTTCCCTATCCCTACAATATTTCTGCTGCTCAGCGATAAAATGCAGGACGTTCTGCAACGCCACTTCTCTGTCTTGCAAAGCCATTGCTTGAACATCGTGGATCCTTAAATGACTGCTCGTATCCTGCGCAGGAATACCTCTGGACGAATTTGATGCTAAGCTCTTTGTGCTTTCATATTTAACGAGACGATAGAAATCTCTTGTGAAATCTAGGCCGACATTTGCACAGTCACCGTCTTCGCTCAGTGCTGTGCTAGATCTTTTATCAGGCGCGTCTGATGCACTGGACCACGAACCACCGGGTGAATGTGTGCCATTGCAGTCCCACCTTTTTTCTGATGTATCAGGATCATCTTGTATTCTGCATTCATCTATTTCTATCGTTGCAAATCCACAATCATTCCAAAGACAATCACCGACATCTTCTTCTAATTCTAACGCATCATCTTCCCTGATGCTAGGTAATGTTGACAAAGATATTTGGCCAGGCGTCGTTATTTCGGCAAAGGGAGACTGCCTGTCCCTGAGATCTTCGCAGGATAGTGATAAGCTCCAGTCTTCTAGTTCAGCCCTATCGTATTCTAAATCGGCTAGATCCCTATGTCTTTGTTGTAATGCTGATCTTGCATCATCAAGTTCTAGCCAATGTTGGACGTAATCAGCATCGTATTGAGAGCCATCAGCTCTGTCATCTAGTGTGCTACCCCACGATACCCTTTCAGAGCTCGTTGTAGAAGCGATAGCCGCTCTCCTTAGCGGCCTTTCGGGGGCAGGTTTCAGATCTAGTACTAAAACACCAGAGCTAGGTGTTGGAGTGTCTAGGCAGCTGGTCGGGCAAGTTGTCCCAGCGATTAACTTTAAACACAGATGTGAATCTGAGAAGCTTCGCACTACGTGCTGGAAAGGCAGCACTGGTCGCGAGGGAGGATAGCTGCCTCTGACGCCAGCAAACGCGACTCCTATTGGGAAGTAGATGTAATCTGCGTCTGTTGCTAGGAGTCTTGCGTGTCTTCGAGATTCTCTAGGGTTGATGGAGACGATGGTTTGATTGTCTGTTTCATCTGATGCCTCGTTGAGGTCTGGCAGCGCTCTGTCGGCCGCGTGGTCGCTCTGCCTGGAGGCGTCGGCTTGCACATCACTAGACATGGTGGAGTACCCCTCGTCTTTGGCGCCACTTTCAGGAGACTCGGCGCCCGCCTCGCCAACTTCGCCACTTTCTTCTTCTGTTACTTTTTCTCCACTTGCCCCTGTAATGGGAAAAAATTATTTGAGCACACATAAATCAAAAAAGTATAACTTCAACCTTTATAGATTGAAGGTTGACTACCGATTTCCGTGTTTTAGGGCAGTTAATCGTTTATAATGTTATATTGTTTAGTTCATATTCAAGAACAGAAAGTTTTAAAAATCTCGAGAATTTGTGAGGCATCATTGTTAATTTTTGTCAGTTAGATAACTTTATGTTTCTAGGAGCTGGTCAAATCTCATGGCATTTTGACGTTGTTTTTTATCAAGCAAACAGCTTCCATAACACGAGACATAATATTATGACAGTAGATCAATGACCAAGAATTTGACCAATGGAATAACCATTGTTTAAAATTCACGGTTATTTTGGTTTTGGGATTTTATACCTCTAACAGGGTCAGTGGTGGGCTGCGGCATGCTAAGGCTGAGCGTGTGCGGCCTGGCGGGCGCCGCCCACAGCGTGGGGTCCACCGCCGACAGCGCGCGCGCCAGGTTCGCCGGAGTCACCTCCAGACCCTGGAAGGTGAGAGGAAACACTTGATATTGATGGCTACTGGAGTGGATAAAACCTGTAGTAGGAGTTGGAAGCATCATAGAATTAATTATTATGCAGCTCACTCTCTGATTTCCGTTGCGACGGTTGATAAATTTTTACCTTAGTCTTCGGGGAAATGCCTTCAGTAGTGACAAGTTCTTTTATCCCGTTTTCCTGCTTTAGTCAAAAAAGCAAACTAAACTTAGTAACGTTACCTTTAATTCAGTCCAGATATCGGCCAGTATCTGGTGGCGCCGCTTGTCGTCGTGGCTGAGGGGGTGCGGATGAGGCACAGGCGGCGCCGGGGGCGGGGAGTCCCTGAATGACACCAGAGACCCGCAGGAGCCGACGTCTACCAAGTGCACTGGAATTTTGAACAGAAATTATAATTAATGTTTCAAATATGATCGTACTTCTGACTACTCTTAATCCATTCTAAATCCTCAAAGATTTTAAAACTATGCTAAAATGCTATGAAGAACACTTTGTCAGTAGGTTTGTGCACACGACAACACAACACTTTTACACGTGAATCATATTTTGTAGACTAGATGAGGTCGGCGTTTCTTTTTGACTACTCCGAGAAGTAAAGCCGAAACAAACTCAGAGGTCACAGTCTCTTTTAAAGTCCAGACACTATCTTGGCCAGATCATGTGAAGACCATGTCTGAAATAGTCTTTTAAAGAAAGAATCACACAGATTGAGTGGACCTGTTCAGTGAGTGCACGCATTTGCAATTCTACATACAAAGTAGGGTAATCTCAAGTTTCGCTGACGATTAAATACCTTATGACGTTTTATTACCTGTCACTAGTCACTTAACAATCTACGAATTAACATTGCTTACCTTGTAAGTCCCTTGGTGAATGAGGCGTGAGAGGCGTATGAGGCGTGGCAGGCGATGGCCGCGGCTGAGGTCGCAGCTGCCGCACCAGCAGCGCGCTCAACGCACGGTTTTGTGCCTCCAGCTCGCGTATACGAGCGCGTGCGCATCCCAATTCTTCGCGTACGCTCTGGAGGGTAGGAAACGATATTTTGTTAGTTAATGTAGTTAGAACGAAGTCAGACTGGACGGATCGGATAGGATGTGTGCAATCGAAGTTTTTGGATCGACTAATCAGATCGCAATTACTCGATTATTCAATTTGTTTCTCATAGGTTCATCTTTGAAAACTCTCCAAGGTGGCGGTGACATCGACGCGATAACGCACGTAACGTAAACGCACACTATAACAATGAATTCAGCCCATCATTTTAGAACCCCTAGCGCAGAAATATATCGTTAGTTATTTAAAAAAAATGCTATTCCAGACTTCATTTTGACCGCGTTGGTATTCCACTTTTGTATGAAACAGTGAATTATTTTTATACGCCTGTGCGTATAAAAAAATCGTCGTTGTCGTCGTCTGTGATCTAGAATCATGTTCTTAATCCCTGGTACCAGATTGCGCGTTGATATTCCTGCTACTCTGGATACGAAAAACCAGAAATGCAATTGTTTAGAATTACGCATTTAAATACCAACACACGGTACTTTAAATCATCATCATCTGCCCAGCCTTTTCCCAACTCTATTGGGGTCGGCTTCCAGTCTAACCGGATGCAGCTGAATACCAATATTTTACATGGAGCAACGGCCTATCTGACCTCCACAAACTAGTTACTGGGTATCACGATACCCCTTGGTAAGACTGGTTGTCAGACTTTCGTGCTTCTGACGACCCATTACGACTGTCAAAGATCCACAAAAGACAGCCGGGACCAACGGCTTAACGTGCTTTCCGTGCTTTCTTGGTATGTAAAGATGGTCATCCATCCACGGACCAACCGCGGCAAGCGTAGCTTAACCTGATCGATCGACCCGTGCGGCTGTTATTACTTAGCCATAAGCCCGGTACGGTACTTAAATACAATTTCGAATTTTAAGAATTTTCAACAGAGCTACTCTACAACTAAATCCTAAAAAATAAATAGACCTTCTAATCTCGCCCAATCTTTACCAAAAATACCTTTGAAATCCTAAAACATCTATTACGGGTCTTCCTCAACGTAGAAAACACCGGATCTCCCCCCTCACTGGATCTCGTCAAAACGTCTTCGAAATAAACGCGTACATTTTAATTATACTTCATTAGTTAAATTAAATTCGAGTGGGGTAATTATAGGGGGATCTCGGATACTCAGATACGAAATAAGGATGTTTCGGGACACTCTCGGACCTTGCTGAAGAAGATTTAGCGGGTTTAGAGCGCTCATAACTTAGTTAGGGGATAGGTTTAGTTTAGAACTTTACGCAGCTTATGGGAAGTTTTGGTGGCAGCTTAGCGATGGGAAGCTTTGGCTAGATATAGACAGACGAAATAGCTCTGTTATTCCGTGTGTTAAAAGAAAAAACATTCATTACCACGGCTCTCAAAACGGTGAAGGAAAACATCGTGAGGATACACTATAATGTTCTGGAACCAAAAATTCGAAGAGATGTGACATCTATCAACTCGCACTGGGCCCGCGTGGTGGATTAGGTCCTACTCCCTCTTACAAAAGACTTAAGTCCCAGCAGTGGGAACATTACAGGATGATAATGATTATGCTAATAAAAACTCGCAAATGGGTAGGTAGTCATGGGCAATTCTCCAAACTGGATTGCAATCAATGCCAGGGAAAAGCACGATTATAGATTACCTATTCAACGCCTTTCTTTTGGTATCGAGTTATTTTCGAAACATAACTGCATCATATAAAATATGGCGAGCCTCCTATGGGGATCGAAAGATAAAGTAAATTGTCCCACTGCAACATTTTTGCTACTGTGCCTCCCACGTTATAAATTCGGCGAACCACACCAAGCATAATGCACAAACCAAGTTTAATCAAACATTTCCACAAACTTCAGCAGCAGTTTTAATAAATTTAATAAAGCGTAAATAATATTAATGGAGTAGAGTTATAAATTTTAAGTGATTTTCGTTTAGACAGAAAGGATTTAAATGTAACGGTAAGTAATGTCATGTCGAGGGGGACGAAGATAATTTTCTTTGACGATAAGATGTTGAGATGTATTTGGAGACTGCTGTATTAATTAGAGTTGATTTAATTATTTTAAGGACTGGAATTTATTGTTTGTTTTGGTACCTTATTAGCTTCTGTCGATATTGCTTTTATCACTTTTAATTAACACAGATTGTGATATTTTAGAAAAACATTTGTCTATTATTTCTATATATCTTAACAAAACAAAACATCACGCTTTGTTTCCCCGAAGGGTTGGGCAGAGGTATACTTAAAGTACACCCACGTTTTGCCAGTTATGTTTAAAGTCCCATGGGATAGGTGGCGAGCCTATTGTCATCAACCGGGCGACTCCGGGCTGCTACTGAGAAGTTCTAGATAGAAAAACACTATAATCTATAATTACTCTCAGATTATAAAACAAAGGCAGATAGACCGCGCAGAACACCAAGAGTGAAGCCAAAAAACCAAATACTAAAGCGTCGGATTGTATGTTACATTCAATGCGACGCTTTAGTATTTGTTTTTTTTTTTGTTTGGATTATAAAATAAAGGCAGATATACCGCAAGGAACACCAAAGTGAGGCCAAAAAACCAAATACTAAAGCGTCGGATTGTATGTTACATTCAATGCGACGCTTTAGTATTTGTTTTTTTTTTTGTTTGGATTATAAAATAAAGGCAGATATACCGCAAGGAACACCAAAGTGAGGCCAAAAAACCAAATACTAAAGCGTCGCATTGAATGTAACATACAATCCGACGCTTTAGTATTTGGTTTATTGGTCTCACTTTGGTGTTCCGCGCGGTCTATCTGCCTTTGTTTTATAATCTGAGATATTAATTATACAAATTTAATCTATAACGTCATACATTTATCATCATTATACACACAAACATTATTACGTTGGAAATATTGTAATTCCGTCATCATCTGCTTCCAAGTACCCATTCACTCAAAATTACCCGTACCTACATAAACTAATAATCTTCCCCTGTCGGCTGCCATCCCACATGTGAAGACTGAAGTCTCTAATTACTTCAGAAGGAGTCTATCTACACACTTACTCTATACGTTACCAATAAACTCAAAGGAGACAAGCATTCATCATTTCTAATCACCACATGACGTTAATTGCCTGATAATATCCTTAATGTCATCTCAGAATTCACACGGCTGAGCAGCTAATAGATTTAGAATATTGATGAAGATTAAGTGCTAGAAGTTTCCTCGTAAATTAAGTTTATAGCTCCAACTTGACCAATTGAGGTTATAAAAGAATTTGGGAATCATTTTGTGCGTATAATCATTCATGTAATGTTAACTGTAGAAGTTTATTCTTTTGGAAGAGACTTCAGAATTTTCATCGGATTCTTTAGCACTTTGTTAGAACAGCTGGCATTAACGAAGAGTCATATCAACATTTTTCAAGACCCGATAGTAAAATACTTCTCGCTGAATAAATATTTAACGACCAAAGTTTGTCATTAACATTTTCCAACGTTACGTGAAAACAGGAGCGTCAAACTTTGAAAAACAATCAAAAGCGGTCGTCGCTTGCAACCGGCACCATCTTTATCAGGAAAGTTGGCGCCAAAACTACAGCAACATGGCGGACATTCACGAACTGGATTTAAACACAAACGGTCGCATTATCGGACAGATTATGCCCAGATTATAGTGGGCCAGGCCTTCTGAAAATTATTACGGTGCCAGCTAAGGCCGAAGTGTCCCATTTCGGGCGATTTATGTGCGAATGTAGGCACCACATAATCCACGGACGCGGATACAAGGGCGACTATAATTATGAGAAAACAATTTCCGGGATGCATCTTAATGCCAGCGGGGATTACGGTAGACATTCCCTTTTTTGCGGATTAACATTGTCGACTGTGTTTCTTTGTTTTAATCTTTTAAAGGACTCATCGACTTCCGAGTGCTTTTAAAATGCATGTCTTGTAAATATCGATGAAATTATCTTGAAAGATGCGTATTAATTTTACTAAATAAGGATGTGGACGAAAGTTTAATACAATATGGGGCCAGAAGCATGTACATTATACTTCAAAAACTAAATCCTGTGCCAGAAACTAACAGTTTCCGTAACCTTGACATGGCTATGTTCAGCTTAAGGAAGCACAACAACGTAAGCTGTTTGCTCCTACAATACGACAGAGTCAGTGGTATAACAGAGTGAAAGAGACAGAACTACAACCATTGCTGCAAGATTACTGCTCAAATTCCTCACCTTCTGCGACAGAAGCGCTCGCACGACCTGCTGCGCCACATCGTCGAGCCGTCGCTCTTGGTCACCCGCGCCCAGCCCGGCTGATAACGTGGACAGTTGACTGCGCAGCCGATCGTTCTCAGAGCCTAGAGTGGACAGCTGGCTCTGATAGTGCGCCGCAGACGCCTGCAACAAGCACTGACGGTGAAGGCACCGCAACGAAAAAATGCGTGGGAATTACCGCCAAATTGGTGGATTTTTGGGAGTAAACAATATTGATTATGTACAAATATAATTTGTAATTTGTTATGTGTCAGTTTGGTTATTCAAATTTTGTTTTCGTTCTGTTTATCCCCTTACAAATAAGGCGTAAAAATATAGCAGTTTAATAATAACTTGAAGGCCGAAAAAGAAGAAAAACAAGCTTTTCTATCGCCCACAGCAATATTTTTTCAGTCTCACTCATCAAAACGTCAGGGCCACTCCTGTCGTCGGTACACTGCTTCACTAAAAAAATACCCCCGAAAAGGGACCATCGTTCACACTCTTAATTAAGCCGGAGTTCTCACAACAAACGAAACCAGCGTTAATTGACCCGCTGCGCCCCTATCGGCCTTCAAACACGACATCACTTAGGGGCATTTCTATTCCAAGTCACAGGTCTACTGATATTTGCCGTTCTCGAATTCTACACAACTTAACGGACTTTGAATCTTAATGACTCGACACTAAAGTGTATTATTAAAGTAGTATTTATGCGGTGTGAGGTTTTCATTAGTCATCGAGTGAGGGCGAGACAACGAATCTGTTTGTCTGTGTGTCTGCAACAACACGCGGTTGATAAGCAATGAAAGGGTTAGGGTTTGAATGGCGAGGCTTTTCAATTTGGACCTGCTTATAATTATGACTGCACAGTTTTAGGTGGAGAAATCTAGACATTTAACCGCTTTATGATTATACATGAAAGTGGAATTTTACTTACATGGAAAATTCAAATAAATTTATGGGATACCTTCAAAAATATTGATCATACCTTGATGTGTGGCGTTTATGGCAGAGTCAACGTAATTTTGCCAATATCACATATGAAATTCAGCACAGGCTATACTATAAATATGTTATTCAGCTAATAATTTTGAGTTTGATACACATTGGACGCCATCTATCAGTGTCAAACTCACAAATGTCAAATGGTGTCAGTTTTTGTTTATAATAGATACTGCAAAAAGGTTTAACATCTTTCTGCCAAGGAGTTTTCTTAGTTCTAATCTCCTTGGATTTTGCGTTTAATAATACAGAAACAGATGATACTTATACCTCAATTATTTCATGAATGAGTCTATAGTAAAATAGCTACATACAGACAATGCAACCACACCGTTTGCGTTACGATAGTACCTATAACAACTCAAACAATTTAATTAAAATTCCGCGTGATTGACAGGCAAATCAAACGTGCGTTTATTTCATGATTTAATTATTTACCAACCGCCGCCATTTTGCCGTCTGCGCACTTAATTTAGTGAATTTAATTTATATTTTGAATTTCGAATGAAACCGCAGATGTTTCACGAGATCAGGTAATTAAAGTGAAGAGCTTGTTTCATTGCTTTCCCATCGAATCGTGGAGTGTAATAGGAATCCATTTATAATTACGCTTTTATTTGTTTTGATGGCATGTGCGTATTAAAACGACGTATTCAGTTGGCGTATATTTTGTAATGTGTGAATATATTTTCCATGTAATTTTCTATTGGCATACCTACAGATACAGCTAAAATGCTCAAAGATTACAAAGTCAATATTCATAGTTACCAAACATGGAAAATTTTCTAAAATGATATTTTAATTTATCTCTTAATCATTATTTATAAATATTCATAGTTAAAAAAATGGCTATGAAAACCTAGAATCCGCTAATTACTTTATGCAATTTTTTCAGAAAAAAAACAAAAATAAAAACAACACGTCAGTTCAACAAAACTGACCATTTATAAAACTGATTTGTGATATCAATCACCGGCTAGCTATTACACTTTCCTTAGTTTTATGTTTGGTAATAACAGCGCAAGTTTGAGCATAAATCACAAGTTCACAACCCTTTGCATAGCAACTACGATTTGTCAAACACCGTTTTCTTTGTGTTGCTTGTAATAGCGATATTATGTCCTCTTGTATAAAATGGATTAGGTAACCTAAGACTTTATGTCAAGTGGTTTTATTCATACCAACTATTCATATGGCTTATTCTTGCCAAGGGGTATCGTGTACTCCAGTAACTGGGTCCTGGAGGTCAGATAAGCAGTCGTTCCTTCTGGTCAGGCCATAGTTGGGAAAAGATTGAGCAGATTAATAATTTTTTAATTCAATTAATTCTCTCCTCCAAAGATATCAAAATTCGACTATGAAGCACTCACTTAATTAGTAATATCTTTTTTCTGCACGTTGATCACGTCAAAATACACACGACCGACTAGCTATAAACACATTAATTAATTCAGCTAATTAAATTATCCAATTATCCATACTACCATGACAAGTAAAACCACTAATTAACAATTACGTAACATCATAGTTTTGCGAAACTGGCGAATCATAAGATTAATGATTTAACTGGAATCAGAATAGCGTTGATGGCGAAAATAGTCATTGTTTCGTATAGAACGATAGCGCCTTTCAGCGAAGTGATTACATTTACGGCAATAACTAGAATTAAAGCGAGGGGGTCATTAATCATGGCCTGCAGTGTAGACATCATTAGGTTTGTTCGGTCACGCGTCACAAATGTTGGGGGCCCAAGTTACTATTGTAGTTTCTTTCAGTAATCGGGTATGGAGTAGCTCGTAATATCTACTATTCGTACTGCTGGAATATAGGAAATAAAAGAACCTACATGTTGGTACTGCAAGGAAAAATGTTCTCGAAATATAGAAAAGGCTTCAAATTAAGGGTAAAGATCATGCATCAGAAACCAAGAGTTTGGCAACCCCAATGACTGAGATCAGTGCCGACGAATTCTGTAAGAATTTCATCGTGAAAACTTCGGTAGAGTGAGTTTTCATTATTACAAAATTAACTGGCTGATATTTTGATGTTAGATCATTTATGTAAGCTATGTAAGTGCCTCTGTGAATAAATACTTTCTTATGTAATAAATAATAACTTCTTTCTAATGCCACTTTTACTTTATCTATGTTTCTGGTAAGTTACCATAACTTGTTTGTTTGGCGTGGTATTTAGCCTGTCACTGATAGGTCAAGGAAACCCGAAATTAGGTCAAGAAAACACAATTATGTTGTTTACAGTCTTCCATAATTCCTAATGCGTAAACTGGATTGTTATGACTAAACAGATTAACTTAGCCCGTCACTGGTGTACCAACTATTTATTATTCTATCAATAATTCATAACATCCTACCGGCCGGTTAATAGATGGCGCCAGTTTCCAATTTAGTCGGATTATCTTATCGTGGAATTTGCGCAGAGTTAGTTTGGCATCCTGTGCCTGTAATAGCTACCTTGGTCCTGTTTACATTGTTCTACGGTTTCTTTTTAAGGGTTTTTTTATGGATCATAATGTTTTGTGAAGTTTACAGTGTTATTCTGGCCAAAAATGTGTGTGAAGGGATGGTTTTGCTACGTAGCCGAATAGATAAACATTTTTTGCACCAAATTTGTCTTCGATGAAAGATTATATTAAAGTACAAGTATCAATGCTGCGGCCAATTTTAATGTTGACCTAAGAGAGGATCTTTATACGAATGTTTTCGAACTACTGAAGCTGGTCCATAAACATTGTTTTTAAATATTGGCATTTTTTAGAAGAGCTGCAGCGAGCAAATTATTAATTAAAAAGCGTGGGTGCTTTTTGAGGTATTAAAAATACCTCAAAAAGCACCACACGCTTTTTAATAGAATTAAACTATTTTCTACTTTTTTAGTTTGGTTTTTAAAGCGTGCTTTTCAGTTTTAGTTTATAGGAACCGAGTATGAGACAGCTGGTTTGTTAAACAATGACCGTACCAAAAATACCGTGTCGTGCGACCCAGTGGACACATACTAATTGGTTTCGTTAGCGCAGAACTATGGCGGGCCCGGAGTTCCGCTAACGTAATTATGAAGATACCTTAGCCTCTGCCTACCAGGAAACGGTAATGAATTACTTGCCTGCTTGCAGTTTAAAATGCAGCGGTTTAACGTTAAGTGAATAATACAGATAGTGGAGTTTAATTATTTTGGTATTTTGGTTTAGGTGAGCTTAATTTGTGGTAGGTTTTAGTTGGTATTACAGATTGAGGTGGCTTTGGTTACTGGGTTTATGGTTCGATTGGTTTCTAATTAGGGGCTAATTATACTGTATTAAGGTGTTGGTGTATATTGTCTAGTTAAGGTATTCATTATTGGATCGAAGACTATATTGATTGACATGTTTGTCCGTTGAAGTTCGTCTAAGGTTAGAGAAATCATTTAGTAACACAATTATCCACATCATTCATTTATAATTAGTATAAAGACTCATTATTTCGCGTCCATTTTTTTATTTTCTGCAATTTTTTTTATCCTAGGTACTGTGCTCCAATAATTCTTTACAGATTTTCAAACTGGACCAAAAAATCACCCAGCTATATTTTCTATATTCGTTCAATAAACATATAAATGGCCGGTGGAGCTGAAGGCCAATTCTCGTAATTAAAAACGTTCAAAATCTAGTCGCAGTGTCATCTCGGCGACAAGCAAATGTCAAAAATTTGTTAAAAATGAATGGAAACTCGAGGTATTTTTGACAGATTGAGACTGAGATCAGACTGTGAACGTTCTTAAAATTACGAGAATTGCCCCTCTGTTGAGTCCTGGAGTGGAGACCACGTATAAGCGTAATATAGGACCTAGCTAGATGAACCGACGACCTTAAAATGGTGGCTGGGACAGACTGGATGCGGAAGACAGAAGACAGAGTTGTGGTGCAGCCTAAGAGAACCCTTTATTCAGCAGTGGACTGCGATAGGCTAAGTTGATTGATGAAGAAAGTTAATGATCTCGTGATACATTTGTCTCAGTGACTTAACGATTGGATACTTGCGTTACATATCGCGATTGTATTGCCTACAATGTGACATTGGTTTCGCTGTTTGTGTATGGATTAATTCATCTTCTACAGTCAGGCCGAAAAGATAGTTGATGTCGTAGTGAAAAGATTAGGCAGTAATGCTGCGGCCACATTGTCGCAATAAGGCGAACACCGCCGACGTCTGAAGTGAAGTTCGGTTTATCGCGACAATCTTGCCGTAGCATCAGACCTATCGGTACCGGGACTGACAACGCAGAGTGTGCCGGACGTATAGACTTGCTTAAGCATAGTTACTCATTTAGGCCCTTTAAACGTTCAATCACTCAAGACAATATTTACTATAACTAAAGCAACAAAAAACCCTGCATTTCCCTTACAAATGTCGTTTTATATCGCGTCCGTGACTACTAAAATGTTGTCATAATGACACAGTTTGTTAGAAACGGCGCCATGTCGCCGGCGACTGGCGAATTAACTTATATAAAGAGAAAAAGAGGAAAATGGGAAAATATCTGAAGATAAACAAAGTGAACAAGTAGGTTGGGTTCATGCTCCATTTACGAGATGACCCAGTAAATATGTGCATCTGTTATTTAGATAAAATGCTGTAGTTTCTTTGAGAAGTTAGTTCTTGTCTCTTTCGCTTACATGCAAATATATATATCGTACATTACTTTTTCCCTCCGTGCCTCGAAAAGCACGTTAAGCTGTTAATCCCGGCTGTTATTCATAGATCTTTGATAGTCGTTACGGGTCGTCAAAAGTCCGAAAATCTGACAACCAGTCTTACCAAGGGTATCGTATTACCCAGTTATAGGGTTGTGGAGGTCAGATAGGCAGTCGCTCCATGTAAAATACGGGTATTCAGCTGCATCCGGTCAGACTGAAAGTCGACCTCAACAAAGTTGGGAAAACGCTAGGCAGATGATGACTCCAGTTTAATGCTAAAACTCTTTGTACTAACTGCGTCATGACTTTCGAGCCTTGTCAGAACCAGAAAAGAGCTGCGCTAAAGTATATACAAAAAAAAATCTGCTGTTCCATACATTTTGACAGCGTAGGTATTGCACTTTTCTATGAAACAGTATATTTTTTTTGTATAACCGACGAACAATTTCTACGCTGGGGGGTCTAGAATGACATGCTGAATTCATGGTTACAGTTTGCGCACTGGTTAAAAATTGCCACTGTATAGACCGCGATATTCAAATTTTCTAATTTTTTTTGTGATAACTTTACGAGTTGGAACATTTCATTTTGGGAAAGATTTCGACAAACATGGGGAGCCCACTGCCACTTCGGCTTGCTTTCTTTGCAAGCTGTCGCTAACTTTTCCGGAAAATTTCGTACAAATACATTAAAAATACACACTCAATCTAATACCTATATCTCTACACGTACACTTAAACACTAATTCCAAAAACGTTCGTTTACAAACAACATAACCTCGTAACAGGCAAACACAATTAGTATGTGAGTGTAAATTCGTGGCGCGGGCGGCGCCGGGGGGCAGCATGCACCCTAGACCCCTGACTGTAATCCGTAGGGGTGCAGCCATTTTAAAATTATGTTCACAGATAGACAGATAGGCACTATGTTTTTAAAATAGATGTAATTTATACAAGGTTGTGGTGGTGTGGTAAGTTTTTGGGGACAGCGAATTGATTTTGGATTTGAAGTCAGGTTTCAGTCACGTTTTTAAACAATTATATCAAGTGAAAAGGCGTATGTATCTATTGGGATTTTCTAAAGCATATTCCACGTTGTTAGGAATTCTTCAATAAACTAGTTAAATCTGTTCATATACATTTCATCGGTTTAGGCATCTCGCCACAGGCACTCTTTTCAGACGAGGAATTCACATTTTTACAGGGTTTAATAATATGTGTGGCCTTGGACGTCGATTCTCGTAATTTTAGACCATTCATTATATTAATTTTACAAATTAAAAGACTGATAGATTTTAGGCTTAATATAGAGGAGATATAATTACCATGCCTTTACAGCACAACTATTTAGAAACAAGTCTCAGATAATGGCAAAAAAATACGTGGGTACCATGGAAGTAAATCCCATACTTTTTCGCCATAAAAAGTAAGGTCAGAGCTTAATTACGGTTACCCGATATTAACGGCAATCGTGATGTTAATGGCAATATCCACCAATCACGGGACACTGTGGAACAGTCACGAGAAATATGTAACTTTCTCTCGGTAATAGTTGCCTTACAAATTTACCTAATTGTTATTTATTTTCTATTAATGTGTGGGAGGACTTATTAACTTTGATTTATTGGCTGTTAGAGTTGTAGATCAGTAGCTGTCAGTAAAACTAGGACCTATCTCTGTTTTAAAAAGAGTAAATTGCCATCAGTTTAATTTCCGTTTTGACAATTCTTTCGAAAGCCCGTGTTTATAGACACGTATGTTTTTATAAAACCTCTTCGTAATTAACGACGTTACAACTACTATAAGGATACTGAAATAAATTCTTTGCGGAAGCAGTTGATTTCCTTTTTTATTCACAGAGCAAGAAACTATTATTGTGAAGATTTTATGTGTGGAAATTAAATTAACTTGGATAAAAAATCGAGCTGTGGAACGACGTATGCTTGTAGTCTCTCAGAGGGATAAAATCTGAAATGACGAGATCCGGCAGAGAACCAAAGATGTCGGACAAAGCGCACAGAATAAGCGAGCTGAAGTGCCAAAAGGGCTGGCCTAAAAATGACCGATAGGATAGCGTGTTCTTGAGTGGAGGACGTGAATTGGCAAACGTAAGGTAGAGCGCCCTCAGGCTCGTAGCAGCTGGATGAGAATTGCCGACAATCGAGCTAAATGGCGTGCGATTGGAGAGGCCTATGTCCAGCAGTGGACTGCTGTGGGCTGATGATGATGATGGATAAAAAATGTCTTATTTTATGATTATTAACCCTTAGCTGATAAGACAGAGAGAGTATGTTAAGAGAGGTTTTTTATGACCAATGGTGTCAAACAAAAACATCATCAATAAATTAACAACGCTTGAAAAGATTCAAAGTTTGTTTGATTACATATGACGTATTCCTAGTTACTACATATTTTCACGAAAGTTTCAACTTTGTATGAAACCTCCACTCATTTATTAGGCAGCTTAAACTATCGATTTTTGAACCACAACCCTATCCGAGTGCCCTCAGTAACTGCGCCCTTGCACTTCGCTGGGGTGTAGCTGAATTATTGTTTAGAGGGGGTGGCCTTTTAAAGCGGGAAACCCCAGCTATTGTGCATACCCGATTTCCCGCTATCCGCCATTTTAATGTCCTTCCAGCGCGGGTTATCTTTGTGTGTGTGGGTGATGTGGTGTCAGTTTTGAGAGTTAGCGATTAGATTTGTAGATTAGTAAAACTATTGTTACAGATTACACTAGAATCTAAGAGAACTCTTTCAAATTGTTCTTAGTGGGCTTTGACTGGTAGAAAAGTAATTCTTTTCTATTTTTATTAAATGGTAAGCAAAGCCGATGTCGACTATTCTGCCAATGTCTAAAGTGACTTGGAGAAACAAGTGTGCATGATAAAAACAAAAAATAACAACTCGAGAAAAGTAATTGTCCAGCAGTGGGATAAAGTGTAGTAGATGGTGTATGACCTTAGATACTCGGGAGTTCGGGAGATTGCCCAGCGGGGTAATTGTGTAATCCACGTGAAATGGCAAGTGATGGCAATGCCTTTCATTTTGACAGTTCAGTCACTTTTATTGCGTTATTTACGTTGTTGAGCAGACGAGTTTTTCTAACCTACGAAGCATTTAGATTAGAATATTCCTTTAGAACCCTCGAATTGGTATTGTTAATTTGTCCCGCAATGAGGGTGCAGGAACACATTAATGGGGAATGATATTATTGCTTATGTTAGTTTGGACATTGGAAGTTTTTGATTAGGTCTGGCCCAGAGGAATTTTTCTGTGCATCATCATCAGCCTACAGCAGTCCACTGCTGGACATGGGCTTCTCCGCTTGCACGTAATTCATCTCGATTCTCGGTAACTCTCACCCTTCAAAGATCGTTGCTCCACCTAGCCTCAGGACGTCCTACCTTACGTTTGCCGATTCGCGGTCTCCATGTTTTTGTACATTTCCCGCCTATTGTTTACCAGCCTGGTCCCAATCGCCGTTAGCGTTTCACTTGCGCCACGCATAATTTTTCAGTGTGTTTAACATTAAGGCATGAACACACAGTCGTGTGTGTAATCACTCCACAACCTTTATTACTGTTCACTGTATTTCTCTGTCGTCATGTCCGCCCTTCAGGAGAACCCTGTGTCATATTTAAAGCATAGCACTGCTCTCTTCTAAGTGCCTTTTTGATACCTGAGTGGGCTTTAGTTCATGTTTTAGTGTAAGTACATGCCGAAAGTCTTGTATTTTTGGTATGCGTATTTATTTCTTTCTTGCTTTTGCCCTCGGCTTCATCCGCATGGATGTTAAAACATATCCCACCGGAAGGTAATACCGGGATAAAAAATTATATGTTTTAATCCAGTTATAATCTATCTGTGTGCTATTTCATCCAAATCCGTTCAGCCGTTTTTGAAAGTATCTATGTCAAATAAACTATTTTTTTTATTAACCACCGAGTTCCGTATTCGACTTTAGATAAAACTTATTAGAGTAATCGAAAGATATGAAATTATACAACATAGCGATCATAGTCAAGGGCCAGGGTGAACCAGTGAAATTTAATGTAAAATCCATGTAGGGTGTATAACTATTGCTATCCTTAAGCACTAAAGATAACAGCTGGTATAGAATCACTATACATAGTTTCAGCTCAAAATAAAATACTCTAAGAATTGATACCAAACTTTCGGTTTCATATGGTTCTTAAATTCGACTACAATATCTTGAAAATAATTAGGTACCTACGTCATGCGGTATAATAAATAGTTAAAAAATTTAGCTACAAGTTTTATTAAATTGTAGCTGCTTGATACCGAATAATTGCTCGATCTAGCTATAAAGTTGCTAAGTTGGCAACGTTGAGCTAAATAGCTTAGCTTCATTTTCGGCAGAGCGAGTTGAAAACAACACGCCTACATGTAAATAGATATAAGGCAGTAAGTATGTGATACTTAAAGCATATTAAACTATCAGGGGTCTGTCAGTCCGTCATTTAGCAGTTATTACGAGGGTGAGCTCTGTAATCTTCGCGCAGGACTCTCAACCTTTGGTGGTGTATCTTTGTTGTTATAATTTGGATTGAGCCTATGTGGAATAGTGTGAAATAAAATGTCAAGTAAGACCGTGAACAACTGAACACACAGCAAAACAATGCTGTGGAAATATACAGATTTTTTTTCGCGATCGATGTTTTTAGACTGATTTGTCTAGGTCTGAGCACAGCCTTACAGGGGTAAGGCTTTGTTCAGACCTAGACAAATTAACTTAACTTGTTGAAAACAAGTATCAGAACTTGTATATAGAAGTAAGGGTACTTCAATATACAAGTTGTGATACTTGTTTGCAATAAGTCTTGCTAAAGACTTGTCAAAACATGTCGTGTAAAATTTGTTCAAGGTGTTAACGAAACACTAACAAAAAATTTAGAATACCTTGCTTTAAACACGTGGTGTTACACAGATCAAAAAGATAAATGTATTAAAATATTACACGGTACCAATTTGACTCTTGATTCTGTGATTTGATACTAAAACTAGAATGGAGTATTTACTTAAATGAGGTTGGTTTAATTCTCAAACCGAATACTATTTGAAAGTGTGCTTAGGTCCTGAAACTATTCTAGTTTAAACTGTGTGGATCAGCCCTGAAATACCAATTTGTATAGAAACAACCGAGTTAAACTAGAACACCGTGCACCGGCTGGTTCAGTTCTTTACTTTCTACTCAATTAGAAATTTATAGGTCCGAATAATTACTGTAGTAGGTACAGTAATTATTCGGACCTATTTTCTGTAAAGTACTTATTTTAAGTGTAATTTGTGTGTGACTGTAATTAAAGTTTCTATTTTAGATACATGTAAGTTTATTTTCATTCAAAATTAAACAATAAAACTGAATCTTCAGGAAAGGAAACCAAAAAGCGTTTAATAAGAAAACAACCACAACAAACAAGGCTCGTCCCCGGTTGGGACGGCCATTTAGCGACATTAAAGAGCATTTATCGACCAGAGGGGGACACGCGATCATTTTTGGATTATAACCACTCCAGAGAGACGAATTAATTAATGACAAAAACCAATACATCTAGATCCCTGTCACTTTAAGAGTCCCCTTTAATTTCATCATTATTCTTTGATCGCCGCGGGGCGAGGCGGCTCAAACCGGCTCAAACTGGTTATGGCTGGTTTGCGTCGGTCATAACTGGACGTTCTTTGAGGGATTATGGACGGAACGTGTTTGTGAGGGGGATGAGACGTTTTTGCGTAATTAGTACTGCAAGTGGGTTTCTTGATAAGTGCCACTTCGGTGCAGTGTGGGCGGTAATGGATATTATGTAAAAGGATTACTTTAAAAGCGGGAGAAGAGACAAAATAAGCTGTTGAGTTCCTCAATATACGCTACTCACAGATTCATAAATTATTAGACGCCGCTAAAGACTACCCGTATGTGAACGAAAGAGTCTCACAGACAGAAAAATATGGAAATTCCTCTCTGTTCATTCAACCGAACACGTGTCTGAAAATAAAATGAAACGCGATTCCGGAAACATTTTCAGCAAATATAAAAATTCCCTCCCATTTCAGCGTCTGACCGTACCATGTAACGTTAAAAGACGATGATATTAAAGCATAGGGGTTGTTACACAATGGTGAACAGGTACGAAATGCACGAATATCATTCAAAAAGTGACGGGAAATGGAAAAATCAAAATTCTCATCCGCCATTCAAAACAGATAGCTGTGACGTAGGAGTGAGGGGAGCGCACAATGACCAACGGTGTTACGAAACAGGAATATACCGGGGATTTTTATACTCTTTTTTAAATTTAAACACGAAAGTGAATGGAATTTTGAAGCAGAAAGGTTCAGGTGATTTTTTTAAACCTGTTAAATTAATGAAGTAAATATGAGAGTGTTTAGAAAAACCAGTTTCTCTACGTTTGAAACAGTTTTTGCTTACTAGCCAAATTATTTTAGTTTATGGCCAAGATTTTTCTGAAAGCTTAGAAGGGCCGACAAAAAAAAAAAAAAGTTATAAAATAATAAAGTTACATGTCAGACATGGGGCTTGATAATCCTTCCTGTTATTGGATGCTTTGTTTTTGATTAAGATATATATATACAGTAGGATTGCTATGCCTAATTTGTAACTACTACCATAGTTTTTATGTACTTGCAATACTAACACGCTATGGGCCTACTATGCTTGCCAATAAAAGACTTACTTTAATTTTATTTAAATCCATATTTATGCCTTTCTTGGTAAAATTATGAAAAATTTAGAGAATTTACACAGTTGTTTTGTGTTCACTGAACATGTTATTTTCAGAATATTTTTTATAAACAATACAAAGCATGGTTACGGTTGAAATCTGATTGGAAACAAACATTACGGCTGGGAGAGTCCATTGTGAGTCCATCTTACTCACTTCTCCCCTAACTTTTCATCGAAAAATGGGGGAGAGAACAATGCAGCCAGTCATAATGAAATATTTTGAATATTTGTATTTGATTCCTCTTAAAAGTCTATATTAGAACACCAATATAAGTAGACCTCGCGAAAAAAACTTTATTAATAACAGTCTAGGGAAGATTGAGTCCATTTTGCACTGGACAGGGGAGATCCAGGGGTCTTTCGTGAATTTTTAATTCCACAGTTTAGAGGATATTTGCTCAGGAATTCGCGCTATGAAGATAAGTTTTTACTCGTATTTTATGGTTCCATATACGTGGGCACACCGTCTCGATAGGGATCGTAAAGTTTGCTTGTCTGGCCACAGAATGCTGTGGTCGACAAATCGATTTAGGTGTACATTGAAACTTTTATTACATTGGCACTTGGTCCTATCTATCAACGACTGACGCCTTAGTAGGGCATTTATTTATTTACTATAAGGTATCTTCACAGCTGATAAAAAGTATAACATTATTAATTATTCTAATCATTACGCCAATTACGAAGTACTCAGAAAATAAGAAACAAACAGAGAGTGGCATTAATTAAATATATGGATTTCGGTATAACGTTATAAATGTAAAAGCAAATCTATCTATCTGTCAGTATGTCTAACTGTCTGTTAACTTTTACCCCTTAACGGCTCAACGGATTTCAATAAAATTTAAAACACAGATAGATCATGAACAGGGTTTGGTCTTTGTATTCTTATAATCCTGGTAGAACGTTCCCGTGGGCGAAGCCGCTGGCAAAACCTAGTATTTGCGACTGCTCGAAATCCGAATTTTCGCTGTCAAATACAGTATACCAGGATATAATACATAGTCTTGATGTAAAAGAAGATAAAGAAGAATTCTTACCTCTAGTGCCGATGATAAGGACGCCTTCTCCTGCTTCAGAGTTTCCACGCGGCTCTTGTATTGCAGCAGCGATCGCACTGTCTCCTCCATCCTGCAATAATTAAGAGAAAAACATTCACTAGTGATATCTTAAGGCGGAGATTTCTTGAAAACGGTAAATAAAGGTGTTTTTTTTAAAGCAGTGTATCTCTTCAACCGTAAATAATTTTGAAAGCAAAAAAATATATGATATTTTCAAGTTTTTTCTGCATACAGTGATGGAACTCTAAACATAATTAAACATACTATAATGCATCAAAAAAATCATCAAAGTCACCTCTTAATTATCTTTAAAAGCAGTTTATCCCTTCAATAACAATTATAATTATAGTTAAAAGTATACCATAAAATTTCAAATGCCAAACTGCATTCAGTGATTGATTATTTATTATTAATCTAAATCTAATTTTATACGATTTTATTTGCATTTTTACGAAAAACGCTTGCTCATTTATTATTCGAATTTATTACAGCAGATTTTAACCCGTATCGGATTCCAATAAGAATTACTAATATTGTTTGTACGGAAACAGAAAACTAAAATAAAAAGCGATTAAAAAGTTAGGAGCCATTAAGTATTAGTTTTTCTTGATAATTTAGCCTAACTTTAGGCGTGTTTAAGTAATAAAAGATGTGTAAAATCTCCAAAACCAAGTCGGTACCGACAAAGCTCAAATATCGAAAACTTCAATAAACTTTACTGGTAATTGATGAAAACCCGATCTTCCGAAGGACTTTTCTTAATTTTTTACGCACCTGTCTTACTATAAATGGTCTTACTCAATAACGTGATGCGTGTAGAAAAACGTCTATTAACTGCTCATCACTGATACTACCTCTGTCAGACACGATGACTGGTGAGATAGCGTGCTTTTTAGCCAGGCCCATCAGTGAGTTCCAGCCCGCGACGAGATTCCCCTTAATGATTATAATTCTATAATTAAATATTCTTTCCGTTCGCGAAACAAATGTGTAAAGAACAAGAAACGAAGGAAATGTCAATTTCTCGGACCACCTGGCGATTTCGCCATAAAACAGGGAAATTTTATAAAATACTTGGCAATCCACAAGATGTTGAGTATTACGGTTTATAGATGAGGTAACTTATAACTTTGAATGACTATCTTACGAAGTGAAAGTAAGTTTCAGATAACGGTCGAATCAAACACTCAAGAGCAGTGTCGGGCAAGTCTGCCAAGTTGTCACACGTGCTTGGAATATGTTATACAAGCAGTCTGCCGGATGGGCTTCCCCATCAGCAGAAATGACGAACTTCCAAATAAACTTTCATCCATTCAACTTTAGGGGATGAAATAAATAAAAACCCTCCTAAGTTACCAATTTCGGAATATAAGGTACTCTTGTGTATAATTTCTTGCTTCTGAACCAGCTGATAAGGCTGTGCGTTGTCTATCAGTGAATGAATGAATTTGGATATCGCAAATTTTGGCGTTGAGCTAAACGTAAAAAATCCAAAAGTGCAATAATGCATGCATTTAGGTGTTTCACAGTGAAAACAGGCAGAAGTGTCTGTTTTACTTACTACTGCTTATTAGCTGACTTTATCGGTGGTGAGTTGGATTTGGTCGTGTCTAGTGCTAGATCATTGGGTAATATATAAGTCCACAAACGATATACTTATTTAGTTTATATCACTTAAAGTACCTACAGTTACTGATGACAATTATTACTACTATAATATTTGCATTACGAACAATAATGCAATGAAACAATAAACCCCAGCTCTACATTAATTTTCTTATTTTATTTACCTGTATAAATTATTTAAATATTAATTTCGAACCAAACCAGATTAAGATTCAAAGGTGAATAAATTTTTAGAAGTTATATGTTTTAAGTAGTCCATATATATCTTTCCTTTGGTTCCTATTTTATTTTGCTTTGACGAACTGTCTGTTTCATCAAGAAAATTATACCGAAGACAGAACAGATCAAAAACAACAGAAGACAAACGATCTTACAAAACACTTCATTATGCAGATGGATCAAACTGGCGAGCTGAAGATTTGCATACTCTAAGACAGAGCGGGACATAAGACGTTCCTTAAAAGTAAGAAAGAGACGAAAGAAGTGCACTTGACGAATGTCGGGACTTCATTAGCGGGAGATGTACGTTCGCGAGAGCGCATCAACGTCAAATGACGGCTAAGTGAAGAAATATGGGACTTATTTTTTTTTTGGTTTGCAATTTTAGATAATTATGGCAACTCGCACTTACGTCGCACGGTTTTTACGACGTGACAAAGCTATTTGTCTGTATTATGTAAGTTTACATAAATCAGAATAAAATCCGTTTCGTAGTTTAAAAGAACAACAGGTCAGCTCAAAGCTGCTCTCTGAAATGGCTCACTCTTCAAAAGGCCCTTCCAGACTTGGCCCTGCATTGTTAGACTCACACAAAATTCTAATAATGTACCCCTTATTTATAAACGTTGCTTAAAGTATCTAACTTATGGTATCTTAAACATGGTAATCAAAAACCCAAAAACACACAAACACACACACCCACACACACACACACACACACACACACACACACACACTCACTTCACCCCACCTCCACTCTACACTTATACTACAAAGTAACCTATACCTAGTATTTTCTGTATTTAAAAAAAATGTAATTCCTCAATTAATTATTAATTAACTTTCTTTTTTTGTCTTGTCTGGAACACTGTCTTTGTATACATTTTCTTTTTAGACTGGGCGTTGATAGCTGCGCCACAGTATTTTACTTTTGTGGCTATCTTCGTTTTCCTTTGTAAATTATTGTAAACTTAAGTGGTTCCAAATAAACTTTTAAAGTTAAGAAATGATTAGCGACTGTTTACTCATACATTTTTGACGTTTAAACGTCTCAGTTTAATCAACGTTTGTGAATTTACCCCATAATGGACTTTAAAACAGACCATGACCTCTGAGTTTGTTTTGGCATTTCTTCTCAGGGATCAGTCATCTAGTTTTTTTTTTTTATATTGACCAACAAAATGTGGGCGTATACTTTAGATACACCTCTGCCCAACCCATCAGGGAAACAAGCCTTGATGTCAATTTAACTTATAGGTAGATGAAGGTGTGTGTGTGTGTGTGTTGAGTTTTAAATATTTTTTGTCTTGGAAATCCCTGCTTGCAAACTTTGTTTATTATGGCCTATTTGATGGGGCAATCTCCTTTTGTAGGTCAGAAATGTCAGAATTCTTTTATTTTCGTTCTCCAAAACATTACCGAAGTAAACAAGCACCATAATCGGATTTCCTAAACCCCATTTTAAATGAACACAAACAACCTGAATTATGAAAACGCTCATCGCGAAGCCACAATGCCACTGTTTTAATCTCGCAAATTAATCAAGGTTGAGTTGCAATTTTAATACTTAATTCTGCCGAAGCTGTATTAAGGTTTTACATCACAAAAGGCCTTGAGAACCTTCTTAGGAGATAATACCTAAAACAAAAACCCCTCGAAATGATTATTTCACCCTCTTTTAATTATTAATACACCGTTGAGGGCCAAGATTACAGTATTAAGGTACGTAAAGGGTATTACGGAGTAACACTAAATATTACGTTTAGTAACTGAAGAGAACCGGTCAAATTGCCGCGGAAAATAGAGATGGTATTGTTCCGACGTTTTAGTAAATTCATTTAATTTGAACGTCAATTAAGCATTCTTTCAGAGCTAACGAGACAGATTTATACTAAGACTAGCTGTGTCTATGCTGGATGGCTGAAAAATATCCTACGGGAACGTGCTAGCTGGACAAAAAGGCTATGTATGTTACTCCTTATGACATCAGCTATCTGCCAGTGAAAGTCTCGTCAAAATCGGTCTAGCGGTTTCGGAGAAACCGACATACACAGATAGATAAAAAATATTATTTTGTTATAAGTACCGTATATACTTTTACATGAATTTAGTCAAATGCTATTATTTTGATATTACAAACAGACATCTCAATTTTATTTGTTTGTATGTATGTATAGATAGATATGGCGCTGTAATCAAAATTATTGGGACAATCTCAAGAAGATTTTCAACATATCTGCAATAGTTTGCCCTTACCGATGAAAGAATAATTAAGAAGTACTGATAAGGATAGCTTCCGTAACATCAGCCATTGAAAACCACAGGAATCCTTACTCCTTACAACTGAAGAATTGGGACAATCCGCGCTTGGTTGCCACTCCATTATTAACTCGTTCCATAACGAATCCTTTTATTATCAAGCTAGCAACGGAATCCATTCCACAGATACTGAATAATGGAACTTTTTCAATAACTCTGAATAGAATGAGTTTCCAACCGCTGTAAGAAATTATTTACTTTTTTTTTCAAACTGGCAACACAAGATTCTTTGATTAGAATTTTAAAGTTCCTTAAGGTTGGTTGAGTTCGATTTTTAATATCTTTGCGGTTGGTTTGATTAAATGTTGACGTTTTACAAAATTTTTGTAGATAGGAAATCATTTATTGTGGAAATATTATTATACTGAATGCTGAAAGTAATATAACATAACATCACGCCGTGTACCTCCACACATTTCGCCAGTTATGTTTAAGTCCCGTATAATAGGGGGCGAGCCTAATGCCATCAACCGGGCACAAATCGAGACTCAGGGCTGCTACTGAGAAATTCCTGAAAGAAAATCCCAATAACACTTTACCCGACCTGGGAATCGAACCCAGGCCTCATGTTCAGCTGTGGCGCTTGATCACTAGACCACCGAGCAAATTACTGAAAATATCTTTAATAAATGGATTATATTGAAGTTAAAACTTCGTTAGCCGCGTTGAGCAATTTTTGGTAGGAGCAAAACTTTTGGGTTCGTTTCACCAACATGTTAAAAACTTCGCGACTCCTGTCGGCAGTCCCCATGACTATTTTTACCTTTCTAAACAGAAACGATGTGTAACAATGATCTAGAAAACTACATTTAGCTGTAAAAAAATGATTGAATGCAATAAAGTCAGGCGCTCCAACTAATTAAACTTACAACACCTAGGGATTTTACAGCTGTCCGGCCAAAGAGAATTAAACCACGTCCGGCTCATACGCCGAACATGATTGCATTGTATTTATATGACTTTTTTAAACAAAAGAACATCTAGATTATTCGGTTGAATGCTCCAAATTATTATTTACACAACAAAAGTTACCAAATCACAAAGCTCAAGTCAAACTTAAACAAAATTAATCATCCATAAATTAATTTCTGGGGCAGCAATTGAACCTTTTTTGCGTATTTCCCACGTGGCGTATCTAGTTGGTCGGTTCGGGGGTCGATTACCTTATACCGAGCCTTATTACAGCGTAATTTAATGTTTTGTTTTTTTTTCGACGGTGTTTTTTTTACGCTGGCAATGTTTTACTGCGGCCAGTCACGGCAGTATCGACCGGGGTGTGCACCTATTTTTGATTAATACCCACATGTTTTGCGGGTAGACGAGGAATTTGTTTTCGTGGAGGTATTTTCGGAAAATTGCTTCCGGGATGTTAGTTTTGTAGGTAGATATTTGTAAAAATTGTATAACATGAAAGGAGAAACGAGAAATCAAAACAATACAAAACGGAATTTCAGTATAAAACGACGAAAAAATCCACTCAGACAAAATCACTGCAGTTGAACCCTAAACGATCTTTTTCCTACAAAAATGCGAAAAAAGAGTATTAAAAGTACGGTAAACAATTACCATTTTTTACCAAGCTAGCCAAACATGGCGGCTGCGCCCCCTGGCGTCCCCTGCCGCGACAAATTACGTCGCATTCAACCCTTGACCAGATGAGAGCTCGTAAATCTTATCTATTAAAACCTGTGTCGGTAGGTACTGTGGTGTGGTGCAAGGTACGAGAATGTACCGATATACGGTAGTAACGTTTATACGAGTAGAGTATCTGTTTGTAATGTTCCCTGATAGATAAATGGAATATTGACACAGGTAATTAATCAGAATCGGAATGAATTCTACGGAAAACAAATCATGAAAATGTTAAGAAAATACTAAAATACCTTTAGGTACACAAGTGCATTCAAAATCACCAAGTTGTAAATAACTGGTAAACGAATTGCAAATCGTGTTTTAATAATGCTGCACAACTAGATTGTTCCGCATGCATTCTAAAAACTAAAGACAGATTAGAGTGGGCCGAGACGCAACGCATTGTATAACAAAAATCCTCCTTCATCGCTATGGTACATTTTGTATGAACCAACGCACACTACGTGAGCCGGACTGCACTTTCTCGTATTAAAATGCGTTGCGATGCGGCTCGCTCTAGCACTAAATTCAATTCCTTCTACAACTGTTAATTCTCCTCCAATCAAATTGATATGTCTTTATTTTATTTCCCTTCTATTTTTTTTCGATCAGGTTAAGCTACGCTTGCCGCGGTCGGTCCGTGGATGGCTGACCATCTTTACATACCAAAGCAGCACGTTAAACCGTTGCTCCATTCGTGGATCTTTGACAGTGGTTACATGTCGTCAGAAGCGCGAAGCCTGACAACCAATCTTGCCAAGGGGTAAGTATCGTAGTATTACGCAGGAACTGGGTTGTGGAGGTCAGGGCCTCAAGTCTGCTAATACAATAATGTCAGAATGGTCTATCATTGATTTCATAATTGTTGCTTTTGACAAGTTTGGTAATCTACTAATAAAATGGCGTCATTATGACTTTCTAATGGTCGGCCACTGACACTCCATTGAAAGAAATGGCATTTATTGGTAATCTCGTACATCATGACAAATGAATAACTGACTTAATTTACGAACTTCCTACTACTTTAGATTGCTTAAAACACTAATAAATACTAAACACACAACTACAATAATAAACACTAATAATATGTAAAAATATATATAAATGAAATCTGGCATGAATAAATGTTCAAATTTAGTAGTCGTTTTTCGAAAATCATTTCTACTAACGAGTTTTATAATAATGGCAATACGAAAAT
Source organism: Antitype chi (assembly GCA_947359405.1). Lineage (NCBI taxonomy): Eukaryota > Metazoa > Arthropoda > Insecta > Lepidoptera > Noctuidae > Antitype > Antitype chi. The sequence goes on from OX375812.1 coordinate 19,355,935, forward strand.
GCCAAGACACAATTCTATTACGACACCATTGACCGACCAATGATCGACATTATGATTTTAGCAGATTACAAACTTTTAGCAAAATGACAAATGGGACTATGGGATCGTGTTGGAATGTCGAATTTATAAAAATAGCAGACTTGGGCCCCAGGTAGGCACTCGCTCGATGTAAAATACTGGTGTTCAGTTCCATCCGGATAGGCTGGTATCTGACTACAACTTAGTTCGGAAAAGGCTAGGCAGATGATGATGAAATTCTTAACGTCCAATTGCTTTGTTTCTGTCACTTTTTCGCATATTATTAATCGCTCCTCTTTCACGTATTGTCCCACCGCTCCCCCATATCGATGTATTTGCCTAAACGCGAGGATTACATTCAAGCCACGCTCCTCGCATTGTCGCCAACATGCCACAGTGTACTGGGCACACTGCTAATGCCGAAGTAATTACTCATTGTATATCAGTTAGTCTGTGGCATTTGCATGATATTCGAATCATTGGTCTGTGAGGATTAAAAAAATACGTAAAAAACAAGGAGCATATAAAAATGTACGTATGAGGAATGAGTTTAAAATGATGGCAGTAAAAACATAGGGGACAATGTACTTGCAAATTCTGGTAGTCTGCAGGTTTACAGAAAAATATACATTACATAATGCACGCTTTCTTTCTATGGAGGCGAGCAGAAACTACCGAACGCCACTTGCAATGAACTGTACATACTCCTTTTATTTCGTAAAATTAAGTGAATGAATAACATAAGTCAGCAAGGCTTAAAGTGTATCCTATAAAGGCAAGTAAAAATTTCTTCTTCATAATTCTTGTAGTATAAAACCTAAAGGATTTAGGACCTCTGTGGTACATAGAGTAAGTTTGTCAGACCTGCCTAAGAAGTGTATGAATTTATACAAAGGTTTGTAAGAAAGATCTTCAATTTGGTATTTATTTGAGCAAACTGTCTAGAAAAGAGGGTTTAGTACTCTTCCAACACAGTCTAAAAGGGACTTTCACCAAGTTACTCATCAAAATTCAGCTCATATCTAGAGTTAAAATCCTTTTATTATATTTTGTAATAAACTTTAGCTAAGTTTATCTAACTTTCTTCAGCATGAAACACTGAAATATATTCTTGATCCCACAGGATACGAAGTAACCGGATTACAACTTTGTTGTGAACACGTTCCATCAATTACTTTTAAAGTTCGACTGCCTTTTTAACCGATTTAAAAAAAAGGAGGAGGTTCTCGATTCGGTTGCATTTTTTTATGCTTCTGAAGTCGGTGGTAATAAAAAGAAAATATTAAACCGACGACACCGACTTCCAAAATTGAAGTGATTTTTTTAGAAGTCGGTTGTATTTGAGTATATTCGTCTTAGCAGATTTGGACGAGTGTTCGTGATACAGCGATGGTCTTTTGTTTCTTAAACCTCTATAAAACGAAAAGTTGAAAAAAAAATAACCAAAAGAGCATCATTAAAAAAAAAACTCATAGTTAATAGAGTCCAGAATATTTTATCAACAAATGCGAAGCAGCGGCGTTCATCAATAAGAGATTACGTAAGTAGACTCAGTCTAATCCATCCATAATTTACGTAAAGTGACGATACTACATCAGTTTATTATCACGAAAACCCAAGCTGCAAAGTTCATCATCATCATCAAGATACATCTTAAATATTCAACCACATTTTTAAGCCTCAAAATTCACTTTGAGGAACGACCCGTTGTTCGCATAATTTACGCCTCGGTTTACCAGTAGCACAGAATACTACAGAAGGTCGGCTCCATACAACCAGCGAAAACAGGCTTACGCACATATAAAACGTCCCTACGCTGTACGGTTATCTCGTTAAAATAAAAGTTTCACTCGCTGTACGTGTAAAGAGTGAACAGGCATCTTCTAGGCACGCTTGTTCCGTCATAGACCTCATCCATCGTTTTCCACCAGGCAATCAAGGCTGATAGAGGTCAAGAGCAGGTCCACTAAGCAAAAAAAAGAACATCAATAAATACAAATTCTATTAAAATCTTTGTTTTTCTTGGATGTACCTATTTAACATTAGTGTAAAGATAAAGATAAAAGATATATTTATTGCATTACCGTGAACATATTTCAGTTCTAACTTTAAACGTAACATTTTTAGGCTCAACGGTCTACCCAAACATTTCAGTTGGTTTTAGAATGAATGTATTTTACTATTGAAAACGTTCTAAAGTTTTAAGTTTTTGCGCAAAATGAACTTTACGAGTAGGCTTAAAAGTTATTTTTTCAAAAACACATTGTTGTTTACATGTTTGGAAAATAAATTGCATTTACGCTCGTTATGTGTAGCAAACCTTCTGAACCTGTCTATTATGTGCCTAAGGTACGAGTTTTACCGACGATATGCCTTAGTGCGAGCGATGGATGTAAATTTTTAATAAAACGCAAACGTAAGTACCTGACGCACCTGTGTAGGGGCTGATGTGTATTGACAGTTATATTTTTTTGACAGCGACACCCAGTCTTTTGGGGGAGTTTGTAAAATGTTACGTTAAGAAAGTTTTTGGGTTAAATATGTTTGGGTTATGACGTAAATGATAAATGATGGGTAGAATTGCTAGCTATGTAAAATGTTATTCGACTTTGATAAAGTTCCTGTATGATTTCATTTTAAACTATTCAATCAATGAAGTCACAAGAATAATGCAGTGGGTTACAGAACGAAAGATTCTATTGGTAGAAAATATAATAAAGAATTATACGAGTAACCCGTGAAATTCCAATTGAAATTCCATTGAATCCTACTCATTTTATAAATGTGAAAGTTTGTGAAGTTGTTTGGATGTTTGTTACTCAATCACGCAAAAACAGCTGAACAGATTTGGATGAAATATGGCACACAGATAGTTTATACCCTGGACTAACACATAGGATAGTTTTCATCCCGGTAGTATGTTCCAGTGGGATAATTTTCGACCTCCACGTGAGCGAAGCAGCTAGCAAAAGCTAGTGAGTAATATATGAAAAAGTCATTCAATGGAATTCAATGAACTTAGTAAATAATTAAAATCATCAATACTCCCATGTATTGGTGATTTTAATGATTTAAAGATATATTGTATAGTGACGGTTGCGATTCATATTTACAGCTTGATACTGATCTGAAAATTGCAAAAACCCATGAAATTCCACTTTAACCAAATTTTCCGTTTCCTAATAAGGTAAGAAATATAGAGAAAATGTTCCTCATTATTACTAATAGGGTAAAACCAGGATAGTTGCCCCGATTGTAATTACTTTAGTGTCGCGGATGAATCGCATGCTATTTTATTAACCTATCAAAGGACTCTGTATTCTGAACTATCACTAAGAGGACCGTGTCGCATGTCTCTGTGCGATTGCATAGAAAGACAAAATGCGATCAAAGTTTTCGCGCGATAGATGTCCTGTTTCTCGGCGGGGCATCTATCCTAAACATAATTTATATGGATTAGGCAACTATCCCGCATAGGGGATAGTTGCCTAATCCAAAATATAGAGGTAAGCAAAAATCGCGAATACTGTGGAAATATTAAAGATAATGTTTGTTACTTTTTATAAATTTGTTGTTAAAAAACCAAAGTATCGGCCAGTTTTACTAAAAAAGTGTTTTGCTTTTTATATTGAGAGATGTAGAGTGATTTGCAAAAGTGTGGCTACAACTATCCGGCTTTTACCCTATCATACATCGACACTAGAAACCCTACGAATGCCCACATTTCCAGCACAGCCCCACAATGCCCACATAAGGTGGTCAGCAGTATTTCTCTGCTCAATACATAATGGTCGGTCGCAATATTTCTTTCTGCGACACCCAATTAGAGCGGGTTGCGATAACAAGAGGTCAAAGGTCAAAGGTCTCGGGATTATGAAGACCTTTTGTTGCGATTACGCACGGCTGGTAGGTCTAGGGTATTTTCCCTTATTAGTGCTTTTGTTACAGCTGACTTTATTTGGGGTATTTAGGCCAAAGAAGTTAACTGTGTAAATAGTTGCCGGCATGCCGCCCATTGTTTCAACCTATTTAAAATTTCTACATTTAAATCTGTAATTATATGTTCTAGGCTATTTTATTATATCTAGAGGGGCTAAGGAATAACAGCCGCATCTAATATTAAAATTAATATTACATTATAATAACACAATAGTTGTTTTGAAGTTGTGTCAACTTGCGTACTTCTATTTAAATAGTGGCAGTTCCTTGTGTTTTAATGTCTAGTGGTATTATTGCTGTAATTTTTGTTCATTCCAAAATAGCTTAGCTAGCAAACAGCAGTAGCAGCAGCAGGGAATACAAGTCTACTTTTGCTAATATACCCCAAACTAGATGGCAAAAAGATAAAATTAGGAGCAACATGATCATAATTAGGGAAACCGTCTGTGCGTTTGTCTAAATATTTTGCTCTACGAAATAAATAATATGCTTTACGCTGATCAAATATTTACATCAAGGGACTTTCCTTCTTGATTTCCCATCAGACACAAACTAAACGTCTTGAAACCGGATTAAAAATACAATATTCTTACAACCCTTCTCCCTCTCCATGAATAACTGAAGGCTATCTATTCCCTGTGTTGATGTACGGCTATTTAGAAGTCTCAAATACTTTCTTAAAACTGTAGCTTTGGTCTCGAGCTTGCCGCGTGTGGATTCGATTTCACGTTTTCATATTCATAATTTACTTAGCTTAGGCAAGATTATTAAATACAAATAGTGGTTATACATGGTATGAAATTCTCAATTACAGAAGACAGACAGATTAAGAGCGTTCATTCCACGCGAGCTGGCAACAACGCATTTATAGTAGTTTTTCGTGATTATTTAATTAAATACAAAGAAAAGTACAATTTTTTTTTTCAGCCAAGCTTGTTCCAGCCTAGATTGTTGGTATTTATGATAATTTTTAACATTTCCTCTTTAATAAAAACATTTAATCGTACTTAGTAATGCAAATAGAAAATAATTGACGGTATGTCCATTTTTATAAGTAAATAACAAAATAACTGTAAAAATTATTGCATACAAACTTGAAAATACCAACGATTTAGCTCATGGCTAAAAAAAAATGTTTCCTTTTGTTTGTATTTAATGAAATAATCACGAAAAACCGCCATAAATTCGCCGTTGCCAGCCCGCGTGGGGACAAACGCTCTTAAGCAGGGGGTCCCAAACTAAGCACGGCCTGAATCTTGGTGACCCGAAAACTCCACAAAGTTAATAATTCTGCAAGATTAAAGGTTTGTTTTGTATCAATTATTCCTTGTTAGAAAAATATTTTTACAAGTTTTTCATTCACTTGCTTCGTTCTTAGGTGAATCCGGTTTCTGTCGTCCATTTTTCAAGGATTGCCTGTTGTCCGACTGAGCTGAAATATGGCATAGGTACTATTTTTATTAAAGTTAACTATGAAGTGAGTACTTTCTCCAAAATATTATGCTCGTGAAAAGCTTGAGTTACTTAAATGTTTATTTAGAGCATTTTTATGTACATTGGTACTATGCAATTTAGTATAGTTCTTAAATGAAAATCTTTTTAGCGAAGGATAATTTTATTCGTCTAGTAATCTACACCTACCTACCCATTCGTGAAATACAATGATGGTGATATACTTCAGCAGTAAAGTTTGTAGGTCGAACAAACATAATGTCAGGCAAATATCACGAGGTCAAGGCTTAGCATTTAGTGAATCGTTAGCAGTTTACTGAAACTGTGTTAATGTGGACGTTTTTCATACCTATACAGCGAAGATAATTTAACGTAAATGTGTAGCAAAATCGCAGGAGGTAAGTAATCACCGCTACCTATGGACAATTGAAATAGTCCTGAGCTGTACGAATACTGACAAATGGGTGCACTGACTGAACAGGTCCACTCAATCTGTGTGGTTCTTTCCTCAAAAGATCACTCAAGACACCAATCTACATGGTCTTCACATGATCTGGACCAGATTATGTCTGGACTTTAAAAAAAACTGTGACTTCTGAGTATGTTTCGGCCTTTTTTCTAAGAGTCAGATAGGAAACGCCGCACCTCATCTAGTTTTTTAAACATGATTGACGTGTAATAGCATAACATATCAGCCGAAAGACGTCCACTGCTGGACATAAGCCTCCCCCAAAAGGGGGGGATTTACCATAATCGCCACGCTTGGCAGGCGGGTTGGCGATCGCAGTATGGTGGTCAAATGCATAGAAAACGCAAATGCCCATTCTCTAGTAAGTCCCTTAGTCGCCTTGTATGACACCCATGGGAAGAAATGGGATGGTGCTATTCTTTTAAGTCCGGCACCACACGGAACACTTACAGAAATAAATATAATCATTTATCTTGTGCAACAAAGGCTGAAAACTCGAAACAGCTTCCTAAAGTGTGTCGTCCCACTCACTGGCGAATAATCAAATGATAGACTGAAGCTATAGCAAGACAGTGCTTTCTTAGCCAAACTATTTGTTCTAGCTAAAGAGGATCTCCCACCTGGGCAGAAGTCCTTAAGCAGACTCCGGACCCATGTTGGCCGAAGCAAGGAAAACCTGTTCCAATGGACACCTTGGAATGCAAATGCGGTGCCGTTCCACAAACGATGGGACACTTAATATCGTGTCCAGCGTATCCTGTCAGCTGTACATTACAGGAACTGATGGACGCTAGTGATGGCGTCAAACACGTACCCGAGTCCATATAGACCGCCATCGACACATTAAGAAGACTTCTTCTTAATGTGTCGATGGCGGTTAGCGGAAATCTTAAAATATTACGGAGATTACTTAATCTCCGTAATATTTTAAGATTTCCGCTAACTTATAAGTTAGCTGTGGCTGAGTTGAGATTAGATATAGTGTTAGTGCGCTGCTAAGACCTGCATAAATTCTCTATTTAAAGTGCGAAGAGTTGAACTTTAAGTAGGTTCAATGCTAGATTTATTGTGGCTTAGCTCAAACCTGCCTGGACTTGCTATTGTCCGATGCATGAATAAAGACCTCCTTGGAAACCTAGAAAGCTCGTTAATAAGATTTATTGATAGATAGTCTTTGTACTCGTTTCTACTAAATTTTCACGGAGACTATAGAAAGTTTATCTACTGTTCATAATATATAAACTTGACACCACGCATATCGTTATGTAGGTACTTATTTATCATCATAATCTGCCGAGTTCAGCGTTTCCCAAACTATGGGTCGCGACCCAATGGGGGGTCGCGAGCGAATATTGGGTGGGCCTTGAAAAATTGGAAGATACGTCCAAGTGAAGAACTCATTGATTTATCAGAAGATACGTCACTGAAAAATTTATTCGATGGCAAGCCGCGAAATACTGGGTCTCAGTTGCTGACAACTATCCTTGTTTGTTACCTGAAATTGAAGTTGAAGCTAAAGCTATAAGTAGTGCCAACCAAAAATAGGAAACAAACACATCCTTCTATTTGAAATAACACTCTTTGGAATTCGTTATTTTCGATTCTTACCGAATGATTTTTTCTTATTTAAACAGTCCTTCATTCATATCTAGTTATGCCCCTTCTTTTCTCCATGACAGCCAAGAGGTGAGTCCCGAATTTGGAAGTTTTGTTGAGTGGGTCGCGGTCCAGTCAACTTAGGGAACCACTGGCCTAGCCTTTCCCCAACTATGTTGGGTTCGGCTTCCAATTTAACCAGAAGCAGCTGAGTACCAGTACACTGGTTACATGGAGACTGTCTATCTGACCTAGGTATTTATTTAGTGCGCATAATCAAAAAAAATCAAAATCAAAATATTTTATTTCACATAAGCCTGCATGGGCACTTATGAAACGTCAGAAGCTAGGTGCACGGTTCCAATTTGTCGTTTCCTATGGAGAAGAGCCGGCAAGAAACTCCACGGTTACTCTTTTTAAAATAATTGGCTTTTACAATGTTTTCAAATTACAGTGATAATAGGTATGGGAGGACAGTGCAGGCCAGTCAATAAGTACCAGGTACTTAGAGGAATGAAAATACAGAATAGAAAAACGTCTACAAATCTAGTCTCTAAGGCCTACAACGTTCTCTCATTCACAATATGTAAAATAATCTACCTATATAAAATGAATCTATTTGAACCAAGTGACATGATTTCGATGACATAGTTATGAGTGTTTATGTGTTTAGCAATTTTGTTAATAATAAAAGTCTGTCATTGTGGTCCTTGAAGTTAAATCCTGGTCTTGCATCCAAGCGTATTTACTTTATGTATTATATTATAACATGATCAAATCAAGTACCTATGTGACCACTGGCTTCTATTTTCCAGCTCCTAGACCAGCAAAAACAAACCCAAATACCAATTAAATAAAGCTTTTATTCGTCCCCAATTTTTGCAGTTAAACGCTTTTTTAGTAACAAAGCTAAAAAGGCGTTTAAAAACCGGTCGTCGTGTAACACGGTCGCTATTAAGGCCCGCATCGACGGTACAATGTATGAACACAATGCCGCCGGGTGTTAGCCCATTTCGTAGTGTGGAGCACGCTTTTAGTCGCACTGTGCTCGAGAGTTTACGGGGTGTGGTTTCTATAACCGCTACCTACGATCTAGGAAAAATTAAAACTATTCTATGTCAAGTTGATTACACAGCTACACAAAGTAGGTATTAAAAGTACAGTCCTTCTTTCACAGTTATTTAACATTTAATGATGCATCACTGTAAAAATCACAGTGTTCAGTTACTTGGCTTGATGTCAGAGGTAAAATATGTGGTTAATTGTGAAAAGAGTGTAGTAGGAATACAAAGTAATTATTTTGATTTCAAATTGAGTCGCAAAGAAGGTCCAAAGAGAGAAAGGCAATCTTTTTACCCGACTGCATGACAGCAAAGACAGGGTTAAGCTTTTTTTGCAGCAGCGCCGTTAGACGTGTTTATACTCGCAGAAAAGGTCAATCCAAATACCATCCAACACACTTATGAAAATCGCTATCGCCTATGCCTGAAACCGCAACCTCAGCCCTTAGACTTGCGCTGACTCGGCTCGGATATTGATGTAAGCGATAAGCGTTTTATGAGCCGCACATGTGCCACTTTTAACAACACCTGTAAATGAGTTTTTGTACACAATATGTGAATATGTTGTAGGCTGTAGGCATGTTGTCGTAAATCTTAGCTATGTTGTGGCTTGGCAACATGAGATAGCTGAAAAAGTTGCTTGTGTTGGTGTAGCAAATATTTTTATTAGAAAATGTGGATTTAAATCTTATATTTAGAATTGTTTTTTTTACATTGTTCTCACATAAAGAAGCAACAAGAATAATGTTCCCAAGATTTTGTAAAACCTAACATGTTTTAAAAGAGTGTCCATGGAGTTTCTTGCCCGTTCTTCTCCATAGAGATCTACGTTTTGGAATGATCAACTAGCTTCAGCTTTCCAACTGATCGACTTTTTGACAGTTCAAAAGTGCCTGTAAATAGTTTAATTTAAATAAAAGCTTTGAGTTTGAGTTTGACACACACAAACTCAAGCCTTTCTTCTCTTGCATCTTCTTTCATCATCATCATCATCATTTGCGTAGCCTTTATCCGACTATGTTGGGGTCGGCTTCCAGTCTAACCGGATGCAGCTGAATACCAGTAATTTACATGGAGCAACTGCCTATCTGACCTCCACAACCCAGTTACTGAGTAATACACATCGTGAAGTAGGTGCGCCAAAGGCTGGTGTACACACCGAGAGCGCAACTGCTGGAGTCGCATCGCAACGTCAACTTTAAGGCGTTTGTGGTGTGCATACGTGCGTATTTTGGCGTGTGCTAGCTTACATAATATGGCAAATATTGCAATTTCATGTTTTGTAACATTAATTACGTATCTGTCATTCCCCTCGGTAAGACTTGGACGTCTTTATTCATAGCAATTGCTTAGTATAAAATGTGTACTTAAAGACTGCTGAATTTCGGTAATACCGAATGCTATCTGAGTTTCTTATATTTTCAATGACTACATAATAATATAGAAATATCCATAAACTTTTCCATCAACCTCTTTATAAGCTATCGTTGGCTACAAAGCGACCCAATGAAGCGTAGCCACCATTCTCACAAGAACTGTACCAGCTCATTGATTTGTTTAAATACAATGAGATTTTCTACAGCTTGAGAGGTGTACGTTAACTGGTTTCAGATACTGAAATCAATTTAATTTCGACAAAGGAGTCAATTTATTTCTATATGTAAGGAATAGTATTCATAATTCTGAAATTATTATTTTGAAGAAGGATTAACTTATGTTCGGTTAATGTGGTGTGAATTGTAAAGTATTAAAACCCGCTTTAGTGTACAATTCGAAAATTTCTGTGCTGAGGGGTTTAGAATGATATGCTGAATGCTTACAGTTTGCGCACTCGATAAAAACTTTTCCTGTATTTTTGACTCAATCTTAATTATATTTTGATATTTGGTTAGGTCGGTTAAAAAGAACCTGACTGTTGACAGTCAACAACAACTAAAACGCATAGATAAGAATTCCTGTTTACATCGCCTGAAAATTCTTTCATTCTTCCGACACACCGCCAAAATCCACCACCCCGGTTATGCCCTAACAAATCAAGCAAGATCCAATACCCATTAAATAATATCCCATAAGTCCCCACCTGTTTGGCACATCTGCCGCATAATCTATAGTCACCGGCCACTCCGGATCACGGGAATCACCGGCGATTAGTAGCCTAATAGCAGCAGTAATAGCCCATGAACATAAATAGCCGGACTATGAATTTGTGGCCAATTTATGGCATTGCGATGGGCATTAGTGTCATAAGTTTGGTGGTGTAAGGGGAGAATTTGTTTAGATGTTTTCTGAAGATATGGCGAAGATTAAAAAATGTTTGCAGGACCCGTATTATGCCAAAATCAAAGCAACCTCATCGTAGACACTGGTAGGTTTCATAGAAAGTTATGCTATTTTAGACCTTCGATTTGCTCAACTAATTTTCGATTCCCCTAAACAAGAATAAGATGTGGGCTTATTTACATGAAATGATTATGTTTTAATACCACACTGACTCAATACCCTTCTAGAATCAAGTAGCAGGAAGTAGTGAGAAATATCCTTAAATTTGTTTTAATATCATTATCACGGTCTCTATTCTTTCAACTTTTTTATAGATACCACACTAATACCAATACTTTTCAAGATATTTTAAGTAGCAGGCTGAAGTAAGAAAACTATTCAATTATGCCACGACTCCATACGATATTATTTTAATGTCCCTTTATTTAAAAAATTATTAACTTTTAGGTACTAAGAATCTGGCAGTTCGTTAACTATTTCATCCCACACCCCTTTCCACTACAACTCCAAGTCCTCTATATCCAGTTCCTTCGATACAGTACCATAACTTACCCTGGAGTACAGAACACGGGCTTCCACTCAGCACCAACATTTCCATAGCGGATTGACTTATCGCTCAGTTAAGAGGTCAGTCTGATTTATGTACTCCCATTCAATTGTAGCCGTGCAAACTGTTGGAATTTGAAGGTAGAATGGATTTTGGGTTAGTGCTGTAAAGTAGTAAGTTTGTAGGTGTTCATTGTAAATTAAATCAGAGTAGATGATCAGGAAAATTATGACTGAACAATATTGTATATATCTTTAAAAAATTGTAGATATTTTTTCATTCGTATACAAGGAGTAACAAAATAGACGCCTGAAAGTAGTTGGTTCAGAATTGACTACTGAATTGATTTCAGTAACTTTTAATGTGGTTATTTTTTCAAAAATTATGTATTCTGAAATACCTACCGCTGATTAAACCATCGAAAATTCAATCTTATTTCAATAAGACTCAATTTTGAATGCCTAAAGTAATGCTAGGGTCAACACGATTTTCTTAAAAATAACAGTTAGCTTTAAAAAAAATGTTTTGGTCATTGCATTATGCTTACTCTAATTGGGGTGTATGAGGTCTTGCGTTAATTGTGTTATGCGTTGTATATCTTATGGCTATTGGGCTTTAGGGCAGACACACATAGTTCGGTGCTATTCTCTTTTAAATTATTTTTAACTAGCAGCGCTCCGCGGTTTCACCTGCGTAGTTTCCGTTCCCGTGAGAATACGGGGATAAAATATAGCGTATGTCATCCGGGGATAGTGTAGCTTCCCAACAGTGAAATCATTTTTGAAATCGGTTCAGTAGTTTCGGAGCCTATTCAATGCAAACAAACAATCAAATCTTTCCTCTAGTTTAGATTATTATGTATTATGTTGATGTTGTTGTTTCAAATAGGCAAGCAAGCAGTCATCTTTAAATATTTTTTCTGTTTTCATACGATAGTCTTCTTCTATATTTCATGTGATTGTTTGCTTTTAAGTGGCTTTTGTTTTTCGACCTTAGGTTTTCGCAGATAATATGTAAAACACTGAAGCTATTGGGACCCATAAGGGCTGATTATTCAATAGTCAGATAAGGAACTTATATCTGAAGAATAAATCTGACAGTTTGGCATATTATTATCTTCTATACAAAAGCTGTCAAACCGACATATTTATTCCTCAGATAAGAGTTATCTGACTTTTGAAAAATCAGATTAAACTTTGGACCGTAGATAAATGCAAATAAATCTTTGATTTCATTTCAGTCTTAAAACTCATAGCAATAAGACAACCTACTAATAAATCCCATATGTTCTTAGATCACCATTTTTATTGTCCATCAAAAAGTCAATAAGACGCAGACATGAGAATTCTTGTTAAGCTCTCTCAGTTACAAACGTTCAGTTTGATCGTTTCAATAAAAGTAACTGTGACGGTTAGAGTTGAAGCGTTGGTTTTTGTCACACATTACCGTAACAATGAGATTAGAGTTGCCGTGATCATGGACTTATTAAACGGAGCACGTACGGTTCTACGGTAATATGTTTTATTGCACCGATTAAGAGACGCGACACACTGTTGGACGATTTAAAGAGAATAGAGTTTCAGATGATCAAGTTATCTTACCAATTTATTTATTTTTATTGTTTGTGGATTTTCCAACCTTACCTCAGGGCCTCAAATAAGTGTTTGTTATTTGGGTATTATGTGTTTATTATTGATAAAGATCCCATCTGAATCAAATGAGGTCTAATTACTCTTCCGCTTGTGAAAAAAGGTCCCTCAAAAAGGAAGGTAACAGATATGTGAAAACATAACCAAAGTACAAGATGAATTTGTTTGTGAATTATTTACCTCAGCCTTATATTTCAGAAGTATGTAAAACCAAGAAATTTCAAACCTTGCGTGCATCTAACGCCCTTAATCCTCTCTCTCACGAAATTTTATCCCCAACGCGGCTTAAATCTAATTTATTTTCGCTACCTTGCATTAAACCTTAATTACTTACATTCGACCTTTAAAAGGCCTCGATCGCGTCACATTTTCGTGACTGATATTATTACGTACGACAGCGCGCGTGCCGTGTGTCAGTGCTCTTATAAAGCGCGGGAATTAAAGCGGCCGCCATCTTGAAGAAAGTTCGCGAAAGATTGCTTTGGTAATGAGTGCTGTATGTGTAATGTTGAGCGTTTAAGGTGAGACGTTTCGTGTTTTTCATATAAATAAATGTTTTAAAATGTTCTTGGGTAGAATTTTTTATAGATGAAGTTGCTTCCGTACGCGGCTTCGCCTGCATGGTATGTCGATGAAAAGTAGAGAAAAAAAAGAAAGAAAAGAATTTCATTAAAATCGATCCACTCGTTTCGGAGATTAGGCGGAACAAACAGTCAGACAGAGAGACAAAAATTTAAAAACTTGTTTGTTTCTTAATAGTACCGTAATATACTTTTATACGCATTCAGTACAAAAGATGTTATTTAACATTACAAACAGACGCTTCAATTTATTTATTGGCATGTATGTATTTATAAGTTTTCTGCAGTATTTATGATTGTCAAAATACTGTAGGTAAGTACACAGGTATTGGGCAAGAACAATACGTTAGCGTATGAAAAGGCATATTACCTTAGTCTTTATAACTGTCAATAATTGAACGTAATTTTATGTAATTTCAACCCAAAAAATCCATAATATAAGGTGAATCCTCATAAATATCTCATCGAATTTAATTTGAGAAAACATTTTGTATGGAGAAGAAACAAAACGCGCCCCTTCAAGCGTTCAACTAAATGTGAATTAGTGCGAAGAATTCCTCCACATTCATCACCGTTACGTTCAAAGTTCAACTGACACGTCCTTGAGTTTAATGTAACGTTCAGGATTTTAGAGTTTGTCTCATTGTTCTACGGAAGAAAGGTGTGGACGGTGTGGTTGTGTATCAGGATTTAGAGACGAGGGTCTGTTTTGTGAAATGATTAAGGCGAGAATTTATCAAAATCAAAAGACATTTATTCAAACTAGGCTGAGAGTCAGGACGTTTTGAACGTCAAAATATTATATCTTAATAAGTAATAATATCATAAGAAGTCACATCTTAATTTAGACTAAGGGCGAATTTCACCAATGAAACGAAACGTAAGACTAAGGGTGAATTTCATCAAGGAAACTGAACGAGATCAGCACGAAAACCACGTTTAAGGTCACGCTAATGTCATTATTTTCTGTGTATTATTGACAATGACTGCTCTTGAACGTGGTTTGGATGTACTGATCGCGTTTAACGTCATTGGTGTAATTAGCACTTAGTATTTTAATTTTGGGAAAATGTCGATTTCTTAAAGGTTTGTGATTTCGGGGCTCTCGGTTCAACCAAATACCAATCCAATGATCTCTTAAAACCTTCCCGTAAAAGCTGAAAAAGCAGGATGTGCTCTAAAAAGGCAGTCGAGACCGGTCTCTTCGCCTAAACGCCATATTCATTTAACCTATCTGCTTATAGTCTTGCGACTGATTGCAGATTAAAAACGAAAATAAAAAAATTAGGTTTGTGATTGATGCCTAGTTTAGATTGAGAATTAAGTAGTTTAAAGGTTTTGTCGTCAATTATAGAAAGTTTAACAACCTTTTCTTTTGCCCGAAAATCATTTTCACAATTATTCCTCCCTGTCATTACAGTACAATAGAATCCCGTCATAAGAGACACTAAAATTACAATTTTGTGTCACTAAATTGACCCAAATCTTCTTGCAATCAACGACACTATTGTTGCATCTATCTATAGGACACAATTGTACCATCACCATTAACTCATTTTAGTGTCACTTTATCACTTTTTTCCTTCAAGGTTGTCGCAAACCGGAAGTCCTGAAAGCGGAAACGAGCCATCCCGACACCCGGATGTGACGTCGACTGAATGGCGCCAGAGATTAGCGGCGCCATCTTGAATCCTCCACTTTTCATATGGAAATTGACTTGAAAAACTTTCGTGGAGTTATTGTTATGCTGATATTAGGTAACGGGTGGAACTAGGATTTATATTTAAATGGTTATACAAAATGTAGTTTGAAAGGCTTTTTTTTTTTTTTCATGGTGGAAAATCATCAAATGACTTCTCCCGCTCTGGGTGGAGCAGGAGGGCGTGTCAGACTTTTACTAACTAAAACCCACCCGTGTTCCCTCAGTTGCCTGTGTGCCAGGGGCGACGGTATCTCTTTCGAACAACCCGCACCCCTGGCAGGCATCGGCCCTTGCGGACCCCACCAGTCTGGCGCACCAGGACACATGGCACGCCGTGAAGGCTTGAGTGTCTTTTTTATGAAGATTTCGCATCGTATTGCGTTACTAGTTATTAGAATATTAAGGCTTTTTGGTTTGACGAATAATAACTTCAAATCGTAGGTTCACTAATACTTACGTGACAACATTGAGCTCAGTTGGAGATGTAAATAGGAAAAGTAAGCTTTAATTCTGAAAGCTATAACCCAAACACATATCTATTTATATTTTATTGAAATAATAGCTGACCCGACAGACGTTGTCCTGTCTTAACTATGAACATTGAATTCGCATTGGTATAATATTAGAAAAGTTAACATACTTAGGGCGAATTTCACCAAATGTTTATCCCTAGAATAAATCTTATCCTGCGAATAAATTTTTAATTTTCGACAGTTTTTCCATACTAGAACTGTCAGTCGTCAATTTTATTCCATGGATAAAAAATATTTGACTTTCTGACAATAACAAACACAACAAAAAAGAATTATCAAAATTGGTCCAGCCGTTCACGTGAGATGCCGTGACCAAGGGAAATAGGGATTCATTTTTATATATAGAGATTTACACACACTATAAAACTGATTTACATCCGTAAGACGTCCTCGTAACAAAGGGTCCAGTTGAAAACCAGCGTCAGGCACTAGTTGTCTGGCATTTGAGCTGAACTGGGCCTATTTGGCGCAGCCGTGAGGCACGTTATAGTATTGTTTTTGTGTGAATGTTGTGTGCCTTAATCTGGGTCAAACAAATTTATTTTCTTTATTTCTTTCAAACAAAATTCAAATAATTCAACACGATCGGCACTATTAAACTAATAATAATAACCGGTAATAGGCCATGGTATGTAACAGTTACCATTATGACACCATAAACATTTTAATATTTTGGGAGATGAATATAATACTCAAAAACTCCACAAATTACTTTATTAGAATTCAAAATGATAAAATATAGCATTCAAGAGCAACGTTGACGTTTTCTTTGACACGCGCTCTTGTCGATAGCTTCTTTCGAATTGGCGGCCGGCCGGCCACCATGTGTTAGATAGCTAAATCATAGATCCAACTATGCGCGTGTACAAATATGATCCTGCAAACATAACTTACTATGATCAGAACAATTGCTCACAGCTACCTAGCTCCATCTTCCATCCATCGATTCAACCTGGATTGGATTACCGTCAGTCTAAGACGGGCAGCCATTAGACGTCGTTTATGGAGATTGCAACCCCTCTCCCTCCCCTCTTGCCTTTTGCCCCCCCTTGTCTCGTCTGTTCCCATTAATCATCAGCTGTCTATCAGTTTGGCAGGTTGCAGCATCGGGGTGGAATTATGGTGGGAAAATGCGTGTGGAAAGTACAGTTTGAGTTACCTGCGATAACCAGGTATACAGGTATACCTGGTTATCGAAATTAGCGTGTGGTGTAAGGATTTTGTAAGCAGCGGTAGATAAAAAGAAACTGTGCTCCTATGAATAACTTTGTTACTGTAAGCAAAAAACGAATATTTACATTTACTCGTTGTGATAGAGTTTTGATTGTATTTTGTCTTTGGTTTAAGACTTCATACATCATCGGTAATGAAAATAAGTAATGTTCTTATTTGTTTCCGTCAGTGTTTTGTCATTAACAGATGAATTAATTATTACAGCTTGCAAAAAAATTAAAGGACCATCCATTCGAAAATCTTTTCTAAATTAAATAATACATTAAAACATTGGTTTACTTAGCTCAGCTTACGTGTATCTTAAGTGTCAATTTAAAATTATAGTAATATATCTTTTTGATATACATATTTATATTCTATCAAATCTCAATTTAACAATACCAAACACCACCTAATTACGAAATCCCCTAAAAAAAGAAACACAAGACGGTTATATCCGCTCTTGAGACCCACAAAGGCATTTTTATCGGCCATTGACAACAATAGATTGAGGTCAGACCGCCTTTGTCAGAACTACGACCCTGAGGGTCATTGTTCTGACATAGAGTGGTAGTAAGACATCTTTGGCTTTAGGAGCTAAGTGCCAGATGAGATGTTGCTTAGTGTATGGGCGAGAAGTTGAAGATTTTTTATAGAGAAAGTCGGAATTCATTCATAGCTTTTGCTAGCGGCTTTGCCCGCGTGGAGGTCGAAAATTATCCCGCGGGAACGTAATACCGGGATAAAAAGTATCGTATGTGTTAATCCAGGTGATAAACTATCTGTGTGCTAAATTTCATCTAAATCCGTTCAGCCGTTTTTGCGTGATTGAGTAACAAACATCCAACCATCTAAATATCTAAACATACAAACGTTCACATTTATAATCGTAGTAAGAAGTAGGATACGAGAAAATCTAAAAGGATTGTGGTTAATTTATCTTCTAATGCTAAACAGTTAATCAAAGTATTTTATTAATTTTATTTGAATAGACGACTATGGCATGAAAATATTGTTGTTTACACATGTTTTTTTTTTCATAATTAAAAAATATATATTTCAGGCATTGTATAAGTACACACAAATACATATCACCCATAGTGACTACATGTCATAAATAAATAGATAATTATATTGTTATTAATAAGTTGTATTAAGTAGGTACTTTAGGTATTACAAATTATAGATTAAATTAAATTAATACGCTTTTACATTATTACAAATTATTATAGATAAATTAATTCGTCATTATTATTACTTGATTACGTCATAGTCAATGCTGAGATTGAGCAATTCGGTTCTAGTCACGTAAACTGTACGGAATACAGTGTTTATAATATTATTTTTACAGTTTAGCAATCGTGTTCGAAATGAAGCTCTTGCCCTTCTCAGAACGGAGAAGAAGTCACCCACTCTGTTTTCAAAGAACATACCAGACGCGCTACACCGCCAACGCAGGTTAAACACAACGCAACGCAGGTTATTTCGAAGTACTATGTTGAGATAGGAGCCTTTTTGGCCTCGCACAGGTCCTCCTTTTTTGATTTTGTTGTTTTCACTATTTGGTTAGTTTTAACCTTGATATACTTACAAGTTTTAATGTTCTTTTTTTATTGTTTTTATGGTTTTGTAAGATTTAATGGGCTTTTTTATTGTTTGTATTTCCTGTGCGTGTCCCAAATATTTATTTTTTCTTTTCTTTCTTTCTTTCAAGTGGGAGAAATTCTTCTCTCACTGCTTAATTTATCTTCGAATCCTGAGGAGTTAATCGAAACTATTCATTAGTTTGCAATTTATAATAAACACAAACACCTACGCTACGTTTGATATTTCGAAATTGGTTATGCGAATTCTGTTGGGCATTATCATGTTTCGAACTTGTTTACAAGTGTATTGTCAATAACTCTTCTATTTTGAAGGTTATTTCTAAATACTGAAAGAATTTCGATTGCCCTTCAGGTAAGCCCTTTGTGCTAATTTCCACTAGCAAGCTTGACTGCACACGCATAAATCAAAATTGATATTTCCAGGCACCGAATATGCCTACGCCGTAGCTTCGTAGCAGTCTACGAAGCTCGTAGCGTTTGCTACGTCGTAGCAAGGCCAGCGCTACGGTTGAATGGGTCAGTTGCGTAGAACTCAGTGAACCGGCATGATCACTGTGCATGACATTTGTCAGGAGACCCTGATTGATATTAGTTTGTAGAAATAATGATGTATCTCAGATATCGCGTTGCAGATGGTATTTTTATTTCACGTAATTTCATTAAAAACATGTGATTGGTTTAACTTATTATAGACTTTCTAGCCAGCTGGCTTTGCCTTTCAATAGACGAGATAAATTAATTAGTACTTAATAATGACGTCTTTAGTATCTGAACTACATGGTTATGATTAGAACAAGTTACAATATTGATGTTGAAACTTTAGCATACAATCAATACTGAGATATTACTTGATAGATAGATAGATAAATCATATTATTTGGTGCACACAAAATACTTAACACAATATAAAAAGTACGACGACATTAACTAATAACGTGGATGTGATTACTAATTAGCGAAGTAGGTACAAGGTTATACATAAAAAATGATATAATAGTCACTATTGTATCTATTTTGTTTTTTTTATGACAATTATGACTTATACTATGACACAATTAGAAATTTAAATGAAATAACGTGCAGTGGAATACAAAGAGCGGTGTGTGTTTCATTGTTGCACTAAACGGGAGTCCAGCTCAGCACGTGTCAGGCAAATATACCTGACGCTGATATTCTGCTGGACCCCTGCAGTGACCTACGTACGTCGAGCAGATGATGTCAATACGTGAACAATTATATTATTATTGGTGTTGTTGTTGTACTTGTTCCTCTCCAATTTACAATCCCTACCTACCAATCTAAGAAGGCTTTTAGCTGACATATGGCAAATATTTTAATTTTATCTTTTGTGTTTTTTAATGTTAAGTACTAACCTATTATTGTGTAGAATCAAGTTCTTCTAACTTAACAGACAGCTGTGCTGCTGGGGAGTTTGTTGCGCTACTTCTTCTTCCCAGCTAAAGCACAAGGAAGTGGTGAAGGGTGGGCGTTTTGGGGGAGTGTCTTATGTAATTTTGACGTTCAAAAAGTACTGACTCTCAGCCTAGTTTGAATAAATGACTTTTGATTGATTTGATTTAATTTGAACGTTCCACAAACAATACCCGCTAAATACTCATAAATTCTATATTGTCACATTTTCTCCACACAAAAACACTTTGTTATGTCACATTTTCTCCACACATTTTTATCTTCATCCTCAATACCCCTATGAGATCAATTTGGCGATCATTTTCGTTCGCGTCTCGTCACTAAGGTGTTTCAGCATCTGTCAGTATTCAGTCCCCTCAGGTACCTGATAATATATCACTGCCGCCAATCATTTAAGGGGTTCAGGATGTGGGAGAAGATTTGGATGCGGCACTTTTATTGAGTGTACTTGTTACGGTAAGGTTCTCACAAAAATAATTATTTGCAAAGGTATGTATAATCAGCCTATAATGTTCCCACTGTTGGGACACAGACCTTCTCTCCTCTAAAGGGCCCACGCGGGCCCAGTTCGGGTTGTTAGATGTCACATGCTTTTGATTTTAGAACATGTTCACAAGACGGTTTCCTCACGATGTTTTACTTCACAGTTTTGAGAGCAATGGTAATGAATTTACATATTTACACAAAAATTTATATTAAATTTATATAATTATGTCAGACATAAAATTAGTCCATAGTTTCAAAACTTATACCGTTCAATCATTTACTATTTTTAAAATATAGAACAGTTAAAAATAAAGTTTTGATTAACTAAATTTAAAATATTCACAAACTCGAAAAATTATAATAAAAATTGTCAAAAACTTATAAAAATATCAGAATTGTATTAAAAAAAAAATGTATACTTAATATAAAATTGTCAAATTAAAGCGCCTGCCTGCAGTGGCACTCGGGGTCGATACCGGGGGGCCAAAATTGCTATAAAAAAAAATCGTTGTGATGTTAAATGTTTCAGATACGATGTTTACTACAATAATAACTATAATTATCAATATCTAATTTAGCAATTAAAAGTTTGTTAATCCAAAAATATCAACAAGTCCAAAAAAATAAATTGGTATACATTTCGGTATTTATATTACCAACATTCAGAAAGAGATGAGAAAGATTATTCTTTCCATCTATCTCTGCTCAATCTTTTTAACTACACACAGTTGCCTTCTCCGTTCTACCTGCTTTACACATATGTACAGCAAAATTGTCTGAAACCTCCCCCCGCTTGTATAGACATTTATTTCGACATCCATTTATTATGTTGACGTGAAACGTCTTAGTACGTTCAAATGGTTAGTATAAGTACGTTCGTTCTTCTATTTTCTACAAGATCTTATTTTGTTCAAAGTAAAACTTGACGATTCGATAATTGGACGTGAATTGAGAGTGAAATCTCAAGGACGCGTCAGGTTTACGCACATTTTGTTACATGATAGAGAAGAAAGATATAACTCTCTCTGTCTCTCACATTAAATCTCTCTTATTCTTAATTTTTTCAGAAGATACACTTATTCTATCACGTGTATGGTGCTGCACGTGCGTCTTTTTTCTTCTTATTTTTATTTTTCTCTAATTCTTTGTGTCTCACGAAAATTATGAGATCCAAAGCTCAGTTTTCACTAGACCTTCAAAGCAGCCAATATAGGTACACACAGATAAATATAAATGTACCCAGTAAACATTTGGTTATCGATCGGCTACTGGAAAACGTTCCAGTTGATTATTCAGCGTATTTTCCTTTATGCTTTATGTGGTTATAAATCTCTGACGACTTCACGCGTTCGTGACGTGGTGGGGTCGCAGTTTTAGAGGTATATTTTTTTTATTAAAAACTAGCTGCGCCCCTCGGTTTCACCTAAGTCTTGATCCCATGGAAATATTGAGATAAAAGTATCATATGTCTTAATTCAGGTCTTAGTCTAATTAAAGTAATTAATTTACCTATTGATTATGATTATTCTAAGACCTTACCTACACCTTTTTAAAAGTATGAAAATGTATCAATTGGGGGTCTCTAAACAATCTGGCATTCCTAAGAACTTCAGCTATGGCGTTATACCAAACACGTGTAAGGGAAAACCTTTTTGTTGGAAAGAGACCCTCAATGAAGGCAGTATTTTTTATTACAAACTCGTACAAAGTCCCAGAAAGTTACAGTATTATTTCACGACTTTCAGATACCATTTCGTCACAAATCGCTGCCACTGGTTCCACACCCAGATATTTATGTAAAAGCTTTATGAGTCAATCCAGTGACTTACGCTGGATGTTATTATGCGTTCCGTTTTTATGTCACTTTCATTTGGCAGCAGGCACGACATCAACTATTTTCGTACGATCGACGGGCTCGTAAAATGGAACGCAACGTTTGGTGTCGCATTGAATTTTATGAGAATTAAGGCATTTATTTAGTGTCTGTGTTGTGGTATCATCTTTTAGGGCGGTTATATGTGGGTCGTATGTTATGTAGACCTTCCAGATTTACTGTTTGTGGAAGTGTTGTGAAGGTATTTTATGAAAAATGGTGTAGGATTTCTGTTTTTATATTGAAACTGAGCATAGTACAGTTGCTGTTTAAACAATAAAGATGATTTTGTTGGTTTAAAAAGTAAAACTTAATGTTTCAGCTGGTTATTTACAGACTTCAATATGAACTTTAATAGCTTAAATTGTAATTCGCCGAAAATACCATATTACAAATCAAAATTCAAATGTTTTATTTGTAGAACAGAGGTCATCGACGCACATGATTTCTTGGACTTATCTAAATCTAGAGATAATCAGTAAGAGAAGGCGATACGTTGTTCTAATGGTTGCTAGCGCTTCTGCTGCAGGCTTAGCACGAGCACCGATTTGTCGACGGCAGAATAGACATGACTATTAACTAAATGATGTACAATAGGAGAAGATAGCGTTGTTTTTTTATTAATTATCACAGTTATGCGTTCTAAACTAATCCTGATTTTGTAGATAATCGTATATACTCGTACTTTGTGGCCGTCGAGTAGAAAGTTTGTTGTCAGTGTGAATTTGACAGTTTGGGGAGAAATATTCTTCTGAAATAGTCTACATTTATAAGGACCTAGACAAAGATCGTTAGAAACTAAAGACAAAATGACAGATTGTAGAAGGATATCTACGGTGCGATGTCAAAAGTGGAGAAATGAAATGAAATGTGTGTATTGAAAAAACCCTGTCTACTCTTCGTAGAAATAGAAAAGATCATACTAAGCCTGCTGAGCACGAGGTCCTGGACTTGATATCGAGATCGGGAAAATGTGACTAGGTTTTTCTGTCTGGGATTTCTCAATAGAAGCCCGGAGTCTGGATTTGTTACCGATTGATGATCAAAGCTAGTTTCAAAGTTTTCTTTCATGCAAAGACGTTTTTACCCTATTGTGGGAAAATCACAGCCAAAAATAATAATAATTCACAACAACAGACATTTCTTCCCCAGCAATTTCAAACCAATAGCTATCCCGCCATCCCCATAAAGCCACGCACCCATGTCGTGCCCAAAGCTATAAATACTAGCATTTCGTCAAACTTCAAAGCTGCGATTAACTCATAAACATTCGGACGGCGCTTCGTGTCGCAGATATGTCGATCGACACGCTAACCGAATATTTGTAAGGTATTGAGATTCGCTTCTTTGAAAGAAGTAGGGAGGTGGGTTAATTTGAGTGATTTTGAAAGTTTTTTTTTTACTTTGGGTGCGTTTACAAACATTTAAACTCACATACAAAAACAGCAAGACCCGGAACAACTACGTGTAGGTCATACAAATATTTATTCCGTGCGGGAATTGAACCCGCGACACGCAGCGCAGCCGTCAATCGGGTAACCACTGCGCCAACCGTGCCGTTAGTTGATGAGATGTGTATGTGTTCTACGATTTTGATGATATGTGTTAGTATATGAATGTGTTATGTATTGCTATAGCAAGATATAGGAGCCATAAGAAACTACAGGTGGAGGTTTCCATCATAGACTAACACCCTACATCATAATCAGGCTATAGCGTTCCCACTTCTGAGATACTGGCTACCTATCGTTGAGAGGGAGTGGGCCCTGATCCACCACGCGGTGCCAGTGCGGGTTGGTAGATGTCACATGTCTTCGAAATTTTGGTTCTAGGACATGCTGGTTTCCTCACGATGTTTTCCTTCACCGGTTTGAGAGCCCGTCGCAGCCGCAGAGCCCGTTGCCACTGGGCCACCCCTGCACCCTATATATCGAGATGTTAAGGCGGTGATTTCTTGAAAACGCTCAAAAAGGTGGTTTTTTTAAACCATTGTATCTCTTTAACCGTAAATAATTTTGAAAGCAAAAAAATATATGTTATTTTCAAGTCTTTTTTGCATAAAGTGATGGTACTCAAAACATAATTAAACATACTTTAATGCATCACAAAAATCATCAAAGTTACCTCTAAATTATCTTTAAAACTAGTTTATCCCTTCAATAACAATTATAATTATAATTCAAAATATACCATAAAATTCCAAATGCCAAACTGCATCCAGTGATGGATTATTTAATATTAAATAGTTAATATCTAATTTTATACGATTTTATTTGCATTTTTACCACAATGTTTGCTCATTTATTATTCGAATTTATTACAACAGATTTTAACCCGTATCGGATTGCAATAAGAACTATTATCGCTCATAACGACAATATTTAAAGTTACCAGGGCTTTGAACGTCAAACAAAATTCCATACTATAAATCCATAATATAATATTATAAATGCGAAAATGTCTCTATCTGTCTGTTACTGCTTAGGGTTTTGATGAAATTCTTAAGAGCTTAGGGCTAGGGGGTAAGGGCTTTTAATCCTGGTAGTAAGTACATTCTCATGGGATATGTTCCAACCAATACGCGAGCGAAGCCGCTGGCGAAAGCTAGTTTCATAGTTACGCAGTCATTCAGCGAGAATAATAATTTGGATATTCATTGTGAAACTAGATTGAATCCTTGAATAAAGGACAGATTTTACGCAACAAAAAATACTGCGAACTTATCTAAACCGCTAGTATACGAGTTTATCTTGTGTGAAGTGCGTCCATATTTTTATAACTTTAAAATCTTGTTCATCAAAGCGATATACATTCATTACCAACATAAAATGTTCCTCAAACATTAATTGAGTTATCAAGCCACTTTACATTTTAAACCAGAGAAAGACAGCGCTATTCCTCCATACATCCATCTCTTACAACCACTTCATAAACCGTGGGTAGTTGTTCAAAAGATTTATGTCCGGAAGGTTTATCACCTTGACCATTACATTTGGGGGCTTACAGAGATAAACTGAACTCTTAACTGGCATAAATTAGGCTTCTGTGTGAATGTGATAAATGTGAATTTATGAGGTTTACGAGAAAACCCAGAGGACTTGGCTGTGTAGATTTTACGACCAATTTCGTGGTTAAACTAGATTTGTTGGGCTATGTGATGTTTCATTGCCTGAAGTCTGACCAGCGGGGTGGTTGCAAAACACACTAAGATTAGGGCTGCCCTGCCAATCCAATACACTGTAACTTTTTAAAACCACATGTGAGATACTGTAAGCTTTGTTACAGTTTTTCAGCATGTTTAAACCTTAATTTGAACGTTATACAGTGTTTTTTAGCTTGCCATATCTTGAAAAATATACATTGTATGAAAACATTGTTGCTCAGGGGTACTAAACAGACTTAACTAATTAGGCGTTGTTAAGCTAAAACACTAAAAGTTGAGTTAGTCTTTTGGATTGGCACGGGAGAGGGCTTTCATTTTGACAGTTCAACAACATTCATTGCGTTATTTACGTTCTTGAGCAGACAAATTTTTCGAATATTTGAAGCAATGGGATCCCTCAAAATTACTGTGATTGGTTTATGTACTTCTTTGTTGTTAAGTATGTTTTCTTTTGAATCTTATCAGGCATTGTTGGTCTGCCTTATTCACCAACAAGCCAATGCCAATAAATGTAAGCTAAACGTCATGAATCGGAAATAATGTGTTTTATTTTCCGAAGTGTCTTTTATTATTTGTCGTTTTTATTTTGTTGCCTAAACGAGTCCACTGCTATAGGTACAGACAACAAATGAGATAAGATGTCACAGTGTCTTCGAATTTTGGTTCTGGAACATGCCGGTTTTTTCACGATGTTTTTCATCACCGTTTTGAGAGCAGTGGCGATGAAGAATTTACACCAAGTTAAGCGCCTGTCCGGGTTCGAAGCTACGATCTACAACTTGTAAGTCGCGGTAACTGCTCTAAATGAACTGTTGGTTTTCTGTGCATGCTCTTTAATTCAGTGTGTTGAATAAATACGTCCATTTTTGAAGTGAAAACTTCTTTAGCGGCGTTGTGCACTTTTTTTGTAATGTGTAAAAAATGTTAAACTCGCGTCAGGACACGTGACCTGATCGAAAATTCGTAAGACGTGTACACTTTTTTTTTTATTTAATCAACTGTCTGGGCTTTACCTGCCAGTATTTACTTTTTTGTTGTTCAAGGAGTTTATATGCCATTATTACTTTTTATTGAACGCCCCTGGTTTGGCATATTAACTCCTTGAATAATTGTTCAAGTTTTCACTTCTGTCGGCACTCCCGGAATGCCACTGTTTTTTTTTGTCTATTCAGCTTTCTAAAATACCTGCCCAGTCAGGAAAACGTTCACAATTCTACCTTATAAAACGTTCAGTGAGTAAATTTTTCATTCAACCTTATTAGAGATAAGCTGAGGAAAACGGGGAAGAATGTCGTCTCCGCGAGTATTCTAATTAATGTTATACATCAAGCCGACGGTTCTTCTCCGACAACGTTACGACTTTCGCGTCAAAGTGAGGGTAGACATGAATTTGTGGAGGATGGGACTGTCGTGACAGAGAGTTTTGGTATTTTAGAAATATCTTGGCAGAGGTGTTTGCCCAGGAGAGGGATAAAACGGGTTTAAGAAAATAAATAAATAATGTACCTAATGCTTTTTATGAGAAAAGTTGGAATACATAAAAAAAAAACACTCTTAAACCAAATGTTTTTGTCTACTAAAACAACATACATTTGTCTAAAACAACATACCATATACATCAAACCTTGAAGGATCGGGCAGAAGTGTATCTACAGTATACCGACATTTTGCCTTGCTTAAAACAATATATGCGGTAATCATGAGTGTACGACTAAACGCCGAAATATGGGTGTACTTAAGAATTGCCAAACTTAAGTGGCAGTGGGCAGGGCACATTGCTCGCAGAACAGATAACCGATGGGGCCGAAAGGTTCTGGAGTGGCGACCGCGTACCGAAAGACGTAGAGTGGGAAGGCCTCCCACAAGGTGGACTGATGAGCTTGTGAAGGCAGCGGAAATCCGCTGGATGTGGGAAGCAAAAGACTGGTCAAAGTGGAGGAGCCTTGGGGAGGCCTATGTCCAGCAGTGGACGTCTTTCGGCTGAAATGATGATGAAGATGATAGGTAAACCTCTGCTCAACTATTCAGGGAAACAAGGCATAATGTTATGTTGCATGAAATAATCTACCAGGTAAGGTAATAGGAACTTATCAAGTTTTAAGTACTAGGCCAACAGTGTTCCATTAATCAACTTACTTTATTATGTTACCCAACATCACAAAACAACAATGTTTCAAGTAGTTTTACTACCCAACCAATAACATCGAACGTCTTGAAAACTAACCAAGGACGGGTCCTATATTATCCCAGATTGATGGCATCTCTCCAGAAGGTAATTCGTTTACGTAGTTAGACAGATTACGTCGGGAAGTAAAGAGATTTGTTCAAGACGAGGCTGTGTTCTGATGTATTACGTGTAGTAATGTGATTAGCGAATCTCCATAACTTTGAGAGAATGGAAATTTTGATTATTATGTTTTGATTTTGATGTTGAAGTTTTCTTAATTAGATTTTTTAGGTTATTCCGACGCTGGATGTAAGAGCTTGGGGGAGGCAAATGTCCAGTAGTGGACGTCTTTTGGCTGAAATTATGATGATGATGAAGCCGACGTAGAAGCAGCTGTGAATGAAAATGATTCAGAATAATTTTTGCACTGGTACCTATGTTTAGACAAAATTGCCTTCAAACCAATCACCAAACAACAATAAAATCAACACTTTATTCAAACAATTTTGCAAAGTAAAAAAATATGTTAAAAGCACACCACAAAAGAAATCTATACTAATAAATAAAATGTAAGTGTCTGTAATGCTAAAATAACAGCTCATTACTAAATATATATGAAAGCATGTACCTACGGTACTTAAAACAAAAAAAAAAACAAAAAATGTTGATCTGTCTGTCTTTTGTTCAAGCTAAAACGGCTCCGAAATGGGTGGGCCGATTTTGACGTGACCTTCTCTGGCAGATAGCTGATATTATAAGGAGTAAGATTGGTCATACTATTTGACCCGGTTACATGTTCCTGTGCGATAATTCCCGACTTCTACACGGGCGAAGCCACTGGCAAAAGCAAGTATAAAATAAAATCCAAAATCCCGAGTAACTAACAAAAATACCATCAAACACATTAACAGCTTACACGCAAAATCAATTACACAAATTGGAGGCATCTTCACCGAGCTAATTAACTAAACCGCATCACTGCAATCATTGGATTATTCAAATTAACGCTACTCCCCTAACCGCTACCAATTGATTCAGAATTCAATTGAATTGAAAAAAATCGGGACTTAATTGAACCCTTGAGTCCTACCCTTAATCTTGGGACGTGAAAATTCGGTAAAAAAGTACCTTTAATAATGAAAGACGGAGGCTGTGTATGAGATGAAATATTTAGTTGCGCTAGATGAGTTATGGTGGGGTCCAAAATACAGGAGAAAGGCATTTTAACGAGACAGCTTGTTTGAGTTAAACATGAGTTGCTGTGAAAACTTGAAAAAAGGCAGATTGCTACTGATTGAGGTATGGTTTGGATTTATTTTCCTACATATTTGTAACTAGGTTTTGCTAGTGGCTTCGCCCACGTCGAAGTCAGAAATTTTCGCACGGGAACGTACTAGGGCGATGAAAAGTATTCTATGTATATTGTAAGTATTCAGGTTACAAATTATCTGTGTGCCAAATTTCATCGAATTCGGTACGACCGCTTTTGCGTGATTGAGTAAACAAACATTTAAAGTTCAAATTTTAATATGATTTATGATGTTTTACAGTGGTGAAAACGATCATTCGAAACAGTGTCATTGTGACTTTAACACGGTGCTTTTGAGTCTCCACATTAGACATTCTATAGGTAAATCGATTATTATATGTTGTTTTTTTAAAGTACAAACAACAAGAAATCGTTCCAAAACACTACTGACCTAAATATGAAAATTTTCCTAACCCGCTTCCGCTTCATCTCCTAACATAAACTCCTTAAAAGGGTTGTCTAAACTGACAGCTGCAGCATCAGGAACAAGTAATTAAATATTTCATCTGATTAACAACACAAAGAGGTAGGCAGAGCTTTAGGGTGCTCACGGGCCGACTTTTAATTTCTCCTTGAAGGAACCCAAGATTTGCGACTGACGGGTTTAGAAAAAAAAAAGATTTAATGGCCGAAAGGGGTGGATGTTCCATGAGTTATTACGTTAAATATTAATCGGTTTTGTCGTTTTTCCGGTTGGATTAGGAAAGTAGAGGAGTTTTTAATTTGATGGGCTTGATTACATTTTTTTTATTGATGAATGGAGATGAAATTAAATTTTGCGATTTTTGTAGGACCCCTTTTTCAAATTATGACTAAATCGTCAAAAATCCCCGACGGGCAGAAAAATTTTGCTCTCAATTGCAAAAAAACAACTCTCCTGTTAAAATTACAGATGAAAAAACGAATGCAGCAATCTTAAAAAGTTAACCATCAGTCCATCAAATTTTCACTTTTTAGGTAGAGCTTACGTTACGCCATGGTGCCATGAAAAACTTTTAAAAACCCAACTTCTATAGATAACACATTCCCGATAACATTGTCACGAAACAAAACAGAAAAAAAAAACTAAAAACAAAACAAAAACCTAAGACAAAACGACACAGATTAACATTTTTACTGTTAATAAATTTCAACAAAGAAACTTAAGGATTTCATTTGGATGTAACGAAACGGTGGACAAAGGGTTTTATACTTAGGAACTTCCGAAGTTAGCCGAAGTTACCCGAAGTTACCCTCCGGTTCTAAGGGGTTTAATGACAACACTTCTAGTTGTACCGCTGTAGTGAGGCAAAGATAATTTCTTACAGCCTATTCGCCTTCAAGAAGGGTTTGCTTAAAGTAAGGGTATATTTTAGCTTGAAATGGGGACAAAGTTCTTGATGAAAATTCTTGATTAAAATTTTGGATTTTTGTTCGTGACAGAATGTTGTGAGAGTACATAGTAATAAATAGCTATAGTTATGGAGGTAAGTGGTCCATACAGTCTATATAAATTGAGATAGTTTTCACATACACCAAAATAATATATCCCTATGCTAACAAGCGGGCTTAGACAAGTGGCAATCGTTTTCAAAGCTTTAAACGACTTTCAACAGGATTCATAAAAGCTTTTCGGTACGTTATCTCCATCAAATACATTTTAAGGTGGATACACACTTTGCGAGGCGTGCGGGGCATCGCACTTGTACGTTCTTGCATTATAATAGACCAAGTAAGTAATAAATATAAATAAGTAGTACTCTAAACCATATTTCGGTCGGCTCGGGAGATACTACAGTGCACAAGTGTGTGCACAGACACAGGGGCACTCTCATAGTCCGATGGGACGGCACGCAATCCAACACGATCGGAGAGACATCTTGCTATCCAAGATGCTTTTCAAGCCACGGGTTATCACACCGCCAACTTCCAAATTCTGTGCTGTTACTAAGAAATTTATAATGGAAAAACCCAATAGCACTTTGCCCGACCT
Organism: Antitype chi; assembly: GCA_947359405.1. Lineage (NCBI taxonomy): Eukaryota > Metazoa > Arthropoda > Insecta > Lepidoptera > Noctuidae > Antitype > Antitype chi. The sequence goes on from OX375812.1 coordinate 19,386,982, forward strand.
GGGAATTGAACCCAGAACCAACACTCAGCAGTCGCGCTAGCGACTACGAGACCAACGAGGCAGACCAAGCGATAGCGCACTTTGCGAGGCATATGCTTCGCATGTGATGCACCTCACGCCTCGCAAAGCATGTTGTGTACCTTTATACTTTTCCTTCATTGTTTTTACTGATAAAATGCCACTTAGTACAGGCCTTCTTCGCAAGTCAAGCCTTCTGACTTAATTAAATGAGAAACCTCACCCAAAAACTGAATTATAAAGCAAAATTTCTTTGTTTTCCTATGCATGGTGATTTTTTAAGATTACCATATTCATGTAAAAAAGTGTTTCTTCACGTGTTAATAAACACGAGCTCATCATAGCCCCAACCAGGCGCGGCCATATTTAATCACGGTACCGGCGCTACACCGGCCGATAAATCGTGCGCCCAAATTGTGAAGGATCTTTCCTCCTATCAGTTTATGAGCGCCTGGTACTTCTTGAAGGGAACGTTAATTATATTGGGGTTTCATGGGACTATGGATCAATGTGTGAACCTTAAATTGTGCCACTGGTTATTCCTAGCTCTAAAACTATAATTAATTAAAGAAAGTAATATTTTGTGTGGAAGTACGATATTGACAAAGATTAATTTTGCTTTAAAAGTGGCAGTGAATGAAGTTTGAAACATGATTTTCATCATTATCTTCCCAGGCTTTCTCCAATAATCTTGGAGTCGGTTGTCAGTCTAATCGGAAAGCAATTTTATTTTCCAAAAACAGAACCGATCGTGTTTTATTTTAAGTTAACGAGCCAATGGAGATGATTCTGTGTGCACTAACTAAAGTTAATTTAGACTATTGCAATCTTTTTCCTTATAATGAAACAAGAAAGAGACGGAAATAAATTGTCGGACTGTCAAATTTAGTTGAAGTAAGATTTTCTTCGATTAAACTACGACGAAATAAATACATCATGCATAAAATCACGCTAAATTCAAGGCGATCGAGACGTAATTTAGTTTGACAGTTCTAAAGTATCACTTTTCTTTTTCTTTCGCGGTCTGTCAGTAATAGATAGCAATACTCTTATTTTAGTTTAGGTGCTGAAAAAAAATACAATTTATCACCATCTATTGGCAAAGCTTAAATATCACTTTCTTTACCTCATTTCTGCCAACTGCAGACTGCATTGAAAATATTACCTGTAACAAGGAAATAAAACCTTATTAGCATACTTTTAAAGCTCAGTCAAAAAAACCTTCTTATCGAAACTTAGCAATTCAACTCAATTGACATACTGTTCACAACTTTCAATTTGAGCTGCTATCAAGAAATTTAATTTCCTGTCTGTCCCCAGTTTCCACCCGAACTTCGAATAGAAAATTATCCAGCATTTGTGCGAAATCAAACGGGAGCCAATCAAAATTATAATAACTGCTCAGGTGTTGTCCAGTTAACGTAGACCTCCGAGTTTGAAACAATCTCTCTTCAGTGCCGATATTTATATGAGGTCGAGAGGGGCAGGGAAGGTCTGGTAATCCTGGTCAAATTTACGTGTTACATCGACTGGCCTTATTGAAAGTCATTTTTGTTACGTTGACATTTTATTATCGCGTGAACGGCGTATTAATTAAATGTTATGAACAAAGTTAAACAATGTTCGATGTTGTGTAGCTGAATTTTTTTGTTTTCAATAAAGTGATGCTGTAAATTTTTATATCAGTGTTAATAATTATGAGGAAAATAATGTATCTAACTGAAATTGTTTTATTTTGGATCAACGCTAAAGAGAATAGTAATCGTATAGCTAGCGAGTGAGGTAGAGATGTATTTTACAATATGCCAGGAGCATGCCCTCGGTTTTTTCGGACATATTATGCTTCCATCTAAGCATGATCTGAAAAATTGATACTGGCCGGGTGGCAAACGCGCTCACGAAGGCGGTTGGAGGCAGCATTTACCGAGCGGTTTACACTGCAGATGACCGCATTACATGAAGACGCGTCGTATATGGTCACGATCCACAGCATTGAGGGAACGACGAAGATGAGATAGACATATCTACTAAACATACGTTCCCAAATGTTACTTGATCTATCATTAAAATGTTGAACACGTTCTCATATTAAATTAACAAATCTATGTGATGGTTAATGGCGACTTGTATTAATTTTGTAAAGTCAGGAACATTAAATTGTTTATCAAAATTACTGCCAACTTCTATTGTCAGTGAATTCTAATTGCAACAGTCATTCTTGACAGTTATACGGCAAATTTATGTAGTGTGTCAATTAATTTCCCGAATGTACTACGCAGACATAAGACAGTAGGTATGCCGTCATCTTGAAGCCCGCTTTCCAACGGACGTAATAAAATCGCAGCGGGTTTTTTTTTGAGTACCTACTGGATTTTATTTGGGTTTTTTTTTTGGGTGGGAAATCATCAAATAACTTCTCCCGCTCTGAGTAGAGCAGGAGGGCGTGTCAGATTTTTACTGACTAAAACCCACCCGTGTTCCCTCAGTTGCCTGTGTGCCAGGGGCCGCGGTATCTCTTTCGAACAACCCGCACCTTCTATTGCTGTTAGATCATTACACTTGTCTGAATTATTTATCTCTAGCTCTCAGATACGACCTTATTACCCAAGATCTATCCGTATTAACTGCTTATTAAATACTGTTAAATCTAGAAGGATCCTATTTCACAATCCGCACCCCTGGCAGGACCCGGACGGACGTAATAAAATCGCAGCGGGATTTTTTTGAGCACTGGATTTTATACGGACTGTTTAGCGCCGAGGGTTGAAAATCGAACACTGTATTTTTCGACGCACTGACACTCACTCACGCTGCACTCTGTCGGATTCTTAAAGCTCGGTTCAAAACCGACAGTTGAAAATCCAAGTTCGTGTAAACGTCGACTTAATCTTGAATGACTTTTTCAGTAAAGATCTTCTATGAGCTTGAAATCTTATAATTACTTTACAATTCTTCTTATTAAAATAAAGCAGAGAATTCTTTAATAAAAATCTCTACCAAGATACCCTACAAAAAATATATTCATTCACAAAAATCTCAAAAAGCAACGTCCAATTTTGCAAATTAAATAAGAATCTTGAAGCCCTCTTTAGCGAACAATTTCCTCCATTTAAAGCTACTAAAGTATTGGAAAGCATCCTTATTAAATTATAAAAAAAGAAGCAGTTTTACGTCTCCTGTGTTTACCGATTCCCCCCTTAAAGAGGGTGGCCCATGGGAAAATAATTAATTCACAAAGTTTCCTATTAAAATTCGGTTTATTTAGCCATTAAGCCATTTGACGACGTATAAACCGTTTTGCCTAAATATTAAGATTATTCTGTATATTTAAAGGACTTTTTGATTTGTTTGCCTGTGGTGCGACTTGTCGTATTAAGCGACTATCTTTTAAATGAGCATACGCTGAATAAAAACGTTATCTTTGCTGCAATTTCGTAGTTGATTTTTTAAAAGGTGCTATAGTAAATTAATATACTGAATTTGTGTATGCTTGGCAAGTTGTGAGGCGATTTTTTATCGGAAAATATGATGTAAGTAGATTACAAAAAATCAAGCTGCTGATAGACATGTTATGTTTTAAACGTTTATTAAAAACCTGAGAAACCTGCTGATCATTTAAGTGTTATTTGGTTTTCTGGAACCTGAATTAGTGCCTGATCGATGGCAATAGGCTCTAGCCTATTACATAGAACCTTAACATGACTAGCGAAATGTAGGTGTACACACTACCTTTGCCTAACCCTTCAGGCCAGATAGGCGTGATATCATGCTATGTAGAAAGAAAAAAACGATAAAATCCAAAAAGTTGTCAACATATTTTCTGATCCATTTTTCATTATTTACATTCTAAAATAAGTTTATAACTTAAACCGCCTGCAGAATCTCTCTCGGGAGATTAGCAGCTTATTTAGTCTCACTTCAATATTCATGATTTGTTTGCTAAACTCCGCTGTAAGAATGTTCAGGGACTTAGGAAACTATGTCAGAAGCTGCGGAGTTTGTCTTCTGACGAATTTTATAATGTGTTTTAATATTAAAATATTAAAGGGGACTTCGATTTTGTTCAGAAGTATTAAATGGGATTTTAATAATGGGTGCTTAGATATTAGAGAGACATTAATTTTTGTTGCGTTTTTTTAATGATCGTTTAGTTGAAAAAAATATTTTGTGTTGTTGACAATAAAATAACTATCAAAGACGGTTGAACCATAGTTCTTTTCTAGTATGCTTCAAGCGTTTGGATTTGCAAAAAGTGACATAGATTCATCGTCGATGAGCCCCACCGGGCGACTGATTTATAAACAAACGAGAATATGACATTACTTTCGATAGGCAAAAGAACGAATGGCGATAATATTAAAAGAACGTATGTACCAAAACGAATTGCCAATTTTTTTATATAAATAGTCGTTCTTTTGCCTATCGAAAGTAATGTCCTATTCTCGTTTGTTTATAAATCAGTCGCCCGGTGGGGCTCATCGACGATGAATCTATGTCACTTTTTGCAAATCAAAATGCTTGAAGCATTAGAATGCTTCAAGCGTTTTGATTTGCAAAAAGTACAAACTTTGATACGATTACTCTCTATCTTTTAAAACAAAAGTATAACTTTTCTTAGGCAGTAGACCTCTTCTTGCTCTTCTCTGCATAAAATCATTATAATCAAACAAGGCTATGTTCACTACTGAACGTTCTAACATATGGGAAATTCGTATAAAACGTTGAAAAATAGGTAACTTTGCTATAGTTTATTCGAAACTACGAATCGCTGGCAGTTCACGCACAAAAGGCTGACGATGTCCTTTTCACAGTTAATAAAACACTAAACGCAGTAAATTAACCAACACACAACGTAAAAAACCGTACTCTAAAATTAATAGAGTGACGTTTAGAATATGATTATCAACCCTTCTCCTCATTGTCTGTCACAATTATAACCCTTGCGCGCTCGCGTGACAAATGTGCGCCTAAATCGAGGTACGTGACTTCCATTATTCAGTGAAGATTTTTTATACAGCATATTTTGAATACCACGTGTTTGTAGGCAGTAGATAATTTTCAAACGCAAAAGATGATATGTCGTGGATTCAAGCTGACTCGTGCGAAAGTGTGTCGATTGCTTGAATCGTTCATGGCTATTCTCAAGAAAAATTGAGACATTTGCTAGATCTTATTTCAATAAGTATTTAACTCAATTATGGAGAATCGGCTGTGCACCTACCAAAACATGATGTTACAACATGGTGACAAGGTAACCTTTTAACATTTTTTTCTTCACTGACTAAATTTCTCATGTAGTGTGCCAAATGTAGCTTTAACAGAGCTTGATTTCAAATGTCGTCAACTTTTGAGTGCATAAGGGTTTCAAAATAACTTCAACGATGTACAGTGGTCGAAGCATACTGATTCGTTTGAATATATCAAGCGTTGCTACATCTTTAAGAAATATACCTACAGCAAACTGCAGCAACTTGTTTCTATCAGTAAACTCAATTGTAAAAAATTGCTTGAACCTACTAAAAGCATTGTTTTGAAGTATAAACTTTTTCACTTTGTTTTTAGTATTTTGTGTTTTACGTACTGAGTCCAAATAAACGTTATTATTTCTGTCTTTCTTTTTAAAAATATTAAGACACAAAATGGTGACAAGTTTACTTTCCAGTAATTTTTCTTTAGTGTCAAAATTATTTTCTGATGTTGGGTGACAAACCTCGCAACGAGTGTACAGAAAATGCCGAAAGAGATTTGGTCGCCAAGAATATCACACAATACACTCTTAAGAAGCCGCTGAAAGCAATAAAATAAATACAAATAGCAATAACCATTCCTGTATTCAACCCTACAATACACCCCTAGGTCTTACAGACCAAAATATCATCCAGAAATTTCTTAGCTTTCTTAAAAGCAGGCAATTTAATTTCATGCATCCTGATTCCTAATAGCATCCCCTACCAAGGATGCTCCCCTAAGCGTAATATCACATTAGAGGGGTAATTATACTCATATTTGTGTTTGGGGTCCAGTGGGGGTGAAGGGGGTCTCCACAAAACGGCCGAGAACCTTTCGTTTTCCTTTTGGACGTTTCAAAAGCTAATTTGTGCTGAATTTTATGGAATTGGGATTTATTTTCTTATATTAGTTGTTAACGATTTAAGGGTGTAGGTTTGTCATGAATATGGCTGTTTTTTAACCGACTTCAAAAACGAGGAGGTTCCCAATTCGTCAAAAAAAAAATGTTTTGTTTGTCAAAGCGCTGCTGCTGAACATGATATCCTGGGTTGGTTTGCCGGGTCGAGCAAAGTGTTATTGGTAATTTTCATCTCAGTAGCAGCCCGGAATTTGGATTTATACCTGGTTGATGGCATTGGGTTCACCCCTATTACAAAGGACTTAAACATAACGAAATGTCGGTGTACTACGAGTATAGGTGAACATCTTCTAACCCTTTGAGGAAAGTAGGCGTGATGTTGTGTTTTGTAGAATAATTAGTAACACTTTTGTGCCAATAGTATCCTGGAACTTATTCCAATTTTAATTCCAAGTTAATAATCGAATTACATGCTTAGATAGTTTTTGGCAGACTTCTGAGATAAATCAAATCTGTGTTTTCTAATATGCATGAAAAACTACCACCAATGTCTATTATAACACATCAAATTCTTTATGGCGAGTTCCATATAGTTGTGTCTCATTGCCAAACTAGGGCAAATCGGAAGTCTGTGTGCCAGGAATCTGTTTTGCAACACAACCTAATTCCGTATCTAGGCTACAGCCTACCTCGTGAACCAAGCCAACTTTTACATAAGCCTGAAGAAGGAAAATTTGTATAAGTTGAGCAGTGTTGGCAAAATAACGGGTCCTCCACATATCTGTGTTCCGTATAAATAACGTAAATACGTTAAGCGGGGAAGAATAATGTTTGTTGGATAAACTACTTACGGAGATACTAATGTATGGCGCTCTTGTGGATATTTATTTGTTTTTTTTTGGCTTTTTATATGTCAGTGATTATGTATAGGGTTTTAAGGTTTTAATTGAATACTTAAGCATGGAATAACGGTTTATTATGGTTCTAGATTTTCAAAATGTAAGGTTGTCTGCTTTCCTATCTAGAAAAATAAGGAAGAAGTAGGTAGTATTTAATTTGTTGTTGTAGCCTAAAATTTTCAATTAGCTACTGCCCGTAGGACATGCTTAGCTATACAAGGTCAGTTTTTAGTCAGGGTGATAGTACCCGTGACTCCAAGCAACATGGGTCGAAATATGAAAAAAAAAATCGGACCTCCCATGCAAAATCAATAGTCAGCTGATCGATTTTGTATGGAAGGTCCGATTTCAAGAGCCAATTAGTAACTGCGATCAACTAAAAACGTCTTTTTCATCCAATTTAAGTTCTTTTACCACTTTATTATTTATATATTTCAATTTATATAATAACATTTTTATATTGTTCCACATATGGAAAGAATACCACAGCATTAGTGGTTAATAAAAGCAACACATATACAACCAAAGCGATGATCCTAACTGACCTATATCGATAAAATTGGAGCCGAGCTGTCAAAACTACAACATATAAAAAGAACAATATTGCATGAAAAACATTCGGAAAATTGTAAGGCGAAGTTAGTATGCTTTTACGAGCGAATATATACATGTATATATGTATGTATGTGTGTGTGACTTCCCCGGATTCTATGCGAACATTCCTACAGAAATGGGTAAGATATTTTTATGTGGTTTGTTGTTATATTATTTTCAGTGATGTTTTTCTGTTTTGTAATTTTTTGCTGGGTTGTAAAGTTGATAAATTAATTCACGCAACTGTAGATGTGGTTTCGGAATTTTAAGTATTAGTACTATACATGTTACTGGGCAGTTTATTGCGCCACTTCTTGTTCCCAACTAAAGCACTAGGAAGTGGTGAAGAGCGGGCGTTTTGGGGGACTGTCTTATGTCATTTTGACGTTCGTAAAGTGCTGATTCTTAGCCTAGTTTGCATTAGTAAGTTTTGATTTTATGAGTAGCACCTTTCAAGCAAAATTTCAAACTAAGTTGATAGATATCAAGATAGACTATCTACCTACATTTTCATTCTTTATTAGAAGTCTAAAAATAGAAATATATATTATAATTAACTACCAAAATTGTGTTACCAAAACTATGCAATCAACTACATATTATATTAACTAGTTTGCGTGGTTTTCTACAAGAACCGAGTTACTTAAAACATAAACTATAGAGACACAAGCATGTGCCAACACTAGACGACACCAACATGAATGCGCGCTGTTGGATTTTCAACGCTCGGCTCAGCGATGAAAGTCGAAAATCCATTAACATGCTTGAGCTGGGACAGTCTCTCAAGCTTCTTACAAAACACAGACAGGGATTGTAAACACTACTTACTCAAATCCATAATATACTCACGCACCCATCCATGCTTCAACCAATAAGTACGTTCTCCTCAAACACACAAATATTACCCTTCGACCTTTTACAGAAGCAAATCCAAACCGGAACGTTGCAGGGGTCGCAAACAACGATAATAATCCGGACGAAGTTACGGACGTCCAAATAGACATTGGTACCCAATTAAATGGCTCCCAAGTTGTGTGTATAGGACTCTTTGATACAGACCATGCTGGACGTCTTTTATTTGTATGGAACTCGATTTTATTGGTGTAGGTGTACGATTCCTGATGTGTTTTGATTGGCTATTGGCTATGAAACGGATGACAAACGTGTGCTACGGATTCGTTTTTTGAATTTTTGCTAAGCTGTCTGTATCGGTTGGTATTAATGAAATTGTGGGTCGTTATTCTTTTTTTTTAAAGGGTTTTGTAGAATGAATTCAGTTTTGTTTCGATACCGCTGTGATTTTACTAATTGATCACTACCACATATGGGTTTTAGAGACATATTTTTCAGACAGACCGGTGTTAAAAATACCCTGTCATGTGGATAAGAAATCCTACTAATATAATAAATGTTAAAGTTAGTATGTTTGTTACTCAATCACGCAAACACGGCTCAACGGATTTGGATAAAATGTGGCAAACAGATAGATTTAAACAGATTTAAAGATCATATCTTGGATTGACACTTAGGATACTTTTTATCCGGGTAGAACGTTCCCGTGGAATAAGTTTAGATCTCCACGCGGGCGAAACCGCTGGCAAAAACTAGTACGAAATAAAATCTTAATAAAATCGTACACACTAGGAAACCATAGGAAGGTTAAGTCCGATCAAGATAATTTCTCAAGGATCTTCACTTAGGTGATGGCTTAAAAGCAGTAAGTAGGTCCATTATTATTAATACATAATTGCAAGTGTCGTGACGCAGATCCATTTATATTGTCTATGGTCCCTAGCCTTGACATTAACAGGCAATGGACAATATTGTAAAAAAAAATCTACCTGAATACGGGGCTTTTAGCTACATAAGTGTCCATTTTAAGTATCTGTTTTTATTCTATTTTTTGTAAGGTGCGTTTTGTTTGTGCAGAATAAACATTTTTTCTTTCTTTCTTTATTTTTTATACGTTGAAAGCCATAATGCCTATTACACCTCCATTGCATTTTCCAATTTTCCACAGCACTTTCTAAAGACACTAGCAATAATTGGCGTCACCACAGTCTAAAATAACACAACATAACATCAAGTTTTGTTGCGCCCAGGGGCTGGGCAGAGGTGTACTTTCTATAGTACACCAACATTTCGCCAGTTATGTTTAAGTCCCATGTAATAGAGCCAGTTGCCATCAACCAGCACAAATCCACACTCCGGGCTGCTACTGAGAAAATCCAGATAAGAAAACTCAATAACACTTTGCCCGACCCGGGAATCGAACCCTGGACCGCATGGTCCGCAATACTGCTTGCAACCACTAGACCAACGAGGCAGTCGAAAGTCACGGTGCAGAGGAAGATGTGCCGATCGCGATCTAACAAGAGCCGCTGCGGCAAAGGTCCAGCGAGGCCTGAAGTGAGCTTGCGTGCCGCTATGCCGAACACTCCGGTGTACATCTCCTGCCTGCACTACACCACTAAGACGGAAGACATCGTGGAGTACGTGCGCCAGAAGACAAGGTACACGCCGGGGGTGCAGTTACTGGAGTCACGCCGCAACGTCAACTTCAAGGCGTTCCTGGTGCGCGTGCCGAATTGTTATCTGCCCGTCGTCTTGGGAGAGGACTTTTGGCCGCAGGACGTGGTGTTCCGTCGCTTCCGCGGACAAGTTCCATAAGAGAGCGCAAAGGAAAGCTAGTGCAAAGTGAAGTACTACTATTGTGTGTATTTTCATAATTATGTATGTTAGTCTATAAGGTATTTATGTTATGGGTCTTTGTTACCTGAATTAAATGATTTATTTATTTATTTGTATTAAACCTCCACGCATTTTCCACAGCACTTTATAAAGACACTACCAATAATTCCCCTCACCACAGTCTGAAATCATCATGATCATCATTTCAGCCGAAAGACGTCCACTGCTGGAAATTGGCCTCCCCTATGCTCCTCCACTTCGACCGGTCTTGTGCTTCCTACATCCAGCGGATTTTGGGGGCGTTTTACCATAATAGACACGCTTGGCAGGCGGGTTGGCGATCGCAGTATGGTTGTAAAATGCATAGAGAACGCTGCTTCCCATTCTCTAGTAAGTCCCTTAGTCGCCTTCTACGACATCCACGGGAAGAAATGGGATGGTGCTATTCTTTTTACATCCGGCACCACAGTCAGAAATAACACTGGATATCTTTAGTCCTCATTTTTGCTAGACAAGAATCCATTTGTGCATGGCTGGGGGCTAGCAATATCCTGCGAGACCTCGCAAAGCAAACTGGGAAGCGTCCGAGCGGGGGAAAACACCTACGAAGCGTGTGCTACTGTGGGTACTGATGGAGCGTTTGATACTTTAGCGAGTATGTTAATGAAGGTTTGTCATTTTGTTGTGTCATGAGAATGCGCGAATTATGATAATTATACCTTTACGGGAAGTGTATAAAATTCTACCAATATTAAATGGCAAGCATGCCTAATAACCAGTTTATAATGTGTATGAAAGCAAAAAAATATCATTTTGTAAGTTAACTTTGTCTATGGGTAGCATTTTTCGAGATGTTAGCACACCTGTGCAACTCCTTCCCAATAAGTAGATGTTATGTTTGCAAAAGAAACTTTTCTACATCAAAAAACCTTTTTAGTTTATGTAGACCTCATTGCCGTTTATAAAAAAATAATTAATAACATGCACTTATTAGTGGCTAAAATATTTCCATAATATCCTGCACTTACTTCATAATTCCACGTTCCCGAAATGAATTATTTTGGAATTAGTACCTACATACTACAGAAGAAATTGAAGGACCAACATATACCATCAGCAGACAACAAAATCGTATAGTATCCAATACGCTGACATCAACGCGAGTCCGCCAACAGTCCGACATCCAAGTTTAAGTGCAAATGTGACCCTTTGGAAACGTTTGAAGCAACGTTTACTTAGGACCAATTAATTATTGAAATCGTTTTAATTTATATTTGCTTGCCCATCCTCTGGGATGCAGTTCAATCCTGCTTCTACAAGTGGATCTTATTTTTATTTGATTTGGGTATGTTATTACAGAAACCCGACTTAAAAGGGGATTGGATACACATATTGTACCTACTTGGTCTTGTGATCGCAAGCCGCACTGTTGAGCATGAGGTCCTAGGTTCGATTTTCGGGTCGGGCATAGTGTTATTTATTAAGTTTTTCCATGAGACTGGATTTGTTCTCGGCTGATGGTAACAGACTTGCCTCATAATACACGGAGAAACGTGGGTGTAAAAAAGGCACACCTTTGCACGACCCTTCGGGGAATACTGGCGTCATGTTGTATTTTTACACGCTTTATATTAGCTTCACTTGTATGTTTGTTTGTTTGTATGTAACTGACTCCTTTGAGCGCGATTTTGACCCACTTTAAACGGTCAGATTTCATTGAAACTTTGTAAACTTGTCGAGGACCGATGACAATTCAATAATAAAAAAAAAATTGAGAAAAAAAAAACACGTTTTTGTAGTTAGCAGAACTAAAAAATAGAAAATAAATAATAGTTTAAAAAACTTAAAAACCAAACTAAAAAAGGAGAAAATAATTTAATTCAATTAAAAATACCTCAAAAAGCACCCCACGCTTTTTAATTGAATTAAATTATTTTCTCCTTTTTTAGTTTGGTTTTTAAAGCGTGTTTTTTAGTTTTTTAAACTATTATTTTTTATGGATACACACGATAAAGTGTAATTGAATTGGAAATCCTTTTCCGCCAAACATACACAACAGAAGTCGATTCGACATTACTATTCCCAAAGAGAAGTTATACCGTCGTCAACAACGTTTTCTTTTTCAAAATAATTACACCATAATAATAAAATAGAACACACAGGGAGCTTATTAATATAATAACGCTTAGCCAAACTTCAAAAAGCACACACAAAATTAAAATTTAAAAACTCTCCCAAACATATTCTTCCCCATCTTTCAAGTAGATACAACTCAACGTAATTTCGCGTCTCTTTTATATGGTCGGCGAAAATTTTATTAAAGCTAGCACACTCACTTTCCTCATAATACAGATTAAGATAAAAATTGAGTTGACGTTCGGCCGTCGTCGGGCGGAGTCGGGATGACTCGGGAGCGATACTTTTTTAATTTTCTCAAACAAGATCTTGAAATTCGATTATTTCGTTGCGTCTTGGTGTTATTAAATTTTGTTTCGCTTTGGGGAGTAGTACTTATTTGTTTATGACGTGATGGCGTTTCGATACTTTGTGTGTACTTAAATATATGGAAGCAAATGGGAAGTAATTTTGACGTTTAATCTTGGGTTTTCGTTTGGCGAAATGTGAAGGTTTGTGTGTTTGGATGTTTGTTAGTCAATCACACAAAAACAGCTGAATGGATTTGGATGAAATTTGGCACACAGATAGTTTATAACCTGTATTAACACATAGTATACTTAGTATCCCGGTATTACGTTTCCGTGTGATAATATCCGACCTCCATTCGGGCGAATCCGCTAGGAAAAGCGAGTTGAAAGTATATTTAGATAACTAAGCGTGTATTTAACGTAGAAGCTTATTATTAATACGACCTGTGACATTATATTACATACTTACGCTCATTATTTGTAAACTATATATCAATTACCAGCAATGTATGTTTCACTGAACAATTTAAATGAAAAAACCAATTTCCAGGTAGAATATAATTCAGTAAACAAACATTGTTTTCGAGTAAATATCCAACATATTTGGCCACGATAACACTATTTGAGTTGACCCAATTTTGATAACAAAAACAAACAACTAGAATTTCTCACGAAAAACATCAACTAAGCACAAATTATAACGGGATAAACGGAACAATATCAATTGTACGTCACATTAAACCTATAATATTACACAAAGTAAATTTCCCTGAGCACAGGAGGGACATTAAAAAAAAGTTTTTAACGATGAAACGGGAAACCTCTCATCTAAGCTGCGCCAAATAATTGTTAAACCTACAAAGCAGTTACAATCGTGCTCTCCATTACTACAAAGAACATTAATATATTTTTTCTTCTCTCTCCACTGAAATTTCAGCTCCTCTCTTTTAATTTCTACCCCAGTTTCCCTCTGACTTTATGAAATAAGTTTTTTTTTAACAAGATTACGTTTTACGAGCCAGGAATTGAAGGATAACGAATTTGGAAGCGCCAGTGCAGTGTTACGTACTTTTTTCTATAGGCTGAATGTTTTTTTGTCTTTGACTTGCGTTCCTTTTTTAACTTTTTAAGAGGGTAAGCTACTTAGGCTCATATTTGTCTATTGTTAAAAATGTGGGGAAGAAATATTTGAAAGTGGAATTGTTTTTGATGCCCCTTTGTTTGATAATATGCTATATTGTTTGATGTATAATATCCTCAAAAGAGAAACGAGGGAAAAGGTTCAAGTACGCGAAGTAAATTGTCCGTTATTGTGAGTTATATCGTGATTCTAAAGTTGACGTCACAAAATTTACATGTACCTTCTATTGAAAACCTTTAGAAAATATCTTTGATATATTATTGTGTGCGTAACTACGCTGTGTCCACGTATTGAGTCGTAGAGTCATAAAGAAACGTGCTTTGCACGAAAACCTACTGCCGATAAATGACTTTGCAGTTTGGCAGATGTATATAAACCACAACCCTTTAAGAAACATTATAGATTCAATAAATAAAAAAAGAAAGAAAGACAATTAAAAAAAATATCAATATTTGCATATTTGATAACAAACTCCAATCTCACAAAACGTCTCCTTCCTCAATAAACTAATCAGTCAACACCTCAAATTCAACTCCCAAATCAAATTATCAGTACCTAAATTCAAATCAATTGCTTTCCCCAATATGCAAAGCATTCATCCCTCACCCTTCCCATGTATTATTGCTCATATACACTAAACTTCACCATTTGCCTAAACTATGAATCCGTCAACCATAATCTGGTGGGCAAGGGCATAGAATAAAAATTTGTAGATACGAAATGACTGCTTTTAATGCATTACAAATGCCTACAGTATTGGGGCTTCAAAACGGTATAACCAGGCAGGTTGTATTCGTCACTTATAAAGACGTGTTCAGGCTTTCATTTGGGCGAGCGTAGTTCGTAGCGGAATCGTAGCATGTTCGTAGCGAGGTCTTTGGATTGTCGTAGCATTGTCGTAGGCCTTAGCAGGGTCGTAGCACTGTCGTAGTAGATTCGTAGCATGGTAGTAAGCGTAGCAGGTTCACAGCAAGTACGTAGCATTGCCCTAACAAGGCAAGTCGTAGCTGGGATGTACCACGGTTGTAGCATGGCCATATCAGAGTCCTAGTAGTACTAGCAGAACAGTTACAGGGTCGTAGCAAACTCGTAGGAGTGTCGTAGTAGGTTTCAGTAAACAGGGGCGGGTGATACATTCGGCGGGATCAGTGTACGCACAAATGTACACAAGTTTCGTTTCTACACAGTTTTTTTTATTCTATGGCAGGGGCTAGGCTAGACAGATTATCATATCGCATGAATATTTTATAAGACGGTGTGATTCAATTAGACGGCGGTTCGAATGCGCAGATAGCAACGAGAGTTACTGAATAATGTAGATCAGTTAAAGTTTTGAGTTTTGTTTTATTTTTTAATGAATTTCGTGGGCGGTGGAGGTTGAACGAATTAAAATTTGATTTTCTTTTATTGGAAATTGAATTTTATCAGCTGTTTTCTGTTTTGGGACGATTTCAGATTAAAAGCTAAACTAAGCTAAACTAGCTTCATCTTTCTATCTCACCGACCTTGACAATTCAAAAGTGCCAGTAATTGGTTTATTTGAAATAAATGCTAAAAAAAAAAAAGGTTGCACGTTCACATGTGTGTTGAGGTTACCAACCCTGACGTGATTAAGAATTTCTGTGAGAATGTTATATAGGTTCTATAGTGAGATGAAATTAAATGTTCATTCAGTATTACGAATTGTTCTTTTTAAATAATAAAGTGACAACAAATAAACACAGTTTATACCAATAACTAAATTTAGGATCATTTATAGATGACACGAATGACGCGAGCAACGGTTAGTGACCGATTGGCGGACTTAAGCTCACGTTTGTGTGCTCCTATTGGTTACATACAAGTTAGCTAGGTTTAATGATTTTTTCTATTGGTTACTACTATTGTAGTTTGTTCTCTATGCTCTGGTGGTGGTTAAGTCACTGTTTGAGTTGTTTTCGAATGGCTCAAACGAAATGAAGCTTTTAGGATTAAATTAAGTTATTGAGTTAAACTCCGCATACGTAATAGGGCATTTTCACAAAAATGTATACCCCCTGATTTTCAAGTGTCCCTCGAATTCGATTAAATTTTATTTATGAAGTAGTTGCCAGAATTATTTACATTTTTCATCAATGTGAATAAACGTATACAATATTTTTTTATTTTAACAAAAACTTTAAGATAATCTCTAATTAATTTAATTTAATTAAAAATAACAACTGATAAATGGGTTATTTTGCGCTGTCCCCTGCTTAGTCTTCCGAATATAATACCATATTTCTTGAGTTTTTTGTAAGAAAGATATACTTTTTTAAGGTTTTTTTAGTCCAGGGTAAGCAAATATTCTGATAATAAGTAAAATATAAAAACGAAATAACAAAAAAAAATAAACAAAAAATAAGAAAGAAAATCCAAAAAATGGTCCTTCCCGGAACGTTCAGTTTTGTCACCCATTTTTCTAACAAAATGTTTACTGTAGTTTGAGTAGTTATTGCATTACTGTCAACACCATAGCTGCCGCTATGCAACTAGTCAGGTTAGAAGCCGTCAGTGTCAAAAAACTGCTCAGAAGGAGTGCACGCGTGTTTGCAAGCCGCAGGGAACGAATTCTTGTCTCAGGTATGTGACCATATTTTGTCTTATTTACATCTATTTATCTTGTGGATTTTAGTTAATTAGTTTTAAAATATTATGTTAACTAAGTTGAACAAAAGTTTTGATGAATTTAAGTATTGTGGCTATTTTTAAACAGTTTTTATTACTAGAGGATAATCAAATGTGACTTCCGTTGTGTGACTATTTGGGCGGTCACATACATGCTGAACGAAAAATCACAACATGCCTGAACACATAAAGCACAGTTTACATGGCAATTTTCTTGTCCTATTATAATATTTTTCTAAGACCTTTTTGACTGAGTACCAAACCACGGCAAAGTAGATTAAAAAGAATCATTATTGAAAAACAACTTGAACTATTTGATGTTGTACGTTTATATGTTAAATTTTAATGTTACTTGTATGGGTGTATATTTTATGTTCGTATATTTGTAGGTTTAATTTTAGTAGTACCAAATTTTGTTTCAGGAATATCAACTTACATCAAAATGCCTCTTACCGGGGATGAAAAAACTAGACGTTTTAGGGAAAAACTAAAACGTGATCGCCCAGATGAATATAAAGCTCAATGTAAAAAAAAATTACAAAGAATGAAAAGCAAAAAAAAGAAAATATCAGAAATGACGGAAGAAGAAGCAGATAAGCTATCTATCTATCTAAGCAACGCAAAAAATGGAGAGAGGAAAAAAAAGGAGCAATATGCAGAAAAACAAAAAGCAACCAGAACTAAGAAATGTAGATAATTAACCTTGTATAACTACGAAAGATAAAAATGAAACAAAAATCAGAAAAAAATGTAAACAATTGTTAAGAAAATGCAGGAATTTGTTGACGCAGGTTAAAAAAATTCAAACTCAAAGAGAGGCTTACAAAAAACGATCCAGCGTCTTAAGCAACGTAGTACGAAAAAGATAGCGGACTTAGAAAAAAATAATTTACCTTTTTTATTTAATAATAAAAATGTGATGCCTTAGGCAGGAACTGATTGTGATAATTTTGTTAAAACTTAAGTACTTAATGCTAATGTTATACATAAACTTATATGTTTTAATTGTGCCTGCGTACTTTTCTTCGCCATGTAAACGCACCCTTTCCCTTTTTAGGCATTCGGTAGTGTGACTGTCCCTATATTACGGAGCTGAATTTCTTGATTATTTGAGTAGATTTTACATTTAATGACCTTCAAATTACTCTCTCAAATGGAAAAAGATTCTTTAGTATAATATTTGTGGCCTTTTCTCTAAAAATGTATCAAAAAATATGAAAATAAAGATAATTATGACAGTTGAAGTAACAGAAGTCACACATTGAATATATTATAGTACTTTTAATATGCTTAGATACAAAAATTGGAAATGGTGAGTGTTTTTTTTAAATAACATGAGCATTTAAAAGTCATTAAATAGAAAAAATCTAAAAATTCTTATAATTTACACCGTTTTCTCAGCTACTGAATATAGTCACACAACAGATATAAATTTGCGAGACTTTCCGTTATGTTCTAATATTTTTTACAGTATTTCCGTTTTAAACCCATAATCTTTTATCTTTTCATAAAGGATATGGAATTTCTGTTCTAAAGAGACCAAAGACAGTTTAAAATATAATACTTTCAAAAAAGCATTATATTTCAAGGTGGGGGTACATTTTTGTGAAAATGCCCAATAGGTAGGTATCGATATATATCATTTCTGCTGTTTCGATAGAAAACCTGTAACGAGCACGACCATTTTTTTTTCAGTTGTCAAACTTGTGAAATACAAAAACTGTTTCAAAAATATGATTAAAAGAGCGTAGCTTCTAATTGATCTTCTTAATATAAAAGAAACTTCACAATCAAGCAAAAACAGACTTACAAACGAATGCTTGATATTCCGTACATAAATTGCGAAATAAAACAAATGTATTCAAGTTCGCCCAACAATAAGGAAGTTGACACAAGTACGGATGTACGTAGCGTCCAACACACGTACCCGTGCGTAGTAGTAGGTTGTCGTGTGTGAGCGTCCTAACATTGCCGTTTGCACAATGAGTACAGAACGAATTGTGTCTACTCATACCAGCTCTGTTTTATGTACAGAGATTTACGTTGGGTAAGTTATAAGAGGAAGCGACGAGCGACAGCGGCGAGGAAAGACACACAAGTTAGGAATTACTTATTTCTTGTTTGTTTTTGTTCTTGAGTGGAATTATGATTAGGGAAGAGCCGCCTGTTACTGTTACTCAAAGCCTTTATTTCAATATCTAAGGGCCGACTTTTTGATCCGTAGTTAAACCGTATAACCATTTGTTAGAATAACCATAGTCAACTGGTCAACTAATGGTTAAAGGGCTATTCCGTTTCATAATATCTATTTTAACTAAAGTCAAACTTAACTATTGGGTAAACTTAACCATTGGTAAACATATTGACAAACTTATGAGAAATCGTTTCCTAAAAATTGCTATGATTTTGCAATGATCCGTCTTTTTCTACTGTGTTTTTGTCAAACTTTAATATAAACTGCATTAAAATAAAATAAAATAACACAAGATTGAAATAAAGCTACTTTCACTCCGAGTATATTGTTCTTAAGTTTTCACCTCGATCGCCAAGCATCTTCTTAAAAATGTCAGGAAATAGGCAACAATCAAACAAGTAACAAAATACCTTTTTACAAAGTAGTTGCAGCAGTAATACAACAAAATGTGCAAAACAGATGTTGTGTTTGAGTTAACCATCCGCCATATTGTTTAACCCTCGAACATTGGGTGGTTTGGGTGGTAAATATGCATCCGAATATCCGATCTCTGATCATCATTCACACTTGCCCTACTCTTATAGCCATTCACATTCATACTCAAAATTTTCCTCACGACATTCTCCTCCTTCCTCCGTATCACATGTCCATACCATGACAACCGTTTCCGCACAACTTTTCAGTTTCCAGTGGCACTTTCAGATTTCCTCTTATGTCATCATCATTTCAGCCCAAAGACGTCCACTGCTGGACATAGGCCTCCCCCGATAGGGGGGTTTTGCCATAATCGCCACGCTTATCAGGCGGGTTGGTGATCGCAGTATGGTGGTAAAATGTATAGAGAATGCTGCTGCCCATTCTCTAGTAAGTCCCTTGGTCGCCTTCTACGACACCTACAGGAAGAGATGGGATGGTGCTATTCTTTACGTCCGGCACTACACGGAACTCCTCTCTCTCCCCTTATGTACTCGTTTCTAATTTAATTGTTCTTGGATTTCAACTCAAAAATTGTGTAATATAATTTGGCTCATACTCGCTTCCCGCTCCCGCCACCGCTTGTGCCTTATATCCTAAGCTCTAAAGGCCAACTGAACGCAGCAGTAAATCAGAGCGCGGCGCCAGCGACCTTCCGCCATCGCTTGCTATGTTTATTCATGATATTGCTCATCTAGTGAAAGTGAATCTTTGTTTATATGCGCCATGTTCCTCTGTGTTCGTACGGGGATTTGTGTTTGAGATACTGGTGAATTTTACGCGGATTTTGGGTATATATTGGAAATTAACTTAATTGAATATATTTAGAAAACAATTTAATATAAAAATTTTAATTTAATCTCAACATATTCACCCTTATTACAAAACATGATTTTTAACACCCCAACATGTATTGAAATGCAGTTTTTTTTACAAAACTGACTACTTAGTCCGGTGCTAAGTTGTTATTGTTGTAGCAAGAAAAGTTGACCTAAATCGAAATAAAGTAGAAAAAGCAAAACCTGGCTCAGAGCTTTAGTCTACAACTAATAACCCCCTTATTCATAAACGATGATTAAAGTTAAGTAATGATTAGTGTCTGTTTAACCATACATTTTTGACGTTTAAACATCATTTAACTTTAATCATCGTTTATGACTAAGGGGGTAAATTTAGATCGCGTTTTGTAATTTAATAAGACGGAAAAGGTTAAAAAACTTCTCAGTCCTTATGAGAATGTTCAGCCAGGGGAATAAATTGACACACTACGTCATTATAGCTATTTCATACAACTGTCAAAGAATGATAGTTATGGATCGAATTTCCGTACAATTGAAGTTCGTAGTTAATTTGCTTAACAATGACTCATGAATTTTACTAAACGCTGAACTAAATGAAGAACTCATGTATTTCACTAAATGCTGACCATATTCCGCTGTATTAAATATAATATCTGCATATAATGATGTGGTCGAATCTGCATATCCCGCAACTATTGCCAATCAATTTGTTATTTAGGATATCTGTTTGACAACTTAATTTAAAGGTTAGTTTTGTTTTGTTTTCATTATTGAAGTTAATGTTAGTTGAAGTTCCAATATTTAAGATCAGATGAGTAAATCATGCATGTATCAAAAGTAAGTTCAAACTCAACATCTGACAAGTTTTTTCCTATGGCGTGGTCAGCATCCATCCTAATCGGATGTAACTGAATACCAGTATTGTGCATGGAGCCTCTGCCTACCTGATTACCAACACCCAGTTTCTGGGAAACGGCATGTTCGATTTCCTATTGCGAACCCCTTTATATCTGAGCTGTGGCGTACAATATTTTGAATGTCTTCTGAAGTAGAGCATAGATGGAGCATTTGGGATGCATGGAGAAGCCTCCTCGTGTAGCGCAATTTGCTCCACCAGTAACTCGAATGAACCAAACGCTCGGCGCATCCTGGACAGTCACACTCAATACCTTGATGACTGGCCAATTCTTCACTTGCGGTGGTAGGGCTAACACCTGCCTGATTCGCGACCATCCTCCCACCGGAGTGCGGCGTCCAGCAGCTTGCTGTGTTTCGTCGATGCGTGGGAGTGCCTTGAACAAGAGTGAACAGGCATTTTCTGGGTACGCTCGATCCATCATAGACCTTATGAATCGCTTTCCATCGAGGCCAAGATCGAGGTCAAGAGCCGACATATTTAGTAATAAGTTTTTTTTTAAAGGATGATCGTAAATAGTTAGAATTTCCCACACCTCTACATTGTCCCACGTGCGCGTGCTGTAGCGAAAATTATTATAAATCCCCATACACATACCGCGTATATAATCTCGCAATGCAGTGAAAAGATTCCCACACAATGCAATGTACCCACTTAACCTATTTCTCGCACAATTGTTGGTCTACTTTAGTACATTTGAATGTAAAACGGCTCCATTTCAAGCAGAGCGACGAAAAAATGCTTATGCAAAGTGTTATTATTTTTTTTTACAGTCGGGTAGAGTATTACGTAACTGATGTCGGGTTTTGAGGTGCTGCTGATAGCGATTGGCGGGTGGCGTCTTAATTAGTGATACAAACAAGTGAAGAAAAAACCTTTGTATAAGACCAAAATAAATCAGGTTAAGCTACGCTTGCCGCGGTTGGTCCGTGGATGGGTGACCATCTTAACATACCAAGACACTTCCGTGCCTCGGAAAGCACGATAAACCGTTGGTCACGGCTGTCATTCGTAGATCTTTGTCAGTCGTTACGAGTTGTCAGAAGCTTGAAAGTCTAACAACCGATCTTATCAAGGAGTGCCTATCGTTGGGTATCGTATTACCCAGTAACTGAGTTGTGGAAGTCAGATAGGCAGCTGCATCCGGTTTGGCTCGAAACCGACCCAGATGATGATTTCTTTATTAATTTTAAACGCACAGATTAAAATACGTAGGCATGATTATGTCACGTAAAGAGGGATGCTGAAACAATAAAACTCTCAGATGGTATAACTCTTACCGGAATGCTTTAAAGCTACGAAGTAGTGTGGGATGCCTGCCAGTTAGATGGACCGACGACCTTAAAATTATACCTACGATAGACTGAATGTGGAGGGCAGAAAACCGAATATTGTGGCGCAATGTGAGAGAGGCCTATGTCCGTAAACTGCTACGGAATGAGTTCGTTGGTTTACCTTAAAAATCTGTGCTCCAACCGCAACTAACGCACCAATCTTGTAGCAAATACTGGCCTTGCAGTGTCAGTGTAGCATAGCCATATACCAAATCTCCTCCGCTATCAGTATGACCTCGCTCACGGAAGTTTCCCGGGCGGCATTAGGCGGCTCCCAGATATAGGTCGCGCCAGGATTTGGACGAAGCTTACTGACGACTGATTTAAATACAACACAGGATGAGGGAATGTATCACTGGCTTTATGAGCTACTGGATCTAGTATACTGGATTTCTAGTGTATTTGTGTTTTTGGGAGCTTTTACAGAATATTCTTTGAACAAGTTACAGAGCCAGACAACGACCGACAAGGCTTGCCTTAATTGTGTAATACACTAACAAAATAAATGGCTTTCATTTTGACAGTTGAATAATATTCTTTGCGCTATTTACGTTGTTGAGCAGATTTTTTTTCGAACATGTGAAGCAAATGATTAGCAATATCTTTCAAAATAATTCAGATTCTGATTGGTAATATGTTACGCAACTGCTGTTCTATTATTATATATCACATTGATTTGTTATTTAGCGGTATTATAGAGCAACTAAAGGCAAATAATTGCTCATAACTAAAATTCTTGTATACTATACCTGCGAGTATAAAGATGTATAAATAACGCGCTGTGTACAGTGTAGATATTTGAGTGTTTATTTTTTATTTATTTGAATCACTTCATATTTTCAGGTTTTATCAAATTCATGATTAATAACGAAAACACTGCTAAATTATTACATCGTTCATGTTTATATTTCATTTCCAATCACCGAATTCCATCCAAATTGTGAATGGCACAAACATAATTTATTGAAATACATCACAAGCACAACAGAACGAAGGAACACAAAACCATTGGTTTGTTTAACATGATAAATCATTTCCATTCCTTTGAATATTCATCTACAGAAATGTTTTTTGTTTCAATCTGCACCTGGTTTGGAATGTTAATGGAAGCCCAATTTTCTGTATTGTTTACCAACATCTTTGTTTTGTCGTATTGTTCTAGAGTTTTGGATAGATGTAGGTTTGTGGTGAGCCGTGAATTGGTGCTTTTAGGGAAGATTTTGCGGTCTTAAATGGCTTTTCAGGAATTGGGTTATCGTTTGCTACAGATTTCGTTGGTTCATTAGGTAATTAAAGGAAATGTATTTTATGGTTTAACTGAAAACTACCTTCTGCTTCCCGATTTTTTTTAATAAATTCACGTCGCATCGCATCGCCTACCCACGGTATTTTCACTTACAGTTCTTTATGACTTTTTTTCTTTTTGCTCGGCTCCTAAGGGTCCTAGCTTCAGGTAAACTACCCTAAAGACTTCATCAAGAATTGGGCTGTCAAATACATACAGCATTGTTAAAATCCGACTGAAATTTTCAGAGATTAGCGTGTTCAAGCAAACAATCAAACTCTTCAGCTTTATTTTTAGTTACATAGATTACCACAAAACAGGGGAACAAGTATCAAAATAGTACCTAGTTCTACTATGGTATTAGATTCTTAATATACTTATTAAATTGTAAACACTGGGATACCGTTATACGGTATTTCCATTCACATCTGCCATGTAAATATCTTTTGTTAGTCGCTTTAGATTCATCTTCTTTAAATTACCAAATCATCTAAGCAATTAAGCATACCTATTCTTTAAAAAAAATCTCCCTACATCTTAAGATTTCCCAAATCAAGACCATACAAATATACTCGTACTATACTTACATTTATCTATGTACAAATACCCATAAATAAATAGCAAACTGTATCTACGAATGGAAAGCGATTTTCCTTCAGTAGCCGAGACGCTCGCAATCAAAAAAAGTCGGCTAAAGCATCGAAAGTCCCTTATAGCTCGTTGCGACTTCCCAAACGACTTTTTACTGGACCCTTTGTCTTTGTCCCTTTGTAGGGTTGTGCCGAATTGGGGGATTATTCCTTTAAGAAGTTTTTTAATGATGAAGATTTTGGCAAGACGATTTTATTTGGAAGAGTTGATTTTTTTGTGCTGCATGTTGTGTTAAAGATGTCTTAAATATAAGCTATATCTTTGATGTCATTAGGGCACGAAACTTACCTTACTTTACGCAGTATTCCAAGTTTATTATTATTGTAAAGTTCGTTTTGGTGATTTTATTGTTTATATTAAGTTTGCTGAATAATTGAAGGGTTTTGGAGCATTTTTTTTAAACAAGCTTCGTGGTTATGGCTTATTTGAAAACATGCTGTATAAACTGATTGAATCTGACATAGTTAAAACAAGAATGAATATTACAAAACTAAAATGTTTCAATTTCCCAACCATATTTCGAGCAACCCTGACCACCCGCTACCGGGATAAGAGTCGCAATGGCGACAATTTATGTGACGCGCTGACGATGTCTAATTCTACTCGATCTCGTTAGATGCGACTAAACGCGGAACTATTTCACTTAGGACAATTTTTTGTCGGACCATATATTTTTATTTATCTTATGTTTGTGCGTAAATATAGTATTCGGATTACTTATGATAATATAATATGTTTGAATAGTTCTGATATTTTAGGTTTTTAAAATCAATCAGACCAGCACCCTAATTGCTTAACGCACGATTAATCATAATCTGTTTCATTTTGAAACAGATTGCTAAACCATTGCGTCCCATGTTCGAAAAATGTGTCTGCTCAACAACGTCAATAACGCAATGAATATTGTTGAACTGTCATAATGAAACAGATTATGCTTAATCGTATGTTACACAATTAGGCTGCTGTTTGATTGTTTTGAATTTCGTTTCTTAAGTAATAGTTGTTAGTTTACCATATCTGACTTATTATAATATCATTATCCTAATCAAGATTCGATCATGAAGCCAACCTAACCGCTAGAATGGCGATACTGATGATTAAATTCAGGGTTAATTATTAACTTATAATACAAACCTAGTTTTTGTTTAATTTACGGAAATTCGATAAGACTGTGTCAAAAACACTTTTTGTTAATTTATTTTCAGCAAAGCCTTTGTTTTTTTTCCAGAAATACTAATGGCCCTTTCATACAAAGACAGATTTACGCCGATTGGGTACAAGAAAAGGGAAAAGCAATTAACACTTACACGACTTTTCCTTTCTTCTCGTTCCGGTCGACAACACAAAGAAAGTTCCCCAAGACAAGGAAAGAAAATAACATCTGTATAATTAACTAAATTACTGTCATAAAATACTATATACATTGACCTAATTACTGGCAACACAGACTAATTAAAAAAAAAAGAAACGTCAAAATAAACATTGCAGTTCGTCCATCAACGGTTTACGACAATGTTGCCATAAAAATATATCCAAACGACACATGAACGTCAAAAACTAATTTACTTGGCAACTCTATGAACTTTATACTTGTATGATTCCGTTAGATAAATTCGTAAATTAAATTTTTTGGACACGCAATGTATTTTGGACTTTATTTATATAATGTTATGACGTAATGTCGCGTGTCAGGGACGTGGGAATTCGGGCCGGGCCTTAAAATAATGCTTGCTTGAAAACTCGGGAATGAAAGGTCGTTGCGCCTTGCCCTATGTAGGGCAGATAGTAAGGGCTGGCTGATTTTTCAGTTTATTTTTGAATAGGTAAATAGTTAATGGAAAGAGAATATTTAGGACATGTTTACTGAAGATACTTCTTTTATTTACGTGGCGGTATAAAGATGCCAGAATTCCTAAACGAAAAGAAGTTGTAAACACAGACCCTTTTATTTAAGTATAAACGTTGCTTTAAGTTTAGTAATGATTAGGCACTGTTTAACCATACATAAATATTTGACGTTTAAACCTCCCTTAACTTTAATCATCGTTTATGAATAAATCCCATAAATAGTAGAAGAAATAGGTAATTAGGGTTATGTGGACGAACTATAGCTGCACCTCTGGCTTACCCTTCCGGTAATACAGGTTTGAGGTAATGTTAAATGAAAAAGGATTTTATTTCTATAAGTAGGTTTCGTCTATCATATTTTTAGAACTAGATGAGGTCAGCGTTTTCTATGTGACTACTCTGCCGCAAAAAACTCAGAAGCCACAGTCTCTTTTAAAATCCAGACATAATATTGGTCAGATCATGTGTAGACTGTGTAGATTGGTGGCTGAAATGGTGGTGGTTATGTTCGATACTTTGGATTTACTGTACCAGCGTTATTACTCACTTAAAACTAGAGCAAAATTCTCGTAATTAAAAACGTTCAAAATCTAGTCGCAGTCGAACTAATCTCGGCGACAGTCAAATGTCAAAAACTTGTCAAAAATATAGGGAAACTCGAGGTATTTTTTGACAGATCTCAGTAGATCAGACTGTGAACGTTCTTAAAATTCCGAGAATTGCCTCTCTGATTTCTTATTAAGTATTCAATTCATTATAAGAAACTCAGGAGAATCAGCCTACCTAGTCAGCAGTTTTATAGGTAGGTACAGTTGTTTTTATACGTCAAACTATCAACAACAAAAAAAAACATTCGCCCATACGTTACAGCGATGACCTCAATTCAAATCATATTCACATTAAAAGTGTTACTATTCAAAATGGTGACATATCCTGCGGGACGTTCGTGTCAAACAAGTATAATCCCGTCACAATAATTAACATTACTGCTCTATCTAGTGAACAAACATCGCGACAGGCGTCATTTTGTGAAGTAAATACAAGTGAATAACTAGTTCAGGGGGACACTTAAATAAAATATATTAAACAACTGGGAGGTATTTGTATAAATTAATAAATGATTCGGCTAATTGTTGGCTTGCTTGTTAATTAAATAGGACATTTATGTGGACTTTGTAGGGCAAATAAAATTCAGTAGGTGCCTACCGATGGGGTCGAAAAGTTCTGGAGTGGCGACCGCGCACCGGAAGACGTAAAGTTGGAAGGCCTCCCACAAGGTGGACCGTTGACCTTGTGAGGGCCGCAGGAGTCCGCTGGATGCGGGAAGCACAGAACCGGTCGAAGTGGCGGAGCTTGGGGGAGGCCTATGTCCAGCAGTGGACGTCTTTCGGCTGAAATGATGATGATGAGGTACCTATCAGCTGCCTAGCCTTTTATCGGCTTCCAGAACCAGCTGAGTACCAGTATGGAGCGACTGCCTGTCTGACCTCCACAACCATCCTTATTTGGTAATACGATACGTCTTGGTAAGACTGGTTTTCAGACTTTAGGACTTCTGACGACCCGAAACGACTGTAGAAGATCTACGAATAAAAGTCGGGACCAACGGATTAAAGCACGTTCCGAGGCACGGAGGGGTCTTGGTATGTAAAGAAGGTAACCCATTCACGGACCAACCGCAGCGAGCGTAGTGGTTCGATCGATCAGGATAGATTGATCGAACCGTGTGGCTGTTATTACTTACCCGCTAGCCCCTTTTGGGCCAATATAATTTAGTATTTAACTAAGTAAATAAAACGATATAATTTAGAAAAATAAAACGTTGAAGTAAAAAAAATAAAATACAACCCCGTCTTGACACATCGAGTCATCATCGCATTCAGAATCAAAATGAAATAAAGCTTTTCACTCGATTTTGTTTTGATAAATAATGATAAAATAAAGCGTTCTCCTCATCCCTACTAACCTACTAATATTATAAATGCGAAAATAACTCTATCTGTCTGTCTGTTATGCTTTCACGCCTAAACCACTGAACCGATCGTCATGAAATTTGGAAGACATATAGCCTAGGATATGGAGAAGGACATATGCTACTTTTTTACGCGATAACCGTCATTCACGCGAGCGGAGCTGCGGCCAAAAGTTAGTTTCTTATGTTTGTTTTATCCTAACAAGTAGTAAAATTCTTTAGTAATTGCGGGAGCATGCTTTGACGAGAATTCTTGTTTGTGTTAATGGTGACAACTGTACAAAAATAGTCATTGTTACGTATTTTTTCTTAGACGGAAGGAGTTAAAACATTGTGTGTATTTATTGTCACTTTTTTATTTGTTTTTGTATTTTGTGTTTCACGGATTGTGTCCAAATAAACGGTATTCTTTCTTTCTTTTTTTTACTTTCGTAAATGTACAAACGGTTTTTAGATACCCAGTCATAAAGGAGTATCCCTCTTTCTCATTGGACCATAAACGACCTCTGCCAAGAATAGCCCCATCCGATGCAGTAAAAGACACAAAACAAACACATTTACCTCCCCTATACATAGTGACATCTTTCTAGGTCAGCACCCAGTTTCAGGATGTTTTTCAGCACAAATGAGTTACGTCTCCTAGTTTGTGTTACAATGGCTTTCAAGATTTATTGCTGACAGATCTATTTGCTGATTAAATTAGAAAGGAAAAGTTGGAATGTTGGAAATTAGCTGTTTTGGTCTGGGATTTATTTACTTTGAAAACTTGGTTTTTATGTCTAGAATTTTTTGCTAGAAGTTAAGGCTTCTTTTGTCTTATTAGCACACTACCATTTAAAAACTTTCCTTTTTAGCAAACCACGATAGAACCATGATAACTAATGTTTTTGCTACGGAAACACTCAAACAACTTTTTAAATCCTTTAAGATTTCATATACATAGTCATACAGCATTCAAAATACAAAGCATTTAATGTTTTCTTCAATATTCATTTAAACATCAAACAACCTAAACTAAGCAAATACGACAAATCGCAGCGACTAGATTTCGAGTTAGTAACAAACTAATAAGTAGGGAGTCGTTCCGTTTAGTCGACGTACAGTCGTGTCGCCTTTAGCGATGCGTGCGAACTTCGCAATATAAGACTATCGTTCAATGTTGATGCGCTTTAATTGAGGTTTTTTATCCTAATATTTACAAAACTTTGAAAATAATAGGTCTTTACCTATGAAATTGCCGTTTTGTATGAAAACATTTAAACGAATTTTTTTCATGTATTTTTTATTTGTATTAATCGAAGTAATCACCCATGCAATCAATGCATCTATGCCATCGCAGTGGCAGTTTATTGATGCCCTTCTTAAAGAAATCAGCTGGACGGGAGGCAACAAATTCTTCAAAGGCATTTTGTACTGCCTCTCGGGTATTGAATTTTTTTCCCGCCAAGAAGTTATCCAAATTCTGGAAAAAGTAGTAGTCTGTAGGCGCAAGGTCTGGTGAGTAGGGCGGATGACGGAGAGCTTCCAACCCCAGTTCTTGCAACTTGGAGACCGTCTGCTGTGCAGTATGAGGTCGCGCGTTGTCGTGCAGGAGCAGCGGAGACGAGCGATTGACCAATGCTGGTTGGAGATGTGCCAGCTTCTCCATCATTGTGTTCAGTTCTTCACAGTACACATCTGCAGTAATGCTCACCCCGTTTGGTAAGAAGCTGTGATGAATCACACCGGCGCTAGACCACCAAACAGTGACCATCACTTTTCTAGGGGTAAGTTTTCGTTTAGGGCATTGTTTAGGTGCTGAACCAGGATCCAACCAACTTGCTGAGCGCTTGCGGTTATCAAACAGAATCCATTTTTCATCGCAGGTAACAATGCGGTTCAAAATTCCTTCATTTGTGTGTCTGTTGAGCAGTGCAAGGCACGTCTCGACGCGTACTTCGCGCTGACGATCATTGAGTTCGTGGGGCACCCATTTGTCAAGCTTTTTTACCTTGCCAATTTGACGCAAATGGACCAATATTGTTTTGACGCTAACGTCGAAAGCTGCTGCTAATTCAGCCGTAGATTGTGTATCATCAGCTTCCACAATCGCCTTTAATTCGTCATTGTCGACCAAAGTCTTCGGACGACCGCGAGGTTCATTTTTCAGGTCGAAATTTCCAGAACGGAAGCGAGCAAACCAATAACAGGTGGTGCGTTGGTTTGTAGTGTTAGCTCCGTAAACGTCGTTGATGTTGCGTGCCGCTTGTGCCGCGTTGCTGCCACGACGGTACTCATATTCCATAATTACTCGAATTTTTAACGTATCCATGATGACGAAAAAGATTGAAATGCGATGAAAATGTAACACTAATCAATAAACAAATGACTACTTTTGGAAAAAAAAATCCATGTTTTTAAAATAAAATTAATTTGAAATTAGAATTCTTACCCAAACAAAAATTATTTTGATTTGAAATGGCCAGTACTGCAAAACGGCAATTTCATAGGTAAAGACCTAATATATTACTTTGGAGGTTGTATGCGGCTTTGGCTAAGATTAGGAAATGTATTACTTCTAAAGAACACATCAGTTGCGTAATATAGGTACTAGTAATCACAATCTGAATTATATTTAAAGATAAATTGCTAATCCATTGCTTCATATGTTCGAAAGATTTGTTTGTACAACAACGTAAATAACGCAATGAATGTTGTTGAACTGTCAAAATGAAAGCCTTTTACTGTTAGTGAGTTACGCGAATACCCAGTAGGATGAATATAAAACTGTTTTATAATTACCTTTTGAGCCACCTACAAACGATTTCTGTACATTTATCTTTTTATTTGTCTAAGGGCTGATTTTTCAATAGTCAGATGACTTTATCTGAGATTTAAATATTGCGGTTTGACAACTTTGGTATAGAAAATATGTCAAATTGTCAGATTTATTATCAGATAAAAAAGTTATCTGACTATTGAAAAAACAGCCCTTATATTTAATTAAGCATGGTATACATAGAATATTACTATAACAAACCTTTATTAAGCATTCTACTCAGCATAATTATTGGAAAGTACCAGGACAACATACCCCTTAAAATGTAGTAACAGCGTGGAAGGACAGAAAGAGGTAGTTTTATGAATGCATGTCTTATCCGAATAGTGAATGTTCCCCGAGCCGTGAAGGCCGGGCCTTCGGCAGCGGGGGCGGAATCCAACTTAAATTGTTGCGCAATCCGAGATCTTAGTCCGCAGTAATGTAGGGAATCTGTTTCTAAAGTGGAAACCATGCGGTCTGGCAGGGTTGGGACAGTCCTCTAATTTTCAGGATTGGAACCATGGATTATACGATTTAGATTGAAGATCCATTTATTTTGCCTAGATTCAATATTTTCGAAAAATTCCCTATTATTCTTCCGTAAAGTACATTTCCTGTTTTTTCTCACAATTTATTTGTTACATCATTTAAAGTCAGGATCAGCTAAATGGGTGGAGATATCTATCTAGGCCTTCTTTTTTTGTCACATTTAATTCGTTGTTCGTTGTGATAATTTTATTATGTTGTTTTATCTTTATTATTCGATATTTAAATGTGGTCTATTTCTATTATTGGCGATTGACGTGCCTGGAATGTATTTATAATTGATTATTCTAATTGGTGATGTTCTTCAGAAAGGTCAGGTCCTTGCAACCGCCATGCGTGTTTGACCAGCAGGCTTAGCATGACGCTTTCTATTAAGAAGAATAGACACTGCTTTTTCTATACAAAATCACATTTCGTTACTCCATTTTTGACATCGCACCGTAGATAACCTTTTACAATCTGTTATTTTGTCTTTCGTTTTTAACAATCATTATCTAGGACCTTTTTATAAGTAGACTATTTCAGAAGAACATTTCAGCCCAAACTGTCAAAATCATACTGACAACAAACTTTCTACTCGACGGCCACAAAGTATAACATAACTGTGATAATTAATAAGAAAAGATACGGATGTCTTACATGTCCACGAAAGCCTAGCTGTTCTATCGAAATGGTTTGCTGCTAATAATCTTTTACTCAATGCGAACAAAACTAAATGTCTTAAGTTCTCGCTACCAAATGTACCCCAAGTAGGTCTAAATTTAAAACTTGATGGCAAGAAACTAGAAGCTATTTCGGAAACTGTATTTTTGGGAATTACTTTAGATTCTAAATTGCAATGGGGTGCCCACATTAGAGCTCTTTCAAGCAGATTAAGCTCAGCTGCTTACGCAGTAAGAAAAATAAGGCAGTTGACTGATGTAGCCACAGCTAGGTTAGTATACTTTGCTTATTTTCACAGTATTATGTCTTATGGCGTTCTGCTGTGGGGATCGGCAACGGACGTAGATTCAATTTTTATTTTACAAAAGAGGGCAATCCGCGCAATCTATAAAATGGGGCCTCGCGAGTCTCTTAGAAACAAATTCAACGAAATTGATATACTTACTCTGCCTTCTCTTTATATTCTAGAAAATATCTTGTATGTTCGCAAAAACTTAGGTCTTTTCAAAAAAAGATGCGATTTCCATAATCTAAATACACGTAGTAAAGATGAAATTGTGATTCCAAAATTTAGATTAACTAAAACTAGCAAGTCATTTCTAATAAACAGTATCCGCTTCTATAACAAGTTGCCAAAGTCGGTTACAGAACTTAGCGATGGAAAGTTTAAAACTCACATCAAACGTGTCCTTATTAAAAAAGCATATTATAAGATAAAAGACTACGTTGAAGACAGGGAAGTTTGGCATTAATTCCTTCTGCACATGTGGCTTCCCTGGTAACTCTTAACAGCAAAACTGTGTGAACGTCTATTAACTGTTCCCAAATTGCAATGTTAATTTTTATTCTTTTTATTTTTTACAATGTCTGACGTATTCTCGTCATTATTTGACATACATCAATTTTACTACTATTTATTATTAGTGATTGTCATCGAAATCATGTCACTTGGTTCAAATAGATTCATTTTATATAGGTAGATTCTTTTACATATTGTGAATGAGAGAACGTTGTAGGCCTTAGAGACTAGATTTGTAGACGTTTTTCTATTCTGTATTTTAATTCCTCTAAGTACCTGGTACTTATTGACTGGCCTGCACTGTCCTCCCATACCTATTATCACTGTAATTTGAAAACATTGTAAAAGCCAATTATTTTTAAAAGAGTAACCGTGGAGTTTCTTGCCGGCTCTTCTCCATAGGAAACGACAAATTGGAACCGTGCACCTAGCTTCTGACGTTTCATAAGTGCCCATGCAGGCTTATGTGAAATAAAATATTTTGATTTTGATTTTGAATAGGAAAACATAGCTATCTTCTCCTATTGTACATCATTTAGTTAATAGTCATGTCTATTCTTTCGTCGACAAATCGGTGCTCGTGCTAAGCCTGCTGATGTATGAACGTAAACGAGACATTTCGCAATACTTAAAAATTTCAAGATAAAAAAGATAACGTTAAAGATGCATTTATTTGTATAAACATCTGTAACATGGTACATAAATATACACATATGGATGGAAATGCGAAAATTGCTGGTTCAACAAGCTTTGGTAAATTCAACGTACAAGATAGTTTGTAATATTCAACAACCAGGAACAACCAGTTTGTTGACGCACCTATCTGTTAGTTTCCTGTATTTAACATCCACATGGTCACCCTACAAAACCCTGAGGCCATCGGGCGGCACAATCGGCATGCGATACTGAAAATAAGTTCAGTTCTCCACAGTTTTGTGTCGAAGCATTTAAAGCTGGCTCTCGTCTTTCGGCTCTCGGCTCTCGGCTCCCGAGGTCTCGGGTCTCAATGGCAAATGTTTGCAGGTTGTCTGGCGTTAGTTTTGTCTCTATTAGGTTTTGTCTTCATTTAACGTGTTTAAAAAAGTTTTGTATCGTTTTAGTGTATTATAAAAATAATTTTGAAGCTGCGCATAGAATTATAAAAGACTAGCCTCTGCCCACGGCTGCGTTCACGACTAATCTACACTAATAATAAAGCTGAAGAGTTTGTTTATTTTAACGTGCTAATCTCTGGAAATACCTACCTGTCAGATTTGGAAAATTATTTGTGCATTTGACAGCCATACTTTTGAGGATGGCATACTTTTGAGGATGGCAATAGGCCACTTAACATTATGCTAGGACATCTTAGGAGCCTACCATAAAAAAAATTAAAGAACGCTTATTGTTCTTCTGACCCACCGCATCGCATCGCGTCGCCCGCCCAAGCTTTTAGTTCGATCTCGCTAAGCGTTTTTATTGCTCGGCTTCTAAGCGCCGAAGCGTGATTTTGACTAAGCTGGTTGGTTAAGCTTTCTTAAGAATTGGTTTATCAAATGCAAAATATAATTTTTCAAATCCAACGGTATATAACGGTAACGTACATAATCATATTTTCAAAATAGATTATAACTGGCCAGTCTCTCATACGTAAAACGTTTTTTCGCATGTTTTTTTTTGAGTGGCCTGGTATTACCGCTTTGAAACCAACAAACAAAATCTTCAGCCCTATTATAAAACCTACGAAAGTAGTAAGTTAGTAAATATAAAAGCTAGAACTCAAAGGAATTTCGAGAACAGAGTAACAATAGTTCTTGAAATATTTTTTCATTCTTGCTCCGTTGAAACTTACAAACAGAACTCGAGCTAAAGAAAAAGAAGGCTTCAGATTCTAAAGTGTTGCAAGGCCATATAAGTATGCTACGCTTTACCTACTTATAATTTTGCAAAGCTATACTTACTACGCCTTATTAACAAATATTATATAGAATTATATACAAAATGTAACAGAATGAACGCAATACCTGAAAGTAGTTTGTTCCTAATTGACTACTGAATCGATATCAGTAACTTTTTTTTTAATTATGTATTTTCCATACCTACCTATAATTGAGACAAAGAAAATTCGATCTTATGCCAGAAGAAATAAGACTTAATTTTAAATGTATAAAGTAATACTTGGGTCGACACGTTTTTCTCAATAACATCAGTTAGCTTTAAAAAAAATAGTTTTGGGTCATCGTATTATGCTTTTAACTCAATAGTCTAATTGGGGTGTATGAGGTCTTGCGTTAATTATGTTACTCGTTGTATAGAGAAAATAAAGACAGGTACCTATATAAATATTCTCTGTCCAAAGCTTTGGACAGAGAGAGGTGGAAAGAGAGTAGAGAGGCCTTTGCCCAGCAGTGGGACGTTAGAAGCTACAAAAAAAAAAATATTATTATTACTACATTTTACATCCGAAATCAATCTTCTAGCCTTTGCTCAGCTTTGTTGTTGACTTCCAATCTACCCAGATGCAGCAGTATTTTACATATGGCGACTGCCTATGGGGTACAGGGTACAACGATACCCCTTGGTAAGACTGGTTGTCAGACTTCTAACTACCAATAACGACTGTCAAAGATCTACGAATGACAGCAGGACCCAACGTCTTAACGTGTTTACCGAGGCACGGAGAGGTCTCGATATGTAATGAATGGTCATCCATCCACGAACCGACCACGGCAAGCGTAGTTTTACCTTCGATCGACCCATGCAGCTGCTATTATTTAGCCTCAACCCACTAAATTGTAACATCCCACAGGAATTTAATTACTCACAAGCATAAGTAATAACTCAGTGAACTGCCTAATTAGGTTACTTTATCATTTGATATTCACCTGAAATGTCAAACGAGTTCGAAAAATTCATGAATGGATGAAAATCAATTGGATTCTTCATTTAGGCGCACAGCCAAGTTCTTAGTAGCGATTTGATATGCACATAAATTCTGAGATAGTGAAATGGAGGGCAAGGGAGGGTGTATTAAGATGTATGGTCCTTTTCATTTGGTTTCAGGAGTCGAAAAGAAAGGTACGTATAGTATTTTGTTGTAAGTAGTGACTGGATAGAAGAAAGGGTTTTGAAAAAAACAATTCGTTGTCTAACCAAGTATATAAGAATATAAACGACTATATAAGAAGGATTCATTGAGGTGTACCCACATTTTGCCAGTAATGTTTAAGTCCCATGTTATAGGGGGGCGAACCAGCAGCCCGGAGTCTGGATTAATGCCCGGTTGATGACAACCGGGCATTAATCCAGACTCCGGGTTGCTACTGACCAATGCCTGAGTGAAAAAACCCAATGACACTTTGCCCGACCTGAGCATCGAACACAGGACCTAATGGTCAGCAGTAGCGCTTGCGACTAACGAAGCAGTAATAAGAACTGTGTAATAAATAAAAATATGGGGAAAACATTTTGCAAAAGCAACGATAATAATTTTTAAAAGATGAATTTGAAATGCCAATCTAATTCCGGAAAGGTAAACAAATTTTTATCACGACGAAAAATTCGCAACTCATTTTCCAAATACCCAAAGCGAAACAATGTAAAAAATGCTAATTGTTACAAGCATCCAAACTTCGAACTTGGTTTAAAAATTCACAGTGAACTTGGCTCGAAGTCTACTATGCACGATAACGCAGACATTTTTATTGTTATGTTTAAAGTTCTCCGGGCACCAATGACATAATTTCTTTGAAATTGGGTTTCATTGCCGACTCGTGCACTGTGCCAGTGTTTTATTGAAAACAGTGTAAATATTCCGAAAGAGAAGTAGCGAAGTACTCCAGTTTATTTTTCCTTAACTTTTACAGATTTCTATTGTGTTCTTTTTTTGTTTGTTAACGTTTTAGCGATTCAGTGACCCAGTTTAACAGTTGGTAGAAATATAATTGAGCTGAGTATTCTACAAAATAAATATGAATGAATGGTCGTTGAAGAACAGTTAGGCAATCGAATGAAATACGAACCAACTAAGTTTTATGTCGCAGATTAGCGTCCAAATCATTTTCTAAATTTTGCTACAAATCAACAAAAACAATATAACAAAGCCTTTATTTCTCTGAGGGGTTAGGCACAGGTGTACATAAAGTACAACCATATTTCGCCAGTTATGTTTCAGTACGATAGTTTATGTATAGTAGGCAAGCCTAATTGCCATCAACCGAGAGAGATAGAAGAGAAAGAGAGAGAAATAAATTTCAGATGGCAAAACCGGGCTTAACCATAGCGATCCGGGTATAACCATAGAGACATAATCTACTTTGTCAGTATGGGAATTGTAGTCGAATGCATTTAGTCAAAAATGTATTCCCATATTCGCAAAAGTGTTTGACAAAACAAACAAAACCATACAAACTAAAAAAATGTACTCTCCAATCGATTCAAATATCGAAAATATTTTACTTCAAATGCTTTTCACGAAAAGTAAGAAAATGGCTTTTTACAGTCAAAACTTTACCTTTGAGTGCATCGAGTGTCATTCTATCGTCAACATTTCCTGCAATTTCATTTCGCGGCGGTTCCGATTGCGGCGATGCGATGAAAAAAACTTTATCGGTTCAAACTTGAGTTTGAACTTCGAAAAACGAACATTCAAATAAGTGTTCTGCGCGTTTAGGCGTGGTTTTAAAATGTTTACGGTATTTGCCATTTTTTTGGTTATTTTTTATTAAACTTTCATGAAATAATGTAGGTACAACGGATAATTGACAGTTTCGACGAACAAAAGTCAACATTCTTTGATGACACAGAATAAATAACCCTAAAATGAATGGCGGGTATAAAAAATGGACTGGACATTTCGAATGCGAAAACGTATATTTTCGAAATTCAGATTCGAATTTCGAATCCGATGGAACGGAAGTGACGGGAAAGCTGCGATCGGAACGGGTTGGCTGGCCATTGTCTTCCGGAAACGAATGGAGCGTGAGGGTTGGCAGAATTGCTATGACCGGAAATAGTGCGTGTGACCAATGCAGTGCATTCAATTACTTATTTGATGCAGGTTTGTTATTAACTTATCTGTGATTGCATTGGATGGGATATAATGATAGGAATTTACATAGAGGAAAATGTGAGCCTTTGACAAATTACATACTGGCACCTGAGAAAAAATAAGCTTAGCTTTTAGAATATTAGAATGTATTTGAATAACTTAACGAAGTAAGTACATGTATGTATGACTAATGTAATTTCATGATATTATTATGCTTGTACTAGAAATATTTGCACGACTGATAAGTTGAACATAGTGAGACTAAAATTGTTTTACCATGTTACTATATTCCTAAGTACCTATATTCTGGCAATTCAATCCATGATACTTATTGTTTGTTAAAAATGAAATACAGTAAAAATATAGTTACTGAAAAACCATTTTACATGAAATAAAAGAGACTACGACCTCTGAGTTTGGTTCGGCATTACTTCTCAGGGATCAGACAGCTATAAAATGAATGCCGGCGCCATCTAGTTTTAAAATATTGACTAACAAAATATTTACTTACAAAATAATTATGTGCTTACATAAATAAACATTTCATACCGACATTAGTTATTGAAAACATAACTAAAACCGCCACATCCAAGGACCAAAAAAGTCAAAAAAACGTAAGACAAATGAAACCAGCCACCTTTTAAAGCCGACTAACGACCGCCACTATTTTTCACCCACACTTAGACGTAATTAGGAGCGTCGCAATGCGCAAGTTTGTGCTATAAAATACTTTCTCTCATCGGGGTAATGGATCGAGCTGATTCGTGCTTTTCGGCCAGTCATCACGTGAGGTGAGCATGTGTTATATTGCTATGTTGGTAGTAAATTAGAGGTGTGTTGGCTACGTGCGTGTGTGTGTGAACTTGATGAAGAATAGGGGTGGTGGTATGTGTGTGTGTGTTTCATTTGATAGATGCAGCGTTGTGTATAGTAGTAGAATAGTATCTTATTACTATTGAGTTAGTTTTTGTTTGCAATTGAGTTTTACTGTGGCGAATATTTCTTTAAATGCTAGGCTAAAAATGTATGCAAAGAGCAAAAGTGAAAGAAAAAAAAAAACAATTATGAGGATATTTTTTTATCATCTGATTTCTAAAATAAGACCCTCCTGCACCTTTAAGTAACAAAATGCCTACAAAAACCTCGGAGCCATGCCCCACCATATATTTAGTATGAAGCGAACCGGGACAATCGGGCCATTATCTGCAGGCAGAGGGTTAATGGGCCAAACTGGACTTGTTCACAAAGATAGCAAGTGGGGACTTGTGGGGAGCACTGTCTTCGCCATATAACGGCGACGGTTAAGTGCGGGGGTGCTTTAGACCTGCTTAGTTTTTGCCTGTACGGTATGATTCGTCTTGTAATGTTGGTGCTGCAGTAGTCATTTTAGGGTTATGAGGGAATGAGTTTGAATTACATCCGCACATTTGGGATTATTTGCTATTACCTTACGTATTTTATTTTCCACTTCATGTATATTTTTCCCCATTAGGTCCTGTTTAAATGGGCGTCTGTATTATGTGATTAAATATATACATCTACTTAACATGATATTCAAGATATTTTCGATATTCTTTTGTAATTTATTCTAAAGGTGTTGTAAAAAATAATATTATTATCCCTGCTTAAGATTTAGGTATCACAGACACCGTTATCGCGAAGCAATAATTCAGCGATGACAATAAAAGGTTGGCTTTTATACCACATAAACAAAAATCGTCCAATAAAGACATCGGGGATGTTCGGGGGAGTTCGGGTGACATCGGCGTCAACCACGCGGAATTGTGATAACCAAACGATGGTGTAGGGATGGAAGAAATGAAATTGTTTAGAAGTTAGATACGTAAGCTTAGACAAGTTATATATTTTTTTATGTTTTTAATATTTTATACAACTTACAAACCAAACAGATATCTACATAATTATTATAAATTAAAATTTATTTTCGTGTTTGTCTGTCTGACCGCGGTTTTCTTCAAAACCATGCATCGGATTTGGATGCAAT
Organism: Antitype chi; assembly: GCA_947359405.1. NCBI lineage: Eukaryota > Metazoa > Arthropoda > Insecta > Lepidoptera > Noctuidae > Antitype > Antitype chi. The sequence continues at coordinate 19,426,801 of OX375812.1, forward strand.
TTTCACCATTATTTAGAGAATTTATTCCGGAAAGTTCATGTGCATGAAACAATCCTACTATAAAACAAACGTATACCAAAAAAAACTCGATTTTTGGTCAAGTCATAAAAACCGAAACTGATAAAGAAAATGGAGATTAAATTGACAATTTTTTTCTACCAACTAAGAAGACAACTGTTGTAAAGTTGATTGGTAAAAGTTTGATTCAAAATCAAAACCAAAAGTCATTTATTCAAATTAGGCTGAGAATCAGCACTTTTCGAACGTCAACATACATAAGACAGTCCTCCCAAAAACGCCCGCCGGTCACCACCTCCTAGTGCTTTAGCTGGGAAGAAGAAGTAGCGGAACAAACTCCCCAGCAGCACAGCTGTCTGTTTAGTCGGATAGACTTGATTCTATACATACATAGACAAAGTAATATAAACATTAAGGATACAGAACATAAATTAAATAATTAGTCATACATATGTCAGCCAGCCATGCCAATATACCAACAAATAAAATGAAAACATAACTCGAGCACAAAGAAAAAAAATATGAATAAAGTATAATACCAAAATAAGAGCCTCCTGGTATTAAGGGCTTGATAGCTTACATATGCAATGCAATGTTCACATAGCTGTTACTACCCGAGTTACAACTCGAGGCCACAAATGATAAACTAGGACCATCGACGTAAAATAAATAAATAAATAATAAATAAATAAATAAAAAGATTGATCTTTACACCCGTAGGTTAACATTTCATTCTTTTTTTAAACTAGGCTAGCTTTTTTATACCATAAACATATCGTCAATTGAAAGACAATGCTTCTACTCTAAATTCAAACATTTGACAGCCCTAACTAACCATCATTAATGGGAAACTATGGCAAACCGACGGTGTGGTGAATATTACTGTCTGTGCTGCAATAATCGTAAAACGAGGCACTGGTGAACACGCAATGTATTGGAAACAGGAGATTAGTACCGATAGAAGGACTTACGTATCGTTGTTGGGCTGCAGTTATATGATCATGGAACATACCTGAAACAAAAGAGGGGATTATTAGATTTGATTAAAAAAAACATAGTATTAAATTTATCAGTAAGTACTCTTGATTACCTCAAGAATTTTAGGGTTCATTACTGCTTTAACCGTATTTGAGTTAGTGTAGTAATTTTTTCCTATTATCTAGTAAGAAAAATATGTTATTTTTCTTTTCTATTTTGCATGAATTCAAAACGTGCCATTCGCCTGATACGTAGGTATTTCCGGAGTAGTCGATTTCCCCCCGAATAAATTAACTTCGTGAGAATTTCCTACAGAAAATAATATTTTATTTAAAATTGATGTTTCGCCCATTTCGGGCGAGTAAATTCGTGCGAATTGACTAATAACACACAAAACCTGCAAATTTTAATTTAATTTTTGCTAAAACATTTTGAAGAGGCAAAATGGTTACGACGGGCGGTGAAAAATCCCATAAAAATTCTTAAAACGAGCAAACTTCAGAATCTAAAGACTCGAAAGTTATGCAATTAAAAGTATCAACAAAGCAAACACATACCATAAAAAAAACTCCTAATCCATTGTAAATCTTATAACGATACCCAAAACATTGCCAGAAGCAATGCAAAAAATATTAAAAATTCTAAAGCAAGGGAAAACAAGAAACTGCCTGAGGGCGGAATGTTACAATATCACAGTTATCTAATACCCATAATATTGTAACATGTCAAACTTCTCAGATATGGGGCTTCATGGCGCTTTATGGCGTTTCGACTTCGTGTTTTTCGGGAAGTCAGCAGTTTTTTCGATATATCTTATAGCGCCGCGAGCGGGGGGTTAGAATTTGAGATTATGTACATTTTTTTGTTTGTTTTGAAGTGTATTTGATATTATGTGGATGTTTTGTGAATGATTTAAAAGTGCTTTTTATAATTTTTCAAAAACAGGTGCTTATTGAAGGAAAACATTGAGGAAACCAATGTCTTAGAATCAAAAAATTGGAAGTCATGTGACATCCACCTTACAGCACTGGGCCCGCTTGGTGTATTATGGCCCACTTCCTCGCATAGAGGGGAGGCGTGTGTCCCAGCAGTGTGGACATCATAGGTTGAATATGAATATCTGGTGCATTTAAACGTGAAAAAATTAAACGGCAAAATATGAACTATACTCCATTTGAAATAAGATTAGACATTTAACTAAACCTTTTTTACAGTCCGATCAACCGATTCTGACTTCTATGCCGTAGGCATAAGGATGGCATTAAAAGCAAAAAAAATAGTTACAATACCAACTGTTTACTGCAGCTGCCATTTGGTATGCCACTAACGCAATAGAAGTCAGAATCGGTTGAACTGACTGTAAAAAAGGTTTAGTTAAACGTCTAATCTTATTTCAAATGGAGTATAGGTAAGTAGATTTTTATCTAAAAGGTGTAACAGAATGGAGGATAGACCTGAAAGTAGTTTGTTCCTAATTGACTACTGAATCGATTTCAGTAACTTTTAATATAAGTATTTTTTTAAATTATGTATTTTGCCATACCTACCACTGATTGAGCCTAAGAAAATTCAATCTTATGCTGGCGAAGAAATAAGACTCAATTTTAAATGCAGAAAGTAATTCTTGGGTCGATACGCTTTTCTTAATAATATCAGTTAGCTTTAAAAAAAATAGCAATACTCTAATTGGGGTGTATGAGGTCTTGCGTTAATTATGTTGCTCGTTGTATAACCCATTCCTAATCACATGATAAATCAAGGCATTTATACCTATCATGACATCGCGACGCCATTTAACTCAAAATACTTTTGTAAAATAACCTCAGATGTAATTGCATTCCGTAAGTAATCAAGGAACAAAATCTAATTGTTTTTCAAAACTCTCACAAAACACACCATTAGACTTAAAAATCGCAGAAAGTTATTAGATCATACAGCAAAACATTTCCACGACTATAAAGAAAAAATAACTCCAAATAATTGCGAACGAAAATGTACCTACAAGATATTCATGTTAAAGATCCGAACTACGCAGAAAAAACTCATTTTAAGATCAAGATCGCCCATTCTAAATTCAACTTTATAGTTTCACCAGCAGGGTTGAAAATTTAAGTAGTCTGAAACATTTTTACACTGAATGAAATTCTGCAAAGCGCTATAGAAGACAATGGCTTCAAGAATGAAGGAAATAAGTCGAGTAAAATATTTTGTATCTGCTGTGTGATGGGTTGTGTTTTATTAAAATTTTCTTTGTCTCTCTTTTGTGTTTTTTTTTTTTTTTAGATAATGGTAAAGGAATGCTGAAAAGTGTTGCCAGTTGATTTAATTTTACGTGACCATATTTTTATATGCACGTTCGATCTCCCCTGAAGTTAGTTAATTACTGTTATAGTTTAGGTAACAGATTACCATAGGTACTTCATTTTGTAAAGAAGATGTAAGTAGTAGCAAAAATTGAAAAGAGTATGCTTAGATGGTTTGATCACGTTGAGAAGATGAATGAAAGGCGACTATCAAAAGGTACCTACAAGGCAGAAGTGAGTGGAAACGAAGAGGACCTTTCTAGAAGGACATATAGTAGCTTTATTGGTGATGTTCTTGAGAAAGGTCGGGTGAGTAATACTAAGAACTGGTGTGCGTGTATGACCAGATGTATCAACGTAAATGAAGCAAAAGGAATATGTAAGAATCGTAACAGGTGGCGTACTGTAGTTTCTGCCCCCATGGGAAGAATGCGTGTGTTTAAGTATGTAGGTACTGTATTGATAAACATTTGATATTTCTTTTTACACGCTTTATATTAGCTTCACTTGTATGTTTGTTTGTTTGTAACCGACTCCTTTGGACGCTATTTTGACCCACTTTAAACGGTCAGATTTCATTGAAACTTTGTAAACTTATCGGGGACCGATGACTATTCAACAATAAAAAAAAAAATAAAAAAAAAGGAAACAAACACGTTTTTGTAGTTAGCAGCACTAAAAAAATATAAAATAAATAATAGTTTAAAAAACTAAAAAAATACGCTTTAAAACCAAACTAAAAAAGGAGAAAATTTATTTAAATAGTTTGGTTTTTAAAGCGTGTTTTTTAGGTTTTTTAACTTTTATTTTTTTAAACAGTTTTTAAGGATTTTGTCTCGCATTTCATTTTGACTTTACTATCGGCTATTATAGCACTCTCGAAAACATGAAAACGCGCATGGAGTTGCTTAAAGCTTTTTTTCTATATGTGACGATATCTACCAATTTGCTACTAACGCAAGCCGCAGTACATAACTTCGTACCAAAAAAAAACATTTTCTCCAATCAGTGATATACAGGAAAAGTTTTTATCCAGTGCGCAAACTGTAACCATGAATTCAGCATATCATTATAGACTCCCCAGTACAGAATTTTTTCGTCGGTTATACAGAAAAAAAAAACAGCCGTTCCATACACTTTGACCGCGTAGGTATTGCACTTTTCTATGAAACAGCAGATTTCTTTTTGTATAACCGACGAAAAATTTTTGTGCTGGGGGTCTAGAATGATATGCTGAATTCATGGTTACAGTTTGCGCACTGGATAAAAACTTTTCCTGCATATAGATGAATCCTTACTAATATTACAAACGCGAAAGTTTGTAAGTATGGATGGATGGATGGATGGATGTTTGTTACTCTTTCACGCAAAAACGGCTGAACGGATTTTAATGAAATTTGGCCCACAGATAGATTATAACCTAGATTAACATATAGGATACTTTTTATCGCGGTAATACGTTCCCGCGGGATAATTTCCGACCTCCACGCGGGCGAAGCTGCGCGCGGAATCTAGTACCTAATAAAAATAACGTTGTACATCGTGTACTTTCATATTATGTTATATCCATTGTACACTGTACGGCCAATTACATCGACCTACGTACGCTTGAAGCTATCAATTTACCGTAATAAATATTGTAACGAAAGGAAATCTTTTATGAGACGCCGTAATACGGGCAATCGTCAATAATGAGCCTATTAGACAGGTATTATTGAAAAAATTACGTCGAAATGTATTCTTACGAAAATATTACAGAATAATAAAGCTCATTTGGTAATTATATATTCTCAATAACGGTTGTTAAACTCATATTATTCTTTCGCTTAAGAATTTCAAGGCTCTTTCAATGGTATTGATTTTTTAAGCTCTTCAAGTAGTTAATTTTAATTTATACTAGCTGTTGAACGCAACTTTGTCTGCGATCCAAGATGAAAAGTAGCCTATGTCCTTAACCAGGTTATTGTCTATCTGTGTGCCAAATTTCATCCATATCCATTCAGCCGTTTTAGCGTGAAAGTGTAACATACAAAAGAAACTTACTTTCGCATTTATAATATTAATTAAGACATTTTGCAATATCGTAATTATCAAGTTTTTGGAGCGTAGAAAGAAATAATGTGATTTCCGAATGAAATAAATATCTACTTACTGAAAGTTATGTAAAAACGTTTAAGAGGTCCTCGATTCCCTAAATGAAAATACGTATCTAATGTATCTATGCATTAACTTTTACACCCGCATCAGCGTGGAAGTGACATTTGTCTACCCAAGCGTGAACCTGAATGAAAAGGCCAGCTTTAAAGATAAATTCACGAGCGTCTATTTTTAAAAGACACCGTCAAACGGAACACACATGACTTACTGACTCGCGAACTTCAACCTTAAGGAAACAGAATAAGGTTTAAAGCTGAGTGTTCACTTCACAGGCAAAGATTTAATTTGTCCAACTAGATTACAGCATTGTTTCCGACCAACACATGTATTTCTAAAAGTGAAGGAAGTGTAAAAACCTAATTTGAGTCGCCTCGCTTCACGATAAAGTGCTTCATTTATATATTTTTTAATTCTATTTTCTTCTGAATGGGGTTAATTTTATGCTCGCCAGTGTATTCGTCTGGAATGGAATCGTAAATAATGTGAACTGGAGTGCATAATTCACGGGATTCTCGTATGTTAAATTAAATTCTTTCGTTTCTGTTTTTCGACGCGTGATTTCAGTTCATTTGGGATAGTTGGGATTTTTGATAGAGTTTCCAATGTATGGATGAGTGAAATGATTCAAATGGGTCTTTATTTGTGAAAACCATTGTAGATACTGTATGTTAATAGTTGGTCAGTTCCCTTTTTGCTTTGTGTTCTGTATTGTTAAGTCAAGAGTTAATGTAGGTATACGAAACGGGTGATTTTATGAACTCATCAATTTTTGGATTTTATATTTTTATATTGTATGGATTCATACCTTTGATGTTGTAATACCAGGATGAAAAGTATCCTACATGTTAATCCAAATTTCATTGAAATCCGATCAGCCGTTTTTGCGTGATTTAGTAGCAAACATCTAAACACAAACTTTCACATTTATAATATTAGTAAGATTATATCAACGAGGTTGCTTTTTTTCGTTTCTCATTGCCCAATTTACTAACGGTCGATGCAGCGTGACTGTCTTCTTCCTTTAAAGTTCCCCATCGACTTTTTACTCATTGCCCAATTTACTAACGGTCGATGCAGCGTGACTGTCTTCTTCCTTTAAAGTTCCCCATCGACTTTTTACTCATTGCCCAATTTACTAACGGTCGATGCAGCGTGACTGTCTTCTTCCTTTAAAGTTCCCCATCGACTTTTTAAGATCCTCTTCTCCATGACAACCTTCTGAACAAAACATCAAAGACCACATCTACCCGAGAAACATCGGAAATCGTAAACCACCGGCCGTTTTAATGACCGCAGTCCGTTAGAAGTCCTCTTAAGTCCAAGATGCTCCTAATGCCTCTCGCAGATCATCCACAACATTAAATGTACGTAATTCTGAGGGCAATGGACATGGAAAGGGCGGGGAGTACTTTCGATCGAGTGTTTTGGAGATACCCTCGTCTATTGTGATGGTAAGGGAACTAGCAGGGTCGTAAAAGAATTTTGGTACTGTTTATGGGGTAAATTGTCTGTCTATAGTTATTACTTGGCTATGGAGCACAATGCTAAAAGATAGGATTAGTCTGTACTAGCTTAAGATGTAAAAAAGGGAAGTGTTTTCTCAGTAGCATGATACAAGATACATTAAAACAGTAATAATTATTAAAATTGGAAGTGCTGGCGAGATGATGTGCACTCAATTGCGCACACTATCAATCAGAATCTGCAAAAAATTTGAAGGATCCATTGCTTCATATTTTCGAAATACAGGATATATTTTTAACCAGTGCGCAAACTGTAACCATGAATTCAGCATATCATTCTAGACCCCACAGCGAAGAAATTTTTACACAAAAAAAAAAAACAGTTGGGATAACTGTTTTTAGATTTTAGATATGACTGCTCAACAACGATAATGAATGAATGTTGTTGAACTATCGAAATTAAAGCCATTCATATATTTTTTTTTTTTTTAAACGTTGCCCCACACTAGGAATTTCTCCTGTATCGTGGGTGCATTTACAAACATTTAAACTCACATACACAAACAGCCAGACCCAGAACAACTACTTGCAGATCATACAAATATTTGTTCCGTGCGGGAATCGAACCCGCGACACGCAGCGCAGCAGTCGATCGCTGAACCACTGCGCCAACCGTGCCGTCATATTGTGAGTGGGTTACAAAATTGACCCTCTGGACGTGTACCTCGGGGATAAGTTTTAGGTGACCTAGGAAAACCACGTGAAAGAATTCGGAAGAAGCGTCAGTTCAGTAATAAAAAAACAGTGGCACTCCTGGAGTGCCGACAGAAGTGAAAACTTGAACAATTACGTGTGTATTTTTTTAATCGTCAGGATAAAAATCCTGACGATTAAAAAAATACACAAAAAAAAAAAAATTAACAATAAAAAATTATCGTCACATTAAACTACATTTGACGTACGTTCAACGTTGTTCGTTCGTACGTTCTGTTGTCAGTGGTGTCGGTAACAGTGTCGCGAGTTCAATTGTTTTTTCCCATCTCAAAAAATGCCCAACGTGCCTAAAGAAGTTTTCACTTAAAAAAAAAGTGATTGTTATGATCAGAAACGTCGAACAGTTTTGTTTACCACGGAAGTAACAAATATGTCTGCATTAGTTACAAGGCGTCCATTTTCAGCAGCATTTTAGGGAGTTGGACTCGAGCCAAAACGTCATAGTAAGATTGATAGAGTAAAAGCACCTATAGTAAATATGATCACAAGGTCGTAACTCATGTAAGCAGGATGTATCACACACGATACGTAAGCTAATATTGTTACACTAGAAGACAACGCTAAGACGTTCAGCAAAGCTGCGGTCACGGCACACTCAACGTGAGAAGAACCATAATAACTAGACCCATCTCTACCGAACACTCCATGAATCCTTAACTAAATTAACTAGATAAGGGAGCGAAGGAAGGTCGACTTATACTGGCTATATCGAAGACATGACCACTTGAACGAACCTTATTTGAAACTCACCCATTTAATCAAGACCCTTCGTTTGATGCAAATGTAAGGATTTGATATATCTTGGAGAAATGGTTGTTGAAATTTATATAACCAGATTAGCTAGAACTGTAAGTGTTGGTAATATAAAAAGTTTTAGAGGTCTTTGTCTCTGGTTGTGGCATAATGGATTACCGTCAATAAATAAGTAGCATTAGAATTATGTCTGAATGATGGTGGAGCTTCATTTGAGCCGATTTTGGTGGAATTTGGGTTAGAATCGGAGTGGAGTATATTAATTAGAAATGTTGTGTAATGTTGCTTGCCTATATTAATTACTGCGTGGATTTTATAATGGATGTTACAATACCTTTTAATTTTGAATGAGGCTTTTGCATGTATTGTGTGTTGAGTGGGTATTTATGACAAGAGGATAAAGGGATTTCTTGTGGAATAAGTTAAAGGAATTATAATATTACGAATTGATACAGTTTGACGATTATGAAAAGTTAAGTAAATCACCTTTTTTAAGTTAAGTAATTTACTCTGCTATCGACATTTTGCTTTTGTTTTGATTGTTTTATAATTACCGATGTCATATCCATGTCGCAACGCAGGCAGATCCATTTATATTGTCTATGGTGCCAAGCCTTGATTGACATTAACAGTCAATGGACAATATTGTGTAACTTTTACAACTTGAATACGGGGCTTTTTGTCCACATTGTGTGTGCATTTTGTTTCTTATTTTATTTAATTTTTTGTAATGTGCGTTTTGTTTGTGCAGAATAAACATTTTTCTTTCTTTCTTTTCTTTTCTTTTGCCAGCGGTTCCGCCCGCGTGGAAGTCGGAAATTATCCCGCGGGAACGTACTACCGGGACAAAAAGTATCCTATGTGTTAATCCTGGTTATAAACTTTATGTGTGCCAAATTTCTTCGAAATCCGTTCGGCCGTATTTGCGTGATTGAGTAACAAACATCCAAACATCAGAAGGCCAATTCTCGTAATTATTAAAAACGTTTAATGTCTAGTCGCAGTCTCATCTCGGCGACAGTCAAATGTCAAAAATGTATGGAAACTAGTGGTATTTTTGACAGATTGACACTGAGATCAGACTGTGGACGTTCTTAAAATTACGAGTATGTCCCTTCAGAACAACTACATCCCAACATTCAAATTTTCACATTTATAATATTAACAGGATTTGTGTTTTTCCAAAGATTTTGGTTTAGATACAGAAACCACAGGCATTTTCACTTGCGTCAACAATATTGGCATTTTTCTCGAAAACCATAATTAAAAATTCTCTAGAAATACACTTTTCTGAAAAACCTACAAACACACAAAACCTAAAATTTAAACCAGATTACGCAAACCAATATAGACCACAATATTTATAGTATCAAAGAGAATATAATAACGTTTAACAATAGAGCAAGCAGCGTACATGTGCCTCTTGTAGCGAGTGAAATTAAGCTTTACATAGAGCTCGCTCTCCATGATAATTACGAAATAACTACTGCATGGAGTTTGTAATTGAAACCGACGCGACGAGCTCTACGTCTAGTGCACAGGACGGGAATAAAGCTGATAGAGTTGATGTAATTTGACAGCTATTTTGTGAAATGTTGGGCTCTGTGTGTTTCTTGTTTGATATTGATGTTAATTTTAATATAGATGAAAAATACAGTGAAAACAGTTTTTCTGATATGTTCACAATCGTAGTAGGATTAGGAGCTGGATTTAGAAGGAATAGCAGAGTAAATCAGGATATCATCTCGTATCAGAACATTTAAGTGGAAAACAACGGACAATTACAAATGCTCTTATTAGGTTTTACACTGTTACCCAAGTAAATGACAGTACATACCAAACAAAAGACCAAGAGTAGGCAACAGCTAAAGACCACAAACATACATACAAAACATCACGCCTGTATTTACCGAAGGGTTAGGGCTTAGACAGAGGTGTTCCTGAAATACAGCCGCCCTCAAAAAAAAACATTTTATACATTGGGTACCTAATTGTAGCTACAAATTGATACTGTATTATGGAACACAAATTAATTCGTGTCGATCTTTTGAAGACGGATTGTCATTTGACAGTGACGTTTTGCCAGTTACAGACCAGTTTCAAAATATCTACTAATCATTAAATCCGAAACTATAACTATTAACTCAGAAACGAGTATCCCTAGCCAGTTCAACGTATCAAATCTCCATGCACACACACTCGACGCTTGACGGCACTTTGAACTGCACGAGTTAATTAGCACCTTAAGTGGCAATCCGCTTTTTGCTATCCCGAGCTAGTTACACCAAGTGCCAAGTGGGTTAGGTGTTATATCTGTGTGCAGGTGACTATGTAAAACTTTGAGTATTAGAAGGCTTTTTTGTAGTAGTGATAAGTGTTGATTTAAAGATAGATAGATAGATGAAACATTTATTTAGTACACACAAAAGATAAAACACAATGCACAAAAGCACAATTAAATGATAAAAATAAAATGAATTTAAATAAAAACAAGGTGCCATAATACATATTAAAAGTAAAGACACTTGTTGGTAGAAAATAAATATAGATAATGAAGGCAGCAAATGGAGATAATGATGATGTTAAAACACTTGATTAAGTATAGCATAATTCAATAGGGAGATATTTTCGATTCTCTTTAAAACGGAAGGTGTGACTGTACATAAAATAAATACATGAGAGACATTTCAACACAAGACATAATATTATTTACGAAGCACTTCACGACAATTCTCACACACAAATGAATCCAATAAAACACGCATTCCCGACGTGCCAACAAAACAATAAAAATCCCACTCCAGCTACATTACCACAAAAAGGAAAATCAAATAAAAGCAAACCTTGAAATCTCAGCATCGTGTAAATCAGTTCGGTGGTCGAATTAATTCATTTCCTGGTAGAAGGGGGGAGCACGCGCAACGTACGTGATGGCTGACCAAACAGATGGTCTGATGCTATGAATGTAAGAGTTTTTGCTGCAGACTTGCGATCCTTTTTTGTTTTGCTAGATGTGACGTAAACAATGGATGCAGTGGGACCACATCAGGCCATCCCATGCATGTAGAGTGCAGTGATGTGTCCCGTGTTAGTGGACGTTGCAGCAAAAATGTGCAGCAGCCAAACGATGTCGTTTTGTTGAGATTTGATTTTGGTCATTTTTTTGCGTGATTTTGGTGAAGCGTTTGAGTGATATTACCACATCATCAAGCCCATTTGCTTCCTGTCTCTGTATTGTTTTCTATCGCTGTTTCATATTTATTTTGTTGCTAAGGCAAACATGTTATGACCTTAAGTTCAAGGTAACCTTAACCTTATATGACCTACCTTATTACCTTATAAGTCTCTACAGTTAGTCAGAGAGTCAACGGTACTCTGCGATCACTGTATCGTCTTAGGAACTTTTTGCCCGCTAAGACAAAGACCATGCTTGTGCAGACTTTGATTTTCCCTATCATCGACTACGGTGACGTGTGCTACTTCGATTTGAATGCGGTTTTGCTGGATAAGCTCGACAGACTGCTCAATAACTGTATCCGGTTCGTTTTCAACCTCAGGAAATATGACCATGTGTCGAGCTATAGATCGGAGCTCAAATGGATGCCCATTCGCCAAAGAAGAGGTTTGCGTGCTTTGACTACGCTTTTCTCCCTTCTCAATTCTCCTACTCCTCCTTCTTACCTTGTGTCTCATTTCCAATATCTATGTTCTTCTCACACTAAGAATCTGCGTTCTTCTAACAATCTGCTTCTACTCTGTCCTTCTCATACTTCTGACTTTGTTCATTCTTCCTTTCATATTCAGTCCATTCTCCTTTGGAATGCGCTTCCTCTCGATATCAGGACGGCCACCAGTCGGTATGCATTTAAGCGGAAATTGCAGAGGTATTTTCTTAACAAATAGCGTAGAGTCGTCTCAACACCTCTGTCCCTTGAATTTGTACATATATATATATATATATTAAGTATATATTATAGTACATATGTATGCATGTATGTGTATTATTAGTTAATAACCTATTTATGTAATATTATTATAATTCATTATGATATATTTTATAGGTTTTTTCATCATTCCTCTCATCCAAAGCACCTGCCATCTAATCTCTGCACCACCCTTGGTTGACTGGTAGAGAATGCCTAAGGCATTAAGTCCGCCTTTGTACCTTTTTTGTGTGCGAGAAGTTTAAATAAATAAATAAATAAATAAATATGACCTAGGTTATCCGTAACTAACTGTTACGTGGTCCCCTAAGGCAACTACTAGGTCCCATTACTTTCCATCCATCAGTTGTTAGAAAAGCCTGATTTACGGGCCAACCAACTTTATATTGCGTCTTAAACGACGCCAATAAAAACTTGCGCTATAAACGACAAAGCTGGAGCACTTATAGCGTATACTTTTTTATTGCCCGACCGGTATACATAGTAAAACAATTCGCTGGGAAAGTGGGGGAAACGGAAAATTTTCTACGGTTCGTAATTTTCTTTGAATATTTAATTGGAATGATAATGGTATGGTTTTAGGTTTATTAGGTTATGTGAGTTTTTATTTATAACATAAATTAACGTTTGTTTATTAAAATAATATGTTATGGTACGTAGTTAGGTGGTATCTTAACTGAGTTTGTAGACTTATGTTTTTTCTAGTATTAATAAAGAAAACTGTAAATTCAGTTTATTATGTGTCTTCAATAACTCTATTCAATCCCAGTTCTAATGGCGAAGTAATAATATTAACATAGTCTAATTACTATTTTGATATGGCTCACGCTAGAGAGTAAGTACATATCGGTATTCAGTTTGAAATTAATATTGTAATTAATGGTTTATGTAACAGTTGATGGTATAATTCAGAATTGGTAAATTATACTGCCAGTATAGCTACATTATCCTGGCGTTAATATGACATCGATATTAAGAGAGAGACAGACAGGTATATGAGTGACGAAGACAATGCTCTACAAAGCTGAACTTGTTCTGAAACACGATGAGCTGTAAATGCGTATATGTACAAAAGCAGTAACACGGAAATTGTCTATACAGCTGTTTTAGAAAATATATTAGAGGAAAAGGACATTGATATAATTTAGAAATTGATTCAAGATAAGTAAGCCATTCCAACTGTGCTGAACGGAGTCTGATAGGAAATTGCAACGTCTGCCTCGAAATTAGTGGAAAGAATTTGTATCTAGTCAATTTATTGATAAATATTTCTGTGTCATTTTGAAGAGTGGAGAGGTTATTTTGAATATTCAAGTTGCGCAAAGAACAAATACGAATTCAATTGCTACTAGAGAGTCTTGTAACATTTTATTTCGACTGTTACGATACTGTTGCTGTTATCATATATTTATTGAAATCAAAGGACCGAACGTATTTGCTGTTGTATTTATATATTAACTTATTTCTATCATTTGCATAATGTAGATCTAAAATTTCACTAATACAATAAGATAATGGAACATTATACCACAAGATAAGTTTATCAATATTTTCGACAAAATATCCATGGCTTCTAATAATTTTTAAAGTTGCTGTGCAAGGGTAAGCAGATAGGCGATAAACGGTGCGATGGTGTGGAATCGTCTCGAGGGAGGTTCCGCTAATCTGTTCAGGGGTCTATCGTTAACTGAGATCCCGTAAGTCTTGTTTTGAACGAGAGTTAGTGATTTATGAAATATTATTTTGATCATAGACATGAGAGTAAATAGAAAAAGGTATACGGCAATCATTCAATTTAATTCTTTGATGATTCTTGCATATCAAAAAGCTTACGAGTAGTTCGAAAGTCAAAGTTGTTAGTCCAATAACTGTAGTGACTCCTGTTGATACAATCAATTATATTCCTTTCATAGAATCTCCAGAAAATAATTAATCATTAGACTAAACGAGGTTCTTATAGACAACAATGCTTAAAATTTATGCACATCGTTAAGGTCATAAATCCACTACGTTCTTGTTCCAGTTTAGTTCATCGCATTTTCCACTAAAACCGGGTGAATATTAAGTCTTAAACTTGGCTTAAAACTTGGCCATGAACTTCTATTGATCTCGGCTTTTCATTACGCGGTTGGCGGCACTCCAAACGTAATAATGTAAGAAAGGGTTTCATTTGAAAGCAAATAAAAACCTTAAGACGAGCACTGTAACAATTTGTTACTAGATTCTATTGAGATCGTGTTTTAGTGTTTTAACTACTTGGCGAGGATTTATCTTATTAAGAGCCTGATTGAAAAAGGGAGGAGTTAAGATGTTCATCCAGTTGTCTCCAAAGTTCTTTATTATAAAGAGAGTCAATATTAATCTGTTTGGCTCCAATAGAGTCATTGCTTTCATAAAAATCTTTCGCTTTATACGCTACAGCTTCAGCTGTATACTATGCTTCAATTTCATCTTCTACCGGTCCAATTACATGTTACTTATTTAACTTCTCTCTCATTGTATGTAATTTCATTCATCTTTTTTTATCTTACCCACCCATAATCACACATACGGCTATAAACGTATAAACACGGACAAAAGGCAGGTCTACATCTGCGGCACGGAGTTCTTATCGTACGATAGGACCCTAAACGGACCCGGCGACAGATTTACGGATCTCGGACCCGAGTGACCTCGTAATTTCGAACCTATCTCCCGTATCTTTTGGTTTTATTAGATTTTCCAGGATTCCGAAGGTGAAAGGTTCGAGTTTTGGAGAAATGAGGATTGATAAGACTGATTTGTGTGTTGGGATTTTTTGGGAAAAAAGATGTGTTCGCGCTTTAAAATAATGTGTGAAAAAAAAGAAGTTGTATGCTTAAATCTGTTCTCAATGTTGTTGACTGCCTCGTTGGTCTAGTGGTTGCAAGCGCTACTGCTGAACATGAGATGCTGGGTTTGATTGCCAGGTCGGTCAAAGTGTTATTGGGTTTTTCAAACTGGAATTTCTTAGTAGCAGCCCAGACTATGGATTTGTGACCGTTTGATAGCAATAAGCTCGCCCCGTATTACATGAGACTTGAACACAACTGGCGTAATGTGGGTGTTCTGTTGGTTCATCTCTGACCAACCCTTCGGGGAAACAAGCCGTTATGATATGCTTTGTTCTCAATGTTATAGGTTTGCTGTTAGTAAACTCAATTGAGAGCTATTTCACCCATTCACTTGAAGCATCCATTTCAACACTTGCGTATTTATGTTCTATGTCCCTATATTTAAATATCTGTGTTGTTATCATGTTTTTCTGAAAATGTGATCTCATTTTTGAAGTGGAAACTTCTTTAGGTGCGTTGGGCATTTTTGAGATGGGAAATACAATTGTTACCGACACCACTGACAACACGAACGTACGAACGAACAATGTTGAACGTACGTTGAACGTTGTCTGACGATTCAAAATATATTTCCTGACAATTCAAAAAATACACATGTACGTGTTCAAGTTTTCACTTCTGTCGGCACTCCCGGAGTGCTTCTATTTTTTTATTTTTCTATGCACGTGTTTCTGTGACAAATAACTCTATTTTTCTTTCTTTATAATTATTGTGAGCATTCAAGTTACTATAACAAAGGATGGTTTCCGAACAAACATCCTGCAGTAATGTTGACCAAATGAACTTCTAAAATGTAGCAGTCAAAGGCTATGCAAATTATGAAGTTAATTAACCATTTACCAAAGTTAAGCTGCCAATTTTCTTCAGTTAGAGTAACTTTGACCTTTGAGCACTTTATTATTCGTAAAAGTTTTATTCGCTAAAAGGTTAGACGTAGCAGAATACATAAAACAATGGGTCTAAGAAGTAACATTTCATCATCAGTTTCTCTACTATTTTGGGGTCGGCTTCCAGTCTAACCTGATGCAGCTGGGTATCTGATTTACATGGAGCGACTGCCTATCTGACCTTCACAATCCAGTGACTGGATAATACGTATACCCCTGGGTAGACATTAGGGGGCGTCCATTAATTACGTGAGTAAATTTTGGCAATTTTTCGACCCCCACCCCCGCTCTTGTGAGATGTCGTGAGATTTGGCTCGACCCTCCCCCCCTCCCCATAAATCTCACGTGAGATATTTCAAATACGTGGTTTTAGTGTAAAAACGTTAATCTGTGCTTATTTGCGTTGGATTTATGCGTTGCATTTGGCTGACTTGGCTGGGCGGTTGCGGTTTAACCATCGAGGAAGTACTATGCTACTTTGTGGCATTCGCATAACTGCGATAAATATTATTTTGTAAGATTTTGCCATATGGGTGGAAAAATATGTTTCACATAATTTAATCCGGTTATCTCGTAATGTTACATTGTTTCTTTGCGGGAAAAAATATAAATTACGTGATATTTACCAAGACCCCCCTCTCCCCCACGTGAGATTGGGTGAGATTCGACTCGACCCCCTCCCACTCCTAAACGCCTCACGTAATTAATGGACGCCCCCTTAGAGCTTCTGATGACCCGTAATGACTGTCAATGAACTACGAATGACAGCCGGGACCAACGGCTTAACGTGCTTTCCGAGGCATGGAGTGGTCTTGGTATGTTTAGATGGTCACCCATCCACGGACCAACCGCGGCGTGAGTGGCTTAACCTGGTCTATCGACCCATGCGGCTGTTATTACTTAGCCACAAGCCCCTCTTAGAGATCTACCGACACCTGTTCTCCAGACATATTGATTCAAACCTTAGCTATGAATCTGCTAGTGTTGTAGCTACAACAATTACAACAGTCTGCGGTCGAGTAGTGTTGTGCACACATTGCGCTGTGTGACTAATGTTTGCGGAGACGAGCCTACAGTTCGCACGTCTGCTGCTGCCTAGTGTTGGGACACACAGGCTTGTTGGATCACGGGCTTGTTGGATCACGGACTGAATAAACAGGAGATCATAGAATTGATAATGTGCTGTAAACACTTGGACATGTACATTAATAATTTGATGGTGAAGATGTCTTAATCGCATAGTCAACTGATAGTCTATGCATCTGATTTGTAATAGACAAAAAATTATGAGATAGTCAATCATACAAAACTGAAAGCTTAAAAGATTACTGTAAGACATCTTACTTGAAAAAACAGTATTATGCCTAAACTCAGGGTCTAGTGGCCAAGTGAATAAAAACGACAGTTGACAGACGATAATCTGTCGATTTTACATGTTTCATAAACACATTCTTCGCTTTTTAACCGACTTCAAAAAGAAGAAGGTTATCAATTCGACATGTTTTTTATTTTTTTTTATTTTTTTATGTATGGGCATAACTCTATCATTTAAGTATAGACGGATTTGCAAAATGTTTTGTTCGAAAGAAGTTTATTTCGAAATGGTCCCATTTAAATTTCATATAGATCTGATGATGCGTTTCGGAGACAGACAGACCGCGATTGCTGCTATCGCATAAATATGCATTGTTTTTATCCCAATGATGATGACATTTCGAATTGGTGTGGGGTAGGTACTATAACTAAAAAGTGAAAAAGAAAAACTTATGAAAAAAAAAACACAACCGTCTTCCAATAAACACAAAAAACTGCAAAATTACTTTAATTTCGGAAGGCGGTGACAAAAAATTTAAATACTCCAAAGTCACCGACTTCAGAAATTAAAGTTATTTTTCACTTTGTTGTGTTTTTTTGGATAAAGTTTTTTATTAAACAGCACCTATCCTGTATTTTGTAAATTTTTGACAAAAATGTCGTATTGTCAGATATATCAAATAGGTCAAATAATAAGTCCTGGTCCTCTTTCTCAAAAAACTACTTATAATCAAGTTCAAATTTTAATGTTTTCCCTCGATTAACGAAATATAGTAAAAGCTGTGTAGCTATGGCTGTACGTATATTTAACACATTACCATTACTAAATAGCAGTCTGCACCCAAATTGCGTAACTCACGATTCATCATAATTGGTTTCGTTTTGAAACAGATGGCTAAACCATTGCTTCATATGTTCGAAAAATGTGTCTGCTCAACAACGTAAATAACGCGATGAATATTGTTGAACTGTCAAAATGAAACCGATTATGATTAATCGTGTGTTACGCAATTAGGGTGCTGTTAAAATTCATTTGTTTAAATGGCTAAATGATAATATTTTTTATAGTATTAAGGAATACATACTTTGAACATAAGTTGTACTAATCATTTTGCATACTTTAGTCTTAAGCAAAACATGTATGATCTCATCCATAACTCATGTAACACTTGTATACCATGCTTTATGCAAATAAATAAATAAATGTTTCGTTTTATTTTTATTTCGTTTTTTTACTCTCAACAAAATTGCTCGCTACACTTAACAGCCGTGACGTCTAACGTGACAGTCAATATTTATCGGCAACCATATTGTAGGTGTTATACTGTACACAAGTAGGTACTTGTAGGTACATGTTGTAATTACCGACACAATGCCAGTGGCTTCTCTGTTTCTACGTGTTGAATTTTGGCTGTTTTCGAGGGATCTAAATTAAAGATTGACTACGAAATAGAAAATTGTACCTTGCTTAAGTAAAGCTAGTATTTAAGTATTATTAGCCTAAATGTTCCCACTGCTGGGACCCTGGCCTCCTCTCTGTGAGAGGAAGTGGGCCGTATTCCACCACGTGGGGCCAGTGCTGGTGGATGTCACATGTCTTCGAAATTTTCGTTCAAGGACGTGCCGGTTTCCTCACGGTGTTATCCTTCACTGTTTTTAAATAAATCTAAGTGCCTAAATATATCTTTGAAACTTATAATACTTGACGATATCAGACTGTAGCATTAGCAATATTTAAAATAAAAGTAGGAATTTTACCTATCTGAGTTAATAAAACAAATCTAGGAAATCCGATAGCTTGGAAGTTTCTGATACGAATACAAACTTATGATTGAGCATCTGGTTCTATTAAAACCGAATGCAACTTCATAATAAGTTTCTGCTCGATATCAGTACAAGAAAAAGTGAAATCAGTGTAGTTATTTCATCTGCTTACGTATTAAAAGTAAATTGAGATTAAAATATGGTTTAAGAATGTTATTTTCCTCATTAAAAATTTACAATAATTCACTTACTGAGAAACTAAACTTACATAAAATGCTTATAAGCTTACAAACACGATGACGTAAAAAGTAAAATAGTAACGTTGTGATAAAAAAAAATCGACTAATCACCAACCGAGTAAACACGGATCACATCACACATTATTCCCAATTTCATCAATTATTCGCAGAAATCCCAATTCCTTATTACAGTTAGATCTCATACACCGCTAAATAATCAAAATCATTGTTCAGTGAACAATTTCATCAAGATACAACAGTGTTCACGATTTGTGGACGCTTCCCTTCACATCCCATCTCCGGCTGAAACGTATTCATGGTGGTCCTCCATTTTTGAAGCACAAAACATTTGCGTTAGAATTTCATGATTCTTTTAACAATTTTTGTTTTAGTTATTTTTGGACGATTTTATTCTGGGAATTTGTGTGCTTAAATTGGATAAAATTTTGTCTCCTTAAGATTTTGATGTCATGAGTTACAATGTTTATTACAATGTTTATATTCAACGAACCCAGAGCAATTGGACCAGCTATCTTCTTTTCTGGCTGGTTTATTAATCAAATCTAAATTATATGAAACTTGAAATAACAATGTAAAGTTATACGTTTCGAAATACTTAATAAACCACTCTCTAAAATGGTTTGGAGAATAAACACATCACGCCTTTGTTCCCGGAAGGTTTTTTTTTTTTTGGGTGGGTAATCATCAAATAACTTCTCCCGCTCTCTCTGGGTGGAGCAGGAGGGCGTGTCAGACTTTTACTGACTAAAACCCACCCGTGTTCCCTCAGTTGTCTGTGTGCCAAGGGCCGCGGTATCTCTTTCGAACAACCCGCACCCCTGGCAGGCATCGGCCCTTGCGGACCCCACCAGTTGGTGCTGACATCTCTTTGAGGCGCGCGTCGAACAACGCGCCGTCGACCCGGGCTTGGTCCATACCGGATAGCGAGCTATCCATTACTCGCTGTCCGCAAGCCCGCGCCTACGGTGGCCGGGAATCAGCCTGGGATTCCCGACGCCCAGGGCGTCTCCAGCGGCGACTACGGCCTTTCCCGGAAGGGTTAGACAGAGCTATCGTCACTTATGGTTAAGCCTCATGTAACAGAGGGCAAGCCTATTGTCATCCACCGTGCAATAATATACATAACTACATCAAAAAGCTTTGTTTCGTAATATATCTAGCTACCAATATATTTAGTTTCGACCACAACAATGCTGTATTAAAAGCTTAAAGTACCTATAATATTTGACCCCATGCTACTGACGATGATCTGTTTAATATAAATTCCCTATTAATTACCAATCACAGCCCCTCGCTATTGTTATAGCTGTGTGCATGCATTAATTAATTTATCTCTATTCATTATTCAATGATTAATTCGTGATGAATCCTCGATATTGGTGCCATTGTCCCATTGGTTGTCAGTTTCATTGGCTGTTATGTTATTTGATTTTAGCTGGATGGGTTGAATAATCATAGGGATGTGTATGTGTTATTTTCAACAGTCTCAATAATTAACTTTTTGGCATCGATATATAAGGTGTATCTATTCATACACGAAATATCTGAAGGGGTCATTGTACTCATCATTATGAACAACTTTGGCCAAAACTGAAATCGCGAAAAAAACATCAGCTGTTCCTTACATTTATATTCACATAACTCGTCAAAATGTAGGGAACAGCTGATTTTTTTTTTTACAATATATTCAAGAAGCTCTTCAGATTTCTTAGATATAAGTAACAGTATGAAATGGTTTATTGATTTTTTTTTATTATTAATAATTGGCGACTTTTTCCCCCTTCGATAGGCGCCCAGGGCTCGTTCGTACCCTGCCTGCCCCACCCTAGTTACGCTACTGCACTACACCCAGACTAGACACATGCTTCCAATACCAAACGAAACATTGCCACCACATTAATACACAGACATTAAATAAATAAAGTATTTATCGAGCCATTTGTATCAGACGTCTGCTCTAACCGCTCAGTTCGCTCACTGCGCTCGCCGCGCGCCACTGTAAAACACTGAAAGCCTTTATCTGAAGCCGCGACCGCTCTAGCTTTGGTGTTGTGGCTATTAGGTGAGCGGGGCCTTATAAGTGGTATTATTGGCTGGAGGTGATAAACATAGTTTTTTATATGTTGCTGTTTTTGAAAAAGAATAGAAGAGAGACATTTAAAGTTATTGAAGCCAAATTTCTTAGCCGGTGATTCGATAATTGGACGAGTTTTAGAAATGAAATTTCAAGGACGCGTCACGTTTCGTTACATGGTAAAGAAGAAACACGTAACCTTAGTTTTTTTTTTATTTAGTAATTTAAGGTGGAAGCGCCAGGGTAGCCCGCGAAATTCAAATTTTGTAACGTTTTTTGCAATTTGCAGGTCAGTATCAGGTTGTATGGTGATCTAAATATGATTCGCGACCGTATCAAATAAGGCTTTTCAGAATCATAATCATTAGAATCAGCAATACAACTCCATAAGTTAGAATTGCCCTCAAATGTCATAATTTCATGAAATAGTCATTCTTTAGAGTAATATGAACATATAGAGATGTATTGCTGATTCTAATGTTAAAAACACGAAAAGTTGAAAACTATCCGTAAATAGTCCGTCGCGCTCGGCTGCTTGCAGCGTATTGTGCGATGAAGTGCATGGATTAATAAATTATAAAATGTGTTTGGATCGTGGAAGTGTCGTCGCATTGATTTTCCGCTGTACTCCTTTCATAGCATTCCTTTCTTTGTTTACATATTAGCGAAGGTCTATCATGCGTCCGTCTCTTTTATTTATTTACCCTATGTGTTTGTTTTGTTTGTTTTGCAATTTTATTAAATATCACACTCTAATATTTAACAAAAATTATTATTTTATACTAGTTACTAAACTCAATTAATAGCTAACAAACGATATATAAATATCAACATTCTGGCTATATAAGTACTGCTCGTTACTATTTTTTATTTATTTTATCTGACACAAATTTATTTTATATAAGTATTCATACACACGTCACGTTGCAGTATTGGTATTAAAGCTGATTTACATCCGTCACCTCACACGTCAGGTCCAGTTGAAAACCAGCGTCAGGCACTAGTTGCCTGGCATTTATGCTGAACTGGGCCTTTTTAGCGCAGCCATGAGGCACACTTTGACGCACTTTACACTTTTTGTTGGTTTGTTTAATTTAATTATTTTGCTGTATATTGTGTGCCTTTTTTTAGTCTGTGCTAAATAAATGTATTTTCTTTCTTTCTTTCTTTAATGATTATGATTCTGTAAAACCATATTTGATACGGTCGCGAATCATATTTAGATCACCATACAACCTGACAGTGACCTGAAAATTGCAAAAAACGTAACAAAATTTGAATTTCGTGGGCTACCTTGGCGCTTCCACCTTAAGGATCTTGAATCTGATCATGAAAAGGACACCTATTTTATCACAATCGTCTTAGTGGATTGGCATTAGTGTGGATGTCTACCACTAATAACTTGACGTTTATACAGAATTAGCTACAAAATACACCTACCTAGATCTGAAGGCATTATTTAGAGTGCCCCCTAGTGTCCTAGAACGTAAAAAAAAACATTCTAATCCTCTCTCATTCCTTTTCTTCTATCTTATAATTCTTTTCCATTTCCAATTCGCGTTCTGCTTAGCCCCCCCACCAACTATCGAGGCTCAGCCGTTCGGAACTGTTGCTCCAGGCTGCAGTCTTCAACAGTTCGGCCAGATTGTATGGCACCAATACTTCAATCGATTTCTTTGCCAGACCGCCAGTCCGTCTGGCAAAGCCGCCGATATGTTTTGCCAATTTGTGGCGACTTTGAGGGTATTCAGGGATTTGAGAACGAATTTGTTGAAGGGCAGATAGCGATTTTATTCAGGTGTAAAAATGTCTGCGCTTTTCTGTGGTGCGGCTATGTGGTTTATGCAGTTGGAATGTTTGTTTGTTAGCGAAAGTAAATATCTAACTATGCAGTCTGCGCATACTTTAGGACTAAGAAAAAGAAAAGTTATCTTTACAAAAAAAAAGTCAAAGAAAATACCAAGGAACATAGTATTTTAAATTCCATTACACAATTTCAATTAACCTATACAGGATGCATTGCGCGCAAAGTTTAACTCATTCAACACGTCATGATGTTAGACGGTCTAGCGTAGATATTTTTCGTTGGTTACCAAAAATATATCAGCTGTTTCATAGTTAAGTGGATTAGCTACGCGGTCAAAATGTAAAAATACGGAACAGCTATGGTTTTTTTAATCGACTAAAAATTTCGACGCAGGGGGGTCCAGAATCATGTACTGAATGCATGGTAACAAGTCGATGTCCCTGCCAACCGGTATACCTAATCTTGTCAGTTGTATTAAAGAATGGAAGTAGGTACCTACTAGCTTTTGCCGGCAGCTTTGTCCGTGGGGAGGGCAATAATTAACCCGCGGGAATATACTACCGGGATAAAAAGTACCCTATGCATTAATCCAGGTTATAACTATCAGTGTGCCAAATTCATCGAGTGAAAGAGTAACAAACATCCGTTCATCCATCCTCGCAAACTTTAATATTATATAGTAGGATAGGATATAACAGCCGATAACCTCATAGGTTTGACCTGCGAGATGTCATTCAAAAAATAAAATTGTATGTAATATTAAAGATGAGTGTTTAAATCGCTACAGTTTACGTCATATCTGGCTTAAACAAACAACCAAAAGCAAGCCTATTTATCCCTATTTTTATGTCCAAATATCACTTGTAACACAAAACCCCAGAAATCCAGAACTGCACCTTCAATATACCGTTTTCCATTTCTTAATATAAATCCAATGTTTTTACACATGGACACCGGAGGCGAAGACAGTAAAATTGCGAATCATCGAATTAGGGAAGGGCCAAACGATAAGCTGGCTCGTAAATTCGGCGTTCGGCATTCGGCTTTCGGCGTCCGGGTTCATCGCTCGCACATTGTTTTAGAAATGTCAGCTTTTAAATGATGCTTTGTTATTAAGAAAACAATGGAAAAAAATGATTTCGGGGTAAAACTCGCTTTGGGACAAGGATACTAAGGTATTTGTCAACTTTATGGAGGATTTTTTTGTAATGTAGTCACCATAATAATGTGCCCAAACTTTTAATACTTTTTACTAGATTTTACCTACAGTTTCACCCGGATTTAAGCTGAAAATTAACCGACGAAAACGAACCACAGCGTTTAATCTATCTTTTTAAGAGGAATAATTGCGTAATAGATTGTTTTCATATAACTATTGGTGTCGCGGCGCACGCATGTAAAGCACCAAATCGGCATGATTTTTTCCAACATCAATCATTTATTTGCAATAAATGTAAGTTACATAAAATACAGGTGGAGTAGACCAGAGTAAGCCATGTACATTCTGCCTGGAAACAGGCACGCAAAAATTATAAAAAAATGTTAAGAAGCTAATTAAAAATTAAAATCTTCAGTAGTCACTGTCATATTTCAGCCAATTCACAAAAAAAAAAACCTTGAACCAATAAAACCAACCACTTAAACCAATTCTTCGTGAACCACTCCGTCCATTTGTGAAAACCGTATATAAATCCGTTCGGTAGTTTATCGCGTAGACAGACTGACAGACTTTGTTTTATAATTTGCAGTGATAGTGATAAAGAAATACTGTGTCAATTCTTACTTTATTCTTTACAAAAAAATTTCCCAGAAATCAGTGAATTTTAATAATGTTCTACACACCAAAATCACTGAAAATCATAACAACACTATCACCCAAAATCCCTTAAGCTGTCATTAGCACAATCACTACCAAAATATGCATAAGCAAGCAAATATTATGATAAAAGCCCCATGATAGCGACTGCCCGTGACGTATGCAGAAAACCTATTGTTTTGCTGCCGACACCGCCTGTCAAATTAGTGTCCATTGCAAATTGTAGGGTGAGTGTGAAACAGATTTGAGAATGTTGAGGGTAGTTAGGTATAAATAGTGTTTGTGATATCATTGTTTTAATTGTGAGGTTAATTTTGGGTAACTAAGTCGTCAAAGAGTTGATTTAGTAAAAAGACTGTTCTGTTGTAGCCATTAAAAAAAGAATGCTCAGCTAAACCCAGCGGTAGAAAAATTTATACATAAAACAGCCATATATTTTGTAGGTTTTTTATGTATTAAATAAAGTATAGCCCGGTTGAAAGTAATAGGCTAGCCCCCTATTTCATTGGACTTAAACATAACTTTCATCACCACTGCTCTCAAAACGGTAACAGAAAAGAACGTTAGGAAACCGGCATGTCCTAGAACCAGAAATTCCAAGACGTGACGTCTACCACCCCGCACTGGGCCCGCATTGTAGATTATGGTCCACTTTCTCTCATAAAGTGGACGCCTGTCCTGTGGCCTGTATCCCAGCAGTGGGATAGTTATAGGCTGATTATGCATAACTAGCGAAATGTAGGTACTATGTCTATAGGTACACCTTTGCCTAACTCTTAGGAGAAAACAAGCATAATGTTATGTTACATAAGTAAAGGGTGTTTTTTTAGAGGCGGAGAACTTTAAATTGAAATAAAGAACAGATTTTTT
Source organism: Antitype chi (assembly GCA_947359405.1). NCBI lineage: Eukaryota > Metazoa > Arthropoda > Insecta > Lepidoptera > Noctuidae > Antitype > Antitype chi. Next base: position 19,452,856 of record OX375812.1, read on the forward strand.
TTAATAATATGCATGAAATTGACTTTATTTGAGAGATGATTTTATGATATCAATGTTTGAATATAATTTCAGGCATCACAGCGCACGATACCATTAATTTACTGAATGAAACGTTTGACGAACGATTAATTTCACGAAATGGATCAGCATGTCGATTCTGTAACAATCTCACCGGGTGAAGTGAGCGTGGAGTGAGCTATCAGTGTCATTCCACCTGATGCTAGGGATGTCCAAGCATTACATTTACAATCATAATCGAGAATTAATAATATTTTTTATCAATCATAATCGAGATTTAAATAATGTTTTTTAACTAATTCTGTATTACGATTTCAAAGCTAAGTATTTAAGTGTGCATCATACTTTACTAAATTGGGGGGTTTTTCAAATCAAATAGCAAAACAGAAATTCAGTCAGAAACTCAATTTTGTTTCATTCTATTTTTTCCTAGAGTAGTCCTTATATTGCCTGAGGTGCAAGAGCGCGTCACGCACGAACAATAAATATAAATAGAATAAAACAAACACATCTTGAAGATAGCGTCTACTAATACTAATGGTAATGCGAATCGATATTTTTAGTTTTAATGAACCCATTGTAAATGGATTATAGTTTAACAAACGCAATCCCATGGCCTAGTCGCGGTGTGTTTTGGAGAAGCGATTGTCGATCGAGTCCAGTATCTAAAGACTGCGCAACGTTCTTCAGCGTTGGTATCAAAACCTAAACTTATTCAAAGAGACGATATAACCGAGCGTGTCAATTCATCGAGTGGTAGTGTGCCTGGCTGACGGACCATAGCATTAAATCTCACACAAACTATGTGGGAACCCATCTAAACGATTTATGAATAAATCAGTAATTTAAGTAAAAAGATGTGCGGATTATTATTCCAATATTTTAGTGTACATACCTATCATTATCATCGTAGTAATACCTACAAAACTCAACTGACCCTAGCGCATCCCGTAGTAGGTACTTGCTATGGCTTCGAGAATATGGTGGAGTGATTAAGATCACGCCGCGTTTCCGCGTAAGGCACTGAAAAAAAATGCAATACCAAACCAACGTCCAATATGTAGGTAGGTACCTACTAACATTTTATTGTAGATAGATACTTACTTATCTAGCCGTTGTCAATAATAAAAGAATAGATATTCATCAAATCATCATCATTTTGATGCTACCTATGTAAAAGTTCAACAGTTCAAATGACACTCGCGTAGGTGCTCACTTCACTGCGCCGAAATAGTGTTATGAATCGGGTGCAGTGATCACCCCGCGCATGCGCGCTAGGCGCTCACATCAATGTAATAGGAAGTTTTTTCTTTTTATTCTGTTCGTATTCGAGTTCAGACAATAATTTAGAGGTCCTATTTGTTTCAATGCTTGTAGAAACCTATTTTAATGTCTAAATCCAACCGGTTTTTGCACATTTCAAGTCGGTTTAGTGCCTCCATTTTGTTTGCAATAATTAAAGTTTAAATTTATTAACTAGGTACTTACCTACTCATTTAACCCGTACAGTGTCACGTATGCGCACTAAGCACATTAGGAAAACACAATATCAACGTATAATAACAACTTCTAACCATTCATAATATTAGATCATGTTTTTTTTATGACTTGGAGAAAAATTTAATAAACTTTGGACGCGCGAGGCCGCTCAGTATCTTTTTAGTATTAACGTTATCCCGAATGCCTCTCGCCTACTCTGGGCCGGTGCACTGTTGGCATAGCAGACCTCAGTTCCCGAGTACCTACCCGCGTGCCTACACCACTGCTGTTGAAGATAGGTTTACCTAGTAGGTGCTTCTTCAGCGTTCTTCATTGAAGCAACATCTTGATGGATAAGAATTCAGGCCAGTCCATTCAGACGATTCGATTTTATTTTACATAAAACCGTCTGGTCCCCCCTTGATACCTACCTACTTAACTACTCGTTGTCAATAATCAAAGGATATTCATCAAATCATCATCATCAATACTACATCAAATTATATTTACTGACATTCGTGAAGCATGCGGCGCGCGCACCTTCGCTTCGCGGCGGTATCTCACGGTGATGTTGCCATGGCAACATCACGGCGAGAAACCACGCGCGGCTAGCCGCACTCACTTCACGCGATTCTAGAATCGGGTGAAGTGATAGTGACGTCATTGGCCACATTCCGAATTAAAAAATAGTGCTGCGAGCGCTCATCAATAATTGGCGTTCCGAGATAGATATCACGATTATGACTGCTAAGAACGGTAATTTTTGCCAACAATACGGAACGCTCGTGAACGTGCTAACAGTGCTCACTCAATGCTAGAACCTATTACGGAAGCACTATAATATCTAAGTAAGCTAAAGATATGATACGATTCAAAACCAAACACCACAACTAATGGATATTATCGTAACTCGGAACGTAGCCATTGTCATCACATTCGATTTTTTAAATTAAACTCTTAGCCTTTGACATTGACGCCTTCTATTTATTTCAATGCTTTCAGATTTTTTTATTTTATTAAGTGTTCAGTGTGTTCACAAAGATTTATTAAAATACCAATACCAACCAACCAACCATACCAATTTATTGAAATACCAACTTAATATAACTTAGTAATAACCATGTAATAACAATATAACTGCATAATTATGACATGTAGTCACTATGGGTGAAATGTATTTGTGTGTACGTAGGTACTTATACAGTGCCTGAAATAAAAATGTTTTTTTTTTTTGTATCACATGAGAAAAAAAAATGCTAAATCATTTTTTCTACTGAGCGTGCTGCTTCCCGGGGGTCAACTTCATGATGCCGCGAACAGAGCGTCATTTGATGTGTGGACTGCATGCACGCCGCCACCGCGTCCAGCTGGAAAGAATGGTAAGAGTTTTTTACTAAGAATTTGATCAATTTCATTCCTATACTCATCAGACTATATCTTTTTTTAAATCAATTGAACCACATAAAATGTAATTGACTTTATTATCAGAATCCTGCAGCTAATGTAGTACCTACTTTCAAAAACTATAACAGTGTGACTTATTTATAATACAATAAAAGATCAGTGTCTTATCCAATCCAAATAAATCAAATGGGCCAACATTATTCATACATTTTGAGTAAATTGTAACTCGTTATTTGCAACATTTCTTAACTCCATGCCTGTTCTTGTCCCAATTTTTTGGGTGTAATAAGTTTATTAAAAATTGTGTGAAATAATGAAAATTTACCTCAGACCGCCACGATTGACTAACAGCCAAGATTGATATGATTAATAAGAGACGGTGTTCTTTAATTGTCTACAGTTCCTTAGCAGCTGCTGGGTCCAATAGGCTCATCTGCCGAGAGATAGAATTGTATCAGAATAATAAAATTCACAGGTGTATTTTTATTTTTTCTGATCCCTATGTTGTCCTTCTGCTAGGAAAGGTTTCCCCATACTTCTTCAGATTTACTAATGTTGTGCCCTCTCCGTATAGTAGGTATGTAAGTATATCTTTTAATGTTTATAGCTTCATGCCAAAAACTTTGGTATGGTGAACCTGATGTAAAGGATGTGGTAAGGGATTCCCTCTTGGCGTCTTATTATTTAAATTAGTACCATTGACAGGGTCAAACTGATCATCATATTATTAAGATGACTCACTAACTCCTCTCCCATCAGCATTGAGCTACAACAAATTACACTTAAATTAAAATTGACATACTATGCTTAGTTAGATGAAGAAAATATTTTACATAAAGTTCTAATAACAGAAAATATATCAGACAATTATAACCACACTGATGAGATTAATGACTGGCAAATAAATAAATAAAAAACAGCTTGATTTATTATAATTAATATGGCTGGTCCAAATGCTAGGAAATGACAACCTTATCGTTTCTATATAAATAGAACAGGGAATTCTGTTTGTAAAAAAACTATCATTATATCACACAAATACTTACAAAACTGAAACATATAAATCAAAAGTGGCTGCAACCAGTTTCTTTTTTTCTGCCAACTCAGGCATATTCTAATATCAAAGGCACTGCACTCAGTTATCTGAAAAACAAGTTTGTTTTAAAAATTATTCACATTAATAGCTTTTAAATACTTAATTATAATATCAGTCTTACCAGACAGACGGGCATAATAAGCATGGTTTTTATGTTTCATTTTTCCGAATATAGGTAGTCATTAAAATCACTATTATTATTCTGATAGATATCTGAAAAAAGCCATGTATAAATTAATACCTATTCTATAAACTATGTTGACAGGCTTGTTTTACATTTATATGTAGTGAAAAAGTGGCCAATAATATTTGCCATTTTTATGGAAGTGCCAGTCAGCCTAATTAAATTTGCCACTCATACATAGCCAGTCTGCCCAAATAAAAGCAATGCTGGCAAGGAAAACTCAAGTGGATTGGATTGAAATGAACTATTTTTACAAGATTAGCACATAGTTAATGATAACTTACGAACCTTCGTGAACTTTTCATGACTATTCCTGTGGTAACTTTCTCGGCCTAAGACAACGAGGGACCAACTTTGAGCCAATACTTCTCATTGATGTATCTTTTACATAGTGCTTCTGGCACAACACACATTGTGCATCAGTTGTTGTACATCTTGCACGGTCAGAAGGTCTCACTACGGATGCAAACTTTTAAAAATCACTGGGAAGAACTTTTAAAAATCACTTTGCTAAAGTCAGCAACAAAACCGAAATAAATAATGCCGCCAAAATTTGACAGTAACATTTATGAAAAATTGTCTATGGTTTTTCCTAAACAGAGGATTACAATTTTTTAGATTTTTAACGTTCTAAGGAACGTACCTATAAGGTTCATTATTAAATTTTAAGACAGGTTAACGAATTTTTAACAACACAAATTATCTGACAGACTCACATTATCAGTACTGAAAGATGTCAAATCCAATATTCTTATCATGTTAGTTCCGTAACTCGCCACATTTATGCTCTTTTCTGGCTGTTGATGTAGTTGTTTTTTTATTTTATTGCCATTTCATTTACATTCCAAGCAACTAATCTGAGTGTAACAAATAACCGGTGTTAGCAAAAAGTGACAAATTTCAACGGAATTCATAAGATTATTTATTCTACGTTCCATTGAGATTACAGTAGTCACTTTTTCTGTCCGCAACGCTTTTAGTCCTATATATTCAATGTACTCTGTGGTCCGCACGACACGAGCCACTTGTGTTGCCAACACAGGTGGCTCGCACCGCGCGTTGTAAAGTTCAAGGAATGAATAATTGAATTCAGTACCTTCGTTAGTGACAATTTTAGTAATGTTAAGAATTATGTAATACTACGATATACAAATAAATACAAAAACAAAAGGAAACTTAAGCGTCAAAGTATTCGACCGCATCGCTGTCATCAGGAAACATGCCCAGAAGACATGCAGCATTGCCACGTTGGATGGCAATCCTAATTCTTTGGCCAAAGAACGACCCAGCCCTCTGATCACGTGAAGTGTCAACCAGCCCCGGCGAGAAATTTCCTTAAAGACGAGACGTGCACTCGAGCCCCATGACCCGAACGTTTTGACCTCAAACGGCTCAAAACTGTGGTTACCCATAAGGTTACAGTATTTACGCCGCTTGAGGGTCTCAGCAACCGACGCAGCGGCGCCAGCACAGCCCGCCATGCTAGGAACATGGGATGGCGCAAGGGTGTCAACACAGGTTGCGTCCCACATCAGAGGTCTTCCCACCTTCCAAGGCAATAACGTCATGCCGTCTGGTCTCTTCCCATCGTCACGTATCAAGCCGTTTGGTTCTAATACCGCTGGTACGCCGGCGGTGACAAGGGCTCGACGAATAATATCGTTGATGCTGGCATGGCGTGCTATGCGACATGCGCTCTTGCAGCAGGACAGGCCATGGTGCCCGAGACTGTCGACAGTTTCACCGAGTGACACCGATGCGGAGCAACACAAGATGCACCCAAGTGGAGATACGTAGCGAGCCGAAACTATGAGTCATCCATCATAGTGCCTATGATGAATGACGGGAGTGCCTGAAGCCACAAGCCTGACTCCCATTCTCCCACAGCCAGCAGACGGGCACGCTCAACAGTATTAGGTGACGTATTTGGTAAATACGTCACTTAAGGTATTCCGTATAATACTGCAGAGCGGCACGTCCCACCGTCTCTGGGAGGACGGGTTGTCAGGTAAAACCGTATTGGGACAAGCCATTTTCCAAACGTTCAAAGTATCGGTCAAACACAGTAGGTACCTTCTTCAAAATCGACCAGTGAGAAAGATAAAATATTTCTGGTTTATCCGTACTGTCGACCGAGGAGAGGAAGACCACCCAGGCGAATGGGAAGTGTGGCTTGCTGCCACGCTCGGTCGTCCAGGGCCACATTTAGGATTGAAGTTAGTGTATTTCTTATAATTTGGTCTACTTTTTCTAAAAGTTGTGAATGCTTCCGTTGAATGAATACTAATTTTAAAAAGTCGTTCCGAAACATCATTGAAAATTTTAATTTTCTCCTCAATAAACGTTGGAAAGGATTCGTTGAAAATTGGACACCCTAAGAGGTGAAGAGAGTTTATTTCCGTAATTTATTTTCAAAACATCCATTACTAAACTTCATCATCTGTCCGTGGTGGAAATTGTGTGTCTATGGGACATTCCGCTACAAACAAAAGTAGATGAATTCGTACGTAATTACTTCTGACCTAAAATTAATTACCCGTAAAGCATTTGTTTTTCAATATTTTATCTTTTAGAGAGTTAGAACAAAAAAATCTCCATTGTAGGGAAAACCATAAACAATTTCTTATGAATGTTACTGTCAAATTTTGGCGGTTCTCGACTCGAAGTATACAAAACTTTTTAGTTTCCCGCAATTACAGTTTTTTTTATCGGTTTTTAGTAAAGTTAACGTTGATTAATTTCCGATCTTACCTTCCAAGTGATATAAAAGTGTTATTTTGCATTAGTAGTACAAGATGTAGGTACAACAACTGATGCACAATGTGTGTTGTGCCAGAAGCACTATGTAAAAGATACATCAATGAGAAGTATTGGCTCAAAGTTGGTCCCTCGTTGTCTTAGGCCGAGAAAGTTACCACAGGAATAGTCATGAAAAGTTCACGAAGGTTCGTAAGTTATCATTAACTATGTGCTAATCTTGTAAAAATAGTTCATTTCAATCCAATCCACTTGAGTTTTCCTTGCCAGCATTGCTTTTATTTGGGCAGACTGGCTATGTATGAGTGGCAAATTTAATTAGGCTGACTGGCACTTCCATAAAAATGGCAAATATTATTGGCCACTTTTTCACTACATATAAATGTAAAACAAGCCTGTCAACATAGTTTATAGAATAGGTATTAATTTATACATGGCTTTTTTCAGATATCTATCAGAATAATAATAGTGATTTTAATGACTACCTATATTCGGAAAAATGAAACATAAAAACCATGCTTATTATGCCCGTCTGTCTGGTAAGACTGATATTATAATTAAGTATTTAAAAGCTATTAATATGAATAATTTTTAAAACAAACTTGTTTTTCAGATAACTGAGTGCAGTGCCTTTGATATTAGAATATGCCTGAGTTGGCAGAAAAAAAGAAACTGGTTGCAGCCACTTTTGATTTATATGTTTCAGTTTTGTAAGTATTTGTGTGATATAATGATAGTTTTTTTACAAACAGAATTCCCTGTTCTATTTATATAGAAACGTTAAGGTTGTCATATCCTAGCATTTGGACCAGCCATATTAATTATAATAAATCAAGCTGTTTTTTATTTATTTATTTGCCAGTCATTAATCTCATCAGTGTGGTTATAATTGTCTGATATATTTTCTGTTATTAGAACTTTATGTAAAATATTTTCTTCATCTAAATAAGCATAGTATGTCAATTTTAATTTAAGTGTAATTTGTTGTAGCTCAATGCTGATGGGAGAGGAGTTAGTGAGTCATCTTAATAATATGATGATCAGTTTGACCCTGTCAATGGTACTAATTTAAATAATAAGACGCCAAGAGGGAATCCCTTACCACATCCTTTACATCAGGTTCACCATACCAAAGTTTTTGGCATGAAGCTATAAACATTAAAAGATATACTTACATACCTACTATACGGAGAGGGCACAACATTAGTAAATCTGAAGAAGTATGGGGAAACCTTTCCTAGCAGAAGGACAACATAGGGATCAGAAAAAATAAAAATACACCTGTGAATTTTATTATTCTGATACAATTCTATCTCTCGGCAGATGAGCCTATTGGACCCAGCAGCTGCTAAGGAACTGTAGACAATTAAAGAACACCGTCTCTTATTAATCATATCAATCTTGGCTGTTAGTCAATCGTGGCGGTCTGAGGTAAATTTTCATTATTTCACACAATTTTTAATAAACTTATTACACCCAAAAAATTGGGACAAGAACAGGCATGGAGTTAAGAAATGTTGCAAATAACGAGTTACAATTTACTCAAAATGTATGAATAATGTTGGCCCATTTGATTTATTTGGATTGGATAAGACACTGATCTTTTATTGTATTATAAATAAGTCACACTGTTATAGTTTTTGAAAGTAGGTACTACATTAGCTGCAGGATTCTGATAATAAAGTCAATTACATTTTATGTGGTTCAATTGATTTAAAAAAAGATATAGTCTGATGAGTATAGGAATGAAATTGATCAAATTCTTAGTAAAAAACTCTTACCATTCTTTCCAGCTGGACGCGGTGGCGGCGTGCATGCAGTCCACACATCAAATGACGCTCTGTTCGCGGCATCATGAAGTTGACCCCCGGGAAGCAGCACGCTCAGTAGAAAAAAATATTTAGCATTTTTTTTTCTCATGTGATACAAAAAAAAAAAAAACATTTTTATTTCAGGCACTGTATAAGTACGTACACACAAATACATTTCACCCATAGTGACTACATGTCATAATTATGCAGTTATATTGTTATTACATGGTTATTACTAAGTTATATTAAGTTGGTATTTCAATAAATTGGTATGGTTGGTTGGTTGGTATTGGTATTTTAATAAATCTTTGTGAACACACTGAACACTTAATAAAATAAAAAAATCTGAAAGCATTGAAATAAATAGAAGGCGTCAATGTCAAAGGCTAAGAGTTTAAAAAATCGAATGTGATGACAATGGCTACGTTCCGAGTTACGATAATATCCATTACTTGTGGTGTTTGGTTTTGAATCGTATCATATCTTTAGCTTACTTAGATATTATAGTGCTTCCGTAATAGGTTCTAGCATTGAGTGAGCACTGTTAGCACGTTCACGAGCGTTCCGTATTGTTGCCAAAAATTACCGTTCTTAGCAGTCATAATCGTGATATCTATCTCGGAACGCCAATTATTGATGAGCGCTCGCAGCACTATTTTTTAATTCGGAATGTGGCCAATGACGTCACTATCACTTCACCCGATTCTAGAATCGCGTGAAGTGAGTGCGGCTAGCCGCGCGTGGTTTCTCACCGTGATGTTGCCATGGCAACATCACCGTGAGATACCGCCGCGAAGCGAAGGTGCGCGCGCCGCATGCTTCACGAATGTCAGTAAATATAATTTGATGTAGTATTGATGATGATGATTTGATGAATATCCTTTGATTATTGACAACGAGTAGTTAAGTAGGTAGGTATAAAGGGGGGACCAGACGGTTTAAGTAAAATAAAATCGAATCGTCTGAATGGACTGGCCTGAATTCTTATCCATCAAGATGTTGCTTCAATGAAGAACGCTGAAGAAGCACCTACTAGGTAAACCTATCTTCAACAGCAGTGGTGTAAGCACGCGGGTAGGTACTCGGGAACTGAGGTCTGCTATGCCAACAGTGCACCGGCCCAGAGTAGGCGAGAGGCATTCGGGATATCGTTAATACTAAAAAGATACTGAGCGGCCTCGCGCGTCCAAAGTTTATTACATTTTTCTCAAAGTCATAAAAAACCATGATCCAATATTATGAACGGTCAGAAGTTGTTATTATACGTTGTTATTGTATTTTCCTAATGTTTTTAGTGCGCATGTGTGACACGTTATCATTTAAATGACTTGGTAAGTACCTATAAATGTTTGTCGTAAATAAAACAACTGTTTAATGCAAAATGGAGGCACTAAACTGACTTTATAATTATGAGCAAAAAACGGTTGGATTTAGACATAAAAAAATCTGAAAGCATTGAAATAAATAGGACCTCTAAATTATTGTCTGAACTCGAATACGAACAGAATAAAAAGAAAAAACTTCCTATTACATTGATGTGAGCGCCTAGCGCGCATGCGCGGGGTGATCACTGCACCCGATTCATAACACTATTTCGGCGCAGTGAAGTGAGCACCTACGCGAGTGTCATTTGAACTGTTGAACTTTTACATAGGTAGCATCAAAATGATGATGATTTGATGAATATCTATTCTTTTATTATTGACAACGGCTAGATAAGTAAGTATCTATCTACAATAAAATGTTAGTAGGTACCTACCTACATATTGGACGTTGGTTTGGTATTGCATTTTTTTTCAGTGCCTTACGCGGAAACGCGGCGTGATCTTAATCACTCCACCATATTCTCGAAGCCATAGCAAGTACCTACTACGGGATGCGCTAGGGTCAGTTGAGTTTTGTAGGTATTACTACGATGATAATGATAGGTATGTACACTAAAATATTGGAATAATAATCCGCACATCTTTTTACTTAAATTACTGATTTATTCATAAATCGTTTAGATGGGTTCCCACATAGTTTGTGTGAGATTTAATGCTATGGTCCGTCAGCCAGGCACACTACCACTCGATGAATTGACACGCTCGGTTATATCGTCTCTTTGAATAAGTTTAGGTTTTGATACCAACGCTGAAGAACGTTGCGCAGTCTTTAGATACAGGGGGCCGATTCTACTAACAAATTTGTTAAAAAAACGCAATAGAACCGCAACCGAATCACCACTTTTAAGCGTTTTCGCATTCTACTAAAATGAACAACGGTCCAGCTGCGACACAGCTGCGGTTACGTTTTAGTTACGCCAACGATCGATTGAAACAATGTCAAAACCTATTCTACTAACAAAATCGAACATGAGCGTGACGTTTACTATAGGACAAAGTTAATGATAAAATTATGATCATTATGTCTTTTAATTATAGAAAATACTTTTAGTGCCACATATTCGTGTTTAGTAACATTTTTAGATTCAACTTTTTTCTTTGTGGTATTAATAAAACATGTTGGTAACGCGGGTTACCCGCTGTGTTCCCGCTACAGTTCAGTTGCAATTCGTTTTAAGTTTAGTTTCCATTTTGCTTATAAAATAGTAGAATGACTTTTTATGTTACTATCGAACGGCGATCGAAATCGAACTGTTGTGGAAACATAATTTAACGTGTAACGTTGCAAATTAGTAGAATCGGCCCCCTGGACTCGATCGACAATCGCTTCTCCAAAACACACCGCGACTAGGCCATGGGATTGCGTTTGTTAAACTATAATCCATTTACAATGGGTTCATAAAAACTAAAAATATCGATTCGCATTAGTATTAGTAGACGCTATCTTCAAGATGTGTTTGTTTTATTCTTTTTATATTTATTGTTCGTGCGTGACGCGCTCTTGCACCTCAGGCAATATAAGGACTACCTACTCTAGGAAAAAATAGAACGAAACAACATTGAGTTTCTGACTGAATTTCTGTTTTGCTATTTGATTTGAAAAACCCCCCCAAATTAGTAATAAATGATGCACTAATAATAAATACTAGCTTTGAAATCCTAATAAAATGATCATACAATCATAATCGAGATTTAATCTCGATTATGATTGTAAATGTAATGCTTGGTCAATCCCTAGCATCAGCGGGATGACACTGACAGTTCACTCCACGCTCACTCGGTTCACTTCACTCGGTGAGATGGTTACAGAATAGCACGGCTGTTGACTGGCCTCGTTCATGCGATTTGACGCCTTTCGATTATTTTCTCTGGGAATATGTAAAGTTGCATGTCTACGCCGACAACCCAGGAACAATTAAGCACTTAGCCAACATTCGACGCATCATTGCTGAAATACAGCCCGAATTACTGAGAAGAGTATGTGAAAATTGGACATCCAGATTACGCCATGTACGCGCGAGCCGCAGCGGCCACATGCCTGAAATTATATTCAAATATTAATGTCATAAAATCATCTCTCAAATAAAGCCAATTTCATGCATATTATAAACATTTTTCTTTATTTCAATTTAAAGTTTTCCGCCTCTAAAAAAAACACCCATTATTATAGATATACGAGTAGTCATAGACATCTTAAAACTAAGCTGCAGTGATCTAAAAGTTAGGTGCCAAAAAATTGCAACCCAGGTTTTAACACCCAATAAAAGTCGACTAGTAACCTCTACCAGTTTCCAAGATTTAAAATAACAAAATGTGTCAAAAAAGGCAGCAGTTTTCATATAAAAAACTGCTATATTTAGTGACAAGGGTACTTCCCAACGTCTGGCCGACGTTCAAGATGTCTCGACAGAATTACGACTCGACACTTTCCACGTAGAGATGCAAGTTGTAGCGAATTTTAAAGTTTCCGTCGTAAATTAATTTTGTATAGAAAGAACGTCGTGTTGGAGATTGTTCTAGAATATTTATTACAGTTATATTGGCTTAATATAGGTGGTGGAAGTTCTTATTTGTTTCGTTTTTGGTCGGGAATGATAGTGTCACGTTATTTTGCCAAATTCTGGGCTAACTCTACTGAGATTATCATCGACACGCTGAGAAGAAGAATAATTACATTCTCATGTTGATAATTTACGTTTTAGATATTTACCACTTCTGGATTGAGTAACTACATAGGTTACCAACAAGGAGAATTGCATAAAGATTCCCATGGCGCAGATTTATATAAAGGCTCTCTTGGATACAATTAAATGTCGAGAAAAACGTTTCAATAACAAAATAAAGTCGTTTTTAAAAACAAAATGTAAGTTAAATGCTCTAAATGCTCCAGTATTTAAACTCTGCGCGACGAAGGTCATCATAAATAACTAACAACGACTCAACGAGTGTTGAGAGCCGAAGCGAAAATTCTATACTCCCCTCTCCTTCACTCCCTTACATTTTATCTCCTATCTCTTTTCCACCAGGGTGCTTACCGGTAGACGGGCGAAAAAATTGTCTTTATGGTTATTGGATGGTAAGAAATTTCTTATGGGACGACATTTTTTACGTAAAGCCACTGTTGCGGAGACAATGATGATAGTTGATGTTCTTGTATAAGTTAATGGTAAATAGAACGATCGATAAACTGTCAAATGAATATTATGGCAGTTTTTGCCTATTTGGGTGGTTTTTTATGTTGTTTGTAATGCACAACGGTACAAGGATGTTTAGGCATGTGGTCAAAATGGAAACTAAAGACGCCATCTTGTTTTTTTTTTCAATACAATTTCAGTCAGAATCACGTATTGAATTTATGGTTACAGGTTGCTCGTCGATGTGTCTGCCACCCTATATACTCGTAATAGTATAATTTTTGTGACAATTTCACAAATCTTTACAACGCCAATGTCATTCAGGCGCTTACACATCCTTTTTGGAGGAATGTATGTACGATGTGGAGTTTTTCACACAGACTAACACACAGTCATTTCAATATAGCCACCTAAACCCATAGCCCAATATGTTTTATTTCCATGTTCTGCAATAGTCCTGCTCCAACCGGGGTGGGGGTTGACCTTAGGTGCACTTGCATGGTGCATACAGGGATAATAGTTGGTTGGTGTCCCATTCCAATATAGAGATCACTTTACGAAGTCGAACTTTAACTAAAATTCCGTTTGCCTTATCAACCTGACTAAAGCCTAGAACAAAATAAAGATAAAAATCCAATAATCGATATAAATGAAGAACATAATGATGTTGCCGGTACCAGGATCCCAAAAGACAAAGAAGTAGTCTACTGCGCAGAGAATTCCTCTTGCACTGGTAAGTTTGCCAGCCAGGTGCTTGCCAAAGTCATTGGCTGGTTATTCTGCCATCTGTCGTTCAGATGCAAGTATAACAATTTCAAAACTAAATGCATTAGTGCCAGTTGCAATGAATCCACCTGTGGTGGGGACATTAAAATTAATTGCAAATGCAATTGCTGTACCAACAGTTTTATTAATTGCATCAATCTTAAGAGAACTAGATAAACATTTAACCTATTAAACATAAAGGACATATTCAAATACGAACTTAAATTTGGAAGTAATTTAGACGAAAAAGAGTACGATATGTAGTTTTACCTCCACGACGTTAAAGTAAGGTAGGAGGCCGCGCGCCGTCACGCTAGGTGGTGCGACGAGATCCGCAAGGTGGCTGGTATCAGCTGGATAAGAGTTGCAGAAAATTCACCTGAATGGCGTGCCATTGGAGAGGCCTATGTCCAGCAGTAGACTGCTGTACGCTTATGGTGATGATGAGTTCAATGGAATGACAGTTAATAAATATAACTTGTAATAAGTTGAGATATCTGACGTAAGGACACTCGGGACAGTCGGGTCTCTTTAAAAACAAGCAGTTGACAAGAAAAATAATAAATAAAAGTAAAATTTGAATTCTATTCTTTCTTCCAATTTAAATAACAATAGCAATACAAATAAAAATGTAATAAAAGAGAACCGTTGACTTTTCGCAATATAAACAAAAATATAAAGAGTTCAGAGTGTTCGAAATAGGAATTGGACATTAATGCAATAACACGAATGCTAACAAAGGGAATGGCTATTGTGATGTTAAGGGCACTTGGAAACACTTGATATGATAATATAGAAATAGAAGTTTCAAGTGGTGTGGTGTTTGCTGAGCCAGTCATTTGGTATCAAAAAGGAAAGCCTGTAAAGGTAATAAATAGTCATACTTAAAGGAAAGAGAAAATTAAACATAGAATTGTAAACGAATAATACTGCTATGTGTGATATACATATGCGATCACACGAAGATGTGTAGACAGTCAAAACAAAATCGAATTAGAACACAAAACTTGATTCGGACTTTAATAATATAGAACCATTAAACAAACATGCCATTCAAACTCCCTGTTAACTCTTCCAAACAAAAGTAACAAGTTAATCCCTTCCTAATTACCGTTAAATATTTAAAAACCCTGTCCGTAAAGGGTTCGGTCGAACAGAACAATCATCGAGATTTTGCACGCAGCGAAAATTTCAACTCAGATGCGGAGTCACGTAGCGCCTGCAATGGCGGCAAATTTTTGCAAATACCTGCAAAATCCGTGATAATGCTTTGAAAGTCAGCTTAACTTTGTTTGTTTGGGGCTGCACTGGGACTCAACTTCCATCCTTAATCTGGGATAATTAGTTATAATTTTGAACCCTTATTAAATTAACCTTTGGACGGTAACTTGGAAAATATCAAGGTTTTGAAAGTCCTGAGTTGGCTTTAGTTAAAGAGGGAGGAGAGAAATTAAGGTAAAGTAAAGAGTAATAATTCTGATGGTATCTTGGATTAACATATTGAAATTTGCATATGGGTGCAGAGGAACTAAGATAATATATTTACCCAAATTAATAAGTATGGTCATGAGTAGGGGATGTCAATGAAAGAAGATGTCCACGAAACGCAACTGTGTAGTGGGCGCGCTTTGACAGAGTCTAGCCTTGACGAGAGCGCTACACCGGAATGGTCCAGCTCTTGAACATCGAAAATCATACGGACAACAAGTGTCTAGACACTGATGAAATTTTTTGATTTTTATACATTTTGACAAGCTCAAATATAACCAAAAAATCAATAATCTTCTTCAGAGTGTTTCTTTTCGCCCGTAACACACATCTATACCCAGTAAAATGTAAAAGAATTCAGCTCCAATTAGCTCCCTGTCTGGGAACATAATAGTATGGTTTATACATCTATTTGTAAATTCAACTTCCCTGAGAATTTTGGTAGTCAGACTTGAATCCCTTTGCGTGAAACCACGGCACCTAATTGACATGAAACGGTCAGATTTCCTTTGTGTTACACCAAATTGGACTTCCCTAATGCAATTAAATAATTTACGACCTAGGATACGATAGATATATTGCTTTTGCAAGGTTCTAGGGAGATCTCTCACATAGTCCGTACATGCATCCTGCTTGGATTTTCATGAAAATATTTCGGGGATAAGTGGGTTTTAAATACTTTGCAAATGTACATAAGTGCTTACATTAAGTATGTAGATTGCGTTGTCACGTATAACGATGATGATAAGATAGCAAGTGAACTTCGCGACCTAGTTACTGAATGTAGATATTAGGTGTGTGGTGTAAAATTTGGAAATTGGCGGACACCCGTAACCAAGACTTTAGCAGCTGTTGCTAGTAGAAATATATTGGAAGTTGATTCAAAAGGAAACAAAACGACGTAAAAGGTATTTTAGTTCATCCTTAAAATCGGAATCTTCAGCTTAAAAACCAAGAGAAACTATCGCAGCGTCATTCTAATCTTTGGGGGCTAAGCCGTTCTATACTTTGACCGTGGATACCTACTGGGTTGTAGGTTTCGGTATAATTTAGTATATTAGCTTATTTAGAGTCATTTACTTAATTAACAGTTATTACGGATGATGACTTACATCACAGAAATGATTTTATTTCTTTAGTAGGTTTGTACAAACACTTTACACGTCAATCATATTTAAAACAACTATGTAGATGAGTTCGGCGTTGCCTATCTGACTACACTGAGAAGAAAGGTCGAAACAAATTCAAAGGTCACGGTCTCTATTCATTCCAGACATAATTTTCGTCAGATCATGCAGATGGTGTGTCTGAAATGGTTTTTTGAGGAAAGAACCACACAGATCACATCTGAACAGATCCATATCTGTCAAGTCAGTGCACGCATATATATCTATTGATCGCAGGTTCAAGTTTCCATAGCTTCAGCCTGTGACTTGTCCCACACATCTAATGAATGAAGTCGATATGCGAAGGTAATGACGCGCCCAAAATATACAAAGTACGCAATGTTTACTGATAGGCTCTAAGACTTTAAGCTTCCAGTATCAGGCATATACGCAATGTATGAACACGGCTTTCAGTTTACATTGTAACTGAAGCGCAGAAAAATAAGGACAACCTGTATGTTTTGTATAAAGGTACTGATGGATGATATTTAGTAGGTAAAGCAGATGCTCGATAAGTATTAAGAAGCATAACATTATTTTTTGAGAGGTTTGCCAGAGAGCTTTGGAACGGAGTATTCTGGGTATCAAACTTGTGGACCGGGTTAAGAATACAACAATCCGTTCCATTACGAAAATAGCTGATGTCACTCGGAAAGCTGCCACGCTCAAATGGAACTGGGCTGGACACATCAGCCGTATGTCAGACGATCAATGGCCCAAACTTACGACCCAGTGGGTCCCGCTTAGTGGCAAACGACATCGCGGCAGGCCCAGACGGAGATGGCGGGATGAACTGGACTCTTTTAATAAAGATTGGTCCTTGTCAGCTTTGGATAGAGAGAGGTGGAAAGATAGTAGGGAGGCCTTTGCCCAGCAGTGGGACATTATAAGCTAAAAAAAAAAAAAAAAATATTATTTTTTGACAGAACTTGAAGTAAATAACTACAAGGTCTGTCAAAAAAATATGATCATCACCGTCTGCCTAACCTTGCCCAATTATTTCAGGGTCGGCTTCCAATCTAATCAGATGCAGCTGAATACCAGTATTTTATATGGATCAACTGCCTCCACAATCTATTCACTACCCCTTGTTAAGACTGGTTGTCAGACTTTCAGGCTTCTGACGACAGGTAACTACTGTCAAAGATCCATGAATGATAGCTGGCACCAACGGTTTACCGTGTTTTTCAACGCAAGGAGGGGTCTTGGTATGTTAAGATGGTCACCCATCCGCGGCAAGCGTAGCTTAGCATGATCGATCGACCCGTGCGGCTGTTATACTGGTATAAAATGATAAGAGGGCAATATTATTAATGGTGGCCCAGAAGAAGACAAAATATGCTTTGAATATTTATGTTTATCGGGAATAGAAATTGTTGTGGTAGTAGGTAATGCAACTGAATCCTGAAAATCTATTTAGGTACGTATATTTGCAAAACCCAAATAAACTAAAAAAAATACAGAAGCAAACTTTAATTCAGTAATAAGTAGCGGGGTTCTTTTGATGTTCAGGGACGAGGCAGCTTCACAAAATACCCTATTTGGGTATCTCTTAGAAATGACGAGCCCGATCGTGGAATGAGATCTCTTTATGTGAACCACTGGCAATTGTGAACGAAATAAGTCCAGGGGCTTTCGTAAATATGTACGTGTATATTTGGATGTGGCAAATGTTGGAATTCAAATAAGTTTTCCACATGTTCAAATCTAGTTTAAATGTTTTCCGTCCATTTAGCAGGTCGAAAATCTGTTGCTTTTATAAACTTCGTCTCTTTACCATGTAAATCACGTCTTTACTTTGAGATGCTTTGTAAGTGCGAATATTTTTTTATTTGTTTCCAGTTTTAGCTTTGACGTCAGAATCCGGTTTTCTTAGGCTTATGATACACTGCAGCACATTGACGCGCAAACTGAAACCATGAATTCAGCATATGATTTTAGACCCCTTAGCGTAGAAATTTTTCGTCAGATTTTCAGAACGTGCAATACCTACGAGGTCAAAATGTATGAAACAGCAATTATGACGAAAAATTTCAATACAGGGGTATTCAGAATCATGTAGGTACTGAATTCATTGTAACAGGTTGCGAGTCGATATACCTTTAAGTTGTTTTACTCTTTGTGTCACACCATACACGGACCCTACATCTAGTTACGCCATACCGGCATTACCAACATCATCCATAGTGCAATTACTGATCGCCACAACAATCATGACTCCATTTGTATATACTGTATATTATGCTGTTTATTATTTATTTTTTTTTTTTTGGGTGGGAAATCATCAAATAACTTCTCCCGCTCTGGGTGGAGCGAGAGGGCGTGTCAGACTTTTACTGACTAAAACCCACCCGTGTTCCCTCAGTTGCCTGTGTGCCAGGGGCCGCGGTATCTCTTTCGAACAACCCGCACCCCTGGCAGGCATCGGCCCTTGCGGACCCCCCATTTGGTGCTGACATCTCTTTGAGGCGCGCGTGGAACACAACGCGCCGTCGACCCGGGCTTGGTCCTTACCGGACAGCGAGCTACCCATTACTCGCCGTCCGCAAGCCCGCGCCTACGGTGGCCGGGAATCAGCCTGGGATTCCCGACGCCCAGGGCTTCTCCCGCGGCGACTACGGCCGTGAGGGCGCATATACTGCCTCTCCCTCACGTGCGCCGCCTCCCTCTTCGCGAGCATTACTGCTTCGCAGAAGGAGGTGACGGCTAGCCATTCACTCTCGCTCCGTACCATGGCCTGCACCAGGGCCGGACGCGAGAGATCGCCGCCGCCGATCGCCTCCACGAGGACACGGCGGTGCTCCGCCCAAGCTGGGCAGACCGCCACCGTATGCTCCACCGTGTCCTCTGGGCGATCTTCGCAATGGAAGCACCCGGGCGTTTCCTCCCGCCTTATACGAAACAGGAACCTCCCGAAACAACCGTATGTACAGTCAGCTTCTGTGGTTGACAGGCGCTTTGACTTCAATGGCCGGCCTTTGTGTCATTGTGATAACATTGTATTGTGATTCCATAGATAGTTTGCTGTGGTTGTTTGATTAATGAATTGTTTAGTGATTTATTAAACCATCTGTATCAATCGATAATTCGATAAATCGAGTAAGTAAATTAAAAATGTGATAGTATTTGATGGGCTTTCAACATTTTCTTCATTACACTTTCTTGAGCTATGCACAAATTCTTTGCCAGTCGCTTTTTGCTGAATACTCAGATAATCCGCATAATCTTTCGAAAGTCCTAGAGTTTATGAAGTCCTTTCTCAATGCCTCTTTTTTACCAGCCATAATGCAAAGTTTGATGACTGGTCTAAGTCCATAGCATAAAAAATTTGGCATTCATAAAAACAAAAAAATATAATCAAAATATTTTACTTCACATAAACCTACATGGGCCCTTATGAAACGTCGAAAGTTAGTTGCACGGTTCCAATTTGTCGCTTCCTATGGAGAAGAGCCGGCAAGAAACTCCACGGACCATTGACCTACTACTTCAGTTATTTATCTAGCTTCCTCCAAAATTTAATCTTCTTCAAACGTTACTGGCTTAGCCACACGTCTCATATTTACCCTAATTCGTTATATAAGTAAATAGCCCACCAAACTTAAACACAACCAAGACTACCTCGCAATTAGGAAGGTAACCAATATGGAAAGCAAACAGGGTTGGTGTTGGTTGCTGTAACCATGGGTGCAAACACACGCTAATTAATGATGTTGACTATAATCAATAAGGATTTTGTTTGATTATCGAGTTGTTTATTATATTTTAATTGACAACTTATTTGTTATGTGTGTTTTCAGCGATTATTGTGGCTTTGTTTTTCTTACTGTAATGATAGATCGAGTTATCGGTACGCTTAGTGTATCGACTCATCATCATCATCATCATTACAGCCGAAAGACGTCCACTGCTGGACATAGACCTTCCCCAAATTGGTTTTGCCATAATCGCCACGCTTGGCAGGCGGGTGGGCGATCGCATTATGGTGGTAAAATGCATAAAGAACGCTGCTGCCCATTCTCTAGTAAGTCCCTTAGTCGCCTTCTACGACACCCACGGGAAGAAATGGGATGGTGCTATTCTTTTACGTCCGGAACCACATCGAACGTGTGTAGTGTATCGACTATTATTTTATCAATTTTAACCCGTAAGTATGCCTTCAAGGCAAGAGTGAACAGGCATCTTCTGGGCACGCTCGTTCCATCATAGACTACATCCATGGCGTTCCATAAGGCGTGATCCTCAAGCGCAGGCCCTTTCGGCAATTTAAAAAAAAACTACATTGCCTATATTTAGGCTTTGGTTATGATGATAAAGTTTACTTCATTAGCTATAGTTAAACGTAACATCAAGCTTATAATCCACGAAGGGATAGGTTAAATTGCTATTGATAAACGTTCTAGTGTATTCGAACGTCTTTTCAGAATGTTAAGTATAGTTATTTGATATAATAAAACGTTGAAATACAGGTTTGAAATTATAATGAAAGTGGCGCAACATTTAACTTACAAACAACATCAAAACAGACATATCCAGCAAAAATATTCTAACTCACACTAAACAGAGCAATTTTCAAAGCAGACATCACAAAAAGGCGGCCCCAGACATTGGTGTTAGCTTTCAGTTTGCTAGACCAAGTACAAGAATACTTCTGTACAAGCACAAGACAGCACAAAGTTTCAGCACAGACTTCTTGTTTGAATGGAACTCGATCTGTGCGACATTGTGCGACAGTAACGAGTGTCGTTATTTCTTTTTCAAAGCTATAAAGTTGCTTGAATTTGAATATAGTTACTCTGATGGTGGGTAAAAGCTATTATGTGGAAGAGTTGAAACGTTTGTCTTGCTATTTTCAAGAACATAAACAACAAATTTTCCTATCATTAAATATTTTTTTTAAATGAAACTTTAATACTCTAGTCACTTCCAGGAATCTTTTGCCTATATTATAGTCTAACTAGCTGACCCGACAGACGTTGTCCTGTCTTAACTATGAATTTTGAATTTGCAACTTTTTTATTTTTTTTTCTTTCATAAGATCCTTCTCCTAACAATAACAAACACAACAAAATAAGAATTAGCAAAATTGGTCCAGCCGATCATGTATGATGATGCCGTGACCAAGGGAAATAGGGATTCATTTTTATATATAAAGATGTAGATATTAGTATTCGTCCGTAATTGTACTTTAGATCTTGTTAAAATTATGGAATGTAAAGAAAGATATGGATATGTCGTAGATAATCTTAGGCCGACATAAATATTATTATAAGTTGTGTTGACTCGATTGAAAGACCAAGTTTTGTTGAAAACAGTAACGGCAGATTATTTATGGGATTGTAGACCTGGCCTAATGAACTCTCACATGTCTCAAGAAAATAAAAATGGCTAGAATTTGTACTTTCGATAGCATAGCTATTCAAAGAAGGAAACATTACCGGGTCAGGTCAGTCCAGGTCAAAACAAATACAAGCTGAAATTATTTTATTCCGTTTCACATTAAAACGAACCAATTATAATAACTTTGATAACTTCAAGGAAAACGGTAGCTAATAAGGTTACAAATAATTCTTTGAACAATTTGCGAAAGGCTTTTGAAACCTGAAAGTTGAGCCTTTTGTAAATTAAAATCTTGATGCTGAGGATAATTTGCTAATTAGAGATATTAGAGAGATTGTAATTCCATCTATATAATAAGGATCAAAGATTAGTTACCGTTGAATTTCAGAAATATCGCCAAATTGGTTATAAATTGGAAGTTTGTATCCTTATTATTAGAAACGGAGGGAAAACTCCTACACTGGAATTCAAATATTTTAATTTGTAGAACATAAGAGTATCTTGAAGTGATCAATGGACTATGTGAAAGATAATATTGGCTAAATCCAACGCAAATAAGCACAAATCAACGTTTTTACACTAAAATCACGTATTTGTATTATCTCACGTGAGATTATGGGGGGTCGAGCCAAATCTCACGACATCTCACCAAAGCGGGTTAGGGGTCGAAAAATCGCCAAAATTGCCTCACGTAATGAATGAACGCCCCCTTATGAGGTATATATTGAAGTAGATGAACTCATTAGCAACATACATGCAGCAATAGATCTAAGACCAGATAATGAACAACAAAGTCGCCATCCAAAACCAATTTACACTACAATAAAATAAATCATAGCTGAACTGCACCACTGGCAACACCCGGGATATACACATAAAAAACTTTCCCAATCACACTTGCTGTTTCCTCCTACCTAAATGTTCCTTGTTATACACTATTCCTACTGTCAGCGCGATAATAGTCCGTGGAAACAAGTTTAGTTGGTAGATTTTCTCCAAATTACATTTGATTTATGAGAAAACATCAATGTTGGAAACTTCTTGTAATGTAAGCCTAATCGATTTTGTTTTTGGGCCAACTATGTTTTTGGCCACGTAGAGGCCAATTGTAGTAAGAGATGGGATTTGATTTTCTGTTCATCCATCAATCCGGGAATAAGATGTTTTCTTGGGATTGATTTAATTGTTTTTGCTTAGCTGGGAAGTAACGCCAACCAAAATTTGAGGACGGCAGTCCAAGTTGAGGGATCACTGCGAATACACGTGTTTCGATTGTTAATAAAGTTATACTCAAATATAAGTGATTCGAAACCCCAAGAGTTGTCTCATTTATGGACCCTAACAGTCGTAGAATGACAGAGACGGCCAATCACTTTTCCCAGCAGTACCAAAGGGAACCTCATCAAAAGAATTTCCGATTTCATTCATAACTTAGCTCAAAGCAAATACCGTTTCAATTTCTTGTTCAGAAATCAATTCAACAAACCTATAACAGGCTTGATCGACTAAAGCTCAATCAACATCTAAAACACACAGAAGCAGAAGGAAATATAATTCGCCATTTCTGGTAGTGACAGCAAAGATTTAGATATTTGAGTTCAAAAGGCACGGAACATTAAAAATAAATGGGGGGATACTACGGCCAGACAACGATGTTTATTCAGCTTTTAGGACTGTTTGTTGGTTCTGCTCGTGACAGTAAAGTAAAGATTCATATTTTTTTATAGTGCTATGAAAATATTTGCGGTGGAATAAAATGTGGAAAGGTTTTTGCTTCTGCGACTTTTTTGCGGACTGTCTGAGCTTGTTGAGACCTTGATATAAACGATGTAGGTTTAAGGCGTCATATGGGCGCTTTTTGCGCGCTTTCTTATGCAAAGCTAATCCTACGGTATTTTCCAAACACGCGTTTTAATAGAAGCCTTGCGTCATCATCGTCATCATCATCTGCCTAGACTTTTTCCAACTATGTCTGGGGTCAGCTTCCAGTCTAACCGGATGTAGCTAAAATCCAGCATTTTACATGGAGCAACTGCCTTTCTGATCTCCACTACCCAGTTACTGGGTCATACAAAATGCCAGGGTTCGTCAGATGTGCGTATGAGGGCTATATGCTGGAACAGATAATATTATACGAAAAACAGTAGGCCTTCATTCCGATAAAACCAGAGAAGTCTCTCGCAAAGGGTAATCAAATCAAATAAACAAACAAAACAACGGACCCAAATACGAATAGTGATAAAGCTAACAAATTGCGAATTATGCTAAGGCAGCAAAAAACAATTTTTAAATCCACCCCAGAATATCCGGCCTGGAAATGCGGCCTACATATCCGAGGCCCAATTTGCATGGAGATGGCGCCGAAGCGACGGCCTGGGGCTTCACACTGTCATAATCCGAAACTCGGCTAAACTGATTTAAATTTTCACCATACAATGACTCCATGCTTTGGTAGCTGTTCATACAAAGTTAGTGATGCGGCTCCCAAAGCTGTATTTGCTTTTATTGCAAAGGATTAAGGATGAAAATGATTGGGTTTTGATTTTGGTGATTTGGTTGAAGGGTTATTGTTTATTAAGAATTGCTTCTTGGGAACTTGGAGGAGGTATAAAGGGTCTGAATTTAAAATGTAATAATATTTACAACTTGTTATTGTACAAACACGAAATATTGTTAACTAGAAATAAATATATCGTCTTAATAAATCAATGTTTTAATTAATTCATACAATATTGAGGTTAAAACGAAACAAAAATCTAAATATTTCATTCAGGATTTCAATTTTCCATTAACGAATATTTGCGCACTGAATTTGAGCAAAACCTTGGTCTTAATCCAAAGTGAACTATTTACAATTAAACATGACTCAAAGCTTACAATTTCAGTAAAATAAATTCGTATTATCCCCATCCCTTTCATATTTAAGAACACTTTCACAGGCTAACATCAACTTTAATGTCGGTGTTAAAGAAAAAGTGTAAATAAACTTCTGAGTCTGTGAAATGGATCTCTTGGAGTCCGCTTTGCTCGCTCTTGCCTTAATGAAGAGATTCACAGCTTTTGAGTTTCCAGCTAAGTATGCAAATTCTTTATATTCCAAGATACGACTTTGTGGACTTCTTTTGTATAAGATTATATCATTTATTTTAAGAGTTAGCACGATTATTGTTACGTAATCTAAAGATGTTACGAAAAAATGATCACATTCTTATCTTTGGCTACGTTGATAAATAATTTCTTTCCAAATATCCTACAATGCATCTATGTCATATTTCTAATTATTTTATCTAACTTTGATGATGATATTATGATTGTAGTCTCACAGAAAAGCTTGCGACAACCACTGGTATAACTAGTATGAGTATTCTCCCCTTTCACAGGCTTTAAGACTTCTCCAAGAAAACTATTTCAGGTGTTCTTGTGTCTGCAATTTTATTTTAAACTTGCAATAGCCAAGACAGGATTCTATTAGTTTCTGTCGGCAAGGTTTTGTCAACTGTCTGGAGAGATTGCTTGATCACAGGATGCCATCTTGGGCTGCAGTTTTCCTATTTTCTGCAAAACATTTGGTAAATAAACTGCTATCAAAGACAAAGGGAGTCTCAAGGGCTTGAGGGAAACATGAATTATTATCTTAATTGTATATTTGGCGACCGTTGCTGTAGCTGCATTACCTACGTCCCTAAATCAGCTACATTTACCAACTTCATCCTTTTTTAAACCATCCACATCAAGAATGCCAGTTTAATATCTAAAGTTATTCCGAAAATCCTTCGTAAAAGTTGCAGCAAATTCAGATTTCATATTCCACCACATTATTGCGGTAGTCAGACACGAATACACTCGGCTGGGGTAGCGGATTTATAGCATATATTTATTTCGCTCCGCCTGTAATGGCGCATTAATCTTGTGGTGCCTTCGAACGGCATTTGACATTTCGCCTCTTCTCTAGTATTGAGATTTGTTGGTTATTTCGCCAGTTTGCTTATGTGTAGTGACCGTTATAGATATAGGTTTAGCCGTTTCATCTTTTGTTTAGAATCTTTGAGATGGTTAAAGTGGAGCAGTGTATTTATGGCTATGGTGTAATCCCACTTCTTTGTCGTGCTCGTTATAAAGAAACTCTTTTATAAAAACCTGTTCTGTGTTTTCGATATGATTGTGGTCGATTGATATGCACTTTTTCGAGGAAATACCTGAAACAAAAAATAAAACGTTATGTATACAATAATTTATGTATTATCTAACTTAAGACAAGTTTAGAGCATTGGCAAGTTTATTTTCAGGCGGGTGCATCTTTGCACTTAACTTCGTATGTGTTAGGTTATCGTTTGTACATTCATATAAAAAGTAAAATAGTAGACTTGTGTAGGAAAGCTTAACAATTAAGAAAATGTAGGATGCAAGAACGAGCAACGCGAGCTCGATCATTTTTGCATGTCGCCTCGAATATTTTCTCTATTATTCTACTAGGCGTTTCTGGATATTTTTCTTTGTATTGAACGCTTTTACACCTATATTTTATTTTGAAGCGAAGGAGGTACAAATGCACCCTCTTGCACTCCGCCGATGCCAATGGCTTAGAGTTTTACCAATAGGGCAGGTCTTCCTTTCATAAACTACTCTATGTTAAGTATTTGAGATAAGAATCTCAACAATATCAAAGGCCATTCCTAGTGCATTATCATATAGCAACAGTTGAAGGTTACCATGCTATAACGCATCAACTTTACGAGTATAAGCAGACAATATAACAAATATAACACGCCATTCTCGCGTTACAGTTCGAATTTATGAAAAGCTAGTGAGTGCCGGGGTACAAAATCAAAATCATTGGTTATAGTTTTTATGGGCGATATAAACGATAATAAACAAACGCTTTTGGTTGGTTTTATTTGTTTGGTTGATTGGAATAAATGTTTAATATTGAACACTGTTTCAATTGGGATTTTTAGTTTTAGTGTATCTGTGTATTCATGATTTCCTTTATGTAAATAGTATGAACCAATACAGTTTAATGAGGTGTAGTTCACGTTGCATTAAATTGGAATATAAGTTGACGATTAAATGTTATTTAATCAACTAGCAGTTTGGGAAAAATAGTGATGACAAAGAAGCATTATAATTATTTAACACTAGCTACGCTCAACGGTTTAACCCGCGTAGTTCCCGTTCCCGTGGGAATACGGGGATAAAATATAGCCTATGTCACCCGGGGATAGTGTAGCTTCCCAACAATGAAGGAATTTTTCAAATTGGTTCAGTAGTTTCGGAGCCTATTCAATGCAAACAAACAATCAAATCTTTCCCCTTTATAATATTAGTATAGATTTAACAAATCAACTGTAATTTAGTTTAAGAGATTTCCATGTGTTTGGCATGGTAAATCAAAAAAACATTCTAACTCTCTTGACACATTTGTGTTTACTCAATAGCACACGTAACTTAACATCACGCTTGTAATCCCTCAAGGGTTAAACAGAGGTGTTCCTGTTATAATACACCCACATTTCGCCAGTTATGTTTCATTCTTCAAAAGTGTACGCTCAGTAAGGCAAGTACTACCTATTAGACCGACACAATTCTAATAAACTAAGCAAAGAATGTCGACCAAAACTGATAAAGCAAAGGTTCAACCAGTTACCGTCAATTACACTATAACGTTAATTTTCCCTTTTTCAAACTTCATTAAGTCAAAGTTAATTTAAAAAGGTGATTCTTTTGACATGTAAATTGGACAGAAAGCGCTAATTGGTGCAGCCGTCGACACCTGAATTGTCAGGCATTTAGTCAAACTCAGTTTTAGCGTTGCATCAACGAATGTTCGCGCACAGTCCGGTTTAAAGCGGATTTCGCTGCCTATATTCACTTATATCCAGTTTCGTTAGTTCGCTTTGACACTTGAT
This sequence comes from Antitype chi, assembly GCA_947359405.1. NCBI lineage: Eukaryota > Metazoa > Arthropoda > Insecta > Lepidoptera > Noctuidae > Antitype > Antitype chi. The sequence continues at coordinate 19,480,789 of OX375812.1, forward strand.
TTTGTAAAGGGAGCTGATTGACGTGTGAATGTGAATGCCCTGGTTGGGTAATGGATATTTGGCTATTATGTGATACATCAAAGAAGGCGTGATTGGGGGATTAATAGATAGTTGTAATTTTTTGTCGGATACTGTTTTTCTCACGTAAGTGTTAAAAATATGAAAAAAATTTACGAGTTTAAAAAGTAATGACTACCCTATCAATAGGTAGATGCTATCATATATAAGTTTATGTTTTACAATTAACAGACTTGCAGACAGATGATCTTTTTAGTCAAACGTATAAAATTAATATTAAGGTATAGAAAAGAGAGTAAATAAATAACAATTTTACAGCATAACTAAGTTAAAAGCCACATTCCGGATCAGATTCCACAAACAAACAAAATCCCGAAGGAATCAAACTACTCAAAACAAAATCTAAAACCTCAAAGATGATTTACGAGCTACTGGGTGAAGGGAAATAAGTGTTACATTTCATACAATAGCCACTACGGACATATTTCATTTTGACGTTTAGAACGTCAGAAGCGAGGTTTTTCAGAAGGGTCACTTCTTAGATAAAACAGAACATTACCGTCACTGACAGTAACGTTAACTGTAGTATGAATAAGGCTTCTTAACTTGGCTTCATTATAGGCGGCGACAGAAATAATGCCACGGCTTATTTTAATTTTTGAATTGCTTTAAAAAAAAAATTGTTATGTTTAATTTCAACATGAATGATGCAACTCTTTTTTGTAACAATATTTTGATTTATAGTGTGTCCGTGAAGTTTCTTGCCCATTCTTCTCCATAGGAACTTACTACGCTTTGGAATGGGGAATTAAAATTAGCTTCATCTTTCTGACTAACTGACCCCTTGACAATTCAAAGGTGCCTGGAATTAGTTTATTTGAAATAAATGCTTTGAGTTTGAGTTTAATGAAAATATCATGGCAATGTACGCAATGCAGTATTAACAAATGTGCACTTTTATCATTTCTAACGTGAAGATATTATTTTGGACGTGTATACGTCCAAAATAATATCCTCACGTTGCCGTGCCGTGGCCGTAGGGCCACGGCACGGCAGCACCATCACATAGGCAAGTATTATGGATATATAAAGATGCTTAAAATATAAGCAAACATTGGAACTGCACTCTGTGTTGATTATACTACATACTGAGCGGAAAGAAGATAGCAAATTTTGATTCCGTTGCATTCAAATATGTTCTGTTTGAACTAGATTTTCTGTTTATTTCTGCTCTATATTCAAACAAACAGTAGCTATTGGCTTAACGCATATCGAATGACTGCGAAGCCACTTAAAAGTGCCCGTAAAATATTTAATCTGTTAAGTTGGTAATAAATATTCCGGCATAAAATCGGAGAAGGGTCTAAGTTCGGCGTTTTGTTTTTCTTTTTCTAATAGAAGATTGGAATAGGATATCGGAGCCGTAATTTTTGGGAGTGCCAAGTGATTTTATTCGACTTATGCATTGAAAAAATAAACCACCATTTTGTATGGAATCCCTCACGAGGGTTATCGATAACAATAGCCATGAGTATACTTCCATACATCTCAGTGTCTAAGAAGAACCTAGAGAAGCGATGGATGCTATCGGCTTTCAACTTTTAGTTGTAAATTTATCCACATATTTTAGCTTATTCTACAGTAATCCTACTAATATTATAAACGCGAAAGTTTGTAAGTATGGATGGATGAATGGATGCTTGTTACTCAATAACGCAAAAACAGCTGAACGTATTTGCTTGAAATTTAGCAAACAGATAGCTTATAACCTGGATTAACACATAGGGTACTTTCTATCCCGGTGGTACATTCCCGGGGGATGATTTCCGACATACACGCGGGCGAAGCTGCGGGCAGAAGTTTGTACTATTAACTTGTTAAAAGCTGGAACATACATAGCTGGCCGATGAAAACACTCAATATTTAAACACAAACATAACAATATTGGAACCAAATAAATTCCACTCAACCAAATGTATTCCTAAAATCAATAGTGTTATATTTTGAACTCTCTCGACATGAGCAAAGCTACTGTTATTTAACTAAGCCTCGGATTACGACGTCAATTCTATCTATTACGCAAAACTGACCTCGATCACTCCACCAAATTATGAAGAAGGAACGAGACAGCTACATTATTCTCAAACTAAGTTGATCAGAGTGACAGGGACGGTAACGATTCTGTTCCCTTCATCGTTAACTGGATTCTAGTGTTCTGGGAAAACTATTTGTGACGAAAAGTCCTAGTTTAGCGTCAGAGCAATTTGCATGCGTAATTTTCTGTTAGCTGTCTAATTTATGTGTCGTTTTAATCCAAGTAGAGTTATTAGTTGGTGTCTGTTTATGACGGTAGTGCGAGTGATGTTTGTTAAACTGTTAATTAATGTTTGTTAAACTGTTAATTAACGTTTTTTTGTCTTGCGCTATTTTCGACAGCTGTCTTTATAATAATAAATTCATTTATTTCAGGTAAATAACACCCATTGCCAAACATAAATTAATATAAATTTTACAGATACAAATTAATATATAAAATGCAATTAATTAAACCAAATAAAATAAAATAAGTAATGTCAAATAAAATAAAATAAAATCAAAATAAAACAACGTAATTTAAACAATAAAATTAATACTTTCTCTCCGACACTGGTACTTTAACTTAGATGATTTGTCGTTTATCATTTATTGAGAAGTAGTTAAATCTCAAAAGATAAATGATACATACATAAACTCACGCCAGCTTTTCATGGGGGTAGGCAGAAAATACAGAACGCCACCGGCTACGACCCTAACATACTGCTTTTGCCTCGTTTACGTTCGTACATCAAGAAAGAAAAAAAAGAAAGAAAGAAAAAAAAGAAAGAAAGAAAAAACGTTTATTTGCGGTAAACATGACGCAAAAAGAGAAGGAGCACAAAAAAAATAAGAAAAGGTTGAGGGAAACATGCGTCACATCCACGCAAAACGGCTATCACTCAGCATTATGCTGCGACCCTATGCAAGACAGAGCCCCAGCGCTAGTTTTCAGGGATAGCCGGCTTTGACGTAATGACGTCACCCGGTGCATTAAACAATAATTATGAAACTACTGGTACAGCGAACTAATAGAAAAATTATATAAATTTTATGTTAATGTGATAGCTGGTTTTCAGGGATAGCCGGCTTTGACGTAATAACGTCACCCGGTGCATTAAACAATAATTATGAAACTACTGGTACAGCGAACAAATAGAAAAATTATATCAATTTTATGTTAATGTGATAGAATAAGGAATATAAAAAGAAATTGGAAATAGACATACATGCTACGAGAATATCATCCTCAGTAAACATTTTTCTCTTTATGTAGTGGCAACATTTCGAAGCGTCATCCATAGATAAAATGTGCGTGTGCGTCATAAAAATTGATGTAAGAAATTACAAAATGGCCAATGAATGATGTGTGATGTGTGTGTGTGATCAGAGGTCTTAGTGTGAGTATATGTTGATTATAATATAATTCGCGACTAAGACAAATAGTTATGACTTTACAGAATTATAACCATTCAAAACACCAAAATAACCCTCTTAGTTCATATAATCCCATTGAATGAATAAAAAACGTAATCCTTTGAATTGGTTTGGTTACACCAAGACCAAAAGGTACTTTTTAAAGTTCTTGAACATGATTGGAGTTGGAACAGCAAAAATATGAAAAACATGAACACAATTAGTTCCTATACCAACAAAATTAGACAAAGAACAGAACGAAGCATTCAAATGTTAATAACAAATGACTCCTGCTCCAAGATCTTTTGTCTCACGAATGGATGACATGGCTCGACAAAAATAATTGCCATCGTTAAATAGTATTAAATGAAGAGGATTTTATTGAGTAACTCCCTCTGAAGAGGGTCGTTTGTTTGTGGAAGTATAGAACGGGAAATGTCTAGTTTTAAAATGGAGTCGTTTTGTTTTTTTTTTTATTTGAAACACCCTTTTTGGGGCTTTAAGAAGTTACCTTGCATTAAATATTAGTTATAATGACAATAATTTGTGTTTTTAACCGACTACAAAGAAGGCAATTGTGGATCGATTTCGAAATTTCTTTTTTTAACGCATGGGCCTCAGGGTTGGCCCCTTATACATTTTACTAACTTTGCTAGGGTAGTTTTTGCGTTAGTTTCGATAATACGTATTTCACTCATTTTAATGTAGAATCAGCATAATTTTCAACTGCTAAATCAGATTAGACAAAAACACAATCATGATTAAAATGACCAACTCAAACACATGTCTTAATCAAAGCACAAATTGATACCACCCTACCATTAAGGTGGTCGCACATGAACGGTAAACAATTTTTCAATAATCGGTGTCTAGACAGTGTAATGTGAGGGCGATGTTGGCGACACCTAACGGCTAAACAACTACCATTATCATTACGATAGAGCGTGATGGGTTTCATTAAGTTCGACGCGGAGCGAGAATTTCTCAATTTATATAGAAAATTAAAAGGGACGGGTGGTCTAGGACTAATTGAATTGGATTAAAATAGTGCTGGTGAGATTGTAGGACGAACGGATTTTATTCTGAGGGTAATTAGAATAACGGAGGGGTGTAAGAGGAGAGGAGGGAATAGTGACAATAATAATATTAGTATGAAAGTAAGAGAAGTGTTTCCCGAATAAAATAAAGTAAATAAATAACTTTGCAGTTACAGAAAAACGGAGCCGTTAAGTGTGTCTTTAATAATTTTGACACCATAGACGCGGGATTGTAAAACTAAATAGAAAAAAAACATTACCGTCTGGGACGACCGAGTAAAAATAAACTACTTTTAAATAAAAAAAAACCGCACTCAAATCGGTTAACCCGTTTAAGAGCTACTAACTATATTTGTCTGTGGTATGGTACCACAGACAAATATAGTGGTCAAGCTTATAACACCCCTCTTTTTGTGTCGGGGGTTAAAAACAGAGATTTATTCAACTCCTCGTTTTAAGACAAAGAATTTCTTTTGAGAAGCTTTTTAACTATTTACTTACAAAGTAACTCAATTAACTTCTCATTACAAGTAGTTATTTTTCCACAAATTCTCACTCCATTATAAATAATAATAATACACAGTAACGATGATGTATCGTCTCATAGATTTTCAACGCACCTATTATTTGGACAGCGTTATTGATATTGTCACGCGACCGTGGGAGGGTGGCATAATGGCTTAAATTAAGAGCTATGGCTGGTTCGGTTAATCAACTTTTTAAAGTTAGTAATTACACATTTGTTCATTTTTGAGTAAGGTTGTAACAGGTTGCTTTAGAGAAACTATTTTAATTTTAAAACTAGTTTTTGCCGCGACTCCGCTCGCGTGGATGTCGGTTATCGCGTAAAAAAGTAGCCTTTGTCCTTCTCCATATCCCAGACTATATCTCTGCCAAATTTCATGACGATCGCTTCGGCGGTTTAGGCGTGAAAGCGTAACAGACAGACAGAGTTACTTTCGCATTTATAATATTAGTGGGTTACATACAAAATATCATAATGAACCTAGTGCCTACATAATCATTTTGGCACGATACAGTCGATGTTATAGTTGCCAATTGGCTATTATCTAAAAATATACTTTTTCTCTAGCTTAACGATGAGAAAAGACTCAATGCGCAATGAGTTCTAATTCGGATCTCAAGTTATTTAGCTAAAATAAAAAAAATGAAAAAAAAATTGTCATTTGTCATATTAACTTATTAATATGACATTTTTTTTTCTTTTTGTCCTATTAAAACAAAAATTTGCCCACTATCAAAACCAAAATATTTTATTTCACATAAACCTGCATGGGCACTTATGAAACGTCATAAGCTAGTTGCACGGTTCCAATTTGTCGCTTGCTATGGAGAAGAGCCGGCAAGAAACTCCACGGTTACTCTTTTAAAAATAATTGGCTTTTACAATGTTTTCAAATTACAGTGATACTTAAGGCCTGTACTGCACTTTTAATGAGGAGCCACATGTTCAGAAGAAAATAATGCCAAAATTCTATCAAACGAAAATACCTTACCCTTATAACTTAATACAGGTAGGTACCTAGCAGGACGCCCGATTCAATTATGCTAATTGTTAGCTGTATTTAGATTGCTATCGACACGCTAAGAAGAAGATTGTTACTTTATTTACTATTTCTCCCTAAAGTGTTAAATTAATTGTTTCACAATTTATTATTTACTAGATTCCGCCCGCGGCTTTGCCCGCGTGGAGGTCGGAAATTATCCCGCGGGAACGTACCTACTACCGGGATAAAAAGTATACTATGTATTAATCTAGGTTATAATCTATCTGCGTGCCAAATTTAATCCAAATCCGTTCAGCCGTTTTTGCGTGAAAGAGTGACAAACATCCATCCATCCATCGATACTTACAAACTTTCGCGTTTATAATATTAGTAAGGATTGTTTTGAAATAAATAAAATGATTACTATATAATGTATGACTTTTTTCAAACTATTAATAGCGTCAGCAAGATAAAACATATTTTTTTTTGAAAAATCAGAATGAGTATTTTAAATGGAATGGTGTTTTAATAAACGTGATAATTAACATACTATATCAGTCCTTGACACTTATGGGTTCTAGGGGTTTCTAAAATCCATTAACTTTTGACTCGCAATATCTACCATCTAAATTAGGTGGTACTAATGTCCTGGTAACACGATGTTTTTGGTGATTTTGATTATAATGGTGATTAGTGGACAGGTTTGTGGTATTCTTATACAAGTGCTCCTTGTTTAGGATTTTATCGAGTGAAATATTGTTTATCAATTTTCAGTTTTATATATATTATGCGAAACATGAATTCCGTTACAGTGGTTTGAACTGAAAATATAATTATTATTTAAATACTAAAAATATTCTCAAATCTGCCTTGCATCGGACCATTTCATAATGCGTAGAATAAAGAAATAGGTTTATCTGTGTATTTGTCGCAGAAACACGTGCATACAAAGAATTAATAGTCGGTAGCTGCACGTCAATACGGAAAAGATTGCTTTCACTCCAGCATATTGCTATGGGGAACTCAATGAATAGCGCCGATTTTCAGTATTTTGCGAGAATTTTTCAATTTCATTTATATGTGCAGTATGTAGTAAAAATGACATTTCCAATTAATTTTAAATTAAAGTTAGGCAACAATATACAAAATATGCGACACGGAAATACCCAAACAATATCAAAAAAGAAAATTCTCGTTAACCCTTTACACGCGGCGTGACGGTCTATGTCGACGGCACAAGTTTTCGACAGTTGCAAATTAAAATGGCGGCTGGCCGTGCGTGATCGCTCCAACCGAGCTCACCGCGTAATCTCTTGCGGCGACGTGACTCGAATGTCGCGTGACATTTCACCTTTGTCTTGCCCAAAAATTGTGAAAATGTTTGCTGTTTGCGCTACTTGCCAGCTGCTCATAAAGGCTTATTTTATAAATGCCAGTGTCGTAAACGCAGATTTTTGTATTATCTTCGGTCTCTAGACCTGCACCGTAATTGCGAAACTCACGATTAATCATAATCTGTTGCGTTTTGAAACAGAGTGCTAAACCATTGCTTCATATGTTCGAAAAATGTGTCTGCTTAGCAACGTTAATAACGCAATGAATATTGTAGAACTGACAAAATGAAACAGATTATGATTGATCGTGAGTTACGCAATTAGGGTGCTGACATCAACTAGCAATGGATAACATTTTAAAACTTTTTCTACTGGAATACGAGGCTTTTGGCTACTTTGTATGTGTGCATTTTATGTTTTTTTTTTGTAATGTGCGTTTTGTTTATGTAGAAAAAACAATTTTTCTTACTTCCTTTACAAACATCTAGTTGGTTTATATGTGCCAAGTTTTTTTATCCTTATTGTCTGACAAACGATATCAGTATGATTTATAGTTGCTATTAATTTCTCTAAAGTACTGTTCAAAGCTGTTTCGGTAACAATATCCAAAATTCATCTCCCACTACCCTTTAAACTTTAACCCTCCTCTGGCCATAACAAGCTACACCAAACATTGTCAATATTTACCAGACCGCTAGTTTGCTTGACTTCTATTAAACCCCGAAGGGATCCGGTAATGGTTACGTAGGTAATCCTAGGTTTGAGATCGTGAGCGCCTCGAGAGAGACGTACGGATAGACAGACAGCTTAGCTACAAATATAGACTTAGATTAAAGGGTACAGCGAAAGGTGTAGAATTCCAAGATGTCTGGTGCAAATAATGATTGCGAAATTTAGTGTCTCCTGCGAGAATATTCCGCTTACTTTTTGTTTTATTACCTGCAAGTAGTAAAGAAGGTTTATCTAACAGCAAATTCAAATTAGTAGACTGTCTTAGTTCAGCAATAAAATCTTAATAGATGCAGAACAATAAAACGTTATTGGAATGTGATTGCAGTACGTGGTATATATTCTTGATTAGAACACACTCCTTAAGAAATGTAATCACACAAAAATGGTCGAAAACTGGTGCTATATATCAGCATGAAATTGATTCTACTGAGGCGTAACGCAAAAAGCTTACGACCAGCCAATAAACCCTAAAATTAGCTTAACACTGAACGAATACTTAAAACCAAATAAAACTGGTTTAAACCGCAATAATCTGGCCAAACAATCAATTTTCCGGCTCAGTTCATCTTGGTGTACGAACACTGCAAACAATAGGAGCAGCCTTAAACCGGCGCAGAAGTGTTATTTACTCGGTGGAATCACGGCACTTGGTCGCTGTGACCAGAATACCAAGTGGTATACGGTTACAGGGGGGTTAACACAAAGTGGAGGAAAATAGCCGATATTATTGTTTTTTGATTGTGCTATTTTGTTTTTTTTTTGTGTTTAAGGTGTTGTGTTACGGTCAATGTTTGTGTTGAAATCGGATTTTGGGATGTTTTCCGGGGATTGTGGGAATATATGAGACATATTTTTCTTTGCTGAACTACTTCCTTGCTCTTGTCATCATTGCAAGAGTCAGAAACATCAATAGAAAAAAAATATCTATGTAGTCGACACATTTATTATATGATTTTATACACATTTTATACATCCCAAGTCAATCTGCCTAGCCTTTTCCCACATATGTTGGCTTCGGCTTCCAGTCTAACCGGTTGCAACTGAATACCAGTATTTAACATTGAGCGTCTATCTGACCTCTACAACCCACTTACTGGGTAACACGATACCCTTTGGTAAAATTAGTGATTTACTTCCTCATCTGTTAATGACATTTCTTAAGAAAGAAAATACATTAATTTAGCACAGACTAAAAAGGCACACAATATAGAGCAGAAAAGTTAAACTAAAATAAAAAATAAAAACCAACAAAAAGTGTAAAGTGCGTTCTCAGAAACTCTCATTCATTAATTTCATTCTCTTTTCTCTTAGCATTCAAAACATTTGAAATGTAACATTTTTTTAATCGCCTTATCCATTATTTCTACATATCTCTAAGCGCTTCCACCAACAATTACACGAACAAAGCTAATTCTTTTATCAGCGCATTTTATAAAAATAAAAAATAAAAATATGACGAGCGTCCGCCATTTTTCTCTTTTACATCTGACGTTGTAACAGAATCACAAAAGTTGCGCGGCGCGGACAAAACGTCGCACACGACAATGCACTCACACTGCATGGTCTGTCAAACACAATTAGCGCTAAATTCGCTTAACGACGGCGCGTCGCAGTTGCAGGGTTGGGGCCAATTTGCAGAGTACGCTTGTTAAGCGCACTGTGGAGTCGCGACGTTGTTGGATTTTCAGTGGAAAGTAATGAAAACTATTCGTTTGAGACGGGAATATCATTTAGGTTGATATTTTAGTTATGACTGGACGGTATTTAAATTATTTTATTATAAGATCCGAAGGTCGTAGGTTCGAATCCAGGCAGGCACCTTACTTTGTGTAAGTCATTTCATCACCACTGCTCTCCAAACGGTTTTTTTTTGGGTGGGAAATCATCAAATAACTTCCCCCGCTCTGGGTGGAGCAGGAGGGCGTGTCAGACTTTTACTAACGAAAACCCACCCGTGTTTCTTTAGTTGCCTGTGTGCCAGGGGCTACGGTATCTCTTTCGAACAACCCGCACCCTTGGTTCTAGGACATTTGACATCTACCAAACCGCACAGGGCCCGCGTGGTGGATTACGGCCTACTCTCTCTCATTGAAAGGAGGCCTGTGTCCCAGGAGTGGGAACATTATAGGGTTATAAAAAAAATTGTTACGGATTAATAATCCGTCCCTGCTGTGGAATTTACCAGGCCAGCATGTGTATTAAGCCTGCATAGAGTTCTTGGGAAATTGTACGAAATAGCAGCCGATCTGTTCTGTAAAAATCTCACCGTGAAAACTGAATGATAGGTGAGATATCAATCCACCTGATGCTGGCACTATACTTAAGTTTTCACGGTGATATTTTACAGAATAGGTTGACAGTTCCTTTAATAGATATTCCTGAACCTACAGCTTAGCGTAGCCAGATCCAAAACAAACAATCGCAAACAGCGCTCCCATTTACATCAGGCAATAATAATTAATAATTTATTTTTTAAAAAAACTATACAAAAAGAGTACATTTAGTCAACAGTAGTAAAGTGCCCATACAATTACAGTGCCTAAAAATAAACTATTTCTAAAATATTTTTATTACAAGTGCAAGTGATAATGTTTCGGAATTAGAATGCTAGGTAGCGACCCGTCCGATCTAGGTTTATTCAAACCTGTGTTTCGGCCCATAAAAAGGTAAGGTAAGGTACGGTATGCATTATATTTTTGACAGGATTTCCTGTAGTATATAGCTCTAAACTTCAGGCTAAGTTTCGCACGTCTTGCAGTTGCAGGCAATTTCCAAAGTGCGCTGTTACGACGTGTGATATGACTTGTGAGTGAGGCAACACGTTTGCTGTGTACCCGACTTACTAAATGCAGTTACAAACTTATAGTTTTGAAGGAGATTATAATCGTTTTCGCTTGCCATTCAACGTGGCAATGCTTAGGCAGCACTTTTCCTGGTGACAGCAATGCGGACGCTTCTTTTGATGGCTTTGATTTTTTACCTTTTTTATATAACTAGGTACATGTATTGATAGATTGTGGCTTTAGACAATAAGAAATGGATTTAATAAATTCGTAACAACTTTTGCTTTATGTGGTCGAGAATGTATCATTTACGTATGAATTTTGGATGGTTCTGCGTTGAAGTTTGAAACCACAAAAAATCGCAATTTTTCTAGATACTAGACATCTACTCTATCTGCTTGGTGGCACAAGGACTCCACTGCTATAATTAATGATGTCTTTTCATGGCATACATTATTGATTTATTTAAAATTTTCGCACACAAAAAAGGTGCAAAACACTTAATGCCTCAGGCACTCTACCTGTCAACCAAGAGTCGGGAAGGGCTCAAATCATTCTTAAATCATTTTTGTTTTGTGATAAAAATAATTTTCATAGAGCTTATTATAGAATGAAAACTGAAAGTTGATAGCACGAATGTGGATTTAATATTTTCCTTCCTAAAGAAAATGAACAAAGTACATTCAAATTAAAAATTAAACCTGCTTGTTAACATGGGCGCTAATTTTCTTCCTGGCACACGAAGGGTTAATATTAATGAGCTACACGTTCCTAATGCGTACAGCAAACATTTGTTCAAATCTGCACCACCATCTTTGTGAGACCCCTTTGACTGTTATTGTCAAAATTATTTGGTAGACGGTAAATGGGAGATTTCAACACAGAAGCACAAAAAAGTTACGTTGTAACCCGAGATAACTATACTTACTGATGTTATGATAAGGGAGATTTCTTATAAATTGGACTTACTGCTTTTATCCTAAACGAAATTTACCGGTTCCCGATAAGCTATTAAAACAGCTGTCAGCGCATCTGGTAGAGCTCATTGCGCTAATTCGAGATCAATAATTAACTCAATTTGTCAAAAAATGCACTTACTGCTGATATTGCTAGCGCGGCAGTTTGAATGTTATATTGTAAAAAATATTTGGTAGATAGTAAATAGGAGATTTCAACATAGAAACACAAAAAAGTTACCTTGTGTTTCATAACGTGATTTAAATAGTGTAGTAGGTATGTAATAAATAAGAATGAAATGCTGTTAGTTGGTAAGCGCTTCACTTGACAACGGCTAGACCGATTTGTCTATTATTTATTTTAAAATGTTTGTAGCAGTGCGTATTAGGTTTTATAGGAAATAAATATTTTAAAGTTTTTTAATATTTTGAAATTTTTTAAAGTTTTCCGAAAATTATGAACGTCCTTTTTTCTATGGGATTTTTGTATGAACTCAAGATGATAGTACAACGTCTGTCGGGCTAGCAGTAGCGAACTAGCTTGGCAGCTAGTTAGTAATATACAGAATGGCAGCAGGGTATTTTTTTGTGATAACAGACGAAAAAAAATCTACACAGGGGCTTCAGAACCATGTACTGAAAATCCATGTTAACAGGTGGCTCGTCGATGTCTTGCCATCTTGTATTGAAATATATCGAGGTTGTAAGTTTCGTGTGATCTGTTAAGGCCCATAGTATCCTCATCTCCCGTCTGCATGCTAAAGCACGACTGCCGCCCGCGCCCGCGCAGGGCGCCTCTGAGCCTTTATCTCAAAATGGGGAAATTCCTTGGCAAATGTTGATTAATTTACAATTGTGCTCTAGCGATTCTGTGGTACCTCTAACTATCTATTTTTCAGTGTATTTTTTTTTCCAAATAACGAAGCCGTTTAGTAGGAGTATGGAATAGAAGCTAAAATATTGCGTGTTGGAAAAGATTTTTTTACAGCAAAAGTATTAACCATACAAAAAAAGTACCCTCGGCAAAATGATCTATATGAATCTATAGCAAAATCATATATTTTTCAAATCTTCAAGACAAGCCGTTAATGAGCAGTACGGTTCATAAAGTGACCGTGTTACGCTACCAAACGGGACGTAGGCCCTTATATTGATGTATTTTTAACCGACTTCCGAGTTTCTACCATTTTTGACCTTGTAATCAAAAACATTTCTAGAAACAAATACAAGAGCCATTTTGTGGTAAATATACGACATGCAACAGTCTTTGAAAATTACAAGCTCATCTTAACAATAGCTCATAGATCCAAAAAAGAAGCTGACTGGCACTTTTTCCATACTTTTTGATGGACTGTTCCTGGCTTCTTATATCCAGAAGATAATTATGTAGTATATTATGTAAACGCGTATTTTCAGAGCTCGTATCCCTCTGGTCGATGCCATAAGATATGTATGTACCATTCCTATTGTCTCTGGGCAAACAGAGGATGATTGAATGAGGTTATACTAGTTAGTGTCTGTGTGCATTTGATTAGAATTCTGACTATATTAGCCGTATTTGCTATCTGATTAGCTCGTGTATATGTATTGTATTGTTGATGAAGATATTATTGTTGTTTCAGGGTTATTCAGCTGGATACGAAGATGGTTGGCTTGGAGGTGGTGGTTGTCAAATGTTATGCTTAAATTGTTTCATTGGAACGGCTGGTGTAAATTAATTTATCTTAATAGGAACAGTCGTTCTATGATTTTTAACATTGTTGCCAGCTATTTACTTGAAAGATCATTTGAATGATATGTAAATAATTTCATAACTTTCACACTATGCAGTTTGAAAAAGCATTGAATCAAATTTAAATTGCACAAAAAAGTGTACTTACTTAGGGCGAATTTTAACAATAAAATTAAACGCAATCAGTCAATCCAATTAACGTTCAAAAGTTGTCAGTGTCAACATTCCATAATAAGAATGACGTTGACAGCTCTTGAACGCGGTTTAGATGTGCTCATCGCTTTCAGTTTCATTGGTGAAATTCGGCCTTAGTATAGAAAGAAAGAAAGAAAAAATATTTATTCTGCACAAACAAAATGCACATTACAAAAAATATAATAGAAACAGATACTTAAAATAGACACAGTAGCTAAAAGCCACGTATTCAGGTAGAAAAAGTTTTACAATATTGTCCATTGACTGTTAATGTCAAGGCTGGGGACCATAGACAATTTAATTGGATCTGCGTTACGATACTGGCAAATATATGATAACAATCAAAACAAAAATAAAGTGTCGGCACTTTATTTTTGTTTTGATTGTTATTATATATTTGCCAGTCAATAGTGCACTCTGCTATCGGTAGCAGAGTGCACTATTGACTACTTTTGTTACAAACAGACTACAAATATAATAACAATTTGCCTTGCTGTGCAAGAATAAGTAGATGCTCAGCAAAATGCTGTGACTTCGGACGAACTAATTGTCAGCAGCGCTGGTTTTCAGACCTACCTTTCATAGTGACGTAAAGACTTATGTCTTAACCTTTATAGGTTAAAGACGTATAAAGTTGTATCGTCATAAATATTTAATAAAAATAATAATAATAATAATAATTTTTTGCCCCCTAAACAACCACACGTCCTGATTGACCATCTAATCACGTAGGGGGCGGACACACGAATGAGAAATTACTGGCGTGGCTAACGTGGCTCTGGAAACCCACTTAAAAATGGAGACACGTTCAAAAAGAAAACGAATAGGACCGCTGCCCGGGGGCGATCGCCGGGGCGCACTTGGAGCTGACGCTGAGTGTCTCAGCATGCGAACCGTCAGCGGTGAGGAGTTGAACAGGCGGGCTCCCACCGACAAAGATGCTACAGCCGAAATCAGTGACGATGGTGACAGACTAACGGACAGGACAAACACCCCTGTAGAATCGTATAGTCCAAGCACAGTATCTTACACACCTTCTAGACCATCATCACCATCCATACCATCGTCACCCATAGTATCATCACCTCCTATTACTAGTTTAAATTCAATACCACCCACTCCGACCTTGAATGTTGCGCGGGAGGCTAGTTCCTTTTTACCTGCGTCCACCAAGGCTGGAAAAGCAAGAGTTCGCATGAGATGGAGCAAAGAAGTTAACCTATTTATCATGCGAACTTACTTTTATATCACTAAATTAGAGACCGACATGACCACCTACAGACAACAATTGCATGAACTTTTTACCCGACATTATCCTGAAATAACCGTTTCAGAACAAAGAATATCAGATCAAAGAAGAGCTATAGTTAGAAATAAGCTTTTATCTCAAGAAATAATAGAACAATTAAAAGAAGAAACACGAATACAATTACAAGAAGCAGAAATTAATACAAGCGCTAACGCTATCTCAGTGTCGCAAAACATAACCGACATTGCTGAACAATCACACGCACAATCGCACACCCAAGTACAATTATATACTCAGTCTCAATCATACAACCAATCACAAGCTTACACGCAAACATCACACACATCCACACAAACCGAATGTATAACCCTAACCCTAGAAAATGATATTGAGACCATAATTGTTGTGGATCAAAATCTGACAACAGATACATATATCCAAGAAATACATGACAGATTTAGAACAACCTTAGCAGAATACTCTGGGATGGACCCAGCAGTTCGACCAAAATTACCTAAACTTCGATATAGTCCTAATCTTTTCCGGTTAGTTAACTTATTTAATGAAAACATACTTAACCAATTTATTTGCGACGACACTCAACTTATAGATATACACACACTTATATATTGTACAGCGGTAGTCGTATCTGAAGAGCTTAACTTTAAAATCACGCTACACTCCGGAAACGGGATACCAAAACATAATATCAAACCAGCATGGCAACAGAGGTTAGAAAAAGACATCGAAAAATTAAGAGCCGATTGTGGTAGGCTAACACAATACATTAACAATATTAGGTCAAGTAAAGTAGTAAGGAGAGTTGAAGCTATATTCAGAAGTAATGTCACGCACACCAGACACGAAAATAATAACAGAAAACCTGAAGATTTCTTAGATACCTTAAAACAAAAACTAGCTCTTAAAGTTCATAGACTCAGAAGATACAAAAAAGCACAACAGCGCAAAAACGATAATGCCATATTTTCCACAAATGAAAAAATATTTTATAGAAACTTACACAAACCAGACAACGACACAAATGATGACATTAACACAGATACACCTCACCAACCTACAAAAGACCAACTAGAAACATATTGGTCTAGCATTTGGGAAGAACAAAAACAACATAACGATAAAGCAACGTGGATAGCAGAAGAAGAAACAAAATGGAAGGCTATTCATGAAATGGAATTTGTAGAGATTACCGAGTCCGATATCACACACATAACAGGCAGATTACATAACTGGAAATCTCCTGGTATAGATAAAATACACAATTTTTGGTACAAAAAGTTAACTTCATTACACAAACTCATAGCAAAAAACTTAACAGAAATTATATTAGGTCAACAAAATATACCCGATTTTATTGCAACAGGTATAACGTACATGCTACCTAAAACAAAAAAATCACCACAACCTTCCCAATACAGACCAATAACTTGCCTACCCACGATATATAAAATATTAACATCAGCAATAACAACGAAAATTAACTCACATATCGAACACCACAACATAATGGCAGAGGAGCAGAAGGGATGCAGGCGGGGCCATATGGGGTGCAAAGAACAGTTAATTATTGACTCTACTATCCATAAACATGCCACCACGAAGCATAGAAACCTACACTGTACATATATAGATTATAAAAAAGCTTTCGACAGTGTTCCACATTCCTGGTTGATACATATACTTGAAATTTATAGGATAAATCCAAAAATAATAGAGTTCCTTCGAAACATAATGCCACTGTGGAAAACCACACTTCAAATAAATTGCAATCACAATAATGTCACAACGCGACAAATATATATCAAGAAGGGTATCTACCAAGGTGATTCACTGAGTCCCCTCTGGTTTTGTCTAGCACTAAACCCTCTGTCACATCTACTACAGCGCTGTCGGGCCGGCTATTGTCTCAAACACAATATAGAACAAACAACACTCTCACATCTCATTTACATGGACGATATTAAACTATACGCGCAAACTGAAAAAGATATGAAAAAATTAGTAGAAGCTACAGCAGAGTTTAGCTTAGATATAAACATGCATTTTGGCCTGGATAAATGTAAAACACTTCATATCATGCGCGGCAAGATACGACCCGGAAACTATATCATAAATAACACAGACACCATAACAGCAATGGAACCGACCGACGTATATAAATATTTAGGGTACACGCAACTAAGGGGACTAGATCATGTTAGGATTAAAGAAACACTTACTGCAGAGTACAAAAAGAGACTAAATGCCATATGTAAAACACAACTGTCTAGTAAGAATCTCATCAAGGCCTTAAATACATTTGCCATCCCCATCTTGACATACTCATTCGGAGTTATTAAATGGACAAAAACAGACACAGAACAATTAGAACGAATCACACGCACCACCCTTACCAAACATAACAACTTACACCCTAAATCTGCAATAGAAAGACTTACTATCAAAAGACAAAATGGAGGGAGAGGCCTGATAGACATCCAGCACCTATGGCGGAAATAAGTCTGTCAACTGAAAACATTCTTTCACTCAAAATCTCGCACTAGTAACATTCATAAAGCCATAGCTCAAAATGATAGTAACTACACCCCACTTAACTTGAATGAACAGCTAGATATTCCACAAATTACTAGCGAAGACCCTCAGAAACAAAAAATTGAGGACTGGAAGAAAAAAGTACTTCATGGCCGACATCCTCATGACCTAGAACAATCCCATGTGAACCAAGTAGCCTCAAATAAGTTTCTGAAAATAGGCAATTTATTCCCAGAAACTGAAGGATTTATAATTGCGATACAAGATCAGATTATTAACACTAAAAATTATAGAAAATATATCATCAAAGACCCCTCAATAAGAAATGATAAATGTCGCAAGTGTCACACACAACCAGAAACAATTCAACACATAACAGGAGCGTGCACAACTCTTACGCAGACAGACTACACACACAGGCACAACCAGGTAGCAAATGTAATTCACCAAAAACTAGCACTCAAATACACACTCATGCAAGACACAAACACTCCGTATTACAATTACACACCACAAACTATCCTAGAAAATGACACACATAAACTTTATTACGACCGCGCCATACTCACCGACAAGACAATTCACTACAATAGACCGGATATAACCTTACAAGACAAAATAAATAAAGTTACTTACCTAATAGATATTGCC
Source organism: Antitype chi (assembly GCA_947359405.1). Classification (NCBI taxonomy): domain Eukaryota; kingdom Metazoa; phylum Arthropoda; class Insecta; order Lepidoptera; family Noctuidae; genus Antitype; species Antitype chi. The sequence continues at coordinate 19,499,026 of OX375812.1, forward strand.
GTTCCTAACACACATAACATTCAGAAGACAATATCTGAAAAAATTAGTAAATACGCCGAACTCAAAGAGGAAGTAACTAGAATATGGCGCCAACAAAAAGTTTACGTGGTCCCTATAGTCCTCTCCACAACAGGCGTCATCCCAAATCACCTTCTTCATAGCCTTAAATTACTTAACCTAAAAGAAACCCTCTATATCACCTTACAAAAAGCTGCAATTTTAAATACATGTCGCATTGTCCGAAAGTTCATGCAAATAGATGAAAACGAAATAGGGCCTCATCACAACACATCTTAAACATAACACACCACACGCTGCATTTACTTGGCTTCGGTCCGTAAATGTTGCAAAAACCAGCCAAAGAGCTGAGAAGAAAAAACACTACAAAAATAATAATTTATTTATACAAGTCCTTACAATATGCTTAGCAACTAGCTAAAGTACACAATAATTAAAGGAACACAAAGTTGAAACCTTGACTCCTAAACTAGGAATACCTGTGACTTAGGAGTCAGTGTTCTACTGCCACTTGGACACTATAAACCCTTATGGAAATATAGAGCTGGTAAGGTGATATTGTACAAAAGATTGTATTATTATATAGTGATTTAAAGAAAACTAAAATAAAATTTGAAAACAAAGTAAAAAAGTAAAAAAGGAAACAAAAAATATAACAAATTAAAAGCTTAAATTAAAATTAGACTATAAAACTAAAATGACTGAGTGGCTGATTCAGTTTGTGTGAGAGGGATTCGTGTGTTTTGTTGCGTTGTGAGTGTGTGTGTGTGGCGTGTGTGTGTGTGGTGTGTGTGTGTGTGTGTGGTGTGTGTGTGTGTGTGACTGGGAAACGTATGTATTTTTGTGTTATGTGAGTGTGACGTGAGGAGCCTTAGAATTTGAATGTAGTGGTGTCGCAAGTAAGAGTAAGACTGTGTTTCAGTTAGTAAGTAGTCGAGAGGTCTTCTGTAATATTAAAGACTAAGACGGTGACTAAATTAGGTGCTTTGTATCGGATGTTGTGACTTATGTCTGGGTGATTAGTAGTTCCTCAGTTTGAGCGCAGTCTAGGAGGTACAGCATGTTCTTCAGCTTACCCTTTGCATCTTGTTTGTTTAATCTAGCTATTTGTGTTGACTTATTAATGTTTTTGTAGACAAGAGAGCTCAGTACATACAACTGTCTTCTGGCGAAGGAAGTTCTATGTGTGTGTTGTATTTGGTTCGTATACTTATGAATGATATAAAAATACAAACAAAAATATTATTAGGATAGCACATTCCTTCCATAAATACGTTGCCCTTAACTTTGGCATATAAAAATAAAAACCTCATAAAAAAATCTCCAATTCAATATATTCAAAATAAATTGGTGCGGGTTCCGTAGTTAGCTATAAAGCGCCACCTAACATAATGAAATCGTATATCTTTCACTGCGTAATTCAATTATACGAAGCAATCACACTCGCCCACTGTATAACAGGTGCGTTTTATACTGCCGCCAAAGGAACCCTAGTGCTGTACTTGGGTTGTGGTACAAGAGAGAGGAGATAGAGGGTGGTTCGTGATTGGTTAAGCGTTGACCTTCAATTTTGGTGGATGGCTTTAGAAGTAGAATTTAGTGGTGTTATCAGCCCCAAGATACAGAGTCATTGTCTTGGCTCACTGGCAATCCTACTATACTACTATGGTGCGGGTTGTTCGAATGAAATACCGCGGCCCCTGGCACACAGGCAACTGAGGGAACACGGGTGGGTTTTAATCAGTAAAAGTCTGACACGCCCTCCCGCTCCGCCCAGAGCGGGAGAAGTTATTTGATGATTTCCCACACAAAAAAAAAAACACGCAAAAAAAGCTAGACGGATTTGGATGAAATTTGGCACATAGATAGTTTGTAACCTGGAAAAACATATAGGATCCATTTTATCCCAATAGTATGTTCCCGTGGGATAATTTTCGAAATTCACGCGGGCGAAGCCGCTGGCAAAACCAAGTATATTATTAACTAACTTTTGCCAGCGGCTATTATGCCGCGGAAAACTACTATTGGAATAAAAAGTACCCTATGTGTTAATCCATGTCATAAACTATTTGTGTGCCAAATTTCATCCAAATCCGTTCAGTAGTTTCTGCGTGAAAGAGTAACAAACATTTATCCATTAATCCTCGCAAATTTTCACATCTATAAATATGTATGTACTAGAGAATGATTGTAACATAGCTGTAGCTAATATTTTAAGCTACTCATGTCGTCTCAACTTTCAGTTAACCTGTGAAGCTTTTAGTATTAGCTGGACAGTAGATATTCTCTATATTTCTACTTTGCTAAATAATTACGATGCTTATTGAACATGTGCAGTTCAAATCACAATGTTTAAGTAATTTTTAATGATGTCCATGTTCTTTCGTACAAAATGAAAACGAACACCACAGACGGAACGGTACGGTTGGCGCAGTGGTTAAGTGATTGACTGCTGCGCTGCGGCTCGCGGGTTCGATTCCCGCACTGAATAAATATTTGTATGACCTTCAAGTAGCTGTTCCGGGTCTGGCTGTTTGTGTATGTAAGTTTAAATGTTTGTAAACGCACCCACAATACAGGAAAAATTCCTAGTGTGGGGCAAAGTTTAAAAAAAAAAAACTATTAATAATTAAATAGGGCGTGAGCAATGTTTTACATAATTCGTGCAACCTATCAGAAATGGTTTTCGGGGTTAGGTGTTCATCTAAAAATCTTACCAATACAAGAGAAGTTATTTTATCTATATGAATTAGATTGGTTTATCGACTCGTAGGTACTCCACTCTGCCACAACACTTGGCTATCTACTTTTCTCTCTTCACCTTTCAAACCAAAAATGTCCATAAGTTCATCCTACTCACCGCCCACACATCCACTCTCTCATCTCTCATACCATCCACTAGAAGCATCCATAAATCGCGGAACCCTCCGGTCTTCACCGCGGCCATTAACACGCCCGACTTAGACTTTATATCGCCGAGAATAGAGTAAACAAAACTGGCTGGTAACGCGACACGACGCGTTACCGTTTTGGGTAGGAAGTCATTCTTGGAAATGGAAAAGCTCATAGATATGACAATTAAAATCCTCAGTTCCGTTCTGTTAAAAGCTGACCGTGAAAACTGACGTGAGTTGGGTTTGAAGTGAGCTGTCAATTGTCTCAATCCTTAGCACCAGGTAGCATGACAGCTGAAGTGTCTTGTAAAAGACACTTTTCCATTTTTCAATGGTTGCTGTTGGTGGAATGGGTGGTAGTGGTGGCATATACTATAATATATCTTTATGTCCTAAAAATACAGATTAATAGTACTTTAAATTTTAGAAATTATGGTATTTAACATTAACATTTTGGATGCTGCAGACATCTGTACACAATAGACATAGATTGGACTCTGTCTCTGAAACTAGGGTATCCTGTATCTTAGGATACTGCAGTTGAAGAGACAGAGTGTAATGGTATGGCTGGTGGAAGTAAAGAACCACGCTGTAAGCTCGTTATATTGGATCGGTTGAAAAAAATTACAAAACATTACGGATTTTTTATATTTAAGTAGCGTATTGCAGCTGCACGTAATGATTTCGTATTGTATTTGAGCATAACCAACCAAGAACCCAATATTAAAATATGATGAAATTATGCAAAATGGGTGGTTTATAGAAATAAGTAATTAAATCATTTGCGATTAAACTATTAAGATTTTTTTAAAATCTTGGAACGTTTGTCCAACCGATCATTATATCGAAGCCAGTGTTTTACCAAGATGCTGTTAATCAAAACAATACATTTATTTTTAAGGAAACACTTTTGCCTATTAGAAAGCCAAAGAACACAGCCACATCTGCTTACCCTCTATTCTACATACAGGCATACATATAGCTACCTCCCATAACCTTACCTTATACAGTAATAACTCGTGTTCCCAACAGAACTGTTCCACAAAATCACTGAGTAAAAAAAGACAAGAACACATCGTTGTATCTCGAGGTACACCTGATGCTCTATTTATGGTGAGGGTCCAGTGATGGAGGGTTTCATGAGCAGTTGACACCTGCTTCTGGGGAAGCTGCGTTGTTTTAATTTGCTATAAACAATAGGGGAGATGTGTGGAGGTGTTTATGATAGATGTTTGGAAGTATGTAGGCACGTAGGTGCGTCCTAAGGAAGGAGGGTTGTAATGTATCTGACTGTTACAGTTTTTAGTTAATATGTGGTGGGCTTGGCGCATACTGATTAGTTATGGAAGATGCGCGAAGGAAGCTCACAAAATTGAAATTCTATTCAAAATAATACTTAATCTGTTACATAATATTTAAATCAATTTTTTTTAATGTTTTTTTAACGTTATTTAGGTAATAAAAATATTTATAAATCTATTCTAATAAGTATCAAAATAAAATTAAATAAAAGACATATATAAAACATTATCAAGAAAGGAAAGTTCTTGCTACTTTTTCTGGTTCTGTTTGTTTGATCTTAGCCTACATTTAGAAGAACAAGTTAGGATTCTAGTAGAACAATTTCAGTGAAAACTTCATGGAATTTGTTCTACCTGAATTCCGTCACGCCTGTCTGCGGGAGCCTTAAGAGGTTTAAGTGGTTTAAAAAATACCTATAGCAGTAAAATTTGCGACTATTTAAAAAAAGCGAAATTTCTAGGTGATGGAATACGTACCTAAACTAAACTGCCCATGCATGTAAAAATACATGATCGGGATTGCATACAAATAGTTTTACATCATCGTTAGCGGAGTGCAATATGTACGCAACAATTTATTTTACATTTTCCAAATCGTCACGACCGTGCCCGGAGTAATCATCATTCCAGATTTTTCCTATTTTTGTCAAATCCGTATCGACCAGATGCGTCGCAAAAAACAAATCCGTTGCTGTATCAGGGGAAATCTTATCGTACGATGGATACGCATTGATACGAGAAAAAGGAAAAGATGTGCATTAACTAGTACTGGCTTGCTGATTACAAAATATTTACGATGGTAGAGTTTGCTAGCGCCAAATTAACGCCAACAACTCCTCTTAAAGTTATATCTGTCATGAGACGATTTAAATTAGGCTAAAACCAGCAAGAACATTCTGAACGTCTCCAGTAAAAGTACACCAGGAAATCAACGGTTTCCTTGAAGAGCGGTGGCCGTCATATAGCGGTTTGCTTAAAGCGTAAAGTGAAACCCCGCTGCCATCATCTTCAAGACAGCCATCACAGTTGCAGTTATTTATTTATACACCGAGAAATTTTAATGGTTGTTTTCCCGCAGCGAAATGTTTTTGTCTTGGTAATACAATCGTTTTTAGAAACAAATAAAATATTAGAAACAAAAAATGGCAGGTTAACCATTGTGAAAAATCACCACGTGCGAGTTTATTTTGCTTTGAACATTTATGCATCGCTGGTCCCTTTGTCGGCGGCGCGTGCGCTTCGAGTAGTACCTACAAGTTACCTCTAGTGTTACTATTGATTCTCACGTTTTCGAGTTGATGAATATTTTTTTAATTATTTTAAAACAAAAACATCTTTATTAAACTTTTACTCTATGCTTCGAAAGTATTCCTTATGGCAAGTTGTTCTGCCGCGGGAAAACAACCATTAACATTTCTCAGTGTATATTATAAACTGTAGCTTTATACAGGGTGTCCCAAAAGGTTACGTAGCTGGGACGGGGGGTGATAGGGGTGGTGACAAGGGTCACCAGAAAAATAAAAATAAAATCCCCTCTGGGTATTTAAAAAAATAAATGGCATTTTTTTTAAACTAAAAATTTTACACCTTGTGGGGCTATTTTGCTAACTGTACCTACAAATATTGCTGCATTAAAAAAAATGCTGTTATGTAATCGTCAATAACCCTTTATCAAATTGAAATAAAAAAAACAATACATATCTAACCAAGATTTTAAAGAACATTAAGTTCTTGATAGTTTAAAAAAAAATAGTTTAAAAAAAATGCCATTTATTTTTTTAAATACCCAGAGGGGATTTATTTTTTTGGTGACCCTTGTGATCACCCCTATCACCCCCCCATCCCAGATACGTAACCTTTTAGGACACCCTGTATAACACATTCAAAAACTAAATTGGATTAGAATGGACTCGTTGGATGAACTGTGTTAAAGATAATATGGCTAGAAAAGGTGTGACTACCGAGATGAAGACCAATAGAAAAGAATGGATTAAAAAGACATGTTGCGTCGACCCCAAATAAGTAAAGAAATAAATTATAATTGGCATATTCTTACTCCAAGATTTCTCAACAAAAAAACTGTTACACCGCATAACAGAAGGTGTAATATGAAGACATCGCCAGTACCCTCAACTCTTGCCAACAAAAGATGGACAAAACAATGGTGTATCGGTCGCCATCTTAAAACCTTCGCTCGGAGTTTAATATAGTGTTCACGTCTATTGTTCCAGAAATGCTGTGAAGCAATAAAAATATCGAGGTATGGTATATACGATGGAACACAGCGGTGTGATTGGAAAAGGGCATTTTATGAAATATGTCGAGAATGTGTGCAGTTCCCGGCATTTTCTTGAGTCTTTTGTGTTGTCTATTGTTTTGGTGTCAATATATTCCGACTTGGTTTTGATTTCACAGATTTAGTTTGAAATATCTTGCTTACAATTTTTCTCTAGCTACACTTATTATGATTACTATAGTTTTGTTTGTTGGCAGGTGTGGCCCCGACTTACGAGTTGTAGGCCGTGGGTTCTCGAACTAGGCAGGCAGTTTGTTTAGTGCACATAATTTCATTACCATTGCTCTCAAAACGATGAAGGAAAACATCGTGAAAAAACAAAATTCGAAACCATTTGACGTCTACCAACCCGCACTGGGTCCGCGTGGTAGATCATAGCCCAGTCCCCCTAGAAGAGAGGCCTGTGCCTCAGCTATGGGAATATTATAGTCTTGTTTGATGTCACAGTAAACTGTATTTTATTTGTTCAACCTCTTTCAAACTGCTTCCTTTTTAACTTAATCCCGCTTACTCTCACAATGTAGACTAACCAAAGACTCAGCAGCATAAAATGTATCGACGGCACGTGAGTCAAATTCATTCTGCGCGCGGCCACAAACCGATTAAGTTAAGGCCTACAAAAGGCCATAACCCTTAAATGCTAATGGGGTACCATAGACCCCAACGTACAAAGAACACAATACACCTCACTCGGGACTGATAGACTGAGTTTGTTCAGGTAGAGGAGGTTAAGATTATACGTGATGGTGTTAATCGATTTTGAGTGTAATAGACATAAATTTTCTTGTATGGTTTCAATGGGGTCGGGTCTCGATTAGACATACATATTCTCACATACATACATAGTAAGATAAGGAAGTATTTATATTTAGTCCTGTAAGCTTTGAGAGCAGTGCTGATGGTAACGGCCACAACTTAAGATTTGTAGGTCATAAGTTCTAACCCTGACAGGCGCTCTACTTTGCGTTACCTATTTCATCATTTCATCACCACTGCTATCAAAACGGTGAAGGAAAAAAACGTGAGGAAACCGACATGTCCTAGAACCAAAAATTCAAAGACATAATATGACATCTACCAAACCGAAATGAGCCCGCGTGGTGGATTACGGCCCGCCTCTTCTCACAGAAAGGAGGCCTAGGTCCCAACAGTGGGTACGTTATAGGTTGATTATGCCTGTCAGATGTGACGTACGTCGTCCTCAACAAAATGTTAAATTCAGAAATGAGTTAGTAAAAGAATACTGTATCCGGATTTACATTCATCATACATGCAAATTCAATTTTGCGTATGCGAATTTTGCGCTTAACACTATCAATTTGCTTTTTCATTTATCAAAAGGAATTGCATTTTTTATGTGAACATTTTAACAACGATATGTCTGTTATTTCATTACCGACATGAAGAGGTTCTCAAATCCATCTCTGAGTTTTTCTTTTTAATGTATGTTTCGCGATATATCCGGCAATTAAGAAAATTATTTTTTGTGGGTAGGGTATTTAAATATTGTAGCCCAAACCTCCAAGCGGCGGCGCACCGTGAGGGAGGTTGAAAGCTTGACTAATGGGTAGCTCAATTAGTCTCTAGTGCGAACCACTAGTTTTGGGAATTAAAATGTTATATACTCGTGGGAACAAAAATGGAAAATCAATTAAAACAAAAACAACAAATAGAGGAGGATAGTGATGCGGGGTCGGAGTCCGACGCCGCATTGAGTGCGAAGGGCTCTTTCAAGAGCCCGGAGCAGGTAGTGGTGGGCGCATCTACGAGGAACAAGGAGTTCCTGAAGAAGCGCCCCAAACCCGGGGAGAGCTCGTCCTCGGATGGCAGGATGGGCTCGGCTAAAAAGCTCGGGAAAGTAGTTCGGCGGGGTGGGATTCGGTTAGGCAAAAGCCTAACCACCCAGGAGACCGGCGAGCCGAGCCGAGCCAGCCCGGTCGAGGCGGCCCAGCGAGCCGAAGTGTCGGCCATGGAGGGGCAACTATCTGGGGGGACCAGCAGCAGGGCCCTCTCAGAGTCGTCAGGCGATGAGCTGGACGCCACCGGCGGCTCCAAATCGGAGCGAATGGCGGGTTTCGCAGAGGCTGTGACTACTGCTGTCAAGGGTGTGGCCTTGAAGAGGATTCAATCCTCTAAAGACAAGGCCGTGCCCGCAGCCATAGCCTCCATTATGGCGGCAGCGGAGGACATCTCCACGGGACCTCCATCGGACAGTATGTCCGAGATGCGGGCGGAGGTCGCCCGCTTGACTGCCGCCATGGAGCTTCTCCGAAAGGAGAACGAGGAGCTCCGAGCGGACCTGGCTAGGCTCCAAGGAGTTGGCCCTAGGGTGGTGCCTCAGAAGGGGGCGCAGTCTGGGCAGGGTGCACCCGTGCCTGAGGAAGACCGGGTACTTACTCTGGTGCGGCAGGAGCTGGCTGCCTTTCAGAGCCGGTTTTCCACCCTGGAGGCCATTGTCCTGCGTCCCCCACTAACGGCGAGCCGGCCGGCCTCAGGCCAGCAAAAGGGGGCCACGTATGCCGTCGCCACGGCTGCCACGGCCAAATCGGCACCGCAGTCGGGACGGACCCCGGCGAAACCGGTGTCGACCAAGCCGAAGAAGGACGGGGTGGCTGCACAGGCGGCGACGGCCCCAGCCGAGGTGGCCGGACGGTCGGCCCCACCTCCCAAATCTCCTCCGGCCGACGCCGAGTGGCAGGTGGCCGGGGAGCAGAAGAAGGCGGGCAAGGCAGCTAGGGCTGCCAAAAGGAGGGAAAGGCGGCAGCGGGCCAAGAAGCGTAGCGCCGCGGCTAGGCTACGCGCCCCGAAATCCGCAGCTGTAGTTATCACACTACAGCCGGAAGCGGAAAAGAAGGGCGTGTCCTACCGCGACGTGATCGCGAAGGCGAAGGCGGCGGTGAACCTTGCGGAGCTGGGAGTCACCAATGGCCTCCGGATGAGGGTCACTGCGACCGGAGCCCGGATGCTGGAGGTCCCCGGTGCGGCCAGTGGCCCGACCGCTGACGCTCTGGCTGAAAAGCTCAGGGCGTCCCTTGATGCGGACGAGGCCCGAGTATCCAGGCCCACCAAGTGCGCTGACATGCGCATCTTGGGCCTGGACGACTCGGTGACGGAGGGCGAGGTGGTGGCCGCCATCGTCAGGACTGGGGAGTGCTCCGCCGAGCAGGTGAAGGCGGGCACCATCCGTCCTGACAACACGGGGATGCGAACCATCACGGTGAGCTGCCCCGTGTCGGCGGCCAGTAAAATCACCGGCGAGGGCCGTAGGCTCCTGGTAGGCTGGGTTTCCGCGCAGGTCAAGTTGCTGGAGCCCAGACCTCTGAGGTGCTTCCGCTGCCAGGTGGGGCACCACGTGGGTGTGCAATGCACCTCGGAGGTGGACCGCAGCAGTCACTGCTTCCGCTGCGGTCAGCCCGGTCACAAGGCCGGCTCTTGCAATGCCACGCCGCACTGCTATGTATGTGCGGCAGCTGGCAAGCCGGCCGAACACCGGGCTGGGAGCAAGGCCTGCGCTCCACCCGCCGAAACCAGGAGCCGGGGCAGGGGCAAACCCTACGCCACCGCCGTCACCGCCGCCGGCACCGCCGCAGCTGCCGCCACCGTCGCCGCCGCTGCCGCCTCCACCGTCGTCGCCGCCGCCGTTCCCAGCGCGGCAAGGCCCACACAGGGGGCCCCGGAGGGGGTTGAAATGGACTGCCATTAATGGCCCCATTTCGCCTCCTCCAGGCGAACATCAACCACTGCGCCGCCGCTCAGGACCTGCTGCTCCAGAGCATGGCACAGTGGTCGATTAACATCGCCGTGGTCGCTGAGCCGTACTTTGTCCCGCCCAGGGATGACTGGGTGGAGGACCTGAGCGGCTCAGTGACCCTCATTTCGTCGGCCGCCGCCGGTACCCCGACCCTCGAGGGTGTCAAGAGGGGAAGGGGTTGCGTAGCAGCCCGGTTCGGGGAGATTGTCGTGGTAGGGGTGTACTTCTCCCCGAGCCGAACTCTCGCCGAGTTCCACAACTCCCTAGTGGAGTTGAGAGACGTCGTCGTCGGGTTCCGTTCCCTCCCCGTGCTCGTCCTCGGGGACTTCAATGCCAAGAACTTGGCTTGGGGTTCCCGTCTGACGGACGTGCGGGGCAGGATGGTGGAGGACTGGGCTCTGGAGACAGGCCTGGTCGTCCTGAACCGGGGTTCTGTCGCCACGTGTGTGCGGATGCGGGGTGAGTCGGTGGTGGACATTTCGTTCGCCAGCCCCGCTCTGTTGCCGCGTGTCGTCGACTGGCGCGTCATGGAGGGGGTGGAGACGTATTCCGACCACCGGTACATCCGGTTTGACGTCTCCGCCCAGACCTCGAGCGCGCCGGTCCAACGGGCCCCGTGTGGTCCGCGGTGGGCGCTTAAGCGGCTGGACCGGGAGCTCCTCCTGGAAGCCTCGATCGTGCAGGCCTGGGTGTCACCACCGGACAGGCCTGCCGACATCAACGACAAGGTTGAGTGGTTCCAGGAGGCCATGTCCGAGGTTTGTGACGTGGCAATGCCTCGGGTCCAGCCAGGACGCGCTTCACGCCAGGTGTACTGGTGGTCGCCGGAGCTCACAGCTCTGCGCGAGGCGTGCGTTGCTGCGCGGCACCGGTACACCAGGCACCGCAGGCTCCGTGTCCGCCCTCCGGATACGGAAGCCATTCAGGCGGAGTTGTACGAGGGGTACAGAGCGGCGAAGACCGCCCTCCGAGCGGAGATCCTGCGGGCCAGAATGCTGGCCCGCGAGGAGTCGCTGGAGACTCTGAACAGAGACCCGTGGGGACGCCCCTATAAAACGGTGCGGAATAAGATCCGCCCGTGGGCTCCCCCGCTGACGCAGAGTCTCCGGCCTCAGCTCGTGCAGGACGTGGTGAGCGCTCTGTTCCCTTCGCGAGGGGAGCACGCTCCCCCGCCCATGGCTCCGCCTGCTGCGGTGTCCGATGCGGACCACACCGACGACGACGACGATGCTCCAGAGGTGACCGAGGTAGAGTTGAGAGTGGCGGTACGTAGGCTGAATGCCAAGAGTACCGCCCCAGGACCCGACGGCTTGCCTGGAAAAGCCTGGGTCCTGGCCTTGGAGGCTCTCGGGCCTCGACTTAGAGGGCTCCTAAGCGCATGCTTGGAGGAGGGCCGGTTCCCACTTCGTTGGAAGACGGGGAAACTGGTCCTCATTAAGAAGCCGGGGCGCCCCGCGGACTCTCCGTCCGCTTACCGGCCCATCGTGCTGCTCGACGAGGTGGGCAAGCTCTTTGAAAGAGTAATTGCAGACCGCCTCGTCGGGCGGCTGGTGCGGGTGGGGCCGGATTTGGCGGAGAGCCAGTTCGGTTTCCGCAGGGGGCGCTCCACGGTGGACGCCATCATGCGCGTGCGAGCCCTCACGACGGGGGATGCTGTGGCCCGGGGTGGGGTCGTCTTGGCGGTGTCTCTAGACATCGCCAATGCCTTCAACACCCTGCCCTGGAGTTGCATAAGGGAGGCACTCCGGTATCACCGGATGCCGACCTACCTCTGTCGTGTGGTCGAGGCCTATTTGACGGACAGGGCCGTCATCTACCCCGGTCACCAAGGAGAGTGGAACCGGCGAGAGATGTCGTGCGGTGTCCCACAGGGATCGGTTCTGGGGCCGCATCTGTGGGACATCGGATACGACTGGGTGCTGCGCGCCGACCTCCCTAGCGGCGTCAGCGTAGTCTGCTACGCTGACGACACGCTGGTCCTGGCGCAAGGGAGGTCGTACCAGGCGGCGGCCGACTTAGCGGCACACGGGGTTGCGACAATCGTCGATAGGATCCGGCAACTGGGACTCGAGGTGGCCTTGCACAAGTCCGAGGCCATGTGTTTTCATGGTCCTCGGAATGCGCCACCGGCGGGTTCCCAGATAACGGCGGGAGGGGTTCACATCGGCGTCGAGTCGACGATGAAGTACCTGGGACTCGTCCTCGACAGCCGGTGGAACTTCGCGGAACACTTCCGACGTTTGGCTCCCAGACTGGAGCGGGCCGGGGCTGCTTTGAAGCGGCTCTTGCCCAATCTAGGGGGGCCAAATGCCTCCTGCCGGAGGCTCTACGCGGGGGTCGTGCGGTCCATGGCCCTATACGGGGCGCCGGTGTGGGCGCCTACATTGAGGCGCCAACCAGCGCGAAAGCTGAAGGCGTCCCATAGGGTCATGGCGATCAGGATGATCCGGGGATACCGCACGATCTCAGGTGAGGCGGCGGGCCTCCTTGCCGGATTACCGCCATGGGATCTGGAGGCAAAGGTCCTCGCGCATATCTGGGAGTGGCGCGAGGAGGCCAAACGCCGGGGCGTTACTCCGCTGCCGCGAGAAATCGAGGTGCAGCGGACAGAGCTCCGGCGGGATCTCATGGCGACATGGAGAGCGCGATTGTCGCAACCCAGTGCTGGGCACGCCACGATAGCGGCGGTAAGTCCCCTCTTTGAGGAGTGGCTTGAGAGGCGGCATGGCGTCCTCAGCTTCCGCCTGACGCAGGTCCTCACCGGACACGGTTGTTTCGGGAGGTTCCTGTTAAGGCGGGAGGAAACGCCCGGGTGCTTCCATTGCGAAGATCGCCCTGAGGACACGGTGGAGCATACGGTGGCGGTCTGCCCGGCTTGGGCGGAGCACCGCTGTGTCCTCGTGGAGGCGATCGGCGGCGGCGCTCTCTCGCGTCCGGCCCTGGTGCAGGCCATGGTACGGAGCGAGAGTGAATGGTTAGCCGTCACCTCCTTCTGCGAAGCAGTAATGCTCGCAAAGAGGGAGGCGGCGCACGTGAGGGAGAGGCAGTATATGCGCCCTCACGGCCGTAGTCGCCGCGGGAGAAGCCCTGGGCGTCGGGAATCCCAGGCTGATTCCCGGCCACCGTAGGCGCGGGCTTGCGGACGGCGAGTAATGGGTAGCTCGCTGTCCGGTAAGGACCAAGCCCGGGTCGACGGCGCGTCGTGTTCCACGCGCGCCTCAAAGAGATGTCAGCACCAATAGGTGGGGTCCGCAAGGACCGATGCCTGCCAGGGGTGCGGGTTGTTCGAAAGAGATACCGCGGCCCCTGGCACACAGGCAACTGAGGGAACACGGGTGGGTTTTAGTCAGTAAAAGTCTGACACGCCCTCCCACTCCACCCAGAGCGGGAGAAGTTATTTGATGATTTCCCACCCAAAAAAAAAAAAAAAAAAAAATATTCACTAAGCCAATTTACGCACCTGTGTTTATTTTAATAAAATAAATATTTCTTTTAAATAAATACGCCGTAATTGAATTTTCCAGTGCAAAACAAAGAAGATGCCAAAAATAATCAAAAGAAAACACTCTTGTTTATCTTCAATAAACTCAATTGACATTTAAATTTTCTTTTGAAACGGAAAATTTTCCTTAGCGATTCTTTGAAAACCGTCACCAATTATGTGAGCGTGAAATAGGGGTCGTTTGTACCCCGTTCGTATTAAAGGGTTGAAGGTGTTTATTTTGGACTTAACACGTTATACATCGACTGTTTGAAGTAACAGGTATTCTAGTGAAATGGAAATTTTACCTTTTTACCATTCGCTTCACCATTCGAGAAAGGGTTAACATCAAATAAAGGTGAGCGTTTATTAGTTTTTTGGGACTGTGTGCCTTTTGAAATGGTTAAATCGGATAGGGAACAGTAATACCTTCTTACATGTTTGGTTGGTAGCAGAGATTTTGTGTCAAGTGTTATTTGTAAGTATGTATACCAAATTGTTAGATGAGATTGAGCGTTTGTCTTGATATTTATTATACAGGAAAAGTTTTTATCCAGTTGCGCAAACTATAACCATGAATTCAGCATATCATTCTAGAAACTCATCATCATTCGAAATTTTTCGTCGGTTATACAAAAAAAACAGCTATTCCATACATTTTGACCGCGTAGGTATTGCACTTTTCTATGCAACAGCAGATTTTTTATAAAACCGCCGAAAAATTTCTTCGCTGGGGGGGGGGGGGGGGTCTAGAATAGTATGCTGAATTCATGATTAAAGTTTGTGCACTGAATAAAAACTTTTCCTGTTTATCTCAATATTAGATATCATAATGAATACTTTTTTTTAAACTTATCTAACTATTTATTATTATTATTATTCACACTAAATTGCTGGCCTATACACAATTATTATATTATTTATTATTTAAATTAAAACACTTTTAAGGTCTAAAATTGTAACTTTCTTGAATTTGATAAATTAGAAATGGATACTAAAAATATATTTTGAAATATTTTTTATATAGATATACTATGTAAATGACCTAAGGAAGTTATTATCAATAAGATAAAATATCAATATAACGCCATCACTCTTTAAAAATCCGCTTAATTATCATCACTAAAATAAAAAAGCTCTGTTAATATCTACCCATCTTTCAGTAAACCTCTCATTACTAATAAGGGGTAGCTAGGCCAGAAGGGGAAAAACACACACAAAAACATACAATGTCAAACCGAAAACCTATACAGTTTATAACTCATTATTTTCCCCGAAACTTGAGAGGAACTTCAAAGGGATGTACCTACACTTTCAATATTTGAATAGCAGATTCCCTACTCAAATAATTACCCAAATTAGGGGAGAATTTTACGCACGCGTAAATAAATGATGAGCGAACTTACCTGTAGGGTTGCAAGTTAAATAAAAGCAGGATTTTAGGAGATATTTTAAGATAAATAATGTGTGTGGAAGTCTTTAAGAAGGTGGTGAAACATGGGCTTACTTAAGGTGGAAGTTTTAATTGATATCAGCTGTTTGTACGATGTTTTACACAAACTTTTGCAAATAGTTTGTTAAAGAAATGCATAAAACATATTTTGTGGTCACTTATTTGACAAGTTTTAAGAAAGTATGAATGATGTAAAGGCCGGGCTTTTTGGGGAACTATCTACTATATGATGTAATAATGCCATTTTAAAAGTACTGATTCTGAGCCTTTTTTATTGAAAGGTGCTGTTAGTTTGACCCTACATTTTAGTGTTCAACATCGTCTATTTTGCTAATAATAACATGGTTATAAACCTCTTGTATTTGTTGCAAAATATGTACCTATACAGTTTGAAATTGAAAACATGCGACAAACCGAAATGGGAGATTGTACTCATCATTATGAACAACTTTTACTAAGGGACCAATGATGCAATCGCAAAAAAAAAAACAGCTGTTCCCTACATTTTGACGAGTTATGCGAACATAAATGTAGGGAACAGATGATTTTTTTTCGCGATTGCATCATTGGTCCCTTAGTAAAAGCTGTTCATAATGATGAGTACAATTTCCCATTACGGTTTGTCGCATGTTTTCAATTTCAACCTGTATATAGAAATAAGTGTTGTCAAAAGATTATTTCTTGTGACTTCTAAGGTAGAAGGAAGGTAGAAGGTAGCCCTACTGGCTACACAAGATGTCAGAACATGTCTAAGTTATTCATAGCCCAGGAGATTATAAACTTGGTTTTGATGGCTTCATACAGGGCTTAATAATGTACACCAGGTTTTAGTGCAAATAAATAGAGGGTCTCTTGGAGAGACGGCGAAAATTGTGAGGCCTTTTTACTAGCCATATCTTTGTAACGATTTTATAGAAATAAAAAAATTAAGTGCACTTTGAATAAATAAAGGTTTACCTCTGAGAGCCTTTTTATTTCTCATGTACCTACTTTTAAAATTTTACTTAGTTCCAAATTGAGCTGCATGATTACTGATAAATGCGTGCACTAACTGGACAGGTCCGCTCAATCTGTCTGGTCTTTTAAGGTCATGTGAAAACCAAGTTATATCTGCAGGCTTAGCACGAGCACTGATTTGTCGATAGAAGAATAGACATGATCATTAACTAAATGATGTACAATAGGAGAAGATAGCTGTGTTTTTCTATTAATTATCACAGTTATGCGTTCTAAACGAATCATGATTTTGTAGATAATCATATATACTTTGTGGCCGTCGAGTAGATAGTTTGTTGTCAGTGTGATTTTGACAGTTTGAGAAGAAATATTCTTCTGAAATAGTCTACATTTTTATGGACCTAGACTAAGATCGTTAGAAACGAAAGACAAAATGATAGATTGTAGAAGGATATCTACGGTGCAATGTCAATAATGGAAAAACGAATTATCACTTTGTATTGAAAAAGCACTGTCTATTCTTCGTAGAAATAGGAAACGTCATGCTGAGCCTACTGGACGTTAAAGAGACCTCTGAGGTTGTTCCGGCCTTTTTCTCAGCGTAGTCAAATAGGAAACACCGACCTCATCTAGTGTTTGTTCAAACCTGCTTACAGAAATAAAATCAATATTATCAATTATATTTTTTTATGAACTGCTATCTCAGTCGGAACAAACATCAACAAACAGTCGACATAATTTTACTAAGTACTGACCTTAAAAATTGATAAGTTATAGCAGGATGTGATTTTTAATTACGTTCTTTAAATCATACTTCCAATAAACATGGAGTAATAATAAAGTTAATTATATACCTATGAGTTACACAACGTATAAGTATAGGTTTTTCCATTTTTATTAATAAACCACCCATGACAGTTACATGTGTGCATATAATATAGAAAATCAGTACCTATACTAAAACCAGGGCACAAAGAAAATTATGCAAACCAAATCCCTACGCTACTACAAACCAATCAAATTGTAAAATACAAAAACAATTCCGAAAATCCATTTTTGAAAAACAGGTGGGTTCCAAACTACGTTACGGTGAGTATAGAGGGGTATTCCCACTTAATCTGCATACGATAATCGAGGGGAGCAGCGACATCTGTCGTGGATCTACATAAGTTGGAGTTTCGCCCAATTTGAGTGTGCATTGCCCTTTTGAATTTATCTGTGTGCTGTATACAGGCAGTTGTCGATACTTTGGCATTATTTGTTACTGAAAAACAGATGCAGATTAACTTTTTTAACCCCCTATCGGCTGTGAAAAGAAAATTGTTCTATAGTAAACGTATTCGCTAAAACCCGCGAAATTAAAATGTTCTAATATTGTTTTGCCATTTGAAAGTTAGTGCCGGGGTGTTTTGTCCAAAATATGGTTCGCGAATGTAAAAATATGTTTTTACTGAATAAAAAACATCAGTATGACTCTTTCGCTTTCGCTTTAAAGAAAATCTGAGTCAGCAATAGTTAGAATTTTTATTTTCTTTTAATGGAGGTTTTTTTAAGTTCACTACACGTTTTGTTACTGGTAAATCATAGTAGTTGAGAAATGGCTGCATTTGTGTGTCATTTTATAAACATACCATTTTTTTTTCATGTAAATGTAGCAGTAGGTGTGTCACACAATCAAATTGGCCACGTTATTTCCAAAAATATATACAACTAGTAACATAACTAACGCAAGACCTCATACACCCCAATTAGAGTATTGAGTTAAAAGCATAATACGATGACTAAAACTATTTTTTTTAAAGCTAACTGATATTATTACGAAAAACGTATCGACCCAAGCATTACTTTATGCATTTAAAATTGAGTCTTATTTCTTTTGCCATAAGATTGAATTTTCTTTTGCTCAATTAGTGGTTGGTATGGCAAAATACATAATTAAAAAAAATCTTATAGCAAAAATTAATGAAAGCGATTCAGTAGTTAATTAGAAACAAACTACTTTCAGGTCTAGCGTCCATTCTGTTACACCTTGTATACCTAATTTAAAGTTATTTTTTAAGTAATAAACTGTAATTATTTACAACGAAATGCGACAACCTATACTTGCCAATTCGTCCCCTCTATTATTGCGCGTTTTCCCGAATTTTCCCCAGGTTTTCATTAGCAGGGGTGCGTTTAGTGACTTATGCAAACAATGGAAGGGTGCAAATGATAACAAGTTGCAGGCTGCAACGGACGACTGTTTATTACATTCGTGTGTAAACTTGAATAAATCATTCGGATTTTGTGCGGACTTTAGAGTTTAATGGCATGGGTTGAATTAATTATTTATGTTTAAAATGCCTATTTTCAAGCTACATTTTTCACGTTTCATAAACAAAAGTAATGTCTAATGTTTCAGGTTTATACAATAATATCAAAAAGCTTGTTAACTCAACTTAGCTTTAAGTGTTCATGAGGTACAAAACTTAAACTAATAAGGTCCAGATTTCAGAATGTTAAGAGCTTTTGCCAGTGTTGTGAAAATCTTTTGAATATTTAACTTGTTGTTTAATACTGAAAACGTAAAAAAAAATCCTAACCAATATTATAAACGCGAAAGTGAGTTTGTTACGCAATCACGCTAAAACGGCTGAACGGATTTGTATGAAATTTGACAGACAGATTGACCATGACCTGGGACATAGGCTACTTTTCATCCTGGATTGTAGACGAGGTCGGGGCAACTAATGATGAGCATAACTTCTTTTGATTTAATAAGTCGTCTCAATTCATTTACCTGCTCAAGTTAGGTTTAAGAGATTCAAATACTCACACAGCTTAACACCAAATCTACTAGAAAATTCTCATTATTTTTGAACTGGCAAACATACATGTAAATCTCAAAAATATTCAAACATAACTTTTAACATTCAATTAATATGTTAACACGTTAAACTTCCGTAACACAATTCCAGTTCAACCACACACAACCACATGCAATTCACAAACTTTTTGCACAACTCTGAACGTTTCTAGAAACCGCTTAAAATTTATAAAGCGTAAATTGAATTGTACGGCCAACGAAACAATTAACTAAACAATAATGTTTAGGCTTTTGGAATGCAAAGCAAGCCGTATTTACTTCAAAAACTTTGGGTTCTAAATACCCCTGAATGCCCCATGCCCCTTCGCGATTGGCGGCCATCTTGTATTTGTCCGAATGTTTATACATACCGACTGATTATATTTAGTAGTAATTATTATAACGTTTACGTAGTTTTTAAGTCCACCTGTTTGATTAATTTAGTTTCTAGGTTTGTAAATTTTTGTTTCTACCTTTAATTGTTAATAACAGGCAGGAATAAAAAAAAACTGATCATCTGCGTAAATTATATTGCAGGTCATGCGGTCTTTGCCTTAAGATCTGCTATCGACATCTTCTCTAACCCTTTGCGACACTTCTGATTGAGACTTCTAACCAACTCGGAGTCTCGAGAATTCTGTGCAACGCGTGCCGCTTATTAATAAATTGTAGTAACCTCTATTCCCTTCTTTGTCAGCTTTTATTTTTTATTTTCTGTTGTTATTCTTTTGTATTTTGCATTAGCATTTTGTATTTCCAATTGTATTTGTGAAAATAGTTCTTTTTTAACTCTATAAAAAAATTCCTAAAACTGTTTGTGATTTTATTTGTTTATTGTCTTAGTGAATAAGTCGTTGAAGTGCCTTATTAATAAAAATAAATCCTACTAGTCCTTACTAATATTATAAATGTAAAAGTTTGTATGTTTAGATGTTTGGATGTTTTTTATTCAATCACGCATAAACTGCTAAACGGATATGGATAAAATTTGGCAAACAGATAGATACTTCTCGATAGTACGTTCCCGTGGTATAATTTTCAACCTCCACGCGGGCGAAACCGCTGGCACAAACTAGTTATCTAGAAAATCATTAGTCTATAAATGTTAGTTCATATTTACAGGTTATAAATTGAAGGGGCGGATTGCTAATCAATTTATATAAGAGCAGACTTGTTTTAGATACAACCCCCTAATCAATAAACAAAAAATAATTGAAAAGCACACAAAACAACTGAAAAGTTTTTCGGAAACTTCCCCTAATTTACATCGAATAATATTGAAAGAGCTATAAACAGGATATACCACAATAACCGTCTGCTAGAGTTTAGAAAAGTAAGAAGAATTAGGGGCGAGATGGGGAAAATGTTTTTAATAGGGGTAAGTTCGGGACAGAGTCTTTTTTCGATGGACACCTGAAGTCTAGACTCGATGGGGGGGCACAGTGTGTCCCTGGAAACTTTTTAAGTGGGTTTGTTACGTAGTTCCTAAGGGCTATGTGCGGAAAGTATTCTTTTTTTGCTCTTGGTTGTCAACGGTGTCGTTGTGCTGAGGTTTATAGCGCAAAAACAGTTGGTATGGTCTGTCAGTATGTTGTGAACAATTTAGAGGTTTACTACCAGTAGCACAATGCAATGTCATTGAAGATAACTTTTGTATAAAGATTTTAGTAAAAGATTTTATGATGATTATTTATTTTACCAGAGTTGAAGCAAAGATCATGATCATGCATGCCTTTATCTGCTTAAATGTCGAATGAATTTATTAAATTGGTTCTACTTTTCCTAATAACTTAATAATGTGGATAATTTCGTAGCTAAAAGTATAATCAAACCGAACCAATATAGGTACCTACTGTGTAACTTGCACTTACATGAATTTTCCGTTCTCGGATTTCCTGTGTCGTGGGTGTCATTACACACTCAAATGACAAATACAAACTTACCTACACGGTTAGAAGGAACAAACAGATTGCACAGACAAATGTTTGTTTACCCACAGGTACCGAACCTGCCACCCAAACGGTACACATACCATCACCACGCCATTATCTCGCAATATTTACCTGAAAAGAAGAAAAGGAGGATTAATTTTTAATTGTCAAAAAAAACATGGTGAAATAAATAACCGCAATTCGATCTCGCCGATGTTAATGGGAGACTGCGACTCAAACGAAACACGTAATTCAAAATCAACAGAACAACCTCATTACTTAAAGTATTTTAAATTTGAAATAACACTGGCCACTGAAAGGGTTAAAACACAGTAGCATGTGAAATAAATATTTTCAATTCGTGCTTAATTTCGAGGCGTTATAACGAATGCTGTGACCACCTTCCATTGCAAACAAATCTATATGCGACCATACACACTCTTATACCAACTCAATAAAGTGCAAACTCACTTATATCTTCAGCAAATACAAAGCTTTGTGCTACCAAACATTCGTCTGCAGTACAATCCGGTTTAAGTCAACGTAATAAAGTGCATTTTCATTTGTATGGAGTGCATTATACGATGAAGTGTTGATCCGCCGACGGCTGTCTGGGTATCAAAGGCTATTGGATGGAAACCCGATGAATTTCGCGAGCCATTCAATTTTGGATCGGAGGTTTGGTAAAACTAGCTTTGAGAACATGTGTGAAATTAACCTGGATATAAAGGTCTCCTCTATGCAGTTTATTGCAATTTGGAGTTCAAAGCTTGATAGTATGCCTCTCTTAAGGGCAAATTTCATCAGTGAATCATGTCACCATTGTTGTGGAATGATGACACTGACAGCCCTTGAACGCGGTTTAGATGTTTTAGTCGCGTTCAGTTTCATTGTTTCAAAGAAAATACATATACGCACATATGTACTGTCACATACATACTGTCTATGTAAAGATAAGTAGGATTTTCTTTTAGAATTATGCTTGAAATCCATTAAACGTCTCCAGAGAATTGCAATTTCTTTTTCTTAA
This sequence comes from Antitype chi, assembly GCA_947359405.1. NCBI lineage: Eukaryota > Metazoa > Arthropoda > Insecta > Lepidoptera > Noctuidae > Antitype > Antitype chi. The sequence continues at coordinate 19,520,983 of OX375812.1, forward strand.
ATACTTTCTAAATTCCTTAATTCTTGTGTCTTAGAGAAAGCTTTTTATCAAGATTCATTTGACGTCTCAAATGATTACGCAGAAAATATGTCACTTCATTAATACAACCGATAAAAGTCATCTGATACCAGAAAGTTGACACCACAGACAACAGAAAAATCAACCCCATTTCTAAGTACCTACTTCCCACTTCCCACAATACCCTCACTTCCTCATTTCATCGATATAATTGTGACAGGAAGTGGTAATGCAACTTGGTGCAGCGGTAAAGTGACCAATTGGCGTCGGCGGGTGGTCCTCGGTCCTCAATGATCGCAAATTGGTCAAGAGGAAGTACTGTGGGGGATCTCGGCCCTTTGGTTCGTAAGTAGTCCAGTTTTGAAAGGACGTTGGTTATTTCTTTTTGTTCTTAAGTTAGATAATTTTTGTGGTGGTGAATTTTTTTTAAGTCGTTGACTAGCTAATTGTGACCGATAGTGACCATCATATTGTAAATTCACCAATCAATATCACATTGTGAAATGCAAAAAATAAATTGAGTAAAGAAGCTCTAATTAGTCAACAGTAATAATCAACATATTTTCAATTTGCAGAATCTTCCTGTAATGTTCCCACTGCTGGGACTTAGGCCTTCGGGGCCATCCATAAACTACGTCACACGTTAAGGGAGGGGAGAGGGTCAACGAAATGTGACATTGTATTACAATGGACAGGGGGGGTCAAAAGCTTTGTGACGTGACATGTTAATACTTAAACTCGAAATTTATATGTAAACCAAAAACTTAAAAATATTACTTACTCGATCTATATTTATAAGGCTTCTTCTATCTTTCAAAAATATTTGACTTTACTTTGTTTGCTTCTTTTAAAGATTATTTATAAATTAAATATAAAAAAAAACTGCTGTTTAAATTTAATTACACAAGGGGGAAGGAGTTTCACAAGTGTGACCACCTGTGACAAGGACGGGGGGGGGGTCAAAAAACCATAAAATTTACGTAATTTATGGATGCCGCCTTCTGTCTGTGAGAGGGAGTGGGCCATAAGCCACCACGCAAACCTAGTGGTGGATGTCACATGTGTTCGAATTGACATGCCGGTTTCCTCGAGATGTTTTCCTTTACCGTTTTGAGAGCAGTTGTGATGAAATGAAATACTTAAAGTCAAGTGCCTTCCTGGGTTCAAAGTCCCGACCTACAACTCGTAAGTCACGCCGATATTACTGGGCCATCACTGCTCTCTTTTCAATTTGCAAACGTGCAATTATTTTGGTTTTGCAAGGAATTTTATCTCGTCAAATATATTTTCTTTCACGAATTGTAAATCAGTATGCAAACAAATCTTACACTGCATGCATACACAGACACGACCGCGATGGGAGCAACCATTTTTGGCTAAACAAATATTTGTTTCGTGTGGGAATCACGGTGCCGTCACTTACCTTTAGAAGAAAGAAAGAAAAGAAAAAGTATTTATTAGACTCGCACGGGAATATCAGAAACTTAACTACACAGTATACTTAATAGATGGCCAACCACGGTCTGATTTTTGAGATTTAAGTGTTTATGTTTTAGACGTAAGTATTGTTGTAACTGGTGGATACTTCACGTGACCAGAGGGCTGGGTCGTTCTTTGGCCAAAGAATTAGCATTGCCATTCAACGTGGCAATGCTGCCAGTCTTCTGGGCACGTTTCCTGATGACAGCGATGCGGAGGAATACTTCGACGCCTAAGTGTCCTTTTGTTTTTTGTTATTATTTTGTATATCGTAGTTTTAAGTATTGTTTTGTAGCTTTTCCACAACATTAGTACTCTTACTTTTGCCATTAGGTATTCAAAACAAAACACATCTTATCACCACCTTTAAAACCTTTCATAAAAATCTATAACGCAGCACCTACGCATTACCTATAATTCCCCCAAAATTAGGGTTCTTTCGGTTATTACGCCAAGTCGTTGTCAGATGCAAATCAACTAGGGTTCCGTCTTTTTCAGGGGCTGAAATATTACGGTAATAAACAGTAGCTAGGGACGTTCCGTACACCTGGCGCGGTATGGTCACCCTATTCGATATGGGACGTCCGTATTTGAATATTTTTATGGTAACTGTATGAATATTAATATTTTAATGAGCCTTGGATCCGTTTTTTTAGACGTGCTCATTTCCGTAGATGGTCCAGATTTATCTATGTTGTACTTCCATACTTTCCGTCTTGTTACAAAACACGATTTTACTTTAAACCGTTTTTGTATTTTGTTCTTTTTGCTGACTTTAGTTAGTACGTATTGATAACCTGGGATTGATAACTAACCTACCTATTGATAACTTAATCCGGCTAAATTGTTAGTTTTGACAGGAAACTATATTTCGTTTTTTGTTTGGTTCTTATTTCAAAAACAAGCTCTATCGTATAAAGTAAACCATACGTAAAGAAAAACCTTGTTTTGTTATAAGACCGTTTAAGCTTAGTTTACAATCGTGATAAGTCAGAAATCATTTTTACATACATATATTGATTGCTAAAAGACGTTTGTAAGTTTACATATTCTCTGCTGTCGAAACTTCTAAAACTCCAAAACATTTGTTTATATTGAAGCATTGAATTATTTATAGCGTTATTATGTAACAAGTGTGAATTTGCTCGAAACATTTAAAGCAAATTGTGCCGAAAAATCTCTTGGAGTCACATAAAACATAACAGTAGGTACGTACCTAATAAAAACAAATGATGAATACTAAAAGGTACTTGAACCAGCAGGTACAGTAATATACGCGAATTATCCTTATTACTTTTTTAATTTAGAGCCAGGGCCATGATAAATTCGGCTGTTAATCAAACGCCTAGGGGCCACACGTCGCAGAATTGTAAAAAATGAAACTCAAAAATAGAACGTATAATTGGATCAAATTTTTTGAAACTCTTTTGTAGATGTCGCCCGGAGCGATTGTGCCCTTTATGAGTTTTCATATTTGTCAATCGTGATGTATTTATTGTTTGCTTTGATTCCCTTTTTTATGTGCCCGGGCATAAAATTAGATGGGATGTTATTGAGTTATGTGTTTTACCTATATCATGGTAGATTGGTATTCAAATATGATTTTTTGATGCCCAATGAGCTCTTCCCTTTTTTAACCGATTTCAAAAAGAAGGAGGTTATCAATCTGAAGGCCAATTCTCGTAATTTAAAACGTTCAAAATCTAGTCGCAGTCTCATCTCAGCGACAAGCAAATGTCAAAAATGTATGAAAAATCGAGGTATTTTTGACAGATTGACACTGAGATCAGACTGTGAACGTTCTTAAAATTACGAGAATTGCCCCTCAGATGATGCGTTTCGGAGACAGACAACGGACCTCTTCAAAAAGTGACAGCAAATCAACCGCGACTGCTGCTATCGCATAAATATGCATTGTTTTGACCCCAAGGATGATGAAATTTCGAATTGGCGTGGGGTAGGTACTATAACTAAAAAGTGAAAAATATAAACTTAAAAAAGAAACAACCGACTTCCGGTAAAACACCACAAAGTGAATAATAACTTTAATTTCGGAAGTCAGTGACTTTGGATATGACTATTTTTTGTCACCGCCTTCCGAATTAAAGATATTTTTCACTGTGTAGTGTTGTTCTGGAAGTCGGTTGTTTTTTGTTTTATACACTTGTGCATAATATATAATAAATAGTTTAAATAAATATACTCTTAGCTTGTATATTGTAATTAAAGTTTTTCTAAATATTAATAATAGATTTAAATTATGATTGGATTAGAATAATTACTGCAAATATTTCAATTGTTTCCATAGAAAATAACCTACTTTATCGAACACCAGGACTGAAACACAGTGCGTTTAAATCTTCACGTAGTGTTAAGCTAGCGTACAGTAAACATCTAAGTAAATCTTGAAAGGTAATCGTTTCCTTGACTCAAAATCAATGAGTCAACAAAAAAAAAGCAAGCTAAAATTCAGTTTTATTGTACCTAAGAACCTATTATGTGAATTTCATTATAATTTAAAACAAAATCGTCATTAAAATATCACAGTATTATTACTCCTTTATATGTAGTTCTGCCATAAAACTCTAACACACACAATTCCGTTTTCCACATCCGAAGCACGACCACACAAGATTTTCCCTGCATTTTAACAATTATCATTTTCAAACAAAAGAGAATTTGAATTTTAATAAAATAACACTTATACCGATGGTAATAAAGGTCATAAAACTTCTAAAACTCTAAGCGGGTGCGATTAATTCTGGAATTTGCATGACAATTGCATTAAAACAAACCGGCAGAGGGCGTAGTTCCGTTTGAACCCTCACGTCTCCTGGTCCCCTAGTATTTGCCGTTGATTTCATTCGGAATATTTCCTAATTTTATTGTATTTCTGATGGTGTCTCCAAGGGTATATCCGTTTTAAGTATTTAGTGCCTTTTTAACCGACTTCAAAAAGGAGGAGGTTATCAATTCGTCGGAACCTTTTTTTTTAATTTTTTTTTTATGTATGTTCCCCGATTACTCGAAGATGGCTGGACCGATTTGGATTTAGTTTTTTTTTGTTTGAAAGGGTATACTTCCCAGGTGGTCCCATGATCATCAAGTCAGGATCTGATGATGGGATCCTGGAGAAATAGAGAGAACTCTTCAAATTTTATAGGCACACAAAGCGATTTAGGTATTTTTTGGAAGAATACTTTCTCGTAGTGGTCTCATTTCAATTTGATGAAGATTTGATGAAGAACTTTGGAGATAGGCAACGGAACTCCTCAATAAATGATAGCAACTGGACTGGGATTGCTGAAATCTCATCTCTGTCTATTGCTTACACCAGTTCATAACATAACATCACGCCGGTATGCTGTGAAGGGGTAAGCACATGTGAACCACTAAAAAGTGAAAAATAAAAACTTTTTCCAAAAAAAAAAACAACCGACTTCCAAAAAAAACACTACAAAGTGAAAAATAACTTTAATTTCGGAAGGCGGTGACAAAAAATTCAAATACAGCTCCAAAGGCACCGACTTCCGAAATTAAAGTTATTTTTCACTTTGTAGTGTTTTTTTTGGAAGTCGGTTGTTTTTTTTTTGGAAAAAGTTTTTTTGTAGGTATTTCTTATGGTGTCTCCAAGGGTATATCCGTTTTAAGTATTTAGTGCCTTTTTTGTTGATATAAAATGTTTTCTGGTTTACGTTTTTATAGGTCCTTTCAGAAATATTTTACTGGATGTATAAATAAGCCTTTGTAAGGTGCCTTCAATATCTTCTATACTAATCTAGATCCATAATAGAGCTGAAGAGTTTGTTTGAACGCGTTAAACTCTGCAACTACTAGTCTGATTTGAAAAACTCATTTTGAATTTGATAGCCCAATTCTTGAGGAAGACTATGGGCTACTTAACATCACGCTAGGACTCTTAGGAGCCGAGAAAAAATAATAAAGCCTTAACGAACGCGGACAGGTGATTCGATGCGATGGGGTGGTCGGGGTAACATGGAGCTTGTAAACAAGAAAAAAACAGTGGCACTCCAGGAGAGCCGACAGAAGTGAAAACTTGGACGTGAAGGCTTTTATTTAGATTGTAAGTTCTGTTTACGTTTTATTTTAATTTTTTATTATAAATTTCTACTGGAGTACCTACCTATAGTTTTCAATGTTTTGATGGTATATTAGCGTGTGCTAGCTGACATATGGCAAATTTAATGTTTTTTTGTGTTTCGTAATGTTAATAACCTACTATCGTATAGAATCAAGTTCTTCTTACTTAACAGACAGCTGTGCTGCTGGGAAGTTTGTTGCGCTACTATTTCTTCCCAGCTAAAGCACTAGGAAGTGGTGAAGGGCGGGCGTTTTGGGAGGACTGTCTTATGTAATTTTGACGTTCAAAAAGAGCTGACTCTCAGCCTAGTTTGAATAAATCGATTTTGATTCTGATCTTGAACAACTACGTGTGTATTTTTAATATAGTCAGGAAATATTTTTTGAATCGTCAGATTAAACAACGTTCAATGTTCAACGTCGTTCAACGTTATTCGTTCGTACGTTCGTGTTGACATTGGTGTCGGTAACAGTGTCGCGAGTTCAATTGTTTTTTCCCATCGCAAAAATGCCCAACGCGCCTAAAGAAGTTTTACCTTAAAAAAAAAAAAATGATTGACCATTCAAACGCTACAACGTATCAAAAAGTAAACAAAAAATGTTCAAAGGAAAAATAACACCATCAAGCACAGTTAATTCCTATTAATAACAAAAGTAGAAAAGTTCCAACGCTCAATTAACTTAAGAACACAGAAATCGTATGAAAACGTAAAAAACTCACGCAATGGAATCATTTGCGTCAATTGTTGAAAGTTGTGCTGATGACCAATTATGTTCACCCCTATGCAGTTTTGAGTTGGAACGAGCGAGGGCATTGGAGGGCAGAGTTAACTATGTTATATAGTTAGTGGCTCGCTTGTTTATTGGGAGTGGAAAGATCAATGAATGGGATACCATTTTTTTTCTAGATTTTTTGGTTTTCGTCACACATGTGTTGAGAATGGTCATTTTATTTGAATGTTTATTAATGTAGTAAGTAAATCTTTTAAGACACTTTTACACGTTAATTGGCCGTTGGCCATTTTTTTTGAAGCTAGATGGCGCCGGCATATCCTAGCTGACTGATCTCTGAGTAGAAATTCCGAAACAAATTCAGAGGTCATGGTCTTTAAAGTCCAAACAATATATTAATCGGATTTTATGTGACTGTAACAATGCAGGGCCATGTCTGGATGGGCCTTTTGAAGAGGGCATATAAGCGTATAACATCATATATTATTATAGCATATAATATAACACTTATTATTATATAAGCATGCTTGTATACCCGGAAGGGTTAGGCAAAGGTGTACCATATTTCGTCAGTTATATTTAAGTCCTATTTAATAGGGATTCTGAATCACTCGATTGATCTTTTGTCTTTAGTTAGTCAATTGTCTGAGGAAGGAATTATCAAGTTCTGTAAGTTATACTGATTTCAGATATGTTTAAACGCCAACGGTGCTAAACCGTGATAAAACTTGTCCAACGATATCCCATTCTGAATTCATTATTCTTAATGCACCAGCTACCAGTACAAGCAGAAAACGGTTTTATTTAAAATAATACATACATACACAAACTAACGCCTTTTTCCAATGGAGGTAGGCAGAAACTACCCTAGCTGCCTTTTGCCTACTTTGCATTCATAAATCAAATCAAATCAAAAGTCATTTATTCAAACTAGGCTGTGAGTTAGCTCTTTTTGAACGTCAAAATTACATAAGACAGTCCCCCCAAAACGCCCGCCCTTCACCACTCCCTAGTGCTTTAGCTGGGAAGAAGAAGTAGCGCAACAAACTCCCCAGCAGCACAGCTGTCTGTTAAGTTAGAAGAACTTGATTCTATACAATAGTAAGTAATTAAAATTACGAAACACAAAAAAAAACATTAAATTTGCCAGCTAGCCCACGCCAATATACCATCAAAACATTGAAAACTAAAAATAATAATAAAAAAAAACGTAAACAGAACTTACAAACTAAATAAAAACCTCCAGGCATAAAGGGCATGCCCGCTTACATATGAAATTCTGCATTATGCAAATATAGCTATAACTTGAAGTAACAAAAGTTAAACTAGGACCTCTGGACTAAAATTAATAAAAACTTAATACAATTAACGATAACAAAACCATGGTCAGCAAGTCGACCAGTCACCACGAGCAGCACCCGTTCACGAGCATAGCGCAAAGATCAGCCATTACCCCCCTCGTCATTCATCTGGTCATACACGCACGCTGGTTGCGAGCACTACGCACCTGACATTTCTGGGAAAAATTAACAATTTGGAGCAATCCAAAAAAAATGCACCAAGAAACATCTCTTCTCAATTTTAATTGTTAAAACACCAATTTTAATTGTTGTTATTACCAGACCATCAATCCAAATTTACACCAACTACTACCAGACCATCAATCCAGTCTAGTTTACACCGAATTATCACGATCCTTGGTCTCTCCGGTAAACTAATTTGTATCCCCGTCTGTTGTTCATATAATCTCACTAATTTCATAAGACCCTCGCTTTGTTCTAGCACACGCCCAGAACACTGCCATAATTTATAATAAACATAAATGTATGGGAGATGGTGTTCGGATGTCTTGCTGTTGCGGTGGAACACGAAATAAATGATAAGTGCAGCAACTTGGTGGTGGAAAGAACTCATGTTGGAGGTGAAAATATAAGGTGGGTAGTTGGTGCTAATTTACGTTAAGGTGAACCTAGTCCACATTTTTTGCATACAAACTTCGGGAGTGTTTTACTCCACTGTCTGACATGGCACATCCAAAGTAAAATATGAAATCGTTTTGTCTCATTATTAATATTGTCTTTACGTAAACAGAATACTAAAATAAAAACCCATTCAAAAGTTAGGGCCAACAAAAATTAGTTTTTCTTGCTAATTTTACTTAACTTTGGGCGTATTTCAGTAATAAAAGAAGTGTAAAATCTCCAAAACCAAGTCGGTACCGACAAAGTTCAATTATCGAAAAATTCAATAAACTTGATTAGTCATTGATTTATGCATTGGCTTTTTCATAAAACCCGATCTTCCAAAGGACTTTTCTTAATTTTTTCGCGATTTTTTTTACTATAAATGATACTGCATCTCACTCAATAACGTTGTGCGTGTAGACTAACGTCTAACTGCTCATCACGGATACTATCTCTGTCGGACATGAAGCCTGGTGAGACAGCGTGATTTTTAGCCAGGCCCACCAGTGAGTTCGAGCCCGCGACTAGGTTCCCCTTAAGGTAGATGCTGGTTTTTCCTGTATTATATTCGAGATATATTTTTCAGCTCTGTTTTATTTACTGTCCAAATCACATATAGTTATTACATGCTGTGCCCGCGGCTCGCCCGCGTGGCAGTCCGAAATTATCTTAGGGGAACCGAGACAAAAAGTAGACTATGCTACTCCTTATAACATCAGCTATCTGCCAGTGAAAGTCCTGTCAAAATCAGTCAGACTATTTCGGACACTGGCCGGAACAAACAGACAGACAAAAATTATAAAAAATGTTTTCTATTTTGATACTTTCATATGCATTTTGTTAAAAGCTGTTATTTTGATATTATAAACAGACACAAAAATTATATTTATTTGTAAATATATTTGGCCTCTCCAGTATCTTTCTTTAAACCTCATCTGGCTTATTTTACATAATTTTAATATATAATTTTTCAGTTGCTAATTTTAAAAAAAAGCTTCCGTTGGATTTATTAGATTGCCAGGAAAAATAAAAATAAAAAAGAAGTCAAATAACGTCGCAGCCCATATTTTTAATATCATTATGTTGAACTTTGTAGTCTGCTGTAACTAATATAATTATTTGCTCTGTAATAGTCTTGTCTGACAAATAAAAGGAAACTTCACTGCGAACGCGAACTTGCCAGCCAGACAATATTTAATTCAATTAAACTTGTGCTGTCCCTGCTTATTATCCAGGACAAAGGCAAAAGAAAGGTTCTAAAAGAATACTAAATGAAGCGTGTTTTCAATATTATGATCTACGAGAAAAGTGAGTGCTATTGTAACTTCGTACGTCTTTGTGGTGTCTTCTTGTAGTATTGTGTTCTCGATTACATAATACCATCATTTATTACTTTCGTATTAATGAAGTTCATCCATTTTACTATTGCCGATTGGGAAAGTATTGTTGCTACTTTTGCGTTATGTTTCCTTCGCGGAATTTTTTTCAGAACATCGACTCACGCTGTGTTCAGGATATTCAGGCATATTCAGAAATAAAAAACCGCCGAGTGTAATGTAGTAACTTATACTTCCTGTATTTTTACCAAGAAGTTTTTTCGATTCTATCTCAATTTTGTTCGTCCAGTCACATTTTGGAATTCATTGTGTAGTAACACTACTCCGTCATCATTATAGCCAAATTCTCCCCGAATACAAAATTTTTCTTTCAAATTAATCATCTCTTCAAAATTTATATAACAATACACACCTGTCATCCAAATTAAACCTTGCTCACACGTACATGACGACTAATAACTTCCTCCGGAGCCGTTTATTAAGAAACCACTGCACCCGTTGCAGTCTCAATAATGGCTTGTCACTCGCGCGGTCGTCGCCATATTGTGTCGCCATCTTGAATTTGAGGCTTCTTCGCGGGCTGTCATTCTGAGTTTAGCTCGCGCTTAGCTGGCGATTTATGATGTAGCTATTGTTAAAATCCACAAACTTTTGAAGAATCCCAAAGATTCTTGGCAAAACTATCGTCATTTAGGATTGCATAACCTTCGTTCACGGTACTAAAATTAATAAAATACTATTTAGCATATATTTTAAAGCCTCCTCAAATTCTCCATTATCAACAATTGAAAAGTCCAAAAGTTCCAACTATTTCCATTTCAGTTCTCACGTACTTTTAATACCCAAGTTTTGACATTGCACGGGTCATATTCTCAAAATTTCAATTCGCAATCGTGACAATTTCTCCAAACTGCCGCCTCGCTCATTCCTCGCTACGTTTCGCCAACTTCGAAAGACTTTCGCATGACGCGAGATTAACGCGCTCTTTAATTACTACTTGAGCAACCAGTTTCATAAACAGCTGTTTTTGATTTGTTCTTGTGTAAAATTTTGACGGGAGCTAAGATTTTGTGCTTATGTGCACGTTAGCTTTGCGATTTTGAATTTAAATTAAGACGTTCACGCGAGTAACATGTTGTGTGTCTGACTTTGGAAGGGAAGTCTTCTTTTCTCCCTACACCAAAATTAAACAACAAAAAAAGTAACCCAGTTGAAAATTCACCATCAAATGCCTCAAACTACAACAGACATCTTAAATCCAAAAATCAAATAAAAGGAATTCCTTGAAACAAAAAAAGGTTCTCTATTCCTCTTTGAATACAACATAAGAGTTGGCATATATCAAGTGGCCCTCACAAATGAAATAGCTACGGGGACAATTTCTCAAGACAGACAGCACTCTGAGGGACACTCCGAAGGTCTCCGGTCCCTCCTTACCGTAATCTTGGCGATTATTAAAATCATATATCTTTGGAAAAAGGCTAGGGTGGAATGCACCCTGATTTCTTGAGGGTGCATTCTGTTGTGTGTCTCTGTTTTATGCATAGATGGTATGTTTATTTATAAGAAAGCCCGTAAAAATGATTGCTAATCTTTATTTATACTGATGTTGTTATGGCGTATATGTATTTATGTTCTGTTGTTATGACTCCTTGCTATAGGTATAGCTGAAACAGCAGGCTTGGTTGTTTCGTTTTATGGTCTTAGGTTTACTATAAATCACGGTTCGCACCGTTATGTTGCACACATAAACATCTTTGAACGATGGTAATAATTTTAATGGATATCATTACTATTGGGCTGAAGTTAGTACTAAAATATAAAGTGAAAATCTATAACACATTTTCTGTGAAAACTTCGTTTGTCACCTTTCCTTTAACCGACATACTATATAATTTCTATTCTCATATCTAAAGATAAAAACCAAAAATAGCTCACTGTCCCGTACTACCAACCGCGGGTACGACACGTCTTCAAAGGCATGCGACCCGTCACAATATTATTCTTACCTCCCGCGCCTTCATTCTTTCCTTCACTCTCATTCACCGCTCATTATCATTCACTCATTCTTCGTAGATAAGAAAAACGCCGAGCATTCGTGAGATTATCTCTGAACTTCCGACTTTTTTTCAGGAAATGTTTGGCAAAATGCCGCTGAAAGAGATCTTGTAGGAAAATAGGGTATCTTCTAATATAGCTTGAATTCTGTTGAGCAGTGGTGTTGTTTTTTATATAGTTTCTTGGTTTGGTGGGTTAAGTAACTGTAAGCTTTGCGGGTTATCTAAGAATCGGTTTCAAGGACAGGGATTTTCTTTGAATAAATTCTAAATACTTAAATTCTTTGGGTAAGTCTTTATAGTATATACCTTATGTGTTACAGTGCGGAGCATTACGAGCATGGAAGTTATACCGGTTTTGTTACATTCATGTTCCAAATAGGTGTTACGTTAAATCCCCGAAAGCAATTTCTTCCAATTCTCCCACACTTCCTTTCGAAGCAATACAAAGCCTCTTTCTAAAGCTGTCGGGCGAAGGTATTAGATCTAGTGGTTCCTATCTCCTGCCATATTACGCTTGAGTAGTGTACGTTTCAATTTGCAAAGGAATTGGTTATAACAATCTGTTGGTATGTTGAGTGTAGAGGTACACGAAAATTGTGGCCAAGAAATATTTCTTTGTTAGAATTTTGTTAGGAACTTATTTTTGTAGGAGTCATTCTTTGAGAAACAAAACATATAATTTTGTTGGAATGTGATGGTTTAATTTTCTCTAAATACGTTTTACAAATTTTTCTGGTTATGGATCTGACTTTGGGTTATTATCTGATGCCATTTACCAAGTCACATATACAGGTTGTGGTTTCAATAATGGATAACCCTGAAACTGTCGATTGGCCAGACTAACATCTATCATTTACTCCAGTTATATCGCCATATGCCTATGGATGACCAAATTATTGATATTTTAAATAAAAATCGTACTTACTCTTACAAAATCAGCTGCCATTTCAATTGGTGACTTTTTCTCTTTTCGTTTTTTTTATGTCACTTCTGAATATTTGTATTATCAGATCAGTATCAAGATTTTTTATTACATTCTAAGATCAAATTTTTACATTTTTTCTAAGGAATTCTGGAATTTTGGGCCCCTGCATCGAAAATAAATCACCATGGGCATATGGCGATATAAGTGGGTAAATGATAGATAATAATCTGGCTGATCGACAGTTTCAGGGTTATCCATAATTTACGCCACACCCTGTATGTATACTTAGACGATATGCATCACACCGATAATAATTGTTCCACAATTCTTTAACCCAACTACCGCTATATCATGATAAAACACACATAAATGACGGAATCTTAACGAACCAAAACACACAGAGAGCTATTAAGCAACAATCTCAGCATATCTCTCACAAAAGGTCACGCTGCTCGTTACTGAGCACTGCAATCTCGAGACGACGCTGCGTTCATGCGAGCCTGGTATGCAAGCCGCTTTTACTCACAAGTATGACAGTTTTTTGTCTTGGTTTTTTGTGGTATTTTTGCTGTTTTTTTGCGTGGAAGAAAGAAAGAATATTTGGGTCATTATAAACCTTTGTTTTGGGATATGTGGCAAAACTGTAATTTGGTTAAAGTTAGATAATGATAACTTGCTGTTTAATGGCCGATTACTATAATTTATGGATAATTGTAGGTTAAAATGAACACTCTTGTATCTTTACCAATAATGAAGCGAAGACCTAACAACACCTTCGCATAGTGGACCCTTTATTTGCAAGCACCTGTCACAAGTAAAATTAGCTTACGAAACTATTTGTTTGCCCAGTTTGGAAATGAAAAATACTACCATTATACAACATGTATCGGAAAGGGTATATACATACCAAGGGCACGGCTTCATTGGGTGATATCAAACGATATTAGAAGGGTTTTTTAATCCTATCTCTACATGTTCGGAAGTTATGAGAATTTTTAATACATTGATACCAGAAACCGAACTTTTCAAATTGAAATAAACACTTCACTCGGAAGAGATTTATCGTGATATTGGCAAGTAACGTGGAAAGTTAATGACCTACGAGGTACGGCGACACGTTTGTTATGATTTGAATTTAAGAAACTTAGGAAACCGAAAATTTGGTATCAATTCTTAGAGTATTTTATTTTGAGGTGAAACTATGTATAGTGATTCTATACCAGCTGTTATATTTAGTGCTTAAGGATAGCAATAGGGTTTCTGTTACACCCTGTATAAGCAAAGCGATCTGTTTTTGTTTGTAGGAACCGAGCATTAATCAATCCCGATGACTTGAAGCTATCTACAACTTCTTTATATTATTAAAAGGCATCAGTAGGTTTCGTTCATTTAGTCAGATAATCGCAAGAATTAAATACGTTATTGTTACCTACAGCATCTGTCAATTTCTACAGAAAATCTGAATGATAAATTGTATAACCAAATTTATACCGTGCTGGATTTTACCTTTACAAACATTTTGCTATAACTTTTGATCATGGAAGAAAAATACATATGGATTAGGACAAACCATAAAAGACCAGAAACTATCAAAGAAAACCAGAAATATAAACCAAAATAAAACAGAGTTATTGAAGATAAGGAGTAAGTAGAAGAAAAAGTTGAAGTTAGCAATATCGTTCAGGAGCACCATCTGGCGGGCATGAAGCTCCTCACTTTATGAACTGATAATGTACGTACTTTGGAGGATTCTTACTTTTATCGGAAACTTGTATGGAATGTTCGCATCATATCCCTTACAACTTTTCTTCGGCATAGGTACGACTTTTTACTTCAGTAGTTACATCATGGAAAATGTAACGGAAAGTTTCGTGACTTCGTTATAACGAAGTCACGAAACTTTCCGAAACTTTCTTTCTTTTTTTCTTTTTCTTTTCTTTTTCTTTTTTTTTTTTTCTATATATAGAGGAAAAGTTTTTATTCAGTGCGCAAACTGTAACCGTGAATTCAGCATATCATTGTAGACCCCCCAGTGCAGAAACTTTTCATCGGTTATACAAAAAAAAACAGCTGCTCCATACATTTTGACCGCGTAGGTATTGGCACTTTTCTATGAAACGGCTGATTTTTTTTTTTGTAAAACCGACGAAAAATTTCTTCGCTAGGTGGTCTAGAATGGTATGCTGAATTCATGGGCAAACTTTGTATATACCCCCTTATTTATAAACGTTGCTTAAAGTTAAGTAGGTAGTGAATAGCAGCTGTTTGACCATACATTTTTGACGTTTAAACATCTCTTAATTTTAATCATCGTTTATGAATATACCCCATAGATACTACTACTGTTTAGGTGTGTGGGGAATCATCTAATTTGTGTACATTCTTAATTTCATTTAGGTATAACTAGCTCTTGCCCGCGGCTTCGCCCGCGTGGAGGTCCAATATTATCCCACGGGAACGTACTATCGGGATAAAATGTATCCTATATGTTATTCCAGGTTACAAACTATCTGTGTGCCAAATTTCATCCAAATCCGTTCAGCCGTCTTTGCGTGATTGAGTAACAAACATCCAAACATCTAAATATCTAAACATACAAACTTTCACATTTATAATATTGTACAGTAAGATAAACTTCTAATTACTCACTACTTCATTAATTAAACCGAATATCAGACAAGGTTTTAGGATAAGGATATCGTTTTTAATTCTTAGGTGTACAATCATTATCATAAATACCTTACAGTTAATGCAAGATTCAAAAGCGACTTTGTATTAATAATGCATTTGACAAAATGTTTGGTGTTGCAAGCAGAATTTTCTTTTCCTCAAAGTTGAAATTATTATTTCACGATAAAATCGCTTTTGAATGCTGCGTAACGTAACTATACGATGATACATTTATAGTTTCAGTAAACCTCAACTTTTACAAGTAAAACATAAAATACTGGTATTCAGCTGCATTCAGACAATAGTAGCCACTATTGACGTGCCATTTTTTAATAGCGATAGAGTTGCCGATGCGAATGAAGGGAAGCCGGTAGGAATCGTGTTCTATGGTGCTTTCGCCACTGCTACCAACCCTCCTTATATTGAGATTACTACTACAATACAAATCTAACAATCTCGCTACATATATATTCTCAATATACTCGTAGAACTTCCCAGAAAAATACCTGTAGCAAAACAAAACCACGAACTTCCCGAAGGTCATCGAGAGGAATTCCCGCAAAAAGTATAAAACGTGGGATCGATAGGAGGGTAGGTCGCGGAGGGCGCGCGGACGGAATACGAAGTAGGGGTGAGCGGATATATATCAGACTGTTTGGAACGGCTAGAGGTGAGGTTCAAAGTGTCGTAGTGTTTTAGATTTTGGGGGCATTTTGTAAAATGGTCTATGGTAATTTGGTAACATTGTTTCCGGTATAATGCTAATTGTATCGTGCTCGTTGTTTCGAACATATTTAATACGTAGACTCAGACTATCTGTACCGCAGAAGGTTCTTAATTACTTGGCCACAGCGGCAATTAAGCCACTATAAAAAATTGTGGTCGGTCAGGTTGATGAGAAAAAAGGGAGAGCTAAATATTTTTTGAAAGGTTAACAGATTTTCGCTCGGTATACTGGTGGTAAGTTCAATGTTTCTGACCGATAAAAACATGTAAGATTTGAACCGCAAAAACGATGAGACTATAGTGCTAGAGTAGGTAAGGGTTGAGATATTGACATTTTGAAGCAGGATTTAGTTGGTCTTTGACGCCACATTGCAAGTGCACGCGACATGTTCGTTCTAATGACTACTTAAACTTACAGAAATGTGATAGTCAAATAGACGGTTTATTTTACACACGGTTCCTTCAAGCTCCAAGCTTCAAGAACTACAGGTTGCCCTCAACAAAAAGAGTTGAATGGGGCTCAACGGCCAAAAATTGGCAGAGACTTGTAATTTTTATAAACCAATTTCAATCCAAAATAAGCAAAAACATAATAAAATAAAATTGGTCGTTGTTTATGTAGAGCCTGAATCAGTTTAAATTTAAATTACATTGTATGCAAATGCACTGCACCCTTCAATAGGGGAAGTTTATAGTGTTTACCCCCGCGTTTATAGGACTGAGGTATTACCTATAGGATATTTTGAACCCTTAGGAAAAATATTATGTGTCAGCTGCTTATTATACTGACAATTGCAAATGGTGGAAATTATTAGACGTTAGGTGATTATTATTATCTACTATTACAAAAAAAAATCATGGATACATAATATGTTTATTTTTGCTTGGTTCGACACATAAGCAAAAAAAATTGGAGTGACAGTAATGAAAATTTCAAACGTTGGAAAAAAATAACACGTTAGCATGTCGGTGACGCGAACCTATAAGTTTTGCTTCCACCAAAAATCGCTCAGCGCGGGTAAAGGAGTTTTCACTTCAATTGATACAACTTGATCTTAAAATTCGTACATGAAATAATTATAAACGAAAAATCTTAGTTAAAACAAATAAAGATCAATTGACTAAGCACATTCTCAGTGGCATAATAAAATAAAACCACTTTTTCAAAATACCCTTTTATGAAACTCCTTCCTCATTTCGCAAAAGGAGCAAAGATCCCGTGACATCACAGACAAGACCCAGATACAAAAGGAACACGTCTAAAACATGTCATCTATTAAAAACGTTCCGTTCTACTCTCAGAGCTAATTGCGAACGTTCCTACAAACATAGAAATGAAAGACCTGTAGCTAAACATCCGACACTACTTAATATAACATTTGAAACTGTATCACAAAGCACTAAAGTTCAGTTTGGAATTATACTTCAGTATGGAGCGGTAATGTCAGAGCGTTTTGGACAAAGTTAACTCTGCAGTTACTAAACCAAGTCTATAGCAATCAATATCGTACCTCAAGGACACAAGGTTGAAGTTTGAGTACATGTAAGGTTGTTATCTGCATGGTGTGTTGGTAGAGGAGATGTGACAAAGATGAGGGGCTGTTCCGTTTAATTTTCATTGACAAGTGGTGCGCATTGCAGGGCATAGGTTATTTGGACGATATTGTTATTTAGGAATTGTAGATTTTTCATGTTCATTTGGGCATTTTGAAATAGAAAAAAAATTCTCCTTACCCTACGATGATGGGCAATAAGAAAAGAAGGGAAGATTTGTAGATGATAATAATAAATAAGACGGTGTTATAAAGACAGCGGAAAGAGTCAGACATATTCGGAAGCGTTAAAAAGACAAATTCATTCCGTTTTCGAAATATTTTCTAACAGACAGAGAGAATACAAATTCTAAAAGCTACTTCCACAGAAACAAGAATTAAAAACAAAACCTCCCCTGGCAGTCAGATATCATAAACAGTTGTTAATAAAAGAGCTGCAGATGTTCGCGATGCAACATGTCTACTCACCCCCCTCGCGTTCACGGTCCATGGTTCACATTGAGACGGTATGACGAGTGTGTACTGTTTTGTATTGTTTGCGTTTTAAGACTAATAAGTAGGTAGTTGAATACAAATATTAATACCTAAGCTACTACTTTAGGACCAAAATGGAATCATTAAAGAAAATATTTTGGGAGGGAAAGCCCCCAAAATTGACCGGTGGTCATTTTGGGAAAGATAAACAAAAGGATTTCAATGGCGTATTGATTTCTGCCGATTGGGGTTTGTGGAAAATCGCAAAGAGTAGTAAGTAATTTGAAGATCTTTACAAGTATAGATGTAGTTGATGTCTTCGGGAAGCTATGTAGATATTGTCAGACGGATATAAAAAAAATGGTTTTCAAACCAAATGAAAGAAAAAAAAATTGGAGGGACCGACGACAAAGACTAGTCTTAAAATAAACCAAACACGTCTTCACCCATTACAAAAATAGGTAGCTCAACACAAGTTGCGTTCAATGTGTTACTAATTACGGATAAGTAATGACAAACATGATAGGACTATTGTAAAATGTGAATGGAAATAAAGTGGGAACAAATTCCCTACGACCAAAATACTTTTAGATAGGGAGTACGAGGTATAGTGAATGAAATTAATAACATTTTGTATTGTTAAAACGATAGATGAACTATTGAATCGAATTTAGAATATTTTGATTTGACGTTCCGATCCCATCTCCATTTGTAGAGAGTGCTATAAAAGCATTTTTGATTGCTGTAAAAGGGTTATGGAATTTGATTGATTTTTAGAGTCTTTTTCATACATAACAAGTACTCTCCTTTTTTGCCAGTAACCTTGTACATTTTCTTATTTCTCGTTACTTTTATAAGGATTTTCTTGCTACTAGTACCCAATTCTTGAACAACCATTGACGTCACCACATTAATTTTTTCGTTTAATTCAGTCAACACAGCATCATCAACATCATCTTTCTGTTCTACATCAATTATTATATTTTAATGTCGGTAATACGTAGATATTAATATGTATTTAATTAATCACAACACACACATGTGTGCCACAACATTTTAATTGATTTTTTTATTGTCTTAATTTATTATTACGGATACAATTCCCTATGTTTATATTCTAGCCCATGGTACTAGTCGGATGCAACTGAAAATCAGCGTTAGGTGGTACACGTTATGTTATCATCTGACATTATGCTGACCTGAGGCTCTTTTGGCAATAATATCATTGCTTTCTGTTTTTTTTTTATTACAGTTTGAGTGATTTTTATGCTGCTAATAAACACATTTTTCTTTCTTTTAATTCCAACTTACTATCCTGCTATAAATAAACTATAATCTACTTGCACTAGTACTAATACAAACTATTATCCGTAACGTTCAGTGCGGAACACATGGTGATCATTAATATGTTCAGTAAGCGAGAGAGCGGCTCACGTACTTGAGCGGTGTTTTATCTGTGTTGTTATAAATTCTCTTCTATTATCTTAATGGTAATGTTTCCCTTGTGAGTTGTTGTTATTTACCTGTGTGTTGGTTTAAGTAAGTTGGAGATTTTAAGTGGAGCATTTGCATGCATCGTTGTAACTTTGTAGTCAGTTTAGCCATTAGGTCTCACTGTTAAAACGATTTCTTTTCTAGCAAATTTGCTTTTATCAATCTTTTCTAGAACTGTGATAATAATTTCAATGGAAATTCTTGTTTATAAAGCTACTAGAATTTTTTTTTAGTTCTTAATTATCATGTTTTCATATTTGCATATTATGTTGTTCAAGAAAGTATTTGTAGTTTTGTATTAAGGTAATTAATTCTAGGTACTCACAAGGATTCTACAAATCAGCCCTATAAAAACACAGCGTTTCAAGACTGAACTTGACAAGGTACACTCAGTGTTCCTTACATTCCCGGAATGGAAATAATTACACGTCCACCAAGTGTTCAGTCTAAAATTACACCTAAATTCGTGCTTCGGGTGAAAAAACAAGGGGCTCTGAGTCCTCAGTGTCAGATGACAAATAAAACAGACAATTAGAGAAGGGAGGGGGTGAGGGGGTGTCGTTATGTGCTGGTATCGAGTTGCAATGACATCTTAATTCTGTACGGTAGCCGTGAAATTGAAGTAGAGGAATGTTGGGGAGTATAAAACATAAAAATAGTAGGGGCAAGCTTTTTCATAAAATTATACCGAGAAACGTATTATTCTATGAAGGTTGTAATATACAAGGTAGCAGAGGCATCGACATGCAACCTGTTAATCATGTATTCAGTAAGTACATGATTCTGAATGCCCCGGCGTTGACATTTTTTGTAAGCGTAAGTATTGTCGTTTTCTATGAAACAGCAGATTTTTTTTTACGAATAATGTCTACTCTAAATGTCCCTGCCACCCTGTATTCTTCTCAGTTATCTACAATTCGCACCTTTAGAATTATAGAGACCTAATGCGAAATTAGCCGCAACCAAAATAGGTCTCTATAATTCTAATAATTATAAATAATTTTGCTTGCGGCGAATTTCGCATTAGGTCTCTATAATTCTAAAGGTGCGAATTATATTTGTGTCTGCTTTCAACCACTCAAGGAAAACCCAATCTATAAAACTATGGCGATCGCCGATTACTACTACTACTGCTACTATATTATGAGCATATTAACCTAATATGTAGCTCACAGAGGTAATTGTGTAATTCAGTATCAGTAGGAATCGCTTACATTTTGACCGTTCCAGAACATTCATGGCATTGTTTACGTTGCTAAGCAGACAATTTTTTTAAACATATGTATGAATGGATTAGCAATAACCTTCAAAATGACCCAGATTCTGATTAATAGTGCGTTACGCAATTAAGGTGCTGATAAATAAATCTTCAAAATTCATTCTCACCCATCAAACTGCCACTCAAAAACATTTTAAAATAAACTTCAGTAAAATAATCCAAAATCAAAATATCTATGGTGCTACATTCCCTTCAGGGTATATACACAAGGAGACGGGTTTCGGGTGTCTTATTATTTTTAGTCGAGCGCTCACAAGCCGTCAAACGACGCGACAGCTGCTTCAATATTTTACTAGAAATATCGTATAGCACTTGGAATTTTATTGATTTTCACTCCGAATTAATTGTGTGAGTAGTGTCAGTTACTGGTTTAGGGAAACGGTTCCAAATATCGAATTTGTCTTATTATTTTAGGCATAGAAAAAAAGTGTTGAGATTTGACCCAAACAATGAAAAAGCAGAAGAGAAGATTTTTGGTGACTATAGATATGCGGCAGAACTAGAAAGAGATGGAGGGATAAACTGGGCTCATATCAAATTAGATAGCCACAAGTGGAAAGAAGAGACGGAGTTTAGGCGTTCGCCCAACAGTAACAATATATCGGCTAAATATTAATAGGAATGCAAGACTTTTTAGAGCAGAAGAAAATGTTGTCACCAATTTTTCTGAGGATATCGGAGATGATGAACATGTATCTCTAAGGGACACTATAATAAGGGCTGCATTGGATATGAAATCGATTGACAAACGATTCTCAATTGGTTACAATTAACGGTAATTGATCATTAATGCGGAAAGATGAGTAGTGTGTCCTTATAGAAGTCATATGGTTGACTACCAAAATTATTTAGATCATCTGGATATCCGGATATAAAGACCAATTATTGTCAACGTACAAAACGTTGTCTTGCTTGCGGTGTATTATTCTTTTACAGTCAACTCGTGTATTTTCTTTCATCGCACAATAAAAACGGTCCCGAAAGACGTGACACTTAATACACACATAAAATCATAGTTTTTTCTTCAAGCTTAGCCAGGAACACATAACATTTTTATGGTCCAGATAAGGGTGAGACAAAGCTGGGCTATCACGATCGTCAAACGAACACATGTCTAATGATCTATGTGATAGTATCACATAAACTCGCATCTCCCTTGTGCAGCTGTTTGCCTTTATTTTTAGGGTTGTCCAGGAAGCCAAATTTTGAAATAATGATATCGTTTGATATGATTTTTGGAACACGTCTTTAGTATTTTTGCTCTCTTTGTAGTAGCAGCGCATTTACTTTTCATTATAATTTAATGAGAAAATAAAGACTACGACGCCTAAGATTAAATCCGTAAGAGAGCGATTTTTTTAAATAAACAAATCTTTGAGAAACTATTTGTAGTAGTAGATGCTAAAACTAATGAATAGAATATAGGAGAGATGCTGTAAATCCTTGACATTTCAGATACTACAGTAAAACTATAGCCTATGTATTTCTCTAGGTCACTGTTTACCCATTTGCCAAATCCAAACAATGTTACTTTCACATTATTTTATAAGATATTTAAGGATGAAAATGCTTCAAAATAGAAGAACTGTAACATAATTCTTCAATCAAAGAATTTTGACGATCCAACCAATTCTTTCTTTTGATCCCAACCCCCAGTTTGATGGTCGTGGGTTTATTATTTATAAGTTTTACGATGCAAGGGGCCTACGTAAATAGATATACGTGGATCATACCGGCCCAGACGAAGTTCACGGTTAAATTCAATTATAGTTTAAACGATATTAGGCATAGTTGTTTTGAAAACTAATAGCGTTATTAAAAGTGATGTATTTACTGTTAATAGAGAGGTGGAGAAAGAAGTTTGTTTTAATTTGTGTTTTGTTTTTTAACGTCAGTTGGTAGGAAAGATGATAGATATAGGGCGACTTTTTAAAGTTATTAGCCTGTTTCTTTCTACGACAGTTACAATACTATAAGGTGGTTTGGTCAAACTTCGTAATTGGCTGACGGATTGTTGATCGCGGAATGGGCTTGTAAGTGCAAGACTTATTGTAAGTTTTTGACCTAACTATGAACGTCTGTTTCTGACCGATGTACTTTTTTGTCATAGGATATTATTTTACTGATCAAAATTCAGACATATTATGCCTTGAAAGACCAAGTAACACCGGTGACTGAGAAGTTGTGTGGGTAAGTCGGTTGTCATGGTATGGGCATGTGTTGCAGAGGAATGAGGAAAATATCGATGTGTTGCAGAGGAATGAGGAAAATATCGTCAGGTTATCGCAAAGTTTCGAGTATGACTGTGGATGCAAGTATGGGACGACCAAAGAAACGGTGGATGGACTGTGTGAAAGATGATATGGCTAGGAAAGGAGTGAGACTAGCAGGCTTAGCACGAGAACCGTAGAGAAGCGTTTTGTCGACGTAAGAGTAGACAAAAATTACGTTCCTTCCCGTGTAGTTGACAGTTTTGAACCGAGAAATGTAGACAAACGATTTCTATTTTACGGTAGAGTAGAAATAGAAAGCGTCATGCTAAGGCTGCAGAAGAAAAACAGGTTACGTAGACCCGAAATATATAGGGGTAAGGGCAGGAGATGATGATACCTTCAAGGACCAGTTGTAAAGTTTGTGCCTAAGACTCAAACTTTAACATTAATAAGGTAATCTAATTGGTGTATCTTAACTCAATTTACCAACCTAACCATAATTCATATTCCATAGCCTTTACTGGATAGACTTACAAATTCTACTCGATATGAAAACCGATGAATCGATATAAGATTAGCGATCATGAATATTGATGGCGCGACGTGCGGTGTTTGTGAATGGTGCACGTGACTAGAACTCGATCTGTAATCGATACCTGCCGATATTGTCCAGGATTTCTGCTTCATTGTCTTAATATATAAAAATCACGTGTCACAATGTCACATGATTTCAATGAAATTTTGTGAATGTGTTTGGTTGGTTACAGTTTGAAAGATAGGATAGTTTTGGACTCGATAGGAGGCGCACCATGCGAAGCAGGGGTTCGCTATTAATTAAATAAATAATACTTTTAATTTTTATATCGATCGTACATCTATGTTGTACTTTTTAATCCAGGGCTCGTTTATTGCGGCGTCAGAGGCGTTGTTCAGATAGTTTTTTTTATTGCTAAAAGGCACTGCTCTTGACCTCGATCACGCCTGATGGAAAGCGAAGGTCTATGATGAAACGATGCTCAGAAGATGCCTGTTCACTTTTGCCTTCAAGGAAGACGGGTAAAATGTGGTAGGGATGATCTGAACTGCCTGTTCAGATCACCAACGTTCCGCGTTCCCTTGGTGGGCAGGTTGATAGAACAGAATTATTATAAAATGTGAATATAGCTAAGAAAGCATATACGTACACGTTACGTGTAAGAATCTCATCAGCAGTTGAGCAGTCTTTTTAGCTTGAACTTATGCGCTGATTAATTTGTTCTCTTTCTTAACCAACACTGGCTTTCTAATTTACCATTATTTTCATTTCCTTTGACCTTGACTATGCTTTTGTAACTGTTTTATCTCTTTTCTTTTCTCGGATTGAAGGACCAAGTCTTAAAGAGGCATGCTTTCATAATTCCTTTAACAAAAAATCTACACAAAGATTTAAAGTTTGCGCAGAAAGGCACGACGCAACGGTGCGCTAGAACAATTTCCATGAAGCTTTTTAGAAAAATTGTTCTACTAGAGTTGCATTGCGCCTGTCTGTGGAGCCTTTAAGCACTTGTGAAGTCAATTTAATTCGAGTACCGATGAATCGGTATAAGATTACCGATTATGAATATTGATGGCGCAACGTGCGCTGTTTGCGTATAGCGCACGTGCCGAGGACTCGGTCTGTAATCGATACGTATCGGTATTGTCTGTGAAATATGAGATATTTATGTGGTGTTGTTTTATTTATTTGCTCTTTTTATTGATAACTGATTTTATTTCTGTAAGTAGGTTTGGGTCGGTTGATCAGGTAAAGCTTCACTTGCCGCGGTTGGTCCGTGGATGGGTGAACATCTTTACATACCAAGACTCCTCCGTGCCTCGAAAAGCACGTTAAACCGTTGGTCCAGGATGTCATTCCTGGATCTTTGACACGCGTTACAAGTCGTCAGAAGCCCGAAAGTCTGACAACCAGTCTTGCCAAGGGGTATCGTGTTACCCAGTAACTGGGTTGTGGAGGTCAGATAGGCAGTCGCTTCATGTAAAATACTGGTATTCAGCTGCATCTGGTTAAACTACGCACGGTAGAAGCCGACCGAAAAGGCTAGGCAGATGATGAATTATTTTGAATGGTCGAAGCAGAGACGTTCGCTTGTTTATCCTTTCCTAAAAAATAGTTCTAGAGTTCTAGAGGCAAATGCTAGATTGTCAGAGCATTGCATCATCGCTTCATTGGCACTCTTCCGGTTGCTCATAAAAGTAATGAATCGATTAAGATCATCGATCTCAATGGTATCCTGTTTATATCTGCGTGCCGTTTGATGTCGATTGAGCACAATGCATGATCGATATGTCGCAATCATTGTTTTATTCGCAGTATTTGCATCAGCATCTTTTAAGTAAGCCGGTACAGTACGGCTTGGCCCGCTATCGGGGCCATTACAATAGATAATTAATTGTGTCTCATTAGCGGTAGTTGACCGGTAAGATCATTCAAATATAATATATTCTCTAACTTTGAATTGGCAAAAAAATCTATGAAATCTGTTTTAAAAACCACTACTCATTGCCTAGTAAATAATTTATTTAAATTTCCAAGATAATACTTATTAAAGAAAATATCACTAAATGCTAGTTATGATAAAAGGTCACTGCAAGTATATGCAATAAAGTGCACGAAATTGAGTCGCCTATCGAAAATAATAAGTGTCGATTCGCCCGATTCGGGCGAGTAACTTCGTGCGAATGAACTAATAAGCCGGGCAGAAACAAATCATGCATATTTTATAACCTGCTCGCATTCAGAATATCAACACAATCTCAAAACAAGGGTCAAAGTGATGTATCATAGTTTATCACGCCAAACTATCATGGTGTACAGCATTTTATAAATCGATGTAAGAGCATCACTTTCATACAAATTCGAGGCAAGGGTCGAGCCTACCGCACACTACGTGCCTTGAATTCTGAGGATACTGTGCTATGATGTAGGCAGATTTGATGGAAATATACCATTATAGAGCCGATGTCGTAAGTTTGACTCTCGCACTTAAATATTTTCAAAAACAAGTTCAAGGTAGAATTACTGGAAAATGGGTATGTGTCACAACTTAGTTGGTTTTCTGACACTACTCATTTGTGTGACTTAATACCATGTCGATTCGCACAAATTTACTCACCCGAATCGAGCAAACTGACACTTTTAAATAATATTTTATGTTTTATAGGTGACTCGCACCAAGCTAATTTATTTGTGGGTGAAACGCAAAACTCCAGAAATACGTAGTAAGCAATTGGGACGTTTCGAATTTTAATGCAGTAATGTTATAAGAAAAGCTGCATGCAATAAAGTGCATAAAATTCAAAACAAAAACGACTTTTATTTATAATATGTATCTACAGGGTGTAAGGGGAATCTTTCCGAAGCCAGAACGTAGGTTATATACAACCTAAATGCAAACGGATACCAATAACTTTTCGCCTTAAATTGATTATTTTGCATCAATTTTAAACGTATAACGCTTCCGTAATGTTTGTACATATATTATTTTAGCGGCGCTTTACAAAAGATGCCTAAACCTAATGTCGCCTCCTGGACTAGGTCGAACGCGGTGATGCGTGAACCTATCAGCTGATTTCTATTTTAGAATACATTACTTGTTGCAAAAAAAATAATGTTTTTAAATGTGTTTAATCTCAAATAATGGTTCATTTAGCTGTTCTCACAGCGTAGTGTAGGTACAAGAAAAGCTAAAAATTAAAAAAAAATCTAGAGTTTTTTTATGGTACTGTATCGAGAATAACTAGCCCTATTACCTGTCTTCATTTTTGGAAGCGTTTCCCTTACTCCCTGTATGGATGTATAGGTGCATAAATAGATTCAATCAAAATTAATAAAACATTTAAAGCAGATTTTCAAAACAGTAAATTCTGAGAGACAAAAAATAACCTATCACATGACCGAACAATAATTTCGAAAACAAACTCCCCTCCGATTGCACGTTACATGTTGATCGCTTCAGATTAATCAGAGTATTCTTCATCTCTCTGCTCTATAGTCCTTATTTCACTCACAATAACATTAAACGCACCTCAGACTAAACGAACAGACATTCAGACTGTATCAGTGTTTTTTAGACCGCAATAATCCTCTTATGGCCCTCAGTACAGTTGGCAACACAAGAGTATTTAAATGTACACCGTTTCGAAATCGCTGAAGTGTAAGTTAGTTAAAATTCGGAATTGTAGAAGCAATCGTCACCTATTTTAAAAACTTACAAAGTGGAGTATCTCCTATAATATAATATTTTTTAAACTGTATAAATATAAATACTAAGCGAATCAGCATTATAAATTAAGTTAGCATCTAAAAAAAATCTTAAATTGTAACTTAAAATTTGATTAACTAAATATTTTTATTTATCGTTTTTATCAAGTCACCATTGTGATTGTTATATTCGGCTGCAGATCTGCGATTATTTGACAAGCATCTCCACGTTTAAATATATTAGGATTTTCTCAAAAGGTGACCTTTACGTTAAGTTATTCACACGTAGGTAAATGCCAGGTTTTGAACTTACCAAAGAGCATGAGGAAAAGATTGACTATAATATTTTTAAACAGTTTTCCTTTACTTCTGTCGCTATCTGTACATCTCCAAACGAATTTGTTTTCCCTTCTGAGGTCTTTATATAGGACCAGATGTTGGTTCTCGCGATTTTTGATTGACATTGGATATATTTGAGTTCGGTTCAATTGTTGTACGATGTCTGAGGAAAATTGGAAAATTCTTGGGGATTTTCGTACTCTTAACTGGTCATAGAAAATTTTGTAGGTATTTTGTTAATATTGTAGTGTCTGTTAGAGAGAATTCAAGAGTTAATATCTGGAAATCATTTAGGGATCATTTTCTATACATACCTATAAGTCAAAATTTTACAAAGAATATTTTTGCTGAGTGATAGCCGTTTTGCGTGGATGTGACGCATGTTTCCCTCAACCTTTTCTTATATTTTTTTGTGTTCCCTATCTTTTTGCGTCATGTTTACCGCAAATAAACGTTTTTCCTTTCTTTTCTTTCTTTCTTTTCTTTTGAAAAAAAAAATACTAATTGCTACGAGGTCGAGGGAACGAGTTTGATGCCGAAAATATATTTTTTTGAATTTTTGTTCAATTGCCTATTTATCTGAATGTCTGTTCCAGATTGGCGTAAAAATAGTATATAAATAATCTAGGATAATACCTAGGGTACTTATAATCTCGGTAGTACAGTCCAGTGTGATGTTTTTCTACAAACACACGGCCGAAGTCGCGGGTAAAACCAAGTTAATAAAACTTTGATTGGCTCCGATGACTTCGTTTTTCATTTAGGCAAGGGTTGCTCATTTTTCTTACATGTTATGAACTCTTTTGTACTGCTGAGTTGCAAAGGACCAATACCATTAGGAATATAAGGAAAAGGACCAACCGAAAGTCTTCGACAATATAAAACAATTGACACCGACACTATCCTACTTTATCCCAAAATACGGAAGACGCAAAATAAGCGTCAAGTAAAGTACCTTTTAGTCAACAAAGAACCTCATAACCAATAAATAGATGGACGGTACGGTCCAAAAAATCCAATTTCAATTCGAGTCCCGGACAAATTGGGTCGAATCCATAACGGACTTTGGACCGTAAATCCCGAAGTTCGTATTCCCGAAAAGTTACGGTCGATCGGCCAATCGGACGAACGCTTATCGCCATCCAATGACACCGGCCGATTACCGTGCCGTACCGTAAATTCGAAATTGGAACTCAACTTCGTTAATTACAGAAGTGAGCTCGATAGGCATCGCTCGACGGATTCTCCCGATTCTAATT
The DNA here is from genome assembly GCA_947359405.1 of Antitype chi. NCBI lineage: Eukaryota > Metazoa > Arthropoda > Insecta > Lepidoptera > Noctuidae > Antitype > Antitype chi. Next base: position 19,549,846 of record OX375812.1, read on the forward strand.
TCCGATATTAAATTATCGAAATGCGAATTATGTATTTTTTCGTTGGAGTTTGCGAATTGTTTGCGAGTTTTATCAGGATCAACTGTTAATTTTTTGCATGATTCGGCGTTTATTTACGGAGAGGTTTTTCCCTGTCCTGGGAATGAACAGAGAATATGGGTGCTGTTCGTTATCTTGCGTATTTTACAGACAGACAAGAACCCTGCTGATGTTATCTTGAGGATGGTTCTAAAATATATCTTTTATTTTGAAACCTGAAGATGACGTTGCAGACAAAAGTTGAAAAAAAGTGACTCAATATTGAAATCATTTTCTGTTTTTATCACTAGCATTTTCAATACTGTTCCCTCTCTTATTTCTATTAGCCAATTGGAACATTACCTAAAATACCTTTGCTATACAGTCAGATAACGCCCAAGTACCGTCGTTGTGACTCGATATAATTTGCGTGTAAAATCGATTGTAGTTCTCGATTTAAACGGCTCATTAAATCGAACAGTGGCATAACATCGGTTATCGATATAGCATCGAAACGTAAACGCCAATTGGTATGGCTTCATCAATTTACACGGCGGAGTACAGGGTCGTAATTAGGGTACCTAAAAGTTATATTATGTATAATGATAGGTCGTGGAAAAAATGGTACAGACCTACAACCCGTTTCAAGCGTTTATCAATGTATTTATCTAAATGGATAATCTGGCAAAATTTAGACATAAGTAACGATAAAACACATACTTATATTTAGTCTAGTCTTCATATATGCCTTAACCTTATTAACGCATTTAAGAAGACTATACTAAATATAAGGGAAAATTATCCCATTAGTTAATGACGCCATTTTCTTTTCGGCATAATGGTTGGAACCATTACATAAATTCCATTGCCAGCTTGGATTTAACCAAACCAATATTTTAGCCAGATTAGTGCTCAAAAGAATAACTTTTGAAACACATCCAGGACACGTTCTAATTAAAACTTAAATTACTAGCTACCAAGCCCGTCCCTGCCAAAAATCACGAAGGTTGCCAGTTATAACTGAGTCTCGGTACTAACGAACCTAATATTCAGAATTTCAGATATGTACATCGAATTGTTTGCAAAGGGCAATATTTTAATTGGTATTCTGTTTAATTATCAACTATGGTGTGTCCGCAATCTCGTTAGTGGTTGTTTGCTGTTCAACGAATTATTGTCGGCTTTCCGTCTCTGCTTTTTGCACTTGCAAATGTGATTTTGGTTTGTTTTTTTTTTGTTTTACATTTCGTGTTATTTTTGCTAGATGTAAATGCTTGTCTCTAGAGAATATTGTGTACTTCAGTCTTTTTGTATGGGGTGTATGCAGTTCAATGACGTCTCTCATAAACAAGCTTTTTGAATCATTATAATAATATAGTGTTCAAACAATGGTTACCTAACAACTGTAGATGTTATTCCATCTAGGTAATTGGGCCTTGTAACCTTGTAGCAGTGTAACTCCTCTTATATCTTATCTTGCTGCTTACCTGGTAATCTCACGCTGGGCGGCATGGAGCTTGGCAGCAAGCCTGGCCGCGTCAGCCTCGGCGACGCGCGCCCGCGCCTCCCAGTCGCCGCGCGCGCGTCGCTCACGCTCCGCATCGCTGCGGGCAGCACCCTCACGCTGTGGACAAAGACATAACTAATTATAATCAGAGATACGTAAACTTCAATCAATCAACTCAGCTTATCACAGTCTAGTGCTGGATATAGGCCTCTCCCAGGCGACGCCATAATTCTATGTTCTTCGCCCTTCGAATTCAGCCAATTTTTAAGGTCGTCGGTCCATCTAGCTGGGGGGCGTCCCACGCTAAGCTTGCCAATACGCGGTCTCCACTCCAGGACTCGCCTGCTCCACCGGCCATCGGAACTTCGACAAACATAAAATTAAGCCACCTAAGAAGGCTTATGGTGTTTAGAATGCTTATTTACGCACTACGCGAAGACGTGGAAGGCATTGCTAAATGCGACCGATCCTTAGTTACTTACATATTGATCATAGGATCACTAATATTTTATAATTTTACGAGCCGACCCGACAGGCCTATCTGATATTCAATCATACATACTCAAATCCCATAAAAAAGGATGTCAAGTTTTCACATTTTCCGGGTTTTTTCCAGGTTTTTTTTTCCATTTTCGCTTGCAATAAAAGCCTGATTCGGACTATTAAAAACATTTTAAAGCAAAAAATAGGCAAATTAGTCCATCCGTTCTCAAGTGATGCGGTCGCCAAAGAACAGCAACACCATTTTTATTTTATAAGCTAAGATTTTCACTCACCAAAAAGTAAGCTTGAGAAACACAAATAAACTATCTAACCATACATCCATCAATAATTAAAGGAAACTCCTGTGTGCTTACATTTCTTAAACATATCATACAGTCAATGTTGCTCCAAAATTCTTCAAACTCACACGAGTTATTTTCTAGAACTAAGAAACTAAAGTGTCAAACTGACATCGAACTAGCGAGATGTTCATTTATCTCGCATAGAGCCTCGCAGAAACCGTCAGCATCTCCTCTTGAAACAATTTCAATTTCCTCTGAAGAAAATTTTATAATATTCAATGCGGAACTTGAGCAACTATTGCAGATGATTTATAGGCAGGCAAAGATGAAGTTTTAAAAGATATGTACTTGAGTTTATAGATAAAGACGAATAGCTTTCATGAAAACAAACCGTTTCAGGTATTCTATGTGATTTAAAGCACTGTTTTCTGCTCTGGAAACCGGTGTTTGCTCGACCAAAACGTCCGAATCTTCGATACTTAAGTGGTTGGTTAACAAACTTCAATCCGGTTTCAATGTAAATACAGGAGTTTGAACATCTGAATCTACATAAAGGTGGATATAAAATGTCCTACTCTACTATCCACTTCTTTAATGAGTTAAATCTTATGTCAGACCTTTGTTTTTGATACGGAATCGGCCAGCGCTTGACGTCGATCTTGTCTGATGGAATGCGATGGAACGAGCGAACCCAGATGGTTTTATGTTTTGGGAATGTCATCTCGCAGGTCAACCAGTTGTCGGCTGCTTAACCGAACTTGCCTGGCGCTGCCTCAATAAATTAAAGCCTCCAGCCAGGGCTTAATAATTTAAAACTAAGCGATTACACGCTCAAGGCACCCACTCTGGCATCGCTGGACTCTTCCAGCAGCAAGGGCTGGTCGGTATGAGCCCAGAAGATGCTTGTTCACTCTTGTTTTAAAGGCTGACGAGTGGTAGGTAACATAGACGCTGTTTTCTGTATTTTTTTTTCTCACAATTTCTGCTTGCCGTCGAACATAAGTCTTTCAGGACACTTTGAGCAACTCAACAGAACTAGCTACATCCCTTTTAAGTCTACCCAACACTCCTTAAAAGCACTTTTATCAAAGAAAAACTTTAAACAAAGACATCTTCAGAACAAAAACAATTTATTCTCAGCTTCGACGTAACGGAAGCGACGTCGGAGGATCGGATAAAAATCCAATTTGGACCGGCCGTCCGGCTATGACATCACATGGTACGACATGACGTATCGGATCCGTCTCGAGCACGTGACGACAGATAGCGCTTGATATTGAAAATTGGAGTGAATTGTTTGAAGGGGTCAATTTTGTGACTGAATTTTTTTTGGGAGGTTCGGGCTATTAGGCAGAGGTCGAATGTGAGATTTAATAAAGTTATAAGTATGTGTTGATTTCAAAGCTGGGTTTTGGAACCGGTACCAAAAGTAGCAGTAGCAGTTCTTACCATTTCGGTACCTGAATACCGGTTACAGAAGGTTACCGGTGCCAAATTCAGGTACCAGAAATCTCATAATTGTATGAGGAACCTCGTGTGATTCAACCTTGAAGTCTTTTTTCTACTGCCTATTAACTATCCTTTTTACTAACTATACCTGTTTTTTTACTCTCACTTTCGGAAATATTTGTTTGGTACCAGTACAGTAGAAATATATATATATAAAATACTGATTAGAAATACCAATAGTACAGGCCCTACCCAGCTTATTGGCCTGGGTGTGAGACCGGTATCACACCAAGGCGTATTAGTACAGGTTTCCAAAAATACCGTTATTTCAAGTCTTGTGTAAAGTGAACTTGAAATATCAAGAACAATGAAAACATGGTTTTTTTTTTTAAATAAACCTAGTTAATGACGTCCATACTTGTTTCTAGATAAGTGATGATTGATTGAAAAATATGTATGACATATGAATATGATTTACTGGTAACTAAGGTGTTAGTAATTGGTGAATTAAAATCTCAATATTAAGTTGCTTATAATAACATAAGGCAATTTTGATTAGACTACCAACATTTCATCATCATCATTTTAGCTGAAAGACGTCCATTGCTGGACATAGGCCTCCCCAAAAGGGGGGTTTTGCCATAATCGCCACTCTTGGCAGGCGGGTTGGCGATCGCAGTATGGTGGTCAAATGCATAGAGAACGCTGCTATCCATTCTCTGATAAGTCCCTTAGTCGCCTTCTACGAATCTTCGGGTCTTCTTACTTGAATATTATTTAATACGGCATTCAAGTGTAAAGACAAAGTTCATTAAAACTATAATCAAGTATTAAACAAAGTTCTACGATTAATGGCAAGAAGTATATAAACATAAGCCGTTTGCCACTAACCGTGGTTCAAAGTTACCTGTACTTAGTTTAGCGAAGATCTTATCTTGATTGTGGTTCAAGTTATGGGCTTATGTGCTTAGTTGCTATCTCTGTCTTATGCAGCAGCGAAGTTCAAAATATATGAAATTTATACTGTCTTGGGCTTTTTATAGTATTATGTCAAAGAGTGCATTAAAATAGCCTATAAATTATGTTTGTCGCATCCTGGGCACTCAGCCCCGCTAGCAAATTCACTAGATTTTTTACCAAGACATTCCATTATAGACACTATATTTTCAGGAGTATACGTTGCTGATACGAGAGGGGCAAGAAAATAAAGGATTTCGTTTTGGGTAAAAAGGAAATTCATTTTCACAGTCGTTAAAAAGTTGAAACTACGTTTTAGGTAAGTATCTAAATGTTAATAATTCAAAAATTGGTGGTTTAAACCCGATCTAAGTAAAAATTGTTTTGTAATAAAGAGGGTGGGATTTTTGGCGATCCACAAACGGGCAGGAAGAGAAAACCCGAGTTTATGACAGAGTATTGTAAAATAATAAATACATATTTAAAATATAAAAACTATATTTTTATATGCTAATTTTTTATTAGACAAAACATGGTAAAACAAAAAAATGCATACATTTATCTAAGATGGCATACCGTTCTAAAAACGTACCCATATTTTAAAATTTTCCTTAAAGTCCATTTCCACTAAAAACAACCCCAATTGTTTCCCTACCTTGAACCACCACCAAACTCCGAAGGAACTTTAACTTTGATGAACTTTTAATTGAAAATTAGTCTTGGCCGTATCTTGCAGCTCCAGTTCATTTGGGCTCAGCAGACCGAGCCAACTTTGTAAATGGCCACAAAAATCTGAGCCTATAGATAAGATACTTATCCGGAATCTTACGAAGACCAAAGTACCAAGAATGTTTGGTCGGAGTCGAGTTTGTCTTTGAGGTGGAGTTTTCGTCTTTGAAAAGAAGGGATCTGGGCTGGACTTTGGGAAATTGAGGAGTTGGTTATCGTGTTGGAGTTGTGCTGTTATCATGGCGACTTGATGATAAGTTTAATTATTTATTTAGGATCTCCAATAAAAGATTAAACAGTACATATCATCATCATCATCATGTCCCTGGCATTTTCCAAACTACGTAACGTAACGACTGTCTAAAACCTACGAATGACAGCCGGGACCAACGGCTTAACGTGCTTTTCGAGGCACGGAGGCATCTCGGTATGTAAAGATGGTCACCCATCTACGGACTAACCCCGGCAAGCGTAGCTTAACCTGATGGACCGACCCGTGCGGCTATTATTACTTAGCTAATAAATAATTACCATTTGTGTGGAGCTCACTGGAGCACTGCATAAGCACGTCATGAATCAAACACCACATTTGCTATTAGCCAAAAGGCTGATTGCAGATAAAAAAAAACGTAAGCTAACAAAGTTAAAATACAAATAATAGTTAGTCTTTAAAAAATGATTCTGTTGATGGACGCTGATAAAGTTAGTAGTAACATAATAGGTGACTAACTGGAGCTAAAATCTACACTGAATTCTCGTACAGACTTAATCGTTACATATTTGGTCCTTCGAGCCGGATTATCCTTAGACGGCACGTAGCTCCATTTTTATACAATACAGTAACTAGTAAAACTCCTAGACTGGTGGGTATATCGAAACATTACAAAAACCAAACAAAAAACTGAAAAATATAAATCTATACCTCTTTTCAGGATCATAATGCTTTCAACAACAATGATAAATTGTTCCATCAGTACAGTTGAATTAAATTCTAAAATCGAAACCAAAACAAACATCTACAGACATCGAAACATTAACATTAAGTGGTCGTTAATGCACCTAATCCTATTCCGATACTAATTTTTGAGGTATTAAAATAGATCGGAGAGGGAGAAGCGAAAGTCTACGTCTATTTTTAAGTCCACACTGTTTTTGGGTATTAGGTGAATAGAATTTCCAATGACATCAATTTTAGATGAACGTTGAATGAAATGCCCTTTCTCTTTCGGTTTGTTTAGCTTAAAACTAGTATTTTTACAGCTAATGAGGATCAATGGTATGAAGCTAAGACCTACGCCTTTATTTATAAACGTTGCTTAAAGTTAAGTGACGTTTAAACGGTAGATGAGTTTAAAAGCAACGTTCCTGGGGGGCTACTCCCTAAGCACGAAGTCCGTCGTCTCAAGTAACAGGCGTTTCCAACTCCGTATCACTTACGGACAGAAGATTAGTTTGGAGCCCGAACTAAGAATGAATGACAACACGATTTGACAGCTGTCCCTACTCCCGATATGTTTTTGCCCGTCCAAAAAAGTAAGTTAATTGGCTGTAGGATTCACTAAGAAATTTCGAACTACTTTCGGACGGGCCCGTATCTTCGTTGACGGAGTTAGAATGTAGGCCCCCTGAATCAAGATTGAAAATGAATCTACCAATTATATACCTATTCCTAGAACAGGTGGTTCGCAACCTAAAATTCTAATTTCAAACTCACATTGCTTGCACGTGTAATATTTTAGTTTGTGTTTTTTAGGCACTAACATTGTATGGGTTTACTGCTGTTTGCTAAAAATACCCGTTTTTGTAAATACAATATTACCCTAGAAACCCTAAAAAACAATGAAATCAGCTGACTAGACGATCTTGATTTTAGGAAAAAGACGTTTAGCAAAAACTGCCCCACAGCAAAGTAATACGATGTGGTGTGTTTAAGATTTAAAAAAAAAACTAGCTAGTCATAGTAAAACAGTCAATCCAATTAAGAAACTGTTGAAAAAATGTCTGCTTTAGATATTTATTAAAACAGTATAAGAAGCATTTGCATAGTTGGAAGATAGTCTCAAAGCATCAATAAATTAATGAGATCTCTAAACAGTATCAAATAGTTCTACACACTCAAAACTCGACGCTAAACACCCGACATGCACCATAACATTCCGGTCTCATTTACAGACAAAAATAAACCCTAAAACATATTAAAAATGGTCCTCTATTAGCAAAGAAAACCACAAATTAGTATGGCAACCCATCCGTGCAAAGTACACAAGTCTTTTGAAAGACAAAATAAAAAAAGAGGTGTGGAAAGGAAACCGTTTCGGCTATTTTCGTCTATTTCCGTTAACGTTCGGCTCAGTGGCTAACGGAGTTTCAACATTTATTTTTATAGCTGAAGATGCTTTGGTAATGTTGTCGAGACGATTATGGGAGGTAAATGTGACAAAATTGTGTATTTTTGGGGCCAATGTTTACCAAAGTTTATAATGAAAAATGCTGGAATGGACGCGATAAAATGAATAAAGGGCGACTTTTGTCTTGACGATTGCAAGTATTTCGACACAATTCATCAGATGATTATTAAGCCAGTCAAAAGGATACCTATCTTCTATTATTATATACCATCATAAGTTTGAAACTAATTCAAACTTGTGATATGGTATAAACTTATGGAACCCAACGCTTAATAATAGAGCAACATAAACTTTCCTCATGTAAAATTCAATGCAGCAGACAGAAGCAACTCATACTTTATGTATCATTTCATATCTTTAAAACTTATAAGGAAACTACAATTTCCACAATACCGCCCCTATCACCTAATAACTGTCTAAAACACACCACTATTCCACACCTGTCAACTTGTCAACTGTCAAGTTGACAGCTGCTACTTTGACAGCTCCGTGACGTTAGCGGTAGGGACATGGCGCGCCCTTGAGCTAACTTTGGTAAAATGTTTGTACATTGTAACACTTTGGTAAGTGGTAAAGCAAACAAAATGTTTAATTTGTTCCGTATGGTAACATTTCTGGTGATTAATTGGCGGGAAAAGTTTTATTGTGTTTGGGATGTGGATACAAGATAAGTGATGGAGTTTAATGTTTGTTGGTTTGATAAATCTTCTTGGGGATGCGCTAAACTTTTGGAAAGTGATTATGTATGTAGAGCATTATCAGATAAACCGAATTAGTACTTCTAGGCCTGATACAAAGATGCTTTTTATATTCAATCTGATTATTTCTATGTAAACATTGTAAACCATGATTCGGCTACGTGTCTTCAAAATATGCTACGCCGACGTTTGCAATAACGATTAATCTAATGATAAAATACTAATATCGTTACAACGAAAACATTTGGTAACGAATCACGGAACAACAAATGCACGATTCAACGAAAAACTTGACGCCTAACATACTATGTAGCCAAGAAATATAATATTTCTATGTAACACATTCTATTTAATTTTTAAGCATATCAAAGCTGTTAATGAAACTAAACGCGATTAGTTAATCTAAACTGCGTTCAACGTGCGGGTTGTTCGAAAGAGATACCGCGGCCCCTGGCACACAGGCAACTGAGGGAACACGGGTTGGTTTTAGTCAGTAAAAGTCTGACACGCCTTCCTGCTCCACCTAGAGCGGGAGAAGTTATTTGATGATTTCCCAACCAAAAAAAAAACTGTCAGTGTCAATATTGCCCAACACTTATGATACTGACGCTCTTGAGCGCGGTTTATTATGTGATGATCGTGTTCAGTTCAGTTCATTAGTGAAATTCGCCCTGATTCGCTCTCACTATTGCCCGATCAAAATATAAACCTGGTTAATTCGAATACAGATCACGTTAATATCCCTTCACATGATGATTTCGTAATAAACAGTTCACACTCTTTAAAGCATACTAATGAAACTGCAGCAAAACGTATCACACGTGACACACGTCTCTATTTGAACGGAAACCAGTAATTTAAAGCTCATTGCTGTGGCGGCGATCAATCAGGACTTTGCCATTGCGACGTGGCTAAAGTTTGGTGTACACTGTTGCGAATTAGGAAGATGCATTGGCTTTTAAGTTTGAATTCACAAGAGGAGTTTCATGAGAGTTTTAATAAGGAGTAATCCATTAAAGAAACCAAATAAAGTATTTCCATATAGGACTACCCGTGAAGCATGCCCTATTTATTAAAAATAGAATTCGAATCGAAATTGATCCACCATTGCTCCACCATATCTCAGAATGTCCATACATAGAAAAAAAAAAATACATACGAATTGTGAACCTCCTGCTTTTTGAAGTCGTTCAGAAAGGCCTATTTCTAGCAAATTATTGCAGTCGTGAAAAGCAAAATATTGCTTGAAATCTTAGAGCGATTTAAAACAGTTATTTCTAAGATTGCTGCAAATAAATTGTGCAGAAATATTGCGAACAACATTCTCAGCAGCTTTTATGACTGTAATAGTCTGCACTACAGTAAAACGGTACCACTGCACAATGTATAATTCACGACAAATTCAATTTCAAAAGTATAACACTTAACTTTCACATTATATTCAGGTACGGCACATTACGTTCCTACCCACGTCCTAGGAATGTACGTGGCTAGGAAGAAAGCTTCTAGTGTGTACGTAGCGTAACGACCAGCCAATGCACTTCCCTACAGGAATGAGGAAATAAGTGGAGAGCTGTGCTTATCCTGTATATCATTATAGAAGTACTGTTGTATTTTATGGTGCTCATGACTTCCGTTCTATGGTATTAGCTAATAAACAGTACTTTCAATGAAAAAATTGGTTGGTACGATATTCATTTTTAGAATTGCCATGCAACGTGTTAATTCTGTCACATGTTTGGTGTCGATAATGATGCAGAGAATCTACCTATTATTACGACGTGAAGCAAATACGTTGTATCCCTTTTTACGAAAATGACGCGGACGAAGGAGAATGAAATTTCAGTGTACGACTGAACGCGGACAGACACTACGCCGACAGACTGAACACTGACAAGACTTTACTTCGACGGGACTCGTCGCCGATAGGACACTTCTCCGACAGGACTCTTCGTCGACAGGGCTCATCAGATAAGTAATAGGTTAGGTTGTGTTAGAATTGCGACCAACCGCTACTCCCGTGTTAGTGGCAGTTACTTGACTATTTAGTAATAGCGCAAGGGTGAGCCTTGTCGGCGAAGAGTCCTGTCAGCGTAGTGTCCTGTCGGCGAAGAGTCCCGTCGAATTAAAGTCTTGTCGGTGTTCTGTCTGTCGGCGTAGTGTCTGTCGGCGTTTAATCGTACAGTCATGAAATTTGGCATAGTTAAACTTTATATGGAGAAGTAGTGCAGAAAGCGAATACTTTTGATTATTGTTGATAATTTTTTTAATGAATTATGTCGAATTTGGACCACTGGGCAACCAATAGTTTGTATAAATACTTACGGAGATGGTGTTGGAATACATGGACATGATGACGAAAACGTTATTTGAAATTGTGAAGTTCGAATAGGTAAAGAAAGAAAGAAAGAAAAGGTAAAGGTACTTGAGAGATCTTTTAGACAACGTACCAGGTTACCATAAATCATCATCTGCCTAGCACTTTCCCAACTACGTTGGGGTCGGCTTCCAGACTAACCGGATGCAGCTGATGACCAGTATTTTACATGGAGCGACTGCCTATCTGACCTCCACAACCCTATAACTAGGTAATCCGATACCTTTTGGTAAGACTGGTTGTCAGACTTTCGGGCTTCTGACGACCCGTAACGACTGTTAAAGATCCACGAATGGCAGCCGTACCAGGTTACCATAAAAAAAACAGGCGGTTATGGTCTCATTGACCTATCATTCCATATTTAGCTTCATACATTCGATTGCGAATTAGACTAGAATTAATGTGGTGGGCAGAAGTATTCAAGCATTGAGATCATTACCTAATCCTTATTATGCGAAGATTTATGATAGAATAATTACCATACTTTAGGTTATTTAATGATTAGCCGACCATGCTTTCGACAGTTAAAATATCAAGGTTGCTTTATTATATGTAACTTAAATATTAATGTATTTTACACATAAATATTCCGGAATAAATACTCTAAAATTCTAAATTATTGAGAAAAACGCATTGAAATGCATTGTGTAGTTAAGAAGATCTAAGCAGTCACTTGGACAGACACGAAAAGTCACTTTATTAACTGTGTATAGATAAGTTATTAGGGTTTAGGCTTATATAAGATATAGGCTTACATAAAATGGTCTAAGTAGTGTAAAAAATAGATAATATTCACTGTGAAAATTGTTCAGGTGGTGTGTGTATAGAGAAAAGAAAAAATATGCATTTTAAAAATGATCTTTCGGAAAAAAAAAAAAAACAACAAAAAAAACACAAAAACAAAACAACAAAACAACACACACACACACACACACACAGTTCACACAGTTCGATCACAGTTTAAAAAAAAAAAAAAAAACTGTGATCGTGAAAAGTAGTTTTTACACCGGATTTGCAATTAATACAAACTAAAGGTAAATTCAATACACAACAAATATGATTAATTTAATTGCCTCAGAGGTTGCATGTTGTGTAGGTACAGCAATCCGTTATTCTGTTTTAATTTTGCCTTTTTAAACATTTCTGCCTACGCTGTCTAAAAACTATGTGCACGTCACTGGATTAGATAGATAAATATAGATTAGCAAGCAACTGAATTAAAAAAAAACAAGGGAAAAACAAAACATTCTTTTGTTTTTTCTTATACAAAATACTGCTCAAATGGCGACCAACAAAATTAAATCGTTTAAAATTAGGTCGGCAACCCAAAGAGGCGGTTAAATATAACTTGTTCACGTTACAGACTGATCTTCAGTGGATCCGACAGTGATTGATGATATTTCTTAGGAAATTATTGAAACTTGAGTTAATAAAGTGAATTCTGTTATTTACGGAACGTCATCTGCATTGAGATGGTTGAGTTATGATTTTAATATTGTTTTTGAGTAGATTTGTTTGTTTGTTTACTCCCTCAGTTGCGTTAAAAATAGGTGTTTGGGTGAAATATTTTGCTATCGTTTTATGAAAAGTATCGAGGAATTTGAAACTCTCGGACCAGAGCACAGCTGCTGGTCTCCAAGGAGTGCTCGATCTGCAGAAGTGTTTTTTTTTTCTAACAGAAAGCATTTTTGCTGAACTGGGCCTTTTTGGCGCAGACTTGGCTTACTTTCCTGCTAATTTCTTACATCGCACTTTTTTCTTTTCATTAGTTTTTTTTTTATAATATCTGCTGTATATTGTGTGCCTTTTAGTATGTGCTAAATAAATTTATTTTCTTTCTTTTTCTTTTAGTAAATACCTTCAAGTTTCAGTTAAGACTTTTTTTATGGGTTCATGTGAATGCAAAAAAGTTTTTAAGCCCATTTTGCGGGATCAGTACTAGCTCAGGCTTTTAGTCTGTGGTGTTCACAGTTCCATATTTGAATCATTAGTATGAAAATATTTTTTTTATATTTTTCTCCTTTTAATTGACCAAGAACTATTTTTTTTCCCTTTTTTTACACACAAATACTTAGTCATCGAATTTCCCCAAGCTTTTCCCCTAACTTGTCATTCAGAAAAAACATTCTCGTTTTTCTAAGACCCTTGCATCCCTTAATTCGTCACCAAACATCCCTTATTGACAGCATCCCGGTACTATCACAGTTTGCTTAGGCGTTAGGTATTAAGTAAACCCTTCGAAGGGGACTTTACAGGGGGTGAGCAGGACACACAAATAAATAGTCAAGATCAATATTTGTTTGATATTGTAAATCAGTTGTGTGCTCCTGTTTTGGATGTTGTAGGTAGTCATCTGTGAAGAGGGTCTTACAAACAAGATGCTGTGCTCTGTTTAAAGTTGTGTCAAATGTCATTTTTTGGGAAATCATTTTGCTAAAATTTTAATGTAAAAAATATAGGTTTCCAAAATAACTGGAGGCAGTTTTGCGTTCAACATTGTTATAATGTCAAATTGGTTATACCCAATAAATGTAGGGTATAACAGTTACATACTGTAAAAAAGCGTGAACAAAATAAAATAAAAGGACCCACTGTCGAGTGTCGCGAGCAAAATTATTCGCCATTTAGCGCTCCCGGACACAATTAAACTGCCATTTTTCGAATCACAAAATGACCCGTTTAATCCAACAAGGAGCGATTACCATAAAACTCTTTGATTACCCAATCAGCGTGCAGTGGAAATGAAAAAAATATGTAAATTTTTCCTTTTTCAAATCGTCTGTAATGACGTTGAATGAAATAAAAGTACGCTAGCTCCCCGTCTAATTTCGTAAAAGAGTTGCCACGCGCCGGCCACGTGACTCCGTTTGGACCAATCGGGGGGCTTTGTTTGGCATGACGTCATCAGCGGCTAGTTCGTGAGAGAGTATGATTTACGATACGCTACAATAGATGGTAATTAAGTTTTGTTCTATAGTTTTGACCCTCGGAGTGTGTCATATTTTGTTACAATGAGAGATTATTAAATTGTGTTTTATTTTTTAGAGGGTTTGAATTAGGTTCTTCCTGCTAAATACTTCGGGAAAAAGCATTACTTACTTCAAAGTTGAATTTGGGAAAAACTGGGCAGTAAGAATAAGAAGAAGCATTAAAGAAGGTACTTTACCTAGGTAATATACCTAGACCATAACTGATTTTGTATTCGTTTTGAAAATAAATACATACCTAATTTATGAAAAAAAAAACACATAGTTTTTTTCTGACATTAATCAGGAACATTGATTTAGATTACTGATCTTTAGCCCAGATTAACATAAAAATAAATACAGAATTAACTATTAGTGCCCAACCGAAAAAATAAATCCCTATTTAACTTTGGACCATTCATCGTAACTCCCTAAAAATATCAAATCGGCAGCTGCCAGAATCAATAAGTTGGACTTCCAATTATCTAACTGTAATCCTTTCTACCCTAAAAATGACTCATCACCCTATGTTACATGAACATACCGCATAGGCCGTTCATACTTATTTTACCTCTAATTTTGCGTCACTGTCAAAATCAAAGTGACCTTTGCACTCCTTACAATAAGGTTGCTTTTGGGTTTCTGCCACTAGCAAGTCTGTCAATATCAATTTGTATCTTTATTCTCGTTATGATAAGGTTGCTAATGGGTTGCTGCTGTCAGAGGTAAATAACTGTGGACGGACTGTAGGTAGTTGTTTAGTATAACTTTTTATACTGTAGTTTAAAATGTAGGTAAGGATCTGACTCATGGAAAGCACAAAGTTTGTAATCATTCGAATATTGTGTTAGCCGACATTGTCTAGATGTTAGTGAAAACGTCGGGATCCCGACGCCCTAGGTAGAAGGACATATACAGGGTGTCCCGAAACTCAACGTCAAGCGGGTACGGGGCAATAAGCTAGGTTGTACCAGTTCTTGCAAAAATTTAAAATAAAATCCATGTTACTTGGTTAAGTGATAATAGGTATTATTTGGAAAATGTTGAAAATCAACACCCTAGATCAGATATTTAGGTACCTAAGTACTGTGATCACAAATTTCTAAATTGTTCAGTGTTTTTTTTTAAATTCAATCCTAAATAACTATGCTATTGATTGCAGTCACAAAACCAATAATTAATATTGTGAGTCTAGTACAAAAAAATAAAGTTTAATTAAGTCATGGTTAAAAACGTTTTATCACGAAACTTTGACGCCTTGTCTTTAAATTTTTTTAAATATATTTTTTTATTTTTGCTAGAACTGGTACAACCTAGCTTATTGCCCCGTACCCGCTTGACGTTGAGTTTCGGGACACCTGTATATAGTGACCTTATAGGTGATGTTCTTCAGAAAGATCAGGTCCGTAGTACTCGCAACCGCCATGCGTGTATGACCAGAGAGCCTTCTCTCTAAGTACGAAATCCGTAATCTCGGTCAAAGTTACGGGCATTTCCTTCTTCGTATCACTTACGGACCTATGATTAGTTTGAGGCCCAAACTAAGAGTGAATTACTACACGATTTGACAGTTGTCCCTACATCTACAGGGTGAAATTGAAAACTTGCGACAAACCGAAATGGGAAATTGTACTCATCATTATGAACAACTTTTACTAAGGGACCAAAGATGCAATCGCAAAAAAAAAAACAGCTGTTCCCTACATTTTGACGAGTCATGCGAACATAAATGTAGGGAACAGATGTTTTTTTTTTCGCGATTGCATCTTTGGTCCCTTAGTAAAAGTTATTCATAATGATGAGTGCAATCTCCCATTACGGTTTGTCGCATGTTTTCAATTTCAACCTGTATATGGTTTTACTCGTCCAAAAAAGTTAATTAATCAGCTTTGAGAGACACTTTGAAGTTTCAAACTATTTTCGGAGGGGCCCGTATTTTCGTTGACGAAGTTAGAGAGTAGCCCCCCTGATGTATGAACGTGAACTAGCAAAAGGAGTATGTACTCTAAGGATCGTAGCAAGTGGCATGATGTAGTTTTGCCTACCACCAAGGGAAGGAGTAAGTTTTATGCATGTAGCCATACATAAAACTCACTCCTTACCGGAACATTGAAATGGATTAGGTACTAGTTTTTCTAATAAACTGATTTCGATGAAATAACCTGGATTAATTAACACATATGGTACTTTTCATACCGGTCGGTAGTACGTTCCCGCGGGATAATATCCGACGCTGCAAAACCTAGTATAAAAATAAATACAGAATTATCATTAGAGCCGGCACAAAAAAATTAAATCCCTACACAAAAGACCATAACATTGTATCGCCCTAAAATTGGAGTCAGCTAATAAAAATGGCAGCTGCCGAAATCAATAAGTTGTACTCCCAATTATCTTAATAATCCCTTCTACCCTAAACATGACTCATGACCCTATGTTACAATCAATCTGCTGAGCATTTTTTCAAATATGTTGGGGCCAGCGTCCAGTCTAACCGGATTGCAGCTGACTTGCGACTGCCTGTCTGACCTCCAAAATCAAAATCAAAAGTCATTTATTCAAACTAGGCTGAGAGTCAGCTCTTTTTGAATGTCAAAATTACATAAGACAGTCCCCACAAAACGCCCGCCCTTCACCACTTCCTAGTGCTTTAGCTGGGAAGAAGAAGTAGCGCAACAAACTCCCCAGCAGCACAGCTGTCTGTTAAGTTAGAAGAACTTGATTCTATACAATAATAGGTAATTAAAATTACGAAACACAAAAAAAAAATACATTAAATTTGCCATATGTCAGCTAGCACACGCCAATATACCATCAAAACATTGAAAACTAAAAATAATAAAAAATTTAAATAAAACGTAAACAGAACTTAAAATCTAAATAAAAGCCTCCAGGCATAAAGGGCATGCCCGCTTACATATGCAATTCTGCATTATGCAAATAGATAGCTATAACTTAAAGTAAAACCCAGTTACAGGGTAAAACGAAACCCCTTAGTAAGACTGGTTGTCAGACTTTCTGGCTTCTGGCTACCTATAACGACTGTCAAATATTTACTAATGTCAGCCTGCACTAACGGCTTACAATTCTTTTGGACGCACGGAGGCGCCCGATATGTAAGAGATAGTAACCCATCCACGAACAGACCGCGGGAAGCGTAACCTCGACCCGTGTGGCTGTTCTTACTTATCCCCGAGCCCCTCACCCTATGTTACATGAACATGTAAAGCTCAGATTATTGCTATAAATAATTCAATAAACAATTTCGTATCGTGATGGCGAATCGATGTCTGTACTTAGCTTGTAATCTGCTTAGTTTAATCCAATATTCTATAAGGGTTCAGGATTTAAGAAATTGGAGTTAGTATGGTGAAAAGTGCACTCAATTGGCTTTAGCTGGACATTGGAAAGACATCATTAAATGTACAGTAAGCTGCACTACATAAGGTCCACTTATTGTGCATATAAATAATGTGTTAGAAAAAACGGGTGATCGTAATTTTGTCTGTCGTAACTACTATATGTATATACTTGGTTCTTTAATGAAATATTTGTATCACCCAAGAATTAAAAGTCTCTCTCCAAATCAGAGAATTTAACGCAAAACATTACATGGTCTTCGTTATACCCGACTTCCCTAGAAAGCGGACATTAATACAATGTTTTTACGGCCATGTCATGTCCCCTGTGCAATCCTAATCATCATTTCGGCCAGAAGACGTCCATTGCTAGACATAGGCTTCCCCCAAGCATCGCCACTTCGCCTGGTTCTATGCTTCTCGCATCCAGCTGATTCTTGCGGCCTTTACGGCCTTTACGCGAATTCACCGCGTGGGAAGACCTTTAACGCTACGCATTCCGGTACGCAATCGCCGCTCCAGAACCTTTCGGCCCTATCGGTCATCTGTTCTGCGAGCAATGTGTGTGTGAGTGTGTATAGATTTTTCCAGAAACTAATTATCCCAAACCAACAACTAGTTACAGCAAACGCCAAAATTAAACCTCTAATCAAGAGTCAAACGTTCAAAGGCCGTTCAGTGCAGGTTCGATTCTGCTTCGGGCAAACTCGACCGCACACAATGCTATGCATTTCAAAACCAAATGAGGTGTGCAATTGTGCGTTATAAGTCATTGTACGGGTTCTGTGCCCGGCTCGTGAATTGGTTATGAACGAAGTTTTGAACACGTAGTTTATGGTTTGTGAGGTAGTTTACTACTTTCGTGTTTTCGTTGAAAGTTCAAGTTTTAAAAGTTGTATAATATATATTTACCAGGAGACAGATAAACAGCATTTACTCTATAACGTAACGAAGCCGAGGAGCAGACTGAAGAGCCGTAACAGCATTCTCAAGTCGACCAATCCTACTATCTGACGGTAGCTCAAGTGCGACGCGACTGAAACTATGGCTTCTCAAACACCCCGCTCCGGCTGACTATGTTGAGCTTGCAGAAAAGCTTCCAGCGGGCCACCAACTGCCATGGCTTCACCTGGAAATCTCTTTATCGACTAAGAAGCAAGGTGGGTCGCTGCCGGTACAACTTGGTCAGGTGGGGGTACTCCGATGAGATGCATTGCGACTGTGGAGCCACATCAAAAGCTATGCCCCACCTCTTGTCGTGCCCTCATTGCAATAACTCCTGCACTATGAAATACCTTTGCGAGGCCACCGATAACGTTGTCCAAGTGGCATAAATCAGAATCAGAATAATTTTGAAGGCTATTGCTAATCAATTGTTACATAAGTTCGGAAAATTGTCTGCTTAGCAACGTAAACAAAGCCATGAATGTTGTGGAACTGTCAAAATGAAAGCGATTCCTACTGATAATTAATTTAGTAGAAATAGCACGTTTTTGCTTGTTACCTAAAGGTTATTATGAAAGTTAAGAGAGAGTTGCGCGGAACATATATATAAAATGCGAATTTAATATTCATAGTTAAGACAGGACAACGTCTGTCGGGTCAGCTTGTTACTTATATAAATAGAAGCTAGAATTAAATTATAACCAGTCAGCGTTATCCCTGAAAGGTCCAAAACCCAATTAACCTTTGAATATCAACACTTCTTCTCCAAATAAAGGGTTGAACCTGCTTGATTTGATGAGAAAACCAAGGTTTGGACTACAATTTCGTAGATGTAACCTTGTAGTAATTTGTCCGGGCAAACGGACGAGTACCGGCCAGGTAATTTTAACCCTTGATTTGAACACCCAGCGACTAATTACCGCTCAATTTGTACCGGCTGACTAGTTGGGGTAGTGTTGTTATGTTTGCTTGTTTGTTTGTTTGTAGTATCGATGTTATATAACTATTGTATTGTAGGTAGGGGTTAAATTAAATTAGGTAGTAGGTATGTATTTTAGGGTTGAGATTTCAGTGACTTGCCCAATGTCTAGCAGGGATTGGGATAGTGAGCTTAGTTGATTTGATATTGGTGATGGCGATTATTTCAGAAGTACTGAAAGTACAAGTTAAAAACGAAGTCTTCTATCGTAATGGTTTTTTTACCCGACTGCGGCGGAGCCCTAAAGATGGGTATTTTTTCTGACTTGAAGGGATGTGCTAACCCGTAAACAAGATGGGTGCTTAGTCAATTTCTTCATCCAACTATCCTACTAATATTATAAACGCGAAAGTTTGTATGGATGTTGGATGTATGGATGTTTGTTACTCTTTCACGCAAAAACGACTGAATGGATCTGGATGAAATGTGGCACACAGATAAATTATAACCTAGATTAAGACATAGAATACTTTTTATCCCGGTAGTACGTTCCCGCGGTATAATTTCTGACATCCACGCGGGCGAAGCCGCGGGCGGAAGCTTGTAATATTATAAATGTGAAAGTTTGGATGTTTGTTACTCAATCGCGCAAAAACGGCTGCACGGATTTGGATGCTATTTGGCACTGGGATATTTTATAACTAGAGATCGGATATTTGGATGCATATTCACCTAAAGTTGAGATGTTAGCTAATATGGAATGCGCTTTTGTGTCGAAAAATTCTTAATCTAGGTAAGTAATTTGTTTTTTTTTTTTGTTTTAACTAATACAAACCACCCCTCCTCCAGTACATACACATATTTGTATCGGGTTAAACATTAATTTTAAATTAATACACATCTGAATAGTTATGCAATCAAGAATCCCGGGGTTTTTAATAAATATTACAAATAATTTATAAAGCCGCTTCCATACTTTCATAACTAAAAATTATCTTTAGGTAAATATGCATCCGAATATCCGATCTCTGTTTATAACCTAGAGTAACACATAGGATCCCGGTAGTATGATGTCGTGGGACAATTTCCGAGTTCTACGAAAGTGAAGCGGCTGGCAAACACTTGTCTTAAATATGATCTACATGTCATCACACACATGTATCCCTACTCTACTGACTATATGTATAGGTAAATGGCCACTTCGATTAGCAGACGGCTCAGTAATGTGGTTATTAGCCGAACTGTTAATCACTTTAGCATCGGTACCTACCTACATCATAATCGATATTAACCACATACCACTTCGATAACATCTAGATATATTTACAACACTAGTAACTAATAGGTAAGGTAAGCATACGCTACTAGCGTTTCATAGCGGATTCGCCCGCATGAAGGTCGAAAATTATCCCGCGGGAACGTACTATCGCGATAAAATGTATTCTATGTGTTATTCCAGCACCCTAACTGCGTAACTCACTATTAATCATAATCTGTTCCGTTTTAAAACAGATGGCTAAACCATTGCTTCGTATGTTCGAAAAATGTGTCTGCTCAGCAACGTAAATAACGCAATGAATATTGTTGAACTGTCAAAATGAAACCGATTATGATTAATCGCGTGTTACGTAATTAGGGTGCTGGTTACAAGGTATCTGTGTGGCAAATTTCATCTAAATCCGTTTAGCTGTTTTTGCGTAATGTAATATTATAAAATAAAAAAAATGCCATAGAATTTTGAAGAACTCTTCAAAATGTAGGTGGCCGGTTAAATGTGCCCCCGAGTGTAGTACGATAACTTCGTCAGCCCAAATTGGATTAATTTACAGCATACCTCCCGAAATCAGGGTTGATTTAACGAAACCTATCCACGGTTATATTAAATTAGATTTAACACCTAACCTTAGGTAAAGAGGCCATAGTTTGGACAAACTGATGAAATTGAATTATACTTAAAATAGAACGTATTTACAAATCAGAGGTCCCAAGTTCGTTACAGACTCGGGACCTCTGATGTAGAAATTCTATGATTTTACTGGCGTTTATAATTGCAGAGAGTAATAGAAAATCTTTCTCGTAACATGTATGTCTATTTCCTTTTTCATATCAAAATCAAAAATCAAAATCAAAATATTTTATTTCACATAAGCCTGCATGGGCACTTATGAAACGTCAGAAGCTAGGTGCACGGTTCCAATTTGTCGTTTCCTATGGAGAAGAGCCGGCAAGAAACTCCACGGTTACTCTTTTAAAAATAATTGGCTTTTACAATGTTTTCAAATTACAGTGATAATAGGTATGGGAGGACAGTGCAGGCCAGTCAATAAGTACCAGGTACTTAGAGGAATGAAAATACAAAATAGAAAAACGTCTACAAATCTAGTCTCTAAGGCCTACAACGTTCTCTCATTCACAATATGTAAAAGAATCTACCTATATAAAATGAATCTATTCTTTTCTCTATTTTTGAATCTATATTTTTGTTTAATTCCTGTTTAGTATATTCTATCAAATTTACATTTAATGTTATTATTTTTCTATAAGTTCGCTGTACCAGTACAGTGTCCTAATAATTGTTTGCTGCACCGGGCGACGTAATTACGTCAAAGCCGGCTGTCGCTGAAAACCAGCGCTGGGCTCTGTCTTGCATAGGGTCGCAGCATAATGCTGAGTGATAGCCGTTTTGCGTGGATGTGACGCATGTTTCCCTCAAACTTTTATTTTATTACAAAGTAACATCTTTTTAATAAATGCATAAGTATAAGTATACAGGAAAAGTTTTTATTCAGTGCGCAAATTGTAACCATGAATTTTAGCATATCATTCTAGACCCCCCAGCGCAGAAATTTTTCGTCGGTTATACAAAAAAAATCAGTTGTTCCATACATTTTTAACCATTCATGGTTACAATTTGCACACTGAATAAAAACTTTTCCTGTATAATTATGCATTTATTAAAAAGATGTTATTTTGTAATAATAAAATATAATAATATATTTATTTATTATTTATTTATTTAACCATTTATGCACACACATTTAAACAGACAAGAAGAAAGGAACAGAAAAATACGTACAAAGGTAATGCTTATTTCTACAGAAATCTCTTCCAGCACACCTGCGATAGGAGAGAAGATAACAGAGATGTAGACAACGCGTGTAATAACAGTAGAAGGAAAATCATAAAATTACAAATTAAACTCTAATTTAAAATATACATACACACATAATATGGGAATATACATACATACTAATATACATACATACTTCTAAAATAAATATCACTAAAATATATATAAACAGAAAGTTATTTATTTGTATAGATGTGCACAATTTGAGATTAAACCGGCCTTATGTAAATAAGTATATTTTTTTAGAGATGTAACTCTCAGTAACTATCAACTGTTAAGAACATACTGCATTTTTCTGAAAAAAAAAAATACAATTACTAAGCCAGTTTATTCTAATGAAAATCACATAGAAAACCCATTGTTTTGCCCTTTCTCGTTCCCTATGCGTGTTGTTTCACAATTCTTGGCATAGTTCCTATTATCAATGGTATAAAAACTCTATTTTATGATTATGCAACGTCGACGCGTTATCAGAAGTTGTTTACAACGAAATTATGCAGGAATTCCTAACCTTTGTGATGTTCAGATAGTTTTTCAGCATCGGGAATTCAGTTTTAATTAGAGGAATTTATTGTATGCGGGTAAAGGAAAATGTTATGAGAAATATATGACTTGGTTGTGCGTTTATTTGTTTAATAAGTTGAAGCAGATTGGCTTATAGAGTACTTTAAAATCTTCCTATTAATTTACTAATATTATGAATCAGAGATCGGATATTCGGATGCATATTCGCCTAAAGTTGAGATGTTGGCTAACATGGAATGCGCTTTTGTATCGAAAAAATCTTAATTTAGGTAAGTAATTTGTTTATTTTTTGTTTTAACTAATACCCCTCCTCTAATACATACACATATTTGTATCGAGTTGAAAAGTAATTTTAAATTAATACACATCTGAATAGTTATGCAATCTAAGAATCCCGGGGTTTTTAATAAATATTACAAATAAACTTTGTATTTCAGCTTCTTTGAAATGTATGCTGGCCATTAAACCATTATTGTGCGTCCGTAAATATTCATCACGAGTACGGAACACTTCACTGTGCTGTAAGTGGTCCGACACGCACTTGACCGTTTTTTAACCCCCGACGGAAAGGGTGTTATAAGTTTAACGTGTGTATCAGTGTGTTTGTCTGCGCCATCGTAGCTCCCGAACGGCTGAACCATAATACCGGATCCTTTTGTCAAACGAAAATCAAACTGCCGAACCTTTTACAAACTATGTTGGGGTCAGCTACCAGTCTAATTGGATGCAGCTGAATATACATATTTTACATGGAGCGACTGCCTATCTGACCTCCACAACCCAGTTACTGGGTAAGAAGATTGGTTAGAAAGGTATTTTTGATAAGAAAACCAACCTTTTGCCACACCATAAACAAGAAATATATTACCTACATTCTCCACTTACAACACAAAAATAATCTTAAGAAATAAGCTTTCCATTATGTTGTCAAAAACGTAAAAGATAATTCTTCTTCTCTTGGGCATTTATTCATTCACCGAACATACCCTTGGAGTAAATCCTTTGGAGCTGAATGCCATTGGTTTTACGGTAAGAAGGGACTGGGGGGCTCCACTATTTACTAAGAATCCTCAGTCCAGAGGGCCATAATCCCAAGGGAGTAGGGATCGCAAAAAGATTTTGTTTGCAAAATTAATGTGATGCACTAGTTGTGTTTTTGTTATTAAATGTTGTGGGAAGAGATAATTAATTACGGTGTTTTGTGTTGTACTAAGAGGAGTATTTGCGTAAGCTGGAGGATTTTATTACAGAGAAGTTGTGCTTTAATTTGACGGTTATCTATGTTTGGTAGGGCTATGTCGATCCCTAAAGTAAAGGCGTATGGGGGAAACTATTTATTTAAAAATATTATTCTGGTGATTTTAAAAACCTTGTTTCCTAACATAGGTTTTCATTTAATTAGTATAGTCTTACTGCTGCTCAAGTTATGAATTATTTATTTAATATTGACGTATCAATCAAAAAGATATCGGTGTTATTCTGTAATGTAACCCACAAAAAAGACGTAAAAGAATATTTATTTCGCGGACTACATCGAAGTTGCCAAGTTCTCAACTTCAAATTCTCAGTTCAGAGACAAACCCCAATTATGTAACAGTTTCTTTCACAAATTCACAATACGAAGGATTTTGAAAGAAATTCCTAGTCTTTTGCTTCAGACGTTTGTAAAATTCGTCTGCTCATCTAAGTAAATAACGCAATGAATTATTGTCAAATTGAAAGGCATTTCAATTATTAGTGAGTTATGCAATTACCCAGCTGGTGTACATAGGACTCTCCAATTTATTGCACGCCATTTAGGTCGATTCTCGGAAACTCTCATCGAGTAGCCGACCTACGAAAATCGTCGCCGATTCGCGGTGTATGCCGATCAAAAACACTTTAGCGTCAATCCCTCATTGCTCTAAATAAAATACTCATTCTATTTCTATCCAAAAACTTTAGAAGCACTTTATCGATAGCCAAAGTAAAACAATCGATGGCGGGAACTGGATCACGAGGCGTTTATAGCCGGACTTTCTAACTAAAATTACTTATGCAATAGACAACAGTGGCGTGCAGTCCATGAAAACAGAAAGACACTGCCTATCCTACCTAAATCAAATAAATATTTTAAATCTAATATTATTTTAACAATATACAAAAAAAAATTATTCATAAATCAGCTCTACCTGTCGAGCGTCGGTCGTATCATTAGTATCATCGATACAATACCCGTTCGTTCGTACAATTTGACGCAACTTCGCATTGGGATGCGCTGGCGCCGCTGAGTGCCTCGCGAGAGATACGAACTATTCGCGGGTTAATGTTTATAATTATGTGTGCTCTCATGGTCATGCAGATTTGTTGAGTGTGCATTCCTATAAACACGTGGCACACAATGTAACAATTTACGCACACAACTGTACAGGGTAGACACTGGCTTTTGACACGACGAATTACGAAACTTACAGAAGTTTTCCGAACAAAGTTGGCTATGCGAGTATTTTTTAAAGTAGCATTGTTTCATTGAATTGTCGCTATATAAACTACCATTACTTTTTTGCGGTGTTATTTTTATTTTTGATTTATATGTTTTGGTTGTGAGCTATGATAGATGCTACTTGAGGTTTTAACGTTGAGAATAGTGTGAAAAATAGATAATATTGACTGTGAAAGTTGTTCAGGTGGTGTGTGTATAGAGAAAAGAAAAAAATATGCATTTTAAAACCATCTTTCGGTAAACATAAAAAAACCAGTGATCGTGAAAAGTCGTCGTTTCACCCGCGTAGTTCCCGTTCCCGTGGGAATACGGGGATAAAATATAGCCTATGTCACCCGGGGATAGTGTAGCTTCCCAACAGTGAAAGAATTTTTCAAATCGGTTCAGTAGTTTCGGAGCCTATTCAATGCAAACAAACAAACATTCAAATCTTTCCTCTTTATAATATTATAGTATCATAGACTAGTGGTCACCCAGTAGTCCACATATTTAACAGGGAGCGACTGACTATCTGAACTCCGCAACCCAGTTACTGGGCAAAGTAGGACTAGGTACAGTTACTGCGTGTACAATCTAGTAGGCAGAGCAATGGAAATAATATCTGAATACTGTCACAAATTACATTTCATCAACATAATACAGCTTCGACTGCAATTTGCGAAAAAAAAAACTGAAAAAGAATTTCACGAGCTATCTTGACTGCATTCACCTTAACTTTCAGATATTCCACCATAGAATATCTACCACCTAAAAAAATCCGTACCAAACTTTAAAAAAAATATTTTGCTAACGCTACATAATCCAAAGTTTGTGAGTGGCTTAAACAAGGAGAGTTGGTCTTCCCGCGACTCTCTCGCTCCGATGCGTATTTTTAACGAGAGCGACAAACTCGGGACAATACCCTGTTTGGATACTAATTGATGATTTTCTTGTTTTTTCAACGTTTTTCCGACAGGAAATGGAAAAGGGATCAGCTGTTTGTTTTAGAAGGCTTTTGGATCTGTTGCAATTGTTTTTTATTTTGAAGAACATTGGTGTGAATTAGGATGTTGTGTGTCACAGTCAAGTGTTCTCAACCTTGCAGTAAAATGGTCGGTACAATGGTAAATGGTCAGTATAAAAAGACAGGGTAAACAATCACAAACCTGTAATAAGCGTTAATGAATAAACAAATAATAGTTTAAAAAACTAAAAAACACGCTTTAAAAACCAAACTAAAAAAGGAGAAAATAATTTAATTCAATTAAAAAGCGTGGGATGCTTTTTTAGGTATTTTTATAATTAATTAATGTCAAGCACCCCACGCTTTTTAATTGAATTAAATTATTTTCTCCTTTTTTAGTTTGGTTTTTAAAGCGTGTTTTTTAGTTTTTTTAAACTATTATTTATTTTCTATTTATTAGTTCTGCTAACTACAAAAACGTGTTTCTTTTTTCTCATTTTTTTTTAAATTATTGAATTGTCATCGGTCCTCGACAAGTTTACAAAGTTTCAATGAAATCTGACCGTTAAAGTGGGTCAAAATCGCGCTCAAAGGAGTCGGTTACATACAAACATACAAACAAACTAACCAACAAACATACAAGTGAAGCTAATATAAAGCGTGTAAAAAGAAAACCCCTTGCTATGTCGATGTCGTCAATAATAACTTTTACTGCCTATGCTGTTAGCACTTTTTGAAGTACAAAAGTTACAAACAGAGCACTCAAAACGACCCTTCAACACTTCCTACTAGGCGTTTGTGCTGAAAAGAAGAACAGTAACAAAAAACTCCTGAGCAACCAACCAAAAGAACTGAAGGCACAATGGAGAATTCCGTACGGAACCATCATCATCATCATCATTTCAGCCAAAGGACGTCCACTGCTGGACATAGGCCTCCCCCAAGCTCCGCCACTTCGACCGGTTCTGTGCTTCCCGCATCCAGCGGACTCCTGCGGCCCATACGGAACCATAGATACACGCAACTAAAAATCAAAACAACACTATCCAAAAATCAAACCAAATCTAAACAGTCCCAGCCCTACTCACGGTGGCCGAACAGTATCGATATAAATCTTCACGCCAGCACATCACTGGGGTGGTCAGCGATTTACATAGTGGACAAACATAAAACTGTCACAGATATATCTAACGTGCCGACAGAAAGATGGATAGTCCATTTTATTGTAATACATGAATGGGAAATGTTGTCTTTTGATCTTGGTATACCTTTAAATGTCAGTGAAGGTATTGGAAAATGTATTCAATATTTTTGTCAAAGCATTGTGAGTGAGAAAGATGACTTTTCGCTGTGATTTTGTGGAGTTCACAATGTGTTAATATTTTTATAGATTTTGGATTACAAAGCTCGAGAAAGGTGATCCAAAAGATTGCAGGTATCTTAAGAAAAAGCTCATAACGAGACAGTTAATTGGAACCCTCTATAACTAGGTCTAAAATACGTTATTTTTAAATAGTTAACTTAAGACGCGTGACGCATAAGTCATCTTAAGTTTAGCCAAAAGTTTTTAAATAAATTATTTATTGTTATGTTACCATACGTAGGTACAGTCATGAAAATTTTATTCAGATTGACACACGACGTCTAT
Source organism: Antitype chi (assembly GCA_947359405.1). Taxonomy (NCBI): domain Eukaryota; kingdom Metazoa; phylum Arthropoda; class Insecta; order Lepidoptera; family Noctuidae; genus Antitype; species Antitype chi. The sequence continues at coordinate 19,577,691 of OX375812.1, forward strand.
TCTATTCTATTTTTCATATGGCTGGCAAAGCCGATGTCGACTATTCTGCTTGACACGCGACGTCATTCGGCCATTTTATCCAACTGTCAAATAATGACAGTTGTGATTTGAATATGTTTAAGTTGGTAGTCAGTTTGGTAAGAAAGATTTTCTAGCTTTACCTACTCAAGTTGAAACGTAATTGTTTTCTCAAAACAAAAGTTATGTAAAAGCTGCTTTAAAATCTAGGTGCCGCAGTCTTCGCAAAGGCTTTGTTTTGCTTACAAACCGGCCAGCGCTTGAGAGAGTTTTTACTTAAAGGACTTAGTTTTTTGCTTACCCCTCTGGTTCGTCGCTTTAGTGTCTAAAAAGGAGGTTTTAAACTATCTACGTTCAAGCTTGAGACAAAAACTGAGAAGACTGTAAGCTGTTTTAAATTGGAGCTTTTGTACGGAGTAATTAGTTTTAAAATACTGATTCGGTGGCTAAATTGGGGATACGTGAATGGCTAATAGCCACCATGCTATTACTTACACTAATTCACTTAACTAAGGCTTAAAATCACAATAGCAAAGTTACATAAAAAATATTCACATTAATTCTGCTTATTGGGCACTTTCCCATTAACAGCGATGTAGACGAATTTTAAGATGCACAACAACTATTTCCCATTTATATAAGTATTATACTTGTACATGCGAGTATTGTATATAGCCTAGTGTTAGCTTGTAGCATTGTATTTAAGATGATCAGCGTTTGATTGAAATAAAATTAGAACAAAAGAGGTAAAAAGAAAACATTCTAATAACAATACGATTCTCAACTATAAGGGTCAGCTTCCAGTCTAACCAGATGCAGATAAATACCAGTACTTTACATGGAGCTACTGCCTTTCTGAGCTCGACAACCCAGAGTCTGCGTAATACGATTAGCCACAAACCATACATACAGGTTGGCAGGGATTTCAAGTTTCGATGTTGATACTTGTAAAATCATAATAATAATTATTATTTATCATGACGAGAATCTCGTGAAAGCTGGGCAAGATAAGAAAATCAAGTATCTTGACTTAGCTCACGAGGTTGTCGACATGTGGGACGTGGACTCAGCAATCATTGTACCGATAATCGTTACAGTAAATGGCCTAATAGCGAAGAGCCTCGACCAACACCTCAGGAGGCTCTCATTGCGCGGCTGGATCAAGGGCTTGATTCAGAAAGCAGTACTCCTAGACACGGCACGCATAGTCAGGAGGTTCCTTTCTCTAGAGCCCTGACCACCGACATCTTGGACCCTGCTCCTGATGCCGATGGGCCGCTATTTTTTATATTATTATTTTCTTGTCCAATTCATCTAGAATTCTATATACACAGCTTAATCTCATATACAAGTCGTAATCAACTGGGTTTCAGCTTGAATGATTATAATGATACTGAATTACATAATCATAGCGAAATAAACGAACCTGCTATTGTGAATACCAATATCAGTATTGCTAACCACACTGGAACTATCCAATGCCGGACATGGTCGTCCCTAGACACGATACAATGAGCAATACTGTGGGGTATTTCCATAATTCAGCACGTGGTAATCATTTGAAATATATGGTCGTATATTTGTCAGTACAAATATTTAATGACGACATTCTAATGCCGATAACGTCTCTGTTAAATTATAAATTAGAAGTAGGTAGTGTGGCAAAGTAATAACATTCGATCAGGTAAAGCTAAGCTTGTCGCTGTTGGTTCGTGGATGGGTGACCATCTTTACATACCAAGACCCCCGTGCCTCGGTAAATACGTTAAGCAGTTGTTCCCGGCTATCATTCGTAGATCTTTGGCAGTAGTTAGAGGCCCGAACAACTTGTCTTAGGGCCTTAGGGGTATGGTATTACCCAGTTACTGGGTTGTGGAGGTCAAATACATGTAAAATACTGGTATCAGCTGCATCTGGTTAACCTGGAAGCCGACTCCAAAATAGTTGGAAAACGGCTAGCATGATGAAGCCTTTCGAATATTGCTCTAGTTTAGAGTTCACCCTAAATAATACGATAAAGTGTTGTATTTCCAACAATACCTGGGTGACAATTTCAACTGTGCCCAAACTAAACAAAGTTACAGACAATAATCCAGCCACAAACCCAGGTTCTCTCCCAAACATTGTGTCCATTACAGTTGAAAGTTTGACAAATTCTCCAGGGGATCAAAACAAATTAGTTCTCGAGGGAATTAATTGAATAATTCTCAACTAAACGCTTCAAAACCGGCAGTTGTCAAGTATTGATTTCTATTGCTCTCAAGTGGTGGGTGGTCAAAGATGCGAGAAATTAGCGGGGGAATCACAGCTGTCCAAAAGTGAACGACTAATAATAATAGTATGATTTTGCCGGACATAGATATATATTGATATTGCAGTCCCGCATGACAAGAACCTCGTGAAAGCTGAAAAAGATAAGCTGATCAAGTATCTTGACCTGGCACACGAGGTTTTCGACATGTGGGATGTGGATACAGCAGTCATTGTGCTGATAGTCGTGCTCCATTTGTCATATCAACAGCCATGCACAGTAGAGTAAATGCTACAATGCTAAAACCACTAAAAAAAAAAAAAACCACTCCAATAATAGTCCACATAAAGTGCTAGTTAAGAGTTTGTTGAAGAATACATTCCTACTTTCAATATAACGTTAGCGTTAGCATGAGCTAAAGTGGTACAAGATAATCCTAACCCAAACTAATTTTAAAAAGTGCGAAAGTAAGTTTGTGTCTTTGTTGCGCTTTCTCGCTAAAACAGCTGAACGGATTTGGATGAAATTTGGCACAAAGACAGACCATGACATGGGCAAGGAGGGCTATATGTAAGGGCTAAGTCGGGGCAACAGCGAGTAATTAATCATTCTCAAACAATATTTGAGTCACGTTAAAATAAATAGGCGGATTTAATAAAACAACCCTTAGATAATTTATATGGGGCATAACCCTAAATCGCTGACAGCCTGTGGCTTGCACCGCAAACGATGGCACCCCACAAAAACAAGGGTGGATTTGCAGAATTAAATAAAAAAAAGTGCACCTTACTGGACATAGAAATGGCGTTAAATCTATTGGATTTTTTTCGCAGACAGCGATTTTTTGACAAAACGCATTACTATTTGAACGTTGTGTCGTGGGGAGAGAGTTTTGTCACTTTTGATTGTATGAAGATGTTATGTTATTGGAGGATATTGGAGATGAGTTCGTGGCTTTTAGGAGCATCTGTAAGTTGTGTGGGGTGTCTGTTGTCGTAGAGTATAAACTTTCGGTTGAAAATGTACAAGGCGACATACACAATTCGCCTTTTCAGACCGCTGCCAATCAATTTTATCAAAGGGAATTTATTAAACCTTTCAAACGTATTTTGTAGAAGCATTTGTTTCGTGCCTATTTGAAGTCGATAGAAAACTTATTACACGATAACTTACGTGTATCTATGTCCATTACTGTAATTTCTGTAATTCAAATCGTTTTCTCGCACGTCAAATTTAATGGGTGCCCATTGTCTATCACATGAAACCAGTCTTCGAAGTATAGGTTCTACGAAATGGTGTTTTTATGCAAAAAGTTACTACATGAAAACAATAAATTTATTTACCAAAAGGTACTGAATACTCATTGATTTCAATTAAAAACCATCGGATTATTCCACGGAATTCATTATACAGCGTGTTTCACATAGTTTCGCACCACTATACAGAGTGTTCAATCCTGAACTTGGCGCAAAACTATTCATAAATTACAGACGCACAATTGTGCGTTTACGCATAAAATCTGACCGCGTCGTATTATTCAGTCGCCGGCGCACATAAATCTAACACAATAAATCAATATTTGTAATGGCGAGCTAAAAGCACCCTTTCTGTTTGTACAAATGCAATTCATTCGATATATACATTGCATGCATTGGCTGCCCGTGGTCGCCGGTCTACAAATACTAGCACTACAATTGAAATTAAACTTTGTGGTGCTTGATATATGGTTGGAAGTCAGTCGTTTTGGTTGAGGGTCACGTAAATAATGGAGTAGGGCTTAAGATTATTTAATTCGTGTGCTTTTCATGCTCATAGTTACACTTGGTTATTCTGGAGGCAAAAAATGGCGACGTTAAATAAACATTATTCTTACTACTCGTTCTTTTAATTCAAAATCAAAATTATTTATTCAAACTAGGCTGAGAATCGGCTCTATCACGACTTCCTAGTGCTTTAGCTGGGAAGATGAAGTGGCAGAACCAACTCCTCAGTAGCATAGCTGTCTGTTAAGGCGGTGATTTCTTGAAAACGCTCAAAAAGGTGGTTTTTTTAAACCAGTATATCTCTTTAACCGTAAATAATTTTGAAAGCAAAAAAATATATGATATTTTCAAGCCTTTTTTGCAAGGGATGAAATTCAAAACATAATTAAACATACTTTAATGCATCCAAAGATCATCAAAGTCACCTCTTAATTATCTTTAAAACCAGTTTTCCTTTCAATAACTATCATAATTATAATTAAAAATATACCATAAAAATTTCAAATGCCAAAGTGCATCCAGTAATGGATTATTTATTATTAAATAGTTAATATCTAATTTTATACGATTTTATTTGCATTTTTACGACAATGCTTGCTCATTTATTATTCGAATTTATTACAACAGATTTTAACCCGTATCGGATTGCAATAAGAACTATTATCGCTCATAGCGACAATATTTAAAGTTACCTGGGCCTTAAGTTAGAAGAACAGCATAACCAGCCTATAATGTTCCCACTGTCAGGAAGTAGGCAGGCTCTCTCACCACGACGGCCCAATACGAGTTGGTAGATGGCACATGTCTTGGAATTTTTGGTTCGAGGACATTGACCGATTCCCTCCTTCACCGTTTTGAGAGCGGTGGTGATGACATAATTTACACAAAGTAAAGTGCCTAATTGGGTTCAAACCTACGATCTACAGATCCTAAATCGCGGCCGTTACTGCTGTTTCCATTCGAACGTTTTTCATCTTCGTTCTATTTAAGTTGCAAACCGCAAGATACTTTGTGTACATAATTGTCTTTAAATCCTCCACTTCAAGCTAACTGCTACTTACAGTGAAAAAGGATCACTGAAATCTAGCATAAGTATCAAGCCATTTGGTAAGACACTATCTGAAACTCTGAAATCCTCTATACAAATACTAAGTACAGCTTAAAGCTCAAAGCTAAGCCACTCCAAATAAACTTCTAACTTAATAAACAAGACACTACGAAGACTAAAACCAATAACTCGTGCATAAAAATATCGTGCATAAAAAAGAGAACTTTATATTATAATTACCAACACGATGCCCTAAGCAAAAAGTACCTTAAAAGAAGATACCTGACCTATTCAAGAATTTTAAAAACATGTATATTAAAATCACAACTATTAAATAACAAAAAATATATAAATAATTCTAAAAATAAATGTAAAGCGACATGGTCTGTTATAAAAAATAATATAAATAATGACGATAATTATAAAAATGACATCAAAGAGTTAATAATAAATGATAAAATAATTAAGGATCCTTATGACATATGCAATCAATTCAATAACTATTTTATAGAAATGACTCAAAAGATTAACCTTAGCAATAATAATAACGTGAGTAATATTGACATTACCACTAACACTGACAGTATCTTTTTGACTCCAGTTAATGAACAAGACATTATAAAAATTATTTATTCTTTAAACAATACTAATGCTACTGGATACGATGAAATTACCACAAATATAATAAAATTAAGCAGTAAAAGCATAGCAGCACCACTAAGTTACATAATTAATCTGTCATTTGAGACAGGAACATTTCCTACTAGATTAAAACAATCCATAGTTAAACCGCTATACAAAAAAGGTAACCGCATGGATATGTCCAATTATAGACCCATTACTTTGGTACCAATCATATCAAAGATTTTTGAAAAGGCAATGTACGGAAAAATTATCAGCTTTTTAAATAAAAACAACATACTTACTGAGAACCAATTTGGTTTTAGGAAGAATAGTTCGACTTCACTTGCTTGTTTTACTTTGGTCAAACTGATATCTGAAGCCCTCAATAACAAAATGTCTGTATTATCAGTATTTTTAGATATGAGCAAAGCATTCGATTTTGTCCCACATACTCGCTTGCTTTGCAAAATGGAAAAATACGGCATAAGAGGCAAGGCGCATGACTGGCTCAAAAGTTATTTATCGAGTCGCCAGCAAAGGACAGTTGTATCAAAAATTGACAATAACACAAAAAAAACATACAGTTCAGAATTACAAATAAATAGTTGTGGTGTTCCTCAGGGAAGCGTATTAGGGCCTCCATTATTTATAATATTTATTAATGACCTTTGCAAGAGCTTAAAACATAATTGCACACTATTTGCTGACGACACTACTCTGACAATAAAATCTTCGAATAGGAATGACCTACAAACTGACACTAACAATGAAATACTAAAAGCAATGAATTGGCTGAAATATAATAATTTACGTGTAAACATTGAAAAAACAAAGTTAGTACAATTTCAAACATACAACTCTTTAGTAAAACCACCTCAAATACATTACAATAATTCAATTTTGGAACCAGTACCTTCAACCTTGTTCTTGGGAATAGTCATTGATGAAAAATTGAATTGGAAAGAACATGTCAAAAAAGTCTGTACTCGACTTGACAAATTTGTTTTTGCTCTTCGAAAACTGAGACGAATAGCGAGTAAAGAAGCAGCCCTCAATGCATATCATGGCTATGTTTCATCTGTACTGCGTTACGGCCTCGTGATATGGGGTAATTCAGTGGACGTGAACAAGGCATTTATTGCACAAAAAAAATGTATCAGAGCTGTGTATGGAGCAGAATATTTAGATCATTGTAAGCCATTATTTAAAGCACTAAAAATTCTTCCACTTCCTTGTCTTTACATTTTTGAAATTTGTGTATTTATAAAAAGGTATTCGCACATGTTCCCATTGTATGAACACATTTCTAAAAGAGTCAACAGTAGAAGCCCAAATAAATTACTTGCACCTAGCCAGAGACTGCATTTGTATAGCAGGAATTCCAATTGTATGGCAATCAAAATTTTCAACAATTTACCTTCTCGTATTAGAGTGCTGCCTACTAATAAATTCAAGAAAGCAATATTTGCCTGGCTTTTAGACAACTGTTTTTATTCAGTTCACGATTTTTTGAATTATAAATTTTGACATTACATGTAATCAGTACGTACTTAGTGTGGATTGACATTTTAATTTTAAGGCATTTGACATTTCATTCATAAATATATTTAAGTTTTTGTTTCTAATTAATAAAATTTGACATTGTATTAAAAATAATAGTTACCCATAGTCATTTCAAACTAAATGGGAATTGTACTTTAATTTAAATATTTCTACACCGGCAACGGTAGTATATGTGAAGCTTTTTAATAATATTAAGATCATAATGTACCATATACTCGGAAATAAAAATAAATAAATAAAAAATAAATAACTAAGTTACTGGAAATAGCTACGCTTGCCGCGGTTGGGCCGTGGTTGGGTGATTTTTACGTACCAAGAAGACCGCTCCGTGCCTCAGAATGCACAATAAGCCGATAGCCCCGGCTGTCATTCATGGATCTGCGACAGTCATTACGGGTCGTCAGGAGCCAAAAAGTTGAAAACCACTGTTACCAAAGGGTAAATTATTACTCCGTAACTGGGTTGTGGAGGTCAGATAGGCAGTTGCTCCATAGTATTCAGCTGCATCTGCACTGACTGAAAGCCGACCCCAATGTAGTCAACGTAGTTGGGCAAACCCTAGGCAGATGATGAAGTTAGAATCGCTCTATATTCAAGTCGGTTGCAGTAATTTGGCTATTTAATATTTTTAGTACCTCAAAATATAAATTATTAGAGGTTCATAAAAAGAGAGATTAGATTAGACTGTCAATAACAAAAAGATAATGATTAGAGGATCCATTCATTACATGCCCTAAATTAATTTCCAATGGACTTACTTCTCTACCTACTACTAATAATGAAATAAGACGCGACTGACAACCCTAAGCCGACAGTGATGTCAGCGATGCGCCCTGACATTTTATTGGTCGCGCGACGCTTTGATCTCGCCGCGGCCGTTTTCAATTACCAATTAGATGCGGCATACGATACGCGCATGTGTACAGGGTTGGCAATTTGAGTACAATGCGCATGTAGCACGTTGGTTGTGTTTCGCAGTTGGCAACAATAGAGGTGCCTATTGGTTGCAAAATTTGTGCATTGATGAGCACTGAAGCAGGGATCTAACAGAATAGGTATGTCCTTCACTACTATCTAACTATTCCTACTAATATTTTAAATGTGATATTTGTGAGGATGGATGGATATTTGTTACTCTTTCACGCAAAAACTACTGAAAGGATTTTGATGAAATTTGGCACACAAATAGTTTATAACCTGAACTAAAACACAGTACACTTTTTATTCTGGAAGTACGTTCCCGTGGTAAATAATTTTCAACCACCACGCGGGCGAAACCGCTGGCAAAAGTTAGTAATAAATATTATTGCTGATTTTGACAAAAGGCTAGGTACAGGCAGCGCAACACCGTCAGACGGAAGATCACTTCACTTCGCCCAATCACGAACCAAAGTGGTGAAGAATAAGGACATCGTGAGGATGAGAATTCCTATTATTATTATCAGAACAGTGATAAGTGCAAACAAATGTAACTAAGTACTAAAAGTATGACATAATGTCGTAGCATACCTTTTTATAGGCGAAGACAGGACGATTTTGCAGGTAGAGATATCTACTATGTACAGACAATAAAGCTGGTGAGCTCGTTAGTTTGCTTGAATGCGCTAATCTCTGGAACTACCAGAGTTTAGCGAGTTCTTGCATTTGATAGCACTTGAGGAAGGCTATACGCTATTTTACATCACACTAGAACCCGTAGGAGCCGAGTATAAAGACAAAAAGCAAGGAAGAAAGTTAAGCGAGAGGGAAGTTATAGCACGGGTATGTGTGACGATGCGACGGGTTAGGTCAGGGGAACAAGGTATTTCACGTGGAAGGAGTCGCGGACAGAAGCTTATACTTATACGTGTACCTACTTATCAGGGGCGCAGCCTCCATACAACCCGATTTCTATTGGCTTCCCTTTGGAAGAAACACTTAGTGTCTACTATTGCCAAACAATATGTAACACATTATGTGTGTATCAAATCATATTAAAAATATTTCATACTGCTTAAAACATCGTATAAGATTACAAAAAAATACAAAAATATATGTTTTTATGTCTAAACCAAGAATTCCGACCATAGCTGCTGTTAAATTTAGGAAAAAATAAAGGAATTACTGAACTTTGTTGTTATCTAGAGTTTATGAGAACTGAACAATTTTTTCTTAGCTTCCCTCTAATAAAAATTGTAGCTTCGCCACTGCTACTTATACTTATAGACTTCGATATTCATATCCATATCTTTCGGAAAATCGTAAATTCTAAACCTATAAAAATATTTAAAAGAGACTGTGACCTCTGCGTTTGTTTCGGCCTTTATTCTTCTCAGAGTAGACAGATAGGAAACGCCGACCTCATCTAGTTTGTACAAACCTAGTTACAGAAATAAAATGATTTATCATTTATTTATGATTTATAATAGTTCTCTTTCCATTAAATTTAATCTTATAATAAACGCCGATCTCATCTAGTTTGTACAAACCTATTTACAGAAATAAAATGATTTATCATTTATTTATGATTTATAATAGTTCTCTTTCCATTAAATTTAATCTTACAATACACTTTGAAAAACGATACATGTCAAATAAGTACTGTAAACTAAAATAGTGACAGACAAGAAAGTATTCAAATGATTCCCACAAACCGAATGAAGTAAGGAATCCCTTCTTTTTTAATGAAACAGCTGGACGCGGTACATAATGGCCGCCTCGTCGCAACGTGATCAAGTTACGTTCAAAATAAATGACTGAAACTTTTAGCTATTCTCTGTACATTAGTTAACAGATGTTTCACACTCTTTTACGGGGATTTTTTTAAGTTTCTTCGTTCTTTGTTGTGGATTTATGGTTTAAAGTCAAAGTCAAATAATTTATTTCAAGTAGGCACATAAAAGGTACTTTCTGACATCCACATTTACAAAAAAAAAAAAATTGTAACAAATTATTTAATCACCACTGCTCTTAAAACGGTGAAGGAAAATTTCGTGAGGAAACCGGCATGTCCTAGAACAAAAAAATCGAAGAAATGTGACATCTACCAAACTGCACTGGACCCGCATGGGGACCCCCTGTCACTAAGGGGAGGCCTGTGTCCCAGCAGTGGAAATATTATAGGCTGTTTAAACTTATAGGATCTGCTCTGACAGGACAGGTCCACTCAATCTGTGTGGTTCTTTCCTCAAAAGACCATATTAGACACGAATTTACATGGTTCTCAAATGATCTGACTACGATTATTTCTGTTTTATTTTTAAATACGAGTATACACATTGAAGTTGATGAATTTTATTTAAATAAGGACATTAATATTTACTTTGTAAAGTATTATATTGCTTTAATTATTGTGAATGTGATGACTGTGTGGGTGTTCCTTTTTTTAATATTTGTTTGGTTTCTTTTTTTTCTCATTTAGTTTTAATCATGGTCTGGCAGTTCGAGTAATTTATGCGGCCTACCCAAATGTCTTTTCTTTGGTATTGTTCGTCAGATCATTGAGCTCATCAAGTTCTGAGTTGAGCTGCATGATTGCTGATAAATGCGTGCACTGATTGGACAGGTCCACTGAATCTGTGTGGTTCTTTCCTCAAGAGACCATTTCAGACACCATCCACATGGTCTTTACATGATCTGACCAGGATTATGTCTGGACTTTAAAAGAGACTGTGACCTCTGAATTTGTTTCGGCCTTTCTTCTCAGAGTACTCAGATAGGAAACGCCGACCTCATCTAGTTTAAAAAAAATGTGATTGACGTGTAAAAGTGTACAAACCTTCATAAAGAAATAAAATCATTTATTATTCGACCCAAAATTGCTTGTTCATTATAGTATAGCCGTCTATAATTATGTAATTAGTTACCTAAGTTAATGTCTATTATTGAAGACAAGCAAGCTGCTATATTTGGTAAGATACTTACCGTCTATTATAGTAAGTATTAGCCTTGTCAGGATAAGTATAGCAATTGACTTTCAATTGTCTAACTCAATGATTGACGTCATGTTTTAAGTGGATTTAATTGAGGGAAGCTTTCATTAAGTTATTTAAGTTAGTTAAGAATTGTTGCTATTGAGTAGACCAAGTTTTGGATGAGTTTCGTTTCAGTAATTTATTTTATTTGTACAATGAACTTCATCAGTCATCACCAGAGATCGGATATTCGGATGCATATTCACCTAAAGTTGGCTAACATGGAATGCGCTTTTGTATCTAAAAAGTCTTAATTTAGGTAAGTAATTTGTTTATTTTTTTGTTCTAACTAATACAAACCACCTCTCCTGCAGTACATCACATATTTGTATCGGGTTAAACATTAATTTTTAATTACTACACATCTGAATAGTTATGCAATCCAAGAATCCCGGGGTTTTTAATAAATATTACAAATAATTTTTAAAGCCGCTTCCATACTTTCACAGCTAAAAATTATCTTTAGGTAAATATGCATCCGAATATCTGATTTCTGGTCATTACAGATCAATTCTAGATTAATATGCAGGGTACTTTTTATCCCGGTAGTACGCGTTTCTGTGGGATAATTTCGAGCGTGCCTCGAAAAGCACTTTAAGCCGAACGTTCCGGCTGTCATGTCGTGGATCTTTGACGGTCGTTACGGGTTAGAAGCCCGAAAATTGACAACCAGTCTTATCGAGGGGTATCATATTACCCAGTAACTGGTTAGTGGACGTCAGATGGGCTGTCGCTCCATGTAAAATAATTCAGTTGGATTCGGTTAGACTGGAAGCCGAACCCAGCATAGTTCGAAAAAGGCTAGGCCGAAAGTCATTCGACGCATTAGAGACAATTCGTTGGCTTCGAGAAAAAAATTGCTTTATCTTTGACAATTGCAAATAAAACGGACCTTGACCACAAACCCCACATCCCCCCCTTCCCGTATCAAAACCGTACTTTTTAAAACCGCCTTCGTCCGGGGAGACTGGGGTAATCCGGACCCATATAATCGACTGATCGAATATCTATCCGGATATTGAATTTTCCCGCGCACGTTCCGGAAGTCGTCGCGTCTCAATCCGATTGGTCGGCTGGTCGGCGCCATGCTTTTTATCTTGTTTATGTTGGTAGTAAACAAACTTCGTAACTGTATCTCTTAAGTTTTACTTTGTTTTATGAATTTATGAGTTTTATCTTTGTTCTGTTGCTGTAACTGCGATTTTGACCCTGTTTGATCTATTTGTGATGTGGCAATAAACTTAGCTGTTTTGTGCTGGAGCAGACAATTTTGGAATGTAGAAATAAACTAGAGCCATGCTCGAGCAGATGCTTCAGTAACAAAAAGGATTACAAATGCTCTTGTTGTTGCTTTAGTCCTAGTATCTTACTAACATTAACTTTGGAGACCGCTGTAAGAGGCAGTCGTTTTATGTGTTAAATATTTCCCTTGTCATCCTGTATCTTTATTATATAGTTCGAAGTTATTATATTGTTAAAAGTACAAAGTGGTTTCAATTAATAGTTGGTGATCTAAATACTTATAGAGCTATCATATCATAATCTCTACTTCCCTACTAACATTATAAATGCGAAAGTAACTCTGTATGTATGTTACGCTTTCACGCCTAAACCGCTGAACCGATCGTCATGAAATTTGGCAGAGATATAGCCTGGGATATGGAGAAGGACATAGGCTACTTTATAGTTACTAAAAAGCTAGTATTATAAATGTGAAAGTTTGTGAAGATGTTTGGATGTTTGTTAATCTTTCACGCAAAAACTACTGAACGGATTTGGATGTAATTTAGCACAAAGATAGATTATAACGTAGATTAACACATAGGATACTTTTTATCCCGGTAGTACGTACCCGTGGGATAATTTCCGACTTACACGCGGGCGACGCCGCGGGCGGAAGCTAGTTCATTATATATCTGAAAACTTGTATGCTTGGATGTTTGTTACTTAATTACGCAAAAACGGCCCAACGGATTTGGATAAAATTTTGCACACAGATAGTTTATATCCTGGATTAACACATAGATTAATTTTATCCCGGTAGTACGTTCCCGTGGGATAATTTTCGACCTCCACGCCGAAGCCACTGGAAAAAGCCAGTAGGTATTATAATGCACCCGACACAGTATCAAAAATAATATTCTGAGCTAAATTAACTAATTGCAATAAAAGTTTGCAAACACATCACAGACCCCATGACAAAAATAAAAATAACCATATCAAAAGGGACATTCCAATTTCAATATTTTTAAAAGCTCAAAGCCGCCACGATACTATAATCGTTTTTTAATCCGCTTATCTTCAAAATCGTCACCGACACGCGCGTGATTGACGCGCGATGACGTCACGATCGTGATCGTGATGTATTATCATATCACATCACATCTGATGCCGGTGACGCAAACAATTTCACAAATTGCTGCTTCGATGATGAATGATTGTGATAGGTTGCGCGTTAGACTTTGGTAGGTAATCATATTGTTAGGAGAGTGAAATGGGGAAATGAGTCAGCAGTGAGTTGTTTTTTTTTGGAAATGTATCGTGTAATTTTTTTGGTATTATTTTCTTCTTTTAATTCAAGGCTGACTTTAATGATAGTTTTTTTTCTTCGGCAATAAGCGATATACAAAGTATAAAGAGATATATTTACTTACCTAAACCGTGTGAAATGCGGAAATAGACAAGAACACAGGTACCTACTTTCATTTGACTGTTGCATAAAACTATCTGAGAGTTGAATTTATTAATTGAAAAAACATTACAAGCAAAATATTGGCAACATTTTCATTTGTCGATACACAATTTTATTGCCATAAAGCGATCTTACACATTACTTGCAGAACGACCACGAAAACAAAATTAACAGAATGTTTATTACAAACGTTATTCACAGATAAACATAAACAAAAATAATTCCTATATCCATACAATAAATAACTTTAATACTCAAGCGTCCTCGCCATTTTTGCCATTAAGTATGGCAACACGATTAGCGTGGCACATAATAATGTTGCCAGACAACTGAGTTATGGCGTTCTGTAATGGCCACGAGACGAATAAAACGGATAAAACTGCCTTCACCAATAGCTATTACAGTTTCGTTCAATAGGGCAGAGGTCTGTGTAAGTAAATTGTTTTATACACACTTGGAACACATTGACGGATCGCAACCCATAGCGGATTTTATGCGATATATCCCTACTAATATTATAAATGCGAAAGTGACTCTGTCTATCTGTTACGCTTTCCAACCTAAACCGCTGAACTCGTCGTCATGAAATTTGGCACAGATGTAGCCTGGGATATGGAGATGGACATAGGTTACATTTTACGCAATAACCGACATTTACGCGGGCGGAGCCGCGGGCAAAAACTAGTAGCATATATGTACAATCAAATGTTAGCTGTTTTTTTATCAATATCCAAGTCTTAAAGGAGAAGATTTTTCTTATCAATATAATCTAAGTCTTATAGGAGAAGATTAAATAATAGTTTTATATTCTCGTGTGAGTTATGTATTTTAAGAACAAAAATATATTTTTTTTTAATTCGTCGTCAAAATATGCCCGGGCGAAGGCTCGCCCCCTATTACATGGAGTTGTAGATTATTGCTGAAATTGTGGGTGTATTATGGGTAAAATTATGCCATACCCTCCGGGAAATACAGCCGTGATGTTATGTTGCAATAAAAACTTAAAGATATTGTTCTTAGTAGATACTGAAGTTATCATCTGCCTACCCTTTTCCCAACTATGTTAGGGTCAGCTTCCAGTCTAACCGGATGCAGCTGAATACCAGTATTTTATATGGAGCGACTGCCTATCTGACCTTCACAACTCAGTTACTGGGTAGCACGATACCTCTTGGTAAGACTGAGTAGATACTAGATACTGAAGTATGATAAGAAAATATTTTCAACAATGCAGAAGACTCTGACAACAATTTTAAGATGGCTACGACGCGACGGCAGTTTGTCTTTTGAAAGTTCCAACTTTATAGGAGCATCTGAAGTGTTTATAAGATATTGAAGTAACATTCACTGTTTACTTGCTTATGATTAATTAATTATGATGGTCTCTATTTTGGTTCAAATATTTCAAGGAAAGCGTCTACTTTGAGATTAGCATAATTCTTGAGAGTTGTTTTCAAACGCAATAATTATTAGATATATTGTTTATAAAAAGTGTTTTATTTCGAACAGTTTACGAAGAATAGAACAGAATATAATATACCCTATATGAATTATTTAGATAATAGAAATTTTACACAGGGTGTATGTACATTTTACAGAATGGGCGTTCTAAGTAATCTCTGGTAAGGTAAGTTCTAATAAGGTCTGGATATATATTTTTTTTAATCCTCGAAGCAGTGTTGCCAACCTAAATTTCAAGGAAAGCAGTCTTTCAGCACCTAAAACACTGCGACTATAACATATAATAATATAATACTTTAGCATACATCATCTTAGGAGGCGAAAAAATGTTTCCTCGACAAATAACACTGATTTACAAGCTATGCCGTCGCATATAACTCTCTTTTAAATGGTATATGTATCATCGAGGCGGAAATGCGTGCTATAAAATGGATTTATACCGCGGCCTGGATTATTGGGATGTAGCTGTTTTGATGATAATTGTCGTACGTAAAAATATTTTGGAAACATAATTCTGTAGATTTATCGTATTTTGTTGTTGCTCTGAAATAAGAGTACATTAAGAGGTTAGTGCCAGAGTAGACCGTGATCCCTTTGAATGACTATTTCATGAAGAAGTAATTCAATAGGATTAAATGAACTTAAAGGATTGTTAAAGTTCGTAAGGTTGGAAGGCCTTCCACAAGATGAACTGTTAATCAATATACAACCTGAAACTGACTTGTAAATTGCAAAAACGTAAGAAAAATTTTCGGGCTACCGTAGTACATCCCTTAATAAGCGTTTATTTTGTCTATTAATAGTTCTCATCAATCATCTCTTTTGCAGAAATAACGCAGTTTAAAATCTTAAACAATGCTGTAAAAGTGTTGTACCTAAGACAAAAATATCTAACTACAAACGTCAAACGTAAAAGAGAATTAAAACAAGATGTTTACCGACGCATAACTTGCCAAAGTTCCACAAAACAGCCTCGCAATTAAAACACAAGACAAAAGCAAAACAAAACCGTCGAAAAGCATAAAATTTATAGTTAAAAATGGCAAAATATACTAACATGATTGACACCGGAGACTCTGGTCTTGTTCAATTTAGATAAGTTGGTGCCCATTCGTAGCCATTAATGCCGGTCCTCCCCAACAACCTCTAATTAAACTTGAACCTTATAAACGTACACATAGAGTCTAAATTCTCAGCTTCTTGTATAATTTTAACGAAATATTTGGCACAGTTTAGGACACAAAATGTCTTGGACAATCACTATCACAATAGTCTTATTATATTTTGAACACTGTTTATATAATTAATTGTTAGTAAAAGCCACTTTGGTACAGTCAGTTCACGGAAGAGCTGAAATGAAAATTTTGTTTTTAATATTTTTAATCGAAAAAGCAAGAACAATGAAAAGTCAAAACTGTTATAATTCAACCAAACTTGAAAAACTTAAGATAGTAAAAATAATTACATAGGAAGTAGAAAAAACGAATAAAATATTGACCAAAAATTTAATATCCCTAATTTTCTTTTTATCCTACAGACAAACAATTATATTTCAGAATAACTAATTGACTATGCTTCTATATGTGACCCAGCTCACCCATCATAAAATACTTAACAACCACACCATTAACAAATAAAATAATATTTTCACCAGCGAAATAAACAGTACCAACATTAACACAAAAAATCTCATAACTACCAACATTAACATTCATAAATCTGTCAAAATTACCACATCATGGAACAAGAGTAAAGATGTGTCAATGCCTTATCAGTGCTTACGACATCGCCCTAAAAAGGGCAGGTCTCGTTCATTCAAGCCCACGTGTGTGTGGGCGAGCCAGTATGAATCAAAGTATCAATGGCCAAACTCTCACTTCGCAATTTAACTGTGTTTTGTGAATGAGATTCTGGTTTTCGAGTTTATTTGGGCAGGCTTACTTTTCAATGAATTACCTATGTTTTTTTTTTAATTTTTAAACAAATTTCGCAACTTGCCTCATTTCGACCGATAACCTAGTTAACTTAAAAACAACCAGGGATTTTTCAGATCTTTTTCTAAAATGTTTGTGTTACTTTTATATCATCAAAATTATTTGTTTTAAATAAATACTACTATTAAATTCTTAATTAGGCATAATTTATGTCGTGCCATTCAACTGTAATTTTAAAATTACAATTTTGTGTTCAACTTTATATTCATCAATTTACACATTTTACGCCCCAAACGCTGTAAAATTGAAAAGATTATAATCAGCAATCTAGAGCACATGTCCAAATAGGTCGCGTTTCCCCTCATTATGCCATAGCCCGTGGGGTAGGCAGTAAAACCAGTGAGTCATCATGCACCGACCTGCATTCAAGTTGGTAATCGATAAACTTAGCTTATTTTAGACTTACCAAATGTGGATGGTAATGTTTATATTATTGTTTATTTCTTATTTTCATGGGTTCATGTTTCTGGCATGTGGTTGGGTTCGGTAGAAAGGATCATGTATATTGATAATTTCATGACTTTTTTTGGATTTGATTTTTTTTTAAAGACAATTTATGGGACTTTCATTTAATTTAACATTTTATAGATTTTCGTTTAACATAAATTACATTACGAGTAAATAACATCACGCTTGTATTTCCTGAAGAGTTAGGCAGAGGTTTATTTTTTTGACCCTTATTTTGTGAGTGGGTAGATACATCGTGCCTATATCTACATTAGTGCTTTAGACTAGGAATAATATTTAAGAAAAACAATCAAAGCTGCTACTTTGTATTTATCAATGATTAGCTATCATTTTTCGCGAGTTATTCTCATCGAAAACTTCGAATTCAATCCATTCTTCACCCCTAATAATTATTTCGTTTTACCGAAAAGCGTCATTACCAGACATGTGGCCGAGTGCATAACAAACCACAATACATGGATCGATATAGGAGTTAGCGTAGTTTTAAATACGGCAAACGAAGGGTTAAACCCTCGCCTACAGATAGCCGTTCTAATATAGATTAGTTTTGTGAACGATACGCTGGGAGTGAGATGAATGAGTTTAGGCAAAAACGTTTTTAGTTGGACTAAAATTTTTTGAATTTTCGAGTGATTATTTTAGGCGTTCTGAACAGATTCGTTGTATTGTAGTCATCGGTTGTTTGTTAGTTGTAGGATGGCTGTTAAGACAGCTAAATATTTTGAGTGATTTTGTTTGAAGGTATTTAGAAACATAAATGGACTTTTTGGCAGAGTGATGAATCAGTTTCTGCCTAATGATTAAAGTTGTAGAGTGATTCTAGTTTAAAGTTTAGTACTGTTTAGGCGTTTAAAACAGATTTGTTTAATTAGTTGTTTTTTTTTATTGACCTACAGATAGCCTTTTAATACACCTATATTACTTTTGTAAAATCGTATGTTTCTTCAAACGTTTATTTCTCAATTTTTCAATAAAGAAACAGTTTTGCTCTATGAATTGTAATTATGAACTGATTGGCAGTGAGATAAATTAGTTGTTGCTATTGTTGAATTTAGTTGGAAATTTAGTGTTGTTTAGGCATTCTAAATAGAGTCATTTCAGTCGTGGTTTTGTAGCTGTTTGATAAAATGACACTTTGCAGCATATTTTGTTCGTGTTTCTAAATGAAACACTCTTGTTCTATGAATTACATAAATAGACTGTTTGTTTAAAGAGTAATTTTAGTTCTAGTTCAAATTTATTAATGCGTTCATATCAGTTTATGTTTCTAAAAGTTACTGTTAGTTAAATTGAAATGAATTTCTACCAAATATTGAATTACATAAATGTAATGCTTGGCAGTGCTAGAGTGAATGAATTTCTACTAAATGTTATAGAATTTTGTGCGATATTGGTTGACTTGACTGATGTAGGTGTTATAAATGCTGTTTCAGTTTGTGAATGAAACAAGCAAACTGTTTGGCCGGGTTAAGATAAATGAGTTTCTGCCAATAACTGCTACATAAGAGACCTAAGTAGGTATAGTCTGTTACATAAGATAAATTGGTCTTTTATTCAAATGCGTTTCATGTATTTTTCAGGGCTTTATCGCAAGATATAAAAACAGCTGTAAACTAGGCCTGTGTATCTAAATCTAATTGTTTCAGGAAAATTTATGTTTTTGCTCGATTAAAAACTATTTGGTGGTGATATTTTATTAATAATAATATTAACTACGTACGAAATTGGTTGTTTAATCGATTGGTATGCGTAGAAAATGTTTTGTTAACCGTTTTAGTAGTTATAAAAAGTTTCTCGTTAAATACTTACAGATGCTAGTAACTACATTAGCAAATAACTAACTGTTTTTAATTACAACCAATAAAACCTTCAAATTTATTGCTTTATAATCAAATTAATTATCGTTTCTGCTCAAGTGGGGCTATTTATTGCGTGATGTGGGTGGCTGATCAATGTCGTTGGTGCTAACAATGTAATATTATAAATAAAATAAACGTATTTACAACGAGAAAAACATCAAATGACAGAGAAAAAAAAAACTATTAGAAAAAAAAAACTGATAGGTAAAGATGAAAACAAAATGAAAATGAAAGAATCACCTTGAAAAATTGATATAAAATAATTTTTGATTCCTTATCGGTTCTTTTCGTTTGAAAAGCACACGCGACCTGATAAGGCTAACACGTGACGCACGGAGACACAACCGACCACTCGAAAGCGGAGAAATAATCGATCATAACACATAAATGTTTGTAAACGAACGTTCTTACAAGGTCACTTCGCACTTAAAATCATTCGGTTATGTCTGTTCGCGATCCAACCAGCGCTTTGCCAGCGACACCGACCGAGTACGCGTCCTTTCTCACCGGGTTCCGACCCCACACTGACTGAACCGGACTGTAGGAGTGTAGGGCGAAGGGAACTCTCGCTCACTCCTAAAGAGAGGGCCAAACTTATATTTTGGTCTCTTTGTTGTCCCTAAGAGGGGTAAATTATTACGGTTTTGCGATAACATAATAGAATGGAGCACTAAATAATCGAAAGGCTAACACTTTTTAGTATTACGTTTAATATTGAATTTAGTTAATAGCGCTATATTTTTGGTATTTTGGTAAAGAGGAAACTATGGGGGAGGGAAAGAGAGGGAGATATGGTAAGCAGCTGTTTGGTATGGGAATGTTGGTATTTGTTTACTAACAAGACCGTAACGTCTTAGCTTATAAATGATCATTTTTAAGAAGGGTAACAAAACGGTAACGAGTTTTTGATGAAGTGAATCCGTGTGAAGTAAATGATGTCAGAGTTTAGAATGCCGATTTAAATAATCATTACACGTATAAGGATTTTTACCGTACGCAAAATAAGCGCACTGAATGACGTGAAGTTGCTGTTTATTAGTAGATCCGCACGCTTATACTCGCCCGAATACTTTTAGTGATATTTTATTTTCTGTAGGCGATTCTCACGAGCAAAATTTTATTCGTGGGCGAATAAACAATTCTAGAAATACGTTTGAGGCAATTGCTACGTTTTGTATTTTATGTAATAAAGTTAGTGTACTTTTTCCTTAACTTTTTGTTGTTGCCTTAACGTTTTATTAAAAACATGCCAATTTTCTAATACGTATTTCTGCAATTGACGAATCGATGTGTCCATTATGTGTGCCTGTGACACAGTCAGACACACACATAAATGGTGGAGAGTTCCGATAAATTTTAATACACTATAAAAGAACAACCAAATGCATTTTACTATTATAGACAACCACGAATTCTTACAGACTAAACTAAAATCCTATAAAAAATAAGAAAATAAAAATCATAACGATGAAAAAGGGCTTGAAACGTTGCGAAAATAAAAATAAAACGCTACTAGGTACCTGGTACCTAATAAATGTGAAAAATGCCGCTACAAATCCTGAAAATTTTATATCAGCTCCGTTTTATTTCAACTAGACAATGTGGCGATACAACTAGGGGTCTTTACTCGCAGTCGCCATTTTGGGAAAAATGCTAGCTTTTACTCTGTGATTTTGCCTGGTTTTTATATCTACTGCTTCGCCTTTTTTGTTACATACAGAGCTGGGTTTTTCTAGAGAATTCGCATTGGAGTTAGAAAATAGTATTATTTAACATCACGCCTGTAAGCCCAGAGTTAGCAACCTGGATTCTGGATGTGCGCCCGGTTGATGGCAATAGGCTCGCCCGTATTAAATGGGACTTAAGGGGCACCTAGTCGCGGGCTCGAACTCACTGGTGAGCCTGGCTAAAAATCACGCTGTCTCACCAGGCTTCGTGTCCGACAGAGATAGTATCGGTGATGAGCAGTTAGACGCTTGTATAAACGCATAACGTTATTGAGTGAGATGCAGGATCATTTATAGTAAAAAATTCGCGAAAAAATTAAGAAAAGTCTTTTGGAAGATCGGGTTTTATGAAAAAGCCAATGCATAAATCAATGACCAATAAAGTTTAAGCTTTTCGGTAATTGAACTTTGTCGATACCGTCTTGGTTTTGGAAATTTTACACTTCTTTTATTATTCAAAATTAGCAAGAAAAACGAATCTTTGTTGGCTCCTAACTTTTTAATGAGTTTTTATTTTAGTATTCTGGTTCCGTACAGACAATATTAATAATAAGACAAATCGATATCATACTTTACTTTGGATGTGCTATGTCAGACAGTGGAGTAAAACCCTCCCGAAGTTTGTATGCAAAAAATATGGACTAGGTTCACCTTAAATATAACTGGCGAAATTTGGTTGTAGAAAATAATATTTCCTGTTAATTATTAACATAGGCTTTGTCCTCTTACCTATTCAAATTGATGGCGAATAAAATTAAAGATATTGCACCAATGAGAAATAAACGTGTGGAGGCATCGATCCTACTAAATATTGTAATGTGAAAGTTTGTACGTATGTTTGAATGCTTAGATGTTTATTATATTACTCAATCATGCAAAAATGGCTGAACAGATTTGGGTATACAGATAGTTTATAACCTGAATTAATACATAGGATAAACAACTAAATATCTAGTAGTAATGGGCCGACTGTAGGTTTTGTCATTCTTTGACTAGCTATAATTACTAAAATATAGGATAACTTGATTGATTTTCGTATGCAGACTGAGAATGCTATTAAATACAGACAGTCCAATTGTCATATTTTCAATATATCTACATATATATTAATATATAACTCTAATTCGCAAACTTGCAGCTGGTACCTCCATATACATTAAACAATCTATACATATAATAAAATTGTAACAGGCCGATGTCTGTACATTAAAGATATTGAAGAAAAAATAGTATGGGGGGTCTTTATTAGGGCAACAGAAGCCAAAACAACGGTTTTTAGAATTCTTGTCTGTAGGTATGTTTGTTACCGCATCACGCAAAAACCATTGCATGGAATTGAATGCAGTTTTCAATGATGTATTCCGAGAGGTCTAACTTAAAAAATAGGAAATATATTATAAAAAAAAAAAATATCTACTTGATTCTAAAGTCCACGCGTATGAAGTCGCGGGCAAAAGCTAGTGTAGAATATAAAACGAAGTCGCAGTTCAAAACTAAATTAAATTCAGTACCTAAGCACTTAGTCTGGTCTGCGAAATCTATTAAATATTGCTCAGATCCAGTCTAAAGAATTCTAAACTCAATAGAATTGGAAATGTCAAAGTACTAGACGAAATAATGTGTTTTTACATGTTTATTTTAGTTTTAGGAAAAGGGTTTCTATCTACGTATTTTTGTAGGAAAAGAAAGAAAGAAGGATTAAAAAGAACTTCCTTTTGGCTACCTACCTATGATTTTCTTTGTAATTTTCTGCATTGCTTAGTAAGGGGCCATCCATACATTACGTCACACGTTAAGGGGGGAGGGGTTCAACGAAATGTGACATTGTGTGACAAGAGCCAGGGGGGTCAAAAACTGTGTAACGTTACATGTTAAAAACTTAAATACTAAAAGTCTACTTACCTACTCTTACATAAAAATATAAAATTGAAAAATATGTGACGTCACACAAGGTGGGAGGGGTTTTACAAGAGTGACCACCTGTGACAAGGACGGGGGGGGGGGTCAAAAAACGATAAAATTTGTGTGACGTAATAATTATGGATGGTTAAGATAAGACTTACTTATTGTAGTAGGAGTAGCTAATTGTTGGCGAATTCTGGCTTATGTTTACTACCTGCAAACAAAGAAAAACAATCATAAGTTAAAAACAATCATAAGTTAAGTAGGTATTGTATGCAACAGAACACCATTCATTATCACCATTATCAATATTTCAGCCGTAAGATATCCACAGTTGGACATAGGCCTTCTTGGATCTTGCATCCAGCAGATTTCTGCGGCCTGTACCAGATTATCTGTCCACCTTGTGTGTTGTGCGTCGCCCTCGAACGTTATGCCTTCCAGTACGCGATCGCCACTCCAGGACCTTTCAGTCTCATCGGCCATCTGTTCTGCGAGCATTATGCCCTGCCCACTGCCTCTTAACTTTGGCAATTCTTCGTGCTATGTACCGATACACATGCGGTACATTGCCCGAAGGTACGCAACCAAGGTAAACATACCTTGGTTCTCCTACGGATCTCTTCATTTCTGGTTCTATCGTGTAGGGAACCTTCAAGCATAACATACCTCTCTATTTCCCTTTGGGTGACTTTTAACCTTCTTATGACGCCCAATGGAAGCGACCAGACACCATTCACAGATGTATGAATACTATTATATCGAATGAATACGAAAATTGGAAAGCAAATAAAGTCAACAGCTTCAGAAATCATGGTATATCAGCGTACTAGAAGTTCTAGTACAGAAATGATTACTTTCATAGACTAGCAAAAGACACTGACATGGCCCACTGTGTACAGTCACCTAAAAAGATAAGTAACCAGGGTCCTCGGATATATTTAAAGTTAAATAAGAAAGCAATGGATGTTTTCGCATGAAATTTAATTTGATAAATGAAATTTTGGTTTTCCATTAATTTATAATAAATTTTATTCAAAAACTACCATCGTTTTCTCACTAAACTTCAACTATTGGTTACTTATCTCTTTAGGTGACCGTACAAGCAGCACACCACTTCTAATAAACAAAACTTTATGAATGAACCCAACGCAATTAGTAGACCAGCTGTGAACGAAAAGCACGCAACGAAAATAGTCATCACTGTGGGACCCCCGCACTGTTACATAATATGATTAATTTATTTATGTGTACAGTCGAACTAACTAATTGGTATACAGGGAGCTTACTTGCAACTGTAGAACGAAATCTCGAGTCGAGATAAGCAACTTCAGATTAAAATGTGAAGGCGAGATTAGCCGTACCAGATCTCAGGCGAGATGTCGTTTTCGAAATTTTAAGAACAAGATTTTCTTCCCACGTGATTGAATATCGAAAAAAGGATTGGGATTGAATTGTCTACTTTGGGAGTATACCTATACCTACAGTTATTTTTACATCACTCAATTAATTTATGGCATAAAATTAATAAGTATACACACAATCAAATAAGTAGCTTTTTTTAATTCACATGTTACTGTGACCATAAAACAATTTTTCTTTCTTTACTTTCAATGATTACTGGACAGATCAATATTTTTGCCTGTACACCAAATAGCTTGTTGGATTGTATTCTACGAACATGTTTACGAACATGTGTTGACTTACTTTTTTTAGTCCTTTGTACAAATATTGGTGCCTTTGTTTAGTCTAGTTTCAATGTCTCCCTAAGGGGTAATGAGGGCTCCAAAAATCTTGAGATTAGGAAAAGACAGTCTAAATCGAGTTTGTTTTTTTTTGGGTGGGAAATCATCAAATAACTTCTCTCTCTCTGGGTGGAGCAGGAGGGCGTGTCAGACTTTTATTGACTTAAACCCACCAGTGTTCTCTCAGTTGCCTGTGTGCCAGGGGCCGCAGTATCTCTTTCGAACAACCCGCACCCCTGGCAGAAATCGAGTTTGGTTACGTTCTTTTTTTTCGGAAACTTCACGATTCCTGCCTGGGTTAACAGTTTACTGTGCAGTATTAGATACTACTATACTTATTAGATGTTCATTACATTATGATACCGTGAAGTTATAAGTGTCTACATTTCAGCCAGAAAAAAAAAGAGCTGGACTTCAAGCAATCTTAGTGTCGCATTTAGACTTTGTGTACAGACGCCAGCACATCAAGCTACCCCAATCTGTCAAATTTCAACTTTATTGCATAGCCATAAGGTTCATATTCAATTGGGAAAATTTGACAGTTTGGGGTAGCTCGATGTGCTGGCGTCTGTACATCTCTTAAAAGATTAGCCAACACAATATACTCATGTTTAGTTTACATTTATTTAAAAAAAAAAATATCAAAATATTTTATTTCACATAAACCTGCATCACTTATGAAACGTCAGAAGCTAGGTGCACGGTTCCAATTTGTCGCTTCCTATGGAGAAGAGCCGGCAAGAAACTCCACGGTTACTCTTTTAAAAATAGTTGACATTTACAATGTTTTCAAATTACAGTGATATATATGGGAGGACAGTGCAGGCCTGTCTATAAGTACCAGGTACTTAGAGGAATGAATATAAAGAATTGAAAATCGTCTACAAATCTTCAGTCTGTAAGGCTACATAGTAATATATCTAGGTCCAATAAATAGTCTCGGAATTGAGAAGTATGGCGCAAAAAGAGGGAGGCCTATGGCTATGGCGAGTTTATGATAGGGCCCAATAGTTATTGAGAATCGATGGGCGACAAATATCAACAAATGTAAAATCACGAAGACCAAAAATTTGCAAATTTACAGCCCTGTCCACCCCGCTTAGGATCGACGGCGTGACGGCCCATATTCCCCGTAACATTATCTCCCCCTAACTACCGATGGGCAGGCATCCATCAAACATCAATCCAGCAGATAAAGCCGCGATCTCACTCATTACAGTGCCGGTAAAACTGGCCGATCCATCACTTGCCGCCAGCTTGGCACACTCTGCCACTTCCCTGCCAGTTCTCTGGCATTATGTTGCCATCGTAATGAGATCGTTTTGTAAGTTCGATTTTGTAGGAAAGTCTGTTTTCGAAGAAAGGTGGTTGTAACAATGTAAGATGTATTACTTAGTTTAGTACGATCTTGATGTGAACGTATTTTTTGATGTTGAAAATTTTTCAATGTTTTGTTAGTTACCTGCAACCTCTGCAGGTATTTAAAAAAAAAAAAAACGAGTGTTTCCAATCACTTGTAAGGTATTCGTTGTAGTAACGTTCCAGACTTTATTTATTTAGTTATTGATTAGCTAGCCGAACTCCGCAATAATTAACAAACAAAAATGAACGAAACTGATGTTCTTTTTTTGTTTTAATCTCACGAGCATGATGAGAATGGATATCTAAACACGATGAAACAACCGAAAATACGTTTTTATTAACTTTTACTTTAAGTAACCACACCGCCAGAGGTCGTTGACTCAGTAGCTAGGGACCTAGAGCAGCAGGCTTAGCATGACGCTTTCTATTTCTACTCTACCGTAGAATAGAAATCGCTTGTCTAAATTTTTCGGTACAAAACTGTCAATTGTCTACACGGAAACGTCATTTTTTGTCTACTTTTCCGTCGACAAAACGCTTCTCTACGGTTCTTGTGCTAAGCCTGCAGGACATAAGCTACTTTTCTTCCTGGAGATATCGCAGACGAAGTCACGGCAGCAGCTAGTATTCTATTAAGTTTAGACATTGGGATGCATAATTTGCTGTTACCTAAATTTTCCGGAGTATTTTCACATACCTAATATCTCTCATTTTTTACAATATTTTTAATCTTAAAACCAAAACACTGCATTACTTCGATCACTTTCATTACCCAGGACAACTTTTCTCCACAGTCCATAGACAAGTGCTTGACACAAGCTGTTAACCAAACGTATCGTATGACATGAGCACGAGATGTCAAGTGGAGTCAGTGATAGTCACATTGTATTCAAGATCATTCACGTCAAGTTGACGACGAAGTATCATCCTGTGACACTTGATAACGTGGTACTATTTGCTCTCGATAGTCACGAAAATAGGAATTATGAAATGGAAAGTCAGGTTCATAAAGGCAAAAAGGCTATTGAATGCTGTGAGATAAAGATATCTACAACATATCTAGACAAAGAAACCAGATGACCTGAGGTGTAGATGTATGAACGTAAACGAAACAAAAGCAGTATGTTACGGTCGCAGCAGTTTGCTTTCCGTAGTTTATCTCTCTTCTTTTTATGTAATATTAGACGTGGCGGAACTTAGCATAACTTAGACGACCTTAATCAGAACTTTTTTAATTTGGTTTTTAAAGCGTTTTTTTTTTTTAGTTTTTTTAACTAGGTATTATTTATTTAAAAATGTTTAGTTCTGCTAACTACAAAAGCGCGACTTTTCAGTTTTTATTTTCCTATATTTTTTTTTTAATTATTGAATTGTCATCGGTCTTCGATAAGTCTAGAAAGTATAAAGGAAAAATCTGACCGTTTGAAGTGGGTCAAAATCAAGTCCAAAAAAGGAGTCGGTTACAAACAAACAAAAATACAGGTGAAGCTAATAAAAGCGTGTTAATAATATAAAATTTTAAAAAAAACAACCGACTTCCAAAAAAATACTAAAAAGGCCTGTAAGAAAAAACCCATTAAGACACGCCATTTGATGATATTTTCTAATGGAAACTTGCACAATACTAACAAGCATCATGGAAAATTTCACAAAGGCACGAAATCATCAAATATAGAGAGACTGCCGAGAGAAATGCCACATATATTTACATACCTATTTATTTAACGAAAACATCTCGTTGTACCTGTAACTCTCCCCTTCATGAGCATTTAATTAAACATGACATTTCAAATGTGAGCGACTGAGCGGCGGGCGATGTGAAGTGGGTACAGTTCACGCTGTCAAGAGCGGGGCATGTCATTTGAGACAGGTGAGGTACCAGTGGTTCTCGATACATAATTATATCTACATGTACAGTTTATATTTTAATTAATAGATTGCAAATATCAACAAAAAAAAAATGTACATAGCATGTTTTAAGTGTTTAAGATGACGTCATCCAAATGGTCCATTTAACACTTTCATTTGTTTTCAGGCGACATTTATATTTGGTATATGATATAGCTGTAGCAGCAGATGTGGCGGCCTGATGTTTGTTACATACGTAAAGTAAGAACCTAGTTTTTGTATGAGGCTTGGGTTTAATCTAAATTATATTAGCACTTAATTACCCGACTACGACGAAGCAAAAAGGAGGGTAATGATTTGGACTGTATATGTATGTATGATGTAAGCATGTATGTTTATCTTTTACCTCATAACTTCTAAACGGTTTATCTTAATTTGACAAATGAGTTATAGTTGAACGCGGGTTGATCTTCAGCTGTTTATAGGCTATGAGACGTCACATAAAATTTAATATGGCACCTGCTAGAGGAACAAAAGTTATGGACTAAAAAATGCTGGCGAAAGCCACCTACCCTAAAAAAACAATACATTTTAACAGTAGTGAGTGATCAAAAGCTTGAAGGTAAAGTGACAACCAACCGAGGCTTTTAGATAAGAATATTTTCTTGTTTCATACTTTTTAGAGTGATTTTTCAGTAGTCGGGTTTTAGTTTTGAACTTACTTTTTTAATAGTCTGATTAAAGTCTATCGATAAAGACTAGCTATTAGCTAGCTAATTGATAAACCACCTTCCATCGAAGACTAAATTAAAAACACACTTAATAAACTCAAACAATGAACTCCCGTTAAAACTAATTTGAGTCTTCTAATCAAAGTCTAATATAAAACCTTCATTGAGTCTAGACTAAAGACTGGCTGGAATGCTAAGGGGGTCGGTACAAAGCGGTTGGTCCTAGGTATTCCATACAAATTTGTACGTACATCTCTATTATACGAGGCAGACGGGCAATGGCCTGGCCTCTGAAAAGGCACGCTTGTTCTATAGTGGGAACAAAAGAATAGGTATTGAGACTCATCTGGTTTGAGATTGTAAAGGTGAGGTCGTCTACTTGTTGAAGATATTCTTGAAGAAGTTGATTTGTTATGTTTTTGTTAAGGAATATAGTTCTTAAGGCTAGGCAGATGATGATGTACACACGGCTACACATCAAGCTATACATTTCCAGTTTACGCTGATCTCGCACTGTACGGAAATCCTATACAGTGCGAGATCTGCTTATACTGGAAATGTATAGCTTGATTTGTAGCCGTGTTTAAGTACGTGATAAAAAAACATACGAATAAAATTCAATTTACTAAATATGAATTTCGACGAACTATAATATTTTAATTATTTATTAAAACCATTAATAAAAGCTGCACACACTGTAGATATCCGTTCAAGATACCTATTTATTGTACACAGGTGAAAATCACCGTCCAGGTGATTTGTTATATAGAGAACCATCTTAATGTTTGTTTCGAGAATCTACCATCGGTTTCAAACTCACAAGTCGAACTAAACTGGAAATTATTTAGATATCTCCATGGCTTCTTCTTTGGTCTTTGTTATTTTGTGTGTATGGAGAAAACTTGCTACCAATAAACATGACTTTGGAGGCGAGTTTTCTCTTCAATAACCATGGGATTCTGGATGTACAAGGTTTTGTTAATAAGGAATACTTGTAGAAAAATACTATCTTATTAATATTATAAGAGTGAAAGTTGTATGTTCAAATATTTGTTACTCAATCACGCAAAAACGGCTGAACGGATTTGGATGTAACTTAACTCGCTGGTAGTTTATAACCTGAATTAATACTAAGAATACTTTTTATACCAGTATTAGGTACGTTTGCGGGGGATAATTTTAATCTTTTGACCTCCACGTCAAAAAAGCAAAACGTGCCCTCGGCGCCAAGCGGCTTTATTTACGTATAATTATGTCATGTAGTAGTGACCGTAGCGTGCTGGGCACATTTTAGTTTGTCATCTATACATGACTATGGTGGTCAAAAGGTTAAGCTAGTAGATAATTTTATAAATTAGATATTGCTTCTGCTTTTCCTATCAAAAGCAGTTAGAATATCAAATTTTACGTAGATTTTGTAAACATAAATATGTTCATGTCCTTTGGGTACTAAGGTAAAACTTCTAAAAAGTTATAGATTGTAATAAAATTAAGAGCTCAGTTAAGATTTTTTTTTTTAAATATGGGCTGTCATTTTCTACGACTGCCAATTTAATACCTAAGTTACCAAAAACGGAGTATTCCCTTAGTAAGATCCTACATTCTTGGTTCCGTACACTGTGTACGTCTAATATTTTTATTGCACCGTCAATATCGAACCTAGACAATTTATGTTAGAAAATATTACCTCCGATATTTATCTAGTCTTTTTGACGCCAAGTGTTATGGCGCTGTAAATCTTGTAGATTTAAGTTTGGAATGGATTTTAAATATGACGGATTTAGGTTTATTTGAGTTTAAATGTAGTTGTTTGGAGTTGATTGTTGATATGTTTTGTTTGTCGATTTAAAAAAAAAGTCTTCTTCTACATTTGATAAGATTTTGTGAATGATATTTATTTTAACATTGGCATGTTTATACCACCCGGTGCTCCATAACTGAAGTAGCGGGTGTTGGACTAAAAACAGCCATGTAGAATTGAGAGTGGGCTGGACACGTCGCGCGAATTTTCCTAGAGAGATGGGAAAACATCGTCACTCACTGGACGCCTGAGGAAGGACACCGCTGCTGCGGTAGACCACGGCAAAGACGGTGAGACGACCTGATAAGGTTTGCAAGCCAACATGGCCAGAGGCTCCAAGATGGAGGTTTGGAAGGAAAATGAAGAGGACTTTGCCTAACAGTGCGACATAATTCAGGCTATCAAGAAAAAAAATGTTTCGACGTTACCTTTTTCTGGAATTCCGTATTCAATTCCAGTGAAGTGCAAAAATCACACGTTTGAATAAAAGGTAAGTTTGCGTCGGTTTTTCTGTTCAGTAACAGCTTTTTAAAACTTCAGTAGGGTATATGTAAGTACACACTGACTACCTCTCAACCTTCTGTATGAATAAATTTCCCATAAAATCTCACAAACATAAAACCATTATACGCACCTTTGTCCACACCATAAAAATATCCCTCTAAGCGTTTTCGTCACCCACCGTCCGTCCCTCATTTTCATTCAAAACGCTTTTTTTAACAAAACACACAATTTCGCGAAGAAACCCTCAAAAAGCTATAAAAACCATCATAAAATTTCCATTACTATCCATCCGGGCAAAGCGGGTAAACTGCATGTCAAAGGTTAAAAATGTCGAAATAAATTATGAAAAGTGGAAAAAAACTGGCTAAGTGCAAGACCGACATTATAATAAGGATTCCGTCAACGAGAAAAGTCGATGATTTACACGTCACTTTATTTAATATTTTGATTGAGCTAATTGTTTTATTGAAATCGCAACAGTAAAAAGAGATTAAAAGTGTATCGGACAATATTGTGTTAATTTAAATTAATGTGTAAAGTAGCAGTGATGGTAAAGTTTTTCTCTATAAGAACTAATAATTTAATACTACTTACTATAATAAGAGTTTCCGTTTTGTTATTTCCCATGATAGATTACATTACGTAATAGTAACACGATTTTTTTGTAAATTTCAGTCACCTCCCAGTTACGTTTATAAAGATTACCTACAGACTTGTGACATACAGACAGCCAGCGTCTAGTCACAAGGTTCTGTTGTAACTATTTTGGTACGGAACCCTAAAAAAGAATAAAAAATAGTTGGTAAACAAAAGCAAAAGCAGTTATTAATGGGCGTAGTTGATGTTGGTTATTTCTCAAAATAACTCCCTTTTGTGGGCGAGATAGACTGGGGACGTGTATGGATCGGTTTTATTGTCAGTGAAATGGGATCGGGTGTTCGATTTTAGCTATACAATATGCATAGAATCTTATTCTTCTGCCTGGGTTAAGGAAAAATGGCATGACTTTTGACTTCGTTGCTTTGAAAAATTTAATGAATTACTGGAACTTTAAATGGAACTATAACATAACTAGTGATGTGCCGAATCATTACAAATGTAGATCCGCAGATACGGATCCGGATAATTAGCATCAAGATCCGCCGCCAAGGTGTGCCTATAGTACGTACACCCACCTATCACCAGTTATTTTTGAGCACCACGTACTTAATAGGGGGCGAGAATATTGCCATTACTAGTTTATTTATTTTCTCTGACAGAAAGGACATTGCTCTGCGTCCATACATTGTTGGCCCTGGACCCAAGAGCATCGGATAATTATGTATTGTATTCTCTATCATTTGGAGACTCCTAGAAGATCTTGTTTTTATAGCGGACTAGCTGCAGAAAAGATATATTTCAAAAATAGTATCAGATTTTGAGGTTATAATCTAACCATAACAACGAATATTAAATGTAGGTACCCACCATAATTTTTCATAGCTTTGAGTAATTTTTAAGAAACTGAAAAGTAATATCATAATACCTACCTAGATAATGCTTTAATGCCTAGGCATGGCTTTTTGGCCTTTGTGCCATTGGTAACAATGACACGTTCACCGGCAAAACTAGGGATGTAATACGACACCATTAATCGATTTTTCGATTATGATTTACTGTGGTCTTAAATTATTACAGTCTGTTACATCTACTTTGTCATATAAACATTACAATATAACAACACTCTTCTATACTGATAATTATAATATATAATAACATCTGTATCTAGTTTGCAATATTGTTTTTTAAATAAAACATTAGGTAATTGTGATGTGTTTAGTAAAAATAAGTATTTTTTTCGTTTAATGAACCGCAAAAGGAGCGTTATTTTTGTATTAATTGTCGTAAATAATGAATTAGTTTGAATGATTGTATAGAAATAAAGAAGTTTTGATTATTGTATAATATTATTCTTACTACCTATTTAAATTGGAGTATGACTGCATTCATAAAGTATTTTATTAGGTTTTTAAAACTACACTTTAGAAAAAAAAACACAATCGATCGATTAATAATTCAATCGATCGATTATAATTGATCGGACATCCCTATTTCACTTTTGACACGACATAGGTGAAGATGGCGATGTAATGTTATTAGTCGCATTAAATTCTATTAAAAATACATTTTGGAATACAGCTAGTCCGTGATACAGAAGTATTTGCAACTTATATAATAAAATAGGCGATTAATTATCGTATATTCTCAAACTCTTCATTGCACAGGGCCATTTTGAACATTGTCTTTTATTTTATTTCAGTATGCATACACACGTCACGTGCAGTATTGTTATAAAGCTGATTTACTTCTGACTCCTCATACGTTAGGTCCAGTTGAAAACCAGCGTCAGACACTAATTGTCTGGCATTTATGCTGAACTGGGCCTTTTTGGCACAGCCTCCGTGAGGCACACTTTGACGCTAATTTCTGACAATGCACTTTATTTACTCTTTTTGTTGATTTTTTATCTTTACTTTTTTTATTCTTTTGCTATATATTGTGTGCCTTTTTAGTCCGTGCTAAATAAATGTATTTTCTTTCTTTCTATTAACCTGAAAAATACTATACAGAAAAATACAATAACACTTTGCCGGACCCAATCGAACCTTAGACCTTAAATTTAGCACTAGAACTTTCGACCACTAGTACAAGGAGGTGGTCAAATGGAGCCTTATGTTAGTGTAAATAGTATTTTTTTATTCTTTTACACCTCTGTTATTTCTTGTGTAACTTTGAATATGTGCCAGCGGTAATAAAATCACACAAACGCCAAATTACTAAAGTCAGACATTAACTTTTATTCTTAGACTCCGGATATCGACTCCATTTTGCAGCAACGACCCAATCATAAACTTTAATGCAGGATTTTTCTAGCCACCATGCAAATATAACCGAGGCAATAACCTCTGAAAAAGTTTAGTCGTCTAGCAACTCTGGCAGCGGATAGTTGGCAACACTTTCAATTTATATTCATGACATTAGGTGGGAAATTGGGTGCCAATGAAAAAGCGATATACGCCCTTGCGATCGAGTAAACTTGATACTCCTTGTAAGAAACAGTTTAACAAGAGTTTTGACTTGAACACAGTGAGTTACAAAACTAAACACCATTTTATGAAAGGCTATCCTCTTATTACAAAACAAAGATTTTATTTAAATCAGGTTTGAACTACCAAGGCAGTTTTTGCATTAAGGGGAACCTAGTCGCGGGCTCGAACTCA
Organism: Antitype chi; assembly: GCA_947359405.1. Taxonomy (NCBI): domain Eukaryota; kingdom Metazoa; phylum Arthropoda; class Insecta; order Lepidoptera; family Noctuidae; genus Antitype; species Antitype chi. The sequence continues at coordinate 19,612,265 of OX375812.1, forward strand.
CTGGTGGGCCTGGCTAAAAATCACGCTGTTTCACCAGGTTTCGTGTCCGACAGAGATAGTATCAGTGATGAGCAGTTAGACGCTAGTCTACACGCACAACGTTATTGAGTGAGATGCGGGAAAAGTCCTTTGGAAGATCGGGTTTTATGAAAAAGCCAATGCATAAATCAATGACCAATAAAGTTTATTGAACTTTTCGATAATTGAACTTTGTCGGTAACGACTTGGTTTTGGAGATTTTACACTTCTTTTATTAATTAAACACGCCCAAAGTGAAGTAAAATTAGCAAGAAACACGAATCTTTGTGGCTCCTTACTTTTTAATGGGTTTTTATTTTAGTATTCTGTTTCCGTACAGACAATATTAATAATGAGACAAAACGATATCATATTTAACTTTGGATGTGCCATGTCAGACAGTGGAGTAAAACCTTGCCGAAGTTTGTATGAAAAAAAATGTTGACTAGGTTCACCTTAAGAACCCAATATGTATATGAAATGCAGTTCTTTTTACAAAACTGTCAATTTAGTCCGGTCCTAAGTTGTCAATTTTGTGTTAAGAATTACCCAAATCGAAATAAAGTTGGAAATGCAGTAGGTAACTTTCTCAGACCTTTAGGCTAGAACTAAAGGTAAATCACTGTAGTAAGACGGTAACAATTTAAAATGTATGTTACGTGAATATTTTTTGGGGTGGTTTATTATCACTGGTATTAGTGTACTTAGTTACTTGAAGTATGAATTGACAAATATAGTATTTTTATTGTTTTATCGTGCTTTGAAATCGATACCCACCGCCTCTGAGAACTTAACATAAATGAAAATAATTTTAGAAACTGATATTTCAACAAATAACTACAGAACCTACACAGTCAATGACCCCAAAAAAATAAAATCATAAAAACATTTTTTTTTAAATAATATTTCGCTAAGTAATTTAACTTTACCCTGGATTATAGCTAACATGGTTTGATGTCCGTCAAGACATTAATTCAAGTTGCCGACGTAGAAGCTTCTTATTTTTCTAATTTGTTCGAAATTACTACATATGGCTATCCTATCTTCCATATGCCTAAGTCTATTATGTAATTCCGAACTTTTTTTAAACAAATCTGCCCCAACCTACACAGAAACAACAGTTTCCGCTGCAAATACACTCAGGGTTAATTTACCTGAAATATCTAGACAAATATTCCAGCTAGAGCATTCAAATAGAAAGCCTACAACCTAAGCTTTGAGACCATTGTCCTCCCAATAGCTTTTAGGCTCAAAGGGTCCATCGATTTGTTTTACCAAAGCTTCGGGAACCAGTAATTACGACGTACAGACGTACTCACAGCACTAAGCAAAGTTACCCAATACAGTGGTACATCCCTACTTCGAACACACCGTCACAAATGACTGATGTGAAAGGTTGCCATTGGCAACTACCCATGCCTCATTTGCCAGATATTTCATTACCCCTGTCTGAACCAGAGTACGTTTGATGAGGGCCGAGCGACCCAACATTTACAAACTATTCTAGCAACTGAAACAAACGAATATTGACACTGTTTTCAGTACAATAAGAGTTAGGTGGTATGCATTTGTAAGTGTGCAGATCAAGTTTGAGAGTTTCGAATTTGGATTAAAGTTCGCACACGCAATTTTCAGTTTTATTTCATTGGGTTAAAAGTGCGTGAATGTGCTTTATTAAGTTTGTTTGATTTTGAGAGGCATCAGGTAATGTTAATATTAATATGTTTGTTTTTGATGTGACCTCAATTATACAGGCGTTTAACGTGGAACAGATATTAATGATTGGGGTCCACTTCGTGAAATATTGCGTTATTTGGTCACGTATCGTTTTATATATTGATCGATGGATGTAAAAATTCATTTCTAGCTTAGTTCATAGAACACACGAGAAATTGCAATGCAGTAACACGTATAAAAAATTTAAATTAATGTATGCACTGACAGACATTTCACGACCCGATCCACTGGGTCTAGCAGCTTGAAATTTTGCATAAAAATTCTTTATACAGGAAAAATTTTTGTCCAGTGCGCAAACTGTAACCATGAATTCAGCATATCATTCTAGACCCCCAGCGCAGAAATTTTTCGTCGGCTATAAAAAAACAGCTGTTCCATACATTTTGACCGCGTAGGTAGATATTGCACTTTTTTATGAAACAGCTGATTTTTTTTTGAAAAATCGATGAAAAATTTCTTCGCTGGGGTTCTAGAATGATATGCTGAATCCATGGTTAAAGTTTGCGCACTGAATAAAAATTTTTCCTGAATAATGTAATTTTCAAAAATCCTTTCATAGTGGTCACCATGATTATATATATTCATTGCAATAAATTCATACCCTAAGGGAGAATAGGGTTATATGAAAAGTTCGTAATTTTCGACGATGGAAAATCCTATCTTGCTTGTAAGTAATAGAAATAATTTTAATGGTCATGAAAATTGGGTCACAATGGCAGGTACATATTCCTATAATATTCCGATCAGGAAGTAAACAAACCCAAGAAACAGTATCTATAATCCACTAACCGAATCATAATAAAATGCAAGAAATACGGGCTCCTATCGCAGCATCCTTACAGATGACATATTTTTTCGCAACAAATCGGTGCCTAACGTGCAATTTAATCATCTGGAAACTATTCTCTATTCAGAAGCTTGAAATTTTACGAAAAAAAAGGTATGGCGAGGTATCCGGGTCGAAGGACCAGTTTATATTGGTCCTTCGATCGGTATGGTTATACTCCCTTGTGGTTGAAATTATGGGGATTCGAAGGGGGTTGGAAGGTCAAGGTATCCTGGTTTTAAAGGACAACAACGATGTGCTCGCTCAGCCATTATTTCCACGTGATTAGACATGTCAATGCCATGGATGTGAGATAATTTAAAAAAATAGGTAGAGTCAGGTGAAAGTTTTGTATTTTATTCGGGTTTTTATTATTTTATGGGGAAAATTGAGTCAAGGGATCATAATTTGGGAGATCCAAATAGTTCATTCATTTTTTTATGTGCCGTTGATAAAACCCAATTACCAAGATTAAAAAATGGAGTTTGTCATGTTGTTCATTCAGCAATCTATTGTAAGTAGATAATATTAGGCAAATTGTACAACCGTCTATTAGTATAGAATGAAACGGATTTAAAAAAAATGCTCGTGTTTCTTTGTTACTTAAGTAACACAGGCAACCTATTAACGATCGATTTTTGGACGTAGAAATTTGCGAGGTAATTGCACGACACTCTAACAGTAGGAATGGCTTTCAATTTGACAGTTCAACCACATTCATTGCGTTATTCGCATTGTTGAGCAGTCAAAATTTTCGAACGTAATTATGAAGCAATGGGTTTAAAATTATTCTGATTATGATTAGTAGTGTGTTACGCAATCTAGGTGATGGTACGTAAAGTTCATAGAAAATAATAATAATAACCTAAACCTAGTTCTCAAGATACCGCGCTGAATATAGCAAACCTTTTCATTTCTCCAACTAAAAACCCTCTATAAAAACGAATAGAAGAAAACTGGAAAATATGATGTGAAAAATCCCCGATTGCTCTCAGCATTCCCATGATATATATCTCTCGGTGCGTGCAGACGACGTTTTAGATTAACATGCCTGGATGTGGCAGCCTAGGACTAATGCTGGCATTTATCATACGCCATGATATCTTTGAAAACAATTTTCTTATGGGAAATTTAGTTCTGTGGTAAGGAGTTTTTGTTGGGGTTAAATGACTGTTTTTGCTTAGTTAAATGGTGAGTTTTGTATGGTTTAACCATTCACTAACTAATCAAATGTTGATGTAATTGGCAAGGAAGTTACAAGCATAATCATAATCAGAATATAAGAAGGACTGAGCTGTAATCTACCACGTGGACGTGGACCACGCAGTGCGTGGTGATAGATGTCATATCATCATCATTATTTCAGCCGAAAGACGTCCACTGCTGGACATAGGCCTCCCCAAAGCTCCGTCACATCGACCAGTTCTGTGCTTCCCGCATCCAGCGGACTCCTGCGGCCCTCACAAGGTCATCGGTCCTCGTTGTGGGAGGCCTTCCAACTTTACGTCTTCCGGTACGCTGTTTTCAGATGTCATATGTCTTCGAATTATTGGTTCTAGGGTTTGAAAAATTACAAGCTGAGGGACAATTTCCGTATTTTTAAGAGCGTTCGCATTCTAAACTGAGTCTTAATCTGACAACGTTTTTTAGTGTTTTTTGGGATTGATTTTCGCTGAGATTTCAACTAGATGTTGAACGTTTTCATAACAGGAATTGTACTTCTGATTTGAGAGTTACCAAGCCAGTCTAATTTAAAAGATGGTCATAACAGCCTTCACCGGTAGTAACGGAACAAACATGGTCAGCCCACTGCCACTTCAGTATGCCGACTCTGCAACCTATGTCGGTAACTCGGTTCTTTTCAGGATAATTTCTTTTCTGATTTGTATCCTTCAAAGAAGCTCCAAGCATACCCCATCTGATAGCGCGCTGAGCGACCTTGAATTTGTGGACCAGCCCAAATGTCAGCATACACGTTTCTAAAAGCAATTATACTACGGACAGGAAAACCGATAGCACCATGTTCATTGCTGACTGGTTAAATTTTCACATTGTCTCGTGCTGTTCTCATATAAATCATACAAAACACGAGAAAAATACTTCATAATTTAACCACCGCAGGACTCATACAAGACTCACATTTAGCAAACCATAAAAACGTGACGTCACTTAAAGACCTACTCTCACGGTTCTACCTCCATCTAACCACAGTGAAACAAATCAGTGCTGATACAAGCATTCAATATCCCCCGCCAAGGGACAAGGGAGCAACGCTTATCCCGATCACCCCATATTTCTATTGCCTCAGCGCGTCAAATGGGACACTTGCACCCAAATTTATTAACGTGAATCAGCACTTCTGAATTTGACAGATTTATTTTTTTCATCCCTGTATGGATTTTATGGATTTTCGTTTAAGGGATACTGATGACAAGTGTGTATCGTGTAATCATGTCTTTAGCCTGAGGGATGAGCAAAGTGTGGTGTGAAAACGCTGTGTAATGTGTACGGGATTGTCACATAAGTGTATCTAATACTTAGGCACTCAATTGGTACGGGAAACTGCAAGTTGCAAGTATTTTATTTACGTTTTACGTTTGATTTGGGTACCAAACCGGAAATATTTTTATTCAGTGCTCAAACTGTAACCATGAATTCAGCATATCATTCTAGACTCCCCAGCGCAGAAATTTTTCGTGAGTCATACAAAAAAAAATCTGCTGTTTCATAGAAAAGTGCAATACCTACGCGGTCAAAATGAATGGAACGGCTTTTTGTAGCACTTTTTTTTTAAATGTATGAATGTAGCCCACATGCGGGGCACTTTCATACAGGCTATGAGGCAGATTCATTGGCTCGGATTAATACTTTGATTTTGATAAATAAATAGTTAATATTTATCAAAATCAAAGTATAAATCCGATCGGCAGTAAAATTGCTTTTTTTTAAACTTTGCCAGACACTAGGAATTACTCCTGTATTGTGGGTGCGTTTACAAACATTTAAACTCACATACACAAACAGCCAGACCCGGAACAACTCCAGGTCATACAAATATTAATTGTTCCGTGCGGGAATCGAACCCGCGACACGCTGCGCAGCTGTCAATCGCTTAACCACTGCGCCAACCGTACCGTCGTTGCGGTATAATATATTCTCCAGGTTCTGGAAGAAATCATTCACTGCCGTTTTGTTGAAACCAAATGATCTAGCAGCATATCGGCACCTATTTCCAGGTTTACGCAAACTTAATTTTTTGTAGCGTTTTCGAAAACTTGCTAACCAGTCTGCTGCCGCCATCTTATTATTATTATTATTTCTACTGAGAAATTATGACAACTCCAAACGTATAAAATTAATAATAAAGAAGATATTCTTTGACGAGCTTACACAATTTCGAGTTTTATTTAACCCTTAAAAACTTCTACGATGACGAATAAACCCGCATTTTCTACTACCAGACGAGCATAAACATCTAAAAAACAGCCATCTTTTTAATTCAACTCACATCCTATACGTCGTGATGTTATCGACATTTCAGCCTGCGTTCGTCCGATAGGGTAGCGGGTTCGAGCCCGACTCGTGCTGATAACACGGTGATGTAGGAGCGCGTGCTCCCGCATATGTTCCCAACATTACCGATAACACACAAACATACAGTTTTTTGTCAGGGGAGTTTGAACCTTATGGCGATGGAGTAAAGTCGAAGTGTGAAGGAAAGGCGTTTTGCTCATTGACTTAGCTGTGCGTCCATTATTTTTTAGGTAGGTTTAGAAAGAATGGTGTTATGTAAAGTATTGGAAAGGTGATGAAAATTAAGCTGTTGTTAAATTGCAGAATAGGTTATTTCAAGAAGCTCTAAGTTTTATCAGCGATTTCAGGGGTATCAGCGTATCTTTTTCTTGACATTTTTACATTACATATATACCTATATAAACTCACGCCTTCTTCCGATTGGAGTGGGCACAAACTACAGAACAGAACGCCACTTGAGTCATACTCCTTTTGGTTCATTTATTTTAAAGTCAGGTCATACACGCTCGCAGGTTGCGAGTACTACGCACCTGACCTTTCTGAAGAAACATCACCAGAGTGGCCTTATGACCTTCAAGGGCATTCCATTCCATCGTTTCCACCTACATCTACTTTGTAAATACCTTTTTTTAGTCGCCTTTCATTCATCCTCTCAACATGAACAGAGGCCCTTGTGTGAGTTTCATTTGACCATCTCGATCTAACGCATCGACCGCGTTTGGCGCTCGGCACTGGCCCTAGATGGGTGACAGAACAATCGGAGCACCGAACGCGCTCGATGTGTTTGATCGCGGAGATTCCTTGTAAACGGTCAAAAAGGTTTTTTTAAAGCAGTGTATCTCTTTAACCGTAAATAATTTTAAAAGCAAAAAAAAATAACATTTTCAAGTCTTTTTTGCATACAGTGATGGAACTCAAAACATAATTAAACACACTATACTTAATGCATCAAAAAAATCATCTAAGTTACCTCTTAATTATCTTGAAAAGCAGTTTATCCCTTCAATAACAATTATAATTATGATTAACAATATACCATAAAATTTCAATTACGGATTTCAGTAACGTATTATTTATTATTAAATAATTATTAATATCTAATTTTATATTACTTTTTTTGCATTTTTACGACATACGCTTGCTCATTTATTATTCGAATTTATTACAACAGATTTTAACCCATATCAGATTGCAATAAGAACTATTTATCGCTCATAACGACACTATTTAAAATTAACTTGGCCTTAAATGGGCCTTATCAGAAGGCTTAAAGTCACCCAAAGGGCAATGGAGAGGGCTATGCTCGGAGTTTCCCTAGGCGATCGAATCAGAAAAGAAGAGATCTGCAGGAGAACCAAGGCAATCGACAAAGCCCGGAGAATTGCCAAACTTAAGGGGCAGTGAGCAGGGCACATTGCTAGCAGAACAGATGGCCGATGGGGTTGAAAGGTTCTGGAGTGGCGACCGCGTACCGGAAGACGTAGAGTGGGAAGGCCTCAAGACCGATGACCTTGTGAAGGCCGCGGGAATCCGCTGGATGTGGGAAGCACAAGACCGGTCAAAGTGGAGGAACCTGGGGGAGGCCTATGTCCACCAGTGGACGTCTTTCGGCTGAAATGATGATGATGATGGCCTTAAATGAAACACACTAGGGCTTCTGATCACCTAAGTACGCTCACCTAAAGCGATGAATTACCGGTTAAGCGATAATTAAGGTCGTCGGATATTGTTGAAGTTTAGTCAGAAACCGATAGATGTTTTCGAATAAGATCAACAAACAGTTCATTTATCATATTACATTTCATTCTAAACTTCAACTATAACCAACGGCCTTGGTTATTTATCTGTTCTGGTGCATGTACAGACGCCAGTACATCAAGCTACCCCAAATTTCTTTGACAGATTTTCAGCTTTATCACATTAGCATAAGGTTTATGTTCAATTGGGAAAATTTGATTGTTTGGGGTAGCTTGATGTGCTTGGCGTCTGTACATACTCTTTTAAATTTTTATTACTACAGCTTCTTTAGTAATAACGTTCGTGTAATTAGTTATTATTTCATCGTGCTTTGTATGCTTTTTTTTTTTTTTTTTTTGGTTGGGAAATCATCAAATAACTTCTCCCGCACTGGGTGGAGCGGGAGGGCGTGTCAGACTTTTACTGACTAAAACCCACCCGTGTTCCCTCAGTTGCCTGTGTGCTAGGGGCCGCGGTATCTCTTTCGAACAACCCGCACCCCTAGCAGGCATCGGCCCTTGCGGACCCCCCCATTTGGTGCTGACATCTCTTTGAGGCGCGCGTGGAACACAACGCGCCGTCGACCCGGGCTTGGTCCTTACCGGACAGCGAGCTACCCATTACTCGCCGTCCGCAAGCCCGCGCCTACGGTGGCCGGGAATCAGCCTGGGATTCCCGACGCCCAGGGCGTCTCCCGCGGCGACTACGGCCGTGAGGGCGCATATACTGCCTCTCCCTCACGTGCGCCGCCTCCCTCTTCGCGAGCATTACTGCTTCGCAGAAGGAGGTGACGGCTAACCATTCACTCTCGCTCCGTACCATGGCCTGAACCAGGGCCGGACGCGAGAGATCGCCGCCGCCGATCGCCTCCTCGAGGACACGGCGGTGCTCCGCCCAAGCCGGGCAGACCGCCACCGTATGCTCCACCGTGTCCTCAGGGCGATCTTCGCAATGGAAACACCCGGGCGTTTCCTCCCGCCTTATGCGAAACAGGAACCTCCCGAAACAACCGTGTCCGGTGAGGACCTGCGTGTTATGTCTTCTGTGGGCACCAAACAAACGATTTATCTAACTATGTATAACCACAACGTTGACTTATCTATCACATTATGTAACATTGTACAAATTACAATAATCTATCCTGGGAAGGGGAATTCACATCGTGTGAGTAAATACAAAATCTTTTGTATCACTTAACAAAAAAAACTTTAGGTTCCCAATTTCTCACAACTCTCATTAAAAACTACACAGCAACCGTTTTAAAATTCATCCCATAAATCATTTCTGCGTCACGAACTTTAGTTGACTAAACAACTATTTTTAATAGTCAGCCAGTTCGTGGGAGGGGGTCTTAATAGTCAATAAAGTGATAATTACGGGGGTCTGTCGATGATCCATCATCATTATGAGAGTCAACTGGGTAGGGAGTGTTATGAACTGTTTTTATTAAGAATCATCAGTTTAATTAGATCGTGGACGGGATAGAAATTGGTCTAATTTTTCGTAAGTTATTTAGTAGCTATTTAGTTTTTTTAAGACTGACGTTCTTATAAGTCTGACAGATAACCTTATGTTTTAAATTGTTTTCAATTAGATTAAGGTAATTTTCTCATATTACTCGTAATATTTCAACGAGCGAACTGACGGCCCGTCAACCTAACGTTTAATTTCACGCTGATAAACGTAACCTCTAATCGTTGACAAGTTGCATTGATGAATGCAAAATGTTTATGCATTCTGCGTGTTATAAATACATAGTTAGGATAATGGAGCTGTTTTGTAAAACCTCTTGCGGTTATGTGAAACAGCTGATCCGACAATACATCTGCGAGCTTATTAGCCAACTTGCACGAAAGAACTCGCTCGGATCGGGCGAATAATCACTTTTAAATAATATAATATTATAAGCTACCGGAACGTTTTGTATTTTAAAGTTAGTGTAGGTTCTTTACGTTAACTTTTCAGTTTCGTTTTCCTGTAGTGACGTTTCATTCAAAACGTGCAAGTTGCCTAATTTGAGGAATTTTTGATTCATATACAAATAAATTAACTTGGTGCGAGTCACCTAAAGAAAATATTACATGATTTAATATTGACGATTCGCCCGATTCAGACGAGTCTTTTTGCGCAAGTCGACTAATATCCCATCTGCGACAGTTATAAGTTTATAAATATTGATATTCACAAACATTGAGGGTCTTTTAGCGGTTATTGGGTAAAATATACAATATGTATACCTACTCTATTACAATTAAACTGAATCTTTCATAACCCTCTCGATCACATTTTTGCTTGCATGCAGGGCGTCAAGTCTGCTATTACAGTAGTGTCAAAATTGTCTATCATAGATTTCATAATTGTTGATTTTGACAAGTTTGGTAATCTACTAATAAAATGGCGTCATTATGACTTTCCAATGGTCAGCCACTGACACTCCATTGAAAGAAATGGCATTTATTGGTAATCTCGTACATAATGACAAATGAATGACTGACTTAATTTACCAACTTCCTACTACTTTAGATTTCTTATAACAATAATAAATAATATGTAAAATATATATAAATGAAATCTGGCATGAATAAATGTTCAAATTTAGTAGTAGTTTTTCGAGCATCATTTCTACTAACGAGTTTTATAATAATGGCAATACGAAAATGCCATTATGACACAATTGTATTACGAGACCATTGACCGACCAATGATCGACCATTATGAATTTAGCAGATTACGAACTTTTAGCAAAATGACAAATGAATGACAATGGGATCGTGTTGGAATGACGAATTAAAAAAAAATGCAGACTTGGGCCCCTGTTTTGATGTCTCAACCTACGCTAGGTTACCACAGATAAATAATAACAACAATGTAGAGAATATCACTACAATCAGGATACTAGTGTACCTAACCACCACATCAAACATACAACTATTTCCGCATCACATTCCTCACTAAACTAACGACTAAATCATAGACGAGTTAACCGTTCACTGCGCGCCGATCTTATTAAACCCTTTGTTGCTCGAAGGGTCGCTAAGACCCAGCTGCCGAAGAAACTACCCTCACTGATATATGGCGGAATTAATACCCACTTATACTTAAGTCTAAGGAATCTATTGTTGTGGAAATTTCAAGTTTATAGCTTAGTGACAATATGGACACTAGAGGATTTTGTTGTTAATTGCTAATTGGGAATCAATGGGTTGATATTTGAATTGTTGTCTTGTTCAATCGGGATGGCTATTGGTTATGGGAATTTAATAAACACATAATCGGCGGGTTGAGCAGATGTATACCCATAGTACCTACATCCAAATTTCGACAGTTATGTTTAAGGCCCGTAGTATCCTCATCTCCCGTTTGTATGCTAAAGCACGACTGCCGCCCGCCCCCGCGCAGGGTACCTCTGAGCCTTTATCTCAAAATGGGGATATTCCTTTGATTAATTTACAATTGTGCTTCGGCGATTCTGTGGTACCTCTAACTATCTATTTTTCAGTGTATTTTTTTTCCAAATAACGAAGCCGTTTAGTAGGAGTATGGAATAGAAGCCAAAATATTGCGTGTTGGAAAATATATTTTACAGCAAAAGTATTAACCATACAAACAAAGTACTTCGGGCAAAATGATCTATATGAATCTATAGCAAAATCATATATTTTTCAAATCTTCAAGACAAGCCGTTAATGAGCAGTACGGTTCATAAAGTGACCGTGTTACGCTACCAAACGGGACGTAGGCCCTTAAGTCCCATGTAATGTCTCACAGTGGCGAGCCTATTTTCGTCAATCCGAGACATTACCAGACTGACAGACCGGGCTGGTACAAAGAAATTCCTGATGGAAAATCCCAATAACAGTTTGCCCGACCTTGAATTCGAACTCCGGACCTCAGATTACCTAATTCCATCGAATTTAATTAAATGTTTTGCAATTTCAATATTTAGTTTAAAGGATATTTTCTCGGATAGGATGGCGGTGCTGCATTCAACCCTGGATTATAGATTTTGGCGGAATCAACACCGAATATAGATTTCATAGTAAAAGATTTCATTTTATTGTAAAAAATAACCGCAAAGTACAACTTAATAAAAAATAAAATTGACGGTTTTACCTTGGTATACCAAAACTTGTCAGTAAAAGTACCTATTCGTTAAGTAATTTTGCGTAATTATGGTAGTTTAAAGCGTGTCACTGAAGATAAATTTGTTTATATTAAGTAATGGAGGTATTTAGGCTCCAGAAATCCAGAAAAATAAAAAGGTGCTAGATTTTAGGGCCCAATACAAAAATCAAGAAACTTTAATATCACGTTTAATGCTAATTTGGCCTCAACAAATTATTGTTACACACGATTTCTTCGTTTAATAGTTTTTGTAGCTATAAAAATAAAACCTTTTAGTACTTACGTTATGTCTTAGTCCCATTAGTAATAATTTATTGTACATACCTGAAAATAAAAAGAATAACAATTTGTAGTAGGTTCGCTATCACGAAAATAAAAATCTAGGCTAAATAAAATTAAGCCTGCTAAATGGGTGAGGCATGAATTATAACTGCAACCTTGAACGTAAGCTAGCTACATAATGCTCTAAAAAAATATTTGTTCAGGTAGTTTCTTGAGATTTCTAGATTATTTTAATGTTTTTATTGGGGTTTCATTTAAATATATTACAAGTAGAAATATAGTATAGAAAGAAACCAATAGGAAAAAAGCTTTTTGAGGTATTTTTTTTATCACTTAATGTCAAGCACCCGACGCTTTTTAATTGAAGTAAATTATTTTCTACTTTTTTAGTTTAGTTTTTAAAGCGTGTTCTTTAGTTTTGTTAAACTATTATTTATTTTCTATTTTCTAGTTCTGCTAACTACAAAAAAGTGTTTTTTTTTGTTATTTTTTTACCTTTTTTTCCATTTTTCTCAATTTTTTTAAAATTATTGAATTGTCATCGGTCCTCGATAAGCTAACAAAGTTTAAATGAAATCTGACCGTTTAAAGTGGGTCAAAATCGCGCTCTAAGGAGTCGGTTACATACAAACAAACAAACATACAAGTGAAGCTAATATAAAGCGTGTAATTACAAACTAATATTAACAAATTGTTATTTTATTACTTTTGCCAATGATTTCGCCCGCATGGAGGTTGTAAATTATCCGACGAACGTTTCCGTACTCCGTAGTTTCGGGATAAAAAATATCCTGTGTTAATCCAGGTTATTATCTATCTGTGTGCCAAATTGCATCCAAATCCGTTCGGCAGTTTTTGCGTGATTGAGTAACAAACATCCAAAACTTTCATTTTTACAAATAGGATACTTTTCTTCCCGGTATTACGTTCCCATGGGATAATTTTCGCCCTCCACGCGGGCAAAGCCACTGGACAAAGTTAGAATTTCATCATTTTAGTAGGAATAATTTTGAGCATTCAACTTCAATACTAAGATTACAGAAGCATCATAAACTTCGTACACAATCATTTTCTTGAAAATCCTTCGAAGTAAACCTTACCTACACTAACAGGTAGGTAATCAAAATTTATCGAAATCCTTACACAAACTACAAAATTAACAATATACCCCGCGAATATTACAAGCATTTCTCATATACGTTCCATTAATCCGTCTGAAGCAGGCTTAATTCCTTAGCCAATAATACTTCGAGAAATTAATACCTACCTACCTACAATGTTTGTGCGTTGGGTCGAAAATACCCCGACGGTGGTTAGTTAAGGGTTAAGTCTTTGCGAAATAGAGCGTTTTGTTTGTTCGTATGTGTACATGTTTATGTATAGAATGTATATGTGTATATTTTCATTTGGTATTTTAGCCGCAGGTTCGGGTTAACGTGTATTTATCTGTCGCTAAAATTGAGTCATCGATTTATTGCAATAGTAATGTACTTAATTCCACGAAATAAATATATAAATGCCAAGTAGGCAAGTACACATATTTTTTTTAAATCAAATATATTTAATGTAATTTACAATGACTTTTACTTATAGTTGGACATTTTTCTAATTAGGCTTCCTGCTCATTAGATGTTTTGCTCTGTTGGACATTTTGCTACTTAGACCTGATCAGCAGGTTTAGCACGAGAACCGTAGAGACCGAACCGAACCGTAGAACCGTTTTGTCGACGGAAGACAAGACAAAAATGACGTTTCCGTGTAAACAGTTGACAGTTTTGAACCGAAAAATGTAGACAAGCGATTTCTATTCTACGGTAGAGTAGAAATAGAAAGTGTCATGCTAAGCCTGCCGGAGGGCACATGTTTAAGGTTGACTGCTAGAAAATACCTCAGGTATTTAGTCCGTCTTTGTATAGTATTTTTGTATGTTTGGATGTTTGTTACAAAAACGGGTTTGGTTAAAAATAGGCACACAGATAGTTTATAACCTGGATTAACACATAGAATACATTTTATTCCGGTATTACGTACCTTGCATAATGCATCCTTTAATATCTTGACAGTCAGAATTAATGATACTGATCGCTAAGAAAACAAGATACACATTGTCGCTTGAATTTTGCCGTCGAAAGCTCGTGCAAAAGTAGAATTAAATAAAAATGCAGATACTGGCCGCATGTCATTAGGTGACCTTGCATTCTATTAAAACTCTGTACAACGCAAGGCCTGACTTAGGCGTGAATTACACAGAAACGGCGTAAGATGAAGGCGCGGCGCAGGCGCAGCGTACGCAGTACATTTTGTATTAAGGGCTTAAGTCCCGTTTGGTAGCGTAACACGGTCACTTTATGAACCGTACTGCTCATTAATGGCTTGTCTTGAAGATTTGAAAAATATATGATTTTGCTATAGATTCATATAGATAATTTTGCCCGTAGTACTTTTTTTGTATGGTTAATAAAAAAAATATATTTTCCAACACGCAATATTTTGGCTTCTATTTCATACTCCTACTAAACGGCTTCGTTATTTGGAAAAAAAAAATACACTGAAAAATAGATAGTTAGAGGTACCACAGAATCGCCGAAGCACAATTGTAAATTAATCAAAGGAATATCCCCATTTTGAGATAAAGGCTCAGAGGTGCCCTGCGCGGGCGCGGGCGGCAGTCGTGCTTTAGCATACAAACGGGAGATGAGGATACTATGGCCCTTAAAACGTTTAAAAGCGGCATCATGCCTGCATACAAAATGTACTGCGTACGCTGCGCCTGCGCCGCGCCTTCACCTTACGCCGTTTCTGTGTAATTCACGCCTAACATCTCGCAAGTCGCGGCCGTTACCACTGGGCCAGCACTGCTTTCCGGTGCGTCGTCGTGGTCATAGGTTCGAACCCAGCCAGGCGCCTTAGTTTGTGTAAATTATTTCATCAGCACTGCTCTCAAAACGGTGAAGGAGAACATCGTGAGGAAACTGCCATGTCCTAGAACCAGATATTCGAAGACCTCTGTAGAATACAGCCCTCTTGAAGAGAGGCGGTCTGTTTCCCAACAGTGGTGAACATTGTAGGCTGATTACGATATTTACTTAGATTGGTCTGCTCTGCTAAGACGCCTACAGTATCTTAATAACACAAGATTTCCATTCCTTTTTATGCCACACTCTATAATCGTCAAGAAGCAACATTTTAGCGTTCATCTGAACTCATGATCCAAATATTAATTAAAATAAAGATGTGACATCTACCAACCCGCACTAGGCCCGTATGGTGGATTACAGCCCATTCCCTCTCACAGAGATGAGCCCTGAGTCCCAACAGTGGGAAAATTATAGGCTGATTATGCTTATACTATGCAACGGTCAAAGTCAAGGTCAAAGTGTTAGCACAGACGCGACGTCCGTCTGTACGTCAATGATAATATTTATCTGAAAACATCACACTGACGGAAATACGCAAATCATACGTAAGAAAACTTTTTGATGTAGGAAACATCATAATTATAGATAACTATGAAAAATCACTGTATGATTTTAATCTTATCCTGTAGCTCAGATAGGAACGAATTTGGTACAAATATTCCGGAATATTTATCTTGATATATGTCACATGTTTCAAAGCCAAGGTCATCGATCTACAAAGGGCATCGAAGCTATGTAAATCATATGGCAAAATAATACGCGTGCAGAAGTCAGCTTCATAAAAATAAAGAATAAGAGAGATGTATTGTGAGAGAGAAAAAAAAATGGGTTAACTGTCGCTAATTATTACTATACTCTAAACAACGTTTTTAAATAAAGGGGTATGTAACCACAATATAGGAAAACAATATTAATATTAGAAGGGACAAGAATTCAAACTAGCTTTAAACAAGATAACTTTCAAGTTAAGATCAAAGTGGGAATTCGGTCTCTAAAACTGCTGTACAACCGTGTCAAAGGTGCGGTGGTCTCATTTATTCCTTTATTATGTAGTTAAATATTTACTTATAAACCCTGTCTTCCGGGTCTGTTTTAATTTAACTAAACGCTGAAGGTTCTTTCTATCCCTACTTTACTTACAAAATGAAATTTTCAATCGCGTTCAAAGCATTTAAAATTTCTACAAGAACTTTCAACAGTATTGACATAAGGTTTTCAGTTATGTGACTTAACCGAAAACTTTATGTCAATCCTGTTGAAAGTGTGACACAAAAAATGTGACATAACATAAGTCACATTTTTTTACTTGTTCATCAACGATAACGCTATTACAACGCCACTATGTCTAACCTCTCTGGTACTTTGGAAACTCCATCATTCCAGATAATTACAATGTGATTTTGCATGGTTCCCCATATGTTTTTAAAAAGATTCAAAATACCAATACTCTACTGATTATTGGTAGGTTTGGAAAATTTAAACCTTTGAAATTTGAACGTTTTGATGACTATCTCAAAAAGTATGGTGTTATCATAAAATGATACCCTAAAACCGAGTGTTTTTAACTCATAAAATCCCGCGGTGACTTTATTAGAACAATTTTTATGGTGTCACCTACCGTTATATTATCCGGACAAATCGAATCGCATGCCAGGATTTACGACCACCCATTAAATTTGATACCTCGCACTTTTGGCAACATTTTACTGTTAATCATAAATGAGGGAATTTAATTAAGAGGGCTCTTGAGTTCCAGTTTATGTAAGTTCCTGCAGTATATAGCATTGGGACTTTAGAGGAGCATATATTGTATCTAATGTATTTTATGTCAATGTGGTATGTGGTATAAACGATAGAGAAATAATAAATATAATAGATACGTAGATAAGAAGTCATGTGAAAGCACATGGGACACTCTGTCCGGTTTACGGAAAGACAGAAGCCGATATTGAAGTAATCATAAGTGGCTCGACTATTGCTGACATGACCGATAAAGATAACCATCTTGACTTCAGATAAACATCGAAATCTCGAGTGCAAAACCCAGTACGTTTAGTAATCAGTCACTTCCACACCGCAGTGAACACGGCACGTTCACAAAAATGACGGTCCAAAACCAAGATGAACCTAAAAGTGGAGTATATAGAAGAAAAACCAAAAAGTGTCTCCAAAAAACGTGCAGCATGGATGTTTTGAAGAAAAGACTACCCGTCATTGCATGGCTCCCAAAATATAAATCAGAATACTTCATTCAAGATGTCATAGCTGGTATAACAGTGGGACTTACAGCCATACCCCAGGGTATTGCATATGCCGTCATTGCTGGTCTACCGCCCGAGTATGGACTGTACGCATCCCTGACCTCTGGAATCATTTACGTGATCTTCGGAAGCTGCTACAATGTTACGGTTGGACCCACTGCTATTATCGCCGCTATGACAGCTAAGTACGTTGCCGATTACTCTGCTGACTTCGCCATCCTCACTGCTTTCTTATCAGGAGTGTTCATTTTTCTCATGGGTATCCTCAATCTTGGCTTTCTAGTAGAATTCATTTCGATGCCAGTGATAAGTGGATTTACAACTGCTGCTGCCCTACAAATCGCTGCGGCACAATTGAAATCATTCTTTGGATTAAACGGTTCGTCGGGAAACTTCTTTTTAGAGTCGATTCAGAACTTTTTCACCAATATTACCACAGCTAGGCTTTGGGAACCTGTGCTCAGTTCAGCGACAATACTTATGCTGATTTTGTTGAAGAAGATGGGAGAAGGTTGCAAACGAACAGATGGATTTGTTAAACAAATGAGATGGTTTGTATCTTTATCAAGAAATGCTGTTGTCGTCGTTATAGGAATGATTATTGCTTACGGCTTTAAAGCAACCTTGGGCACGGAACCTTTGTTGATAATTGGTGATATTGGCAGCGGACTACCAAAGTTTGGTTTGCCACCGTTTAGCACAGTAGTTGGCAATCAAACGTACAATTTCGTGGAAATGTTTGAAGTACTAGGAGTGCAAGCTGTTGTGATACCTTTTGTGGCAATATTAGAAACAGTGGCTATTGCTAAAGCTTTCGCTGACGGTGGCAGGATAGATGCTACTCAAGAAATGATCGCTGTCGGACTCTGTAACATTGTCGGATCATTTGGACAAAGCATGCCCATCACTGGCTCCTTCACAAGGACAGCACTGAACCATGTTTCTGGTGTGAAGACTCCTGCTGGTGGGATCACTAAAGTATTACTTCTTTTTGTCGCTCTAACCTTTTTGACTTCGACATTCTATTACATACCAAAGGCATCTTTAGCTGGTCTCATTATAACAGCGATGTTCTCAATGATCGATTACAGCATTTTTGGGAGTTTGTGGAGGAATAGTATAAAAGAGTTGTTATTGTGTTTAGTGACCATGCTTGTTTGTTTAACGGCTGGATTAGAATATGGAATAATCACTGGAATTGTGTTAGAAGCTTTATTGTTATTGTATAATGTAGCAAGACCTACTGTGGAGGTTAATAAACTGAAGTGTGATAAGGGAGATCTTATGGTGGTCACTTTATGCGAGAATGTAGCTTACTGCGCTGCTGAGCATGTTCGTCAACGAGTAATGAGAGCCACTTCTCATAGTGATACCGAAATACCAGTAGTTATAGATGGTGTTAATTTAAAGAAGCTAGATTTTACAGCCGCGTTCAATTTAATGGCTATAATAAAAGATTTGGATAAGACACATCAAATTGTGCTTTTAAATTTCAATGTTGATTTAAAGAAGTTGTGTTTGGATATTGATCCAAAGTTTGAAACAAAATTTGTTTATGCAGCAAGCCCTCAAGAGTTAACTGATATTTTTCCTAAAGATGTTTAAGAATACTGAACAAACTAGTAGCCACAGTCTCCTAAAATAGCCTAGTAACTTGAGTGTGGAAAATGTTTTAGAGATTGTACAAATATTAGGATCAGTGATGATTTTCCGAACTTTATGTACGTATTAAACTGAATAATCCTCAAGATATGTTATATATTAGGAAATAGTTTGGCGAATAAAGGTCATTACTAAAACGCTATATGAGATAAGATATAAAGTTGAGATGGTTTTATCATCTATGTTTTTCTCAGTGTAGCTTGTGACGTAACAACTTGTGTAATTTATCTTCAAGTGGTACATATTTTTGACTTTCATTGTGATGATAAAAATGTCGGAATTACCGAAGTAAAAGTGGGTAGTGTGATGTGTAAAAGACAATTTTTTAGGTACCTGAACATACTATCTGGGTGTGTTATTGTGAGTTTTAACTTAGTCTTAGTCTTAGCTTTGTAAGGTTAAATAAGATATTCTGCGTCTTTATGATATAAATATATTTTTACATGGATATTGTTTTTAATTGTAGTTTTATTTTTTAAATAATGCCAGAATCGTGAAACTTATTAAAAAAACTAAGATTTTTCTTCAGCAAAGTAACATGCTATGATTTAAGTGTGGTAAATATTTATTTTAATTTCAATTTTTTTGATGATGTCATTCAAATATAACTAATAACGTATTGTTTATTGAACCACTAAAAATAGTATCAGCCGACTTATAGGGATTTATTTAAGCCACTCATTCCTGCATGTAGTGCAATCTTTATCTGTCGTCTATATCAGCCAGCCAGTTTGACAGGTCGCATCAAATGTATCAACGGTTTTAGTTAAAGTAAGAATATACCCCCTTATTTATAAACATTGCTTAAAGATAAGCTGATTAAGCCGGATTCACATTACTGTGTTGTGTCGTGTCATAACGCCTTCTGACGTAGTGTTAGCCAAACAAAACTCGTTGTGATTTGACGTAGTCCTGAATAGATTATTTTGATTCGTGTATATCGCGTCACAATACAACACGAGACAATAACGTGCCAGTGGCTTTATCCACCCATTTTTGACGTTTAAACATCTCGACGTTTATAATATAAATAAGATGGTTATAATAATAATAATAAAATAATTTATTTCCAAAAGTAAATTACAAAGTAGTTATGCGCAGCATTTACATCTTAGGACTTACAAGTGCACAGAAATTTGATCAATGACCCCCCCATGCTAGGTGGAACCTGTGTTACAGGGGTCCAAATAATTTTTTTTTAGGTAAAATTATAGTTTATATGCACCGAGAACTGCATACTTAATTTTGTTTAGGTAGAAACGCCAGGTACCCACGAAATTCTAATTTGCAGCACCCTAATCGCGTAACATACGATTAATCATAATCTGTTTCATTTTGACAGTTCAACAATATTCATTGCGTTATTAGCGTTGTTGAGCAGACACATTTTTCGAACATATGAAGCAATGGTTTAGCACTCTGTTTCAAAACGAAACAGATTATGATTAATCGTGAGTTACGCAATTAGGCTGCTGGTCAGAGTCAAGTTGTGTGTAGATTAAAACATCGATTCGCGATCGTAACCTCGTATGTATTTACAGTTTGTCAATTAATTATGTCTCTGTTTAAATAAACATACCCATATTACCCATTTATAATTGCATTTCCTAAAACATACAGACACAATGAAAGGCCAAAGTCCCTTAAAATTCAAAATAATAAGGAATCGGTTTTGTGAATACGCTGCTCCGTCGTTTTAAATTTATTATTTTGGACGAGAACCAACGTAAAGAGTATAGAGAGGATGCGGGATCACTTTTATTCATTGGCGAAGTACAGTCGGGTTGAAAAGCTAGTTGTATTTGACGTATTTAAATATGGGTGCTAAAATTGTTGTATGTGCTCAATAAATTGTAGTACCACAGTAATATTGCTGAAATGTGTGGGTTTTTTCGGGGTGCCAATACTTTTAGAGGCATTATAAAGCCAACTTGAAAAAGCCTGAATTTCTGCAGAAAAAATACATTTTTTAATTTTCCCGCTGGCTTGTTTATTTTCTTTTACCACTGTGAGTAAAAATTTAGATCATCATCATCATTTCAGCCGAGAGACGTCCACTGCTGGACATAGGCCTCCCCCAAAAGAGGGGTTTTGCCATAATCGCCACGCTTGGCAGGCGGGGTAGCGATCGCAGTATGGTGGTAAAATGCATAGAGAACGCTGCTGCCCATTCTCTAGCAAGTCCCTTAGTCGCCTCCTACGACACCCACGAGAAGTAATGGGATGGTGCTATTCTTTTACGTCCAGCACCACACGGATAATTTAGATAGTTACCTTTAATTTCAGTTGACAAATTTTGAATACTCACAAGTTTTGCCTGTTGACGGGACTTTCAGTGGCAAATAGCTAATGTTATAAAGAGTAACTAAGGCTTTTATTTTAGAAAAAGACTTAGTAATTATTTCAGCAAAGTATTTAGGTATGTCAAATATTTGTGTGTAGATTTTTTTTTGCACGACATGCAAAACAAAATCTACCCCGATTATTCTGATCTACCCCGACATTTCCGAATTACACGCGGGCGGAAGCTTGTATATATATAAATAACTGTTCTGACGGTCATAAAAGTATCCAATAAGGTGGCCGGTGGCCAATCCAATTTAAATATAACTGGCCAAAATACTACAAAATAAATGTATAAACTTTACTCTTAAAATAAAACGAAGTATTCTGAATTTTCTCATTTTAATATAGTTATATCACACATGGAGTATGCCATTTATTATATCGACTGTACTTTTCAGGATAGCCTTGACTTTGCCAAAAATCAGTGTCTAGACTAGCAAACGACCCCAAGTATAAATTATTTAAATTATATGAATATTAAGCAAAGATACGAACGTGTTTTGTATGTTAAATGATTTATGGGATAGAAATGGAGGATGCAGTTTCGCTTCGAAAGGCTCTCTCGACTTTATTTTCCCCTTTTTAGTAAGAAAAAATGCTATTAATTTTCCCAGTTATGCTAATCGTTTCACATTAAAGTCAATATTTATAACAAATTGTATGGTCACTAATCCATCTGCAGAACTCTTGATAATTTATAATATTAATTGGGAGACTATTTCTAACAGTCACACAGGTCATTCGATTAGGTTAAGGTTAGTTAACTGCTCCTGGTACGTGGATGGGTGACCATCTCTACATACCAATACTATCCGTGCTCCGGAAAGGACGTTAAGCAGTTGGTCCAGACTGTCATTCGTGGTCCTTTGACACTCGTTATGAGTCGTAAGAAACCCGAAAGTCTGATAACCAGTCTTACCACGGGTATCGTAATGATAAAACACAGTCATAGTATAGTCACTAATCCAACTCACAGCATAGATAGAAGAGCTCTTGATCTATATAAATAAAAAGAAAAGTCCTGACTGACTCATCAACGCCCAGACCAAACCCTTGGACCTAGAAAGCTGAAATTTTGCACAGAGGTTCCCTTTAAAATGTAGACAAGGAATAAGGATTTTTAGAAATTCAACCCCTAAGGCAGTTAAATAGGGGGTGAAAGTGCCGCGCGGGCGAAGCCGCTGGCCAAAGCTAGTAGTAATTTATAATGTTGATTGGGTAATTTTTCACCAGTACACCTTTTCAGTTAATGATAATGATGATTTTCACTGCTTGTCTTAGCCCTCAGATCATACAATATCATCATCATCATCAGCATTTCAGCCGAAAGACGTCCACTGCTGGACATTGGCCTCCCCAAAGCATTTTGGGGGGTTAGCCATAATCACCACGCTTGGCAAGCGGATTGGCGATCGCAGTATGGTGGTAAAATGCAAAGATATCGCTGCTTCCCATTCTCTAGTAACTCCCTTAGTTGCCTTTTACGACCGGCAGCATACAGAAACAATCTATCTTATTGCAAACAAAATATGCAACTTGTTTGCGCTTTATAAGCCCAATAACCACAAAACGTTATATTTTGAGTAGCCTTTTTTTTTTTTTTGATGGGAAATCATCAATTAACTTCTCCCGCTCTGGGTGGAGCGGGAGGGCGTGTCAGACTTTTACTGACTAAAACCCACCCGTGTTCCCTCAGTTGCCTGTGTGCCAGGGGCCGCGGTATCTCTTTCGAACAACCCGCACCCCTGGCAGGCATCGGTCCTTGCGGACCCCACCTATTGGTGCTGACATCTCTTTGAGGCGCGCGTGGAACACAACGCGCTGTCGACCCGGGCTTGGTCCTTACCGGACAGCGAGCTACCCATTACTCGCCGTCCGCAAGCCCGCGCCTACGGTGGCCGGGAATCAGCCTGGGATTCCCGACGCCCAGGGCTTCTCCCGCGGCGACTACGGCCGTGAGGGCGCATATACTGCCTCTCCCTCCCGTGCGCCTCCTCCCTCTTCGCCAGCATTACTGCTTCGCAGAAGGAGGTGACGGCTAACCATTCACTCTCGCTCCGTACCATGGCCTGCACCAGGGCCGGACGCGAGAGATCGCCGCCGCCGATCGCCTCCACGAGGACACGGCGGTGCTCCGCCCAAGCCGGGCAGACCGCCACCGTATGCTCCACCGTGTCCTCAGGGCGATCTTCGCAATGGAAGCACCCGGGCGTTTCCTCCCGCCTTATATGAAACAGGAACCTCCCGAAACAACCGTGTCCGGTGAGGACCTGCGTCAGGCGGAAGGTAAGGACGCCATGCCGCCTCTCACGCCACTCCTCAAAGAGGGGAGTTACCGCCGCTATCGTAGCGTGCCTGCGTAGCCTGGGGTACCTAATAGCGGAATACAGGTAGGTATTTTGAATCTATCACCTACGAGGGCGCTTAGAACATCTTCCTTATGGCCAGACTTCCGTGTTTAATGTCTGCTGCTGACTCAACTAAACACTGCACTGGCCTACAAACCCTCGATTTTGTTGATGTCTAAGCACATTAGTCAGTAAACATTTAATAAACACATCACCTCGAACGTGATTTAATTTTGTGCAACATTGACTTTATTTAACCCACTTACCAATTTCTGCAGATGCGCAATCAGACCATATGTGTTTAACTAGGTTATAAAGTTTAAGAAACAAATAGCCTCCACTGCTGCCATAAGCCATGGGTAAGCTACCCATGGCTTATGGCAGCAGTGAAGTCAATCGAATACAGTTTTGGATTTATAATTCTTATTCCTGACACAATTTCACTTTGTTTAGACCCTTTGGACAATATGACGATACGAAAGTGACTTCTGTTGTAGATGTCACTATGAGGTTACTTAAAACAAATTATAATCTGCGAATACACTGAGAGCATACTCAGAAATCATAGCTCCTATTTGTATTCGCCAAACCATTTATATCCCTCCATATTCGCTTGGCGTTTGTGGGTAATTCACATTTAACTGACATTTAACTGAAATCAAACGCGATTTCCAATTAACTATTGTATACCAAAACATTCCACTTTGACGTCTGGTCAAAGTAACTTCAAACGCCCCCCACTGTACCTACGTCACACGAGTGTCAAATGTGAAAGCGGGGAAAATGGTCATAGATGATGTAAAAATAGTTTGTACAGATGGGCAACTCTTAAAAAAGACAGTCTCACAGGCTGGACAAGAGCAGTAGTGACCGTACGGGCGGGTTTGATTACAGACAGGCATTATGGACTTTATTTTTAGCAGTTTATTTCATCACCTGTAGTTTCAAAATGAATAGTATAAATTAATTAATAAACTGACCAAAATTATGTCTGGACTTTAAAAGAGACTGTGACCTCTGAGTTTGTTTCGGCCTTTCTTCTCAGAGTAGTCAGATAGGAAACGCCGACCTCATCTAGTTTAAAAAAATATGATTGACATGTAAAAGTGTTTGTACAAACCTACTTACAGAAATAAAATCATTTATCATTTATAAAAAAATACTTTTATCGAGCATTGTCACATGAATCAAACGTGTTTGCCAAATTTCAGCCCGATAGCTTAAGTGGAAGTGGATGAAATATTGATTGCAAAATTCCAGAACATACAAGTGAAGTTAAATAAAAGCTGTTAATTAATAAAAAAGATCGTAAGGAACCGGGAGGTCGGAACAAAAAATTCGATGTATCATCCGACTCGGACCGCACTTGCGTTGATTACTTCACTCATAAAAAAGGCCTGTGTTTCAGCAGTAAGAATGTTATAGGATGATCACACAGACTTGGCAGAGACGACCCTCTATAAACACGAAGTCACTCTAAAACCCAATGTGTCAAATCAACAGCCGTGATCAGGGGTATTAATGTCGCTTCTATACGGTTTGATTACTCTGTGACTCTGTGAATACTGTGGAAACGGCGAGCAAGGTGAACAAAAGAGGGGCGGCGCCGCGCGACTCACTTGTTTATCGGCGACGCGTCAATCAACGCTTCCTGTAATCGGAATGAGATGTTGGAAACTGTGGAGCGAGTGTTGAACATGCTGAAAGTGAGTTTCATTTTGTTTTCTCTTCGTGGAACGTGAATGTAGTCGATTTATTTGAATCGATACAGTACTTCAACATGCCACGTACTTTTATTTATCTGCGTCTTTTATACTTTTAATCATGATGTTACTTTTATGAAGCTAAAGGTAAAATTTCAGGCATATTTTTTGTACCAACGGAACCCATCAGTGGCGAAAGCACCATATAACACGATTCCTACCGGCTTCCCTACGGGGATTCGTATCGACAACTCTATCGCTATTAAAAAAATGGCACGTCATTAGTGGCTACTATTGTCAAAAAATATAATAAAACTAAGGGTATTTAATTCACCATAACATTCAAACAACAAACACGGTTATTTTTATTGTTACAGCAAAAAGAAATATTCTAAGTTAACCCGGTGCCAAAACGTCATAATCGGGAACTAAAAATGTATACAATAGCGATCCCGTAATGATGTCACTTCACCGTAATGAGTCACGTGGCACCGTTTGATATGGACGAGAGCAAACCGCTGTACAACGGGTTATGACAGAGACAGATATAGAAAAATGAGTCACCGAGAACGAGATGGAGGAATATTGCACATTCTATTCGGTTTTCAGCTGTTCAATTTTATTGTATTTAATTATTTACATTTCTATATTAATTTTAGAATGATAGTAAGTATTCTTTATTGATAAGTCAGTAAGTTAAACACGACTTCGCTTCGGCCTCCCTCTTAGAAAAATTGACACCTCGCCGCTGGAACCCATTGCCAAGTCTCCGCTGTCCGTCTGTCAGCGGGCTGTATCTCATAAACCGTAATAGGTAGACACTTGAAATTTTCACAGAATGTGTATTTCTATTGCCGCTATATCAATAACTACAAGAAACATGATTTTTTCGGCGTTTTTTGCCTTGTGCTACGAAAGTCTTCGTGTTCGGGTCGGACTTTTCCGGGTTTTTTTATTGATTAGCGTCATAATTTCTTGTAACTGTCATTGCGCAGTAAAGTTTCCACTAATATTTCAGAGATGATGGGTGAAATAAAGAAGTTAGAACGTTCCTGGCTTAAATTCGGATATCTTAGGTTGTCAGAGATAGTAGTGATCTGAATTTAAGCAGAAGTTTACTTGTCAATGTCGAATAGACAACATGACAGAAATTAAAATTAAAGCCAAACGATTACAAAATAATGCAAATCAGGCTAACAAGCTTTTAGACACCGCCTATTGGCTTCAGCGCCCTCGGAAAGCATAATGAAAATAAAATGAAAAATTTTGCAGCCGCCATCTTGGATTTTCATCACAACAACACTGAAAATTCCTTCACATCTCCTTCCTCAAATCTTCAAAAACACCATAAAACAATAAAAGCCGTAGCTATTTATTCCTCACAGCTCTTCCACACTATTACGACACACTACGCCACACCGGCGCCTATGGGGGCCAGGGGTTCAAAACTGAAAGGTTCTGTGACATTTCGCGATATTTAATATCTAGTTATCTTTCGGCTTGTTTCCTGAGGGCGAGAATTTGATGATATCATTAGCTGTCTACTGATACATTATATTTTTGGATACCTACTGTACCTAGGACTAGGTCAGGTGCGTAGTACTCGCAACCATTCCATTCGCTTCCGTACCGAATCGAAAATCAATCAATGTTATCGTTTGAGTCCTATAAAAGCTGTTCACAAAGCCAAAACTTGAAAATGTTGACAGCATAAATAAAAAAGACGACCGCTTTTCTAGTCGAAACTACTATTTTAAAATAAATAATAGCTTAAAAAACTAAAAAACACGCTTTAAAAACCAAACTAAAAAGGAGAAAATAATTTAATTCAACTAAAAAGCGTGGGGTGCTTGACATTAAGTGATTATAAAAATACCTCAAAAAGCACCCCACGCTTTTTAATTGAATTAAATTATTTTCTCCTTTTTTAGTTTGGTTTTTAAAGCGTGTTTTTTATTTTTTAAACTATTATTTATTTTCTATTTTTTAGTTCTGCTAACTACAAAAACGTGTATTTTTTCCTTTTTTAATATTTTTTTCATATTCCAGACAGCAAACCCTTTCATTTGATACCCATATCATGGGGGTGGATATCAAACAGCCAGTCCGCCATCTTGGGGAGGCCGCCATATTGGATTTGTAATGACGTTTCTTAGCTAGTCATGTATTATCATCAGCACTCAGAGCGTGTGCAAAATTTCATCCTAATCGAAGACCGGGAAGTTGGTCAAATTAAGATTCCAAGATTTTCTTACATACATAGTTAGTTACAAGTGAAGCTGATATAAAGCGTGTAAAAAGAGAAAATATTTGATTTTTGTATGTTTTTTACGTTATTACGTCAAAACGGCTGGACGGATATGATGATTTTTAGCTCATGGGTGGAACATGACCTGGATTAGGATATATAGGATACTTTTTAAACTAATATTCCCACGGAGTTGACGTATGCGGGTGGACCCACGGGGTGAAGCTAATCTTAGATATTGTGATAGTAATTGTGTGTCTGCTTACTTTCAAATAACACTTACACTGTATTACATCATTTATTATACAAAGATTTCGATCAACAAATAAACTAAGACTGTGATGGATATAGGCATTCCACAAATTACTTAACTTTCCCTCTTTGCCTCTCAATCGAACTAAGTGCCAAAAGAAAACCTTTTTCCTAGCTCCCACACGATTCCCTACTCCCTAATCTAATTCCAGAAGCTTCTTCATCGAAGGTCATTCTTACCAAAACAAGGTTACGCGTAGGGTTAAGGACGGTCAAAAGTATAGCCAACCTCGTAATAGCTTTACCACCTTTGACAATAATTTCCAGTAAACTCAAAATTCACTGAGGCATCTGTCCCACCGCCGCCGCCGACAATTAATGAAAAACGAGTAGAACTAGCGGATGTCATTGTTGCCATCGTGGGCAAAACCTGGATGAGGCTAGAGGCACAGTAGCGTGGGAATTGGCACATGAAAATTTAATTCAATTAAAAAGCGTGGGGTGCTTTTTGAGGTATTTTTATAATCAATTAATGTCAAGCACCCCACGCTTTTTAATTGAATTAAATTATTTTCTGCTTTTTTAGTTTGGTTTTTAAAGCGTGTTTTTTAGTTTTTTAAACTATTATTTATTTTCAATTTTTTAGTTCGGCTAACTACAAAAACGTTTTTTTTCCTCAATTTTTTTTTAAATTATTGAATTGTCATCGGTCCTCGACAAGTTTACAAAGTTTCAATGAAATCTGACCGTTTAAAGTGGGTCAAAATCGCGCTCAAAGGAGTCGGTTACATACAAACAAACAAACCAACAAATATACAAGTGAAGCTAATATAAAGCGTAACTTAAAGCAAAGTTTATAAAAAACGGCTACCAGAACCAAGGAAGGCCGCAGGCGCGCAAATTACCCACGGAGAGTTACATACTGACATACTGACATACAAGTGAACCTAATATAAAGCGTGTAAAAAAGAGGGCTATGGAGCAGTGGGTGAAGTCAGACTGTGGATAATGATGAGTAGAGCTAGCAACTAAAACCGAGTTGGCGAGCAACGAGCAGCAAGTGTGTGACAGCGATGAGCGATTACTCGCTGGTATGGGTACCTATGTACCAAGCGTGAGTGTTTCAGCGACTGCTCGGCCCGCCAAGCGAGCATCGCTGAGCGAGTACTGTTTTTGAGAGCTTTTGTCGCTGCTACAAACGAATACTCGCTGGTAGTGTCAACAGTCAGCGATCAACTATTAATAAACAGGGTGGCAGGGACATCGACTCTGTAGCGTAGAAAATGTTTAGTCGGTTTTCAAAAATATATCATCAGTTTCATACTAAAGTACAATACCAGTGGTCCTACTCAGTCAAAATGTATGAAGCTAATTTTTTTTTAAAATAACTTACATTTTTTTTAATGTAGGGTCTGGAAACATGAACTGCATCTATTGTAACAGGTTGTGCGTACTTTAGACAGTTAATTAGAACTTGTCGTTTTTTGATGTACAAGTGACATTCATCCTTAAGGGAGGTAACGCAATTACGAGGCCGATTGTACCTCGTCCTCGGAACGCTATAGAGCTTAATAACATAGTCCTGGATAAAAGCCAAGACCATGTTGTAATGGATTTCCCTATAGATTTATTATTCGGGAAGAATTTCCCGGGATCGTTGACTTTTAGTTATTATTATGAAGATAGTGCCAAGATAAATCAATGGGTTTTGTTTGGTAATTATGAAGTGTAAGAATAACAGATGATTTCGTGGTTCTATTTCGACATTATTACGGCACAATATTATTGCTGAGCCATTTTAAATTTTAATAGCTAATGTTTTTAACCGACTCCAAAGAAGGAACAGTTTATATGATCGTTTGTATGTATTTCTTATTCGTACTTAGAAATAATATGTATTCATTTACTAACTTTTTTATGATATGCAGACGCCAGCATATTGCAAGCATCAAGCTACCCCAAACTGTCAAATTTTCCCAATTGAACATGAACCTTAAGATTTGTGGAATAAAGTTGAAAATCTAACAAAGAAATTTGACAGTTTGGGGTAGCTTGATGTGCTGGCGTCTGTACATACAGTAAAATACTTAAAGAAACGACATAATAACTTTTGAGTACAAAGGTCATTATCTGCCCAGGCTTTACGCAACTTTGTTGGGGTCAGCTTCAAGTCTAACCGGATGCAGCTGAATACCAGTATTTTACATGGAGCGACTGCGTATCTGACCTTCACAACTCAGTTACTGGGTAATACGATACCCCTTGGTAAGACTGGTTGTCAGACTTTCGGGCTTCTGACGACCCGTAACGGTGGTATGTAAAGATGGTCACCCATCCACGAACCAACCGCGTCAAGTGTAGCTTAACCTGATCGATCGACCCATGCGGTTGTTTATTACTTAGTCACAAGCTACAAAGATAGTTGATGATAAAGATAAATATCAGTAATACTTCTAAGCTTACTTTTAAGCAATGCCCTAATTTCTTCAATAAATCTTGCCTAAAACATGTTCTAGAAATACAAAGCCAGACATCCCAATTTATTCGATCATGACCATTTGGAAGCTACATTTGAGGCCATTAAAGGTCAAATTTGCTTATAAAAAAGTTTGTCAGTGTCTTTGGTTTTGTGTTTTAGGTTTTTAGCCACCGACTTCCGAAATTAAAGTAATTTCTACTTTGTACTGTCTTTTTTTGGAAGTCGGTTGTTCTTTTTTTAATGTAAACTTTTATTTTCACTTTATAGTTGCAGTACCTACCCCACACATATCCTTTTATACCTTCACTTGCTAAGTAAATCACAGTAACAGGAATTTATAATATTAGCATCAACATTAACTACGTGGATAAAAATACGTATTATTGAAACCAATTAAAAAACAACTAATCGGAACTTGACCAAATTTATATGGGACCACTAGAATTCTTCATATCCAAAATATGGGACCACTAGAATTTTTCATATCAGTTTATAAATGATGGAGTTCTGAAGTAACAGACATTTAAAAAATATACAACCGAATTGAGGACCTCCACCATTTTGTAAAGTTGTTTAAAAACAAAAACGTGTCGTTAGGAACGTGAAAACCTTACTTAAACCACAAATCCGCCCACTGTTCTTTGTAACATACCCAATTGAGAACTTCTCACTTAACCTAAAAGTTTTGCTCAAAAAGTAATCTCCATTTCCGTAGCTCCAGGGTCAGACTGAAAATAAACCAGGTACACCGTCCAGATATAGACGACCTTGAGAGGTGAGACCGTATCGATTGCGCAGTGCAGACCTCCCGGCGCCGAGCGCTTTCGCTCTTAAGAATATATCTATTGCGAACATGTTTTTATGATCAAAATAAAGTTGGTCGGATGTTTTGCGAAGTTCGTTTTGGTTTATGTGGTTTCGGTAGATGTTATTGCTGACTTTTTGTGATTGATTGAATGGTCTAGTCTATTTAGGTAGATTTGTGAAAAGTCTATAGAAAAGTTGTAGTGTTTGAGATTGTTTTTGCTGTAGATTTTAAGTGGAGTAAGCCGTGCCTGGAGTCAACAAAAGAAAAAACAAAAAAAAATCATCATCACTACTCTCAACAGTGAAGGAAAACATCGTGAGGAAACGGGCATGTCCTAGAACCAAAAAATCTAAGATATGTTACATCTATCAACCCGCACTGGGCCCGCGTGGTGGATTGCGGCCCGCTCCCTCTCACAGAGAGGCCTGTGTCCCAGCAGTGGGAACATAATAGGCTGATTATGATAATGGAAGGTTCCGAATTAAATTTAACGTTTATGATTTAAGAGGGTTCATAAATAGTTATTTTGTTCATGACTGGTGGCCCATTGCTATGTCAGGAATATTTTAGTATTTCGCATTGGGATGTTTTTGACTGCCTCATTGGTCTGGTAGTTGCAAGCGCTGCTGGTAAGCAAGAGGTCCTGGATTTGTTTACCAAGTTGGGAAAACTGTTATAGGGTCTTTCCATCAGTGATTTCTTAGAACCAGCCTGAATTCGTGCCCAGTTAATGGCAATAGGCTCTCCTACCTATTACGTGAGACTTAAACATAACTGGCGAAATGTGGTTTTAGTATAAGTACCTACACCTCTGTCTAACCCTTCAGGGATTACAGGCGTGTTAATATGATGTTTTAGTACGCAAAATACGCTTGGACGTCAATGAAATGGAGTATTAGAAGTTTTTGAACGATACTGCCTCTTAAAAAGCAGACTTTCTCAAACAGACCACTAAAAGCCGAAAATAAAAAAGACACTCTCAGTAACAATGAACTCCGTCTAAATAAATTAGTACACTTTTATTTAAATATCATATAACGCATTCAAATCCAGCATACAATGCCTTTATTGCCCAAATCTTCCGGCTTAACTCCTACCGTGGTCTCGGTGACAGGAAAGCATTAAGTGCCGGTAACATTGGGACCCTGTGGGCTTATAATGAACTATTTTGTGTAATAAAACATTGCATTAAAACCTCTTTTATGTTTAGGAACGGTTTCTTCTTTAATTATGATCCGGGAAAATCCGGGCTTAAGGATGTTGTGGTCTACAAGTTTAATGTAAAAGGTTTTTTAAAGGTAATGGACCTTTGGTCCTTCGAGCCCGATCAATTTGTCCGAAATTAAGTAAGTAAGAAAAATTGTGTATCCTGCACAAATAGCTCTATAATCTGCACAATTTCTGTGGTCTCTGGGAAGCTGGAATCAAGTCCATAAAATTCTGCCAACCTTTTAAGTATTATAGTTCTACATACGTACGTATTATCAATAGTAACGAATTCAAAACTGTACATTGAATATCCTTAATAATATAATAAACGCGAAAGTTTTGTATGTATGGATGTATAGATGTTTGTTACTCTTCCATGCAAAAACGGCTGAACCAATTTAGATGAAATTTTAACGATAAAAATACAAAGGTAAAGAAAGGGATAAAATAATTAGAATTTCCTAATGAAAGAAAGGAACTTTTCCAAAAAAGATCAACGCGCAACTCATCCGTGTGCTCAAGCGTTCGGTGTCGATGACGGGAGTTCACACTTCGCGCATGTCAGACTTTTACTGACTAAAACTCACCCGTGTTCCCTAAGTTACCTGTATGCCAGGGGCCGCTGTATCTCTTTCGAATATACCATGATGAGGTTGAATATTAAATCCAGGCTGAAAAATTGGCCTACCTGGACGTTTTCAGCTAAAATTACGGGCTGGCAACCTGTTACGTCTAAGCAAACAGCTTTAAAAGGAGTTGTTCCTCATACTGCTAACAAGTAAACAACATTAATAACTTTAAATAATTCCCCGGTGGAAAAACTGGCGAAAAACCGGAATGGTGACGTGCACTGCCGTCACATCCGGTGGCTATGAAAAATGGCGTCGGCTGCATTTCCGGCCGGCCACCGATAATGGGTTTACCTTGCATTTTATGGCGTTCTGTGCTCGTATAAACCGTTATTTTTTCGAGGGTAGTTGTAGTTTTTAAATACCTGCCGATATCTTTGCGGATGGTTGCGGTTTTCGTACAAACGGATTTTACACTAGGTTTGTCAATATTTTGTGGAGTTTTTCTGGTGTTAATAAATCATGCGTTAGTGTTGGATTGAAGCATTATTTATTGTGACAATGTTAGGTGAAAAATGTTCTAAATCTACCAGTTTTGGTAATACAGATAGCGTCAACGAAACTCACAGCCAACGTTTCAAAATACACACCTGGCCAGAAGCTCTATCTGTGTGTAATACTGGGTGAACCAACTAAAATGAGTTACAGAAACTCATCGTCAGTTTCGAATAATATGACGGATGACGATGCGAACGAGTACTTCGAAAATTGAGTGTCCTTTTGTTTTGTATTTATTAAGTCATTTGATAAAGTACTGTAAAGGTTGTATGCTCAGCATGAAACTTTACGTTTACTGGCAGCCAATAATGGCTATTGATCGAACAGCCAGAAAGTTTTAGTTTGAATTTAAAAAGATACTGTTGACATATGTTTTTGTTCCGCAGATAATTTTTATTATTACTTTGGGCGCAGGCTTGCCTTGTACGTTTTATTTTAAAATACACGTGGAAACACGAATTTAAGCTCCCATTATTGTTTCATTTCGTAGTGTAACGTCCTTACACTTCACAAGTTACACTACACTTTACAGTACTTAGTGTAAATAGTTTGTTGTGTTCAATATTATATAACCTTATTATACTAAATCTTACTAAGCAGAACGATGGCATGACAGGCTCGAATTAACCTGCATATCGAAGTAATTAAACAAAAAATAACTAACTACACTTTTTTACTATTTATTACTTCCCGCACATATATGTACACACACACCCACTACGCACATACACACACACACACACACACACATTACACACACACACATACTACACTTGTTAAACTTCTGTCTTACTAACAGTTATTTTTTGTCCACTTAGCTTGAAGTATACGGTGTGATTTAATTGCTTGTCATAGTTACCATATCAGTTGTAGCAACAATAAAAGATCATGCCTGACGATGCAAGTCATTCGTTGCTTAAATTAAATTGTGTGCCACAAGCAAGAAACTGTAAATTGAGCTTTATCATTGTTCAAACATAACGCCCACTTTAAAAAGCAGATAGCCTCAACCCATTTCAGCATCGCTTAAACCCTGACTAAAACGTTGTTAAATCATCGTCGGAGCGATTTCGTCGTCATAGCATGCCATTTTTTATGCACCCCATAGACGTACCATAGACGCCTGATCCCGAATAACGTCAGAGGGTTGAAATTGGTATTTTATGAACGGAAGAGAGTTATATGGCATAGAAAATTGGTAGACTATTCGACGTTTTAAAAATAGGTCTTTGAAGTGTGTTCATACGATTTGCTATTGTGCTGTTTTTTTACGAGCGATAATGTATAGCTTGGAAGTCTTAAATAATAGCGCCAATTTTCCAAATAGAATTACGCTCTAACCATTTTTCCAGTATCAATGAACACGTATGTCACCTTCGAGCGTTCGCTGTAATTTACGCATTGCGGTGCAGAGGACCTAGACAAGTTGCAATCACTTCCACAGCGTTTTGTTTTTCTACAACGACTGTCAACAGGATTGACAAAAGTTTTTCTGTAAATTAATTCATAATATTGAATTTTCCATCGTCGCTATCGCTAATAGAATATCACTATGTCTAGGTCCGAAGGTTCATTTTTAATAGTGTGTAAACTGTGTAGTGAAGCTCTTGTGGTGGTGGGGCTAACCATGGACCGACTAGCGCTGCCTTCTCATTACTTCAAGCAATAAAATGTCTAGAAATGGCAAACGCAATAAAGTGCAATAAAGGCACTTTAATAATGACACGTGAATGAATTAGGTTTAAGTGCAAGGTAGTTAACCTTATTATTTAAGGCCCTGGTAACTTTAAATATTGTCGTTATGAGCGGTAATTGTTCTTATTGCAATCCGATATGGGTTAAAATCTGTTGTAATAAATTCGAATAATAAATGAGCAAGCACTGTCGTAAAATAAAATCTTATAATTTAGATATTAACTATTTAATAATAAATTATCCATCACTGGATGCAGTTTGGCATTTGGAATTTTATGATATATTTTTTAATTATAATTGTTATTGTAGGGATAAACTGGTTTTAAAGATAATTAAGAGGTGACATTGATGATTTTTTTGATGCATTAAAGTATGTTTAATTATGTTTTGAGTTTCATCACTGTATGCAAAAAAAAGTTGAAAATATAACATATTTTCTTGCTTTCAAAGTTATTTACGGTTAAAGAGATACACTGGTTTTAAAAAAAAACACCTTTTTTTCAAGAAATCACCGCCTTAAGGAAAGATGTGGACTGGAGACCAGACTGGAGGAGACAAGCCAGAGATAAATAAAATAAAAGAGAAAGAGATAAATGAAGAAAGTTGGTGAGGCCTACGCCGCAGAGGCGATTGTATTTTTTATGCAGTTATCCCTATTAGACTGTCCTCCCATACCTATTATCACTGTAATTTGAAAACATTGTAAAAGCCAATTATTTTTTAAAGAATAACCGTGGAGTTTCTTGCCTGCTCTTCTCCATAGGAAACGACAAATTGGAACCATGCACTTAGCTTCTGACGTTTCATAAGTGCCCATGTAGGCTTATGTGAAATATTTTTTTTTTTTTGAGGCCATCTCAAGAATTACTTTTCAAATAGATGTGTACAAAATGGTGAGGCAAAATCAGAGCTTATATTCGTAACACAGAATGTTTAGTGACCACCACACACTCTCATTTTTAACGATGCTCTTGACCAACGTTTGTCATAAAAGCGAACCCCAACATTTAATCCTCGTTGGCCAAACGCCGCTTGGCGCCAACGAGGCGAACAATCTCGCGAGTGCCTGCGGAGAGTTATTGACTGTCTTGCCGATACATTAGGGTATCCCTTGCAATATCGTAAACACCCCATAAATAATGTGCATGTTGTTTTTTTTTGTAATATCTTGTTTTAATCTTGGATGGCTTCCTTAAGAACTGGTGAGAAGAAAAACAAAATCGAGAAAGTAATGGACCTGGAGAAATGGGATAGATCGGGTTTAAAAAAAACCTCAACTCTGCTCAAACCTCGCCTGCACGGTTTTTCTCGTGCCACTAATTTGCGTTGCCAATTCCAATAAATGGCTGACATTGGTTCTACACTGTGAGTCAAAGATTATTTATTTAAACTCGGAAAAACGAACATTAAGAAAATACTGACGACAACGACTGGAGTGGACAAATGGCTGACCCTGACTGCCCCAGAAGGAGGGTAAAGAGTTAATGGATAACTTAGTTCAGTAGTATGAAGGCCTCATTTGTTACTCTACGCTAAATAAATTACTGTAATCACGATTTTAATGATAGAACAGTCAAATATGAAATTATTTTGTTTCCAAGATACAATACTTCCCTTTAAATTATGCCAGCATAATCGTCTAAATCCACTGGTACTTAAATCCTCCCCTTCGGAGCACAGTCCAACCCTTTCAAGATGCGCCATAAAGCATTCAGATCGACCAAAGCGGAGACTTAATTCGCATGCGCGCTACGGATGTCCTGTGACCGGATGTGTAGTATGTAATGTGCAGTAATACAAGTATGAAAGTGGATGAAACACACGAAACACAATAATGTACCGACTGTGGCGTTTGTGTTTTGTTTTTAAAAAGCTTTATGGAAGTTTGAGCCAAATTGCGGCGTTTGGGTTTTTCTTGGCACTTGACAAAAGTAGACCGATTGGCGAGTGTCTGAAGCAAGGCCCGAAAGCCAAGACAGGGTCAACGGTTGTCTTGGTAGACAAGAATTAGATTACTGCACATAGTTAGATGAGAAGAGTTCTTGATGTAGGTACAAGTCTTAGAGTGAGTTTTGCTTGCGACTTCTTTGCAAACTTCAATTTAAACAGTTATGTTGTAGGAGACATCCCGCCTTTCAATCTAATATTTGATTTTTGTTGATAAAGTGGAAAAAATAATTATTTCAATGAAAGAACAAACTTGATTCTCTGTTCCTGCCGCCCTGTGCCGGAAGCAGACACGAGGTTTGGGCGGGCGCCGTGCACGCTTCCGAAATACATTTGCATATGCGACAAAATATTCATGCGTGGGCGGTTTAGCAATTTGTCCTAACATGCTTCTCTGTAATTTTATTAACCAGACCTAGATAAATGCGAAAGAATATGTTAGGACCTTTTGGAAATGTTTAGATTAATAGGAGTTGAGCTTTACCTTACCGAGAGCCGTTTGTAGTAAAATGTTTTGGTTACCTGCAACAAGAGAAAGAGTTTTGTTAGAATTTTTTGTGAACTGAAAACGTATAGGTAGGGTGCGAAATAAGGATGACAATGGCAGTAATTATAAAATAATTAATTTTATAATTGCGAATTGGCGAAAAGGTTTTTGGTAGACGTATTTATAATAATAAAAGTAAAATAAAGTATTCTTTAAAAAAAACTACGACAAGTTAATTCATCACAAATATATTTTCCAGCATAGAATCCTACTAATATAATAAATGTAAAAGTATGTATGTTTGTTACTCAACCACACAAAAACGGCTGAACGGATTTGGATGAACTTCGGCACACAGATAGTTTATAACCTGGGTTAAATAACACATAGGATAGCTTTTATTGCGGAAATACGTTCTCGTGGGATGGTAAAAAATAAAACAAAAAACAAAAATTAAAATCATTGTCGATATTCACGCGGGCGAAGCCACTGGAAAAAAAAAGTATTTTATAAATAATCATAGTACATCAACTTTTTCAACACCGACAGATTAAAAATCATTCCTTAAAAAAAATAAACCATGTTTCCATTTGACCTGCCAAATCAACACTTTTCTTTCCTACCCATATTATTAATGACATATAAATAGAAAATATCCCATTTTCCTCACAATTCTTTATCAATCGGTATCCGGTATAATGAATAACATCGCGGTCCTCATTTCTCACACATTGTTTCCTCCCTGACAAAGGTATACTATCTCTATACAGCGAGGAAGGCATACCTTGCTATATAGGGCGAGCTTCCTCTCTACGTCAACTTTTCATATTATCTCTTCTGGACCATTAGGTGGCAGAACTTATCAATTATTTATTATGTAGTGAGAAGGTGAAGTTGTAATGACGTGTTTTGTAAGTATATAGGTATGTAATGTTTGCTATGGCATCTTTAATGGTGTGGTGTGTGTTTCGATAGCTTTTCTGAGCTCTTAGATTTTTCGATGCGTTTTGTTGTTTGGGTCTATTTGTGTTTTATTTGAACATTTTTTTTTTTAATTTGGGATTTCTAAATTCTGCATATTTTTTGCAATTGTAGTTAGATGAATGACTATATCATGAAAAACTTATTAAGTCGATAGATTTTTTTTAATTTCGCAGGCGTGCAGGGTCTTCCACCTTTAAAAGAAAAATAAGAGGATTTAAAAAAAAAAAAAAAATAACATACGAGATTTTTTTAGCATGAATTTTCTGTGTTTCTTGTTTGTGCAGTTCCTAGGCTCTATGCAGTTTTTATTCCAATCAGTTGAAATGAAGGTACAAATTAACCAGTTACGATTAAGAAATCAAAACGAGCCATGACTAGATCCATATACATAATTAAAACACTAACCCCCAGTAAATGGCCCAGTCAGTCATGATTAGTTCAATTACCTTACTCCATAACCAGCAGTTATATGAAAACCACAGTCAGGTAACGTTCGTTAACCAGTTAACTGAAAATTCGTTCAGTTACATCAAAGCTCAATTTCGCTGTCAGCGTCGCATTAAGAATGTATACCGTCCACCCTTCCGGTGCATTGCTGTACAGGGTGTTGTCAAACTTGCCAGGATTTTTGAATATCTTGATTTTGGAGACCTTCATGTGTCCATCATTATTTTATTTATAACAAATTAGTAATGCATTGTTAGTTATGTAGAAATTATGTGTACTGCATCATTTCTCAATAATTTTAGGTACTGAGGTAGAGTTTCCGCGATTATTTAGGCCTATATGTACGAGCTAGTATGTTTTTAACCAACTTCAAAAAAGGTTAAGGTACTTAATTCGCAAATAAGTAGTATAATTTTTATGTTTGATACCCCAGAACTAGGTACGTCATATAAATATCGATTTGAAAATGTCTTCTTTTATTTGAAGGGGTATACTTATCGAATGGTCCCAAAATTTGGTCAAGTTCTGATTTGTGGTTATTCAGTTAGATTATGTATTTTGATGAAGATTTAATAACTTCCTGTCACTGATAGTACTTAGCAAGTGAAGTTATAAGATTTGGTGTGAAGTCGGTACCACAAGTAAAATGTGAAAAATAATAAGTTTATTAAAAAAAGAAACAACTACTTCCAAAAACAAAACACTACAAAGTGAAAAATTACATTAAGTTGGGAAGTCAGTGACAAATAAATTTAAAACAGAACCAAAGACACCGCCTGCCGAAATTTAAGTTATTTTTCACCTTGTAGTATTTTTTTTAAGTCTGCTTTTTTTTTGTTCTCCTGTTCGATAAGACGGTAAACTATACGCAAAAAAACTTTCAGAAAACTAGATGGTGCATTTATATGCACCATCAAGAATGTTGACAAAGCAAAATAATTGCAGCAGCCACCGTTATTACCTACAGCAATTTGCGTATGCAGACAAGTGGTTGTCTAAGATGTCTGTAAAGATTTAATTTCAGTTGCCCACTGTGTTCGACTGTTCTACGTCAAGTTAGGACTTCACCCTGTATACTCAAACCCACCTTTCGCTTTAATCGCATTTTGTATAGTTAATAAACAATGAATTTGTGAACTCGTTAGCAAGGCGTGGTCGAGAATTCATTCATATTGTTGTCAATAATTAATGTCATACGTGTTAGAAGTGATGATCTCATTAATTGGAGGGGTGACTTTCAGGAGTTACAGGTAAGTTGCCGGTTATAATTGGTGGCAGTGACTGCTTTAATTAGAATGCAGCATTATTGGGTCAGCTTCCAGGCTAACCGGGTGCAACTGAATACCAGTATTTCACATGGAGCGACTGCCAAACTGACCTCCACAAGCCAGTTTAACTGGGTAATTAAAATGAAAGCGGCTTAAATGGCCAGTGTTACTTAAGAACCAAGTTTTGAATTATTGATTTATTTAAAGTTTTTTAAAATAATTTCATTGTTTATCGGCATTGTAACGCTCATTTACTTTATCTATAAGTGTTGATTACATACAACATTATAATTACAGTAAATTGAATGCTAATCCCTACAAATATAATAAATGCGAAAGTAACTCTCGTCTGTCTGTTACGCTTTCATGCCTAAACCGCTGAACCGATCGTCATGAAATTTGGCAGAGATATAGCCTGGGATATGGAAAAGGACATAGGCTACTTTTTACGCGATAAACGATATCCACGTGGGCGGAGCCGCGGGCAAAAACTAGTTTAATTATATTTCTGCCATTTACTTTCTTCTTCTACTTAATCTTTTCTTAGCTATGATGGGATGGGCTTCCAGTCTTACCAGATGTAGGTCTGCCCAGACATTTTGTTTCATAATCAGCCTATAACGTTCTCACTGCTGGGCCACAGGCCTCTTTTTTGTGAGAGGGAGTAGGGCCAAAACCACCACGCGGGCTCGTTAGTAGATGTCACATGTCTTCGAATTTTTAGTTCTAGAACATGCCCGTTTTCTTCCCGATGTTTTCCGTCACCGTTTTGAGAGCAGTCGTTATGAAATTGAAGACACAAAGTAAAGTTACTGGCTGGGTTCGAACTCACGACCTTACACTTCTTGAGTACGGGCAGATACCACTGGCCTATCATTGCTCAGTCATATTGTTACATACAGCACTAATTAGTAGAACTATAAACTTCACTTGGTATTTTCCGCTTTAGTTTTGTTGTAAATAAAAAGATTTGTGCCATAAAAGTATAAAGCGTATTCATTCTATTTTTTCATGTTCCTGCTCGCTGTGTTAGCGTAATTTCAGCACAAAATATTTCATGTTTTTTCCCGAAATTATGCATTCAGCATTTTAATTTACGATGTGTTAAGTTTATGAATTGCTGCTCATGAAATCTTTTAGGTTTTAAAGTAAATTATGACGCGGTTTTGTACTTTTGTAAGGAGTAAAACGTGTGAATTTTTCATGTGTGTGGATTGTCCTATGTCTGAAAATCCATTACCATTACATTATCCGTACAGAAAATTTCAAAATGCGATACCTCAGCGAAAAAAAAAGATATTCGAGTAAACTCAACGTCATTTTGAAGGAAAAGTCCTAGTACTTTTGGACACAATTAATAAATTTTTGGAGGAAAAAGGATCTACCTGGTTAAGTAACCTCAAAAATGACCAAAACTGTGTGTTTGCTCTTTCAGGTTAGGATTTCTCAAAATTCTTACGTGATAGACCAATTCTGCGGCCAGTTTCGGATTCAGCGCATCGAAAGACGAAATGACAGATTGTAGAAGGATATCTACGGTGTGACGTCAAAAATGGAAAAACGAAATGTCACTTTGCATTGAAAAAGCACTGTCTATTCTTCGTAGAAATAGAAAACGTCATGCTAAGCCTGGAGATGTATGAACATTATCGAGGCAAAAGGAGTATTTAAGAATCGTAGCTCGTAGCTAATCGTAGTCTACATACCTTCCCACATGGAAAAAGGCGCGAGTTTTGTATGTATGTGTGTCTTGTCCTCATTCCGGCCGCAACACCTGCCCATATCACGACAACTGATTTCCACAAAGCTTTTCAATCACTGGTGCCACTTTCAGACAGTAATTTTCACTGCATTTGCGTAAAACCACACATCCTCCGCAGGGCCGCAGGAGCCCGCTGAATGCGGGAAGCACAGAACCGGTCGAAGTGGCGGAGCTTGGGGGAGGCCTATGTCCAGCAGTGGACGTCTTTCGGCTGACATGATGATGATGTTGATGATGACACATTCTCCTAAGCACTAACATCTAAGCTGAAAGTTTCAGGCAAAGGAAACTAAAATAAAACCTATAGGTGCTTGGATGTTTCAATAAAACTAAACTGAAACAAAAGTGTAGTGCGTATGACACTTGAGTTAATGAGTTGCGAACTCGTTGCGCCATGTTTACAAGTAGTTAGGTACATAAGTACATGTTAGCGGTTAATTAACTTTGTCACTGTGCCAGGAATGTTTGTTTTGTTAGTTGTCGAGGGGTTTTTGTTTTAATGATGGGGAATGGGAATTTAGATGGACACTCCAGTAAAACTTAGTTCGTTGTAAAACTTTTGAAAAAAAAAAACTAATAAATCCTTAGTAATAATATTGTAAACACGAAAGTTTGTATGTATGGACGTTTGTTACTCTTTCACGCAAAAACTACTGAATGGATTTGGATGAAACTTGGCACAATCTATCTGAGATTATAACCTAGATTAATACATACGATACTTTTTATCTCGGTAGTATGTTCCCGCGGGATAATTTCCGACTTCCACGGGGACGAAGCCGCGGGCGGAAGCTAGTATAATTAATATATACTCAATCATGGGTAGGTTGTATGGCACTGTTGCCATATCTTAAGAACATTATTTGACAAAGCTGACAGTCCCTTTATAAAGCACTGGGTACGGAGGCACGTGTCAACGTGTGTTTTGCCACGTCATTTTTAGTTTATTTTTGTTTGTTACTATCATAGTTTTTAAGTAGGTAATTGTTACTAATACTATATGGATTGTGAGAACCAACTTGTAATCTGAAATTAAGAATATATATAATAAGCCTAGTTCCCACTGCTGGGACACAGGCGTCCTTTTCATGAGAGGGAATAGGCCGTAATCCACCACGCGGGCCCAGTTCGGGTTGGTAGATGTCACATGTCTTAAATTTTTTATTCTAGAACATGCGGTTTCCTCACAATGTTTTCCTTCGCAGTTGTGATGAAATAACTCATAAGTCGCGGCCGTTACCAGTGCGCCACCAGCGAAAAGCTCTATTTACTCATAGTGCTTCATAACCTCAGCTCTAAGTGCAGGATCTCGTGATAGACGACGCGAGCACATGATTCACGTTTATTGATAATAATTAAGTGCACAAACATGCAATTAACTTGATATACTGTAATTGTGTAATGTTATGGCCTGTTAAGTAAATATCTGGTGTACGTTTAACATATTGTGAGGAAGGAAAAAAAATGCTGGAAGTGTTGAGAAAATTGGGATGATATTTTTTTTTTGTTGTAGGACGGTATTGATGTCAGAAACAAGAATTAAAAAAAATAAAATATAATAATATAAGCTTTTGCCCGCAATTTTTAGCCCCCAACCCATCGCATCGCATCCCATGCCATCGCACGCCGTCGAGGCTATTACTTCTTTTTTGCACAAAGTCTTTTCTATATTTTTTGTTTCACCTCGGCTCCTAAGGGTCCTAGCGTGATGTTAAGTAGCCTATACCCTTCCTCAAACATTTCACAATCAAATGCAAAATGATTTTTTCAAATCCGCAAAAAAAAAACAAATAATATAACGACCCTGACCTGACACTGAATCAAACGAAGTATATTTATGGGAAACAAAAATACACACTAACACACACCTTTACACGCCACACACACACACCACACACGCGCCAGACACCACACAAACTTTACACATACACTCACACCATACTTGAAAGCTCCACTCTAGAATTCGTATCCTGAACCCCAAGATACAGACTAACTATCTAGTTTGGGGTTCACTGGCAAAAAATATCTGTAAATAGCTATAGATTTAAGCTACACAATATGTCATCTCAACTTGATGTTAACCTAGGCATGCTTAATGCTTACTGTATTACCTGGACAGTAAAATATTCTATTCTATTCTAAATAAACTCTTCAGCTTTATTATTAGAAGATCTTAACACTTTGCGAGACGCTAAACGCTCCCAGACGTAATAACGATAAAATTTACTTTGTGTCTCGCTCAGTGTCCATCAACCGATTAACCTCATTGTTTGAATACTATTTCTGTTTATCACGATTCCCGATATTTCTTACAACCGTTTTGATTTAATTATTATTTATTAGGTCAACTTTAACTACCAGAGAGTCTGGTGACTAAGCAACGGCCGCAATGGTCAATCGATCGGCACCCTAATTGCGTAACTCACGATTAATCATAATCTTTTTCGTTTTGAAACAGATGGCTAAACCATAGTTCATATGTTCGAAAAATGTGTCTGCTCAGCAACGTAAATAACGCAATGAATATTGTTGAACTGTCAAAATGAAACCGATTATGATTAATCGCGTGTAACGCAATTAGGGCGCAGGTCCGTGGATGGGTGTCCATCTTTACATACCGAGATCAATCCGTGCCTCGGAAAACATTAAGCCATTGGTACCAGCTGTCATCCGTGGATCTTTGACAGCCGTTGCGGGTCGTCAGAAGCCCGAAAATCCGACAACCAACCTTATAAAGGGGTATTACCCAGTAGTGGAGGTCAGATAGGCGG
The DNA here is from genome assembly GCA_947359405.1 of Antitype chi. NCBI lineage: Eukaryota > Metazoa > Arthropoda > Insecta > Lepidoptera > Noctuidae > Antitype > Antitype chi. The sequence continues at coordinate 19,657,246 of OX375812.1, forward strand.
TAGATCCACGTAAAATGCTAATATTCCGCTGCATTTGGTAAGACTGGAGGCCGACCCCAAAAATAATTGGGAAAAGGCTTGACAGATGATGCTGAACTTTAACTACAAGCACAACAGCTTGTATGAGTTTTCATTTTCAGTAACTGCATCTTTTTATCATAATCCAAATACGACATAAACAGTAAAACCAGCATTCAATATCCCACAACCACAGTACCAACTTATCGTTTAAACTACCCTCTAACAGTGAACCTAACTACTTGACAGTAATGCACAAGTTAGACATCTGTCTGCCCTCTTACTGTAGCCAGGGAATTGAGTTTGATGGTGTTGTAAACTAAGATAAACTGCGGGTTTTTGTTACGTTGTAAGTACGTTGTTTTTACAGAGTTTAAAGAGAATATTTTCATTTTGATACGATTTCTTAGTTAGGGCTTGTGGCCTTGTAATAACAGCCACGTGATTTGAGAAAATTACGTCATTAAATACCTAATATTTTTCGTAATATTGTGGAAAAATGTCGTCCCTTTCACTACTTTATTCCATGCACAATGCTCTGCAGCAACATAATGCCGACCAGAGCAGACGATCCAGTCCAGCAATTACGTCCAATCTGCAAGGCCAATTCGGTAGCTAGCCTCAAATCGATACGTCTCCTGTAGTTAATACTGCGTCCTCGCTGTGCATGGCTTAGGAGAAGCATGTTGCCTTAATTAGCGTACTGTACGGGTTATTTGTACCTTACGATTGTAAAGGCCCGGATATTATAACTTTAATACATTCAAACTGACAAAAGAATTTACAATAGAATAAAGAAAAACAACAGAAACCAGCAGGCTTTAGCATGACGCTTTCTATTTCTACTCTACCGTAGAATATAAATCGCTTGTCTGAATTTCTCGGTACAAAACAGCTGTCAACTGTCTACACGGAAACGTCATTTTATTATCTTCCGTCGACAAAACGCTTCTCTACGGTTCTCGTGCTAAGCGTGCTGATCAGGCGAAGAAGGAAGTTATAAATATAGTTCGTAGACGATTTCTAGGAATAATGATTGAAAATAACGGCACTATAGTGTTTTATTATTATTAGACCTCGGTACCAAGGGACCCTCTACGGTTTCTACAGTACCTATCTATAACTACAAATAAGACTGACATAGACCGAAGTATGTTACCTAAATCTATGTGTAACATAACATTACGCCTTGTTCTCCCGAATGGTTCGGCAGAGATTTACCTTATGTAATGATTTTCTTAAAATAATATTTAAGTATAGACTTATTTTCACAAGCGACAGATTGCGCTAGTGGTCCCAGGAACTTTATACATCCGTTTTAAGCATTAATGTTTAGAATATCGGTAATAATGTATATTTATTTTGTATAATTATTAAATCATATTGTTTAAATTTACCAGGTTAAAGTATTCACATTTAATCATAAGCCCTAATGTATTTTAGTTAGTCAAATGATTGTATGTAATGTCTACTCTGCTCTGATTGGTCGAATAGCCGGCCGAGAATTGACTTCCGTTTAAAGTGGGGAAACATTTAGTGGGGTGACCGATTTGCTAAACGAGTCAGTCGATTTGGAGGCATGAAGCCGTAAGCATATCTGACGAATCTGTGCTACTTTTGTTATGTATATAAAATACTAATTAAATGGTAAGTGATTGTTATTTACCTGATCACTGTAGAAAAGTGAATAAACATGATTCATATTGGATTGAGGTATATGATTTATTATATCTCAGAAGCGGGATCAAGATCCGTAAGTACGCCTACACAGTATGTTTGACCAACCTAAAATTATTATTTACTCCGTGAATGTAAAAATCCGTTATTCGTACAAGTGGTTTTGTTTACTTTTTAATTTCAAGGAAATTATATAATCAAGTTGTACTACCTAGGTACTTATAAAAGAAAAGCATAATTTGATTCCCTAACTTCTAGTCTTTCATCATAATTTTAAATTGCACGGCAGGACCGTTGTCATTTATTCGAAGTATCATTGACTGGTTTAATTTTCCATTTTACCACATTTGGAATAGTATTGTGCATCATATGATTTTAAATCTTAATTAAAAGTATCATCGACTGGTTGAATTTTCTTTTCTACCACGTTGGAAATAGTAATATGCAGGATATGTTTTTAGATCTGAACTCGAAGTTTCATTGACTAGTTTAATTTTCTATTGTACCACATAGGGAAAAATAATATGCATCATATGATTTTAAATCTTAACGGCTGTTGAAATTTTCAACCTAACTGAAATCGTACCGGTTTGTACAACGAGGTTGCAAACACTGGGTAATTGAACTCGTTTTGCTTGACTTTTTAGTTGTATATAGACGATACAATGATGGATCATGGATGGGTACCAGGACTATGGAATCCAATGAAATTTAAGATCAGTGGGTCGTCTTAGGGGTAATGGTGTATTGGTTTCTCTGGTATGCCACACGATGAGTGTGCGGTTTTTAAAAGGGGGTGAAATTTATCAGTAATTTTGCTCTAGGATGCACCGTTTTCGAGATAATTAGCTAATGTTTTTTTTTTTTTCTGGTGGCGAGTTTCAGTTTATGGATGGAGAAAATGAAACCCATCGGAGCAGGGATACAGGAGTATCCCGCAGGAGTATCCGCAGAGGACTGCGTGATCGCTCACGCTTGAAGTTAAAGCCATGTGTGCTAAGGATAAAGCACAAGTGTGCTTTAAGAAGTTTTTATTTGGCCAAGTGAGCTAATGATAATGATGATGATAATGATGATGATGATGATAATGATAATGATGATGATAATGATGATGATGATGATAATGATAATGATTTGGGCCAGGTGTGCCCAGGGCCATGTGTGCTCAGGGCCATGTGTGCCAAGGGCTATGTGTGCCCAGGGCCAGGTGTGCCCAGGGCCAAGTGTGCCCGACACGAACAAAGCTATCCTCAAGAACGTAAGTAAAGTATGAATTTATCGATCAAGTATTACCTATTTATTCATGAGTTATTTTGAATTGGAAATTTTGTAAATGTACAAAAATTCATGAAGACATTATAAAATGAGCTTAAAGCATATAGTATGCTCTGAATTGGATTATTATTACTAAAATTACTCATGTGACAGGTTACTAAGTTTTATAAATATTCTAATCAATGTTTTATTATTATCGTGAGGATCCATGGAACTTGATGGTGCAAAAACACCAGAAGTGCGCTAGTCGCGATGGGCGATCGATGAAAATGCAAACGGGCAGTCCCTGTGTCAAACAAGGCAGACACAAAGACGGGACGTACAAGAAAGCAATCTAGAAGGAAGCAAGCGCACGAGGTCTACATCGACCTCTTCTTCTTCCAGCAGGACAACTGATACTACAAGTACACCACCGCGATGCAAGAAATATGAAATGTTGTGAATTGTGTATGAATGTGTGAGTTTCGAATGTTTGTCAAGAAGGAACCCATAAAAGGTCTCGTAACTTAAACAATAATCATTCAAACAATGTTATACTGGAGTTAGACCCTTTCAGTAAAAGTTAAAGTATTGAAAATTGGCTTAGAAAGTTGAATTAATGTACTTTATGAACGATATGAATATAATATGCAAATGTGACGAGAAGCAGACCATATATATTGCTCAAATAGTAGTTTTTACTTGGACTTTGTGATAAGCTAAACTTATAAAGGCGTTTCCTATTATTATTATTATTTATTACTTATTTATTAAAATCTCCCTTACAACTATCATTACAGGAGTATACCTAAAGCGATAGCGCGGTCTTAAAGTTAATTTACTTACAATTGTATGAAAAACGAAGAAGAAAAATGGAATGAATAATTGATTGAATTGATTGGAATTGAGGAAGATCATGGTCAGTTTCTGGAAGAAATGTTAGCCTGTACAAGTCGTAGTAATGAAAAGTTATCTAAATATTATATTTTTGTTTTTACGACAATTTATGCTTATACATAGGTGAATAGAATAATATAGAATAATTCTTTATTTCCAAAGAAAGTAGGTACATGTTACGTATTTTCAGTTTAAAATGGTCCTTATACCAACTGCCTTAACTAGGGCATGCAAACAGTTAAATTTAATGGATTTTGTATAAGTCGAGAGTACAGAAACCTCAATATTGATTTATTGGTTGATTCACCAGGAAAATGTAAGCGTATCTCATTGTACAAATAATTAAATTTAAAATCAATATTTAATGAAGCGACTAGAATAACTGGAACCACAGCCTCATTCATAGACAATGTATTTACCTAAATTGCAAAATAAAAGACTCGTCCTTAATTAGTGACATCAGGTCTGACCATACTGGTCAGCTTGTATCGTTTGACTTAGATAAAAGTTACACGTAGATAAAACCATTAAATCTCTGAATAAAAATAAATTGAAAATGTTTAATAATAGTGTTCTTAGCAATCTTTCAACGACAACGTTTGATTCACAATAGATTTTTTTTTCTACAGTATGCAATAAGTATGTCCAAAAAAAAAAAATGTTACAATGAACACTAAACCAAAATTTAGCGAATGGGCTACTGGTATTTTAAAAAGCAGAAATATCATATATTATATGTATTTTGTGTCGTTGACTTCTGATCAAGCTTTTCATAATTATGTAAGCAACTATGTTAATATATTCCAAAGGTTCGGGCTTAAGCTAAATCTAAATTAATAAGTAACAAAATTAGTATTCTAAAAATAAAATAAAGCCTATGTGGCAGGTAATTAACAAAGAAACTGGAAGCATAAAACAGCGAGGTCAGAATGAGTTCTCCCTAGAAATTGATAATGAAACCATTTCAGATAGGTTAAAAGTTGACGGGACTCTAAAAAGTTTGTTTACCAATGTCCCATTAGAGGTTGCGAAATCTCTCCTCTCTTAAAAGCGTTTGAATGCGTTGGCAGCAATGCACTGATCTGTAAATTACAACGCAAGAGAAATCGTGGACTAGCTGCTGATCTTGTACTCTATTTATCAAACAGGCAGCCAAAAAGTGGACGTTAACGAGGCGAACTCCTCGGGTGTTTGGTTAGGGTGGACGAGCCTTATGGTTCAATTCTTGATCCTTTCTTATTTCTAGTTTACATTAATGACCTTCCATACTTTGACCATTTTAAGTTTCAGCTGTCTTATTTGGCTACTTGAAATTTAATCATTACTGTCAAGGATTAAAATTATGAACAAGTATATAAAGTAAAAAGGGAAAAACTCACTGGGCATCAAAGAATTCGTCCGCATCGCTGTCAGTGGGAAAAGTGCCCAAGGGGCTGGCAGCGTTGTCACGTTGGATGGCAATGCTGATTCTTTGAGCTATACTTGATTACTAACTTCTGAAATATAATTTTATTCGCAAATGACACTTCTCTTAAAAATAAAAGATAGAAAGATACGGATGTCTTTCATGTCAACGATAGTCGATGTTCTTTTGAAATGGGTTGCAGCTAATAATCTTGTACTTAATGCGAATAAAACTAGTTGACTTAAGTTCTCATTACCAAAGGTGCCGAAGCGGTTCTAAATTTAAAACTTGATGGCAAGAAACTAGATGCTATTTCGGAAGCTGTATTTCTGGGAATAACTTAGGATTCAATACTGCAATGGGGTGCTCACATTAGAGTTCTTTCAAATAGATTAAATTCAGCTGCTTTTGCAGTGAGCATAAGCATAAGGCAGTTGTCTAAAGTGGCCACAGCTAGGATCCGAAGTCGGTAACAGAGCTTGGCGATGGATGGTTCGAAACTCACATCATACGTGCCTTGTCAAAGGGGCATATCTATATATATAAAAATGAATCCCTATTTCCCTTGGTCACGGCATCACACGTGAACGGCTGGACCAATTTTGCTAATTCTTTTATTGTTGTTTGTTATTGTCAGGAGAAGGTTTTTATGAAAGAAAAAATAAAGAAAGTTGCGAATTCAATATTCATAAATAAAAAAGATGCGCGTAACATTAGAAAATTTTACAAAACATATTCATAGTTAAGACAGGACAACGTCTGTCGGGTCAACTAGTTATAATATAAAATGCGGCATTGGAGACGGGGAAGTTTGGCATTGATTCCTTGTACACATGTCGCTTCCCTGGTAACTCATTGACAGCATTTAAATGTGAATGTTTATTACGAGTAAGTGCTCCCAAATTGCAGTGTTGATTTTTAAACTTTTTATTTCTTTACAATGTGAGACATATTTCGTCATTAATTAAGATTTTGCACCTACAATTCTCATTTATACGCTTTGTTAGTGGTTTTCATGGAAATCATGTTAATTGGTTTAATTAGGTTTTTATACTTTAATTGTTTAGATTCTTTTAAATATTGTGAATGCGAGAAGGTTGTAGGCCTTGCAGACTGTACATTTTGTAGAACATTTTCTATTCTTAATTTTCATTTTTCTTAATAAGTACCTGGTGCTATTGACAGGCCTGCACTGTTCTCCAATGCCTATCATCGCTGTAATTTGAAAGCTTTGTAACAGCCAAATAATTTTAAAAAGAGAAATCCAATATTTTGATTTGTTTTGGTCATATTAGTGGTAAAACAGCCAAAGATTGTATACCCACGGTATTTATGATAAATCAATTAGAAATGGAGCCCAAGCCTTAAATTATACTGAACCGGAAGACTTGTCACGTTTTGTCTGTAAAACTTTTTGTACACTTAGAAAGCGCCATGAGCTTGCCTGAACATCAAATTATTAGTAGCTCATTGTCTTGTGATAAATGACGAAAACCATGCTCTGGAATCGAATCAGATATCAATGATTAGCCGAATGTAATGATGTGTCGTATGTAAGGCTCATTTTAATTTAACTATTATTAGATTTGTAAAATCGTGCGTCAGGAGACATTGCACGATGTCGGATGGCCGAATGTAATGATTTTCTTAAAATAATATTTAAGTATAGACTTATTTTCACAAGCGACAGATTGCGCTAGTGGTCCCAGGAACTTTATACATCCGTTTTAAGCATTAATGTTTAGAATATCGGTAATAATGTATATTTATTTTGTATAATTATTAAATCATATTGTTTAAATTTACCAGGTTAAAGTATTCACATTTAATCATAAGCCCTAATGTATTTTAGTTAGTCAAATGATTGTATGTAATGTCTACTCTGCTCTGATTGGTCGAATAGCCGGCCGAGAATTGACTTCCGTTTAAAGTGGGGAAACATTTAGTGGGGTGACCGATTTGCTAAACGAGTCAGTCGATTTGGAGGCATGAAGCCGTAAGCATATCTGACGAATCTGTGCTACTTTTGTTATGTATATAAAATACTAATTAAATGGTAAGTGATTGTTATTTACCTGATCACTGTAGAAAAGTGAATAAACATGATTCATATTGGATTGAGGTATATGATTTATTATACTTATAGTATACCCACATTTCGCCAGTTATTTTTAAGTCCCACGTGATAAGGGCGAGTCTATTACCACCAACCGGGCACAAATTCAGACTCCGGGTTATTACTGAGAAATCACAGAAATTAAAACCCGATAACACGTTGCTCGAACCGGTAATCGAACCCAGGAATAATGTATGTCACAACAGTAGCAGTACACAGCCGATGTGTGCAAATCTGAGAAGTTTATATTCCATTTTCCTTTTTAAAATCGCAAAACTATCAGTAAGAAGAGGGTGGAATTCCTTATTTCAAATCTTATCATTGTTATTGTAAAGGGGGGTCCGCAAGGGCCGATGCCTGCCAGGGGTTCGGGTTGTTCGAAAGAGATACCGCGGTCCCTGGCACACAGGCAACTGAGGGAACACGGGTGGGTTTTAGTCAGTAAAAGTCTGACACGCCCTCCCGCTCCACCCAGAGCGAGAGAAGTTATTTGATGATTTCCCACCGAAAAAAAAAAATCATTGTTATTGTGAGTTAGGCATTGATACATAAAAAAACCCAAGATACACACAATCAGCATCGCAAAAAAAAAAAAAACAATCAGGTGTCAAATTTTCAGTCATCTTTCAGTCAGTCTTTTTGGACATTGTTTTGTAAAAACCACTTTAAGTCATGCGTGTAACGTTGAATTTGAAAAAAAAAGCGGTGGCACTCCGGGAGTGCTGACAGAAGTGAAAACTTAAACAATTACGTCTGTATTTTTTAAATCGTCAATACAGGATTTCACATTGGGTCCTTGGGTCCTGATTGCTCTCGGTAAAAAATGATAAACGAGCGATTGACTTCAGCCATTAAAGGTAACAGCACAGATTTTTACGATAAAAATACAAAGGGAAAGAAAGGGTTAAAATAATTATAATTTCTAATGAAAGAAAGGGACTTTTCCAAAAGGCATCAACGCGCGACTCATCCGCGTGCTCAAGCGTTCGGTGTCGATGAAGCGAGTTCCATGATTTTTGTTCACCCAAAAAGTGCTCAATGCGCTTAAAGAAGTTTTCACTTCAAAAAGGTGTTTTATCATAACTATAACCACTGACGTAAAACAGTTTTGAGTGTTACTTTTGTTCGAGACTATGCATCTTGGGTGTTTTTGTATATCAATGGAGTGAGGCCACTAAATAACAAAGAAAAATCAAGAAGGTGGGAAATGCCCGTAAAACTGAAACTTACATCAGCGAACATCAAACAAAACATGATGGAAATACGAAAGCAAATAAAAAATTATTCGTATTCAGATCTAAACAATACTGCCAGAGAAGCCAAACCCTTTACTGCCATCAAACTCTGAAAATTATGAAACCTCAATTTGGGAGCAATCCTGAAACTGCGTTCAAAGGGAATGTACGGAACCTCTTTATAAGCCAATCTACGATCGTAACGGCTTGAAACAGGCACTAACCTACGTTGAAGCTAGATTAGGACTAACAAGTGTGTTGGAACCTAGACAGTCAAACTGCGAAATTGGGTTTAACAGTAGTCGATTAACGAAGGATTTAGTATTCAAAACGGAGTAAACGACTTTTGATTTGGTTTTGGTAATATTTAATTATGCTTTTGAATTGACTTCACAAAAAGAGTTCAGTCGTTACGGGTCGTCAGAAATCTGAAAGTCTGACAACCAGTCTTACCACGGGGTATCGTATTATCCAGTAGCTGGGTTGTGGAGGTCAGACAGACTGCTCCTTGTGAAAATTGGTATTCAGCTGCATCCGGTTAGATTGGAATCCGACCAGCATAGTTGGGAAAACGTTAGGTAGACGATGATGTTGAACTTATGAACCGACTTCACAAAAAGGAGGAGGTTCTCAATACGGTTGTATTCTTTTTTTGTTGTATTAAACTAAGCACTTGGTCGTCAGACTTCCCTGGGCCTAACAATTTAAAATGAACGACCATAATCGTTTTAATAAAAATCATATGAAACAACAGTAAGTATCGTTTTTTTTAAAGAAAATGTTAATGCTATGATTTTGCATTAATCTCACGAAACGTATAATTATTGTAACAATAGGCTATAAATATTTAAACTTGTGAGAATCGATATGAAAAAAGAACGCATTTTAATTCAGTTAATAATATAAAACGCACGTACCAAAGCAATTACAGAGAACTAAGCGCCATTTTATTACCCCTGCCGCTAACTTGCCCGAATTTACTTAATTTTAATCATTCAAATATCACCCTTATTACTAAGCAATAGAGTCCAAACCATTTGATAGCTAAATTTATAAGGCTATAAAGTATATTCGTCCGGGGAATAGGTGCCTGTTTTAAGTATAGGTTGCACACTTGCATTTTAATTTATTTGTGGAAGAGAAAGTGTTGGTCTACACGGAATCTAATTTATATAGACATGTCGGTTAGTTTCGGCACGAAGGACCAAAATTAGAACTTGTTAAAGGATATAAATACAAACAAAAAAATTCACACCTTCATCCCAAGCGGGTAGGTAGTTGAGCAATGCCATCTGCTACGATCCTGACATAGGTAGGTACCTACTTATTTTTCTTAATTTTCGTTCATACATATTGTATGTACTCGCTGATACTAATTCAGAATCTGAATAATTTTCAGAGAGTGACAGTTACTGTTTTGTCCTCTATGTAACTTGGGCCCACGGAGCCGTTACTTGGGACTGGTCAGTCATGGTCTCTGGGTGTCGTATTGTTTGACTACTTTTATTACCTTGGGTTCTTTCTGCCTGTAAAAATAATTGTACATCTGTGTAAATCTATACTAATTACACGCTTTATATTAGCTTCACTTGTATGTTTGTTTGTTTGTTTGTATGTATGTTTATATGTAACCGACTCCTTAGAGCGCGATTTTGACCCACTTTAAACGGTCAGATTTCATTGAAACTTTGTAAACTTATCGAGGACCGATGACAATTGAATAATATAAAAAAAAATGAGAAAAAGGAAAAAATTATAATTAAAAAAACACGTTTATGTAGTCAGCAGAACTAAAAAATAGAAAATAAATAATAGTTTAAAAAATTAAAAAACTCTCTTTAAAAACCAAACTAAAAAAGGAGAAAATAATTTAATTCAATTAAAAAGCGTCGGGTGCTTGACATTAATTGATTATAAAAATACCTCAAAAAGCACCCCACGCTTTTTAATTGAATTAAATTATTTTCTCCTTTTTAGTTTGGTTTTTAAAGTGTGTTTTTTAGTTTTTAAAACTATTATTTATAATATTATAAAGAGGTAAATTTTGTGAGGTTGTAAGGTTGTAGGGGGTAATCTCTGGATCTACGGAACCGATTTTGAAAACTCTTTTACCAATAGAAAGCCACGTTATTTGTGAGTATCATAGGCTATATATTAACCCGAAAAATGACAAGACTTTTACGTGGTAGTCGGATTTGCAAAGTAAGTCGGAGAAAAAACGGTCGAACGAAAACGTTTCATACGAACGCTGCCTTAACGATGAGATATATGATTGAGTTATAAAGAAAAGTTGTAGAACTAGATAATGCCTACAAAAAAGTCAGCGATAGCATACAACTTTTATATTATATTTAAGTCACAAAAAGTAGTTTTTTTTATATTAAAAAAAATATTTAAATCGTTAGGTAATGTTTATTGGTCATATTATCAACACTTATGAATTATTATCAAAATAAGTAAATTTATCGTCTCAAGTGTTTAAAACAAAAGACTTTTCCCTTTTACTACATATAATTTGGACGAATGGTTAAAGAAAGAGATAATACAACATAGGTATGGAACCGCGACCGTGTCGTAATCTATTAAGTGATATAAAAATGTTTACCGCTCAACGAAGTCGGCACGGGTCAGCTAGTGAATAAATAAATATTGCTTATTATATCCTTACTAATATTATAAACGCGAAAATTTGTAAGCATGGATGGATGGATGGATGTTTGTTACTCTTTCACGCAAAAACTACTAAATGGATTTGGATGAAATTTGGCACACAGATAGATTATAACCTAGATTAACACATAGGATACTTTTTATCCCGGTAATACGTTCCTGCGGGATAATTTCCGACTTCCACCGGTATTGCGTCACATGTGTTCGAAAAATGTGTTTGTCCAGTATCGTTAATAACGCAATGAATTATGTTGAACTATCGAAATAAAAGCCGTTCCTTATCACGCAGGTTATGAGTACTACGCACCTGAACTTTTTGAAGAACACCACCAATAAGATCAATCATTCAATCATTCATTTGATCACTAAAGATATCAACATCTGCCAAGCCGTTTCCCAACTACGTTGCGGTCGGCTTCCAGTCTAACCAGATGCAGCTGAATACCAGTATTTTACATGGAGCAACTGCCTATCTGACCTCCACAACCCTACAGTTACTGGGTAAGGCGATAGCCTTTGGTAAGATTGGTTGACTGGTGGACTTAGGGGCTTCTGACGGATATCTAGTTTTGACAGTTCAACAGCATTCATTGCGATGTTTACGTTGTTTAGCAGATCAATACTTCGAACATATGAAGCAAGCTGGGTTCGATTTCCAGGTTGGGCAGTATTATTGGGTTATTCTATACGAATTTTCTCCGAGTCTGAATTTCTGCTATTGACAGAACTGGCGAAATGTGGGTGAACTACATCAATGCCTAACCCGTCGGGGATAGCGTGATGTTATGAATGTGTGTGTGTTTATAAAAACCCCACTTGTATTTCTTTTTCATACATTTCCCTAAAGTTCACAACCTCACAATATGGTAGAAGCTTAATTTCCAAATTCCCATAATAAATTACAGCTTACATAACGTTCACGCAAAACCCTTTACAATCGCTGAAACATTCAGCGCTGAAAATATGAAAATAATGCAGGCGGGTACTTCCGGTAGCGCCGCAACACGAATGTATTCCAAATTTGAATGTCTGTATGTAATTTTAATGTCCGCCATGAGCAACCGCGCAGATTTAATTTTGCGTAAAATGGTCGGGTACAATTTATGGGTAAGAGCGGGTAAGATATGAAGTTCAGTGGCCCTGGTGTGAGTTTCTTTTAACCATCACGATCGAACGCGGTTACTAGGGCCACAAAAACGTTATTCTATGGCTCCTATGCCATGATTTTACCACAGAAACATAGGTGATGACCTTGTGAAAGCCACTGGAATACGCTGGATGCGATAAAAAAGAAAGAAATTAAATACATTTATTTAACTCAGACTAAAAAAGCACACAATATACAGCCAAATAATAAAAAAAAAGTGCGTGGAGTCCCTCCGCGCGGAAGAAGTGAAACCGACTCGCTCTCTTTCTCTCTCCCTCGGTTGCGTTAAACGTTTAACGCAACCTTTAGCGTTAAACGTTTAACGCAACTTTGTTGGAAGTCGCATACGAAGTTTCACTTCAAAAAGTGCGTGGAGTCCCTCCGCGCGGAAGAAGTGAAACCGACTCACTCTGACTCTGTTGCGTCGGTTGCGTTAAGCGTTTAACGCAACCTTGTTGGAAGTCGCATAAGAAGTTTCATTTCAAAAAGTGCGTCTCCCTCCGCACGGAAGAAGTGAAACCGACTCACTTTGTTGCGTCGGTTGCGTTAAACGCAACCTTGTTGGAAGTCGCATAAGAAGTTTCTTTTTAAAAAGTGCGTCTCCCTCCGCACGGAAGAAGTGAAACCGACTCACTTTGTTGCGTCGGTTGCGTTAAACGCAACCTTGTTGGAAGTCGCATAAGAAGTTTCACTACAAAAATAAAAACCAACAAAAAGTGTAAAGTGCGTCAAAGTGTGCCTCACGGCTGCCTACGACCTACTCTTTAAGTCCATCAACAAAGATATGATCCCGTCCAAAAATAGTTGGATACTTCGAAGTGAATCCTACTCCCGATTAATTAACTATTTGGACAAATAAAAACACATCGGAGGTAAGGACAACTGTCAAATCATATTGACATTCATTCTTAGCTCGGGCCCCGAACTAATCTTTCGTCCGTAGGTGATACGGAGCGGAGTACTAAATGCCCATTACCTTGGCTGAAACTACGGATTTCGTGCTTAGGGAACAACAGACTTCCACGATCAGTCGATGTGACGACGCTTAAAGGCCTTTGTTCAGCAGAGGACGTTTTTTTGACTGAAATGATGATGATAAACGTAGGTGAATACTGAAATGACGTCTGCAAGAGAAGTATGAAAGGAAAAGACATACATTAATATGCTGCATCAACCTCAAAAAATTTATGGGATTTGGGCAGGTGGATAAAAAAAAATCTGGCGTTTTTTTTGCCAATTTCTTATTATAATTTTCGTTTTATTCTGATTGTGGTATATATCTCTCATATTTTTCTCTACCCTATTACTAAGTCTTCACAGTCGGTCCATCCATTCGTCCGTCTTGCTGTCTGTCAGTGGGCTGTATCTCAAGAACCGTAATAAAAAAATCATTGCCGCAATAACCACAAATAATAAAAATAAAATAAATTTACAATTAAAGGGTCTCCATACAAGAAATTTGTTTTTTTCCAGACGTTTTTTGCCTTGTGGATTCTTTCATGTACGAGTCCCTGCTAAGACTCGTACTTGGCCGGTTGTTTTATCTTTCATTCTCTCTTTACATTATTGACCTATTTCTATATTCCCAAGTCGCTCGTCGCTCTCACAAGTACCACAGTACAAACCAAGCACATTTCTCGGTAACACAAATGTTCTTGCTCTAATAATGTTGTAATTAGGATCTGAAATATGAAATTGTTAAACCACTTGGATTTTAATGAGAGAAACGATAATGTTTGTAATGATAATACCTGTACTTTATTTAAGTGCACCTATAGGTTCTGTAATTAGTCATTAGGATTAACTAGGCAGAGTAATTTAATAAGTGTGTCCTTTGGAAGTCCATTCTATTTTTATGTTAAAACATAATTTGCTTTGGTGATTATGTTTACTCATAAATAGAGGCTTGTGGCCAAGGCACAGGTCGATCGATTAAGACAAGCTATGTTTTCACAGTTACTCTGTGGATGGGTGACCTTACATACCAAGACCGCTGTATGCCTCGGAAGGCATGTTAAGCCGTTAGTCTCGGCTGACATTCATGGATTTTTTACAGTCATTACGGGTCGTCAGAACCCCGAAAGTCTTACCAAGGGGTATCGTATTACCCAGTAGCGATTTTTGCAGGTCAGATAGGCAGTCGCTCTGCATCCGGTGACAATGGATACATAGGTTACATAGGTCCGAGAAAATCGCGAAGTCGAATTTGTGAGTGTGTTATGTGCTGACGCTAGTCGTTTTCACGCACACATTTGTTACGGCATCTAAAACGCCACATGCGGGCTACGCATCGAAGACTTGACGTCATACAAATCCTACATCGCGCAATCCAAGTTTAGCGCGACTGGTTTATACAGGGTGTCCCAAAAGGTTACGTAGCTGGGAAGGGGGGTGATAGGGGGGTCACAAGGGTCACCAGAAAAATAAAATAAAAAATCCCCTCTGGGTATTTAAAAAACTAAATGGCATTTTTTTTTAAACTAAAAATTTTTCACCTTGTGGGGCTATTTTGCTAACTGTACCTACAAATATTGCTGTATTCAAAAAAAATGCTGTTGTGTAATCGTCAATAACCCTTTATCAAATTGAAATTTAAAAAAAAAACAATACATATCTAAACAAGATTTTAAATAAAATTAAGTTCTTGTTAGTTAAAAAAAAAATAGTTAAAAAAAAATGCCATTTATTTTTTTGAATACCCAGAGGGGATTTAATTTTTTATTTTTATGGTGACCCTTGTGACCACTCCTATCACCCTCCTTCCCAGCTACGTAACCTTTTGGGACACCCTGTATTGTATAACCTACCCAATGGTTGATGTCGGGAGTGTAGGAGGGGTGTAGTTGCCCACCAGACACAACACCCGCCTGGTTGGAAGATTCTCCATTTACCACATAATATGAGTGAAGTTCACACCCTGTTCCTCATACATCTATCATATGAAAATCGTTCATCGGTTGTTGAGATAAAAATTGTACATGAAACCATATGAATTTTTGTCGGAGTTTCTGGGCATGTCCATGTCCAGTCCATCATCATAATTGCAAATTAATCTTTTTATCTATTCCCTAGGCCTTCCATAAATACAGAAATGGACATTGTGGACGATAATTAATCATTTGTAAACTCGTCTCGTTCAAACAGTTTACTGAATCTATACAAGCAGGGTCCTCCGGCGTCACTTGTCATTTGGGTAGGGGATCATTTGTAAAGGTATTATTCGCACCTGCGGCTGTTGACCGCGGAGGTAGGCGATATAAATTAATATTTGGATCATGGGTTCGGATGAACGCTAAAATGTTGCTTCTTGACGATTGTAGGGTCTGGCTTAAATAGGAGGGGAAATCTTGTGTTGTTAAGGTACTGTAAGAAAACTTAAATAAAATTTAATGGCGTCTTAGCAGAGCAGACCAATCTAAGTAAAAATCATAATCAGCCTATAATGTTCCCCACTGCCAGCGCACCAGCGCCACCAGCGCTGGGGCTCTGTCTTGCATAGGGTCGCAGCATAATGCTGAGTGATAGCCGTTTTGCGTGGATGTGACGCATGTTTCCCTCAACCTTTTCTTATTTTTTTTGTGTTCCTTATCTTTTTGCGTCATGTTTACCGCAAATAAACGTTTTTTCTTTCTTTCTTTCTTTCACTGCTGGAAAACAGACCTCCTCTCTTCAAGTGGGCTGGTAATCTGGTGGTAATCTACAGAGGTCTTCGAATATCTGGTTCTAGGACATGCTGGTGTCCTCACGATGTTTTCCTTCACCGTTTTGAGAGTAGTGGTGATGAAATTATTTACACAAACTAAAGTGCCTGCCTGGGTAAGAACCCACGATCTACAAACTCGTAAGTAAACATGCATTAACTTATGCATAATCGTATGCTAAAAAGAAAAATGTACTTGTATTTAGTCAGTACTCTGCCGTACATAAACTATTAGCAAATTTAAACAATTTGACTCACTAATTTTCTAAACAAAACATTTAAACTAAGCTTACATCATAAAATAAACATTTAATTCCCTATAAACTTGCAAACGTGCTCGCTCATCAACTACGTGCACAAACAATAGGCTATAGACTAGCAATCGTCGAGATGCGCCATCTTAGCGGCCTCGCAACGTCACCCTACCTACTCAAGCGGTCAGTGACCGGACCTCAGATGCACAATTTACGACAATATAGCATAAAAAGTGGTCAATTGCGATTCGGACGCGCACACGGAGAGTTCCGTACCACCGCACCGTATAATATTTAACATTTAGTAAATATTTGTTAAAATATTTTTTTTTTGATAAGATAGATAGATAGATAGATAAAAACTTTATTTAGTGCACACAAAAGACATACACTACACACAAAAAAAAACAATTAAATGATAACAAATAACACGAATTAAAATAAAAAACAAGGTGCCCATTACATCCACAAAAAGAAAAACAGATGGTTGAAATATTGACACTATTACATCATTCCATTCAAATTACAAGGTGCGGTAAACTTTAGTTAAATTAAAAAAAAAAAAAAACAGTTTTTTTATGGGATACCTTTCATTTTTATTATTTGTTGTCATAGCGGCCAAAGTTGTACATACCCTGTGATAATTTCAAGTGTCTAGCTATTACGGTTCAGAAGATATAGATAGCCCTGTGACATATGGACGGACGGTCAACGGAGCCTATCCCGTTATCAACCATTACGGACGGAACCCTAAAAACGTATATTACATGTAATAACATAATTCATTTTCGACATATGGAGATTAAATTATACTTTAATGTTGAAAATACTGTATGTGGGTGCAAATTTTATGTCTTTATGAGTTTAAAATTGCTTACGGCGACATTTTAGGGCTCTAAATTGCAGTGCCTTGGTACTTGGCTATAATTTTTCAGTTAAAATATTTTTATTTCGGGATAAAGTAAATGCAGATGTTTGTTATGATATAAAGAAGGCTTTAAAATAAAGGTGTTATGAGATAAGTGAACTGCCTCCTTGGTCAAATCGTAAACGCTTCTGCAGAGCACGACGTTTTGGGTTCGATTCCCAGGTCGGGAAAAGTGTTAGTATTGGTTTTTATGGAATTTCTCAGTAGCTGCCCGGAGTCTGGATCTGTGCCCGAATGATGGCAATAGGCTCGGCCCCTATTACAACGGACTTGCTAACTGGCTAAAGGTGGGTGCACTATAGATAGACCTCTGCCCAACCAGATAAACATAGCGTTATGTTGTGTTTGTATGAATTAAAGTATGGGAAAAAAACGTTCACCCCAGGGACCCCAGACTTACGACTCATCGGCCGGCTCGGTCATGGGTTAGAACTCAGACAGGCGCTTCGATTTGTGTAAATGATTTCATCACCATTGCTCTCAAAACGGTGAAGGAAAACATCGTGAGGAAACCGGCATGTCTTACAACCAAGAATTTTTGGTTCTAGGTCCGACACGCGCGTCTTTACAGCTCGCTGTTAATAGCGCATGTGAGCTTTGTTCGCGTCGCAGGGAAAGTTGCTGTAGGCACGACCAGCCGCGTTCTTCTCATTCAACAATTCACGTACATCGTTCGGCAACTTCCAGTGGTGGTTGTCCACCGCTGGAATTTCCCTTGAACAGTCGTCCAGGACTGATTGTACGTGACCGGTGAATGAGTCGATCGCGGCCGTTGTGTCGGTGAGAGAGTTGAACTGATCAGGTATAGCGTCTAAGTGGGGGATGTGTTGGATTACAGCGAATCGCTTTTTTATTGGCAGCCATCTTGGTTTTTCATTTTAACCCCACCATCGGCTTTAGATCCCCCGAAAACCCTGAAAACAACAACCATGATGGATTAATTTTTTATTTTTCTAGAAATGTTAGAGGACGCCAGTATCCCAGCAGTGGGAATATTATAGGCCGATTATACTTATACTTATGCCTATCTGACGTCACCAAGCACCTCCAATACCCACGCCCCAACACCGAAACCAATCTCTAATTAAAACGAGGTACAAATGCATGTATAATGTTGTTGTGTTGTGATTAAAGCAGGTGTGTACACCCCTTAATTAAGGCACCGGTGCTATCGGGGGAGCTCTTCACTTGAATAAAAGATACGACACGTGTAACCTCTGCTTAACCTGGTTTTACTGTGATATGTGATCGTATGTAGAATGGGTAGCGTAATTGGTGATAAGGATTTTTTGGGTGATTTTCTAAGGTGAGTTGGGTTATTCGGTGAAAGTCGTACATAGAAAGCGCAGAAATTAATGACTGTTGTTTTCAAATATTAGGTCTTTACCTATGAAATTACCATTTCAAATCAAAATAATTTTTGTTTGGGTAAGAATTCTAATTTCAAATTAATTTTATTTTAAAAACATGGATTTTTTTTTCCAAAAGTAGTCATTTGTTTATTGATTAGTGTTACATTTTCATCGCATTTCAATCTTTTTCGTCATCATGGATACGTTAAAAATTCGAGTAATTATGGAATATGAGTACCGTCGTGGCAGCAACGCGGCACAAGCGGCACGCAACATCAACGACGTTTACGGAGCTAACACTACAAACCAACGCACCACCTGTTATTGGTTTGCTCGCTTCCGTTCTGGAAATTTCGACCTGAAAAATGAACCTCGCGGTCGTCCGAAGACTTTGGTCGACAATGACGAATTAAAGGCGATTGTGGAAGCTGATGATACACAATCTACGGCTGAATTAGCAGCAGCTTTCGACGTTAGCGTCAAAACAATATTGGTCCATTTGCGTCAAATTGGCAAGGTAAAAAAGCTTGACAAATGGGTGCCCCACGAACTCAATGATCGTCAGCGCGAAGTACGCGTCGAGACGTGCCTTGCACTGCTCAACAGACACACAAATGAAGGAATTTTGAACCGCATTGTTACCTGCGATGAAAAATGGATTCTGTTTGATAACCGCAAGCGCTCAGCAAGTTGGTTGGATCCTGGTTCAGCACCTAAACAATGCCCTAAACGAAAACTTACCCCTAGAAAAGTGATGGTCACTGTTTGGTGGTCTAGCGCCGGTGTGATTCATCACAGCTTCTTACCAAACGGGGTGAGCATTACTGCAGATGTGTACTGTGAAGAACTGAACACAATGATGGAGAAGCTGGCACATCTCCAACCAGCATTGGTCAATCGCTCGTCTCCGCTGCTCCTGCACGACAACGCGCGACCTCATACTGCACAGCAGACGGTCTCCAAGTTGCAAGAACTGGGGTTGGAAGCTCTCCGTCATCCGCCCTACTCACCAGACCTTGCGCCTACAGACTACTACTTTTTCCAGAATTTGGATAACTTCTTGGCGGGAAAAAAATTCAATACCCGAGAGGCAGTACAAAATGCCTTTGAAGAATTTGTTGCCTCCCGTCCAGCTGATTTCTTTAAGAAGGGCATCAATAAACTGCCACTGCGATGGCAAAGATGCATTGATTGCATGGGTGATTACTTCGATTAATACAAATAAAAAATACATGAAAAAAATTCGTTTAAATTTTTTCATACAAAACGGCAATTTCATAGGTAAAGACCTATTATTAATGTGGCGATTTTTTTTACCATCTTCAAAAAGGAGGGTCTCTTAATTCGTCAGTATTTTTTTTTGTATGTTTTCTGTGATATTTCCGGAAATTGTGGATCGATTTCGAAATATATTTTTTAGTGGATAGAGTATGCATCAGAGGTGGTCCCATATAAATGTTATTAACTTTGCTTGGGTAGTTTTGCGTAAGCTTTGCCAATACGTATTTAATCCACTTTGTGTGTCTTGATGTTGTTCTAATACGTTCTTGTAGTTTATTTTTGCATAACCAGGCAGCGTAGCATCGTAACTCATCACTAATGCAACGTCTGCGTTGTAATTTTTTAACATATGGGATAATCATGTAAAATTTAATAACCAGTCAGTAATTACTTATCTTCTCTGTACGTAAACATCTACAAAATTAAATCTTCTCTTCTTCTTCAACCCTTGGCCACCCAATGCTGAGTGTAGGTCTCTTCCAAATCTCTCCACTTTTGGCGGTTTTGTGTCGTGGCTATCCAGTTTCTTCCGGCCACTTTAATGATATCGTCTGTCCACCTAGTCGGTTGTCTTCCCACATTCCTCCGTCCTGTTCGTGGTCTCCACTCCAGCACTTTTTTCCCCCATCTCCCATCCAGTCTACGGCATATATGGCCCGCCCACTTCCACTTTCTTTTTGCTATCACTTCCGCTATGTCTGTGAGTCTCGTTCGTCTCCGTATTTCGGTATTTTTCACCCGGTCGTAGAGGGAGATGCCCAACATGGCTCGTTCCATAGCTCTCTGGGTGACTTGCATTTGGTGGATAGTGTGTTTGGTGAGCGTCCAAGTTTCAGCCCCGTACGTCATGACTGGGAGGACACACTGCTCAAACATGCGACGCTTTAGGTTTATGGGCACCCGCTTCGACTTGAGTACGTCGGACAGCTTACCGAAAGCACCCCACCCTAGTTGGATGCGGCGCTTGATTTCGCGGTCTTGTCCGTTCATCGCTATACTCAAAGTATGTCCCAAGTATACGTACTCCTTGACTTTCCCTATTTGCTGGCCATTCACTAGAATGTGATCAATGTCGTCATCACAGCACATTATTTTTGTTTTTGAGGCGTTCATTTTTAGTCCGACATTGAGTGACACGTCATACATTTCTTGGACCATGGCCATGACAAAATTAAATAAACCCCCATAACCAAATTATATCCCAAGATTTTTACCACCCATTTTAAAGTCCAAAAAATTATATCCTCCATAAAATTATTTTCGCCAGCCAGCTGTCACTTCACCGAAAACAAACCGTTAACATATAAACGGTGGACCTCACAATTTTGCCTTGCAAACATATGTGCCAAAATGTTGTATATTAGCAAGTAAAATGACCTAAAATTAACTGACCCACCCTTCATTAATTTGTGAAATTAATTGTCCAAATCTGGGAATGTTGGTGCAAGTCTAACCTTGTTTATGGGTCAACTCTTATGGACGCCATTTTATTTTATGGGACGCCATGGGATGTCACTGTTTACGTATTTAGATGGTTTTGGCGCGTGATTTGCATTTTTGCTGAGTGTTGTATTGTTTCGAATTTTAGGTCTGAAAACATGTATTGTGGTCAGAAAGACTGTATTATAAGCCTGCTCGTATATGTACGTTTTGCACTCGATAACGGACTCTTTTTTCCACTGGACTTGCGATGGTGTTTAATGATACTAATTGAAGTAGGTATGTAGCTAGTACCTCATGCATCGGACACAGGACAGGTTCACCAACAGGAATTATGATTACCTCCCAGTCTTCATAAACGGTCAACAAGTACCATAACGCTTGACGCGAAAATGCGCTGGAAAGCGCACGTCAAAATGAAAAGACAGGAACTAGACATGCGTTTTAAAAACATATATTGGTTGATTGGACGAGATTCCTGTTTATCGACACATAACAACATTTTATTATATAAGCATATTATTATGCCAATATGAACATATGGCATCCAACTGTGGGGCTGTACTAAATCGACCAATATCAACATTTTATTATATAAACATTCCAGAATAAGTTACTCAGTATTATTGTTAAAACTCCCTGGTAAATAAGAAATGACGACCTCCATGGTGAGCTAAAAATGGAACCCGTCACCAACATAATCCACAAAAAATCTGAGGCCTATGAACAACGATTCCATCAACATGTGAACATCGAGGCCATTCAGCTGTTAGACCAAACAAAATATAGTGCGAAGGCTAAAACGAACAAAACCTTTTTGAGTTAGTGTAGTGTAAAAAGTGTAGACTAATAACACATGAACAAAGTGTTTATAATTTCATAATATCAGACTCTAAGAAAGTGAACCGGACTTGTCCAAAGTACAAAGGACACTATTCTAAGTTTTAAATTAATCATCATGTATAAAATTAAGTTGGATTAAAATTGCTTATTAGTCTTATAGACTAGATTGTAATGAATGATTAAGAACCGGGTTCTTTTTAATAAAGGATTTTTTTTTAAATGCATCGGACGCAAATTGCAAATCATTATTCATATTTTAGGTCAGTAGTTAGCGATATTTCATACTTCCATACAGTAATATTAACAAATTAATAGAAACAGGTAAATGCTTGACAGTTATTTGCGACGTTGCCAACTTTCAGAATAAACGCTCTTAAGGAAATAAGAAATATCGCTAACTAGGGACCTAGTATATTGATTATGAAATGCAATAATTAGTATCTTATCAAAAAAAGAACTTGGAAACTTTCCAAATGCCCTTTTTACACCTAAAACGGTTACAACATCAAATTTAGTGTTATAATTGCAAATCATTATTCATATTTTAGGTCAGTAGTTAGCGATATTTCATACTTCCATACAGTAATATTAACAAATTAATAGAAACAGGTAAATATTTGACAGTTATTTGCGACGTTGCCAACCTTCAGAATAAACGCTCTTAATGTGTAAAAAACGGTAATACAGGATGTCTACAAGCGTTCTAAGGCAAAAGCGTCAGGATAGCCCGTAAATTTCATTCATTATTATAATTCATTCAATTTGCAGGTCAGGTGCAGCTTTGCAGATGTACGCGGACACACCCTTTGTAGCTGGCTTTTATGTGGGTATTGAGTTCTGTCTACGTTTATTGTTTTGTTTTATTTTTTATTATGTATATCTGCTTGAGTTTAGTTACTATGTTTTGTTGGTATATTGACGTGTGCTAGCTGACATAATAATATGGCAAATAATTTAATCTTATGTTTTATGTTTAGTAATGTCAATTATTTACCTATTATTGTACAGAATCAAATTCTTCTAACTTAACAGACAGCTGTGTTGCTGGGGAGTTTGTAGCGCCACTTCTTCTTCCCAGCTAAAGCACTAGGAAATGGTGGGGCGGGCGTTTTGGAGGGACTGTCTTATGTAATTTTGACGTTAAAAAAGTGCTGACTCTCAGCCTAGTTTGAATAAATGACTTTGGATTTTTTGGGTTTTGATCAGGTTGTATGAAGATTTAAATATGTTACGAAGCCGTTACAAATAATTTACATATGGAAAAGTAGGTAATTATAAAAATCATCAATATATCTTTCCAAGGTCATATTATTACCCTATTGAATGACTATTTCATGGAATCATGACACTTGCAGACAGTTTTAACTTAAAGAGTTATTGCTGATCATAATTCTATAATATAGTATTACGCCGTGTACGATCGAGAATCTTATTTGAATCACCACACAAACTGACACTGACCAGCAAATTGCGAAAAATGTAAGTGAATCTGAATTTTGCTGGCTACCTATCATCCTTGTTAAGATGAAAGTCATATATGAACGCAAAGCAGAAATTCCAAGGACTAAGTTACGTTCAACTCCTAAATATTATGTGTCGTTGTCTCAACCATACGCATATACAGAGACAACAAGACACACACAACGAACTGTCGCAGGGGTTTGCTCACAGTTTGTCTTCTTGCTTAATATTTTGTCCAAACAATTCCTACTACTCTTCATATGTGCATATGTAAAGCGGGGACGAGACAAGGACGGGACGCAGATATTCTGAAGACAACGTATTATGTTTGCCCCGGACGACAAGCAATGTCCGTATCGGGACTATGTGCAATACGTGCATTGTGCTCTAGAAATGTATGGGAATTATTGTTTAACCTGTGGGCTTGCGTGTGTATATTGAACTTGTAAAGTTATAATATTAGACTACAAATAGAGTCGTTCTGCGCATAGACAATTATAATTGGTACTGGTTACGACACACGTTTACATGACGTACCTATTTGTTAGTGGCAAATTGGCAATACGACAACTTAAACTTTTTGATTAATGACTAGCTGCTGTCCTCGACTTCGTCCACGTGAAATTTCTTGTTTCTCTCAAAGGAAGACACTTTTACACGTCAATATTTTAAAAACTTGATTTCCTAGCAGCATTTCCTAGCTAACTGTTCCCTGAGAAGATATTCTGAAACAAATTCAGAGGTCATGGTCTCTCTTAAAGTCCAAAAATTATATTATTTGAAAAGTATGTGAGTGTAACAATGCAGGTTCGATAAACCTTAAAAATAAATTTTACCGAGCTTCATTAGATATTATTAACAGTCCAGCAACCAGTTTCTACCGCAAAAATTAACAAAATACAATTACCCATTCGAGTATTAATTCAACCCGTGTCGAATCACCGCAGAATATTTTTGATTATTATCATTAAACTCAAAATCAACCCTTGCAATTATAACTTGTATCTGTTTACAAGTTTATTTAAAACAATAAATGCGGAGTGAACTGTGAAGGGTTAGGTCTGCCCCTTCTCGGTCACGCTCATTTACCTTGTAATTATACACGGCGAGTAACTTCCGTGTTTTGAAGATGACAAGGAATTTCAGGATTGGGTATGTGGCAAAGAAGAGTTCGATATTGTATTTATGAAAAAGAAAAAAAAAAAAAGAATGGCAAAGGAGCTTTTGTGCAACAATTCAATTAAAGGTAAGTGTAGTAGGTATGTTTCTTTGGTTTTCAGGGGGTTCGTTAGAAAAGACTGAGCAGTATCAACTGCCTAAATCGTTGCCAACTTCATAGATATTTTGGCATTATCAAAATGAATACAAATTGGAACGCTGTACAAAGTTAGGCTGCAGAACAGGTGCAGTTTTTCTATTTTTCATTTCGGAAAAGCGATAACGTTATATTTAGTCAATTTTAGACCGGTATTTGGCAAAATTTATAAAGACAAGACATTTATGGCGCGTCGCGACTTTTATACAAAAACTTCATGAAAATTTATCTTCTTATAGAGTCACGTCGCACCAGTTTGCAAGAGCCCTTATGCTTTTAAAATACGGGCTGATTTTTTAGTCACCGTCCAAATTTTTCAGGGTGATAGTACCCGTTAAATTGAACAACTTTCTCCAAGGAACATGGGTCGAAATATGAAAAAAAAAATCGGACCTCCCATACAAAATCGACCAGCTAACTATTGATTTTGCATGGGAGGTCGATTTTTTTTTTCATATTTCGACCCATGTTCCTTGGAGAAAGTTGTTCAATTTCACGGGTACTATGACCCTGAAAAATTTGGACGGTGACTAAAAAATCAGCCTGTATAGAGAGATTTCCAACGTAAATATTGTAAAAAAATGCCACCAACCGCGTTCTCTTCCTCAGCACCTCGCCATGTACCCTTCTTCCGAAAGTTTCTAATGTTTTGATTTCTAACGACGGGACACGTCTAATAATTTCTTACTGCCCTTTCTGCACAAACATGCCTTCTTAAGACAACCTATTTTCAACCTTATTGCTTAAGACATAAGGATGTGACAGAGGCAAGTAATTTGTTCAGATTTGAAGGTATTTGCAAGTTTTATTGAATGGAAAAGTTCCTTTGAAATGTAAGGAGCAAGGAAATGTTATTAATTAAAATATAAATTCCTTTACTGTAGGAGATTTTGTTTGAGAAGCTTTTCAAAATTTATTTGCTTATAGTTTTGCTAGCATGGCGTAGGGTAGCTAAGTTTTTTAGCCACGTAAAAAATGTATACGATCAACTGTGGCATCTTTACTTTCCATAGAAACTTTCCCCATGAGTACTGTACTTAAATATCTCTCGTATAACTAAAAATCTGTTGCCGCTATTTAATACAGAAACGATTGGTTTTTGATATTTGGCCGCCCATTGTATATTTTATAGTGTAATTTGTTTATTTTGTAATTTTTGAAATTGTCAAAATAATTACATAGTTATTCTTCAGATATTTGTTTGATTGTTGAAAAAATTGTCCTTAATTGAATAAATAGACCGAAACCAGTATAATAGGGAAGACACGTAACAAGTCAAAACTCAACTCTGTAAGAAAACATTAAAACAAGGATATACAGGGTGATTGGAAGATGGGTGCAAAGCTTTAAGGTGAAGATAGTATAGACAATTTAGAACCATTTAAGCCATGGTTGTCTTAGACGAAGTCTTACCAATTTTTTTTTTTTTAATAAGGTTTAAAAGACGTATTGTACAATTTTTTTATTTTTTCTGAGCTTTAAATGTCTGTAAAAAAAATGTCTAATGACACAGAAGCCTAAAACATGTTTTGCTTGATTGCTTACACATTACTTTAATTAAATAAATAAAAAATGAATTCATTTATCATTCAATTTAGCCATAATTATGCAGTTTACATTAAATTTTGAGAATTTCCGAAAAAAAACTTAAAAATTTGGTTAAAAATATTTGGTAAGACTTCGTCTAAGACAACCATGGCTTAAATGGTTCTAAATTGTCTGTACTATCTTCGCCTTAAAGCTTTGCACCCATCTTCCAATCACCCTGTATATAATCTGGCAACATTAAGAATACACCGCAGCAGCTGGTCGTCTCTCCGTAGAGAATCATAAACACTTAGGATTTGCATATCTCCTTTGAGTATGAAGCTAGTTTGAATAAATAAGTCCTGGTTTTTGGTGCTAGCTGGCGAATTTACAGAAACAAATCTTTTTAGAGTATCTCACGGTCGAGAAATGGCGGAGCATAAAATATTAAATGTTAGGTTAGGTTTGTATAGAAAGACTTGTAGCTATGTACTTAGATATAACAGCCGGGCGGGTTGATCAATCAGGTTAAGCTGCACTCGCCGCGGTTGTTCCGTGGATGGGTGACCAACTTTAAGTACTAAAATCCTTTCGTGCCTCGGAAAACATGTTAAGCGGTCAGAAGCCCAAAAGTCTGATAACCAGTCTGACTAGCAACTGTGTTGTGGATGTCAGACGGCCAGTAGCTCCAGATAAAATACTGATACTCAGCTGCGTCTGGTTAGTCTGAAAGCTGACCCCAACATAGTTTGGCTAAGGCTAGGCAGATGATGTTGTTAGGTAGGTTTATAAAAGTTTAAAAGGAATAGTTGACAAGTGGGAAGAAGTAATGTTGCAAATATTAGTTTTTAAACTAGGCGAGGTTGCTATTATTACTTGAATCACAGATAGACCCCTTACACATTAGATCCCTCCTTAAATACCATCCCCATAAAACTAGCTATTATTCTTATTCCTTCTCTGTCCATGCTGTAAGATTGTGGAACTCACTTCCGCCTAGCATTCGTGACTTAAAACTATTTCCCTATTCAAATGTCGAGTAAAAGAGCATTCATTACTTTTCCTCTTAATTGTGTATGTATTATATTATAATTATATGTATACAACATGTAACGGAAAGTGTAATACATACCAAGGGCACGGCTTCTTTGGAAGATATCAAACGTTGTTGGAAGGGTTTTTTAATCCTTTATCTACATGTTCGGAAGTTATGAGATTGTTTAATATATTGATACCAGAAACCGAACTTTTCAAATTGAAATAAACACATCACTCGGAAGAGATTAATCGTGCTATTGGTAAATAACGTGGAAAGTTATTGACCTAGGTATTTCGGTGACACGTTTGTTATGATTTGAATTGAAGAAACATAATTATGGAACCGAATATTTGTTATCAGTTCTTAGAGTATTTTATTTTGAGCTGAAACTATGTATAGTGATTCTATACCAGCTGTTTTCTTTAGTGCCTAAGGATAGCAATAGGGTTTCTGTTACACCCTAATTGTTTATATATTTTATCATTATATATTTATTTAAGTATATGTTAATTTCCTGCATTATATGTGTAAGTATATTTTAGGTTAAGACGTCACAAATTCATATTTTCTCTTCTTGTTCTCACACACTATTGTCTAAATTTCTTCTTTCGCAGGTCTGCTGGAAGAAATTTCTAAAGAAATAAGCAGTACCTTTGTACTAATTATTTAACTATGCCGTATCTCGTATGTATTTTATTGAGTGTACAGAAATTTTAGACATTTACATCGAGACAGGCGTTCCCGATGTACAACAGTGGCGCGTACACTTTCCACAAAATTATTTTGTTTAGACACAAGGTAAAAACTACACAAAATGCAACAAAATGCAAGTTTACGCTGATCTCGCACTGCACGGAAATCCTATACAATGCGAGATCAGCTTCTACTGAAAATATATAGCTTGATGTGTAGCCGTGTGTACTAATATTATAAATTCTAAAATAACTCTCTGCACATTCTTTGTCTGCATGTTTACCTTTTCACGCCTAAACCACTGAACAGATTTCGATTAAAATTGGCAAAAAAATACACAACATCCTGCGAAAGGACATAGGCTACTTGTTGTATAAGTAGCACGTTCTCCTGGGGTAATTTCTGACTTTTCGCGAGCAGAAGCTCGCTCTAAAAAAACAACAACGCGTTGTGCATCTCTGTTTGAACGACCTATACAGACATACAGATGCATATGTAATACCCACGTAATACAAAACAAAGAGACAAATCACCTATGGTCAGACCACCATGAAAACTAACGCATGTAATCTAGATACAGCAATATTCGGACCCTCAATACAAATGGCTGGTCAAGCCCCATAAGTGATGGTGCTCATTTATCATACATATTGCACCTATGTGTATGGGCAGACGGACCCTATGCGTAGATGTAGCATTTATATGAGGTAGGAGAAAAATTGCGAGATTATGAGGGCCTAAGGTTGATTGGTTTTTTTTTTGGCAATGAGGATTTGAAAAACAAAATTAGTTTGTCATTTTATGTCTTCTAGAAGGAGCCATAGTCAATTTAATGTAACGTCACATAGCCGCATTTTTTTATACCTCATTTGTCAAAATTATGATAATATATGGGGTTTAGAAGTTATAAGGGAAAATATGAGCATACATACACAAATACCGGTCAAGGTTATAACCCTCCTTTTTGCTTCGGGTAAAAAGGTTGCAGATATTGGAAGTGCTTTAAATAAATCTCTAATTGAACATAAAAGTCATATCAAAGTGACAATTGACGACACTATCAGCGATAACGATGGCGGAAAAGTCAAAATGTATTGGATTGTTAAGCCGGAAAAACAGACATTGTGAATGTCACGCTTTGAAAGATGTTGCCACTTGTATAGGTCCTCTGTGTGAATTCTAGAAATCATAGACTAATGCCCGTTTTCACCGACATCCCCTAAGTTTATGGGATCCCCTAAGAATGGTTAGGGGACTGTTAAAAGGTGGTTTCTGTTTCACCAACAGTAAGGGGTCAGTTAAACGCTAAAAGGTCCCCTAAATTTAGGTGGCCGAAATGTGGGCCCATAAACCGGCTTTTACGTATGTGATCTCTCAAGCAACGAACATGGATAGTGATATATTAGAATTTGTTGAAAATTTTGAAACTGTTTCTACTATATTCGACATAAATAACAGTCGTAGACCAAAGATATATCGGAAACGACCTTTTTCCAACTTTTTTCGGAGATATCAGCCTTTTCCCAACTATATTGGGGTCGGCTTCCAGTCTAACCGGATGCAGCTGGATACCAGTATTTTCCATGGAGCGACTGCCTATCTGACCTCCACAACCCAGTAACTGGGTAATACGATACCCCTTGGTAAGACTGCTTGTCAGATATAAATTGTTTTTTCGGAGATATAGATTACCTTAGATTACCGATGCACATTCACTATGTTATCAAACAAACAATCATAACTAGTTATGGGAAATCTAGTCTCGGGCTCGAACTCACTGGTGAGCCTGGCTAAAAAGCACGCTGTCTCATCAGTCATCAGCCATCGCGTTCGACAAAGGACGCTAGTCTACACGCACGATATTGAGTGAGATGCAGGATCATTTGTAGTAAAACAGGCGCGTATTAAATTAATTAAGAAGATCGAGTTTTATAAAAAACCCACTGTATAAATCAATTACCAATAAAGTTTATTGAACTTTTCGATATTTGAGCTTTGTCAGTACTGACTTGGCTTTGAAGGTTTTACACTTCTTACACGCCCAACGTTAGGTTAAATTAGCAAGAAGAACTAACCTTTGTTGGCTCATAACTGTTTAATGGCTTGTTATTTTAGTATTCTATTCTCGCACAGACAATATTATTATTGAGACAAAACTATACCATGTTTAATTTTTGATGTACATTGTCAAACAGTGGAGTATACACTCCCGAAGTTTGTATGGAAATATTTTTGACTAGATTAACCTTATAAAACTCTTTGCAAATGCCAACCTATATAAACTGTACTCTTTGATGCCAACAATCCAACAAATCTTACGTCACGACATCACAAAAGAAAGAAGTGTCAAACCGAGTAAATAAGTAAGAAAACATGAAATTCATTCAAAATATGAATGAAATAATATATAATATTGCTATCAAAACACGATTTATAAATATCTGTATCCTTAAAAGTGTATACTTTAGAGAATTTTATAAAAACCTATCTTGTTACAAAGTATCGATAAGTTCATAGACGAATCAGTCACTATTATCGAGAACAAAACGTCACATAGATATGTGTCCCCTAGTTACAAGGTGAAAATGATGGTGAAACGAAATTTAATTTAGGGGCTAGTTTAGGGGAGCTTTTAAGCTAAAGGTCCCATACGTAGGTGGTAGTTTAGGGGATGTCGGTGAAAACGGGCATAAGTCTTTGAAGTTTTCGCCATCGATATGGTAAGAACAACAAAAGTCAAGATTATTTCAATACGCACCACTTCTCTAATTACTTGAATTCTTTATGACGAGAAGACTATGTAGCAGACAACAAAAACTGTTATACATCGTTCAACGACTTAACGAAGTCTTCGACAAAGGAACAACATCCCCTACTCGTTCAAAAAGAAAATAGCGCACATCTGTCAACCAACCACATCTACACATTAACTCTTCATCGTGGACTAAAGATGGACTTCTCAGAAACAGCCAGTAACAGGTGCACCTGTTACTGGCTGTTTCAACGCCGCGTAATATAACTAGTATTTATTGATTTTTCTTTAAGAACCACTTTGAGTCTTTGAAGTTAGCCGGAAGTAGTGATACGGATGGACGGCTGAGTTTTATAGGTTAACGGAATGACATCTGCCTATAATTAGTGGGGGAAAAGAATTGGGAGGGATATCCCGTATAATCTAGTTTTAGTACTGAATACATAAAGAAGTATGTGCAAATGTAACTGATCGCGACGATAGGTCGTGGTGGAGCAAAATGAAATATTGAGTGGACTGTATAACATGTGTATATTTATATTAATAAGACGCGTAAGCGCAGCCGTGCGAAGAGGTGTGCAACAGCTGACTGGTGTGGCGCGGGGGCCCTCGCTCGGCCGTCGGCCGGCTGGCGAGCCGCTGTCCCCGCACCCCTCTTTCACTGCCGCTGGCGCGCGGCGATGTTGAGATGGTGGACTCAACAGTAACCCACGAAACAAAAATTGAGTTACGTTTTTTGCAAAATTGCTGTATATCATTATCTGCCTAGCCTTTTCCCAACTATGTTCAGGTCGGCTTCCAGTCTAACCGGATGCAGCGCATTCCATGTTAGCCAACATCTCAACTTTAGGTAAATATGCATCCGAATATCCGATCTCTGATTATAACCTAAATTAATATGATAATAATATGATACTTTTTCAATTCAATTCAAATCTTTATTGCATATCTCATGTGTGTAGAAGATCTTAACATTATTAAAAGTTCACATGGACCCTGTCGGGCACAACAATTGAGTAAAGTAGTAGCATGCTTTAACAAATTTAAGTGTAACGTCATAATTTACGAAAAAAACTAATCAATTTAAAATAAAATAATATTACATTAGGGTACCTACCATTAAAATTCAAGTTAGTAATTTGAAGTAAATACATAACATAACAATAACACGGTATATTTGTAGAATACAAATCCATTGAATAAATTAATTATGAAGGAATTAAATATTATAATTATGTCACGGATTATAAAAAAAAATATACTAAAATACAAAATAATAAAAAAGTAAGTCAAATAATATAACGTAATAAAAATCACATAAAAACATAAGGCAAAAAAATAATAATAATTAAATTAATGTCTAAATATGAATAAAATAAGGGTGAAAGTCATCCCATTTTGATGTCGTCATTAAAAAAAATCGTTCAGTGAATAATAGCATTTATCGACCAGTAGTTTTCTGAGCCGGTTAATAAATATTTTATCCCGGTAGTACGTTTCCATGGGATATTTTTCGAACTCCGCGCGGGCGAATCCGCTGGAAAAAGTTAGTAATAAATTATAATTAATAAAAACCTTTCAGGAACCAAATTATAGTTATGCAAACAAATACTTACCTTTACAGAGTAATCGTTGGTTGTCTAAACCAACGATTACTCTGTAAAGGTAAGTATCTTAAAGTAAAGCAATACTGTGTCTAACAGTATTGCTTTACTTTAAGAATAAATAAATCAGGTTACATTTGTATTATCTAATTATAGTGGGTTTGTACCATGAAAACCTATAGTAAAACATTAAACGTTAAAATCGCCTGTTCCCTCCCTGCAGCCATTTACTTTGTTTCGCAAAAAATTTCATTAATTATACATTTTTTTCTAACAGCTCTCTCTGTGCCATAAAATGCATTTTTCAATATAATTAAATTGTAACTAAAAGCATAAAAGCCGTACTAAACGAATTTCCTTTCTACGTATGCGCAAAAAACCAGTAACAAAAAATATCGATGCTCTAGTGCTGTGCCATAAGCTAAACGATTTAGCTAAAAGCCTGAGAGTGCATTGAATCTTATCTAGCGTGACCTGAAAATAAGAATAAAGTGAATTTATTTAGACAGGAACCGCACTATCACTTGCGAGAATCGAATTGATTTAGGTACGCCAGTGATATGGGAAAGTGCAGTAGGTACATATAGAAGTCTTGCTTTGGACCCCGGTTTCGCTCACGGGATCAGCCTACTGGGATAAAAAGTATCTCTGTGCCAGCCCAGGTGACCAGGTCATTGTCTACCTTTTTGCAAAATTTCATCGAAATCCATTCAGCCGTTAAAGAGTAACGGACAGAGTTACTATCGCATTTATTAGTATTATCTATCTATCTATTATTTTAAATATAAAGATAAATAAAAAGAAAACTCCTGACTGACTAACTCATCAACGCCCAGCCCAAACCCTTAAACCTAGAAAGCTGAAATTTTGCACAGAGGTTCCCTTTATAATGTAGACAAGGAATAAGGAAGGATTTTTCGAAATTCAACCCCTAAGGGAGTTAAATAGGGGATGAAAGTTCCGCGCGGGTGAAGCCGCTGGCAAAATCTAGTATAGTATTTATGTATGAAGATTATCAAGTACCATGGTATCGTGTGACCCAGTAACTTGTATTGGATTATAGGGGATACGTTCCTAGGTGATAAAATAAAAAACAACGTTTTTGACCACATTGATTAATTATTATCTTCAGGCTTAGGCAATGATTTAAAGAATTTTGTAATTTTTTCTTGCTTGGCAGTTTTTATAAGCTCCTTCAGTTCAGACTGATATTCAGCAGTGGCATTAGCAATTTGCCTCTTAAAAATAAGGCTTCGTTCCATCGACGGATCAATATTCATTTCTATCACAAAACTCATTTGCCATTCTTAAACTCGAACCAATACAGCTGCGATATAATTTAACAATATACTTTATGTGTTGAGTTATGAGGTTGCTTTCATTTTGTTTGTTTACATTCTGAAAAAACACCGACCGCGGCGAAGACGGCTTCTGTCAAAGGCCGAACCAATACAGCGGCGATATCATTTATAAAAATACTTTAGGCTAAGTTGTAATAAGGCCTATTTTACATTTTTATTAGTCCATTTGACGACGCGTTTACAAAGGATATTGGGTTGGGTGGGTAACTGGGTACCGATTGTAATCCTTTTTATTATATGTAGGTGATTAGATCCGCGAATAAAGAAATCTTTAGCCGCGAATATAGGAATTGGGTCGCATGTTTTTTTATCCGCGAATAGTGAAAACGCGAATGAAGGAAGCGCGAATAAGGAGATTTTACTGTATCTCTACCTACATCTGTACCATCTCACAACCCTAACGTATTACCCAAAATCTATAAATATTCAATTATTCCCAATAGATCCATAACAGCATTATATTCGTCCGTACATAATTGTTTGTTACAAATGGCCGCCCCCGCGTCGCTTGATGTGTTGCACGAATAAGAAACAATTACAAGACTAGAGGACGTGCTTAAGATCGCAATTGACAAGGAATTGGGACGCACTGGGTTGGAAAACCGCTGTTGTGGTGCTGCATTTACGAATTTTTGGTCTCCTAACATTGATTAATAATTTGCAAAAAGATGAATAGACGCTTTGGCACGTCACAATACCAGGATTTTTTCCCCCTCTTTATTTGTTTAGGGGTTTTTATCTAAACAGATACGCCAACCCCGTCGTGCCTATTAACATTACATAAAATTAACACTTGAACTAAAATTAAGTAACACATATATTGTATTGAGTATATACCTATAACATAATTGAAAGTCAATTTATTCTGTTCACTGCAAACGTCAAAAATCTTATACTTACATATGGACGTTTATGACGTTTATTTTGTATAAATTCAACACTACAGAGCAGTAACTGTACCTACAACTCTGTCTTAACCAAATTGACAGCTATTACTATCGCTTAGCTGTCAAGTTGATTAAAAAGGTCGCTCGTAGCTGTCGCTTTAGTTTAGCAAATTAAAAATCAGAGTGCAGCTTGTCTTCTATCCCATTTACAAATTGATGAAAAAGAGAACATTATGAAAGAACACCTAACCGAGTGGAAGCATGCCCTTGAAAGATCTGATTTTATTTGCGTTTTTGTACAAAACGCGGCGTTTTTCTGACCCAGTGCGTATAAACCAGAAGGGAAGGAGACACATAAAGATCTTGTCTTAAACAAGGGTGTCGGGTCATCTGACGGCGTCCTGTTTAATTGAATCCCTTAAGTTTGATTAGCAGGGACATGTTACGATTATTGCCATACTCGATCTAAGATATGTATAGGGCGTCATTAATTTAGACGTACCTCACTTGTTAATTAAGGAATTAATGAATGGGGAAATATGAAAATAAATATTCTTGCAATATTGCTGATTTCAGGAGTTATTTTGGTTACTAAAAAGGGTGTTTTGTAGCTATTTTGATCTTCGCACATTCAGCGTCGTATCATCAACAGTTAATTTGACGTGATTTTTGTACTGTACTGTCAGGTCGACCAGCCACTAGATTCTTCTTTATAGTTTTTTAGGGTTCCATACCCAAACGGTGCCCTATGATACTCAGCAATACTGTTCCCATTAGTGATAGAATTTTCGAAATCGGATCCAAAGTTCCGAAGTTTACGGGAACATACAAACTCACAATTTATGTCTCTTTACGTATGGTATTGGTAAAGATCCTTCTTGCTTGCCGAGTAACTTGAGACATACTTACCTAACTTTGTGGATAAAAATTAAATTATTCCTGTAATTTAACTACCGTCCCAGAAATAAACCGCGTACTTTACGCTTATAATAAAATAAATCCTCGCACAGAGTAGCCGAAAGGTATTATAACATCAAAAACAATGATAAATGTCTAAAGGTGTCACAACTTTGCAATCAAAATATAAGACTGCAAATGTGAGGAATGGCGTCCTGGAGATCAGCCAAGGAAACTGCAATTTTAACCCCCCATTGAAATTCCAACCTTAACTACTAAATTACTAAACTCAGAATACCTTCCACTGATTTGGCGATTAAGACTTTTTAAGTCGACGAAACACAAAATCAATTACCAAAGTAAATTCGTCCTTGTTACCAAACAAAAAGAATTTAAAATCGAATGGTAGAAAGCAGAAAATTTAGAGTCAAATACCTAACGTAATGCAAGCAAGGCATCCGGCTGAAGGACCCGCTAATTGCATTGGTCACGCGCATTCCGGCGCGCGCGGCTGCTTTTGAGCTGCGCGCGCGCCGACTCCCTGGCTAATTAGTAGAGGGATTGATTCATTTGTATGTTTCCTTGACGATTTGTCTTGGTTGTTTGTTGCAGAGGGTAAGGACAGGATGTTGTGTAATAAGATTACAGGGATTTGAAGTTAATTTAATTTCGTTTTCATCATTCATCATCTATGAGATGTTTAGGCTTGACCTCGACTTCCTATTAGCTTCTGCGTCAACAACAAAGAACGGGCACAGGAGGATTTCTTAACTCCAATAATAAACACTTTAAATGCAGTATTTTGTTACTGTTGCTGTAATTCTTGACAACTGAATTTGCATATTGATACCTCACCGTTTCTCAAGCATGATTAGGTATATAATTGCATGGAGAGCTCCTAAATTTTTTCACTCATAGTTCTCAGTCCTCCTCTCTATGTGTGGAAGTGGGCCGTAATCCACCACGCAAGACCAAGCGGATCCGTGAACGTCACAATCCTGTCTTCGTTGTTTTAGTTTTTCTTTCTAGACATGCATTCCTCATCATTTTTACCTTCACCTTTTTATTCACGATCATTTTCAGTTAAGTGAAATGTAAGATACTAATCAACTATTCTCTTCTGCCTAGCCTTTTTCATTATATTACTTGGAGTGACTGCCTATCTGACCTCCTCAACCCAGTCACTTGGGTACAACGACAAGACTTGGTAAGACTGATTGTCAGACTTTCGTACTTCTAACGACTCGTAATGACTGTCCCGGACGACAGCTGGGACAGACAGCTTAACGTGCTATGTGACTTGGTTTTTAAAGATGGTCACCCATCCACAGACTGCGGCTATTGTTATTTAACTACAAGCTCCTCTAACTACTAACTAATCAACTATTCTGATTATCATTAAAGATATTGTATCACGGATCATCCCTAACTCCAGCATTCCGTTCAGCTAAGACCTGCTAATAAAACGTATGTCTCGTTCGTCTCTTTGTGTCACTTCGTAAACAATGTTACTCAGCCCTGCAGACGGAGATCGGCACTTTAATTAGTATGCTACAATGTCGGTATTGACTTACATTCCGGAGTTGTGTCGATTTAGAATTAGATGCTACTTGGGAATTGAGTTGGATGGCATGTGGTTACTGGTTGTGCTGTACGTGGTCATGGGTATAATACTGATTTGTTCTGGTTCTGGTCTACTGCCTTAGTCTAGGACAAATATTAGGTAAGCCTACATATTAGGTATACTTCAAAATCATTAAGATTCTGATCGATGGTGTGTTGCGCAATTAGGGTGCTGGTATAATTGCATTTTGATTTGATATTGCTAATCAATAGCGTCACATGTTCGAAAAATTTGTCACCTATGCACAAAATAGATAAAATATTACAAAATATTAAGACAAAGTAAAAACTTAACAACACTTTCATAAATCTCTCTCACAGTTTCTGACATGCCGATAAAATCTTCGTCCATTCGTCCGCAAACAGATCGTTTGTTGGGTTAGTGTCCAAGAGATCATTAAGAGCGGCCAGAGTACGTGGTACTGGGGACATAGCCCCGGCGGCCATTCGTGGATCTTTGACTGGTCGTCAGAAGACCGAAAGTCTGACAACCAGTCTTACCCCTTGTATTGTATTATCTAGTAACTGGGTTGTGGAGGTCAGATAGGCTGTCGCTCCATGTAAAATACTAGTATTCAGCTGCATTCAGTTAGAGTGCAAGCCGAACACAACACAGTAGGGAAAAAGCTACCCAGATGATAAACCACGAAGACAGAGGAACACCATTTTGCAAAATTCAGTTATTATGGAAACTAAACATAAGAAGCTTATGAATATAAACTGTTAATTTTAAATACTCCTAGCCTTATTCATATTCACATGAAGAAAACTATCATAAACTCCCCAGACATTCCATAATAAGTACTTTCAAGTCCATTCATCCACATTGTCTGCCTAAATCCTAGTCCAGCCTTTAATCCTAACTTGGTACAGCCAGTGGGGGTAGGGGGGAGGATGTTAGAAAATCTAAACTTTAACGCATACATCGTCTGGGAGCGTTTTGTGCAAGTTGGTTGTTCAATCTGAGTTGAAGTAACAATACGATTTATTGTGTTGTCGTGGTATGAATTAGTTGGCGGTTAATGTAGGAGTAAGTAGAAAGGCTAGTGTGTTTTGTTTTGGATATAGTTGCAGCTGGATCAGTTTAGCCAGTCTGTAGGTACTGTCTTGTGATGACGTTTTCTATGTTAACAAATTAAGATTCGGGTTTCTAACTACTGGCGTCCCTATTCTCACAAACAACTTTATTATCAAATACATTATATCCAATAACAGCTTATAGCTATACGGCCTTATTCATACAAAGTTA
This sequence comes from Antitype chi, assembly GCA_947359405.1. Lineage (NCBI taxonomy): Eukaryota > Metazoa > Arthropoda > Insecta > Lepidoptera > Noctuidae > Antitype > Antitype chi. The sequence continues at coordinate 19,695,871 of OX375812.1, forward strand.
TCGAACATCTAAACACTTGCTAAAGTCTGGTTTTTCATAGAGAAACTATACTTTAGCAACTGTTTAGATGTTCGATAACTTTTATGAATAAGGCCTGTCTACGACACATTCGCTCAATAGTCTTCATTCAATACTAACTTTCATTCTTATATTCATTTCCACATTCATTACTTCACTCGTTCATAAAAATCTTCTTAAAAACTCCTCTGTGCATTACTTATTAAAAAATAATTAAATATTGTAAAAACTCAGTAAACGACTATCAAGAAATCTTTGTTTAATTTATCATAAACAAGTCTCTAAGTCGTCTATAGTCGGCCCATCACTACTATTTAGTTTTTTTGTTTTTTGTTTAGGTATTAATTGTGTTTCCCCAAATACTCCTTGGCACAGTATCATTGCCAGAGTTTTCGTTTAATGTCGTATCGTCGTCTCGTATGTGAGCGTTATTATGACAGCAACTATATTATATGGTAAGTACTTACACTCCAATAACGGACGAAAAATTTCTACGCTAGCGCTAAATCTTGTGCTAAATTCACGGTTACAGTTTGTGCGTCGATGTTTCCACCCTGTATTTATTTTCAATGAATTAGAAATAAGCACTGTAAATAATGATGAAAAAATAAACATTATCACTAAATAATAAACACACTATCACTGTTATCCTGAGCCCCCCATACTGGCGAACACTTAAATAAACTTGATATTTTACTGCACTTTTTTATACAATAATGTGTAAAATTTTCAATATTACTTAGCCCTATATGCCCTAATAAATATGCCCTAGCCTCTAATTCACTATGACCACTTAACGATTCCTTACTTCGGAACCACGTCAATTCCTTAGATCACACACGACATCTGGTAATGAATATCGATAAATTGTCTTGGGACATACATATTACGACATTTCGATTCCTTTCGTTACGTTGGTTTATACAAAACACGATATTGGCGTAGTTTGAACGTAGTAAGATTCCGCGGGGAATCTTTATAACCATACATTAGAAAAACTGCACTTATCACATCTGCCTTCTCTTGACTAGACCATCAATAATAAAATATTTACGAAACTATCTATCCGTCTTTGTACACAGTCTCAGTACAAAACTAAACACAGACACTCGACAAACTAAAGACGCTGTTTGCCAAGACTTGGACCCTGGAGCCATTGGCCCCAAGTTTTAACGTGCAGCTAATGGAATCTGCATGTGGAATAAATGTTTAAATGTTTGAACTCTGCTGAAACTAGTGGGGGATGTAAGGGAAGCGTGGTTAAGATTTGTTTTGAGTAATGTTGTGGAAGGGGGTGAAATAGGTATAATGTTTGTAAGTATAAAAATTACTTGTGTGTATGGGGCAAATGAGATATTTGCCAGCTCTATTTAATATAAATGTGTTTAGTGTGCGTAAGTAGGAGAATGATTTGTGTGCTTGGGATAAATATTTGCCAGCTCTTTTTGTCTCGTATTGCTACGAAATTTTTCTCCAGACTGCATGACAAGTTCACCAAAAACCTTGATGAAAACGAGGAGATTGTTTAAAAAACGAGTCTTGTCTCCGAAATTCGGGAAAGTGTGGAAGTTTTCAACTTATGTGTTCAACACTATTTCCTTTTGTTTATGGTTCATAATAATTCTCAAGTTTGTACCTATACCTAGGGTGAAATATTTAACTTGTTATCCGTCTAATTAATTCTTATTGGAGGTCAGTATTTATTTAACACAAGTAATCGACATTCAGCCAAACAGGAATCGTCTAATAAACCTTAACGAACCATTTTATAGAATGACTGCAAAGTTATCTTTACTTTAATTTAATATAATAAAAATAATATACGCACGTCAATATTTAATTAAAATCAAATTATGTTCAAAATAGAAAACGTATCGTAGGCTGTATGCGTCACGTGTCCTTTGCCTTACTGAGAGTTTGACATTACTGCATTTCATTCTTTCGATTGTTTACTTGAATTGATTGATTCATGTTGCGTTTACGACTTGAGTTACATACTCTATATGATATTTAACGACGACTGTGGCCGTTTTTAAGGATTTTGTTTTCACTTCATAAATAGAAACGTACATTGTGTTAACTGCTATATCGATATTGCATCGCTTAAAACATTTAAATGATGTTCTGTTGTTTAACCTGGACTTAACCTTTATTTTAGAAAACATGGTTAGAAATGGGTTCCCTACGATTTGTAGCGCAATTTGTCGTACATTTAATTGTTGTTCATTTCAGGCATTTTCGTCCTTGGCTGATGGGCTTTTATTTCCCTTTCAGCTCAATTGGTTTAAACTATCTGCTTCAAAATTAAGTTGAAGGATTCCACCTGAATAAACATAGTAACATACATACATTTCAAGTTAAATGAAAGCTTGTTAAAGACAAGAATCTTCAAATTGGTCCGCATCCGCAAAGGCAGGCAGCATTGCCATGTTGTATTAGCAAAGCTTATTCTTTGGCTAAAAAATAGGCCAAACCCTCTCTGTTCATTTGAAATGTCGAACAAATTCGATTGGCAATGTCTCAAAAAACTAAGCAAGGAGGCTACATCTAAGCTTTGACTTAAAACTACTTTTTGTATTCAAAGTCAAACCTAGCACCGTACTGTGTCCACTGTACCAAACTGTGTTTAATATAATACCATAGAAAATATCAAAGAACCCAGCAAAAGGATGGGCCAACATTTTTAGATTTTACACCTAGACCCGATACTTTTTCACGCACAAGTGCTCTATAAAAACATCCCTTTACTTTGTTGCAGTACAAAAACCCGTTGTGATAAATCTGCTGGGAATTCAGCCGCTGATTGGCTGCTTCAAATTGATCGTGCGCCGTTCCTGTCCTTTTGTTTTCACGATCGATTATTATCGGTGTCCGCGGATTCTCTGATTTTGCGTTTGCGAAGCCGTCTGGGATTTAATCTGAGTACTGATTTTTTTATTAAAGATTGGGGAAATTCAAGATGCCTATGGAAAAATATATGAGACATCGACGAGAAAGAAAATACAAATGTAATGAATAAGTATGATGAAGTGAAAATGTCAATGGCAACAGGCGTTTAGAGGTAAAGACAAGATAATGGACCAGATAATTGATACCTCAATATGAAAATAATTTTCGTCATGTGATCAAAATTGCCACAGAATCAAACAGCACAATAGCATCACACTACTCGTATAAACCCATACTAAAGATACAGAGAAATGTCTGCCTCGAAGCAGGAATTTAGACATATGCGAATCTGTCTGTCTAAATATAAAAATTACTAGATTTAATTTAATTTAAAATCACTGAATGTATTTTTTTATCTTTAAAATAATGTTATCCTTTTCCAGATTTAACTATTTATTAATATTTTGACTTTTTTAGCTTAGTTGTTAAGTCTCTTGTGTATGCTGTCATCATCATCATCATTTCAGCCGAAAGACGTCCACTGCTGGACATAGGCCTCCCCCAAAAGGGGGGTTTTCCATAATCGCCACGCTTGGCAGGCGGGTTGGTGATCGCAGTATGGTGGGTAAAATGTAAAGAGAACGCTGCTGCCCATACTACCGCCGCCTCCTACGACACCCACGGGAAGAGATTGAATGGTGCTATTCTTTACGTCCGGCACCACACGGAACCACCGTGCAAGCTGTGGTATTCTATAAATGAAGGAGTATACCTACCTCCTTAATTCCTCATGTTGCCTTTACTAACATGTAATAAATATTGTGTATATCTTTTGTTGGATATCCTAAATAAATAAAAATTCACAATACCTACCTACACTAGATTTACCGAGGAGGGAAAAAATTATACCAAAGTTATTTCCAATTTCATCAAAGCTGCCACAGAATCAAACAGCACAATAGCGTCGAACTACAAACACAAACTACAATACATATAAATGTCTGTCTCGAAGCGGGAATCGAACCCACAACCGCAGACACCGCCACTGCTTTAATTGGGTCGTTACAAGTTACTATAACTGCGGGAAGGCGTCCCAGTAAACGGGAAGACTGTCGATATGTGCTGTATTGCTGACTTCTAGTTTACTGTTTTATGTACATATTTCGGTAGAGACCTTAACCTGATACTAGGTTTTGCTTGCGGCTTTGCCCGCATTACTGGAACGTACTACCGGGATAAAAGTATCGTAATATGTAGTGGGATCATTTTCGACCTCCATGCGGATGAAGCCACAGACAAGATCTAATAAAACTTATGTCATGCCTTCTTTTTTCGACACATCACACAAAATATTAACCCCTTTGTTCCGAAACATCAGTTCTCTACTCACAGCTAGCTCTCAAAAAAGTAAAAAAAATGTCAAGTTGGCCCCTCAATAAACGAACGCCGATTTTTCCAAAGCTTTGACCAGACTAGCAGTGGAATATTGAAATTCTATGCACAAAAAATACACATCGTCCCAATGCAAACATAGTTGACTGTACCTACGTGTACTCCGATTGTGAACAAATGTAAACAAAATGTAAACGAGTTATGTTTAAACACCAGTGTAATATCCCGACAAATATCAATAAAACGCAGTTAAAATGAGTATTTATCGGTATTCTCGCTTATTGGTCCTTGAATGCTCCGACGAGCAAAAAAGTTTATTCTGCTGAATTTTACCAACACCATTTTTAATTGAACAATCCATAGAGGTTGGGGTATAGAGTAAGAATATTAGATAGACTGGACAGAGGCGGCTAAGACTTGTGTGATATAAGTTCTCTAGTTCTCCGTGTCTTTCTTTTGTTTCTCATGCGTTTTGAAAGACAAAAACGACAGAATAGAGAGTGTTATATTTTGTCGTTTCTGTCAACTCATGACCAACTGTGGAAATCATGAGTGGTCACTTTTGTGAGGTTGACGCTCAGTCTATTATCTATGTTTATGGTAACCACCAATACCTATGCTTACATCAGTTTTAGTTGAAGAAAGCAAATCGAACATTTTTATTTTGTCTTATCTGCCGAATTTTATCAGTTAGTTTCTGACGGAAGGTACGAGATTCCTCGAATCGGCCGCCTATAGGGGAGAGCTTTAATTAATAGAAGCCAAATATTGACAAGTGTCGGATCGTTAAGGTGGAGCTTGTTGAAGCATGATATTCTCATAAACGGGTTCGATGTAACGTGAATATTTAGATAAGACTGTTTCAACTATGTTATAGGTATTATTAACTGCCCTAGATTTGGAATTTCTTCTGTATCGTGCTTGTATAAACAGGGTGTCAGAACAACTTTTAATGTGGAACCAACCATGAAATATAAAAATTAAATCTACTGTTCCGTACATTTTGATAGCGTAGGTATTGCAATTTGAAAGGAACATCAAATTGTTTTCACATTTAATAAGGTTGGTTCAAAAGATAAAAAAAACATCAAGTTTTGTTAAATCTGTTCATTTTTATGAGCAGTAAGGTACGTCCATCGTTTAACTAAACCACCTGTGTAGACAAAAGCTTCACCTGTACACTGTACAGACTTCCAAAGCAGGAGTAACCATCGCCACTTTTTCTTTGCAGGAATCGAAGTTGGGACCGTCAGTGCAGAAGCTTATCATAGCTACTATTAGATAAATCAAGTGCTGAGTCATTTAAAATGACATAACACTCGTACTTATCTTACATGAAAAAAAAATCACGAGTAAACATTAACCCCCTTATTCATAAACATTGCTTAAAGTTAAGTAATGATTAGCGTCTGTTTAACCATACATTAACTTTAATCATCGTTTCTGAATATACTCTTAAAGTAACGCCGGGATCGGCAAACACCAATAAAAATCTTTAATAATTTTTTGAGTTATTATCATTCCTACTACTTCTTGGCTATGCAAGTTGCTTTTGAAACCCCAATAGCCTGCCACCATCACAAAATAATTGTCTCTCTCTAACAGCTATATTTAACGTTCCAGATTACCCGCCCCCCGAGACTGAGCGCAAACGAAAAATTCAATCAATTCTCGTCTCACTCATACATAATCCTTTAAAAGGTTTCAATCAACTACCGTGTCTTTTGTTTCGGTTGATAAAAGATGATTGAGAGGTAGGCAGGAGTCTGTTGTTTACTTTGTTTCAATGCAGTTCTGTTTTTGATTGATTTTCGGTGTAAATTGGTGAGACGGTTCTGTTTGTTTGTATTAAGTGGTATTATGAAAAAAAAAAACTGATCTTTCAGTATTTTTTCTCTGTTCTGTACTTACAGAACAGAAATATATTTTACTCAACTCTTTGAGGGCGTAAATTAGTTTTGAGCCTTCTATAAGTTTAAAAGAGAGATGGGCAAAGATCGTCACTCACTGGACGCCTGAGGAAGGACATCGCAGTCGAGGTAGACCGCGGCGAAGGTGGTGTGACGATCTGATAAGGTTTACAGGGCCAACATGGCTAGAGAACGCACAAGACAGGTTTTGAAAAAAAGTGGAGGTCTTTGCCTAGGCAAAGACACTGCTAGCAATGGGACACATTATAGGCTTTATGAGCTAAAAACATATTAGCAAAAGAAATACCAAAAAATAATAAGTTCTTGAACACAAAGTTCATTTGCTGTAGGAACAGTCGTAACCTAAGTAAGTTAAAACTTAGACTTACTCTAAATTTATATCTATCCGTGTTACTAATTTTAAAGTAGAATAATGTATTTTCGATTCAAAATCGTCCGAATTTACGCAACTACGAAATTACGCGTCAAGTGTTCGTGCTAGAGACGCTGGGGTATATTCATAAAGGTTGATTAAAGTTAAGAGATGTTTAAACGGCAAAAATGTATGATTAAACAGTCGCTAATCATAAGTTAACTTTAAGCAACATTTATAAATAAAAGGGTCTGAGTTGAAAAGTGCGCTGTTTAAAGACGTTTTAGCAAATGATAGATTGATCCGCTCAGCAGTACTTAAAGAAAATAAAAATTGTTCTGACCTTAATAAGTTTGTTCTGCAGCTTGGTGACAGCCATCCGTTCCCTCTGCGTCCTTCTCTTCTCCTCTTCCAATTGAGCCTCCAGTTGCTTGATACGTTTCTCCAGAAGTTCCTAGAATAGACAGAATGTTCTGTTAATAAATGAAACACTCAGAGTGATTCAAAGTTTGAATTGCTTATGGAATAGACACAAGTATAAATAGAACAACATAACACCACGCCTGTAATCCCCAAAGGGGTTGGCAGCGATGTACCTATACTACTAATAGCATTGCCGATTAAGAGATCAAAGTCCAGTAGATATATCTTGCATAAATAAGATCAACAAGCCAGTAACAGTATGGCGAATCATCCTCAGACGGGCCCTATTAGAATACCAGCGCTGCGACACTTTATAAATGTCGCAGCATCATGCTGAGATAGTGGCCTTTTGGCTTCGTGCAGGAATTTGTTTTTTACTTTACTTTTTATTTGTTTTAATCGTATTTTAATTTTATTATGCAGCGTAGCGTAGTAGTGGTTTTTTATGTGTTTAATAATTGTATTGTGTTGTAGTTAAGTTTGTGATATTCCTGTGCGAGTCTAATAAATACTTTTTCTTTCTTTCTTCTTCTTTCTGTCTTTCTTTATCATCAGAGCAGAGCTTTGACGGAATTGTTTCCGAGACACGGTAGAAGAAGCGTTGCTAAACGAACAACCATGTAGGTGGACGTGGAAAACCTTCACAAGATCGCGGAGAAGACCAAGATAAAAAACGCACAGACCAGGGAACTTGGGGACAAAATGGTGGAAGCCCTATACTCAGCTGTGGTTGGAACAAAGCTGCCAATGATGATTGCGATGACATTATCTTTCTGGAATCTTCTTTACTGCCTGAACCATACTGCCCAAAACTTTAGTCTCATTACACCTTAGTTTTCTTAGCCATAACATTCATATTCAAACGAAACTGCATTTCACACCTAAATATTTAGCAAAAAACAAAATAAAAAGAAATTGCGTCTCCACTTCCATTCACTACAGCCGTTTACTTTAAAACGGTCATTAAACGACGCCATTTTGTATTTTTTAATTATTTTTTCCCTGGTAGCTCGTAAGTTATGGGTGTTTTCTTGATTTCGTGCGAAATTAACGATGCGACTATAATTAGGGCGTTTGAGTGGCAATTCTAGCATTAATGGCTTCTGTCGATTTTACACAGACGATTTATGATTGAAGTTTTTGTTCGATGTCTTGGGGATGCTGTTTTCGAGAGAATAGCTCATACTTTGTTTTTAAAGCACTTATTCTTTGGAGAATAGCTTAGTCCGGGTCTGATCAAACTGCGCTTGGATTATTAGATGGGCTACCATTGCTAATTAAAAATCGCAGTTTACTATGAACGTTCTATTCTATTGAAGCTATATGAATATAAATGCCTATTTTTAGGATACTTACTTACCTGATTGTTCAATCTTTAAGTAAGAAAATGCATATTATTTAGTTGTTATTCTGTAATTTAAGTGTGTAAGAAAGTGTCCTTCCTGAAATTAAAAGTAAGCCTAGGTATTTGAGTACCAGTTTAAAAAAAAAAACATAATTATAAAAGTATATTTAGGAAGTAACTGAATACTCATTAAACTCAATAAATAAACGTTCATATATTTAACAAAATGCTCCCATTAAACTTGTCTAAAGTCTACATAGCGGGAAATGGAGCGATCGAGCACAAAGCTAACCGGATGTGACATCGTTTATCCACTGTCATTAGCCGGAAGTACGCCCTGAGCGCCCCCTACAGGGTGCTATCTGAAATATGCGGCGCGCGAGATGATTTTGAAACAAGAATGTTATTTTAAGAATTTTAATAATTTTAAAGTTGCTGTGTTATTTGTTGGTGATTAAAATGTAATTACGAATTAAAGTTAAAATATGAAGGCTTGTGTATGTAATAAATCATACTTTTATGCAAGTATGTTTGGAAATTTTGTCTGAACCCTTTGTTTACTGAGCCAAATTAATTAATTAGGGTACACATATTATATACGTAACAGTAATGCGATGACAGATAATTACCTAAAATAACGTTATTGTGTACCTTAAATGACAATTTCTTTAAAGCTCCCGTAGACAGGCGCGACGCGACAGCGCGGCGCGAGTGTAGTAGAACAATTTCTTTGAAAACTTAATGGGTATTATTCAACCAGAATCGCGTCGCTGGCGGGATCTTTTAACCAACAAACTCAAAGTGATATGTTCATCGATTTAATGACAGAAAACTTTTAAATGTTACATCTTTTCCTCTTTTATTTCACCTTCATCCAAATCACTTTCCCTTCCACCCCAACCCCATCACCATAGAAACTAAACAAAAGGTGTCAATAATCATGAATAGATCTCCATTATCATTCACTAACTGTCCCATTAATATGACGAACACAACCCACTTCCTTTCAAACGGCTCATTAGCAAAGGGCACCGCTTTCCGAACGAAATCTCGCAAACAATACTGCCTACCCTTAAATACCAACGAAAATATATAAAGCGGCGAAGGAAAATGGATCTTATGGTGTTGTGTTAGAGACAATTAGAAGGGAATAGGTTTTTTGCGAGACGTTTCAATGAATAAGAACAATGGAAAGTGCGACAGAAATTTTCTTGTAGAGCTAGGAAGTGGTAGATTTGGAGACACCATTTTTGGAAAATGTTAGAAAGAAAGAAAAAAAGAAAGAATACCGTTTATTTGGACACAGTCCGTGAAACACAAAATACAATAACAAATAAAAAAGTGACAATAAATAAATAACTACAACAGTGTGTGCCTCACGGCTGCGCCAAAAAGGTTCATTTCAGCATTAATGTCAGACAGACTGATGCTGTCTGACGCTGGTTTTCTAATGAACCTTTAGGGAAAAGTGACGAGGATTACAAAACAGTTTCAGTTTCTCTGCAATTGATCTTGCATAATGCAACTTCACCAAAAGTACCTACTACGTGACACGTGTAAATATTATTATTTAAAAATGTCTTTCATTTATGACGGGAGCCTTCGGTCCCCTGACGTTAAGAAGCCATACGAGAGGCCGGAGCTAACTCACAGAGGCTTCATAGACGAAAAATAATTAACTGGTGAGAAGGCACCAACCGACGATCATGCGTGTATGCACTATGCACGTGTATAAGGCCAACTCTGGTTGGTGTAGGACTATTGCACAACGTGGAACCAAAACATATAGGGTTTGGGTGGCTCTAGTGGCTAGTACTATGAAAAGACTAAGTCTACTGCCCCTGCCTGACTAAGGCCATAATTCACTAAGACCACTTAACGATTCCTTACATTGAAACCACGTCAATTCCTTAGATCACACACGACATCTGCCATTATCGTATTCTCTATGACACAATAAACGAAACCGCGCGAAAAAAAACGCGAAGTTAGCGTGATTTGAACTGTCAAAATTCCACACTTGAGAACGGTACGGAATCGTTGTAGTTTCGTGTAAAATTCAACAAATCTTATATTGAAGAATGTAAGAAAATATTGTTTTTCGTATATACATACACAAGGGATATTGTAGATTTATGTACGTATAAACTATTGTTAAACATGCTTGATATAATTATGTGACCACACAAGTAATAGGTACTATCTAATGGTTTTGTTCATATTTTATAGAAAATATGCTTCAACAAAGAGCGAAAGCTACTTCAACCTACTGCCTTCTATGCCTAACAGCCTGAGATCAGAAGATAACGTACTATTTTTGTACTGAAATAAATGTAAATACAAAAAAACAACAATTTTGATATGTAACTCCAACTAATAAAAATTGTTGATGTGGCAAATATCAATACTTACGATTATTCCGTTCAATCACGATATATGGTAATATATTATTTCAAAATATACAGGAACCCTCTTAATAAATCAATATAAACATGTAAACACACTCGGACAGCTAGAAGTAAGTACGTTCAAAAGCTATAATCACAATACATTTTAACACTGCTGTCAAAATAGTTGTCATTATATTTTTTTGTTAATTAAAATTTAAATGTTAAAAATAATCTATTCAGGAAAAAATTTTATCCAGTGCGCAAACTTTAACCATGAATTCAGCAAACCATTCTAGACCCCCCAGCGAAGAAATTAGTTTTAGGACCAAATACTGTCGAATGAAACTTCAAAATGCACCCGTGATTTTATAATGTGCCATAGACAATTTCTCTTAGAGCATACAGAATATGACATTTCGATTCCTTGCCGTTACATTGGTTTGTACAAGACATGATATTGACGTGGTTGATTGATAGTGCCGAGGTTTGAACGTGGTAAGATTCCGCGGGGAATATTACTTATCAATCGTACAAAATTGAGGCCCAGTGTTTCATTTAAAATACATAGATGGATTGGCCTTGGTGACTTGTACACTCAATAATGGGAAAACCCGAAAGCGGATGCTAGCACATAGTGACGTAGCGTCAAGGGGGCAAAAAGTCCTGAGATGCTTGAGGAGTGAAGAGGTATTCCACAGCTATCAGAACAATCCGGGAAGTACGGTCAAGATCCATTTTCCAAAACCTCAAGAAATGTTCATTCTTTACAATCTAATTCATTTCGATGACTTAAATTTTTGACACATAGTAAAAATACAGGTAATTATGACTATTCTGGGGAGTTTTTGGCGGGATCGCGTTGGAATATGTCGCACGTATTTTCATTTTCATGAAATTTAGTGAAATAGCGAATTAAATTATATAATTTTGGTAGTGAATTATTCAATTTAGTTACGTCTGAGTGCACAAGTGTAGTAAAGGTGAAAATAAGTGACTAACGTGGACTTTTTGTGTTTCCCCCAAAAACTCCTACTAGGTTGTTGTAAAGTTACTACCGCTTTACAATAAGTTTGATTTGACTAACTAAAGACGACTATGACTGTTTTGTAACTTTGTGCCCAATATCGGGTCATATACCTACTTGATCGAAAAGAAAATTTACTTGACACTGGCTAAATGCACAAACCGTGCGAAGCCAAAATCCAAAAAAAAAAACGACTATTCTGTCATTCTCTTAACTCTTTAATTTCCAAAGCTAGATGGCGCCAAGCAGGACGCATGCGCTAATAAATAATAGTTATGTCCCCGAGGGGGTGAAATCTTTCGGAATGATCGCTGTATTAATGTCCACCAGTGTGGACATTGATATGCAAGAACTATTGTCACTTGTTTCTTACAATTGAATGGGTTTGAGTGGCGCGGGTCGAATTTTAAATGATTGTTTGATTTGCGCCAATTGGAGTTTATTGAAATGATGAATTATTAAAACTAGCCATATCTAATTGATACTCTGTTCAATGATAAATGTAAGATAAGTAGGTTTGTACAAACACTTTTACACGTCATAATAAAACATGTAATGGCTTCAACAGAAATATTGTAGCGTCTAGTCACTTGTTTTATTTTTTTAAGCCCTGGCTGAAAACCTTAATTTATAGAGGCAACCACAGGCAACTACGGGACTAAGCAGTCGACAATCGGTTGACCTGCAAGTTGCCTTCACAAAAATAAAAACACAGAAATATCATCGAGCTAGGTATACCAGAGTTTATTGATAGATTTTTTGCCAGTCTATGACTCCAAGATAGCCCTTTTCCAGCATTTATAAATCTCCTCTCTCGAATTTTCATTTTGCCATTATGCTGCAACCATATCAGATACTACATGGTCTTCACATGATCTGATCCTTTTAAATTTTAACACTTACTAGAAAGCTATAATTTTGCTATAAACCCGGGTGTATCCGGATACACCACACCATTAACAAATGCACTAATCTGCAACTAACAATCAGACTCCAACAAATGCCAAAACTAGCAGCCGATCGACATCGGTCATTAGCTGATAGAGTCGGGATAAGCGGAACAGTTTCCAGCTAATCATTCAACAAGATAACATCTCCACCGGTGGGGCGAGATGTGGGCAAAAAACGGGCAAACATCGTCTGACATTGGTCGACGCAGGGGTGACCTTTTAATAGAGGTAGATCATGTTTATAAAGTTAAGGTGGCGTGATAAGTGATTATCTATCAATCTTTATTCTATACTAATATTAAAGCTGAAGAGTTTCTTTGAACGCGCTTATCTCTTGATTTGCTATCAGAATTGAAAAGTTATTTTTACACGCTTTATATTAGCTTCACTAGTATGTTTGTTTGTTAGTTTGTTTGTTTGTATGTTTATATGTAACCGATTCCTTTGAGCGCGATTTTGACCCACTTTAAACGGTCAGATTTCATTGAAGCTTTGTAAACTTGTCGAGGACCGATGACAATTCAATAATAAAAAAAAAAAATATGAGAAAAAAAAACATGTTTTTGTAGTTAGCAGAACTAAAAAATAGAAAATAAATAATAGTTTAAAAAACTAAAAAAAACACGCTTTAAAAACCAAACTAAAAAAGGAGAAAATAATTTAATTCAATTAAAAAGCGTGGGGTGCTTGACAGTAAGTGATTATAAAAATACCTCAAAAAGCACCCCACGCTTTTTAATTGAATTAAATTATTTTCTCCTTTTTTAGTTTGGTTTTTAAAGCGTGTTTTCTAGTGTTTTAAACTATTATTTTTGCATTAGATAAACCAATTTTTGAAGAAGACTGTAGCCTATTTAACATCACGCTAGGACTCTCTGGAGTCGACCAAAAAATAAAATAGTCAGACAGAAAACGAGGATTTAGCCCGGGCAAACAATGCGATGCCATGCGGTCGGTTGGGGAACAAGAAATTTCACGTGGACGAAGCCGCAAGCAGAAGTAAGTGATGAATTTTAGTCAATTAAAATTTAAATTTTACTTGTAATTTTTGTTTAAATCCTGTTTTTCTTTTTGTACACCACTTTTACCTTTTCATAATTTTGTTATAGGAGAGCGGGATCTTCTAGCACAAGTACCTATATCCTTTACTTAAAAGGAAATCCCATTGTAAGATTTAATGTAAACGTTGTACAAATTTCTAAAACAAAATAAAAAAAATATACCCGAGTAAGTAAATAAGTAGGTACCCCCCCACCACAGTTTGTATTGTAGTTGTTGTAAGTTGATTTTGGGTCACAGATAATTACCTAATATTTATTCAAACCCTTCCGAGCTGAATATCTAACTGTTAGTAGGTATGCTACAAAAATAGTCTCGTTATTTGAGCGACAGCTGAGGATTGAACTGAAGACTTTTCGTCTCCCGTCCAAGCTTTCAAGTTTTAACCGTTGAGCTTTTCATCATCTACCTAGCCGTTTCCCAACTATATTGGGGTCAGCTTCAAATCTAACCGGATGCAGCTGAATACCTTTACAAGGAGCAGCTGCCTATCTGATCTTCATAATACAGTGACTGAGAAATACGATACTGGGTAAAACTGGACGTCAAAGTTTCGGGCTTCTGACGAGCCGTAACGACTGTCAAAGATCCACGAATGACAGCCGGGACCAACGGCTTAACGTGCTTTCCGAGGCACGGAGGGGTCTAATAAGTAGTAAGTAAGTCTTGTCATAAGTAAAGATTGACCTAATTGATAGTTTTGTTGCACGATTTTTTACTTTAAATTCCCGTATCATCTCTTTACTGAAACGATGCAATGATGTCTCTATTTTCTGTTTGATTACTTTCTATTGTTTATATTTAGACATAAAATACACGCTCGCTTCAATTAAGCCTAGAACATCAATATCTGTATAGTTCCTGCTCGGGTCCACCCCAGGATTGTCACGGCGTTGTATCATTTTTCACGTGCTCAATAAATTCGTTGCCGCCCTTGTCGAGATGTCAACTCGGAAGAATCGCTCTATCTGTGAGCGTACATACTTATCTGTTTTTTGTAGTTTTGTTGATTTTATTTGACCGAGAATGCGAGTGCAAGAAAAAAAAATAAGGACCTGCATAAAAAAAATATTTAGATAGGAAAATTTAGTTCTATCTTTGGGCTAAAAACAACGATGTGAGACGAAAATTTACTAGGAGCATACAAGAGGTTATCTAACGCAGCATCAAGTTGTTAAAAAGATATAAAAAATTCAACAAAGCATAAAATTATTATACCTAAGTATTGCTAGTACAGGATTTCAAGATGGAAGTTCGTTGTCTCTTGCCTGTGGCATATAATAAAATTGAAGCAACAAAATTACTCGCATCGTCTTGCATGATACAGTAAATAAAATTGCGGCGTCTAAATCGTCTTTATAGTGGCCATTGAAACGTTCAGCCAAACATCTAGTTACCCTAATTAAATTGCTAATAGAATAGCAATAGAATAGAAAAATATTATATTCTATTGCTATACAAAGAAGGTAATTAGATCACATAAGTGTTAAAAAAAAAATTGATCATCATCATCTGCAAAAAACATTTCCCTATTACTAGTTACTTAGTGGTAGGCATTAGTAAGAACTAGCCGTACATAATTTGTGAACTCATCGATATCCAATTTAACTAAATGACCACACGAAATTCAGCCATCTGGTTAAACGTTGCGCACAATGGCTTGGCTAATTGTCATTCAGCTTTTTAATTGGATGCCGATGTTTAATGAACGGCCTAGGCGTCCAATTAGCTGGCTAATTTAACCAGATGGCTGCGACATATGTATATACAGGTTGAAATTGAAAACATGCGACAAACCGTAATGGGAGATTGTACTCATCATTATGAACCACTTTTACTAAGGGACCAAAGATGCAATCACAAAAAAAAACAGCTGTTCCCTACATTTTGACGAGTCATGCGAACATAAATGTAGGGAACAGATGTTTTTTTTTTTTCGCGATTGCATCTTTGGTCCCTTAGTAAAAGTTGTTCATAATGATGAGTACAATGTCCCATTTCGGTTTGTCGCATGTTTTCAATTTCAACCTGTATATAACTTTGGTTCTCTGCCGGATCACTTCATCCCGGAGATACTCTCAGAGATACCCTCAAAAAACTTTACTCCGTATTGAAAATACAGTTACTAGCAAAATCTAGGAATTTCACTAACATTATCTGGCTTACTTGCTCTATATACCTCTATTCAAAAACCATCAAATCATTTCAAATGTGTACACCCACAGTGGGATTGTGTTGTCGCCTTTATTCGTTCCCCGCAATCGTCGAAGTGTCCCATTGTGCAATTGTGGCGACTGTCTTCACATTGTCTTGCACCATTTGTCTACGCGAGGCCTTATTGTATTGCAGCGTAATTATTTATGTAGGCTTTACCTTGCATATACTATGTAGAACAATGGGAAATAGACTTTGAATGTAGGTATACCTCAACGTATTTATGAAATTGACAACAGAAGACAAAAGATTTTTCCTGTATCTGCTTGAGTTCATTGTGACCATCGGCATTGGCAGTTCGAGACATGCTTGTCACTGGCTTTAAAGTGTCCAAAAGTGCTATTAATTAAAAAGCTTTATTATTTCGAACGATACTGCAACGCAGAAAGCGTTGCAGTATTTTACCTTTAGATTAGAAAATGTCTCTTAGTTCAGTATGCTCGTCTAACAACCTCCACTGAATCCTATCTCTAGCAACTCTTCTTAAATTTGGAACCGCTGTGAGCTTTAATAAGATGGGAAAAGGAACAGGGGAAAACAACATAAAATAATTAAAAAGTGCTAATAGGAGTTTTCATAAGTTGCAGCTTCCAAGACACAGTACGCGCGAGGAATGGGTTCAATTCAAACACCTGATTATATTCTTTCTCAAATGGTGGGGTCCGCAAGGGCCGATGCCTGCCAGGGGTGCGGGTTGTTCGAAAGAGATACCGCGGCCCCTGGCACACAGGCAACTGAGGGAACACGGGTGGGTTTTAGTCAGTAAAAGTTTGACACGCCCTCCCGCTCCACCCAAAGCGGGAGAAGTTATTTGATGATTTCCCACCCAAAAAAAAATTATATTCTTTTACCCGAGTACCTACTGTTTATTTTGACAGCCCTAGATTCACCTCACCCAATTACCTTAAATACCTATCAACCAATCATTGCCAAGCACCCCAGCCAATACTAAATACATAACCGATCCACACATCCGCACCAACACAATTAAAACCTACATATTGACGGATACATCGAGAGTGGCCCTCTCCTGTATCATTGACAAAGCTGCCGTGACCGTACTCGAACCCCGTACCTTCAGACAATAACGCGAGATTAACCCGCCCGAATTAAACTGAGACCCTATGAAACCTTAGAGAGTGGTGTGTGGGGTAAGATGGGAGAGGCAGCGGAGCGATTTTGGTTTAATCTGGTAAACATCATCATCATTATTTCGCCATTGCTGAACATATACCTCCCCCAAGCTCCGCCACTTCGACTGGTTTTGTGCTTCTCGCTTCCAGCGGATTCCTGCTACCGTCACTAAGTCATAGGTCCACCTTGTGAAAGGGCTTCCAACTCTACATCTTCCGGGACGCGGTCGCCATTCCAAACCCTTTCGGCCCCACTGATCATCTATTCTGCGAGCAATGTGCGCTGCCCACTGCCAGTTTGGCAATTCTTCGGGCTATGACAGTATGATATATGTTAAACTATAGACTAGTTTAATGTGGTATGAACTTATCCGATAACACGGCCTATCACCAGCTTAGTAGTTGAATGATCCTTTGGTAGACCATTCATTACTTTGAGATGAAGGTTGAATGGAATGAAAGAAGGTAAAGTTCTGAACCACTACTGTATTGTCCCGAGCTAAATGAACTGATGGTGTGGCAATGAAGTGACGCGGCCCTTGTTGGCCGTAACGAGAACGCTTGAATTGATAGCCCAATGCGAACTGAGCTAATTATTATGAGTTGAAATGAATGTGTGGCGCAAACTGCTGAATTGCAGACTGTGCGGTTGCACCGTACAGTAGTAGTAGCAATTTTTGAGCTCAACAGTAAATTTTTGTGACTGTGAACTCATACCAGTACGTAACTTACACAACATCGTGTGAGTTTACAGTGAAAAAACTGTTGAAAGAGGAGTACTCAATGAAGCTAGTTACGAATGCCTTTCTTACTAATCAGCCCATAAGTTACAAACTGCTGGTACACAGGCTTCCTCTTTTCAAGAGGACTCCCTCTTGTGAGGGAGTAGTAGGGGGTGAGGTATAGTCCACTCGGACTATACCTCACCACGCGAGCCCAATGCGGGTTATTGGATGTCACATGTTTTAAAATTTTTGTTTATAGGACAATGACGGTTTCCTTAAGTCAGTCAGCAGTTTTGGCGACTGCCGACAGAAGTTAAAACATAACACTTTTGAAAAAAAAACCACATGTCCTATTAGCAGGTCGGTGACGCGGTCACATTAGCATGTCGGTACCGCGACAAAATTCACATTTTACAAACTATATCCATCATAAACATTGCCTTCAGAAATGTTTTTTTTTTGGTATATTGCTAAAGCTCTCAAAACCATCCTTTTTTGCCGCTCCCGCGTCCTCTTCTCACTTACACCCCACCACACAAAACACACCCTCTTTCATCGATCATTAGCGGACAATGGCTAATCTAACGTGTAGGCTGCAGGGTGTAGGGCACTTCATCACGTGTCGGAGATCGAGATGATAATCATCGTATGATGGTGGAACTTTGCTTATTGTACGAGTACTCGTACATGTTAAGGGATGGGTGCATTTTTGAAATGTGCCAAAGCTGGATTTCCCTAATTTAGATTTGAATGATAAGGTTCATCATTGATAGGGATGATGAGATGGCATGTCAACATGACAGGGTCAACAGGAATTAGAATAGGTTCTTATAAACTTGGTCAAAATATCTAGCATAGTTAGCATAACTGTGTAGCAACGCTACACAAAAACAGCGCTGTTGACGATAGGTTCGTCCGAAGTCACAGCATTTTGCTGAGCAACGACCAGTTCTTGCACAGATGCGACGCAAGACTTAGTTGTTATTATATTTGTGGTTTGTTTGTAACAAACGCAGTCACTAATGCACTCTGCTATCGGCATTTTGTTTTTGTTTTAATTATTAATATATAATTGCTGGTGTCGTAACTCAGATCCATTTGTATTGTCTATAGTCCCAAGCCTTGACTGACATTAACAGTCAATGGACAGTCATAGTCAGTAAAAGTCTGACACGCCCGCCTGCTCCACCCAGAGCGGGAGAAGTTGATGATGATTTCGCACCCTCAAAAAAAAAAACCTATTTTCGTTAAAATATTTTTTTTTACGACTTTCTATCATCATGGTAAACTTAATTTGAAACTCAAAAGAATAAGTAATAATAAAGTCGGTTAATAAAAACACGACTGATTATATATGTTATTTTATAATGTCCCGCTTTTGAATAAAGAATCCCGCTTTTTCACTCGAAAAGTTTAAAAATCTCGCTTTGCCTGAAAAAGAAAATCTGGCAACGCTGGTACCTACTTGAAATTTGATACATAGATTTGCTACAAAATGATCTCCATTTAAATCCAAAAGTCGTCACAAACACAAAGACAAAAAAACCTTCGATAAAAAAAAAAAAACAGAAACACCGTTACCCAGTCTCACCGATTAATAGAACGACTGTAGTTTGTAGTGGTTCCATTTCTATTTCTTTTTATTACACTTATTTCCAACCATTCCTTGCAAAACGGTGCAATCGCTCGCTGCCGGTTGAGTTTTTCATTCCTCTTTAGTCGGTTCTAAATTAAAATTGAGAATAATTACCGCATTTTAATTGAATAACGAATGTAGGTACCGTTTATTGGTTTTTGTTTCTGTTTCGTTTAGAGTTATGTAATAGTTTTAATTTATGTTTTTGCATATTTTCTTCTGTAATTTTAATATCTTTTTCATGTTTTCTCTGAGTAATGATTCGAGGTTTGTGGTGCTATTTGGGAGAGGCCAGCATTGAATTGTGACCGGTTGGACAAGTTGATTAATCAATTATTTTGATGGAACTGACAGATAATAAATTTTATACATTGCGTGTTATACTTGAGGTCTCAACGCCTTCCAAAATATATATTGCCAGTCAATACACCAGCGCTATAAAAAAAAATGCCCACCTTAGCGAGGACCTCAAAGACAACCTTTCTAGAAGCACCAATGACATCTGAACATCACTATGCAATTACCATCACAATAAAACGGTCTTCTCATAAATCTACGAGCACTTGGAGTTGGAAAAGGTTTCGTATTTTTCTTTGTATTTAATTCCAAACAGCCCTTTGTCCTCTCGGCCATTCGTCTGTCAGCAGCTGATTGATGACGAATTCATTTCGAAGCCCTTCGAAGGCAATTTAGGACTTTGAGTTTCGTGTTTGATGGGAGTATATTATTTTTAGTTAATTGGATCGTTTAATCTTTTGACCGCCACAGTCATGTATAAATGTCAAACCAAAATGTGCCCAGCACGCCCCAGTCACGACTATGTGACAGAATTATACGTAAATAAAGCCGTTTGGCGCCGAGGGCACGTTTTTGCTTTTTTGACGTGGCGGTCAAAAGGTTAAGTAAATACTCTGCATCATAATTGCGTAACACACTATTCATCAGAATCTGAACCATTTTTAAGCTTATTGCTAATCCATGCCTTCATATGTTCGAAAATATTGTCTACTTAGTAACGTAAACAACGCCATGAATGTCGTGGAACTGTCAAAATAAAAGCGATTCCTAATAACAGTGTATGACGAAGTTACCGCTCTAAATAGTATAGTCAGGCAAAAGAGTGCTTCAGAACCTTTTAGAAATCAAGGAATCAATTCTCCCTCGAACAATGTTACGCGAATTTAAATTACTACCTCGTCAAGATTTTAATATTATAGCAAAATCGAATATGGTTCCAGACGTCGGACTACGGGTACTGGCTCTAAAATGGAAGTGGGGACACTTGGCTAGATGTGGTGATAGCAGGTGGTGCAAAGCCCTAACGGAATGGTTGCCGAGAGACGGTAGACCAACAGCCAGGTGGGTGTTGGACGACCTACAAAAGATCACAGAAAGGACCTGGTTGAGACTCGCAAAGACCAGCGAAGCATGGCAATAAAGGGAGCAGTCTTATATCCAGCACTGAGCATGATGATGATGATGAAAGATTTAAATGAATAAAGGTTTTCTAGATATTTCGTTCATATCGGTCAATGATGATCAAACACCAGTAGAAAAACAGTAAAAAGAATTAAAGAAATTTGGTTGGGTACTTAGCAACCTTTGGTGATCACAAATCAATTTGCCAAGCGCGATAGTTGATGATGATTCAACTAACATTTACAAGCTAGGCAAGATGATGTAATTACTCCATTTGTGTATAATATATTAATAAACTTTCTATAAATAGTATGTAAATTGATTTATAAACTCCATTGTAAAGACAAGTGCTAACTCACAATATCTACGTAACCATGTTTATACGTGTGAACTACTCTTAAACATTATTCACATTAAACTAAAGCGTCTCTTATGAGAAGAGTATCAACTATCAAGATTAGTGTGATATTTGTTGATAGTTGCTGAAGACGGCGAAACAAAATAACTGAGCTATACAGATTGATCTGAAGAGAATATTCTTTGTATATTAAATACGCAATAATCAGCCTATAATATTCCAACTGCTGGGATACCAGCCTCCTTTGTGAGAGAGAGTGGGCCAAACATAACCCACCACGCGGGCTCGGTGCCGGTTGGTGGATGTAAGATATGCAGGTTTCCTCACGATGTTTTCCTTTACCGCTTTGAGAGCAGTGATAATGAAATCAAATACACAAATTAAAGTGTCTGCCTGGATTCGGATTCACGACGTTACTACACGAAAGTCGGGGCCGATACCACTAGGCCACCACTGGCCTCAAACTCAACTATGCAATGGCTCTATCTAATCTATCATACTTGCTGACAGCTTTATCGGCCCTAGTCGCCGCAGGAGACGCCCTGGGCGTCGGGAATCCCAGGCTGATTCCCGGCCACCGTAAGCGCGGGCTCGTTCCGCCATCCTCGGATCGTCTCGGCCTGCCGCGATGGCGTCGTGCGTTTGGGATCCAATCAGTGGTTCTCTTAGCCCATTTGTCCCTTTGTAATGAATCCATAAAAAAGTAACCCAATACTAACAACATTGTTGATTTTGGGACTAAATCCTGGATAACCGTATACTTGCGGTGTCTTCATGCTCTACCAACATTACACAGACCTGCACCCTAATTGCTTAGGTAACGCACGATTAATCATAATTTGAATAATTTTGAAACAGATTGCTCATACATTGCTTCATATGTTCGAAAAATGTATCTGCTCAACAACGTAAATAACGCAATGAATATTGTTGAACTGTCAAAATGAAACAGATTATGATTGATCGTGAGTTATGCAATTAGGGTGCCGGACGTAAGCAGGACCTGTGATAGGTTCCAAGTTAATTAACAGGATGTAGCAGCTGCTTTTAGGTAATTTTGTTACCTAAAGTTGTTGTGTATTCTACGCCTAAGTAAAGCAATAATATTCAAAATCCCTAGGAAGTCAGTTAGGAAATGTGTAGTTTTCTAATTTGCGTAGATATGTCGTTCGTAGATCGTTATAACTGAGCGTCATTACAATCGTTTAACCTAAATTGGTGTCATTGTCGTGTTGTCTGGTGTGCCCCTTATTAATAACAAGTTGTGGAATGTGGAAAGGGTTTTACGTTATAATGTTTGTGTAAAAACTGAACAGAAACGTTTCACGATGAGAGATTTCAGGGTTTTCTAAATTTTTGTTTCACTAAGGGCTATTTTTCTATAGACAGTTAACTTTATCTTGAAGAATAAATCTGACAGTTTGGCATATCTACTATATAAAAATAAGTCGGGTTTTCCTTCCTGACGCTATAACTCCAGAACGCACGAACCGATTTCCACGGTTTTGCATTCGTTGGAAAGGTCTCGGGCTCCGTGAGGTTTATAGCAAAGAAAATTCAGGAAAAAAAAAAATCTTCTTCTTTTAATCACCAAACGAAATGTTACATAAAACGAAGCCATCTGGTGGCGAAACGGAGTTCGTCGGGTTTGCTAGTTTTCTATACAAAAGCTGCCAAACCGACATATTTATTCCTCAGATCAAAGTAATCTGACTTTAGAAAAATCAGCCCTAAGAAAACCAAAGGCTGTTTCATAGAACTACAAATAATAGGTAGGTAATTAGTCTTTTCTGAAAGTATTGAGTTCTTATACATGTTAATTCATCCACAAGTAGGTGAGAACATGATAAGTAGGTACATAACAGGTCTTTATTTTCTTTTGAGCCCTCAAATCAAACTAAATGTTAAATTAGTTGAGCCAATCATATATCATGGCATGCCACAGATCGGCTAGACGATCGCTATTACCGCTATTAAGTACACTTGGAAGCTAAAATATGAAATTCGCAAGGATTAAACTATAATATCAGTTTTCAACTGAACACCCATCCATTTCCATAGCTAACATCTCCATCATCATCATCATTTCAGCCGAAAGACGTCCACTACTGGACATAGGCCTCCCCCAAAAGGGCGGGTTTTGCACTAATCGCCACGCTTGGCAGGCGGGTTGGCGATCGCAGTATGGTGGTAAAATGCATAGAGAACGCTGCTGCCCATTCTCTGGTACGTCCCTTAGTCGCCTTCTTCGACACCCACGGGAAGAGATGGGATGGTGCTATTCTTTTACGTCCAGCACCACACGGAACAACATCTTCAAAGTTACCCTAAATCCTTCCAAACAAGGCAAAAAAGCTCAGACAATGTTAGCAACATAGCACAAAAACAACGGAACAAGTTGACGCGTCATTTATCTGCAGACTGCGCTCACAGGTGTGCCGACGTCACTTACAAATGTTTAGCCATCACGCGGTCGAGATACGAAGTGATCTAACAACGTTGAACGGCATACGGGGAACTGTTGCCGGCAACAGTTGCTGGAGGTAGTTGAGCAATGTGAGAAGAAACCTGAAATTTAATTCCTAAAACTGTTTCGGCAATATTGTCCCATATTGCTCAATGTATTCTGTTTTGATAAACGTCGATTCCTATATAATTAACATCATCATCAGGTGTACTTACACGGATATTTTTCTGCAATTATTTCCTGGCAACAGTTGGCAAAGGTACTGAAGTATTTAGCTGAGCAATTTAATATTTTTATTTCTTAAAATTTTACTTAGATAGGTCGATTGCTTAATTAATTAAGTTGCACCATATTGCTTAGTGACCGATGACCGCTGGGGTAGACGAGTTCTTGACTGGAGACTGCGAATCGGCAAACGTAAGGTAGGGTGCCCTCCGGTTAGGTAGAGCGACGATTTTTGCAGGGTGGCTGAGACGCAGAAACCGCTAGATGAGAGTAGCCGAGAATCGAGATGAATGGTGTGCAATTGGAGAGGCCTATGTCTAGCAGTGGGCTGATGATGATGGTAATGCTCAATATTATGGTGTTCTCTGTGTCTAATCAAACTCTGTCAACTGCAAAATGTTGACATCCCAGGAAATTGCGATTTTGTGTCTTACATTGACCAAAAATTAGCATTAAAGTTGCCCGTTTACAGCACCTTTACAAGTAAAAGGATGGAAGAGAATTAATATTATGTTTTTTGCTTTTAAGGTACACGTTTCAGTGTTTTGTTTGCTGTTTCTTGTTCAACATGCATGTTTTATTGTAGACGGTGCTGTAAATCAGTGTCAAGAATACATTACAATTGCTCTATTGAATAACTGAGGAATTGAGTCCAACCGTTTATTGTGGTATGATCAATGCACTGTTATTTAGATAACGAATTATTTCTAGTGCAGGATCAAAGATCAGATAAAATAAAACGGAACTGCCGACAGAAGAGGAAACTTGAAACTATGAAATGTTTCTTTTTTATTTCATAATTTGTACATTAAAATTATCAATTCTTCAATCTATCTATACATATAAAAATGAAACCCTATTTCCCTTGGTCACAGCATCACACGTGAACGGCTGAATCAATGTTGCAAAAAAAAATGGTGTTTGTTATTTTCAGGAGAAGGTTCTTATGAAAGAAAAAAAAGAAAGATACGCGTAACATTAGAAAATTTATACCAAAGTCAAGGCACATAATTATATCTCAGATAACTGTTAAAATTTGCATATTATTATTAAGGGTTACGCAACCCATAAGATTTTCTCCTACAAAAAAAGCTCAAGAAGTTTTTACTTAAAAAATGAAGGTTAGAACAGTATCTAACAATATTTATTCACGTCGTAAGATCATAGACACTTTGCTCTTTATAAAGAAGGATATGCTAACAATAAACCCTTTGCTAATTAACGGAATATCCCTTAAAAATAAAAGTAAATCTTACCTTGAAATAATGTCCATTATTGCTGTTATTATTGTAAGAATTATTATAGTTATTGTAGTACATCACATTCACAAAATAACACTTTATCAATATCATCAAACACTGTCTCTATCAGGAATTAT
Organism: Antitype chi; assembly: GCA_947359405.1. Classification (NCBI taxonomy): domain Eukaryota; kingdom Metazoa; phylum Arthropoda; class Insecta; order Lepidoptera; family Noctuidae; genus Antitype; species Antitype chi. The sequence goes on from OX375812.1 coordinate 19,721,199, forward strand.
TTTAATTTTCCCTTAATTTAAACTGTTTACTAACTATTCTATTGAGCTATGAACGAAATAAACTAACACACACTACGAAAACTGTTTCATTGACATATTATATCTTAATTTTATTCTAATCAGTACCTATCACTGTGTGAAATTATTTAGATTTTTCGCTTAAGTAATCTAAAATCTTTTCCTAGTCTAACTATTTAAAAAAATCTTTTAACACTTTTACAATCACAAAAAAATACATAAATCACTTCTAAATCTGCCCAACACACTGTAGTCCACCACGCTACTTCACTTCTGTTTATTTTCCAACACAACTTCTATATTCAAAATTTTACTCACAACCGCAACTCCCGCACTTGCGTTTGACAATCAAACACACAATCGTCAATTGACGATGCGCCTGAGTCCGAGCATGTATATGAACTGAACCACCTTTTAGAATGAATCTCAATTAATGTGCGTAGATTGGTTTTGATGATGCAAAAAAAAATGTATGCGAATTTATTGTATTAACGTACTTATAGTTCGATCGTGATAAGCAAAAAAATAACTTGTTTCTAGTTGATAAATGACCTTGATGTTTGGAAGTCTATATGGTATCCAGGCTGGCTCATTTAATTCAATAAATGGACCTGAAAATATTAACTTAACTTATAAGACTATTGAGAGTTAGTTATTGCTAGAAAGTGGCAAAAGGATTTTTTTTGGACCCGTGTTTTGCAACTTCGGACGATCAAAAAGTGCTTAAGTTGAAAGCGACTGGGTAGCCAGACAAATTTAAAAGTATCCTATGTGTCAATTCAGGTATACTATCCGTGTGGCAAATTTCATACAAATCCGTTCAGCCGTTTTTGCATGAAAGAGTAACAAACACCCATCTATCCGCACACATTTTCACATTTATAATATTAGTACGATAGAAAGTAGAATGATAAATCTACCGACAATGTTTAACCTAATTTAAATACCTATTTATTATTATTAGCCATTATTTTCCCACTGCTGGGCGAAAGCCTCCCTACTCTCTTTCCATCTCTCTCTGTCCAGAGCTGCTAAGGACCAATCTTTATTAACGGAGTCCAGCTCATCCAGCCATCTCCGTTTTGGCCAGCCGCGATGTTGTTTGCCATTAAGCGGGACCCACTGGGTTGTAAGTGAGGCCCATTGACCGTGTGACATACGACAAATTTGTCCAGCCCAATTCCATTTAAACGTGGCAGCTTTCCGAGTGACATTAGAGATGGAACGGAATGTTGTATTATTTACCCGGTCCAGAAGTTTAATATCCAGAATAATCCGTTCTATAGCTCTCTGACAAACCTCGAGCGTGGAGCTCTTCTGTCAAAAACCATGTTTGAGAACCATTCGTGATGATGGGAAGAATGCAGACGTAGATGATTCTTTTCTTAAAGAATAGACGATTATCGCCCTTCATTTCACCTAATTTCAGAGTTAAAGAAAATCTATGCAATACTTTCTGCAATCTCTGTCAACACACGTTACTCTATGATCATTTATATTTACATAGCGTCCCATTGATGACCCACAACGCCATTGTTCGATGATTACGTTCTCTTTATGATTGATACATAGTTATTGTGTTTTTTTCTATTTATGTATGTGTCAAACTATTGTTTACTATGTTTGTATTTAGTTTATTTGTTTAATGCATAATGTACACAATTATAGATACAAGACAGCACGTGGACGTGTTTATTTATTTTATTAATGCTTTGTGGAATCTGATGACGTCAAAGTGCTTGTTCGATGCCTTACAGATGGTATATAGAAGAACTTTTGCCCAGTAGTGGGGATAATATGGGTTGAATAAAATTAAAGCAGGTTATCATATTGAGGATAAAAATTTTAACAATATTTTGATATTGTATGGTACGTACTCAGAATAAGATGATTTGAAAACCTGGTCATCTTCTGCCTAGGCTTATCAGCCGTTACGGGTCGGAAGCCAGAAAGTCTGACCAACAGTCTAACCCAAGGATATAGCGTTACCTAGTAACTGGGTTGTGGAGGTCAGATAGGCAATCGCTCCATGTAAAATATTGGTTTTCCACTGAATCCGGTTAGCCTGCAAGCCGACTCCGATAGTTGGGAAAAGGCTTGGCAGATTATGTTTGTCTCGGTGCCTAACCCATCGCAGCAAAAAGTAGTGATTTTGTTTTTTATTGAGGTACAGACGCCAGCACATCAAGCTACCCCAAACTGTCAAATTGTCCCAATTAAACATGAACTTTATTATTATGTAATAAAGTTGAAAATCGATCAGAAAAAGTTGACAGATTGGGGGATGTGCTAGCGTCTGTACAAGAGTTTTTTTTTAAATGTTGTTGTTTGTGTAAAAATTAAAAAAAATACACAGTGATGGTTTCAAACCTGCTTTGTAAACAGCTAATTAACTCCCCCGAAACAGGAGCAATCTGACTGAGCAGATACAAACGAATTACCACAAGGCACAAGGCTATAGGACTCATAGGGCGGGGGAAGGCATCAAAGAGCATGGCCATATCCATTTGCGAAATTTGTTTTTCCATTACTCAAATTGGGTTCGCCGGGGGGTAACTTTTGAATAGTGAGTGACGGCGCGATGATGTGTGTTTTAACTTAAAACTTGCAACTTATAAGTATGTAACTTGGTTTATTTTATCGCGCGACTTCTGCACTTGTGGAAGAAACTAATTAGTTAGATGAACTGAGGCCCTACCACGAACGCGGGACGTATTACCACGAACGCGGGACGTATTACCACGAACGTGGGACGTATTACCACGAACGTGGGACGTATTACCACGAACGCGGGACGTATTACCACGAACGCGGGACGTATTATCACGAACGCGGAACGTATTACCACGAACGTGGGACGTATTATCACGAACGCGGGACGTATTACCACGAACGCGGAACGTATTACCACGAACGTGGGACTTATTATCACGAACGCGGGACGTATTACCACGAACGTGGGACGTATTATCACGAACGCGGGACGTATTACCACGAACGTGGGACGTATTACCACGAACGCGGGACGTATTATCACGAACGCGGGACGTATCAATCTATGTGCTTAGCTTTTTCTAACTATCCGGGTCGGCTTCCAGTCTAACCGGACGCAGCTAAATACCAGTATTTTACATGGAGTGACCTACTACCCAGTTACTGAGTTACACGATAGCATTTGGTAAGACTGGCTGTCAGACTTTCGGGCTTATGGCCACCGTGACGTGTACCTAAATAATTCGAACGATTAATAAATCGTAAATACAACTATAGTTTTGCGTTTTGATAAAAAAAGACCAGCTCAATTACTATCCTACATAATCCTTCCTACTAATATTATACATGTGAAAGTTTGTGAGTACGGATGTATGGATGTTTGTTACTCTTTCACGCAAAAATTAGGGCCTAGGACATGCCAAACCGGCATCATCAAAAAAAAATCAGCTTTTTCATAGAAAAGTGCAATAGGTACCTACGCGGTCAAAATGTATGGAACAGCTGTTTTTTTTTGTATCACCGACGAAACATTTCTTTGTTGGGGGTTCTAAAATGATATGCTGAATTCTTGGTTACAGTTTGCGCACTGAATATAAACTTTTCCTGTATATGTGCAAAACGATTATTTTTCATTGATAAAATCGTTCGAAATCCCTTTACATTTATTACGCGCATTTTTGCTAGGCTCACTGGTTGAAGAACATTCAGTTGTAAAAAGAAGAAACCGTACCGATTTCACTGTCTGCGATGCTTAAGAAGAAGCCCCCAAATAAAGAAACTTAAATGTTTATCAGAGATTTAAAAAAAACTATTTAAAGTGCGAAAGGGAATATATCTTATAGCGATCCTGCAACAAACAAAAACCGTTGATTTTCTGTGGAGTGAAATGTTATGCAGTATTTCCGAGGCTACCTACCTATGCACTTTCCCACCAAAAAATCCCGCCATTTTCACAGACACAATATTTCCCCACTAGCTTTAAAAAAATAAAGCAACCAGCACCCATATTCGCGCCTATCATTATTTCAACATAAATCTCATGCAAAAACACCATTGGCCACCGTCCAACGGCTATGGCAGAATTAATTACTGCGAGGCACCAACAGATGGCGCTGCCACCAGGTGTGCCGTGTACATCATAGACAGAGTCTACACGACCTATGAAATTCAGATTGTGCTCGGTATAAATTTTAAACGCTAGCCTGGAAAAGGTTGTTTCTGGGTAAATTGCTTTTGATTCTGTTTTCGTGACCGTATATCCCGATATTTTACCAGATCCCTGTAATCTGGTAAAATATCGGGATAATACGGTCACCAAAAGAGTAATCGGTTGTTGAAGGTACACACAACATTATGTATACAATGTAAGTAATCACCAAAAAAAGCTAAGTTATAGTTTAGTAAGATATCGATGGATATTTTCGAATAAATAGAAAACAGTTGTACACACAGCTACACATCAAGCTATACATTCCCAGTAGGTATAAGCTAATCCCGCATTGTATAGGATTTCCGTACAGTGCGAAATAAGCGTAACCTGGAAATAAACTGGAGCTTAACGTGTAGCCGTGCGTACAGTTAAATTTATCCAAATTAATTTCATTCGAAAACATCCATCGGTTTCTTAATAAACTTCAAGTTAGCTTTTTAGGTAATTGTGTATACCTAATGTTGTCTTTTACACAATGGCCTATATTCCGATCTCATAAAGACATTTATCAATACCTAATCAAATTATTTCTTGTTACGCCCATTTCATAGTCCATTGATTAATTTAAAATGAAGACGTTTTGTTGTTAGTTTTTACATCGCTTTTTTGTCCCAACTATTTAGATAACTCTGGGCCAATTTGACCAATCAGAGCTGTCTGTGTCGATATTCCACGACGATTATGACACTGGTTACTCGTGAAAGTGGTTTATATGTGCTGATCGCGATCAGTTTAATTGGTGAATTCTGCCCTATATTTTTAACTGTGGTGGTAATTTAGTAAAATTCATTTACTCAAACATCTTACTTTTTTACTAGATCACACAAGACAAATAAAACTGACCATTCACCCATCAAGGGCGATACAATTTATAACTCCCATCACACAAACCTAATCTCTAAACCAATTTATTCATAACTGGGATCGATATTTTAATCAAAACCACCGGCCGACTGCGCATCAACCGGGCAATCTGTTAAATGACAGTTATCTCCGTGATTGATTGCATTTGCATGTAAAAAAAACGTTGACAAAATCTATCAAAGCCTCTCTATACAGGGTGACAGATTTTATAGTGGGTATGATTTTGGCGTTTAGCAGGACTGTCTTGAGTCAAAAGTAGATAGGGTTCTTAACGTTGTTTGAAATTAGTTGATGGTGGAAATTTGATTTCAGGACAAACGAAATTTGCTTTACGAGAAACTTGTTAAGTTTTTTTTTGGGTGGAAAATCATCAAATAACTTCTCCCGCTCTGGGTGGAGCAAGAGGGCGTATCAGACTTTTACTGACTAAAACCCACCCGTGTTCCCTCAGTTGCCTGTGTGCCAGGGGCCGCGGTATCTCTTTCGAACAACCCGCACCCCTGGCAGGCATCGGCGCTTGAGGACCCCACCAGTTGGTGCTGACATCTCTTTGAGGCACGCGTGGATCACAACGCGCCGTCGACCTTTCTTTCATTTAATTCGTACATCCAATGTTTTGGAAAACCTGCCCTATTGCTAGGTATAGGTATCTTCCTTATTCTTCCACTCATCGCTATGTTGCAATTTCTGGACAAATCTATAATGATCTATAAAAACTCACAGTCACGTTACATGTCTACAATCAATATACCTAGCCTTATCCCATCAATGACCCCTATATAATTTGAAATAGGCTAGGTAGTGGCTTCCAGTAAATTCGAATGCAGCTGAATACCAGTATTTTACTTGGAAACACTGTCCCTATCTGACTTCTATAACCCAGTTACTGGGTAACACGATACCCCTTGGTAAGGCTGCTTGTCAGACTTTCGTGCCTCAGACGGCTCTTAACGACTGTCAAAAGATCCAATAACGTCAAAAAATACAACATTGTACCAATAAATTTATCTTATCTCATTTTAATTGTATTATAAATCCAAAAAATTCGTCTTTTACTAACACTTTCATAACTCCATAAATAAACATTTACATTATTTCTGCATTACCCAAAAAGCTTATCCGTTTCCAGTCCACAAATATAAAAATACTAATATTAATAAAAAAGTTATCATAAAATGAATTCAAGTATTTTTATTATGATGCAGAAAATCTCCCTGTCCTCAAAATTTAACAATACATGGTGACCTAACGCACTCACTCTCGATCGACAAATTTAAAGTGAGCTCCGAAGTCTCTAACATTTTTTATGTTCCAAGTGTATTTGTCAAAGGTTTATGTGTTGTATGGGTTCCAGATATACTGGTCATGTAGCTAATAAAAATGTATACGCATGGCGTTATTACAGCGTCGTATTTTATGCATTATCTATTGATTATGGGCAGTTAACTTTTATTTTGTTGGTTTTAGGACATGGGGCAAACAGAGGACTCGCATTTTCGGTTGATGGATTTGGCCAGCATTCGCTTGATTTATTGACGCCTTTGACTATGTCTATGTTAAGCATAGGACTGCGATTGGCTGATGAAGTGATGATGGCGAACAAAAGAGCCCATAGTGTAATCTTAAATTCGAAAGCTGCTAGGATAATTGAGGTAGTACTGGGGTATTGAAAATTTGGTTGAAAATGTAAAGGTAAAAACGTCCCAATAAACATAACATGAGGCCTTATTTCCCCGAAAGGCTGGCCAGTGGTGAACCTACAGTCTAGTACATCCACATGTCACGAGTTATCTTTAAGTCCCATATTACCGCACGACCCTATTGCCATCAACGGGCACGGGCTGCTACTGAGAAATTCCAGATAAAAAAATCCAATAACACTTTGCCCGACCTGGGAATTGAATCCCAGACCTCATGCTCAGCAGTACGCTTGCAACCACTACACCAAACAGTTAGTCGACGACCCAATTTTACATTACAAATTGAACAAGTTATCTATGGATGAAAGGATTTTTACAAAAGAAACCATGGATAATTTACTTGCAGACCAAATATCTATAAATGAAATGCCTATGGTTGTACTAACTATTCACTATTTTTGTGCCAAAAAGCAACTCGCCCGATCTTTATCGCCGGGACACTGCACTGCAGGAAATCACCAGACATCCACACGAAGACATTACAATGTATAAAGATTTTTTATTGCCCCAAGGAGGAGTTGCCAACAATCCGCGAGATTGGAATTCATTAAAAACGCCTACACTTATGGGGTCGAAACCGTAATGTTATGTAATTTCATCGCGCCAGAGGTTAAGCATGAGCGCAGTGGAATATCTGACAAATTGATAGTGAAGAAATAATCTATTTAATAAAAATAGCTAGAATCTAGAAATTTAGCATTACAGTTCTATAAACAACGAATGTGAGCACTAGAGAAGGATTGAGAACGCCACAATTACGGCGGTAAGTTCTCTCTTTAAGGAGTGGTTGAGAGGCGCCATTGCGTCCTCACCGGACACGCCTGTTTCGGGAGGTTCCTGTTTCGCATAAGGCGCGAGGAAACGCCCGGGTGTTTCCACTGCGTAGATCGCCCTGAGGACACGGTGGACCATACGGTGGAGGTCTGCCCGGCTTGGGGAGAGCACCGCCGTGTCCTCGTGGAGGCGATCGGCGGCGACGATCTCTCGTGTCCAGCTCTGGTCCAAGCCATGGTACGGAGCGATAGTGCATGGGTAGCCATCACCTCCTTAGCGAAGCAGTAATGCTCGCGAAGAGGCAGGCGGCCCACGTGGGGGAGAGGCAGTATATGCACCCTCACGGCCATAGTCGCCGCGGGAGACGCCCTGGGCGTCGGTAATTCCAGGCTGATTCCCGGCCACCGTAGGCGCGGGCTTGCGGATAGCGAGTAATGGGTAGCTCGCTGTCCGGTTAGGACCAAGCCCGGGTCGACGGCGCTATGTGTTCCACGTGCGCCTCAAAAAGGTGTCAGCACCAACTGGTGGGGTCCGCAAGGGCCGATGCCTGCCAGGGGTGCGGGTTGCTCGAAAGAGATACCATAGCCCTTGGCACACAGGCAACTGGAGAAACACGGGTGGGTTCTAGTCAGTAAAAGTCTGACATGCCCTTCCGCTCCACCCAGAGCGGGAGAAGTTATTTGATGATTACCCAACCCAAAAAAAATAAAATAAGCACTAGAACAGTATTTTTGAAAATTCATTCTTTAGTGGGGTTAAATAGGGTATGAAAGTTTGTATGGAATATCGTCAGTTTTGCTGATGAGAACCCCTCCGGACACATAACTTGTTTGAGAAGAAAAGCTGGTGCAATGTCAATTAAAAAAAAGAAGGACGAAGGTTTTCTCGTTACAAGATGAGGTAAAAAAAACAAATAAGTTAGGGCCAGACCTTGAAATTGAATTGTGAATTCTCAAATTGTTAATATATTTTCAATACTGAAATAAGAAGTGCAAAGGTTTTCATAAAGCGCGCGGTTTGAGTGATCCATTTTATTGACCATATAATTTTTATCTCAGGTTTAACAAATTTTTTACTTTGCCATAATGTTTTAGCAATTTTTTACTAAATCTTCTTCGATTTTTGTTAAGATTGAAAAAAGGATCACTCAATCCACATGCACATCTCAAAAGTAACCACACGCATTGTAACAGTTGGGATAAAGTCTTGTAATTATGGCTATCAGCTTTCATTAGGTTTGCCTTTTCTTAAAATCTCATGCATAAGAAAATGTTTTGTTTTTGTCATCAGATATATAATATAAATGGTAGCAGTCCGACATTAACGCGCAAACTGTAATCATAAATGCATCTCATGATTCTAGCGTAGAAATTCGTCGGTTATAAAAATTTCATAGAAAAATGTAATACCTATGCGGTCAAAATGTATGGAACAGTTTTTTTTTCTATCCGTCGCAATAATTTAACGCAAGGGATTTCCGAATCATGTACCTACTAAATCTATGGTAACAAGGTGGCGCTTCGATAATGTTACCCGTATTATATAACGATAGAGTTGTGTCCAATTTAACTAACCAGTTTTTATTTTCTATTAAAGTTTTTCCTAGCAAAAATAGACAAAACTACCAAGTTACCTCGCAAAAACCGCTGTCCTAGACAACAAATCCGTGAGAATGCTGCAGCAACAAACGAACAGGGATCTAGATAGTTATCTTTATTGCGAACCGTGGCACCAGGCCAAGGAAACACCAAACTTCTGGACATGGAAGTTGCATGCCAAGCCAGAAGTTTTGCTTCGCTGTAATCTGGCTCGTGGAGTAATGTGTGCTCCGATTTGGTGTTTTAAACATTAATTGTTTCTACACTTTGTTCAGCTGGGTATTTTAATTAATTAAGCTTAGTTTAGTATTTCTAGTTCTAGTACAAGCCGTGGTTGATTTCTACCTTTTTAAAATTAAAGACTAGTTTTGTAAACTTTTAATTCTGTGATACATGTTATCTCATTAATTTAGTATTGAAATCTTCTGATCTCTTCTCATATTCAAAATGTGTATTTTTTTAGATTTTTAAATTAATATTCTAGTAATAAAAATAGTAAATCATAAAAAGATGCTCGGACACAGGTCACACAGGCGTCCCCTCTGTGAGAGAGAGAGTTAGCTGTAATCCACCACGCGGGCCCAGTGTGGGTTGGTAAATGTCACATGTCTCCAAATTTTTTAATCTAGGTTAAAGAAAAAAAATATATAAAAAGAAATATTACTTAAAAAATCTAAATAGTCGGCAAAGAACGAAAGTCGGCAAACGCCGATCAGCATATCGACTTTATTAGAATACTAGCTGACCCGTGCCCACTTCGTTAGGCGGTAAACATTTTTATATCACTAATAGATTACGACACAAACTTTACCTCTTTATAATATTAAGTATAGATGTAGGTACTGCACTAGTAATTATCGCATACTTGGTGTGAAAAACACACTTGTTTGTCACACTGGTGTGATAATCTGGTGTGACTACGAGTCGGCAAGGTTCCTTTCGTTTTCCATCACCATTTAAGAGCAGTGGTAATGAAATAAAATAAAATAAAGTGCCTACCTGGTTCAGAACTCACGACCTACAACTCGTCGTGACTGATACCACTGGGCTACCGCTGCCCTTAATAAGATAATCTGCCTCAACAAGATGAAACAGCTGGCAGCCAAGCAGCAAGCAGCAGAACATTTACAAGACAGAAAAATCTTACAAAATTTATATTGAGAATGATAACAACCTGCCACACAATATCAACTCAATTTCATACCACAATCACCCAATCTTAAACCCATAGGTATCACAAAACAACATACAGTATCTGTGGCACTTATACTAATGCCACACAAACGGAGCTAGAGAGTAGAGACAAGCGTAGTACACACTAATGTGGGATAGTCATTGCCTGCGTTATGGCACGTTATGGTGCGTTATGGTGCTCTCTATAAATGGGAATGAGAAATGTAATCTTAGAACAGTCAGTCTGTCTATCTTCAATGTTGTTGGACATGGGAATATCGTATTGGCACTTGTGCATCGTCTGTTGTGGAATCAGAAGCTTCTATGAAAGAAGGGTTGTGTCGGTCGGTTCGAAGACTAGGCCTGTACGAAAAATAAATAAAATTGAAGTGAAAGTGAAATGAGCAAGTAGATGGTTAGGGATTTTAAACTTATAATAACTCCTAGGTTTCTTCACGATGTTTTCCTTCATCGATGTCAGTGATGTCCAAGATAAACTTAGAAACTGCCTACTTAAGAATTGAAATAGTCACATTTTGACTTGCCCGGATTTAAAGCCATAACGTCGTGCAGGACAGGCGCCATCATTAAAATAGAAAGAAATAAGGTAAGCTGTCGTCTTAACCATCACGAGACAATGGTCGCTAAAGAAACACTTCTACACAATAGGTCCTCTATTCAGGGCTTGCATGGAAGCTGAGGAAACCGTTGCGCTTGGCGCTTGATGCCTGTACATTCAAAGAGCACATGCTCTTTGAATACCAGGCGTCACCCTGATTTGGACAGAAACCCTCAGGGTACCCTGATCTTACACATAATTAGGTTCATAACCGACCAGGACCTTTAATTGTGGAGGGAAGTGGGCTGGTCGGAATAACCACCGTCGGCCGCCATGGCCCACGCACAACACAGTTCACCTGAAGGACTAAGCACGGATACCAAACCCTGTAACTTAATACATCGAAGCTGTCGTCCGAGATTAACTATGCTCAACTGGATTATCTAGGCTTTAGGAAAAAACAATCAGAAACTTGGCACTCTTTTAATGTAAACACTGTCAAAGCAAACACCAGTAAAAAATATTAAATAAATAAGAATACCTTTCCAAAACCAAACAAAGAAATAACTTGACAATTTCAATTATTCCGTTTTCTTCATCAAAACAGAGCCTTCCTTGGAGTCGAAGGTCGACTTTTTCTTTGAAGACGTATTTGATTCGCAAGCTTTAGTTTCGTTGGTGATGGCGTCAGGCACCACCACATTGATAGGCTTGGCTGAGGAACGGCCTCTGACATCCACAATCACGAAGACTATAAAAAGTACCAGTAATAAAAGGTAGATCACCCGATGATTTTCTTCTAGCTGAGCTATCAAGAACGATGTAGGATTCATGATTTCGTTATTTGTTTTTTCCTGTTGCCTAATCACTATCATTAGAAATTTTGCTATCTGTTAGAAATCAGTAAAATTTAGGTTATTTTTCGAAAGAAATGCAACTGTCAGACTGTCATGTTTAGATACTGTCAGAATAATTCGAATAGTTTTTTTTTTCTTATGTATGGTGCGTTTGAGGTTGGGAACTTTTTGGTTTTCAAATTCAGAACTCGGGTATGGAATATTTCAATGAGGTTGGTAGTTTGTCTTTACTTCGTTGGCTCCGTTGGTTTAAAAAGTTGCAAGACAAGGTACGTCTGGCAAAATCACTTCGCCCGCGATTTCATCCGAGCTATAGCAAGTGAACAAGTTTAACGAAAAAAAATATCAATATTTTATAAGATACTGAATTTGATGCAGCTGGAACAATGAATGTAGAATAGTACATCAACAAATAAGACGATTGACTGTGTCTCATAACAACGTCTGCACAAAATACAAAGAGAAAAAAAACAAAAAAAAAGCCTTTTTTTGGGTGGGAAATCGTCAAATAACTTCTCCCGTTCTGTGTGGAGCAGGAGGGCGTGTCAGAATTTTACTGACAAAACCCACCCGTGTTCCCTCAGTTGCCTGTGTGCCAGGGGCCACGGTATCTCTTTCGAACAACCCGCACCGGCAGGTATCGGCCCTTGCGGACCCCACCAGTTGGTGCTGACATCTGTATGAGGCGCGCGTGGAACACAACGCGCCGTCGACCCGGGCTTGGTCCTTACCAGACAGCGATCTACCCATTACTCGCCATCCGCAAGCCCGCGCCTACGGTGGCTGGGAATCAGCCTGGGATTCCCGACGTCCAGGGCGTCTCTTGCGGCGAATAAGGCCGTGAGGGCTCATATACTGCCTATGAGCCTTAAGCTTTGAGTTGAGCTACAACTATTACTGACAAATGCTAGCACTCACTGGACTGGTCCTCTCAAATCTACATTGTCCTCACATGATCTGACTTGACCAAGATTAGGTATGACTGGACTTTAAAAGAGACTTTGCTCCGTGTGTTTGTTTCGCCTTTTTTTCTCAGGAGTAGTCAGATAGGAAATGTCGACTCCATCTAGCTTATTTTTTTATAACGTGTAAAAGTGATTCCAGGAGGGCTTTTGGCTAAGTAATCTCAGCCACACGGGGCTATGCATGCCGTGGTCGGTGGATGGGTGACCATCTTTACATACCAAGACCCCTCCGCGCCTTGGAAAGCACGTTAAGCCGTTGCTCCCGACTGTCATTCGTGGAAATTTGACTGTCGTTACACTTGACAGAAGCCCGAAGATCTGAAAAAACTAGTCTTACTAAGAGGTACTTAATTTGTTAACCAGTTACTGGGTTGTTTAAGTAAGAAAGGCAGTCGCTCCAATGTAAAAAATATTGGTGTTCAGCTGCATCCGCATGCATAGACTGGAAGGCGACCTTAATATAGTTGGGTAAAGGATAGGCAGATGATGTGTAAAAGTGATTCCCATATCCCAGTTACAGAATAAACCGTTTCATTAGATTTCATTTCAGACAAAGAGCCTAGCTCAAAATCTCAACAGCTGACCAAACCTCCTTAAACCCGGACAAAATTAAGCTCTTTTCACACAGAACTACTATCAAGGAATTAATTGGCCTAACTGCGGCCATTTATACGAATAAAGCTATTATTGACGATGTGTTACACGCTCAAATCCGCAGACCGTCTGGAGACGGCACATTATCGGAAACCGATTTGCATAGTTAAATAGCTGATCGGTTTCCCTCGTCTATAAAGTTGTTAGGACGGTAAGCGACGGTTTTTGTCTCGTGTGATTTAAAATCTGTTGTTTGTAAATAAAAACCCGAGATTGCAGGTTTCGCATTTTTATATGAGCTGACATGAAAGCTGCATGCTGCAGTTCTTCCTTTAGTAACCGACTTCAAAATAACGAGAAGGTTATGCTTTCGGCGATTTTTTTTAACACTAAAATTTTAGTTGTGTTTATTTTTACCCGACTACAGTGAAGGAAAAAGTAGGGTTATTACTTGTATCTAATCATAGTAACTTGCACGTCTTCATGGAGAAAACGACGACGTCGCGTCGCCTTCCTGTACGAGAATTTGGATCATATCTAGAGTAGAATGTGATCCAAACTTGAACTAAACCCCGATTACTGAAAAATAACGGTTTAAAGAGTATGAAACAAGAAAATCATTCTCAACTGAAAGCTGGTTTTTTAGTTCATGAATTTATGTTCTCTACAAGTCTAGAGGGCGCCATATTCAATTTAATGTAACGTCACATAGCCTATAACCATGATACCTCATTTGTCAAATTATTATAAGTTATGAGGAAACAGATAAACGCAATATACAGGTTGAAATTGAAAACATGCGACAAACCGAAATGGGAGATTGTACTCATCATTATGAACAACTTTTACTAAGGGACCAAAGATGCAATCGCGAAAAAAAAACATCTGTTCCCTACATTTATGTTCGCATGACTCGTCAAAATGTAGGGAACAGCTGTTTTTTTTTTGCGATTGCATCTTTGGTCCCTTAGTAAAAGTTGTTCATAATGATGAGTACAATCTCCCATTACGGTTTGTCGCATGTTTTCAATTTCACCCTGTATATACCTACATACCGGTCAAAATAATAACCCTCCTTTTTGCTTTGCCGTAGTCGGGTAAAAAGTTATGTAGCAATTGAGAGTAGAAAAAGAAGTGAAGTAGCGAACTGTATCAGGAGAGTAAAAATTTTCATCTGCCTTCGATTCATTTTTAACTGCATACAGCATGGATACTAAATTTTACCTCCAGCTTTTCGTACATCCTGTAGAGTGTAGATACCCCGCCAGCACTAAGTAAATTTACTTTATTACTTCTTCCCTATTTAGGTTCTCCGATTAGAGCCGTCCACCAGAATTTCTTCCCACCATAAACCAAGATGATAGTACAGATTCATGGGCACCACACAGAGGTCGATTTACTCAGAATCTGTGCAATTAATTCAATTTACGGTGTCCTATCGCATTTGCATGTCTGGAGTGCAATAAGTTCTGGTGCAGATACTACGCTATGTTTGAATTTAATTCAAATGTTCCCAGGAATTTTCTTTGATATTAGTTTTATGATGTCATTGGAAAGGATATTGAATTATGCGCTGATTTTGGAGTTTCGATGGAGATTTTGTTTGGAAGTTAGGAAATATGATATTGGTTATACCTACCTACATTGTAGATATAGGTAGTATTGATTTTTATCACGACACCGTTTTATTTTCATGAAATATTTTTGATTATGTAAGTAAGTCATTTCTTTGAAGTTTTAACAATACACTCATATTTTTTCTGGCTTGTAAGACATAATTATGTACCAATACCAACTAGGCAGTTAGCGGCAGTTAGTATCGCAGTTTACGGTGTCCTACAATTGGGCAGTGCCTTAAACTCTAGGATAGATAAGTCGGATTAACGAACCTGTGAATACAATATCGCAGTAGCTATACTTAGCTGCTCTCATTAAAAAAAAAACAACAATAAAACAAGTTTCGGATGCAGTAATTATAACTTATACTAGTATTGACTGCTTTCTGCAAAACAGCTACTTAAAAATAAACGAATCAAAACAAAACTAAAGGCAAACTTCTGAAGCCTTAATCAAAAAAGTATCCCCAAAATCTTTTGAGTCAATCTCAGGAAGATTTCGTGAAGGCTTTCAAAAACAATTTAGTGTCGACTAAAGACGCATTATGGTGCAGCAGTCCAATTACATGTGAGCAGGCCCCGATTAGGGGATGAGGGTAGAAATATGGATCATAGGTAGGTACTTTGGTACTTAGTTGATCAAAATATTTTGTTCATGTTCAATATTAACTTTGATGTGACGAGGGCGCCGTCTTTAAATGTTTTCAGGTCAATTACGTTTGGATAAAAAATTGGGAATGTTTTTCTTTGATAAAATTTTATATGGTAGCTAAGGCCTTTTATGTTTTTACATTTTAAAACATTGCAGGATGTTTGATCTATTATTGAAACCTTTTTATTTTTGATTACCTACTGCCTGTATGTAAAGAACTACCCAGAGATACCTACCAACTTATTTATCACATAGTTAACACATATTTTTTTTAAACTAGATTAATAAAGGTGCCAGAAAGTTATTTTCGAACCCCGCAGGCATCGTTTTACTGTTTTTACTTCAAAAAACCCAAAGTGATTCCTCAGAAAGTAACATGAAAATGCTCTAAAAACAAAATGGGATTTATAAACACCAAAACACGAGCAAATGTGAAGTTTGAAAAGATTTTGACAAGGGTCAGTCAGACCCTTTGCTGGACTTGAAATTGAATGCGTCCCAAACTGGCAAGTTTTGCAAAGAATTCGCAGAAAGATTGAACAGTAGTTGGATTGGACATGAAAGTATTGAAAAGGAAACATTTGGCTATGGTGACTTTGTTTATGCTTATAAAGTTCCTAACACCAAAAAAAAATGTTTTCGAATAAACGACCTCTTGGTCCGATTACCAGCTAGCGAGACTAGCAGCTTTGAATGTTAGATCAAGGCCCAAGTGTTTTATATTCAACGATTTCTAACCGTTTCATTACCGTGCATTAGGTAAAGGTAAGTTACCTTTAGGACTGATTTTTTATTTCTAAACTTCAGTAAGATTAAATTAAGTAAGAGTGACAGCGCCACCTACCTTATCATCGTCGAACTTTTCAGTCGGCTCATCATAGATGCGAGCCTCGCGTTTCTCCCGAGAGCCGCGCCGCGCCAACAAGGGAGTTTGTGGCGGCGACGCTAGCGCCACGCTGTTTCTAGCGCTCTCTGGTGGCGACTTTATAAACTCTATCTTTCCACCCTCCACGCAAATATTTGGTGTTAGCGGATACATTGGCGACATAGCAACATTGGTATTCGCCAAATGATTGTAATGATTTTCTTCTAAGGGGAGGGTTTTCGGTTTATTTTTCTTGCGATAGGTGGAGTCGTATGCAAGCACTTGCGTCTTCTCTTCCGGGTGCACTTGTCGTACCTTCCCGGGTGGTCGGTCAGGTGGCTCTGGGGAGACGTTGCCGTCTGTCGGACTTTCATCCCTTTCATTATTTGATATTCTGAAACAATGAGAAAAAAATGTTAAAATTATTTTTTATGACAATGCGATTAAAATATATTCTATAATAAATACAAGTCGCAT
Organism: Antitype chi; assembly: GCA_947359405.1. NCBI lineage: Eukaryota > Metazoa > Arthropoda > Insecta > Lepidoptera > Noctuidae > Antitype > Antitype chi. The sequence continues at coordinate 19,738,115 of OX375812.1, forward strand.
GCCAACATTTGAATATTCCGGCAAGTGTTTGTCTTGTCACGCAGACTAAACAATGTTTCAACACAAACTTCTTGACATTAGTTGCACTGCCGTTCCCTAGATGGCGCTGTTATTAAGATAATTTATAAGATTTCTAAAAATGGCTAAATAAGCTAAAATATATAATAATTTGAATTTAACTTTTATCGAATGGGTTTATAATATAGTCAGACCATTTTTGATATAAAATTAATCAACAATTTCCGAAAAATGAATAAGTTATAACCAAAACACCTACATCACGCAAACAAAATTTTCTATACAATAAGTATATGGCAGTTGATTCTAAAATCTACATTGGAAGTGTGTTCTTTAGTGTGATGTTACAACTGTATATAGATCACTAGCTCTCGTTAGAAGGTCTACAGCACGTGACGTCACGCGCTCGTTGCCAGGCAACGCTCCTTGTAATGTGCGCTGCGGACGCTCGCCCGCGCGGCTGCGACGGCTTAGTGGCGCATATTCCTTGGGCTGCCTTCCTGCACTTACGCGGTTTTAGTTAACTCGTTAGCTTAGCTCCGGTTAAATTGAGCACTTCCATACCATGGCGGCGAGAATACTCGATTGCCAGCTTTTTGAAGCAGTTTGAAATTTTATGAGTTAGTTGGTAGTTTATTCGGTTTTGATTCTGGTTTTAACCTAATTTAGCTGATACAGAACGTTTAATTTTAAGGTGTTTCATGTGTCTCCATGTGTATTATAGGTATGCTAGCTTCATCATATAAAGGTTTCATTGGCAACGAATGTAAAAACATAGGTGTAAGTAATCTTCTTTCTAATCCCGATAGCAAGGAGATTAACCAAGAAAACCATAGTAACACCATAAAAACAGTCAAACAAACTGTTATCAGATCACCATGCTCTTCCTTATCAGCCAGGCTTATGTCCACCAGCGCAGTAGCAGTTTTGTTGTTGATCTTAACAGAATGTTAGGTAGGTTACCAAACTGTGTAATGAAACGAGATGAATAATACGATTTGGTGAGAGGATGGAATTAATCTATCTAAACATCTTATCTTATAGTAGGTTGGTCTTGCTAATAAGTATTTAACTTTTAGCTAAGTGTAGATAAAGCTGAAAATTATCAACAGATTAAGTCAGTAAAACTAATTGTTAAACAAATTCACCACAACCTGAAATTGTCAAACGTCTAAAACACGGCAAAAACGTAAAGGTGTCAATTTTCCCTGGCTGTACTTACTAAGGCTGATGGAATGAGCGCAAAATCATAGTCACGGAAATTATTTGTTAAACAAATTGCCTACCTTCCGACTTTTCCCTGACTGTACCTAATTGCGGCTTTAAAGAGCTCTAAATACCTATTATTTTAAACAAGAGATAACTTGCTTTCTTTCAAACGCATTTTTATCAAAACATTATTATCAAGACATCTTTCCACTTGATAAGTTGATACCCAAATCCCGTCAGCTCTTACCCAGTAATTAAAGTATTAAATATAAACAGCGCTTACAGGATTAAGCCGCCGTAAGCCGCGTCCTGTTGTGTTTGTTAAGTTCATTATGAGGGGCTTACAACCTGCTTAGTACCTACCTACTAAACTAAGTTTTGAGGAAAGATAAAGGTTTTTGTTATTATTACCTATGTAAGTAGGATGCGCTACCTCGTTGGTCTAATGATCGCAAGCGCAACTGCTGAGCATGAGGTCCTAGGTTCGATTCCCGGGTCAGGCACAGTGTTCTTACGTTTTTCTATACGGAATTCTTTAGTAGCCCGTGGCCTGCATTTGTGCCCGTGTTATATGGCAATATGCACAGCTGTTCGGATTTGACCTGCATTAGGACATTTCCGATACTTTTTATGCCGATATTCCCACGTGATCCAGACTCATACGGGTGAAATCGTGGACTGTAGCTAGTTAGCAAGCCTAGCTATTGATAAAATTAAAATTGATAAAAATTGGTTTATTGCTATTGGCAGCAAGCAGGCTGCTTGGTTCGGCTTTTTGGATACTCACCTACGTATTTTTTTCGGTTTTAGTTCGTCATAAAGGTACAACGATTATATAACTAAATATTATTATTAAATACAACGCAATTAACTGTCTATAAAAGCTCCATGAATTTTGTTTTTTACTTGGCAATCTTATTTCTGTGAAAAGCGATTATGAAGTTTGAAAATTTATTTAAATCCTAACTAAACATTTAAATACACCTAACACAGAATCAATAAATCACCAGTGATCGGATATTCGGATGCATAATCACTAATCACCTAAAGTTGAGATGTTGGCTATTGAATAGAATGCGCTTTTGTATCGAAAAAGTCTTAATTTAGGTAAGTAATTTGTTTATTTTTTGTTTTAACTAATACAAACCTCTCCTCCAGTACATACACTTATTTGTCGATACACATCTGAATAGTTATGCAATTCAAGAATCCCGGGATTTTTAATAAATATTACAAATAATTTATAAAGCCGCATCCATACTTTCATAGCTAAAAATTTTCTTTAGGTAAATCTGCATCCGAATATCCGATCTCTGATCATCACACATTTCACGCTTCCATTCATTACAAAATAATTAGATACGTAGGTAGATATCACTCCATTTAGCTTCGTACAATCGAATCATTTTAATTAAAATAATTATTAGGTAGGCAAGTAATTAAGGATGAGAGCAAGTTCCAAATCAGTTAATTAGATTTTGACACTGATAGGTTTTGATTAATGCAAGTTTTAGCGGATCGTTAATCATACATATTAGAAGTGACAGCTGTATTAATATGACATTTGAGAGTATTAATAAAGTATGATGATCAATCATAGATCCATCTTCCTATAGTTTTGGGCCTAAAATAATGGTTTCCTTAAATAGATTTATCTGTTTAGTAAAACTTTTATTTTAACTTAAACAAAAGTTTTGACAGCCTCCACCAGTTTGTCAAAGTTGCCCTTGCTGGGTCGTACCAATCGTTAACGCGCACATGATTGAAAACCTTGTTGTTTTATTTAACGCAATGCAAGCGAGGAGAACGCAATAATCGAATGAAAATTCACACAACCACTAGAATTCTATTACATTTGCGAGTTTTCCATGAACGTTCTTTACTTTTTCAATGTACAAATACATTATGAAAGGTCAGTGTTCAGATAAAAGTGCAAAAAAAGCTGATTTTCGGACATCTTTACTGATTTTTTTACTTCGAAACTTAGATATAACCCACAAGATACACTATGTGTTAAAAATATCTGGAAGAAAACTTGTTAAGACGCCTATAATCACTTACAGGTTGTTGTATGAGAATTATGACGGGTTGCATAAGCATAATCTGCCTATTATATTCCCACTGCTGAGACACAAGCCTCCTTCGGTGAGAGGGAGTGGGCCGTAATACACCACGCGGGCCCAGTGCGGGTTGGTAGATGTCACATGTCTTCGAATTTTTGGTTCTAGGACATGCTGGTTTCCTCACGATGTTTTCCTTCACCGTTTTGAGAGCAGTGGTGGTGAAATAATTTAGAAAAAGTGAAGCGCCTGTCTGGGTTCGAACCTACGACCTACAACTCGGTAAATCGCGGCCGTTACCACTGGGCCACCACTGCTCTCGATAACAGGGGCCTTAGTCTGCTATTTTTATAAATTCGTCATTCCAACACGATCCCATTGTCATTCATTTGTCATTTTGCTAAAAGTTCGTAATCTGCTAAATTCATAATGGTCGATCATTGGTCGGTCAATGGTCTCGTAATAGAATTGTGTCATAATGGCATTTTCGTATTGCCATTATTATAAAACTCGTTAGTAGAAATGTTTTTCGAAAAACGACTACTAAATTTGAACAAGTCAGTCATTCGATTGTCATGATGTACGAGATTACCAATAAATGCCATGTCTTTCAATGGAGTGTCAGTGGCTGATCATTGGAAAGTCATAATGACACCATTTTATTAGTAGATTAGGTACCAAACTTGTCAAAATCAACAATTATGAAATCAATGATAGACCATTCTGACACTATTGTAATAGCAGACTTGAGGCCCTGGTTGGCCGCTCTGTATTTTTAATATTATTTGAATAATATCTTTTAACACTAATGCACGAAACTACTTAATAATTCTATAAATATACTCACTTAAGGCGCAGTCTTAACCCATAATCGTTCTTTAAAAGTGTCCTAAATCTTTACTGTAAGAACTTTGCGACATTCTTATTCAAATTGAACTCATTTAGAATGTGAAATTAAGCCAAACAGCTCATCAGCAGTCGTTTGTTTTTAGACAACTTCATTTAGTTCACTCAAGAACGGAAAGGAAGCCAACTCGAACGGTTTAAAAGAGCCTTAAATCCCTTTCTTGACAAAGTAATTTTACCCTTATAACAGAGTGGGTAAGTGCGTTTTTCTGTGGTGTATGTTCGTCGTTAATATGTGACAAGTGACAACTAATATATTCGTCATTGCTTTGTTTATTTTATTTTATTTTAATGTGTTGTGTGACTATGTTACATGTGGACATGAGCTATTTTTTGGTTTATTTCTTTATGACAGGGAAATCTAGCGTTTTGTTGGACAACGTTTCATCAAAAGAATTATTATTGCTCATTCATTTATTAAATTAGTTCAAATATCTACCACCATAAACTTAAGCAAAGCACGACGTAAACACGATGTAATAAAATCGTGTCGAGTTTTTTCTCTCTCTCTCTTTTTGCTCTCACTGTATTTTCATCTCTCGGTGTGAAACCGAGCATATGAATGCTCGGTTTCAACACAGTGCATCTGGGCACGTCAAAAATCGTACAGTGTGTTTTTCCGTTCGATTTTCAACTCTCGGCGCTGAACAGTACGGTGAAGATTCAGTGCGTGAAAAATCCTTTCGCGATTTTATTACGGCAGACGCGACGCGACAGCCTGACGCGGCTTACTATACGACAATTTCTATGAAAACTTCATGGAAATTGATCAACTAAAGTCGTGTAGTGCTAGGTAAGCTTGTCGTTTGTATGTAGGTATCTTACCTAAGCAGTAACCTGAGCAATAAGGTCTTATTGCTTTGGCAAAAACTAGAATCGCTTAGACATTAGGCTGAAAATGTAAATTTTATTGAGTACTTTCAGCCGAAACTAGACTAGGTAGACTTTCTGCGTAATCCAACTCCATCCCATTTTAAGAACCTGAAATCTGTTTAGGGGTCATCCTTAAATTACGTCACACAAATTTTATGGTTTTTTGACAACCACCCCCCCCCGTCCTTGTCACAGGTGGTCACACTTATGAAACCCCCCCCCCTTATGTGACGTCACATATTTTTCAATTTTATATTTAGAAGCACTTAAATTAAAACAGCAGTGAGTTTTGTATTTTAAATAACATGTCTTGTGACGTAACAAAGCTTTCCAACCCCCCTGTCCCTTGTCACACAATATCACATTTCGTTGACCCCCTCCCTCCCTTAAACGTGTGACGTAATTTATGGATGGACCCTTAGCAAGGATAGTGAAAAATCTTTTCTCTAAAAAAGTAGGTACTTCAGTAGGTAGACAGTTACTACTTACAGAATCCTTGGGTAATAATCTGAATCACAGAAAGCTTGGCTTCTTTTTAAGATGGGTTTGCCTTCTGGCTGCTGAAAGCGTAGTCACAAATAGTATAATTGAGAATTGTGATTTGGAAACGAAGTTTCTTAAAACTACGGAAATAGCCACTTTATAAATTACGACAATTTTTTTTTTTTACCAAGGTTCGCATCACTAGCGGTCTCTATAGGTTACGGGTGACAGACAAAGCGTAGAGCTGTGACGTCTAAGGGGCGCAAATTCTACTCCGTGCATATTATGACGTAACATTACACTTCCTTCTTAATTTACAAGGTATTATATATACCAATAGGTGGCGCTGCGTAGGCAAGCAGCATCGGCAGCGCCGTAATGTATCAGCTGTGAATGGTTTTAGGCGTCTACACTCTACATATAGGGTGGAACCTTAGAGTCAAGCCTCAAAGAGATGTCAGCACCAACTGGTGGGTTCCGCATGGGCCAATGCCTGCGAGAGGTGTGGATTGTTCGAAGAGATACCGCGGCACCTGGCACACAGGCAACTGAGCGAACACGGGTGGGTTTTAGTCAGTAAAAGTCTGACACGCCCTCCCGCTCCACCCAAAGCGGGAGAAGTTATTTGATGATTTCCCACCCAAAAAAGAAAAAAAAAACCTTACAGTCAATAAAGCTGACGCTTGAGCGGAGACGCTGTAGGTTATCGAGACGTATTTTTTTTTTGCCAAACGTGGGAATTAGGTGATGCAAAAATTGCTTGAAAAATGTGTAGATATGTAACGAATGTGTTCTCGAATTTATTCTAAAGAAGAGGTAAAATGTTCTAGTTTTATGTATCTTCGGACCTAATGATCCTTTTCCGTAAATTCTTTCAGTAATAAGAAGCATTGCCCAGACAGTGTCAAAGGATATTTATTTCAATTTTATGTTAAGCCAAGAATTCACGGGCAGCACACGGTTAGTCTTCAACAAAATCATCCGATTGCTCAGCTGCAGGCTTATCATAACGTTTTCTGTTTCTACTCTACTGTAGAATAGAAATCGCTTGTCTCGCAAAACCGACAACTGTCTATGCGGAAACGTCATATTTGTCTACTCTTCCGACGACAAAACGCTTGTCTTCGGTTCTCGTTCTAAGTCTGCAGTAGGTTAAACTCTACGTTATGTTTTATTTATAATTCTAGCCGAGACACAAAATTGATCGAAATATCTACGTTGTATTCAATCAATCACCCAATCATAGCCTTCGCCCAAGTTATACACCTCGTCTTAACACCTGGTTTCCTGCGCAGCATCCAATTGACTCCAGCTGCCTTTTGAAATGGCGGCGACGAATGGTATGCTCCGGAAATTGCAGTTATTAGTCGTCGAGACAACTTCCGATACGGAATGTCATTCCTATGGAGAGGAAGGAGAGGAACCATGGTGTTTTAAAGCGAGTGAATGTTATGGTAGGTACCTACTTGAATGAGCTACATACTGTTTACCTTGGCCTTTATTTTAAGCAAATCTAAACAAATAAAAAAAAACAGTTTCTGCTTTAATGTCAACAAAAAACAGCTGTTTACTAAATGCATATGAAACTATATGCCATATTTTTAGCATAACTTGCTGGGCAACTATGCAATGTTGATTTAATCATTTGACTTTGTGTTTCCATGATAGTAAGAGTTCCATGACATTTAGGCCACTTAACACAACGCCAAAAAGTAGAGCCATTCTTATATTCCTTTTTCTGGTAATACTGATGGCCTGCTGAAAGTAATACACGTCCTCCGCGCTTAAAAGTCACGAAATCAAAATTAAATAAACCGCTACTCGTAGACGGAATCTCAGCCATATTCAGAAATACAATAAGTGTCACTGTCAAAGTCACTTCAATCCTTTTTGTATAATTATAACTACTAGTAAAGTTATGCAGCTGTAACAAGTGGCCAACTACTAAAGAGATAGAATAAACTCATTTGTATTTTCAAAGTAACTGCAGAAATATAGGGCAAATAGCTAATAGCAAAAACGAAATAGGGAAGTTATGAAAACTTTTGTGTTTTACTGTCCATTGAGGGTTGAATGTGGATTAAAAACATTCAAAAATAAAAGTTCATGTTCAACCCCCCAGGAGTTGAACATGGACAGTATTTAGGGGTTCAACATGGTAAAGATTGTGGAGTTGAACAAGGACTAAATCGTATACAGTACCTATAACTTTTTTGTTTTTGGCTGTCTTTTTGTTCCGGATAAACTCCGAAATGGCTGGACTGCTTTTGCACGGGAATTTCACGGGCAAATAGCTGATGTCATGAGAAGTAACCTAGGTTACTTTTTGTCCGATGACACGTTCCCGTGGGATAATATCCGACACCGACGCAGGCGAAGCCGCGGGCACAACTAGTAAAAAAAAAAAAGGTTCCGACGAATTGATAACCTTCTCCTTTTTGAAGTCGGTTAAAAATAAGTGAACATCGATGTTCGCAATTAATTTGATAGCTACCCAATTTTGAAGCATGAATTGATAAAATAGCGGTGGTTTTTGAAAACAACTGGTACTAGTAGCAACATCCGATTGGACTGGAAGCTGACCCCAATGAAGTTAGGAAAAGGCTAGGCTAAGCAGTGGATGGTGATGATGATTAACTGGAGAATAAAATGCATTTATTTTTGCCTTCAAACGTGAAAAGTTACGCAACAGACAAAATCCTCAAAGCTCCGCATGATTAGTCAACAACTCCAGTGACAGATGAAGAAGTCAGTCACATCAAAGAAACGCCAAATTGTTTCTGTACAGGAAGTCACGTAACACTTCCGATTGACTCTGCCGTGTGCTAAATCACCAACTGTTGGTCTAAATTTTCAATTTCAATTTTCAATTTCAATTTCACGGGTACTATCTCCCTGAAAAATTTAAACGGTGACTAAAAATTCACCTTGTATAAGTCACCAACCAACTCAATAAATCATCGAGGGTTTACGGATGGCTAGTAAAGGGTAGCTCGCTGTCCGGTAAGGACCAAGCCCGGGACGACGGCGCGATGTGTTCCACGCGCGCCTCAAAGGTCAGCACCAACTGGTGGGGTCCGCAAGGGCCGTTGCCTGCCAAGGGTGCGGGTTGTTCGAAAGAGATACCGTGGCGGCCCCTGGCACACAGGCAACTGAAGGAACACGGGTGAGTTTTAGTCAGTAAAAGTCTGACACGCCCTCCCGCTCCTCCCAGAGCGAGCTAAGTTATTTGATGATTTCCGATCCTCAAAAAAAAAAGCAATAAATCACCGTTTATTTTCACCAGCTACCCGTCCTTTTCCATCGGCAAACTGCCTTGCGTAGCTATCCATAATGATAATGATTATCGTTATGACGTCATTATCCTCACGGTGTGACAACGTCGTGCCAGCAGACTTACGGCCGATGATTGCTGGGTGTATTTTTAGACCTTTACCAACTGGTTCGGTGGACTGATCGTCCAACGGGTGTTGATAAGTAGCGTGCATGTTATTTTTAAGTGGATGTGCGTAGAACGGAGGTTAACAAGCTTTCGAATTGACAAGAAGAGCTGTCTGCATGATTTTTCCTCCAGATAACCTGGTGGCATTGGTGAAGGCTACTGAGAACGCTTTCTATAACTTCGTTTATGCTCAGCATTCGTTCTGACTTTTTTTTTGGTTTCGCGGCGCCCTTGAGGGTCCTGGTTTGTTTTAAAGTAGCCTATAGCACTCTTCAAGAATTGGGCTATCAAATGCATCAAGTTATTTTGGAATCCGACAGTTCCAGAGATTAGTTCGTTCAAACAAAAAAACAGACAAACTCTTCAGCTTTATTAATAGTAGTATAGATATTACTGGACTACAGACTCGATGCGGAAGGTGGAATTTGTGCCCGATTTCATCGTCATCTGAGTAGCTTTTTCCCAACTATGTTGAGGTCAGATTCCAGTCAAAATACTGATACTCAGCTGCATCTTGTTAGGATCCAGATCAGGAGGATCAGAGGATCAGGTGAGTAGGTACCAGTAGTTTACATGAAGCGACTGCCTATCTGACCTCTATAACCCAATAACTGGGTAACACGACACCCCTCGGTAAGACTGGTTGTCAGACTTTCGGGCTTCTGACGACCCGTAACGACTATCAAACATTCACGAATGACAGCCGAGACCACGTGCATTCCGAGGCACGGAGGGGTCTTGGTATGTAAGGATGGTCACCCATCTACGGACCAACCGCGGCAAGCACAATTCCACACATATAAAAGCGAACTGTTGGTTTATCAATTTTCAGCGCTGGACCGAGCGTTGAAAATGCAATGGCTCGTTTTTATTAGGGGTTCATTATTTAGGTGTCACCTATTTTTTTTAACCATTAGACAAAACAGAAGAGACCTCACAACGTCTCCTCAACGAAAAACTAGCCAGCACATCTAGCAGTGATGTACACAAAGTCCAGCGAAATGCCGCTTCTTAGAAATGATAGGCGTGATGTATTTCCCAACGCAATTACTTGGGGGTCACGGCATGGGAGTCCACTATAGTGAGGTCACACCGTAAGTAACTGTTTGTGGTTTTGCGTAACAACCACTTGGTGAGCCCTTTTGTGTTTTGATTAGAGCCAAGAGATTGGAAAAGTGCATAGCATGGTATCTTAAGAATTCTATGGACTGTTGTAAATTTATTAATTTTCACAATTTTTATCGACACTACCTAAATTCAATCAATATTTTGTGTGAATTTGACCCCAGATTGAACTGAGTGCCGGTGGAGCAGTGATGGCCTAGTGGTTACTAAAACTTAGAAGACATGAAGACACCACCCCGCACTGAGCCCGCGTGGTGGATTATTGCTAGGATTCCCAACCCTCCCGAATTGCCCGGGAGAATCCGGTAATAATGGTTAATCTCCCGGCGTGTCGGGGTGCAATAATTTCTCCGGTATATCGAAAATTATATGCAACCGTCGCTCGCATATTGCTACTCGCTCGCATGCTACCGCTGCCGATTTAAACGAACCTGTTCGTCTCGTCGTCGACGTCAAATATTAGATGCTGCTCGAAAGCAAAGTAAATATAAATTTAAAAATTAATAAATAATTGAGATTTTCTATCAACACCTACTCGTTTTTTTTCATGTAAAAACGTTTCTGATTTTGTCGTAAAAAAACATTAATTATTATATGCTGCTCGAAAGCAAATAAACATAAATTTAAAAACGAATAAATGATTGAGACTTTCTTTCAACTCCGCCCCCCTACTCTATTTTTTTAAACTCTCTCGGGTAAGCCCGGGTTAGTCCTTTTGAGAATTGGCAATCTTAATTACGGGCCACTCCCTCCAAGAGAGGAGACCTGTGCGCCAGCAGTGGAAACATTACAGGGTGTTTATGTATGTATGTTTCACCGTAAAATTGTAAACACCGTTAGATTATAATCTATCTCGCGAGATTGTGAACTGTCAAAAGATTGTGAACCGTAACATACTACTTACAATTTAATGCATTATTTTTCGGTAGATTATAAATCTATCGAAGCGAAACCGTCAAATTATCAACTGGTATCAAGACGGATAGTACCTTGCGCTATTACTAAATAGTCAAGTAACGGCCACTAACTTGGAAGGAGAGCTCGCTCGGCTCGCGTGCGGTTGGTCGCAATTCTAACCTATTTTAACCTATTCAGTCGGTAAGCAGTATGGTGCAGTTCACAATTTATCACCAGTTTATAATCTCGCGAGATAGATTATAAACTAACGGTGTTCCCAATCATACGGTGACATATGCATGTTATACGTAATTGACTGGAAGTTATCGGGAAATGGTGCAACAGTCCAGTAATAAAATTGCTTGAGGGTCGTACTTCCAGGGTACCTACCTAGTTAAATTCTACAGCATCGTATCTAGATATTTTAGGGGGTATATTATAATAAAGAAAGAAGGAAAAATAGATTACCCATTCCCATTTTATTTTTTTTGAGTTTGGGAAATCATCAAATAACTTCTCCCGCTCTGGGTGGAGTAGGAGGGCGTGTCAAACTTTTACTGACTAAAACCCACCCGTGTTCCTTCAGTTGCCTGTGTGCCAGGGGCCACGGTATCTCTTTCAAACAACCCCCACCCCTCCCATTGGTTTTTAATTCTCTAAAGCCGTGTGTTACGATCAGTCAACATATAATCTAACCAAAGAAACGGAAGAAAATTTGAATTTAAATTAGCACATCCACTTGAAACAAATTGTCAGATAACATCCTAAATTGCTCATACATCCATCCGCTTTGCCCCCATTTGGCAAATGGCGGTAACGATCTCACAATCTGCTCACAAATAGGTACCTCAGCCAAAAGCCAGACACTGAAACTACACCAATTTTTCAACTTTCAGTACCAAGTTACCAACATAAGTTATAACAAATTGGTTCTCCAGCGAAGGTTCTACGTAGCAGTGGAAAAAACATAAATCAAAGAGAAAAACTCATTTGTGAAGACCTTGGACTACTTCAGCCTGAAAACGCCCTTTCAGCAAGCGGTTAAGGCCAGCTGTGGCCTGCAGCCGGTACTATTATTTAAGAGTCTTTCTTCGTTTGTATGAGGGTAGGTAACGTAGGTAAGAAATATTTATATGCTAGAATAAACCGCTTTAGGAATGTAGTGCTTTTTAAGCACTTCTATACAAATTGAAGTTGGTTTTGTAATTTCAAAATAAAAGCTTTTTACAATATGCTAACGAAAGTAGGTATACACGGGATCTACTATTTATTTACTTTTTATTTTTTTCATTTTTGCTACCCTCTGTGTTTGTTCCAGTTTATCTCCGAAACGGCTGGACCGATTTCGTCGGGAGTTTCACTGGCATATAGCTGAAGTTATCATAAGTAACAAAAGCTACTTTTAGTTTTGACAAAAATGTGGGTTCTGCGCAAAAAAATTAACCCATAATAACCAATATTTTGTTTTCCTACATGCACGCGAACGAAGTCACGGTTACAGCTAGTTACGTTGTTGCAAAAGATTTTTTCAATCAAAAGTATGAGAAATTTCTTTTAAAATCTTTCGGGGTGTGTGACGCAATAAGCGTGCAGGTTAACACAGCATGTGATAGCTTCAGACATTGGCTCTTTGCCGTGAAATCAGACAATTCACATATTATGAGGAAAATGATGGTAAAAGAACAACAAAGCACTGAGTTAGCAATATTAATTGCTTCGATTTTCGGTCCGTTTTCAGTACAGCTTCAATCAAGGTTTCCTAAAATAATATTTTTTCCAATTGGCTGCAAAAACACTTGAAACAAATTAACATATTTTTTCTGATGACATAATTTCGTAAATACCACCGGTTTAAATAAACGAATAGAAATAATAACATCATCCATGATCTGTCACTCCTAACCACAAAGAAAATACCGCTTTTTATATCAAATCAAATATAATATGAAATTAGTTTCGTGGTCTGTTTACTTTATATAAATAACCACAATATTGTTATTGTGTGGTTACTCAGGAATGTTAGTTTGTTTGATTGAGACATGAAGATTGACCCTAACTTGAATTGAAGTGATTTGGCTTTGCTGTGTGTGGAAATTTTAAGTTCACGCTTATTTATGTGTGTTGATTTTGAAGTACTCGGCTTTAAATTGTATAAATTGTGTTGCTTTAACCTTCGGAAAAGCAAATAAAAAGCAACTTCGTTTTTTGAGACACGAGGAACATATTCATATAGATCAGATGATGCGTTTCAGAGACAGACAACTGAACTCTTCAAAAAATTCAAGCAAATCAACCGCGATTGCTGCGATCGCATAAATATGCATTGTTTTAACCCCAAGGATGATGCAATTTCGAATTGGTGTGGGGTAGGAACTATAATTAAAAAGTGAAAAATAAAAACTTTTTCCAAGATAAAAACTAACTTTCGGAAAAACACTAAAAAGTGGAAAATAACTTTAATTTCGGAAGGCGGTGATCAAAAAATCAGATACATATCCAAAGTCACCGACTTCCGAAATTAGTTATTTTTCATTAGTTATTCTTACACCAAGCTCACTAGCTTTTTTTTGTCAAAATCTGGTAACACTTCAACTGTCAAGTTATTGAATACAATTATAAGTCGAGCGATATTAATACTCTTTACAACTAAATCAAGAAAATCAAGAAGAAAAGATTTCAAAAAGCTCACGTTTAACGTGAAACATTTTCAAACAAAATTATAGTCCTTGGTTTCAAGTTCACATCATTGCCTCAATCACACAAACCAATTGTAGACAACCAAGAGTAGCTGTATGTACCCAATAAATCAGTATTACCAATAAAACCCAGTACTCCTATAAATTAGCAATACACTTAATTGCTTTAAGCACTTCCTGAATAGCCTTTGCTACTAGTACCTGGACCATAGAATAAGAAAACTGTATAGAAGTGTCATGTATTAATTCTGCTGTGGGTGTTAGCGCTGATACCGCTTAATTGATCATTTAGCTCGCCACCAGCACACTCATTGCGTATAACATTATCTATTAGAATCTAGAGGATATTGCTAATCCATTGCTTCGTTTCGTGTGGAGCCGGACGTACAGAATAGCACTATCCCATTTCTTCCCATGGGTGTCGTAAAAGGCGACTAAGGGACTTACTAGAGAATGGGCTGCAGCATTCTCTATGCATTTTACCACCATACTGCGATCGCCAACCCGCCTGCCAAGCGTGGCGATTATGGCAAACCCCCCATTTTCTTTTTGTGGTAGGCCTATGTCCTGCAGTGGACGTATATCGGCTGAGATGATGATGATGATGATTGCTAAATGAATGTCGATGAACTGTCAAAATAAAAGCTACTGTTAGTGTGTAAATACAATCCCAACTGTTCGTTTTATCTATTGTGCCGAATGTTTTTTTTTAAATAAATGTTCACGGTTTTAAATTTAGTCAAAATAAAAGCGATTAAGATGGCAGCTCCAGTGTAGCCCACGAAATTCAAATTTTCTTACGTTTTTGTAATTTTCAGGTTAGTGTAAAGTTGTATGTTGATTAAAATATGATTCGCGATCGCAACAAAATGGCTTTACATAATTAACTTAATTCAGTTGCTGTACTAGTAACTTATGAATTTGTTCAATGATCGAGCGCAAAACGCTGCATGCGCCAAAAGAGACGATGCCAAACTAACAGGGTGGAACACTGGAACGTATCAAACACCATCCAGAGCGTAAGTTTACTTCTACACATACTTATTCTATGCCCAGGCGCTAGTCTGAGACTAGGTAGTCTACAGTACAGGTAGTACAGGTGTACTAATCATCGGTACACACGAACGGCGCCGCGGGCCACATCTAGTGTTGCCATAAATTCATTTGAAAGCACACGCGATGGTAGGTACTACTGTTATGAATTAGGATTACTTCTGAGTTAAATCTAAGTTCGTGGTTAAGTTTATTGTTTGGTTTTGCAGTATTTTGAGATTAATTAAATATCTAAGCAATTCCGGCCATTTCTGGGATGAGAATGGATGGTAGAAATAATTCAATTTTAGTACATGGTTAAAAAAACTACAGCACCTTTGGCTAGGAATTAGTTAGGTGCAATCGTAGCGGATCAAGCTTTCAAAATATCTCTAATCGTTTTTTTTTCTACCTTTTTTACGAGTACCGGTCGCGTACTGCTGGTTCCGGCCGGAACCAAAAGTAAAACCACCGTCAAGCCCCGGTGGTTCCTATCGGAACCACCCAGCATGCACCAGCATGCAGGCGGTTTTTATCTTTATTCTAAATATAAATAAGGTTTTATGTCGTCTGCGATAATTTAACAATGTTGTCAGTTAAATATTCTCGTCGACTAAATGATTCAAAGACAAAAAAAATGTCTGTTAAGCAATAACTACTTTTTTCTATTTTTTATACTAAGCAATAGCCATTTTTTCAGTAATTACTATACGCAAACCTTATAACAAAACAATTGAAAATCGCCAAAACAGAATAATTTAATCAGTCAATCTTTCAATCGAGTGTTTCCCGAACAAACACATTTACATTCCCCCATTGTCTTATTATAAATCAGGAATCTGCGCGTGATTCACCAGATCTAGGTTATTCTATTTCAAGTACTAACTCAGCCTGAAGCGATTGATTGCCAGCGAAGTTATTAGTGTGAATGTTTTGAATATAAATGGGTTTTTATTATAATGTGTTAAAGGCGTTTAAATATCTTGAAGGGTATTTTTTTGGATTGACAATCCACTCATATTCGCTGACAGACACCGCATAGCCTAAACCCCCTGTGGGGCACGGACCTCGGCTTAGAGCGCTGCAAGGGACGGTTTGGATCGGAATTATGTAGGGACGATTTTAAAGCTACAGGTATAATTAAAAAAACAGGTTAAATTGATGATGAGGCAAATTTGATAACGTCGAATGCCATGAGAAGTCCTTTTTAATCTCCTATTATAAAGATTGTCTGCTGAAATTTAAGCTGTACTAAGTAGTTAGTCTTAGCGTCACCTATCCACCATTTACTGTGTCTGATTACTAGTGTTTAAAAAACAAAAATATTGCTGAATGCCTAACGCTCTTGATCTCGGTCACGCCTGATGGAACGCGGTGGAGCAAGTCTAGATTTTTATGTACCCACAATATATTTTTCTGTTTGTGTTTTAGTTTAGTCTGTGTTCTTCCTGTGCGAGTCAATATAAATACTTTTTATTTCTTTCTTTAAACTTAAAAGATTAAGCCGTTGTCCAAAATTGGTCAGCGAT
This sequence comes from Antitype chi, assembly GCA_947359405.1. Taxonomy (NCBI): domain Eukaryota; kingdom Metazoa; phylum Arthropoda; class Insecta; order Lepidoptera; family Noctuidae; genus Antitype; species Antitype chi. Next base: position 19,754,385 of record OX375812.1, read on the forward strand.
TGCGATATACAAAAATGATCAACTTGGCTACCTAATTTCGTGGTTTTCATCTGATAATATTATATTCAACCACAAAACAAGAACTATTGCCACAATTTATTGGTCTATCAATATAATTTTATTCATACTTAAATAACTAATAATCGATTAAAATAGACACGCGATTACTTATTTTGATTGACAGTTTAGCGCATAGCTCCGAGCGTTTAGTCGATTTTTTATTCGAGTTTCAATTTAAAACGACTTAATTTCTAATCGATTTATTTTGTAAAATGGACCAATTAAGGATAAGATTAATGGTTAGATTTCAGTGTCGTAAATCATTTCATAATATTGGGTTACCTCAATTTTACTAATATTAAGTCATAGAATAACACAAAATATTTTTAGAACGAGCAACAAGTCTTCGAGCTTTTAGGTAAAATTATAATCGACTAATTAGTCAGTTTTTGATTAAGTAGTTATCTGCCATAACTACTACATACTAAAATTAATTAACTATTTGTTTTTAGTTAAAAAAAGCTTGGAGTGAGTACCAAATAAATAACCATATTATTATGTAAATATTATGTGATTTAGTTTTCTTAATGCCTCACTTACATACGCTTATGTCACTCTCATCTTCTTAATAAAAATCTTAAATTCATTAAGTATCTAATGAAAGTTTGTAAAAAAAAAAAAAAATTGGTAAATAATCCAACAGAAACAGACAGGACACTTGACTTGTATATTTCTTTTACTGCGCATTCAAATGCAAATCATTTATGTACGGCTGTCAGCATAAGATACTTATGTGATTAGGTGCATCGAACATGTTCATTATCACTAAAACCAGGGACAAAAGTTTAATGTTGACAGTCAAAACATGTCAGAGAAGCATTCAAGGCAACTTATTTAATCGTAATATTAACGTGCTTTCCGAAGCACCGAAGAAGAAGAAGTTAGTTTTGTAAATAAAGATAAGTTTAAACCTACACAAAACTTCAAAAATCTCTCTCTTTTCAGAGAAAAGAATGCATAACTCTACCAAACACCCTGTAAGTATAAGTTATTTTTAATGACCCTCATAGGATATGGTTAACCGCTGAAATAATTTATATAGAGCGTGCCTAATAGCGGTCGATTCATTTCCGGAGTAACATCATCATCATAAAAAAAAAATAACCAGTCACAGTTGATTGCATAAAAAATGTGATCTTTGTTAGGACTAGACAGAACTGACAGTATCTAGATTTTATTAGTTGTTCTCTGTTATTAAACTGAAATTTACCTGAATTATAGGCCTCTCGACCAATCTACTTTTTATATCAGCGATGGGTAAGTTTTAATGTTCAGGTCCAGTTGAAAACCAGCGTCAGGCACAAGTTGTCTGGCATTTGTGCTGAACTGGGCCTTTTTAGCACAGCCTCACGCACACTTTGATGCTAGTTTCTGACATCGCACTTTACACTGTTTGTTGTTTTTTTTTTTTTTACCCTTTTTCTGTATATTGTGTGCCTTTTTAGGCCGTGCTAAATAAATGTATTTTCTTTATTTATTGTGTGATGGTGTAGGTAGATATCTGTAGGGAATAATACCATCTGAGATTTGAGATTCAATCCCGTGTGAAGACAATCTCGTTCTATTAATGCATTTCTTTCAGATTGCCAGGCGAGATTTAGAACGGTCAATCTCGAACCCAGATTTAACACGCGAGATTTCGGGATGACCATCTCGACTCCAATTTATTATAAACATTAGAATTCATATACCATCTTGAATCTAGAATCAGAGAGACTGAAAAGAATCTTCATATGGGTATTTATAAAAATATACATTTTAAAATGATGTTTTATTAGCAAAGTTTCAATAAGGGGCCGTCCATTAATTACGTGAGGCGTTTAGGGGTGGGAGGGGGTCGAGTCGAATCTCACCCAATCTCACGTGGGGGAGAGGGGGGGTCTTGGTAAATAACGCGTAATTAATATTTTTTCCGCAAAGAAACAATGTATTATTATGTAAAACATGTTTTTTCCGCCAATATGGCCAAATCCTACAAAATAATATTTATCGCGGTTATGCGAACGCCACAAAGTAGCACAGTACTTCCTCGATGGTTAAACCGCCACCGCCCAGCCAAGTCAGCCAAATGCATCGCATAAATCCAACGCCAATAAGCACAGATTAACGTTTTTACACTAAAACCACGTATTTGAAATATCTCACGTGAGATTATGAGGAGGGGGGGAGGGTCGAGCCAAATCTCACGACATCTCACAAGAGCGGGGGTGGGGGTCGAAAAATCGCCAAAATTTACTCACGTAATTAATGGACGCCCCCTAAAAACTTTTTACGCCGTCACTGCATATTTTTGGAATGTATTTTTTTTCTGTTTTTATTTTAATTGCCCTTGATAAAATCCTAAATCAGGTAGTAGATTTGGTCTAGATCACTGAAGCCTTAGTGCATTCTATATATAATATTAAAAAAAAAACATTTTAAACCTGTATTAAGCCGCTAAGTGTGTCAAAATCAGTCTGTTTGAGATACACTTATGGTGAGAAATTGAACAAACCAGCCAATTCTGTTGATCGTCTACACATACCTGAAACAAGCAATACATAGTTCGATAAGTATCATAAAGGTAGTTAATACACTCGAGAGCAATGAATCCGGGTCACTTAAAGAATCCTAAAAATCTCGGAAACTAAAAATGCTAGGTTAATGCAATAAATTGTATTTAATAGACAATGTAATACTCCTTAAATGAAGGTATTAAAACTTCATAGTTATTGTAAAGTTATATCATAAAAAAATCTAATTTGAAAAAGGGCCACTTTCGAAGATGGAACTACGAAATTACAGCATTTGGTTTTGCTTTTGTTTGTAATCTGTCATTTATGTGGGTACATAAACCATGTTGATAGTGCTCTATATTCATTATTCAAGCTGAAATTATGTCGCTTACGCCTGAAGAATGCACCAGAATACTTACAATGCTGGAAACCGGCCGGAGTCAGCGCGATACAGCCAGGACTGTCGGTGTGTCGCTGTCAACAGTACAAAGAGTTCTCCGACGTTACGAAGAAACTGGTTCTAACCTACGCAGACCAGGAACGGGCAGAACCAGGTGTACCACAGCACGAGAAGACCGATACTTGGTGAACACCATGCTTCGAAATCGCTTTCTCACAGGAACTGAACTCACAAATCAGTTTCGACGCCTCGGAGGAAGTAACCCAAGTGCATGGACAGTAAGACGTCGGCTTGCTGAATCTAACTTAAAACCCCTTAGACCTGCAAACGGCCCTAAACTGGAGCGTGGGCATCGTATTTCAAGACTAAGATATGCCCAGAGCCACGTAAATTGGAGTATTGAAGATTGGTCAAAAGTTATGTTCTCCGACGAATCAAAATTTATGCTCTACAAGCACGATGGAAGACACAGAGTGTATCGAAGACCAGGGGAAAGATTCAAGCAAGCATGCATCGAAGAAAAAGTAGCCTACGGTGGTGGGTCTGTACTTGTGTGGGCCGGAATTTCTTCTGAAAGTCGCACAGAGCTGGTGATCATAGAAAACGGCTCTTTAACTAGCGTAAGATATGTGGAAGAAATCCTCAATGATCACGTTGGTCCATTTATGGTCAATTTAGGTGAGGATGCTATATTTATGCATGACAATGCCCGACCTCATACAGGTAGGATTGTGAATGACTACCTTCAAGAGATGAACATTACTCGTATGGAGTGGCCAGCGCGCAGCCCGGATATCAACCCGATCGAGCATGCTTGGGACGAGCTAGGCAGATGCGTAAAACAACGAAACCCTCCCCCAATCACGCTTCGTGAGCTCAAAATTGCTCTCACAGAGGAATGGGAGAATATTCCCCAAAATCGTATAAGGAACTTGGTGTACAGCATGCCAAACCGCGTAAACGCAGTAATGGAAGCACGAGGAGCCAATACGAAGTATTAAAATTCAAGAAAATCGTAATAAAGTTCAAAAATTTCATGTTTCCTATTTTTGTTTTAAGGAGAGATCAGCAGTTTTTTTCTTTATGTAATTTTGTGTTAATAAAATGTATGGTGACTCATATTTTTTTTACTTTCATTTAAGGAGTATTACATTGTCTATTAAATACAATTTATTGCATTAACCTATCATTTTTAGTTTCCGAGATTTTTAACATTCTTTAAGTGACCCGGATTCATTGCTCTCGAGTGTAGTTAGGTATTTAGTTTATTTGTTCCAAACCTCCTCATTTATAAACGCTGCTTAAAGTTAAGTAATGATTAGCGACTGATTAACCATACATTTTTGACGTTTAAATTTATAAACGCTACTTAAAGTTAAGTAATAATTAGCGACTGATTAACTATACATTTTTGACGTGTAAACATCTCTTAACTTTAATCATCGTTTATGAATACATCCTATCACATGAATGTGTTGAACAACTATGCTTTGTCTCTGCTTCACCCTTATGTAAACTGGTATAAAATACCTAAGGTAATGCCTAAGGTATTTTATTAGAAGACCATCATTCCACGGTTAGTTTTATCTCTCAAATATCTTTTGCCAGCGGCTTCGCCCGCATAGAGGTCAGAAATTGTCCCACAACAATATACTACCGAGATAAAAAGTATCTTATATATAAATCCAGATTATAAACTACCTGTGTGCCAAATTTCATCCAAATCCGTTCAGTCGTTTCTGCGTGATTGAGTAACAAACATATAAATATCCAAAAATAACATTCAAACTTTGAAATGTAGTAGGACAGTTTAAAAAATATACAAAATAAAGGTTAAATTAATTCAGCTCATAAAGACGGTGTGACCTACTAAGTTAGGACCACATGTCTGGAATTAAAATTATGCATTAGTTTCTGAGAAAAGTTTTTGCATGTTCGCGTGCATCCTTCATTCAATTAAGCGGAAGAAATGATTTTATCAAAATAGGGTATTTTTTGTTAAAAAGGTTCTCGTTTGACCTTTTGGCAAAAACGGAGGTGTCTGCCCGATCTTAACAAAATATGAGGTTCTCTAAAACACGTCCACCTAAAATTTACGGGAAACAGGTGTGATTAGCTTAGTTGTATCTAATTGACAAAGTTTACCCCATAATATCAGAGTGGCAATTCCCGTATTTTTAATAACATTATATTCTTAGTCTCAACCCGTCAAAAATACCTGGAATTTAACATGATATTGAGAATAGATTTGGGCTTCAGATATGGCGTAAAAAGTCTAAAAGCCAGTCTAACCAGAGGTATCGTATTACCCAGTAACTGGGTTGTGGAGGTCAGATAGGCATTCACTCCATGTAAAATACTGGTATTCAGCTACGTCCGGTTAGACTGGAAGCCGACTCTGACATAGTTGGGAAAGGTCTAGGCAGATGATGATATGGCGTAAAAAGTATAATTTTGTTACCCAGAGGCAAAAGTCAACCATCCAATCAAAAGGATATTTATAGCTTCTTAATCAGATGAAGGCGTAAAAGATGAATAATTCAGTCAAAATGAGCTTTCACTAATTAACGAACCATTTCGGATATCTCCTTCAATTATGATAAGGCAATATTCATCGCAGTTCAAAGGAACTTTCTCCGCTTTAATTGAAAACGAATGAATTCTCTTTATTTTAAAGTTCATTCGCGCAAAGGTCTCGTTTAATTAACATTCTAAAATGAATATCTTCGGTTTTCGTCGTGAAAATCTGATAATCTTAACGTATGGAAGACTGGACCAAGGTAACCGAAATAGTCCGAAGAATGACCAAACTTAAGTGGCAGTGGGCAGGGCACATTGCTCGCAGAACAGATGGCCGATGGGGCCGAAAGGTCCTGGAGTGGCGACCGCGTACTGGAAGACATAGCGTTGGAAGGCCTCCCACAAGATGGACCGATGACCTGGCGAAGGCCGTAGAAATCCGCTGGATGAGCGAAGCACAGAACTGGTCGAATGGCTCCTTGTGGAGGCGATCGGCAGCGGCGATCTATAGCGTCCGGCCCCGGTCCAGGCTATGGATCGGCCATCGAGAGTACATGGGTAGCTGTCACCTCCTTCTGTGAAGCAGTAATGCTCGCGAAGAGGGAGGCGGCGCACGTGAGGGAGAGGCAGTATATGCGCCCTTATGGCCCTAGTCGCCGCAGGAGGATCTCAGGTTGATTCCCGGCTACCGTAGGCTCGGGCTTGCGGATGGTGAGTAATGGGTAGCTCGCTGTCCAGTAAGGACCAAGCCCGGCTCGACGGCGCGTTGTGTTCCACGCGCAGCTCAAAGAGATGTCAGCATCAACTAGTGGGGTCCGCAAGGACCAATGCCTGCCAGAGTTGCGGGTCGTTCGAAAGAGATACCGTGGCCCCTGGCACACAGGCAACTGAAGGAACATGGGTGTGATTTAGTCAGTAAAAGTCTGACACGCCCTCCTGCTCCACCCAGATCAGGAGAAGTTATTTGATGATGATTCACCCTTAAAAAAACCGGTCGAATGGTGGTGATTGGGGGAGGCCTTTGTCCAGCAGTGGACGTCTTTTGGCTGAAATGATGATGAAGGAAGACTGAATTAAATAACCTTTTCTTTATCTAGGGGCCCAAGTGCAGCATTTGAGATAGGTAAACAGTATTTAATCGTGCCCTTACTGCCTCGTTGTTCTAGTGGTTGCAAGCACTGCTGCTGAGCATGGCTGGTCCTAGGTTCGATTCCCAGGTCAGACAAAGTGTTATTGGGTTTTTTCTACCTGGAATTTCTCAGTAGCAGCCCGGAGTCTGGATTTGTGCCTGGTTGATGGAAATAGGCTCGCCCCATATTACTTGAGACTTAAACATAACTGGCGAAATGCTGTGGTACGCTTCTGCCCTACCCTTGGAGGAAACTAGGCGTAATGTTATGTAGTATTAAAATTTTCGGCAATTATTTTATTTCTGTTCTTAGCGTGTCATACATAGGACTAACTTATTTAACTTATTAGCGTCTCAGAAGCGTCCATCATCTTCCTTATAAGGGGATCCTAGTCGCGGGCTCGAACTCACTGGTGGGCCTGGCTAAAAATCACGCTGTCGCACCAGGCTTCATGTCCGACAGAGATAGTATCAGTGATGAGCAGTTAGACGCTAGTCTACACGCACAACGTTATTGAGTGAGATGCAGGATCATTTATAGTAAAAAATGCGCGAAAAAATTAAGAAAAGTCCTTTGGAAGATCGGGTTTTATGAAAAAGCCAATGCATAAATCAATGACAAAGAAAGTTTATTGAACTTTTCGATAATTAAACTTTGTCGGTACCGACTTGGTTTTGGAGATTTTACACTTCTTTTATTACTTACATATCCAAAGTTAAGTAAAATTAGCAAGAAAAACTAATCTTTGTTGGCTCTTAACTTTTTAATGGGTTTTTATTTTAGTATTCTGTTTCCGTAGAGACAATATTAATACTGAGACAAAACGATCTCATATTTTACTTTGGATGTGCCATGTCAGACAGTGGAGTAAAACACTCCCGAAGTTTGCATGCAAAAAATATGGACTAGGTTCACCTTAAGACATAGCGCTTTATAATTATCACGTATAGATATTTCGACATTGCCTAACCGACATTTTTATTTTCAACTAGATCCAGCCTAATCCAAATCATTGAAATAATATCCAAGGTACCTAGTCTTCTACATGTAATAACTTTACTAAAAAAAAAATTGTACATTAATTAACAGATCGATCTTCAAAGTACCTAAAGCTAATAAAATGTATCAAACTAAAAACCAGAAACAAAACACACGTTTAATCGACTAAAAATAAACCACTTAAACAAACCACATACAAACTAGTACCAACTTTCTTTCACTGCCAACACGATGTTAACAGCGCTCCGTTTAACCTATCTGCGAACTAATTGCGCCTGCGCCGGTTCAATGCACTTTACATGCAGTTGAGGTGTACTGTATTTTTATACGGCTATTAAGTACGATAATATTCAGTGGGCTCTGTTCTATTGATATTAATATAAGTATGATTTAATGGGGAATAAGGTATGGTCTGTTTTTTAATGGGAGGTATGAATTAATAGATCGAGTTCAATATGCATTGAGGGGTTAAGTGAAGGTTAAAAAGGTAAAAAGAATGATTGGTTTTGGTTTATGGTGCAGTTGAGAAACTAGAGCTTTGCCCGCGACTCCGCCCGCGTAAATTTACCCTCCCTAGGCCTAAGGATTTTTTTTAAAATTCAAACTTTCACGTCCTATTTCACTCCTTTACGGAGGGAGTTTCCGAAAATTCTTTCTGAGCCGACGTCTCCTACTCATAATCAATTTCTGTGCCAAATTTCATTTCCGTAGATCCAGTAGTTTTTAGATTTCGTGATTAATCAGTGAGTGAATGAATTTATGAATCAGTGACCTTTGGCTTTTATATAGAAGATATAGATCGAAGATGGGAGCTGAATCAGATTACCTACAGCAGCATCAGTAGCATTGATTCAAGTGTGATTTATTTTAGTTTTCGTCTGAGGACAGTCCTGGTGCTGATCAATGTCGTTCTTTGTCTTGAGAGAAGACCTTGCTTTAAAATGCACTAGAACAACTAGATTTAACGTAGACCAATATATAACCCAGCTCTTATAAACAGATATAAAATTTCAAGCAATTTGTCTGCCAACAAGATCACAATCTTCGCGATTCCTTAAATGGCAACACCACAAAAAACAACCATTTTTCTCACGGCCTGAATCTAACACGGAATTCAAACGATTGTCAACCCTGACCTACAGAGTTTACAGCTCCATAACTATTTCATATTCAAATCCTTGTTACCAACTGATGTTATTTATCATTTGTAAATTAAGTCCATTTCGAAATGACAAGCTGAAAAATTCATAAAAAAATTTGAAGTGACAGCGCAAACGGAATTTTGATGCCAAAAACACATACCTATTTGTTTACATGTTTGGCAACTTCATTGAGAATGTACTCGTAGTATGCCTGCCTGCCCAGGCGCAAATCGCTGATCAAAGATAAAACAGACACGTCAGACCTTGTAGCTGAACGGATGACAGACGATAGGGCGATCGCGATTGTTCTTAACAAGCAAGAATGATAAGTTGACTATTTTATTTTTATTTGCGTGAACAGAAGATGATAGGTCTAGAGCGGGTTGAGATCATGTTGATTGTTTTAGTCAATATTTCTTTGAGCTTCAATTGTTTAATATTAGGGCTGTGAAATGTGCTTCGTTGTTTGTCCACAAACTAAACTGCTGGGCAAATGCCTCCCACAGACAGGCGCAACGCGACTCTAGAAGAACAATTTTTATTAAAACTTCATGGAAATTGTTCGCGTCTCACCTGTCTGTGGGAGCCTTCATTTTTTTTCCTCTACTTCCCAAATTGTAGCAAATCTTCTAGCTACTTCTAAAGACAGACATCTAAGCATTAACATAAGTATATAGCATCGTTATGATTAACAACAGTTTTTTTAATTCTGTAGGTACGTACTATTCATATTCAAAGAGGTTCGAAAATAGTTTAAAATGATAGTGGACTACTAATAAATAATAGTAAAAAAAACTAAAAAACACGCTTTAAAAACCAAACTAAAAAAGGAGAAAATAATTTAACTCAATTAAAAAGCGTGGGGTGCTTTTTGAGGTATTTTTATAATCTTTTAATGTCAAGCACCCCACGCTTTTTAATTGAATTAAATTATTTTCACCTTTTTTAGTTTGGTTTTTAAAGCGTGTTTTTTAGTTTTTTTTAGTATTATTTATTTTCATTTTTTTAGTTCTGCTAACTACAAAAACGTGTTTTATTTTTTCCTATGTTTTTTCATTTTTCTAATTTTTTTTTTAAATTTTGGATTTGTCATCGGTCCTCGATAAGTTTACAAAGTTTCAATGAAATCTGACCGTTTAAAGTGGGTCAAAATCGCGCTCTAAGGAGTCGGTTACATACGAACAAACATACAAGTGAAGCTAATATAAAGCGTGTACAAATATGAAAAATAAAAGCAAATTACTAGCTTACACTAGATACTAATGTTCTAAGCGGTCGAACATCATCATAAAAAAGTAACATGAATAATAAAGATATCTTCATTGCAATGCAGGTTAGCAAGTTAGTACAGTTGAGACACTTAGGACTAGAACTAGTTAATTAAGTCACATTACATAAAATTATCGTTTAATCAGTTATGTAGGTACCCGTAATAATATCTTCGTAGAGATATAGAAATTAAATTGAGGCTTCGAGAAATGCAAATGCATAGTAATTTCACATCTTCATTATCATAGTATTTTAAGATTAATGGTATACAGGCTGTAAGGGTAAAAACCGTTATCCTTGAAACCAGTGGTTTGGTTTCGTTTATAGAACGTAAAATCAATGAAAATAAACAACCTTCTTTTTTAAAGAAAATCTGGGTTTTTTCCACAACAACATTTCACCCTACGCGCGAGGGCAACAAACTTGTGTTTCAATACGGAAACCCGTCCGCGGGGCGCGGGGATCACGCCGCGTGGCCCGACTCCGACCCCGGTTAGTCAGTTGTCAGTTTCGCTAGCGAGCGCACGTAACGCTGCGTCGTAGCGTCGCTCATTTCTCGCGCGTAATTGTTTTTTTAACTCGTTTATTTTATATTTTAGTCAAATACCCATGGTTTAAGTGATAACGGTGTTTACCCTTAAATCCTGTATAGCATAATCAGCCTATAGTATTTCTCACTCCACTCTGTGAGAGGAAGTGGGCTGTAATCCACCACGCGGGCTCAGTGGATCTTCGGATTTTTGGTTCTATGACATGCCAGTTTCCTCACGATGTTTTCCTTCATCGTTTTGAGAGCAGATCATATTGAGTGCTAAGAAATATTTGAAAGTAAATGGTATTTAATCCTAATAATATTATAAATGCGAATGTAACTCTGTGTGTTTGTCTGATGCCGTTTCATGGTTTAACGGCCGAACGGATTACCATGAAATTTGGCACACAGGTAGACAATGACTTCGGTTAGGACATAGAATACTTTTCATCCCGGTAGTACATTCCCGGGGCATAATTTTCGAATATCACGCGGGTCTAGTCGTTAGCAGAAGCTAGGATCTTCAGAATTTACGAGAGTGGCGTGGGCATGAATGTAAATTTTATTTAGAAATTACGGCAATTCCGCTGCGACTTTATTTCGTCCGTGTTGTAACTTGTCGACGATGTAACTTGTTAATACCTACACCATTAGCTTCCTTGCGCTACCAAAAATTTATTTACGTTAGTGCATATCGACGGGTTCCGGGCTAATTGTATTAAGCGACACTCTGAGCGATATCGACTTTTATACATATTTGGAATCAGCGAAATTTTCTGGGTTTGGTGACGATCGGAGCACTTTTTTGTCGCTTAATACAACCGCATTTTTGGGCCCATTTTGGACTGCAATGTATGAAGCGACACAAAATATTGACAAATTTAGGAACTGTGTACTTAAGCTAACTACCAAATACCAGGCAGTCGTTTAAACTTTTTTTCCTGGAGCAACAATTTACAGGCAACGTACGTTAAAGCATTTAGCCTGGCTTTATAAATATATAGAAATGTGGCTTCATACAATTAGCCTCTTTGTTAAATTCTTATCCAGTGTCGTTTAATACAATTAGCTTTACCTCATAAATATACAAGAATGTCGTTTAATACATTTAGCCTCTTTGTTAAATTCATACCCAGTGTCATAAAAAATCAGTCGCATAAACTAATTAGCCTTAGATTAATAAGTTTAAGATATGGTATTTAAATCAATTAGCTTAGGTTTGAAATATGACCAACTCTTTGATTAAAGCACTTAGCTTACAGCCATTATTTGCATGCCTAGGCGGTTAAGTCATTTAGCTTGGAACAAGAAATAATAAACCTAGGCGGTTAAGTCATTTAGCTTGGAAAAAGAAATAATAAACCTAGGCGGTTTAGTCATTTAGCCTGGAATAAGAAACAATAATCATAGGCGGTTAAGTCATTTAGCCTGGAACGAAAAAAAGTAAAATATGGGTCATTTTGTATTAAGCGACATTTATCTTCGTTAAAAACAGGAATATTAGAAAAATAATAAAACTGATTATGGGGAATATGTTATAAAAACAATAATATCCTTCTTTTTAAAAAAATAATGCGATTTGCTAAAGTTATTTTTTTTTTTCTAAAAATCGAAACTTTAAACTGCTCTGGTGTAAAGTTTCAAAAATGTCGGTTAAATAGCCTGGAACCCGTCGATATAATATTGTAGCAAATAATAATAAAATTAATAATATTGATCCAGAAAGCGGTACTCCTGGACACGGCTCGCATTGTCAGGAGGTTCCTCTCTCTGGAGCCCTGACCGCCGCGCCGGTAGCTTGGACCTTGTTCCCGATACCGGTGGGCTACTATTTTTTATATTTTTAAATGTTTTTATATAATTTTATACTAATATTTAAAAATGTAATTTATATGTGTATATGTTAAAATAAAGGAAATTAATAAAATTAATTAATTGAGTAAATTAATTATATATTATGTTATCGGTGGGTAAACAATTAATATTTGTTCATACATAAAACGATGCTGGCCGCGGCGTGCAATAATAATAAATATAATTATTCTATTAGGGTCAAGGAAAACAATATGGTATTTACTTAGTTACAAACAATGAATTTAGATAAATCTCTATGAAAAGTTGCACTGTGGGTTGAGTCGTTGAGAACGACACGATTTAGAAATATGCAAGTAAATGGGTAACATAGTTTATTTCTTGATTGTCTTGTATTGCCAGTAAATAACTCAGTTTAGTTTAGTTCATTGGTACAAAGACCAATACAAAAGATAATTTTATTAAGTGATAACAGAAAATCACGCCTGTAATTTGCGGAAGGAATTTTTTTTTTGAGGGTGGGAAAATCATAAAACAACTTTTCCCGCTCTGGGTGGAGCGGGAGGGCGTGTCAGACTTTTACTGACTAAAACCCACCCGTGTTCCTTCAGTTGCCTGTGTGCCAGGGGCCGCGTTATCTCTTTCGAACAACCCGCAGGGGTTGGGCAGAGTTATACCTTAGCATCAGGGTAGCAAAATTAAAATTTTCACGAATTTTTGCAATTAGCAGGTCAGTATTAAGTTATTTATATGTTGATCAAAATGTGATTCGCGACGATAACAAGTGTGTATTTACAGAATACTTATTAGGCTTCAGCAAATCTGGATATAAGTACCTACCTACCTATAGTAACTATACCTACCTAACGTCCAATTGATCAACACAAACAATCTATATATCGACCCAATCAGGTAAGTGTATTGTTCGATATCCCATGAAAAAATAAATATCGTCATGAAATATAAAGGGCGTAACTATTAAGGTATTATTAACAGCAGAAAATAAGGCTCCAAAAAGATAGCGCTTACGAAATCTAAAAAGAAAAAAATGTAGCAATATCAGATCACAGTTACAACATCAGCTCAAATAACGAGGACGCTACCAAAAACTACCGACTGCAATAAAGCACACAGTGTTTACAGAAGTTACGTGAGATGTCAACCAACGTAGTTACTTCCAGACGAGTTGCATCCAAATTACAACACAAATACTTGTGTATAACAAACTTAACTGTCACATACAGTAGCCGAAGCACGAACATCAGAGAAAATGAAAATAGTTGTCTCTGTAGACATAATAATGTACAGTCACCAAAAGCGATAGTAGCCAGGATCTTCGGATATATGTAGTTTAAGTTTAGTAAGAAACATCCATTGTTTCCGGATAAAATAAGATAAAATTAATAGAAAATAAACAAAACAATAAAATTAAACTTAAATTATAATCATTCTTTTTATTTGAAAAATATCCATCGGTTTTTTATTGAAAATCAGAGTCAAAGCATTTAGGTATTTCAAATAACCACATAAAAGGCACTCACAAAATTTACATTAAAATAGAATTGATTCTAGTCGTCCTAGTTACGTATCTCTTTTGTTGACTGTGCATAAATAATAACTTAAAAAAAACCTATTATAGTTGATTGATAAATATTACAATACCTTGGCCAGAGGTTAAGGTTTGCCCTACAACGTGGTAATGTCGCCAGTCTCTAGGGTACATTGCCAGTCTACAGTGTTGCGTATGAATTTTTCGACGCAATATTTTAGTTTTTTTGATCTGTTAATACAACCTGACAATGACCTTGGCAAATTGCAAAAAACGGAAGAAAATTTAAATTTCGGTAGTTACTACCTTAGCAAATCCACTTTACGATAAAGCATCGGGTTTTTTTTACTACAGGTAAGTTTTAGTAATATGAATGTTTAAATTCTCTAAATGTTTCTCAAAAACCGCATCAAAATCCGATGCGTAGTTTAAGAGATCAACGCGGTCACACAGATAGACACGAAAACGGGAATCGTTCCACTTTGCCCCACCGGATTGACACTAGTGGGACAGAATCCAACAAGATTTTAGAGTAGTGGAATCTGCCCCAAACAAATTGTATTAGTGGGGCAGATTCTACTGCAAAATTTTAAGCATTCCACTTGGCCCCACCAGTAAGACGGCTCGGTGGAGCAATGTGGAATGATTCGAAAACAGACTTTAATACACTCGAGAGCAATGAATCCGGGTCACTTAAAGAATGTTAAAAATCTCGGAAACTAAAAATGATAGGTTAATGCAATAAATTGTATTTAATAGACAATGTAATACTCCTTAAATGAAAGTAAAAAAAATATGAGTCACCATACATTTTATTAACACAAAATTACATAAAGAAAAAAACTGCTGATCTCTCCTTAAAACAAAAATAGGAAACATGAAATTTTTGAACTTTATTACGATTTTCTTGAATTTTAATACTTCGTATTGCCTCCTCGTGCTTCCATTACTGCGTTTACGCGGTTTGGCATGCTGTACACCAAGTTCCTTATACGATTTTGGGGAATATTCTCCCATTCCTCTGTGAGAGCAATTTTGAGCTCACGAAGCGTGATTGGGGGAGGGTTTCGTTGTTTTACGCATCTGCCTAGCTCGTCCCAAGCATGCTCGATCGGGTTGATATCCGGGCTGCGCGCTGGCCACTCCATACGAGTAATGTTCATCTCTTGAAGGTAGTCATTCACAATCCTACCTGTATGAGGTCGGGCATTGTCATGCATAAATATAGCATCCTCACCTAAATTGACCATAAATGGACCAACGTGATCATTGAGGATTTCTTCCACATATCTTACGCTAGTTAAAGAGCCGTTTTCTATGATCACCAGCTCTGTGCGACTTTCAGAAGAAATTCCGGCCCACACAAGTACAGACCCACCACCGTAGGCTACTTTTTCTTCGATGCATGCTTGCTTGAATCTTTCCCCTGGTCTTCGATACACTCTGTGTCTTCCATCGTGCTTGTAGAGCATAAATTTTGATTCGTCGGAGAACATAACTTTTGACCAATCTTCAATACTCCAATTTACGTGGCTCTGGGCATATCTTAGTCTTGAAATACGATGCCCACGCTCCAGTTTAGGGCCGTTTGCAGGTCTAAGGGGTTTTAAGTTAGATTCAGCAAGCCGACGTCTTACTGTCCATGCACTTGGGTTACTTCCTCCGAGGCGTCGAAACTGATTTGTGAGTTCAGTTCCTGTGAGAAAGCGATTTCGAAGCATGGTGTTCACCAAGTATCGGTCTTCTCGTGCTGTGGTACACCTGGTTCTGCCCGTTCCTGGTCTGCGTAGGTTAGAACCAGTTTCTTCGTAACGTCGGAGAACTCTTTGTACTGTTGACAGCGACACACCGACAGTCCTGGCTGTATCGCGCTGACTCCGGCCGGTTTCCAGCATTGTAAGTATTCTGGTGCATTCTTCAGGCGTAAGCGACATAATTTCAGCTTGAATAATGAATATAGAGCACTATCAACATGGTTTATGTACCCACATAAATGACAGATTACAAACAAAAGCAAAACCAAATGCTGTAATTTCGTAGTTCCATCTTCGAAAGTGGCCCTTTTTCAAATTAGATTTTTTTATGATATAACTTTACAATAACTATGAAGTTTTAATACCTTCATTTAAGGAGTATTACATTGTCTATTAAATACAATTTATTGCATTAACCTAGCATTTTTAGTTTCCGAGATTTTTAGGATTCTTTAAGTGACCCGGATTCATTGCTCTCGAGTGTATTATAATACCTACGTATAGATTACCTAACTCCAGAATATTTCGTGCTAGGTATACTGAGGTGCATCTAAATGATAGCACGCAGACATTGACACACCTTACTGTACTTTTAGTACTGTGGTTACGTAAACAGACTGTTAACGTTTTAACATTCGCGTTGCATCGCATTCGCGATTCGCGTTTGTTTGTTTAGGTAGTTCAGACTTTACGCTCTGTTTTTGATTTAATTAAATAATGTGTACTAGTCTACCCAACTGTATCGGGATTTAAAAAGGAATTTTGGGTTTTGGGTTAAAGTTACCTACGTTCACATGACGTAGACATATTAGTTGGATAAAAGAAAACTCAAATTTGTACTAAGTAGAATGTAGCTACCCAAAGAAATCATTTACGTAGAATTGCAGCAACCTACTTTATTTCTAACCGTGACCTATTTATCTTTGTCTTTTTTGTGGAAATTCTCAAAGGAAGATGGGGCGCCGGATCCAGTCTAACTCGAACCACCTTTGTACCTAGATTTCAGCAACCTATTTTATTTCTAACCATGACCTATTTATCTTTGTCTTTTTTATAGAAATTCTCAAAGGAAGGTCGAAACCCGGATCCAGTCTGACTGACTCGAACAACCTTTGTACCTAGATATACAAGTTGCAGAGCTACAACGCACCACAAATGCACGGAATACGTTATTATGATATGAATCCTACACTCGTAAAACATTCATATACATAAGTAAAAGCAATTACATAGACTGAATTGACTGCTTCGTTGGTCTAATGGGCGTAAGTACTACTGCTGAGCAGGAGATCTCGGGTTTGATTCCCAGGTCGGGTAAAGTGTTATTGGGTTTCACTATCTAGAATTTATCAGTAGTAGTTCGGAGTCTGGATTTGTACCGGCTGATGGCAAATGGCTCGCCCTCTATTACATGTGACTTAAACATAACTGGCGAAATGTTGGTGTCACCCAACCCCTGGGAGAAACAAATTGTGATGTTATGTTATGTTATTTTAGACTGTGGTGACGCCAATTATTGCTAGTCTCTTAGAAAGTGGATCGATGGAATTTCCCTACGTGATATAATCAGGAATGAAGAGATCCCCAGGAGAACCAAGGCAGCCAACATAGCCCAAAGAGTTGCCAAACTTAAGTGGCAGTGGCCAGGGCACATTGTTCGCAGATGGCCGATGGGGCCGAAAGGTTCTGCAGGCTTAGCACGAGCACAGATTATTTGACGGAAGAATAGACATGACTATAAACTAAATGATGTACAATAGAAGAGAATAGGTATGTTCTTCTATTTATCACAGTTATGCGTTCTAAACGAATCATGATTTTGTAGATTATCGTATATACTTTGTGGCCGTCGAATAGAAAGTTTTTTGTCTGTATGATTTTGATAGCTTGGGAAGAAATATTCTTCCGAAATAGTCTACATATAAAAGGACCTAGACATAGATTGTTTGAAACGAAAGTCAAAATGACAGATAGTAGAAGGATATTTACGGTGCGATGTCAAAAATGGAGAAAAAAAAAAGCGCTGTCTATTCTTCGTGGAAATAGAAAGCGTCATGCTAAGCCTGCTGAAGTGGCGACCGCGTAATGGAAGACGTAGAGTTAAAAGGCCTTAAACAAGGTGGACCGACGACCTTGTGAAGGCCGTAGGAATTCGCGGGAGGCATAGAAGCGGTCGAAATGGTGGAGCTTGCGAGGTCTATGTCCAGCAGTGGACGTCTTTCGGCTGAAATGATGATATGATGAAGGCTATAGAGTCACCCCCTATTACATGAGCCTTAAACATAACTGGCGTAATGGGTGTACTTATAGGTACTGCCCAAGCTTTCGGTGAAACAAGGCGTAATGTTATGTTATGCTCACTCAAATGTCTCGCTGGTGGTGGCGCGTGTGTTGGATCATTAAGTTCCCTTCAAAATGGTTGAGCTGAATGGTGCTGATCCATACGTCATGTTCGTGAACGGGCGCCGCCAGTAGGGACTGGTCATCTCTTAGCTCCCACGGCTTATTTTAATTTCTAAATTGTTATTTTATTTTTGTTTTGTTTTAATTACGGACGCTTATAATGTGCACGTCTTTCTACATCGTTCTCACATTGATAATTTCAACATAATGATGTAACCAACTGATTGTAACAAAGTCATGATTTTAAAAGAGTGTCCATGGAGTTTCTTGCCCGTTCTTCTCCATAGGTACCTAGGCTTTGGAATGGGCAACTAGCTTCATCTTTCTATCTCACCGACCTTGACAATTCAAAAGTGCCTGTAATTGGTTTATTTGAAATAAATGCTTTGAGTTGAGTTATAAAAGCAATACTTAAGCTTAGCAATCGCTTGTATTTAGTCTACTCCAATTCTCAGAAAGTACCGCGAAGAAGATGAAATAGCTAAACAATCCGAGATGCGCAATTCGTTTGCACGCGTTATTTATAACACTCACATCGGTACAATGTTGTGCATTATTTGTGGACTATGACTAAACAAAGGGTTCACCGAATGCTTTATAAATACGCTTCTAGTTAGCTTTGATTGACTGCTTATACAGGGTGATTGGAAATTTATGAGCTATTTCTAGCACTCTGTGAAAGTTGAATGAATGCGATGTATTAAATTGTCAGTACTTTAATGAGTATCTTAATATACACTGGCCAAAATGATATAGTAAATCAGATATTAAAGCTGTATATTAATCAGTTTCTTGTTCTTTTTATGAACAGAAGGAAATATGAATATGCAATGTCACCATGATTGTAGAACCTTATAATTTCGGGTTCTTTGACCAGCTGTTAAGAATCTACATTTATATGAAGTCTGTACGAAGCCTAACAACTTTAAGAAAAAGTCGAGGTGTCGTAGTCAATTTTGCGACACTTCAAAAGTGTCGTGATGGTCAACATGTTAAACTTTTTGGGATTTTGGCTCTTGACAGAGTGCAGAGTAAAGATAAGGTGCGTTATGGCACTTCGTTCCAAATTCGGTTTAATTTTGACAGTTCAACAATATTCATTGCGTTATTTACGTTGTTGAGCAGACACATTTTCGAACATATGAAGCAATAGTTTAGCCATCTGTTTCAAGACGAAACAAATTATGATGAATCGTAAGTTACGCAATTAGGGTGCAGTTCTCTGCACTGTATTATAAGGAATACTCGACATTCTAACTGTCAAAACACACTGTTATCAAGAACAGTGTAAATTATGTAAATGGAAAGCATGTTTACTTTGCTATTTTGCAGCAGAACATTACAAACTGTTTCCGTCTCCATTCGTGCCACACTATCTGCTTCTGTCAGTTAACACTTATCCACAACGAGCTAGTATAAGAAAATAGACAAATACATAATGTTACACCTTACTAAGTTGTTATTGTTATCTGAAGAAGTTGAGCTCTAATTGTTAGTAATACGTAATTTGGTTTAGAAATAATTTTTCTATCGGTATCAGATAATAAAATAATAAAAAAACACCAAATCACTTCCAAATCGTTGAGTTGAAATCATTTAACTCCTTCATTTTTTAACAAAAGAGTATACAAAAAAATATGTTCTGCTTTGGCTATGCAAGGGAAAATGATTTGGTCTTGTTAGGTACTTTAAAAAAATATGTATTACATATTTTTATTATGATAAATTAAAAATGCGTCCGATTTAAGACTGCGTCTACATCACCTCCGCACTCGTCCACAAATTCAGTGCGGTGCGCATCGTGTTGCTAGGTGGACCTATGTCTATGTTGGGTTGCGAGAGGTCAGCACTACGAAATAAAATCGTAAAATATTACTGCAAAAATTGAATTTTGTAAATAGTGAAGCAATATGCGCAAAAGGTAGCTCGAAGTTCATTGAATCCCATTGAATGATTATTTATCAAAATAGTAATTCAACGGGATTCAATGAATTTAGAGGTTTGTATTGATGATGTTAAAGATTATAATTCTGTAAATACATACGTTTACGTACAGTCGCGAATCATATTTTGTGCAAAACACAGCCTGACATTGACTTGCAAATTGCAAGAAATTATAGAAAACTAGCATTTGCCAACGGCATCGCACGCATGGAGGTCGAAAATTATTCCACAGGAACGTAGGTACTACTGGAATAAAAAGTATCCTATGTGTTAATCGAGGTTTCTACGTATCTGTGTGTCAATTTCATTCAAATCCGTTCGGCCGTTTTTGCGTGATTGCAATTACACACATACACTACAAACCTCCAAATATAAAAACATAGAAACTTTCACATTTATAATATTGATGTTACCTTGGCGCTTCCCCCTTAACGGAAATCTATGACCTGACCGCAAGCGCAGCATTGCATACGATTGTTATGAAGCCAAAATTCTCATAATAATGATTCCACACCGCACTGTTACATCCAAAACAGAATACTCACCATACTTATAAAGATATTTTAAAAATATCCTTCCTATAATAAAAAGTAACGGTTCTTTACGTA
Source organism: Antitype chi (assembly GCA_947359405.1). Lineage (NCBI taxonomy): Eukaryota > Metazoa > Arthropoda > Insecta > Lepidoptera > Noctuidae > Antitype > Antitype chi. The sequence continues at coordinate 19,775,002 of OX375812.1, forward strand.
ATTATTTTAATCGAGTCATTTGCTTTTCGCACCGTTTTGGGCCTTCAAATTTTTGGGTTTATTTTTTATCGTTTTTGGGAATTTTTTTATGTGTGGGATGACCTAATTATTATGATGTTGGAGTACCAATCTTTTGTGTTCAGTACGTATGTTGAATACAAACAAAACAGGATGTGGATAATATTTTCATGTTGATTCTGACACAATTGTGTTCAAGTGCAATCAACTCACGGCATAATTTTATTCTTTCTTTTTCTATGTAATAAGTGATACCGATAGAAAAGATATTTCTAAACCAAATTACGTATCATATCATGTAGATTACTAACTATTTTTTTCAGATGTAATTTCTCTGTAAATTCCGACGAAAAGTGGCTTCATCTGCATGCTTTTTTACTGTTCTTTTTCGCATAAGTTGTCTTTAGACAGTGTGAAAAAGGACAAAAAAAATCTAATTTTATAGTTTTCTTGTCTAACTTAGTTTTCAAAATGAAAACTAAGTAATACAAGAAAACTATATTAGACACAGTAATTACTGTTACAAACACAGAAGAAACTGTAGCTAAAAGAAACACTAATTTAATAAACACTACGCAAAGCTATGGTATTTAGAAAATGAGGTGAGCAGTGAGCTTATCAGCACCTTGGCAAACCCACGCAAGTTATAAAAGTCAAGTAGAAATGGGTACGTGTTGTGCAAGTGGGAGGCTGTTGGCACACGAGAGTGCCAACGTTATAGAACGAGCGGCTGCCTTTATGAAGCGAAACATAAATTATGTGTGAAAGGTTTTAGAACTGATTTTTGATTATGAAGTGTACCGTATAACTTTTTGTGATGAAATTGTAGCGGCATCTACAGCGCCATATGCGTACTACGCGTCACACTGATCTCACGCAAAATCCTGCATCGCGCAAGCGAAGTTTACCGCGCAACCGGCGCAACTACCATACATATCTCCCCTTAATTGTAAACATTGCTTTAAGTAATAATTAGCGTCTATTTAACCATACATTTTTGACGTTTAATCATTACTTAATTTTAAGCAACGTTTATAACTAAGGGGTCGTTGGGTAATAGCCAACCAGACACATCACCCATCTGGTCGGAAAGTCCTCCCTTTTCTCCTTTCCTCTCATCTGTATACCTAAAATAAATAAATTCCTTGAATTATCATAAAACAAGAAGATTTTAAAACTTGCTGAAAAAATAAAAAAGATTTTATATATACAGGGTGTCCGTTAATTAATGGATGACCTTGAAATGGTTCATGGTAGAACTAATGGGCATTCAGAAAAAATATTTTTATTTGTATTTTTTTTTTAAAGCAACCGCCTTCCGAAAAAACACTACAAAGTGAAAAATAACTTAAGGCAGTGACAAAAAATTAAAATACATATCGACACCGACTTCCTAAATTAAAGTTATTTTTCACTTTGTAGTGTTTTTTCGGAAGTTGGTTGTTTTTTTTTATAGATTTTTTTTTCTGAATGGCCATTAGTTCTACCATGAACCATTTCAAGGTTATCCATTAAATACCGAACACCCTGTATTCAGAAAATCCTGAAATGAACTCCGAAGATCCACATTGCATCCCCTTCTCTCTTTTGCAATAGTAGTGTTCTTTTATTCAACACAAATAAACTAGAACAAACCTTCTTCAAAACAATCCCACCATCTTTAATGTGGTTAATTTCCACTATAAGTTTACAACCATAAAACAAACATAATATATTTTTCCTTATCCCATCTTTATCTATCTCCATATTCTTTTATGTGGTTATTCTATGGCACTTTGATGGAATAGACAAAGTGCACATAATCCCGGGAACCCATTAAACGTGGTAAACAAAACATGGGTTCCCATAAAACGATGGCGACATCTGTAACGGGACACTGTAGAAGTGTGTCCCGGAAGACTCACCGCAACAAATGGCCAAACAGGTTCTCAAACGAAACTGTTTCATGTAATTCATAGGAATTGGTGGCTTTTGTATTATAAAATGTGGTATGAAGTAATATTACTGCAGGTGTTTTTAAGTTCACGCAATAGCAAGAAACTTATAACAAAACATCTTCATTATCACGATGACTACAAGGTGTAAATGCACTTTGGAATTGAGGTTCTCGCAGGCAGGCGCGACGAGACCCTACTAGAACAATTTCTATGAAATCTTCATGTAAATTGATCGCGCCGGTCAGCGGGAAGCTTTATTTATTTATTTAAAAGGTACACCAACGACTTATTCACTAGACACAATAACCTAAGGAAAATCACATTTGTATTGAGTTATGGTGAATTTGTCACTTACTGTTACAGGTGTACACAGCACTTACTTAAAAAATAGCTTCTTAAATATACGTTTTAACAAGATTTTTTAGTCGTAATGAGGATAAAGAAATTAATTAGAAACAAAGGACAAAACATTTAGTAAAAAACAAAATCTGAATCCAAATAATGTTTATTTAAGCTATGTTAAAAAGTGAATCCAATGATATCGGCATTGAACTGTCGTAGGAGATAATTATCAGGGCAAAATCAGACGTTGGTACTGCTAAGTACGCCGCTTAACAGACATATTGTTGATTTTTGCGTGTTGTTAGTAGAAGCCTGGGTCAGGTCGCTCCTACGTCCCATTCTTTTGGCATAATCCCTTAGCCCGGACTGTTTAACTATCAATTAGACAACACCAAAGACTATAAAACCACGACAACACAAAATAAACCAACAGTTTTAGCAATTTCCATAAAACCTCAAACATTAGATACATCGCGTAGGGGCAAGACAGATCGTATGCACATACAATCTCTTAACCTTTAAGTGAGCGATATAGGGCCATTAAGACCCGCCCCGATTTATCACATCACTGGTAAGATAAAATGCAAAGTGCTGGGCAAAATGGACGCGCATACTTAGTTGATGTCGTGAATTTTGTATGCCTTTAGTTAGTTGGATGGTTCAGAAGGGTAACTGCGTAAGAGTAGGAATAGTTTTTACTTTGACATTTCAACAACATTAATTGCGTTATTCACGTTGTTGAGCAGACAAATTTTTCGAACATATGAAGCAATGGATTAGCAATATCCTTCAAAATCGTACAGATTGTGATTGATCTTGTGTTACGCAATAAACTGAAAACCGTACCTATCTACCTAATGAGAACTTAGCTAGAAGATACTCTCAGCATCCTTTCATTTGCTAAACGAATTATGGCATGACAAGAGAAAATGTTTCAGTTCGAAAATTTTATTTTCTTACTAAACAGTTGGTAAAATCCGAGTAATGCCGCTCAAATTCAAATAAATGTCGGTAACATATCATATTAATATTATAAATGTGAAAGTGTGTGAAGACGTTTGGATGTTTGTTACTCAAAAACGGTTGAACGGATTTGGATGAAATTCGGCACACAGATAGATTATAAGCTAAATTAACACATAGGATACTTTTTATCCCGATAGTACGTTCCCGCGGGATTATTTCCGCGCGGGCGAAGCCGCGGGCGGAAGCTAATAGTTATATATTCAGCATATTATAATCTTCCCACTGCTGGGAAACAGGCCTCTTCGGTGAGGGGAAGTGAGCCGTAATCCACCACGGGAGCCCAGTGCAGTGTGATAGGTTTCACATGTCTTCGAATTGTTGGCCTTAAGACATTCTGGTTTTCGCACGTTGTTTTCTTTCACCGTTTTGAGAGCAATGGTGATAAAATTGATTTTCACTTCACATACTCTAAAAGTACGCCAATATAGCCCTACGAAGCGGGACTAAAGTGACCACTTAAGTCTCTAGGGAGTGAAAAGTAATTAGTTTTTTAATTTCCTTCATGTGACATAGACAAACTCAATCAGCCAGTAAATATACTATTATCTGTGGAGTGTGGACCATCTTCATTGCGAAAATGTTGAGAGTTTTAGTTCCATGGTTTTTGCCAAGGTGGCGCCATGTGTTTTAAATTGTTAATCTGTGACCTGTTTAGAAGAAAAAATTGTCCGAGAAAATTTCAGAATTTTTGTCGAGTGTAAATTTATTCGGTTTTAAATAAATTTATTAAGAATGTCCAGAGACAGTTTGTGGTATATATGTTCCTTGGTGAAGAGATTGACGTCGAGCAAAGAGCAAAAGACATAATAGATATTGTGATTTTTATTTTATTAAGTAATATTTATTAAATGTTTTTGTACTAAATTGACTATTTTTGTCGCACTTAAAGTGAAAAGTACAGTTTGTACCTCGAGACTAAACGTCAACTTAATATATCCTCGAATTCATTGACTGGGATCGCACGCTCGGGAGTCAAACCACCTCTGGTATATTATGGCTTCGTTTAGTCTTGGTTTAATACCTCGATATAAAATATACTATAATCAAAGTAAACCGCTTGTCTGGGTTCCACACTATTACCTACGACATGTCTAACCTCGCCTTATCTCGACTGATAATAAACTTGATAATCAACTTATCAACCCCATAAAAAACACGCAAACAACACAGCTTCGAGAAACAGATCGGAATCTACAATCAAAGCTACTGTATTATATTACACCTCCCTACTCTACACAGACGTCAGCAGCTGACGCGTCAGTCACGTCATGCAAAAAGAACGCAGTTACAGTATAAAAATATCAAAATACTGTCTCGAAATAAACCACCAGTGCGACAACGTACTCTAAAAAATGTTCACTTATTACAAAATTGTTTCAGATGCGACACGATAGCATTTCATCCTACCTAACATTCGTTTGTAACTTTCCAAACATGTTAAAAACGTTTCCAATCATGTTCAAAATGATGAGATTTTGGCAAAATAAATTTGATTACTAACACAAAGTTTAGGGGCTTGTGTCTAAGCCAGCGCCAAGTATGTGCGCGTGTGGCAGCCGCACGGCTAATCGGTCAGGTTAAGCTAAGCTTGCCGCGGGTGGTCCGTGGATGGGTTACCATCTTTACATATTAAGACCGCTCCGTCCCTCGAAAAGCTGTCTGAAGCGTCCCGGCTGTCATTCATTCTTTGACAATCGTTACGGGGCGTTAGAAGCCCGAAAGTCTGACGACCAGCCTTCAAGGTTCAAGGGATATCGGAAACGATATCCCTATAACTGGGGTAGGTACTACCATGTGTTATAACCCCGTAACTGGGTCGTGGAGGTCAGACAGGCAGTCGCATCATGTAGACTACTTACAGCAGGCTTAGCATGACGCTTTCTATTTCTACGAAGAATAAACAGTGCTTTTTCAATACAAAGTGACATTTCGTTTCTCCATTTTTGACATCGCACCGTAGATATACTTCTACAATCTGTCATTTTGTCTTTCGTTTCTAACGATCTTTGTCTAGGTCCTTAAAAATGTAGACTATTTCAGAAGAATATTTCTTGCCAAACTGTCAAAATCACACTGACAACAAACTTTCTACTCGACAGCCACAAAGTAAATACGATTATCTACAAAATCATGATTCGTTTAGAATGCATAACTGTGATAATTAACAGAAAAACATAGCTATCTTCTCCTATTGTACATCATTTAGTTAATAGTCATGTCTATTCTTCCGTCGACAATTCGATGCTCGTGCTAAGCCTGCTGGTACTGAGCCAACCTGAATATAGTTGGGAATACGCTAGGCAGATGACATAAAATTCCGTTTGCGCTACAACTTCAATTTCTTTATGACTTTTTCAATATATATACAGGAAAAAAAAATATTCAGTGCGCAAACTGTACCCATGAATTCAGCATATCATTCTAGACCCCCCAGCGCAGAAATTTTTGGTCGGTTATACAAAAAAAAATCAGCTGTTTCATAGAAAAATGCAATACTTACGCGATCAAAATGTATGGAACAGCTAATTTTTCTCCTACAAAATTACCTAACATAATATTGTAACTCAATACTAGCATCCAGTTGATATTTATTCAAGACGAAATAACATCCATTGGCAACAAGGATTTGAATAGACCTGTACATGCGCGTGCGCATGGCCTTATTATTTCGCTTATCTGTTGCGAAAGGGGAATATTTATGGCATGTGCGGGCTATTACTGCCTGTGAGGTCGCTGGATACTGATAGGTGTGTCTCAATCCTGCTGTTGTAACTTTAAAACAATGCTTGAAATCCTTTTTTTTTAGAGCAAGTACTTTTGGAAATATTGGTATGAGTATTTCTCTGTAAATAATCTGATCTACAAAGCGGTTAGCGGTAGCACAGCAGAATAAATAGCAGCTTTTGAGCGGGTTTCATTTAATAAAACGATTAATTTAGGAAAAAAGTTCTTGCGAAATTAGTTATTTTTCACTTTTTAGTGTTATGAAGTCGTTTTTTTTATAAACTTTTTATTTTCACTTTTTTCTATGGTACTTACCCAACACCAAAGTGGAAAAAATACGTATTATTTAAAAAAACGTAATCACACCTTGACTAGGGCCCAATCGTATACAGAATTTTTTAAATTGATTTATAAATGTTGGAGTTTATAAAAATTAAATAAATAAAAAATACAACCGAATTCAGAAACCCCACGTTTTTTGAAGTCTGTTAAAAAGAAAGACAATTCTAATACGACACTTTAGAACAACCACAGAGAAATTAGCAGGTAAGCTTCGTTATTAGTATTAATTAATATTTATTTGCAATTAGGTATACAACATACAAACTACTTTCTACAAAGAACAAAAAACAATCGACCGTCACGTCTGCACGCGTGACATAATTGCTTGACTACATGCGCGTGCGACGTCCCCGTCGCGATGATATTATCGCGTACCTACCGGACGCATGCGTTTTAATGCTTTTTTTTCTACATTATCACTTTTATTATTCATACATTACTCGTCGGCTATAAACCCTGAGTGGCCCTTGTATCGGGCTATAAATGAGTGATAATGTCAAAATTATTATCGTTTTACTACGAAGTCACTACATCGAACGATGTGATGACTTTGAGTAATTGGTTTCGACCGAGAGACATTATTTTCTAGTACTATAAAAGTAATGACTAAACGATGACAGTAAAATTAATTCCTTTTAAATCTTTTACAACTTTGTAAGTCTAAATACTAAACTGCGATAAAGATCCGTGAAGTCTTGACTTATTTTTCGTTTCTTTCAAATCTTTTTAAGATCACGATTCGATTTCTTATCGGTTGGCCGAATCTACACGTGCCAAAGGGCCAATAAATTATTAACTTTTTATTTTGCATCTTGCAACATTATGAGGTATTATAAATATAAGGAAATAAAAACGTTTTTTATCGAAAAAAGTCCAATCGATTCCCGTTTCCAAGAATAAGTTGAATGATATTTATTGCAGTTCTTTTTTATTTTATTATTGATAACACTTAAATTCGGTAGTGAATACAAAGTTGCACATTAGTGAGTTTATTTTATTATGGAACTTTAGTGTGCCAACATGTTAAACATTTTATTTTTCAGATAAAAATACTTGGATTACGTTACGGTTGTATCGATATTGATAAGGTTTACGCGGAAACCAATAAGACTGTCCTTCTCTCTACTCATCTGGATTTTATTTGAAGCTTATTGATTTTCTTTATTATTCTTTTTAATATTTTTTTAATGTCTATTGGTCTGTCCTGAAATTCTGTAACTTTTATTATCAAAAGTCTTCCTTTTAAAGACTGAAGTGTTACTGTGGAATATAAGAACGTAGTCTCATTATCTTTTAAACGATTCTAATGTTAAAACAATATTTTTTTCATATAAATAAGCTAAAAGACCTATTCATATTCTATGAACTAAGGAAACACCATAAAAAATGCCATAAATTACCAAAAACGCTTCCAAGCAAGACCGCAGGAAAATATACGAGCATAAAATAAATTCGCGATATGATCTCGACTGTTCGACATTTAGTTTCGGATACATTTTTATTGGGTCGTGAATCGTGTGAGATGAGACTTTGATTTCACTTCGAATCACGAAGTAAAAGAGCTCACGATTACTCTTTGATTTTTTTGGATATTCATGCCTTTGAATCAAAGAGCGACGGAATATAAAATATTGGGCTGGTATTAAAATGTTGCCAGACGCGTAAAGTGTTGTTTGAATTGAAGTATAGAATCTCGAGTTTTCTATTACTGAAAATATTTTTCATGTCGTCTGAATTAAGTATTTGATCCCCAAAGTCAGTGTTATTGTATGTGGTCTAGCTGCAAAGCTTTTAAGGCGGTGATTTCTTGAAAACTCTCAGGGGGACAACTCGCTAAAGGTGGTTTTTTAAACCAGTGTATCTCTTTAATCGTAAACAATTTTGAAAGCAAAAAAAATATATGATATTTTCAAGTCTTTTTTGCATACAGTGACGGAATTCAAAACATAATTAAAAACACTTTAATGCATCAAAAAATCATCAAAGTCACCTCTTAATTATCATTAAAACCAGTTTATCTCTTCAATAACAATTATAATTATAATTAAAAATATACCATAAAATTCCAAATGCCAAACTGCATCCAGTGATAGATTATTTATTAGTAAATAGTTAATACCTAATTATATACGATTTTATTTGCATTTTTACGACAATGCTTGCTCATTTATTATTCTAATTTATTACAACAGATTTTAACCTGTATCGGATTGCAATAAGAACTACTATCGCTCATAACAAAAAAAATTACAGTTACCAGGGGGCCGATTCTACTAATTTGCAACGTTACACGTTAAATTGTGTTTCCACAACAGTTCGATTTCGATCGCCGTTCGATAGTTACATAAAAAGTCATTCTACTATTTTATAAGCAAAATGGAAACTAAACTTAAAACGAATTGCAACTGAACTGTAGCGGGAACACAGCGGGTAACCCGCGTTACCAACATGCCAAAATAATATGTTTTATTAACACAAAAAAAAAGTTGAATCTAAAAATGTTACTAAACACGAATATGTGGCACTAAAAGTATTTTCTATAGTTAAAAGACATATGATCATAATTTTATCATTAACTTTGTCCTATAGTAAACGTCACGCTCATGTTCGATTTTGTTAGTAGAATAGGTTTTGACATTGTTTCAATCGATCGTTGGCGTAACTAAAACGTAACCGCAGCTGTGTCGCAGCTGGACCGTTGTTCATTTTAGTAGAATGCGAAAACGCTTAAAAGTGGTGATTCGGTTGCGGTTCTATTGCGTTTTTTCAACAAATTTGTTAGTAGAATCGGCCCCCAGGGCTTTATATTAGATTAGATACAAGAAGGACTGCCTCGTTGGCCCAGTGGTCGCAAGCGCTAAGTACTGCTGAACTCATGTTCAGGTCCTGGGTTCGGGTCTAGCAAAGTGTTATTGAGTTTTTCTATAATCGATGGCGATTTATGCCCGGCTGTTGGTAATATGCTCGACCCCCTGTTACAAAGGACAACTCGTACTCTACCGTGAAAACTTTTTGTTCTAGAGTTTGCCTTCAACCGCAAACGCTAAACGAATATCCAGAAACTTGCACAAGTTGCAACATTTAACGTAACTAGCATTTCTTAAACTTACTTAACGACCAGCTTACAAGGTAACCACTCAACTTGTATTTCCTTAAAGTTAAGCGGCTTACCAAGTGTTCAACAGTTCAACTAACTAACTATCCCTAAACTGTCAAGCACTAATGCTGTTCCTAAACGACTTCCCGACGGTTATTAGATAAATTAAAACTTACACTTTTTAGGCCAAATCATAGAGTAGTTTTCTAAGCTTAGCATAACAACAAGTATTCACAATATGTTTATTGCCAAAATCTTTGCAAAAACAAAAAACTACCAGGCCACTCAGAAAGTCATACGACAAAAAAAAATATTGAAGCAGGGTCGCCTCGGCGTGTTTACGACATCATTACAGGTGATGAGTCTTGGACTTATCAATACGATCCAGAAACGAAGCGCCAGTCGACGGTTTGGGTGTTTCAAAATGAATCAACGCCTACTAAAGTGAAGCGATCTAGAAGCGGGGGCAGATTTTGATCGCGAGCTTTTTCAATTTGACTTGCTACTTCCTTTACGGAACCAAAGAAGCATCAACGCTAAATGGTATACTACCAAATGCTTGGCAGAAGTTTTCTCTGTTGTAAGCAACAAGCGACCATACACAGGGCTCTGCGGGCTACTGCTCCACCACGACAACGCGCCTTCACACACCGCGCTCAAAACGAGGGACTTCCCGGACAGCACGCCGGTCAAAGTCCTGGGTCACCCTCCTTACAGCCCTGACCTAGCACCATGTGACTTCGTTTTATTCCCGAAAATAAAAAATCACCTCAAACGGATACAATTTTCGTCGCCGGAAGATGCGGTGTCATCGTTCGAACAGGCTGTAAACGAGGTGTTTGCAGCGGACTGGAAAAATTGTTTCGAAAACTGGTTCAGACGCATGCAACTTTGTATACAGGCTAGTGGAGAGTACTTTGAAAAGATTTAATAAAAAAATATTTACCTATAGAATATTTTGTTTTATTTTCGCAAAACTTTCTGTATCCTACGTATTTCAATAAAATAACTGAAAATCATCATTTTATCCATGAATTGTATATGGTCAGGCAGGATTCCGTAGCCCTTTCATAGATCTTGGTAACGTAGCCACTGAAACCCATAGTTCAATAAGTAATCATTTTTGTTTCCATATCCTGTGATGTTCGTGTTTTAGTGGTCGCAAGCGCTACTGGTGAGCACGAGGTCCAGGATTTGATTCCCAGATCGGAAAAAGATTTGTGCCCGTTTGATGGCAATGAGCTCGCCCCCTATTCCATGGGACTTAAACATATCTGGGGAAATGTGGGGGTGTAATATAGGCAGACCGCTGTCCAACCATTCGGGGAAACAAGGCGTGATATTCTGTATGATGTCTGTCTATTGTACTTACAACTCGTGTTTATGTTCTCATAAATTGAGTCTTTTCTCAAATAGAAAAGGCACGTAACACACGCTACGTAAATATTTAGCAACGCCGACCTCTGTACACTATATTGTGCGTCTAATTACGAGCTTCAAGCATTGCGGCACATACTCATTGTGGCACGGGCAGAGGTCCACGTGCTCAAGTGTCAAGTCAGGAGGGGTCAAGTGCGTGCGTTCATCTACACTGGTGTAGTGGTACTGGATGAGGCTAAAGATATAATAATAGTTGTTAGAGGTCAGTTTTATTTTGTAATTTTATTTTTCTTTTTGTTTGGGGACAATGTTTGGATTTGACGATCTTATGACTTAGGGTTGCCAATCGTACTATAATATATAGTATTGTACTGTATTTCGGGGTCTGCGTACTATATACTGTTGAATAAACACATAGTACGCAAAAATACTATATTTTCAACACCGAAATCTAACAAACAAATCTTATATTTAAAAAAATTATGAACGTGCCTTTTCAATAACTTTTGACTGATGCAATAGCGTGTAGCGTATCTAGGGTTGCCAACGCAGCATATCCGAATGTAACTATCTGACTGCGTTCCGAACTTGTCAATGTCAAACGAATGTTTGGTCGTTGGTCTGCTTTATTTTTGTTTTAGGACACATAATTTTTTTTTAATGAAAAACGCAAAATTTTCCACAAAATAATATTTTTTTTACGTGTAAATTGACAAAGTCAAACGAATGTTTGGTCGTTGGTCTGCTTTATTTTTGTTTTAGGACACGTAAAAAAAATTGTATTTTATAGAAAACGCTAAATTTTCTACAAAATACTATATTTTTAAGTTTACTATATTTTTTTATAGCTTTGTCTGAAAAAGACTGTATTTCGCTGAAGAAATGTTGGCAACCCTATTATGACTGCGTCAGTAAAAGAAGTTCGCGCATCTGAATTTTGGGCCTAATTTTTTGATTTTTTTCCTATCGATACGCTAAGAAGTAGAATGTTTGGATTTCCATTTGTTGGGGGCCAGTGTAATTTTTCTGTTTCTTTTTTGTCGTTTGATTTTTGTAAATTACGTGTTACAGCACTAACAGCTGTAGACTTAGAGTTTGCTTCTGTTACTGGCTCATTTTGACTGCTGTTTTAATTCTACACAGTACGTTTTCTCTTAGCCGGGATGTTTGGGGCAGCCTAGACTGTTATAACTGAATTTTTCTGCGTTTATATATTGCGTGTGTCTTAACCTGACTAGGTCAAAAAAAAACTATTTTTGTCAATATATTGGAAGTAGCTGTAACTATTCTATTACTTTAATTAATACGCTTGGCAAAGGCATAAGAAAAGTTTTTAATTGTAATTGCCGGCCCGTTTGGCATATTGCCAGATTTAGCTACGCTGCAATTGGCACTAGGCTCATTAGCAAGAACACTGCCTTTATTAATGACCTAGTTCGTTTAATTACCTACCTATACAGGGTAATTTTTTAACCAGTGCGCAAACTGTAACCATAAATTCAGCATAATATCATTCTAGACCCCAGCGCAGAAATTTTTCGTCGGTTATGCAAAAAGAAATCAACTGTTCCAAATTGTTTAAAAATTATCCTGTCTGAGGCAATACCAGCTACCGTTTATTAAATAAAATTCATTATAAAACTATAACAGTGAGATACTCAGATAGAGATTGTACTACTGAGCCTTTGTAACAAGAAAATTTGTACAACTTACAACTTTGTGTTGTTCGAAAACATTCTTCAAAGCATAAGATGCTTCTACAATTTCAATAAACTTCTCCTAACTAAGCTGCAAGGGAACAAGAAACTCTGAAACTTAACTAATTAGGAAACGAGTATAATATTGCAACAGCTTTCAAAGAAACAAGCTATAAAACGTCACATCTAGCAACATTGCAACATTCCTGTTTACTACCTCTTTGTACTATTGTTGTCAGACTGTGAGTACTGAGTACATAGTAAACTCACATAACTCAACTCCAAATAATTAGACATTTAAATATTAGACATTAAAATTATCTAAATAGAACAATGTTACTATTGGAATGATGACCAACTCCGTACTCCATATCATAAGTTGGAGCAACTACATAAGTTCTACCGGCTAAACAATTGTATTGTATGCCACAGACAAGAAACTTTAATCAACTCAGCCTATCGCAGTCCACTGCTGACATAGGCCTCTCGCAGGCTGTGCCACAACACTCTGTTCTCCGCCTTCCGCATCCAATCTATCCCTGCCACATTTTTAAGATCGTCGGTCCATTTAGCTGGGGCGACCCACACTATGCTTGCCGATACGCGGTCTCTACTCCAGGACCCGTCTGCTCCAGTTTCCATCGGTCCTTCGACAAACATGGCCAGCCCACTGCCACTTCAGCTTGCTAACGATGCAAGCTATGTCGGTAACTCCGGTTCTTTTCTTGATAATATCATTCCTGATTTTATCCTTCAAAGAAACTCCGAGCATAGCCCGCTCCATAGCGCGTTGAAAGAAAAAAAACTTGCATCAAGTATCATGGTGTTTTAGTCTATTTTCGCACGGACGTATAAAATCGAGCCGGGAATTTTGCGCGCACTGTATTATCAACGTACTGGCTTAGCGCAAAGAGTTGAAAAATCAACAGTTATTTTTCGATTCACTCCGTTGGATCTCAATGCTCGGTTTAGCACAGAGAGTTGGAAATTCAGTGCTCGTTAAAATCCCGCCGCGATAATTTTACGTCCGTGCGAACTTGGTCTTTACCTAGTCATTGTTTGAATTATCATAATACCAGCGCTGCGACACTTTTTAAATGTCGCAGCATCATGCTGAGGTAGGAGCCTTTTGGCCTCGTGCAGGACTTTCTGTTTTATTTATTTTTGTTCTTCCGAGAAATTTGTTTTTTATAATTTTTGTACAATTGTGTTTATTTTAGTATGTGATCTTCCTGTGCGAGTCACAATAAATACCTTTTCTTTCTTTCTTTCTTTCAATTCATATTTTTTTCCTAGAGCCCACTATATTTTTTAACGATACTACGGTACTTAAGTTCCTCGACCTTTAACAAAGTTATAGACAGAACAATACCTCATCATCATCATTGTCATCCACAGCCCCACTTCACCCACTGTTGGGCATAGCCCTCTCTTTTCTTACGCCAATCCCCTCACTCCTGTGCTGGCCTCATCCAGGTTTTGCCCGCGATGGCAACAATTTCGTCCGCCCATCTCGCCGCCGGACGACTGACGTCTCTATCCAGTTCTTGGACGCTTCTCTGTCACACAGCGTTAGCCCACGTTCCTTCGGATGTATAAAATCGCGGCGGGATTCTTTCGCGCACTGTATCTTCAACGTAATGCTAAGCACCTAGAGTTGAAAATCGAACACAGTGTTTTTTTGACACGATGAGACTCACTCGCGTTTCACTCTGTTGGATTCTCAATGCTCGGTTCCACACCGAGAGTTGAAAATCCTGTGATTTTATTACATTCGTGTGAACGTCAACTTGGAGTAAGTTGACGCCCGGTCATCACTGCGCCTTGTCAAGTTTCCTTGGCAGAACTATTGTTCTGCCAAGGAAACTTTTGTTTTTTTTAAGGTAGGACTGCCAGGGAGCCCGCGAAATTTTAAGGTAGCAGGGCTAGGGAGCCCGCGAAATTTTAAGGTATGACATGAGCGCCAGGGAGCCCGCGAAATTAATAGTTACTTAGGTTTTTTGCAATTTGAAAGTCAGTGCCCCATCCTCATCATCATCTGCCTACCGTATTGGGGTCGGCTTCCAGTCTAACCAGATGCAGCTGAATATCAGTATTTTATATGGAGCGACTGCCTATCTGACCTCTACAACCCAGTTACTGGGTAACACGATACCTCTTAGTAAGACTTTCGGGCTTCTAACGACCCATAACGACTGTCAAAGATCCACTAGTGACAGCCGGAACTAACGGGTCGTACTTTTCCGAGGCACGCAGGGGTTTTGGTATGTAAGGATGGTCACCCATCCATGGACCAACCGCGTCAAGCGTAGCTTAACCCGATCAGGTTATCTAACCGTGTGCCTGTTATTATTTACCCACAAGCTCCTTAAACAATACTGCGAAGATCGTCCTGAGGACACGGTGGAGCATACGGTGGAGGTCTGCCCTGCTTGGGCGGAGCACCGCCGTGTCCTCGTGGAGGCAACCGGCGGCAGCGATCTTTCGCGTCCGGCCCTGGTCCAGCCCATGGTACGGAGTGAGAGTACATGGGTAGCGGTCACCTCCTTCTGCGAAGCAGTAATGCTTGCGAAGAGGGAGGCGGCGCACGTGAGTAAGAGGCAGTATATGCGCCCTTACGGCCCTGGCCTCCGCAGGAGACGCCCTGGGCGTCGGGAATCCCAGGATGATTCCCGGCCACCGTAGGCGCGGGCTTGCGGACGGCGAGTAATGGGTAGCTCGCTGTTCGGTAAGGACGAAGCCCGGGTCGACGGCACGTTGTGTTCCACGCGCGCCTCAAAGAGATGTCAGCATCAACTGATGGAGCCCGCTAGGGCCGATGCCTGCCAGGGGTGCGGGTTGATCGAAAGAGATACCGCGGGTCCTGGCACACAGGCAACTGAGGGAACACGGGTGGGATTCAGATGTACCTAACCCGTCAGGGAGGTAAATTGGCAATGTGAAGTGTGCGTGTTAGCATTCATGGAAACAATGCAAATGGAACAAGTTTTAGTCAGTAAAAGTCTGACACGCCCTCCTGCTCCACCCAGAGCGGGAGAAGTTAATTGATGATTTCCCACCCAAAAAAAAAGCCCCTTAGAACAATACCTCAGTAATGAAATATTAGTGCCCGAGGGAAGTCATAGTGCCTCAGTCATAGCTTCCAATATCTATGCGTTAATATGCGTGTTTTATTTCTGTTTCTGCATATGTTTGCATGCTCGGAGGTCTGGGTTATGGTCAGACCACCCCAGTATTTCCTATAGGCTATAAGAACAATAGCTATGGGTTATGAGAGCTTTGTAAGGTGAATTAGCAATGAGTTGTCGAGCAGCATCAATTTCATAATGTAAATTTTATTGTCAATAAAATATTTGCATTTCTTTTCCAATTTGACAATATGTTGTTAGTTAGTGTTATTTAATTTGCAATAAATCAATCAGCCATCAATGTTCTAATAATTCGATTGGCACGACGAATTTACGAGTAGGTACTCGCCGAATGGGGCGAATCGACACTTTAAAATAATTTATATTTTAGTAAAGTAATAGCATAAGTTCGAGTTTCTTCATACTTTTTTTTTACTATATTGCATAACATTCAAAACGTCCCAATTGCCGGATACGTATTTCTGGAGTACTTGATTCGCCCAGAATAAATAAACTAAGTGCGAATCGCATAGAGAAAATAACATACTTTTTAAAGTATCGATTCGCCCATTTCAGGCAAGTAAATTCGTGCAAATCAACAAATAAGTTAAAAAAATCTACTTCTGTGTTTCTGGGTTTGTACGTCAGCCATACATGGAAATATCAACTCTAGTAGTGGTCCTCTAAAACACCACAGAATTTCAAAACCCCCATAGACACTAGTCTATCGCCATATTTACATAAACATGGTAATTTTATTTACGAAACAATATGATTTATGCCCCAAAGATAAACCGTTTACTGTGAAATAATGCTAAATTCTGTAATGCACTTAATGGCATACATTTAGTATTAGAACAGGATATTAAATTTATTGTTATTGCTTTTAGCTGGTGGTCGGATAGTAAGGGCGATAACACACTGCGGATTTGTGGTGTTGGCTAAAGTGGATTTATTTAGTTTTTTTTTTTATTATTTGCATAGTGGGAAGTTAAGTTTAATAGGTACAGCCATATACAGGGTGTCCCAGAAATCAACGTCAAGCCGAAATCGAGCATTAGGCCAAGTCGTAACAGTTATCAGAAAAATATGAAAAAAAATCTTGGTCATGTACTTTTCAAATTATATGTATTCAAAAATAAATCTTAAAAACTGACACCCTGTGATGATCTTTCAAGTCCTGTGACTGCAAATATTAACTTTTCGTCATTTTTTTTTCTACCGTATAACTATGAATAACCCTTCTGTCAAACACAGTTAAAAGTTAGAATATAACTGCCTCAGTTTCAAATAAAAAGTTAGATTTTTGCCCAACATTGAATGCAAAATAATTACATTACTCAACTTTAATCGACTGTACTGTAAAAAAAATGTACTACACTATTTTGGCAAGTAACATTAAAAGATGGCGCGTTTAGTCTGGATTCCAAAATGGTATGACACTTACTAATTGCTTCTTCATAATTAAGGAAAAAAAAATTTTTATGAATGTGACGTGACTTACTGCTTTAATAAGAGTGAGCGAGATAGATAGTGACGGTACCTTGATCAAAGGGTACCACTACTTAAAAAAGTAATTTGTTAGTTTTAGGTGCAAAAGTTAATATTTGCAGTCACAGGACTTGAAAGATCATCACAGGGTGTCAGTTTTTAAGATTTATTTTTGAATACATATAATTTGAAAAGTACATGACCAAGATTTTTTTTCATATTTTTCTGATAACTGTTACGACTTGGCCTAATGCTCGATTTCGGCTTGACGTTGATTTCTGGGACACCCTGTATATAAAAAAAAAACCCATGATACACAATCAGCATCTCAAAAACGCCCGCATAAATAGGGTGCAATGTGCGCAGGTGTCAAATAGTATCGTCAGTCATCATTCAGTCTTTTTGGATATTGCTTTGTAAAAACTACTTTAAGTCATGCGTGAAAAGGTCGAATTTGCAAAAAAAAGTATGTTTTATTATAACTATAACCACTGACGTATAATTGAGGACAGTTTTGAGTTTTACTTTTGTTCGAGACTGTGCATCTTGTTGGGTACCCAACAAGACACGGATCATTGGTGGTTACTGGGTAATACGATACCCCTTAGCAAGATTGGTTGTCAGATTTACGGGTTTCTAAGACCGTAACGACTATCAAAGATCCACGAATGACAGCAGAGACCAACGATTTAACGTGCTTTCCGAGGCACGGAGAGGTCTTGGTATTTAATATGGTCACCCATCCACGGACCTACCGCGGCAAGCGTAGCTTAACCTGAAGGGTCGACCCGTGCGGGTGCTGTTACATAACCAAACCTCTCTTATCCTCTTTAGTCTCGAATATACCGGTTGGTGTAAGAATAAAAAGATAGTTAGGTAAATATAACTCTCACTAGGTACTTAAAGGACAAATAAAATAGCGCCCGCAAAAGTTAATCCAACGCAGCCAAATATCCGGCACGTAAGTAGGTATGTGTACGCTAATCTCGAAAACCACTCAACAGGTATTGATAATGTTTTCATTTCACAGCTCCGGGAAATGTTATTAGAGTTGTTATCTTAAACTGTGATAGTAGTAAGAGTAAACTGTTATTTGTAGAAGGAAAATTACATAATAGTGATTTTTTTATGTACCAGCTAAACTTAATGTAAGCTATTGCTATCTTTTTCTTTCTAAGGAAACAAGAAAGAGACAAATAAATAAATAAGAGCTGTCAAATTTTATTGAATTAAGATTATCTCTGACGCAACTAAATTCCAAATTCAAGGCAATCGATACGTAATTTAGTTTGACAGTTCTAAAGCGTCACTTGTCTTTGTCTTTTGCGGTCAGTCAGTAAGAGATAGCAATACTCTTATTTAAGTTTAGGTGGTGTAACTAAAGAATCGGCATCAGTATCGTTCCTAATATGATGTAATTTATCTGTGATTTTTCTTTTAGCGTTTTCTACCTAACTCGACGTTTACTGGATTTTACCTGCCTATCTGACCACCACAACCCAGTTACTGGGTGACTTATGACAGTAATATGAACTAAGCCAAATATCCATGCTATTTTAAGAATAAGATTAGGTACATTCTTTAAGATCACTTAATTACAAATATGTTACGAATAAACTTTTGACAACATCTATGACAACATCTAATACCGTGTAGTAACCAATATTATCCATACATCTTTGACATAATCCGTACATGCAGCAACATATTATTGCTACGATGATAATTTTAATTGACATTTAATCATTGTTACGTAATTATGATGACGAAATTTTAATATCTGTACGCCACTAAGGCCAAACATGACTGATCTTAAACTATAATGTAACTTAATAACTTGCATGCTCTGTATGTGTACTTATGTTTCCACAAATAAAAAAATAAAAAATACTTCTTTAGACAAGGATTAATGTTATATTCTATAATACATTTCTGCAGTTGGTTTCCCACGTTGGAGCAAATATTTGTAAGGCCTCCCCTGCACATATTTGAGCTTGTCCAAATGTTTGACCAACTGTTGTATAAAAGTAGTGACACCTACAACAGAAGGAATGCTTGTGTGGTCTTGTGAAAAACTTTCGGAACATTTTTGTATTTTTTAAGAATGTATACTTAAGTAGTTTACATAACAGAAGATACGATGAAATTACCTTCAGTTTTTCACTGAAAGGGCCTATTTCAAAGTCTCTTCCCAGTTCCATAGCACTACGTAACTACTAGATAAATTAAAAAGGGATATACTTTGTCCGATCTATGCCAATTGCCAGATATTATCCGAAATATACATAGATATAACCTTATGTCATATCTGTACAAACTTCAAGAAACTGTAGAACCATCTCGCAGGCTTAGCATGACAAAGCTCTTTCTATACAAAGTGACATATCGTTTCTCCATTTTTGACATCGCACCGTAGAAATCCTTCTACAATCTGTCAATTTGTCTTTCATTTCTAACGATCTTTTTCTAGGTCCTTTTTTATGTAGACTATTTTAGAAGAACGTTATCTATCCCAAACTGTCAAAATCACACTGAAAACTGACAGTTGTCTAAGGTAGTGAAGACAATTTCATTATGTAATCGCCATGCTAAAGACAGTAGACAACTTTATCTGTCTACACGGAACGTCATTTTTGTCTACTCTTCCGTCGAAAAAACGGCGCTCGTGTTCGGGTCGAGTTAAACTTCACGTCTTAAATAACTTGTATCGATACAACAAAAAAATTCTCGAAAAACTATACATCGAAAAAACAGCCTGTCAAAGTATTGCCAGTCGGTTACTCCATCGATAAAGGTCCAAAACCGTTACGAACACATGTAACAATTAAATGTCGTCCAAATCAATCAACTGGCAGAAGTGACTGCGAGCAACCGTAAAAAGTATCCATATTTAACTCAAACGTACAAAGAACCAATAAAAAAAGAAATGGAAACAACTTCAAAATAGGAACGTTTTTACAGAAAAAACTCCTTACGCGCGCACGAGCCGAACGCCAGCTTGCTGGTTGGTCGGCTTTTTGTTCCATATTCAAAATGAATCGAACATCAGTCGCTTTGTATTCAGTCGAACTGTAATTATCGTCGGGAAGGAACGTGCCTCACACCTGCCGCATGGTTTAAATAAGTCGTTTCTTTAATTTTCAATACTGAGCTATAATTTTGATGGCAGTAATAAGCAGTTTTTTGACTTGAAATGACATTGTAATTTCGAAAACGTTAAATATGTTTGGAGACGTAACGGATTATCTTAATGTCCTTTGAGCAACTGTTATCGTAAATTACCTTAATTTTTATGATGATTATTCCAAGAATGTTTACATAATATTTTCAAATAAATAAATAATTAGCTTCAACATAAAAGTGCCGTTAACTCATAATGAATTGCGTATAACGGTGACCAAACTTTTTCGTATCAATACAATCAATATATTACGTACTAAAACAAAAAACCGCACGAGCACTTCCCGTTTAAGTTCAATGAATCGGTCGGCTGAAAAACTGTAATTTATCATGCGACGATTATGTGAGAACAATCATGCAAGTCAGTGAGATTTATGCGCTTGCGCAATGTCGCCAAACTTGTACGGTGTAGGGCTACCGGGAGAGATAATACACATAATGGCCAATTATATCGTAAAATCGTGATTTTGAACGATAAAGCCAGGTAATTGCTGGTTATTATGTGATTGCGATCAGCACCGGTCAGTGAAGTGGCGTAAGATAGACAAGTTATTGTATATCTATTTAGCAATGGATAGAATTGGGTTGGATGAGATAGGAATTCCTATAATGCGAGGGAGCTGGGTACGATTCCCAGGTCGGGCAAAGTGTTATTGGTTTTTTTTACCATCTAGAATTTCTCAGTAGCAGCACTGGATTTGTGGCCGATTGATGGCAATAGGCTTGCCCCCCATAACATTTACTTACACTTAAACATAGCTGGCGAAATGTGGGTGTTCCATTAGTACACCTCTGCCCATCCCTTCGGGGAAAGAAGGCCTGATGTTATGTTATGTGGCAGGAATTTAGTAAGCCTTACAAGACCGACAGATGGTGGGTGAAGGTTGCGTGGATCAGTTGGGTGCAAATACCTCAAAGTCAATCATATGAAGATTGAATAGGGATGTCTATAGGAAACCATTTTGTATTGTCGCCTAGGATTAGTTTAGTGGGCTACACAGTGAAAATGCCATGTCTGTATTTTGATTTTTAACATAGGCAATGCCTATGAGACACACACAATAGTGCTCTCATAGGCATTGTGTGTGTGGCATGTTTTATCTCTTTATCTATGTTATTGTAATTATTTCATCTCCACTGCTCTCAAAATGGTGATAGAAAACATCATGATGAAACCGGCATATCCTGGAGCCAACAATTAGAAGATATGTGACTTTTACCAACTCGCACTGGGCTCGTGTGGTGGATTACGGCCCATTCCCTCTCACAGAGGGGAGTACTGTGTCCCAGCAGTGGGAATATTCCAGGCTGATTATATATGTAATGTCATGCCTAGGTTTGGCAGTGGACATCTTAAAGCTTCTAAGTGAGAGCAGAAAGAAACGATGACAACTGTATTAAACACAAAATTAAGTTACACAAACAAAACATCACGCATGGCATGAAGGGAGATAAGCTGAGCGGGCCACAGGTATAGCCACATTTTCCGACTCAAAATACATGGTATTTAGGCATAGATTTGCATGGCAAAGATGTTTGACATCTTTTTAGCCCAACAATCTAGTCCTAGGTGGCCAATGATTGATTACCTTTAGATGCGTTACCGGCGCTCAATATTCGTAAGATAAAATGCAAGGTAATTGCCTGTCGTGTTATTAGTCACGTACCATGGAGTGACGCGGCGACAAGCTAGTGACATAACTAAATAGGTATTTATGTTTGTTTCTTTCTAACAGCAGGAGTCGGTATAAGTCTTTCCTGTTCTTCGCGCATTGTATGATTGTATGTACTAGTAGGTAGCTACATTCATAGTTTACGCTGTTTTTGAGTTCTCTACTGTTCGTGTATGTAGCGTCTATTTATAATACGTCATTGTAGGTGGCAATACAGAATTGTTTGCATGAATATATTAAAATACTCCCAAAATCAGCTAGCAGCCCTAAAACACAAGTATTTTCATAAAAACTCCGTTGTGACTCGCCCGTCTCGAGTTTCGGTCAGAGAGACAGACAGACGCGTCGCACCTGTACCTCACTTCCTGCCGCATACCTTTTTTACTTATCCGACTGCCCTGCGTTTCCTGGCACAAGCTTGCTCAATTTACCGACCAATGTTTTTGCTGAGAGTTTATTTAAGTGACGAAATTGTGAATTGTTTTAGTTGTGGGATTGCATTAATGAAACTGTTGTTTAGTTAGATATTCCTTGTGTGATTTTGATTGTGTTGTTGTGTGCAAATAATATGGTGTTTTAATGATAATTCCTCAATAATTGGGCTCTTATAAAGCTTTTTTTATTCGACCGGTATTTCTCGAGATTACCGCGTTCAAACAAACAAACAAATTCTTCAGCTTTGTTATCAGTTTCGTTTTAGATACGTAAGTCCCTAACATCGTGAACAGCGCTTATCACAGTGAACACTTTCTACTGGACAGGCTAAAATTTACTTGGCTATCAACGTTGCCCCAAATGCCATAACCACCTTCATTAGTGATGATTACAATCAGCGTATATAACAGTAGGTACCTATTTACATAAAGGCAATCAGTGTAACATAAAGAAAAATAATAGTTAAAAAAACTAAAAAACACGCTTTAAAAACCAAACTAAAAAAGGAGAAAATAATTTAATTCAATTAAAAAGCGTGGGTGCTTTTTGAGGTATTTTTATAATCAATTAATGTCAAACACCCCACGCTTTTTAATTGAATTAAATAATTTTCTCCTTTTTTAGTTTGGTTTTTAAAGCGTGTTTTTTAGTTTTTTTAACTATTATTTATTTTCTATTTTTTAGTTCTGCTAACTACAAAAACGTGTTATTTTTTTTATTATTTTTTTCCCAATTTTTTTTTTTAATTATTGAAAGGTCATCGGTCCTCGACAAGTTTACAAAGTTTCAATGAAATCTGACCGTTTAAAGTGGGTCAAAATCACGCTCAAAGGAGTCGGTTACATACAAACATACAAGTGAAGCTAATATAAAGCGTGTAAAAACATCTAAAACAAAATTAAGTTCTTTCTTCACTTATTTTGTAACATGAATCGGTATAAAAACATAATGATACATTGCAAGTCACTAAAGAGCTCGTAATGAAGCTATTATGCACCGGCCCTTTCTGATTCGCATATTAGAACCCAATCACGCGCAGTTTCGTAAAAATATCACATCGATCAATGTCGCGTACAGTTAGCGGAATTCAATTCGTCTGCTTTTTGATTTTATGCTGTTACAAACGAAAATTCGGTAAATATATGAGTTTTTTTTTCTTGTTTTAGTATGTCATGTGTTTGCGGACACGCATTTTAAAATGGTTGCTGTTTCAAAACGGTTAGGTTTGTAAACATATAAATTCCCCGCAGATGACACGAAACCGTGACGCGACTCAAGTAGACCAATTTCTATGGGAATTGTTGTACCAGGATCGCGTCGCACCGTCGTATCACGCCTGTCAGCGGGACCCTTAAATAAGCACCCAATGCGACTTCTTAAAAGTCGTAATGTCTGAACTGCAAGCCTGTGGAAAGTAGGTACTAAACTTTTTTTAAATCTTTATTTAATTTAAGGAGAGTAAGGACAAAACCCGCGTTGACGGCGCGTTGTGTTCTACGCGCGCCTCAAAGAGATGTCAGCACCAAATGGTGTGGTCCGCAAGGGCCGATTCCTGCCAGGGGTGCGGGTTGTTCGAAAGAGATACCGCGGCCCCTGGCAAACAGGCAACTGAGGGAACACGGGTGGGTTTTAGTCAGTAAAAGTCTGACACGCCCTCCCGCTCCACCCAGAGCGGGAGAAGTTATTTGATGATTTCCCATCCAAAAAAAAAAAGGAGTTTTATCATAAACAGTTATTATTATAATTATGACCTACCTAGAAGTGTTGTCCCTATTCGCTCTGATAAATAACCAACAACAGTCGACTTAACATCCTAGCCTCATCCGACAAAGGGGACGCTAGGATGCTGTTACATGCCCCCACTTAAAATCCCACACCAAGCGAATATTGTGTATCGCGTATGTTCCGGTCACATTCCATCAGCACTTGGTAAATATCTTCAATCACCCCGCAAACCTCGCAATTTGGTGAAGTACTTTTTTACCCATTAGATATTTAAACTTATTCGATGGAATATGGCCCGAACGCATCCTCAACAGAGCCACTATATATTTCCTATCTATCTCCATTCCTTCAAACCATGGGTAACGAAGCGTTTCAGACTGGATGGTTTTATACTAGATTCCCTTTAACTTTGATCGTTCATCAAAATATTCTTGCCATCTTTGACATGACCAAGCCAGTCTGAGTATAACGGTGTGCATGCGTAATTAATACCCTCATACGCTGCTTGTTGGGCTGCTAAGTCTGCTTCCTCGTTACCCATGAATCCATTGTGTGAGGGAATCCATTGAATGGTGACGGTTTTATTCATAGACTGCACTTTAAAAGTTGAGTTTAAAATAATTATGGCTATCGGGATCCCTCGAGGACTCGAGGGTACTCGAGCCAAATGTTGCAGGCTGCTTTTTGATTCCGAAAATATGACAAAGTTCTCCTGATCTAAACTCAGTAAATACAATAGGGCTTCAGAGATAGCTATGAGGTACTAAACTTATTATAGTAAGTACCTAATGACCTGAGATAAATGTCCGAAAATTGCCAAAATGACCATTGCAAGAGAAGACATATCGTTTTGATGAATATATAAGATTTCTACAGACACAAAATCACACATCAATGGGATTCACAGCCATAGCCGAAGCTAATCGCCACTAACCACTAATTGAACCGCGCTATCAAAGCCCCATCGATACACCACACAATCCCATACATTATCTAGTACCGTAAACTAAGTAAACACAAACAAACCTTCAAGTAAGTACCGTTAACTTAATTTACCGGTACTAAATAGAAAGGTAACTTAGCACTTGCAAGCGAAATGTACGCCCTTTGTCACACCGACGTTATAAGTTGTATGTTGAATACTTAATTAATAATGTGGCGGTTCTCATGATAGGGGTGTGGTTTAAGTTATAGCAGGTAGCGGCATATGTAGTTATTTTACTGTTGTAGCAACATATTCATAGACTAAATTCAGGAAGAGCTCTTTTCTGAGAATAATCGACCTTATTTCTGAAGTAACGAGAATAATATGGGCTATAGTCCGTACCTCATATAGAGTAGCGCACTTAGCGTATATTCGCTTAATTTTTTCCCGCAGGTGAACCCGGTTAAACAGCCGATAACCTCCTTAGTTGTCCTGCGAGATGCCACTCAAAAAAGAAACCTCTGGGCACCTAGTCTATCCAATATTCGATCTATCGTGGTTTTAGCCATTTCACTTCCCTTTGAAAGGTTATAAAAACGGTCTTTCGACAGCTTATTGTTATTCAAACCACTGAATGTTTCGACGTCACATTCACTCAGGACTTGACAAACGAAATGCATAACTGCATTGCGAATGTCACCTAGCAACAAAATTTAAAGGCCTCGTGGAATTGGACGTATAAGGAAGGAGTTTCGAGTCAATTTTCGGAAAATAAATGGAGTTATCACGTTCTATCTCACTTAGTGTCGATTGAGTAAAACGAATACAATTTTCAAAATAGAAAACGAAGCCAGCATAGTATTGATGATTTTGATACAGTTCTGCACCCTAATTGCGTAAGACACGATTAATCATAAACTGTTTCATTTTGATAGTTCAACAATATTCATTGCGTTATTAACGTTTTTCAACAGACACATTTATCGAACATATGAAGCAATGGCTTAGCACTCTGTTTCAAAATGAAAAAGATTATGATTAATCGTGAGTTACGTGAGATTGGCATTTGTCATATTTTCGGGGTGCAGGTCTAGTTTTATTTACAGAAACATCCATTAATTACGTGAGGCAATTTTGGCAATTTTTCGACCCCCACCCCCGCTCTAGTGAGATTTCGTGAGATTTGGCTCAACCCTCCCCCTTGACCATCGAGGAGCTTTGTGGTGTTCGCATAACCGCGATAAATATAATTTTGTAGGATTAAGCCATATTGGCGGAAAATCATGTTTTTCACAATTTAACCCTGTTTTCTCGTAATGTTACATTGTGTCTTTGCGGAAAAAAATATAAATTACGTGATATTTGCTAAGACCCCCCCCCTCTCCCCCACGCGAGATTGGATGAGATTCGACTCGACCCCCTCCCCCCCCCCTAAACGCCTCACGTAATTAATGGACGTCCCCCAGTGAATTCACATACTTACGAGTAGTAATATACACGGAACCATATGAATAGTAAGAAATGTCAGCATATAAATTAATGAGTTAATTATTTTAATTAATTTTAAGTGAGTTTTCGTGTCGTGCCACTCACGGGAGTTACATTTGTTTCTCACGTTTATTTCCTTATTTACAACTGTTTTCAATAATCATTTGTTAATAATGTATGTTTGTTGGTTACATTTGTTTTCAATAGACAAGTGATCAGTCCAGCTGATGAGGTAGGAATGTAGCTGACATTCTTGTTGACAGCTTCCTAGTGACTCATTTGTTTGTTACAAGTGCTAATATTGTTGTTATTATTTTATTAAATAATCATAAACGAAGCGCGATTGATATGTAATTGCGCGTTGACATCTTCTTCTTAACAATGCGTGAAATTTTATTTTTCTCCCGTTTGTTTTACAATTTGCAGGTAAGTGTCTGATTGTATGTTGATTAAAATATGATCTGCCACCATAGCAAATATGGCTTTACATTATTATAATCATTAAAATTATCAATACAACCTTATGAAGTTTTTTTTTCTGGTAAATCAACATAACTTTTCCCGCTCTGGGTAAAGCGGGAGTGGTGTCAGACTTTTACTGACAAAACCCAGCCGTGTTCCCTTAGTTGCCTGCGTGCCTGGGGCCGCGGTATCTCTTTCGAACAACCCGCACCCCTGGCAGGCATCGGCCTTTACGGAACCCACCAGTTGGCGCTGACATCTCCGTGAGGTGCGCGTGGAACACAACGCACCGTCGATCAGTCTCCCCTCGTCGCGAGCATTACTGCTTCGTAGAAGGAGGTGACGGCTACCCATGCACTCTCGCTCCGAACCATGGCCTGGACCAGAGCCGGACGCCACAAATCGCCGCCGCCACTCGCCTCCACAAGGACACTCCGCCCAAGCCGGGCAGACCTCCACCGTATGCTCCACCGTATCCTCAGGGCGATCTACGCAGTGGAACCACCCGGGCGTTTCCTTCCGCCTTATCCGAAACAGGAACCTCCCAAAATAGCCGTGTCCGGTGAGGACCTGCGTCAGGCGGAAGGTGAGGACGCCGTGGCGCCTCTCAATCCACTCCTCAAAGAGGGGACTTACCGCCGCAATCGTGGCGTGCCCAAACCTTTATTAAGTTCATTTAATCCCATTGAATGTCTATTTCACGAAAAAATCCAGGGTAAATCCCCCCCCCCCTCAGGGATTATAGGCATTGTTTTATGCTATTAGTTTCTCTATAAATCGAATGGACTTCATTCCTTTATTAAATTCAACTAAGCAACTTTTCTTCACAGTCCTCTACTTGATTCATTCATATTCATAGTCGTTACCAATAGCAATTAAATCTAACCCCATTCATAGTCCAGACCTTGCTCACTGTGACAGCGGATGACACTGAGCATAAACGAGCCATGCTCCGTTTCCCATCACATTTTATTACTCTATGAGTTCACAAAACATTTCCTGTGCACCTTTTGTTTAGCATAGACATTAAAACTAAATTATTATGACTATATCGGAATGGAAATACATCCGTTTAATGTTTTATTGATGGTTGTGGCTATTTTGTCTTTGGTTAAGTTTGGTTTTCTCTTGCGGTGTTGGTGCCACATAAAAGTTAGGTTTGTCGATTATTTTGTTATAATAAGAGTATTGCTATCTCTTACTAACAGACCGTGAAAGAAAAAGACAAGTGACGCTTTAGAACTGTCAATTTAAATTACGTTTCGATTGCCGTGATTTTTGAATTTGGCGTGATTTTAAGCATGATGAATTTAGTTCCTCGTAGTAGCGTCGAAGCAGATCTTAGTTCATCTAAATTTGACAGGTTTAATTTATTTCCGTCTTTTTCTCGTTTCATTAGAAGTAAAAAAAATAGCAATAAC
The DNA here is from genome assembly GCA_947359405.1 of Antitype chi. Taxonomy (NCBI): domain Eukaryota; kingdom Metazoa; phylum Arthropoda; class Insecta; order Lepidoptera; family Noctuidae; genus Antitype; species Antitype chi. Next base: position 19,803,493 of record OX375812.1, read on the forward strand.
CAACTGAATGTTTTTTTTTGTGAAATAGTCTTTCAATGGGACTCATATTTTGTTCAACATACACCCTGCAAGATGCAAAAAATGGGCGAGGCCGCTGACAAACGCTAGTCCTACTAATATTATAAACGCGAAAGTTTGTAAGTATGGATGGATGGATGTTTGTTACTCTTTCACGGAAAAACGGCTGAACGGATTTGGATGAAATTTGGCACACAGATAGATTATTACCTAGATTAACAGATAGGATACTTTTTATGCCGGTAATACGTTCCCGCGGGATAATTTCCGACTTACACGCGGGCGAAGCCGCGGGCGGAAACTAGTATTTCATAACTAGACTTCAAAGTAGGTACCTAAATCCTTTATGACGTTCGAATTGTCCTAGTTTACCTTGCTTCCGAATACGAGTAGTTACAATATCGATCGCGGCTAGTTTTACTTAGAAATCATCCGTACCTGGAACAAAGGAATGAATACATTAATATTTGGTGATATTCAATGTTATGGTTGAACGTTCTGAGAAGTTTCATTGTTTGTGGTGCCTTTGAATAACATTATAGGGGCAAGTAGTTATTGAGATAGACACAAAGGACACAGAATCACAGAGAGGCAGTTATCACGGCCACTTTTTCAAACTCAGGTCATTTTTTTACCTGACTACGGTGAAGCAAATTCAAATATCATCATCATCATTTCAGCCGAAAGACGTCCACTACTGGACATAGGCCTCCCACAAAAGGGGGGTTTTGCTATAATCGCCATGCTTGGCATGCAGGTTGGCGATCGCAGTATGGTGGTAAAATGCATAGAGAACGCTGCTACCCATTCTCTAGTAAGTCCCTTAGTCGCCTTCTACGACACCCACGGGAAGAAATGGGTGGTATGCCACCACCTAAACAATACATTCTAACAGTAGCCAGCGATCATAAGCTTTAGGGCAAAGTGGCATAAAGTAATAAAGTATTTAATTACATAGTATCAAATCTACTGCCAAATCTCAAAGTACCCTCCCTTGTCATTGAATATCGGACAAAAAAAAATCCAATCAAATAACGTGACTACAGTTTTGACCACAGACTATATTGAATACCCTTTCAGAGACTGTCAGACAAAAATAAATAACAAAATCCCAGTATTGCACGTTCAAAATTGAGTCATTTTGTTTTCAACAGCGAACACACACGGAGAACAAAAAACTGTTTAAAAAGGCTTTTGTTTCGAGTTCACCATAAATAGTTTATCGAGATTGTATGACCAGTATAAATCATTTTGTTGACAGGCATGGACAAAGGACGGGGCCACGGGGGCGACGGCGACGGGCGGTATGCATGCGGCCTCCGTGGTGCAAGTGTGTGAAAGGTGCAATCTGATAACTCTTTAGGGCTATGGATAAGGATAGATGGCTCAATTTATTTGGTTTGTTATTGATATTTGAGGGTTTTTGGTGATGTTTAGATACCGTAATAACTTTATTCATGTGTTTATAATAGATTAGCAATGTGTAGGATTTTAAAAATGCTCTTTTGTTGAATGTTGACCTTCTTTGTGCAGTCTCTGTTTGATTTGTGTTTTTTTTTAATTCTGTACTACTGTTGTAGTTTAGTTTGAATTGAGAATGACTTTATTATTCGTCAATGTGACCGCTTGATGGCTGCGCTCGTGTATTTTCTGAGTAACTTTATTTTACAATATATCTGGTGTACGAGTTCTTCAAGTCTTTGATTGCATCCACAGAAAAATCTCTACAAGGAGTGAACATCTATCTTATCACTAAAGTTATCTCCAAATCTGGTATAAATCAGTCAAAAATCATCAATAATCACTTATACGAACGATTGCCACCACTAACATCGTCCTAATCCGGCCCTGCATCTCGGGTCATCACCCGATAACCGTATGACATGCACTCCACGACACTGCATGCATTATGAACGAGTGATAAAGCTGAATTGATTATAATTTTGATCGCTTCGTATTTTTATTTCGTGTGTAGATAAGTTTATTTTTACGTGACACGTTTCTTTGTGTACGGTATCAGTTTGTTTAAATATCGTTGCAACTTCGTGTCCCACGTAGCATGGACGAAAAAATATTGTGCTGGGATTTTATAGCGTACTCGATTTTCAACTCTCGGTGTTGAGCCGAGCGTTGAGAATCTAACAGAGTGCATTGAATAAACTGTTTATTTTTCATTTTTAGGGTTTCAACTTTCGGTGCCTAGAATAGCGTTGAAATTCAATTGCACGATTAAATCCCGTCCCGATATTTTTTGTACGTGGAGTTGGTAGATCAGAAATTTTTAGAGAGGGTCGTTTTCGATAGCAGTTTTTTGTGATTTAATAACATCATAGGTATAACCAATTTTCTCTCATTCGTGATTATATTTTTTATTGGTAGTATGGTAAGTAATTTGTACATTGCCATCGTTGTTTATTACAGAGGCTAATCGTAAACATAAATATGCATATTGATAGAATCCGCATCACTAAAAGCAGACCGGCGCGGCGCGGCGCGCGGCGCGGCGGTATGCGACTGCGAAATCAATTTCCATGAAGTTTTTATAGAAATTGTTTTAGTAGAGTCGCGTCGCTCAAAAATACGAAATAAGACAAAGAATTTACACTCATTAATATCTTTGTCTATAGTAATATTAACTAAAGTGAAACTCGTTAAAAAAAATGAAAAACAAAACAAAAGACCAGATACTGTACACCGCATGCACCTTCGCTTGCCAACCAACTTAATATAATATCCTTATGAAAAAACAATAACAATGAATACTCAAGGAAACAGAAATTATAAAATTCCATCGGGAAGCTCATTAGCTGTGGAAATAATTGAGATTTTTATCTCGCAGTGATCATTATGACTACTGCTACACCGAATACCGATTGTTATCAAATTATTTTAAGTATCTATTCTCGTTTTTTTCTGTATTAAAAGTTCAGGCAGAACGTAAAAATGCCCGAGCAATTTACTAGCTCCATTGAAAATAGAACCATATAACCATAGCCTAAAGTAGAAAATTGTATGAATATCGACACAATCGCCTCGCATATTCTCGTGAATCATCATCTGCTTAGCCTTTTTCGACTATGTTGGGGTCAGCTTCCAGTCTAACCAGATGCAGATGAATACCAGTGTTTTACATGGAGCGACTGCCTATCTGACCTTCAGAACCCAGTTATTCTGTGTAATACGATACCCCTTAGTGAGACTATACTATTTTCTTGCGACTGGCGGTATGAAATTGTGCCCAGAGATGGCTCGAGCTTGCGCGAGGAAACTTTCGTCCTATCTGAAGGCCCATAGTATCCTCATCTCCCGTTTGTATGCTAAAGCACGACTGCCGCCCGCGCCCGCGCAGGGTACCTTTGAGCCTTTATCTCAAAATGGGGATATTCCTTTGATTAATTTACAATTGTGCTTCGGCGATTCTGTGGTACCTCTAACTATCTTTTTTTCAGTGTATTTTTTTTCCAAATAACGAAGCCGTTTAGTAGGAGTATGGAAAAGCCAAAATATTGCGTGTTGGAAAATATAGCAAAATCATATATTATTCAAATCTTCAAGACAAGCCGTTAATGAGCAGTAGGGTTCATAAAGTGACCGTGTTACGCTACCAAACGGGACGTAGGCCCTGAACTGAGCCTAAGTTTCAGCTGCTACTGTTGTACACACGTTGTAGCCGTGGGTACAACAGTTTATGCTGATCTCGCACTGTACTGTGGAAATCCTATACAATGCGAGGTCAGCTTATACTGGACATAATTATATAGCTTGACGTGTAGCGTGTAGGTACGTAATGTTTATATAAAACCCAGACTCAATTGTTTCAATGGTTGATTTCGAAACTAAACCAGCACCCTAATTGCGTAACACACGATCAATCATAATCTGTTTCATTTTGACAGTTCAACAATATTCATTGCGTTATTTACGTTGCTAAGCAGACACATTGTTGGAACATATGAAGCAATGGATTAGAAATATGTTTCAAAATTATTCAGATTATGCTTGATCGTGCGTTACGCAATTAACCCTGCTGGTTCCTTAAATCCACAATAATAATTTATCAACACCTCAATCACAATTGATTTGTTTGCAACAGATTTACGGGATGAATCAGAGGTCAGAATAAAATCATCCATAAATCGCTTCATTTTACATCCGTGTCCAATATATCTACCGAGCCACTATAAAAAAATAACTCATCGAATTTACATAAGTAAAAGGACTATCCGACAAGCGACGCCAGAAAATATGACTAGTCGAAATATTACCTCCTCTTTTTTTAAGACATTTAATACCAGGCATCCAGCTGTGAGAGGTCCTTTTGACCTCGGGTCAACTTGACCCCGAGTCTCCAAGTCCCATCGTTTCTGCTCCGTCAACTTTCGTTTATTTTACACGACAAATTCTACTTTTTTGAAAAAATAAATTGTTTCTTGTAACCTGTCTTTCGTGTGCCATTTTAAGCGTGTGCCCTTTACGGTAGGAATAAAGAGGATGGTATTCAAATATGAGCAAAAATGTTTCTATGGTAAAACTAGCTGTTGCTCGCGACTTCCTCTGCAATCCAGGATTAACAGTAGCCCATATCGTTCTCCAGGTCCTAGACTACCTATCTTTAAATTTTCATAACGATCCTTTCAGTCCTTTTTGCGTGATTGAGTAACAAACATCCTAACATACGAAATTAGTTGTTGCCCGCAACTTCGTCTTGGATCCAGGATGGAAAGTAGCCTATGGTCTTACCCGGGTCATGGTCTATCTGTGTGCCAAATTTCATCAAAATCCGTTCGGCTGTTTTAGCGTGAGAACGTTACAAACAAACAAAGTTCCTTTGGCATTTATAATATTAGACAGGATAGTAGGACTATTACGTAGTACCAAAATGCGAAAAGTATCTCATCATCATCATCATTTCAGCTAAAAGACGTCCACTGCTGGACATAGGCCTCCCCTCGAAATGTATCGAAGGAAGTATAATCTACTACTAACTAACCTAACCTAGCCATGTTACATTTGGCTACCTACCAGTTTTACCAGCACCCTAATTGCGTAACACGCGATTAATCATAATCGATTTCATTTTGACAGTTCAACAATATACATTGCGTTATTTACGTTGCTGAGCAGACTCATTTTTCGAACATATGAAGCAATGGCTTAGCCATCTGTTTCAAAACGAAACAGATTATGATTAATCGTGAGTTACGTAATTAGGGTGCTGGTCTATGAAGGTGTCGCTATGTAATTCCAACAGATAATGTTCTTAAACTAAGGCCACATTAGCCGAAATCACGTCCTTTAACCTGTGCTGAGCAGTGATGGCCCAGTGTTAACTGACGCGACTTACGACTTTGTAAGTCGTAGGTTCGAACTCAGACATGTATTTTACTGTGTGAAAATAATTTCATCACCACTGCTCTCAAAACTATGAAGGAAAACATCGTGAAGAAGCCCACAACTCAACTCAACTCAACTCAAAGCATTTATTTAAAATAAACCAATTACAGGCACTTTTTAATTGTCAAAGAGTCGGAAAGATGAAGCTAGTGGCCCATTCCAAAGCATAGTAGGTACCTATGGCTAAGAACGGGCAAGAAACTCCACATGTCCTAGAACCAAAAATTCGAAGACATGTGACATCTACCAACTCGCGCTAGGCCCGAGTGGTGCATTTCGGCTTACTCCCTCTCACCGAGAGAAGGCCTGTGTCCCAGCAGTGGGAACATAATAGGCTGATTATGCTATGTATCTCCTCAGTACCGGACAATTGGAAATAGGTAGGTACCCCAAAAATCACCACATAGCAACGTAAACAACTTTTATCTTTTTAATTTCCTCAACACACGAACTCTCACAACACGAAAATCAGTTTATCTGTTTCTGATATTTGCACAACACAAATAGAAACACTTCCTATTATTCCACGCGTACGATCGGGCCCTATTCCGCCTAGATTACTGGCATTTATCTAGACTCAGTAACCGACGCAATAAATAACTGAAATTGTCTACACCGCACGCTTCTATAATCTATGGAATTTTGAAGATAGGGTTGATAACTTAGATCTAACAAAGTAGACGTATTTATCTTTTTCCCTCTCTATTTAGGTACTTGAAAGAAAGTGCTGAGATAATTAATAGACCCCAATGCATCATCATCATCATTTCAGCCGAAATACGTCCACTGCTGGACATAGGCCTCCCCCAATTTGGGGAGGTTTGCCATAATCGCCACGCTTGGCAGGCGGATTGGCGATCGCAGTATGGTGGTAAAATGCATAGAGAACGCTGTTGCCCATTCTCTAGTAAGTCCCTTAGTCGCCTTCTACGACACCCACGGGAAGAGATGGGATGGTGCTATTCTTTACGTCCGGCACCACACGGAACACGATCATCACCTCAATGCATGAAAGTACTTAAATTAAAATTAATGACAAACTTATCTAACAATTCACTGTAAGATTCGTCGCTATCTTTCGACAGAATCCAGCGCCATAATTGCATACTAGACTATCAATCGAAATTTGAATCAGTTTGAAGGAAGGATATTGCTAATCCATTTCTTCATTTATATTCGAAAAAAAATGTCTACTCCATTATTAAAGCCATTCTTAATGTTAGCGTTACACAATCACCCCACAGATCCCAAGGGTACTAAATGATAAAATGTATATATTCTAGATTTATACAAACACTTTTACACGTCAAATATATTTTTTGAACTCGATGAGGTCGATGTATCCTATCCGACCATTTTTGGTAAGAAACAATGGCTGAAAGACAACATAATCAATCACATTTTTTTACGTTTTGAAAGCGTTTTCTTTGCAATGCATCGAACGGAATCCATATTGCCAACAAGTTGAGGAATCGTTGTGTGGTGAGAACCCTACAACGAAGTATATAAATTCATAGCATCTTAGCAAAATGATTGAAGCGGTCCTATTAAAGTAGGTAATTCAATACTTTACTCTACATAGATATAAGTACTAAATTGCTTTACTTCACGACTTCCTTTTCCAAACAAGTTGATTGAGTCGTAGATTGCCATATAAATACCAACGAATTAGATTTTTTTAAACTTATGATTTTGGACGCTTGATATCCGGAAAATATCCCACAAGAACATATATTACCGGAATAATAGTTGTCCTATGATTTAACCCAGGTCATGGTCTATCTATGTATATGCAAAATGTCAACAAAATTCGTTTTGCCGTCAACACTTAGAAAAGACAAATAGAGTTGATTTCTAATATTAGTTGGATAGGATTATTTACAGGAGTTATTACCCATAGGTATCCTATAGTGTCTACTTATCTATCCACAAAGTTAATTTAGGTCACAAATAGGCGCGCAAGGTGTGCCTGCGCACGGCTGCCAGTCTTCATACTACGATTCGATACAGATTGTACTAAATCACAACTTACGAGGAGTTGCGAATAGATTAGGATATTCCTAGTAAGACACACCTTTTGCATATACATAGAATATTTTAATTGCGGCACAGTGGCGGATTTAATTACCCAGATTTGGTTCGAATTAAAGTTTAGAACTGATGTGTATAAACTTACACAGGTATTAGTATCTTAAACTATATGTATTTATCATACTCTATAGTATTAGGAAACTGTTAGATCCTACTATCCACGTGAAAGTGTATATGTTTGTTACTTAATCACGCAAAAACGACTGAACGCATATGGACGACATTTGGCACGCATATAGTTTATAACAATCAAAAAAAAAAAAGCCACGCGGGCAAAGCCGGAAACCTAATTTGCATATACCTAAAAATCTGACTTCCCTTGTCCGTCAATAGACTTATGGTGTCAGGTTAGAATTTTGATGAATTAGTCTAATATTTCAAGCTTAGATGTTAATGCCAGTCTATCCTGGAAAGGAGAAGAGTCAATACAGTGCCAATCCCTAACATATCTGTAACACTGTCTTACTGTCGTTAAACAAAGGTTTACCGTACTCGACGCCATAACACGGAAGTGTCAAGAAGAATAGGCACCCATCTATCAAAGCGCGGCAACCACAATCTAACCTAGGTAACCTTTCGGATCGAACAACGTCGCCATTGCTTAGATTAAGCTAGCATAATCAACCTATAGCATTCCCATGTTAGGACACAGACCTTCTCTCGTGGTCTTAATCCACCACACGGGACCAGTGCGGGTTGGTATATTGTGTCACATGTCTTTGAAAGTTTGGTTCTAAGATATGCCGGTTTCCTCACAATGTTTTACTTCGCCGTTTTGAGAGGGTGCGGGTTGTTTGAAAGATATACCGTGGCCTCTGGCACATAAGCAACTGAGGGAACACGGGTGGGATTTAGTCAGTAAAAGTCTGACACGCCCTCCTGCTCCACCCAGAGCGCGAGAAGTTATTTGATGATTTCCCACCCAAAAAAACCGTTTTGAGAGCAGTGGTGATGATATAATTTACACAAATTAAAGCGCCTATCCTGCTAGCTAAACCTTCAAGCCTAATTTGATGGTATTCGGGGATGCTCAAGCAAATACAACGATTCTACTATTTACTGTTCTTAAATCTCCTCTCCTCAATTTTCTCTTTACCACTTCTAAGCCACGATATTTTGCAGCTAGACGCAAATTAACGCGATTAGTCGCAGTCGCAACATGCGCTGGAGTGGAACAGGATTAGTCGAACGTATCCCGTCACCTATGATCACAGTAACCCGTGTTGGGAGTTAGCTTTCATAATAAACTTGATACGATAAATAGGGATTGAGGTTGACGTATGAAGGAGGGAAAATCATTATTAAAGTCAGAGTGTAAGAGTGCAATTTGGAACATATAAATGTTGAAGATCAAATTAATGTGAACCATTGGAAATTGAAAATCGAATGTAGTGAATGAGCACAGAATGCATGTAGGATTTGAAGACGAAAACGGCTGTCTACATCCAATTTTCGGCTTCATTCGTGTAAGCAATTAAAAGTTTTAGGCCCATTAGGTATATCATAATTTTCCGTAAAAAAATCAGCTAAGTAGTGAGAGACCTTCACAAGTAAGTAAGTATGTGCATGCAGGGTCTTCTCCACTTAATTTTACGTCCTAGCGGGGAAAACTTCTTTGCTTGTCCCCTGGGATCTAAAAATGTCAAGCCCAGTTAATAGTACCTTAATCACGTTTCTGTATGTAATATTGTAATGCACGTCAACCTGTGAATTTTGCTACAGCCTTATTGCTTTAGACCAACAAAGGAAGAAAAATAACGTTATAACAAAGTGTTACCAAACTAAATGGTAGCATAAAACAGTAGGTAAAAAACAACATAATCACGTAAACCCCATTTCCCAAGAACTCCCAAGAAATTGACAATAAAAAAGGAAACTCTAATACAACTCGTGACGGCCTAATAACGGTGGAGTGATTCAAGTTAGCACAAACTAACGCTAATTACACGCCATTGTGAAGAAACTTTCTCTTTTACTACTAAATTCTAATTTATTCTGTGCGCTTCGTGATCGTGAAGTATGCTCGTTGAATGACAAATGAGATAGTAATGACGATCTGCATTAGTAGTTGCTTTGTTTTTGTTAGAACCCGTTAGGTACCCATAGATAATCTTCTCAATTAATCTTAATGTTGGGATAATTATTGACAGCTTAAAAGTAAGACCTTTAACCATGGATAGACTAAAAGCCATCTAGGTAAGGTAAAGGAACGTGAAGATGAAGTAAGGAACGAAGACCGGGAGATGACAAGAAATAGAGTTGGAGTAGTGGTCGAATGGGTAGAAAAGGTGACTGTAAGGAAAGCAGTAAGTAAGAAGAATCAAAGGTAGACAGACTGCAAGGCAGACTGGATGCGGAAGGCCGACAGGGTGTTGTGGCGCAACATAGCAGAGGCCTATATCCAGCAGAAGAATGCGATAGGCTGAGTTAATTGATTGATCAAAGGTAGGGGTTTATAAAACATCCAAGCTACAAATTAAAGTGTTCAAATCTTTTACTATTGGCATAGAAGGGGTAACTGAACTTTCAAATGGAGGTCTAAAAATCCTCGTTGTATTCTGGGGACAGAAGGCCATGATATTCACAAGAAAATTTGAAGAAAAAGAATTAAAAGGTTAAGTTACAAAAAGTAAACTATGGCATCAAAAACTTGTATAGAACAAAAAAATAAGACAAGTGTCACATGCAACCAGTTTCTTTAACAAAATATACGATGAAGACGAGTCAAATAGCCGTGCAGACTGCGTAATTTAAGATATTTATTGTAATGGGTCTTCTAAGTGCACTGTGAGTCACTGAGGGATGTCCCTCAGGCCTCAGTCGACACGAACAATGGAAACCACAAAAACTCGTCAACCACAGCTACCCGTATGGCTTCTGTGGTTTAGATGGACATTGAGTTACATATATACCTTTATACTAACGTACCTATGTAGCAAGCGTCAAGAATACGGAAGCGTTTTCCCGCTCACTTTTGCCTCATTTTATAGGTTTTGTGTAATTGTTTAGTAAGTTTTTTCCATGAAATATGCATGCTAGATTCACATCTAATAGATATCAATCAAAAATATTGTGTTAAAGTTGCCTCTATTGTATTTGTGATTGTAAATCAATTTTGTGAATTACTTTAAATAAAAAACATGTTAGAGCGAAAACGAAATTTTGAATTAGACGATGATGATAGTCGTTTGAGGGAGTTATATATTGATAACAGAACAGCGGGGTAATTGTGTAGCGTACCTACACTGGCAATGTTTATAATTTTGAAAGTTAAGCAACATTCATTGCGTAGTAGTCGAATTTGTCAAACATAGGTATGCATCAATGGAATCGTAGATTCATTCAAAATCTTTCAGGTTGTGATTGAAAGTGTGATACGCAATTAGGGAGTTGGTTATTCGTACACACTATTGCTTAATTGGACTTTCCCCATCTTGAAGGCCAACAGATTCATATAGCCAAGCAATTAAAGACCGTTCATACGTTAAAGAAAATTGAGACATTTTCTAGAGATAGAGAAATTTTCTAAGAACACCTTTGTTTTTAAAAAAAGTCTTCCTAATATCCAATCCTATATTATAAATGTGAAAGTTTGTATGTTTAGATGTTGAATTGGATTCGGATAAAATTTGGTACACAGATACTTTATAACCTGGATTAACACATAGGATACTTTTATCCCGATACTATGTTCCCGTGTGATGACTTTCGACCTCCACGCGGGCGAAACCGCTGACAAAATCTAGCCAGTCACAAATAAACTCGGGACATACAAAACCAAGTAGAACATTATCAAATCAGCCGTATCTTCATTCATTGTTCCCATTAGACAAAATCATTACGACAGACACCCCGAAGTTCAATCAGTGATGCAGAATGATCATGAAAATACACAAAGAGACAGATCAAGATCCACCAATCAAGAACGGTTGTGTACAATCAAAATCAAGTGCGATGCAATTAGGACAGCCATCTATTCCGACAATAAATTGTTCGGCGCGCGCGCACGATTCTAAGATCGTGCCGGACGACGATCTATCTGAGAATGAAGTGACTTGTAGTTTGTTGGTAACGGAGTTGGGTTCTGCATTGAATTTGTTTTACAGATAATAATCCTTTTTTAACCGACTCCAAAAAGAAGGAGGTTATCAATTCGACATGTTTATTTACATTTTTTTTATGTTTGTTCGGGCATAACTCCGTCATATATAGACGGATTTGCAAAATGATTTCTTGTTCGAAAGGGGTTTATTCCGAAATGGTCAAATTTAAATTTCATATAGATCTGATGATGCGTTTCGGACACAGACAACGGAACTCTTCAAAAATTACAGCAAGTCAACAGCGATTGTCTATTTGAAATTCATATCCTGAAGTTTTTTCCAGCACCAAACCGGAATCTTCGATCCATGATCTATCTCGCTTTCCTAGAGGCGCGCAGCCGCATTCCCACGGTCGTTAATCATCCGCTAACGATCTATGGATCTGATTTAGCACTATGGTGCACTTGTTTGTTCGTCTTCTAGCGATAAACTAATGAACACAGTATGATACGAATTTGATAGGCACGATCTCGTGAGATTTTGTAACTGTTAATTTATGTATAAGTGTGAATGTGAGGTGCTGTGTTCTGGTGGTGTGGAGCGTATTTTGATGTAATAGATGTGTTTGCAGAGCCTCCCATGTAAAATTATAATGAGGGATTCAAGTATCCACAACATGGCTTACGTAGGTAAACTAAAGCTGATAGTCTTCAATTAAGGACAGAAAGTATTTGAAAAGGGATGAAAAAAGGTCGCTTACGTTTTATTGTTTTTGTTGCTGCGTAATTGCGTTACACACTGCCTATCAGTAGCAATGCTTTGACATATTTTTTTTCAAAATGTTGACAGTTCAATAACATTCATTGCGTTATTTACGTTGTTGAGCAGACATATTTTTCGACCATATGAAGCAATGGATTAGCGATATCCTTCAAAACGATTCAGTTTGAGATTGATAGTGTGTTAAGCAATTAGGGTGCTGATCAATGCCACCTCTGCACAGTCAAAAAATAATAGTTTAAAAAACTAAAAAAACACGCTTTAAAAACCAAACTAAAAATGGAGAAAATTGTGGAGAAAATAATTTAATTCAATTAAAAAGCGTGGGGTGCTTTTTGAGGTATTTTTATAATCAGTTAATGTCAAGCACCCCACGCTTTTTAATTGAATTAAATTATTTTCTCCTTTTTTAGTTTGGTTTTTAAAGCGTGTTTTTTAGTTTTTTAAACTATTATTTACTTTCTATTTTTTAGTTCTGCTAACTATAAAAACGTGATTTTTTTTATTTTTTTTTCCTTTTTTTCATTTTTCTCATTTTTTTTAAAATTATTGAATAGTCATCAGTCCTCGATAAGTTTACAAAGTTTCAATGAAATCTGACCGTTTAAAGTGGGTCAAAATAGCGTCCAAAGGAGTCGGTTACAAACAAACAAACATACAAGTGAAGCTAATATAAAGCGTGTAAAAATATTAAACCATCATCATTTGCTTAGCCTATATTGGGATCGGTTTTCAGTCTACCAAGATGCAGCTATATATACCAGTATAGAGCGACTGCCTATTTGACTTCCACAACCCAGTTACTGGGTAACACGATACCATATTACAGTGAGAACATTTTTTTTATAAATTCTACAAAAAAAAAAAACACAAATATTGTTGACAAAAATCTCAACTAAATCCAACATCAGACAATCCACAACAGCTAACATCGCTAATTACCACAATACAAACTTGTTTTTCATAAAACATAAAGCGCAGATCACATCAGCGTTTTTTACCGGCATTGTGTTATCTAATGCCTGACCTACACGGTAGGTACACCGTTTGTGTAGACTGCCCTATATGGAATACGGCAGTGGTTACTAGATGGCTTGAAGGTAGTGTGTGACTGTGTGCCATATTAGTGCGTTGGTATTTAAAAGTAAATGCTTTATCATTTATGGCATGTAAAGAACTTATTTTATGTTTGATTTCAATGCGCAGTTACTGCAGATATATGTAATTATTTAGTAAGTAAGCAGAAGTATATAGAGTGGCAGGGACAACCTGTTGTTAAGGTGCGCTTACACGAGCAACTAAAATTGCTCCATCCTGGTCAACTCTCGTCAACTATGACGTCACGACTACATCCAGCAATTTAGAGCAATGGCAACATGTAGCAACCTGTTGCCAGAGATACGGCCACACAATACCAAGTAATATGGAGCAACTTAAAAAACCAGGTAATAGCCCTGCCCCCCCCACGCCGCCGACCGGATCCTCTCGCAAAAACGACACGTAGTTATACGTATTATGGAAGAAATCCATATCTATACAGTTTGAAAACAAAATCCCGTGAACACGATGACCACATCTGTTAACCGCCCGCCATCGCCTAGCGGCCGAGCGCTGCAAGCAGAAATAGTCCAAAGGTGTATAGTTATGGAGGTCCCTGATAGTACAAATGAGATAGAAAGAGAATTGACTAAACATTTCTAAAACGATTGGATATTCGGCAACTCATATTGGCGACATTGAGAAATGTGAATTAAATGGAGCAATCAGAAGCAATATTCCCGAAACATATCCGCAATTTATGGTTGTTGCTCCAGATTGCTCCACTTAATTGATTCAGATTGATCCATTAGTGTTTCCGAGCAATAATTGCTCAAAAAAAATCCCGTGTAAAAGCACCTTTAGGTAACTAATGCAATAACTGATTTATCTTCCAAACAATGATAATAGCAATTTAATCATGTATAGCTAATCGTTTAGTGGTCAATGTCAACTAAAGTTAACTGTCTGATAAGTAATGAACATAGCCATTAGAATCGAGTCAACTGAACCAACATTTTGTTTACAAAACAACCAGTGTAAACAGACTGCACTGCCGATCATCGATATGTCCAGTCATTATAGGTCATAGACCTCTAGTGTTGGCAGACTAGCAAATTAGCAACCTGCCGACTCTTTGTTTAATTATGATGTTTAGACAAAGGCTTTTGCAGACCTTGAAGTCTAACGGAACCTTACTTAGTAGTTGCAGTGGTTTGCTAGGCATTACTAAAGTGTCTTTGTATACTTGATAAGTATACAAACCCCGTTGATTGCGTGGTTGCAAACGCGATTACTGAGCGTGAGGACCTGCACCCTAATTGCGTAACACGCAATTAATCATAATCGGTTTCATTTTGACAGTTCAACAATATTCATCGCGTTATTTACGTTGTTGAGCAGACACATTTTTCGAACATATGAAGTAATGATTTAGCCATCTGTTTTAAATCGAAACAGATTACCTATGATTAATCGTGAGTTACGCAATTAGGGTCCTGGGTTGGATTCCCAGGTCGGGCAAAGGGTTTTTCCTTTTGGAATTTCTTAGTACCAGCCTGGAGTTTGGAAAGGTGTGATACTCCCGTGCTTTGGAAAGCTCGTGAAGTTCTTGGTCCTGCGCTTGATCTCTCTCCAGTCGTGTCTGATTGCGTGCCGTCCCATCGGAGTAGAAGAGTGAGGGATGAGAGACTGCACTTATGTCTGCGCACACTCTCGTACACTATAATATCTCCTTCGCCGAAGGCTAGTCTCCGTTAAGATTGGCCGCCATAGCCGAAATACGGTCTGCAGGACTTTTAAGTAGGAATACAGACAGAACAGACAAATAAATCCTTACTCCCACTATTTCTGTGACTCTGTGACTTCATAATACACCAGTAACTGTATATGTATGTAAAATATTACTTGGAGTACCTGAGCATTAGTGCTAAAATAAATTATAATAGAACCTACTTACTACACCGAATTCTAGAAGGAACATCTTACTGAAATCTATTACGAACACCTAGTATTTCCTTAACAGTCATAAAATTATGCTAACTATTGATAAAAAGCAAGTTCTGACGACAGCCGCAGTCGCACTTGATAATTTAGTGATACTTCATCAAAATCAAAAGTCATTTATTCAAACTAGGCTGAGAGTCAGCTCTTTTTGAACGTCAAAATTACATAAGACAGTGCCCCCAAATTGCCCACCCTTCACTATCATTTCAGCCGAAAGACGTCTATTGCTGGACATAGGCCTCCCCCAAGCGCCACCACTTCGACCTTCTCGCATCCAGGGGAATCTCGCAGCCTTCACCAGGCTATCAGTTCATCTTGTGGGAGGCCTTCCAACGTTACGTTTTCCAGTTCGCGGTCGCCACTTACTGATACTAATTAAGTGATACAATTACGTAAATAAAATTGCAATTTATTAAAATCACGTAGTAAATTAATTCGAGCATATTTTTTCGTACCAAAATAAAGTTTTTATTCTTTTAATTTAATTTACAAACAAGGAGCCTTCAAGGAAGCGATCTCTTAATTAAGATACCGTCAGACAGATCCGGAAGTTAAGTGCGAACTCAAATTGTTTCGACCTCCAAGCCTTCAACCGGTGTCCAGTGTGTCCACTATTCAATATGGATGCAAATTTTATAAGATATAAGCGCCAGTAATGAGAGTAATAACAAATTAGCCTCGAGACGGGTGACTCATGGGATGGGTAAGCCATGATTTTGGAAAAAGAGGGGAATTTCCTTGTCAAGTTTTGGTAATATTGTACTTTTATTTCTTCTCGTGCTGGCATGGTCTACTCTCAAATCAATAATAATTGACTCAGTTCTGTTATCGATCTTTACTGTAGAAGACAACCAAATTGCTATGTCAAATTAATAGTTTTCCTAAAAAGTTTCCATTTAAATATTCTAATCTCCTCATCATCTGCTTTTTTTTGGGTGGGAAATCATCAATTGACTTTTTCCGCCATGGGCGGAGCGGGAGGGTGTGGTGGTTTATTTATTGATTCATGAGCAGCAGTTATAAGTCTAGAAATATGGGATAGGCTTGGAATAGAGGACTTTAACAGTATAATATTTATTTAAGCAAATTTTATTGAGATAGTATTTAGTTATTATAATCTTTATACAGGGTGATTGGAAGATGGGTGCAAAGCTTTAAGGTGAAGATAGTATAGACAATTTAGAACCATTTAAGCCATGGTTGTCTTAGACGAAGTCTTACCAATTTTTTTTTTAATAAGGTTTAAAAGACGTATTGTACAAATTTTTTATTTTTTCTGAGCTTTAAATGTCTGTAAAAAAATGTCTAATGACACAGAAGCCTAAAACATGTTTTGCTTGATTGCTTACACATTACTTTAATTAAATAAATAAAAAATAAATTCATTTATCATTCAATTTGGCCATAATTATGCAGTTTACATTAAATTTTGAGAATTTCCGAAAAAAAACTTAAAAATTTGGTTTAAAATATTTGGTAAGACTTCGTCTAAGACAACCATGGCTTAAATGGTTCTAAATTATCTGTACTATCTTCGCCTTAAAGCTTTGCACCCATCTTCCAATCACCCTGTATAATAACGAACCAACCAAACTTCTTTTAAAATTTTGGTATATTAATTCAAATTAACAGTCTTCAGTCCATGACTCTTAAGTCTTCAATGACATTGGATGTTTTCTGCTCAATGTTGTGTGTCTACTCACTTTAGTGTGATTTTGGAATATCGACATCGTTTTCTTCGAGCCATTCAACATCTTGGGGTTCGTCTAAATTTTGGTATAAAAACCAAAAAAGTAAAAATAAAAATACTGCTGACGTAATCACCATCCGGACTCCCCCATCACATATGTCATCAAATATAAGCAAAGCAAAGCCCCCCCCCCCCGACCCCTGTAGTGCTTACGTAATACTTGAATGACCTATTCGCCTATTCCTCTAAAAATGATCGCATATCAATTATTATTACTCATTCTCTCAGCAAAAAAACAAAAATATTTTGACCCCTCTAATCACAGAACTAGCCTACGTACCTGCACGTAATCTTAATAAAATCCTCCTTATATCTGACGCGTGGTCACAACACGAACTCACGCGCAGGATATTAAAGTGTCCACCTTATATTCCGGTTTCAATAGGGCTGTGCCAAGATTTATTTGCATAGCAAAAGTAAAAGGTGTAATATGTCAGGAGAATCAAGAAATACAGTACTTAGTCCAAGTTAGTAAGTAATCAGAAGTATAAATTAAAGTCTTCCATTAATTTATTCTGCTATCGTTTGTATATTTTATGGGAGGTTTTAGTCAATATTTCTATGTTTAAATATGTTAATGACATGAAAACATTTTTTTTTGTTGGTAATAGGTATGTATTTGGCATATATCGGTTCTTCATAAAATCAAAATCAAAATATTTTATTTCACATAAATCTGCATGGGCACTTATGAAACGACAGAAACTAGGTGCACGGTT
The DNA here is from genome assembly GCA_947359405.1 of Antitype chi. Taxonomy (NCBI): domain Eukaryota; kingdom Metazoa; phylum Arthropoda; class Insecta; order Lepidoptera; family Noctuidae; genus Antitype; species Antitype chi. Next base: position 19,821,330 of record OX375812.1, read on the forward strand.
CCAATTTGTCGCTTCCAGTGGAGTAGAGCCGGCAAGAAACTCCACGGTTACTCTTTTAAAAATAATTGGCTTTTACAATGTTTTCAAATTACAGTGATAATAGGTATGGGAGGACAGTGCAGGCCTGTCAATAAAGCTTAGCCACATATTATTTTCTTCTGTTGGTCCATATGTTTATATCTGCAAACTGTGTCTTTAATTTCTTTGGTTGGTTTTAAATCGTTTTAATTAAAGAAATTAATAAATTAGCCACAAACAGCAGAAAATAGCGATAAATGGAAGGAGGGAGGGAGGCATTTGACCTGCAGTGGCTAAAAATAATGATGTACCTAGGTATGGAGTTAAGTTTTTATATTTACTTTGAACTATTTATTTCAATTTATAATATATCATTATACACAGTGGCAGAGACGTCCACACACAAAGTATTAATACAGATGGATTCAGTACATGATTCTGAAGCCCTGTTTTGAAAGTTTTCCTCAGATTTAATAAAAAAAATGCTGTTCCATACATTTTGACCGCAGAGGTCTATGAAATAGATTTTTATTTTTTGAAAACCTATCAAAAAATTTCGAAGCTCGCTACATAATCATGTACTGAACTAAATAAAGAATACATAATTTAAAAGCTGTAACTGTTTGAGTTAATATATCTTGATTACAATTGATAAAAACTGTATAAGATACGAGTATGTTTGTATTATTAACAGCATTATTTCAAGGCGGTCCAATTTTATATCAAAATACATAATTAATCATAAAAAGAACAAGGCAATTCTCGTTTCGCGTGTTAGCCTTGCAAACCCTATTTATTTCATCTTAAATTGGAATCTCTGAACTGAATAAAGCAATTTTCTTGATGATTTTAACCCTGAAATACGTATTTTTTAAGCTAGATTACTCTCAAAATGTACTAAGTCATTGTTAACATTAGGAATTTTCAGACATATTGATATAATAATGTAGACCTTCACAAACGGAACGACGCGGGGCAAAAAAATCCGTTGTTTAATACTTATCTAGCTTCTGTTCGTGACTTTGTCGTTGAAATTTCTTGTTTTTACATAAAATATATTGTTACGCGCTAAAACTAAAGTAATTCGTTACCACTAGCGCCATCTAGTATCGAGTAGCAGAATTCATTGAGTCAAGATGTATCTAGCAATTTCGATATCAGAATCTTCTAGAATTATCAACATCCGTTCAGTCGGGGCCGGTATGTACTCGAAGATTCTAGATGGTTCGATTCCCGAATGTTCTATGGCCCTATAAAAGGCGGGAGCGGATCGGGATCGTAGTAGTATTGAATAAGCGATAGAGGCGAGAACATCTGAAGCGATCTTAAGTGCAATTTAAAGTGATCAATAGTGAAATTGTGTCTTGTAATTTTGTGTGTTTAATTAAAGTGTCGATTTTGGTAATTTTTATTGGCAGTTTTTAATTGTCACGAACCCGAAGCTCGTAACAATATCATATGACACGCGGCAATACTGCAGCTTTCCATGACTATCAGCCAATAATAGTTCCACTGCTGGGACACAGGCCTCCTCTCTGTGAGAGGGAGCGGGCCGTAATCCACCACGCGGGCCCAGTGCGGGTTGGTAGATGTCACATGTCTTCGAATTCATTCAAGCTTCCCATTAGTAAAATAATTTTTGGACTAGTTTCGGATTTAATCGGAGTTCTTTATCAGCTCATGAGATTGTTATGTGAGGAAACAGTAACTCTCTTATTAAAAACGCATAGATCATCATCATCTGCTTAGCATGTCCCCAAATACGCTGGGATCGGCTTCCTGTCAAGCCGGATGCAGCTGAAAACCTGTATTTTACATGGAGTGACTGCCTATCTGACCTCTACAACTCAGATAATGGGTAACACGATACGATACCCCTTGGTAAGATATATTGTCAGACTTTTAGAATTCTGACGACCCGTTACGACTGTCAAAGATCCACGAATGACAGCCGCGACTAACAGACAACAACAAAAAATCTCTTAGGGCTGATTTTTCAATAGTCAGGTAATTTTTAACTAAGGAATGAATATTGCGGTTTGACAGCTTTTGTATAGAAAATATGTCAAACTGTCAGATTTATTCCTCAGATAAAAGTTATCTGACTATTGAAAAATCAGCACTTAGATAAATTAATATGACAACCATAACTCCTCTTTTTCATCGCAGTCGGTTACAGTTGGTTTTTTCTTTTAACTGGCAGCCCTACTTTCAGTGCCACATCTCAGGATTAATAATCACATTATATTTTTATATTTAAACTTTTTTCTTTACTACATCGGTGGCGCCAGGCTGGCACGCCTTTGCTTCGTTTTTTTTCCAAAGTTTTTACGTACGTGTATAATTTAAAAAGAGATGCTGCGCGTGTGTCCGCATGTTTATTGGTAAAATTTTGATGGATCGCTTGTTTATATTTTGTTTTGAGAGATGTTAATTGGTTTTATGGCTTCTGTAGTGGTCTTTAAGTGGTTCAGTATCAGTTTAATCCTGGGATGTAGGCAAAGTTGATCTTTGCTCTGGGTATCCAGAAACTCAGATTTGGATACCTATGGCTGGATAATACGTAAAGTCATCATAGGTGCTTTCAATAAATTGGCCACTGTTAGCTAGCTAACAAGTTAGTTATACTTAGACTACAATTCCATGATGCATCATCTACAAACCAAAGATACAACAGCGAAAGGAAACAATCTGAAACAACCTTTCATTCATAAACCATTTATTATCTATTAATAAACTTTTTCATCAAACGAAAATACTTCAAATAACTCTTTTCTATCATCGGAAAAACGGTAAAGAGAACAGCAATGCGTACAAACATTTTGATACCCAGAGCACGTACCGACGGCAATAATCAAACACGTCATAAAAATGTTTGATGTCTTCAAATAGAAAGCATTGCATGCCGCGCCATTTTCTTTGAACATTCATAGTCGATAATCAATTTACAGTCTTCATTATTTTCAATGACTACCATCTTAACATGACCTCTCTTAAACCTGGCTATTCTAGAAATAATAGGTCTGTGGTTGCTGGACTCTAGTTCCAATGTAACTTGACCTATCTAGAGAAGTAATTGTGGCTAAATTGTAGGTCTTGCTTCCCTGGATGTGTTAAGTAGGTCGTGCTTAAGTAAGCATGTAGTTTGACTCCGTATGCGAGCATATATGTCCAGTTTTTGTAGGGAAAAGTTCTTAGAGAGTTGACAAACAGATAACATTTGATATGCAGATACAGCTGGGTTAAGCGTTGTTTCAACAATGTTAGTGTATTGACAGTTTTGTCATACGATAAAGTACTTTGTACAGTTAGGAAAACGTTGATGTAAACAAAGAAAGAGCGAAGAAAGAAATTAAGCTATACAAATGAAATAACCAAAGAAAGGGGTATGAATGTCATATGGAGAACGGAGACACAACATGAAGGTATGACATGGACGTCAAAAATGAGTGTGATGAATGATAATGCAGAACTTGATAGTCAAATTCTGTTTTATATTGGTTTATAGGTTAGGTCCTATAAAGATACAGAAAACTATAAAGACCTCGACAAAGTGGGCCCAAAATATGAACCTTAGGTAAAAATAGCCTTGCAGTGGGACGATATAAATGATATGGACGGTACAGATGAAGAAAATGACATTATAGGTATCTATACAGACTCTGACTAGAAGGAGGTGACTTCCGAGATGACAACTAATAGAGAAGTATGGAAGTAAAATACAAGTTGCGTCGACAGCCAATAATTGGGAGATGATGATGATCTAAGAAACTTTTACGATAAAATTAAAGCGTCAAACTACAGTCACATCAAAACCCTTCACATCTTCGCACGGAAGACCAAACTCAGACATACAGGTCCACACACATATACAAAACTATTCATCCTTACACATCTCCTGTACAAAAGTACATTGTTCCGCGTCATACGTCCAATGATTTTATTACACACGGACGAACACGCGTGTTTATGTATGTACAGACGCATTATCTCACGCGTCATGTTTCTGTCATACAATACGAAAGAGATGGTGCAAGGCGAGAGAGATGGCGATAAGTTTTTCAAAGAGGAGAGGTGTCGTGAGAAACCTTTGTGGGAGATAAGCTTTTGTATGCGAAACTCGAGTTGGCGAGTTAGCGTCTTGGTTCAGTAGAGACTAGCTGTAATTGTGGTTATACCAATATCTACAAAGGGTATAAAGATAGAATCTCTTAATCCCTAACTTGGCAAAACTCTAAGGCCAGTGCCTTGTAGGCTGTAGGTTATATGCCGAGAATTCATTTAGTATCCTCTGGTACACTTGCCCTTTTGAGGCTTGTTCAGCTTTTTGTAAAATGTGTCTGCTTTGCATATCAGAAACATAATCGTAACAGATCGGACAAAAAGCCGGAAGACGTGCCAGAAAAAAAACGAATACTTGAAAATTTCCGTTAGTACCAAAGTTTATGAACAAACCCCTAGATATAGCACCAACTGCACAAGTGTATATAGTGGTATATGTGCATAAAAGAACATCAGCAATAAAATTTACTTTCTAGAAATAACATAGCGTTAAATTAAATTCTTAACACTTTCACTCACAGTTTTATTAACCACGACTTGTCCATCTTAAAACAAAACCGCTTTATCTTCTAACTTACGAGTCTTTACAAACTCGGTGTGATTTCTGAGAAGGCTTTCTTATAAAACGTCGTGTAGTGTCAAATCCAGCATTTCATTGCGTACATCTCACTTGCCACCGTTTGACGTACCTTTTTAGTGTTACTGTTATTTTAATATCTTGATTTAGCTCGATAAAAGTTACGAGCATACTGCTATTATTATATTTGGCAGGAGAAAGCACCCGTGCATGGATGCAATCGTTTAAAACGGCTTTAAGGCGGTGATTTCTTGAAAACGCTCAAAAAGGTGGTTTTTTAAACAAGTGTATCTCTTTAACCGTAAATGATTTTGAAAGAAAAAAATATATGATATTTTCAAGTCTTTTATGCATAAAGTGATCGAACTCAAAATATAATTAAACATACTTTAATGCATCAAAAAAATCATCAAAGTCACCTCTAAATTATCTTTAAAACCAGTTTATCCCTTCAATAACAATTAAAATTATAATTAAAATATACCATAAAATTCCAAATGCCAAACTGCATCTAGTAATGGATTATTTATGATTAAATAGTTAATATCTTATTTTATACGATTTTATTTGCATTTTTACGACAATGCTTGCTCTTTATTATTCGAATTTATTACAACAGATTTTAACCCGTATCAGATTGCAATAAGAACTATTATCGCTCATAACGACAATATCTAAAGTTACCAAGGCCTTAATTGTACGTAGATATAATAATCCAAGCAGGGTTTTTTCTATAATCATCTTCAGAACAATAAATAGTTATACGAACCCATTAAGTATTTGCAATTTAAACTTCTTGCAATACAACTGAGCTACTATCGTAGTGGTTTCCAGGAAGGCTTTCTCGTAAACATAGCGTTTCTTTTGTCCGCTCACACTCACAACCGTCTCATACACCTGTTTCCGTATGTAGGTAAAGGAAATAAGAAAAACTTGACTAGTTCTACATCTGACTGAGTTCTATTAGTCTATCTTGAGCTTATTAGAATTACTGAGAGTATAGTTCACAACAATTTATCATCTTTATTTCTCAAGGACCAAAGCTCAAATTAGTGGAGAATAAAAATCATCGTAATTTTAGCTAATATTTCTGAAATCGCCAACCCGTTTTAAGCAAGCCTGGTGAGTAATGCTCGCCTTCTCTATATGAAAAGAGGTTTCTCCCCAGCAAGACAATGAGAGACTGGTATTATTATTTCGAAATCCTTAAATTAGACGGTAAAGGTAAAACAAGGTTAAAAGTCGCTATTTGGATCTTAAAGGTAAATCAAGGTGACGTTAGAATTATGTAAGGGACCTGCAGGGTCTTACCTGCGACTAACCAGAATGTAAATTAATATTCCTAAAGGAAGTGCTCAATGGATGGCGATAAACCTCGATATAAGATTGGAATCAAAAACTGTCATCAGTAAATTATCAGAGTACGTCGACCTTTCCCTGACACTTCAGGGAATAAACACCGGGATTTATGTTATTTTTGTATAAAACAGAGAGCGGAATTGTCTTAGATGACGTAGCTAAAGCTATTGGTAAGGTCGCAATGTCACGAAAATACTGAATTAACAATAAATTGTAATTTAAAACCAACTTTCTTTATTATTGTGCTTTAGTTTATTAAAACGCCGACAATTTTTACAAAATAAACATTCTATAAATATCTTCACAGGCCAGCAACTCAGGCAAACATATCACGTTCCCTAAGGTACCATCCTAGGTCCTATCTGATCGATCTACGAAGAACTTACTCGGAACCACGTATTTTCATAACGGGATTGAAGATGTTGAAACCGGTGCTTCATTGAATAGATAAGGGAGATAGTCTAATTGACTCTAGAATCCATCCATGTTAATTAAGTATTAAGAAACATGTTTTTATCCAAGTCTGACTCATAGGACACTATTTGTTTGAATTTCTCTACGAGTAATAAAACTGTAGTTAATTCTGAGGCTGGTTTTGCCTTATAAGCTGATGCTTAAACGGTATCGACAGTAATATAAATGCAAGCAGTTCACGCCATGACGTTAGATATTTATGGTTGAATATTTGCTACGGTCCTTACAGGCGTCTTTCGCTTCATGCATATTCATAGCTTCTCAAACATGCATTTCCAAGTGTAATAACTTGCTGGGTTATGTTGATCTTAGCACTGCTGAACATGGTCCTGGGCTGACTTCAATAATCAGTCGTACTCAGGGGATGTTGCCATAACCACCATGTTTGGGAAACAAGTTGGTGATTTGAATACGTAGCCACATCTTCTAAACACGTATCCATTTGTACGTTTATGTCACCTGCTAAGCATTTGTTTTTCTTTTTCTATTCTCATAAACTAAAGTCAATAAACAACATGCAAACAGCTGACTAAGTACTCCCATTATTTTCCCTCGATAGACTCAAACAACTAGTAATTACACCCAGCTGCTCATATTATTATCCTGTGTACCCCCATTCTAATTAAGCAGCGCAGCATTTTTCTAATTTTACACTCCGAACAGCTAACGCACTCGTATGTCTATGTTTAACGATGCACAAATTACCCATTTTAACGCATACACCATGCAACAGGCGTCTATTAAAAGCGAAGAACCCAACTGGTTCTAGAGCTCAATCATTTCTTTTAGATGCAACAGTCCTCGATCCAAATCTGTACCAAGTTACTATAAAACATTTTATTACCTCCCCTCATCCCACTTTTTTGGTACCAAAAGGTCATTACTTTTCTGGAATCGATTTTGTGATTAACGTTACTGTGGATTTATTGGCTAAGGCCACAGGCTATAATTTCACGAACTACTGGGCTGTTGATTTGGGAATGAAAGAAAATGCGTCAGCTTCTAATAAATCAATGTCAGAAAGAAACCTGACCAACCTATATTGAGAAGTCATTACGTTACAATTTGAAATCTATTCAGAGGCACTATACTAAATGAACTGCTATTAAATATCTATAAAAGCATAATTAGTCTACAAAGCCTACTCAATAGTTCGTAGTTTTCTTGTTCTTTCTCCTCCACAAAACTTTCGCTTTCAAACTAGTAAAGATTTTTAAAAACATCAAACTTATTACTTTACCTCGCTATCCAAACTTTGCCGCTCCATTTAACATGAAAACTTCCAAACTACTTAGACCAGAAGTTACTCAAGCGAAATCCAAAAATTTCTTCGGAGCCTTTACAAAACTAGGACGTTCGTAGCGGGTTGCATAATTTACAGCTGACTTGCACTTGTTTGCAATTCACAAGGGCACTCTACTCTTGGCTGAGTATATCCCCTTTGATCTCGCTAGATTTTGCTTCGAATCTTGATCAAAGAACTTGGCTTAGTGGCTACAGCGAAGGATTTCGAGGACGCGTTTGAGAGCTCCGAATTCAGGTGTTGATTTTTCGATGGAATTACGATTTGTGCAGAATTTTGTTTATACTGTTAGGTTTAGCATTTTTTTAAAGGTTTAGTAAGACTTAAAGAAGTTATAAACATTTATGACTAAAAGGTTTTTCAGAGAACAACTTTGCAGTATATATGTTACGGGCCAAACCCGATTTCAGGCCAAACTAGTTTGTCCTAGGCCAAACTGGTTTATTAAGCTGGGGCACCCCGATTAAATGGGTTAGGTTAGGTTATAACTGTGACCAAAAGGGCGCGAGCCGAGTATTACCGGCAAAACCCAATTTCAGGCCAAACTAGTTTGTCCTAGGCCAAACAGACTTAATCCTACGCGTGATATGTCGCAGCCAACTAGCTTAATTAGCCGTTTCGTTATCAGCCTTTGGAAGTAACGCTTGCCGGCCGCTGCCGCGGCACCGCTCGCTGCGCTCGCTCGGCTCGGGCCCTTTTGGTCACAGTTTTTACCTAATCTAACCCATTTTATCGGGGTGCCCCGGCTTAATAAACCAGTTTGGCCTAGGAAAAACTAGTTTGGCCTGAAATCGGGTTTGGCCGGTAACATATATACAGATAGTAATGCTATTTACTACCCGAACATAATTGGTTGGTTGCTATCTATTGGAAATCAGATTAGTAGATTAGTACCTATTAGTATGTATCTTTATTTGTATAATCCTGTTTCATCTAATGGCTGATACAAATCAGTCCTTACAAAATATGGTTTGTTTAACGAAAACATTATTACTCAACCTAAACACTCACGTTTTTCTAACACATGAAAAACTCAAACAGACCGCTGCGTTGGCTGATTGAATGTCAACCCTACTCATAAAGAATTCTAATCTAAAGCAAAATATAACAATTACATTTTCCCAGAAATTAAAGCAACACACGAGAGAAGAATAAAAACGGAAATAAAGTCTGCACTGAATCCAATCAGTAAAATTCCCAACCTAATTGTAACAGCAATAATAGAAATCCAACTCTAGAATCAAAGTTAAATCTTGTTACAAACAATAAGGTCCAATGTTGAACGACGAGTCGTAAATTTTATTGTTAATTGGACTCCGTGTATAGAAGTTACGACTGCTGATGGTGAAAAAGCTGAATTCAACCTTATTGATGTAGATGAAGCTGTAGAATGTAATGTAGGGACTAAGGATGGGCATAGAGATCAGCTAAGCATAAACATATTACGGATCGGAGGTCTAGGACCTACAGCCTGTTAGCATAAATGTTAATTTAGTGTGGGTTTTAATTTCAAATTTATAACTGGCGTCAAGTAAATTGGATATGACGGGGCTACTGGGTTCGCGCCGTGTTTTGTCGGCTGGTTTTATATCTACACGGGCTGCAGTCAAAGGTGTTAGTTTTTTTTTAATTCGTTGGTGTAAATGGTCTGCTGTGCACATATTTTTCTAGTTGTTTTATTTTAAGTGAGAACTCATTGCATCGTATAATAATCTGTGTGTGGGATTACTTTGCCACTGAATGCATTTTTAAACTCACCGTTACCCCCTTTTCTGTCTATCATAATGATTCATATTCTTAAATCTTTTAGAAGTTTAACCGTTATTCTAGCATTTGAATTTTGGAGTTTATTTAGTGACAAAAACAAGAAATAGCCTTACAAAACGAGGTATATAAAAACCACTCAGAACGACAATCCTTTACAAATGTAGCGAACATTACAAGTTCAGTTGAAGAATACAAAAGCAGAAGCTTGACAACGTAACTGAGACAATCCAAAGTATTTCTTTTTCTTCTCATTTCGATTGCACATAGAAAGAAAAAAAGAAAAATGGATTTATTTGTCACAGAAACACGTACATATAAAAAGACTAGCTGTCCCGACAGACGTTGTCCTGTCATATATATTAAGATTTAATTCGCATTATTCAACACGTGGTGGTTATGCCATTAAATTGTAGCTTATGTGAAACGTTGGTACTTTTAACACAGCGCCATCTATTGATTACTTACTGAACCCAGTCGAAAGGTATCGACATCTGTTAGAATCATTTGGAGTTAACAGATAATTGTGACTGTCAAATAATAACAGACAAATAATTTGCAATAAATTAAAATTGCGACTATAATTTGAGATTTAAACTATCCTATCTCTCAAGTTGGATCGACCTGCACATGGTGTGCGAATTTTATTATAATCGATTAAGTGGTTTAGGAGTCCATTGAGAACAAACATTGTGACACGAGATTTATATATATTAGAAGATGACATAACATAAAAAAGAACATGCTAACAACACATATATTTTTATACATAGGCATATATAACATAAATAGTCGGCAGCTGCACGCCGTGACTGTGACAAGAAGGCTTCCACTCAGCATGATGCTGTGCTATGGGACCCACAGCACAGCGCTGATTTTCAGTGGTCACTCGAAAACAACGCACGAAAAACAAGCCAAGATTCTCACAAACTAGACAAAACAAGTAACAAATCAAAATAATTACAATAATTACAATAAACAGTACATAAAACCTAATATTACCCTACAGCAAATGGTACACAAAAATCCTATAGAATAAAGCAATGAAATGCGTAGTTACCCAAAAACTAAAACATAATAAGTAGCTAAACAAAAATGTACCGCGGTTTGTTACACATCTAGTTCCATTAACTGTTTGGACCCAGTAGATGGCCAGATCTTCAAGGGTACATTTGAACGGACATAGTGAGTTCAAAGCCAGGCAGTCACTTTACTTTGTATATTTAATTTAATCACCACTGCTCTCAAAACGGTGAAGGAGAACATTGTGAGAAAACCGTCATCTCCTAGAACCAAAAATTCGAAGACATGTCACATCCACCAACCCGCACTGGGCCCGCGTGGTGGAGGCCTATGTCCTAGCAGTGGAAATATTATAGGCTGATTGTCAAACAAAACACTAACCAACTCATCAACTCTTTAGAACTACATCCTCATCTCCTATTAACAATAACAGTGTACCATTACATTTGCAACAAAATATCCAGAAGCTAGTCCAGGAAGCTAGAGCGTTGTAGCGTGACTGTAACACAACACACGGCGTCATATTACACCGTTAGAAATAGAGGACCGTGTGTACACCGCTTTCGAGAACGGTACACTTTTGTTAGAATAGAACTGAAGTGTAAAGCGGGAGCACACTGCATGAAACGCTCTTGTGAATGAGAGTTTTGTTGGTGTAGTTGCTATGCGAGTGTCTATTTAGTAAAACATACATATTATCATCATGCTGTTTTACGACGGGGTAGGAAACAGTGGTTAGCACAGGGATGTGAGATTTCTGTAGAAAACTAGTAGGTAATTAATTAAGGTAGCCGTGGATGGAGCATAATCAGCCAAAGAGGATACCCGAGTCCCAACATTGAGAAATGATGCTAGGGATGGATATTATTGAGGGTTTACTTCAAACTCACTTTTCCTTAGGCCACATGGCACTTAAGAGAGGCGACCACGCGTTGCGGTTCCCCGTAGAATAAGTGACTTGTGAATTGTGTATTCGGTCACCCATCCAAAGACCAACCGCGGCAGGCGTAGCTTAACTTTCGATTGACTCGGGTGGCTGTTATTATTTAGCCATGACCCCCTTTTCCTGATTTATTTAATCATAATCACAAAACACTCTAGAACTAAATTAGTGACAATATTAATGTCGCCAAACACTTTCGCTGACAATCCATTTTGCATACAAATAGTCTGAATTATCGTATGTGATGTGATATCGATATCATTACTATGCACTATACTGTGCGGTGGTGACAGAATCGATGCTACCAGACAGGGTGGTCCTTTGAGTTTATAGAGCGAATTGACACAGAAAACATACATTACTTGCGTACCATATGGAACGAAGTGTGTATACAAAGTTAAGATATTGAATAGACGGAACAGACAGAAGGACGATTTGATCAATGGAATACTCTTTATTATGTCAGGCGCGGTCGCAGCCAAAGTCTTTAGGGGGGGGGGGGGGGGTCACAGAAAAATACTACCTACATATTAGTAAGAAAATAAGGGATGGGCCGAAATTCGGTTCACATTCGGTTCAACCGAATTTCGGCAGCTTGAACCGAACTTCGGCATTCGGCCGAAATTCGGTTCAGATGCCGAACATTCGGCACAAGAAAAATAATACCAACTTGCACTATTTTGACTGAAATTTAATAGAATTAGAGTATAGCATTACTGTAAAATAAAATTCTGTCTTTTACTCGTTCGTGGTCATTTATTTTAGTTAGGAACATTGTAAATGTAATCCTTAAATTAAATCAGTTCTTCTTATTATTCTTGAAAATCTCTGCCTTATTAATTAGACATACTATTACAAAAATGAAATAAGCTTAGTATTCTTCTAACAAATATCTGAATACAATTCGTAAATTTTAAAAAAGCACGTTTTTGTTCACAAACTAAATATTCATTTACACATCAAGTATTTTTTATTACAATTAAAGGGTATTGAACCGAAGTTCGGCCGAACTTTTCATTTTAATCGAATGTTCGGTCGAATTTCGGATTCGGTTCAAACCACATTCGGGCCCATCTCTGAAGAAAATGTATAATATTTTCGAAAAAAATATATTTTAAGCTTTACGTTTACGGCTTTGGGGGGGGGGGACCCTAGGACAACCCCCCCCCCCCCCTCTGACCGCGCCTGTATTATTTACGACATTTAATTTACTGATACATAAATAAGTTTTAAAGACCTTTTAATAATATCGGGGCGGCATTACGCGCACTGAATTTTCAACCCTCGGTGTTCAACCGATCATTGAGAATCCAACAGAGTGCATCCCAGCACGTCGAATAAACACACTGTTCGATATTCAACTCTCGGCGTGTTGCAGTACGTTGAAAGTCTAGTGCGTGAAAAAATAACGCCGCGATATTTTTACGTCCGTCCGAACGTGAACTTAAAGACAACCGTTGGATGGATTAAAGAGATCACAACATTATAGGATCATGCCTGTTTTGCCCGAAGGGTTCGTCAGAGGTGTACACCCACAAATACGATACAAATTCGATTCCCGCACTGAACAAATATTTGTATGACCTACAAGTAGTTGTTCCGAGTCTGGCTGTTTGTGTATGTGAGGTTAAATGTTTGCAAACGCACCCACAATACAGGAGAAATTCCTAGTGTGGGGCAACGTTTAAAAAAAAACATAGTTAAAGGAAAAAAGAGAAACATACCGCGTATGGCATTAAAAAAAGACGCACATTACTGTAATTCTACTACGTCAAAATCAAAAGCATTTATTTCAAAAAGGCACTTAAAAGGCACTTTTGAACGTCAACATTTACATTAAAATAGAATTGATTCTAGTCGCCCTTTCCAAAATGTTCTTTCGTATGGAGAAGAATGGGCAAGAAACTCCACCGTTACTCTTTTAACGTGTCTACAGACGTTGACACTCCGCGTTTTTTCTTATAAGTAATTTCGTTAGGCAACTGACACATTAAAATAACATTCTACAGAAGTCAAAGCTAACCCTGCTAATAAGCACCACTTCCTAGCCAATTATGCTGTTATTACAATTCTGCAATTTGATGATATTACTCACATGGTATACCATACCGACTTACTATAACATCCACTGGAAGCCGCGATAAGGGTGGTCCTTTAAACCGAAGAAGGACCGGACCACACATTGTCAATCGGTTTCTTTAAAAACAAAACACCCAGGTTGTGTTGTGCTGAATGTTCGTTTCGATGAGCTGTCTTGTATTAATTACCTGGAACAAACAAAATTGGAATTAACACAAGTGTTGTATAAACATTTCTTATGGTTACAGAAAACATGAATCTGGGAGCGCTTCTGTTCCACAAATGAGATGGTTTGTTGAACAAACTGATAAAATTCACACTCAAAAAACTTGTTACAAAACGCGATCTAACATTAAATACCTAGGGCATTGTCTTGCTGCTGACCTCAGGGTCCGGAGTAATATGTTGTCCCGTAGAATTGCGCGGTGTGCAGACCGAGTAAAGTTAACACTATTCAAGGCTTATTGCCAAAGTTTGTACACGGGCAATCTATGGGTCAATTGTACTAAGAGATCGTTGGATACCCTGCGCGTCCAATATAACAATGCTTTCAGGATGTTGTTGAGGCTGCCTCGTTACTGTAGCGCGTCGGAAATGTTTGCGCAAGCCCGCACTGACGGCTTCTATGCAATTATACGCTAAAAAACTGCGTCGCTATTGAGGAGAGTGAGGGCTAGTCGAAATAGCATCCTGAAAACTGTAGCTGAGAGCTTCGGCTCTCCGATTGTACAGCATTTTGTGCGGAGGTTGATTTTTACTAACACTATATGGATATTTGTGTCCGAAATAAAGTTATTCTATTCTATTCGTTCTAGCCTAAAGCTCAGAGCCAGTTTTTGCATTTCCAACTTTCGATTTGGGTCAAGTTCTTAAATTGACAATTTAGCACCGGAATAAGTTGTCAGTGCATTTCTATAAGTATTGGGTTATAAATATAAAAAAAAAAAATTGGATTGGTGGTTTAAACCTGCACCCTAATTGGTAACACGCGATTAATCATTATCAGTTTCATTTTGACAGTTCAACAATATTCATTGCGTTATTTACGTTGCTGAGCAGACACATTTTTCGAACATATGAAGCAATGGCTTAGCCATCTGTTTCAAAACGAAACAGATTATGATTAATCGTGAGTTACGCAATTAGGGTTCAGGTCTAATAGAATTTATTTCAATTAAACCATTGACAGGCACTTTGGAACTGTCAAGGAGTCGGTCAATCAGAAAGGTGAAGTTAGTTGCAGATTTCAAAGCGTAGTTGGTGCCTTTAAAGAAGAACGGGCAAGAAACGCCTATGTTGGGTTGGCTTCCAGTCTAACCGGATGCAGCTGACTACCAGTATTTTACATGGAGCGACTGCGTATCTGACATCCACAACCCAGTTACTGGGTATTAAGTTACCCCTTCGTAAGACTGGTTGTCAGACTTTAAAAATATGATTCCGTAAATTACATTTCATTGTCAAATAAGGCTTGACTATCCCCCTACACATTTTATTTTAATGGTAGGTTATGGCTAGAGATCGGATATTCGGATGCATATTTACCTAAAGATAATTTTTAGCTATGAAAATATAGAAACGGCTTTATAAATTATTATTTGTAATATTTATTAAAAACCCCGGGATTCTTGGATTGCATAACTATTCAGATGTGTATTAATTTAAAATTAATGTTTAACCCGATATAAATATGTGTATGTACTGGAAGAGGGGTGGTTTATACAAACTACCCCTCCCCTATTTTTTGTTTTAACTAATACTAGTTAAAACAAAAAATAAACAAATTACTTACCACCTAAATTTAGACTTTTTCGATACAAAAGCGCATTCCATGTTAGTCAACATCTCAACTTTAGGTGAATATGCATCCGAATATCCGAACTCTGGTTATGGCTGGATATATATTAGGGCCACAAGCCCAACGGTTTACAAATTTCAATTTCGTGTTCTAATTGCCCAACAACGTCACAATTTCACGAATATTGAATAAACAAACAGCTCAGAACATTTACTACAATATTAAATGTCGTCATAACCTAGGAAATGATATTTTGCAAGCAATTTATAGTTTACATTAAGGTAGACCAGTTGAAATGTATTTATTGCAGAGATAGTATCGAGAGAATCGAATAATGTTATTAGTTATGTTAGACTAGACCTCACCCGCGACTTCTTCTAAGTTGATTTCGTAATTTTCCCATTTATTTTTAACCCCCGACGGAAAAAGAGGGGTGTTATAACTTTGACCACTATGTGTGTCTGTCTGTGGCACCGTGGCTCTTAAACGGGTGAACCGATTTGGGTGCGGTTTTTTTTATTTAAAAGTTGCTTTTCTAGCGGTGGTTCTTAGCCATGTTTCATCAAAATCGGTTCAGCCGTTTGAAAATTACCAGCTCTTTTCTAGTTGATGAAGGGATTTGAGCATCTATTCTATTACTTCAATTATATTAGACGAACATAGTTATCTGTTACTGATGCTGGAGCATAAAAAAACAGCAGAAATATCGTGTTTGGGCTTAATGAAAAGGTCTCAATGAATAAGTTATAGATAAATGGTGATCAGGACGAGGAATGAGGATAAATTAGTAACAAACTTCACTGTGGGAAAAATACGTAAAGATGCAGATTTAAACATGTGTCGATCGTAGCGTTTTTACTATTACTATATTAAGTTTAAAAAGCAGGAAATAAAAGGTAAATTTAAGAAACCCTCGACCCAATGAAAACGCCAAACAGACGATGCCCAGCAATAATGTAACTATTGTAGAAAGGCTAAAATTTTCACGAGCTGTCCCCCGATGTGACAATGTTTTGATCAAAATATTAAGTACCTACAACTTAAAAGACCAATAAATATTATTTTTTCTACTTTTCAGTGGATTTGTTTGGGTCGGGGATTTTTTTAATTTTTTTAGTTAGTTTTTGAAAATTGACCCTTCGCCCGCCCGCTCTGTTACTTCGTCTTAACTTAGTGTTATTTTTGTGTATTTTTTCTTTTTGCTCTAAAGGTTTTAGCGTGATGTTAAATAACCTATAACCAGCTTCATCTAGAATCGGGCTAACAAATGCAATAAGAATGTTTCGAATCCGACCGATTAGCGCGTTCAAACAAGCTGTTTATGTATTAGTGTAGATAGCATCAATAACATCGAATAATGTTATTAGTTATAATGGATAATTGCGGGGTTATCGATTTGCGTCAAACGACATTCGATTACTGAAGCGATTTAGAGATATGGATTGTTGTGATTCGTAATATTGTTATTATGATGACGGTATTGACATCTGTCCATCAAAACAAAGAGGCAGCAGACAGGAAAGTTTATTAATTAGTTCTCACCACGTGCTGTAAGTTATTTAACCATATAATATAAGATTACGCCTTGTTTCCTCAAAGTAGGGCAGAGGTGTACAGTCGAGTTCATTAAAATATTGGCACTGTGAAGGATTGAAAATATTGTGAGCGTTGGATAGCTCAATAAATTCTATAGAACATATAGATCAAAAATATGTCCTCATGTGAACGGTTCAATAATATATGCTGTGCATTAGGCAATAATATTATAATAAATCATACACCTCAATCCAATGTGAATCATGTTTATTTACTTTTCTACAGTGATCAGGTAAATAACAATCACTTACCATTTAATTAGTATTTTATAAACATAACAAAAGTAGCACAGATTCGTCAGATATGCTTACGGCTTCATGCCTCCCAATCGACTGACTCTTTTAGCAAATCGGTCACCCCACTGAATGTTTCCCCACTTTAAACGGAAGTCAATTCACGGCCGGCTATTCGACCAATCAGAGGAGAGTAGACATTACATACAATCATTTGACTAACTAAAATACATTAGGGCTTATGATTTAATGTAAATACTTTAACCTGTTAAATTTAAACAATATGATTTAATAATTATACAAAATAAATATACATTATTACCGATATTCTAAACATTAATGCTTAAAACGGATGTATAAAGTTCCTGGGACCACTAGCGCCATCTGTCGCTTGTGAAAATAAGTCTATACTTAATTATTATTTTAAGAAAATCATTACAATATGAAAAGTTATGAGAAAAAGCAGTCACATATTAATTAATCAAAATCTTGACCACAATTTAATTATGCTTATAGTTGTCACAATATTATGAACTTTTTGACGTTCATTATATTTTTGAAGCCTGAAAGGGCCAATATTTTAATGAACTCGACTGTACCATATTTTGCCAGTTATGTTTAAGTCCCATGTAGAGTTTTTGGCGGGATCGGGTTGGAACATGTCACACGAATTTTCATTTTCATGAAATTTTGTGAAATAGCGAGTTAAATTGCATAATTTTGGTAGTGAATTATTCAATTTAGTTACGTGTGAGTCCACAAGTGTAGTGAAGGTGAAAATAAGTGACTAACGTGGACTTTTCGTGTTCCCCCCAAAAACTCATATTGGGTTGTTGTTAAGTTACTACCGCTTTACAATAAATTTAATTTGACTGACTAAAGACGACTATGACTGTTTTGTAACTTCGTGCTCGATATCGGCCCATTTATTTGATCGAAAAGAACAATTACTTGACACTGGCTAAATGCACAAACTGTGCGAAGCCAAAACCGAAAAAAAAGGAAAAAAAGTCCCATGTAATAGGGGCCGAGCCTATTACCATCAACTGGGCACGAATCCAGACTCTGCTGAGAAATTCAAGATTTTCTATCTTGAATTTCTCGATAATTCAATCCTTCGAATTATGATTGTGTATTACGCAATTAGGGCGTAGAACATAGATATATTTATATCTCTACTAGCTTTTTCCCTTTTAATTTATAATTTGACAATCAAATGGGGTTGTAGACTGGTTGTAATATTATAATCCAATCATGATTCGAAAGACACGTGGCGCCATCTATTATCATAATAACGTTATTGTTGTTTTCCTCGGGAACAGTACTTTTTTTGGGCATGAAACGTACCCTATGTCCGTTACTGTACACCTGACAACATATTAATTATGTGCAAAATTTCAAGATGATTGGTTCAGTGTTTTAGGCGTGAAAAGGTAACAAACAAACTTACTTTCGCATTTATAATATTAACTAGCTTTTTTTGCCCGCAGCCCCGCCCGCGTGGATTCTCCACATCCCAGGCTATATCTCTGCCAAATTTCATGACAATCGGTTCGGCGGTTTTTTTTTTTTTTTTTTTTTTCAGGGTGGGAAATCATCAAATGACTTCTCCCGCTCTGGGTAGAGCAGGAGGGCGTGTCAGACTTTTACTGACTAAAACCCACCCGTGATCCCTCAGTTGCCTGTGTGCCAGGGGCGACGGTATCTCTTTCGAACAACCCGCACCCCTGGCAGGCATCGGCCCTTGCGGACCCCACCAGTCCGGCGCACCAGGACACATGGCACGCCGTGACCACCCCAGGAACCAAGTAGCACAAGGGCCCCAGACTGCCCTGGCACCCTTGGCTCCCTTGGCCCCCTGCGACGGGTCAGCGCAGTGGCCCCGCCGCCTACCACTTCTCGGCCGCAGGGGATAGGGAGAGCGGCCAACGCTATACCGACACTCCTCTTCCCCTGCGGCCCCACCGCGTCCGCCATCAAACGGGGGCGGCCCCGTCCAGGCCACGAAAGGGAAGAGCGCTACTCAAAAGTACCGGCACTCCTCCTCCGCCGCAGCCTGTAACCCTCAGCCGCGATGCCTCCCATTCGACATCGCGGCCCGCCTCAGTTGCGGTGCACCTCACCGCAACCTACTTTTTGGCCGCTACGTCGTCGGCTTGGAGACCAAAGCCCTGACGAGCGGCCCCACCTTTGGGTTCCTCTTCGCTTCACCGTGGGAGCGGACCACGGCTACTGAGCCCCCCCGCAACGACAATGCGGGAACCCACTGGGGGGGATCGGTTCGGCGGTTTAGGCATGAAAACGTAACAGACAGACAGGCAGAGTTACTTTCGCATTTATAAAATTAATAGGGATAGTAGGGTTTAGTTAGGGTTAGAATGGTGCAGGACTTGTAGAACGTCAAAAATTACAATATGAACCTTCAAAACGAGCAAATGATACCTGCGACTCCATTGAACAGTGAGGTAGTAAAATTGTGGTAATGAACTCAAGAGGCTGGCAGTAGCGTACCCCGTCTGCCAATAACAACAAACTGTTATCACCAATATTTCTCTGCCCAGTGTATTGATAATGGCTATTGCCCTCTGGCTTTTGAGCATTCACTGTTACGATTATTGGGAGGCACTGTATATGAGGCGATGGACATTAAAATGGTGATAAAATGACGGTTATTTCTGTACGCTTTTCTACGGTAGAAAATAAAGCAGGGGTATATTAAAATGGAGTGCTTATCCTTGTTCCGATACGAGACAAAAATAATGGTTTATTACAGATTAGCAAGACTTAGGACTAGTTGTAGGTCATAACCAGAGATCGGATATTCGGATGCATATTTACCTAAAGATAATTTTTAGCTATGAAAGTATGGAAGCGGCTTTATAAATTATTTGTAATATTTATTAAAAACCCCGGGATTCTTGGATTGCATAACTATTCAGATGTGTATTAATTTAAAATTAATGTTTAACCCGATACAAATATGTGTATGTACTGGAGGAGGGGTGGTTCGTATTAGTTAAAACAAAAAATAAACAAATTACTTACCTAAATTAAGACTTTTTCGATACAAAAGCGCATTCCATGTTAGCCAACATCTCAACTTTAGGTGAAAATGCATCCGATCTTTAGTCATAATTTTGATGGCACGGTTGGCGCAGTGGTTAAGCGATTGACTGCTGCGCTGCGTGTCGCGGGTCCGATTCCCGCATGGAACAAATATTTGTATGACCCACAAGTACTTGTTCCGGATCTGGCTGTTTGTGTATGTGATTTTAAATGTTTGTAAACGCACCCACAATACAGGAGAAATTCCTAGAGCGGGGCAATGTTTAAAAAAAAAACGTTTAAAAAAAAACGTTTTATACACACCCATTTCACACTCTGTAATTTATCTCATCATGACTACTCTCAAAACGGTAAGCGAAAATGTCCTAGAACTAAAAAAATTATTGCGACAGCTACCAATCAGCACTGAGCCCACGTGGTAGATTATGGCTTACTTCTTCGCACAGACAGGATGCCTGCCTGTGTCTCAGATGTGACATTATACTTACAGTCCATGTCTGTGACATTAACCGATCCGTACCTGCTGGGGTCGCGTGGTGTACTACGGCCCACTCCCTCTCACAGAGAGGAGGCCTGTGTCCCAGCGGTGGGAACATTATAGGCTAAATATGCTAAGACATTGTCTATAATATTTTTTCATTAAACACACAAGTTATTTACTGAAACAAAGTCGATGACCGAGGAAACATGATTCAAGAAATATTGTGCAAAATATAATAAAACTAATACAGTTTCATTATAAAAGATGCGACAATCATAGTCGGTGAAGACGGAAAGTCATTATGATTATCAATTCGATGCACTTGAGAACGAATAGTGCTGTAGACAGGATTGCGGACGCAGTCTTGAGCAGTTTGATTTATTAGATGGCTAGAAACAGAAATAAAGACACACTACCTAAAACATTTTGTCTTAAATTTATAGAGGTACTAGCTGACCCGACAGACGTTGTCCTGTCTTAACTATGAATATTGAGTTCGCATTATAAAAAAAAAATTGGGGTGGACCACCCTTAACATTTAGGGGTATGAAAAATAGATGTTGGCCGATTCTCAGACCTACCCGATAAGCACACGAAATTTTATCAAAATCGGTTCAGCCGTTTCGGAGGAGTAAGGTAACTAACATTGTGACACGGGAATTTTATATATAAGATGAGGAAATAGGGTGTAAAGTTCACTCATCCTCGGTAGAAAAGGACGGATCCTCCGACCAGACTGGTGTTGTATCTGGAGGGAAATTATCCGACGATTGATTATATGGATGACGGTGTATTATGCTAGTTGCACGGCTAGCTCTACTTTGGGCGACACAGGATTTTGCGTGACATCAGTGTGTTGTCGATGAAGGTGCAGCCATAAATCCACACAATTTAATAAGATTAATACGATTAATTTAATTTAATAGATACAAGTTGAATAAGTGCTAGATGAGATCTTGAAACTTGTGTTGCAAGAAATTGAGTGAGTACTTAGTGCATTGCATTGTAGTTTGTAGCTCATATAACCAGTAGGTAGATATAATTATTAGCCTCAATGAAAAACTTATTGAATAAACCAATTCTCTTTTGTTCGCGACTTAAACCAACAGAAATTGGGTAAACCGGACCCAACTCTTAATTGAACCGAGATAAACGTCATTTCGAAATTGTTGCGGCAAAAGGTCCTAGCTATTAATGCAAAGCCTTTAAGATAGAAATCGTCAAATATTAACATAAATTAATCATTTCTTTATCGCGAACAGCCAAATCAGTTATGACACACTTTATTATAATTGAGCTGTCTATTATTGAAATAATTGGTCTTCTAATCCGGCTGAGCTGCAAAGCTGCAAGACTGTCCGTTGAGTAACCAGCTTTATTCTAAACATGTCACAGCCTGATTGATTTCGATATAAACGTCGAAGTAAAACGGTCAGTGTGACAAGCTGTCACAACAAGTTTTATCTAGTGTTAAATTGGTAACCTGTGGTGAGGTTGTTATGGGGATCTAGGCTTTGAGGTTTAGCAAAAAGTTTAAGTGGTTTCAACAAGTTTTATCTAGTGTTAAATTGGTAACCTGTGGTGAGGTTGTTATGGGGATCTAGGCTTTGAGGTTTAGCAAAAAGTTTAAGAGGTTTAAGTGCATTAAGGTTAATTAGGTTATTTTCGGCTAAAAAACAGCCGCACGGGTCGATCTTCAAGGGTAAGCAATGCTTGCCCAGGTCGGTCCCTGGATGGGTGATCATTCATAACAAACCGAGACCCCTACGGGCCTCTGAAAGTACGATAAGCCGTTGGTCCTGACAGTCATATGTAGATCTTTGGTCAGTCGTTACGGGTGGTCAGAATCGCAAGTCCGACAAACTGGGTGGTGGAGGTCAGATAGGCAGCTGCATCCAGTTAGACTGAAACCCAATCCCAACGTTAACCAATAAAGTCGGGAAAAAGCTAGGCAGATTTGATTGGTAATTTTAAACAAACTCAAGAAATTGAAATTGAATGGTCCTCATTCTCTTGCCTTTCTTTTTATTTTTTGGTTGGGAAATCATCAAATAACTTCTCCCGCTCTGGGTGGATCAAGAGGGCGTGCCAGACTTTTACTGACTAAAATTCACCCGTGTTCCTTGAGTTGCCTGTGTGCCAGGGGCCACGGTATCTCTTTCGAACAACTCGCACCTCTGGCAGACATCGGCCCTTACGGAACCCACCAGTTGGTGCTGACATTTCTTTGAGGCGCGCGTGGAACACAACGCGCCGTCGACCCGGGCTTGGCCCCTACCAGACAGCGAGCTACCCATTAAGCTCGCCGTCCGCAAGCCAGTGCCTACGGTGGCCAGGAATCAGCCTGGGATTCCCAACGCCCCTACCCATGCACTCTCGCTCCGAACCACGGCCTGGTCGAAAATAATTACTCCATTATGCGAAAATATTACCATTGTATTATCGTTAAAAGAATATCAAATTGGAAATAATAATTTCCATACTTTAAAATAAATCAGTATTTTTGCAGTACATAAGTTGTTTCGTGTACTCGTAATAAGAGTAGCAAACCAAATAACATTCAGGGACCCAAATGCGTAGTCCACTATCAATAGGCATCGCTTTCAATTTGACAGTTCCACAACATTCATGGCGTTATTTACGTTGCATATCAGACAATTTTTTCAAACATTAGTACAATGGATTACGCAATGAGGGTGCAAAATTCAGAAAATTGATATTTCCCTGACAAACAGATAAACAGCATCGCGTAACTAACATCATTACACTAAACACCCATACAAATTGTGCAAAATATCCGTTGTTAAGAAAAATGTGCATAAAATTGCATTCAAGGGTTGTTACAAATATCGATTTACTCAAGTGGGGTGGTCTATTACGTGTAGAGGATTATAGGGGGGCGTCCTATTGTTAGGAGCAGCCCCTAGGCACGTGCATCCGAGTGGACTTTACAAAATTGGTAATTTTAGATCTTTTGTCATCCTGTATAAGTGTATAGGGTATTTCGGATCTAGTGTAAAGGCAATATTGTGTGGCTGCTGGGCAGGGCTGTTTGAATGTTATCGTTTGCAGACTCAGGCGCAGAGATCCTTCCATTGTAGGGTTCCTGTGTGTTGTTTAAGGATCTTATAGTTGTGTGGGAATAAAATGTCGATGATGGTTATTGTTTAAGATGTTTTTAACAATATTGGACATCATTTAAATGTTTGGATTTACCTTTATTGATGGATATACTTAATTAAATTAAATTCGCTTGTCGAAGATCAATGTCTAAAATTTGTGGTAGCAATTCACATCGCTATTCGTTGTCGCGTATTTGTCTTATTTGCCCAAGTACGACGATGTGAAGTTACTCCCTATATATTTCCCTATTTCTCACGAATAAGACGAATATGCAAAAACACGAACACTCGTATCCGCTGTTGTGTTTGGTTTCCGTGTCGGTTTTTGGTCACATCTCTTTTGCCAGCGGCTTCGCCCTCGCAGAACTTTCGTCCCCTATTTAACTCCCTTAGGGGTTGAATTTTGAAAAATCCTTCCTTATTCCTTGTCTATATTATAAAGGGAACCTCTGTGAAAAATTTCAGATTTCTAGGTCCAAGGGTTTGGGCTGGGCGTTGATGAGAAAATCAGTCAGTCAGGACTTTTCTTTTTATTTAAATAGATAGATAGATTGCGAATATACGACGATATTATTCATATCGATGTATGGACGGTGTGTTCGAGTTATTTGGACTTCTACACTACATAATATATAGCCAAAAAACAGTAAAAATAAAATAAAAAAACTGTAAAAAACGTGAATACCGAACAGCGATGTGAAGCGATGCTGGTTCAAATAATCTAACAGAACATAATCCTGTATGACGAAGGTGTTGATCAAAGTTCATAATAATAGGTACAGTCAGTTATATTTTTAACCGACTTCAAAACGGAGGAGGTTCTCAATTCGTCTGTTCCTTTTTTTTGGATGTTTGTTACGTCCGGCAATTGTAAGATGGATTTTAAAAAATCTTCGTAGATTTTTTCCTGTCACTTATTTACATAGCAAGTAGCCTGTATACGAAATGGGTAGGTACCATAACCAAAAAGTGAAAAATAAAAGCTTTTGCCAAAAAAAAACAACAGACTTCGGAAAAAACACTGCAAAGGTAAAAATAACTAAAATTTCGGAAGAAAAAGTTTTTTTTTAAATTTTCAGTCTCATTGCAATAAAGGGTGAATATGAGCGTGTAGAGGAGTGGTGGCCCAGTGGTGACGGCAGTCACTTACGAGTTGTAGGTCGCAGGTTCGAACCCAGTCACGCAGTTTACTTTGTGTAAATTATTCCATCACCACTGCTCTCAAAACGGTGAAGGAAAACATCGTGAGGAAACCGGCATGTCCTTGAACCAAAAATTCGAAAACATGTGACATCTACCAACCCGCACTTGGCCCGCGTGGTGGATTACGGCCCACTCCCTCTCACGGAGAGCAGGCCTGTGTCCCAGCAGTGGGAACGTTATAGGCTGATGATGAATATGAATGAGTCCAGAAATAGTGACAACTGACAACCATGTACTCGAGGCTCAGATGTAGATATTGATGTGATAGACCGCTGCCATATTGAAGAGTTGAAAGGTGTAAATGAACTAGGAAGAGGAACCAGTCTCGCACTTGTTACACATAGTTAAACCCAACACATTAGGCATGGCTTAAGTTAGTGCTGTAAAGGTAAGGAGCGTGACGACACATAAGCAATGGAAAAGGTTTCTAATTATTTACATAATGAAAGCTGGTAATTTTAGTGTTTACTTTCGTTGTTATAACTAAATATGCTAGTTTGTTTTTTTGTTTTTTCCTGCCTTAAATAACGAAAAGATCCACTAATTATATCAGAGACTGTTTGTGTTTGTCAACACACTCACGATACTGGAGAAATCTTTCATAGTGCAAAGCGGGGAAAAAACTAAAAGTTCCTTATCTTCGATCGGAAGAAGTCTTTCCCACAGAAAAAGAACTGACTGACTAACCAAACAATTTTGGAATTGTGGTGCATCCCTCGTAAAAGTCTGAGACTTCAAGTCTTTGAGGTTGAAACACTTGGGCCATGGAGTCCGAGTGCCCACTTGTTTTACGAGAAATCAGAGGACCAGAGGCTATTCTTTGGCCAAAGAATCAGCATCGCCATACAACGTGGCAATGCTACCAGCCTTTTGGGCAGTTTTTCCATTGACAGCGATGTGGACGAATTTTTTGATGTCCTATGATTCTTTTCTCTGTTTTTGTTTTACATGTACATACTATTGCCATGGTATATTGACGTCTGCTAGCTGACATATGGCAAATAATTTAATTTTATGTTTAGTAACGTTAATTACTTACCTATTATTGTACAGAATCAAGTTATTCTAACTTAACAGAGAGCTGTGCTGCTGGGGAGTTTGTTGCGCCACTTCTTCTTCCCAGCTAAAGCACTAGGAAGTGGTGAAGGGCGAGCGTTTTGGGGGGACTGTCTTATGTAATTTTGACGTTCAAAAAGTGCTGTCTCTCAGCCTAGATTGAATAAATTACTTTTTATTTTGATTGACTAATGCTACTTTCGATCGACCCGTGCGGCTATTATTACTTAGCCACAAGCCCCTCAACCTAATATAAACAAGTCTACTGTTAAAATCCACCTTTGTGCAATGACGTGCGATCACATAACGATGTCGTTCCGAGAGTCATTAAAACGCTTATCAATGACGATTCTGTGTCACACACGGGTCACTGACTGCTTGCATGCGGGTGAGATAAAAAACGGGCAAGTACTTGTTTTGGTGTGAAGATTCCGTATAAGATCATTATAATGAGTGTTTTTTCAATAATGTAATTTTTTACAAATCAGCAGGCTTAGCAGGACGCTTCCTATTTCGTTTCCCGTAGAATAGAAATCGTTTGTCTACCTTTCTCGGTTAAAAACTGTCAACTGTCTACACGGAAACGTCATTTTTGTCTACTCTTCCGTCGACAAAACGCTTCTGTACGGTTCTTGTGCTAAGCCTGCTGCAATGACTTTGCCTACTTGGCGTTTTTAAAATATGAGGTTCAGCATAAGCTTAATTATTTTATTCACTGATTTACATCAGTCACCTCGTGTTTCAGGTTGAAAACCAGCGCCAGGCACTAGTTGTCTAGCATCTTTGCTGCACTAGCTTTTTTTAACGTAGCCGTGAGGCATACTTTCCCTATAATTCCTTACATCACACTTTACACGTTATTTTTTTTATCTGCTGTTTATTGACTGCCTTTTAGTCTTTTAGCTACATAAATGTATTTTCATTCTCCTTTCTTTCCCTAAAACCTTCACGAGATTTTAGAAGGCCTTTTTTAAAATATCAGGCGTACCTTGCTGGACCCCACGTAGAATGGTCCACTTGAAGGGCTAAGTGCGGAAACTAATACCAATGAACATAGAAATATAACTAATATTAGGCATGTAAACCTCTACCTATAGTTATTTCTCAAGACAAAGTTCATTTTTGTTATATATGTATGTATGTATCTAAGTATTAGTATGTATTATTTTTCGAGTTACCTATCCACTAAGTTGCACCTGCCATGTTTTCTCTCTGCATCACCCCAAGGCTGACTGGTAGAAAATGCCTCAGGCATTAAGTCCGCCTTTATACAGTATTTTTTTACTTGTGCATTAAGTTTTAATAAATAAATAAACATCCATCTACACAAGGGTGTCTCAAAAGCCCTACCTAGGATAAGATGGTATGAAAAATTCTAGATTTAAAAATTCGACAGACAGATAACAAAGATAGCCTAAGAAATGTATAATTTGAAACAATTGTCAACTCGCTCGTCAAAGCCAACTTTGCGCCCCCCTAGCACTTGACAAATAAACTGACAACTGAACAGATGTTCAAATACAAATACGCATTACATTAATCAATATCAGCGCTCATCTCTTTCGGAAACGGAACCCTAAACAAAACGAATAAATATTCAATAATGCTATTGGAAATAGAAATAAAGAAGTTGCGTCATTTAGATATGGAGGTGTCAATTAAAATGATAACAGTAATGTGGGTAGGTTAGATATTTGTCGGTTTTTGGATCATTAATTTTGATATTTAAGTGCGGAAGATTACAGTTTAGGAACGGAGAAAGATGTTCCGCCTACGTCTTGAAGTTGATGGTTCCTGATTATGTCAGGGTATAAATCTGTTATAATAGCCCAGGCAATAGAAACTGGGCCAAAACTTAGGTGTTGTAAGTCACAGTTTTCCGCTTTACCTCTAATTTTGTGTTGAGAGAAGCAGTTTTCTAATTAAGAGACCGCTTAGGGCTTCGAAATGAAATTTTGTTCTATTTCAAAGTTGTTTAATACTTTTTCTGCCTGCTAATTGTATCTGCAGTAATCGACACTTTTGGGTTTTCACTTTTTGCCGAAATGGCATCCTTAGGGGCAAACCTATGGGAAGAATAAAAATATTTGGGTACTGGAAGTATGTTTTTTGATAACGAGATTCACAGTACTTGCATGATAATTTTACTTTTAGATTTCTGCGTTTTCGCAAGTGCTGCATTTACAATTAGCAGGACACATTTGCTTCTGCACCCTAATTGCGTAAGACACTATTAATCAAAATCTGAATAATTTCCACGGTTATTGCTAATCCATCTTTGATATGTTCCAAAAAATGTGTCTGCTTAGCAAAGTAAACAATGCCATGACTGTTGTGGAACTGTCAAAATGAAAGCGATTATTGATAGTGAATTACGCAACTATCCCTCTGCACTTACTACATTAAAATTGTGCAATGATTCTACTGTATCTTTAAACATGGAAAAAATAATAAAACAAGTTCAATTCAATTCATTCCCATATACAGGGTGTCCCGAAACTCAACGTTAAACGGGTACGGGGCAATAAGCTAGGTTGTACCAGTTCTAGCAAAAATAAAAATTAAATCCACGTTACTTGGTTAAATGATAATAATAGGTATTCTTTTGAAAATGTTGAAAATCAACACCCTACATCAGATATTTAGGTACTGCGATCACAAATTTCTAAATTGTTCAGTGTTTTTTTTAATGTAAGTAATCCTAAATAACTATGTTATTGATTGCAGTCACAAAACCAATAATTAATATTGTAAGTCTAGTACAAAAAAATAAAGTTTAATTGAGTCATGGTTAAAAACGTTTTATCACGAAACATTGACGCCTTGTCTTTAAAAAAAATGTATTCTATTTTTTTATTTTTGCTAGAACTGGTACAACCTAGCTTATTGCCCCGTACCCGCTTGACGCTGAGTTTCGGGACACCCTGTGTAAACCCTTCCACTGACCGACAATTATTTCGAAAAATATATCCGAAAGTTGCACTGGAACGTCACTTAACTAGACCCTAATACATTGTAAAGATAAAGACAAACATAAAAAGAAATGCCTATTAGGTATAGCAATATACTTTTAATGCTACGTACATTACTACCCTTTTAATGTTTATGATATCAACAGACTAAGTGAACCATAACCATAAAGTTCGTAAAACAGAAAAGTTTTTTGCAGACTACGCTTTACTTAAGTGCTGTGATGGTATCAAAAGTACTTATGTACAGACATAGGGCACATTCTTTTTGCTGACAACATAGGTGCCACTTCCCCAGCCATGTAAGAGAAATAATTACAGGCTTACAGGCGGAAATAGACTCTGTTTTAGCGGCTATGAGGTTGGTTTTTCAGTGGATTTGAGGCTTATTTTCTAGAGCGTCTAGTACTTGTGGATGGATGTACATAGGCTTAGGTAGGCCTTAAGTGCTTGTGTTGAGTAGAGAGGTGAAGAATGTGAAGATGACAGTAACATCATAATAATAAATATGCCTTGTTTTTCTGCGTTCTTTGGTTCGGTTTGACGTTAAAATGTGTAATGGATGAGAATGGATGGCATGTGGGAGAAAAGAGTAAAAAAATATGGTTTTTGTTGAAACTACTTGGTTGTAGTTTCAACAAAAACCATATTTTTTGCATTTTTTCATTGGTTACAAAAGGTAGAAATTTCGTAAATAAAAAACAAATAATAAATATTTTCGGAATCCTTGAGTAAAAATGGTTAAAATTGTAATATGTTATAGTAAATTATATGGTATATCAAATCCTTAACGGTGGACCACTATTTACACCACAGCCTGTATAATAAAGTTTACCTATTATATTCTTTCTTCTGATGAATCTGTAAAAACACTAAAAACTTGTTTATTTTAGTAGAAATTTATATTGTGAGCATTCGATTAAAACTAGTCTTTATTTTATTTATTATAGAAAACAAACAATTACACACTATACATGGTTAACAATAACTTATTATCTAGGTTTATCAGTGCGTAACTAACTACGTTATCCACATGTTATATATTCGAATTGAAACGAAGAGCACTAGTAAACACTACTACCTAATTAATCATGCAAATCAATCAATCTTATTCTTTTATTACTAACTTTTATAAACTTAATTGATAATACGGTTAATCTTCTGTTTTTTTGATAATTTTAGGTAGATCAATGCGAATTTTATTAGCTGACAAAGAAAAAGGGGACCATTGCTGACTTAGGAAATAAAGACAACATGATGCCTCTATCATAGATGTAGAACTGTAGAGGTATCGTTCCAATATCGATCAGTTCCAGTGAAGTCAAATAAAATATTCCTTCTTGAAGGACAAACTAATTAGAATGTTTTAAGTGGTTTTCAAAGAATCTATAATAGACTGATGCAGTAGATAACAATGAAATGCAATTTTGTTCTAAGAAAAAGTAAAAAAAAAATGCCTTTTTAATTCGTAGGTAATATTTCGATCAAAGCATTGTCACGTCGGGGGATGCCTAATGAAAACGTTATCCTTTCTACAATAGCATAGTTACATACATTATTGCTGGGCCTCGTCTGTTTGGCGTTTTCATTGACCGTCCCCCGTCAAACCTAAAACACACCTCCTTTTGCGTCGCGGGGGAAAATAAAAAATGAGAACTAAACACTGCAGACGTAAGTTACTAAATTCTTAAAATACTAGTTTCATTATGTTTCTGGAAGTAAAATTAGACGCCTAAAGTCGTTGTGGGTGGAGCTCATTAGCTTGAACTCATTACGGGTTGCCACGTTTTTCTTCAAGGCAATTTGTCAGCCAAGAAAAAGGAAAGAAAGATTTTTGAGGAAGGCGTCTTTTCGAATAAAGAAAGATTTTTGTGGGCTTTAGATGTATGGCATCAATTTTTCTGTTCAGCTTCAGTAAAACGGAAGTGTATTATAGCCCTATGCCATTTACTCAGAATTAGACACGACATTTGCTACACCATAACGTCGATACAAGACAAAAAGATAAAAGATTATTTATTTGTAATAAATTCTATGTTGGTAAGTGATTTGTATAAGACTGAAAACTTTCAAGACAACTACAAAATCAGGAATACTTCGTCAACTCCCATTCTAACCGGATGCAGGTGAGTACTAGTATTTTACATTTAACGACTGCAGATCTGACCTCCACAACTCAGTTACTAGGTAATACGATACGGTAAGACAGGTTGTCAGACTTTTGGCTTCTGACGACCTGTTACGACTGTCAAAGATCCACGAATGACAGCTGGGACCAACGGCTTAAATCGCAATGTAAACAGTCACCCATCCACAGACCAACCACGGCAAGCGTAGTTCTACTTGATCGATCGACACGTGCGACTGTCATAACTTAGCCACAAGGCCTTTGGGCAATATCATGCGAGAAATATAGACATCGAATACAGGTTGGTTAGAAACCAAGCATTCGTGCCTATTGATAAGTCAGCTCAACGAAAGAAACCAGTGTCACAAACTAGGTACCACAAAAATCCAATCAATAATTGTAGATACTTACCAATACAGGAGGAAAGTGTACATGAAAAGTACCGGTGTGTCCATTCATTACAGTCTCATCAGGTACAAAATGATGGACAGATCAATCAGCCTCATCCATACTTAGCAATTCTCAGGACGCACCGGATTGAACGCGATTTGAATAGAAACGCGCCTTAAGTTGATAATCGTTAATAGACTATTTAGTAACTTTGTTAGCTGGGGCTAGATTGATTCAGGAGGCGGATGATGTAATCTACTTGAATTAGGCATGAAGTTAAGGTGGATATTAGTATTCCATGTCGGATTCCAAAGGCAGAAATACGAGGTTTTGTGTTCAATGGTGTCTTTTGTGACTTTTTGGACCGAGTAAGAGCTGAATGGTAGAAATCTTCACATAAGGAAAAAAGCTCTATATCCCCTCCATGCAACTTTCCATGCTCCCCTCTCTCTCTCTCTATTTTACGAATGTGTTTGTGCGTGCAAGTACAGCGTAGGGAACTTCGTTCCTGATGGGGGTCCATCGACCACACACGCTTTTATTGTCCTATGTAATTTCGATAAACCGTCACCCTAACAGCCAAAGGGGTTAGATTCTTATTCATGTTGCTGGCAGTGCTGGCACGACTTGTCTTACTTTAAGTTAGCTCAAAACTTCACCACTTCCACGGCGTAATCGGTGGCAGGCCTAGTAGCGCAGAGGTCATTTTGACTGCAAGTTTTGGGTCACAGAGGGCAGGATAGAAGGTCGAGCACAGTTTGCGACATAATGTGATCTGTGAATATGTCTTTTGTCTCCAAAGGGTTTGGAAGAGGCGTTCCTGAGGTGTAGTACAGATGGATATAGCAATAGCAACCCATATTAAAATATCAGCCGATGCAGTACAGACAATATGTTCATTCATACGGTAGTAAATAATTCCAAATTGACTGTTCTCTCCCAATAAGGACACAAGACTCGAGTTTCCCCCTTGTCACAACGGTGCAAAAAGTAAACTACTACTGATTTTTCTGAAATCTTCATCAAGAAGACACCTTTAAATTAAACGTCCTCACAAAAGAGTACGAACCTGGAAATCTTTGAATCTACAAAATATCAACAACCAACTCAGTAACAAAATCTCCTCATAAGCTGTTTCTTAACAAAGTAGTAAAGTACATAGAAACATTTGATTGTTCTCACTAGTCAGGAAACGAGTCAGTTTTACGAGGACGTCCGGGTAGCGCACCTAGTACGTATGTTGGTAGAGAATTTTCTTTTTACACGAGAATTGACTAATATAAATTTGTTTGTTTGTAAGTTTGTACCTATGAAAGGGGCCGGTAATCCTAGGAACAACCAGTCGAATTTGAGTTTTTTTTTTTTGCAAAGAAAAATGGGGTATTATTAAGCTGTGCGTAGATCTACCCAAAACAGTTTAAATCTGTCGTTGAAAAAAAAAACACTGTTATCCTGTCAAAACTATTCTGTTCCATTGTGCACCAGGTGCACTAACATTATATTCATAAAGCCGTATAGGACTATGCAAGCAAATCCTTATCATTCAATCAACATACGTGTTGTAGGGAAATTGTTCCTTTCTGTTCGTTTCCACAATCAATTTGATGATGATTGCCCACCATGTTCCTGATTTCGCTTCCCCTATTGTTTATTTGATAAGGAGAATCTGTTGCTATGTTGCACATACGCCGGCAATGGTAATATTAACTTGACGCAATTTTATGACTCGCGCGATAAGCCACCGATAAAATCTATTTGTTTCTTTCTATTGAAAATACTAGCCGACCGTTCCTAAACGAATAACGCATCTAGCAGACTAAACAATCTTGATACATTTATTACTAAAATTTGTCTATTAATTAATTCCAAATTTTGTCTTCTGTTTTTACTTCTTCTATTTTTAAATGGTTTATATTATTTAAATATTCAATAGTCAGATGGGCCCAATGAAACAATTGATAACAATTTGATTTAAAAAATATACATTTTTTTAATTTTATAAATATGTACGTACATTTATTTGTACATAATAATATAATAATAATATGTACAAAGCAAATCGCTATCTATTATATCAACTGGTTTCTATGTCCATTCCACTTGCTTAAAATAAGCTATCTCCCAAACCTGACTATCTCTGACAGTCCGATTCCGATGGTTTATTTCTAAATGTAGGCGTTAAGATTAATCACCAATAAATATGTCGAGAGCAACACAGGGAAGTGTATTTCATCGATATTTTATCGCTATCGTCACGAAAGAGCTGAGCCGCAATTAGATCGACTTTTTATCGATACGCGGAATCTTAATGGGCAGCTCTAGTTATCGAGTTATCGCGAATGTTTTGAGAAGAAGGTACCCATCTATGTTAATTAGTTATCAATAAAGAATGTCGAGTATGTGTTCATAATAACACTGATAAGAATTTTCCTAGTAAGCCGAATGCTAATGATCTAGAATTTACGGAATATTTGTTTGCAATTTTTGTGTCATAGAAAGAAGGGGTTGCTATTTTATAATTAATAATAATACCAGCCTATTAATGCCTCACTGCAGGTACAGGGTAAATAAAGGTCTCTTCCCATACAGAAAATGCACGAATATTGATCACCACGCTTGCTCAAGACGGGTTGGTGGTCTCTGACTTATGATTTCTGCTTTCCTTACGATGTGTTTAATTCGCCGATATCTTTAATGTTCAAGATAAACTCAGAAAGTATATATGTATGCATCGTAAAGTTACATAAGTACTTGCCTGGATTTGAATACACAACGTGAGCCTTAGCCACTTATAGGCCATAACGACATTTTACTTAAACGTGAGCAAAAGTCGGATGCAACATCCGTATTATCATTTAACTATTTACCCCCAATTCAGCTGCTATGGTCGCTGATTATAAAATCATATTTTAAATTTTACTTATAAAAAGTTCAGTAAAAAGGCCTACACCCGAAAATAAACTAAAATAATAGTTTCAAAACTAAAAAACACGCTTTAAAAACCAAACTAAAAAAGGAGAAAATAATTTAATTAAATTAAAAAGCGTGGGGTGCTTTTGAGGTATTTTTATGATCAATTAATGTCAAGCACCCCCCCACGATTTTTAATTGAATTAAATTATTTTCTCCTGTTTTAGTTTGGTTTTTAAAGCGTGTTTTTTAGTTTTTTAAACTATTATTTATTTTCTATTTTTTAGTTCTGCTAACTACAAAAACGTGTTTTTTTTTCTCATTTTTTTTTTAAAATTATTGAATTGTCATCGGTCCTCGACAAGTTTACACAATGAAATCTGACCGTTTAAAGTGGGTCAAAATCGCGCTCAAAGGAGTCGGTTACATACAAACATACAAACAAACAAACATACAAGTGAAGCTAATATAAAGCGTGTAAAAAGGATTACTGGTTCCTATTTACTGATATAATTGTTACGTTGCAATTGCAACCAAGCAAAAGTTAAGTCTGTAATTTAATTGTCTAATTAGTCTCAATCATTTTATGCCATAACTACAGCTAGCATGCTCTTATCTTGAGTTATTTTCTATTGATATAATTTCATATAATCAGGAAATATCTATAAAATTATATAAATCTAAGCTTCGGTCAGATTAGTACTTGGATAACGTTATTTCCGGCAAACCTATCTCTTTTCAAGGGTTTCTGTCTCCTGTGAATTAGGACGATAAATATTATTTTTTAGTAATCATTAAGAAAATGATGTGTTTGCCAATCTGCTTATAAAGAGCGGTGATTATAGCAACAATAATTATTAGTATTTCATAAAAAAAATATTGCTGTCTAAGATCGTGTGTAACCTTAACGTTAATTATTAGTTGTTTGTGAAGTTATTTCATGAAGAAACAGGCTATCTAAAAAGGTAGGTATACATAATTATAAGCTTCGTCTTAAGAACGACCTCCTTTTTCCCGTCAGTTAAAAATATACTATTCTCTATTGCTTAAAAATCAAACAAGTCTATTGATCCGCCTTATTATTAATTGAATAAATGAGAATTTAGTTCCTAAATGACAGGTCCTATTTGAAATTGTAAGCGATAAGATCAGTAATAGAAAGTGACTTGTACTTTCATATACTTGGAATGTTTGAAAAACTGACTCACTACCACTGTTTTACAAATAAAATAAGGGTAGACAAACTTACATTATAAATTGTAAAACGCACTTATCTATAATTTTAGTAAGCTACAAAACATCATTAAAACCAATTTCTCAATTTTCAACGGGTAGATTACTGTAAACCTTGTATAGTTCCGAGATTAAATTGTCAGCGGTGTAATCTTACAGTAAATAATGAATATCCAACAGTGGAAAATTCCATTTAGTCTTACTGGCCTCTTGGCCTCTACCAAAGCTTTAGAAAATGGGATGTAGTTTTTTTTTTGTAAGCCAGTAATTTTTAAATATTATTTTATTTTGTTAAAATAAGAGAAAGCAAAACCAAAAAAAAAACCCCGCCGGAAAAACTGCCATTATAAAACACTAAATTAAAAACAAGCTAAAGTATATTTCTCGACTTATTCCTGAAATCCTGACAATATTAGAAACAATCTATTGTATTTTTTGACCTATCGTTAACCCAAAAAAACTCTAATTGTAAAACACTGTTGACATTTCTTACATTCACATAGTGACACATATTCTCGCACCAGTATAAATTATATAAACTTTATTTACCTCCAAGCTCGTTAACCCACGTAAGGCACCCCCACCCACGCAAAATTACATCAGATGTCGATAAAAATCTAAAACATTAGAAATCACAGACCACGCCTCTAGGCGATCTGCCGATGCCGTGAGGTCTTGTGCGGGTTACAGAATAAGGATGTCAAAAATAAGCAATCTGTAGTGTAGTAATAATTTAATAATAATAATAAATTAATAGTTTTAAAATGGAGTTCTTAGTAGGTATAGTTTGCACAAAAGGACATTGAAAACAGTGTCCAAGAGATGTAATATTGTTTCTTTAATCACATGAATTTATCAGTTACGTGGTATAATGCTTTAAAAAATAAAGACATGAGAGAGAGATGTCTTGTAGTTGGTGGTCCGAATAAACAGAAGTCAATGAAAATCATTTGACAACTGAATTCAACCAATTAAGCTCAATAATTCACCTTTTAAAAACTAGAGTTAAGTGGCTGGGGGTGCAGTGTTTATACAATTTAAAACCTCTACGAATGCCTCTGTTTTGATCGATCTTCAAAACAATATTATTTTAAACCGCCTTCCTCGCCTCACTACAATAATATTTTGACAAAATCAGTAATATTTTGCTTTCCCTCATAAAACACAATAGAGCAATCTTCTAAAGGTTTGGTAACCCTGTACAATATTTAGTATCACAACAGCGGTCGTCGACGGGGCCGCCCACGCCCGTTCTCAATGGGCCCAAGCCGCCTGTCGCAATACTCGCAATCCCTGATGCGTATGCGCATGCATGCGGGGAATTTTAGTCTTGATACTTTTAACAATAGTACAAAATGAACCAGGCAAGAATATTGAATAGGTATTTGAAAACACTTAAAATAATATAAAAAAGGTGATGAGATGATTCGTTTCACCACATCTGGAATTGACTGGAGAATTTCATAGTTTGATGATATACCTATCATCAAACTATGAAATTATAGTTATCTAGAGTGCTATACACTACAATAATACCCCAATAAGCAGCATCGTTATGCCTGAGATAAGATAATAGTATTAATGTAAAATCAGACTGTCACTATTCCTCTGCAGGAGCATTAACCTTCGAATAATAAACTGCAGATAATAGGCATTGTCCAAGTAATATGTCGTATCACAAGTACTGCAGGGTAGACAATTCGTACTCAGCGCGTGTCCTCGCGACGTTTATTATGCGCACAGGCAAAGTGTAGAACTTTCTGCCAGCGTCTGTCTTCCCTTCCACTTTTAATCCCTCAGACTTCAAAGAAAGAGTGAACAGGTTTTTTCTAGGTACGTTTGTTCCATTATATACCTCATTTATCGCTTTCCATCAGGTGTGATTGAGAACAAGACCAGGCCACTCCGAAATTTGAACAAAAATTGAAAATGTTTAAGGGTAGTAAATGATCAAGTATAAGATTCCAATTGTTTTTTTTTCTTTTTATCCGTTGGAACTCCTCGACCTAAGATTATCTATCAAATAGAAACAATGCCATGATCTAAGCAACACAAGTACTTTATAAGTTCGATACTATAACAATAGCCTTCTCAAAGTATCAAAAAGATTTGTCGCTCTACACCATCCGCGCCATCCAGTCTAGGGAAGTGATTGTTGTTTTAATGGGAACCATAATATTATAAACGGCGATAGTAGATGTAACCCGCTGTTGTGGCTGAATTTATTAACGCTTTGTGCTAATATTTCCTTTGATTTTGATTTATTTTTATGGTTATTTAAGATTTTCGGGCTAGTATCGTAAAATTTTGTGTTTATGTGTTCTTAACCGTGGCCTACATTCGTTGTTCGTGAAAGCTGAACTTCCTTTGACCATGTTTTGTGTAAATAAAACAAAATAATTTAAACTACTTAGGGGGAATTCAACAATGACACTGAACACGATCAGCACATGAACTGCGTTCAACAGCCATCAGTGCCATTATTGTTGTGGAATATTGACACTGATATCTCTTGAACGTTCAGTTTCATCTGTGAAATTGGTCCTTAATTTCAACGGCATTCAAATCCGACAGAGTAGATTTGTGGTTGAATTGAAATTTCGATGAGATATAATATGTTACGAGCAGAATACTTAATGTTATTTACTGTTCAAGTTCTCTTAAGATCCATTTGTTTACATATCCTTGATTCAGGCTCTGCAAACAGGCGCGACACGATTCTCGTGGATTCAATGACAATTTCTATGAAAACTTCATGGAAATTCATTGCCTGGAAGCATTTATGGACCATACTGAGCAGTGAAAGAAATAAAATGCGTGCATTGGCATCTTGAATTCTCCTTATTATGATATTATTTTTATAAGCCGGTTTGTATTAAACACTTTTAAGTCAAACATATTTATTATATCTGACTTCTCTAAGAAGAAATGCCAAAACAAACTCAGAGGTCAGTCTCTTATAAAATTCAGACATAATTTTGGTCAGATCATGTGAAGACCATGCAGATTGGTGTCTTTTGAGGAAAGAACCTTCCCTTGCATCGTTTTAAAAGAATTATGACCAGTCGACTGTAGCACCGGTAAATATCGAAAGGAAAGTTGTGGATTACTTGGTTAACGTAAGTTAATCATTTGCCACAACATACGCACTTAATTGACCTGTAACCATATAACGTGATGCAGTGGTGACGCACTGATTCATTGGTAGCTATTTATTTTGTACACCATATACCTACTAGGTTTATTTTATAAACACTTGTAATAATAAATTATAATGCTATCGGCCGGATTTCCTACAGTATGAGTGTTCATGATTATCCTTACTTCAACTGAATGGATTACAAGTAGGTACTGTGACGGTTTTAGTCATGTTTAATGTGGAACCTCCAGGGTAGCCAGCGAAATTCAAATTTTCTTTAATAGTCAGGTAAATTGGTACAAAGGCGATGATTATTTCTGAACAAATCTCTGACATATATTCAGTGCCAGGTTGCATGTTGATTAAAACTATTATTATTTGCGGCCATAACACGTATGTATCAGAATTATACTCATTAAAATCATCAAAACAACCCTCCACGTCCATATAATTTCATTGAATGACTATTTCATGAAAAAGTCAATGATATTAAATAAACTCGAGAGTCTTATAGGGTTATTTTAATTATTATAATTGAAGGGGTGAGTGGATAAAGGTGTTATCTGAGAACACTGAAAAAAATCTCCTTTCTTTACATGAACATAGGTTTTAAGTGATGATATATAAATATAATATGATATATAATCTATAAAGTAAAAATATTTTCAAAAGTATTGATACGTAAGTTTTATATAAAAAAATAAGCTGTAATAGCTACCTTGATTTTATGATTCAATATTTTACAACACCCATAACTCATCTTGAACTTTTTGTTAGATAACACCTTTGTCCACTCACCCCTTCAATTATCTAAAGCCATATCTGTTTCGGTAGTTAATCATACTTTTTATCCTGGTAGCACGCTCCCGCGAGATAATTTTCAACCTCCACGTGAGCTAAGCCGATGGCAGAAGCCAGTTTGACCATAATTATACCACTTTATTCCTTTGCCACTACAAAACAATTAAAACCAACCAACCCAGTAATCTTACACACATGCAGAAGTTTAAAAGCACAACTTCAGCACCATTCAAAATAAACTTGTCAAAATACTTATACTCCATTTGCAATAGCATTAGACAGAAGTTAAAAAAGGTTCTTTTTAATGTACACTTCGTAACAAAATTACATTAAACGTGTTGCAGTTACGATTAATGCCAAAAAAATTTAAGTGTCAATGCTAAAAACCTAAAAGAAGCAGGAGTGAACAACACCGAGTAACTAAATTAGCTGATGACGACGAAGTTTTACCAACGAATTGTGGGTCGTAAGTTGTTATTTAAAATAAAGTATTGTAAAAAAAAAAAAAATTACTTCCATAAAATCTTAATTAGATTTAAATCATCATGTGATTGTTTGTTTCATTCATTCGTTTTGTTGTATGTTTGTAATGTGTGATGAAGATGTTATTGTAATTAGAACATTATTAAAATAAACATTACTTTTACTTTATTTATCTCAGTATTTACTACTGTCTTAAATCTACCTAAAAAAGTTAGAACTTAACTTTGAAATAAAATGTTTTGCACTTCTGCTTCTACGAGCCTCTTTTTTCTAAAGCTATAATAAATGGGGTATAGGTAACTCCATTAATGGAGACAACGACCGCGACATAGACAAATGAACGTGCACTATTGGCACTAACAACACGACGTATTCCATGCACATAAACACACACGCTAGAACCATAGACAATCGACGAACATAAGCACAGACTATTATAGAAGTATAGACGATCGAACATGCC
Source organism: Antitype chi (assembly GCA_947359405.1). Lineage (NCBI taxonomy): Eukaryota > Metazoa > Arthropoda > Insecta > Lepidoptera > Noctuidae > Antitype > Antitype chi. Next base: position 19,862,003 of record OX375812.1, read on the forward strand.
AAGTGCCACACATGTTGTTTGACACTCGATTAAGTTTTGCTTATGTCTGTTGTCAGCAGAAATAGCTTTGTTATTGTTATCGATTGCAAACAAAGGTATATATATTACATAGGTTTAGTTTGGTACAGTATTTAAATGGCTGGTATCTTGCTTTTGTGTATAAAGTTCTCCATCTTTCCGAGTCGCTATGATTTGAAAGAGTGTCGATGTAGTTTTATGCCCGTTGTTCTCCAACTCAGATTATAAAACAAAGGCAGATAGACCGCGCGGAACACCAAAGTGAGGCCAAAAAACCAAAAATCTTAGCGTCGCATTGTATGTCACATTCAATGCGACGCTTTAGTGTTTGGTTTTTTGGCCTCACTTTGGTGTTCGGCGCGGTCTATCTGCCTTTGGTTTATAATCTGAGTTCTCCAATGGAACCTTATAGTCCTCCAGACCAAATTTCAGCCATGACGACCAATCTACACGGGGACTAGCCTTCGGTGCGGGAGATATTATATAGTGCACAAGCGTGTGCACAGACAAAGGTGCACTCTCTCTGTCCTCACTCTCATAGTCCGATGGGACGAGACGAAATCTGACACGACCGGAGAGAGATCATCAGGTGCAGGACCAACGGCTTAACGTGCTTTCCGATGCACGACGGTATCACATCGCCAACTTCCAAACTCCGGGTTGGTACCAAGAAATTCCTAAGCAATAGAACCTACTTACGCTATGCTATGGAATGGGCAATTAGCTTCATCTCTCTGACTGGTCGACTCCTTTGACAATTCAAAAGTGCTTTTATTAAGGTTTTTTTTAATATTAATTGGGCCTAGTACATGACAACGTCAATACCAGCATCGGTGTATATGATATGAACTTGGCGTGTAAGCTAAGCGATCCTGGCGATATGTGGGTACAAAAAACCGGTCAAATTGTGAAAATCCTACTCTGTATGTCAATTCTGTTCATGGTTCATAGAATCTTGGCGTCATCATCTGCTTCATCTGTCAAGCCTTTTTTCAACTATTTTGGAGTTCCAGTCTAACCGGATGCAGCTGAGTATTTTACATTTAGCGACTGCCTATGTAACTTCCACTCCCCAGTTACTGGGTAATACGATACCTCTTAGTAAGACTGGTTGTCAGTCTTTCGGACTTCAGACGACCCATAACTACTGTCAAAGATCAACAGATGACAGCATGGACCAACGGCTTAACGTGCTTTCCGAGGCGCGGAGGGGTCTTGGTATGTAAAGATGGTCACCCATCCACCGATAAACCACGGCACGCATAGCTCCGTGTGGCTGAGATTACTTAACCACAAGCCCCCTTCTTGGCGTAATCCTATTTGATAACCAAAACACTTAATCGAAGCAGCCAATGCCATTGCTATCGCATAAAAATTCCGTACAAATGGAAAACCTATTCTTGTACTCAACTACCAAGCACCAATAAACAAAATCCATCCAATAAACGCCAGTCGTAAATAAAACATCAAAAGCATACTCTTTGTAACATGTGACAAACTAATAAAACTGCTGTATCCGCCATTTTTCCGCAATGCCAAGAACGTTCACAGAGATACGTCTGGAACCGTTTTTCATCTGGCAAAAACCAATCTGAATTCTAACCACGAAAATCAATCGGGACTCGTAGGTTTATGGCCGACTGAAAAAATGTGCGCAGAGAGAACAAAAAATATAATAAAAAGGGTTTTTTGTAAGACTATGATAAAGAGAATTGGTTTGGTACTGTCTGGATTGTTCTGGCTGGATTTACCTTAAGATAAAGTACAAAATATTGGTCAAGAGCGGACATATTTCTGTGGGAAGTGAATCAATCGAAGATAGGCTTCGTTGTGTCTTAGGTGGTAAAATTTGCACACTTATGCTACTTTGAACCACTATCCGAAAGACACTGAAGAAAATTGCTAAGTAGTTGCTTCATATTTTTGAAGAATTCATCTGTTCAATAACGTAGAAAACGCAATGAATGTTGTTGAACTGTCAAAATTATGAATTATCCTACTGGTTTTCTTTGTAGTCCACGACCTGTCTACTTTTACAGGGCCCAAATTATGTACCTATGGTTATAATGACTCCCCGCGGAATCTTACACGTTCAAACTACATCAATATCGTGTTTTTTTTTTAACCAATGTAACGGTAAGGAATCGGAATGTCATATTTAAAGAGCAATTTGTCGATATTGGCAGATGTCGTGTGTGATTGACGTGGTTTCGAGTAAGGAACCACAACAATTTCTCAATTAGGTAGGTACTTAGTACAATTTACTGTGTGACTTTTTAAATTCATCTACTTTCTGAGTTTACTAGGACTCTACGGACATTGGTGCAGGAATACATCGTGAGCAAACCTGGGCTAATAAGTCTGAAATAAAGCGTCGTGGTCAATGCTTGTGCCTTCTCTGTATGAGAACAGTCGTTTGTCCTGCAGTGGCAGAACAATAGACTGCTTTATTTTTTTATTCTTTCATCAATGAATTGCCAGTGAATATTAAACATTATTGCACAAATGTTTGAAAACCTGAAGAAAAAATAAAAAATCTTAAAAAAAAAACAACCGACTTTCGGAAAAACACTACAAAGTGAAAAATTACTTTAATTACGGAAAGCGGTGACTTTGGCAAAGTATTTAAATTTTTTAGGAAGTAGTCACTTTTTTTGGTTATAGTATCTACCCCACATCAATTCGAAATTTCATCATCCTTGGGGTCAAGACAATGCATATTTATGCGACAGCAACAATTGCGGTTGATTTGCTGTCATTTTTTGAAGAGTTCCGTTGTCTGTCTCCGAAACTCATCATCAGATCAATATGAAATTTATATGAGAACATTTTAGAATAAACCTCTTTCGAACAAAAAATAATTTTGCAAATCCATGTGTATATATATATGACGGAGTTATGCCCGACCATACATTAAAAAAAAACATGTCGAATTGATAACCTCTTCCTTTTTGAAGTTGGTTAAAAATAAAATGTAATGGCAGTCTTACTTAAACATTGTTGTCTCGATAAACCTGATTCACTATCAATAATAGCTAAATTGCTCAATGCATTATATTAACAATGTCAAATGAAGTCAAATTAAAAAATCACAAGACTTCCTGATAAGGCAATAACAATTCAGTATAAAACACAATATTGTTAATCAAACATCAGCTACTATATAAACAGGAAAAATGTTGTTTATACAACTCCAATGCATAATCAAACTGTTTTGTAGAATAGGTGTTATATATAATATGAGTACAAAAACATTTTCCATGTGGTTTTATAATGAAACTACCAGGAAACCTGAGAGTGTATATGTCTAGTAAAAGTGCATCATTCATAACTATTGAGTTCTATGCAAAGGCAAACGCAGGAACATCATCGAAAGGTTTATTAAAAAACCAGCGTCAGGCAGCATCTGTGTCCAAATAAATGATATTCTTTCTTTCCATTCTTTCATTGCATAGCGTTAACCGAATATGAAAAATTTGTAAAATTTTAATTGATGAATAAAACAAGTATGCGTATGCCCCTCATCATTGTCATTATCAGCCGAAAGACGTCCCCAGGTTTTGCCATAATCGCCACGTTTGGCAGGCGGGTTGGCGATCGCAGTATGGTTGTAAAATGCATAGAGAACGCTGCTGCCTATTCTCTAGTAAGTCTCTTAGTCGCTTTCTACTACACCCACGGGAAGAAATGCGTATGCCCCTAAATACGCAAATTTGTTTGTTACCTAATGTAAGTCTGTAAGAGTAGGGGTAGTGTGTGTAAGTAAAAACATTTTTTTTTTTTACATTAAATTAAGTTTTCTTCGATAAAAAAGCACGATCTTTAATAGACAACATCTCAACTGAAGGTGAATATGCATCCAAATAACCGATCTCTAGTTATAACACAAATCGTGTGTGGCTGCGCCAAAAAGGTTCATTTCAGCACATAAGTCAGTGCGGCGGTGTGATGTTCATCTCTGCATAATCTTTCAGGAAATAATACATATAATATCTGCTGCGTCTACCAAGAAATAGAAAGTAAACATCAAAATACGACTGCCATTAAAAATAGCTACAGTAATAACCATAAATACAAATTATGCCCAAATCCCACGCGGCTATAACCATCGCCCACTATTTGCTTGCCCCACTGACGGTATCACAGACGTTGGTCAATATTTGACGAAACCATCTAAAGATGTGATGCTATTGTTTCTATTTAAATATGACTGACATTGGTGTTATCTGGTTTGCATTTTGTTGATGAATGATTTCCCAACGTTTGTTTGTGTAGTAATTAGGTGAAAAACTACAACTAATTAATATGTTTGGAACTAGATGTTTGTTCCCCCCCAGTGGGTTCCCGCATTGTCGTTGCGGGGGGGCTCAGTAGCCGTGGTCCGCTCCCACGGTGAAGCGAAGAGGAACCCCAAGGTGGGGCCGCTCGTCAGGGCTTTTGTCTCCAAGCCGACGACGTAGCGGCCAGAATGTAGGTTGCGGTGAGGTGCACCGCAACTGAGGCGGGCCGCGGTGTCGAATGGGAGGCATCGCGGCTGAAGATTACAGGCTGCGGAAGAGGAGGAGTGCCGGTACTTCTGAGTAGCGCTCTTCCCTTCCGTGGCCTGGACGGGGCCGCCACCGTTTGATGGCGGACGCGGTGGGGCCGCAGGGGAAGAGGAGTGTCGGTATAGCGTTGGCCGCTCTCCCTATCCCCTGCGGCCGAAAAGTGGTAGGCGGCGGGGCCACTGTGCTGACCCGTCGCAGGGGGACCAAGGGCACCAGACACGGGTACGTCTGGGGCCCTTTTGTTACTTGGTTCCTGGGGTGGTCACGGCGTGCCACGTGTCCTGGTGCGCCGAAGTGGTGGGGTCCGCAAGGGCCGATGCCTGCCAGGGTTGCGGGTTGTTCGAAAGAGATACCGCGGCCCCTGGCACACAGGCAACTGAGGGAACACGGGTGGGTTTTAGTCAGTAAAAGTCTGACACGCCCTCCTGCTCCACCCAGAGCAGGAGAAGTTATTTGATGATTTCCCACCCTAAAAAAAAAAAAAAAAAAACTAGATGTTTGTTCACAGACGCTACTCAAATATTTGTGAGTTAGAGGGCAAGCAAAGGAGTTGCATTAATTAATAGTTCAATTTGTTAGACGCTTTTATCCAACAGTAGAATAAATTATAAGTACTAGACTGCTGTCTTGGATTTTTAATACAGTTTCCTCATTTAGAAAGTACTCTTTAATAAGTACACTCATTTTTACATACGGTGACACAACGGGTGGTATTTATCGCTAAAAGCAATGTTTTTAAGACAACCTTTGGATGTATTATAGAGCAGGAGAGACAATACTGCAGGTAGTCAGTGGTTTACCATGTACATATATAATGTTTACATATACAAAAAGCATACACATAATTATACTGTCCAATTTCCTGCGTTGCATTAACTATGAATTTTAGTACGAACTAGCTGTTACAGCACGCGACTTCGTCAACGATTCGAGATGAAAAGTCGTACAAATCCCTTACCCAGGATGACCTGGGTACTACTTTTCACCTCAATTTGGATGTAATTTGGCACATAGGTATTGCATCCAAATTCGATCTGCCGTCTATTTTCAAATTTTGTTATATTAGTTAGGATTCGTACGACGGTTTCAGTATCAAGCACAGGGATGCATAAAAGCAAATTAAATAATAATCCGTAACTCAAAGTAAATGAATGGCTTCAGTAAAACCGGAGACGAGGTCGATTACGGCAGTAATCATGTCATGTGTTAGGTCCCCTGGACTAGGGAGCTAATGCAGTGTCAGTGTCGCTATTTATACGCCGTGTTTAACGTGCTAGTCAGGGTTTTAGGTCATGTTTAGCTTCGCATAATTTATCATCTGGCAAATTATTATTGCATACAAATAGGGTATTTTACTGTACAAGAAAAAAATTTAAAAGTTAGCTTGGGCAAAAAGCAGTCGGAAAATTTTAGTTTTGGTTCATGAAATAACAAATTACATTAAAAAAAACAGTTTTTTTAATCTGTTTTGGAACACTATGAAATAGTAGCCGCCATGTTATTATGTCATACGGCTGTATAAACTAAGTGTCAATTTCTGTCAACTGAACAACATTTTACTTTTATTATTTCCGTAACCAAAGAATTTTTTATTGAAATAATATCTTGCGTTCAGGAACAGCAATCCAACGATAAGTAGAATAAGAACTATCTTTTTAAATTATAAACAATTATCATACAAAATATCAGCGCATTTGTTTACACAGCAAAGTGACGTCATACTCATAGAGCAATATGGCGTCCACGTCGTCCAGCGTTTTCGTCAAATTACGCGCGAAATTTGAAAATGTAAAATTTAAATGCATTTTTATGGCACTAATCGATTAAATAAAAATGTTGTGTTTTTTAGAAGATACTTTTCAAAAATGGCTGTACCTAATACCCTATTCTGTTGTACTTTTCCTATGTCAAGTCCCATGTAATAGAGGCGAGCCTATTGCCATCAACTGGGCACAAATCCAGACTCCGGGCTGCTACTGAGAAATTCCAGATAGGAAAACCCAATAAAACTTTGCCCGACCTGGGAATTGAACCCAGGAAAGACCTCATTCTCAGCATTAGAGCTTGCAACCACTAGACCAACGAGGCAGTCATGTATGATTGATAGGTCCCTTAAAGGCGCAATGAGGGTTTTCTGAAATGACGTTCACTAGGTGGCAGCACTGATACGTCAGGTCCACCTGTCAAAGCGCCTACGGAATGAATGGTGAACGAATGACGTAAAATATGTTAAGTTCTTTGTCGAACTGAAAGACCTCTTGTCAAAGTGGCGCCAACTGGTGGCTTGAATATTCATGAAAACCCTCATGATACCTCTCGAGTCATAATGACAAAAATATTGTTTATAAAGTTAATACACTTTAATTTTAGACGTCAGTTTACTTATTATTAAAGAATTTTGTTTACCAGAACTCACAACTAAGTAGGTATATATTTTTGGCTACCATAATAATATACTCAAACATAACAGCTACGCAATTCAAATAACCTCCACAATATGTAAAATACGACCTATCCCACTTTTATCGTAACAATGTCGTAAATTATAATGTCATACGATGTTATAAGGAACGCCTACTTTATCGGTATTCTTTGATATACAAAAAACCCAAGATACACAGTCTCAAACAACAGTAACACTCGAAACTGTCCCCAATAATTATACGTCAGTGGTTATAGTTATGATAAAACACATTTTTTTGAAAATATAACCTTACACGCATGACATAAAGTAGTTTTTACTAAGCAATGTCCAAAAAGACTGACCGAAAGATGACTGACGATACTATTTGACACCTGCGCACATTGCGCCCTATTTATGCGGACGTTTTTGAGACGCTGATTGTGTATCGGGTTTTTGTATAACAATGTGTGTATTATTAGTTTATTACTTACGTATTCGAGTCAATGATAAAAAAGGAATCATCGTGGCCTTGCCGATTAGCGAATTCATTAACACAGTCTTGACTTACTGAACTTTGACATTATAGGTTAGTTAAAAAAAAACAATAGCTATAAAACAATATTTCGAGCATTCTGTTAGTGACTTTTCAAGATTTAAAATACTTTAACATTCGTTCTCATTGAGAAATGGTTTGTACTTGTCAGAAACTGACTGGCAAGATCAACAGCAGTTCCAAGATAGTTGATTTTCATTTGTTTTTGATAGGCTAATAGGTTGACGCGACGGTCAACGGTCGCATAAGAAAACCTACAGCCTGCAACCAATGACGTATTATATACATCATTGCCTGCAACAGAAAGAGTCGCCTTGTCGAATTGCCGTCCTTTTGGAGACTTCATCATCATTTCAGCCGAAAGACGTCCACTGCTGGAAATAGGCCAACTCTAAGACCCACATCAAGCAGTGGTGGCTTCCAAAAAAATTCCAACCTAGACAGTCAACGGTGAAGGAAAACATCGTGAGGAAACCAGTGTGTCTTAGAACCAAAAAATCGAAGACACGTAACATCTAAGTACAACTGGACCCGCGTGGTGGATTACAGCCCACTCTCTCTCACAGAGCGAAGGGCGGTGTCCCATCAGTGGGAATTTTATAGGTTGATTATGTTTACGCTAAGACCCACACTGTCCGGTCCTGTGCGTCTTGCATCCAACGGATTCCAGCGGACTTCACCTTGGAAAGCGATTGCACCAGCCACACATACTTTAAATTAACACACCAAGGGTTAAATAGTACAGAAACAAATTATAGTGAGTCGACATTCACACAGATGTAATAAAATAGCGGTGCAATTTTTTCGCCCACTGTATTTTCAACCCTCAGTGTTCAACTGAGCATTGAGAATCCAACAGTGATACTCAGCGTGTCAAAAATCGAACAGTATGTTTTAAAAATACTGTTCGATTTTCAAATTTCGACGGTTACCTACCGTTGCGCGAAAATATCCCGCCACAATTTTATTACGTCCTTGGAACGTTGGGCTCACAGTAAATCCCCAAACAAATTCTATCGCAATTAATAATGTTTTTCTTCCTGAACAGAAAACAATCCAACATGTAATTTACCTCCATGAGGTGAAGGAAGAAATCGTGAGAGAAATCGACACTTTCAAAGTTGTAATGAAGACTAAACTGTGTAAAGAGTTAATGACACAAGAAAGGTGACGGGTGAAACAGGCTTTTATGTTGAGTAAGAGTCGAGACACGGAAACGTGCTGGAAAACATGATTGACAGCACGAAACTATGAACTGAAGGAAGCAGTAAATATACACCATGGAGACTTAATTTGGTTATTAGCGCTTAGTCGTGTTGTTTTTGTTTTGAATTGTTGTGAAGGTGCTTCATCCTTGTTAGAATGAATTTCATAGGAACCAACGTTTTTATGAAGATTTTAGCAGACTGAAATAAGAAAACATAACAGATGGCCGATGCGGCCGCAAGTACTGGAAGACGTAGCATTGCAAGACGTCACACAAGGTGGACCGATGACCTTGTGAAGGCCGCAAGAATCCACTGGATGCGGCAAGCACAAACGAGACAGTCCATCATCACTCCTTAATCTGTGTCCTTTAGCACGCTCTTGATATTTTAATTTTGACAAGATTACGATAAATTGGGCGTTCTATTTATAAATATTACCGTTACGTACGTCAATATTAAATACCCATGGAATTACCATGTATTTTGAATCAATAAATGAATTAAATGCACCGCCCCAGCGTGGTTGGACCAGACTCTCGAGACTTGCACTAACGCCTGAAGTCTCATTGTTATGGTGCTGCTGGAGAGACCATTGCATATCACGGAGTAGACCGGGGGGCACTGTAATGATAGGAAATAAGTGCCCTTAGAATAGGAAAGGAATGCGAGCCGTACCAGATTTATGCATCCTTTAGTAGGCATTACTATGAAACACAATAAGTACTAAAACTAATACAAAACAATGCTAATACTAAAAAACAAATCCCCTTATTAAAAACGGCTACTTACAGTTAAGCGACTGTTTAACCATACATTTTTACGTTTCAACATCTCTTAACTATTATAAAAAAAAATTATACTTTATATTAGTTAAATATTTTACCAAAAAAAAAAAAAAAAAATATATAAATATTTTTTTATGGTTTATTAATTTTATTTTAAATTTATTTTACATTAAAATGTTAGTGTCAGTTTGAATTTTTTATCAACGTTTATTTATAAACGTTGATAAATATATAGGGATTATGAGGATTGTATTAACTGCCTCGTTAGTCTAGTGATAGCAAGCGCTACTGCTGAGCATGTGTTCCTGGGTACGATTCCCGGATCAAGCAAAGTGGTATTGGATTTTTTTATCATACATTTCTCAGTAGCAGCCCGGAGTTTGGATCTGTGCCCGATTGATAGCAATAGGCTTGCCTCCTATAACATGGGCTTTTAACATAACTGGCGAAATATGGGTGAACTGTAAGTACATGTCTGTAAAACCATTCGGGAACACAGGTGGTACGTTATGTATGTTTATGAGGATTGGCAACGGATGCGCCCAACTCGGGCCTAAAGTTTTAGTTTTCAGTAAATATCGGGCAGATTTCCAAACTGCAGGCTGTTTCTGTAAACCAATAACGCTTTGCCCGACTAAAGTTTTAAGAGAATGTTTCCAATATATGTAGATGCATAGATGTAGTCTCAAGTGCTTCTTTGGCACGCAGAACAATTCCACTTTACCCATCGGCCATTAGCGATATGTGGTGGTGCTTCGGAAACACTGCCAAAAGTGGTTTCTAGAACTTAGCCATTTCACAATGTATGCCATTTGTTTTGTTACTCTATATAGGGTGTAAATAAAGACGATAATTCATTATGTTAATTAATCATTCATTTGAAGTAAATAAGGTTTACAATGGTAAACAAATCTGACGTCACACCTGCGCATAATGGCTCCATTTAGAGAGAGATCACAGAGTAGATAGCAAATGGAATTTTTATAGAGAGCGAATTTTAATAGGAACTACTTGGCATGATGCTGTTATAGTTAATTAGCCGTGTATTGAAAGAGCAGTGGGGGCCCAGTGGTAAGAGCAGGGGTGGCCTAGTAGTATCGACTCCGACTTACGAGTTGTAGGTTGTGAGTTTAAACCCTAGCAGTCACTTTACTTGATGTATTTAAGTTGATCACCAGCTCTCAAAACAGTGAAGGATAATATTGTGAGAAAATCGGCATGTCCTAGAACCAAAAATTCGAAGAAATGTGACATCCAACCCGCACTGGGCCCAAGTGGTACATTTTTCAGCTGCATCCGGTTAGACTGGAAGCCCAACTTAACATAGTTGGGAAAAAGCTAGGCAGATTGATTTATTGAATGGAGTTTATTTTGAAGCTGCTGCAAAAAGAAAAGAGGAAACGAATTCACCAAGTGCAAACAAACGTGCCCTTATAAACATGCAGAAGCTATAGTACTTCATTAGTTATTCCCTCCATGATACAGATACACGCGACTAGGCATTCAAAAACATGTAATAAATCAGTCTTTTGCACACTATGACGCGACAAGAGGAATGGGCATGTATTTATAGAGAATTTGTCATGTCATTGATTCGTATGCGAGGCAGAAGAAGTGTCGTATATTTAATTTTATTTTTGTGTGACTGTTATCATTCCGCTGACGTGTGGGCTTGAGGTATTGCCTACAAGCCATTTCCTCAAGTGCATAAGAGGTAGGTACTACGGTATTACTCAGCTGCGCATTCACGGTCAAATTTGAATGGCGTAAACCATTAGTAAGTCATTGCAATGTAATTCTTATTACATTGTTGTAAAGTATAAATCAGAATATTAATGCCCTGAGTTCGATAAAACTCTCGCCAATCATCCTTATTTATGGTTTTACGATAATCGTGAATGGTTAGCAGTTGCTCTGATCACTTGCTAAGTAGTAGACGGTGTGAAGAAGTTATTTCGAAACTCTACGTTGGGACTTCTTAAGGTGTGGGGGAAAAGGGACATTAACTTGAAAAACATTGTGGTCACTTTTGTCCATTACCGAAAAAAAAACTCATTTTATTTTCGTCATGTTTCTGCAGTACCTAATCAACGGCAAACCCAAAACTGCATTACCAAAGCCCAAAAGTAACAAAAACGGTATTAAAAACAGTTGTTTATAATACCTTTATTTTTCTTTGTCGTTGAGGTAGGCCCCAAGCACCTCAATGCCACATGGGACTTCATTTAATAATGTAACAACACAACTGTCGTGCGCTATACAAATGGATGGGTGCGGCGCCTCTACGCTACAACATCCACAGAATAAGCAATCTATACAGAAGTGAAACTCATTTAATATACTTTTAGCGTGAGTTGATGCCGATCCCGCCTAAATAACACCAACACCCATCAAAGGGCTGGTAGATTACGGTTGACCGACATTAACTGGTAAAAGTTGATCACCTCAAAACAATTGATGCTCGATTAACTAACGTGGTCCGGTTGCTATGCGACTGCATCGATATGAAGTATATGAACGGTAAATGTTCATCGGTCCACTGCAAGCTAGTAGCATCTTCACTACGTTGTCCTTCTTCTTCCCAGCTAAAGCACTAGGAAGTGACAAAGGGCGGACGTTTATAGTGGACTGTCTTATGTAGGTACTTTTGACGCCTAATTCGAATTGATATCTTCTGATTGTGTCCCGTGTTGACCTAAAGTAGTCCATTTTGTCAATTACCGAACAAGTATGTATGCTTAAATATAATCATGACTCCGTTGAACGTATGTCCAACGCTTTGTATCTATGTATAGGCATTAAGAATGCTTGCTTTGGGAGCGTTTTGTTTTGTGAACGGTATCTCGCAGGTAACCCTAGAAAATTGTCGCATGCTTATCGGACTTGCCTGTGGCTGCTTCAATAAATGAAAACCTCCAAACAGGGCTTAAAAACTTAATTACCAAGCGACTATGGACACCCCCTGTGGGGTTCGTACCTCGGCTTAGGGCATCACTTTGGTAGCGAGACTGTCCCTTCTATAAATCCTTACTCTACGACATAACTAGGAAATGGGTCAGTGACACACTTCCGACGACACAATAGTGAATTGCTTCCCTTGATGATATGTGGAAGTGAAGCAACTAGTTAATGCAATTAATGTATTAACAATAGACATTACTGACAGAATTGAGAACGTGTTACAAGTAATAGACAATAGATTGTTCAAGACAAGGATCTGTTTTATAGTGTCAGGGATACGCAGGCATCACAGATTTTTTTAGCAGGATTTTTCTGAAATTTGTTTAGAATTTACCTTACAGGTGAAACATCCACTTACTTGTTTTAAAGAAAATCAATGGCATTGCAACATAAGGTAAGTTCATAATCAGCCCATATTGTTCCCACTGCTGGGACACAAGCCGCAGAGAGTAGTCCTAATCCACCACGCGGGCCAAGTGCGGGTTGATGTCACATGTCTTAAAATTTTTGGACTTAGGACATGCCGGTTTCCTGACGATGTTTTCCTTCACCGTTTTGAGAGCAGTGGTGATAATTATTTACACAAAGTAATGTGTCTGCTTTTATTCGGTCCCACGACTGGTTACTACTTAACAAGGTAAGTTATAGGGCAAAATAATACCGTTACTGAAAAATAAAAACACCTTGTATTTTGCTAGAAAATCTAGTAAATATAAGTATTGAGAGTTTGTATATGTACGAATGTAATTGCGCAACTGTGATGTTCTGTGAAGTCTGTTTAGCGTCTGTAAATCAGCTTGTGAAATGCTCACGGTATTTTAAGATAGGTTAGGTACGTTCCCATTGGATCTTACGTCACGAGAAAATTACAAGTTTCTTGTGGGACTATAGATCTCACGAAAGCGTGACTGTTATGAATTAATTAAAGAAATAAACCCTATCCTACTAATATTTTATACGTAAAAGTTTCGATATTTAGATGTTTTTACTCAATCACTATATACACACAATAGCGGCTGAACGGATTTGGATGAATTTGCCGAACAGACAGATTATAACATGGATTAATACAAAGGATACATATTATCTCGGTAATATGTTCCCATGGGATAGTTTCCGACCGCGAATTCGCTGACAAAAGCTAGTAAAAAATAAAACGAGCGAGCCATACACTAGTCGCATCACGTGTAACATCTGACAACTCACCGTGGTAATCAGCAACATAAATAGTATATCCCGTAGCTTCTTCTCTATTTCTCTCTCTTTTTCGTCACACATACGCACATATGCATACACTGTTGGCTGACAGTACCAGCCTCTTGGAAAATGGGTTGGTTTGGTACGATCTGACGGCCAACTCTACCACCACCGCGCGTGCTCATTGGTCAATTCAAATAACAATTCAAGTTTGACCCTGCAGAGCGTGATCCTCGAAATGGTAAAGTACGATGGGTTTCTTTATTGGGAACTTGACCTAGTCTTTCTTGTTTGAGACCTTCTCATGTACTTAAAAAGTCGTCTTTCTCTCATTTCATGGAAATCCTTTAAGAAACCCTTCGAGGAATTATGTCGAGATGTAATATAAGGGAGAACAGTCGTGGTCCCCTGGTTTTGGCCCTGACTTACGAGTTTATAGGTCGAGGGTTCAAACCCGGGCAGGCGTTTTACTTTGTGTAAATTTCATCACCACTGCTCTTAAAATGGTGAAGGAAAACCTCGTGAGCAAACCGGCATGACCAAAGACCAAAAAAAATCGAAGACATGTTGCAACCATCAACCTCACAGAGACGAGGCCTGCGTCCCAGCAGTGGGAACATTAAACGCTGATTCTGTGTGATATACTAGTAATATGTTATTCTTAAGACAAACAGAACGAATATTCTACAAAATATTGAACAATGAGGTATTAGAATACGTTTAGATGTCACATTATCATGTATAATGCTAGGTTTTAGATAACTTAGTAGGTAACTTGATAAGATAAATGCTATGATAGAAATAACTGACGCAGCTGATTATACTGTTTGATCTATTCGAGAGTCTTTCTAGATAAACTAGAAACCTTATCACTTACACTCATCAAATAGAAAATAATTCAGCTGCAAATTCGATTCATGTTGGCTTTTTAATTCGGACATCTAGTCTTAAAAATTATGCCTATTCTTGCTTTGGTATCTCTACAGTAGTGGTGGCTCAGTGGTGACGGCCGCGTCTTGCGAGTTGAGTGGTCGTGGGTTCGAACCCAAGCAGGCACTGAACTTTGTATAAATTATTTCATCACCAATGCTCTCAAAACGGCGAAGGAAAACGTCGTAAGGAAACCGGCATGTCCTAGAACCAAAATTTCGAAGACATGTGACTTACACCAACCTGCACTGGGCATGCGTGGTGAATTTTATACATCCCATTTTCCCACTCCCTCTCACAGAAATAGCAGGCCTGTGTCCCAGCAGTGGGAACATAAGCTGCTTATGATTACGACGATGATCTTTACAGCCGACTTAAAATGCTGACATGACATTCAATTCAAATTCAATTAAGACGAGCCGGAAACATAGCTCCAATATGAAGTCCAGCATCCAACTTGGAACAGTTCAGTAGCTAAGTGGCCAATTATAGCCTGAATTTAAATACTGGATCAACATGTATTAGCCATGAGAGACGGTGTTTCTCGTGCGCATCTCGATCCGCCATCTTTGATTTTCCCGTGAGACAGTGGTCACAAACCACGGGTCGCTTCCACGTGCTGTTTCGTTTTACAACTTTTTAATTTACGTCACAAGAGGTGCTTACCCGCTTAAATTTATGATTCGCTCAAAGAACCACTTAAAAACTTAACGGTGGGTACAACTAACACGTAGTTTTATGGAATTAACTGTAAATAGGTAAAGGTTTAAGTAGGCGCTCAGGGGAGTTTAGGGAAGGTGTTAAATTGCTGGTATTTTTATTTTTTATGGTGAGCCGCCATAATTCTTTAGTCTTTGATCGTGTGTGGTGTGTTAATGGGTTGACCTTTGAAATTATTTTTATGATCACTTCTTATAGGTAGGTAGGTATTTGTCGAGTTATGTGTATTTGATTTAAAACGCAGGTCTATTATATCTATCATCATCATCATCATCATTTCAGCCGAAGGACGTCCACTGCTGGACATAGGCCTCCCCCAAGCTCCGCCACTTCGACCGGTTCTGTGCTTCCCGCATCCAGCGGTCTCCTGCGGCCCTCACAAGGTCATCGGTCCACCTTGTGGGAGGCCTTCCAACTTTACGTCTTCCGGTGCGATATCTATCATAGAGAGACTATTTCATCTGAAACCTAATTCTTAAGGTCCTGGCTTCGATTCCTGGGTCGGGTAAAGTATTAGGTATTGGATTTTCTATCTCAGTAGCAGAGTCAGGATTTCTGCCCGGTTGATTGCAATAGGGTCACCCTTATTACATGGGAGTAGTTCATACCTGGCAGAATGTGGGTACACTAGTTACACTTCTTCCTAACAGGGAATACAGACGTGATATTATGTTAAAATATGTAAATCACATCACAATCAGTCTATAAGGTTCCCACTACTGAGACTGGGAAACAGGCCTCCTATATGTTAGAGGTAGTGGGCCATAATCCACCACTCGGGCCCAGGACGGGTTAGTGGATGTCACGTCTTCGAATTTTTCACTCTAGGACATTTGCTAGTGATGAAACTAAGTACATTTAGTAAAGTGCCTGCCTGGGGTCGAACTCACGACCTGCATCGTCAGCACCGATAATACTGGGCCACCACTGTTCCATAATGTGTTGAAGTTTTTTTTTTTTAAAATATTATGTATAAATAAATATGTTAGGTAGGTAACTTAATTATAACCAGGGGGCCGATTCTACTAATTTGCAACGTTACACGTTAAATTGTGTTTCCACAACAGTTCGATTTCGATCGCCGTTCGATAGTTACATAAAAAGTCATTCTACTATTTTATAAGCAAAATGGAAACTAAACTTAAAACGAATTGCAACTGAACTGTAGCGGGAACACAGCGGGTAACCCGCGTTACCAACATGCCAAAATAATGTTTTATTAATACCACAAAGAAAAAAGTTGAATCTAAAAATGTTACTAAACACGAATATGTGGCACTAAAAGTATTTTATATAATTAAAAGACATAATGATCATAATTTTATCATTAACTTTGTCCTATAGTAAACGTCACGCTCATGTTCGATTTTGTTAGTAGAATAGGTTTTGACATTGTTTCAATCGATCGTTGGCGTAACTAAAACGTAACCGCAGCTGTGTCGCAGCTGGACCGTTGTTCATTTTAGTAGAATGCGAAAACGCTTAAAAGTGGTGATTCGGTTGCGGTTCTATTGCGTTTTTTTTAACAAATTTGTTAGTAGAATCGGCCTCCAGGGCCTCAAGTCTGCTATTACAATAGTGTCAGAATGGTCTATCATTGATTTCATAATTGTTGATTTTGACAAGTTTGCTAATCTAGGAATAAAATGGCGTCATTATGACTTTCCAATGGTCAGCCACTGACACTCCATTGAGAGAAATGGCATTTATTGGTAATCTCTTACATCGTGACAAATGAATGACTGACTTAATTTACGAATTTCCTACTACTTTAGATTGCTTATAACACTAATAATTATTATGTAAAAATATATATAAATGAAATGTGGCATGAATAAATGTTTCTAATTTAGTAGTAGTTTTTCGAAAAACATTTCTACTAACGAGTTTTATAATAATGGCAATACGAAAATGCCATTATGACACAATTGTATTACGAGACCATTGACCGACCAATGATCGACCATTATGAATTTAGCAGATTACGAATTTTAGCAAAATGACAAATGAATGACAATGGGATCGTGTTGGAATGACGAATTTATAAAAATAGCAGACTTGGGCCCCTGTACGTACGTAGGTATACAATGTATCTAAGTTAAATACTTCCTACAAGACCGCAGAATAATTATAATAGTGAAGAAATCCGCAATTTCCACTATACCTTGTCGTGACCTGCTAATCTTTATTGAACATTATTAATTTGTAAGCCTATCATAATAAAGTTATGTCAGTAAATCGTAAAACATCGTTGCGAAACTAGAAGCTAATCTATACGCTTAAGTACATGTAAGTTACGTAATCTATACGCTTAAGTACATGTAAGTTACGTAATCTATACGCGTAAGTACATGTAAGTTACGTAATCTATACGCTTAAGTACATGTAAGTTACGTAATCTATACGCTTAAGTACATGTAAGTTACGTAATCTATACGCTTAAGTACATGTAAGTTACGTAATCTATACGCTTAAGTACATGTAAGTTACGTAATCTATACGCTTAAGTACATGTAAGTTACGTAATCTATACGCTTAAGTACATGTAAGTTACGTAATCTATACGCTTAAGTACATGTAAGTTACGTAATCTATACGCTTAAGTACATGTAAGTTACGTAAAGACACTTTGGAATTACGCTATGTAATTCTACAGGCTCATACAACAGTGTAGCAGGAACATCACCGCACAACCATGGTGCAGACTGGACCCCACTCAGTAGTCAGCAGCAAATGGGGGGGACCGCAAGGGCCGATGCCTGCCAGGGGTGCGAATTGTTCGAAAGAGATACCGCGGCCCCTGGCACACAGGCAACTGAGGGAACACGGGTGGGTTTTAGTCAGTAAAAGTCTGACACGCCCTCCCGCTCCATCCAGAGCGGGAGAAGTTACTTGTTGATTTCCCACCCAAAAAAAAAAAAACCCCACTCAGTACAAATTTATTCGGTTGCTAGCTTTGGCCGCCAACTTTGTGGACTTCTGACTACCCATAATCTACGAAAGACAGCCAGAATGAACGGCTTTACGTGCTTATATTGAAAACTATAAAAGGATATTACATAAGCATTACCTAAAACTAACATTAAATTATTATGTAGCCTTAGTAGCCTCGAAAGTTATCTAATAATAATATGCGAAGTAACGTTAGGCAGCAATTTGCGAAATTAATAATCGACCTTCAATAGTAATTGGTAGGCTGGGCACAATATTTGACAATTATTATTATATAATAATTGAATGGACATAATGTTCTAGATTTAGGTTTTATTCTCCTGTGACACGATAGAGAAGACGTAAAAATCTTTATTTATATCATAGCTTTTTTTACCATGCAAAGTACCACCTAATAACAGGTATTTTTCGCTTACATCACCATTTCTGTTTTGAATAAAGGAAACCAAAATTAGATAAGTTGGAACCGATACCACTGGGCGTGTAGGTCGTGAGTTCGAACCCAATCAGTCACTTTACTTGTGTATTTAATTTCATCACCACTGCTTTCAAAACGATGAACGAATTCATCGTGAGGAAACTGGCTTGTCCAAGAATCAAAAAATTTGATAACATGTGACATCCATCAAGCCGCACTGGGCCTGCGTGGTGGATTATGGCCCACTACCTTTTACTTAGAGAGGATGTCTTTGTTCCAGTCTCAACAGCGAGAACATTATGATTCTGATTGTGTGTGTTGTGTGGAAAAATTAGATAAACAGCTGAAGAATAGTGGGAAACTGGCAAAAGACAAAAGTATAGATGGATGAATTGTGTGAAAGATAACGGCTAGGAATAAAGTTAAAATAGAAATTCGAAAAAACAGCTAATTGAGCATGGAAGAACAAAACATACCTACCTATATAACGCTGACCCCAAATAAATAAGAATAAGGGCAGGACATAGTTGATGATGAATTGTTGCCAATAGACCAAAACGCTAACATAAAGAAGTCTATAGTGATAATATCGTCTATGTAAAAAAAACAACCTACTTTCAAAAACAATTTCACTCTGAACATTTTTCCCCCAACAATGGGCTAAACAATCGATAAACTAGAGCGAATGCCTGAACAAATTGATTGTTACAATGTATATCTAGGTAACTGTATAGTGAACAGCTGGCCTGTTCCGATTTGCAACTAATGTACAGTTTTGGCAGCTTCTCTAGTTCAAGTACAATCAATGCCAAGGTTGGCATGCAAACGGTACGTGTGAACGAATTGTATATCAATGGCAGATACGGTGTTATGTATTATTGCAACGGGATTTGTTTGTTTAGAATGTGCGTCAGTCTCTGTTTGTTTTAATAGAGAATAGTAAATAATTGATTTCTGTTATAAATACAATATTCTACTAGATTTTGCCACCGGCTTCACTCGCGTGGAGGTGGGAAATTATCCCCCAGGAACGTGCTGCAGAAATAAGAAGTATCCTTTGTGTTCATTCACTTTGTGCCTTATTTCATCCAAATGCGTTCGGCCATTTTTACATCCAACCATAAAAAAAATGCGTTAATGAGATGCCAGCACCAACTGGTGGAGTCCGCAAGGGCATCGGCCCCCCAGGGGTGCGGGTTCTTCGAAAGAGATACCGCGGCCCCTGGCACAGAAGCAACTGAGGGAACACGGGTGGGTTTTAGTCAGTAAAAGTCTAACACACCCTCCTGCTTTACCTAGAGCGAGAGAAGTTATTTGATGATTTCCCAACCAAAAAAAAAACCATCTAAACAATCAATATGTATGTAGTAAGACACTCTCTCGCCTATTCAAGCAAGCTGAAGTGACAATGGGCCGCCCATATTAGCTGTCGAACCGCTGGCGTAGACGTGTTCTTTAGTTGAGACCATGATCGCCCTCAAACTAGGTGGAGCGACGATCTCCGCAGTATGGCTGATAGCAGCTAGATGAGAGTTGCCGAGAATCGAGCTGATTGGCGAGGAATTGGAGAGGCCATGTCCAGTAGTGGACTGCTGTAGGCTGATAATGATGACAATATATCTTTGTCTTATTCTATTCAAGGATTAATTTCGTCTGTTTTGATCAATTCATTCAATTAATTAAGAAATCTTACGTCACAATATTTATTACCAGACCATGTCATTTATCGGGCACAATTCCAGGCACGTTCCGAATCTGTTTTTATTTAAAGATTTATGAAATAGGTAGGTAATTGTTTATTTGTCCGGTCGACCTTGAAAACTAAGCCAAAAAAATTGTTTAAAAAAAATGTAAACTTAAATGTGAACGACTTTAACCACTCTTATTATCTAAATACAATTATTTGACATATTATATAATTCATCATCATTTCAGCCGAAAGACGTCCACTGCTGGACATAGGCCTCCCCCAAGCACCGCCACTTCGACCGGTTCTGTGCTTTTCGCATCCAGCGGATTCATGCGGCCTTCACCAGGTCATCAGTCCGCCCTATGGGAGGCCTTCCATCTCTACGTTTTCCGATACGCGGTCGCCGATTCAGAACCTTTCGGTCCCATCAGTCATCTATTCTGCGAGCAATGTGCCCTGCCCGTTTGGAAATTCTTCAGGCTATGTCAGTTACCCTGGTTCTCCTACGGATCTCTTAATTTCTAATTCGATCGCGTAGGGAAACTCCAAGCATATTATTAACATCATAAAAATAATCGATCATAAGCTCACACAATCGATTGAGAATTGATACAAAATAATCGAGACTTACGTAATACCAAAAGTGAATGTACGATTAGGTCGTAGAGCGATAGTTAATGAGTTCTGTATGCAAATATGTGAATATCTAGGCTAGATTGTGTTAACATTGCCCTGTTCGTTAGGTAACGAGTTACGATCGATAACCAATCGAGTTGTCCTGTTATCGGGTTGCTTGACTGATAAAAAGATGTGAGTAAATGTTGATGAGAGTTTTTTCGTGTTTAGTTTTTTTTATTACTAAATGGACCCGCTCTTGACCTCGATCACGCCTGATGGAAAGCGATTGATGAGGTCTATGAAGGATCGAGCGTGCCCAGAAAATGACTGCTCACTCTTGTTCAAGGCACTAGTACTCCCACGCATCGACGAAACAGCAAGCTGCTTGACGCCGGACTCCGGTGGGAGGGTGGTGTCACGCAAGAGAAGAATTGACTAGTCATCAAAGTATTGGGTGTGACTGTCCAAGATGCGTAGAGTGCTCGGTTCATTCGAGTTACTGGTGGAACAAATTACGCTGCACGAGGAGACTTCTTCATGCATCCCAACAGTGCAGTGCAACAGTGTTTCAAGCGAAGACGCACACACAATAACTTCAAATCAGGTCTGATTTCCGAAGGGTTGGGCATCAGAGTTGTATCTATGATACATCCACATTTCCCCAGTTATGTTTAAGTGTCATGTAATAGGGGGCGAGCCTATTGCAATTAACCGGGAAGGTAAGCCACAGGAGCAAGTAAATACGAGTCTGAAGCAAACCCTTGGAAATATTGAGATGTGTTTCGTTCTAGGTTTTGTTTTGTGGTTGACGAACATAGACTTGCTCTCCTAAAATAATTGACACAATGTTAGTATATTATCTAATATTGAAACCTTGACACCGATGGCAAAGCAATGAAAAACAATATCAGTCATAGATTGAAACTTATTACCGCAAATAGCAATCATTGTATGGTTGGTCGTGCTAAAATAAAAGTGACGCCAATTATTTTGCAACTAACTGTATCTAAATTGAAATTTGCCCACGGGAATGTACCGGTAAAAAGACCTATGTTACTCCATATAACATCAGCTATCTGCTAGTGAAAGTCTCGTTGAAATCGGTCTAACCGTAACGGAGATTAGCCGGAAAAAACAGAGAGCAAAAATTGTTATAAGTCCTACCGTATGCATATTTATTTTTATAGATGAATAACGACATTCGAAATAGAAGAAATAAAATATACCAACAATCTAGTAGTTTTAAGATTCTGATGAAGCTGACAATAGTGACAAGCATGGCATTTCCGAATTAGTGGAACACCATATAAGTAAGACCGTTTAAAGAATATAAAATTGAGGTAGATAATACTAGGGACGGTGATATATCAAACCGATGCAAACCATGCGAAGTAGAGGCTGGTCTGTACTTCTGTAGTACTATTAAAAACAATAGTATCTAATAGTAACATCGTTATTAGTAACGGTAACTATGGGTTTCTCTTTTCTAAGGCATTGTGTTGCGAAATTGCTGTCGATTTTTATGGCTTTATTAAAGTATCCAATATCTTGAAACTGGTTTCAAAAACTGAATACCTCCATCTTGAAATTCTTCTACAATTTATAATATAATAATTCTTCATTCATGACCAGAGTTATGAATGAAGAATTTCACTGTACGGACTGTGTGAATTTCACGGTAGTGACCTACCCACCCAAATTGCCTAACACACTATTAATCAAAATCTGGATAATTTTGAAGTTCGAAAAATTTGTCTGCTCAACAACGTAAATAACGCAATGAATCTTGTTTAAGAGGGAACATGGCGAACGATTCTCCATACAAATGTATTCCCCTTATTTCTTCCTGAATAATGCCTCTAGAGCAATATTTTTTTTTTTCATAAAATCAAGGTCTGCTGTAAGCAAGTCCCTGTCATTTTCTTTTTTTCAGCAACTAATCAGTAAAGAAAATATGAACCTCTAAAAATTACAAAAAATGCCCTATTTTTACCGCTATGATTACTGATTAGAGGACTACCAGACAAATTAGAAAAGCTTTTAATATAAAAAAATTATAGGAACCTAAACTCTTTCTTAAAATGTTAATGTAAAAAATAATTGAATCAGCTCAGTTTTCGAGGAGAAAAAAGGGGAATACGAAAAATTTTGTGATAATTTCGGTCTGAGCTGCAGCTGTCCCTATGACATAATACGGGGGCAGACTTACTGACAGCGCGATGGCAATAGTTTCTTCAAATACCAATTTTTCAAATTCCTCGCAGGCCCCGTCTCCTCTTAACTGTCAAAATGAAAGCCATTCCTACTGTTAGTACGTTACAGAATTACCCCACGCATTCATATTCTGTCACGGCATTTGACTTTTAGCCGCATTCTTATATTTTTCTATTTTACAGTAACCTTGCTAGCAATTGGACATTGAACCGTACATAAAATACATGAAACTTCACTCCACTATTTAAAATCCATAGGCTTTAAATATTTCGTCAATAAGCCTCGTTACCAAGGCACCATGGCACTACTGAAAGCATCTTCAATAACATGCTTGATTTATGGATATTCTCCAGTAGATACAAAGTTGCAACATAAATGAATTCGCAACTGAAAACATGCCATTTGGATTTAGAGCAATCAAGAACCAGCTCATCATGACCTCCCTCACCCTCCACTCTTGACGAAAATTGGTTGAATTCGGTGGAGATACGAAGAGTGGTAAAGGTCATCATAAATTGGGGCTCAAGTGCATTGAAGTCTTCGTTGGCGGGCTTCCAAAATGTGGCTTACGCCGTTCCATTGCTATGTTTATTATAATTATGTGTTTTGGGTGAATAAACGTTATGTGAATATAATTGTACGCTTGCAGTTGAACGTTAAAGAATGGTGAATGAAATGGTATTACAAGTGTTTGTACTAGTTTTCTCGTGTGACGTCTGTAGAAATTAATGCAGTTACAATGCAATTGTTAATAGATTATTTCAGTTTAACTTTAAACACCGTAACAAATGTAAAGTGATAGCCTGGTTGGTGGTTGGCCACAGGTTTGAATTACTACCTTACATTGTAATTCCGAACCATCATTACTTGTTGGTACCTGTAATATTTTATTTGTTTTTAGGCATTTTGTCTGGACCTACCATACTGTTCGTTAAATTATAATTTTTTGGAAACGTTTTATTAAATAGTTTATTGTTAAATAATTATGATTAAATTATCTTCTGCCTTAGTCAAGCTGCGGCTATATTCAGGTAAATAACTGCAGACTAAAATCCGTGACGTTACTGTTAATTGCAGAACTTACTTTGTATATCGGAACTCTGAGTGAGAGCGTAGGTTTTAAACTTATAGGTACTGATAAAACCTACAGATCTGACAGAGTAATGAGTATCTATGTACGTACACCTGAAGATTTCATGTAGATATAGGTAGAGACGCTGCAATAATACACTGAGGGGCTTAAATGTTTGCTAAACACTCTTTGGGATTCCGTAACATTTGTAATTTGCGTTTTCACAACATCCAAACTAAGGAATGAAGGAATTCTGTTTGGTAAATTGCTAGCAGAAACATCTGTGATTTTGGTGTAACTTAGGGGCCATTCAAGTATTACGTAAGCACTACAGGAGGGCGGGGGCGTCTTTGCTGTGCTTATTTTTGATGACATGGGGGATGGGGGTCTGAATGATGATTACGTCAGCAGAATTTATTACATAGAACACATATGGCAACCCTAATTGTCTATGAATGGCTCGAGAAAACGATGACAATATTCCAAAATCACACGAAAGTGAGCAGACACGTTGTGTGTCTGCTACCAATGTTTACGTGACCATGGGAGGGGGGGTAAGAGCTTTGCTTACTTTTGCTGACGAGGGGGAGGGGGGTCAATAATTGTAAAAATCTGCTTACGTAATACTTGAATGGCCCCTTTTCGACAAAAGTACACAATCAGCCAGTAATGTTCCCACTGTTGGGAATGTTCTCTCTGTGAGATAGTGTGCTGTAATCCACCACACAGGCCCAGTGCGGGTTGGTAGATGTCACATGTCTTCGAATATTTTGGTTCTAGGGACATGCCCAACGATGTTTCCTTTCACCGTTTTGAGAACCACTATTGTATTGGGGTTATCCTGTAAAGATAGTGTGTAAGTTGAATAATAAATAAATAAATAAAACAGTGGTGATGAAATTTAATACGCAAAGAAAAGTGCCTGCTTGGCGTCGAAACTCACGAGCTACAGACTTGTAAGTCGGGGCCGATACCACGAGGCCCACTGCTCACAATCAGTAACTAAATACCACTCCAAGATTTAATTGTGATACCACAAAATTACCACCTGACAGTATAATTACCATCTAACCCATTGTAGGTCCGTATCGCGAATCGTACAAATAACAGTTACTTGTAACACTTATTTTCAACAAGTTATTAGCCGAAGATTTTTCGCACGACGGCGACGCGCAGATAAAAAACCATTTTGTATAGAGACCCAGTTCTATAGGTTTCCTTTTGAAAGCGAGAGCTCTTTATACTGGTCTTGTATGACTCATGCTTTAGATAAATCGATTTCTTTAAGTACAGGTTGTCTGTGGAGTTCCGTAGTGAAATTATGATTTATGTATCTCGGTTAGGTAGTTTTCTGGTTTAGCGTTAGGTAATGTCGCTAATACTGGGCGATGTTTCCGCACAGGAATTTGTCAAATTGTAGTGTCTAGCCAGAAGCAGTTCTGTAATGTTTCTGTAGACTTTTTGTGTACTATTGCTAGTGGCTTCCTCCTCGTGGAGGTAGAAATTTGTCCTACATTAACGTACTACCAAAAAAAAAAACATTTTTTTTAAGGTTACATTTACCTCCGCCAAACTGCATAGCAGTTTGTTGGCAGACGTAGCTCCACTGTTGTACATTCCTAATGATTACCATTTATTTTTTATAATGACGCTTTGTCACTTTGACAGGATAAAGAGTATACAATGTGTAAAGCCTAAAGGTTATAAACTATCTGAGCCTCAAGTTTGCTATTACAATAGTGTCAGAATGGTCTATCATTGGTTTCATAATTGTTGATTTTGACAAATTTGGTAATCTACTAATAAAATGGCGTCATTATGACTTTGACACTGACACTCCATTGAAAGAAATGGCATTTATTGGTAATCTCGTACTTCCTACTACTTTAGATTGCTTATGACACTAATAAATAATATGTAAAAATATATATAAATGAAATCTGTCATGAATAAATGTTCAAATTTAGTAGTAGTTTTTCGAAAAACATTTCTACTAACGAGTTTTATAATAATGGCAATACGAAAATGCCATTATGACACAATTCTATTACGAGACCATTGACCGACCAATGATCGACCATTATGAATTTAGCAGATTACGAACTTTTAGCAAAATGACAAATGAATGACAATGGGATCGTGTTGGAATGACGAATTTATAAAAATAGCAGACTAAGGCCCCTGATTACGTGTGCCTTTCATCCAAATCCATTTTTGCGTGATTGAGAAACAAACATCCAACATACATACTTCCACATTTTTAACATAGCTTTTACCTGACGCTTGGCCCGCGTAGAGGCCGGAAATGATCCCACGGAAACGTAGTACCTGGTACAATTCAGGTTATAAACTATCTGTGTGTCAAATTTCATCAAAATCCCTTCAATAGTTTATGCGTGAAAGAGTAACAAACATGTAAACACACAAACTAATAGGATAGTAGGATTGCGACTTTTCTAAGAATTTCAATGTTTTTTTTTTTTCAAAACTAAAGAGCTGCGAGTGCAAATAAGTACTTCACGGTGAATTAACTTTTTTTTTCTTCACACCTCTATT
Organism: Antitype chi; assembly: GCA_947359405.1. Taxonomy (NCBI): domain Eukaryota; kingdom Metazoa; phylum Arthropoda; class Insecta; order Lepidoptera; family Noctuidae; genus Antitype; species Antitype chi. The sequence continues at coordinate 19,888,846 of OX375812.1, forward strand.
CTAGATACCTTCAGCTTAAGTTTTAAAAGGCGCTCAAACCCTTATTAATGTTATGCAAAGGAAAACTTACAGTGTAAGCGGCTTATCGCTCAGTTGAGCGAAATGGGTCGGTAATGGACGCCTGCTAAAGAGGTCGATACTTCTATAAGTCAGCTTATGTGTCTTTGAGACTTATGTGTGTACCTGAGTCTACAAAGTGCTATTTAGAAAACTGAATTTGCAAATAAAAATATGCTGCTCTATACAATTGTGTTTGCAAAATTTAATATAAGATACAGTCATACGGACGGAACCTTAGTCAAAATTAAAATAAATCCAAGACATAGTGGTCAATTATTTTTTCTACACGCAATACTGTATGAATGAGACATTCATAGGTCGCCCCAGATTCGAGTAGGGAGGCCAAGTTACCAGGAACAAGACAGACTGTCTATACAATAATGGCCGAAATGTTTCAACTGTAAAAAGATTTTTAAGTTTTATTTTTTAATATAAAAACCTATAATTTACTTATTTGTTATCAAATTAAGTAACAGCAGATACCAAAAGTAGTGGCCTAGTGGATTACGACATACGAGTTTTAGGTCGTGAGTTCGAACCCAGACAAACGTTTTACTTTGTGATATAATTTCATCACCACTGATCTCAAAACGGTGAACGAATACATCGTGAGGAAACCGGCTTGTCCTAGAACCAAAAATTCAATGACATGTGACATCTACCAACCCAAACTGGGCCCGCGTGGTGGATTGTAGCCCACTCCCTCTCGAAGACGAGGCCCGTGTCCCAGCAGTGGGAACATAATAGACTGTTTATGCAGATACAAATAACTAACATAAATCAAATACAGTCAAATAGAAAAAACTCCTTATTCAAGTCGGCTGAAATGCTAAGAACAGTATGGGCGAAGGATTAGATGTCACTGGCCCATATCAGTAACTCAATCACTGACTATAGCGGTGAGTTAACTGTTACGTATTCCGCACTAATTACCGCCTTGAGGTCAATGCCTCGTAATGAGCATGACGATTAATTCGTTATCTACTAAAACAATACGATTATGACATGATAATCTACGGCCATTAAGAATTAAGCAGACATCATTATTTTGTTCAGCTTCACAGGAAAATATAATAATTTTAATGAAATTTTTAGTTTTAGTGATATGTATTTATTTAGAAGTATGTATGTATATTCTCGTATACGAGTATATGTGTATATTTAAAGTAGAGTACTTATAATTTGTCTTTACTTTATTACACACGTTGTCTACATCTCTTTTATCTTCTCTCCTAGCGCAGGTGTGTGTTCCCACACACACTTGCAAGCTTCCGCTTTCCGTAGAAATCACCTTTGTAGTTTGTACGTATTTTTCTGTTCGTTTCTTCTTATCTGTTTATATGTGCGTGCATAAATGGCTACTGGCTACTTAAAAAAAAAAAAATAAGTAAATAATCTGCGTACATTTTTAATTTTTGGGTAACTATTTTCGACTGCCTCTTTGATCCAGTTATCACAAGTACTATTGCTGAACATGAGGTCCTAGGGTTGATCCCCAGGTGGGGCAAAGTGTTATAGATTTTTCTACCAGGAATTTCTCAGTGGCAGCCCTGAGTTTGGATTCCTGCCCGGTCGATGGCAACAGGCTCGCTCCCTGTTAGACCCTGTTACGTGGAACTTAAAATAATACAACCTACCCTTTCGGGTATGTTATTTTAACAAACGGTACAGCTATTATTACTTTTTTACAATTATTTTAAGCAAGTTTTAATCAACAAAAAAAGTATTTACAGAAAATCTCACAACAAAAAAGTTGTCCTGAAATTCTTGCCAGCATAGTGACCCCACTCCCGAGCTATTCGACACCAGATGAATGAACACAATTAAAGATGATAGCCACAATACGTTTTTTGTATACTTTACTAATGTTTAAAATAAAATAAAAAACTGCATAATAGTGGTCGCTCGTAAAAGATTTATTTGTATCACTCGAAAAGTATGCTTTTGTGGTTTCAACAATTATTCTGAATGGGCTATGTGGGTCATGCTATTATTTGGTGAGGTTATTCATCACAATCATCACTATTCTGTCAGAGCATTCAACAGCAAAATTCGATGTATGTTTAGTAGGTAACTAGGTAGGTACCGAGATGACTACTGAAAGCTCGAGCAGACAGGCCAAAGATATTGCAGTTCAGTGCATAACGACCCTAGAGTCTAGAATCTGTAACTAGATAGTGCAGTATTAGACATACCATGGCCAAATACGGCATCCAGTTAAGCGTATCTTGTAACGCCTCAGGGATCATAGACGTACTATCGAGGAAACTTACATCTGACCAATTTGAAAACAAAATCCCGTGCACACAATGACCACATCTGTTAGCAAGCGTTATTATAGCGGCTGAGCGCTGCAAGCAATAATAGTCCTTACGGTGCGGTGTATAGATGTTAGTTTCCTCGATAGTACCTAAATAAACCTACCTCAGGCACCAGTCTCTCACAAAGTTAGCTCCTTTTTCGTACACTACTATGTTTAGCATTAAGTTCATAACTTATGTAGAGAGAGAATAAAGTTTTTTTTTTTTTTTTTTTACCTATGTATATATTTATGCATGTAAGCACTTTAACTAAATACGCACACTAGTCTTACCAAGGGGTATCGTGTTACCCAGTAACTGGGTTGTGGTGATGAGATGACAGGCAGTCGCTACAGGTAAAGTACTGGTATTCAGGTGCATTTGGTCTGTGTTCCCTTCCACATTTAACCCGTCCACCTTCAAAAAAAGAGTGAACAGGCATTTTCTGGGCACGCTCGATCCATCATAGACCTCATCAATCGGTTTCCATCAGGCGAGATCGAGGTCAAGCGCAGGCCCATTTAATAATTTAAAAAAAAAATATTTATAAAAAAAAAAACAAATAAAAAGTAAGAAACTAACATTTAAGTGCTCACGGCTGCGCCAAAAAGGCCAAGTTCAGCAAAATCGCGCGGACCCGGTTGGACTGGAAGCTGAGGTCAGCTTCCAGTCCAACCGGGTCCGCGCGATTTAAGGTTAACAGAGATGGGAAAAAAGTAGGCAGAATGATTGATGTACGAAAGCACTAATAAAAACTTTCTACCGTTTCCTATACAACGAAATAACAAACCGATAACAACTTTTAGCACGACATTTTTATCGACAACAATAGAAATAAACAATAATAACAACTCTTAATAATAGAGCCCGGACAATAGACGATTTAGCGGTCCGCAATCTCTATGTATCGATACTTAATAAATTTTATCGATGTCCGATCGACATAACGTGCCGCGGTCGGACCGCATCGTCGACATCGGACCAAAATTAATGAGCCTTCAATTCGACTGGATTAAATACAAAAAAGAACAAAACAGTTAAAATGCTTTTACATCGCATCGTGATTTGTTTCAAAGTGCAGAAACGTATTTTACAAGGCGGTGTTTTGTCAATGTTAAGAAATTGTGAGTTAAATTCTTTAAATTAAATCGATTGGGTGTAAGTAAAGTGAGCCGACTTACAAAGTTAAAACCAGGAAAGTATTTTGCGAGACATAAATTGTATTACAAAATAAAGCAACTATACTAAAAATGAACTGATATAAAATAGCAAAGGTACCTACACAGAGTAAGTAGATATGATTGTTATGCTCAAGATTCCTCGGGTCAATGGTGCATGGGGGGTGGCCCAGGGACACTGAGAACCGAATTTGCGACCATACAATCATCAGTCTGTCAATTAGCACAGGCTTATAGATTGTAAAATACACGATAATCTATAACTGTATCACTTATTAGTTTAGGAATTTTAATTATAAATATTTATTTAATAAAAAAAACGTTTACAAAAAGTGTACTAAAATTTAGCAAATAATTGTAAATTTCCCATAAAATTAATGTGAGTAAACATAAACTAAAACATATTTAATACAATACAAGTGCAAGTAAAGTAATAATGATTCGGAATAAGAATGTTAGGTAGCAGCCCGCCCGATCTAGGTTTACTCAAACCGCCCGATCTAGGTTTACTCAAACCGCCCGATCTAGGTTTACTCAATTAATTATACGAATGATCGATCAATAAACAAGTCTTAACCCAATTAAGTGTAACCATTTACCTATCTTTTTTCCACAAGTAAAATGTCGCATCTTTCCCCATAATTTTTAAGTATAATATTACGTTCGAATGAGTCAGTACACTTGGTGGTCTCACATTATTACTGCTGATATTATGATGGGCCACACAAGGCGGTAACACGATCATAGGGGCCCGGGGGCCATGGGCCATGCCCCATCTCTTTATCCATTAGCTTGTAAAATCTTAGTGCTTACTTTAATTCTTGAAGAGTAACAGTATTGGTGTAGGTACTAAAATTTTGATGGCACTTTTTCAATGCGAGCAAGCTCGTAACAATTTGCAACATTAGAGTAAAATGTTCTTTTGAGTATGTCGTTTATATTCGTTTGAAAATTTCTCACGGTCTCTTCCATCTATAAAATTGCTATAAATAGAGTATTCAAGCCAATGACTGATAAAAACTATAAAACGATCGTTGATAACATACAGATAAGGTGTTAATCAGCAGATGAATAGATTACTATTTTTAAGTTTTTTGTATTATTAGCAATGTAACCAAGATTTAACACAAAAATGGAGCCAAAACTATAAAAATGATAGTTGTTAACATGGCTACAGATAAGGTGTAAATCAGCTGATGAATAGAATACTTTTTTAAAGTTTTTTTATTTATATGCAATGTAACCAAAATTTCAACTAAATATGTAGCGACAAATGGAGGATAATTAACTAATCTATCTCTATTGCAGGACCTTTCGATAAACAATAAGGCTCCAAACACGATTTCATCGAAGAAGTTTCTAATCAAGGATTCACAACAGAATATGACATTACCTACATCTCTAAAAATAGAAAATACATAAACAGTCCAACATTGTTCGAGCATGTCATATCGATTCGACATTGCCACAATCGAGAATGTCGTAAAAATCAGACCGCCTACGGCCAGCCTCGTAATAAACTATAATTACTTTCCAAACGCTCATCAGATACGGTATTGGTAGGGTAATGAATCTATTAATAGTAATTATTAATAAGATATTTTATTAGCCATCGAATCATTAGATATGGTTACTGTGTATGAAAGTTTGACAGTTGACAGTCGGCGCGGTTTGATCTTTTTTTTACTCTTTGGTTAGGATCGGACTTAATCAACATACTCTACTATTTTAAAATTGCCTAATTAGAAAAAATATATACAGGGAAATTAATCGCTAAATAAAGTGTCATTGGCATGCTATAGCCATTTCATATGACCCTCAAAGAATTACAGTTTCCTTGAAAATATAAATAATCTCTGGGTGAAATAATAAAGAGTGATCATTTTTATAATTATTATATTTAAGTAAGTTATGTGGCTATTATCTGAACCGATCTATGCATGGATCTCGATTCGATGCAAGATTTGTACTACAGTGAATTGGTTAATATGAAATCTGACCGTAAAAAAAAATTACCAGCCTTCTAAACTACGTGCACGTTTCATAAAGGTATGTACAAGTCTTACAAATACAAAACAACCCATAATAAATAGTTTATTATAATTATTATGCGCTCTTAAATAAATCTATTGTCTGACATAATTATGTGCGGTCGTAATTTTCAGACCAGTATTTTCCGCTTCCTCATGTACATAATGAAATACAGAAAGTAATTATAATAAGTAATTACACAGAACTGTACGGCACAAATTAGAAGTCTCATCGGAAAAATAATAGTTTAAAAAACTAAAAAACACGCTTTAAAAACCAAACTAAAAAAGGAGAAAATAATTTAATTCAATTAAAAAGCGTGGGGTGCTTTTTGAGGTATTTTTATAATCAATTAATGTCAAGCACCCCACGCTTTTTAATTGAATTAAATTATTTTCTCCTTTTTTAGTTTGGTTTTTAAAGCGTGTTTTTTAGTTTTTTAAACTATTATTTATTTTCTATTTTTTAGTTCTGCTAACTACAAAAACCTGTTTTTTTTTCCCCAATTTTTTTTTAAATTATTGAATTGTCATCGGTCCTCGACAAGTTTACAAAGTTTCAATGAAATCTGACCGTTTAAAGTGGGTCAAAATCGCGCTCAAAGGAGTCGGTTACATACAAACAAACAAACATACAAGTGAAGCTAATATAAAGCGTGTAAAAAATCGGCTTTTTACTCGATTTGCACGAATTTACTTTCGATTTGGCGACACGACACTTTTAAACAGTATATTACTTTCTGTAGGCGATTCGCACAAAGTTAATTGTGGGCGAATCGAAAAGTCAAGAAATACGTATCAGGCTCGTTCCCACGAGCCTGATACGGTGATATGGTGATACGTATTTCTGGAGTCCGTCGCGTCTTGCTTGTCTGTGGAGAGGCGCGACGCGACGGTGTGACTTCGTACAGGTAGAACCACTTCCATAAAGTTTTCATAGAAATTGTTCTACTAAAGTGGAGTCGCTTTACTTGCTTAACATTTTCGCTCTTCGAGCGTACATCGACGTAACCTTGAAGTGGTGTCGTACTGCATCTGCAACTAACTCTTCGATGGATAACAAAGCACTGTTCATATCTTTTAATACAAAGTTGAAATGGACTTAATATTGCAGCGTCGTATTAATTGTTTCCGAAACTCGTAATTTTGCGACGTTGTGCTAGTTAATTGCATTTGTCTTATTATGTTTCCGTTCTTAGGATTGATAACTTCTGTCATATTATTTTGTATCATGTTGTAGATATGTAGATATAATTGCTTTGTAAAATAGTCATGACCACAGACTTCAACAACCAATCAATCTGCAGTCTTTTGCCAACTATTTTAGGGTCGGTTTCCAGCCGCACCGGATGAAGTGAATACCAGTATGGTACATGGATGGGCTGCCTATCTGGACTCCACAACCTAGTCCACCTTGGAGGTCATCAGGTACGCGGTCGCCAATCCAGGGGGCCTACTCACTAAGCACGAAGTCCGTCGATTCGGTCGAAGTAACGGGCGTTTCCAACTCCGTATCACTTACGGACAGAAGAATAGTTTGGATCGCGAACTAAGAATGAATGATAACACGGTTTGACAGTTGTCCCTACTCCCGATATGTTTTTGCCCGTCTAAAATCGTTAGTTAATTGGCTGTAGGATTCACTAAAAAGTATCGAACTACTTTCCGACGGGCCCGTATCTTCGTTGACGGAGTTAGAGAGTAGGCCCTCTGAACCTTCCTAGCGGTTATGCTTAGTGGAGGCATATGGTCAGCAGTGGACGTCTTTCGGCTAAAATGATGATGAAGATCTGTCTGTCTAAGAATTTGTAATACACACAGCAGCAAACACAGAGCAAGTATTAGGTAATTTCCTTCCAAAATTCTACACCCAATCCCCGGATCTTTCGCTTTGCAGTTGACTTTACAACTAGTAAAATTTACAGCATTTCCTGAGTGTATATATTTTTTTATTCACAATTCACTGAGGGCAGTATTTTTCGTACATTTTTCTTTGTCTTGTCGGAATGAAGCCCGGAGCAGTCGAGCCAGTCCACTCTCGGATATTACGAAGCCACATTTTTCTCCTTTTTACATTTATCAAATTGCGATGCTTTGCAGAATTCTTGTTGCAGGATCTACTCCTTGTGGCAGCTGTACGGCATAAAAATCCGTAAAATTGGAAGGAGGTCTTGAAGAAGTAAATTAGATAAAGCCACTGCGTTGTTTACTGTATTTTTTTTGTAGCAAAGGAGATTCAACCCGCAGACCAACCCGTACTGGGCCTGCGTGGTGGATTACAGCTATCACAGGAAGGAGCACTGTGTCCTAGCAGTGAAACAGATTGACGGTCGACTACATTTTGGCGAAGCTTGAGCGGCCATAGGTACATCTACAAATTTTCAACACACTAGCTGCTCCCCGCAGTTTTACCTGCATACGTCTGTATGCTTTTTGAATGTCGGGATAAAAAGGCCTGCGTTCTAACCCAGATCATGGTCTACCCATGTGCTAAATGTTATCCAAATCAGTTCGTTTTAATGTTTAGTTTAGATAACAAAATATCATGAATATTTTTCCCGACAGTTTAGGTAGAGGTCTACACGCACATTTCGCCAGTTATGATTTTATGTAGGTACTCGTAATAATAATACGGTCGGCCATTGGAACTTACTGAAATGTATCTTCTAAAACATGACTGTTATTATGTTAACAAGAAGCTATAACAATAAATCCATAACAGTCACAACACACCATGATCATAATCATTTTAGTTTTTTTTTTTTTAAACAAGCTTTTATTAAAATGCGCTAAAAAGAATATAATAAACTTATACGACGGTATCTACTGTTATTTACGTAGTTTGAAAATTTTAAAAAAATCTAATCAATCAGATCAAGTTATTTAATTTACTTGTTTATATACAGAGGTAAATCGCTTTTTAGCGCATTTAAATAAAAACTTGTTTTTAAATATTTATTTTTTTACTTTTTAGTTATTTTTCGAGTTTTGATACCCATATTGTAGGAGTGCAATAAAAATAATAGTCCGCTATCTTAGATGTTCCGCCATGTTAGATTTAGAATGACGTCACACAGCTAACCATGCATTGTCATCCAAACTAAACGTGTATACAAAATTTCAGCTCAATCGGTTAAAGATATCTGCTTCAAAATTGAGTTGTGAGATTCCACCCGAACAAACATAGTTACATACATACATTGCAAGTTAAATAAAAGCTTGTAAAATTGAATATAGTTGTGAATGTCTCCTCATCATCATCATTATTCATCATCATCATCATCCACTGCCCCACTTCACCCACTGCTGGCCCATAGGCCTCGCTTTTCTTGTGCCAATCTCCACCCTGAAGTGTCAGCCTCATCAAAGTATTGTCCACGACGGCAACAATGTCGTCCGCCTCTCGTCGCCGGACGACCGATGTGAATGTTTCACAACCAGAAATTATAGCATCCTCTGCTAGCTTACAATCTTAGGAGATAGTTCCTAAAATATAGTGAAATGAGATCAATTCATAAATATACACTAAGTAGGTACTTAAGTAATTTAAATATCTCCAAATCAAGCCCACACAAAATCGCCAGCTCCCATCGGCTCAAAGAAAAAATTCAGTCTTATTATTAAGACGCTACGGATACGGAAATGAGTCGTCACAGAGACACTCCGGTATATATTTGTCGAACAATACCACCGACGACCGGCACACAGTGTCCGGCGTAGAACAAGCCAGGTGGACAAAAATATATTTTCATGGTTTTGGAACTATATCTTTATATTAGTTATTTATATAGTACTATATTTTTTTTTTAAACAAAATGCATAGGAATTGTGTATAAATATTTTATTTTATGTATACACGATTATAATACAGCAAAAAAATAAGAATAAAATTATCTTAATCGCTACAAATATCAACGCTAATTATATATTATTATACAATCTTAGACTAACATATTAAATACAAAAATTATAAATCTAATACTAGAGGTATCTATTTAAAACTACAATTCCAACTAACTAATTACAATTCTAACTAACTAATTACAATTCTAACTAACTAATTACAATTCTAACTAACTAATTACAATTCTAACCAACTAATTATTATTCAACTAACTAATTCTCAATATCAGAATCATCGGAATCAGAATCCGATGAATCTCGGAAGGATAACACGCTTTTTTTGATTTAACAATGCAATCATATGATGGAAACACGTGATGCCCGACTTTCATAGTCCACTTCCTAGTCTGTTTATATGAGTGAGTTGTTGATTTTGAATCAATATAATACGCTAATGCCTCGTCACTACTTAGCGGTCTATCACTCTTCACAGCACTTGGTTGTTGAAGGCTACTGCATGCACTTGCAGAAGCTGGATTTTCGCCAATGTCCTTTATAACTCTGGTAACGTTTTTATGTCCAGTTGACCGTGCAGCTACCTCTGCAGCAGTCATTAATTCCCCAACACTCCGCGATTGAGCTAGATCAGCAACTCTACGTTTTTTAGTTTTAAACGATGAATCTTCAAATACTTTTTTAGGTCTTCCGGGTCGAGAAAGGTCAGCGGATGAGGTAGAAGGTTGCGGTTGAGTCGATCGTAGGTAGAATTCTATCTTCTCGCCTTCCAGCCACAACTTATTCTTATTCAGGAAACGCTCTTTTGACTTTCCTGAAGACACCCACTTGGTAGCAGTTTTCGAAGAAATGCTGGCTAATTTCATCTTAATTTCTCTTTGACATTCTTCAGTGATGTCAGAGAAATTACACTTAGACAAAATAAATTCAAATACTCGATCATTTCTTTCGTCTTTTTCGTGCTTAAGCGACTCTTCGAAAAACTCTATTTTACAAATAGAGTAAAGCTTTTCTGCAAAAAAAGAAAAAAAAAATGTTGTACTCAAGTGTGCTACATAAAATATATGTCATAATCATCTATAGTCATGTAGCTAAAACATATCAAAAATTCAGAGTGGATACAAGAGGATACATGGCTTTTCCAAGCCTGATAAGTTCGAAAACAAAGAAAAACATTGTTTTTTTTTGTGTATTCACATACAGTCTACTTTATGACTGTTTATGACACATCAAAAGATTCTAATAAGAAAATAATATAGTAAATACCTTCAGAAGTAAAATCCATCACTAAAACTTTCCACAAAATTAGAACTGCCACCATGAGATGTTAGTGCAAGTGTCGCAAAAATGCAACTGACTTATTTCTTTAACTGCATTTACCTCATTAGCTTACTTTGATAAACGATGACTCATCAGTATGGAATGTTAGACGTAAACGATTCTTAGAATCAGAGGTTTAGGGGTGTTGTTTACAGGTAGAAAGTACAAATTCCCGGGAATTTGATAATGACTTCTGTCCACCTGGCTTGCTCTAGGGCGGACACTGTGCGGCAGAGCCAAACATTTGGGCATGTGTCAAGAATTAATTACCACGAATCGGAATGCTTGGGTTATGGCCAAATGTGGTGGACACTGTGTAAGGTTTTTAAATAAATTGAATATTGTTACAAGGTGTTTGGATGTGGAGAGATTTATTTTCTTTTAGGTATGAATTTTGTTTTGGTAATGTAATGCGCACTTCTGCGGCTCAGACATAATGAGAGTAAAAGCAGTGGTCACAAACGAGCTGTTGTAGGTCGCGAGTTCGAACCCAGACAGGCGCAATACTTTGTGTTATTTATTTCATCACCACTACTTTCAAAGCGGTGAAGGAAAACATCGTGAGAAAACCGGCAATCCTAGAACCAAAAATTCGAAGACATGTGACATCTACCCACCCGCACTGGGCTCGCGTTGCGAATTCCGGCGCACTTCCCTCTCACAGACAGGGGTCCTCTGTCCCAGCAGTGGGAACGTTATAGATTGATTATGCTATATGAGCCAAAGTGTTGAGACTACCTATGCATAGTAGTACACGTACTGCCAACGTACCTAATTACAATAGCCATCTAAGTCTCGCTCTGAACGCATCGAAGTATCTAATCTGTTTAGCCAATTGCAGGATGCAGGATTGTCTAAATGATTACTTAGGTAGAATTGTGAAGAGGTTCATCCCAACCCATCATTTTTATCAGAAAAATATGCGAAGCCTTGTCTAGGTCACACAATAAAACTCAAGTTCTCAAGTTCAGAATCCATTAAATAAAGGCACTAATGGTGGCCAGTCATCAGTACTAATTACTAATCAAGAAATTTCTTCATCAATGATGATATTTCCATCAGCAATCTATATGCTAACACGAATCGCATCAAGATCTGTTAATCCTTAAATGGAAAAGGACGGAATGATAATAAAATCATGTAGATTTTAAACGGCAATTGGTTTTTAGCTTTTAATTAACAACTTCTTTTACGTAGGAATGTCTCATGGATATTTTGAAGAGTCGAACATCTTAGGAGTATGACAAGCTATAAATATTTTGACATAAACAAGGTGTATTTTGTATTGAAAAGTGATTTATCCTACTTAATATTTTAAATGTGAAAGTTTGTGAAGATGTTTAGATGTTTGTTACTCAATTACGCAAAAACGGCTGAACGTATTTGGATGAAATTTGGCACACAGATAGATTATAACCTAAATTAACACAAAGGATACTTTTTATCCCGGTATTAAGTTCCCGTGGAATAATTTCCGCGGGCAAAGCCGCGGGCGGAAGCTAGTTATCTCTATAATTCTGTTTGATAGTTTAAGATACGGATATTAATGCGGAGGAGTGGGGAGAATGTCGTGAGGAATGTTTTGAGTATGAATCTGAACGGCTATAAGAGTATAGGAAGACCAAAAAAACTATGGGTTGACTCTTTCAAAGATGATATGGCTGGTGAGGAGTTGACCAACGACCTCACCGAGCTGACGACTAACAGAGAAGTATCAAAGAGAGATGTTGCCACGACACCAAATAAATTTGGATGGAGATTGATGATGAGTTTAAGCTACGGATAAGTATGGTAAGGCAATCTTATCAATAGATAAACCACCCAAGGCAAGACATCCAGAGAATAACAACAGCAGATAGAATATCAAATGAATGTTCCTAACTTCAAGTCTTTTGTGGAAGAGACTCCAAAATTTTGCCAAAATCGAGTAGACTCGAGTGTCATGACAGGCATTTTTTCTGAAAGAGATGTCAATCATAATGTGAAGTCGAGTAGATAGAAAAGAAAGAGAAAGACAGAGAGAAGCTTCACGTTATATTGATGGCAATAAGTTCAAATACGTTTGGCCCGAAATTTAGCTACGAAAACTGTGCTCACTGACGCAGTCTCTAAGTCATAAAGACCACTGGTGAGTGGTGGTAGGACAAAAGGAAGTTGTGATCATACAATTTTGAATTAATTTGACAGGAGATGGCAAAAGACGTATCCTTACAAATCCAAGGAGAGATCTTTTCAGTACACCATGCCTTACCATGAAAGACAAAAATAACCCGTTATATGTATATATCCCATTAAAACTCAAATCCCTTCACTCACGATCATTCTAATCCTACAAACAAACACGAGAGAGATATTCCAACTGGCATTTCACGTGACACAGTGTGACACAATTCCATTCAGGACTTAATTCATTTAGTTCCCGAGTCACGCGACAAAACTAACACGCTTGAACACACAACATGCAAATCCTTTATTAAATTAATTCACACGCTCGACTACGGTACCTACTGTTCGTTTTGTAGGTAATAAATAATAAAAACAATGGTAATAAGGGTTTACACAACGTTGCTATGTGAGCTGGGATTAGTTAATAGTTTTACATAAGGTACGAAATTTTGTATGAGGTGGAATAATTAAAGCAGTTTAATGAGTAGATAAAAACGAAGGAAATTTTCTGAAATTTGAGTTTTCTTTTTAAGGAGGGATCGGTCGATCTGGTTAATTTACACTTAGCGCGGTTGGTCCGTGAATGGTCGACCATATTTATATACCAAGACCACTTTGTGCTTCGGAAAGCACGTTAAGTTGTTGAACCCGGCTGTCATTTGCAGATCTTTGACAGTTGTTACGAAAGTCTGACATAGTCCGTCGTACGTAATTACGGGCGTATTACCCAGTACCTATTTGTGTTGTAGAGGTCAGATGGGCAGACGCTCCATGTAAAATACTGGTATTCAGCTGTATCTGGTAAGAGTGGAAGCCGAACCCAACATTGTTGGGCATAGGCTAGGCAAATTGTTTATCTTTTGACTGAGAATACTGGAAAACTGTCTTCATTATTTCGACACTTGGGAATCCCGACCAAAGTCTAAAAATAACGCAGCTTACAAAAAATAATTCGTTAACCCGAATTCTAGAACGATGTTCAAAGAATGAATCTCAGATGACAAGCAGGATACTCAGGTCTAGTTTTAAACTGAGAACACATTTTATTTTAAAAACAGAACGACCTAACCTATTTCTTTAAAACTCGCACAAGTGGCAAAGAAAACGCTTCTTTCAGCCGACTTGGAACTCGTTCTAACTAAGCAAAAAAAAGTAATAGCGAGTAAAATTAACACAATAATGCTGCTGTCGACTCGTGCTGTAAAAAGTGCGAATAGCTTCGGAATACTTCGTAATAGCTCGGGGAAACGCGAATGCATGCGCGCTATTATATTTTAAATATTTTCTACATAGCATTACGAGTTTCTTTTGAAGATTTGAATGAATTTATGGGTAGTACCTAATGGGTGTTCTTTGTGTTTTATCATTGGTTTTTTTTTACTGTTAAGTAATTAATTTTTGCATACTTTTAAGGTAATGTACTTTTGAACATTGAGTCAACTCTGTAGGTATGTCGGACAGTAGAGAAATATGTAGGAAGTACTAACTTTTGATGGATTGTTGCTAAAATTAACTATCTATAGTCACTGAAGCACAGAACTAGTTTGGCCTACATAGTCAGTAATAGTTTTTTTTTTTTACTTTCACACAAAGGAAATTTAATCAAACCTTCCGTTAAATTCGTTTATAGAGCTGCTCCTTAACTGACTAGCCAGGTTCAGGTGCGCCGCTTGCAATTCCTTTGTCCCCTTTTATGACACGGAAAATGATGGACGCTGTCTATTTGTAGACGACCAAATGACTTGACAGATGCTAGACATACCTACAAGGCATTAAAATAAACCATCGTTAACACATTGCTTACAAAAAGCAAAACAATAGAAAGCCTCGCTGAGTTAACTCACATGTCTCTTGTTCTAAATTCGAAATGACAGAGATTAGAGCTGCTTTTCAAATTCTTTTTTTTTTATTTGACAGATGTCTATTTGACTTTTGTTTGTTCTTTTATTTATCTATGGAATACCTGATGATGACGCTAGTGTTGACCTGAGAGATAAATTAACGCAATTCTGCCAATTATTTATTTAATGAAATAATTGATATAATATTGTTTAAATACCAAACGTTAAACTCACTTACATTACATGCAAACTGTACAAATATTTAATTTTGAATCGAGTATGAAAAACTTACTTAATGTCAATGCAAAGTAATAAACAATAATGTTAATGAAACAATACGAGAACCCATAAAATATCAATAAACCCATACCATTGTTGTAATATTATGAACGATTTAATATTTATTCCTGTAAATAAAAATACATAGGTAGGCAAATAAGTACCTACCAACTTCGTGTTAATGAAAACATAAATAAAGCATAAAATACTCTTGGTAGTTTTCCTCATATATGTACTTAGTGAAGAATTAAATAATTATTTATTAGTATTTTCACAAAAATACTATGGAAGAATAAAAGAGCTGGACGAAATGGTCAAAATACAGGTTTCGTAAAATTCATTACCCAATTTAAAATTCAAATCAAATTCAGAATGTAAACAAACTAAAATGACGCCAATTAAAACAGTATTCCACCCACCTTTTAGGTTTCCACCTTCTAATGAATACTCCAAACATATTGGTGTCAGATTCAAACTTCATTCACATCACTAGTACACTTCACCCTTCACACTCCGGTTCACAACACTACGCGAATCTTACACACACATTTTGTACCAACAAATTTTAGTTTATTTTCACTCAAACGAAAGTAGAAACTACATAATCAACGTTAAAAATAAGCGTTCCTAATTTAAAATTTAATGTTTACTAACAAACTAGCACTAAAATCGGAAACACAATACACTAATATTGAAATTCGAACATATAATCGATTAGAGGAGAGAGTATTCGATTTTTGAATGTTACTGAATATTGTTATTCGATAACGCGGGGTTCACACGTGTGGCCCGCGCAAGCGATGCACGGCGACTGGCTGGCTCAGGGCTCCCGTTGCATTGCAATATGCAGCTGGTGTATATCCCGGCTTTGTATTAATAAATTTTAGATGTCAACCGCTTTGCGTGGTAGCTGGTTAAACTTGCTAGTTGTTAGGCTGAATGGGATAGTGTCATTGCCTTTAGTTTGCTAGATGTAGGAAGGAAATTATGGCAAATATAATAGGTATGTCTTTTATATTACGCATTTGTTGTAAGAACTGGTAACTATGTAAATTGAAGTAGGTAATTTATTCGAAACGCAGCAGCTAGCTATAAATTTAACTAATGGAACATTATGCTTTGATTTTTTCGTAATATCTATAAAACATTGCTGCAGAAACACTTCTACAGATTCTTTATGGTTTATTTTCTGGAGAAACATCCCTAAAATAAATTGCCATAACACGAAAAAAAAACATAAATCCAAATAACTCCAGCCAACATCAAAAACGTCACGTACAGTCAATCCTTTTTTCTCTAAACTAAATAAATCAGAGATAGCGAAAGGTCTCCACGGACAAGGAAATATAAGATAACGCTGTGTCCCACTTCCAAAGTACTCGTGAACTGGATCTATCAGCATGGTCCCAGGGGCACTCGTCAAATGATGAGTAGGGTTGCCGACTGGCCCAATTTTTTACGCCGTTTCCCATTTTGGAGAGGATGAAATTCGTTTAGACGTGTGATTTTGTTTGATCTGTGTAATTTTGTCGGGTATTTGTTACCCTACGAGATTGTAAGTGGAGTAGATTGATTTTATTATATTCGATTATCAGACAGACAGCAGACCATACGGGAATTTCAATTATTTTTGCTGGCATCTTGGGAGAAAACGTATTGCTAGAAGGAGAAGGAAGTTTATCATAAAAAGCATTTGAAAGATAAACCAATTTCAATAAAATACTTTCCAATAATATCCTACACAAGTAACCTCAACAACCAATCGCCAAAAAAAAAACAAAATCGACTAAAAAGTTCAATCTTTTAATTTTCTGTTCCACCGAATATTCCCGATATTCGAATAATCTAATGGCAACACTACAGGTGACCTACTTCCGTTCCCAGGATCGGCTTGAACGTAATAAGCCGCTCTCTTGCGGTTACGTAATTCTCATGGATTCATTCGGTTGACACCGGTATCTTTGTGTTCTTACGGAGATGAAATCACGCTTATTGTAATCTCTGACGGCCTAGGTAAGATCATTTACGGCCTCTTTGTTATTTGATAGCCATTAGTGTCCCTCAGCAGGGCCTTAAATTCTTCTGAACCCTTACGGCTAACGCCATAGCAATGACAATTTTAGGCAACCACTACTTACTTACCTAATTTTAATTCAGGTGCAATTTCATTCATTAACAAATACTTTTTTGTTTTGCTGTACTTATTTCATTCAAGGTATCCATATGGTAACAAGTTTATAATCCACCATGGAAGATGTCGATATGTCGGGAAACAAGATAATCTTGTTCACGCCAAAAACCTTCGACTTGATTGATTCTATGATTCACAAGTTAATTATCACATAAGTAGGTACTAAATTTTTTACTTCCATAACTCTTAATTTAGGAGTGATACTACAAAAAATAATGATACATGAATTTACAATCATTGGTCTAAAGAAGCTAGAGGAATCAAGTTAAGACTAATCAGTTATCGTAACGCATTACGATGCCGATTGCAAGATTAGTCGATTGAAAAGATTTGTAAACTTTGATGAGTCAATAACGATGTTTAAGAGGTATTGGGCGCTTGTGGACAATATATGTATATATAAGTCGCAAGTTCTTTCGTCAGACCATTTTAACAAAGGTTGATCTACAGAATCAATTTGAAAATCTAAAGAGTATAAAGTTATTCGAGTGGACCGTGAGAAAACAAATTAAACTATAAATAAAAAGAACCTCGAAGTAAAAGAAAGATTGAACTAACAAAAAAACAATATTGCGTGACTGACATGACCTTGTGTATGGCATGTTGTGTCCCTGAACTGAACTTAATTTACATTGTATTCAAGTTTATCTTTCTATATCAAATAATGACAGGCGGATTTTGGCTCTCGCGGCAATTACGTAACTATACGATTGGATATGGTAGCTGTAGACTGTGCCAGTGTAAAGCTCTGTATATGAAGTAACTCGACCGGAGAAGTTCTAAGTCCATCGGTACCTCAATCAACTCAGCTATCATCGTCTTGGTGCTTGTTATTATGGGGAGGTTGTTAAGGCCGCAGGATTCCACTGATTGCTACCCGCAATCAGTGGAATCCTGCGGCCTTCACAACCTCGCACAGAACCAGTCGAAATGGGACTTGAAGAGGCCTATGTCCAACAGTCTTTCGGCTGAAATGATGATGATGATGATCGCCGTCTTCTGCTAGACAAAGGTCTCTCCCAGGCTGCACTACAACACCCTGGGCTCCACCTTCCGTACCCAGTCTGTTGTAACGTCTGTTTATTGACGTGTTAAACTGTTTGTGCAAACCTAATTCCTTACTAATCCTTACTAATATTATAAACGCGAAAGTTTGTATGTATGGATGTTTGTTACTCTTTCACGCAAAAACAACTGCGTAGATTTGGATGAAATTTGGCACACTTTAGATTTTAACCTAGATTAACACATAGATAAATTTTTATCCCGGTAGTATGAACCCGTGGGATAATTTCCGACTTCCAAGCGGGCAGAACCGTGGGCGATAGCTAGTACAGAAATAAAATCATTTGTCACAGCCACCTTCTTAGGGCCTGTGCACACCACGTTTTTTAAACGCGATGTTGACGCGCGTTTGTAGCGATACAGACGCGATACGCACGCGAGTCAGACGCAGCCTGTAGACACCCTCTGTAGTATAAAAGCGCGCCGTCGACGCACGTTTCTAAAACGCGCGCCAACGGTGCGGTGTGCACAGGCCCTTAAGGTTGTCGATCGATTTAAGCTAAGGGTGTCCCACAGTACATCTCCGCTTGCCAAAACGCGGTCTCCATCAACTAGTGCGTCGAAGTACTAGCTAGACTGGGTATCAGCAGCTTGTTGGCAGAATGCGTAAGGTTTTAGAACATCTCCAAAGTCCCTTTACGGAAGAAAAGAGCTTTTCTTTGTGAAGGAGCTCGTCCAGAGAAGTATTACCTGTACCACCACATCTACTTACCTATTTCTGTCTCCAAGCAGTGTTGCTGACAAAGAAAACTCAATTTTCGCACTTAGAACAACTCAAACTTAACAAGAAACAGCTGCAGCTATAAACAGCAAAATGCTCTGTATCATATTTTACTTTTCAGTATTCCCTTTGTTTCCTGTACCCTTTCCCGTTGGAATAACACCACCTCCAGTACTCAATACTTACGTTCATCATACAAGAACAAAACACCATAAATGCAGGCTATGGTACGTGCATAGTAGGTAACTTTATTGTCTACCCATGCGTTTGTTTACAGCGCTTCAAATATTTGAGCGTTTACTCCAAAAGCTTTGCAACATCACGTCTGGTTTGACTGTGTTGATGTTCAGTTGAATGGGTTTATGGATATTTATTTTATCAGTTTTGTTCCTCGATTTTTGTGGTATATATATTTTGACGTTTTTTTTTTATGTTCTTGTTTGGCTACAATGCTGGCTGCTCATTATTATAATATTTTTTTTGAGGGTGGGAAATCATCAAATAACTTCTCCCGCTCTGGGTGGAGCAGGAGGGCGTGTCAGACTTTTACTGACTAAAACCCACCCGTGTTCCCTCAGTTGCCTGTGTGCCAGGGGCGACGGTATCTCTTTCGAACAACCCGCACCCCTGGCAGGCATCGGCCCTTGCGGACCCCACCAGTTCGGCGCACCAGGACACATGGCACGCCGTGACCACCTCAGGAACCAAGTAACATAAGGGCCCCAGACGACCTCGTGTCTGGCACCCTTGGTCCCCCTGTGACGGGTCAGCGCAGTGGCCCCGCTGCCTACCACTTTTCGGCCGCAAGGGATAGGGAGAGTGGCCAACGCTATACCGACACTCCTCTTCCCCTGAGAGGTCATAATTGCCTCTGGAAATCAGTAGGCCAATTCTCGTACTTAAAAATATTCAAATTCAAGTCGCAATATCTTATCAGCGATAATAATATAAAAACTTGTCAATAATATAGGTTTTTTTTTGGCAGATTGTGTATGAGATTCAAATGTGAACGTTCTTGAAAATACGAGAGTTGCCCGTCTGCAGTACCGAAACGTGTCATGTGCTGGTAATTAACCTGGCACCCACCTTTCAAACCGGAATACACTGCTTGGTGACAGAATCTGTTATGGTGGTGTATAGGATAGTACATTCAGATGAAACTTCTTCACGAAAAGCTCTACTACTTCAGTAGGTAGGTATTTAAAACATTAACGTGTGGAAGACGGTACACCAAAGATTACATAAAAGTCTAAATACCCGTATATCTATAATCCCAATCTTATCCAAGCTAATACCCTCTATCAAGTAGTCTCCCGAGAGGAACTTGCATTTGCGTCTCAGCGTTTTCAAAGACGATCTCAGAGCTTAATAGGACTGAATATTCAGGTACCACTTAACTATTAATCTTGGAGCTATCTCCTTCAAAGTGTATAGGGGTAACCATCAAACGGCCACAATCGAGAAATTAATAGTTAACTTATCCTCTAAAACTTAGGTTTTGACCTTCTGAAGACGCACATCTTGTAAAAATTAATGGAGCCCTAAAAACTTTTGGGTATCTAGGAATGATGCACACTTTTATGAGTAATTGAGCATTTTTTTTTAAATTTCTGGCCTTTTTTCAAAGTAGGTCGTTGTAACAGTATTGAGGAAGTAATTTTGAAAATTCATGATTTAATTCGTTTGCATTCAAATCACTCAGACTTCATTAAAAATAAACATGGCTTTAAAGAACTTAAAAACGTGTGATATTCTCAAAAATATTTAACGCAACAAAATACTGCAGTGCTTCCGGCATGTTCGCTGAGGCGGGAATAGATGGCTTTCACGCCATCATGCGCAAGCGATGCGCTTCCATCATGCGCAGGGTACGCGCCAGCCCCAACAGCATCCTGAATGCTATAGCGGACAGGTGGGACAGCCCCATACTGGGACATTGGATACGCCTACATTCTACTGTGGCGTAATAATAAATATAGTTTTTAGTTTGTTTTTTCTCCAGTAAATGTAAGTACTAACACTAGTTTCTAAGTCGTTTGTATACTAACCAAATGGACCTTATCGGTCTGAAATAAAAGATTTTTATTTTTTATTATTTATTAAAATTCTTTTAGGCAACATTCTCAGAGCTAAATTGAAAAAAAAATCGCAAAACTTTGGCTTCAAAGTGGCACCGACATTCCAGGAAACGGTTATGTGCTGGCAATACAGCTAACACCTCACATTTTCGTAATAGCAACCCCAAAGCGCCGGCGGCAGCGCGTGCGCATTTCCAAGTTCAAAGTTATACGAAAGTAGGCAATTTTATGGACTGTCCGTTATGTTTCCAGATTGTAGGGTATGCGTAATTTTGTTTTGATTTTCAAACGGCTGTTGTGGAAGTCTTGCCATGTAAGACCTGACTTTGTTTATTGTAGAAGAAAGAAAAGGTTAGAAATTACGAATTACTCGTTGTTACAGACTCGGTTCAACAGGCGTGGTTCCATATCCAACTAAGGTTGAGATTTATGAACGTTACTTTGGACGCGCATTATACGTAATACTAGCCGCATGGATCGATCGATCAGGTTAACCTACGCTTGCCGCGGTCGGTCCGTGGATGGGTGACCATCTTTATATACCAAGACCCCTCTGGGCCCGGCTGTCATTTGTGAATCTTTGACAGGCGTTACGGGTCGTCAGATTCTTACCAAGGAGTATCGTATTACTCAGTAACTGGGTTGTGGAGGTCAGATCGCTCCATGTAAAATACTGGTATTCAGCTGCAAGCGGTTTGACTGGAAGCCGACCCCAACATGGTTGGGAAAGGCCAAGACAGAGTGATTATTTTGATTTTTATGGCTAAACCACCGTCGGTCATAAATTGCTTTACCGAACACAGAATAAAGACTGATGTTTTAAAACCCTTAGCAGTTTAATATACATTAAAAGCTAGACCTACTTAAATTGTACCTACGCCTATTCAAATCACAATTGTAAATCTTTGACAGTTGAATGAAATGGCCAAAACATAGCAAATTAGTATAGGGTATAAATTTGATTAAAAGTAAATTTCTCAAGACTATTCCGCAGGAATAAAGAAATGATGAGTTAAATCTCAATTATTATCTAGACTAACTTTTGCCCGCGGCTCCGTCTGCGTGGATGTCGGTTATCGCGTAAGAAAGTAGCCTATGTCCTTCTCCATATCCCTGACTATATCTCAGCCAAATTTTATGACGATTGGTTTAGCGATTTAGCCGTGAATGCGTAACAGACAGAGTTACTTTCCCATTTATAATATGAGTAGGGATGAAGTTCATAATAAAGTTTAGTCTAGTCTCTAGTCGTACTTACGTAACTAAGCAAGCCTTCCTTCCTTCACAACAAAACCCATAGTACATCCTCACATCAAACTCTACACTTTGTGTCCTTTTTTATCTCCCATAAATATTTCGCAAGGCAATCTAATGGTGAAAAGAAGGGGCCCGATAAAAAACGAGCCGTGAGAAGAATGCCACGCCGTTGTCACTACGTCAGTCAGGCAGACTGTTGACGGAGCTACGAAGCTAGGCAAAAAACAAACGAACGCTTTATCTTTGAGAAGCTGCGTAAGCGTAGGCGAATGTGAAGTGTTAGCATTCTGAGGAAGTACGTTGCTTATCTAGGGTCTAGGTATTTTTTCTAGCTTTGCTGGTTAAAGAAGGCTATCAATTTTTTCGAGGAACGAGACTTGGTTTATTAATTACACGCTTTATATTAGCTTCACTTGTATGTAACCGACTCCTTTGAGCGCGATTTTGACCCACTTTAAACGGTCAGATTTCATTGAAACTTTGTAAACTTGTCGAGGACTGATGACAATTCAATAATTTAAAAAAAAATTGGGGAAAAAAAAACAGGTTTTTGTAGTTAGCAGAACTAAAAAATAGAAAATAAATAATAGTTTAAAAAACTAAAAAACACGCTTTAAAAACCAAACTAAAAAAGGAGAAAATAATTTAATTCAATTAAAAAGCGTGGGGTGCTTGACATTAATTGATTATAAAAATACCTCAAAAAGCACCCCACGCTTTTTAATTGAATTAAAATATTTTCTCCTTTTTTAGTTTGGTTTTTAAAGCGTGTTTTTAGTATTTAGTAGTCGAGTATTTTTGAATAGATAATTATGCCACACTGCGCTACAAAACACAGATTGCTGACGTTGCTCAAAAAGCCGCCAAGCTGAAGTGGGACTGGCCACGTCTGCCGTATGCCCAATGAGCTGTGGCCTGAAATAAACACCACCTGAAGCTGACAGAAGGCGTCGCGACATACCCCGTGGAAGATGGCGGGACGAGGACGAGCTGAAAAATAAGACCAGTGGTCCACTTTAGTCCTGGAGATGCTTTTGCCCAACAGGGGGAAGTGCGGGCTAAGAGTAACAGTAACAGATAATACTGAAGTGCTAAGGACAAAACATTACAGGAGGTAAGCCGTTGGGGTACAAAATACAAACTTTGTTTACCTACTATTTTATATGTAACAAATAATATTATTATGTCGTCTGTATTCTCCGACGGGATAGGCAGAGGTTCACCCACCTGGTTGGTATACCCACTTTCCGTGGGTGAGCCTCTATACCATCACCCGGGCACAAGGTAGTCCAGATTCTGGGGTGCTTACACAATTAACCCTTAAATGTTATGAGAAAAATCACTTATGATCTTAGATGTATACTGATGCAAAAAATTACAGCAAATTCTAAGATCCTTGGGAACAAAGCATTTTCAAGGGTCTTAAAAATTATGCAAGAACTGTATGTACATCTCTCATGCAAAAATCACACACTAAAACTTCCCTTGAAAATTCTCGAGACCGAAAAAAGCAAACGGCATGCAAAACTGAATTGGCAGGCTGTATATTACATTACCGCTGCCACGCAACAAATAACCAATCAGAGCACCGGATTCCGAGCACGTTCGGGTACAATAACACAATTTTCGTGCCGCCGCGCCGGGTAGAGCAAGCAACTGTACCTGGAAATGGAAGACCTTTGGAAATGGAAAAAGAAAAACAGCGTACCTATTGTAAAAATGCTAGTTCCATTTTGCTGACTACCTCCAATATTGTCTGCCTCCAATGTATTGCCTGCAATATTGTACCCATACAAAGCTTGTCTTTAAGATCGCTTAAAACTCTAATAATCACCCTACGATTTTTTTTAACATTTATCTTGAATCTATATGATGTGCACAAATATCGAGTATTTAATTCTAGTCTTGTCTAGAAGTTTCGGAAATGGTGAGAAAGAACTTTTTACAAAAAAAAACTTTGTAATTATACTTAAGATCGAAGCTAACGCAAACTAGCCAAGCAAAGGTAAATACAAATTATACGGGACCCCCCAGAGGCATAGGTACCAATTCCATTAAAAATATTTTATTGTTATCGATTCGCAATAAAATTGCCGGACATATCGCGGTACATACTAACATACCAACATAAAAAAATTAAGACTTATTCAGAACCTCCTTTTAAAGTCGGTTAAAAATGGTTGGAACTTTTGATAATACGAACTAAACAATTTTTTTCCCTTATCAAGAATAACTCCTCCGTTTTAGAACTCTGGGTATTAAACAACGAACTTTGAGGATTAATCCGAAGATATAATTTCAACAGCATCCCGGGACTGCCAGTAACCGCTTGGTTTCAATCACAGTCCCATTTTACGACACCTAAAGGTACAGTCACAGACCTCGCCGTCGTAAAAGACGACTAACGGCCGAATAATTCTCAAAACGCAACTAATTTGAAGTCGCACTCGCAAGGCTGAAGCTGGTGAATCGTAGCGACAGCATGACTTTGAAGAACGTCATAAAGTAAAGCTGTCATTTTAAAGTTCGGGAATCCTTCCCGTAGGAATGCCGATGGTAACCTAGATGGTTAGACAAAAAGACATTCTAACAGCGTTAACGATGATGGGAACTTAAAAAATGTATTGGATTAAAACAAGATACCGGTAAATCGGGTTACTTTAATCAATATTGAAATTTGAAGGTTCATATTTCTTAAATTTGTCTACACTAATATTATAAAGAGGAAAACTTTGTTTGTTTGTTTGTAATGAATAGGCTCAAAAACTGCTGGACCGATTTTAAAAATTCTTTCACCATTCGAAAGCTACATTATCCACGAGTAACATAGGCTAAATTTTATTTTGTAAAAAAATAGGGTTCCGTAAGATATTTGGGGTTTTCGGACACAAGGTGTAAAAAATCAACCAGAAAAGTTACTTATTTTGCGTACGCTGCCTAAACTATAAAAGATAGAACCATGAAATGTTCTAATTAATTGTAATTCTTATAAATATCTACAAAAAAGTCCGCGACACACTATACCTATCTATGTCGAGTGAGGCACAACAACCAATTTTTTATTTTTTTATCTTGACTTTTTTTTTGGACTACATTTAAACGCATTTATTTTACTCATGCTATAATCCTTATCAAAATAAATTATTTCATCACTAAGTACAGTTTATGTAGATAATATTTGGTCTTTGAATGATTAAAATTGGACGTTTGGTTTTAAAGTTATGGCGAAATTTAATTAATACGATTTCTGCTGCACGGCCCGTTGCGAAGTGGGCGTCACCAAGACGGGGTGCGCGTGCGGGATGGGAGTCTATGCAGCCTGCGGATAATGACTGCGTCGTCGATGTTAGTGTCGATGTTTGTGAATTGACCTGGGAATCATTTTGCTGACCGTGTCTTTCCTGGGTAGGCTTTTTGCAGCGGTAACCGACATCCACGCGGGCGGAGCCGCGGGCGACCGCTAGTGGTTATATAAAAATACAAAAAATGTCCTATAATCAGTTTTTTTTATGACTTTCGATTCCTGTAATGATACGCGAAAAAATATTGCTGTATTTTGAAGAAAAAAATATTAAAACTGGCTGATCGAAATTATACTTTGGATGAAGGATTATTTTGATACCCTCTATTTTATTGCGTAATTACAAAGTAACCCCAATTATACCTAATGCCATTACAATTTAATAAATCAAATACTGCTAACAGGCAAAATAATTAAACATTTTTAATAATAATTGTTAATGAATTCCCAGCGTGTCCTCAGAAAAAGATTTGAGAGTTCTTCAGCGTTGCTAACCTAGAAAAAAAAACTACTATGTTGCGTTTAGTTTTACGCAATTAGCGGTTTTATATGAAATAGAAGTTTTGATCAGTCATCCCGGTTTACGGTACCGAAAATATCAATATCTTAAATGTCAATCCTGTTGAAATTCGTTGCAGAAATACAAAGTGCTTTAAAAGCTATTGCCACTTCTCTATACAGTGTGTCTGGTGAAGTCTGGTCAACGGTGTCCAACCCGTTAAGGCGAAGCAATATTATCAATTTTATTGATAAATCCACCATAATATGGCATTTAGCCCCAACTGTTTTGAAATACATTTGTTTTACAATATCGACCGATGTAGAGGTCTACTACAGGCATAAAAGTGGTTTCGTTCGACAGCCACAAAAGTAGCCAATAAGTTGACACTAATGTAAATGGTTTTTTTATAGGTTTTTTTCTGTGACTGGGAAGAGAATGGCTGAAAATTATGAAAATGTGAGATTGGGCAGAAAATGTACTGTATAATTTTCAACTGATTACCAAAGGCTCTGCATCAGTCTGATACAATCAATACCCATGGGAAAAGTTACGTCCCAATTCATACCGAGCCACATGCAATTGGCAATACAACAGATTCTCACAATAATTAATAATAACATTATGTCATAAAGCACGGAAATTTGCAATATTCTCATACAATGTGTCAACTGTGGGAATTGGGTCAGCACGAACTTGCAATCTCGCACAATATTATCCATTATGACTACATTTCAAGCCAATATATCGTTGGAGATTGATCAGATTAAACTACGCTAGCCATGGATGGGTGACAAACCAAATACCAAGAACCCTCTGTGTCTCGAAAAGCACGTTAAGCCGTTGGTCCCGGCTGTCTCTTTGGCAGTCGTTACGGGTCGACAGAAGCCCGAAAGTCTGACAACCAGTCTTACTAAGGGTTATCGTGTTACCTAGTAACTGGGTTATGGAGGGCAGATAGGCAGACGCTCCATGTAAAATACTGGTATGTAGCTGCCTCTGGTTAGACTGGAAGCCGACCCCAATATAGTTGGGAAAAGGCTAGACAGATGATGTGTGATGTGTGCTAAGCCGGCTGGTGTACAATAAAGCATTAATATAAATAAATAAACGTCTCCATACATTTTCCGTCGCACTTGGAGGAGGCCTGTGTCTCAGCTGTGGGAACATTATAGCTATGCTTCCATACATTTAGAAACTGCTGACTTTTTTTTGATAACACATAAAGCAATGCTACGCTAGAAGGTTCTAGAATCATGCTTTAAGATGTCGCGTCGATGTCCCTGCAGTCCTGTGACCCCTAGTCAGTCAGGTGGACGTAAATTTAAGTATTCGTAGAAGATATTTTAATGCTCTCGAAGATGCATATCAACATCTTCATATAAGGTAAGTTCTTTTAAGAGTCGTTCAGAACCCGGTATAACCCTACATTGTAAGACAGACATTTATTTCTTCACATTTTTACAATCCTTGCTATCTAGGCTCCTTTCTCAATTCTACGCATCTGAATTTGCACTTCATACTCTGGAGCTAGAGTCTTAATTCCCTCATGAATGGTATTAGCCATAAAAGTCGTAACGATTGGAAACGTATCCTCTATGGTGTTGCCATTTACCACCACTTACCATAACATCGCTATTTGTGATGTAGGAATATTGAAATATACTAGAATAATGGGTTCGTTTGGTACATTTCATAACTTTGTAACCTTTGTTAGGTACAGTACATAGTTGATAAAGAATAATTGAATTGTAAAGATGTGGGAGTCAATTCTTTTGATACCCAAGACTTTGTTTTAGTACAAATCTTTTCAACGAAAGGGCGGATTTCACCAAATAAACTGAACGCGATCAGCAAAACCGCGTTAAAGATCTGCGGGACAATTCTTGTAATTAGTCTGATCTCTGTCTCAATCTCTGCCAAAAAAATACCTCCAGTTTCCTTACATTTTTGACAAGTTTTGACATTTTTGATTGTCACCGAGATGAGACTGCGACTAGATTTTTCACGAGAATTGACCTGTTAGTGTCATAATTGTTGTATAATATTGACAGTGACAGTTCTTGAACGCAGTTTAGATGTGCTGATTGCGTTCAGTTTTATTGGTGAAATCCGCACTTACATACAGTCTACGTAGTCAACAGCACATAAGTGGTAGCACTTAAACTACGATAATCGCCCTTACTACAACGACATAAAGGCGTGAAGTCAATGTGTCTCTAGTGATAAAGTCACCTACCAAATACTTATGAGTTTATGTGACAAAGTTCAAAAGTGATCTAAGTTTTCGTAAAATGACTGTCATTGTATAAACATTACACTTCTAGTTATTTGCACATTATTTAGATAGTTTTTCGCACATAAGCGTCAATGTATGTCGCTTATTACATAAAACATTTTATAATCGGCTGTTACATAAGACTTTTACGGTAATTTTATAGTTTATTAGTAACGTGCCATTTCTTTGTTGATATGGGAATGAAAACAGTAGAATTGCAACTTATGGGGGAAGTAGAGCGATGTTATTGTTTGCAAGTTAGTAAGGGTCTTGTCGCACTGGCGAAAGGGCTCCTGGAACTTAAGAGGAACCTAGTCGCGGGGTCGAACTCACTGGTGGGCCCGGCTAAAAATCACGCTGTCTCACCAGGTTTCGTGTCCCACAGGGATATTATCAGTGATGAGCAGTTAGACGCTAGTCTACATGCACAACGTTGTTGAGTGAGATGCAGGATCATTTATCGTAAAAAATTCGCGAAAAAATTAAGAAAAGTCCTTTGGAAGGTTTTATGAAAAAGCCAATGCAAAAATCAATGACCAATAAAGTTTATCGAACTTTTCGATAATTGAACTTTGTCGGTGTCGAGTTGATTTTGGAGATTTTACACTTCTTTTATTACTTAAACACGCCTAAAGTTAAGTAAAATTAGCAAGAAAAACGTAGGTATACTGGTTGGCTCCTAACTTTTAATGGTTTTATTTTTACAATTTTAATAATGAGACAAAACGATATGACATTTTACTTTGGAAGTGCCATGTCAGATAGTGGAGTAAGACACTCCAGCACCCTAATTGCGTAACACGCGATTAATCATAATCGGTTTCATTTTGACATTTCAACAATATTCATTGCGTTATTTACGTTGTTGAGTGAACACATTTTTCGAACATATGAAGCAATAGTTTAGCCATCTGTTTCAAAACGAAACAAATTATGATGAATCGTGAGTTACGCAATTAGGGTGCCGAAGTCTGTATGCCAAAAATGTGGACTGGATTTCACCTTATGTGGATTTTACAAAGTGAACATGACGCATACATCTCTACTGACACCACCAGTCACTGTTATCTGCAGGCGCCGCCAATGGACAGGGTGATTGTTGCGAGCTCACGGACTTTACAGGCAAGTCGCTGTTTTCTGCAGACGCTGATGTTGAAGATGACGTGCGGCGTTCCATATCGCGGGGAGCACCCCGAACTCCGCACCCCGCTTTTACAAGCATTTCACTAAGTTATACTAGTAAGATAGCAATATTACTATATCGTGCTCGTAACGTACTTATATTTCTAGTAAGCCAGTTACCGCTTTAACTAAACATTACAATTTTACGGTATAGAACTTAAAACTAAAATGGGAGTATACTCGTAAATGTATAACCAAAATTTTCCACATAATATAACAAAGTTAAACAAACACGAGCCGCGTGCGATATAAAGTGCATTGAATAGAAATGATGATTAATTATAATTAATAATAGTTTAACAAACTAAAAAAGGAGAAAATAATTTAATTCAATTAAAAAGCGTGGGGTGCTTTTTGAGGTATTTTTATAATCAATTAATGTCAAGCACCCCACGCTTTTTAATTGAATTAAATTATTTTCTCCTTTTTTAGTTTGGTTTTTAAAGCGTGTTTTTTCGTTTCTTAAACTATTATTTATTTTAAATTTTTTAGTTCTGCTAACTACAAAAACGTGTTTTTTTTAATTTTTGAATTGTCATCGGTCCTCGATAAGTTTACAAAGTTTCAATGAAATCTGACCGTTTAAAGTGGGTCAAAATCGCGCTGTAAGGAGTCGGTTACATACAAACATACAAACAAACATACAAGTGAAGCTAATATAAAGCGTGTAAAAATAAAACTTAACTGCTCACTTTATTTATCTATATTACGATGTAGGTATAGCTGCATCCCTAAACCATCTTACTGCGACATATCCACCAATCCAGCACACTGTGCGACCCATCACACAACATAGGGCCCTAATGAAGTACCTCAAACTATTACCATTGTATTAGTTTCTAATCTATGTAGGTTTATAGCCGCAACTTGCAGAATATCTTCACAATACCTGATGCATTAGCCGAGTTTACGGTTTTGCTAAGAGTTATTCACACCAGCACAAACCGCTTAGGCTGCGTTTCCACTGAAGCGGAGCTGGGCGGAGCGGACCAAAGACGTCCAATCACAGACGAGACGAGTGGATGCGATGAGAATTACAACCATTGTGATTGGTCGTCTCCGCTCCGCTCCGCCCAGCTCCGCTTCAGTGGAAACGCGCCCTTAGAATACCTTCCTACTGCCGTGTATTAGTTTAAAATACAAAGATATCTTATTTTATTTTATCAGTGAAATTGTAGATAATTATGTTCTTGAAAAAAACTTTTTTTCGCTTTTTTTTATTGTATGAATTCGAAATTTCATCATCCTTGGGGTTAAAACAATGCATATTTATGCGATAGCAGCAATCACGGTTGATTTGCTGTCATTTTTTGAAGAGTTCCGTTGTCTGTCTCCGAAACGCATCATCAGATCTATACGAAATTGAGATAGGACCATTTTCGAATGAACCCTTTTCGAACAAAAAAATAATTTTGCAAATGTGTCTATACATGACGGTCATGCCCGAACATACATTAAAAAAAAATACATAAACATGTTGAATTGATAACCTCCTTCTTTTTGAAGTCGGTTAAAAAGTTTTTTGATAATATAGACTGTCGGTATGTTTATACAGACACAAACTCTGAGATAAACTAGACGTCCTTTAAGCAAACCTTTGAGGTGATGTCTCCGTTTGTTTTTTTCCGATCCTTTCTCATGGAAACATGGATGTTTTTTGTAGGTACCTGTAACAATGAGATAAAAACACATCAAATAACAATACAACAACAATTATGATGCATGTCAATATTTCTTATGAACATCCTTTTTAAAGATGAATCATCAATCGATGGGAAAATCAATTGCATCACACGCTAATGAAAATGTATGACTTAAGCGATACAATTGACAAAGACCTAAATGCAATAAGTTTATATGGTCAACCGTAATGAAGATTGCATAATAATACACCATTGTGCATATCATTCGGAACACGTCAAACATCGAGGTAAAAAAGAAGCGGGGTCGTGCGCCGTGGTACGTCGCCAGTAACTAGGTGATTTTAAGAAGTATGGGAAAGATGGTTTAAGCCCCAAAAAAGAAGTACAGAAACATAGTATTTTATCACATGCCATATTCATTTAAATATTCCCAAAAATCTCCCAACCATACCTTTACTGTAACGCGTTATAAAATTCAGGAATCGAAGCTCCCAAGTGCACCTCCACCTATTTTTATTAAGGAAGTAAAAGTATAAAATGGAAGCTGAAATAACGGTTATATTTTCAGAAGGAAACTGGGTCGCGAACTGGAAACCCTCAGAACGAGAGGGATTAAATAAGGCTCAGGGCTGCCACAGCGCGTATCTGCAGGCTTTCAAGATTTTCAGGGTTAAAAACACATTAGGGTAAGCGCTTCTCCGCTCATGAATTGATAGCCTGATGGTCGCATCGTTGAGTGACACAATTTTTAGCTGATTTTTAAATAATCTTTTAAAAGAGTTATCTTGGATAGCCATAGGTAGTTACTGATCACTTCCATTCCACTTGCTAAGCTACCTAACCATCACTTCAATCGGTTTTATGTTTCTGGTAATAAGTGGATTCCTGCGGCCATCACCAGATCATCAGTCAAGGTCAGCATGGACGAAAAATAACAATGTGTCGATGTCTCTGCCACGAGATTCACACAACTTCGCCCGCGTGTATTTAGGAAATTATTCCACGGGCACCTCATACCATTACTCCTTATAACATTAGCTATCTGCTAGTGAAAGTCCTGTTGCTGCTGGGGAGTTTGTTGCGCCACTTCTTCCCAGCTAAAGCACTAGGAAGTGGTGAAGGGCGGGCGTTTTGGGGGACTGTCTTATGTAAATTTGACGTTCAAAAAGTGCTGAATCTCAGCCTAGGTTTAATAAATGACTTTGATTTTGATTTTGTCAAAATCCAGGTCCAGCTGTATCGGAGATTACCCAGAACAAACAGACAGACACTTAGGCAAAATTTGTTTTTTTGTTTATAAATTCCCACTTAGACAATTAAAAAGTTCGGTACCTACCCAGGTACCGTACTTTTTCACAGTTGTTAGTATTTAACGCGTTCCGTGTGGTGCCGGACGTAAAGAATAGCACCATCCCATCTCTTCCCGTGGGTGTCGTAGGAGGCGACTAAGGGACTTACTAGAGAATAGGCAGCAGCGTTCTCTATGCATTTTACCACCATACTGCGATTGTCAACCCGCCTGCCAAGCGTGGCGATTATGGCAAGCCCCCCCAAATTGGGGAGGCCTATGTCCAGCAGTGACTGTGACAGTGACAAATGATGAACGCGTTGACTGCCCAATGTATAATATATGTGTGTATGCCTAAATCATTCCGATCCAGCCCGTCTCTTGCTGCTCTCTACCAGCGATGCCCTAAGCCGAGGTCCGTACCCCACAGGGGGTGCCCTTATCCTGTAGTCGCTATATTTTTATGTTTTTAAGCCCTGACTGGAGGTCTTAATTTATTAAGGTAGCCACAGGCAAGTCCGGTTAAGCGACAACCTCATAGGTTGACCTGAAAGATGTCATTCCCAAAAAAAAAAGAAGCCTATTGTCACATCGACCGGTCCTGTGCTTCTTACATCCAGCGGATTCCTTCAACCTTCACCAGATCATCGGTCCACCTCATGTCCCTATTCTATTGTGGGTTTTGTAGCCACAGACTACGGATCGGTTGTAAATAAATTCCGAAGCGTTCAGAAAAAGTGCCAGCCCTATAGTTGAGAGTATTCCAGTGGCGTATCGTCTGTAAGTTTAATGCAGCCCACCTCAACTTGGGGGGCGCAGTCACATAACATGCTTCCCACCTAATTTGACGCTATTTGGTCAAGGGAATAAAATAAATAAAGGGGTCTATTCCGTATCTTTCTTAGCATAGCAAGACGGTTGCTTTTCTTAAGGGCCTACGTCCCGTTTGGTAGCGTAACACGGTCACTTTATGAACCGTACTGCTCATTAACGGCTTGTCTTGAAGATTTGAAAAATATATGATTTTGCTATAGATTCATATAGATCATTTTGCCCGAAGTACTTTTTTTGTATGGTTAATACTTTTGCTGTAAAAAATATTTTCCAACACGCAATATTTTGGCTTCTATTCCATACTCCTACTAAACGGCTTCGTTATTTGGAAAAAAAATACACTGAAAAATAGATAGTTAGAGGTACCACAGAATCGCCGAAGCACAATTTGTAAATTAATCAAAGGAATATCCCCATTTTGAGATAAAGGCTCAGAGGTGCCCTGCGCGGGCGCGGGCGGCAGTCGTGCTTTAGCATACAAACGGGAGATGAAGATACTATGGGCCTTAAGGTAAAGTAAGGATAGGCACACGAGAATAATGTGTAGGTACATAGAAAACTTCATTTCTACTGTAACAACTATTTAATAGGGCGAAGCTACAGACTGAATCACCCAAAGCACAAAGAACTACGTCTCAGTGCCCTGGAGGCTGAAGACCAGCTAGTGGGTCCAGCTAGTCCAACCAATAGTAACGCCTCCACAGCAAGATGTAATCTATAGTGGAGCTATGGTTATAGCTGACAATTTTATCGGACTATTTGAGAATCTTCCGCCTAAACACGCGTTACTGACTTGAAAATCTCTAAACAGTCTTCGAACCCAAGTCGGCCGGCGGAAAGTCAAAGTCAAAGTCAAAGTCAAAGCATTTATTTCAAATAGGCACTTAAAAGGCACTTTTGAACGTCAACATTTACATTAAAATAGAATTGATTCTAGTCGCCCCTTCCAAAATGTAGTTTCGTATGGAGAAGAATGGGCAAGAAACTCCACCGTTACTCTTTTAAAATGTTTCAAGTACAATTTTTACATTCATTATATGATTATGTGTGAAAACGATGCACCCAGATCAATCTCCACAATTGGGAGTTCACGGATGGCTCAGATTTCAACTGCTGTGCTGTGCTGGGCTGCTGTGCTGCTGTGCTGCTGTGCTGTTCTTTGCTGCTGTGTTATGCTGTGTGTGAGAACACCATCAGAGCAAAAAAGGATCCAACCCAGGACCCCACGATCAGGAAGAAGTCTGTATTATAAGACTTACATAATTCCCAATACCAGCCCACTGCAAACAAAAGGCCTCTCCTCACACAGACAAGGTACGGGCATTAAATCACCAGTCTTGCGCGAGATGGGTTGGTGATTTCAGACTTATATTGATTACTAGCTGCTACCCCCGGCTCCGCCCGCGTGGATGTCGGTTATAGCGTATAAAAGTAGCCTACGTCCTTCTCCATATCCCAGGCTATATCTCTGCCAAATTTCAAGACGATCGGTTCAGCGGTTTAGGCGTGAAAGCGTAACAGACAGACAGAGTTACGTTCGCATTTATAATATAAGATACTATATAGTAGGGATAAATCCAGATTTCCTCTCGTTGTTTTCCTCGACTTATGTCAGTGATGTCCAAGATAAACTTAGAAAGTACATAAGTAAGGCGAATTTACAAACGCTACTGTTTGCTGACTCACTAATTACAATTAGTTATGGACTTATTGTGTATGGGCGAACGTTTAAAACGTGCTTACAAAACATAAAACAATTACAGATAAGACTTATCAAGTTCCTAGTTAGCAAAAAGGTTAAGAAAAAATGTAACAAAGAATATTAAAAATTATTTCCTATTTGTAAAGTCCTACCAATAGACAGGAAAGTTGAGTATCTGATAAGATGAGCCTAGAACAATATTTTAGCACAAAATACAGACAGTACAGAAGTCAATCATATGTATGTACTTCACTTATCATACCTACGCTCGGCGGTCGCGCTAGGGTTGTCAATTTTGGCTTATGAACAAAAAACTATCGTGGTAGAGAGGAGAGAGAGATCTTAAGGTGAACCTAGTCCACATTTATTGCATACAAACTTCGGTAGTGTTTTACTCCACTGTCTGACATGGCACATCCAAAAAAAAAAATGATATCGTTTTGTCTCATTACTAATATTGTCTGTACGGACAGAATACCAAAATAAAAACCCGTTAAAAAGTTAGGAACCAACAAAGACTCGTTTTTCTTGCTAATTTTACTTAACTTAGGGCGTGATTAAGTAATAAAAGAAGTGTAAAATTTCCAAAACCATGTAGGTACCGACAAAGTTCAATTATCGAAAAGTTCAATAAACTTTATTGGTCATTGATTTATGCATTGGCTTTTTCATAAAACCCGATCTTCCAAAGGACTTTTCTTAATTTTTTCGCGAATCTTTTGCTATAAATGATCAGTCCTGCATCTCAATAACGCTGTGCGTGTAGACTAGCGTCTAACTGCTCATCACTAATACTATCTCTGTCGGACACGAAGCCTGGTAAGACAGCGTGATTTTTAGCCAGGCCCACCAATGAGTTCGAGCCCGCGACTAGGTTCCCCTTAAGGCGGTGATTTCTTGAAAATGCTCAAAAAAGTGGTTTTTTAAACCAGTGGATCTCTTTAACCGTAAATAATTTTGGAACCAAAAAAAATATATGATACTTTCAAGTTTTTTTTGCATACAGTGATCGAACTCAAAACATAAATAAACATACTTTATTGCATCAAAAAAATCATCAAAGTCACCTCTTAATAATCATTAAAACCAGTTTATCCCGTATTAATAAAATAACAACGAAACTCAAAGGTATTCTAAAATCGAAACTAAGGATTTTATTTCTCGATAACGAGGCTTCAGCCACTTTCGAGAAATAAACTAACTTCAAACCGTATAATTAGTTATTTGTTTAGTATTAATTAGTTAGTAGTGTTATATAAGGTTAGCTTCATATACGTTTAAATAACATTGAAATAGTATTAAACAACAAGCGCTTCTCGCCATCAAACTGCAAAGTTTGGCGAACAAAATTGTAAAGGCCATTTTTCTTTAATCAATGCATCTATGTACAGTCCCGGACTTTAATTGATAAGCCACTATTAAACTTTCCAATTTTGCAGTTTTATACATTCACGAGATTACACGATTAAACACGAACTTAAACCGCATGCTCGTAAACAAGATGACAAATTACTTATAATCGGAAATAGTCTTATCCATAGAGGTTGACTAATAAATTGTCAATGATAAATCAATACACTGTTGCATAAGTTTATCCAATCTATTTGATACTGACCTCCTTTGAATAAGAGCTCATTAAATACTCGTTATTTCTGAAAACCTATCCAAAGACAGTGACAGTTGAAATGTCAGAGACGATAATTTCGAATTTTGGTGAATCGTAGCCGTAACTATTTATGTTTATATGCAACAGTCCTCATATTTGTCATGAACGTCTCTTGGACGCTACGCGTTCGGATAAAATCGTGGGTAAGAGTTTTTCCCGATGTCGAAATGACTAATAATAACGTTACCATCGGTACGCTAAAACAATTGTTGCTAGGTTACGGTTGCTAGCCCTGCAATTGGTTGACTTTGGGTCGTAACTCTGGATATGTACGAGTATAACCAACTAAGCCTGATTTGCATTACACGGCTAAAATAGGAACTGTGGCAAGTGGCTTATCAATTAAAGTCCATGACTGTACATACATACATACCTACAGATAAATAAAATTGGAGTGTTTGTTTGTAATATTAAAATAACCGCTTTTTACTAAATGCATATGGATGTATACACGGTACATATCGATACCTTAATTGGCAAACCAGCCAACTCCACATTTCGTCAAAAAATTTTTTTTTGTTTAGATAGTATGCAACAAAAATACGGCTTTATTTACAAAAACGACAACTCCGATATAATCATAATTCTTTCCATAAATCGCTATTCGAAAATCAGCCAACTCCACGTAGAAAGAAACTTTACGATTTTGAAAGCTAACTCCACTAAGTCGGCCAATTTGTATGGCGTTCGAGTCGTGTGTGGTTGCCGCTCCGCGTTTTATTAAAACAAAATTGTTTAGACCCGTTAAAACAAGAAGGAGAGTTCAAAAACAGTTGCACATTCATACAAGGTATGGATAAATTTATTTACTTTTTCACAAAACGATAATTCATTTGATATTTTTTAGTTTTAATTTTGGTTTGGAGTTAGCCGGTTTGCTTTTTACTTTTTTACACTAGTTTTGGGAGTTATCCATTTTTGTCTGTGGAAATTATTTTTTATTTAAAGTTAAATTATTTTGTCATGAATTTTATTTTAAGTATTAAATTAATGATTTTTTATATAATTTTCAAGTAAAAAGTTTTTTTTTTCATTTTTGGCTATTTTTGGTGCTTATGGTGATGGTTTCTTTTGTTTTGCATGCAGATGTCCAACTCACGCGCTAAAAAAATATTGCAAATAAGCATACAAAATGAACAGCATGATCTTGATCAAACCAATAACCCTGACTCTGTTTTGTTTATTAATAACCAATTTCCAAAACCCTACGATGCTTTGGTTGGGCATGATAGCACAGCTTCTAATTCTGCTTCTTCGACTTTCTTTGATAATGGCTACATTGATTGTATTGAAAATGAACAGCCTGGTGTGGATGACGCATTTAGCCCTGAATTGATTGTCAATAAGAGTTTTAGTAACCAAAGATGTTCTAATACGCAGACGTATGAAATAGTCGAAAATGTGGTTATTGAAGACATATTTCCGCTTGAAATAGAACAATTTCAGTCCAAGTTTGCTATCTCCTCACCTAACACAATCACATAACTACGATTCTGAAAATGCACCTAATAGTTTTGAACCCATTTATGCGTATCCCTCTTCAAGTAATGATAAATCGGATGACAATTTGGTCGTACCTTTGACACAGGAAGAACTACCAACTCATGAAACTACACCTCAAATCCCAACTGTCTATCCTGAATTAATTAATAAATTAGTCGATTACAGTGATTCGGAATCTGAATCAGATGAGCCCATTGTAAAAAGAAAGAAAAGGTGTCAAGTAAAGAAGGAAGAATGGGCAATTGAAGTTAATAAAAAGAATAGAGAAAATGGTTAACAATACCTACTGCGGTAAGAAAAAAGTAGATGGAGAGTGGCAAAGAAATATAAAGAAACCAAAAAAGGAGTTGAAGCCCCGCTGTAGTTGCAAGGAAAAGAGGAATAGTGTTATTCGGTGTCATATTATATCTGAAGATGACAGAAAAATGTTATTTAATAAATTTTGGAATATGACTTGGGCTGAAAAACGAGTTTATGTTGATATTTTAGTAAAAATTGTACATACTAATAGACAAAGAGATAGGAAAGACCCTCAAAAATCTAAAAGAGTCAATACTTTTATTTACCACCTAAAAAAAGTTTTTTTTTCAACCTTCCTCATGAAGCCTAAAATATTATACCTACCTATCTTTGACATTCTTTGATTATATCATTAAATATTTGATAATTATAACATTAAGTAATTACCTTTTCTGATTAAAATTTAAACAAAAAACTATCTTTTTTTTTATAAACCTTTATAGAGCTATGCAGCCAACTCCAGTATCTCATAGTTTTACAGGAAAGGAAAAACAGATAACTCCTAAAAACGCTGTAGTTTTGTAAAGAAATTTTTTTAAAGATCTGACAGTATAAAAAATAAGAATTTAGGTTAATATCTACCAACGGGATTTTAGATTTCTTTATAAGTAGTCTACAAAAATTATTATAGAGTTTTAAGTGTCTCCTGAAAAATTTGCTCATAAGGAGTTAGCTGGTTTGCCAATTAAGGTATCGATATACCAAAATATTTTTTTTTACAATTTTTGTCTGTCTGTCTGTTTGTTCCGGCTAATCTCTGAAACGGCTGGACCGATTTTGACGGGACTTTCACTGGCAGATAGCTGATGTAATAATGAGTACCGAACTTAGGCTACTTTTATTTTAAAATTTTATTTATCTTTATTAATATATTTATAGTAAATAAAATAAAAACTTTTCCACGTGGACGTAGCACAGCGGGCACAGCTAGTTATTTTATAGAATAAAAAAACAAAAGTACCTAAGGGGGGGATAGGGTGTCGTAGTGCAGCCTTATCCAGCAGTGGACGGCAATATAATGAGTTAATTGATTGAACCTTAATCATATTTTCCTAAACTGGATAGGTTCGCGTTTGACCTCTATCTCAATATTGGTTATCTTTACCTTATTGCGTTCGTCCAATAAATGCTCAACAGCTCACACTTCGACGCATTTCTTATCTGACCGTCTTCATAAAACGAAAAGTATATATAAAAGAAAGTTCCTATAAAAAGGGAGGCTTTCGGAACGGTCTTAAGTTAAGTGAAGTGTTTTATTAACCCTTTCTAGCGAAGCGGTATACATAAATATTAAGAAACTGAGCGAAACGATACGAAATAAGTATACATGGGAGAAATCCATGGAGAAATCCCATGCCGTTTTGGGAGCTTTTGCATGAGTGATAGAGGATGGACTTCTAAGGTTGAAGCAAACAGAAAGTCTGCTCAATTAAGGCGGTGATTTCTTGAAAACGCTCAAAATGGAGGTTTTTTAAACCAGTGTTTCTCTTTAACCGTAAATAATTTTGAAAGCAAAAAAATATATGATATTTTCAAGTGTTTTTTACTTATAGTGATGGAACTCAAAACATAATTAAACATACTTTAAGGCAACAAAAAAATCATCAAAGTCATCTGTTATTTATCTTTAAAACCAGTTTATCCCTTCAACAACAATTATAATTAAAATTAAAAATATACCATAAAATTCCAAATGCCAAACTGCATCCAGTGATGGATTATAATTTACTATTAAATAGTTACGGTCTTATTCATAAAAAGTTATCGGACATCTATACAGTTGCTAAAGTTTGGTATTCAAAGAGAAACCAGACTTTAGCAACTGTTTAGATGTTAGATAACTTTTTTATGAATAACACCGTTAATATCTAATTTTATACGATTTTATTTGCATTTTTACCACAATGCTTGCTCATTTATCATTCCAATTTATAACAACAGATTTTAACCCGTATCGGATTGCAATAAGAACTATTATCGCTCATAACAACAATATTTAAAGTTAATAGCGCTTTGAATAAGGTTTGACGCAGTCATGATTAGGGTCCAGTATCTAAGAAGAATCTAGACGCTGCTTAAAAAAAATAACTTTGAAATCACAACCAATTATGCAAGTGTTTTGACGAAGTATTCCCGTTTGAGCACCAATTTTTAGAACACCTATACATTGAGCTCCAAAGGTAAAGGAATACCTTTTTGCTCAATGCATAGGTGCTCTAAAAATTGGTGCTCAAACGGGAATACTGCGTTTTGACCTTTGTTGTTTTATTTAGTCTGAGATTATGGGATAGTGATTGTGAGTTAGTCATTCTTAAACATTGACCGCCTTATTTATAAACGTTGCTTAAAGTTAAGTAGTAAAAAGCGACTGTTTAACGATACATTTTTGACATTTAAACATCTCATGTCTGCCCCGGGTTTCGGGAATCCCAGGCTGATTCCCGGCCACCGTAGGCGCGGGCTTGCAGAGGGCGAGTAATGGGTAGCTCGCTGTCCGGTAAGGACCAAGCCCGGGTCGACGACGGCGCGTTGCGTTCCACGCGCGCCTCAAGGAGATGTGAGCACCAAGTGGTGGGGTCCGCAAGGGCCGATGCCTCCCAGGAGTGCGGGTTGTTCGAAAGAGATACCGCGGCCCCTAGCACACAGGCAACTGAGGGAACACGGGCGGGTTTTAGTCAGTAAAAGTCTGACACGCCCGCCCTCCTGCTCTACACAGAGTGGGAGAAGTTATTTGAAGATGTCCCAAACATAAAACATCTCATAACTTTAATCATCGTTTATGATAACCCTTTGTTACTTCAAGTTTTTATTTTTTTATTTATTTATTTATTCATCACTTACAGGTACAACCCAACTTTATGAACATAATGTAGCATTGTATATTGTAAGCGACCGCGCCCTTTATGCCTGTAGGCTTTTATTTAAGTTCTGTGTATGCAATGTTTTTTTGGTATATTGGCGTGTGCTAGATGACATAATATGTTAATTACTCACTTACCACTGTATAGAATCAAGTTGTTCTAACAGTGGCTTCAGACAGCTGTGCTTCTGGGGAGTTTGTTGCGCCAACTCTTCTTCCCAGCTAAAGTAGGTACT
Source organism: Antitype chi (assembly GCA_947359405.1). Classification (NCBI taxonomy): domain Eukaryota; kingdom Metazoa; phylum Arthropoda; class Insecta; order Lepidoptera; family Noctuidae; genus Antitype; species Antitype chi. Next base: position 19,930,482 of record OX375812.1, read on the forward strand.
AGGAAGTGGTGAATACTGGTGAAGAGCGGGCGTTTTTGGAACTCTCTTATGTAATTTTGACGTTCAAAAAGTGCTATGACTCTCAGTCTAGTTTGAATAAATGACTTTTGCTTAGGCTGAAATCATTTTTAATATCAGCCTGATATACACCTTACTTGAGTTTAGAAAACCAAACAACCTTAAAACCAACGAACATACTTACCACAAGACATTTGCAGCTAATGAGGAGCTTGTTGCTAAGTAATAGCAGCCGTACGGGTCGATTGATCAGGTTAAGCTACGCTTGCCGCGGTTGATCCGAGGATGGGTGACCATCTTTACATACCAAGACCCCTTCATGCCTCGGAAACCACGTTAAGCCGTTGGTCTCGGCTCTCATCCGTCAATTTTTGACAGTCGTAACGGGTCGTCAGAAGCCTGAAATCTTGACAACCATTCTTACCAATCTTGTCACCCAATAACTGGGTTGTGGAGGTCAGATAGGCAGTCGCTCTATGTAGAATACTAGTAGGTATTCAGCTGCATCCGGATAGACTGGAAGCTGATCGCAACATGGTTGGGAGAAGGCAGGCAGATGATATTTTTTTACACGCTTTATATTAGCTTCACTTTTATGTTTGTTTGTATGTAACCGACTCCTTTGAGCGCGATTTTGACCCACTTTAAACGGTCAGATTTCAATGAAACTTTGTAAACTTGTCTAGGACCGATGACAATTCAATAATTAAAAAAAAAATGAGAAAAAAAAAACACGTTTTTGTAGTTAGCAGAACTAAAAAATAGAAAATAAATAATAGTTTAAAAAACTAAAAAACACGCTTTAAAAACCAAACTAAATAAGAAGAAAATAATTTAATTCAATTAAAAAGCGTGGTGTGCTTGACATTAATTGATTATAAAAATACCTCAAAAAGCACCCCACGCTTTTTAATTGAATTAAATTATTTTCTCCTTTTTTAGTTTGGTTTTTAAAGCGTGTTTTTTAGTTTTTTAAACTATTTTTTTTTAGAGTTGCCCCACACTAGGAATTTCTCCTGTATTGTGGGTGCGTTTACAAACATTTAAACTCACATACACAAACAGCCAGACCCAGAACAACTACTTGTAGGTCATACAAATATTTGTTCCGTGCGGGAATCAAACCCGCGACACGCAGCGCAGCAGTCAATCGCTTAACCACTGCGCCTGCCGCCTTCTAGGCTGACAATAGCAGGCTGACAATAATTGGACATTATTTTATTTGTATTCTAAAAACATTTGATCAACGACTCAACGTCATCATAACCAAATTATCCCGTCAACCTCCGAATTGTTTTGACACAGAACAATTTCCCGTCAAAACAAAACACTATCATGACGTCACAACCACCTTAATAACACTATATAAACAGTTCAAAAACACATAAACACCATAATCTGAAACAATTTAACAGTTAGCAGTGACGTGACAGCCAGCCCAGTGTTCCCAGGTTCGATGCTCGGTCGGTCACGAGAGCTCGTTACAGCCAATTGCGCAGGATCACGACTGTTGTTCGTGAAAAAAAATATTGACTTTGGAATAGTTGATTGCACTTTACATAGTCACACTAGTAGGTATGTGTTTAATTTAGCTATTTAGATTGTTAATTTGTTTATTTATCGTTATTATAACAATTTAGAGGGATTTTAATTTGGTTCTACTGCTAGTCTGCTAAGCATGAAATACTGGAATTTCTTTTCTTTGGTATTTCTCCGTAAGTAGGTACCACTGCGGAGTCAGGATTTGTGCCCTGGTAAAATATAAGGAACTGCTTTTTTTTAATATCTGACGAAAATTGATAACGTAGGTAGGGGTGTTCTGAATCATGTAGAACAAGATTGAACGCAGGTGGTTCAGAATCATGTACATACAGGTGCCTAGTGAATCCATGGTTAAGGGGAATCTAGTCGCGGGCTCGAACTCACTGATGGGCCTGGCTAAAAATCACGCTGTGTCACCAGGCTTCGTGTCCGACAGAGATAGTATCAGTCATGAGCAGTTAGACGCCAGTCTACACGCACAACGTTATTGAGTGAAAAAAAATTCGCGAAAAAATTAAGAAAAGTCCTTTGGATGATCGGGTTTTATGAAAAAGCCAATACATAATCAATGACCAATAAAGTTTTTTGAACTTTTCGATAGTTGAACTTTGTCGGTACCGACTTGGTTTTGGAGATTTTACGCTTCTTTTAGGTATTACTTAAACACGCCCTAAGTTAAGTAAAATTAGCAAGAAAAACTAATCTTTGTTGGCTCCTAACTTGTTAATGGGTTTTTATTTTAGTATTCTGTTTACGTACAGACAATGTTAATAATGAGACAAAACGATATCATATTTTACTTTAGATGTGCCATGTCAGACAGTGGAGTAATACACTCCCGAAGTTTGTATGCAAAACGGGCCGGAGCTAGATTTGTGCCCGGTGGATGGCATTAGAGTCGCCCCTATTACATGGGACTTCAATATTGCTGGCAAAATGAGGGTGTATTACACGTAGAGAATACAATCCCGGGATCCCGAATCCCGGAATCTTGGGATCCCGGCCGTTTTCTGACCCCGAAAATCCCGAGACTGTACTTGGCTTTATCACGGGATTTTCGGTATTGCCACAAACAGGCCTAGTTTGCATTCCGTAGTCCGTTACGCCTTGACAATGACCTTGCCTAGAATATAATAATAGACCAGTCAATTTACTCTACAGTTACCTAGAACTGGAAGCTAAAAGGCTGGAAAAATGGTCTATAATAGCATTTATTACATAATGACAAAAAAATCAACACTTAGCTGCGCCTTACGATACGTAGTACACGGGTACATAAAGCCCTAATCATTATGTTTGTTGTAGAACTTAAAAAAAAACCAAATCATTTAAGTATACAAACTAGGCTGAGACAAATCTTACATAACGTTCTGTAGTTTTTTTTTTTTGTATTTTCTTTACTATAATGTGAGTTGTTTATGTAGTGCAACAACATTAAAAAACATTTTTTACGAAATTATTCATTTTCTTTTTTCATTTCCGTCCAACTAGAAACCACATAGTATAATCCCGGAAATACGCATCATAAATTCCGTAGTCCCGGGATTTAAAACTATGCTCGGGATTGTTTTCTGTAATTGCAAGTTATGTTCTATTTATTTATTATGCGAGAAGCCATTCCATTCATTCCTTGCAGATATTTCATTTTTAAATCACATTGAAGTTCACAGTAATCAAATCAAATGAGATAAGAACTTTATTATCAGCCACGAAAAGTAATATGTATGTTATTAATTTGCTGTTATACTATGATAGATAGGTAACCTACTATTTTTTTGCATACATACAAACTTGATTGATGATCACAATTTTACAAGGGATAGTATAAGCATCGATGGTTCAGTGGTAGAATGCTCGCCTGCCACGCGGGCGGCCCGGGTTCGATTCCCGGTCGATGCAATATCTTTTTGTTTTTTTATAATTTACTGTCAATTTTTAAACCTCATTTAAATTTTATGAATATTTATTTTAGATAAAATCAACACTTTATGTATTAATAAAACTTAATTGACATTCATTTTACTAATGAGATTATAAAATTTGTAACACAAACATCAAAGAATTCCATAAAATCTTACACGCTTTTACACAACCTTTTCTAAATCGTAAAAATTATAACACAACAAACTATTATGAACCTTAGGCAACTGACATTAAGTTCAAAATCAACGTTGTAAAATTAATTGGGCTCAGAAACGATTATGAACCTTATTCCACTTTCTTAAAGTACAAAGTCGATAGTCCCAAATTAATTGGATCCGTAAAATATGGCCCAATTCAATTCTCAAAGCTAATAGACACTTTAACGATTGTACTACTGTATTATTTAAATAAACTGTAATAACACGGCTATTACTTCGAAACTATTAAATATTTAACACCTTTGGAGAAACTCCTCATGGGAACTTGATTTTCGGGCATTCTATTACTTAAATCGAAGGACTACAATTCGTAATTAAATAATAATCAATCAATCGACTCAGCCTATCGCAGTCCACTGTTGGACATAGGCCTCTTCCAGGCTGCATTAACACAAATAATTAATTAGCAATACTTAGGTCAGTATTTTAATTTCCCTGACAACCACGGAAACATTAAACGCCTTGTTATAATTTTAGTAGCGCCATGTTTTTATACAAATATGCTGACATTATTTACGCATCAGTACCTACATAAATTGCCAAATACGGACTTAAAATAAGTGAAGCGGTAAGCGATCATTTGATATGCTGGTAGGCTTGACTAGGCATATTATATTAGTTAGGGTGCTCATGCTCACTCAATTGGTACTAATTCTTATTTTATATTTGTTAGAGAATTTCTTGGTATGCAGATGGATCTATCTCTAAATTAGGGGGTTTCAAAAAGAGACGTAACCAAATTGTATATCCTGCCAGGGGTGCGGGTTGTTCGAAAGAGATACCGCGGCCCCTGCACACAGGCAACTGAGGGAACACGGGTGGGTTTTAGTCAGTAAAAGTCTGACACGCCCTCCCGCTCCACCCAGAGGGGTCTCAAGTTATTTGATGATTTTCCACCCAAAAAAAAAAAACAAATTGTATATTTTTATAGGTAGGTACTTAAAGTTTTTTATATAATATAGGTATTTATAGATTATCTGGATAAAATTCTATGACGGACTTAGACATTTAAGTAACTATCTATACAAGTTGGAGACGCCAATACGACAGTAAATTAGACTTCGTACGTATGTCTAATGACGTTCACAATTTGCATACAAAATTCAACCAAATTTAAACAATAGTTTAGTCACTATAGCTAGTCAAATATTGCCGTATTCGGCCCATTTACTATTTCCCTACACCTGCACCCTAATTGCGTAACACGCGATTAATCATAATCGGTTTCATTTTTACAGTTCAACAATATTCATTGCGTTATTTACGTTGTTGAGCAGACACATTTTTCGAACATAAGAAGTAATGGTTTAGCCATCTGTTTCAACACGAAACAAATTATGATTAATCGTGAGTTACGCAATTAGGGTGCTGTTTAGTTTTTATGGAAAAATCAGTTTTAAAATTCGATTTTAGGATATATTCTTTTTGTCAGTGTTATCAATTTTATTGTTGTCTCTGCAATGTATAATACTTGACATTCGATTCACCAATAGATACTTTTGTACATGTAAACCTTATATTAACGCATGGGATCGATCTGAAATATAATCAGCCATATTTGCCAAGCAACCTTAAACTGTAAAGCGATAATGCTAGTCTTAACTCCGATAAACGGGTTCAAGATTGATATTTCCAAATTACAAGCAAAATCGAACGAGAATCCGTAGGCACTCACTTTGATTACATTCTCTGGCATTACAGAATGCAGTTTAGTGGTATTATAGATGTACACGAAATGCATTGGTGTTGAAAGGTTAATTTGAAATGAACGCTAGGTACACAAAGTGACTTGCTACTTAAGTGCCACTTATCTCACCGCTGACGAAAAGCGAGAACTAAGTAGAGCTAGCAACTAGAAACGAGTTGGCCAACAGCGAGTATATAGTTCGGAATTCTGTCGCTGGGCTATGAGCGAGTGCGCAAGTGCGAAGTGTAGAATGACCGCCCAGTCACTAGCTGGTATGCGTATGTAGCGTGGGAGTCTCTCAGCGAGTCTCCTGCCCGCCAAACGAGCGTTGCTGAGCGAGTATTTTCTTTGACAGCTCTTGTCACCACGGCAAAGTAGTGGAAAAAGAGTTCTAGAACTCAAAGTATTTGTTTAATTTGACCCATTTACAGGCATTTTTCAACTGTCAAACAGTTAGATAGTTGACGCCAATTGCCCATTCCAAAACGTAGATCTCTATGGAGAAGAACTGGCAAGAACCTCCAAGGACACTCTTTTAATTCAAGATATTGCAAAATCCTGGGTACATTATTCTTGATGCTTCTATTATGTGAGCAGAAAAGATTAAATATAAGAGACAATTCCAAACAGATTAATAAAAATAAGCCCTGGCAGTTAGGAGATGACCAGTCTTAACTAACATGACGCGTGGATCAGCACTATCCAACTCAACCATTTTGTAGGGTGGATTGTATTAATGTTTTCACCGATAGTGTGATCAGTCAGCGATCAACTATTCATATATTCATCTCTTTTACTGACAAGGGACCTACATCTAGAATTGCACGGTTCCTAAGAGAGAAAATAGTCGATAGCTAATCGCTTCCTCACCTGGTGGGACAAGTAGTGCTATTATTCTGTAACCATCTCACCGTGAAAACTAAGGTGATGTGGAAGTGAGCTGTCATTGAACTTGATGATAGGGGTTGTCACTATTAACCATTCACTTGACCTAAGTTTTCACGGTGAGATTTTTACAGTATCGACATACAAATAGAACGACAGCTCACTTTAAGCTCACTTCACCTATGCTATCACGGTGAGATGTTTACAGAATAGGCAAGAAAAGCCTTTAAGTATTGTAAGTAAAACTGACAGCAAACGTCAAATGTTTGGATTTGACAGCTACGTTAAATCAGTGGATCAATTTGTGCGTGAGACTGTGAGTGTGATGTGGGCAGAGAATGATGTTATTTTTTTGTGGTTTACCTATGAATTGCTTTATTATATAAAAGTAATTTTATTGAGAATGTCAACTGTAATCAGTATTGACGGGTTAATGATATTGATACAGCATTGAGAGTAATAATTTGTGAGAGAATTTGAATTTATTGATCTCAGTTTAACGGTATTCGATCTTATAGCTTTAATAATATAGGCGTTTAACTAAAAAGAAATAATAAAACGGAAAAACCGTACACACAACAACATAGCAAAAACTGAAAATAGTGTGAACTCCAGAGTTTCTTAAAAATTCAAATTGTAAGAAATTTGGTATCTTCTTTTTACATAAGTTCAAACCAAATAGACGATCGCTATTCTTCTGAAAGCTGCACCCTAATTGCGTAACACACGATCAATCATAATCTGTTTCATTTTGACAGTTCAACAATATTCATTGCATTATTTACGTTGTTGAGCAGACACATTTTTCGAACATATGAAGCAATGGATTAGCAATCTGTTTCAAAATTACTCAGATTATGATTGATCATGCGTTACGCAATTAGGGTGCTGTTTGCTGTCGAGGTCAAAGCAAATGTGTAATTTTTGATACGATAGAATGTCGAATGCTAGTGAATAGCTATGCAGGAGTGGGACAGCGGAGGCTAGGGGAGACAAAGGCATCTGGCAACTCTTTTTATCTATTGCGAGCCCGCGTGTCCTTCTTCCAGTCTATGTTATTCCAGGAATATGTCTAGTTCACCTTGTGGGAGCCCTTCCCACTCTACGTCTTCCGGTACGCGGTCGCCACTCCAGAACCTTTCGGCCCCATCGGCCATCTGTTCTGCGAGCAATGTGCCCTACCAAACCGACGACCTTGTGAAGGCCGCGGGAATCCGCTGGATGTGGGAAGCACAAGACCGGTCGAAGTGGAGGAGCCTGGGGCAGGCCTATGTCCAGCAGTGGACGTCTTTCAGCTGAAATAATGATGTCCAGTTCATCCTACCTCAAAAAGAAGGAGGTAATCAATCCGACATGTTTTTTTTGTGTATGTTCAGGCATAACTCCGTCATATATGGACGGATTTGCAAAATTCTTTTTTTGTTAGAAGGGGGTCTATTTCGAAATGGTCTCATTTAAATTTCATATAGATCTGATGATGCGTTTTGGAGACAGACAACGGAACTCTTCAAAAAATGACGGCAAATCAACCGTGATTGCTGCTATCGTATAAATATGCATTGTTTTGACCCCAAGGATGATGAAATTTCGAATTGGTGTGTATTATAACTAAAAAATGAAAAATAAAAACGTTTTCTAAAATACTTTTTCCAAAATAAAAAACAACCGTCTTCCGGAAAAACACTGCAAAGTGAAAAATTACCTACTTTAATTTCGGAAGTCGGTGATGGATATGTATTTTAATTTTTGTTCATCGCCTTCCGAAATTAAAGTTATTTTTCACTTTGTAGTGTTTTTCCGGAAGTCGGTTGGTTTTTTTTTTTGGAAATTTTTTAATATGATCAACAATGTGTGGAACCAGTAAGTGCAAACCCTAACATAAAGCGACAGTGTTGCTGACGCTGTGATTGAGTTGCAACAGCGCATGTTTGTATGAAATAGACCGTACGTGATGAAATATTGGAAACAAATATATCTATGTGCGTATTACATTAATATTTGCTTTTTATTTGACCTACATAGTTTTCTAGGCCAATCGGCTATCTAGCGAGAAAACTTCTTATTTTGGTACGAAGAAAATCATGCTTTGTGAAAACTTCTTATCGTCAAGTCTGTCCATCAAGTTCTTCTAACTTAACAGACAGCTGTGCTGCTGGGGAGTTTGTTGCGCCAGTTCTTCCTCCCAGCACAAGGAAGTGGTGAAGGGCGGGCGTTTTGGGGGACTGTCTTATGTAATTTTGACCTTCAAAAGGTGACTCTCAGCCTCGTTTGAATTCGATTCTGATTTTTGACAGATTATCTGCCATCGCCACAACAAAGAACCGTGTACTTATTAGTTGTTAGTGACGGAAAATAGTTTCAACAGTCTTTGAACGAAGGTTTACGTTCACAGTCATTAAAGATAGAAAAAGGTTCAGACAATACTATCGAGCATGCTAAGATACCAATCAACCTTTTCAAACCTACTTAACAATAACGTATGTCTATCGTCACTAATGAATTAAAGCCATGAGCTTCAGCAGGTGATTACAATAATCTCAATTAATATCAGCTATAAAAAGGATCAAGTTTAGATGATCGTATTTCTCAGCATAGTCTTCATCATCATCATTATCATTTCAGCCGAAAGACGTCCACTTCTGGACATAGGCCTCCCCCAGGCTCCTCCACTTCAACCGGTTTTGTGCTTCCCACATCCAGCGGATTCCATCAGCCTTCACAAGGTCATCGGTTCTCCTGCGGATCTCTTCATTTCTCATTCGATCGCGTAGGGAAACTCCGAGCATAGCCCTCTCCATTGCCCTTAGGCAGCAGCATAGCAGTCTTGCTTCCAAAAAATAATAGGTATGTAGAAACAGCTCTCGGAAACCAAAACCGAAGTAGTCTAGTATAGTTAGGGTAAAAACCGGATAGTTGGCACACTTTTTGAAATCACTCTAAGTACCTAGGTATGTCTCTCAGTACAAAAAGCTAAATATTTTATTTGTAAAACTGGCTGATACTTTGGTTTTTTAACTACAACACGAAAAGTACAAAACATCCAGAAAGGAAGGAAGGTCTCTGAAAGGTAGGGCTGAAAACCTGCGCTGTTGACAATAACTTCGTCCGAAGTCACAGCATTTTGCTGAGCATCTACCTATTCTTGAACAGATGCGACGCACGGGTAAATTTTTATTATATTTGTAGTCTGTTTGTAACCAAAGTAGTTATTATTGCACTCTGCTATCGGCACTTTATTTTTGTTGTGATTGTTATTATGTAATTGCCAGTCTCATAACGCAGATCCATTATTGTCTATGGTCCCCCCAGCCTTGACATTAACCGTCAATCGACAATATTGTAAAACTTTTTCTATCTGAATACGTGGCTTTTAGCTACTTTGTATGTGTATCTGTTTTTTTTTTTGTAATGTGCGTTTTGTTTGTGCAGAATAAACATTTTTCTTACTTTCTATTTCAACAATTTTTGCGGACCTCTATATTTTGGGACATCTATCCCAAATGTATGTTGCCTTATCCATATACATTACGTTTAGGATACATGCCCTGCGGAGAAACAGGACATTTATTCTGACAAAACTTTGATCGCATTTTGCCTTCCCATGCAATCGCACATAGACATGCAAAATGGTCAACTTAGTGGTAGTTGGAGAGTTTTTCGATAGATTAATAAAACAGCATGCGATTCATCCGCGAAACTATATAGAGTACCTAATTAAAATCGGGGCAACTATACCCCTGGGGCAATCATCTTGGTTTCACCCTATCTAACATATTTACTACCGAAGTTAATATTTAATCTCCTAACAGCGTAAAAGGAGAGAGTGGTCCACTTAGGTCAATATTCTGCGATGTACACGGTTAGACACGTGGGCGAACCAATTCACTAAATTGAAGACAATAAGGTCAACGCGTGATGAGCCGATGATTTGCATGTAATGGACCCACTTGAGAACAACATGGGAATTTAAATTGGTGACGTCTCATATCGCGTCATAGTGTTGGGAGATAACAGCGGAGATAAAAAAATACGAATAAAGGACTTACATTAACTGTGATCTTTTAAAAAGAATACTGTTCCTATGATATCATCACAAGTGTATTTCCGAAGGGATAGGTAGGATAGATAGTGTCATTAGTTGGTTATAAGTAGCATACTAGTACCTACTTACATTAAATATGACTTTATGAGTGAGTCCTATTCCCATAGGAGACGAGCATGATGGGTGGCAGGGAAATCGACGCTAAAACAGGTTCCACATCGATGTCCCTGTTACCATGTATGGTCATTAATGCAAGGCGAAACGCTATCCCATTGAATGACTATTTCATGAAAAAGACATTAAATGGAATTAAATTAACTAAGATGATTGTGTTGATGATCGCTGTATATTTTAATATATTTTAATGATTAGTATAATTTTGTAAAGCCATATTTGTTACCTACGGTCTTTAATCGTATTTTAATCAACATACAACCTACCATTGACGTGCAAACTGCATGAAACGTGAGAAAATTTGAATCTTGCGGGCTGCTGGGTGGGCATGATTACAAATCAAGATTATGAGCAGAGATCGGATATTCGGATGCATATTTACCTAAAGATAATTTTTAGCTATGAAAGTATGGAAGCGGCTTTATAAATTATTTGTAATATTAATTAAAAACCCCGGGATTCTTGGATTGCATAACTATTCAGATGTGTATTAATTTAAAATGAATGTTTAACCCGATACAAATATGTGTATGTACTGGAGGAGAGGTGGTTTGTATTAGTTAAAACAAAAAATAAACAAATTACTTACCTAAATTAAGACTTTTTCGATACAAAAGCGCATTCCATGTTAGCCAACATCTCAACTTTAGGTGAATACGCATCCGAATATCCGATCTCTGATTATGAGGCACTCAAGAATGGGAAAATATACGAATATTCATTACTCGAAAACCTCATAATTAGGTTTCCAATATCACTGTTCTCTCTGAATTAGAACAAGGGTATTTGTGACCATAACGATAACATGCTTTGTGACCGTAACGATAACATTATTCTATGAAGACCAATTGCCTTCATGAACTCTGAAATCTGAGATTCAATGGCAAGGTCAGCTAGCATTATGAAGCTGAGGATTATATCATATTTCACTCTACTCATAATGTATCATTTTTGAAGTATTCTTCGTACCCAATGAAGCAAGTAACAGCTATCGACAGAAAAAAAAATCAAACTCAAACTTACAGCATTTCGTCAGCCGACGGGTCGGTCAGTCAAAAAGTTGAAGCTAGTTGCCCATTCCAAAGCGTAGTTGGTAACTATGGAGAAGAACGGGCAAGAAACTACACAGACACCCTTTTAAACCAAAATATTGTCACACAAAATTGTGTTCATCATTCATATTGATAATATACCACATGTGAGAACGATGTAAGACGTGCATATTAAAAGCGTCCGTAATAAGAAATATAAAAACAATAAGAAAACACTTCAGAATTTAAAATAAGTCGTAGTAAGCTAAGATATGACTAGATCAAATGTTTATGAAGCAATGGATCAGTAATTTTCTCCAAAATCGTTCGGGGTGAGTTAAAAAATGTGCTACGCAATTGGGGTCTGCACCCTAAATCCCTTCATCTAGATACCCTAAGCTATTTCAATATGCTCCTAATTACTCAAATAAGATGATTTACAAACACGTGTGACAAATGACATTCAAATACTTCACATAAGTATTCCAAGAACAGTGAAATAAATTATGTTCTGTCATAAAATTAAATGCGTGGAAACCAAAATAGTGCACGTGTAATAGGGCATTAGGTTGGTAGCACATCCCACACACTGGTTCAGGTGAATAATAACTCTTAGATCATCGTTGTGGTGACCACACGACAGTGACTGGGACAGTCTACGACTCCTATTTTCCAAGATTTACAATACTTGTCTTATAATGAGGAATTTTTTTTCCAGGCAGGCAGTTCACTTTGTGTATTAAATTTCATCACCACTGCTCTCAAAAAAGTGAAGGAAAACATCGCGAAGAAACCGGCATGAGCCAGAACCAAAATATCAAAAACATGCGACTTCCACCAACGATCATTGCGTTATTTACGTTGTTGAGCAGCCAAATTGTTGTTATGAAGCAATGGAATTGCAATTTCCAATAATTTATTTCGCTCTCAAAGAACAACAATAACATAATCTATGAATTACAGTTTATAAATATGTTTGATTTAGATTCTGGGGGCCGATTCTACTAATTTGCAACGTTACACGTTAAACTGTGTTTCTACAACAGTTCGATTTCGATCGCCGTTCGATAGTTACATAAAAAGTCATTCTACTATTTTATAAGCAAAATGGAAACTAAACTTAAAACGAATTGCAACTGAACTGTAGCGGGAACAGAGCGGGTAACCCGCGTTACCAACATGCCAAAATAATATGTTTTATTAATACCAAAAAGAAAAAAGTTGAATCTAAAAATGTTACTAAACACGAATATGTGGCACTAAAAGTATTTTCTATAATTAAAAGACATAATGATCATAATTTTATCATTAACTTTGTCCTATAGTAAACGTCACGCTCATGTTCGATTTTGTTAGTAGAATAGGTTTGACATTGTTTCAATCGATCGTTGGCGTAACTAAAACGTAACCGCAGCTGTGTCGCAGCTGGACCGTTGTTCATTTTAGTAGAATGCGAAAACGCTTAAAAGTGGTGATTCGGTTGCGGTTCTATTGCGTTTTTTTAACAAATTTGTTAGTAGAATCGGCCCCCTGATAGCTAGCGTGTTACGCAATTAGGGTGCAGGATGACGACATAACTGTAGTCTGTCTTGAGAAATATCTCGTTTTAAACCCAAACTATTGTCGCCCTATCTCTGCACGCTGCACACGGTCAAACAGTCTAAATCCGTTAATAGTGACAACTCATTTGGGTCACTAGTCACTAGGAAACGTTACAGGACAGTTAAAATTAACTGGAACACATTTAACTAACTATAAATCATCGTAATATAAACAAACATGTCAAATTAACTGATGGAGTTCAAAATATGCGTTGCAATGCAATTGCTAACTCATTCAAGAGATATCCTTATATATAAAAGAGCTAATATTCTGCTCACTTCTAATTGATTCAAAGTTATTTTATCTTTCTTACGATTTGATAAAAGATAAAACTTGTTATCGGTTCGCACATTCCAAAAAATTGCAAAACAAATAAAAAAGATAACAGATTCTGTATAATTGAAACATTGATTTTGGAGCCTTACTCTAATTTCAGATCTTCTCATAACATCCGATATGGTCTAGTGGCTAGGATACCTGGCTCTCACCCAGGAGGCTCGGGTTCGATTCCCGGTATCGGAAAATCGTTTTGGTATTTTTTTGTGCCTTTATCAAACTGGCTTATTTTAGTTTTTATTTTAATATGTTTTACCGTAGGCAGGTGTCACGGTTTTTTAATCTTTATTATGTATAATAAAATAACAAATTTGTGTAATTTATTCAGCAAACACGATTTTATGTATTCGTCGTTTATTTTGAAATTATAGTTCTCAATTTTGCATAAATTATTCAAAATCTCAACTTAGACCATGCGAATGACCTCTAAAACATTAATTCAAGATTTAAATTACAATATTTTCTGCCATAATATTAAAATTCCTGTCATTCTTGGTTTATTAATTGTATTATAATACGAATAATTAAAATAATTAAGACGGTTAGCATTGTTTTAGTGAAAAAAAATCATCAAAGTTTATTCATTTAAAATCTACAAGTATACATAACTAGTGCGTTCAACAGCTGTCAGCGAGTGCGGCACCTCCAGACAGACAATGGCTCAACTACCATCCTGTGCCGTATGCCGTCTTACTTGTGAATTTGGTGATCTTATGACTGCATCAGAGAGCGGAGTTCGCACAGCTGAATTTTGGGCCAAAGATGTTTGAAATTTTTGCCATCGATACGATACGCTGAGAAGAAGAGCAGTCAGTGTCAAGGTCAACATTGTTGTGGAATATTGCCACTGACAGCTGAACGTGGCTTAGATGTGTGATCGTGTTCAGTTTGGTGAAATTCTCTCTTATTATTCTAATCTACGCTATAATATTATAAAGAGGTAAAATGTGTTATTTGTACATATGTATGGGGTACTCTCTGGACCTAGAAGTCGGATTAACTAAAACTAGCAAGTCATTTCTAATAAACAGTATCAGCTTCTATAACAAGTTGCCAAAGTCGGTTACAGAACTTAGCGATGGAAAGTTTAAAACTCACATCAAACGTGTCCTTATCAAAAAAGCTTATTATAAGATAAAAGACTACGTTGAAGACAGGAAAGTTTAGCATTAATTGTTTCTGCACTTGTGGCTTCCCTGGTACCTCATTAACAGCATAACTGTGTGAAAGTCTATTAACTGCTCCCAAATTGCAATGTTAATTTTTATTATTTTTATTTTTTACAATTTCTGACATATTCTCGTCATTATTTGACATTATACATCAATTTTACTTTCGACTATTTATTATTAGTGATTGTCATCGAAATCATGTCACTTGGTTCAAATAGATTCATTTTATATAGGTAGATTCTTTTACATATTGTGAATGAGAGAACGTTTGTAGGCCCTAGATTTGTAGACGTTTTTCTATTCTGTATTTTCATTCCTCTAAGTACCTGGTACTTATTGACTGGCCTGCACTGTCCTCCCATACCTATTATCACTGTAATTTGAAAACATTGTAAAAGCCAATTATTTTTAAAAGAGTAACCGTGGAGTTTCTTGCCGGCTCTTCTCCATAGGAAACGACAAATTGGAACCGTGCACCTAGCTTCTGACGTTTCATAAGTGCCCATGCAGGTTTAGGTATGTAAAATAAAACATTCTTATTTCATTTGATAGCCTAATTTTTGAAGAAGGTTAATGATGATTTCTTGAAAACGCTCAAAAAGGTGGTATTTTAAAACAGTGTATCTCTTTAACCGTAAATAATTTTGAAAGCAAAAAAATAGATGATATTTTCAAGTCTTTCTTGCATAAAGTGATTGAACTCAAAACTTACATAATCAAACATACTTTAATGCACCAAAAAAATCATCAAAGTCACCTCTTAATTATCTTTAAAACAAGTTTATCCCCTCAATAAAATTTTAAAATTATAATTAAAATATGCCATAAAATTCCAAATTGCCAAACTGCATCCAGTGGTGGATTATTTATTATTAAATAGTTAATATCTAATTTTATACGATTTTATTTGCATTTTTACGGCAATGCCTGCTCATTTATTATTCGAATTTATTACAACAGATTTTAACCCGTATCGGATTGCAATAAGAACTATTATCGCTCATAACGACAATACCTAAAGTTACCAAAGCCTTATCATCACGATACGACGCTGAGGAGCCAAGTAAAAAGTATAAAAGGTCAGAACAGATGGTTAGAGAAAACGATGCAATATCGCGGTCTAGCGATGCGATGCGATATGATACATTTTATGTCTAAACAAGATATTTCACGCGGACGCTTCTAGCGTCCGCGTGAAATATGAAATACGTGAAATGAATGAATACGTGAAATATAGTTTTAAGTATTTTTAACCGACTTCAAAAAGGAGGAGGTTATCATTTCGACATTTATGTTCAAAGTCATTGCATATTAGCTCAATTAGCTCACTTGTCGACTAAACAGCAACAAATTAGCATATGCAACTTAATTACCTTCAATGATGAACAAACATCTATTCACTTAATTTGCGGACTATTGGTTTGTACACATTTTCTTGGATACCTAGGGATTTTTATTCAAAAACGTAAGTAAAGATATTAATTAGAAAACTAGGTACTAAGTACTAACGTTGGTTATGTTCCTACCATCTATCTACTAATAATAAAGCTAAAGCTATCCAGGAAAAATAAAAATAAAATTAAAAAAGAATATTAATAAATAAATTAAAAAAAAAAACTACTGTGAGATCAACGTAATTTAGAACCTACTAACTTAAAATAGCAATCGTTTAGAATTAAAATTATTTTATTTGTATAAATGCTTTAATTACTTACATAGTACCTATCGAACGCGTTGTCTTTTTGTCCTTCACTTCTCATCTCCGAATACTAAGAGCCGCCGCATTATTTGCTACTGAAAACTAAACGATTGCTATTTTAAGTTAGTAGGTACTAAATTAAGTTGATCTTGCAAAAAAAATATTTTTGTTTTATTTTTATGTATTTTTTTTTTTTCTGGGTTCCTTTATCGATACTGAACCTTCCCCTAAGCTATGGCACGCAATTACTTTAACACCCTGAATAGCCAATACGAAAGCTTGCAATAGCTCGTGCCAACACTAGAGTACAGTAATAAATATTTATCATAAAAGTAGATTGATGAAAAAGGCAGTACGTTTTGGTTTCATTTATGAAATCCAAGCCATCTGGGCAAAAAAAATACCTCCTCCGAATCGGTCGCCGCACAGAGCCTTGAGTTGAGAATCTGATAGTAAAAGTACATTACAGTTACTACAAAAAAGATCGTTTAGAAACTTAAAACAATCAACAGTTGTTCCAAGTAGATTTCGGTTCCACTTGAGTTGGTGCCACGGTCGGTTGCTCATCAGTAACCAGTGACCAGGAAGTAGCCATGGTTAGCGGGGTAACATACCCTGCTGCTGACTATAAATATACTACTTAAATGTTGTTAACTGGCGAAAGAGAGATTTATTACAATTTCGTTTCCGTTTGTGTGGAGATATTTTATCATGGGAAAGTTGGTTCTGGCCGTGAATTAGGGGTTTAAAAAATGTATGGTTGGTAGATTTTGTGGGTTTTATAACGTTAAAATTGTATCTAATTTTTGGAACCTTAGTTGTCGAAACAATACTATCGCTTCTACAATAAAAAATATTATAATCATTAATACAACCCTTATGTTAATTTAATCGCATTGAATTACTTTTTCATAAAAAAAGATAAATATAAACTAAATAAACCCGTGAAATAAAATTTTTCATGGGCTAAAAGATCTCGCCAACAGGCATAAAAACTACAATTATTGACTACAATTTTCACTAAAGGAACCCTGACTTTTAATTCACAAATCTTTAACTCGACCAGCTGTGCTATTCCGTAACCATCTCACCGGGTGAAGTGAGCCGAGTGAGCGTGGAGTGAGCTGTCAGTGTCATCACATTGATGCTAGGGATTGACAAAGCATTACATTTACAATCATAATCGAAATAAAATCTCGATTATGATATTGATCATTTTATTACGATTTCAAAGCTAGTGTTTATATTACATTATACGCGCGCGCCTCAGGCAATTTAAGTAGTCTAGGAAAAAATAGACCGAAACAACATTGAGTTTCTGACTGAGTTTTTGTTTTGCTACTTTATTCGAAAAACCTCCCAAAATGTAATGCACACTTAAACGCTAGCTTTGAAATCGTAATAAAATGATCAGAAGAATTAGCATATTTAATCTCGATTATGATTGTAAATGTAATGCTTGGTCATCCCTAGCATCAGGTGGAATGACACTGACAGCTCACTCCACGCTCACTTCACCCGGTGAGATGGTTACAGAATAGCATAGCTGACCCGATAGGTAAATGTGATAGTAATAGCAATCATTTCATTTGTATCAGAGGTAAGTACAAAGAACCAGAGACAGTAAAAAAGGCGGAAAACGATATCTCAGATGAAACTCAAGCACACTTCACAACACGAACGACTAATTAGTATTTACCACAGACAGACATACAATTTTTTAAGATTTCTCGCTCCGTTTCACTGTGACAAAAACTATGCGAGCGTTAATTCCATTGTTTGAAAAGAGAACGCCGCCGCGACAGCCGCGTGCGCATGACGTATTGTGCAAACCCGCATATATTTAGCATAATTTTGACACGTTATGCAAAGAGTTTTTTTAAGGATTTAGACCTTGTTTGACTAAATGACAGCTCAATATTTATAACAAAGAACCCAATATTGGTCGACCGATGAACTGTTTTGCGTCACCGATATAACTATGATGGATGTTTTAGCAAAATGTTTCGGTAACATGTTCATTGTGAATGATGGTGAGTGTTATTAGAATTCCTTGCCAATGTCTGTTTTATTATAGCTATAACTTCAGCCTTCAATAAATCAATGGGTTTCTTCAAGCGTAGGTGGCTGAAATGATGATGATGATGAAGCGTAGTACTCAATCGTCGACCGGATCATCGATTACCACTAGGTTAAGTAGTGGTTGTTTTGAGGTATCGGCTCTGACTCAAGGCCCTGGTAACTTTAAATATTGTCCTTATAACAGTTCTTATTGTAATCCGATACGGGTTAAAATCTGTTGTAATAAATTCAAATAATAAATGAGCAAGCATTGTCGTAAAAATGCAATTAAAATCGTATAAAATCAGATATTAACTATTTAATAATAAATAATCCATCACTGGATGCAGTTTGGTATTTGGAATTTTATGATATTTTTTAATTATAATTGTTATTGATGGGATAAACTGGTTTTATAGATAATTAAGAGGTGACTTTGATGATTTTTTGATTTCTTTTTTGAGCGTTTTCAAGATATCACCAACTTAAAGAGTTGTTTGTCATGTCATCAAACCTAGGCAGGCACTTCAGTTTGTATTATAATATCATCACCACTGCTCTCAAAATGGTGAAGGTAAACATCGTGAGGAAACCGGCATGTCCTAGAACCAAACCTTCAAAGACAGGGAACATCTACCAACTCGCCAAGAGGACGCATGTGTCCCAGCAGTGGGGACGATATAGGCTTTTTATGCTAAATTGTTTGGCTACTACTTCATACTCAGCCCTTAATGTTCCCACTGCTGGGACACAGGCCTCCCCTCTTCGAGAGGAAGTGAGCCGTAATCCACCACGCAGGTCCAGTTGGTAGATCATGTCACATGTCTTCGAAGTTTTCGGTTCTATGACATGCCGGTTTCCTCACGATGTTTTCCTTCACCGTATTGAGAGCAGTGGTGATGAAATAATTGACACAAACTTAAGCGCCTGTCTGGGGTCGAACCTACGACCGCGGTCGTGGCTACTAATGCTGTCCCCACCAAACAATTAAAAAAATAAATAATAGTTTAAAAAACTAAAAAACACGCTTTATAAACCAAACTAAAAAAGGAGAAAATAATTTAATTCAATTAAAAAGCGTGGGGTGCTTTTTGAGGTATTTTTATAATCAATTAATGTCAAGCACCCCACGCTTTTTAATTGAATTAAATAATTTTCTCCTTTTTTAGTTTGGTTTTTAAAGCGTGTTTTTTAGTTTTTTAAACTATTATTTATTTTCTATTTTTTAGTGCTGCTAACTACAAAAACGTGTTTTATTTTTCTCATTTTTTTTTAAAATTATTGAATTGTCATCGGTCCTCGACAAGTTTACAAAGTTTCAATGAAATCTGACCGTTTAAAGTGGGTCAAAATCGCGCTCAAAGGAGTCGGTTACATACAAACAAACAAACAAACCAACAAACATACAAGTGAAGCTAATATAAAGCGTGTAAAAATCGTCTTTATCTCCATGATTGATTAGTCCAACCTTTGGATATGTCTTTTTAAATCTCATCAATTATAAGTTTTACAATAGGTATTGCAATGCTGTACACGATTCAAGTTCTTGCATAAGTATTTATTATTGTCTCTGTGCACATAATATAATAAATAATCGTGACAGCCGGATTAGAGCAACCTGTTGTCTATAAGTCATATAACATAGTTGAATCATAGATAGGTATTTTGTGCGATTATTTTATTTACCTATTCTTAAAAGTCATACATTATTGCAAGTGTTACGTACTAGCTTATGCAAACGGCTTCGCCCGCGGTGATGTCGAAAGTTATCCCACGGGACCGTAACATCGGGACAAACGGTATCCTGTTTTAATCCAGGTTACAAACTATCTGTTTGCCAAATTTCATCGGTGTGATTTTGACAGTTTGGTATGAAATATTCTTCTGAAATAGTCTACATTTTAAGGACCTAGACCAAGATCGTTAGAAACGAAAGATTAAAATGACAGTTTGTAGAAGGATATCTACGGTGCGATGTCAAAAATGGAGAAACGAAATGTCACTTTGTTTTGAAAAAGCACTGTCTATTCGTCGTAGAATTAGAAAACGTCATAATAAGCCTGCATTTGGTACTGAGATCTCATCGATAGAACCGTGCGGTTGTTATTACTTCTCCACAAGCTCCTCTGCAGGCTTAGCATGACGCTTTCTATGTCTACTCTACTGTAGAATAGAGATCGCTTGTCTACATTTCTTGGTACAAAACTGTCAACTGTCTATACGGAAACGTCATTTTTGTCTACTCTTCCGACGACAAAACGCTTGTCTACGGTGCTCGTGTTAAGCCTGCTGATTCCTGATTCCAATTATATTTAATACCTTTACAACATAATCGTGTATCTGCCGTCTACCAACTCTTCTAATACGATGAACTCAAAGATAAGTTAGTGAGGAAACAAATGACAGGATTCTAAGCAATTCGTCTCCCTCTGTTGGTTATTACGACTTGCGTGTTATGATAAGAGCCACTGATATCATCAGCTTCTTATATTATACAATAGAAAATATGTAACATGATACTACACGAAAAAAGGAATATTTTTTCCACAATTGAAGTAAAGTTAATAAACATATACTCAGGTAAAACCTGAGGGCTAAGGCAAAATAAAATTCTATTAGCGATAACACATAACATCACGCTTTGTTTCCGCGAAGGGTTAACCAGAGGTGTAGGTACTTAAAGTACACCTACATGTCGCCAGGTATGGTTAAGCCCCGGGGATAATTATTTATTTATTAGCCTTCTCAACAATGAGTACACCGTTACTTTATATTTTAAACATTACATTGTTAAGTCTAAGCGCCTCATTACATAAAGAAAAGCACCGCATGCACTACATTATGCGCAGATATAATATTAATAACACACAATTAATTAATTAAAACAAGTAATACTTGATTGATTACAAGATTGAAAAAATAAAAATTATACTAATAAAAGCTAAATTTGTAACGAAATGTTAAGATTAAATTAAATAATAAATAAGTCAAATAATATGCATTAAATTAGATTGGGTTACATTATTTAATTTTGATAATTTATTTTAACAATTTATTCATATGTTTAGGTTTAATCTAAGACTAGAGACATCTTTTATATTATAAGGCTAGCGCTTTTTTTAGGGCAGTTACTGATGAGTGAAAGAGGTCTATATCCACTTCGTGCTCTTTGTATGCAGCATACATTCTAGATAGTGGACAGTAATGCCTTGACATCTTGGCATGCAGAAATTTCTTCCTATTAGAGATTATGAAGGAAAAGACAATAAAGTATCGTGGCTTGCGTATGTCAATCCTGTTGAAAGCCAAGAAAGTGAGGTCGCTCCGCGAAGCCTGTGAAGCTCCCAGGAAGCTTCTGTGCTTTTGGGCGAAGCTAGGCTGGCTTTGTTAGCCAGAATCCCCACGCACAACGGACCGAATGGGAGTCTACGTGCGGAAAAGGGAGTCCCATCATCATCATCATCATCATCACCTGTTGAAAGCCGTTGTACTCATACGAAGCGATTTGAAAGCTATTACCGGTATTGTCAAGGCACTCAGGAAAACATCAAATCTTGAATGGATGTATTACCTACTTCTGGGTTAACGTGCACCATCGTCAGCCTGCATCATCATCAGCTGGGAAAGCGGACAAACGCAAGCCAACCATAAAATAAATAATAGTTTAAAAAACTAAAAACACGCTGTTAAAACCCCACGCTTTTTAATTGAATTAAATTATTTTCTGCTCTTTTAGTTTGGTTTTTAAAGCTTGTTTTTTATTTTTTTAAACTATTTTTTATTTTTTAGTTCTGCTAACTACAAGAACGTGTTTTTCTTATTTTCTCAATTTTTTAAAAATTATTGAATTGTCATCGGTCCTCGATAAGTTTACAAAGTTTCAATGAAATCTGACCGTTTAAAGTGGGTCAAAATTGCGCTCTAAGGAGTCGGTTACATAGAAACATACATACAAATAAACAAACAAATAAACATACAAGTGAAGCTAATATAAAGCGTGTAAAAATAACGAAAAATAGTTAATAACCTTTTGCCACCAACCGGGCACATATTCAGATTCTGGGCTGCTGCTGATAAGTCCCTGAAAAAAACCTAGTAGTTAGGTAGAAGGTACATAACTGGCGAAATGTGGGTGTACTTTAGGTACAGCAACAGTGGTGTGCCAGTGGTAACGGCTACGACTTGCATGTTTATAGGTCGTGGGTTCAAACCTAAGAAGGTACTAAACTTTGTTTAAATTATTTTCAACACCACTGCTCCCAAAACGGTGAAGGAAAACATCGTGAGAAAACCAAATCAACAATTTTAAAACATGTGACATGAACTAATCCACACTGGGCCCGCGTGGCGGATTACGGCCCACTCCCTCTCACAGAGAGGAGGCCTGTGTCCCAGCAATGGGATCATTATAGGCTGATTATGCTATAGGTACCTACATCTCTGCCTTTTCTTCGGGAATTACAGGAGTGATGTTACCTTATGTTAAGTATGTTAATAAATTGATCACCAGAGACCGGATATTCGGATGCATATTCACCTAAAGTTGAGATGTTGGCTAACATGGAATGCGCTTTTGTATCGAAAAAGTCTTAATTTAGGTAAATAATTTGTTTTTTGTTTTTGTTTTGACTAATACAAACCACCCCTCCTCCAGTACATACACATATTTGTATCGGGTTTAACATTAATTTTAAATTTATACACATCTGAATAGTTATGCAATCCAAGAATCCCGGGGTTTTTAGTAAATATTTCAAATAATTTACTTTAGCTAAAAATTATCTTTAGGTAAATATGCATCCGAATATCCGATTTCTGTTGATCGCCATCAAACATTTTATTAAATAAAACTCTTCACTCATTACAACAACTTACTATCAAAACGTTAACTCGTAACTAAGATAATATTCAAAAAGTTAAGTTTTAACTTTGACCATCAAAGCCCACAAGTGGCTTCATTTAACACCTAATGAATGTAAATGTTATTCCAAATCCACACAGTTGCCTCAAACGTGTGACGAAATCTCATTAAAATAAAAATACATTAATTAGAATATGAAAAACACCTTTTTACAGTACATTGATCTCTTTATGTAAAACCCTGTTCCTTTTTAAACTACGTAAGTGTCTTGTTAACTTGAAAGATTCACTTGCGAAGCGAAAATGAACCCTATTTTTACTAGACATTCAGTGCCTTGCTAACTTGAGAGTATTACATATGCTAAGGGAGTTCGACCCTTATTTGTTCCAAGCTAAAGTTTAAATAAAAGGTCTTTTTCAGCAAACGAATATTGTATTTTCGTACTTCAGTGAGTTCAAACATTTGCTTTAACTACTTACAATTCCAAGGTTTTGTCTTGTTAGAGCTCTGTGGGTACTCTTGTTAGAGTACAGACAACGAAAAAGTTAGGTTTACATCTTCCCACTACTCTGTTAGTATACTTTTTAAAGTTACACTCCAAAAAAAAAACCATGGTCTTGACTACCCAGCACACACACTTACCTAATTATATATTCACGATTTTCCTGCTTTATCCCAATTTATAAGCGGTTGATGCATGTTTTCTCTTCCATATACAATGCCAAGGTTAGGTACTGCGGTAGCCAAGTAATCTTTGCGAGCATCCTACTTCGTTTAGCCAGTTCTCTGCATGTATACTTATCTCTTTTATTGACGGTACCCATTCATTATTAGCAAAACATTGTGAGAGGTGGACGAACTTGAAGTGTTTTGCAAATTATCGTGTAAATGCTAAGTTGTGATAAATGGCCTGTAGCTAAGTTATATGACATGTACATGGTGTTTTTGTGTATTTTTTTCGCCGCTGGAGATAAGAGGACTTCAACACTTTTAGTGACATAGGGGCCGTAAGAATCGACCGCTCAATCATATGCCTAGCCTATTCGCAACTATATTTTGGTCAGCTTAAAGTCTTACTATATGCAGCTGAATCGTATAGTACATGGAGCGAGTGCCTGTATGTCCTGCATAACCCACTTACTGGGTAAAACGATACTCTGGTGTCTTTCCTGTCAGACTTTCGAGGTCCTGGCGAACCGTGACGACCACGGAGGTGAGGACTGTCAAAGATCCATGAATAACAGCCGGGACCAACGGCTTAAATTGCTTTCCGAGGCGCGAAGGGTCTCGGTATGTAAAGATAGTCACCCATCCACGGACCAACCACGGCAAGCGTAGCTTCACCTGATCGATCGACCCGTGCGGCTAATATTACTTAGCTACAAGAGACAAAATTTGACGTGTTGAAGATCTTCTTGAAGCTCAAGTTGTTCTTTTATCTAGGATAAGATTTTCGTTGACTACAGAAAGCAATCTCACTCAATCAATAGCACCTAATAATAGACTTTAAATAAACTCCGGGCTCAGGTAGGCCGAACTTGGAGTCTCAATGTCCCACAAACAATGGGATATTTAATATCTTGTCCAGCGTGTCCTGCTTTCTGCACTCTACATATCCAGAGTCACCGAATACCGAAATCAATGTTATTTTTCACTTTGTAGTGTTTTTCCGGAAGTCGGTTGTTTTTTTTTTAATTTGTTTTTTTTTCACTTTTTAGTTATAGTACCTATCCAACACTAATTAGAAATTTCATCGTCCTTGGGGTCCAAACAATGCATATTTATGCGATAGCAGCAATCGCTGTTGATTTGCTGTCATTTTTTGAAGAGTTCCGTTGTCTCTCTCCGAAACGCATCATCAGATCTATATGAAATTTAAATGGGAGAACGTGGAAAGCACCAGCTTTCAAATTAAAAAAGGATAATCAAAATCGATTCACCCAGTTGAAAGTTCTGAGGTTCAAACATAAAAAAACAGTCCAA
This sequence comes from Antitype chi, assembly GCA_947359405.1. Taxonomy (NCBI): domain Eukaryota; kingdom Metazoa; phylum Arthropoda; class Insecta; order Lepidoptera; family Noctuidae; genus Antitype; species Antitype chi. The sequence goes on from OX375812.1 coordinate 19,955,716, forward strand.
TTGAGAACCTTCTCCTTTTTTGAAGTCGCTCGTATAGTAGCAGTGCTGCCGCGCGTTAGTCGCGTTTGCAACGTGCGACAGAAACGATGCAAACGCGCGGCTGTATCAATACATCGATACAGCCGAAAGAAGCCTATTAAGATCGAGTCTGAAACGCGACAGCATCGCGATAGTTGCGATACGAAATCTGGGCGTAGGCATACAGCCATCGACAACACCGCGACTGTATCGATACACATGCGCGACAACATCGCTACTGCAGCGCTACAAACAGTCGCCGTGGGCGAGGCCTCTAAGTAGATTTAGGGTTACGCAAAACATCGTGTAAACAAAAAAACTTAACTCGTGAGCTCATGAAAGAAGATTGTAGATGAAATTGTGTATGGTATTACATACGAGTCCCAAGGAACCAGCAGGGTCTATCTCCATACAAGATAGAACAAAATATAATTTGTGCCATCCCTCAGGGCATGCCGGCGAAGGCCCTGTATCTGAAGTAGTTTGTAATTTTGTAAAAAAAGAAACTACAATAGATTACAGAGCAGAGTATGAGTATACAGGGTGGCTTTTTTTTTTTTTTTGAGGATGGGAAATCATCAAATAACTTCTCCCGCTCTCGGTGGAGCAGGAGGGCGTATCAGACTTTTACTGACTAAAACCCACCCGTGTTCCCTCAGTTTCCTGTGTGCCAGGGGCGACGGTATCTCTTTCGAACAACCCGCACCCCTGGCAGGCATCGGCCCTTGCGGACCCCACCCTTTGGTGCTGACATCTCTTTGAGGCGCGCGTGGAACACAACGCGCCGTCGACCCGGGCTTGGTCCTTACCGGACAGCGAGCTACCCATTACTCGCCGTCCGCAAGCCCGCGCCTACGGTGGCCGGGAATCAGCCTGGGATTCCCGACGCCCAGGGCTTCTCCCGCGGCGACTACGGCCGTGAGGGCGCATATACTGCGTCTCCCTCACGTGCGCCGCCTCCCTCTTCGCAAGCATTACTGCTTCGCAGAAGGAGGTGACGGCTAACCATTCACTCTCGCTCCGTACCATGGCCTGCACCAGGGCCGGACGCGAGAGATCGCCGCCGCCGATCGCCTCCACGAGGACACGGCGGTGCTCCGCCCAAGCCGGGCAGACCGCCACCGTATGCTCCACCGTGTCCTCAGGGCGATCTTCGCAATGGAAGCTCCCGGGCGTTTCCTCCCGCCTTATACGAAACAGGAACCTCCCGAAACAACCGTGTCCGGTGAGGACCTGCGTCAGGCGGAAGATGAGGACGCCATGCCGCCTCTCAAGCCACTCCTCAAAGAGGGGACTTACCGCCGCTATCGTGGCGTGCCCAGTATACAGGGTGGCTGGGACATCGATGTGCAAACTCACAGATCTATACTTGCTGTGATTGACCTTTCCTTAGGTACACATTAGTCTTTTTGCCTTGACCAAGCACTGGCAAGAAGCATTGTATGTGGGTGTTTAGAGATGTTTGGATGTATGTTAATTAATCACGCAAAAACGCCATATCGAATGTGGATGAAATTAAGCACACATAACGTTTATCACGTCACGCAGCCGATACTGCTGAGAAATACGAAAGTAATTCTGTTTATTTGTTGCAAAGCAAAGCACGATAAGCCATTGTTCAGAAGCTTAAAAGTCTGACAACCATTCTTACTACATAAGGGATATCGTGTTAAGGCGGTGATTTCTTGAAAACGCTCTAAAAGGTGGTTTTATAAACAAGTGTATCTCTTTAACCGTAAATAATTTTGAAAGCAAAAAATATATGATATTTTCAAGTCTTTTTCGCATACAGTGATGGAACTCAAAACATAATTAAACATACTTTAATGCATCAAATAAATCATCAAACTCACATCTTAATTATCTTTAAAAAAAGTTTATCCCTTCAATAACAATTATAATTAAAAATATATCTACCATAAAATTCCAAACGCCAAATTGCATTCAGTGCTGGTAATTTTATACGATTTTATTTGCTCATTTATTATTCGAAAATATTACAACAGATTTGAACCCGTATCGGATTGCAATAATAACTATTATCGCTCATAAAGAGAATATTTAAAGTTACCGAGGCCTGTGGAGGTTAGATAGGTAGTCGCTCCATGTGTAATACTCGTATTCAGACTGGAAGCTGACCCCAACAAAGTTGAGAAAAGGCTGGACAGATATTTTTTTTCTTACAGTTCCCAATTACACCTTTACACCTTTACAACTCCACCAATCTAGACAAAACGCAGCTGAAGTAAGACCCTACTATTTAATCGTGTACCACGTCCCTGTTTTCTTTAACAAGCTACCCAGGTATGTATAGCATACGGCAGGTGGCTCAGTTTTATGCAGGAAACACTAATTAGGCACCGCAATTATACTAGACTTTAACTACAGATTAACCAAGATTTAAACTACGGTTAACAGCTGATGGCTTTATCTGTAAAATAGTTATCTTTTAGTGCTGCTCCCTTTTTAGAGTTGAATGGTTTTGTTTTATTAAACGAGTTTTCATGATTGGTTTTATTTCGTTTCTGATTCATACAACACCTAGAGAGAAATATCTTTTATGTTCTTGGCTGGTTGGTAGCTAATGCTTTTAATGGTCATGAAAGAAGAAAGAAAGAAAAAACGTTTATTTGCGGTAAACATGACGCAAAAAGATAAGGAACACAAAAAAATATAAGAAAAGGTTGAGGGAAACATGCGTCACATCCACGCAAAACGGCTATCACTCAGCATTATGCTGCGACCCTATGCAAGACAGAGCCCCGTCATCGTGAGGAAATCATCAAATTATCAGTCTAACCGGATACTGCTGAATACCAGTATTTTACAAAGAGCGACTGGATATCTGACCTCCACAACCCAGTTGCTGTGTAATACGATACCCCTTGGTAAGACTGGTTGTCAGACTTTCGGGCTTCTGACGACACGTCATGACTGTTAAAGATCCACGAATGACAGCCGGGATCAACGGCTTAATGGGCTTTCCGAGGCACAGAGGGGTCTTGGTATGTAAAGATGGTGACCCATCCACGGACCAACCGCGGCAAGCACAGCTTAAACAGGTCCATCGACCCGTGCGGCTGTTGTTAGGATGTTACTAAGGGCCGGTTTTGTGCTATCGTGTTCACTAAGCATTTTGTTACATTATTGTTGGTATTTCACCATTATGCTCTTCCGGTTAGTTTGTATTTCCTGTGCGTTTCGCAAATAAAATATTGTTCTGTTTTTCTTTCTTTCTTTTCACTGGGCCCGCGTGGCCCTTATGGCTCCATCACTGGGCCCGCGTGGCCCTTATGGCTCCATCACTGGGCCCGCGTGGCCCTTATGGCTCCATCACTGGGCCCGCGTGGCCCTTATGGCTCCATCATCTGCCCACCCTTTTCTCAACTATGTTGCTGTCTATTTCCAGTCTAAACAGTGCATCCGTTTAGACTGGAATACGACCCCAACATATCTGAACACCAGTCTTTTACATGGAGCGACTGCCGATCTGACCTCCATAACCCAGTTACTGGGTAATACGAAACCCCTTGGTAATTCTGGTAGTCAGACTTTCAGGCGTAGGGACGGTCAAACATCCACGAATGATGTGACAGCCCGTGCTTTCCGAGGCATGAAGAGGTCTAGGTGCACGTAAAGATGGTCACCCATTCAAGGACCAACCGCGGCATGTGTAACTTAGCACCAACTGGTGGGGTCCGCAAGGGCCGATGCCTGCCAGTGGTGCGAGTAGTTCGAAAGAGATACCGCGGCCCCTGGCACACTGGCAATTGAGGGAACACGGGTGGGTTTTAGTCAGTAAAAGCCTGACATGCCCTCGTGCTCCACCCAGAGCGGGACAAGTTATTTGACGATTTCCCAACCAAAAAAAAAAAGCGGATCGATCGACCCGTTCGGATGTTATTACTTAGCCACAGGACCCTCTGTATAGGCTGATAAATGTGGTGTTTCAATTTACAAATTTCGCAGAAATATTTATATTTTTTTTTAAATATTTCTAGGATTTTTTTTTATTTTATATTGCTGGATGCGGGAAGCACTTTAAACCGGTCGAAGTGGCGCAGCTTGGGAGAGGCCTTTGTAAAGCAGCGGAGGTCTTTCAGCTGAAATGGTGATTATGATTTAAACTTTGCCTAGTAAGCCTTTATAACAAAGGAATAAGGTTCTGGTTCAATTCGTATTTTGACAGTTCGGAATAGCTTAATGTGCTGGCGGCTGCACCTAAGAACATTATACCTACTCAGTCATCCTTGTTTAAAGTTCACATAAGCAATAAGCATATCACAGCTACCTAATACTGTGTAGATTTACTAAATGAGGAAAAAGGAAGAAAACTCAAACCGGTCGGCCTCCAGTCACCACCACGTGTGCACTCAGCAGTACTACACAAGTACATGCTCGTATCAGTAGATAATACTATTGCCTTATCAGTCAACTCCTGAGCGACAATGACTCGGTGGCTTTATGAATATTTATTCAGCATTTGAACGTTAAACGTGGTTTAACTTCCTAATGTTTCATTGATAGCTTTATTTTCTAGTAATTTCTCCATTTTTTAAAGTATGTAGTAGTTTTTAGGTAGTGTATGTGTTCAAAATGCTTTAGTTACGTCTGTTATCTTTCCAACTAACCACTTTTCTTCGAAGTTATTTGAGAATCAGCCATTTTTTCAAGATCCTTTTATTTCTCTCTCCTCTCTTGAATGCATGCATTAAGGTTTCCTAAGACTTTTTTTTTTTGGGTGGGAAATCATCAAATAACTTCTCCCGTTTTGGGTGGAGCGGGAGAGCGTGTCAGACTTTTACTGACTAAAACCCACCCGTGTTCCCTCAGTTGCCTGTATGCCAGGGGCCGCGGTATCTCTTTCGAACAACCCGCACCCCTGGCAGAGTTTTCCTAAGACTGCGGGGGCAGCCACACAGCGTTTGCAATTTACCTTCCATTAACGTCCCTGATACGTAGATAATAATTATGAAAGTGAAAGTAAATTAGTGTGTTTCTCTAGAAAGCGTTTTTTTTATGTCGTACAGTCAAGCCCCGGTGCCAACATTTTCATGACAACCGTCATTCACTGCCGTTATGTGCCTGCCGGTCATCGTTTTTCTAAGAAACCGTAGCTTTACCAATCACTGTTCTGAACACTAGCAAATCACCTCCCGATAGCTTAAGTATCTAAATTATACCTGTAATCTAGAAATTACTATCTGCTGTTGCTATGGTAACTTCGGTACATACTAATAGTAAAAAGTACATAGTATTTTTTATCCGAATGTAGTCATCCGTCGCGGCTCACTAAACACAGTAGAATGGCTAATCATTATCCATTTTAACGTTTAACAGATTAAAATTAAGAGTTACGTCATTTGGTTATATTTGAACCATATGTACCTAATGTATTAGCTATAGTAAGTTATGTCAGAGATAACCTTGAATGGTCGAGCCTTGATTAAGTTCACACCTTCGCTTTTCTTGTTGCACGAAGGTACATAACAGGATTTGTTTGTTAACGATATTATTATAAATATCATATTTATTTTTATTTTTTATTGTTGAATGGGCCTGGTTATTGACTTCGATCACGCATTATAGAAAACGATTGATGAGTCAGTCAGCCCAGAATGGCTACGATTTTAGCACTTTCAGCAGCGTCCATCAGCTCCTGTAGCGTGCAGACAGCAGGACACGCTGGACAAGATATTAACTGCCCCATTGTTTGTGGGATAGCACCAAATTTACACTCCACGGCGGAGTCATCTGTGAATCTCCACCTGTGCAGGTTTTCTTAACTTCGGCCTGAGTCCGAGACCTTTTTAAAGACTTCCAGGAAAGCTAAGGCAAATTATGTCCAGGTGCGAGATTTTCTGCAGGTGGAACGAATGGGTTTGGCAAGGAAGCACCGTCTCGCCACTGGTTTAGCCGTTCCTTAGACCATTCGCCAGTGAGAGGAAGGGCACACTTTAAAAACGGGGGGCTGCCAACTGAAAACCAGCGCTGGGTGTCTAACGCCCAGCAAATGCTGAGATGGTAACCCTTTCGGTATGGGCACGCTCAGCACAATTTTACTGCAATTTTATTGTCATGTTTATTGTTCTCTTTCTTTTTTATATGTTTGTTGCTGTTGTGTTGTGTCTGTGTCGAATAAATATTTTCTATTCTATTCTAAAAAGCTTTTGCGGCTTTTCAGCCTTTGTGACACGAGGATGTTATTATGTCTTGTGTCTGAAACTATCTTGGCTCTTTCGCTTACGCTTGTCACCGCTCTACGAATTTCTCTTATAGTAATCGTGGATTCGACAAGTTGAAGATCGACTTGCGTCTGTGACATGAGATGATCGAAACTACGACGAATGAAGCAAAATAAGCATGTACATAAGTGCGAATTTTATTAATGAATCTGAACACGATCAGTACGTCTAAACTTTAAAGAGTTGTCAGTGACAGTTTTCCAGTGAAAATAATGACACTGTTTACTTGGATAGTTTTTGAGTTGGCTTCAATAATACGTGTTTTTTTCCACTTAGTGCCTATTGACTAAGACAAATTATTATAAAATCATCAATAGACACTAAGTGGAAAAAACACGTAAATACATAGCAGGTAGTGTTATACGTATGTGGTATAGCAAGTAGGTAATGGCATACTTATTGATGGCACAACAACTAAAAAGTTAAAAATTAACAAAATTTTTACTAAAAAATAAACCGACTTCCGAAAAAGACACTCTAAAGACAAAAATAACTTTAATTTCGGAGGAACTTTAATTTTGTTGAATAAAACGAAGACACAAAACTAAAGACACCGATTTACGAAATTAAAGTAATTTTTCACTTTATCGTGTAAGTACACGATAAAGTGAAAAATTACTTTATTTAGGAAATCGGTTGTTTTTTTTTTGTAAGTACAACAGTTTTTCAAAGGTTATGAACCTATTTCAAACAATTTTACTAACTGTTTTCACACTCTATAAATCAAACATAAGCTACTTAACATTTTGTTCTTCATCATCTACAAGATTTTCTAAAGAATCGTCAGTATGACGTAAACGAGTTGCCATGGGGTTTGTCGGCTGCCCGCCAACCTGTCATTATGAACCTATTCAGTGTAGGTCTTTAACCCTTGCTGTGCTGTTTGTTACGTGCATGGGAATTGAAGCGGTTGCTTTGTACCTACTTTATGACTGACGGTCGAAAGAGGTCGAATAGTTTTTTGGTGTCGGCAAGGATTTTTGTGCTAAGTTTATTTTTGTTGAGTCCACGCTAACTTGTAGATAGATGCTTAAAAAAACACACTTTGGAAATTCTAAGTAGGCAGGGCTCGTGGCTAAGTGATAATAGCCGCACGGATCGATAGATCAGGTTAAGCTATGCTTGCTTCGATTGGTCCGTGGATGGGTGACCATCTTTAAACATCGAGACGGTCCGTGCCTATAGCTATATTTGCATAATGCAGAATTGCATATGTAAGCGGGCATGCCCTTTATACCTCGAGGCTTTTAGGCGATTGGAAGTTCTGTTTACGTTTTATTTTTATTATTTTTAGTTTTAAATTTTTGATGGTATATTGGCGTGTGCTAGCTGACATATATGGCAAATTTAATGTTTTTTTTTGTGTTTCGTAATTTGAATTACCTATTGTATAGAATCAAGTTCTTCTAACTTAACAGACAGCTGTGCTGCTGGGGAGTTTGTTGCGCTACTTCTTCTTCCCAGCTAAAGCACTAGGAAGTGGTGAAGGGCGGGCGTTTTGGGGGGACTGTCTTATGTAATTTTATTTTGACGTTCAAAAATAGCTAACTCTCAGCCTAGTTTGAATAAATGACTTTTGATTTTGATTTTGATTGATTTTGCCTCGGAAAGCACGTTCAGCCGTTGGTCTCGGCTGGCATCCGTGGGTCCGGCCCGTAAAGCTGACAACCAGTCTTACCAAGGGGTATCTATCGTATTAACTTATTACCCCAATATACAGTACTTATTACCCCATATGTAGTTGGAAAAAGGCAAGGCAGATAAACTAATCCTTAGTAGGTAGGTAGCAATCCGGTGATTAATATATCTGGCGAAAATGGTGCTGATAAATAAAGTATGCACTTCTGGCTTAACCGTTGTGTGATGTTATCTATACTAATATTATAAATAGGAAAGATTGTTTTTTTTTTTGCATTGAATAGGCTCCGAAACTACTGAACCGATTTGAAAAATTATTTCACTCTTGGGAAGCTACACTATCCCCGGGTGACATCGGCTATATTTTATCCCCGTATTCCCACAGGAACGGGAATTACGCGGGTGAAACCGTGGAGCGCTGCTAGTCCTAACTAATATTCGAAATGCGTAAGTAAATTTGATTGTTTGTTACGCGTACACACTAAAACGGCTGAACGGATTTGGATGAAATTTCGCACACAGAAAGATCATGATCTGGGTTCAGACATAGGCTACTTTCCATCCTGGATCATAGACGAAGTTGGGGGCAACAGCGCCAACAGCTAGCCATTAATTATTGAAAAAGAAATACATCAAAATATGGATGATAGAAAAGAGATTCTTCTTATCTACCTTTTCCATTGGTTGAAATTCCACGATTTACTTTTGAAATAATAAAATCAGTCTCAAAGCGAAGCGGCACATAAGCATAAGTGGAAATTATTTATTCAACATAACATTCATAACTTTTCTTCATACACACTTTTAGCACTTATGACAATGAGTGCTAAAAGTGTGTATGAGTCTAATTTTAAGTGGGATGTGGGAAAATTTCCCACAGCGTTGTAGGTACTATGCGATTAAAATATGAATACGAATTTGTTGTCCGCAATTTTCGTGCAGCTTTCAATCAAAATAAAAACAAACCACGGAGTATCGTATTACCCACTAACCGGGTTGTGGAGATCGCTCCATGTAAACACTGGTATTTTGCTGCATCCGGTTACACTGGAAGCCGACACCAAGATAGTTTTTTTTTTTTTTTTAGGTTGTGAAATCATCAAATAACTTCTCCCGCTCTGGGTGGAGCAGGAGGGCGTGTCAGACTTTTACTGACTAAAACCCACCCGTGTTCCCTTAGTTGCCTGTGTGCCAGGGGCGACGGTATCTCTTTCGAACAACCCGCACCCCTGGCAGGCATCGGCCCTTGCGGACCCCACCAGTCCTGCGCACCAGGACACATGGCACGCCGTGACCACCCCAGGAACCAAGTAGCACAAGGGCCCCTGACTAACCTGGCACCCTTGGCACCCTTGGTCCCCCTGTGATGGGTCAGCGCAGTGGCCCCGCCGCCTACCACTTCTCGGCCGCAGGGGATAGGGAGAGCGGCCAACGCTATACCGGCACTCCTCTTCCCCTGCGGCCCCACCGCGTCCGCCATCATACACATCAACATAGTTGGGAGAAAAGGCAAATTGATAGAATTTTTGTGATGCTCTCAAATACTTATCTTTAAAAAAAGGTATTCGTAGCTCACGTAGCTTACAATATGGTTTGCATAGTGACTGCAAGTTCAACTACTGAAAGACGGTTCCTAGGTACGATCCTCAGGGGTATTTTTCAGTAGCTGTTTGGACTCTGGATTTTTGTTAAAGCATAATGTTATGTTTATTTTTAACCGACTTCAAAAAGGAGGAGGTTCTCAATTCGTCGGAACCTTTTTTTTTCTTTCTTTTATGTATGTTCCCCGATTACTCGAAGATGGCTGAACCGATTTGGATTTATTTTGTTTTGTTTGAAAGGGTATACTTCCCAGGTGGTCCCATGATCATCAAGTCAGGATCTAATGATGGGATCCTGGAGAAATAGAGATAACTCTTCAAATTTATAGGCATACTTGAAGCGATTTGGGTATTTTTTGGAAGAGTACTTTCTCGGAGCGGCCCCATTTCAATTTGGTGAAGATCTGATGAAGAACTTCGGAGATAGGCAACGGAACTCCTCAATAAATCATAGCAAATGGACTGGGATTGCTGAAATCTCATGTCTTTCTATTGTTTATACCAATTCATAACATGACATCACGCCGATACGCTGTGAAGGGAAACACATGTGAACCACTAAAAAGTAAAAAAAAAACTTAAAAAAAAAACAATCGACTTCCAAAAAAACACTACAAAGTGAAAAATTACTTTAATTTTTGTTACTAAAAAATATCATACATCATCTAAATAAATGCCGCATATACGAGTATGACATCATCTTTGAGTTAAATCGTAAAAAAATGACTATATAAAAGAGGTTTCAACCAAAAATGACAATGACATAATGTTTGAAAGGTTAACACACGACTCGGAGGCCCTTCAGGAACACGAGTTTAGTTATCACTAACGTGTTAGTAAGAATTTCGATATATCTATTTGAAACAAATAGAGCAATGGACATAGTGCATGATAAATGGTAGAGATCAATGGTCATTAGTGGTCAAATGAATAAGTAACGTAACATATTAATAAGTAAATTGAATAATATGTGTTAGAATAAATTAAAATCTTTCACTGCACCCTACTAATCAGAATTGGAATAATGTGATGGATATTGCTAATCCATTGCTTCTATGTTCCAAAAAATTGTCAGCTCAACAACTTAAATAACGCAATGAATGTTGTTGAAATATCAAAATGATAGACATTTCATACTGTTGGTGTGGTAAGCAATTACCCCGCTGTTTTTGTAGGTTTGCTTTTGTACCTCTAACTTTCAGAGATTGAATGAAGATTAAAAAATAAAAACAAGAAGGGCAAACAAAAGTTTGACTACTATGTAAGGATTCGGTTGGCAGACATTCGAGTTTTAGAAGGCGCAATAGGAGATTAAATTTATCCAGAAATGCGATAGGCTATGCAGACTTCTGCATGCCTTGAAATAAAGTACCTACCTATTATCCCAAAAGTGTTGCAGGAAAACTCTTCAAAATAACTAATCTCAAATCTCACACTTAACCCGTATTCTCTAGGAATATTTTTACCCCCATAACTAATATATTGCTCAATCACTAAACGAAGGGTTGTAAACGAGCCATTTATTAAATTGCAAGAGCAATTGCAATTTGTGTAAAGAGAATATCCATGCCTATAGGCCTGAGGGCTTGAGCAGTAATCACGTTAGTCAGTACACAACTAAAAAGAAACGTAACTACACACTACTTGGCCCAAGGGCAGAAGATACAAATATAGATAAAGATTATTATTAAACCGAGATTTTTCATTAAAGTAAGGGTTTTTTTAAAATAAATACGACTCTCAGAATAATATGCAAATTATTTAATATTAACTTGTTGTTTTAATAAAGTGAGAATATGCAGGTTTTACGGCCTCGGCGGCTTTATAGAGACTAAAAAAGTAATTTCCTTCAAAAAGGTTTCATTATTTATGAAGGAGCCACTTTATTAAAAAAAAGTCACAGCATTTTTCGCCGTTATCAAGCATAATAACACAGCATTAAACACATTACGTGCGTTCAACGTAACATTTATCATACCTTTACATTTATCCCTTGAAATATTCACGAATGCGGTACCAAGGAAAACCATAATTATTCCGCCGTATCCCACAAACAAATGAGGAACGATTTACATAACACATGACGGTACGCGAACACAGAATCGGACCTCAGAGCTCACATATTAAGGGGAAATAAGAGTCAGAGGGTGACCACCCACCGTGGCGATATAAGGCTGTGAGCATTACAAATAGAGAGGGCCAATTTCCAATTAAAATCTCAGCAGGTGGTCTAGCTAGAGGGCAGCACTAGAAAAATAGATTGCTCCGGTCTCCCCGACCGCGGTCGGCAGTCACGGGTTGAGAAATAAAAGAAAAACTTAATAACGTTGTCAAATTAAAAATATTCATATAATTAGTTGGGGTAATGGTCGTTTTGGGTTACGGAATGGGTGTCTTAATTGACATGGATACAAAAAACCGGTGAAGTAAGTGTCCGACCCCGCACAATGGGTTTCGTATTTGGGATAAAATTTTACCCAAAAACAAACATAACATTGTACTTAGTTCAAAAAACGTCACATTGTACGTCACGGTCAATTCTCCAAAAGAAATTTTAAATGTAATATAAGCAAGTGTAGATCCACGAATGACAACCGGGACAAACGGCTTGGCGTGCTTTTCGAAGCACGGAGGGGTCTTATCATGTGAAGACTATTTGGCGACCTATGAAGATTTTATGATATAGTCGCTGTCTCGAACGAACTCAAGGAGCTGTACTTACCACTAAATACTTTGTAAACATGTCATGTACAAGCAACGTTGACAACTTGACATGAAGAGCTGTGGCGCCAGACCGATAGTGTTTCTAGTGGCTGCACTATGATAACAGCTGATAACCGTCTACATTAACACGTGTTGTGACCCAAATACCTAATACCAAGTTTGCAAAATAATTACTATTGATATTGAGCACAAATAAATATACCTAGCCTAGGATTCTACGCTTCAGTGAATAGGTTAGATCTAGGCAAGCGAGCATCATTCATCGAATGCATTCGATGAGATGTTTGCTCTCTTTCATACTGTAGAACTATTTTAATCAACTCAGCCTATCGCAGTCCACTGCAGTACGTAGAGCTTTCCCAGGCTGCGCCACCACACCCTGTTCTTCGCCTTCTGCATCCAGTCTGTCCAAGCCACTCTCTTGAGGTCATCGGTTGATCTAGCAAGGGCGTCCCACGCTACGCTTGCCGATACGCGGTCTCCACTACATGACTCGTCTGCTCCATCGGCCATCGGTCATTCGACAGACATGGCTAGCCCACTGTTATTTCAGTTTGATTACTCTGCAACCTATGACAGTACCTCCGGTTCATTTGAGGATATTTTAAAATTATGGTGTCGTTACTCTTCCTAAAATAGAAGTGTAGGGGGGCCTAAAATTCAAATCTTACCAGAGGCGCTCAGAACCCCCTACCATAGGTATGACGCTGGAGATGAGAATGGGATGCGTACCTAGGTAATATGGGCTGGTGTCCGCAACGCGACGTCAATGCGCGTATTGCGTACGACACGTACCTGATTAGATATTTGATGAACACCAGCCAATAAAAATTAACTGTAATACTGATGAAGCGGGCTCAGCTAAATGACTACATTTTGAACATAAAGGTCCTGGAAAACAGGCACAACTCACGTAGAACCATTTCTATGAAAACTTTGTGGAGATTCTTCTACAAGTGTCGCATCGCGCTGTCACGTCACGCCTGTCTGAAGAAACTTTGAACTTAATGACAAGAGATAAGAACATGTTCTAGAACCAAAAACTCGAAGACATGTGACATCCACCAACCCGCACTGGGTCCACGGGGTGGATTACAGTCCACTCCCTCTCACCGAGCGAGAGGAGGCCTGTGTCCCAGCAGTGGGAACGTTATAGGTGCCTCATCAGCCTATGAAATGATGATGATGAAGATTAACAATCCTCTAAGTTGTATCATAAGCAACTGCTTACGATGCAGTTTTTACTGACATCAGAGAGCATTTTGTGATCACACCTGTAATCCCCGAAAGGATAGGCAGAGACGTACATATAGTACACCCACATAGTGCCAGAGAATTTTGAACAGTCCGCATAATGCAAAGGATAAGATTAGGATTACAGGAATACAATTGAAGGATAATCATAACTAAGATATCGTGACTGTATGACATTACAAGTAACTAACATTAGCCGGTCGTGCTCACAATGGGCCTTATCAGAAGGTTTAAAGTCACCCAAAGGGCAATGGAGAGGGCTATGCTCAGAGTTTCCCTACGTGATCGAATCAGAAATGAAGAGATCCGTAGGAGAACCAAGGCAATCGACATAGCCCGAAGAATTATCAAACTTAAGTGGCAGTGGGCAGGGCACATTGCTCGCAGAACAGATGGCCGATGGGGCCGATAGGTTCTGGAGTGGCGACCGTGTACCGGAAGACGTAGAGTGGGAAAGCCTCCCACAAGGTGTACCGATGACCTTGTGAAGGCCGCGGGAATCCGCTGGCTGTGGGAAGCACAAGACCGGTCTAAATGGGAAGGCCTATGTCCAGCAGTGGACGTCTTTCGGCTGAAATGATGACGATGATGAACATTAGCTTACTATGCCAAGCTAATACCGACACAATACGTGTCAGAAGAGCAAAGTCTAATCAATCTGCATAACCGTTACCCAAGTGTGTTGGGGTCAGCTTCGAATCTAACCGGATGCAGCTGAATACCAGTATCTTACACGGAGCGACTGTTTATCTGACTTACTATAAGATTGGCTATCAGACTTTGGGCTTGTGACTACCCATAACGATTGTCAAACATCTACAAATGACAGCCGCGACATGCCCGAGGCACGGAAGGGTCTCGATATGCAATCGATGGCCATCCATCCTCGAACCGACCGCGGCAAGAATAGGTTTGAACCTTCGAGTAACCCGCGATTTAATTCCCTTCGATTAAGACATATGGCTGTATTTTTTTAAGCCACGAGTCCCCTCTGCAAAGGACTTTTCTTATTATTTGGCTTAGGAAATGGAAAAGGACCTAAGGTCCTTTTTTGACGCAATAACCGACATCCACGCAGGTGGAGCCGCAGCCAAGAGCTAGTAATAAGTAAATATAAGCCACTATTAAATCTTACCCGAATTTCTAAAGATATAAATCAGCTTTCTCAGTTACCAATAGACTACAAATCAATACAATAGATTGGAATAACTTTGTCGTTAGGTGAACTATCGGAACAAGCCATAGATACTCGATATGCGGGTACATCAGATTTATTACTGCGTTAGGGCTCTGCTCACATCGCGTGCTGTGCTGTGATATTTTACGCTTTTGTTGTAGTTGACTTGTTTATTACAGTAGCGTGTATGTAGTGTAGGTACCCTATATGTTGTAGTAGTAAATCTTCTAAAGTGGACCAAGTATTGTACCCTGCGGTACACCTATGATTTCCATAATTTTGTTTGAAATACTGCTTGAAGAAATTATTGGTAGACGGAAAACTTAAGTAGTGGTATTTATTTACTGAAGTAATTGCTGGTCCTATAATGGTAAATTGCTCTGCGTTTAAGTGTTTTTCGGTCCATATATATATAGAAGGAGATAGAGAGTAGTAATTCATATGCTGAAAAACGTTCACTGCTTGAAATCGGTTGCAAATCTTTTATGAGTAATTTATTTATTGAAATACATCGCTTAGCTTTCACTGGTGAACACAATGCGATGATTTACGATACCCTCCATAGTTTATGATAATACATACAAGATGATATCGCAACGCTAAACTTTCTCTGAGACGTATAATATTAAGTAAATGTAATGATAATATTTGTGTGAGAAGCGATGAGATAAGTCGCGCATTTTGATATTTATGGGGTAAGCAGAACAGACTGCTTCTGTGCGAAGGTAACTGTTAATACTACGGATAAAACTACCAAGTAAATTTTTATAAATAGTATCCACTTCTATAACAAGTTACCAAAGGCGGTGACAGAACTTAGCGATGGAAAGTTTAAAACTCACATCAAACGTGTCCTTATCAAAAAAGCATATTATAAGATAAAAGACTACGTTGAAGACAGGGAAATTTGGCATTAATTCCTTCTGCAAATGTGGCTTCCCTGGTACCTCATTAACAGCATAACTATGTGAAAACTGCTCCCAAATTACAATGTTAGTCTCTATTCTTTTTATTTTTTATAGTGTGACATATTCTCGTCATTATTTGACATTATACATCATTTCCAATAACGACTGTTTATTAGTGATTGTCATGGAAATCATGTCACTTGGTTCAAATAAGTTAGTTTTATTTATGTAGATTTTTACATATTGTAAATGAGAGACCGTTGTAGGCCTTACAGACTGTAGATTTGTAGACGATTTTCTATTCTTTATTTTTATTCCTCTAAGTACCTGGTAATTATTGACAGGCCTGCAATGTCCTCTCATACCTATTATCACTGTAATTTGAAAACATTGTAAAAGCCAATTATTTTTAAAAGAGTAACCGTGGAGTTTCTTGCCGACTCTTCTCCATAGAAAGCGACAAATTGGAACCGTTCACCTAGCTTCTGACGTTTCATAAGTTCCTGCAGGTTTATGTGAAGTAAAATATTTTGATTTTGATTTTGAATACCTTAGTCGACTGGTAGAAAATGCCTTTGGCATTAAGTCCGCCTCTGTACATTTCTGTGCGTGAAGTATTAAATAAATAATAAATATTTGAAATTCACGGCCGCACCGACGTAGAAGTATCGCAGCGGGATTATTTGCTCGCACCGGATTTTCAACACAGGGCTTAGGGCCGAGAATTCAAAATCCCACAGTGTGTTCTTTAGACGCGCTAAGATGAACTCTGTTGGATTTTTAATGCTCGGCTCAACAAAAAGAGTTGAAAATCAATTGCATGATAAAATCTTACCGCAATATTTTTCCGTCCATGCAAACGTAGGCTTACCGTATTTGAAAGAGGAAGAATAAACGACTCTTAAATTTATCAATTAGGTCATCTGCCTAGCCTTTTCCTCACTATGTTGGGATCGGCTTCCAGGCTTACCGAATGCAGCTGAATAATAGAATTTTATATGAAGCGACTGCCTATCTGACCTCCGAAACACAATTACTGAGTTACGATACCCCTTGGTAAGACTGGTTGTCAGACTTTCGGGCTTCCGATGACCCGTAATGACTGTCAAAGATCCACGAATTTCAGCCGGGACCAAGGGCTTAACGTGTTTATATAAAGATGGTCACCCATCCATGGACCAACCGCGGCAAGCGCAGCTTAACCTGATCGATCGACCCGTGCAGCTGTTATTACTTAGCCACAAGCTAGGTAGGTTAGATAAATACCTAAATAACGAATCGTTTCGTTATTAAATTCGACCACAGTAACAATAATATGGGCGAAAACAAATCAAACCAAAATTAATACTTACTTATAAACGATGCAAGACAACATTTTAATTATCATTGACTCATTCAATTTTAATTAAAGCATTCATTAAACTCTGCTCTAAAAGCATACGTTAATTGAAAAACAACGTATTTAGGGAGCGGTCTTAAATGAAACACATGAAAGTCACTGTAGAGACATTAATGCTTTGTACGTGGAAATTAATGAAATTATAATGTCGTGAGTTGTGTGACCGATTCTTGTATTTTACATAATTACTTCAACACGCATGTCAACTAGAGTATATTGATATAGGTGCACGTCAAAGGTTTATTTAAATGACAAAATAAAAATAAATTGTCTATCTATCTGCCGCAGATAGAACATATTATCACTTATCATCAGATAGGAACTGCAAAAGACTATTCTGAAACTAAAGCATCGCGATAAACGACATCGAGTACCTACATAAATTGTTTTAGTATCTTATAAGTAACATTATACTGCAATATTCCCGATAGTAGTCAGCAGCTGAATGTTTATAATAACATCTATGGCAGACAGGTGACTATCATATAGACTCCATAGACATACGTAATGGTGTAAATGCTAGTCTAAGAATAAACAAAATATAGTCTAGTCAGAGCTATTACTTATTATTAACAACTTCTTTCATACATTTCTTTTTGAAAAATAATAATTAGTGGACCCATTATTGCACCCTACAGAACTCCATTTCTTTCCCGTACATTTCTAAAGACTTTGTTTGAATCTAAGAATAATTTTCACACGTTTTTAGGTCTTGATAGTTAGCTAAATCAAGACTTTAATTGTGAATACATTCAACTTTCTCTCAGCTGTTTGTTCGCTTGTTCGTTAAACTCAAAAGGAACAGACAATTCCGTGGATTAAAATATCTAAGATCTTAGTTTCCAAAGACATTTGATTTCTTTTCAACATCTCTATTCGTTATAAATATAGCTTTCTGGGTTCAATTAATCAGCAGCATCATTTATTTACCATTCATTACCAATATATACCTTACCTAAATATACTCTTCATTTCGTGCAGAACAAAAAACATTTTTCTCAACACCTTGACGGTTGCATATGTAATTCGATATGTACCTAATTTGCCTGTATGACTTGCATTAACGTTTTTTGCCGGGAGTTCAACCCGATACTCGTACATTAGCTGACTCAGGAGTCAGCAAAAACTGCACTTGGTAACGGTATGAGCGTGTTTGTTATTGTAATGTTTAATTTACTGTTGGAACCTGGGTTTGCTTATGTTAATCTCATGTTTAAACACCTTTTATTCGCGTCATCTTTTTACTATAACGGCTGTCTTACAAATTGTACGGTTACTGAATTTATAACACTTACTGACTGCGAGCATTCTTCTTTCTTCGCAAAATATCACCGTTACGCATTAAGCACTTCGAATTTAAAGACATAATTGAAATGATCTAGCTACTCTACAAGTATATTAGTTATAGCCGCGCCCCGCGGTTTCACCCGCATAAGTCTCGATCCCGTGAGTATATCGAAATAAAAAGTATTCTATGCCCTAATCCAGGTCATGGTTTACCCATGTGCTAAATTTAGTGTCTCTCGGCTTAAATGATAATGATGATGATGAATTTCAAATGATGGTGATTTAAGAATTATTTGAAATTTCATTATTAACCAAATCAGAAGAAGCACCTTTAACCGTGCAATTCTATTTAAAGATTTATTATATATCCTTCAGCCTATTTTAAAATATTATTCAATAAACTGACGTCCTCGTAACAGTTACATCATATGGATTCACATCGACTTTGACTCACGTATCGACAGGTAACCAATCTTCTTTATGTAACACGATAGGTTAAATTTTCAGTTTTTGCTCAATAATGACTTACTTGGCTTCGTCTGGTGGTGTACCTATGTAATGAAGATATTCGAAGTTAATTTAGTTGAGGTAGTTTTGTAACAGTTTTGTAGATGGTTCTATTCTGACAGGTAATTCTGTTCATCAAGAATGGCACGTTGGTCTTGTTGTGGTCGTAAGCGCTGCTGCCAGGATGAGGTCGTGTTATTGTGTCTTTACAACTGGAATTTCTCAGTAGCAGGACTGGATAGATTTTTTCGGAATTTTTGCCCGGTTGATGGCAATCCTAGGACTTATCTAGCGAAATGTGACTGTACCTAGTACCTACTATTGCTTAGTCTCTACCTGACTCTTCGACGATCTAATTATTATACCTACTTCAATCATTCATACCTACTACTTATCATCTGTAGGGACACATTGTATGTACTAAGCTTACTCAGCAAATATATGGTTGGCGATGCACGGCTGCACCCGTGAGACAGAGAAGTTTAATCGCAAATAAACTGCAGTCGTAATTGGTCGTTTCTATTAAACCTACACCCTCAACACAAAACGAGTAGAACACATACACATAATAATATACATCAAGCATTACTAAAGAAATATCTAAACATCATCATCATCATTCCAGCCGAAAGACGTCCACTACTGGACATAGGCCTCCCCCAATTTAGGCGGATTTGCCATCATAGTCACGCTTGGCAGGCGAGTGCATAGAGAACGCTGCTGCCCATTCTCTAGTAAGTCCCTTAGTCGCCTCCTACGATACCCACGGGAAGAGAAGGGATGGTGCTATCCTTTATGTCCGGCACCACACGGAACGCCTGCTACTAATATTTATCAGGAATGGAGGGCATCGAGGATTATAGGTTAATTCTAGAGGAGTTATTCTCTGAAGTAAGATGTTTGGAGGCTGTGGTTGATGGTAATAAAACTTGCATTGATTTTTTTATCTAAATCTGTCAAAATATATAATTACCTACAGGTAATTGTATATTTTAACTTTATCTTTAAGTATCCTACTTATATCTATATTTCTACAAATACCATTATCTATAAGGTCCTTTAACTTTATCCTGGGTATACCTAGGTAAGGTAGTAAAAAAATCATTTAAAATATAGCAAGAGCTAATTGGCATCAACTTATTTAGGCAATTAATTCTAATTTGAGTCGTATTGATGTCTCCTACTTACTAAAATATTGATGACCCATTTAATAATCCCGGAAGTTTGAAAATTTTTATGCTCTCCGAGCTTCTGATATTGAAATATTTTTTCTGCTTCAAAGTATTCGATAGAACCCAAAGATCAAATAGAAGTAAGTACCTAACCGTAAATCTATTTCAACTATTTCATCTATTGAGTCTGTCAACAGTCCCGCGTTTGTCTGCAGCCGTGCCAAAATTAGTCCAAATTTAGATGCAAAAAATTCTAAGGAATTTCCGACGTCCAGTTTAGACATTAGAGTTTAACGGAGTTCAATATATTGTACACCAAACGAGGCCATTTACAAAATATCAACACTAACATTCTCTAAAAAGGAAATGTCTTCACCAAAACCGACCTCAATAATGTTTTCGTTAACATCATTATTTCTACTAACTAAACAAACTTACCTTTTGGGCTTCCACCGCTTCATAAATACTCCAAACATTGTTTTATCCTCAGCACAATTCACAACAACAACAACAATCACTCCACACAGAAGCTACTGATAACGAGTCAACGACTTCCGTTCAATCAATAACACAACAACCGCACGTAAATAATTGCACCAATGATAAGATAAACAACGAACTCAGTACCAAAAACGTCTGACCTAGACACACTGACTGAGAAGCCTGGGAACACTGTCCTAATTCGCGAGCATTTCTAAAATCGATATAATCCTATAACTATTATGCATACAGCAAAGTTACGCAATCGTCCTTAGGATCTCACGTCATTATTTGTTTATTTGGTGAATGAAACATCGGCATCGTAATCTTTCGTTAATAATAAACAATACACGCGACGCTTCCGTCACTCGGTCTTGGCGCAACTGACTCACTCATTGCCCATTGGTTTCGTTTTGACTAGAGCAGCGAGACTAGCGAGTGTTGAGAGTGCCTGCCGGTGCGCGTCAGGTGCGGTCGATCAGCTGCTCGCTTGTCGCCATCTTGTTTTGCATTTTGGCGCCATCTCGCGGTGACCTTTCAACTTTGGAACATGGTTTGTGTTGTTTATTGGTAAACATTGCACACCCCTTTTAAATGAAGTAGCGGTAACAAGGTGTTACATGTCGTGTTTATGTCCAATTCGTTTGTGATGTGTGGTGTATGCAATACCGAGTACCTATTGTGCTTTCATTTTCTAGGTTTATTTTTCTGAATGGGTATTTTGTTATTTCATCGTTGAATCATTGAATTATTTTTAATATTTGTTAGCATTAATACAGGTAGTTACTAAGAGGAGGTGCTTGTAGCTAGATAATAACGGCCGCACGGTTCGGTCAAGGTTAAGCTACGCTTGCCGCGGTTGTCCGTGGATGGGTGACAATCTTTACGTCCCACGTCCCAAGACCCCACCGTGCCTCGAAAAGAACGTTCAAACCGTTGGTCTCGGCTGTCATTCTTGAATCTTTGACAGTCATTACTTGTTTGTTGAGGTCAGATAGACAGTCGCTCCACGTAAAATAGTGGCACTCAGCTGCACCCGGTTATTTATTTATTTATTGCATTCTTTATTAAAAAAATATGTAAAAATCCCAACCCGACCTCAACATAGTTAGGAAAATGCTAGGCAGATGCTGATAATACAGGATTGCTTAATCCCTGACATCAGAACCAAACACAACGTTAAAATACATAGATACTGTTTCTATTCAAAGTCGTTTTTGAACGTAAATATCTTCCATATTGACAGTCTACACTGTCCCTAAAAAGACACTTGCATGCATCTACTAAAAATACACTTGTACAAACAATACAGAAGGAATGTTATAATATTACTCATATCTAATACCACAGAATAAATAATGCTTAGAATACGTGAGGGAAATAATTTTGAAATATTTATATTCACTCTGCTTCAGTAAAACACTTGTATAAATATTAGGAAATAGTTTAAATACCTACCTACTTTTATCTGATTTTTAAATACTTAGATAATTTTAATCAGAAGAAATTTTTTGACAGTTCGACATATTTTCCACACTGTCAAACCGTCATATTTATGTTAAGGGCTGATTTTTCAATAGTCAGATAACTTTTATATGTATGAAGAATAAATCTGACGGCATATTTCCTATACAAAAGTTCTCAAACCCGCAAACCAATTGACTTGTAAATTACAATCAATGCTCAAAACGCAATATTTATGCCTCAGATAAAACTTATCCAACTATTAAAAAATCAGCTCTTAGATAAAACTTATCTGACTATTAAAAAACCATTCCTAACAGTGTACCGTGGCTCTTAGTTGCTGAAAATAATTTACTATTTCGCATTGCTTAACATAAGCATCGATGGTTCAGTGGTAGAATGCTCGCCTGCCACGCGGGCGGCCCGGGTTCGATTCCCGGTCGATGCAATATTCTTTTAGCATTTTGTTTTTTGTTTTTGCATTTTTGGCTCCAAATTAAATAATAAAATTAATTGATAATTCGGGAATAAAATGTTATTTGGATTATGAACCGATTTTCTTAATTCTTTTTTTGTCTTAATTTTGATGTGTTTAATTATTAGATATAATTCTGTAAATGTAATTCATAACGTGTTTTTTTTTTTGGGTGGGAAATCATCTAATAACTTCTCCCGCTCTGGGTGGAGCAGGAAAAAGATACCGTGGCCCCTGGCACACAGGCAACTGAAGGAACACGGGAGGGTTTTAGTCAGTAAAAGCTGACACGCCCTCCTGCTCCACCCAGAGCGGGAGAAGTTATTGATGATGTACCACGCTCAAAAAAATAAACACTGATAGACTGATCTATTAAGTTTGATTACCTAATTATTTTTGAGTTTGCTTCTAAAATACGTAAATAATCCACTTCGTGCTAGTACCTATGTGGATGTAGGAAGTTTTATTTACTTCCTGTGACTTTTTACACGCTTTATATTAGCTTCACTTGTATGTTTGTTTGTATGTTTGTATGTAACCGACTCCTTTGAGCGTGATTTTGACCCACTTTAAACGGTCAGATTTCATTGAAACTTTGTAAACTTGTCGAGGACCGATGACAATTCAATAATTTAATAAAAAACACGTTTTTGTAGTTAGCAGAACTAAAAAATTGAAAATAAATAATAGTTTAAAAAACTAAAAAACACGCTTTAAAAACAAAACTAAAAAAGGAGAAAATAATTTAATTCAATTAAAAAGCGTGGGGTGCTTGACATTAATTGATTATAAAAATACCTCAAAAAGCACCCCACGCTTTTAAATTGAATTAAATTATTTTCTCCTTTTTTAGTTTGGTTTTTAAAGCGTGTTTTTTAGTTTTTTAAACTATTATTTATTTACATAGCAAGTAGGTAATGGTATGCAAATTTGCGTGGTGTAGAAGAACAACCACTTAAAAGTGAGAAATTAAAACCTCCGAAATTAAAGTAATTTTTTACTTTGTAGCGTTTTTGTTTTTTGGTAGACTTCTTTTTTACACGCTTTATATTAGCTTCACTTGTTTGTTTGTTTGTTTGTATGTTTGTAACCGACTCCTTAGGG
The DNA here is from genome assembly GCA_947359405.1 of Antitype chi. Classification (NCBI taxonomy): domain Eukaryota; kingdom Metazoa; phylum Arthropoda; class Insecta; order Lepidoptera; family Noctuidae; genus Antitype; species Antitype chi. The sequence continues at coordinate 19,979,169 of OX375812.1, forward strand.
CGCGATTTTGACCCACTCTATACGGTCAAATTTAATTTAAACTTTGTCAACTTATCGAGGACCGATGACAATTCAACAATTTAAAAAATAAATAGAGAAAAATAGAAAAAAAAATGAAAAAATCGCGCTATTGAATTAAAAAATAGAAAATAAATAATAGTTTAAAAAAAAAACTAAAAAACAGGCTTTAAAAACCAAACTAATAAAGGAGAAAATAATTTAATTCAATTAAAAAGCGTGGAGTGCTTGACATTAATTGATTATAAAAATACCTCAAAAAGCACCCCACGCTTTTTAGTTGAATTACTTAAATTATTTTCTGCTTTTTTTAGTTTGGTTTTTTAATTTTTATTTAAGAAGGTATTTAGAGTCATAAAAAGTTGCTGTCAAAAATACTTTTATTAGGTTGTTTTATGGTTAATAAGTCAGAAGGCGGTTAGTGTTATTTAAAAATACTTTCTAAATAAGTTAAAAAGGGTCCAAACCCGTACCTATATTGAAATTTATCAAAACTTTCTATTTGCAAAATGGATTCTTCAACCCTCACAAATAACATTATAATTAGCTCCCCAAAGTAAGGGGTTAGTTGACCTTGAGTTTTGATCCGTACCACTGCTAGGGGACGCCTGACCTTCGGCCTTTGAAGGACATAGCCTGCGTAATGTTCTGCCGATTGCCATCAAGATTGCGCTTGCACAATCACTTCTTGTATTAATCCTTGTTTAAACTGATGTCAGCTATCCTGACCTTACCCAAGACCAACTTGATAAACTTGAGATTCATATTCGGTTTGCACAAATACTACCATGTTTCCAAAATTCGTGTTCTCCATATATTTCACATTTCTCAATGTCTCAATTTTTTTATCAATTTTATTTCTATCTCGTTTGTACACACTTTATGGAAATCCTATACAATGCGTGATCAGCTTTAAATACTGGAAATGTATAGCTTGTTGTGTAGCCGTGTGTACGTCTCGTTTTTGCGAGAGGAACCGGCCGGCGGCAGAGGCGGCGAGGTGGGGGTATTGCCTAGTTTTTTAAGTTGCTCCATATTGCATGGTATTCTGTGGCCGTATCTCTGGTAGCAGGTTGCTACATGTTGCCATTGCTCTAAATTGCTGGATGTACCTAGTCGTGACGTCATAGTTGACGAGAATTGACCAGGATAGATCAATTTTAGTTGCTCGTGTAAGTGCACCATAAGGTGGACCGATGGCCAGTGAAGCAGACGAGTCCTGGAGTGGAGACCGCGTATCGGCAAGCGTAGTGTGGGACGGCCTCCAGCCAGATGGACCGACGACCTTAAAAGGTGGCTGGGACAGACTGGATGCGGTAGGTGGAGGATAGGGTGTTGTGGGGCAGCCTGGGTGAGGCCTATGTCCAGCAGTGGACACCGATAGGCTGAGTTAATTGAAGGTGGAAGTTTTTCTTTATAAAAGAGTCATTCAATAGGATTAAATGAGCTTAGAGGGATTTATTGAAGATACTAGTGATTATATTTCTGTAAAGCTATAAATTTGTTACGTTTACCAATCATATTTCTATCAATCAACATAAAAACTGACTGAAGAATATTTGAACTTCGCAATTTTATAATTTACAACGTGAAATAGGTACGCATTTAAAGTAGGTACAGCCCAGGGCAAAAATATGAACCTACTACATTAGTTAACGTATTCCTTTAACTTATCCTAGGTAAGAATACAATAAAGTTAACAGTTTTATATTGTTAAACAAGTGGGACTATGATACCCTTGATTGTATCAACAATAAAACAGGCACATTCCTTTTAAAATACTTGTGGGCCCTCTAAGCAGATCATCGCCAATGCTGCCCCATTTAAATCAACTAGCAAAGAGATAATCGAAAGATATAAACATGTCTGGAACAGCACTATTATCACGTCAATTACCGAGTGGAATCGATTGAAATCTCGATGCTATCGGTATTCGATCATTTATCGATATCGCTCGGTGCTATTGGAAGTTAATGAACTCGACTTACATGGGGTTATATCACTAGGATACGTCATTATTAAGGCACCAGGGTAGCCTGCTAAATTCAACCTGCTCAGCCTTTCCCCAACTGTGTTGGGGTCGGCCACTAGTCTAACCAGATGCAGCTGAATACCAGTATTATACATGGAGCGACTGCCCTGTAATCTGACCTACACAACCCAGTTACTGGGTAATAAAAATACCCCTTGGTTAAGACTGGTTGTCAGACTTTCGGACGATCTGTAACGACTGTCAAAAATCCAAGAATGACAGCCGTGACCAAAGGCTCGTGCATTCCGAAGCACGAGGGGTTTTTTTTGTTTTAGGCTGGGAAATCATCAAATAACTTCTCCCGCTCTAGGTGGAGCGGAATGGCGTGTCAGACTTTTACTGACTAATACCCACCCGTGTTCCTTCAGTTGCCTGTGTGCCAGGGACCTCTTTTGAACAAGCCGCACCCCCGGCCGGCATCGCCCCTTACAGACCCCACCAGTTGTGCTGACATCTCTTTGAGGCGCGCGTGGAACACAACGCGCCGTCGACCCGAGCTTGGTCCTTACCGGACAGCGAGCTACCCATTACTCGCCATCTGCAAGCCCATGCCTACGGTCGCCGACTCTCGCTCCGTAGTCCGTACCATGGCCTGGACCAGGGCCGGACGCGAGAGATCGCCGCCGCCCATCGCCTCCATGAGGACACGGCGGTGCTCCGCCCAAACTGGGCAGATCTCCACCGTATGCTCCACCGTGTCCTCCGGGTGATCTTCGCAATGGAAAAACCCGGGATTTTCCTTTCGCCTTATGCGAAACAGGAGCCTCCCGAAACAACCGTGTCCGGTGAGGAACTGCGTTAGGCGGAAGGTGAGAACGCCGTCGCGCCTCTCAATCCACTCCTCTAAGAGGGGACTTCACGCACAACCCTCGCGCGAGCTTCCAAGACTCCTGTACGTCCTGCGAGGGCTGAGACTTAGTTCAATCCTCAGGTCTGGTAGTGTCATTGGGGGCACCTAGCTTCTGACGTTTCATAAGTGCCCATGCAGGCTTATGTGAAATAAAATATTTTGATTTTGATTTTGATTTTCCATAAAATTATTCGGGATATTACACAACTGTCTAGCTCTATTCATCTATTGTAAATTGTAATATAAACTACTGAAAATAGTCTCTTTCTGCAAACAATTCTTTGTTTGCAGAAAGAGACTATTTTCAGTAGTTTATAAGGAAGCCTCAGGTAGCTTGATCAGAAGATCAAGCTTCCTGGAACTGTTCATTGTTTATGGAAGTGGTGTTGAGATGCCAGATTTTTATGAATCCGTTTGACATAACATTCGTGGGAGAAAAATGAAACTGCAATTTGTACCATAGCAATTTATTTTAATATCTATTGTCGTAGAGCGCCCGAGAAACGTTTGTTTATTTTTAATCCCCGGCGCAAAAAGGGGGGTGTTATAAGTTTGACCGCTGTGTCTCAGCTGTGGCACCCTCTTAAACGGCTGAACCCATTTTTTTGTTTTGTCTGACAGGTGACTAAATCGAGAGCTATGATCCAAAAAAATCGGTTCAGCCGTTTGAAGATTATCAGCTCTTTTCTGGTTGATGAAGGGAGTTGAGCATTTTCCACGGGTCTGATCGAGTCGAAATTTGGTATTCTAGTCTAGTATGTGTTGGACGTTTTAGAATCGACAAAATAAATGTTCTCCTTTTGGGGTCGCATCCGACAGAACATCACGTATCCGATAACCGATGATAGTGTGTCGAGCGCACTAACTAGGCACAAATTACGCCCGTCATATATTCCGTCAGATGTGCGACCACCCTTAGTATTAGGATACGCTGTGTCTAGCTAAACCAAAGATGTCAATAATGATACTACAAAGTAAAATAATTTTAGAACAAGTGGAAATGACATATGACTTAGGACATTCAAAATGTAAGGCCGTGTAAAATTGTACAATTCGTTTTTTTTTTGTCCGAAGAAAGTATTTGTTAATAACTCATTAAATACTGTGGTGATATCGATAATGTAGGGGCCACTGATTATACAGGAAAAGTTTTTATACAGTGCGCAAACTTTAACCATGAATTCAGCATACCATTCTACACCCCCAGCGAAGAAATTATGCGTCGGTTTTCCAAAAAAAAAAATCAATAGACCTGAAAAGACAAAGAGAAAGAAAAAACAATACACAGAATGTGGATTGCCAAAAAACTAAGAATGAAAGAAGGATAAAACTACTAAGCAACAAAATCGACCAACTTCGAAAGCAAAACAACCGATTAAACCAAAAAAATACTCAATTATATAAACTTTTGCAACTTCAGTCAGAAGAGAATAACACATGGGCACGCCACGATAGCGGCGGTAAGTCTTTGAGGAGTGGCTTGGGAGGCGGCATGGCGTCCTCACCTTCCGCCCGACGCAGGTCCTCACTGGACACGGTTGTTTCGGGAGGTTCCTGTTTCGGAAAAGGCGGGAGGAAACGCCCGGGTGTTTCCACTGCGAAGATCGCCCTGAGCACACGGTGGAGCATACGGCGGAGGTCTGCCCGGCTTGGAGGGAGCACCGCCGTGTCCTTGTGGAGGCGATCGGGGGCGGCGATCTCTCGCCACAAATAAAAAAAATCAGTAATCAAAAAAAAACTTTTTCCAAAAAAAAACAACCGACTTCCAAAAAAACACTACAAAGTGAAAAATAACTTTAATTTCGGAAGTCGGTGTCTTTGGAGCTGTATTTGAATTTTTTGTCACCGCCTTCCGAAATTAAAGTTATTTTTCACTTTGTAGTGTTTTTTTGGAAGTCGGTTGTTTTTTTTTGGAAAAAGTTTTTATTTTTCACTTTTTAGTGGTTCACATGTGCTTACCCCTTCACAGCATACCGGCGTGATGTTATGTTATGAAGTGGTGTAAGCAATAGACAGACATGAGATTTCAGCAATCCCAGTCCATTTGCTATCATTTATTGAGGAGTTCCGTTGCCTATCTCCAAAGTTCTTCATCAGATCTTCACCAAATTGAAATGAGACCACTACGAGAAAGTACTCTTCCAAAAAATAGCTAAATCGCTTCGTGTGCCTATAAAATTTGAAGAGTTCTCTCTATTTCTCCAGGATCCCATCATCAGATCCTGACATGATGATCATGGGACCACCTGGGAAGTATACCCTTTCAAACAAAAAAAACTAAATCCAAATCGGTCCAGCCATCTTCGAGTAATCGGGGAACATACATAAAAAAAAAAAAAAAAAAAACAAAAAAAAAAAAAAAGGTTCCGACGAATTGATAACCTCCTCCTTTTTGAAGTCGGTTAAAAATAGACACTGACGATGAAATATTTTCCCTACGCGATTCTTCGGACTACTGTGTTGACGATGACGAACAACTTCTTGAAGAATTTGCAAGAGATTTTTATGACAATAAATCAGAAATAATGCAAAATATAATCGAACACGAGGAAACAGAAAATAAAATATCTGCTGGACCAAATAGAACAGGAAATCAAGATATATACCAACATTCCTACTATGGAAACCGAAAATAGAATTCAAGCAGAAGAAGAAAACATTAAAATGACAACAGAAAATAATACAATTGGAGAAGAAAACAAAAATCAGCAAACCGTGGGTTTGGTAGTTCAAATAAATGTAGAAAATAGGACCGAGAAACCGGAAAATTTCGTTGAAATAGAAAACAAGCCTGTTTTTTATAGGAATCACATACAAAAAGAAGAAGAAAATAAGAAATATAACAAAATCTAAACTGGAGGAGAAAAAAAGCCGCGAATCTTAAAAGAAAAAATAAAGGTGACAGAGTGATTGTTATGTATTACGAAAAAAATCTTGAAAGTTCTATGTAGGTTTTATTAAAAATATCGAAAATTAAGAGGGTGTGATATTATATTGTATACTTTTTTTGAAAACTGTAAATAATCCTTTAAAGTTTGTAAAACCAAAAAAGTCGACAGAGTTATAAGTTCCTACATCAAATTTAATGTTGTTATGAAAGATGAATTAATATTTAGTTCGAAAGAGTACATCTTAAAAAAAAAAAATTGTACTATGGTTTACTTTGTTTAGGAAATTATCGTGATTTGAGAGCTGAAAGGGAATGAAAAACTGACATATTTAATAAATATTAGTGTTTGTTCTTATGTTAAAACTTTTGTAAAATTTTATAATATAATTTAAATGATACCCAATCTATTATTCAGTTGTCTTCTGTGCTGATAATTTTTATTAATAGAAATAAGTCTAAATAATATTTTTCTTAAGTTTTAATTGATAATGGTGCACTTGGCTGGATCTGCAGAGAAGACCACTCTCATAATTTTACAAACTACGAATAGTTTGTATAATATTTGTACTTAGCCTGCACCCTAATTGCGTAACTCACGATTAATCATAATTTGTTTCGTTTTGAAACCGATGGCTAAACCATTGCTTCATATTTTCGAAAAATGTGTCTGCTCAGCAACGTAAATAACGCAATGAATATTGTTGAACTGTCAAAACGAAACCGATTGTGATTAATCGCGTGTTACGCAATTAGGGTGCTGGTTTAAATTTGGGTAATCAACGTTTCAAACTTTATTGAAAATGCTTTCCGTTAATTAAAGTTCCTGTCTTTTTAAAATAAAAACTTAAACTGTTTTTATACATGTCTTTTTATTATTTTTAACAAAATTATATTTTACTACCATAAAGTGCAGAACGTATCAAAAGTCGTGTCAAAAAAACTAATCGAACCACTAACATAGGTTGATTGCTGAATTTGTTTGTTATATTGTAGACCAATTTTTAGATGGGTCCGAAGCGTTACTGGGTTACCGTGTGTTACAATGTTTTTAATGTCTCAAGAGTTACTATGCACATAATTACACTGCCTTACCCCATTACTAACACTTCGTCATAGTCATCATTCGTTGTAGCCTCTACTTGAGCTTCAGTTGTAGTAGTAGTAATAACCTCTTCTTCAATAATATTTTTTAGTACCTCGTTGATTACTTGCAAAGGTTCTTGAGGAACTTCTGTGGTTGGATTCTCGGTCTCAATATCGTTGCTGTGGGTCTCCAGTACTGGTATCTGTGCCTTACAGGCTGCTGCACATTCTTTCTCACTTTCAAACATGTTATGTGTTGGACAACCTCCCCACCACGCTTGTATGCACATACCATTTTCGTGGGTAACAACAAGCTTTTTTTCTCCGCATATATTTTGGTTTAGTGGGATGTCGCATTCTGAAAAATGAACATACTTCTTCAAATATTATTGGTAGGTACTATACAAGGTGTAAGGTGGAACTGATAAGCACAAGTTCTGAAAGCAGTTTGTTCATAATTGACTATCTACTGAATCGATTATGTAGTTATTAAAAAAAAAAAACGTATTTTGCTAAAGTGACCGCCGATCGAGCCAAAGAAAATTTTATTTTATTTCAATTTTATGAGATTCAATTATAAATGCATAGAGTAATGCTAGGGTCAACGCAATTTTTCTTAATAATACAGGTTGCTTTAAAAAAAAGTTTTGGTCGTTGTATTATGCTTTTAACGTAATACTCTTGCGTTAAAAATAAATATTACAGTTTATTGTTCAATAAATATAAATTTATTGTTCAATTAGGACTTGATTACATGGCAAGGTAATAGATACAATATGAAGTACCTACAAGAATACGTTTCTTAATCTAGTTAGTGGGTGCCGTACCTACTGTTCTCCTAGATAAGTTACAAAGTAACCTGTGTTTAGTAGAAACAGTTCCGCACCCTAAGTGCATACGTAACTCACGATTAATCATAATCTGTTTCGTTTTGAAACAGATGGTAAACCATTGCTTCATTTGTTCGAAAAATGTGTCTGCTCAACAACGTAAATAACGCAATGAATATTGTTGAACTGTCAAAATGAAACCGATTATGATTAATCGCGTGTTTCGCAATTAGGGTGCTGATCCCCGTCATAAATGGTTGACTTATAGATAGCACGTGTAAGTATGTATATTAATATGTAGTTATTTAGTCATTATTACAGCAAGCTACAAGATAAGAGACAATTTAGGGCTATTAGACAACAAACAAAGTAGCTAATAATAAAAAATCAAAACTTAAATCACACAATCTGAAATTAAGGACCATAAGAATTTCGTATTTAAAAAATAAAAACTGTTAAATTTAGAAAAAAAGAATGTATAGTATGTTTGTGTGGTGAGTATATTGTTAGTGTGCTGAGTGTTTCGCTTATGTATGAAGAGTATGATGCATGTGTGTGTTTGAGTGATCACTTCTTTAGAAACTCTTCGGTTTCGTCGTAAGTTTAGAAAGAATGAGCGAAAAGCGTCTTTTTTTTTTTTTTTCTCGGTAATGGCTTCGCACGGTTTGTGCATTTAGCCAGTGTCAAGTAATTTTTCTTTACGATCAAGTAAATGGCCCGATACCGGGCACGAAGTTACAAAACAGTCATAGTCGTCTTTAGTCAGTCAAGTCCAGTCAAGTCAAAGTTATTGTAAAGCGGTAGTAACTTTACAACAACCTAATATGAGTTTTTGGGGGGAACACGAAAAGTCCACGTTAGTCACTTATTTTCACCTTCACTACACTTGTGCACTCACATGTAACTAAATTGAATAATTCACTACCAAAATTATACAATTTAATTCGCTATTTCACTAAATTTCATGAAAATGAAAATTCGTGCGACATGTTCCAACCGTATCCCGCCAAAAACTCGGTTCAATCCTTTTTGCAATTATTTTTAATTAAGCCGTAAATCGGACTATACGGGCTGATTTTTTAGTCACCTTCCAAATTTTTCAGGGTGATAGTACCCGTTAAATTGAACAACTTTCTCCAAGGAACGGGTCGAAATATGAAAAAAAAAAAAAAATCGGACCTCCCATACAAAATCGACCAGCTAACTATTGATTTTGCATGGGAGGTCGATTTTTTTTTTCATATTTCGACCCATGTTCCTTGGAGAAAGTTGTTCAATTTAACGGGTACTATCACCCTGAAAAATTTGGAAGGGTATAAAAATCACATACTGTATATGTATACCTACTGTGATATGGTAAGAAAGGGGGGTGACTACCGAGATGACGAAATATGGAAGAGATAAATTTTGCGCCCACCCCGACACACATAGGGACACAGGCCTCCTCTGGGTGACGGAGTGGGCCGTCAAGCACCAAGCAGGTCCAGTTCGGGTTGGTAGATGTCACATGTCTGCAAACTCTTGGTTCTAGGACATGCGGGTTCCTCACGATGTTTTCATTCACCGTTTTGAGACCAGTGGTGATGTAATAATTTACACAAAGTCGAGCACCTATCTGAGTTCGAAGCTACGACCTACAAACCCGTAAGTCACAGCCGTTACCACTAGGCCACCAGTCCACCACTGATCTCATCGCAGGTCAAGCAGTTCAAATTCAAATTCGAAATTTGAATACGTCTGAACCAATTTTATTACGTTGCGTTGCGGCCCTCCGCGGCTCCTATTGAGCTTTGGCGCAAATATTAAGTAGTCACCAAATGAAATAATGAAAACTTACGATCGTCCAGAGCATCTGCGCTCTTTCTGAAGATACAGTTGAGGTTACAAAGGTATTCGTTATCAAACTTGTTGGCCGTGGGACACCCTCGCCACGTTTCTATTTCGCAGCGGGACCCTGGCTTGTAATAAGAGAAGACTGCTTTCGGTGCCATGTTGCAGTCGCTCCGGTTTAAAGGCAACAGACAGTAGTCTGGTGGTACTGTGAAAATACATGTAAACAACAGTCTGACGTCAATCTCAGCGGAACGGAAAAATTCCCGAGCAATTTAATGGTTCCATTGAAAATAGGACCGTAGGTACCATTTTTTAAAGTACAAAATTGGTATCCACAGATTCGGCTCGCGCACGATCGCGATTCGGTTGCTCTTTTTTTATACTTTAGTTTATGGTAATACGGTCCTATTTGCAATGGAGCCAGTAAATTGCTCGGGCATTTTCCATTATATCTAAACTGACTCTAAAGAACGTGCCTAACCATGGGAGATGGATAGAAAGGGACTGAATTTTAGTGTGACGGTTGACAGCGGAGAATGGTAGACGTAAACGGGTTGCGCCAACCCCAGTAACATGGGGCAAGAAGTTGATGATGAGACAGAGGTTCGTTGGAAAGCAGCACCCCGATTTGGAATTTTTACAGAATATCCACGTGCTACTTTTACTATGGCCTAATAATAACCAAAAAATGCCTGTTTTTAATTGAAATACCTTTGAGTGTGTGATTAGTTGATTATTCATAAATATAAAAAAATACAACTTACCCGTTCGCACAATGTTTAGGGAACTCAACGTAAGAAATAGGTTAAGGAAGCAACAACTAAAACTCATGTTGTAGGTTCAGTAATCTGTGGCATAAAAACTAAAAAATAATCCATTATTTAGTAGCAAATTAACTTTCACGTTTTATGGCTGATTAGCGAAATTATGGCTTATTGTTGAGTTTTCATTATTTACGTTTTTAATTGAGACGATAAAAAAATAACGTTACGCAAAAAGGACTGCATCGACCGGGAATCGAACCCGGGCCGCCCGCGTGGCAGGCGAGCATTCTACCACTGAACCATCGATGCTTGTATTAGAATGTTGAATTTGTCAATAAGTTTAAACTAGTAGATTAGTAAGTTACCTCTATATATTGAAAAATATAATTTAACATTATTAGCTGATAGTGAAATACAATTTCTGAAAGTAACCTTCCTAACCTAACCCAGAAAATTCTTAGTATTTAACTTAATTAAACAGGTCCCGAAGTGCTATTCGAATTATTAATATCTTCAGCTTATCAATAATTTATTAAAAAACTGACAGTGAAATAATCTACTTTCAATCCTGGTACAAGCAATTCGGTTAGTGCTGCCATCTAGTAGACATTTCGTACACCAGCTTCACCTCTACCTCACTGTCAGTTTCAGTAAAACCATGATAGATGGCGCAAACTATACAATAATTTACATAATATATTTCTTAATAAAAGAACGTTAATGAATACTAATACTTGGTAGGAGATCAATCCAAAGTACAAATATTTTTGCTCCTCATAGATCATTTTATAAGGACGTGGGATGACAAACACAATTTTATATGATATGACAAAGTTTAAATTCCATTGTAACTGTTAATAATAATTTAGGATTTTTTATTGTAATGTTCAAATGTTCAATATAATCATCGCATGTAAATGATTTATCAAGGGCTATTCTAGTTTATGTCTTTTCATTTTTCAATTAAATTGAATAAAAAGGTCGAATCATCTGCAATTCAACACCAACAAATATTTGTGCGTGTAGGTACTTCCTGGGTACCTACTTACTAGTGAATTGTATTCTTTTTGAGGAAGAAATCTATTCAACCGTAAACATTTTCACTAAATATTCTTACAAATATCTCTTTAAGAAGTCTTTACAATGTTAATTTTTATTCTTTTTATTTTTTACAATGTCTGACATAATAAATTGTCGTCATTATTCGTCATTATTTCTACTATTGACTATACCGACTTTATTAGTGATTGTCATGGAAATCATGTCACTTGGCTTACCTAGGTTTACCTAAATAGGTTCATTTTATTTATGTAGATTGTTTTACATATTGTGAATGAGAGAACGTTGTAAGCCTTGCAGACTGTAGCTTTGTAGACGATTTGCTATTCTTTTCACACCACCTGCTCGACTATCAAATTATTGTCATGTAAACCTAACCTAAAGTAAGTCATTTAAGACCTGAGGTCTAGCAGGGCAATAATTTAATATTGTACTGAATTTCATTATGACCCGCTGGTCATTAATGTGATTTGAATTTGGAACATAAAGTAGAAATCCCATACGAACATTTACGATAGGTAGTAGGTAGGTACATACTAATTCCATGCATTCACCATTAAGATCTGCACTAAAATAGTAGATTGTATCATAACTTAGGAGAGCAAAATAATATTTTTACAGCGAGGGCGCTTTTTTGAATCCAGAGCGAAGTGAGGGATTCTAGAGTACGTCGCCCGAGCCAAAAATATATTTTGCGCCCTAGTGATACACTCTACTTTTTATCACCGTCTATGATAAAATAAAAGGCGCCTCATATTTTATTATAATTATTTAATAAAACATAGAGTAACAACTAAATTGAAATTAAATAGTAAATATCTAGGTAATAATAAAACAACTAAAAACATATATTTACATTTGATACATTTTCGCAATTATGAAAATTTGTTGTTACAGTTTTATTAGGAATAGAGATTGTTGTAGATTTTATATTCTGCGTGTTTGAAATAATGTCCGAATCTGGCTCATTTTGAGGAAAATGTGACGGTGAATCTCGTTGTTTGGATGTAGATGGGCGCGGCGACAGTGGCAGGGATGGATTAACTGAAGGTTGCAATTTCATGTTTTCCACGATGCGTTCACATGTTTTCGCCTTGTTCTCAATAGACTCTTCTATATCCTCCCTCTGCTACAGTACTCAACTTCCATCCTCCATGTCGCTTGAGACCAGTACCTACGTCCGCTCCAGAATCTGCCAAAAGGGTAACAGAAATACGACGAAAACAATATGGTGTATACAGTTTCATGTCTGGTAACTTCAAATAAATAAGTAACGATTTCTTGTAGCATGTTAGAAATTTAATTTTTTCCCTTAACTTGTTTGAAGCACTTGCCATTTTGATATCGGATGAAAAACCGATTGGTCTTCATATCAGCAGGACGCAGGTCTAGGTACAATAGTTTAGAAGGATCGGTCAATTTTTGTTTTTGTGTCTGTCAGCTGTACTAACAGTAAATCATCCGAGTGATTTTCGACATCATCAACAGTTATTTTTAAAAGTTCATTGCCACGACAAGCTCCATGTACTCCGCAAATTAAAGCCACCTCTAACAAAACCGAATGTGATTAAGACAAGACAGTATCTATCGAAGTACAGGTTACAATAAAATGCGCACTTTAAAACACTATGTTCAGATTATAAAACAAAGGCAGATAGACCGCTCGGAACACCAAAGTGAGGCCAAAAAACCAAATACTAAAGCATCGTATTGTATGTTACATACAATGCGACGCTTTAGTATTTGGTTTTTTGGCTTCACTCTTGGTATTCCGCGCGGTCTATCTGCCTTTGTTTTATAATCTGAGACACTATGGTTATACTTTACTAATCCACCATATACATAGTTAGGTACTTACTTTTACGGCAAGAAAGACTTTGTCGGGTGCCTCATTAAGGAAAGTCTCCACTTTTTTGACTGAGAACACTGCTGGATATTTTAGGTTTAAATCCATCAGACATCCTATTCAGATACGCTAATGTGTGTCCAGTTTTACGTCGTTATTAGAACTAACTGTTGATTTTAGCATTGAGTAGGTACCTACTCCAAAGAGTGGAAGGTTGTTTAGTTTTAGCTAAGTACTGGAAGTAGGCCAAAAACAAAGATTCGGAAAAATTCTTGGCGCCTCTTGCATTTCTCCATTCAATAAAATTACCATAGGCTTTCATATATTTCTCCCGCGATTTTGCAGGTACCTATTAGATTATTTATCCATCACATTTTTTGCATCAGTTCTAATATTTTCAGGAGTTAATTCTATACTTTCACTGTCAATTGAAGAATTCATTTTTCAAAACAAAACCATGAATTTCTAACAATCCGTGAAAATTGACGAAAATGCGGGCTGTAATTCGCGCGTTTTTAATTTGATTTCTTTTTTTTTATTCAGCCGGCAGTGCGACTATGGGCGGTCGTACCAGCCAGTCTGTATTCAAACAATATTTGCGTTCGATTTCTTTGGCGCTGAACACTAAGATGTTCCAAATTCAAAAAGTGCGTGGCAAAGATAATTGCGGCGCACTTTTTTTTTGGGTTTTGGCTTCGCGCGGTTTGTGCATTTAGCCAATATCACGTTTGGGCGGCGCACTTAAAAAGAGGATTAAAAACTCATTACTGCCCGCTAAGTTTCCTATAGAAAACACCACCTTTGGGTGCACTTAAAGGCGAACCAAGTCGTCCTTTTCGAATAGATGGGATGAAAAATAAATTGGTCGAAAATCGAACTGGTCACCACGAGTACCTACCTATATTCCATTGAGAACCTTAAGAGTTACTCTGCAAAACAACTCTAAGAATCCTAATATCCCATTATTATTATATTTATTATAAATGTGAAAGTTTGGATGTTTGCTACTCAATCACGCAAAAACGGCTGAACGGATTTGGATGAAATTTGGCACACAGATAGTTTGTAATCTGAATTTACACATAGTATACTTTCCATCCCGGATCCCCTGGGATAATTTTCGACCACCACACGGGCGAATCCACTGACATAAGCTAGTAAAACAATTATCTTTTATGTTTCGTCTTCGTTTATTTTTAATATAATTTCCTTAAAATAAATGCGATATTCACTACTTATTTAAGAAGTGTTTTTCAACTATAATTGATAACAACGCACTACAATAAAGACAGAATAACACAGGGTCAGTAGCTGACTCTAACGGAAGTCAGTGCTGGCGCTGAGAACTGATTCTCAATTATTACATGTAGATAGTCAGTATTCGTAGTTATTTCTTCACGGTGTACGCACGTTATTGAAGTCAATGGGGATAATTTACGGAAATGCTAGAAGAAGAGGTACCTCAAAAACACGACTTTAGACAGTAAAATGGCTATTAGACAACAGAAAATAATGAAACTGGAGGTTCTGCTTAGTAGTTGTGTTTATTACGGTAATTTTGGGATGTAATATCCGTTAAACATTATTTTTTCTGATAAAATTGAACTGTAAAATTTTGGCGTCATTTTCGCTTTTTTAAATCTTCGATACGACGCGACGTCACCCTACAATGCAGTGTCAACGACTGACCAACTGTGACCAACTGCTGACCCGGCTTCTTCTTTTTGACGGGTCAGCGAGTTCGTTACAGTTTGGAGTTAACTACTGACCCTGTGTAAATCTGCCTTAACATTTACGCAAGAAGTAACATTAACATGAGTATAAAAAAATTACCCGAAAATATCGTATTATAAGTCAACAAGATTATTAATTAAACATTAGTTTGATCAACAAAAAAAGCCTGTTCCACAACTTACTTAAGTACTTCAACAGTAATAATTTTTCAAGTATTTAATTTAATCTACTTTAAAAAAGCAAATTTTAAAAGTGTCAGTTGCAGTAAAAACTAAAATTGACTACAACGCTATCTAGAGTGTGCCCTAAAAAACTTTAAATCTACGGTGAGATCTCGACGGCCGCTAGACGATTGCTTGTTTTCGATGCAATTTATTGGAATTACATTACTGCAGTTAGTGAACAAAGGATTACATTGGTGGCTCTTCTTCGTTGTGTTCCTTTCTTCGGATTAACACCGCACCTATGATCAAAAGAAGGACCTGAAAAACAGAATATGATTGAGAATGGGGAGCATGTCATTCGTGTACGATCACCAAAACAGATAAGTTAGCAGGATCGTCGGTTATAGTTGAAGTTTGGTAAGAAATCTATGGAAGTTCACGAATAAAATAAAATAAAATTAATAGATAATAAACAGTTAATTTATCAAATTAAATTCCATTCGAGAATTTCCATCGGTTTCTTATTAAACTACTAAGTACATTACTTATCTCTTTTGGTGAGCTTACATATTTACCTTAATAAATAATACGTCTGTGAATGTGAAGTTAAGTAAAAAATAACGATTTTTAAACCGATGTTTCAAGAGACTGCATTAACACCACGTTAAATAGCCATATTTTTTTTTTTGTTGTAATTTGCTTAGATATCGATGATACTGATACGATGGGAAAATACATAATTTTAGAAAAAAATACCTAGGTATATTAAAAGTTACTGAAATCTATTCAGTAGCCAAATGGGAGCAAACTACTTTCAGGTCTTGCGTCTATTCTGTTACACCTTGTTTGTGTATACTGACGACCGACGCTCCACAAATCCTAACTTTTGCAAACCTTGATGTCCTGTATTATCGACGGGTACTGTCTCCATAATTACCTCAACAATAATCAGCACAATAGCTACAGTGAACACCATAGAAGACGTCTCCTTGAACACCATGAGCACCAGGTCCTTGCACCCTTGCGTATAGTAAGTCTTCTTCACCTTACACAGCTCTCTATCTCTTTCTTGCACCAGGTCGGACCTGGTGGGGTCGTAGGTCGAGCAGCAAGAGATGGGCACGTTTGGGGGGAAGTAGTACGGAAGCTTCGAGCTTCGGTAGTCTTCGGGACTGTAGACACCGCAGCAGTTTAACTGAAATTGACGGTTTTTATACTAATAAGTACTAGCTTTTGCGCTCAGCTTCGCCCGCGAGGAGGCGAAAATTATCTCATGGGGACGTACCTACTATCGGGATGAAAAGTATCCCGTGTTAATCGAGGTTATAAATTACCTGTGTGCCAAATTTCATTCAAATCTGTTCAACCGTTTTTGTGTGATGCAGTAACAAACATACTAACATAGAAACTGTCATATTTGTAGATGCTAATATTATAACGAGGTAAAGTTTGTGAGGTTGTAGGGGTTATCTCTGGATCTACTGAACCGATTTTGAAAATGCTTTTACCAATAGAAAGCTACGAAATCAAAATCAAAAGTCATTTATTCAAACTAGGCTGAGAGTCAGCTCTTTTTGAACGTCAAAATAAAATTACATAAGACAGTCCCCCCAAAAACGCCCGCCCTTCACCACTTCCTAGTGCTTTAGCTGGGAAGAAGAAGTAGCGGAACAAACTCCCCAGCAGCACAACTGTCTGTTAAGCTAGAAGAACTTGATTCTATACAATAATAGGTAATAAAAATTACGAAACACGAAAAAAATAACCATAAAATTTGCCATATGTCAGCTAGCACACGGCAATATACCATCAAAAAATTTAAAACTAAAAATAATAGAAAATTAAAATAAAACGTAAACAGAAATTCCAATCTAAATAAAAGCCTCTAGGCATAAAGGGCATGCCCGCTTACATATGCAATTCTGCATTATGCAAATATAGCTATAAGTAACTTAAAGTAACAAAAGTTAAACTAGGACCTCTACGTTATTTGTGAGTGTCATAGGCTATTTATATTAACCTGAAGAAACGGTCGAATGAAAGAAAAATAGGGATCCCACCCGTGCGAAGCGAGGACGGGCAGCTAGTGATATTATAAAGAGGTAAACTTTGTTTGTATGTAGGGGGTAATCTCCGTAACGGCTGGACTGATTTTAATTAAATTTGATATGGGTATACTTTGAACCATGGGGAACATAGGCTACTTTTAATCGACATACCACGCGGGCGAAACCGCGGGCAGGAGGTAGTTGTAAATAAAATAACAATTTACTTAACATCACACCTAAGTTCCCGGAAGACGTAAGCAGAGGTGTAGAGCTATAGCAAGTGTGTAGATACCTATTATACCTCTACACCTAAAACTAAATAGTCGTATAGATAGGGGTGTCCCTAAGTATAGAGGGTGTAAGGGGAACGCTTCCGAAGCCAGAACGTAGGTTATATACAACCTAAATGCGAACAGATACGATAACCTTTCCCCTTAAATTGGTTATTTTGCATCAATTTAAAACGTTTGACGCTTCTGTAATGTTTCTACTTAATTTATTTTGGCGGCGCTTTACAAAGGATTATCATTTCAGCCAAAAGACGTCCACTGCTGGACATAGGCCTCCCCCAAAATGGAGGTTTTGCCATTATCGCCACGCTTGGCAGGCGGGTTGGCGATCGCAGTATGGTGGTAAAATGCTTTGAGAACGCTGCTGCCCATTCTCTAGTAAGTCCCTTAGTCGCCTTCTACGACACCCACGGGAAGAAATGGGATGGTGCTATTCTTTTACGTCCGGCACCACACGG
This sequence comes from Antitype chi, assembly GCA_947359405.1. NCBI lineage: Eukaryota > Metazoa > Arthropoda > Insecta > Lepidoptera > Noctuidae > Antitype > Antitype chi. The sequence goes on from OX375812.1 coordinate 19,997,068, forward strand.
AACCAAAGGATACTAAATCTAAAGCCGTCGTCTGGAATTGGGGTGGTTTTTATATGTGTTCAATCTCAAATAATGGTCCATTTTAAACTGTTATCACAGCATAGTGTACAAAAAATGCTAAAAAAATTAGGTAAAAGATTTTTCGATGGTACTGTATCGAGAATCACTAGCCCTATCACCTGTCTTCGTTTTCGGAAGCGTTTCCCTTACACCCTGTTTGACTATTTAGTTTTAGGTTCCATAACGGGGCATGCCCATAGATATAAGAAAGATGGGGCAAGCCAAAAAACCAAGAAATCTAGCTCAAGTAATTGCTTTCCTTTGGAAAAAATTCACTAGGACGGAAAAACATACCACACCTTTCAATTCGTTTCTAATCTTGCAAGATAAACAATCAAAGAACTAAATTGTCATTTTCAGAACCAGGTGACGTCCTGTAGTTTCTACATAGCCCTATGGGTACAGGTGTGAGTGATGCACAAAACTTACATCGAATTGTGTCATGGCCCATAACTTGAGATGCCTCGGGTTCTCCTCCCTGGCCTGCTTGAAGGACTCTGCCAGCGATCTCAGGAGTTTGGCCTCGTCAGCTGGCTCCACGTTCACTGATATACCAGCGATCAGCGCCTGGACGATAGCCAGGAGTATAATGATCACTGCAGCCTGGAATATATAAAAATTAGTTGAAGACGGTAATGAAAGGTGATCTACAGATTTTCTTAAAGCGAAAACTCATCGATATGTGTATCCTGCCCATCCTCACCTACGGTGCTCAGCCCCGCACCCTAATTGTGTAACACACGATCAATCATAATCTGTTTTATTTTGACAGTTCAACAATATTCATTGCGTTATTTACGTTTTTGCTCAGACACATTTGCAATGCAATGGATTAGCCATCTGTTGCAAAATGATTCAAATTATGATTGATCGTGAGTTACGCAATTAGGGTGCTGGTCGCGCAGCGAATCGCCAAAGTACCGTCTTGGGGTTTGCCAAAGAGCAATGGAGTACGCTCCATTGCTCTTGATGCTACGGTATTACAACGTTTTTATGGCGAAACCCAATGTCAACAAAATATGCTGTGATTACCTTTTACTTAATTTTACCGAGATCTATCGCTTGAGAATATTTAAAAATGAACGCGAAGTCTAAGTGCGACACCCAAATAACTAAGAGTCCTGCCATTTTTCTTTCATACAAATCCATTCATTCGTTTTTGCGTGAAAGAGTAACAAACACCCATCCATCCTCACAAATTTACACATTATTTATGTGGTCGAAAATTATACCACGGGAACGTACTACGAGGGTAAAAAATAAGTACCCTTTGTGTTAATCCAGGTTAGGTAATTATAAACTATCTGTGTGCCAAATTTCATCCAAATCCGTTCAACCGTTTTTGCGTGAAAGAGTATCAAACATCCAAACATCTACCAACACACAGTCGATGTCATACTATGTTGTACCTAAATCATTAAGTAAGATGACCAAAGCTTAGTCATGTGTATCACTGTATCGGTAACATGAAGCCAATGGTCACGCCCGCGAGGTCGTCACAATTAGCATGTCAAGTTTGCGTGATATGCCAACGGGTTTCTATTGAACTTGAATATATATATGGACTCCAAGGGCGCTAGTAAGTTACCTTGGATCCCTTTTCTTGTGTTTATAGCTGGTAACTGTGGCACGCTATTTCCTTGCGATCCTTCTCGTTAGCATTTTAATTACTACTTTACGTAGCAACTAAATGAATAGCGGGTTGCTTTTACTAATTTTGTTAAAAAGTAATGGTAGGTCTGTAGGCTTTCTGTCCTTTTTGCTTGATTTTTATACTTGTTAAGAAAAAAAGAAGGAAAAACGTTTATTTTCGGTAAACATGACGCAGAGAACTAACACAAAATAGAACAATTTGGGGGAAAATCGGCGTCACATTCACGCAAAGCGGCGATCCTATACGAATCAGAGCCTCAGCGCTGGTTGATTGGTTGGTTGATTTTGAGCACAAGTCATTTCTGCTCTAAGAAAATGTGATTTTAAATGGTACGTAGGACATCCGTGGTCTGAAGACAACAACGGTGCTATGAATCTTATTGACAAATCTTTGCTACTTTCATGGAAAGATTGGTCAATCACCATTCTTTCTTCCCCTTATCTATCGAAAGTCGATTTTTTTCGATGTCTGTCTGTTAACATCAACGGACGAGGTTAATACTATGTTTATACGATCAAATACCCTCCACGAGTAAAGACAGATTAATAAACTTAGTTGTAAAATATTTACGACTTATTGTACAAAATCACATAGGTATTGTTCTAATGCCGATACTCTATCAGAACGAAGTTATAAAAAAACCATAAATCATTTTTATTACCTACGTTTCTGTAGAAAACACGTAATGCAACCGATTTTAATTGATTTTGAGTTTATTTTATTGAAAATGCTTTGGTTTTGTAAGATGACGCGTTTTTGGGAATTTCAGGCTGTATTTTTTTAAAGTGTAATCCCTTAAAGTAATGATGTCATAACTACTATTATCTACAGTTTTGATTAGAGTCTATGTTCAAAGTCTTGCTTTAAACAGGCATCATCTGGGCACGCTCGTTCCATCATAGATGTCAACTATAACTTTAAAACATCGACTGCTGTTAACCTCGATCAAACATTTAAATAAAAACAAAAAGGTTGGACCTTAAAATTCATTAAAATCAAAAAAGCTCGAGATTGATTTCTCACGGGCTTCGATCACCGTTTCTCCTCCACGCTGTTTTTATCTATTGTAAAACAATTCGATGCTGCTTTGTTCTCATTTTTCACTGGATGAAGAACACAACAGTTCACATTTACAGAACTGTTTGTCCAGGATTGAGTAGTGACTACCATTAACCTTTACTGCGGGGTAATTTCGTAAACCATTAACAGTAGAAATAGATTCATTTTGACAGTTCAGTAACATTCGTTGCGTTATTAACGTTATACAGGGTGATTGGAAGATGGGTGCAAAGCTTTAAGGTGAAGATAGTATAGACAATTTAGAACCATTTAAGCCATGGTTGTCTTAGACGAAGTCTCGCCTTAAAGCTTTGCACCCATCTTCCAAACACCCTGTATAACGAAGCAATGGAATAACAATACTTATCCTATAAAATGATTCCGATTGAAATTAGGGTGCCGGTCGGAGAGACACAGAGAAGTAAATACAACTATTGTCAGGAAGTTACAGCAGGACATACCTACATAAAATGTATGCAACCTGTCTTGAATGAACGCCGTGCAATTGGAGAGGCCTATATGCAGCAGTGGACTGCTGTAGGCTGATGATGATGATGATGTTAAACCAATCTTGATGAAGTTATTGTTTTAAAATAAACTTACGACATGGGCAGATCTCAATTCCTGTCTGAAGACAGCCACCTCGCCATAGATAACGACAGAAATGGTGACAGCCGCTGATACAGCCAGCAGTACCATGGCCACCATCCTGCTGGACTGCTCTGGGTCATAAGCTTTTGTGGCTATTGATGTCATCACTGCCAGGATAATTAGGGCTAAAGATGCTAGCTGGAAAAAATACAAAGTAATCAGTGTGTTTGTCAACATTGTCTATCTGTATCGATTTTGTTATCATCAAGCATATTCTAACTATATTGCCTTATGCATATCTACAAGTTTATCACTTTCCTTAAGGTGAAAGCTCCAAAATTCACATTTTCGTACGTCTATTGTAATTTCCAGGTCAGTGTCAAACTGTATATTGAACTGGCTTTACGTTTTTATAGTTATTAGTAAGCTACCCTGAAGTTTCCACCTTAAATTCTTATATCACGGTTGTCAAAAAGTAAGAATTCCGTAGGGAGCAGTGGCTCGTGTGAGTTTGAATTTTTGTTACAGGCTATTCTAATACCAGTGCAATAAAATAGCTAGAAGCAGGGTGTAAAGTTCACTCGGTCCAGACGTTGTGTCTGGTGGGCAACAAGCCGACGAGTGTTTTTTTTTTTTGGGAATGACATCTCGCTGGTCAACCTAGAAAGTTGTCGGCTGCTTGCCTGTGGCTGCATCAATAAATTAAGGCCTTCATCCAGGGATAAGAAATGTGGATGGCTTAAAAACTTAAAACTAAGTGACTACACGCCAAGGGCACCTCTGTAGGGTACGGACCTCGGCTGAAGACGTCTCTGGAAGAGGGCAGCAAAGGCTGGATCGGAGTGAACCTGACGATTGAAGTCGGGATGTTTTAGGTATACAGCACACATACATATAATATGCAAGTTGCGCGGCATGCTCTGCTTGCGCGATACAGGATTTTACGTGACGTCAATGTGATGCGTAGTTTGCTTGTCGTGATGTCGATGCTGCCACGATATCATTTTATGTTATTTTTAAGTCAGTTGAAGAAAGCCATTTCAAAACTGTTGCAATAGTTATGCATTTGTATCGCTACTTTCAGGCAGACGCCTGAGTGCATCAATATAATAAGACAGTCATTTTGTCAAATAACCTTGTCCAGCCATGCAGCCAAGCGTTCACGAAATGCGCGAACGCATCGATGCAAAAATACTGTAGGAGTATTGTGAGGTTAGATTCCATAGAGTAGCGAATGAATATTATAAGAAATAAGTATGAAGTCTGAAAGTGCCATCGGTGACCAAGAACTTATGTGGAAATCAGTTGTCATGGTAACGACACGAGATACGGAAGAATGATATGGATGGATTGTGGATGGGGGTGGTCATAAGATATCATAGAGGAAGTCCAAAGAAGAAGATGGATGGATTGCGTGAAAGATCATATGGCTAGAATAGAAAGGATGACCACTAACATAATAGTTATGAAAGAAGTAAATAGAGTAGAGTTGTCCAAAAAATCCGTATTCCGTATGGTGCTGGACGTAAAAGAATAGCATCATCCCATTTCGCCCCGTGGGTGTCGTAGAAGGCGACTAAGGGACTTACTAGGGAATGGGCAGCAGCGTTCTCTATGCAATTTACCAGTATACTGCGATCGCCAACCCACCTGCCAAGCGTGGCAATTATGGCAAAATCCCCTTTTGGGGGAGGCCTTTGTCCAGCAGTGGACATCTAATTAATTAATAATTTATTTATTTCAAAAAGTGTGGTACAGTCTGTTACAATAAAATAATTTTTAAAATTTAGGGTTAAGTCGAATAGAAATAAAGTAACATAATTGAATCAGGCGTCCTAGCTAGGTTACATGGTAACCTGTATTAAGGTTCGCCAGCCCAGGTTCCCACAGGGGTACAAACATTTTAATAGACTGCTTAGAATAGAATTAGGATGAGGACAGTATGATTTGAGGATGAAGAAATAAAATAAAAATACATAATTCGAAGATAAGCTTCTATAATAAAAGAGAATATCTCAAAGAAGTTACTACATTTATACTTAGTCTCACGCTCTCGCCGTGTCATGTAATTCCAAAAACACTTTTTTCTTTAAATAAATATGCCTATCCAGTCCCAGTACAAGCCAGGAGGCCAAAACATGACGATTATTCTCAAATATAGGTTAGAGAAATCGAATGTTGACGATTATATGTATTAATGTAGCTATCGATATTAAGTCTACCAAATATAAAGTACTTATATTGCCTGCCATCATTGGTCATCGAATACCCTGAGACTATCTGAATTTTGGAAGTAATTGGAAACAAATGATTTTGATAACTTATTTATTAAAGAAATAGATAAATGAATAGACAATATCACTAACCACTCCGATTACTCCTAAGATCACGAATAGCACCTTGATGCAGATCATGCAATTGGGACGCTGTTGTTCCTGATCTTCAGCATAGCGGGACTTGTTATCTGACTTCTCATCCACACTCGCTTCGATGATGACGTCATGTCTGTGGTTTGATTCATTATCTGTGGAAAGAGGGGCAATTATGTCTATGTGAATACGTCATGCTTAATTTCGATATTCTTTGCGATTAATGCACGGAACTATTTAATATTATTAAACCTGAAAATGACTGCACTTGTTTTCTGTTTTACTAACAGTTTTCTCATGCTATTAATTTAAATTGATCAAAAACGGTGAAATAGACTTTTCAAACAAAAGTGTGTCTACAACGTGTGGTGACTTTCAGTTTCTTCGATTCTTCAAAACGTAGATTTTGTGCGAACATAACTTATACCTACTTATATACATTACGGTATTTTACTATGGGGACGGGCTGCAGATATCGACTCTATTTTTATTCTGCAGAAAAGAGCCATCAGAGCAATATAATTATGGCCTCCGTAGGCGAGATTTTCTCAGGGAACTGTTCAAAAATATTAATATCATGACGGTACCTTGTCAATATGTATATCTATGAGAACATCATGTATGTCAGGAAAAATTTAAATTTTTCAGTAAAAGAGGTGAAAGACACCTTAGGGACTAGAAATAGGGAAAATTAGTTCAACCAGGTTTCAGACTGGCTAAAGTGGACCTTTATGGGGTACTGTTGAAAATGTTACAATAAAATACCTCCCCACATACTCCAACTGAATGAAACGAAATTTAAATCTTGTATAAAACGCACACTATGCAGCCATGCTTATTATAAGTTGGGGGATTACATCGCTGACAAAAATGCTTGGCTAAACGCTGCTTGTCCTGCTCCACAAGGTAGCTTAAACTAAATTGAATAGCATTTGAAAACATTGTTAGAGCTGCTGAAGATTGTAAAAGCATCTTTGCATTGTATAAATTCAAACTTTTAGTATTGTTAAACTGCTAGGAACTCGCCGGGCGACCGCGTCGCTCAATGTTCGCCCATTTGCATAGCATATGTGTGAGCACTATGTTCCTACTATAAAGCTAACATTTACAGGGTACGTCTTTCATTGACTTGAATGTGCCCTGGCAGCTGAGAGTATGTCATGCTCACTCAAATGTCTCGCTGGTGGTGCCGTGTGTGTTGGATCATTAAGTTCCCTTAAAAATGGTTGAGCTGAATGGTGCTGATCCATTCGTCATGTTCGTGAACGGGTGCCGCCAGTAGGGACTGGTCATCTCTTAGCTCCCACGGCTTATTTTAATTTCTGAATTGTTATTTTATTTTTGTTTGAATTACGGACGCTTCTAAAGTGCACGTCTTTGGACATCGTTCTCACATTGATAATTCGAACATAATGATGTAACCAACTTTTTGTAATAATAATTATCATGATTTTAAAAGAGTGTCCATGGAGTTTCTTGCCCGTTCTTCTCCATAGGTACCTACGCTTTGGAATGGGCAACTAGCTTCATCTTTCCGACTCTTTGACAATTCAAAAGTGCCAGTAATTGGTTTATTTGAAATAAATGCTTTGAGTTTGAGTTTATGTTCGCACAAAATCTGCGTTTTGACAACATTACAATTAATATTTTTTTACTAAGAACAAATTCAAATGTTTGAAGTTACAAATATGCCATTTTTAGTTCAATAATTTACTGCTTGACAATATCTTGCAACAAAAACTGCTATTTTGAGATTTTAAAAAATATCTCAATCTACTCTTTAATCCCATCTTCTACATCAATTTCTCCTTAAGCAATGCGCTAAGGTTGTCCGCGAAATCCAATTATTCTTACGTTTTCTGCAATTTTCTTAGATTCGCGACCGTATGTACCGTATATTTCATGATGATTATTCATGAAATAGTCTTCCAAAGGGATTAAATGAACTTAGAGGATATTATGATGATTTTAATGATTATAATTCCGTAAATACATATGTGAAATGGTCATTGGATTTTGCGGGCTACACCTTCCCCCTTAATCTTAATCAAACATGGAAGGCTGGACTTACCCCCCTTCTCAGAAGTGGCCATGTCGTCCCAGTGTATGGGAGTCTCGTCCAAAATGATGAACACATCCGGCGCACCTGAATATATAGACCAATTAACAATACAGCGTGCTCCAATGCTCTAACGCACGGTTTCCATCACATAATGGAGCTGAATTCATTCACCACACTTTATGTGGCATTATGGAAAATCGTTTGTGTGTGCCAGAATGCGCGGGAGTTGTTAAGATTAGGTGTTATTGTTTTGGGAGGTTTTTGGATAAATCAGAAATGCAGATCTTGAGAGTTGCATTCAATGTAAACACAACGAGAGACATATTAAGTTAACTGTTACTTTAATAAATGCGTGTACTAACTGAGCAGGTTCACTCAATCTGTGTGGTTCCTTCTTTCCACGAAAATCCATTTCAGAATCAATCGACATGGTCTTCACATGATCAAGCCAGGATTATATTATTATTGTTAATATAATGAGTTGTTTAAATATGATTGACGTGTAAAAATGTTTGTACACACGGCTCCACATGATCTCGTACTGTACGGAAATTCTCTATAATGCGAGATCAGCTTACACAGGAAATGTATAGCTTGATGTGTAGCCGAGTGTACAAACCTACATATAGAAATAATATTATTTTATTTTATTAACGTGTTTTGTTCAGGCAGTGAGATTCGCATGAATGACTGATCTGATTTTAATTTTAAAATGCTACTAAAATTATTCCGAGTAAATTCTTTAGAGGAATCTATACAGGATTTTTTTTTATTCAGTTCGCTAACTTTAACCATGAACTCAGCATACCATTCTAGGCCCCCAGCAAAGAAATTTTTCGTCAGTTTTACAAAAAATAATCCGCTGTTTCATAGAAAAGTGCAATGCCTACCTACGCGATCAAAATGAATGGAACAGCTGATTTTTTTTTGTATAACTGACGAAAAATTTTTGCACACTGGATAAAAACTTTTCCTGTAGATTAATATGCGAAGCAAAAGTTTTCTATCCCTTTTTATAAAAATTACGCGGTCGGAGGAGTGTGAAATTTGGCATAGTTAAAGTTTATAAGGAGAAATTAATTAATTAAAATTTAAGTGAATTAAGGTCGATTTTCGGCCACTAGGTGATAATGTTAATTTTCTTGCTTGTCTGCACAATGACAATGCAGTATTTATGTAGGTACTGTAGATGTCACAATTCTTATAGTAAAATTCATTCACGTAAAAATAAATTTCATTACTTTCTGTGTCAGATACGGTTCCGATAAAAATATATGAAAAATATGGTCATATTATAAGAATAATTGACGTCACTTTATAGGTCTGATAACATAGCAATTGTTATTATTTAGGTACATAAAGGTACTTCTTATTATCAAGTCGGAAGACGCCCGTATGATGACGGTAATCACTTTATTGACTACCCAAGCAGCACATTAGCGGAAATTACATCCATAAACAAGCTATATTACAGTCAAAGGCTCTTATGTAGCTGTACTAATGGATAAGACGATTCTTGGGACTGTATGGGGGGCGATCTCTACACTGTTAAACAGCACAGCTGACTAATGGCTGCACAAAGGACAAAAAAACAACAAAATGCATTTTAGTAGAACTTGAAAGAACTATTGTCCAGCTTTTGGCTACGTTTAATGCTACTAGCTGGTTAAGAAGACCATAGTTTGTAAACAGCTGCATAACGGGGTAACGTCACACCGTTTCTAAGCTTTGAACTGTATTAGAGAATAAAATTTTGCCATTGGCATTTTTTTATGGAGTACACAAATTCTATTATAATGCTTCCTCAATGAGCTTAACACTAGCTGGTTAAAAGCATTTTAAGACTGCATGAGCTGTAAATTAGTGTAGTGTTACTCCACTTTAATTCCAAAGCTTATAGTGTAAATATTATCTATTTCACAGCCTCTAGAATTATTGAAGAGTAGAGATAGGTTAGTAGTGCTATGATAACGTCAATTTTGTCATAACCTCGCAACACGACTTAATCACATAGATTTTGTTACCAATGATCATAGTTCCGTACAATTAATGGATTCGGTCAGTGACCTTTCTAAAAAAATAATTGTAACGAGAAATACTGAAAGTAATGAATCAAACCAGACATGAGGGAGAAAATATTTATATGGTAAACATTTTATTTAAAGAAAATATAAAAGAATGGGCAATAAAGAGAAATGTTGCTCAAGATGCACTGAAGGAATTACTAATAATTGTGAATAAGAGATTTCCAGATATTTTACCAAATGATCCGAGAACGATTCTACAAGCTAGAATAATTGCTTTAAAATAAATCGAATCTGTTGATGAATACTGGTACAATGGACTAATCAATCCGCTAACTATAGTTTTAAACAAGTGGCTAGACGTTTTAGAAAATATTAAGAGCATTGGTTTGAATATAACCTTTGATGGCTTGCCTCTATATAAAAATTCGAAATATGAGTTCTGGCCGATTTTCCGTAATGTTTTTGAAATACCCAACTATTTATGGTGTTTATTATGGTGTCGGAAAACCGAAGAATCTTGATCTTTATCTAGAAGATGGTGCCGATTCTGTTGGCACAAAATTCTCTAAACTAAACTAAAAATCACCAAAATTTAGTTTAATCCTGTCAAACGACGATTTCCCATTCTGAAATTGACTAAAGTGGCACAACATAACTATATTTTAGTTTGACAGCACTAAGATTGCACTGAATTATTAATTTAGTGAAGATGGTAATTTTGCTATTCTGAGTTTGCCGTTTTTCACCAAAAATGTTGACTATATTAATTTTTCTAACTAAATCTGACTATTTTAATCGCGATTAAAAAAGTGTGGAATAAAACTAGTGGTCATGAACTAAAATTCACACCAACACTTCGACTTCAGGTGCAAAAACAGTATTGTATCTTTTTTTTTCTTTTCGTTTGCTTATATCTCGAAAATGGTGTGTCCTATCGCAAAAATGATGATAAATTCGACCCCCTTTATGAAACCCCTATGCCCCATAATCTCAACATGTAGGTAATATTTTTTTTTATTTTCCATACAATAAGTGAAAAATTCCATCGAGGCTGCCCTCCTGCGCACGCTTCATTCAGCTCTTTAAAAAAATCATTGCATAGGGCACACAAGTACCACGTTGCGAAGCTAAAAGAAAAAAAATACCACCTGCAGGCTTGGCACGACAACCGTAGAGAAGCGTTTTGTCGACGGAAGACAAGACAAAAATGACGTTTCCGTGTAGACAGTTGTCAGTTTTTCACCGAGAAATGTAGACAAGCGATTTCTATTCTACAGTAAAGTAGAAATAGAAACCGTCATGCTACTAAGCCTGCAGGATCCGCGATTGTCAAATTCGATTTTAGTTGTGTCAAAATTATTTTTAAGTTTAGAGATTTTTTTTTGCAGAATAGCTTTAAGATTCTCATAGCCAAAAGTAAGGAATTTTAGTGATAGTTTAGTTAGTTTAGTTCGGTGTACAAGAGAATCGGCACCATTGTAGTTGAAATGAAACAGTTATTGAATGACGGAATCCTTCTATCAACAAGCGAGATTATAAAAGTCAAGATTAGATGTTTTACTTGCGATTCACCCGCAAGGGCTTTTATAACAGGTATGTGCATTTTCAAGCCCTCAGCGCCACGTCTACATGAGAAGATAAATTTTAATATTGTGTGGCCGTTACAAAACAATAAAGCCGTGTCAGTGGCGCTCAAAAGTTTTATTAATTTATAGCTGTTGGCTAAGGAATGGTCAGTAAAAATAAAAGTAATGGTATACATTTACTGCGTTTTATTTTATTAATCACATACTCTTGATTTGGCTTTGGTAATTCTATATGTTAAACTATTAGTTGGTTTTATTTCTCCATCATCTGCGTAATCTGACGTGTCACTATGGTTCAACATGCTACTTAGTTCTTTTTCTGCATTGTTATATGTTGCAATGGATGACCGTTTCACTATGCATTGCATTTTTGTCCAATCTGTATGATGCTTTGAATATTCTAGTTTCATCAATTTCGAAGTGACGTTTTTAATATATCATCTCAACCATCCATCCTTTTTCTCAAGTACTTGGTATGACAGATAATTTTCCTTCCCCTCTTTCTATTGTCTTCACTTTTTGAACGGCATTTCTATTTTCTGAAAACAAGAACAATTATTTAGCAATAACATTAGCATCTTTACCTACTACGTCAGAAGTAAGAGATCATTAAGTATGCGGATTTAGTATTTGTGCCAATAAGTAAAACGCTCTATAGTATTAAAATATTTACACCTATTACAGGTACTATCACAAAAATATGTACACTATTATTAATTGATAAATTATAAAACAAACTAAGTTATTCACTTCGTTCGCATAATTGAATTGCAGAAGTGTGTAAGTATGCAAGAGTGCGTACGACTCGCAATTCACAAGACAAAAAAAAATTCGTAAACAAAATAGAAACAATAATAATACGTGCGGTGCGTAGCGCGTGACGGGTAACAAATTCACAATATATAAAGATAATATGGTAAATATTTGGCACAAACTGGCTAACACAAGTTTGAATAACTCCTTTCAATAAAATATATATTATATATATATCTCAATATGATTGGTTAAATTTAAATGGCGCTAACAAATCCTTCGCGACAAAGCAAATTCGCGAATAAGCGACAATCCAAATTCGCTTCATCTCTTTCACACGGCCGGGAGAGCGTAAAGTTAAACCTAGCTAAATATTCACTTAGCTAGGTTGAATGAAGTTATAGTTTTTTTTAATCTTACTTTATAATATACATTTCTAAGCAACATAGCAAGTAATGGCTCTCTGATTTGACATAACAGGCAAGAATAAGTAGGATCACAAAATCAAGTGAAGTACCTAAGCTACTTGAGTACGAAATGCCCGAAATAGTTTTCTATGAATATTAGAGATCCCTAAGACGCTGTTGTATACTCTCACTTTTCTGCTTTCACCAGTCGTTAGAATAACTGAAAACCATTGTACAGCTAGCGTAAAGTTCTCAGCTGATTAATAGACTTAAATATGGCCATTGCACAGAAAAGAGAGTTTCAAGAGAATTTAGTTAGAATGATTGCTGGATAACAAATTAACGCCATTTTAATGTAAACAAGCCGATTACATATGAAAAAATGACTGATATCTGTAAAATTTTCATGATATTTCAAAGCTATTAAAGTAAAAATACATAATTTTTTAGCTACAAATAGATATAAATGCTCATAAAATGTTATTTTTTTGTAAAAATCCATGAATAATTCGTACACCGTATTTATTTTGTATAATATTTTTAGTAAAACCATATTATTTCTGTGGCGCATGTAATATTTGATAATAACACCTATATATATTAACAGTAAACTGGCACCCGCAGTACAATTTAGCGATAGAGATACAAAGAAACGTGAAAAATTACTTACCTTAAATTGGAAATTATATATTTGCCCACAGATTAGAGTTTGACATAACACTTGCACTGCACAAATAGTCTTTTGTTGCAATTTCTTTGTAGAATTATTAATCGCCGTAATGAAACCATACACCATCTAGTGGCTGTCTAAGAGAATTAAAGGAGCTGGATAGTGGCCTATTGACAGCTGTCTAAGCTATTGTGCAGCCCATGTACATCTCTTACAATGCTCTGGAATGCTTTTAACAAGCTACTATAATTCTCAGCGCTGGTTAATTTGGGGCCAAATTTAGAATTATAGGAGCATTATAGCGGGATAGACAGCCCTTGTACAAACAGCATAACAGCCTCGAGTTTTCAAAAATTCTGTTGTCCAGTGGCTATACAGCTATTTGTGCTGCTTGGGTACGTACGTAACGTACTACCTACCTGGGTAGGGAGCTTCGAAGATTAACTCCTACATACAAACTTTACCTGTTGTTAGGGTTATCTCGTCGTTGACGGATACCCCGGTAGTTGTTGGAGGTAGTTAGTTAAGTTACACCAAACCACTGTTACGTTCAATAGTTTATTAAATGAAACAGTTATATGATATGTTTGTTTAGGTATCTGAGCCGCACTTAATGTTATTGTTATTAGGTAATTATCAACCCGCACATTAGCCCGTGACGGAGTTTTAGTGACGACTAAATTGAGTGATTATTAATTAGGTAAGCTTAAACGTACTTTTGCTGTATAAGCATTATTGGCTCGTACAATTATGTGAACATAATACAGCATTGCATATTAAGTAAGCTGTCACGCCCTTAATGCCTAGATGCTTTTATTTTGGTACTGTCTTTTGCCCGGGGCTCCGCCCGCGTGGATATCGGTTATCACGAAAAGAAGTAGCCTATGTCCTTCTCCATATCCCAGGCTATATCTCTTCTAAATTTCATGACGATCGGTTCAGCGGTTTAGGCTTGAAAGCGTAACAGACCGACAGAGTTACTTTCGCATTTATAATATTAAGTAGGGATTATACCTAGTTTACATTTTTTTTTTTGCTTGAGTATACATAGTTTTCATTGTATTTGGTGGTAGTATTGAGGTAGTTGGCATGGCTAGCTGAGATGGAATTAAATTATGATTCTGTGTCTCGTGTCTCTATTGTATAGAATTAATGTTATCTAACAAAACAGACAGCTGTGCTGCTAACGAGTTTGTTGCGCCGCTTTTTCTTTCCAGCTAAAGCACTAGTTAGTGGTGAAAGGTGTTTTGGAGGAATCTCTTTTAGTTTAGTCTCATTTTTATTCTGAATATTAACAGAGATCTTTCAGGTGTACTGCAATTTCAGAGACAATGCTAAAATATCTTATGTGCCTGTTATTGAATTGCATGTATCCTTATACATCACATGGGATATCAACGCGCGGCTGCGTGTCGTTATCCCATGGATTCATGGTTACCATGGTTACCATGGATTCAGTAGGTATATGATTCTGGACCCTGACATCCGAAATTTTAAATTAGTTTTCGCTTTGTAGTGTTTTCTTTGGAGCTTTCAGAAGAAAACACTACAAAGCGAAAACTAAAAAGTAGTAAATTTTTCGAAAAAAGTTTCGATATCCATCTTCGTTCTGTCTGACCATTAGTGTGCACACATTTAACTTGATTGAGAGCCATGGCCAGGGTATACGTCTTTTAAAACTCATTTTATGTTTCTTGACTAGGTACTTATGTTTTTAGTTAATGGGTAATGCAAAATAAGCAATTAAATACGTGTCTAGATGCACACACAAACATTTTCGTTTCTACTTTATCTGATATTATACGACCTAAGGAGCCGTACAGGGCTTTCTTCAGTGTTTCCTTAAACTAAGTGAAAAACACAGATTTAATCAGTAACTTAAAATTTTTCTCCCACGAATTATAGGAAACTAGAAGTTGCCGGCGACTTCATAAGAGATTCAGGATGAAAAGTAGCCTATGTCCTTACTTAAGTCACGGTCTGTCTGTGTGCCAGTTTTCATCCAAATCCGTTCAGCCGTTTTAGTGTGAAAGCATAACAAACTTACTTTCCCATTTATAACATTCGTTAGGATTAGGAAGGAATTTTACTAACCTGAACAGTAGTTTCTATACCATGCACTAACATTAATCAAATACTGGTAATAGGCAATCGCCACCGACATTTCACTTTGAGAACATTTTCCCAAGTTCCACTCACTCGAAATACAGGATAATCCATCCAAAAAGGGATCAATTTTGATATTTTAAAGTATTTTCTCCCGTACACACGTCTTCAAATATAGTCACAGATGTGTACTGATACCGACATTAATGCTACCGATTTCCTCCTCGGCTTAATTATCACTTGCGGTGTCATAAAGTGCTAATTAATATTATAAGTAATCGTGATATTAAACATTGTTATTGTGGTTTTTGGGATATTTTTAACCGACTACTAAAAAACCAAAAGGAGGATTTACTTTATTTGATATATTTTAAGTAAATTAAGCAATTCGTTGATCAATTAATGATTCTCATATAATCTATATTTATTTATCTTATATCTATATATTTCAAAATGAATCCCTATTTCCCTTAATCATGGCATCACATTTGAACGGCTGGACCAATTTTGCTAATTCTTTTTTTGTTGTGTTTGTTAATGTCAGGAGAAGGATCGTATGAAAGAAAAAATAAGAAAATTGCGCGTAACATTAGAAAATTTAAGAAAACTTAACGACCATATTAACTTTTCTAATATTATACCAGTGCGAATTCAATATTCATAGATAAGAGAGGATAATGTCTGTCATACGGTAACATATTATGCAAGACTACACCGATTATTCGCAGATTTCTTCTTCACTCAGCCGGAGTGTATATGGATTTATGGGCTTGGTCCTGTCTTTACTTAAAAAAATACAAACAAAGATTAATCATCAAGATAAATACAGTAGGATTATGAATAACAGTGGCTATAAGAGTAGGGAAAGACCAAAGAAATGATGGATGGACTGTATGAATGATGATGTGGCTAGAAAGGAGGTGATAACCGAGATGAAGACTAATAGAGAAGTGTGAAGAAAATGACATATTGCGCTGACCCCAAATAAATTAGTTAAGAGCAGAAGAATATGAGAATGACGATGGCCACAAGTCCACACTCTGTCAAAACGGTACAATTCTAAAAATAGGCAATAGCAAAATAACCAAAATTGCTTCTAAGATGACAGGGTATTAACGGATTATCCCACGCAAGTGATAAGTGTCAACTGTAGGAATTGGACCATTTTTGTGTTAAGAGATGTTAACAAGCCGTGCATCGTATAATTATGATTTATTGACGGAACATTTTGCGCTAACGGATTTTTTGAATGTTAATAGAATTTTAGACACTTCTCTATTTGGTCAGTACATTTTCTCAGTCCCGTTCCCGCCCCGCTAAATATAGTTTTCACAGTGAGTAATCTCAATTTAAAATCTAGTCGCAATGACAATCTTATTGATAAAAAAAAAACAAAGTTTAGTGTAACTTTAATTTCGGAAGTCAGTCTTGGTGTTTTGCTACCGACTTCCGAAATTAAAGTTATTTTACACTTTGTAGCAATTTTAAATTTTCACTTTTTGGTTCTGGTACCTACCCCACACCGCTGTAGATCGCCCTGAGGACATAATGGAGTATACGGTGGAGGTTTGTCCGGCTTGGGCGGAGCACCGCCGTGTCCATCCATCCATCTTGATCCACGCGTCAAGTCCGTGAACGGGCGCCGTCGGTTGAGACTGATCATCTCCTAACTTCCAGGGCTTATTTTTTATCTTATAATTAGAATTGATTATGATTATATTTTTAACCGACTTCAAAAAGGAGGAGGTTATCAATTCGTCGGAACCTTTTTTTTTAACCGATTTCAAAAAGGAGGAGGTTATCAATTCGTCGGAACCCTTTTTTTAATTTTTTTTTATGTATGTTCCCCGATTACTCGAAGATGGCTGGACCGATTTGGATTTTATTTTTTTTGTTTGAAAGGGTATACTTCCCAGGTGGTCCCATGATCATCAAGTCAGAATCTGATGATGGGATCCTGGAGAAATAGAGAGAACTCTTCAAATTTTATAGGCACACGAAGCGATTTAGGTATTTTTTGGAAGAGTACTTTCTCGTAGTGGTCTCATTTCAATTTGGTGAAGATCTGATGAAGAACTTTGGAGATAGGCAGCGGAACTCCTCAATAAATGATAGCAAATGGACTGGGATTTCTGAAATCTCATGTCTGTCTATTGCTTACACCAGTTCATAGCACAACCTCACGTAAAATACAGCTCCAAAGACACAGACTTCCGAAATTAAAGTTATTTTTCACTTTGTAGTGTTTTTTTAGAAGTCGGTTGTTTTTTTTTGGAAAAAGTTTTTATTCTCACATAATTATAGAAGCAACAAGAATAATGTTCCCAAGATTTTGTAATACCTAACTTGATTTAAAAGACTGTCCTTGGAGTTTCTTGAGCGTTCTTCTCCATAGAGATGGTCTACGTTTTGGCATGGGGAACTAGCTTCAACTTTCCAACTGACTTTTTGACAATTTAAAAGTGCCTATAAATGATTTAATTGAAATAAATGCTTTGAGTTTGAGTTTGAATGTCAAAGAAAGAGAAGACGAAATAAACTATGGTTTGATTGTGTAAATGATGATACGGTGTCTAGCTCGAAAGGGGGGTATACTGAGATGACGGCTGATAGAAATGTCTGGCAGAAGAACACAATCTTGCTGCATAGACATAATCAGCCTATAATGTTCCCACTGCTGGGACACAGGCCTCCTCTCTGAGAGTGGGAGCGGGCTGTAATGCACCACGTGGGCCCAGCGCGGGTTGGTAGATAAATGTCAGACGTCTACGAAGTTTTGGCTCTAGGTCATGCCGGTTTCCTCACGACGTTTTCCTTCACCGTTTTGAAAGCAGTGGTGAAGAAATTATTTTCAAAGTAAAGGGCCTGCTTGGGTTCAAACTCACGCCCGCCCCACCACTTCACAGGAAATACTGCACCGACCCCAGATATATTTTTTTTTTCTTTAAATCAAAATATAACCGCCACTTTCTAGTTAAGTAGTGAAACTGTGACTGTTTTCCGGCTCCAGCAAAGTCGATGTAAAAGTAGAACGAAGTAAAAGAAAAGAAAGAAAAGTTAATTATTATGACTCGCAGAAGAATACTACAACCGAAACTAAACACAATATTATAACTCAATAAAATTAAATAAAAAAAAACAAAATTAAAATTAAAATAGAAAGAAATAAAGTACCTAAGTAATGAGTTCTATTAAGTACGCCTAAAAATAATGCTACCAAAAGAAATAGGTATGGATGAACGCGGCAGTTTTAACGTTTAGTGCCGAAGTAATTTATGATTTCGATGGTGTGGGGGAGCCATAGAGAAAGTACCTATTGTTCTTTTTTGAGAGTACAGTCGCGCTAGCAATTGTTTTAGAAATTTAATTATGCGCGAATAATTACTGGCCCCTCCTACATTAATGTTTAAAGAAAACGATGTCAAACAAGATCTGCCTAGCCTCATCCCATCTATTTTTGGCGTCAGTTTTCAGTCTAACCGCATAATCACCCTATAATGTTCCCACGGCTGGGACTTAGGTCTCCTCTCGGTGAAAGAGAATGGCCCATAGTCCACCACTCGGGCCCAGTGCAGGTTGGCGATGTCACATGTCTTCGAAGTTTTTAGTTCTAGGCCTGGGCCCGAGTGATAGGCCTTATTAAAAGGCTAAAAGTCACCCAAAGGGCAATGGAGAGGGCTATGCTCAGAGTTTCCCTACGTGATCGAATCAGAAATGAACAGATCCGCAGGAGAACCAAGGCAATCGACAGAGCCCGCAGAATTGCCAAACTTAAGTGGCAGTGGGCAGGGCACATTGCTCGCAGAACAGATGGCCGATGGCGCCGAAAGATTCTGGAGTGGCGACCGGAAGACGTAGCGTTGGAAGGCCTCCCATAAGATGGACCGATGGCCTTGTGAAGGAATCCGCTGGATGCGGGAAGCACAGAGCCGGTCGAAGTGGAGGAGCTTGGGGGAGGCCTATGTCCAGCAGTGGACGTCTTTTGGCTGAAATGATGATGATGATGATGAAAGTGCCTGTGCTTGGGTTCGAACCCATGACGTGCAACTCGTAAGTCGCGGACATCACCAATGGGCCACCACTGCTCGCAGTCTAACCATATGCAGCTGAATACCCGTATTTTAAGTGGAGCAGCTGTCCATCTTTCCTCCACAACCCAGTAACTGCGTAAAACATACCCCTTCGTAAGGCTGGTTGTCAGACTTTCGTGCTTTTGACAACCCGTAACGACTGTCAAAGATTCACGAATGACAGCCGGGACCAACAGCTTAAAACGTGCTTTCCGAGGCAGTAGGGGGTCGCGATATGTTAAGATGGTCACCCATCTATGGACCAAACCCGGCAAGCATAGCTTAACCTAATGGATTGACCCTTGCGGCTGTTATTGCTTACCCAAGAGACCCCTGAAATAGGACTAAAAAAAGAATATTTTGTTGTGGCATTATTATATGACGAACCGTAACAAAATCAAAATGGTCATGGTCAACTCAAACGAATGGTGTAAATGATTGATATTCTTTTTCTTAATCTTAGGTAAGACTTTATTACTCACCCTTTCTCCTCATAAACTTACAGGATACCACAAATTTAGTCGCAGAATGATGCACCATGGCTGAAATTCAGGTATCAATAGGCAGGACAAATTAAGCTCAACAAGTACTTTTGACGGCGTCAGTCCGACCAAGGGTCATAGCTATATGGCATGGCACAGGTTGCCACTCATTGCGCCGTTACCATGGCAACCAGGCCACAACACGACGCACAAAGCCGATGACCACCCCTTCTTACCACTTCGCGCCAAGGACGCAGGAATTCGCGTTTGTGCCATAGAGAATTTATTCATTTGAAAATAATAACAATTAAGCTGCTAAGGCTGTTCGCAGTTTTTGACCTTTGCCTGTCACTCTTTTTTTTTTCATTTTCATTCTTGGAATCAATTTGGTTTGATTAGAATTGATATTGAGGACTGTATTCTAGGTTGTTTTGGCACATTGTATTAAAACATTGTGAAACACATTGTCTCAGGGTCATTTTAGAAATAAATAATGCGTGCTCGTATGATAAGTATGAACGTAAATGAAGCTAAAGGAGTATGTAAGGATCGTAGCTGGTGGCGTTCTGTAGTTTTTTGTCTACCCTTAGGGGGCATAAAGCGTGACTTCATGTATGATACCTATTTGTCTTTTTAAGAAGTAGTAAGTGATTACTTTATTTTCGCTTAACATTCTTTTTCTTTTTTCGCTCGACTCCTAAGAGAGTTAAATAGTCTATAAGCTTCCTCAAGAATTAGGCTATAGAATGGTTTTTTTTAATCTATTAGTTCCAGAGATTAGCGCGTTCAAATAAACTCTTCAGCTTTTAATAATTATATAAGTGTAGAAATTTAGAAAGATACAAATACCGTTTCTAAGAGTCATTAGGGATTGCCCATAAAGAAAGTATATTAGTTGCATTGCATGTGTTAAGTGCAAGGTCAGTTTTTTGCAAAGTTACATTACGATTTTTTTTATTTTTAGCTGAATGATTAGAGCGCTGGTGGCCTAGTGGTAACGGCCGCGACTTACGAGTTGTCGGCCGTAGGTTCGAACCCCGACAGGTGCTTTAGTTTGTGTAAATGATTTAATCACCACTGTTCTCAAAACGGTGAAGGAAAACATCGTGAGGAAACCGGCGTGTCCTAGAATCAAAAATTCGAAGACGTGACATCTGCCAGGGAGAAAGCGATTGTCCAGGCCATATGGTTCGGAGCGAGAGTGCATGGGTAGCCGTCACCTCCTTTTGCGAAGCAGTAATGCACGCGAAGAGGGAGACGGAGCACGTGAGGGAGAGGCAGTATATGTGCTTTCACGACCCTAGTCGCCGCAGGAGACGCCCTGGGCGTCGGGAATCTCAGGCTGATTCCCGGCCACCGTAGGCGCGGGCTTGCAGATGGCGAGTAATGGGTAGCTCGCTGTCCGGTAAGGACCAAGCTCGGGTCGACGGCGCGTTGTGTTCCACACGCGCCTCAAAGAGATGTCAGCATCAACTGGTGGGGTCTGCAAGGGCCGATGCCTGCTACACAGGCAACTGAAGGAACACCGGTGGGTTTTAGTCAGTAAAAGTCTGACACGCCCTCCTGCTCCACCCAGAGCGGGAGAAGGTATTTTATGCTTTCCCACCCTCAAAAAAAAAACCCACACTGGGCCCGCGTGGTGGATTACGGTCCGCTTCCTCTGACAAAGAGGAGGCCTGTGTCCCAGCAGTGGGAACGTTATATTAGGCTGATTATACTTGAGAAAACTTTCTTTTATCTCACTTGGTTGTTTTACTGCCTTTGATAACAAAAAGATTTAGTACTGTTAAAAATATTTACTTACAATTATTTTTTAATATGTACACACATCAAAAAAGTTTGCGATCACTTTGAAAAATCTAAATATTTTTTGTTACGGTAGATTATATTATGATTTTTTCTTCTTTTTAGATTTTTTATTTAAAAATATAGATTTAGAATATAAAACATTAAACATTTTAATGGTTTGTCCATTTAAAAAGGCTTTCAGTCCTAGCTAGCTAGTATTCAGAAATCTGATTTAGTCAATTTTAACGGATTTAAAATGCTTTTTCGCAGAAAGTTGTAATTGAAAAAATGCCAAGAGGATTATCAGAAGTTTTACGAGCAAGAATAGTAACTTTGAGGGAAGAAGGATACACCGCGAGAGTAAATAGCACGCAGAGTTGCTATATATCCCAATCCTGTGTCGTGACCACGTTGCAGAGGTACCACAGCATGGGTAATTTGAGGTATGACCGACCCCGCAGTGGTCGCCCAACTGTTTTGACTGCTGCCCAAAAGCGCTATATTAGATTGCTGGCAGCCCGTGACCCAACAATCAACGCTACTAAAATAAAAGCAGAAGTTCGGTCGGCCTCTGGGCTTGAAGTTAGCACTCAGACCATTCGGAATTGCTTGCACCAGGCTGGATTACGAGCACGAAGGTCTTGGCGAGCTCCTCTAAATTACCGGCAACGACAACGACGGAGATTGCAGTTGGCTAGGCTTCGGCAAAATGAAGAAGAAAACATTTGGCAAAATTGTCTCTTCGTTGACCAATCGCGAATCAGTATTCATCCAGATAACCGACGTGTCCGTGTCTGGAGAAGACCAGGACACCGTGAAAGGCAAAGAACTGCCACTGGAACAGTTCAGCAAGGCAGGAAATCGGTGTCCTTTTGGGGTGGTGTTATGATTGGAGCTAGAATGCCTTTGATCACGTATCAACGCTTCATGACAGCAGACATGTATAGAGCAGTTGCTATTGATGTAATTGTCAGACCATTCCGAGTAAACCATGGGCACCAATTTGTACTGGTCGATGATAATGCACCCGCCCATCGAGCTCAACGAGTCAATGCTGCTCTCCGAGAATACACCATCACAAGGTTAGACTAGCCTGCCGCCTCGCCTGACATAAACCCAATAGAGCACGCGTGGGATGCTCTTAAGCGAGTTGTTTGGAACTGTCAGCTACGTCCCTAGACAGTGCCAGTGCTCAGGGAATCCGCTATTCAAGAATGGGACAGGTTACCCCAAGAAATGCTGGATATCTTGATTCTCAGCATGCCCAGGAGAATCACCGCATGTGTTCGAGCCAGGGGAGGAGTTATATTATATTGAATATGAACCTTTTATTAATAAATTGTTGTACAAGTTTGGTTAAACAGTCTTTTTCTTTCTATCAAATTTCTGTTACAATTACATTATGATTAATTACTCAATTTTTTTTAATAAAAAATAAAACAGTTTTGTTTTTTAATTTCAAACAGGGTATCTCTATTTAAAGAAAACACACAAAGATTTTTTCTTGATAAAGTTCAATTTAAAAATTATATCAGCTTATGCTAGTGATCACAAACTTTTTTTTATGTGTGTACTTAATTAAGTACTACAATTTTTTTTTATGGTTAAGTAGCTTGGAGTTAGAGAGTAGCTAAAGAAGATTGGTTGAGCAGTGGTGGCGCCGTGGTATCGAGCCCAACGACTTACGACAATCGACCGAACCCAGGCAGGCTGGCACTCTACTTTGTGTATTTAATTTTATCACCTCTGCTCACAAAATTAAAGACAATTTCTTTTTTTTCATAATATTAGTTTAAATAGTTTAGACAACTGCTGTCTTTATTATGACTATATATCATTGCATAGTGATAAGGGGGCGTCCATTAATTACGTGAGGCGTTTAGGGGTGGGAGGGGGTCGAGTTGAATCTCACCCAATCTCACGTGGGGGAGAGGGGGGTTTTGGTAAATATCACGTAATTTATATTTTTTCCCGCAAAGAAACAATGTAACTTTACGAGATAACCGGGTTTAATTATGTGAAACATGTTTTTTCCACCCATATGGCAAAATCTTACAAAATAATATTTATCGCAGTTATGCGAACGCCAGAAAGTAGCACAGTACTTCCTCGATGATTAAACCGCCACCACCCAGCCAAGTCAGCCAAATGCAATGCATAAATCCAACGCAAATAAGCACAGATTAACGTTTAACACTAAAACCAAGTATTTGAAATATCTCACGTGAGATTATGGGGGGGGGGGAGGGTCGAGCCAAATCTCACGACATCTCACAAGAGCGGGGGTGGGGGTCGAAAAAACGCCAAAATTTACTCACGTAATTAATGGACGCCCCCTAAGCTAAGTAAGTATGACTCATCATCATCTGGCCAGCCTTTTTCCCAACTATGTTGGGGTCGGCTTCCAGTCTAACCGGATGCAGCTGAATACCAGTATTTTACATGGAGCGCCTGCCTATTGGACCTCCACAACCCAGTTACTGGGTAATACGATACCCCCTGGTAAGACTGTCAGACTTTCGGGATTCTCACGACTATCAAAGATCCACAAATTACAGCCGGGCCAACAGCTTACCGTGCTTTCCAAGTCAGGGAGGGGTATGTTAAGATGGTCACCCATCCACGGACCAACCGCGGCAAGCGTAGCTTAACCTAATCGATTGACCCGTGTGGCTGTTATTACTTAGCCACAAACCCCTCATAGTGATTATGACTATCGAAACAAAAATATAAGAAAAGGTTAAAGAGAAAAAATAAAACAAGAAAATCTAAAAATAACACTATCAATAACGACTAAAAAAAACAGAAAGTTATTGGAATATTAACCTTACACGAACTCATCAAATAAATAGGACAAAACAACAAACAAATACACCCCGCACTGGTACACTCACCTTACACTACTAATGTCAAACATTACCACACCATGCATTTGACAGTTATTAATGACACCCAATCGAGCCACGGAAGTTAGTATATAAGTCAACAAACTGAGGTAAATGACTTAGAAATTAATAAAGTGTGTGGATAATGGAAAATATTGATGGTAGTTTGATACCTACCGATCATAGAAGGGCTCAGGGCTAAGAAATATGGCTTAGTTATCGATTCGCGCGAAAAAAATGTCTCGAAAAGGTCAAATCGTCTCTTGAATAAAATAATATTTTCTGTAGGCAACTCGCACGAAGTTAATTTATTCAAGGGTGAATCGACGAATCCATAAATATGTAGTTGTAAATAAAAAAATAATAATTAAAAAAAAAAGTTTATTTCGGAACAATAACACATGACTAGTAAAACATCAAGTAAAACGATGATAGCTGCAAAAGTATAAACTGTAGCACAGCTAACAACGCCCTTCCCCAGATACAGAATGGAATGATGTTCCGTACAGAAAAGTGCTTAGTAGGTAATTAAGTTAATTTAGTTTTAGTTGATAATAAAAACCAAAAAAAAAAAAATTGGCACGTTTAGTATTTTCCCCCTTATTTATAAACGTTGCTTAAACTTAAGAAATGATTAGCGACTGTTTAACCATACATTTTTGACGTTTAAACATCTCTTAACTTTAAGCAGCGTTTATGAATAAAGGGGTTTTTATGTCTTAGAGTCGTAGGCCCGCTGATTCACGAAGACACCGAAGTGCAACTAGCACTTCGGTGTCTTCGTGAATCAGCGGGCCTCCCCATTTGTCATAATCTCGTGCGTCACTAGCCCACAGGGCACCAGCACCAGCTGTATTGACTATGTCATTCTTTTAGATCTATCTTTAATTTGCCATTCTGTTATATCTATAGTTTAATTTCGGCTCCCATGTCATCATCCGATATGGTCTAGTGGCTAGGATACCTGGCTCTCACCCAGGAGGCTCGGGTTCGATTCCCGGTATCGGAAAATCTTTTTGCATTTTTAGTTCGGTAAATTAGAAGACGCAGAAATGTTTTATGACACTTTTTTTCCTCTAGTGATTAGAGGGCTGGCCTATTTTTTGGCCAAAGAATCAGCATCGCTATACAACGCCATATTACGAGGCTGCCAACGGTTTTGGCAATTTTCGTGTTGACAGCAATGCGGACGAATTGTTTTGATGCCCTATGATCTTTTCTTATTACAAGTCTGTTAAATTAAGTAAATATGAATTATAGCTGGGTGGCAGCCGGCAGGAACATCTGGGCGCAACCTGTAACCAACGCAGAGCGTTTCAGAATCATGACCTGAATCGATTTCAGTACATGATACTGAAAACGCTTGCGTTGAAATTTTTCGTCGGTTAAAAAAATCATCATAATCATCATATCAGCCGAAAGACGTCCACTGTTAGAACATAAGCCTCCCCCAAAAGGGGGGGATTTGCCATAATCGCCACGCGAAGCAGGCGGGTTGGCGATCGCAGTATGGTGGTCAAATGCATAGAGAACGCTGCTGCCCATTCTCTAGTAAGTCCCTTAGTCGCCTTCTACGACAAATGGGATGGTGCTATTTTTTTACGTCCGGCACCACACGGAAAAAATATTGCTGTAATTTTTTGTGAAGTAAATTAGTGAATCTTTGGATTTACTTACAGTTTGCGCGTTGCATCGTGCTTACCTAACTTAACTTAACTTTTTTTTTTTTATTCGCTTTCTTTTTCCCAATTACTCTTGTATCGTCCATGCATAGGTTCAGAAGCATAGCCTTGAAAATTTTCCCTCCGTACCTCCTAGTTTACCAAGTAATAAATCCTATTCGTGTCAGGTTCAAAGCCATCAAACTTAGATAACTTAGCGCTAAGCTAGGACCTAGGACCGATAAACTTGACATTATTCCTAACATGTACCCTACGACCAGTTAATTTATCACCGGAAGCCGACTGCTGAAGGAAAAGTGCTTTATTTAACTCCTTAAATAATTCATTGTTATATTTTTGGGTTGTGGTTCCGTAGAATTTATTTATACTTATTTCTCGTCTATTATTTTTCGTGTTGTTATTAATCCGTATGAACTGTTCATAAAAAAAGAAGAAAAGACAGTAAATGTAATCGTGAAAACCGATGCTAACATAGCATTTAGCTTACATGCAAAGACGCGGACGACCCAGGCGTATTTTTTTTTTCATCGAGTAACTTCTCCCGCTCTGGGTGGAGCAGGAGGGCGTGTCAGATTTTTACTGATTAAAACCCACCCGTGTTCCTTCATTTGCCTGTATGCCAGGGGCCAAGGTATCTCTTTCGAACAACCCACACCCCTGGAGGCGTAAACGATGGCGTGATAAACTTGACGTTTATATGACAGATAGGTCCTTATTGGCTCAGCATTGCGTTGAGTGGAATATGGGAAGGAAGACTTTGCTCTGCAGTGAGACGATGGCTGATTATATATTATACAAGCTAATGCCTGCGGCTTCGCCCGCGTGGATATCGGTTATCGCGACCAAAAGTAATCATGAAATTTTGATCCCGTTCCCGCAACCCATGGGAACCTGGGATAATAAGTAGCCTATGTCTTATTCCACCCATTTTTTAAAGTTTTAAAATGGATATAGTATGTTATCCTTAAGAGATAGACATGCCATCGTGGACTTTTCTGTAGACCTATTATAAGATACACAATTTCACCATACATATCATTTTGTTATATCTCAAAGGGTTTAGGCAGCGTTTTCGTTGAATGTTCCCAGACGGCTTATTTTTTTCCGACTCCTCCAACAAATATCATTATATCTTAGCCAATGTGTACAAAAACTCGACAAATTATATACTAAAACCTTCCTCGAGAACCATTTTATCCGTTGGTGAAAACTGTATAAAAATCAGTGCGGTAGGTTTTGAGTTTATCGCGAACAGACAGACAGACAGACGCGGCGGGGGACTTTGTTTTATAATATGTAGTGATTACACGCAAACGACTTCTCAGGCAAACATTTCATGTTTTAAGTACAAAATAATGTAAGATTTGCATGTAGAATTCGAGATTTGTGTATAAACGAATAAAATAAAATTAACTCTCCTGCATAGAATTACATTGAGATCAAGAAGCCGAATCTTTTGAGGGATGGATCAATCAGTTCAAACTTTACGTCGAGTGCCGCAAATACAGTCAGAAATAAAAGTACCTAGAGGAGGCTTATGTCTCAGCAGTGGGAATATTATAGGCTTATTATATATTCTATCACATTTACATTAAATTATAGAATTTTTCTATAAGTTCGCTGTACCAGTACAGTGTCCTAATAATTGTTTGCTGCACCGGGCGTCGTCATTACGTCAAAGCCGGCTGTCGCTGAAAAGCGCTGGGGCTCTGTCTTGTATAGGGTCGCAGCATAATGCTGAGCGATAGCCGTTTTGCGTGGATGTGACGCCTGTTTCCCTCAACCTTTTCTTATTTATTTTTTTGTGTTCCTTTTCTTTTTGCGTCATGTTTACCGCAAATAAACGTTTTTTCTTTCTTTTCTTTCTTCTTTCTATGTAGGTATACGTCATCAAAGTTTAGTGCCGAAAACCTTTGTCAAAATTAACTAAAGATCCCTAATAATACAAGGCAGTTACAAATACATTGACCCTACCGCGCCAAGTGTTAACTATACTTACCGCAAAAGATTTTTAACCCGGGAGGTTAAAGTCCCCGATGGTTCAACATTGGTCGCCATGGCAATCTGTCGTATTCATATTACTTACTTACAGGCAAGCAGTTTCATTATTTTTATGAAAACGAATGTAAAAGCTTTTACAGGAATTGAAACTTGAAATATTTTTGTTTTCTAACTGTTTCTGAATAGCTGTCTAATTGAAAACTACTAAGAACCTACTTGTAGTCTTTCATTCTAGTTATAGCTCGTAATCTGCCTAGCCTTCTCCAGTTTAACCGGATGCAGCTGAATACCATTATTTTACATAGAGAGACTGCCTATCTGACCTCCACAACCCAATAACTGGGTAATACGAAACCCCTTGGTAATTCTGGTAGTCAGACTTTCAGGCGTAGGGACGGTCAAACATCCACGAATGACGAGACAGCCCGTGCTTTCCGAGGCATGAAGAGGTCTAGGTGCACGTAAAGACGGTCACCCATTCAAGGACCAACCGCGGCATGTGTAACTTAGCACCAACTGGTGGGGTCCGCAAGGGCCGATGCCTGCTAGGGGTGCGAGTAGTTCGAAAGAGATACCGCGGCCCCTGGCACCCAGGCAACTGAGGGAACACGGGTGGGTTTTAGTCAGTAAAAGTCTGACACGCCCTCCTGCTCTACCCAGAGCGGGAGAAGTAATTTGTCGATTTACCAACCAAAAAAAAAAATCCTGATCGATGGACCCGTACGGCTGTTATTACTTAGCCACAGGACCCTCTGTATAGCTGAATACCATTATTTTACATAGAGAGACTGCCTATCTGACATCCACAACCCAATAACTGGGTAATACGATACTTTTGGTAGGACTGGTTGTCACACATTCGGGCTTTTGACGACCCGTAACGACTGGTAAAGTTCCATGAATGTCAGCCGTAGGCAACAGCTTCCGATGAACGGAGGCATCTTAGTATGCATAGATCCTGCATCCACGAACCAACCTAGGCAAGCGTAGATTAACCTGGTTGATCGACCCATGCGGCTGCTATATCTTAGCCATGAGCACCTAGATAGCTAGGTGGTTTAGACCTCCTTCTATTAAAAGATTTATTGCTAAAACTATGCCTTTTTTTGTCAGTGATCATTTCTATAATGATGTCCATTTGTTTCTCTTTTCTTTCTTGTACTGCCAGTATTTAATGCTGGCAATTTTTCTAGGATTTAAACCTCATATGTGGCCTTTTTGAACAGTATTAAACCAAACACTAGACCAATAAGGCTGCCCGCCGGGAAAAATTCATTGCGTTATTCACGTTATTCAGCAGACAAATTTTTCGAATATATGAAGTAATGGATTAGCAATATAATCCTTTAAAATGATTCAGATTGTGATGGATAGTGTGTTTCCCAATTAGGTTGCGGAAGTCTAGATTTGTATCTGGTTGATGGCCAAATGCTCGCCGCCAGTTACATGGGACTTATATATCCGGCGAAATGTGAGTGTAGTGTATATTAAAGGACACCACTGCCTAGCCCTTTGGGGAATACAGGTGTGATGTTAATATGTGCTATGTTGTAGATAGTCATCTCCTAATGTTTCCTATTAAAAATAAACGTTACAACGGACGGTATTTATGTACGTAAGTGTCAACATAGAAGTATGTAATTATTATCGTCATGCAGTAGTTATGAGTATGAATAAAGTGTCTGAGTATGGTTTTATTGAAAAAGCAGTTTATTTATAGAAAGATGAGGAATTTGAAGACAGGATTGAAGAATCATCTTCATGAGTTCTTGGGCAGTTACCCACCAGACACAACACCCGTCTAGTCGGAGGATCTTCCCTTTTCTATAGAGGATAAGTGAACTTTACATGTTCCTGTTTCTCATACCTTTAAAGTTGAACATTATTACATACCAAAACCTCCGTGCCTTGGAACGTTGGTCCCGGTTGTCATTCAAGGATTTCAAATGAAAAGTCTGACTGTCTTACCTTACGTATAACCCAGTATCGGGTTGTGGAGGTCAGATAGGCAGACGCTCCATGAAAAATATTATCAAATATCTACCAATGAAAATCAAAATGAATGACGACCATATGAGATAGACTTCCGAATAAAAATGTGTGTTTTCAAACATCGTTTTGTCGAGGGAATCGAATCGATTCGGGCGTTGGATTCATTGGAATCCGATAGGTCCCATTTCTCCAAATCGATTTGACCATTAACGATGGTAAAAACTTTAACACGTTCGGCGAAGCTTGGTTTGTAAAAACATATCTATTGTCATCCATCACGTTCACGTAACGATTACAAATTCATCGTTATATTTTTTTGCTTGTTTTGCCAACCCTACAGTGTTGTCTTTGTGTTATCCCTTTGATTCGAATAGTGACAGATTCTAACATGATAGCAAATCTTATTTAAGACTAGCTATTGCCAACGGCCATGCCCGCGCAGGGTTCGAAAATTTTCCCACGGGAACGAACAACCGGGATAAAAAGTATCTGTTGTGGTAATCGAGGTTGTAAACTATCTGTGTACCAAATTTCATCCAAATCTGTTCTGCTGTTTTTGCTTGAACATCCAAACATACCAACTTTCCTATTTATAATATTAGTAATAGAGGCAAGAGTGAGTTATAAAACTACAAGACAAATTTATCACGTCATTGGTCCTTGATGATCCATATTAACATATTAAGCATTATTGCATTAATTTATAAAATGTGAATAAAGAGGTTTATATACCTCAATGCGTATATTCTTATATCTAAAGCAATCTACCCAGTCTACCATAAAAAAACGAAGGCTCTTAGGTAACTAACCGCTTAACAATCTTAGACTTGAGACCAATAACCGATCGCTAGTTTCAACCGATTAACAGTGATCTCTATCAGTGCTTTACGACGTCAAATTTGAGGGTCGAAGTAATTTGGGGGTGGTGGCAGTGCGTGACTACATCCCTCACGCGACTTCACACCACCCAACTCTTGGGCTACTAAAATACAAAACGGGTCGAGCCTCGTCGCATTCAGCCACAGAGGCCGGACGCGAGCGAACGACCGAGTCGCTATAAAAAAAAGTTGAATTCGAAATTCGGATCTCCCGCTCTTTTGTTTGTCATTGTATTCAGTTCGATTGGATTCGAATTTTAGATTCTGATTTATTTTGTGGTTTTCTGTGTTTATTTGTAATAAAATCGATTCAAGATGGAGGGATGCGGGATGAGCTGCATAAAATATCTTCTGGTGGTCTTCAATGGAATATTTCTGGTGAGTTTAGTTTTTTTGTCTCGCAATAATGGACGTGGGTTGAAAATTTGTTTCCAATCGGAATAAAGCATCAGTTTTTGCGGAGACAAAACAGATGTTTCTCGTTTCTATTTCAATGAATAGTTATTTTCGTCACCGGTCATCGGTCGCTCATTGTTTTTGACCGGTGCAGCTATCAACAACTTAATTTAAAGAGATCGAAAGAAAAAATTGCGGTTGCAAACTTTTGAATATAACTTTAGTACACGCGGAATAAATGACTAATATTTTCAAGTAAACTGTAAATTTGATTACAAAATTGTTACTCGTGTGAGATTCGAATCTCGGTCACCTCATGTTTAAACGTCAACAAGCGATATTTTCGTCTGTAAAATGAAAAGCGGCGAGTTTCAAGGGTAATTCTGAAAACGTGCGTTACGCTGAAAACGTCAACTATGTGAATCAGAGTTTGTGTTATTTCAGTTGTTATTATAATATTGTGAAGGCTAATCTAAAGAAATTAGCTCATGTTATATTAAATTCTCAAAAAAAAATCGGTGAGCATTAAAATTGACGCAAATTCCTACTTAAGTCCTTGGCATGCAGTAGAGATGTACCTACCTACTAGGGTACGTTGCAATGGATGCGTTTGATATCCACCAATCATATTCTTTGGTCCCCATAGCATTTGGGGAAACGGGATCAACTAAGTTACGTTTTTTAAATGCGTGCTATGGATGGGAACTATGGTCGTGCGAGTGTAGTAGCTATGTGCAGAGAAGATTACTTACAGTAGACAAGCGATTGCGGAAGCAAAAATATGTTTTATATCTTCCAATGTGCTGCATCCCTATTGTCGATGCATCGCATAAATAGATAATTTATTTCAAGTAAAATAGACTCATAATAATAGGAAAAGAACACACGGTCACATTAACATTAATCAAAATTACATACAATTACAATAAAATTTGAAACATTTAAAAATAAAATAAGCATAGCTCGAGCTGCGCCTTCCTCGCACAGCGGCAGTCAGGGTAAGAAACTAATCACAAAAATTACGTAATTATTTTAATATTAATTAATTATTTTATTGAGGCTTTTTATAAAAAAAATACTGCATAGTAATTGAACTACTTACACCAGCAAAGGTATAAACTTGAATGTTTTATTTAAAAAAAACCTTGGTATTATAACACACTTGTGTGGACTCCTTCACCAGTCTTATAATTGAATAAATTTTGCTAAATATAATATATCGTTCGTTACATTTTTATAAATTACTGCTTCATTAACATTTTCTCAATTATGGTTATTACATAAACAGACAACACAGATATACGATCTCATAAGGCCAATCAAGGTCCACATATCAACATAAATGGCCAGGCTCAGCCAAACAAGTACTGTAAGAGGTCTGTACAGTTTTCATTAGTATAATGATGACTTTTAAAGTATTGTAATAAGAATAAGTGGGTAATACAATGTCATTTATAAATCGGTAAATACCCTAGTTTTTGTCACATACAATTTTAGAAAACTTCATGTTCCTAAGGCAAACATATAAAAAAGGACATTTTGCATGTAAAGAAAAATGAAGCCGATCTTGTCTTGTAAAAATGGTGCTTAGATGTTTCACGAAAACTACTAACGTTCTTATTCATAAAAATTTATCGAACATCTAAACAGTTGCTAAAGTCTGGTTTTCAAAGAGAAACCAGACATTAGCAATTGTTTAGATGTTCGATAACTTTTTATGAATAAGGCCGTTAAGGTTTTAGTTTAACAATTGTTGATCATAATTCATAACTTCATAAGTCATCATTAAGAATATTAACACAGGCTGGCGCCTGTGTTAATATTCTTAATGATACTTGGCAGTAGACTATACAAAATCATAATATCTATTAAAACTGTAATAACATCTCAACTAAAGCACATGACTCACACTTAATCGGTTTTTTAAATTAATTTAATATTCAAGAATTTTACAACACTCATTTTTATAGTTGGCCACTAATAGCAGCCCAGAGTCTGGATTTGTGCCCGATTGATGGCTATAGGGTCGCCCCTTATTACAAATATGGGTGTACTAATAGGTCTACCTCCGCCTAATCCTTCGGGTAACCCGAGGAACCCAGTGTGAAATTATGTTTATATCATAAAATAATATGTAGTTTAAAAAACGAAAAAACACGCTTTAAAAACAAAACGAAAAAAGGAGAAAATAATTTAATTCAATTATAAAAGCGTGGGGAGCTTGACATTAATCGATTATAAAAATACCTCAACAAGCACCCCACGCTTTTTAATTGAATTAAATAATTTTCTCCTTTTTTAGTCTGGTTTTTAAAACGTGTTTTTTAGTCTTTTAAACTATTATTTATTTTCTATTTTTTAGTTCTGCTAACTACAAAAGCGTGTTTTTTTTTCCTTTATTTTTTTCTATTTTTCTAATTTTTTTTAAAATTATTGAATTGTCATCGGTCCCCGATAAGTTTACTAAGTTTAAATGAAATCTGACTGTTTAAAGTGGGTCAAAATCGCGCCCTAAGGAGTCGGTTACAAACATACAAGTGAAGCTAATAGCGTGTAAAAATATAACTCACCCATTTTGTTAACATTGATTCACTAAACTTCAACTATTCAACCAATTACTATTAAAAATCGTTATATTAACATGTCTGTACACACATTTTTAACAATTATTTGTTTTCGTAATTGATATAATTCCTTCGTATGTCAGTGCACTATATTTCTCAGGTATAGTTGACTTCTAACTAAGCTTTAGTTTGAAACCAATTTACCTATATTTGTCAAGTTTACAATTTGTATCCCTTTTGGTCAGGGGAAACCGATGTCAAATGAAGGATTTTCCATGGCTGTCCAATAAGGTATGGTAGCTAAGGTTTCGCCTGTCTAAATTTCAGACTAAATGACGTATAATAACCAAAAATCGTATATTCGGATGCATATTTACATAAAGATCATTTTTAGCTATGAAAGTATGGATGACTTTATAAATAATTTGTAATATTTATTAAAAACCCCGGGATTCTTGGATTGCATAACTATTCAGATGTGTATTCATTTAAAATTAATGTTAAACAAATGTAAATACAAATATGTCTCTGTTCTGGAGGAGGGGTGGTTTGTATTAGTTAAAACAAAAAAATAAACAAATTAATTACCTAAATGAAGACTTTTTCGATACAAAAGCGCACTCCATGTTAGCCAACATCTCAACTTTAGATGAATATACATCCGAATATCCTATCTCTGCTAATAACATACGTCAGTGAGGGGTTAAAGTATCTACATTATACCTACTTCTTGAAAAATATAATAATAATAGGAATCGTGAACTGAAATTCAATCGGTCACTGATAAAAACTGGACGAGGAGCTGGCGAGACTGCATGTAACAACGCTATTATTAAATTTTACGTACCCTGAATCTTTTAAAAATTGTCCAAATGTGATTAGATTTGCCTGTTTAAGTCATTATGGGTTAGGCTGCACACGATCGTGCCAAAATCAACGATTCTGAAGATCACTTTGATTTTTCGTCCATTTTGAAAATCTTTAAGGGGGACTTAAGACCACGGGGCGCCTATCTGAAATGTTCAAATATATAATTAGCGGTGTTCTCTCCTCATGCCCCACATACCAATTATAAACCTACCTGAAAATATATACCTGAGCATGTTTGCTCAAACACCCTCTGGGCTACTTAACGCTGTTAAGTAGAATTGTATCACATTTATCACAACTACCTTTTGCCAGCGGGATCGCTCGCGTGGAGGTAGAAAAATATCTCAAAAATATCGCAATGTACTGCCTCGATTAAAAGTATCCCATGTGTTTAAAAAAAGGTTAAAAAAAATATCTTTGTGCTAAATTTCATCCAAATCCGTTCAGCCATTATTGCGTGATTGAGTAACAAACATCTGATTATCCAAATTAACGTCTAAACTTACAAACTTTCACATTTATATATTAGTAGGATTAAAAAGCCTACAGTGATAGTTGATACAAAACTCCTTAGAAACATATAGATAGGTACAGCGTTTGAATGGTCCTAGGATAGGAATGAAATTATCACAGTCACACACACGAAATTAAAACTGGATTTATGAATAAAAATTTATTCTGCTTGTTCTCAACTAGGTATGTTGGGATCGGCTTCCAGTGTAATCGGATTCAGCTAAATATCAGTATTTTACATGGAGCGACTGCCTATGTGACCTCCACAACCCAGTAACTGGGTAACACAATACCCCTTGGTAAGACTGTCAGACTTTTGGGCCTCTGTCTATCCGTAACCACTGTCAACGGGTTTCTGAATAGGTAGATAGAAATAAAGTAAAATATCTTATCGGATCCGGATGTAGGTAACAAGTATAATAAGAGGAGCTTGTAGCTGAATAATAACAGTCCTATGGGTCGATCGATCAGGTTAAGCTACGCTCGCCGCGGTCGATCCATGGATGGGTGACCGTCTTTACATAACAAGACCTCTCCGTGCCTCGGAAAGCAAGTTAAGCCGTTGGTCCCGGCTGTCATCTGTGGATCTTTGATAGTCGACTCGTCATCAGAAGCACAAAAGTCTGACAAACCAGTCTTACCAAGGGGCATCGTGTTACCCAGTTACTGGGTTGTGGAGGTCAGATAACCAGTCGTTTCCGGTTAGACTGGAAGCCGACCTTAACATAGTTTGGAAAAGACTAGGATGATAATGATGTAGGCTTTAACTGATACATACTTCCTTATACCGTCATAACTACTAGAATACTAGATTATAATAATATGTGTAAACATTTGCTATTTACCTATACCTAAGTCAAGTATTAGTCAACCTATCATTACTTCGTGAAGGTAAGTGATGATCGTTCTGACTCATCACAGCTCGTCACCGATGACTGCCATATAATATAATTTTTCTATTTAAAATGGTGACCGCTTCCTTTACATCATGGAGTAACTATTTCATTTGTTACCTTCCTCTTTTTTAATACCAAATGGAGCTATGGTTAACTATTTTTAATGCAGATTTGTATGCAAAGGGTTCTTCATGTTAACACTTTTCCGGTGTGATCGTGCCATTACTGGCAAGTAATCATACGGTCATAGTTTTGCTCAGAAATAGAGAAAAAAAATCCTTGTCTAACTATACTACGATTTATCAGTAAAACCCGGCTTTATATTTTATTTTTTTTGACTGTTAAACATAATGTTTTAGACGGAGTATTTTAAACAAAGTATTTCGTTTTAAATATTTTGTTTTATTTTATTTTGTTTTATGTTATTTTTCCGTTGGTTTTCCTTTTGTTAGTTAAGATAGTCATAGTATTTGGGTTAGTACCCACCTGCACACTTGTATCTTCCAATCTTAATGTAGCATTGTGTCAACAGTCGTACTTTTTTGTTTACCTATTTTGATAGCTGCATTTGTATAAGGTTTTTCTTTTTTCTTTCGCTGCTTCTAGTTAGCCTACCTCTATCAATGCCGTGAAACTCTGTTATTGGCTTAAGAGATATTTGTTTTTCATAACTCATGTGAATTAATTATAAGCTGTTAAGTTTCCTAATAAATAAATAAATATAATATAAATACATATGGTGTACCGTCAGTATACAGCTAGGTCACAATAGCCTTGGACTTACACAGCTGCTTAACCTACAGGTCAATATTATGATTTGATTATCGAACTAGCCGTTTCCCAACAATGGTGGGGTCGGCTTCTGGTCTAACCGGTTGCTACTGTATTTTACATGGAGCGACAGCCAATCTGACCGTCACAACCCAGGCACTGAGTCATACAAGACCCCTTAGTAAGACTGGTTGTCAGAATTTCGGGCTTCTGATTACCCGTACTGTCAAAGATCTACAAATGAGAGCCGGGACCAACGGCTTAACGTGCTCTCCGAGGCACGGCTTTCGATATGTAATCGTTGGTTACTATACTCCATTTGAAATAAGATTAGACATTTAAACAAACCTTTTTTACAGCCAGTTCAACCGATTCTGACTTCTATACCGTAGGCATAAGGATGGCATTAAAAGCAAAAAAGTAGTTGCAATACCAACTGTTTACTGCAGCTGCCATTTGTTAAGCCAACAACGCAATAGAAGTCAAAATCGGTTCATCGGACTGTAAAAGAGGTTTACTTAAATGTCTAATCTTATTTCAAATGGAGTATAATTCATTAGTATTACGATTTGATACTCATTATATACTTGACGAAAACTTAGATTGTCCTACCATTTTACTCGAATAGTGTTAAATCTAAATTATATTTCGGAAGCCAACACTACTTACAAAACAATTTTGGGTCTTTAAGACCTACGCCGTAATCACTCGACCGTGCAGACATTTGAATCAGTCATGCATTCCCAAGCCGCTTGAAGTTACCCAAAGGATATAATAAATTACCGTTACACTATCTTCTAAGCATAAAGCGTGGCGGCGACGTAATACGAAAGCTCCGTAACTAAAAAATGAAAGAGAACTTTGAGCAAATAGAAGGTAATTAAAAAAAATGTGGGTTACAAAATTAAATATGGGTTATATTTAGTTCTCCAGACCGTATTTCGCTATGGCGGTGGCGGTCAATCTCAATGGGGACTGGCCTTGGGCGCTGTAAATATTAGGTCTTTACCTATGAAATTGCCGTTTTGCAGTACTGGCCATTTCAAATCAAAATAATTTTTGTTTGGGTAAGAATTCTAATTTCAAATTAATTTTATTTTAAAAACATGGATTTTTTTTTCCAAAAGTAGTCATTTGTTTATTGATTAGTGTTACATTTTCATCGCATTTCAATCTTTTTCGTCATCATGGATACGTTAAAAATTCGAGTAATTATGGAATATGAGTACCGTCGTGGCAGCAACGCGGCACAAGCGGCACGCAACATCAACGACGTTTACGGAGCTAACACTACAAACCAACGCATCACCTGTTATTGGTTTGCTCGCTTCCGTTCTGGAAATTTCGACCTGAAAAATGAACCTCGCGGTCGTCCGAAGACTTTGGTCGACAATGACGAATTAAAGGCGATTGTGGAAGCTGATGATACACAATCTACGGCTGAATTAGCAGCAGCTTTCGACGTTAGCGTCAAAACAATATTGGTCCATTTGCGTCAAATTGGCAAGGTAAAAAAGCTTGACAAATGGGTGCCCCACGAACTCAATGATCGTCAGCGCGAAGTACGCGTCGAGACGTGCCTTGCACTGCTCAACAGACACACAAATGAAGGAATTTTGAACCGCATTGTTACCTGCGATGAAAAATGGATTCTGTTTGATAACCGCAAGCGCTCAGCAAGTTGGTTGGATCCTGGTTCAGCACCTAAACAATGCCCTAAACGAAAACTTACCCCTAGAAAAGTGATGGTCACTGTTTGGTGGTCTAGCGCCGGTGTGATTCATCACAGCTTCTTATCAAACGGGGTGAGCATTACTGCAGATGTGTACTGTGAAGAACTGAACACAATGATGGAGAAGCTGGCACATCTCCAACCAGCATTGGTCAATCGCTCGTCTCCGCTGCTCCTGCACGTCAACGCGCGACCTCATACTGCACAGCAGACGGTCTCCAAGTTGCAAGAACTGGGGTTGGAAGCTCTCCGTCATCCGCCCTACTCACCAGACCTTGCGCCTACAGACTACTACTTTTTCCAGAATTTGGATAACTTCTTGGCGGGAAAAAAATTCAATACCCGAGAGGCAGTACAAAATGCCTTTGAAGAATTTGTTGCCTCCCGTCCAGCTGATTTCTTTAAGAAGGGCATCAATAAACTGCCACTGCGATGGCAAAGATGCATTGATTGCATGGGTGATTACTT
Source organism: Antitype chi (assembly GCA_947359405.1). Taxonomy (NCBI): domain Eukaryota; kingdom Metazoa; phylum Arthropoda; class Insecta; order Lepidoptera; family Noctuidae; genus Antitype; species Antitype chi. The sequence continues at coordinate 20,036,400 of OX375812.1, forward strand.
CGATTAATACAAATAAAAAATACATGAAAAAAATTCGTTTAAATTTTTTCATACAAAACGGCAATTTCAACCTATTATTATAGTGATAGTGGACAAGTGTGTGCGTAGACACAGGAGCACTGAGCCTTTGAGTCTCTTCCCTCAGTCTCATAGGCCGAGGGGTCGGCACGCAATCTACCTGAGTTTAGTCTATCTATTTGACTTTAGTTTTTGATTAATATTTTTCCTTTGCTTGCAATTAGATAATTTATTGACATGTGGTTTATTATTTTATTTTCATTTTATCTAAATATTATTTACTCATTTTTAATTTATTTGCATGTATTATTTTATATTTCTAATACGGTTATGTTTCATGCTGAATTGTTACTGAAATAAATTTAATAGAATTGAATTGAATTGACACGCTCGGTAAAAGATCATGCGCCAGGATCACGTGATTTCCAAGGCACAGCGAGGCATGGAGGTATCACACTACCAACTGTCAAACTGTTCCAGGCTGTTACTAAATTTCTAAAGAAAAAACCCAATAATACTTGGCTCGACCTAAGAATCGAAACCGGACCGCACGCTCAGCAGTCGCGATCAACCCACCACGTTGACAACGGGACGGGGCCGTCTGATGAGTTATAATAATGAAAGAAAAGATTAAAGCTGTGGCGAGACAGTGTTTCACTGCCCAACCTATTCATTCCATCCACCTACTGAAATCTCCCACCTGGACATGAGTTCATCATCTCAGCCTGGAATCACCCACTGCTGGATATAGACCTCCCCCTTTTTACGCCATACTTTTCGGTTCTGTGCGTCTCTCATCCAGGTATCCCGCGACTTTGACGATATCATCCACCCAACGCGCTTTTGAACGGCCCTGATTTATTTGGCCTGACCTTGGCCACCATTCGGTCACAGCTTTACTCCATCGGCCATCTCTTCGTCTAACAAGATGTTCTGCCCAACTCCACTTGAGGCGCATCGCCCTGCCCCCGACGTCGAACACTTTCGACCGACGACGGATTTCGGTGTTACGCACTCGGTTTAGTAGAGTTATGCCAATCATGGGTCGCTCCATGGCCCTTTGTGCTACTCATATGCGATGGACAGACTACTTTGTGAGCGTCCATGTCTCGGCTCCGTAGGTTATTGTTGGCAGGACACATTGGTTGAATAGGCGGGTTTTTAGACACTGGGGTATCTTTTTGGACCGAAAAACATGTTCCAGCTTACCAAATCCCGCCCACCCAAGCTGTATTCTCCTGGAAATCTCTTTGTTGGAATGCTCCTTATCAAAAGATAGAATATGTCCCAAATAAACGTGGTTCACCATCTCCAGACGCTCGTTTCCAACCATAACAGCTGAAGGAAGCATAACATCACCTTCGTCTTGGACATGTTGATTCTCAAGCCAAGTTATAAGGAAGCATCATATAGTTCCTTTAACATGTGTTGGTGGTCTTTCAGGGATTCAGCGAATAAGATTAGGTCATCCGCAAACCGAAGGTGCAACAAGTAGACACCATTGATGTTTATACCACTTTGGTCCCATTCCAGTGTTTTCATCACGTGTTCTAGAGTGGCAGTGAACATTTTAGGCGAAACGGTGTCTCCTTGTGGCACTCCCCTATTAATCGGTATTGGGGCCGTCAGTTCATGCAATCTGACCGGCATTGTTGCTGCATCGTACAGCTTCTTGAAAACATCTACATACCGAGCGTCAATCTGTCAGCGAGGGAGAGAGTAGAACACGGCCCAACTTATGGAATCTAGGCACTGAAGGTGCCAAAGTCGTAGCCGAATTCTTGGCCGATTTAGATTCTTTAGATTGCCATCGATACGCTAAGAAGATGTGACACCAGACGGTGCTTAGTTCTAAAAACTAGCTGCTCTTTGCCAACAGTTCCTAGATAAGGAAACATTCAGTAGCGAATTCATGATCATAATTTGGACATAAATGATTTCCATCATTGCTAGCTTGGAAGCGAGCGCGTCTGTGACGCTTTCGTGGAAATAGCTCCAAATTACAAAAATAGTAGCCACTTTAGTATTAGCATTAACAAAATGATCATAAATGAAATAATTGTGCTGTTTGTCATATAGCTAAGTGAATTTAATCCATTAGTTCTTCAATTGCTATTTGCCCTGCAATCTCATACTCTGTATTTTTTTTTAATGAATCGGTTAAACGGTGTCTATTTAGACACTGAAAAATGGTACATCTCACGCTAAGGCCCAATTGTTTAACAGTTCTTATTATGGTTAGTTGTCAGTTAGAGGTAGGTATTACACTATTCACGGATTCCTATCCAAAGGCTTGCTTGCTGTCATTGTGATAATCTTCATCATGGTCTGCTTCAAAGTTCCCAATCCCAATGTTTCCTGAGGTTTCCTCCTTTGTTGCATGCCATCGACCTTCTGCCGGTGATGACAGTCTTAGGTGTTATATTCGCGAAGTATGATGCCGTCAACATATTACATATTGCTGCAGGACAACCGTCTGCCATACGGCAGACGGTTGTCCTGCTGTCCTGATGGTGGCCCAGACATACGTCTGGGCCACCATTCCATCAAAATGATGACCCATCTACGTATATCTACCCTTTTTTATCCCTTCTTAACTTCTCGAACAAAGTGCCTTATTGAAAAACTCTGAAGCCAACATGGGTTCCTTTGGGATTCTTCGATGAATTTGAAAATACTTCATCAAAGGAAATAGTCTTCTAGACTTGACGAGAACAGGTAGTTAATGATAAAATCGATGTTATAGGTAAATGCAATGTGTGGAGTTGTGGAGTCACGCGAGGACTTCATTATCTGTGGGTTTAACTATCACATCGTATTGGTTCTGTTTTCCCATCTACAGGAAAAGTTTTTATCCAGTGCGCAAACTGTAACCATGAATTCAGCATTTTCTATGAAACAGCTATTTTTTTTTGTAAAACTGACGTAAAATTTCTTCGCTGGGGTGTCTAGAATGATATGCTGAATTCATGGTTAAAGTTTCCGCACTGAATAGAAACTTTTCCTGTATTTATGATTTGCGGTTGTTGTTCCGATGTTTCTGACGAATTAGGGAAATCTGTCTTTGTTAAAAATACCAATCTATGAATATCCGCTTCTTATCAATAAGCTCCTCATGGATTCCGTTTCATTGCCAAAGAATCCTTTCCTAGTAATAGATATCTACATATTATCAATGTGAAAGTTTGTGAGTATAGATGGATGAATAGATGTTTCTTACTCTTTCACGCAAAAACTACTGAACGAATCTGGATGAAATTTGGCACACAGGTAGTTCATAACCTGGATACTTTTTATCTAGGTAGTACGTTCTCTTGGGATAATTTTCGAACTCCACGCGGGCGAAACCGCTGGCATAAGCTAGTATAACTCTATTGTACAATCGATTAAAAATAACTATAGCAGTGTTTATAAAAAACATGACAACATAAATGTATGTAGTTCAATTCCCGTCTAAAATCATCGCGTGAAGGACGATCGCGTTTTTGTTATTTAGCCCAACATTCGGAATAAAGCCATTCATTAGGGTTGGCACGGTTCAATAACTTTAACATTTATTTGTTTAATTTAATGACTATTCACTAATGATAGACCAACAGCTGCTAGTCTCTTACACTGCATCATAATCAGCCTATAATGTTTGTCCCACTGCTGGGACACAGGCTTCTTCTCTGTGAGAAGAAGTGGGCCATTCCCCACCACGCGGGCCCAGTGCCGATTGATAGCCACATGTTTTCGAATTTTTGGTTTTAAGACATGACACGATGTCTTCCTTCACCGTTTTGAGACCAGTGGTGATGAAATACACAAAGCAAAGTACTTGCCTGGGTTCGATACTACTGGGTCACCACTGCTCAAACACAGTGTTCTGGAATATGTTGTATATGCAGTGCTTCTTAAAGTTTGGAGGGCAAAAACAATCAAACATCTTTGGTCCAAAATTCAGCTGCGCGAACTCTGCTGACTGACGGAGTCATAAGATCGTCAAATATTCATATTCATATTCATTGAATTGCGTACAACAAGGTAAAAACAAAGATGAACAAAAGGCTTAGAGGTAAGAGCCGTTGCAGACCCTGTTAGGGTACAGCAACGTATTATTGGATACATAACTATTTCTTAAAATCTACAACTTAGTAGATAACTAAAATGTATAAAAAAATACACATAAACTGAGTACTTAATTAAATTCGGATAAAAAGTTAATAACATAAATAATAATTGGACAGCTATTTTAATAAAATACTTAATAATTTTTTTTTATGTAAATAATACAAACGCTTATTTAATAAGAGGTCAATATTTTTTATTTTTATGATTACAAATTAATTATTGCTATAGAAATCTGGTTTCATGTGTATTACAATTTCAGACAGTGTACATTTTATAAATCCACAACATATTCATGAACATCGACAATACGCGTATTATAAGTAACACAACAGTTATCCTTTCATTATTATTTAGTATTTCAGACACGGCTAATCCCTTTAGTTATACCACGTAAGTCTGCAAATGGGTGTTGTATACTCTTAAACTTTCTATTGGTACTGAGAGCTTTGTTTATCGACTACAGACCATAAAACGAAATGGATAGAGTAAACTTTTCCTAAGTATTTTGGGCTTAACTTAATTTTCCAGGATCATTTGAAGTCAGAGTATATATGCATTGCTTCTTCAGTTCGAGTCTTCAGTAGAGATATTTATAGCTAATAATAGCCGGGTGGATCGACAAGAGTAAGCTACGCTTGCCGCGGTTGGCCGTGGATGGGTGATTTTATCCCCATCTTTACATACCGAAACCCCTACGTGCCTCGGAAAGCACTTTAAGCTGTTGGTCCCGGCTGTCATTCGTGGGTCTTTGACAGTCGTTATGGGCAGTCAGAAGCCTGAAAGTCAGGCAACCAGTCTTACCAAGGTTTATCGTGTTGCCCATTAACTGGATTGTAGAGGTCAGAGGCCAGTCGCTCCATGTAAAATACTGGGATTAAGCTGACCCTAATCTAGAAAAGAAAAGGCTAGGTATAGTGATTGTTTTCTTTTCATTATAAATGGAATGTATGCCAACAATGCCACGGTAAAAATGAGATCAGCAAAAGCAACTAGTAGGTACTAAAGGAATTGGTCAAAGCGAAGAACTTTGTACGAACACAAATTAAATGTAAAGGGTACAATAAACATCTTCAATGGACCTACGAACTAAACGTTAATTATAATAAAAGCTCATAATATCAACCCGCCACATTTCAAAGTTTGGAAGTAATTGAAATTGATTTACTAACATGTCTACCTCTAAAACTTTCCCATTTTGTATCTCAATTTGATGGAACATTCAATTATTTTATATCAATTTAATGATAATTTGTTAGAGTTATGAGCTAGCAGTAGATATATCAATTATTTATAAATTATATTATTTCATCAATTTGTCATCAAAGTTTCCCAGATTTTAACACATTGTGGCACGCAATATACATACTTTACTGTTTATTCTTCGGTAGCACCTATTTTTAGAGTTTCAGTAAGTATATATTATTGATCGCTGTCAGGTTAAATGAAATGCCTATTCAATGAGTCATTTAAACTGAGATGTACGCTTCTTATTACCAAAACAAAGCAGTCTGATGCCGCGGTCCCATGGCCCGTTGCCTATCAATTAGGTCGCGCCAGGCGTTGGTACACTTTTCGAAGCCTGTCGCAGCAGTACAAGCTGAATAGGCCACGCCATTGAAATTACCACCGATTCCCGACGGCTCGGTTGGGCGGCGACGGGCTGCCAAAGGCCTCATTGGATGCGACGGTTCCCGCGGCCTGTCAGCATGGCCTGGCGCGACGTGACCCATCAGTTTACTGCGCCACAACAATATTTTAATCATATTAGCCTATACTGTTCTCACTGGTGGGATACAAGCCTTCTCTGTTCAAGAGGGGCTGGCTGTAATCCACCACGCGGGGCCAGTGCGAGAGATGTCACTCGTCCTCGCGATGTTTTTCTTCACTGTTTTGAGAGCAGTAATGATGAAATTATTTACACAAACTAAAGAGCCATCTTGCGTTCGAATCCACGACCTACAAGTCAAAGTTGGGCCCGATATCACTAGGCCACCACTGCTGTCTAATTTGTTAATTCATCTTATATAACACATTTATCTTAACAAATCTGTATAATTACTAGCACTTACCAAGACTTAATTACATTAAATACAATTCTTAGTCACTATTATCTTAGTAGTCTGTAAGTAAATGACGCTTGCGTGACCTAAGCGATGCATCTACTGACATGGAATAAACACTGCAATTACATTACAAGAACAAAACGTGACGAGTCTTATAATTTTCTCATATTATTGTACGAGTATATACGAGTACATGCTATGTTGAAGATGTGAGCAAAACAATAGCGACCCGCCCCTCCTTCGCACAGGTGTACGGTGTAACGGTTACATGTAAAAAAAATATTGAGATTTCTGCCGAACTGTTCCATGAAAATCCGACTATTGAAAAATCACACTCTAAAAAGTATGAAACAAGAAAATATTCTCATTTGAAAGCTATAGTCGTATGCCACTTTGCCCTAAATATTATGTTCGCTTACTTCTGTTAGAATGTATTGCTTTGTTAGGGTATAGTTGGCATACCACTATGGCTTTTAGATGAGGTTATTTTCTAGTCTCAAAGAATCAAAATCTATTTTGCAGTTTAGCTTTAGACACGGAAAGCGACTTTTGTCGTCGGTTTTGATAGAGTTTGTAAGTAGGGTTCAGGTTTTCAGGCCTTATCTGCATTGATGTCAATAATTTCATCAAAGTACTGCCAAAAAAAAAAAAAATAATGTCATGCTGCAAGATGTCATCTCACAGCCTTATCACAACAATCCAATAACCCAACTATCCTTGAACAGAAATCAAAACACTCCTAAAATTATTAAAATTAGAAAAATATTGTGTCAGCCCTGACCTGTTAGATCACCATTGCGTAGTCTACGAGACTATGTCATAATGGTTTATTTATTCATCCGCTTACTCGAAGCGCCTCCACGCATCGCTGTGACTCATTAAGAGTTCATACGACGACATCATGCTTACATTTAAGACGGGCGAGAGATGAGACGCAGGACCAACGGCTTAACGTCTTTTCCGAAGCACGGGGGTATCACACCGCCAACTTCCGAACTTCAGACTGAGAAATTCTAATGGAAAATCCCAACCCTGGATTGCCATCCCATCGGACCATGAGAGTGAAGGAAGAGTGAGTGCGCCTGTGTCTGCGCATATACTTGTGCATCGCCGCGGTCGATGGCTAGACTGCTAATATTGGCCGCCATGACCGAAATTCTGTCTGGAGGACTATCTATACTTATATTAAAATCGTAATACATATTATATGCCTATCAGGTACATTTCTAGTTTAGCTGAACTCGCACTGTCATAGAGAACATAACAATACAAGTGCATTGTCCTACATAATCAGTATATTGAGAGGTCAAACTATAAAAGCTAGAAATATTTAGCCAAAGGCGTCATGTGTACAGACGCCAGCGCATCAAGCTACCCCAAACTGTCAATTTCTCCCAATTGAACAGGAACCTTATGGTTATGTTATAAAGGCGAAAATCTTTTAAAGAAATTTGACAGATTGGGGTAGCTTGATGTGCTGGCGTCTGTACAACACTGCTTAAACAAAATGGCGATGCGTCCATTTGATTTGGTTGAAAGAAAAAACAAAAACTTTTAAGTCTGGCAACCTTGCTCGCGGTTAGAATGGGCAAAAGTTTCGCTTCAAATTGACGATGGTGACGAGAGTGTTTTTATTGCTTTATGTTTTTGCCATGTGTTGGTAACTTGGTAATACAAAACCATAATACATACAGATAGATAGAAGGCGTGTTTGTGAAATGAATCGGATTTTTTTGAACGATTGTCTCATAACCAGAGATCGGATATTCGGACGCATACTCACCTAAAGTTGCGATGTTGGCCAATGTGAAACGCGCTTTTGTATCGAAAATATCTTAATTTAATGTAAAAATATTATGTTAACTAACACACACCACCCACCCTACGTACACGTATTTACATCGGCGTTAATGTTAAATAAATATGCATCTGAATAGATAATAATTATGCAATCCTAATATTTTGGAAGTCGCTTCCCTACTATACACCTGACTAGTTATTAATTCCTGGTGTTCCTGGCATCCCGGAATTTTTATACAAAAAATAGGTTAGGCTTGTGGCTAAGTGATAACAGCCGCACGGGTCGATCGTTCAGGTTAAGCTACGCTTGCCGCGGTTAGTCAATGGATGGGTGACCATCTTTACATACCAAGACACCTCCGTGCCTCGGAAATGACGTTAAACCATTGTTCCCGGTTGTCATTTGTGGATCTTTGACAGTCGTTACGGGTCGTCAGAAGCCCTAAAGTCTGACCACCAGTCTTACCAATAGGTATCGTATTACCCAGTTACTGGGTTGTGGAGTGATTGTAGCAGTCGCTCAATGTAAAATACTGGTAGGTATTCAGCTGCATCCGGTTAGACTGAAAGCCGACCCATTTTAGTTGGAAAAAGGCTGGACAGATGATAATATCCGATTTCCACTAATAACACACGAGGCAAAAACGTTCCATATGGCACGTAGTTTCCTCCTCAAACAAGATTTTTTCTTATAAAATACAGCCCCTCTATTCACATATATAGCCAAGAAAAACAGAAGCACATGGTTTAAAAAAAATCTATTGGTTATGTATAGCGAAGAATTTGTCAAATCAAAATAAGCCTACCGACGTGCTTTGTAATTGTTTACACAGGCCACACACGCTAGGGATTTTGGGCATGTTAACTAACAGGGAGCATTGTTTAGAATATTAATGTAACACGTGGTTCAACAGTAGTCAACCAATGGCCATGAATTAACACGATAGCTATGTATGTAAGTTGACCAACGGATAGAATCAAGAGAATTACTGTAATAAATCTGACTGTATTATATCTCCAATCGATTATATCAGCATCATCCTACTAAGTACTATAAACTAAGCTTAACATGATTTGTTCAGTGTAGAAAAAAAAAAACAAAAAAAAAATCATTTATTCAAACTAGGCTGAGAGTCAGCTCTTTTTGATCGTTAAAATTACATAAGCCAGTCCCCCAAAAACCACCTCCTTTCACCACTTCCTAGTGCTTTAGTTAAGAAGAAGAAGTGGCGAACAAACTCCCCAGCAGCACAGCTGTCTGTTAAGTTAGAAGAACTTGATTCTATACAATAGTAGGCAATTAACTTTACGAAACACAAAAAACATAATTATTTCAGCTAGTACACGCCAATATACCAACAAAATATTGAAAACTATAGGTACTCGAGCAGAAACAAATCATTTAAAAAAAAAACGAAAACAGAAATTACCATCTAAATAAAAGCCTCCAGGCATAAAGGGCATGGCTTACATATGCAATTCTGCATTATGTAAATATAGCTATAACTTGAAGTAACTAAAGTTAAACTAGGACCTTTGGAATAAATTTAATAAAAAGTTAATAGAATTAACAATAATAAAACCATGGTCAGCAAGACGACCAGTCACCACAAGCAGCACCCGTCCACGAGCATAACGACGCTACCGCAAGCAGAGACATCTAAGGGTGACGCACTTGCTGCCAGTTGCACTGGCAAGAATAATATTGAAGTTTTAAACTCAAACTAGATGCATTTATTTCAATTAAACCATTTACAGGTACTTTTGAATAGACCATAGGTTCGGACAGCCAGAAAGATGCAGCTATAGCTCATTCCAAAGTATGAGTCTTCTTCTTCGATCCATGTCTATATTCTGATCCATGTCTTGCAGTCTCGCGTCGTGGTAAATTAAATTGATTTCTGTAAATATTGGTTCAAAAAAGTACTTTAACACGTTAACATTAATATTTTTTAAACTAGATTGAATTCGGTGTTTCCTAACTGACTCCCCTGAGCAAAAAGACCGAACCAAACTCAGAGGTCGCAGTCTCCTAAATACGTAGACATAATCTTGGTCTAGCCATGAGGACCATGCATGTATGAGATGTCCTTGCGAGGAAAGAATCATAGAACAGATTGAAGTGGACCTGTCCAGTCAGTGGAGTAGTATTTATCTATTCACCCTCTTTCTATGCTTATCATCCATCCAAAGGTGTAGTAATTTATACCTATTGTTACCATTTTCGTAAAATTAAAAAATAATTGGATGTACCTACTAGAAGTACACCTCTGCCCAAAGCTTCTAGGAAAAAAGGTGTGATGTTATGTTATACAAAACTTACTAGAAATCGATTAGTTTCAATCGGAAACTTCCCTTGTCGGAAAATTTTCAATTATTCACCTGAATGTATCATTTGACTTCCAAATGTCATTATAATTATTTCCGTGACCGAAGCGTGACCGGGTCATTGGATCCTTAGCATTAATATTGTATGAAGGTATATGTTTATCACTCAGGGCGGTTCGACCTGTGATGTGGTCATTAATTATGTAGACTCCATCAATCAATACTCATTAATGCATTTCTACTCAGACAGAATGATTTCTTATTTATTAGATGTTTGGCTGATAGGATTTGGGGAACTTTTGAATAAGAAATCTTTTCTAGTTTTCGTCCAGCTCAGTATCTAATAGTAGGTCGTAGGTTCAAACTCTGACAAGCGTTTTATTGTGTAAAAAAAATATCACCACTGCGCTCAAAACAATAAGGAAGGAAACCAGCACGTCCTAGAATCAAACATTCTAAGACATGTCATCTACCAATCCGGACTAGGCCCGCGTGGTGGATTAAGACCCACTGACAGTGAGAAGGCCTGTGTCCCAGCTGTGGGAACATTATAGGTTGTTTATGCAGTAATAGTTAGCGGTTAATAATTACGTTGTGGTCTTTCCGGTATTGCGATACAACATTTGATCCTCTACTTGGCTACCTACCTAAAAAAATCTTGCTAGGGTTATCTCAACTATAAATTCATCAATAAATTACAGTTTCATCAGCCTTTGAATAAGGGTCGGTTGAGTTTGTTTCCTTCTTTCGCCACTGTGTGTCCTTTTTTCATGGTTTTCGACATGGTTTAAACCCTTTCTTCTTTGTTATGTTCTTCAATCTACTCCTACTTTCAGGAACATTCTCGGCTTCAGAAGCTTACTGGGTGAAACACATGATTAGCACCAGTACAATAGTTTGTTAATATTCTCGAACGATACCTCTGAAATATTTAACACTAACTTTTGCCAGCGTACTATCGGGATAAAAAGTATCCTATGTGTTAATCCAGGTTACAAACTATCTGTTTGCCAAAATCTGTTTAGCCGTTTTTGCAAGATTGAGTAACAAACATTCAAACATCTAAACATACAAACTTTCACGTTTATAATATTAAACATACCTAAATGAAGTAAAGAATATTTATATAAGCCACATGAAAACAAGAATGCGGCTACAATTAAAACTAGAAGGTATATTTTTAAATCGACACTATGACCGGGTCGTGAATTTAGGTCGCGCGCGCCCGAGAAGTAAGTACCTATGACATTGGTCGATATCAATTTAGGTACCATACAATCGTGGAAAATAGTGGAACGTTCTATAACGATGGTGTTGTCTTTTGTGGTCTATGACAAGTATAATATACACCCCGAGTAACAATACTCTAATTCTTATAAATATAGTGATGGTTAGCGATGAGTCAGGTTGAATGTAATAGTGTAGTTGGCAAAGTTTACTTTGTGGTAATCTTTGAAAGGCTATCATAATCATATTCTCCAGCAGAAGACTTGAAATTAATTGCCAATTAGTCAGAATGTATAGAAAATAATCGTGGCCGCACGGCATCGATTAACGAGTAGTCCTACGTGTAAGGAGCAATAAAATTACTTTCAAGTTAATTACGCTATCAGAAGTGATACTCAGAAAACTGAAAGAATAATGATGACTGATGGAGATGATTTCAATCTGCAAGCACATTGTCATAACCCGGTCACAAGCTTATCAGCACGTCATTCTAAGGAGTTGGTTCTTGTTGACCTACTTACATTTATGAATACTGAAAACAATAACGAGATAGCCCCACCACCTACGTTGACGTCGCGGTGGAGCTTGCGCGCTCCGGGACTCTAGGTCAGGGTAAGGAGCCAGATCAAGACAGACACAGAAACCCACAGGGCAGCAAGTGGCGAGCTGTTAGCCAGTAACCACCTCGCGGACCCCATCTCCCGGGTGAAGTGTTGTTCCTCACCTCTGTCTTGCCTTTATTGGCCGGCTGGAGTGAACAATGATGAGGAACAAAGCTCTCTTTTTTGCCTTTATTGGCCGGTTTGGAGGAAATAAGTGTTTCAGTAAGATGTTAGTAGGGATCTTCACCGTTCTTTCGGGATTGTCCTGATAGCCGTGGAATACCTCTCCATCCCTCAAGCACCTCAGGACATCTTGCCCCCTTGTCGCTACGACAGGGCCTCTGCCAGTTTGCTTCGGTCCCCCTTACACCTTCCCGAACAAAAGAATAAAAATGACATAGAAAACTTATTGTAGTCCATTATATATTATGAGCTATTCTATAACTTCAAACCTCAGTTAAGGGTCACACAATGCGAAAGCGAACTCGCATTAAATAAATCATCGCAAATTCACACTTTGAGTGCAATAGAATTTTGCAGTGGAATAACATCACAGTTTTACGATCTAGTTTGCGGGTGGACATCAAAATAGAATAATCGTCCTGATGTCATGCGATGTTATCACGCTTCTGCAGCAATTAGACCAATTTACTATAAGACCTACATACGACAGATGCTCAACAGATTTTCAAGATCACTTTTAATTTCAAGGTTCATTTAGTTAAAGTTTAGGGATACATTATTGTAATTGTTTACAGTCTGTTAAAAGTTTGAATACGTATAACATCTGTTACGTATAACCACATCTGGTTGTTCATAGTCAAACATATACTTTATTTCCTCATCCTTTTCAAATTATTAGCTGTTGCCAGCGACTCCGTCTGCGATCCAGGATGAAAAGTAGTTTTTGTCCTTACCCAGGTTATGGCCTATCTGTGTGCCAAATTAAAATTAAAATCCGTTCAGCCGTTTTAGAGTAAACACGTAACAAACAAATAAGCTTATTTCCGCATTTATAATATTATTATTATAGTTAAGATTTTACTTGAACTTCACTAATAACTATGTCTATATATAGTGTTTAAGCACGACGTTAACCCATCTTGCTCTTGATCTGCAAATTTAAATTCTGCTGTTTTGTCATCGAGATCACATTATTGGCAATTGTTTTTATGCTAACTAATAAATATTCATTCGCTTTCTCCTCCTTATTTACGACTACATTGTCAATCAAGACTCATGTTTTGGCCTGTTCTCATTACCATTGTATGTATGAACGTAAATTTGCAATACGTACCGTCTGGGATGGATTGACGATACGTCTGGTTTTATATCTATTTCACCGTCTCATTGATATGTCTTACTGATTTAATTAATTAATTATTCATTAATATAGACGTTACTGTATTAAAATTTTGCTGAGAGCTATATCTGGTTGGACTGAAAGCTGATATCGAAGTCCAAGGACTTACGAGGTTGGATATTGTTGAAACACTGGCTCGCAGTGTAGGTAACTACACAATGTAACATTCGCTTTCTCCTCCTTATTTACGACTACATTGTCAATCAAGACTCATGTTTTGGCCTGTTCTCATTACCATTGTATGTATGAACGTAAATTTGCAATACGTACCGTCTGGGATGGATTGACGATACGTCTGGTTTTATATCTATTTCACCGTCTCATTGATATGTCTTACTGATTTAATTAATTAATTATTCATTAATATAGACGTTACTGTATTAAAATTTTGCTGAGAGCTATATCTGGTTGGACTGAAAGCTGATATCGAAGTCCAAGGACTTACGAGGTTGGATATTGTTGAAACACTGGCTCGCAGTGTAGGTAACTACACAATGTAACAATCTACAGCTGTGTGGCATCAGGACGACATTGAAAACTTGCGTCAACTTGAAATAGGATGTTCAGTAACTGTTACATAATTTGTCTATCAAATAAAAAATCAGCTGTTCCATACATTTTTTCCGCGTAAGTATATATTGTACTTTTCTATGAAACAGCTGATTTTTTTTGTATAACCGACGAAAAATTTTAATTGTTGTTTTCCCGCAACGAAATGGTTTTGTCTTGGTAATACAATCGTTTTATAAACAAATAAAATATTAGAAACAAAAAATGGCAGATTAACCATTGTGAAAAATCACCACGTGCAAGTGTTTATTTTGCTTTGAACATTTAATGCACCACTGTTCCCTTTGTTGGACTCAGCGGCGCGTGCGATTCGAGTAGTACCTACAATTTACCTCTAGTGTTACTATTGATTCTCACGTTTTCGAGTTGATGAATATTTTTTAAATTATTTTAAAACAAAAACATCTTTATTTTTATACTTTTACTCTATGCTTCGAAAGTACTCCTTATGGCAAGTTATTCTGCCGCGGGAAAACAACCGTTAAAATTTATCTTAATAATATCTAAATTTTCTCAAGGTTGCAATCGTTATTTAACAGAAAATCACTTTTGAATTTTGCTATGTGTATACAAATTAATGCTCGTGACTGTACAACACATCATTTAAGATTTGTTGATGTTGTACAATTATAAAAACATGACACACGTCAAATGTGGCAATGATCGCGGAGATACCGAGTTTCATACTCTTCAAATTACCATTTAGCTAAATGATGTAACAGCTACATTTATGGTGGAAGATATTACTGAATAGGGTATTTTCCAATTTATTAAAAACTATTCTAATTTGAATATTGGGACGAAATATTCAACAGAAAAATAATAATAAAATATTTATATCGATTTTCTCAATTAAAATCAAATAAATTTTTCGTTGTTTTGAATTTACCGCCAAAACGCTCCTTTCGATGACTTTTTATCACGTGACCACACGTGACGTCAGCTTTGTGTAAACGGCACCGGTACAAATACTTTGTGTGGCGCAGTTTTAGAAGTATTTGTGCACAGAGGCACCGCACACCAGTAATACCACTTTCTATCCATTAAAAATCTTGTTAAATTATAAACTCGACATTCACATATTAACTTTATATTTTAGTTTACACAAAGTTGACGTCAAGTGTGGTCACGTGATAAAATGTCATCGTAAAGAGCGTTTTGGCGGTAAATTCAAAACTACGAAAAATTAATTTAATTTAAATCGTTTTTAATTGAGAAAATGGATATCAAACAATTTATTATTAATTTTCTGTTAAATATTTCGTCCCAATCTTCAAATTAAAATAGCTTTTAACAAATTGGAAAATACCCTATTGATGACGACATCCCACGGAAGCGAGTCTTAGCCGCTCTGTCAAGTCTGCCGTAAAAGAAGCTATCATGTCACCGAGCTAACTGTTAGATCTTTATGGGTGTCGCACCTGTTAACTCATTTTCTTGTTCACGCAATACTTGCATTATCGATTTTACTATAAAACTTTGCTGTATCAGCCGTCAAGGCGGGCAGAAAGGCACGACAATCATCAATTTCAATGATGTTTTCATAGAAATTGTTCCAGTAAAGTCGCGTCGCGCCTGGCTCCCTGTTTCCATTTTTAACCGACTTCAAAAAGAAGGAGGTTATCAATTCGACACGTTTTTTTTATGTATGTTCGGGCATAACTCCGTCATATATAGACGGATTTGTAAAATTATTTGTTGTTCGAAAGGGGTTTATTCCGAAATGGTACCATATAAATTTCGTATAGATCTGATGATATGTTTCGGAGATAGACAACGGAACTCTTCAAAAAATCACAGCAAATCAACCGCGATTGCTGCTATCGCATAAATATGCATTGTTTTGACACCAAGGATGATGAAATTTCCAATTGGTGTGTACTACAATTAAAAACTTTCAAAAAACAACCAGCTTCCGGACAAACACTACAAAGTGAAAAATAATGCTGACATAAAATTCAAATATATATCCAAAGTCACCGACTTCCGAAATTAAAGTTATTTTTCACTTCGTAGTGTTTTTCCGGAAGTCGGTTGTTTTTTTTTTCATAAGTTTTTATTTTTCTCCCTTTTGTTTTTTATAACAGGTTCTTAAAATGTTACCTTATTCATTTATTGGATTATTATTCATATTCAACCTATCAATTTTTTTTATCGTTCACCTGCATACTAAGTAGATTTAATTCCAATACTTAATACAAAACCAACAACTAAATATAAATAGAATTACTAGGTAGGACGCGCCTGTTGACATTGAACAAAATAACCATAGCAGTACAATACCTTGACGCCATGGAAATACAGTGACGTCATAACTGCACCATGCTTTAGGTCTCATACGCACAAGCGGTTTGTACCCATTTTTACGAAAAAAATGGAGGTGTATGGGCACAGTTTAAATTTATGTTGAGGAGTGGAGAAAGCTTATATTATTATATAATTCAAGCTTAAAATATAAATTAATTATGGTCAAATGTCGACGACTGAGCGACCACTCCGCTTATTGGCTTAGCACGCGCTGCGATTAAACGCAAGTGGTTTGAAACCGTCTTTAACTTATGGCTTTTTTATCTAAGTACACGCACTGTCGAGTTTTTTAATTTATATTCTTGCCGCGGAGGCGGCTGGCGGCTCAAACGAACCGCCTAGCCGTCCAACCGCTAGTGCGGATGAGTGCCCTTATTGACAAGGCATCCATTCATTCACACATGATCGTTGAAACAAGGAGATGTTACGACAATTTGTGAGTTATGACATTTAGCGACTGTTGTGCCATCTGGCCCTGCCTTATTTCGGAATACAACTGCTAATCATGATTTACGTGTACAAGATAATTTAACGTTATTTAAAATTGCATATGGACATCAAAAGGGAGCTTATTAATAGTTTATTTTGTACTGACAGAATACTGAAGTTCGAATCATATCGCAATTGAACGTTGAAGACAGGGAAGTTTGGCATTAATTCCTTCTGCAAATGTGGCTTCCCTGGTACCTCATTAACAGCAAAACTGTGTGAAAATCTATTAACTGCTTCCAAATTCCAATGATGTTTTTTATTCTTTTTATTTTTTATTATGTCTGACATATTCTCGTCATTATTCGACATTATATTAAATATTTACATCTATTCTAACATCGACTATTTATTAGTGATTGCCATGGCAATCATGTCACTTTGTTTAAACATTTAGGTTCATTTTATTAATGTAGATTCTTTTAAATATTGTGAATGAGAGAACGTTACGTAGGCCTTGCAGACTGTAGATTTGCAGTCGATTTTCTATTCTTTATTTTCATTCCTCTAAGTGGCTGGTACTTATTGACAGGCCTGCACTGTCCTCTCATACCTATTATCACTGCAAAATTTAAAACATTGTAAAAGCCAATTATTTTTTAAAGAGTAACCGTGGAGTTTCTTGCCGGCTCTTCTCCATAGGAAGCGACAAATTGGCACCGTGCACCTAGCTTCTGACGTTTCATAAGTGCCCATGCACGTTTATGTGAAATAAATGTTTTGATTTGATTTGATTTGAACATACCATTTTAGTCTTTACATCAGCCGGGAACTAAAATCAAGCAGCATAAAATTTTTAAAGGTTTAACAAGGCAGATGTGAGTGGAAGCCGAGCGGGAACTGCCTCGGAGATCATATAGTGAACTTATAGGTGATGTTCTTCAGAAGGTCAGGTGCGTAGTACCTACTCGCGACCGACGTGCTTGTATGACCAGATGAATGAACGTAACCGAGGCAAAAGGAACGTATGTAGAGGCGGCACGGCATCCTCACCTTCCGCCTGACGCAGGTCCTCACCGGACACGGTTGTTTCGGGAGATTCCTGTTTCGGATAAGGCGGGAGGAAACGCCCGGGTGTTTCCACTGCGAAGATCGCCCTGAGGACACGGTGGAGCATACGGTGGAGGTCTGCCTGGCTTGGGTGGAGCACCGCCATGTCCTAGTGGAGGGCATCGGTGGCGGCGATCTCTCCCGTCCGGCCGGGTCTAGGCCATGGTACGGAGCGAGAGTGCATGGGTAGCCGTCACCTCCTTCTGCGAAGCAGTAATGCTCGCGAAGAGAGAGGTGGCGCACGTGAGGGAAAGGCAGTATATGCGCCCTCACGGCCTTAGTCGCCGCCGGAGTCGCGGACGTGGACGGCGAGTAATGGGTAGCTCGCTGTCAGGTAAGGGCCAAGCCCGAGTTGACGGCGCATTGTGTTCCACACGCGCCTCAAAGAGATGTCAGCACCAATTGGTGGGGTCCACAAGGGCCGATGCCTGCCAGGGGTGGGGGTTTTTCGAAAGAGATACCGCGGCCCCTGGCACACAGGAAACTGAGGGAACACGCTTGGGTTTTAGTCAGTAAATGTTTGACACGCCCGCCTGCTGGAGCAGGCGGGCGGCTCTGGGTGGACCCAGAGCGAGAGAAGTTATTTGATGATTTCACAACCACAAAAAAAAAGGATCGTAGTAGTAGGCTTAGCATGACGCTTTCTGTTTCTATTCTACTGTAGAGTTCAAATCGCTTGTCCACATTTCTCGGTGAAAAACTGTCAACTGTCTCTAAGGAAACGTCATTTTTGTCTACTCTTCCGACGGCAAAACGCTTGTCTACGGTTCTCGTGCTAAGCCTGCTGGTAGCGTCCTGTTGCTTCTGCCTACCCCATGGGAAGAAGACGTGAGTTTATGTGTGTACGTGTACGCGTATAAAAATAAGTACTACTGTGTGAACAGAGCAAACAAACCAACAGGCAGGTGAATTATAAAATTTACAATAAGTACACTAATCGAATGCATAATAAACAAATGCAACGTGACTCACAGGAAATGTGCCGATCTGAACCGAGATTCGCGGCTGAATAATTTTCACAAGGTCGTCACCAAAGTGGACAATAACAACTAACAACCATGCAGTAGCGATTTTCATAAAGTAAGGCTAGCTAGAATTTGTACAATTGTGTTTAGAACATATACATAGAATCAGAGGGGAAATTGTATAACACATTAACAGAAGAAAGACTTTCATTTTGCCAGTTTACGTTGTTGAGTAGACAATTTTTTTGAACTTAAATGAAGCAGTAGATTGGCAAATATCCTTCAAAATGATTTAGATGCTGATTCATAGTGTGTCACGCAATAAGGGTGCAGGTTTTCGATGTCGAAAACCGTATTATGAAACTCAAATGGAGTTGGCCCGGACATCTGGCAAGGCGCAATGATGACGGGTGGAGTAAGGGTGTGCGAGTTGTTCGAAAGAGATACCGTGGCCCCTGGCACACAGGCAACTGAGGGAACACGGGTAGGTTTTAGTCAGTAAAAGTCTGACACGCCCTCCTGCTCCACCCAGAGCGGGAGAAGATATTTGATGATTTTTAATTTTCCACCCTAAAAAAAAAAGGAAGTGGAAGACGAGACGTTGGTCGCGAGGCAGTGAGATGGGCGGACGAAATTGTTGCAGTCGCGGCCAAAACCTGGACGAGGCTGGCACAGGAACATGGGAATTGGTATAAGAAAAGAGAGGCATATGCCCAGCAGTGGGTAAAGTGGGGCTTTGGATGACGATGATACAATCGGCAGTCAGATGCATTACAAATATCAAAAGTACCTAACACAATAGTTTTTGCGCTTAAACCAAACCCAGCCATGAAACCCAAGAACTCATAAACCCGTACATACTTGTAGAAAGTAACGTATATGAAAAGTACTTCCAAATAGATGTCTATGTAATAAAACCTGTGCGGTCCGTGACAGTGTTGTTAAGTATCTTGCCAAGAGGTTTTTTTTAAAAGGGTCCTCTGATGAAAATTTACATACTTACATATTTTTTAACCATAAGTAATACGATTTTTATTACTTTTTGGATAAAGTTGTTGAGATCTGCCCAGCCTTTTCCCAACATGTTGGGGTCGGCTTTCATTCTAACCAGATGCAGCTGAATACCAGTGTTTTACATAGAGCAACTACCTGTCTGACCTCCACAACCCAGTTACTGGATAACACGTTGCCCCTTGGCAAGACTGGTGGTCAGACTTTCGAGCCTCTGTCAATCTATGAATGACATCCGCGATCAACGGCTTAACGTGCTTCCCAAGGCACGGAGAGGTCTCGATTTGTATTAATGTTCACCCATCAACGAAATGACTGCGGCAAGCGTAGCTTAACCTGCGATTGACTCTTGAGGCTGTTATTATTTAGCCACTTTATGATAATGATGATGATTTACACACACATCAGCAGAAACTTTGCATCTGGCAAATAAATCCAGACTTAATTACCTACTGTACTATTTAAGAAATCATTTCCCAAGAAATAACCGTGACCAGCAAAGTTTCAACACTTTTGACACGAAATCGTATATTTTATGTGCAGTTTATGGCCCATTTCCTTGGCCGCTCACAACAGCTGTAGGGCAGCGTGACCCATTTTTATGGCCTCTATATCAAACTGACACAGTGAAACATTCAAGTCTGCGGTGTCTGAGATTTATGAGATCTTATCGTATACTGTTGCGTCTTGATTGTCTATGGATGTAATATTGTAGGCTTTTTTGTTACTTCGTTCATTATTTAAAATGACTATAGTTCGACTTTTAATTGTAGTCAGTAACTTGACAGCTTTGAAGGGTTACTAGATTATGACAAAAAATTGATATTGAGGTGGTGTAAGAATGACCAATTTTGTTTATTTCAAATTTAATAACCTGTCTTAAAACATGTTATGCACTATAAAAAATTGTAGAGTTTGTAAAATATTTTTTATTTCAGTTGTAAGGTAATTTATTTAGTTTCTGTCTATTAAAAGAAATTAAAAAAAGGAAATTACTCTTATTAAAAATGATTAATTACTCTTTTATTCCACATCTTACAAATGTTTTTTTTTTAAGTTGTACAACGAAAGATAAAAATGGTTTAATTTAAAATGAAACCATTTTTATCATTCGCTCTTTATGCAAAATGGTTCAAGTTTAGTATGGTAACATTATTTTTCTTTGAACTGTCAAGTTACTGAATACAATTAAAAGTCGACCTATAGCTTCTGTCCACGACTTCGTCCGTGTGAAATTTCTTGTTCGCCACGCCAGCACTTAGTTTGTTTTCACTTAGGATACATTTGCATCCACCAAATTGCATTGCATTTGCATTTGCATTTGCATTTGCATTTTTTTTTGCCTCGGCTCCTAAGAGCTGTAGCATGATATTATGTAGCCTACAATATTTTATGTCTCATCAATAGTTTTTTTGCCTCGGCTCCTAAGAGCTGTAGCGTGATATTATGTAGCCTACATTATTTTATGTCTCATCAATAGTTTTTTTGCCTCGGCTCCTAAGAGCTGTAGCGTGATATTATGTAGCCTACAATATTTTATGTCTCATCAATAGTTTTTTTTGCCTCGGCTCCTAAGAGCTGTAGCGTGATATTATGTAGCCTACAATATTTTATGTCTCATCAATAGTTTTTTTGCCTCGGCTCCTAAGAGCTGTAGCGTGATATTATGTAGCCTACAATATTTTATGTCTCATCAATAGTTTTTTTGCCTCGGCTCCTAAGAGCTGTAGCGTGATATTATGTAGCCTACAATATTTTATGTCTCATCAATAGTTTTTTTGCCTCGGCTCCTAAGAGCTGTAGCGTGATATTATGTAGCCTACAATATTTTATGTATCATCAATCGTTTTCGCAGCGCACGCCAAATAATGACATTTATAAGCAAATTTTTGACACCATGTCTTACATTATTGCTATGCAGCAATAGTTTTTATTCAGTTCGCGAACTTTAACCATGAATTCAGCATACCATTCTAAAACCCCCAGCGAAGGAATTTTTCGACGGTTTAAAAAAAAACATCAGCTGTTTCATAGAAAAGTGAAATACCTACGCGGTCAAAATGTATGGAACAGCTGTTTTTTTATATACCTAACCGACGCTGTCTGCGCTGGGAGGTCTAGAATGATTTATTTATTTATTTATGATATGCTGAATTCATGGTTACAGTTTGCGCACTGAATAAAAACTTTTCCTGTATATAGCTCATGTTACTCCGGAATGCATGCGGAGTTTACCTATAAGTGATTGTTACACTAGTTACATTATTTATCTTACATGTTATATTTAGCATAATACCAGTGTAAACAATTGTTGGTGAACCTAATAAATAAATAAATAAATAAGCTTTCCATAAGTAAAAGAATTTTTAAATTCTGTTAAGTAGTTTTAAGTTTATCCATTACAAACAATAAAAAAACAGTGTAGATAAAATTATGGCTTCTACCTCTCTAGAAATAAATCTTTAGCACGATATTGTTGTTAACTTGTACATTTATACATTTGCATTTTTACTTCATTGAACTACCGCATACTTTTATTTGATCCCTTTTGACACTAGGTAGGTACTTGTATTAAATTAAGCAACAAAGATGAAATCTTTGGTTAAGTCATTTTTTAACTTACTTTTAGAATCACTTGAATTTTCTATAGATGCATAGGAAAAGAAAAATTTAAAGAAAGAAAATATGGTTTGCGGTAAAACATTTACCTTATTAGCATAATCAACCTAAAATGTTCCTGTCTCCTCTTTGTGATTGGGCCACAATTTACCACGCGGGCTCACTGCGGGTTGGTGGACGTCACGTGTCTTCGAATTTTGGTTCTAGGACATGCCGGTTTTTTACACAAAGTAAAACGCTTGGTCTGGGTTTGAACCAACGACCAACAACCCATAAGTCAGGGTCGTTACTACTGCGCCGTAACTTGTAGAATCACCTGAAACCAAATAGGGGCCTATCTTATTTATTTATTTATTTAATCTTCTCGCACACAAAAAGGTACAAAGGCGGACTTAATGCCTTAGGCATTCTCTACCAGTCAACCAAGGGTGGTGCAGAGATTAGATGGCAGGTGCTTAGGTTGAGAGGAACAATGATTGAAAAAAAAACTATACAAATTGTATCATAACTAATAATGAATAAGATTGGTACATAAATAGGTTGGGGTTGGTGGGTCTTGTATTTCAAAAGAAAAAACACAACAAAATAACAAGTAGGGAAAAAATATGCATACCTACAAAACAACGTGAATACTCAGGGGCTCGTCTACAAACAATTTCCCATTTAATCAAGTACCTACACAAGATATTACATTACTACTATAACAAGTAGAATCAACATCACCCCATTGACAAGGTGCAAATCACGGTGTGAAAACGACGTGTGAATGTGGGCGTTGCCAAATAGCAATCGGAAATCGCTACTAATTGACAACTCCCACCTGAAGTCAAACGTCTGTGTGGCCGACGGATTTTGGAATGTAACGCGGTAAATGAAACTGTTTATTAATTTAATTGATCGTGATCGAATCAGAAATGAAGAGAACCAAGGTAACCGGCATAGCCCGAAGAATGGCTGAATTTAAGTGGTGGTAGGCAGGGTAGCTATATATACAAAGTGTAACAGAAACTCTACTGCTATCCTTAAGCACTAAAGTTAACAACTGGTATAGAATCACTATACATAGTTTCAGCTCGAAATAAAATACCTACTCTAAGAATTGATACCAAATTTTCGGTTTCTTATGTTTCTTAAATTCAAATCATAACAAACGTGTCACCGCACTACGTAGGTCAATAACTTTCCACGTTACTTACCAATATCACGATAAATCTCTTCCGAGTGATGTGTTTATTTCAATTTGAATAATTCGGTTTCTGGTATCAATTTATTAAAAATTCTCATAACTTCTGAACATGTAGAGATAGGATTAAAAAAACTCTTCCAATATCGTTTGATATCATCCAAAGAAATCGTGCCCTTGATATGTTTGTACATATGTACAATTTTCACACAACTGGGGTACCCAATTGATGCAGCCCACCGTACCATACCCTTACCATTACACGTTTTAAAGCTATAGATAGCTCGCAGAGCTGATGGCCGATGGGGCTGAAACGTTCTGCCTCTCCAGAACGTTTCAGCCCCAAGAGTGTACCGGAAGATGTAGAATTGGATGGCCTCTTACAAGGTTGACCGATTAAGTGACTTCTGAAGGCTGGCAGGAATGCGCTAGATGCGAGTAGCACAAAACCGCTCGAAGCGGCGGAACTTGGCTTATGTTCAGCAGTGGACGTCTTTTGGCTGAAATGATGATTATAATTATTTAATTTGCTCAAACGTGGGCAAGATCAGTGGTGGCTCAGTGGTATCGATCCCGACTTCCGAGTTCAAATTCATGAGCTCAGCCCAGGCTGCCCGGGCAGGCACTTTAGTTTGTGGATTTAATGTTATCATCGCTGCTCATAAAACGGTGAAGGACAACATCGTCAAGACCTAGAACAAAAAACTCGACGACATGTGACATCCACCAACCTGCGTATCCACCATGAAGGTTGGTGGATGTCACATGTCTTCGAGTTTCTAGCCCACTCCCTCTCATAGAGAGGAGGCCTGTGTCCCAACAGTGGGAACTTTTAGGGTCAATTCTCACCGAGACGCGGCGCGACGCGCACTTTTTAAGATCACGATACAAAATAGATCTTATTTACTTCACAATAAGGTATACGGGCTGCACAACGCGGTGCACCTTAGCGTTCTTCGACACGCTTTCGCGCTCGTAGTGAAATTATACCTTTTCGTGTTGTAAATAAGTTAGATATTCTGTTGCTATCTTAAAAAGTGCGCGTCGCGCCGCGTCTCGGTGAGAATTGACCCTTAAGGCTGCTTAATTAAACATTAGCATCAAATTAAATGATGAACACATGACACACAATCATCAATGTGGGGTACAGTGATGATTAATTTAATTTAATTATTAACCCGTGTTTTGTGGTTAAATTCTCTGACCATTTCTAATCTATTTCGAGGATTTGAGGATAAATTAATGCTAATAAATATTTCAGAGAAGTTTAATAATATGTGGGTCACGTACACTATATTTTAAATAAATCCTAATGAGTAATAAACTAAGGAAAAGCTTGCTTTTTGAATAATAGATATTTTTTATTTTCAGAGAAATATTTCTAAAGCAATAAGCAAAACAGATATTTCGTGCGTTTGAAAGAGACTGTCACACAGGTCTTCAGCTTTAAAAAGCCAAACTTTTTCTAAAAATAGGTAGCATGTGTCTTTAAAATTCTTTGATCTTATCATGGACGCCGGGAGCGCCGAGGTGCAAGAGGGGGGCACTTGTACCTCCCTGGCTTCAAAATAAAATATATGTGTCAAAACATTCAAAACCGAAAACGCCTAATACATTAACGCCTAATACATTCGAGGCGAGATCTTAAAATTATCGAGCTGATATCGCTCGCTCTTGCAATCCACGATCTCTCAAATCTAAAGCTTTTGTGTGCTGTTAACAAAGTACCATACTCTTATATCGAAAATCTAAACTATCCTAGGGGGTAAAATGTTAGGGTCTAGACCCTAGACGGGATGTTAAAGCTATCGAGCTTTCTTTGCCCACTCTGGCATCCTACTAATCTTAATTATTAAGCTTTCTTTAATGGATAAAATAAAACTCATTCGTGGCGAGATGCTAAAATGATCGAGCTCGCTTTGCTGGCTCTTACATTTTACATTCTATGATTTATTATTGCAAAGCTTCCCTGCATATGTCGACAAAGTTACTTCTTGTATGAACGGATAAACGATAACCAAAAATATCCGAGTGAATTGCAAAAATGATCCAAGTCGTTCCGTGGAGTTGAAGATGCACCACCCTGAAAATAAACTTGCCGATACTCATGCAGGTCTTAATTTCTGTCTAAAAAACCACTAAAACAAACGTACAAACTGAAATTCAAATATAACCAAATAGTATCATAATAAATCCAGCATGTTATGTATTGTCCCACTGCACAGCAAACGCCTCTTGTCATACAGAGAAGGCATGGTCATTGATCATGCTTGCTCTAGGAGGAATGACAATTCCAGAATATGAATGAAATTATAACCGAACCTTTCATTTTTGTCCTCAGATCTTCGGCATCGTGATCATAGCAGCAGCATGCGTGGACATGGGAATGATCAAGGGTTTCGCTGGCATGGAGCCGACCGGCCACGAGACTGATGCTCTCCTGATAGCCATTGGCGTCCTCATCATCATTATCGCTGCTTTCGGCTGCTTCGGTGCCTGGAAGGAGAGTCCTAAGCTGTTGTATATCGTGAGTACAGCAATGTCTCTATCAATTATTTTAGTCTCTTTGTTAAATTCTTCACGTAATTAAGTACATAATGTAGTAGACGTAGTAATTTCACGAATACCTCTTCTTAAAATACTCTAAAACTTTCGTCAGCTTTCCGAAGCCATTATTTGATGTATGTAGAAGATTCATTAAGTTTAATAAACGCAGCCTTAGCTAACTTTTCGGGTAATTAGTAAGCTCGGAATCTGCACAATTATAAACACACTAGCAGCGCTCCGCGGTTTCACCCGCCTAGTTCCCGATCCCTTGGGAATAGGGCGATAATTCCATCACAAAAAATTCTTTCATCATAAAAATTCTTACATATTTTTCATAAAATATAGCCTATGTCACCCGGGGATAGTGTAGCTTCCCAACAGTGAAATAATTTTTCAAATCGGGTCAGTAGTTTCGGAACATAATCAATGCAAACAAACAATCAAATCTTTCCTCTTTATAATATTAGTATAGATTATATTATAGTACAGATTACCCTCCGCAGTCGAGTAATAAGCAAACTAGACAATGATGATAAAAATAGCTGTCGCTAAGTCTCCAAAGATTGAACTACAAAGACATAACAGGAGTCAAAAATAGATGACGATATTTAGTTTAGCCTTGAAACAAATAATATGAGCTGCGAATCACCAATAGACGCGTTAATTGCCCAATAGAGTGTGACGAAAAATTGGTCACCATGGCGTGTCCACTTTGTGTACAGTCCAAAGTTTTTTATTTCATTATCTTGTTACATGTATCCCAACTACAATATTTGAGTTCGGTATAATTGTGTACAAAGAGTGAATTCTATTTTGTTTTAAAATTGGTTTCATAGCCATATTTATCTTGCACGACTGGTATATACATATGACTTTATGTATCAAAACCCCTCTGTGCCTCGGAAAGCACGTTAAACTGTTGATCCCGGCCGTCATTCTTGGATCTTTGACAGACTTTGACTCGTGTCAGAAGCCCGAAAACCTGACAACCAGTTTTACCAAGAGGTCTCGTATTGCCCAGTAACTAGGTTGTGGAGGTCAGATAGGTAGTCGCTTCATGTAAAATATTGTTATTCAGCTGCCTCCGGTTAGACTTGAAGCCGACCTCAAAATAGTTGGGAAAAGGCTGGGATAATTTTGTTTGGACCAAACATCCAAAATAGGAAACGTCACAACTCATAATATCACTAGTCACTACATTTGGCAAATTAATTTAAATTTAATCGTTACTAGGTCAAACCTCAACTCTATTCTTTGACCCACCTACTCAACTCGTGACTTTCGCCCATATTTCAATATTGACCTAAAAACATAATTGGTCATGGGCAGGCCTCTCTATGGAAATGATGTAGGCCGCCCGATGAACTGTGCGGTAAATGTCCTATTGTTTTGTTGGCAGCATATGATTTTGATAATGAGCTTGATAAAGATTATGACACAAATAAAGCTTGCTTGATGCTAGTGGCTTTAAGTGGTTTATTATGGAAGTTTGTTGAAGAAGCAAACAAAGGATGGCATCCAGTTTAAATGACGGCGATGATAATAAAGATGGAGCGGTTGTTAATTCCGTCTTTAAAGACTGAAATGTTTAAATTACTTTAATGAACAAACAATAACACTAAACTATAACGAGTTGTTGTTGGTGGTTGGTGATTTTTGTCATTGTGTCTGCTGGTGCGACTGTCACTGGCCCCACACAGACAGCCTCTCGGCCCTGGGGGGCCGGCGATGCTTGTACTCTGCCCGTACTTAAATGTCTTTTGATAAGGTACCTACTACCACGTCACCCAAGATGATAACCGAAGGTACACTGTTGCACAACATCTTAAACATATATTTTTTCCATGGTTGCACTCTGGTCAGAGTTTAAGGTTCAGTTGTGTGTGACTCACATCACGATTTCTTCTGCCATCTTTCTTTATTCATTTTATACTTATTTTGCTATTTATAACCCATCCATATCATTTACTTTCTCCAGTTCGTTGGCTGTCTGATCATCATCATTCTCCTGGAGCTGTCTGTTGGCATCGCTGCGGCTGCCTTACGTCCTCAGATTGAGGGTCAACTGAAGTCTCAGCTGCGAGCCTCCTTCATCAAGAACAAGTCTACCAAGGAAGAGGATTCTACCTACAGGGAGTTCTGGGACCGCATTCAGACCAGCGTAAGTAACAAATTACCTACTGCTATATCATCTAACGTTTTGATATACTGTTTTGCTTCAATAACAAAGTAGTATTCATGAACCGAAAAATATATTGCCTTTATGACATTGCTATCGAGTGTAAATTAGTTGATAACTATTATAGTTTTTTGACCTTTATTAACTAGATTGCCATGAATACCATGCCACATTTTAGTAAGCCCTAATTGCTTACTAGAGTAGAGGAGCGACAGCCCATCGATTGTCATATGAGTCATATGACCATTAGTAAGACCCTGTTCATATTTACACAATATTTATTTTGTCCAAAGTTTGATGGAAGATCTTGCATTCTCATCTGTCATATGTCACACCTGGTAGATAGTCAAATCATGCCAAACTAATAGTCTCCTGTTTCGTTGGTCTAGTGGACTTTTGTTGGTCTACTGATTGCAAGCGCTACTCATCTCGCAGATCGGGCACAGTGTTTTTGTTTTTTTTTCTCTGGAATTTCGCAGTACCACCCAATGTCTGGATTTGTGCTCGGTTGATGGCAATAGCGGCTAGCCTCTTATTTCATGGGACTTAAACATAACTGGCAAAATGTGGGTGGTGTGGGTGTGGGTGTGGGGATACATTTAAATTATTTAATGGGGGTAGTCTTTACCCCGCAGTAGGGATTTGATTGAGGAAAAAACTTTCGAGAAACAAAAAACGCACAACTCTAATTCTTCTCATTTTTTCATCACCTACCATAATGACTATGCTCACCTTCCATTACCCTACATTCTTCCTCTTCCAGTTGGAATGCTGCGGCATCACCGGCCCCGACAACTACGTGGCCTCAGAGCCCCGCATCAACCCTTCCTTCAGCTGTTGCCCCAATGATGGCACCGACCGCTCTGCTGAGATCAAACGCTCTGACTGCCTCTCATCTGAGAAGTACTTCAAGGAGGGATGTGAAGACAAAGTGCTCGGAACTGTGCATAGTGCTGGCTTGACCGTCATTGTTTGTGGAATTCTCTTCTGCTTTTTGGAGGTTAGTATTCTTTAAGTGTTTCTTATAAAAGTGAATGTACATGAAATACAAGGTGGCACGGACGTGCAAACTAGCGCAAAATAGCTGTTCCGTACATTTTGACCGCGTAAATATTCTATGAAACAGCAGATTTTTCATAATAACTGACAGTAAAAATTGGACGCAAGAGTCTAGAATCAGAGTCCATGGTAACAGGTTGCGCGACAATGTGGGATGGCACCCTGTATTGTTACATTTTGAACTGATAAGTAAATTGGCTCAAAGAAGCTACTTGTTTGGGGACACCTAAACAAGTATCAGAACGATCAAACCAATTGAACGATTCATCGACACAAAGAACCCTATTCAGATTATACCATATTACGTTTTACTCAACTGTAATTATTAAAAGCCCTATATTCAACAGCAATAAAGAAGTAATGAGCTAATCAACCTAACTTACTAATCGAAAAAGTCCAATAAAAATAATGGCTTGTATACAATCAACCCACTTTTGCTACCCCAATTTAATACCACATCCCACTTTTTGTTAAAACGCTACGCCCACCATATTTTTTTGCTGAAGAAATCATGAAAATGTGCGTAACCTGACATGAAATAAATATGTTCAGAACCTTGAAATGTGAGTTTTTACACGCCTTACAAAGTAACTTTGCATGTCCGAACAACATTTGCGTGGCGTGGATTTATATTAATTGCACGACCAATCTAAGTCACTAGGTTATCACGCGTTAAGTCACTGGGTTATCACTCCAGGTTACGTGATAATGGGTTAATTTAGAAGTTAATTGTGCATTGTAACTAAAAATACTAAGCTCAGTAACTCGGTCGATCTCGGAAAGAAAGGCAGTAGCTAAAATAAAATTGACCTAAGTATGAAGTAAATCAAAAGCTTGAACATTTTTGTTTGCAAAGGAAAATCCAAAGCTTTAGATCTCGACAATAGTAGTTTATGTGACAGTTATTTCATATAGCTTAGAACACAAACTTCAGATGTTACCTGACCTTAAATTGAAGAGGATCACTGTATTTTTCTGTATATGATTGTGGCCATTGATGTAGAAAGATGATAATAGACTTATTCGATTTCGAAAATAAATCGCTAAGGCGAACTGAATTTTCAATTCCCAGTCTCAACATAACTCCAGGAAGTATCCTAATGGATCTTCTCTGAGCACAATTACTTACTGAGACTAGATAGTCTCAGCAGTTAGTATTTGCCTAACAACAGTTACACCACGTAAACGAGTTTTCAACCCTTAGTAACTCTCCTGACGTCAGAGGGTCACGCTATACCAGAATTTAATGCCACAATCTCAGATCTCCAACCTAGGCCGAGGGTCTTAACTGCCTCACTTTATTGAACGGTACGCTAATCTAGATGACCTCCTGACATGCTTGGGTATCGTAAAAGAATATTTTAAAGGGCCAGTCGTAAGATCTAGTTCGCTGATTTCAGGATATTTTCTGAGGTCATGCTGAAAACCTAGCTTAGGTAATTTAGGAAAGGAATGACTAAAGTAATAAAGTGAAATACTCATTACTTACTTTACTAACTAAGCTTATTTGATACCGTCTTATGAATTTAAAAATTGTAACAGTTTTTTATGAGCATAGTTGGTACAATAGGCCGCACGTAAATCAGTACTAAACTTTATAGCCCAACATAAATAGTGAATAAGAATAATTCAATCAATCACAAACAATCAACTCAACTTATCGCAGTCTACTGGTCATAGGCCTCTTCCAAACTGCGCCCCATAACCCTGTCCTCCGACTTCTGCATGCAGTCTGTCCCAGGAATTGGGAAATTCAATTCACAAAAATTTTCAATTTGTTGTGTAGGTACTCAAAGATTAACAAAATTGACACTGTGTTTTCTGTCTATTCCAGGTTGCAGGCATAGTGCTAGCTCTATGGTTAGCACACTCCATAAAAACCCATGGAAAGAGCCGGGAGACCGCTTAATTCTACACCATAGACACACCACAGCTACAGAGTATAATTTCATATGCAATGCACAATAGCCGTAAGTTAATATAAGTTACCTTATTTATTTAAGTATAGAATCTTATAGATAAAAAATCTGACTGTCAATCCTTGTGGTGACGTCAATACGGTGTGACGTCTGACGTCAAGTTGACAGTTTCATATCGGAAAGATGACGTTTAAATAAAACTTGTAACGTAATGGCGGGATTTCGTGCAACCTTAAGATAATCATTTATAAAAAACCTATTCTTATCTAGACGTTTTTAATTATACCTACCTGGCTATGTATTTTAAAAACGTCTTTAACAACTGTACCCAACGTAATATTTAAATGAGGAAAATGGAAGTGAGTAGGTATACCTATATTGGTACGCGTTTTAAACGCTGTATCATATTTTGAAAACTAAGTTATTATTATTAATAACTTCAAGTTATTATCTATCCTTAGCAGAGCTCTCTATAAAGTAACTACCTACATAACTTTAATTTAGAAATATTATTTTGGTAAGTCGTTTGAACCGCCATTATGTATTGTAGATGTTAGTTTTCTTATTGAAACCAAAGTTGTAAGTAAAGGTAATTAACATATCGTACGAACATTTATCATTGAACTTCTGAAAAATGTATGACATTATAATATTTAGTGTTTTTGGGCAACACCGAATGGTACATTATACTGTGTGTTAATTTAAAACAACTGATTCAAAAATATAATAACAATTAAACTATTGAACTAGAACACCGACTTCAAAAAGTCATAGAAAAAGGCTCAATAAAAAAAGCTCAATTTTGAAAGCTTTTCGAACATAATTTCTGACAAATAACAACACACATTAAAGAGTTAGTCACGTTATTCACACAAATTGAAATGAAATCAATATTAGGTACTGAATCACGAAACCATGTTAAAATAAACTTGCCTAATTTATTACGACTGACGTCATAATGACGTCATACACGTCACTAAATTATTGTAATAGAAAAACAGAGCCACTAGTGGTACAAAGCAGAAGAAAACAATACGTAAATTACTTTAAAAACTATCGATGTCTTTAAAATTAGGAATTTTATTAATAAGTTTAACCACCAGTTCATAAGTATTGAGAATGCTTTACTAGTCATTAATTTATTAACAGTATTTGTAAATGCTATTGTGTATATTTATCCCACCATACTTTTAAATTCATTAGAAAATTCATTCCTTGAAAGTAAAGAAAAGGCGGGAGCTGTCGCGGTTCACGCGTTTTGAACGAAGTTCCTTAGCTGTATCTTATAATATACAATTTGACGTCGTCCTTTCAGGAAATGATAGTGTGAACCATTACCAACAATTAAGCATCCTATACAGTCTGGGTAAAAATTCGTGGGATTCGAGAAAATTCAAATTTTATGTTTTTCTGAATATTTCCAAGAAAAACTTACTTATTGAAAGGAATATGTCAAATTACAAGTACAATAATTACCTGTATAACAGGAACAATTAAATAAATGAACAACGTTTGAGAGAAACTAAATGAAAATAACAAACTAATACTACAGCAAAATGCAGTGATGACGGTCTTAATATTACACTTTTTCAATCTAGCTTACGGAAAGTGTGCAGACTTAGGAACTTCGTTCCAAAATCTAGATGTTAAGTTTTTACTTTCTTGTAAACGTTCCTTAGGTATCGAATTTAACTACTGAACTTGGAAATTAATTACTTAAATAATTTAAAATATTCTGCTGTACCTACCTACCGAAGTACAACTGATGTGAAAATGGATTTTGGCTAGGCATTGAGAGCGAGCCCAAACAATCTGCCTATAATTTTCCCAACTACATTAAGGCCGGCTTCCAGTTTACCCGAATGCAGCTGAACCAGTATTTTACATGGCACAACCGCGTCTCTGACCGCCACAACCCAGTTACTGGGTAACAAGATACCATTTGGTAAGACTGGTGGTCAGACCTTCGGGCTTCTGATACCCGTAACGACTATCAAAGTTCTTTGAATAAAAACCGGGACCAACGGCTTAGCGTGCTTTCTGAGGCACAGAGGCATCTTGATATGTAGCAAGCGGCAAGCGTGTGCGTTACCCCAACAAGAAAGTATCTCCTAGAGTTATATGAGTAGAACGTATAGTTGGTGCCTTATCTGCTGTAAATGTGCCCCCACATAAAAAATGTGTGCCCCCTGTCGTTTCGAAAAAAAATCGAAAAAACGATTCTTGCTGGGGTAACGTTTTTCTAGCAGGAAAATTCTAAACGAATGATCGGAGAGAGAAAAACTGTGCATGGCCAGATAGCTTATATGTGTGCCAAAATGTGCCCCCAAAAATAAAATCTGTGCCCCTTCAGATTTTCGAGATATTGCATTTCCTGCTGGAGTAACGTTTTGATGAATAGTATATCTCTAAAACCATTGCATGTGCCCCTGTAGAATAAACATACGCGAGTAGCTCTTAATGTGTGCCCCTTTGTGCCCCAATTAGATTTTAGAAAATATTTATAGTTTTCAAGTTATCGCGGTTTTATGAAAACCCGAAAAAACATCGCAGCGCCTAAATGAGACAAGGCATAACTTCGCTGAAAACTGTATTCGGTCTTTCTTGACGCTAATAATAACCATACAAAGTTTCAAAAATGTTCATGCATGCGTTTTTGAATAATCTTGCTAAATGTAAAAACGATGGTGTCATAACTTTGACGGCAAAATACAAGGAACTGGCACAATCCCAGATGTGTAGGTGTAAACCAAAATCTTGTGCCTTTAGTCAAAAATATATGGTGAAAATATTGAGCTTCAAATGTTACGCATTAAGTAAATATAAACAAAAAACCAAAATATGTAAACAACGGCTGGTTATCCGACCAAATCTGAATGACTACTAAAAAGCGACGGATTCATACTTAACGAGGACCTTCTTTATTGGACGTATTATACCTAAGCTGTTGTCCTTACAGTCGCGTTCAAAAGTTTTGAGGGCTAATTAAAAAATATATTAAATGCACCTTGTGACTATATAAATGAAACAGCTTGTTGATGTGGAAATTATTATTTTTATTCCCTTAATTTTAATTCTTAAAGTAATTATTGCATCAAATCACAGATCAAATTTCCTACCTATAAATATTATAAATTATTTGCACGTTGTGTAGTCATTATTATTTAAATCACAGATCAGTTTTTCATAGCCTAACATAATTATAATTAGTAAACATCACAAAAAATCACAGATCAATATTAAGTATAAGAATAATATTGTGTAAAAAAATATTAAATTTGAAATTACAGATAAATAATATTCTTACGAGTAACGAAATTCGAATTTTCCTACGTTTTTTTGCAATTTGCAGGCCAGTGCTTGGTTGTATGTTGATTAAAATATTATTCGCGGCTGTAAGACATATGTAGATACAAAATTATAATCATCAATATCATCAATACAATGCTCTAAGTTCATAAAGATGTAGGAATGAGTTTTCCTGTTTTTTCTTTTTTCCTACGCCTTTATTTAGTACGAAAATATTTAGTGTCAGTTTATTTGTTGTCACGAAACGTCGCTGCAATTTGTACAAAAAAAATACGTGTGAATAACAGTGCATTTCCAAATAAAGAAGCGAGTATTATTTTCATAGCATTAGCCTATTAATACAATTCATGTATGTATCGTCTTTATCTGTATATTACAAGTTATTCTGATATTGTGGCTAATTGAGGTTGTTTCTCACGAAAATGCTACACATATGAGTCACATTTCGTCACTCATATGGACGTAACTCACATCTACGTGTAAAGTTAAAACATGTTTACACTGCGGCTGAAAATTTTAACAAATTATATGCCGGCGGCGTCCGGTGTTATCTCCATACAAAACGTTTCACTAATAAATAAATCCGACATTTACGGAAAATAGATATAAAAGAGTTTTAGTGTAATTTTTTAAAATAATAATTTGGAGGTTTCAAATAAATGCTAAATTTGATCATTAAACCTGCATTTTAGCTCCCTGCCGGACCCTGCTCAATTTGAGCAGTAGGACATAGTTTTAACTCTGCTTTACAATAAATGTGACTTACATTAGTATAAAAATACAGGTATGTCACAAAACAGTTTGGTCACGATTTTGAGCATGTTAGTCACATGTACATTTTATTTGAAAATGGCTCTTATAAATGTACTTAATCATGTGTAAGGTCATAGAAACAGCTATTAAAATATAATCCAATAACAACTTTATTTTATTAGTTATTACTTTTCTACTTCAGTGTACTCAGGCACAACACGTGTGAACCGGTTAGTGAGTAAAGTAAAGAAGGTCATCGATATGTATGAATCCGTCGCTTTTTAGTAGTCATTCAGATTTGGTCGGATAACCAGCCGTTGTTTACATATTTTGGTTTTTTGTTTATATTTACTTAATGCGTAACATTTGAAGCTCAATATTTTCACCATATATTTTTGACTAAAGGCACAAGATTTTGGTTTATACCTACACATCTGGGATTGTGCCAGTTCCTTGTATTTTGCCGTCAAAGTTATGACACCATCGTTTTTACATTTAGCAAGATTATTCAAAAACGCATGCATGAACATTTTTGAAACTTTGTATGGTTTTTATTAGCGTCAAGAAAGACCGAATACAGTTTTCAGCGAAGTTATGCCTTGTCTCATTTAGGCGCTGCGATGTTTTTTCGGGTTTTCATAAAACCGCGATAACTTGAAAACTATAAATATTTTCTAAAATCTAATTGGGGCACAAAGGGGCACACATTAAGAGCTACTCGCGTATGTTTATTCTACAGGGGCACATGCAATGGTTTTAGAGATATACTATTCATCAAAACGTTACTCCAGCAGGAAATGCAATATCTCGAAAATCTGAAGGGGCACAGATTTTATTTTTGGGGGCACATTTTGGCACACATATAAGCTATCTGGCCATGCACAGTTTTTCTCTCTCCGATCATTCGTTTAGAATTTTCCTGCTAGAAAAACGTTACCCCAGCAAGAATCGTTTTTTCGATTTTTTTTCGAAACGACAGGGGGCACACATTTTTTATGTGGGGGCACATTTACAGCAGATAAGGCACCAACTATACGTTCTACTCATATAACTCTAGGAGATACTTTCTTGTTGGGGTAACGCACACGCGGCAAGCGTAGCGAGCCCCTCGAGCAAGCACAAAAAAGAAAACAACGTACCTACTGTTATACATAACTATCGTCATTTATTACGAAAACGCAAGTTCAGTAGTTAATTTAATAAAAATGGCAATATTATTACTTATTATAAAAGTCTATTAGTGTTAAATAAATGTTGTAATAGATTTTCTTAAAATAAAGTATCTGTGTTCCATATTGTATCGTTTTATTTTGTAAAACATTTGCCTAATTTTTCAGGAATTTTCTTTGTGAACTCATGTAAGACCCTCGTCTCCTTTTTCTATGTTAGATATTGGTCTGACAATAAGGAGGCAGCTGACACCTGGTCCTAATATAATAATATTCTTAGGGACCAGGAGTGGTATTTTAATAAAAAAAAACAACCGTCAGATCAGCCTAACTTATATTTAAATAACGAACTAAATAATTAACATAAACAACCACGCAATATTTAATAGGAAACAATCAACTTCAACAAAACACAATAAACAAAGGCAATATTCGCACATAGAAAGGAAATGACCACCGGACAAAGACTTGGCTGTGATTCGAGACGAAATCTAACGACCTTACCGCGCCAGCGCTGACAGGCAAAAAAGGGGCGCGGGTCGGTTGACAACCGCTTTTATAGGCATTGGAGTGACGTTTCAGATGACAGCTGTACAGAAAACTAATTTTTAACCTAATACGGCTTCTCCTGACTGTGCACCGTCCTCGGGCACGTCTGATGTGGCGGCATCTTGAGTTGGGTCCTGGTCTTGGCTCACAGGTGGATGAATCGTGGGTCCTGCCTGCGTGTCAACACCATTATCTTCGCCTGAAATCAAGACATGATTAGTGAGGACCCAAAAGCTTTTTTTTTTGCCTATTCAATCATTCATCATACATTTGAGGCCCCCTTTCAATGAAACAATCCAGCTAAGATATCAAATCGCTTTCAGTCAATCGCAGTTATATTGTCCTGACATCCATCACTCTATATCATCCGGCGCCACACAT
This sequence comes from Antitype chi, assembly GCA_947359405.1. Classification (NCBI taxonomy): domain Eukaryota; kingdom Metazoa; phylum Arthropoda; class Insecta; order Lepidoptera; family Noctuidae; genus Antitype; species Antitype chi. The sequence goes on from OX375812.1 coordinate 20,073,973, forward strand.
TCTCATTATTAGAAAGTGTTTACGCAACAAATGCACCGCAGCGCATTTCTACACAATATCGAGATCATGATACCGCAGCACATGTCCGATAATACACGTACAAGCCGTGTCTGCAAGACAGAGGCACCGCAGCGCATGTCCAAAAGCTACCGCAGCACATGTGCGATAATACACGTACAAGCCGTGTCTGCAAGACAGAGGCACCGCAGCGCATGTCCAAAAGCTACCGCAGCACATGTGCGATAATACACGTACAAGCCGTGTCTGCAAGACAGAGGCACCGCAGCGCATGTCCAAAAGCTACCGCAGCACATGTGCGATAATACACGTACAAGCCGTGTCTGCAAGACAGAGGCACCGCAGCGCATGTCCAAAAGCTACCGCAGCACATGTGCGATAATACACGTACAAGCCGTGTCTGCAAGACAGAGGCACCGCAGCGCATGTCCAAAAGCTACCGCAGCACATGTGCGATAATACACGTACAAGCCGTGTCTGCAAGACAGAGGCACCGCAGCGCATGTCCAAAAGCTAGTGGAAGAGTACCGCAGCACTAATCCTTCATAAGCACATAAGACAGAAGCACCGCAGCGCATATTTGTCTTCTCAATCAGTACCGCAGTACCAGTCACCACACATGGCGGCGAGGCTGAGTAGTCGCACCGCAGCGCGCATCAAGCCAGTAGTTTACCAGCTTCGCACTCGCGCCGTTTCATCGCGGCTCCGCTAGGGCAGCCGACGAAAAGCATCACATACGCGAACCAATCTGTGACATACAAACAATTACTCACATTCAAAAAAGGCTGAACAGGTGTCAGGACACTATTCTCCTTTCCACGGCACCATATATTGCGCCGCAGCCTGGGTTGTTTACCAAGGCTAAGATTTTACGCTGACTCGGCTTAACCTGACCATGCGACCAAGGTACTTTACTTTGGTGGTTAGTAACGAGCAATTCCAGATATTGACTGAGAAGCCAGCCTCGGTGAGTGTTTGAAGCACTTCGTGTAATAATTTTATGCCATCAGCAATGGTTTCACTCACTAAGCCAGGTTTTTACATTGCCTTTAAGGCAGTTAGAAACTCGTGAAAGACATTCGTAATCATTCCAATGATTTGATAACTTAGCGCGTTCCACCTCTTCACACCACACTTCAATGTCGTGGATAGCGGGATCAAAGTTGGATACGTAATAACCATGTGACTTTACAGGATTTAACATGTTTAGTATTTCTGTTAATGTTTGTGTCGTTGAGGGTACACTGACATCTTGAGGCGTGCTGTGACCAGCGGGTCGCGGTGAAGTTTTAGGTACGCTTGCGGAACTTTCCTCGATTGCATCCAAACGCGAGACGATCGTTTGCAATGCCTGTTTTACATAGCTTACCCGACTACGAGATCTTCGGTTCGATCGGTTACGCGACTTATGATGAGCTCGCGAACGTGAAACGCGGTGAGAATGGGCACGGGACCAACCGCGAGAACAAGAACGAGAACGGGAACGGGCTCGATCGCGGGAGCGGGAACGGTGCCGTTTACGTGTATGTTTCGGTGGGTAGTTTGATTCGGATGACACACTACGCGATCTTGATCGCGGCATTTTTAAAAGAACGCTATGAGTTGATTGTTTCCTAGTGTAAATCAAATTTAGTGGACCAGGGCGTATCCCACTTCTGATCTTAGCGACCAGGAGTGGTATTTTAATAAAAAAAAACAACCGTCAGATCAGCCTAACTTATATTTAAATAACGAACTAAATAATTAACATAAACAACCACGCAATATTTAATAGGAAACAATCAACTTCAACAAAACACAATAAACAAAGGCAATATTCGCACATAGAAAGGAAATGACCACCGGACAAAGACTTGGCTGTGATTCGAGACGAAATCTAACGACCTTACCGCGCCAGCGCTGACAGGCAAAAAAGGGGCGCGGGTCGGTTGACAACCGCTTTTATAGGCATTGGAGTGACGTTTCAGATGACAGCTGTACAGAAAACTAATTTTTAACCTAATAATATATATTTACTCAAACAAAGGACACAGCACAGCACAGTACAGTCGCCAGCACATCAAGCTACCCCAATCTCTCAAATTTCAACTTCGAATTTTCAACATTCAAAAAAAAATCAAAAATCAAAATATTTTATTTCACATAAGCCTGCATGGGCACTTATGAAACGTCAGAAGCTAGGTGCACGGTTCCAATTTGTCGTTTCCTATGGAGAAGAGCCGGCAAGAAACCCCACGGTTACTCTTTTAAAAATAATTGGCTTTTACAATGTTTTCAAATTACAGTGATAATAGGTATGGGAGGACAGTGCAGGCCTGTCAATAAGTACCAGGTACTTAGAGGAATGAAAATACAGAATAGAAAAACGTCTACAAATCTAGTCTCTAAGGCCTACAACGTTCTCTCATTCTCACATAAGCATACGGTTCATGTTCAATTGGAAAAAAATTACAGTCAGTTTTGGGTAGCTTGATGTGCGTCTGTACATGTTATTAATAGCCAACGTAGTGCCAACTTGGTTTTTCGAGACATTGCCAAGCGGTTGGTAGATTCTTCACGTGACTGGCCTATTTTTTGGTCAAAGAATCGGCATCACACTACAACGTGGCAATGCTGCTAGCCTTTTGGGCACTTTTCACATTGACAGCGATGCGGACGAATTTTTTGATGCCCTGGGATTCTTTTTCCTCTTTTTTAGGGTTCCGTACCCAAAGGGTAAAACGGGACCCTATTACTAAGATTCTGCTGTCCGTCCGTAACTTACAAGGCAACTATGGGTAGAAACACCGGAATCAAATGCTCTAGACTAGAAAAATATAACAAAAGTGACCTTATTGATGATGCGCTTCAGAAAAGGCAAGTTCTCACAACGTGCGTGTGTGACCAGATGTAGGAATGACATCATCATTGTCCGCCTAGCCTTTTCCTAAATATTTTGGAGACAGCTTCCAGTCTAACCGGATGCAGCTGAATATCCGTATTCTACGCGAGCCACTGTCTAACTGACCTCCACAACCTAGTTACTGGGTAACGTGATACCCAGACTTATGAATGGAAACGAAGCAATAGGATTAGGTATATATAAGGATCATGGCAGGTGGCGTTATGTGATTTCTGTCTACTTCCATGGGAAGAATCGTGAGTTTATGTATGTATGTATGTACTAATCACCCTTCATGAAATTGGAAGTGATTTACAATTAAACCTTGTATAAATAAAAATTCTCAAAGCTGTGAAAAACATTTTATTAACAATACATTAGACAAACACTGTAAACATTAATTTTCAAAGTTACCAATATACCTTCATACAACATGTAAAATTTCGTACACACAATACCGAATACAAAAAGGGTACAAAATCACATGACGATCACATTGAGTGCCTTAGAATTAGTATCTAATAAACTACTTTTTAGCATAATTAAAAATTATCTATCTAAGTATAGTGTTTTTCTTTTGATGTCTCATTTGATAAACAAACATTGTGTGAAAATCACGAATTTTCCCAACAATCTTATAATATGTTTCAGACACACATACACGGTAGGTAAGTTTAGTATTACTTACATTCCTGCATTGAAAGCTACTACGAATTTAGTGCCATACGGCTCTAGTAGTACAATTTATAAGACGAAGTTATTGTAAAAATCGTGTCGCAACTTAGCGTCGAGCCCCAACCTTTACAAAATACATTAATCCAGCCACTTGCAGTCCACAGCTAGATATAAGGTTGTCGATCCATCTAGCTGAAGGACTTCCCCACACTACACTTGCCGATACGCGGTCTCCACTCCAGGGGCCCAAGTCTGCTATTTTTATAAATTCGTCATTCCAACACGATCCCATTGTCATTTTGCTAAAAGTTCGTAATCTGCTAAATTCATAATGGGCGATCATTGGTCGGTCAATGGTGTTGTAATAGAATTGTGTCATAATGGCATTTTCGTATTGCCATTATTATAAAACTCGTTAGTAGAAATGATTTTCGAAAAACTACTATTAAATTTGAACATTTATTCATGCCAGATTTCATTTATACATATTTTTACATATTATTTATTAGTGTTATAAGCGATCTAAAGTAGTAGGAAGTTCATAAATTAAGTCAGTCATTCATTTGTCATTATGTACGAAATTACCAATAAATGCCATTTCTTTCAATGGAGTGTCAGTGGCTGACCATTGGAAAGTCATAATGACGCCATTTTATTAGTAGATTACCAGACTTGTCAAAATCAACAAAAATGAAATCAATGATAGACCATTCTGACACTGTTGTAATAGCAGACTTGAGGCCCAGGACTCGTCTGCTCCACCGGCCATCGGTCCTTCGACAAACATGGCGAGCCCGCTACCACTTGAGCTTGATCACTCTGCAAGCTATGTTTGCAACTCTGGTTCTCGGTTCTTAGTACGTACTCCATATTTTTTAACCAATTAGACTATTAAGAAAACACACTTAAAAATATGAAAACTTACCTACATGAATGAAATCTTAAATCTAGTCTCGATTCATTTTCAAAGCAGTTAGTCTTACTTGTTCTTTGTATTTTCATATTGACTGAAACGGAGACAATAATTATTGGACTTTATAAGAAATATAATTTGGCTTAGAGAAGGCACAATTGGGTTTTTTAATAGTTCTAGATTATTTACTGAGTTATTTTTCGAATAAACAATTTTCAATGCATAAGAATGAAGATATACAAAAATTATTACCTGTCTATTGTCATAAAAACAGAGGTAAGATCGGCTACAATTCATCGCTCTACACTTTACTTGCACTTGACCGGCCTAAAATGGTTTAAAATATTTAATAGTCCTAATGATTATCCTAATTATTACCGTATGCAGACTATGTAGGGTGATCTACGGAATTGTGCGTAAAAAGATTTGATGACTATACCTATAAATACCTGAACACAAAATTCTTCTCCATTTAATGATCTTAGTTCCAATTGAACACTCTGCTGAGTCGGTACTGTGATAATTTTAGAATAATATACCTAATACTAAAAATTTACAACATAAAATATATAACTTAATACTGTAATTATATCCAGAGAAAACTAAAATACTTAGGTCCCTATAGAGCGCACTAAATAATATGGACGTTTTCATCGGTTCTTATGTACTAAAACACTACTCCTTAAATCTAGTCGCTATCTTAGATCTACCACGCCCTACCTCTCCGAGGGCCAGATTTACCCTAAGCTATCTTAGAACTACCACGCCTTACTGCTCTGAGGGCTAATATTACCCTAAGCTATCTTAGAACTACCACGCCTTACTGCTCTGAGGGCTAATATTACCCTAAGCTATCTTAGAACTACCACGCCTTACTGCTCTGAGGGCTAATATTACCCTAAGCTATGTTAGAACTACCACGCCTTACTGCTCTGAGGGCTAATATTACCCTAAGCTACCTTAGAACTACCACGCCTTACTGCTCTGAGGGCTAATATTACCCTAAGCTATGTTAGAACTACCACGCTCTGAGGGCTAATATTACCCTAAGCTATGTTAGAACTACCACGCCTTACTGCTCTGAGGGCTAATATTACCCTAAGCTATCTTAGAACTACCACGCCTTACTGCTCTGAGGGCTAATATTACCCTAAACTATCTTAGAACTGTTAGGGCTAATGTTACCCTAAACGCGAATTAATAGGCAGAAAACGAGTAGAAATCGTCAAGGATTAAAAACAGAGCTATTTACATGGTGTATAAGTTTGTACAACAAAGATAAGAGAGAAATATTTTTTGAACCGATAACGCATACAGAAATGTCGTTTAAATACCGATATGTACTACAGTATAATAGAGCCGATAAATCATGGCCGGTCTGAATATAAGCTCTCCAACCTCCGTTCTCTCACTCACACTCGCCTCATGTCACCATTTGCTTCCAAAAAATGGTTACTACGCACTTCTTGGCAACGTTCGGGCCGGCCATGATTCATCTGCGTCTTCCATATTATACTTAAGTACATTTCGGCCTTTCTATCGACATTAATGTTGACGAGCAAAAAGCCACGAATACAGAAAGGCACCCAGAAAGGGCTCTGAAATACTGATAATATCAATAATACAGGTGAGTTTTATAACTTTCATGGACAATGTATTATTGCCCATCCGAATCAAATGGTTTCCTTAATTTTATCGGCAGAACAAACCATTAGAATGTTCAATAATTGTATAAAAATATTTGTGCATTTTCCTTTTGGTTTACAATAAAGAATAATTTGTGTTCTTACTGATTTATTTTCAACGAAGTAATTGAATCACGAAAATAATATATCGGTTTAAAGAATTTATTCTCTTAACGAACACAAAAAGCACCCTAATTGCGTAACGCACGAACAATTATAATCTGAATCATTTTGAATCAGATTGCTAATCCATTGCTTCATGTGTTCGAAAAATGTGTCTGCTCAATAACGTAAATAACGCAATGAATAGTGTTGAATTGTCAAAATGAAACAGATTATGATTCATCGTATGTTACGCAATTAGGGTGCTGTTCACTTAAAATATGAGATATAAGTCACGTAATGATTCCGTAAGTCAACAAAAGGAAAACAGATTATTTAATAATAGGATTCTAGACTTAAATTAATTAAACAAAACGTAATTTATCATAAGCATGCAGTATATTTTATTTTGTTATTTTTAATTTTTTATATGAACTAAATGTCCTCGAAACTTACTAGAGTTGTAATATACACAGCCTTCAGTGATCCGCGTTGTCTTACGCCTAGTGAACTACCAATTTCCCCGTAATTTCCATTTAAAATCGCGGCAGAAATGCAACTTACATATTTTTGAAATGTTTAAGTGATATACTTAAGTGAACACTATTTATTTACTTACCTACCTAATTACTAATGCTGTCATGGACAAGCTTACATTAATACTCAGATTATAAAACAAAGGCAGATACACCGCGTGGAACACCAAGAGTAAAGCCAAAAAAACAAATACATACATACTAAAGTGTCGCATTGTGTGTTACATTCAATGCGACGCTTTAGTACACTCGAGAGCAATGAATCCGGGTCACTTAAAGAATGTTAAAAATCTCGGAAACTAAAAATGATAGGTTAATGCAATAAATTGTATTTAATAGACAATGTAATACTCCTTAAATGAAAGTAAAAAAAATATGAGTCACCATACATTTTATTAACACAAAATTACATAAAGAAAAAAACTGCTGATCTCTCCTTAAAACAAAAATAGGAAACATGAAATTTTTGAACTTTATTACGATTTTCTTGAATTTTAATACTTCGTATTGCCTCCTCGTGCTTCCATTACTGCGTTTACGCGGTTTGGCATGCTGTACACCAAGTTCCTTATACGATTTTGGGGAATATTCTCCCATTCCTCTGTGAGAGCAATTTTGAGCTCACGAAGCGTGATTGGGGGAGGGTTTCGTTGTTTTACGCATCTGCCTAGCTCGTCCCAAGCATGCTCGATCGGGTTGATATCCGGGCTGCGCGCTGGCCACTCCATACGAGTAATGTTCATCTCTTGAAGGTAGTCATTCACAATCCTACCTGTATGAGGTCGGGCATTGTCATGCATAAATATAGCATCCTCACCTAAATTGACCATAAATGGACCAACGTGATCATTGAGGATTTCTTCCACATATCTTACGCTAGTTAAAGAGCCGTTTTCTATGATCACCAGCTCTGTGCGACTTTCAGAAGAAATTCCGGCCCACACAAGTACAGACCCACCACCGTAGGCTACTTTTTCTTCGATGCATGCTTGCTTGAATCTTTCCCCTGGTCTTCGATACACTCTGTGTCTTCCATCGTGCTTGTAGAGCATAAATTTTGATTCGTCGGAGAACATAACTTTTGACCAATCTTCAATACTCCAATTTACGTGGCTCTGGGCATATCTTAGTCTTGAAATACGATGCCCACGCTCCAGTTTAGGGCCGTTTGCAGGTCTAAGGGGTTTTAAGTTAGATTCAGCAAGCCGAAGTCTTACTGTCCATGCACTTGGGTTACTTCCTCCGAGGCGTCGAAACTGATTTGTGAGTTCAGTTCCTGTGAGAAAGCGATTTCGAAGCATGGTGTTCACCAAGTATCGGTCTTCTCGTGCTGTGGTACACCTGGTTCTGCCCGTTCCTGGTCTGCGTAGGTTAGAACCAGTTTCTTCGTAACGTCGGAGAACTCTTTGTACTGTTGACAGCGACACACCGACAGTCCTGGCTGTATCGCGCTGACTCCGGCCGGTTTCCAGCATTGTAAGTATTCTGGTGCATTCTTCAGGCGTAAGCGACATAATTTCAGCTTGAATAATGAATATAGAGCACTATCAACATGGTTTATGTACCCACATAAATGACAGATTACAAACAAAAGCAAAACCAAATGCTGTAATTTCGTAGTTCCATCTTCGAAAGTGGCCCTTTTTCAAATTAGATTTTTTTATGATATAACTTTACAATAACTATGAAGTTTTAATACCTTCATTTAAGGAGTATTACATTGTCTATTAAATACAATTTATTGCATTAACCTAGCATTTTTAGTTTCCGAGATTTTTAGGATTCTTTAAGTGACCCGGATTCATTGCTCTCGAGTGTATTTGGTTTTTTGGCCTCACCTTGGTGTTCCGCGCGGTCTATCTGTCTTTGTTTTATAATCTGAGCATTAATAATACAGGCTGTTTCCAAAAAGTATAAATCAAAATCAAAAGTCATTTATTCAAACTAGGCTGAGAGTCAGCTCTTTTTGAACGTCAAAATAAAATTACATAAGACAGTCCCCACAAAACGCCCGCCCTTCATCACTTCCTAGTGCTTTAGCTGGGAAGAAGAAGTAGCGCAACAAACTCCCCAGCAGCACAGCTGTCTGTTAAGTTAGAAGAACTTGATTCTATACAATATTAGGTAATTAAAATTACGAAACACAAAAAATTAAATTTGCCATATGTCAGCTAGCACACGCCAATTTACCATCAAAAATTGAAAACTAAAAATAATAAAAAATTAAAATTAAAATAAAACGTAAACAGAACTTCCAATCTAAATAAAAGCCAGGCATAAAGGGCATGCCCGCTTACATATGCAATTCTGCATTATGCAAATATAGCTATAACTTAAAGTAACAAAAGTTAAACTAGGACCTCTGGAGTAAAATTAATAAAAACTTAATACAATTAACAAAAACAAAACCATGGTCAGCAAGACGACCAGTCACCACGAGCAGGTATGAATGCGTTTGTAGAAACAGCCAGTACTTAAGTTATCATCTAATATCCTATAAGTAATCTTAAGTTATTAAGGCAAATGAATTTGGATGACGCGTGAAAACACGCAAAGCATCTACGGTGTAATTGACATGATGGCCACTTAAGAGTCTAGAATCGAAATTAGAATAATCTCATTTTTAGTTTAAACCTATTTCATAAATATCTAGCGAGTTTTAAACTCTTACTTAATTAATTATTTTAGAGAAACCACTACAAAGCAATAACGTTGCAAAAAGTGTTTTACAAACTATAATAAATATCTACAAAAAATATTATTTGATTTCACTAAACAAAACCCAGTGCATCTAACAGATTTCAATGTTTTTCTTCCGAATTTTGAAACTATGTAAAGAATACGTGACCGTGAATAGCGTAAAAAAAATATATTTTATTTTTATATTTATTTACCTGAAGTTATTTCATGTAATATTTTGTTATTCTTGTATTGAAAATGTTACTATATTTTTTTTATAATTATTGTTTTTTTAATAAAAAAAAATATGTAACAGAACGAGTTTTTATACTTAACTGTGCTCTGCATATAAATAAGCAATGACATAAAATTTAAAAAAAAAACATGGCAAAACCTAAAAGTCATAATAAAATAAAATACTACATTTTAGGCGTACTAAAGTCTTTCCACAAAAAGGGAGTAAGACACTAAGGCGCTATAAAGTTTATTGTACCCTTGCATCATTTGCCTTCAATATAATTTACATTCAAATTTTATTAATTAGCTACCCTAATAACCTACATATCCCTAAAGTGACAAAACAAAATGGTGTGCATAAATACAACGAGCAATTTATTGTCATTGTCTTACAACGGTGAACCAGTTAGCTATCATCGTCATCAGCTTACAGCAGTCCCCTGCTGGATATAGGCCGTTCCTATTGCACGCCTTTCAACTCGATTTTCGGCAACTCTTATCCAGCTGCTACTAGACACCCTTCGGAGTTCATCACTCCACATAGCCTTAGGGCGGCTTACGTTACGGTTGCCGATTCGCGGTCGATCAATCAATCAACTCAGCCTATCGCGATCCACTGCAGGACATAGGCCTCATCCAGGCTGCGTCACAATACCCTGCTCTCCGCCTTCCGCATCCAGTCTGTCCCAGACACCTTTTGAAGGTCGGGCCGGACTGGATCGCGAAGTTTGGGACGGCCCCTAGTTAGATAGACCGACAGGTACATTTGGCTTGGGGGCGCCCCCACACTTGCCGGTCACTCAAGCACACATCTACCCTAACTTACGGTCATCGGTTCGGAACCAGTAATAGCCAATGTCAAGTACTCTTCATTTGATAAAAGAAATTGTAGATATAAAAAAAAAACAAAATGATGAAAATCTGTAATTCTTAATAAGGTGACTCAACCTGTTCGAATACAAAAATTGGTGAAGAAATTTCGTTAAAAAAAATTAGTTTTGTCTATTTAAAACGTAAACACAATTTTTATTGTAGAATGTAGAAATGACAATAGGACAATAGAGACAGTAAGAAAGCATAAGACAGTATTATTTTATTGTGTTTGTGTGATTTAAATTTAAATTTATTTTAATGTGAGGGAATGTGTCTGAAATAAAATGAAATGGGAGATTGTACTCATCATTATGAACAACTTTTACTAAGGGACCAATGATGCAATCGCGAAAAAAAAACATCTGTTCCCTACATTTATGTTCGCATAACTCGTCGAAATGTAGGGAACAGCTGTTTTAAGTTGTTCATAATGATGAGTACAATCTCCCATTTCGGTTTGTCGCATGTTTTAAATTTCACCCTGTATTATAAATGATTACTCTGGCAATACTAATGCATTTCAGAAACTAATACATATCATAAAATTTTAATTAAAACTTGATTTTTTTTTTACAAACTAGAAAGCAGTAATGAGTCGACTCTCATAGTGGGCTCATCAAGTCATCATTACTATTCTGCCCATCTTTGACTAACTATATAGCGGATAAACTATTGGATAATAGCAAAGGGTGGTCCACAAATCGCTAAACTTTAACGCTAAACTAATTTCAGACAATCATAAGAAGACGACAAAGACAGAATGATGTTTTAAATACGTGAATAGTTACTTGTAACTATTTAAGGATTGGTGGTGGATTGGCGTCTTAAAATCCATTTGTGATTATTAAAATAATGCCTGCATTGAACACATACGAAAAGACGAAACTTATAAGCTTTATTTACAAGCTACAAATCATTGGTCCCACGGCTTCTATTATTGAAAGCCACTGTTGATTTTTCACTACTTTTATTATCACAGATTAGCTATATCGACTCAAAACCAAATTACTAGACTATTGTACCTATTATCCACAGGGAAAACATTATTAGACTATTTTACCACACAGACAGCACATTTCAGTATTCCGAAATGTGTAACAGACAAAAATCTAATGACAGAATGTTGAAACATGTATTGCAGTCCTTGACATAAGTTTTGTATATTGAAATTACCTAGTATTGCATATTTATATTGAAAATTTATATAGTATTGTGAAATGTGTGATAATTTATAATTGTTTTTTTCACTGTCTACGTCCAGGTTTATTTTATTTAATTATTATTTATTAATTACAAACATTATTACGTCCACTAGCATATCATAGGGCACTGTTTATTATTTTTATATACCACTATTATTGTACCTATGTAAAATAAATTACTTATGATTATGATTATTGATGAAGATGTAGGTACAAACCCCTGCGAGTTAACTATACTCCATTTGAAATAAGATTAGACATTTAAACAAGCCTTTTTTACAGTCAACCGATTCTGTCTTCTATACTGTAAGCATATAAGGATGGCATTAAAAGCAAAATAGTAGTTACAAAACCAACTGTTTACTGCAGCTACCATTTCTTATGCCACTAACGCAATAGAAGTCAAAATCGGTTGATCGGACTGTAAAAAAGGTTTAGTTAAATGTCTAATCTTATTTCAAATGGAGTATAGACACCTGGAACTGTGACGTCACATGTACAGTCCTGTCCAGTACAATACGGACCTGCATTCAAGCGAGGTGCCTAGTTAATGAGGATGCTCTATAGTAACCCGCGAAATTCAAATTTTCTTCCGTATTTGCAAATCGTAAGTAAATTTGAATTTCACGGCCAACCCCAGCACTTCCCCCTTAACTCACACGAGTTGTACAGTCCTATTACAGTTCTTTTACCCCTGATTTTGTATCACTGTCAAAATCACAGTGATCTTTATTGTGATTATAATTAGGTTGCTGTTGGGTTGCTGCTACTAACAAGTCCGTCTATATCACAATGGTCTTTATTGTCATTGCAATAAGGTTGCTGTTGGGTTGCAGCTGTCCGAGGTAAATTAACTGAGAGCGGAATGTATTAAAAATGATAAACGGGAAAAAAACAAAGAAAAAATATAAATTTGAGGGGAAAACGATAGATAATTCAAAAATTGTGACTCATATTTTACGTAAAGAAGGATTTCAAAAGTAATTTTAACTTACGACATCATTCTATCAGAAAGTTAGTTTTAATGATTAATCGACTTATAACTGTAACTGTATTATTGACTTTAAGTTAGACATCTAGCTTATAAACGTATTCTATTTTAATTACCTGACTAAAACTTAAACGAACTATAAAGTACGTAATTAAATGAAATTGACTCGTGGGTTGTTTGACTTAATTAGATTAGGTAGGTATATTATTAAAGAGATTTAAACTTTATTTTTACGATTCCAAATATAGTTGTAAATATTTTTTATTTATTTAATTAACGTTTTTAACATTGTGTCGAAATTTCATGCAGTTTAAAATGAACTTGAAAACTTAAAACTCAGGCCTATCCCTACCTTCCAAGTTTACAGTGAGACTTTTAATAATTATATAACTTACTTTCGAAATAATACTGAACCTTCATAAGGAATACCTTTTAATACTGTTTTGAGAATAAAGGACTAGAATACAGAATTTGATATGACTAGTTACTATAGTTGCTATGCCGTGGCGATGATCTGTGCGTCTGAGTGTGCAAAGCCTCTAGCTGCAGGGTGCTCCTACTTTCATATTAAGATTCAAAATGCGCCTGTAAATTCGCCTGAAGTTTCCGACGATCTGACCACACCGCCCGAGCCATCGCCAGAGCCATCACGATGCAGATTACCTGAGAGGTAAGATGTATTTATTATTAATGTCGTTTGGAACATCAAAAATCTCAAAAAAATCCAAATTACCTCTACCAGAGCAAAAATTATTGCAGATGAAATGTAAATGCTTCCTTTGAAAGCTTTTTTGCTGCGAAGAGCTTCCTCGCAGCCGCGCATGTAATACGTCCGGTCGGATAGGCAGCTGGAGTGCAAGTGGCGTCGAGCACCGCCCTCGCGGAGGGGGTGTGCGCGTGCACAGCAGGAAGCGGGGATCTCGTGGTTGATAATTGAGTAGTCTTGAGGGCCGTCGACGCCGCAGCATTGATTCTGGGTGGAAGAAATCGAGTATTTAAAGCAATCATTCTCGTGTTCAGTTTTACTGCACATTTTTTTACAGAACTCTGAATTTGCTGGAGGCTTATCGCCGGCGCGCGGCGCCGGCGACCCCATTAATGTTAATTTAAGGCCCTGGTAACTTTAAATAAAGTCGTTATGAGTGATAATAGTTCTTATTGCAATCCGATACGGGTTAAAATATGTTGTAATAAATTCGAATAATAAATGAGCAAGTATTGTCATAAAAATGCAAATAAAATCGTATAAAATTAGATATTAACTATTTAATAATAAATAATCAATCACTAGATGCAGTTTGACATCTGGAATTTGATGGTATATTTTTAATTATAATTGTTTTTGAAGGGATAAACTGGTTTTAAAGATAATTAAGAGGTGACTTTGATGATTTTTTTGATGCATTAAAGTATGTTTAATTATATTTTGCGTTACATCACTCTATGCAAAAAAGACTTGAAAATATCATATATTATTTTGCTTTCAAAATTATGTACGGTTAAAGAGATACACTGGTTTAAAAATCACCTTTTTGAGCGTTTTCAAGTAATCACCGCCTTAATGTAAAGGTACAATGCCGAAGGTGTCCGTAGACTGCGTGCAAACAGTGGTGAAGCCGCCCAGTCGATATAGCAGACCGCAGCGACACTACTTACCGCATTCTATGTACAATACAAAATGTTTATTTCTGTACCAACTAGTTATGTAACTCCATGAAAACGCTTCCACCTGGCGACACGCGATAGTGCAGCGAGCGACACGCGACAGTGCAGCGGGCGACACGCGACAGTGCAGCGGGCGATACGCGACAGTGCAGCGGGCGACAATGTCTTGTCGGTCTGGTGTCGCCTTTAAAATTGCACTTTTAAGCTAATCTTGTACTTTGGTATATTCATCCCTCAATAAAGCGTGTGCTAAATTACCAAAACAATTGCATCTCAACAGAACTTAAGGAAAGGATTTAAGGGAACAATGGGTCCGCACACTGAGATTAAGGTCTTCAACCTCACGTAATTTCAAAAGGCAGTCTCTTCCTAAATTAAAGGGCCATCTAAATTAAAAAAAGGTAAAACATCTAAGAGAGCAATGGGTCAAACTTTTATCATGAAGTTACTGTGTTATCAAACTCACTTCATACTGCACTTTCTCCCAAAAGCCGTATCTGGTGGTCTGATCTTCGAAGGTGCTGTTCTTGTAGAACTGAACTCGCAGATCACTACTTGGCCCTATCCACGTACTGAGCATCGCCCCACCCACACACACCACCAGTTCCACCACCACCAAGCATATGAAGAAAGCTGCATGCTGAAAATAAAATTTCATTTCAGAAAAAAAATCTACAAACTATTTGTACTTCTATTTCTACGAAGAATAGACAGCGCTTTTTCAATACAAAGTGACATTTCCTTTCTCCATTTTTGACATCGCACCGTAAATATCCTTCTACAATCTGTCATTTAGTTCTAGGTTCTTATAGATGTAGACTATTTCAGAAGAATATTTCTTCCCAAACTGCCAAAATCACACTGACAACAAACTTTCTATTCGACGGCTACAAAGTTTATAGGTACGGTTATCTACAAAATGATGATTCGTTTAGAACGCATAACTGTGATAATTAATAGAAAAACATAGCTATCTTCTCCTATTGTACATCATTTAGTTAATAATCATGTCTATTCTTCCGTCGACAAATCGGTGCTCGTGATAAGCCTGCTGGGATGACTTCTGTATTAAGGGTCTATAGTCTATATATCATCAAAATATACTAGTAAGTATTGAGATAAGAGAAACAGTATATCAAGTGCCCCATCCTTCACAGAAAAGGGAGGATCCTCCGACCAGGGCCTCAAGTCTGCTATTACAATAGTGTCAGAATGGTCTATCATTGATTTCATAATTGTTGATTTTGACAAGTTTGGTAATCTACTAATAAAATGGCGTCATTATGACTTTCCAATGGTCAGTCACTGACACTCCATTGAAAGAAATGGTATTTATTGGTAATCTCGTACATCATGACAAATGAATGACTGACTTAATTTACGAACTTCCTACTACTTTAGATTGCTTATAACACTAATAAATGATATGTAAAAATATATATAAATGAAATCTGGCACGAATAAATGTTCAAATTCAGTAGAAGTTTTACGAAAATCATTTCTACTAACGAGTTTTATAATATTGGCAATACGAAAATGCCATTATGACACAATTCTATTACGGGACCATTGGCCAACCAATGATCGAACATTATGAATTTAGCAGATTACGAACTTTTAGCAAAATGACAAATGAATGACAATGGGATCGTGTTGGAATGACGAATTTATAAAATTAGCAGACTAGGGCCCCTGACGTGTTGAGTGTGTTGAGCTACTTTGTTATCTTTTTTTTTTTGGGAATGACCTCACGCAGGTCAATATAGGAGGTTGGCTGCTTAACCGGACTTGCTAACTATTCTGATCCGTTCTCCAAAAAAAGAAGTTGGGGCAAAAACAAAGATAACATTCAACATTTTATTTATTTCCCATTACCAAGATATTTTAGGGATGCTTAGTAGGTACGTGAGACACAAATGTCAAATCACAATTAAATTTCCATCCACAGGTATTTAGCTAACTTTTTGATTACTCTTGATTCTAAAATCTGGATACTATTATGTCACCGAACCGCAAAAACTCTAACATTATTGGCAAACAAGTCCAATCCAGGATTGGTACGCGTGCCTTTGGTGGCACGTGACAAAATAATTTTAGCATAACAGTCTAGGTCACAGTCTACAGTCACATCTACCTAGCCTTTAACTAACTATGTTGGGGTCGGCTTCCAGTCTAACCGGGTGCAGCTGAATACCAGTATTTTAATAGAGCGACTGCCTATCTGACCTCCACAACCCAGTTACTGGGTAACACGATACCCGCTTGGTAAGACTGGTTATCAGACTGTCGGGCCTCTTACGACCCGTAACGACTGTCAAAGATCCACAGATGACAGCCGGGAACAACGGCTTACATGCTTTCCGGAGGGGTCACAGTAACAAACAAAAATCTGGCCGCGATATTTTCATCAACCTTGCCTATGTTACATAATTCTAGTTCAGCTTGCATTCTGCTAAAAATAATTTATGAACCTAATTTCAATTATTTGACATCTAGTTTACAACAGCAGAAGTTGCACTAATTTGTTATTTCATTTAAATAAGATGGTGAGATGTCAGCAACCTTGTAGTAGGTATAATAGTATAGACCTATTTAATTAATGCAAACAGAAATAGGCAATAAAATCAATATAATTTAATAGACAATAATATTAGTTTTTCGTTTGTTTTTCCAGTAGTCACTAAGTCAAGATGGTTTTTTTTTTATATACATATTAATTGTCACGTAGGTAGACGTTTAGAGGTTCGCCATTCCTGGTATATTGGATTATTATTTATGTCCAACATGGACCTATTTATGGTGAACAACTAGTTACGTTCTGACAGTGGGAAAACTCCAAAGCGTAGATTTCTATAGAAAAAACTGGCAATAACCTCCATGATCGCTTCATCATAATCAGCCTATAATGTTGCCACGGCTGGGACACAGGTGTCTCTGTAAGAATAGGCCGTAATTAACCACGCGTGCCCATTGCAGATTGGTAGGCCGTAATTAACCACGCGTGCCCATTGCAGATTGGTAGGCCATAATTAACCACGCGTGCCCATTGCAGATTGGTAGGCCGTAATTAACCACGCGTGCCCATTGCAGATTGGTAGATGTCATATGAGTTAGATTTTTTGGTTCTAGGACATGCCGGTTTCCTCACGATGTTTTCCTTCACCGTTTTGAGAGCAGAGGTGATTAAATAATTTAGGAACACAAAGTACAGCGCCAGTCTGGGTTCGAACTTACGACTTAAAACTCGTAAGTCGCGGCCATTACCACTGCTCTCATGAAACTCAAACTCAAACTTTAAATTAAACCATTTATAGGCACTTTTGAATTGTCAAAAAAGTCGATCAGTTGGATAGTTGAAGCTAATTGCCCATGCCAAAACGTAGTTCTCTATGGAGAAGAACGGGCAAGAAACTCCAAGGACACTCTTTTAAATCATGTTAGGTATTACAAAATATTAGGAACATTATTCTTGTTGCTTCTATATGTGAGAACAATGTTATAAGAAAAACAATTCTAAATATAAGATTTAAAATAAAGCCACGGAAGTTAGGAGATGACCAGTCTCATGTTCTGGGGCCCTAGTCTGCTAATTTTATAAATTCGTCATTCCAACACGATCCCATTGTCATTCATTTGTCATTTTGCTAAAAGTTCGTAATCTGCTAAATTCATAATGTTCGATCATTGGTTGGCCAATGGTCCCGTAATAGAATTGTGTCATAATGGCATTTTCGTATTGCCAATATTATAAAACTCGTTAGTAGAAATGATTTTCGTAAAACTTCTACTGAATTTGAACATTTATTCGTGCCAGATTTCATTTATATATATTTTTACATATCATTTATTAGTGTTATAAGCAATCTAAAGTAGTAGGAAGTTCGTAAATTAAGTCAGTCATTCATTTGTCATGATGTACGAGATTACCAATAAATACCATTTCTTTCAATGGAGTGTCAGTGACTGACCATTGGAAAGTCATAATGACGCCATTTTATTAGTAGATTACCAAACTTGTCAAAATCAACAATTATGAAATCAATGATAGACCATTCTGACACTATTGTAATAGCAGACTTGAGGCCCTGCTCTCATTATGATGATGATCGCTTACAATTAAATAAATTGATTTTATTGAGCCTCGTTCCGTTAAAGCATCGTAAATAGCCTTGTTTCCGTCTAAAATAATTTTCTCACTTACAGAAAATATTGTTGGAATCATGTCTGAGCTTAGCTGGGTTGTGAAGTCAGATAGGCAGTCGATCCATGTAAAATACGGGTACTCAGCTGCATCTGGTTAGACTGGTAGCTAACCCCAACATACTTGGGAAAAAGGCTAGGCAGACAATGATGTCGTAGCGTAGCTTTTTTTTTTAATTCGCGAACACATCAATTATCATTTTGCTAATCATTTGATCCAGTATTTATTACGAATTCGCAAGTGCAGTAACTTGCAAATGCAATTAAGTGCAAATATGAATTATTATTAATAGTTTTAAATTCTGAATAAATAAATAATCGTATGAGATCAGTGGTGGTACTTTGTATAAATTATTTCATCACCATTGCTCTCAAACCGGTGAAGGAAAACATAGTGAGGAAGCATGTACATATGTATTCTGTATTTTCATTCCTCTAAGTACCTGGTACTTATTGACAGGCCTGCACTGTCCTCCCATACCTATTATCACTGTAATTTTAAAACATTGTAAGAGCCAATTATTTATAAAAGAGTAACCGTGGAGTTTCTTGCCGGCTCTTCTCCATAGGAAGCGACAAATTGGAACCGTGCACCTAGCTTCTGACGTTTCATATGTGCCCATGCAGGTTTATGTGAAATAAAATATTTTGATTTTGATGTCCTAGAACCAAAAATTGGAAGACCCAGCCCACTCCCTCTCACAGAGAGGAGACCTGTGTCCCAGCAGTGGGAACGTTATAGGCTGGTTATGCTAAATAATCACAAAGATTTTACTCAACCAATCTCATCACTGGATTATAATATTATTTGGAATCCAGTTCAAACTCCGCAACACCCAGATTCGGAGTCTTCCAAAAACCGTCAATATTACGCGCGCTTTCGAAAGCTGCCAAAAACAAAAATGGCGCACTTACCACATAGAGGAGCTTGACATTCTCCCTCAAAGCTCCAATGCAGCCCACGGTGTTTGTTATCACCACTGCTATGGTCAATGTGAGGAGGAGTGATGACAGCCCCCGAGATAGGGGTGACTCCGGATTTGGCGTGTTGTCTTTTATTTTGAGTACGAATATTGTTATCAGGATCAAGCCGAACAACTGTTTGACAAAAATACTTAGTTAATATAAACGTTGCTATTTATAGGATTTTTTTAGCTAACTGCTATCCTAAAACTTTAATTTATTTATTTGGCAACCCTGTAAAACGAAATAAATATTACAGAACCGTTATACACTTTTTAAAGAGGTATCACGCATTCCTAGTAATGAAATAACTCTTTTACAAAATATGAATACTAAACACCTTAAAATCATCGATTCCAACAGCTAGGATATCAAATGTATATACGTTTTGTTTTAATAATGGGTAAGATGATCATTGCCATCAAAATAATTAAAAACACTGTTTTGTAACTCCGTCACCGTAGTAAAATACGACGCCATTAATGGATAAACTATTAAACAGAAACCGGAAAACGATAAACGTTAATATTTATAAACGCGAAAGCAATAGAAATATTGATAGACTAACTCACCATGGCAATGATATTGAGGACCGTGATGAAGAACTTCAAACAGCGAACGCGTCTTGACTTCATGGTGTTAAAGCCGATTTCAATCTGTATGTCCTGTACGGTCGGAGTGGACATTTGAAATGAAGTTTTCAGGCTTAGTAGGGCTATAATATCGATCACTGCATTTGACGACCTATACCGGTGATTACTGAGAACTTAGTGACAAGCGGAGCGGTCCGAAAGCTCATTAAACATGCATGGACAAGGTATTCCCCTTAGGGTGTTATATTGCTGGTTTATTGTCTTACTGCCACCTTGCTTCTATGAGATATAGAGTGTCAGGTTTATTGTTTGCTGTAGAAGCGAATAAAAAATCAATTTTATGTTTCACATTAACTTTGAAACCTTATTTTTAAAGCTTGTCTTAGTTATCAGCCTCTTGCTTCGCAGTTGGCGAAGCATATCTTATTCTCCCATAAATGTATATCAAGGAAAATGGTCTCAGCAGCTTCTCTGATGATATCAATTTCCATTTATTATCTTTTCTCTTTTTTATAGAGTTACGGTTTCAAGTTCTTATTTTAAATGTTTCTTTTTCTCTGTAGCTCCTTTAACAATACCCGCTCCGCTGCCCCCTCCGCTTATGTTGACGTCGCAATATTTAGAATGTGGGAACCCATGTGTCAACTTACCCACACTTCAGGGTCCATCTTCAGCACCAGCCTTTGTTTCTTTACAAACTTACTCATAAATTTGTCTTGTTTCTTATTAGATTGATCTACAGACTATATTCCTTTATATCAACTTTCGGTCTATGTTTGGTATTTGATTCTTTGTTATGTTTAACAATGTAACTTTAAGCTTTTTTCTGTTGGAAGTAAGGTTCAAATTGCTTTGTTTCGAATATTTAATTTATAGTTTTATTAATTGACATGACATATCGACCGGCCCCTGCGAATATACTTTAATGCACTTTTCAAATAGGTCAGTTTATTACTAAGTACATGAAAACTTGGACGTGCGCTATTGGCTGTTTTATTTCCGATCAATAATATAAAATATCAAGGTATTACTGCCGAGGATGGTCATTAGCTAATTCTAGCCCTTTGACAAAGCGATTCAAAGGTTTGGCATAATTACGCAGCCGGCTTTTCTATGTTCTGCTTTTCTATTTTCAATAAAATCGATGAACGGAAATTTCCTATGTTCTTATAAATATTTGAGTATCTTGCAACAATGTACTGTTAAAGCGAAAATAAATATGATGGACAGAGAAGCTACAACGATGTCTTTCATTTTGACAATTCTACAACATTCATTGCGCCTTACGTTGTCGAGTAGACGACGTTTTCAACCATTATGAAGCAATGGTTTATCTAGCAATTTATTTCCAGTTTTTTTTCTGGATTTTGAGTTTATTAGGCAATGAGGGTGCCATTTAAATTGAATCATTACATTATAAACATTTACTTAATCATCATTAACAATCTACTCGATACCACACAATACCAAACAGTAAACAAAGTAAAATAGACAGAACTAAATAAAACTAGCATCGGTGCATATTCAATTTAGTAATTGCACATAATTAGACGACCACCGTGGGCCCCCCACAGCTGCACGCAATCTTCAAGTGGCCCGATACCCACCCCGAGACCGATTATAACCGCTAATCAATAGGACATTTAATTTTAACAACCACCCTTTTCCCCCCACTAACAGACTACAATTAAAGTCCTATATCTAACTTATGCGACTTACTTGGAACATGTACAATTAAGGTTTTATTTTGCAGTAATAACTTGAAGGAAAATATCTTGTGAAAACTTGATTCGAAGACATGAGACATCTACCAACCCCGACTAGGATGGCGAGGTGATAATAGCCCACTCCCCTTCGAATAGAAGAGGTCTGTGTGCCCGCAAGGGGAACGTTATCGACTGATTATGCAACAACTAGTCATGTTGGTAAAGTATGTCTCGCGGAAGAATGAGGAAATGTCGTCAGGAAAATTTTGAGTTTTAAAACTAGATGGCACCGGCGTTTCGTAGCTGTTTGATCCCTGAGAAGAAATGCTGAAACAAACTCAGAGGTCTCTTTTAAAGTCCAAACATTATATTATTAGAATTTTATGTGAGTCTAACAATGCAGGGGCATGTCTGGAACAGCCTTTGGATAGAAAGAGCCATAGCAGCTTTGAGCTGACCTATCCCAACAGACGGTATGCATGCATCCGTCATCGTATACAATATCACGAATTGCGCAATGTTTTTGACAGTATAGGGTTAATATTGAAGATTGCGCAATGATTGCAGAAAAGTTTGAACGAGTTAAATTTTTGTTGCACCATATTTTTTCATTGCACCTTTACGATCAGTATTTTGCGATACTTTTAGTCTACCTTTAAGACGGGCCCTACGCCTATAATAACATTATGGAGTACTGTATTATGCAATGATATTGGATCACCTCCTGCATTCAAATTACGACGCACAGTGGGTTTGCTACTTGAATCCAAATGTGGATAAGCTACAACTACGGTTTCCACGACTCATTATGTAAGTATCTAATTGATGACTATGAATTTGGTTTAGTACATTTA
The DNA here is from genome assembly GCA_947359405.1 of Antitype chi. Lineage (NCBI taxonomy): Eukaryota > Metazoa > Arthropoda > Insecta > Lepidoptera > Noctuidae > Antitype > Antitype chi. The sequence goes on from OX375812.1 coordinate 20,096,746, forward strand.
GAAAGAATACTAGGTTAGGCTGAATTTAAAAGCTAAATTATTCAAATAGTTCAGTTCGATTAGACCAGAATGAGGAATGGTTTCTGTCAGTCTTGACAGTAACAGACATGCACGTTACAGGGTGCATCAATAATGCAGACAACAGACCAATATGGTAGCACCCCTTATATAATATGCGGCGCCAACGTATGTCTGCCAAGTTAAATAGCCTTAAACTGTCACTTTGTACATTCAGTTCTTCAGTAAATTATATGGCTAACTAAATAATTTGGTTATTTGTTGTAGCTATGATTAGTGCCCTAATAATGAGTTAATGCAACTTAACTTCCGCATTGGAGGTTGTCAAAGAGCGATGGAACGTAACATTCTGGGTGTAAAAAGAAAGGACAAAATTTGGAACACGACGCTGCGATCCAAAATTCAGCCTTCTTGCCGATGTCCAGGTATAATGGACATCGGCAAGAAGGCTGCCAGGCTCGTGGGATTGGGCGGGTCACTGGGGACTGCTGGGCAAAAATCTCCACACTATGGGTGCCTGATGGACGATGCTGCCGCAGTCCGCCCAGAGAGCGGTGACGAGATAACCTGCAGGCTTAGCATGACGTTTTCTATTTCTTCGAAGAATAGACAGTGCTTTTTCAATACAAAGTGTAATTTCGTTTCTCCATTTTGACATAGCACCGTACATATCTTTCTACAATCTGTCATTTTGTCTTTCGTTTCTTACGATCTTTGTCTAGGTCCTTATAAATGTAGACTATTTCAGAAGAATATTTCTTCCCAAACTGTCAAAATCACACTGACAACAAACTTTCTACTCGACGGCCACAAAGTATATACAATTATCTACAAAACATGATTGGTTTGGAAAGCATAACTTTGATAATTAATAGAAAAACATAGCTATTTTCTCGTATTCTTCCGTCGACAAATTGGTGCTCGTGCTAAGCCTAATGACGCGTACCGCGAGGGCTGGTTCGAGGTGGCGCTGGAAAAGATTTCTTGGAAAGACTTGGGGGAGGTCTTTTTGGACAGCACCTAACTTAGGATAAGTGCATTTTGTTCACAGTTTTTTTTTATTTTTTTCAGGTTGGGAAGTCATCAAATAACTTCTCCCGCTCTAAGTGGAGCAGGAGGATGTTAGACTTTTACTGACTAAAACCCACCCGTGTCCAGTTGCCTGTGTGCCAGGGACCGCGGTATCTCTTCCGAACAACCCGCACCCCTGGCAGATTTTGTTCACGGTTACGTTGGTAAATAAAAATATTTGTATATTAAATGTAAGTTTAAACGTAGACTTTTATTACTAAATAATCCTTTATTGTTGACACAAAACAAAATATCTTGTCTAAACTGTCTTATAGGTCTTGTGGACGCAAGCGCTTTTTTTAGCATAAGTTCCGGGTTTTGATTCCTAGGTCGGGCAATGTTGTTCAGTTTTTCCTTCAGGAGTTGCAGGTTTCAGGAGGTAGCAACTCGGAATCTTGATTTGTGCTCAGTTGCTGGTAATATGCTCACCCCCTATAACATGGAACGTAAATACAACAGGCGAAATGTGGTGTATGTTTTTTCAAATGTATTTTTTCAGCTTAATTTTTGTTCACCAACAAAAAGGTAGGTACTATAACTTGGCCCCATTTTCAATAGCCTTTCATTCTTTGAATAGTTTTCAGGCAAAATCTTCAAGTTACCGTGGCACACCTTTTACGATACACACTATTTAAATAAAGAAACGACATATATTTAATAGCAGTGTCATTATCCCACATAGAGTACGCGCACCCTCGTTCTGACTGCAGCACTCTAAACATAGAGTACGTGGACCCTCGTTCTGACTGCAGCACTCTATACATAGAGTACGTGGACCCTCGTTCTGACTGCAGCACTCTATATATACAGTACGTGAACCCTTCGGTCTGACTGCAGCACTCTATACATAGAGTACGTGGACCCTCGTTCTGACTGCAGCACTCTATACATAGAGTACGTGGACCCTCGTTCTGACTGCAGCACTCTATATATAGAGTACGTGAACCCTTCGGTCTGACTGCAGCACTCTATAAATTTATTAGCAAATGTGATCGATATTTCTTTGTCACTACTTGCGGCTAGCAAACTAGGACGATCTTATGAATAAATAATTGGCAGAAAATGTACTTGCTTCTAAATACCAAGTTATTTCAAATTAAAACTTTTGTACCTACAATAGTTTGCTTTTAAAAACGTCAAATCCGACCAAAATAAGTATTATGAAAAATGACATGAAAATAAGTTTTATTATGAAATTGAGATAGATAATTGAGACAGTAAGAAAGAAAGTATTCAAATAATTTCAAAGAATAGGTAGGTACATGAACTTATTAATAAATGTTCAACATTTAAATCATAACTATGTACAGCAAAAGTTTATTTAAAAAAGAAAACAACCAACTTCCAAAACAGCACTTTGTACAAAGAGAAAAAGAAATTACGGAACTCACCAAAACCAAAGACACCGATTTCCGAAACAAAGTAATTTTTCACTTTAAAGTGTTTGTATTTGGAAGTAGGTTTTTTTTTAAATATACTTTTATTTTTCAATTTTTAGTTGTGATAAGGTAACCTACGTTCGTTCACTTGCTAAGTAAATAACAATGGCGGAAAGATATAACATCATGAGCATCAGCACACACTAAGAGGAAAAAATACGTAATAATGAAGCTAACTCATACACCACTATTCAGGGAAATAATGCCCGTAATTTTAAGAACGCTCACAATCTAAACTCAGTCTCAATCTGTCAAAAATGAGTGTACGACTAAACGCCGACAGACTGAACACCGACAAGACTTTACTTTGACGGGACTCTTCGCCGACAGGACACTTCACCGACAGGACTCTTCGCCGACAGGGCTCATCCTTACGCTATTACTAAATAGTCAAATAACTGCCACTAACATGGAAGTAGCGCTCGCTCGGCTCGCGCGCGGTTGGGCGCAATTCTAACCTAACCCAACCTATTACCTACCTGATGAGCCCTGTCGGCGAAGAGTCCCGTCGAAGTAAAGTCTTGTCCGTGTTCAGTCTGTCGGCGTTTAGTCGTACACTGCTCAAAAATACCTCTAGTTTCCCTAAATTTTTGAAAAGTTTTTGACAATACCGTGTCGCTGAGAATGAGATTGCAACTAGATATTTAACGTTTTTAATTACGAGAATTGGTTTTCCGAATTTGGCCAAAATATGGCACCACTCTAAAGTATCATCATAATCAGCGAATAATGTTCCCACTGCTGGGACAGCCCGCATCTCTGGAAGAGGGAGTGGGCCATATTCCACCACGCAGGCCCAGTGCGGGTTGGTGGATGTCACATGTCTTCGAATATTTGGTTTTAGGATGGCCGGTTTCCTCACGATGTTTTCCTTCACCGTTTTGAGAGCAGTGGTGATGAAATAATTTACGCAAAGTGAAGCGCCTGTCTGGGTTCCAACCTACGCTCGCGACTTATAATTTACGCAAAGTGAAGCGCCTGTCTGGGTTCCAACCTACGCTCGCGACTTGTAATTTACGCAAAGTGAAGCGCCTGTCTGGGTTCCAACCTACGCTCGCAACTTATAATTTACGCAAAGTGAAGCGCCTGTCTGGGTTCCAACCTACGCTCGCAACTTATAATTTACGCAAAGTGAAGCGCCTGTCTGGGTTCCAACCTACGCTCGCGACTTGTAATTTACGCAAAGTGAAGCGCCTGTCTGGGTTCCAACCTACGCTCGCGACTTGTAATTTACGCAAAGTGAAGCGCCTGTCTGGGTTCCAACCTACGCTCGCAACTTATAATTTACGCAAAGTGAAGCGCCTGTCTGGGTTCCAACCTACGCTCGCGACTTATAAGTCGCGGCTGTTACTACTGGGCCACCACTGCAGTATAAGGGTCAATTCTCACCGAGACGCGGCGCGACGCGCACTTTTTAAGATCACGATACAAAATAGATCTTATTTACTTCACAATAAGGTATACGGGCTGCACAACGCGGTGCACCTTAGCGTTCTTCGACACGCTTTCGCGCTCGTAGTGAAATTATACCTTTTCTTGTTGTAAATAAGTTAGATATTCTGTTGCTATCTTAAAAAGTGCGCGTCGCGCCGCGTCTCGGTGAGAATTGACCCTAAAGGTACCCTTTCAAATAAAAGAACATTTTTTTTCCGATCGGTTTATAAATGACACAGTTATGAGGTAACAAACATAAAAAGAATCGAATTGAAAACGTCCTTTTTTTAAGTCGATTTATAATTTAAACTAATAAATCAAACTTTCTTAGTACCTACCTATCCTCTTCGCGTCGATCTAATAATAATATTCTATCTCAAAGCTTTTACTTGAATTAAACCCTTCACAGGCACTTTTAAATTGCAAAAGAGTCAGCCATTCAGAAATATGGAGGTAGAACTTGCCCATTCCAAAGCGTAGATAGTACCTACCGAGCAGAACGCGTAAGGTGGGGTACCTTACGCGTTCTGCTCGGTAGGTACATTGTTACACAGCAGTATGACATCATCACTTACTCATTCATTTATTATCTATTTTGTTCGTTAATGTGGTGAAAAATTTTGTTTATCGTATTATGTGTTTTACCTGAATTAAATGGGTATTTTTTTAATTAACAACAATTCACAGGAATCCAATTATTATTTGTTTTCTTCTGAAATCTAAGCTAGACAAATTTCACAAAGCATAAACAGCCTGCAATGTTCCCACTGCTGGGACACAGACCTCTTCTTGGTGGTAGAAAGTGGGCTGTAAACACAACGCAGGCCCAGTGCGGGTCGGTGGATGTCACATGTCTTCGAATATTTGGTTCTAAGACATGCCAGTTTCCTTATGATGTTGTCCTTCACCGTTTTGAGAGCAGTGGTGCTGAATTAATTTACAGAAACGAATGCGCCTGGCGGGTTCGAACCTACGCGGCTACGACTCAAAACTCGTAACTCGCGGCCTTAAAATGGTCTTTTTTACAAAGAACAGCAAGGTACATAATTATGCTGGCATCCTATCAGTTGTCGGAAAATGCAGGTTGAGTATTATCAATTAACAGTTAGTCTTCATTTATCGATCGAAAGTGTGTCACCGTGAGCCGGCTATGTTAAGTATTACTTTAACTGTGGACAGTTTAATGCAGCATTTCCCAAACTACGGGTCGCGACCCACTGGTGGGCCGCGAGAGAATATTGGGTGGGCCCTGAAAAATTGGGAGATACGTCCAAGTGAAGAACACATTGATTTATCCGATGATACGTCACTGAAAAATGTATTGGATGGCACGCCGCGAAATACTGGGTCTCAGTTGCTGACAACTATCCTTGCTTGTTGCCTGAAATTGAAGTTAGAAAGCTATAAGCAGTGACAACAAAAAATAGGAAACAATTACATCCTTCACTTTTAAATAGCACTCCTTGTAATTAGTTATTTTCGATTCCTACAGAATGTTTTTTTATTATTTGAACAGTCCTTCATTCATACTTAGTTATGCCCCTTCTTTTCTCCATGACAGCCAAGAGGTGAGTCCCGAATTTGGAAGTTTTTGTTGGGTGGGTCGCGGTCCAGTCAACTTAGGGCACCACTGGTTTATTGTATAATTCGCAGCGCCTAAGTACACGGTAGTTTTTTAATGTATAATTTGCAGTGCCTAAGTACACGGTAGTTTTTTATGCATAATTTGCAGTGCCTAAGTACACGGTAGTTTTTTAATGTATAATTTGCAGTGCCTAAGTACACGGTAGTTTTTTAATGTATAATTTGCAGTGCCTAAGTACACGGTAGTTTTTTAATGTATAATTTGCAGTGCCTAAGTACACGGTAGTTTTTTAATGTATAATTTGCAGTGCCTAAGTACACGGTAGTTTTTTAATGTATAATTTGCAGTGCCTAAGTACACGGTAGTTTTTTAATGTATAATTCGCAGCGCCTAAGTACACGGTAGTTTTTTAATGTATAATTTGCAGTGCCTAAGTACACGGTAGTTTTTTTATGCATAATTTGCAGTGCCTAAGTACACGGTAGTTTTTTAATGTATAATTTGCAGTGCCTAAGTACACGGTAGTTTTTTAATGTATAATTTGCAGTGCCTAAGTACACGGTAGTTTTTTAATGTATAATTTGCAGTGCCTAAGTACACGGTAGTTTTTTAATGTATAATTTGCAGTGCCTAAGTACACGGTAGTTTTTTAATGTATAATTTGCAGTGCCTAAGTACACGGTAGTTTTTTAATGTATAATTTGCAGTGCCTAAGTACACGGTAGTTTTTTAATGTATAATTTGCAGTGCCTTAGTACACGGTAGTTTTCAAATTTTTATCTCTCTCTAGGCTGTTTTATTTGTGGAGACTTTTCCCAACCATGTTGAGGTCGGCCTTCAGTGTAACCGGATGCAGCTGAATACCAGTATTTTACATGGAGCGACTGCCTATCTGACCTCTACAACCCAGCAACTGGTTAATACGATACTCCTTGGTAAGACTGGTTGTCAGACTTTCGATTAATAAATATTTATTACATTTATTACTAAATTATAATTTAAAAACTAATAGTTTTAAAATAATAACATGACAAATTTTGTTGAATTCGCTCTAGTCATTTACTTAAATTGGCCTATCAATTATTGTTCCAGGAATAAGTTTATTAAATGAAACGACTTTAGGAATTACAGGAAAATCGTTGAGGAAATTAAGGTGTAAAGGGAAAATCCAAAACTGCTTAACATGTTGGTAAATACGCATGGTTGCTCGCGACTATAACTTGCGGGATAGCGGCTACTGGCGTCAGTCACCCGTTACCTCTCGCCGAGCTACATTCCAAAATTAAAGTAACAGTCAAAAGGCACTTCCGAACGTCAAAATGTCGAACACGTGTGTCTTCGGAATTCTTCTGGTCGGGCTATTAATCACACCATCTCTCCAATTATCTTGTAACGGTTATGACTTCGAATCCAGCCATCATTGTTATGGACAATGCTACGACGCCTGTGTTAGAGGATATGCAAATGGTTGTTCGATGGACGTTTGTTATACACGACTTGGAGGATCATGCCAGCACTCGCAAGGTTTCTTGAAGGGAGCCTCTGTGTGTTATTGTGAAGGGCCGTCACAGCCATGTGGGAACGACGACTATGATTAAGGTTCAAGAATCATCTGGAGCTGCAGATCCTTGATGGAAAATCGACGCTGTGTCGGTTGCGATGAAAGTGTTAAACTACAGACTCTTATTTTTGTGATAAATCTGTGCTTTTGTGTTTTTTGTTGTTGCACTAATTAAATGTTTTTTTCTATATAATAAATACTTGAAAAAAAAATTTGGTTTGAAGGCTCTGTAACGCTTTGTTAAATGAAAAAATTTACTTACTCGTAATTACTTAAATTACGTTCCGTGTGATGCCAGTCGTAAAAGAATAGCACCATCCCATTTCTTCCCGTGGTCGTCGTAGAAGACGACTAAGGGACTTACCAGAGAATGGGCAGCAGCGTTCTCTATGCATTTTACAACCATTCTGCGATCGACAACCCGCTTGCCATGCGTGGCGATTATGGCAAAACCCCCAAAAGGCCTATATCCAACAGTGGACGTCTTTCGGCTGAAATGATGATGATGATGACCCAAAGTTCATGTTCTGTGGTGTGCTAATCAAATTTGTATTCGAAATTTAAACTTATTTTTGCATTGTGTACAAATTATAGGCGATTTGTAAATCCCACCAATACGTTTTTTTTAATGAATCATCTAATTACAATCATTTATATTGTAATTAGATGAGTTTGAGTTAATATTACAACATTATTTACTTATTACAATATAAGTTTTCAAATGTAATTCTGTTTCATTTTCCCGCTTACATTTTGGGCAACTCCTAATGGATAATGACACTGCCTTCATTATTTTTACCTATTGTGGTACTTATAGTAATTAAATTGTAAGTGCAGGTACTTAACATCTTCAAAAAAAAAAATGCAAACATTACAGTTGACCAGCCTGAATTTTCCATTCCCTGTATTTTTGTACTTTCCTTGTCAATATAGGTACCCATTACATTTTTTGCACACACAGCTGTAATCGACTAAGGCTCATTTACAAAAGTCATATAACTTTTGTCTGAATAATAAATCTGACAGTTTAGCATATTTTCTATACAAAAGCTGTCAAACCGACATATTTATTCCTTAGATAAAACTTACCTGACCATTAAAAAATCAGCCCTGTGTCGAATTTGAAATCGTATGTCTTTTGCTGGTGTAGGTACTTAGTTGATGAAGCTGTGTGTATACACGGCTACACATAAAGCTATACATTTCCAGTTTACGCTGATCTCGCACTGTACGGAAATCCTATACAATGCGAGATCAGCTTATACTGGAAATGTATAGCTTGATGTGTAGATGTTTGAAATCAATGGTTATCAACAAGGACAAAATAAAATAACACTATTTAAATGTACTTATAAATAGAAGTTTTATTACTCAACTCATAACGAAATGACTAAAATATATATATTTTAGTAAAAACAATAGGTCTGTATTGTTCGGGTCCAGGTAAACAATACCTAAATATATATTTTTATATAAATATTAAGTACCCACATTGTCCATGTACTTATTACGTAACTCACTGATTGTGTTCACTATATTTAACTTAGTTTCACAATAATTAGGTATGTTTTATAAATAGATTATTAACTTACCCTAACTTAACACATGAGCAAAACTTAGTTTAAGATTTTCGTCATATAAAATTACACAAGTATTATATTATTAAAAAAATAATTAAGTACTGTAAAAAAAAGGTTTTCAATCTTCATTTGTAATTTAATTTAGTAGAACTGCGATTAGAGAATACATTGAAATTGCTATTAAAATATTGCTGGTCAAGGCTGCCGCTGAATTCGTCCCCGCCGGGGATTCTTCCCTGCAATACAAATAAAACGGTAAATTAAAAACAATCGAATCAGCCACTCAGTCATTTTACTTTTTTAGTCTAATTTTAATTTAACTTTTTAATTTGTTATATTTTTTTTTGTTTCCTTTTTTATTTTGTTTTCAAATTTTTTTTTTCTTCACTATATAATAATACAATCTTTTCTACAATATCACCTTACCAGCTCTAAATTTCCATAAGGGTTTAAAGTGTCCAAGTGGCAGTAGAACACTGACTCCTAAGTCACAGGTATTCCTAGTTTAGGAGTCAGGGTTTCAACTTTGTGTTCCTTTAATTATTGTGAACTTTAGCTAGTTACTAAGCATATTGTAAGGACTTGTATCAATAAAAAATATTATTAAAAAAATATATTATTATTAAATTAATGTTCCTGGGTTCGCACGGGCACATTTATATCGAGGCGATTTTTTTTTGCGCCTGAATTTTCAACGCTGGAAATCCAACAATGCGTTTTCTAGACGCGCTGGGCTATTTTCATTGCTCAGCTCAATACTGAGAGTAGATAATCTAGTGCGCCAAAAAAACGCGTGCTATCTCGGTGAGTTAGTACGTTATGTCCCAGTCATACTAATGTCACCGAGCTACTTGGTTTTGGAGATTTTACACTTCTTTTATTACTTAAACACGCCCAAAATTAAGTACAATTAGCAAGAAAAACTAATGTTTGTTTGCTCTTTATTTTAGTATTTGTTTCCGTACAGACAATATTAATAATGAGACAAAATAATATCATATTTTATTAATCATTATTCAATATTAATCATTATTTGTCTCATTAGACAAAATTATATCATATTTTACTATGGATGTGCCATGTCACACAGTGGAGTAAAACCCTACCGAAGTTTTTATGCAAAAAAATGTGGACTAGGTTCACCTTAATGGATATCCTGCACGACCTAATTGAGTACATGAAGAATCGACAGATTGCACAATAAGGAAGCGATGAAAAAAATAATGAAAGTAAGCAATAAGTAAGTAAGGTTTGTTTTCCTCAAGAGCGTTTTTTGACACCATAAAGTCAAACCCCGCTACCGCCATTTTTAATACCAACCGAAACTGCGGCAACTGTGTAGTGGCCAGCTTGTAAAAGACCGTTGGTTTATTTAGAGCATGCCATAGTGAATCATTCCGATCCAGTCTGTCTCTTGCTGCGCTCTACCAGCGACGCCCTAAGCCCCAGGGGGTATCCCTTTTTTTTGGGTGGGAAATCATCAAATAACTTCTCCCACTCCGGGTGGAGCAGGAGGGCGTGTCAGACTTTTACTGACTAAAACCCACCCGTGTTCCCTCAGTTGCCTGTGTGCTAGGGGCCGCGGTATCTCTTTCGAACAACCCGCACCCCTGGCTGGAAACCTTAATTTATTGAGGCAGCCACAAGCAATACCGGTTAAGCAGCTGACAACCTCCTAAGTTGACATGCGAGAAGTTATTTCCGAAAAAAAAGAAAAGTGACAGCTACGTCACTTGCGGAGCGTCGTGCGACTGACAAAACAGATGACGCGCGCAAGTGTCGTTTGACGCAAGTTGCATCGCTCGAAGACGTGAGCAAGTTCTTAACTACCAGGAAAACTAGACATTCGTCAAAGGATTGGATAAAGGAAATGTGACGTTTTGGAAATAGAAAACGTAAGTGGAGTGAAATAAATAATAACCCATGTACACACACACGGCTACACATCAAGCTATACATTTCCAGTATAGGCTGATCTCGCATTGTGTAGGATAACCATACAGTGCGTACAATGAACCTTCATGATAACAAATGAATATCGTTTATTTATTTTTCATCTAACTACATCACAAAAATATATAAGTAACCAGAGTCGGCGGAAATATTTCAAGTTTAGTAAAAAACCGATGAATGGTTGTTTTCAAATAAAATAAAATAGATAGAAAACAAACAGTTAATTTATTAAGTACATTAAATTTCATTTGAAAACATCCATCGGTTGATTGGTAAACTGCAACAGTAGGTAACTATATCCGACATCCATGGTTACTTATCTGTTTTGGTCACTGTACAAGATCAGTTTGGACGCTGACCCCAAACTAGGCGTTTCCTGTATCTAGGGGGTCAGAAATGACAGACGGTGTCTTTATTTCGTGAGAGGTTTTTTAGTCCAAATTCTACTAATGAGCGGTTAACTGTACAATTATCATTTACCTGCCTCTAAAAGTAGTGTGTGATGCATTAGAATTATCCTCCACCGTTTTACGCGACTACTCAAAAAGGAGAGTAAAGAGTTTCAACTGTCTAATTTCTATTTTTATCTGCATCCAGCCGTGGTCGCATGCCATGTTAAAAATAAGCTAAAAATCCAGCAAAATGTACATTTAATTTACTATCCGACTTCAAAAAGAAGGGGTTTATCAATTCGACATGTTTATATATCTATTGTTTTATGTATTTTCGGGCATAACTTCATGTATGTTGGATTTGCAAAATTCTTGTTCGAAAGGGGTTTATTCCGAAATGGTCCCATTTAAATTTAATATAGATCTGATAATGCGTTTCGGAGACAGACAACGGAATTCTTAAAAAAATTACGGCAAATCAACCGCGACTGCTGCTATCGCATAAATATGCATTGTTTTGACCCCAAAGATGATGAAATTTCGAATTGGTATGGGGTGGGTACTAGAACTAAATAGTGAAAAATAAAAACATTTAAAAAAAAATTCTGACTTCCAGAAAAACACTACAAAGTGAAAAATAACTTTAATTTTGGTAGGCGGTGACAAAAAAAAAATACATATACAAATTATTTTTCTCTTTGTAGTGTTTGTCCGGAACTCGGGTGTTTTTTTTTTTGGAAAAGTTTTTATTTAGAATAAAACTAAAACTTTCTTCAAAATCAGTCAGCATTTTTGGCCATCAAAACTGCCAAAAAGTCAGCCCTTCTCCAATTCCTAGCGTTTGGAACTGACGGAACAAACTCTTGAATCTCTCATCCCATCTGACACTGACTAATACACGCCCTAAAAATCATTATATAGGTATAGATAGATAGTAACACTATACAGCCATTTGCAAATACGATTAGATAGGTACTTATTATCAAATTGCTTACCTACCAGACAGAGTCGCAACCGAACGTACAGTGATTCAATCAGTATGACCTCGTTATCATTAAATAATGTCTGGATAGCTCATCGCCCAGTTTGTATCAAGCAAACTTGCTGAAATTCATCTCATATACGACACAATCATTATTCATGATCATCATTATCACCATCAACTCTGTCTATAGTAGCTACTGCTGGTAAGATCACTTGGCAAAGACTTTTTGGTAGTCTACAAAGACAACATATATACATAACCCTAGTTTGAGTATATGCGAAATCCGAAACGCGAGTCTAGTATTTTTATGTGAAGAATCTATGTACAAAATTCCAAAACTGTATCGTAAAAATCACAAAGGTGTCAGCATGTTGTAAGCTTATAACTTTGTGATTTTTGTTACTTTGCTGTTATGTTACATAGTTGTCTACACAAACATGGTCACCACGCGGAACCTCGCGCCCCCCCGCGCGTCCAGCGTCGTATTGTGCTCATTGATAATAATTAGGCAGTAGGTTACTAACCGTACGGCGATTGTATTGTAATAAAATTAACTGGTGATAACATTTTCTATCACACTTGCAAAAAAAATTGGGATAAAATATATCATGGTGTAAAAATTATTGGAGTCGATTCAGTTACATATTCTGAACAAACTATATTCAAGTTTCGCTTAGACAAAAAAAAATCTTGTTTAGGTCTCTGTTGTTCTTGGTATTTCTTTATCAGTAACTCTAAAGTATGTTTGTGGTCAACTGTAAACCCTTGCGGAAGCCTGCTTGTTTAACCGGGTGGTGTAATTAGCGGTAGCGCTCATCCTTTTGTCAATTGTTGAAAATTATTTGTAGAGACTTGGCAATAGACTCATAGGTAACTGTAACTTGAGATGTTCTTCTACCCTTCTTGTAAATTAATATTATGTACAACATCCCTCTAACATCCTCTATGCCTATCCCAATTTATCTTGGGTCGGCCCAGCATATTGTTTTCTTCCATACCTCTATCAGCCGCCACGTCCCTTTGGCGATTAACACACGGCACCGCGCACCACCGTGGTAGGCGGTGAAGCGGATCTCATTTCGCATTGGTCTCTAATAAATCCGTTGATGCCTAACACACGTACGCCGCCCGACCACGCGGACGAGTGCTATGCCGCCGCGGCGGTGCGCGGCGCCGTGTGTTAATCACCTTTCTACCCATGTCTTCTGATACACAATAAATTCGTTGCATTTCCTACTCTAGTCATCTTTATTTATATTTGGAACTCTCCTTACTACTACCCCATATCATCACAATATATCTAATATATAATGTACTAATATTATTAAACCCACGGTACTCTAACGAAATCAATTATAAAATGATTCAAAAAAATATCTTTGTGCCTGCAATTTTTATAATAATCTACAAATTCACAAATTGACATAGTTTTCTATCGATATTGTTGTCAAGTTTTTCCTGAGATAGATATATCTCACGATGTCACTAGGTATTTTACGTCCAAGCTAGCTGCAAATGTAACAAATACCTCTAACCTGCGTAATTGTTTTTATAAAAGTGAAATCCCTTTTCGTTGAAGCCAAAAATCAACATGATTATAAAATTATCCAAGCGTCATATTTTTTTATCGTACAATTCTATTTTCGTCAAATTGACTCCTCCTGTTTTAAGAATTTCATCAATACCTACAATAAAAAACAACATTTATAAAGATAATTTATTTAATTTGGCAAAACAGAAGAAAACATGGCAGATTATATCGCCACTGCCACAACACAAGAACATATAAAAGTAGAAAACGAAGGTCGCCATATCCTAATTAACAATGTCTACTGAGATTCTTAACGAGAACTATGTTAAGTTCTTCCTACGAAATACTTTGTACCTAAAAATACCATAAGGTATAATAATAGTTGCCATACTATAATAGTACGAAGGAAAAGAGATGTTAGCTTGTTATTTTATTGCATTATTTCATATTGATCGCTCCAATCGAAAGGATCGAAATCTCAAAGCTTGTTAGTAACATGGAATATGGTAGGATTAGTCCACAGAAAGATATATAAAGTCCAACAGATGTAGCTCGAAGAGTAATGACGTAAGATCCAACTAGAGCATCACTTTTAGGTGATGAAACCTATAAAAGCAGCGCTTTTTAATGCCAAGTAGATAAGCATCAGAAGTTAGATTATTTGATAAAAATGTACATTTCTCTAGTCATTATTTCTCGAGAACACGTTAGACATACATTGATAAAAAGCTCCCTACGCGATTCCAATGACTCCGCAAGCCACACGTCCTCCGGCGTTTCCAGTCTTCTTGGAGTCGGGGTGGTCAGTCCTGCCATAGTCATCCGGGCCTGCGTGGAGGACCAGGGCCCTGCCGATGATGTTGTGGTTGCCGTTCAGCATGATCTCGTGGTCAAGGAAGTCGATGTGGGCCGTGTTGTTATCGTCAAACATGACGTTGCCGAGGTCACCGACGTGACGGTTCTCGTCATGGGGATGGCCGTGGTCTTTCTGGAGATTTAAGATTTAATATTAGTTGGTGGAATCTTGTAGCAGAGATACAGAGAAGGGTGGTTTTTGTACTTCATAAATAATCAGCCTATAACGGGTCCACTGCTAGGACACAGGCTACCTCGCGGGCCCAGTACGGGTTGGTAGATTCTAGAACATGCCAGTTTACTTACGATGTTTTCCTTCACCGTTTTGAAAGCAGTGATGATAAAATTATTTACGAAAAGTAAAGTGCCTTGAACACTGGGCCACCACACTGCTATCTCTTTTGTACTTCAGTCAAGACTTTTTTTGGCCATTTAAAACCAAGTTGAACAAGAGATGCAGTGCGCGAAAGTTAATTTATAGACACATGTAACATACGTATGCCACAAAGTACGTTATACAAAGCAGAACTTTAAAATTGCGTATGCCATACCAACGGCGGGGTTTTATATTTCTGTTTTAGACTATTTAACATACGATAATATTACAAAAGAGAAAAGGAACACCTACTCCATTAGGGTTGAAGTGACCGCCGGAAGAAATGCAGCCTTGAGAGAGATTTCCGGTCTCGTGGACGTGGAAACCGTATTCGCCGGCTGGCATGCCGGTTACGGTGCCGGTGATGTGCAGCTTGCCGTCGGGTTGCCGAGTGAAAATCACGCTGCCGCTAACGCCGTCACCGGCCAACTGGACGATCGCGCGATTCACCACCTGAAATACGGAAAAATTTTGGTCAGTAAGAGGACAGAGAAAGACAGAAAAACGAGAGAAAGAGAAAACAGAAAGATAAGAAAGCAAGAGAAGAAGAGAAAGGGAGACAGATCAATAACTTGTTTGATTGGTATTTGAAAAAGACCATTTTCTTTACGATTGGTCTCGTAGACATTATTAATAAGACGTGACAGAGATGCTGAGAAGAGCTGGACGGATTTTAATATTGAATGGAAGCGTGAGAACTGAAGAAATATTTTATGACATAATGTAAAGCCAAAATTCTAAAGAATTACTTGTTCTTCAGCAGGCGCGGCTGACGCCAACGCAACGGCCGCAGCCACTAAGAGGAAATTCTTGAACATCTTCAATTTATCTGAAAAAATAGAGCAAAATCTTTTAAGCAAAAGCTAAAAAAAAGTGGCTTTTTTTAATTAGATAATTTTAAATGTGGTGCTTTGTATGTTTGGATGTTATTAACACATAGAATACATTTTATTCCGGTAGTACGTTCCCGTGGAATCATTTCCGACCTTTAAGCGGGCGAAGCCGCAGGCAAAAGTTAGTATAACAATTATTTATTTACAAAAAATATAAACATGACCACAACCATATTGCATATAACACAATACAACATGGGAGCATCTGCAGCCGAAACACGTGAAAAACTTATATCTCGACATGCAGCGCCGCGGCGCCGAGATATTGACATCATGGTTAAAAATCAGTCTAGCTTATAGTATTTTTTTTGTACTTTTGTAACATAGGAATGAATTATAATTTGCATGATTTTTTGCCTAAAATACTAGGCAAAAAATCATGCAATAGCACAACAATATTTTATTTGAATTATCCTGTTCACCTGCACGTAAAATTGCTACAAAAAAATGTGTTTGTCTTTTTATTTTACTTATTGACTATAATAAAGTACTTTTTTTAACTCTTCCTCATTTATGTTTCAATAAATAATGATGAAACGTTCTAGAATCACGGCTTGCAGATGAGAATATTTTCTTGTTTCATACTTCTTTTCAGTGCGTGATTTTTCAGATGTCGGGTTAGTTTTTGAACTTACTTCCTATGTAAATCATTATGGGGCTAGCTAACAACATTTTTAATGTGCTAATTAAGCCCTTTTATTTAATACTCAACACAACATCATCGAAAAAAAATCTCAAGATTCCTCTTTTTCTTTGGGACCAACATAGTCATCGCGAAAAAAATTAAACTGTCCCATACATACAAAACTTCAATAGCTACTCGAGCCAAAATGTATGGGATGGCTAAATTTTTCCATTCGGTTATACTGTTACGGTACATTACATAGCTTCTACGGTTAGTTTTAATCTTAGCACTAAACAATGTAACAAAAGATCAAAGCAAGAAGTTACCCAACATTAAACAAAAGTATAGAAAAACTTAACGATTAATTAATCTTAATTCAAGGTTCTGCGCACAGAGATATTGAATGGCTGTTTAAATCCACTTTTTTTCTACTCTAATATTAACTGCAAAGAGGTAACGTTTGATAGCTGCGAATTAGAATGTTAATGTCTGGAATTAGGTACTGATCCGATTTCGAAAATTCTTTACTGGCAGAAACTACACTAAGTATAGTTGTCCTGATATTGCCATCAAATCCATACTTATGAGGGTGACACCGCGGGGTGCAGCTAGTTACAAATAAAATCATGCAAAAACAATGTTTTTAAAGAAACAAATTACTTACATCTAGTTTGACTTAGACACACCTACATTGACATTGAAGCAAACATTTACTGACTGAAATGCGAGCAGTTTGTATTTAAAAATAAATTAAATAAAATCTTTTATTTGGACCCGTAATTACCATTTTAAACTTTCAGCCATGTTTTAACTTTCAGTCACACAGATATGGTTTTTCTCTCGAATCGACACTGAGGTAATACATATTTGCTATTCAGCAAGGTGCTTAGAAGTAGGGCCACAGAGTTATTTCTATACAAGGGAAGTAGGGCCACAGAGTTCCTTCTATACAAGGTGCTTAGAAGTAGGGCCACAGAGTTATTTCTATACAAGAGAAGTAGGGCCACAGAGTTATTTCTATGCAAGGGAAGTAGGGCCACAGAGTTCCTTCTATACAACGTGCTTGGAAGTAAAACCACAGAGTTCTGTCTATACATACAAGGTGCTTGGAAGTAGGGCCACAGAGTTCTTTCTATACATACAAGGTGCTTGGAAGTAGGGCCACTGAGTTCTTTCTATACATACAAGGTGCTTGGAAGTAGGGCCACAGAGTTCTTTCTATACAACGTACTCGGATGTAGGGCTACAGAGTTCCTTCTATACAAGATGCTTGGAAGTAGGGCCAGAGTTTCTTTGATATAGAGAACGCACCGTGGAGGCTATTTATTATAGTATGAGGTTTATAGGGTGATTTTTCTATTTTCGAAACTACTTTCCTTTGATTAGCTGCTAAACAGAGAAGGCCTTTGTATTTATTATATACCTAATACTAAAAAGAGGTAAAAATTGCTTGCTTTGATAATCTCTGGAACTAAAAACGAAATGTTATGTAGCTACATAACATTTCGTAAAAGCTATTTCGTTTGCATCTTGTGATCATCATCAGGAATATTATACAGAGTAGCAGGGATATCGACGCAAAACCTATTATTACCAAGGATTCAGTACATGTTCGGACACCCCTGTGCTGAAATGTATCGGCTAAAAATTTATACGCAAGAAGATTTAGAATAATGTGCTGAATTAGTGGTTACAGTTTGCGCGTCGATGAACTTGCCACCCTGTACATGTAGTTCATAACTTCGTACACATTCAAAATCAAAATCAAAAGTCATTAGGCTGAGAATCAGCACTTTTCGAACGTCAAAATTACCAAAACGCCCACCCTTCACCACTTCCTAGTGCTTTAGCTGGGAAGAAGAAGTGGCGCAACAAACTCCCCAGCAGCACAGCTGTCTGTTTAGTCGGACAGACTTCATTCTATACATACATATGCAAAGTAATAACCATTACGAGACACAGAACATTAATTAAATAATTAGTCATATATCAGCTAGCCATGCCAATATACCATTACTGTTTTAATGTGGCCGTATCTACCTACTACATAGGTACACACATCTACAATACGTACAAACGATCATGTTTGACAAGCTACCAAATCGTAAGTGATAATATAAAGCGTCGTAGGTGCCCATGCGCAATGGTCTGTGAACCCAAAGTTATTGCAACATATTTCGTAACTATTGAGCTCGTAAACAAGAATGATGCTTAGCCCATGTTCCCACAGACGTAATAAAATCGCGGCAGACGCCCAGAGATGAAACTCGAACATTGTGTTTTTTCGACACGCTGAGAGTCACTCGCGCTGCGATCTGTTGGATTATCAATGCTCGGTTCAACATCGAGGATTGAAAATCGAATGCGCGAAAAATGCCCGCCCGGTTTTTTTACGACCGTGTGAATGTTGACTTAGGCATCAATCATCATTTATTACTGACAGTTTTGATATTTTAATCTCTATATTGGTAACTACCGGTAGATAAGATAGGTTGGTAGCTATACTCAAAAAATGACTCAAATCCAGATTGAGCAGGTAATTCCGTAATACACTAACTGTAGGAAATGTAGGAATGGTTTCATTTTGACAATTCAACAAAATTCATTGCGTTATTCACGTTGTTGCTCAGACACACTTTTCAAACATATAAAGCAAAGGATTACCAATATCCTTCAAAATTATTCAGATTCTGATTGATAGTGTGTTGGACACCTAGCGTATTGGATTCGGCGAAACATGCTTTCGTAGATTTGTAGACGATTTTCTATGCTTTATTTTCATTCCTCTAAGTACCTGGTACTTATTGACATGCCTGCACTGTCCTCTCATACCTATTATTACTGTAAATTAAAAACTTTGTGGAGTTTCTTGCCGGCTCTTCTCCATAGGAAGCGACAAATTGGAACCATGCACCTAGCTTCTGACGTTTCATAAGTGCCCATGCAGGTTTATGTGAAATAAAATATTTTGATTTGATTTGAAACTACGCAACGGATTTAAAATGCGGTTTTCATCAATAGCTAGAGTGATGCAAGTGGAAGGTTTATATGTTTCATACACCGACCTCCACGCGAGCAAAGCCGCAGGCAAAAGGTAGTTTGAAATATAATAAATTGATTTGCTTTTGACTTTGGCATAGGAGGTTGGTATTTGGATATCAGATCGGTACATATGTACTTAGGTACAGTCACCAAAAGAGATGAGTAACCAGGGTCGTCAGATATACTTAGTTGAAGTTTAGTAAGTTTAGTATCGTATAAAATTAAATTTGAAAAAACTTTTTCCAAAAAATAAAATCCAGAAAAACACTAGAAAGTGAAGAATAACTTTAATTTCGGAAGTCGGTGACTTTGGATATGTATTTTTTTTTGTCACTGCCTTCCGAAATTAAAGTTATTTTTTACTTTATAGTGTTTTTCTGGATTTTATTTTGCACTTTTTAGCTATAGTACCTATCCCATATCAAATCGAAATTTCATCATCCTTGGTTTCAAAACAATGCATTTATTTATGCGATAGCAGCAATCGCGATTGATTTGCTGTCATTTTTTGAAGAGTTCTGTTGTCTGTCTCCGAAACGCATCATCAGATCTATATGAAATTGAAATGGGATCATTTTGGAATAAAACCCTTTCAAGAATAAATAATTTTGCAAATCCGTCTATATACGACGGAGTTATGCCCGAACATACATAAAAAAAATTAAAATATATAAACATGTCGAACTGATGAAGTCGGTTAAAAATTAACGGTTTGTTTCCTATTCATTTTATTTTATTTTCTACGAACAGATCCATCGGCTTCTTACTAAGCTTCGACTATATTCAACGACCTTGATTACTTATATCTTTTGGTGACCGTAACCATTGCATTGCATTTTTGTAAGATAAAGAGTTGAATTTATTTTATCATGTCACGTATCTAGAGATCATGATCGAATGTCTAGATAACCGATAAGATTAGAAGAATTCTAATACAAGCATCTTTCTTATAAGTACCTACTGTTTTATTTTCTTTTCACGATTATTGCTAGTTTTTATAAACAGTATTTTGCAAATTATGACGCGTTTTCGAATAATTGCAATGATTGGCCTCAAGCAGTCGATGACGCCTGTCATCGTCTGCATAGCCTTGGTCCAACTTTGTTGGAGTCAGCTTCCAGTATAACCAGATGCAGCTGCATACCAGTATTGTACATGGAGCGACTGCCTATCTGACCTCCAAAACCCAGTTACTGGGAAACACGATACGCCTTGGTAAAACTGGTTGTCAGATTGTCGGGCTTCTGTCGACCCGTAACGACTGTCTCACCCATCCACGGAGCAACCGCGGCAACCGTAGCTTAACCTGATCGATCGACCCGTGCAGCTGTTATTACTTAGCCCCTCTATTATTATTATTATTGTTTTCACGATTATTACTTTTTATTGTAAACCGTATTTTCAAATTCTATGACGCATTGTCGATTTATTACAATGATTGGCCTCAGTAAGTAATACCCGCCAATTATCGTCCCACAGCTAGGCAAAGACCTCTTCTCAATCTTCTCATACAGAGAAGGCATGAGCATTGATCACCACGCTTACTCAAGTCGGGTTAACGTCTATGTTGTTGACAAACAACATTAAAGACACCAACGTGACTCAAGCACATCATTATCCCCACTCAAGCCCTTGATCAACACAAATGCGCCTACGCAGAAGCCGGTTTTAACTTTATTTACTTAAAAAAAAAAAAACTTCCGTATTTTGATTGAAACAGCTCATAATCATGAGATACCTACTCAAATACTATGAAGTGTTGAAAACACAAAAAAATACTTATAGAATTTACATTCGTTCTAGAACATTCTTATTTTCCAACGCAAAATCACAACAACTAAAGATATTGAGACGACACATACCAAAACATATTCTGAAAACTATAATATGACAATCAAAACAGCTGATAATGTACACAGTAAGTGGATATTATCAATATTGTAGAAGGCAAAGTTAAAAGTTTACAAATAAACGACTTACCTGGACGGAGAGAGGCGGTGAATGGATCAGCTTGCTGTGTGCAGGGGACTGTAGTGCTGAGACACATTCATACTCGATATATACTCTACTTGCTCAGCCACTAGAGCAGGCGAATCGAAAGAAGTTCCACTTTTAAACAGCTTTGTGTTTGCTCAAATAAATCGATGAAAAAAGGTCGAAACAAAATGTTTCTACATTATTTAAAACAAGCAATCAGGGACGGGTCCCTGACTCGTTTTTTACGACTTGACAAGACATCGAGATTCTTTATTGTATGATTGTAGGTACGTACGCATAAACCTTTCAGGATAAATTCTCTAAATGATGGTGAAACCCCATCAAAATCCTTTGCGTGGTTTAGAAGAACGCGGTTACACAGGCACGAAAGACCACCGTATTTTTTAATAAATCTAATAATTAAATAAAATAATATGGCATAATTATTATAATTACCTTTATTACATTAAGATACATATAAATGATATTTTTAAATACTCAAATATGTATAAAAATAGTAGCCCACCGGTATCGGGAACAGGGTCCAAGTTACCAGTGGTTCTTGAGAGAGGAACCTCCCAACGATACGGCCATATGCAGAAGTACCGCTTTCTGAATCAAGCCTAGATCCAGCTGCCTAACGAGACCCTCCTCAGCTGTTGGTCGAGGTTCTTAGGTATTATGCCACTGGCCGTCACGACTATCCGCAAAATGATTGCTGTATCCACATTCCACATGTCGATAACTTATTAAATTATTATCATTGTTGCACAATAAGGGAGAAATCTAAACATGTGTTAAATAAAAATAAAGATTCCAGCAAAAATCGTAAAAAAAGTCATCGTCGTTATAGACAGATAGAATTTGAATTATATTTGGGAGTTAAAACCTTGAGTAGCTATAAGGCATAGATAGTTACTTTTTAATAAAACAATATTTTTATGTATTTCTTTTTTGTATATTTTGCACGGTCAAAAAATAAAGAAAAAAAACATGATATACTTATTTTTCCTGTTTGCCTTATGTGCACCGGACTTCGCACCATACCTACGAACGGTATGACCTGAGCTTCTGCTCATCACCTGTCTCGCGTGCTTCCAGCTCGATTATTGAGAGGAAACAAGGAAAATTATTTGGAAGTCAAAATGAAGGACCAGTTCTGTATTATTTATTTCACTAATATAATTTTGGTAAACACAATAAAGGACAAACCGCCCCCAAACCAAACCGGCCCCATTATTTGTGAGACAGCACCACATTTACCCTCCAGAGCGGACTCATTTGTGATTCTCGACCTGAACAGGTTTTCTTTGCTTTGGCCTACCGTAGTCCGAAGTCTATTTACAGAGTTCCATGTACCCAGGGCAACTTATGTCAAGAGCGAGATCTCGCTTACTCGATATGAAATTGTAGTAAACCTGTCGCCAAGGCATTGCAGGGCATTGCTCGCAGAACAGATGGCCGATGGGACCGAAAGGTTCTGGAATAGCGACCGCGTACCAGAAGATGTAGAGTTGTAAGGCATCCCACAAGGTGGACTGATGACCTTGTGAAGGCCGGAGGCATCTGCTGGATGCGGGAAGCATAGAACCGGTCCAAGTGGCAGCTTGGGGGAGGTCTATGTTCAGCAATGGACGTCTTTTGGCTGAAATGATGATGATGAAACCTGTCGACTGTCCCTACGGGGAAACTGGCAAATCACGGGTTTCCAAAAGTTTTCCTGATCCATCATCACTCTTCAGCCCAAAAGTGTCTACTGCTGGACAGGCCAGCCCATAAATAACCGTTACAAATGGAAAGCAATGGATGTGGTCTATGATGGAACGAGCGTGCCCAGAATATGCCTATTTAAGTACTCTTGCTTTGAAGGTATGGAAGGGATCACAGATGCTGGCAGAGAGTTCTATACTTTGGCTGTACGCATAATGAATGTGGAGGAGAAGCGCTGAGTATGACTGGTCGGAATATCAAGAAAGTGAGGATGGTACTCTGCAGTACATCTAGTAGTCTGGTAGTAAAAGAGCATTTACATTTACGTAAAACTACATTCTTACAATTTATATTCTCTTCTATTCTGATTCTGACAGTGTTTTCTGGTAAAATTGTTTTTCCGGTATATGCCGATGATGAATGAATAAAAATGGAAGTGTCATATTATTATGGTATACACAGCTCCATTAAGTGGTTACCCCTCCAAAAGACATGTGACACAAGGGTGACCATTGAAAATTAGCGATGTGCTGTGGGTCCCATAGCACAGCATCATGCTGAGTGGAAGTCTTCTTGTCACAGTCACGGCGGCAGCGTGCAGCTGCTAACTATTTATGTTATATAAGCCTTTATTTAAATATCTGTGTGGTTCTCATATTTTTTATTTTATTTTACCTATGTCAGATTTTTATATGTACGTGTTTCTGTGACAATAAATCAATTTTTCTTTCTTTCTTTCATGTGCGTTCAAATCCGTGCTATGCCCAAGTTACTTTTTGGATTTTGCGAAAACATTTTATTATAATTTACTGTATTGTTTTAGTGAACATATCGTTAACAATTACGAGGAGTCATAGAACGTTTAACCAGGGGCCCAAGTCTGCTATTTTTTTATAAATTCGTCATTCCAACACGATCCCATTGTCATTTTGCTAAAAGTAATCTGCTAAATTCATAATGGTCGATCATTGGTCGGTCAATGGTGTCGTAATCCCCCCCAGTGGGTTCCCGCATTGTCATTGCGGGGGGGCTCAGTAGCCGTGGTCCGCTCCCACGGTGAAGCGAAGAGGAACCCCAGGGCTTTTGCTTGCAAGCCGACGACGTAGCGGCCAAAAAGTAGGTTGCAGTGAGGTGCACCGCAACTGAGGCGGGCCGCGATGTCGCATGGGAGGCATCGCGGCTGAGGGTTACAGGCTGCGGCGGAGTAGGAGTGCCGTTACTTCTGAGTAGCGCTCTTCCCTTCCGTGGCATAGACGGGGCCGCCACCGTTTGATGGCGGACGCGGTGGGGCCCCAGGGGAAGAGGAGTGTCGGTATAGCGTTGGCCGATCTTCCTATTCCCTGTGGCCGAAAAGTGGTAGGCGGCGGGGCCACTGCGCTGACCCGTCGCAGGGGGACCAAGGGTGCCAAGGGGGCCAGGGTAGTCTGGGGCCCTTGTGCTACTTGGTTCCTGGGGTGGTCACGGCGTGCCATGTGTCCTGGTGCGCCGGACTGGTGGAGTCCGCAAGGGCCGATGCCTGCCAGGGGTGCGGGTTGTTCGAAAGAGATACCGTCGCCCCTGGCACACAGGCAACTGAGGGAACACGGGTGGGTTTTAGTCAGTAAAAGTCTGACACGATTTGATGATTTCCCACCCTGAAAAAAAAATGGTGTCGTAATAGAATTGTGTTAAAACGGCATTTTCGTATTGCCATTATTATAAAACACGTTAGTAGAAATTATTTTAGAAAAACTACTACTAAAGGAGATGTTTCAAAATGGGCCAGGTCTATGTACAGTAACTCAAAAAAAAGAGAAAAATCCATAGAATTCGGGAAAAATACAGATAATTCAAATAAATGTATACTGCTCTGGTAGTAAATTGTTATATATCAATTATTTTTATCGACTTTCAACATGGCGTCTCACCGATTTAGATACTCTGTGCTTAAAAACAATGACAGTAAACCTTAGATCATAGAAAGATAACTGTCAGCTGTCACAACAGTGTCACTTCAGTGTCAAACTGTCAATCACTTTCGTCTCGTCATCGGTCGTGATTGTGTTCGTTTAGTTTTGAGTTTCTGGAGTTCTTTTTAACAACCTCGCTTTCGTTTTTTGGATTTTAATACCGTTTCTTTCCCATCTGTTTACCTGGCTTTTGTTTTTGGACTGCTACTCTGCTCATCTGTTGACCTGGCTTGTGTTCTAAGGACTTCGACTCCCTCGTGTGATTTGGACTGCGTTGTTACGATATAAAATCAACTTATTCGTCATTTCATCGTCAGGTAAACAATTTACTTTTTAATTACTACTGTACACATACCATAATTTCCACGTGCCAAGATATTTTTGTAGTATTATTGCGTTCCTATGTGCAGCCCTAATTCAGAGAAATAATTCGTCTCGCTTGGCTTACCTACATACAGATAAAAGTTAGGCCTTCTCTAGTTAGGACTGCAATTTGTGGCCACGATCGTACTTAGGCACATCAGTATTGGACGTATCTAATATTATTATACTTACGACAATTATTTGTTTTAGGTGGTATGACAATGGTGCCCTGTACTTTATGTTCTTCTGTAATAAATGAAGATGGCCAATATTATATTTTTGGTAATATGGGTCCTGACTTAATTTCTATAATTGAAAACAACCTTCGCCATGAGGTGAGAACTTGAATTGTTTAGAATTATGGTTTCTTATATGGACCTAATTTAAAATAATTACAGAGTTTTATATTCCTTTTTAGGTGGATGAAAATGGTACCATGTGTGCAAATTGTTTTGCGAACATTGTGAATAAAATGTCTGTTCCTGTTCCGCCTGATACTATGACATGTCACATGGAGATGTCTTCTCCTCCTCATGAAGAGTATGAGCTTCAGCATGCTTATGACACAAATGTTTGTGTATGGTGTCAAAGCTCTTTACATATGAGGCGTGCTCATGCCCTTCCAGAGGGCCCTGAAAGACACCTGATCTCTGAGAGAATTTCACCACGAGACGTAAGTATTAGGTTACCTACATTGACTTGAGTATTATTATATTATTTACTCTAGGAGTCCACAGGTTAAATAAATGATTGAGTTATTATTGTCATTCCTTAATACAGTAATTTGTTATAGATACTGGATGGTAGACTTCTATGTTATACATGTTGGGTTCGAGCAAGAAGTATTCTGCAGCGACATGATGATGTAATTAGTGTAGAAAGTGCTTCCTCAGCAGTTTTGAATACTTGCGTATGGTGCTTTCGCTCTCTTAACCGACGACGGAGGCACTCAATACCAGAAGGACCTGAGAGGAATGAAATTATCACAAGAATTTATCCCAGAGAGGTAGCATCTCTTTTTTTTTGTATTATTTATAGTTAGCATTACTACTGAATTAATTGATTATGGATAATTATCATTAATAATATTATTTTTTGTTTGGTCCAGATTCCATCAGGTGGACTTGTATGTTATGCATGCTGGGTCTCTGCACGCAGAAATGTGCAAACAGCTGCAAACATTGATGAGAGGCGTGAAGACCAAGATTCTGAACGTCGTAATGTTGTTTGCGCATCATGTGGAATGTCATTATTCCGAAGGCAAACACATTCTTTGCCCAGTGGGCCTGAAAGAGATGAAGTGGCTGCGAGAATTTATCCCCGAGAGGTAACTATGTTGTTTTTTTTTGATACACAGATACTTACCTATTGTTGTCACTCTTTAGTGACAGTTATTGTAGTGTACCTAGTAGTAGTTGCTGTTGTTTAAACACGTTTTGGCTTTCCATCTATATTTAAATTGCATAATGACCTTACCACATAGTTTCTCTAATTAAATGCATGTTAATCTTATATCATTGTTATCTTTTTTTAGTTATCTGGAGATGCCCTTGTCTGCACAACCTGCTGGACGCAAACAATGGAAAATGTGCAGGTTCAGCAAGAAAATGAACAAGTGCCGCAGCTAAGAATGGCAACAATGGAACTTGATCAGTTCACCCACACAACCAGCTCTAGCGGAAATTGTTTTGTGCCTCTATGTACAAATTCAGAAAGGTTGTGTGTGCCAGTTTACCTTCGTAAACGAATCCTCACTTCTCAAAAACTATTTGTCACAGAGAATGCAAGAATTTGTAATGAACACAAATCATTATATAATTGGGAGTTTCTAGATCAGCATGAATTTTCCAATACTTTTACCAAAAATGAGATGGAGTCAATGCTGAATCTTAGTGTCCAGGAAATTAATCTATATTTTGATTTTGAAAATATCAATTCAATTGATGATAACATTTTTGTATTCTGGACTGGCTTATCAAAAGAAAAATATTTTAACATTTTTAATATAATAAGTCCAGCATTGACGTCATGCAAGTCTCCACATACTGCATTGGGGGCTTATTTAATAAAAGCTCGAACTGGAGACTCCCATGAAAGAATCTCCTCTCTATTATGTCTGAGTAAGTCCTCAATCACACGCTTGCTCAATGCAGCCAGAGAGGCACTGTTAAGTTTATTTGTACCTCTACACTTGGGCATAAACCATATTTCAAGAGAAGAATTGATTAATAGAAATCTAATAATACCAGAGGGTTTATTCGGCAATAGAGAGGAGAGAGTACCAATTGTTATTTGTGATGGTACTTACATATATCTCCAAAAATCTTCAAATTACTTGTTTCAAAAAAAGACATAGTTTGCACAAATACCGCAATTTAGTAAAACCATTTTTGCTTGTGGCCACTGATGGTCATATAATTGATGTACTTGGGCCCTACCCAGCAACTGAGTCTGATTCAGACATCATGAAGGCCTTGTTCCAAAATGAAAATGGGGACTTTAGAAGATTTTTCAGGGAAAATGATGTTTTCATTTTGGACCGAGGCTTTCGTGATGCGATCCCATTTTTAGAATCTGTCGGATACCAAGTACATCAGCCTGAATCCTTAGAACAAGGAGAGACGCAGTTGCCAACTATCAAGGCCAACAAGTCAAGAAGCGTTACTTTGTGCAGATGGGTGGTAGAAGTAGTAAATGGCCGGTTCAAAAGGGACTTTAAATTGTTCCGGCAAGAATATTTTAATCTAGTGCCACCCATCTGATGGATGATATTCGGATTTGTGCAAGCATTATTAATGCTTTTCATCCAGAAATTGTGAACAGACCGGATGCTGAAATAATTTTAAATCGGGCAATACAAAGAAAAGAAATGCCTAATACTTTGGCACAACTAATAATAAGCAATAGGATAAACCGATTCCGAGCCCAGTTTACGAACATCAATGCTCACCTTCCAGAGTTAGATATTTTTCCTGAAATGACCATGTCAAATCTAATAATATTTGCATTGGGCATTTATCAAATTAAACAAGCCCGAAGTTATTACGGCGAACATGTGAGACAACGTGGGTCATTTCAGGTAGAAATATCTGAGCATCTGGAAGTAGTATCGCAAGCAACCTCATCCCAACAGAACCCCGTATTAATTAGGGGTCGTATAAAGTCTCGCCATCATTCAGGAAGAACTTATTACACATACATACTGATGGCGAGACAAGGAACAAGTTGGGAAGAAAAAATTATTAGTTATTACTGCAGCTGTATCTCTGGCCAGCGAACAGTAGGTTGCTGTGCGCATACAATGACCATTGTTTGGTTTTTGGGTTGGGCTCGGCATCAGGCGACTATTGCAGCACCGGCTTCATTTCTGGATGACATACTAGTGACAGAAGATTTATAAAATAAATAAATGGATATAAAACATAAATTGCTGTTTTATTTAGTAGGCCCCTACATCTCTTTGTTTACATTAGTAATATATTTGTGTACCTACACATGATATCTTAAGAGTGTTATCGTTAAAAACTGACAGTAAACATAAAATCGGGGTTTTTTAAGGTTAAATTACTACTAAATGGCATGAATTTATTAAAAACTAATTTTAGTACCACATTAAGCATATCTTTATGTTGTATTTGTATAGAATAAAAATTGAAAAATATTTTCCATTATCAAAATAAAAGCTTATTTTGAACTCATATTTTTGAGATTTTATGTGAAGACTGAATTTCGGAATGAAATTATGAATGAACCATGAGTCGTGGAAGTCTGGAAAAAAAACTTGGAAAAAGGATATATACAGTTATTGTTATTGTATAGAATAGAAAAGTAATTTTAATTCATTAAGTACCTCTAAAAAAATATTTTCTTAACCTAAATTTGACAAAATAAAACATCATTTTTATTTGATATTAAGGCTGAAATCACTTTTAAAAAAAATACACAGTTTGTAAGTGGAGTTCAGGCAAACAAAAACAAGTAAAAAAAAATTACATAAAATTATTTTATCGACAGTATAAAATTTCAAAGTTACTAATAAATTACGCAGCGCCGAGCGGTATCGGCCAGTCGCGCTGTGGCGCCGCTCGCGCTGCCACCGATCGACAATACAGATACGTAGTTGCCGGCGGTTTATACTACGCCTGACACATTTTGATCCGTAAGTATTTTTTTTTCATAATATTGCTTTTGTTGATTTTGTACATTCGAATTATAAACATAATAGTGTAGTGTCAACTAGGTATGTGTGGTCTATTAATTTCTTTTATGTTTTAGGTGATGGGCCGGAAAAGTAAATTATATTATGGTGACAATGGAGGTACAAGAATGAGAAAAAAGAAAATGTTAGAAAAATTACAAGCTGCAAGGTAATTAATATTTCCATATTATTTTACTTGGACATTCAAATTGAGCATTTCTCTAAGTTGGATTTACATTACGAAATTAGTGATATAAAATTATTTTCTTATTTCATTAACAATTTCACGTGTAAACATCAAATTTTATGATGCATGCATTAATTTAATGAAATATAAATAATTTCATGCCAAGCGCTATTTTTGATAAAGGTAATGTCGCGGAACTAATTTTACTATCAAATGAGACGTGAAACGAGTGTCGCGAAAGAATATTTGTAAAATTTTCCCAATCAATTTTAAACCTTATGCTTTAGTGATAAAGTTGAAAATCTATATTTGACCGATTGTAGTAGCTTGATGGGCTGGCGTCTGTACATTTCAAAATAAAGCTTTGATGCTGACAGGGCCATGATTTCGATGTATAGATTTCACGACACTAATATTATATGAAACAAGTTGCACTGTATTGAAACTAGTTTCGTAAAATTTATTTTAGCATGCATAATTAATGCTGTTTATGTAAATCCCGCTTTAGTGTTGATTGACGTCATGCACATTTACGTTTTTATGTAGGAGTAAACGGCAAAACATACAAAAACGGCGAGACAATGCGGGAACGTCACACGAGAATGATAACGAAGTATCCCAACTACCTTTAACATCAACGACAATAGTTGATAAAGAATTGGAAATACCTGAAACGCAATCAGAAATACTAGAAGTGATGAGTAAATGCGATCAGATGATGACTTCTAGGTATAATTTTCCCATTATTATTATTAATTTCATAGGGCTTGAATGTAAAAAGGCGTTACATTGCGGAAATCTATGACAAAATAATACTACAATAATTGTGGTTGTATTTGTTATGTACTTAGTTTGTAGTGTTGTATTGTTGTAATTTTCATAAAAAAATCCTGTATACGCCGAAATGAATGAATAAATTGCCGTGAGCTTCTCATAAAGATATGCTGGTAATAATTTTGACTAGGTTGACATAAATATTTTATTTTCAGGGATGATATCTCGGAAGAGTTTTCAGATGAGCTTCATGACTACGACATAAGCATGTCTGCAGAGGTAAGTAACAGTAAAGTTAACATAATATCGTTTTAAGCTTACGAGTATAATTACAACTAATTGAAATCATTTATGAAGATACAATATTTTATTACAGAATCCGATTAATGAGCCAATAAAAATTGATGGAAGGAGAATCATTGATTTTCAACATTTTTTGGAAGGGTTGATTAAAATTGCGAACCATAATGATCGCTTTGGATGTACTTTGAAGAACCTTACACTACTAAAAGAAAATAAAACAGGATTTCTATCTAAATTCTTCTTTCAATGTAATATGTGCAATTCTAAATTCGAATTGAGCAGTCACGATGAAAAACAAAAAGAAAAACTAAATGTCAATGAAGGCGCCGTGTCAGGAGCCATAATTTCAGGAATTGGCCTAACAAATTTAAATGAAGTAGCTGCATCGATGGACTTACCTGTTATGTCATTATTCACTTATAGTAAATGTCATGATAAAGTTTCTGACATGTGGAAAAATGCCGCTGAAGAAAGTATGTTTGCCGCAGCTCAGGAGGAAACAGCTGTTGCTCGATTACGAGGTGACACTAATGATATCCCGATGATACCAGTGGAAGCAGACTGTTGCTGGAGCAAACGCTCATATAAAAATCAGTATAATGCATTGTCCGGTGTTGCAGCTATTATAGGACATCACACAGGGAAAGTGCTCTACATTGGAGTTCGGAATAAGTATTGTGGCATTTGTGCCCGCGCAAATAAAAAGGAACAACGGCCTACTGCTCACAAATGTTCTAAAAACCACGTCGGTTCATCATCTAGCATGGAACCAACAATACTGGTAGAAGGATTCAAGTCCTCCATAGAAACCCGGAAATTAATTTATAATACGTTGATTGCTGATGGTGATGCCAGCACATATAAAAACATATTAGAAAGTAGACCATATCCCGGCGTTCCAATTAAAAAAATTGAGTGTACCAATCATCTCCTCCGCAATTATAACGGAAAAAATTTATTACTTAAAGCTGATACTTCCATCCCTCTATCGGAGCGTAAATTATTGACACCGGACCGTTTGATTCGTCTGAGAACAGCAGTAAGATCTTCAGTACGGCATTGGCAAACACAAACTTTAACCGAATCAGAAAGAATTATAAAAGTACAGAGAGACATTCTGAACAGCGCCAAACACATCTTTGGAGATCACAGTGAGTGTGACTTGTATTACTGCACCGAAGAGAGAAAAAACGAAACTAACCAAACACTCCAAGCCAAAACTCTGATGTTGAAACTGCAACGAAATATCTCTCAGCTGGCTTATCACTCTCGAAGTCTGCTCCACGACTTTACCACAAACCGTGCAGAGCAGTTCAATAGTATAGTAGCAAAGATTGTAGGTGGAAAACGCATAAATTTTTCCCTAAAAGACTCTTACTCCGTTCGTTGTCATGCCGCAGTGGTTAGTTTTAATACAGGTAAACCTCAAACTACTCTGTATAAATCTGCCTACCAAAAAAGTCCAGGTCAATCTCTGAAACGTTTAGAGCAAAAGCGTTTTTCAATAAATCAAAATCGGAAACGTAAAATACCTCGACGAAAAATCAACTTTAGCGCAGGGCCCGTAAATAAAGTCGATTACGGAATTGCTTGTCAAAAGCCTGATATGAACCCAGACGATTTCAAGCAGGCACAGGAAGCTTTCCTAGAAAATTTAAAAAAACAGGCTTTAAAACGGCATGACATTGAAAGAGATACAATCCTTCAGGCTGAGAGTGCTTTGTGGCTCGAGCTGAGAAGATGTATTTTAACTGCTTCCAATTTTGCCAAAATTTGTAAACGACGCCCGAATTTGAATTCAGCACCACTAGTTAAATCCATTTTATATGGATATTCTTTGGACCATGTAGCGTCAGTAAAATATGGCAAAGAAAATGAGGCAAAGGCTATTGAGCAACTCGCTATTCAAGAGGACATAACTATCCAGAAATGTGGTCTTTTTATCGATGAGACCCATTGTTTTTTAGGTGCTTCGCCAGACGGACTTTATGAAGAAGGAATTATAGAAATAAAATGTCCTATTTCTATACGTGGAATTGACCCTGATGCAGCAATCCGTCAAAAAAAATTGAAATGTTTTTTATTTGATGGCGATAACGTCATTATGAACGTAAACCATGACTGGTATTACCAGGTTCAGGGCCAACTAAATATTTCAAATAAAAATGAGTGTTTGTGGTGGCGGTGTACACTGGTCCTGAATTTCTAATAAAAGTTGTTAAAATTTATAAAGACGATCAATTTTGGAAAGAAAAAATGATCCCTCGTTTGACAAAATTTTATTATATGTGCGTTCTTCCCGAAATAATTGATCCCAGAAAAAGCCGATCAATGCCATTGAGGGAAACTATCTTATAATTTATACAGTTTTTTTATATTAAATGATTCACTAAACATAACATTCGGCAAACATTTATTTAATTTCCCACCTACTCAGCCAATGCATGAAAATTTTAAAAAAAGCTATTTACAACCAACTCGAACTAGTCACCAACACTTGAGTAATCTAAATTACTAATAATTATATTTTCTCTTAAATAACTTAATTTTCTATGTAGATTAAGGATAAGGATAAATATGGATTTCAGATTTATCATAAGTACTTATAACAATAAATTGAAGTTGGATTTAAATTCCAACTAAATTTTACTAAAACAATTATTGTTCTAAAGCGAACGGATCAAAGTGAGTAAGTCTGACTATAAACAGAGCGAACGCGCCAACTCTACGCACACAGTTACACACGCGTCTGTGTGAGTGAAATTCGCAAAGAATTACCTAAACTTGACGATCCGCACAAAGCGTAAACGCTCTTAAGTCCACTATTACTCTCTTTTGTACCTATGTAGATAGTTGAAATCCGTGGTTGAAATCAAAAGATTGCTACATTACTTCTGTCGAAGATCTGAAACACTGCTATATGGATGACAGTTTGGTTTTTTTTTATGGTTAGCCAATAGGCAATAAAATAGACATTCTGAATAATCCAGATTTGCCAACGCACCGGGGCGGGTCTTTATTTATTTACATTCATCAAAGAGAATCACTAGGTACGTTAGTCATTTGAGATTTTCACAGAGACAGTAAGAGTACAGTACGGCCGATTTATCTTGGCGAGTCCCATAGGCGAGTCCGAACTTCGCGAAGAAGGCTGCGCAGTAACATTTTTTTAAGAACCAAATGGTGACATGAGGCGAAGTGGAATTCGTAGCGCTTATCTTCAGATTCGGCAAGATATTTCGGCCCTAGTGACACTCAATCGCCATCGTCGCTTGGTCCGTATTACATTTTCACAGCTGCTCGTAAGGTACCGTCTTTTTTTGATATTCCACATTTCATCCACAAAGCCAACAAAGCGGCTAAGACTCTCGGGATCAACCTTCAACCCACAGCGAAGACAGAGAATGCTATTTAATATTATTAATTAATTACTATTTATTATTAATTCTCTGTCTACGACCCACAAAGTACTTTTATGCTTCAACCTCCACAGAAATAAACATGTCAAACGTCATTAATCAATCAAAATGACAGCTTACCGCCATGACGGATTTTTGTTGTGTGTTGCAATTTCAAGTGTAATTTCTTGTGTTTACCAGCAAACCAAGCCATTTTAAAGTAATTGGACAGTTTAGAACTGTTTTAAATGAATTTCCCTATTTTTAAGTATAGTGTACAAGGACCTGGCCCAGGCTCCATACATTTTGGAACATCTCCTTTGAACATTTATTCATGCCAGATTTCATTTTTATACATATTTTTACATATTATTTATTACTGTTATAAGCAATGTAAAGTAGAAGAAAGTTCGTAAATTAAGTCAGTCATTCATTATGTAGGAGATTACCAATAAATGCCATTTCTTTCAATGGAGTGTCAGTGGCTGACCATTGGAAATTCATAATGACGCCATTTTATTAGTAGATTACCAAACTTGTCAAAATCAACAAATTATGAAATCAACGATAGACCATTCTGACACTATTGTAATAGCAGACTTGAGGCCCTGCACCCTAATTGCGTAACTCACGATTAATCATAATTTGTTTCGTTTTGATAGTTCTACAATATTCATTGCGTTATTTACGTAGTTGAGCAGACACATTTTTCCAACACATGAAGCAATGGTTTAGCCATATATTTTAATACGAAACAAATTATGATGAATCGTGAGTTACGCAATTAGGGTGCAGGTCCCATGTAAATTTTAATAAATTTGCTCGGGTAGTTTTTAAGTTAGCTTCAATAATACCTATTTTTTTCACTATGTATGTAACTTTCAGTCACTGATATTAACGAAGCAAGTAGTTTTTTTTTTTGAAGTCAGTTGTATTTTTTTTAACTAAAAACTTCTTTAGGCGCTTTGAGCACTTTTTGGGTGAGCAAAAATCATGGAACTCGCGTCATCGTCACCGAACGCTTTCCTAGAGCTATATGTATACTGTGTATTATCTGTGTACTTTTTGGGTGAACAAAAAGCGTGAAACTCGCGTCATATCAGATTATGAGCTACCGCAGGGGTCTATTTAAAATGGTGGTTGGGTGAACGAGCACACAGATGAGTCGCGCGTTGATGTCTTTTGGAAAAGTCCCTTTCTTTCATTAGGAAATTCTAATTCTTTTATCCCTTTCTTTCCCTTTGTATTGTTATCGTAAAAAACTGTGCTGTTACCTTTAATGGCTGAAGTCAATCACTCGTTTATCATTTTTTACCGAGAGCAATCAAGACCCAAGGACCCAATGTGAAATCCTGTATTGACGATTAAAAAAATACACACGTAATTGTTCAAGTTTTCACTTCTGTCGGCACTCCACGGGTGCCACTGTTTTTTTATATGTATTATGAAGGCTTTTTGGTATATATTACCGATCTCTAACAAGTTAATTATTGAAACATGCATCGCTTCGCTGCAGCAATTTCTTGGGATTTCACACCTCAACAAAGTCGTGTCAAACTATAAGGAAATACTGCGGGGAATCCTGCATACCGGTGATTATAAATGCTTGTATGCGAGCTTTAGATAGCTGCTGTATAAAAGGTACCAGCATTGTTTGCCAATACGGGATCGCATGTCGTAAGTGTATGAGTGACATATCCAGTAACAATTCGGCTTAGTTAATAATTACTTTACATTGCTCTAATTGCGTTGTGTTTGCATCATCATTATATCTCCTTTAAATAATTGCTGTCATGTGTATGTAAATTAATCTTGTCTCTCCTTAATAGACTGATTTTTGCTCTGGTAGGACTTCTGCCTGGTTAGTGTCAATTAGTCAATTTCTAAGTCATATAGTCCTCAAACCGTGCCTCAGAAAGCACGTGTCATTCATGGATCTTTCACAGTCGTTATAGGTTGGACGGGAAGCTGACCCCAACATAGTCGAAAAGTTAAGAAGGAGGCTAGTTAGTTTGATTTTTCGCGACATTGGCCTACCTACCAATCTGCGAAATCCCATTAATATCATCTGCACAGGTTAATCGTTCTAGGTGCCTCATAAAATAAACAGAAACCAGTTTTAATTGCACAATTAAATGCCACAATACTTTCAAACGATCTGAATAAAAAAATTCTACACCAATAATTAAGTAGTGTTTTTTTTTAATTGTTATTCTGTTTTTGTTGATATACGAGGACATTAACAACTTAGAAAAATAATATTATTGAATAGTAGGAGTTTGCTAAAGAGCGATGGAACGCAGCATTCTGCGTGTAAAGAGTCAGGACAAAATTTGGAACACCAGGCTGCGTTCCAGAACGGGTGTAACAGACGTAGCCAAAAAAGATGCCATGGTCACTGTGAAAACATAGGTGAAGAAAGATTGAGTTGAACTCGCTTTTAGCCACGACTTCGTTGGCGCTGAAGCCGTAAAACCGTGTCCTAATAATTTTAAAGTGATAGCGATTGTCGAGTACAATTATGTAAATTTTTGTTTGAAGAAGCGATAACGCCCTTTCTTGGTACGACCAAACCTTCAGGTTCACCGAACAAAAACTGCGAAGATCGCGTATTAGCTTTTAAATAGAACGAAACGAGGGTTACGAAAATACCACAATATAATAAAATAATAACCCCATTTTATAAAACTTCCCTATAGGCTACGTTTGAAGTTTTGGTCTCAGTAGCCAAAATATTATAGTTCGCGCAGACGGGCGCCACGCGACTCTGCGACATTATATTCCATGATTTTTTTTATAAAAATTGTTCATCGCGCTAGCCTGCAGGAGCCTTTATGAGATATCTATGCAAAGCAAACAGACACACAACTTATTTAAAAAAAATCGACCTCGTAACAATTAAGAAGGTTTTTTTCATAAATATTTAATTAACAGTTTTGAATTTGCTAAATTTTTTTTTAATTATTACCGGACCTGCCAAACCTCAGGTCCGGTAGTAATCCGTGTCCTGTCCTAACAGCGCCACATGCCTGGTCCAATTGCCTGGGAACCACTCAAACACACGCAAAAGATTTCATGAAAATCGGTCCAGCCGTTTTTCAGTCAAGTCAAATTCTGTGACATACATACGTACGTACGTAAGTATTATATACAGATGTATAGGAATGTATCAATAATGCCTAGTGTCATAAAGTCATGTAGATTGTCACAAGTAAACAACGGATATGCTATTTAAGTTGCCGATAAGAAAATTAAGTCAAACTGCCGATTGTTTTGAAGACTGAAATCGTCTAGAGAACTCCATAGGAGGGGAAGATTCACAGACCGCGTTTTGACTTAATTTGGTAATTAAAGTAACTAAGTTAAGTATTTAAGACGTGTATTATGTACCTACCTATGATCCACAATAAAGATATTGAATTGAATTGAAACTTTACACGTGAAATTTAATGTTCACATTCATACGTAACGCAACAGTTGCATAGGAATATACACCTAGTCTTCACTGAAGTATGGTTCAAATTCGTAAGAAACGTTTACTTTACGAACTTAGCAAGGTATAGTCTAAAGGGTCCCATAGACAGGCGCAACGCAACAGGGCGACGCGATTATGGTGATAGATTTCCAGGAAGTTTTCATAGAAATTGTTCTACTAGAGTCCCGTTGCGTTCATAGTGCCTGTCTGCAGGAGTCTTCAATGCGGTCTATGAATCTTGACTTCATGACTTGCGACGAGAGTGAAATAAATACAATCACAAAAACTGCTCATTTTGACCACTGTATTTGGTTCTCTCGTACAAACATGAAATCGCTGCTCATCCTGAGTTTATCTATCAAAAATTGCCGGCTCTTCTCAATAGGAAACGACCAATTTATTGGAACCATGCACTCAGCCGACGTATTATAAGTGCCCATCTAGATTTTGCTCGCGACTTGCCCTCGTAAAATTACTTGTTTTAATATAAAATAAATTGTATAAGCTATTTAAAACCATTAGTGGATGGGTGACCATCTGTACATACCAAGACCCCTCCGTGCCTCGGAAAGCACATGAAGCAGTTGATCCCGGTTGTCATTTGTGGATCTTTAACAATCGTTACGGGTCGTCAGAAGCCCGAAAGTCTGACAACCAATCTTACCAAGGGGTATCATGTTACCCAGTTACTGGGTTGTGGACGTCAGATGTGCTGTCGCTCCATGTAAAATACTGGTATTCAGCTGCGGTTAGACTGGAAGCTGACCCCGAAAAAGCTGGGAAAAGGCTAGGCAGCTGACGATGATGATGATTTAAAACCATTAGTAAAAGAATTTTCGGAATCATATCAGCTGTTCCGAAGATTACCCTCTACATACATTTAAAGGTTCTGGAGTGGCGACCGCGTACCGGAAGGTGAAAAATTGGAAGGCCTCCCACAAGGTGGATCGATGACCTTGTGAGGGCCGCAGGAGTCCGCTGGATGCGGGAAGCACAGAACTGCTCGAAGTGGCGGAGCTTGGGGGAGGCCTAGCTATGTCCAGCAGTGGACGTCTATCGGCAGAAATGATGATGATATAATGTGTTTTTTTTTTTTTAATATCCCATAACTATAGAGGGTATGAATGGGACCATATCAAAGAACCAACTGGCATATTATGAATTATTTATCATTTTTTTTTCATTTTTCATACAAAATAATTCGACAAAGTCACGATTATATTAATAATCGTGACTTTGTCGAATTATTACGGGGAATTACACGTAAGGGTGTTTTACATTAGTAAAACACCCTTACGTGAAATATGTCAACGTCGCATATTTTTATCTTTAAATATGAAGTATTGGTTTGAATGAAGATGAATTACCCGTATTTATCAATGAAACTGACATACCTACACACATCGAGAGTCTAGTGTCAGTATGTTGTACGATAATTTGGCAAATTCGCAAAAGTAAAGATTCGTCGTACGAGTGACATGGGAACCGTTGACCTAAATATATGAATTATGATTGATGATATCTTAAAACTATGCCATTTTGGACCACATATTCTATAACTATTTGTATAATTTTTACTTATAGAATATAATCCTACAGTTATCCTAAAATGCTTACTAATTAATATTATAAATGTGAAAGTTTGTGAAGATGTTTGGATGTTTATTACTCAATAACTCAAAAACGGCAGAACGGATTTGGATAAAATTTGGCACACAGATAGTTTATAACCTGGATTAACACATAGGATAGTTTTCATCCCGGTAGTACGTTCCCGTGGGATAATTTTCAACCTCCACGCGGGCAAGCATTGCCGATAAATTTGTTTAAAAAAAAGATGCGAGATTTATTAACAGAGAAGTGTTACTATAATATAAATGACTTTTTGAATGACACTATTTGACATTTTTATTTTCTATATTTTAATTTCATATTTACCTTTATTATTGTGACATTTTATGATTAGTTTATTTTACTGACTTATTATTGTTTATGACTGACCAAAATTTGTGTATTTGGATTGAATTGCCTTTATTAATTTAGTTTTTATTTGTAATGATTTTTTATTTTATTTTGTAAATTTTCTAAATTTGTACGCCATACAGGTGAAACATGTACGGACAAAATATTAATATTGTAACATCCTGCATGCTTAATTTGCATGTATACACATGTTTTGACAAATAAAATTATCTTTATCTTTATCTGTTTTTTTTTCTTTTTGCTCGGCGCCTAAGAGTCGTAGCGTGATGTTAAATAGCCTATAACCTCCGTCAAGAATTAGGCTATCAAATGCAAATAGTTTAAAATCCGACTGGCACTTCCAGAGATTACCGCCTACATACAAACAAACAAATTTTCATCATCATCATCATCATTTCAGCCGAAAGACGTCCACTGCTGCACATAAGCCTCCCCCAAGCTCCGCAAATTTTACCTCTTTATAAATATATACAGGAAAAGTTTTTACTTAGTGCGGAAACTTTAACCATCCATTCAGCATACCGTTCTAGACGCCCCAGCGAAGAAATTTTTCGTCGGTTTTACAAAAAGAAATCAGCTGTTTCATACAAAAGCGCTGGGAGGTCTAAAATGATATGCTGAATTCACGGTTACAGTTTGCGCACTGGATAAAAACGATTCCTGTATAAATATCCGTATGACCGAGATTTGCTCGGATTTTGTTTTTTTGGTTTGACGGTTTCTAAAAATCTAGCTAGATCGATTTATCGCCCCCGAAACCCCCTGCATAGGTACTTACTAAATTTAATGAAAATCGTTGCAGCCGTTTCCGAGATTCAGATCATATATTATGTAGGTATATGTTACCGGCCAAACCCGATTTCAGGCCAAACTAGTTTGTCCTAGGTCAAACTGGTTTTAGCCATTTCGTTAACAGCCTTTGGAAGTAACGCTCGCTCGGCTCGCGCGCTTTTGGTCACAGTTCTAACCTAACCTAACCTAACCCATTTAATCGGCGTGCCCCGGCTTAATAAACCAGTTTGGCCTAGGTCAAATTAGTTTGGCCTGAAATCGGGTTTGGCCGGTAACATATACAAGATGTAACTTAAATAGCGCACAACCTGTTAAGGGGTTATTGTGCTCATCATTATCAACAACTTTTACTATGGGACCAAACCTGAAATTGCGAAACAAAATCAGCTGTTCCATACACTTGTATTCGCATAAATCGTCAAAATGTAGGGAACAGCTGATTTTTTTTTTACGATTTCAGGTTTGGTCCCATAGTAAAACTTGTTGATAATGATGAGTACAATGACCCCTTAAGAGGTTGTGCGTTATTTAAGTTACACCTTGTATACAAGAATTGCTCGTTTGAAGGTATTCGATTAGTTCATATAGATCAGAGGGGTAATTGTGTTATAATATCAGTAGGAATCGCTTTCATTTTGGCTGTTGCACACCATTCATGGCGTTGTTAAGCAGACAATTTTTTCGAACATAATGAATGGATGGATAGCAATAACCTTCAAAATGCATGCAAAGGGTGCAGTATACATAGATAGTAGTATTTTCTTTCCTCGGTGAGCAATAAAGATTACTGTAAATACACCGATATCTCTACGTTTGCATTACACAATGTTTATTGAACCCTCCATACTTCCCTACATACCTCACGTAGGTACCTCCTCTATAAATAGGACCTCCGTCGGGCTTGTTGCTCCGTCTCCAAGGTCACCAGGACATTGTCACTCGTCAGTCTGGTACGCAAAACCTTGACGCAATACTCTCAAACTTACAATATGTAACTTCACTTGTTTTTTTGGATTTCGTAAGTTAAGTCGGGGGAAATTAATTGAATAGCAAATTAACGTCCATAAATTATCCAAACGCTTTTTTAAATTCTGTACAGCCATCAAGCTATGCCAAACTGTCAAATTTTCCCAATTGAACATGAACCTTATTTTTTGTAATAAGGTTGAAAATCTATCAAAGAAATTTGACAGATTCGGGTAGCTTAATGTGCTGGCGTCTGTACCTACAAATCACAAGTGTCAGTGTTTTTGACAGTTGTAGGTATGCAATGACAACACGGCAAATTGAAGTAGTGTGTCAATTTGATTAATAATTCATTTCGCTAGCAACATCTTCTTCAAACGAAAATAATTTGTAAGTACAGACGCCAGCACATCAAGCTACCCCAAACTGTACAATTTTCCCAATTGAACATCAACCTTAGGCTTATGTTATAAAGTTGAAAATCTATCAAAGGAATTTGACAGATTGGGATAGTTTGATGTGCTGGCGTCTGTACTTACAAATTATTCTCGTTTGAAGAAGATGTTGCTAGCGAAATGAATTATTTATCAAATTGACACACTACTTCAATTGCCGTGATGTCATTGCATACCTACAACTGTCTAAAACACTGACACTTGTGATTTGTAGGTACAGACGCCAGCACATTTAGCTACCCCAATATGTCAAATTTCTTTGATAGATTTTCAACTTTATTATAAAAAATAAGGTTCATGTTCAATTGGGAAATTTGACAGTTTGGGACTGTACTACAATTTATGAATAACTTTTGCCTGTGACTTCGTCTGGGATCCTGAATGAAAACTATACCCTCATCTGCCTAGCCTTTTCCGAGTATGTACGGGTTGGCTTCCCGTCTAACCGGATGGAGCGGACTACCAGTAATTTACATGGAGCGACTGCCTATCTGACGTCCACAACACAGTAACTGGGAAACAAGATAACCCTTGTAAGACTGGTTGAATTAAAAATAGGTATAGTTTATGTCCTTCTCAAGGTCAGGTCTACGCATATTATGTCAATTGCGTTCAGCCGTTTTAGCGTGAAAGCGTAACAAACAAACACACTTTCGCATTTCTTTTGGATATGTAAAAGGATTATTTTATCATTGAACTGCCCTAGACAAACCGTAAAGAGCTCGACCTGGCTGGTGACTTATCTTTCTTGTTGAATACCAGTCCTTGTTGATTGCACTAGCCCGCGGCGTACATTGCCCTCTCTATGTACAAACAGATCTAGCAATGCTACAGTTGATAAACTTGACCCAGTAAAAGGCGCAACTACACTCTTGCGCAATACATATGCAATGTTTAGATACGGATTATTTCACATCGCTATTCGGTATTCGCGTTTTTTACGGTTTTTTATTCGGTTATATAGTGTAGAAGTCCGAATAACTCGGATACATGAAAAAAATTGTCGTACTTATATTCGCAATCGTTTGAATATGTGACCAAAAACCGACACACTGAAGATACGAGTCTTCGTGTATTTGCGTGTTCGTCTTATTCGTGAAAGATAGGCAAATATAGGCGAATAGAGTAACTTCACATACTTAGTTGTATTTGGGTAAATAAAACGAATACGCAAACACGAATAGAGTTGTGAAGTAGGTGCTTGCGGTTGACATTTTGTGAGTGCTTCTGAGAATGATAGAATTACATAGATTAAAATTATGTTCTTGATTATTTTATTGGTGAAAACGAAAAAGTGATTCCAGAAACATCTAATAATGCTATCACAGGTCATGATAAGCTAGGTACTTAGGTAAATATTTATAGAATTTAAAGGCTCACACCCTCAATTACGACACTATGTAGTCTCACAGTGCACACCAACGCAAGCCGATAAAGCATTGGATTACTTTCGGATTCAATAAAAAGATACACCTTGGTACAAAGACGTGTCATACACTAACATTAGAGCACTCAAAACAGCGTAAACCATGAATGTACGTGGGACACTCAGAAAGTATTGCGAAAATAAAAATAAATGTTCTATAGGTAAATATTTTTTTATTATTTTATTTATATATATATTTATCTTATTTACAGCCTGCTCGAACGCTGACAGCGCATCTTGCGGCGACGAAAATTGAAAATCTTTGAGCTGATTTTTTATTTTCAGGAATAAAAAGAAGTCACACGATGCTAGGTCAGGGCTGTAAGGAGAGTGATCCAGGAGTTTGACCGGCTTGCTGTCCAGGAAGTCCCTCGTTTTGAGCGCGGTGTGCGAAGGCGCGTTGTCGTGGTGGAGCAGTAGCCCGCGGAGCCCTATGTGTTTGGTTACTTGTTGCTCTCAACAGAGAAAACTTCTGCCAAGAATTTGTTGCGTTGATACTTCTTTGGTTCCGTAAAGGAATCGACACCAAGTAGCCAGTCAAATTGAAAAAGCTCGCGATCAAAATCTTCCCCCGCTTCTAGATCGCTTCACTTTGGTAGGCGTTGATTCGTTTTGAAACACCCACACCGTTGACTGGCGCTTCGATTCTGGGTCGTATTAATAAATCCAAGACACATCACCTGTCTGTAATAATATCGTAAACACGCCGTGACGAGCCTGGTACTTTGTTTATCATATCACGGCACCATTCCACCCGGGCTTGCTTCTGAGCATCGCATCGGTGAGGTTGTGCGGCACCTACCGTGAAACTATCCTCCTCACGCGAAGATGCACGTGTAAATTTCGTGAAGGCTTACCGATCCAACCTGCAGTAGGTGCTGAATCTCTTGATACGTAACTCGCCTATTGTCATGGATTAAATTTTTCAGTGCTAGCACGTTTTCTTCCGTAACAGCCGTCAAAGGGCAACCACTTCTTTCTTC
The DNA here is from genome assembly GCA_947359405.1 of Antitype chi. Lineage (NCBI taxonomy): Eukaryota > Metazoa > Arthropoda > Insecta > Lepidoptera > Noctuidae > Antitype > Antitype chi. The sequence goes on from OX375812.1 coordinate 20,141,025, forward strand.
ATCCCTCAAAGTTAGTCGACCGCGCTTGTATTCGTTATACTAACTATACACGGTTGCCTTAGATGCGTTACCAGCGTTGCCTTAGATACTACTAACATAATTTTTAGTTTTATTTACTAATACAAATTGTTATTATAATATGTATATTTAGGCTAAGGTATTTATCTATGGGTCATTGTAACCTGACAATAAATGGTTATTGTTATTATTATTATTAGAAGGGCTTTTATCCATGAAAGCCATTTGAAGTCTATCGTACGATTCGTCCGGTTTCAGGCCACACTTGAAATAGTAAAAAAATTTACCACGAAAATGTTCTCGGCGCAGATCCATTTTTTTATGAGACACGATAATTTAAAATATCTCGCAAACAATGTGGAGAGAACTTTTGAAATTGGAACGTACCTATTTTTTTTTTTTTTTTTTGGTTTTGGCTTCGCACGGTTTGTGCATTTAGCCAGTGTCAAGTAATTTTTCTTTTCGATCAAGTAAATGCCCCGACATCGGGCACGAAATTACGAATCAGTCAAGGTCGACTTTAGTTAGTCAAATCAAAGTTATTGTAAAGCGGTAGTAACTTTACAACAACCTAGTACGAGTTTTTGGGGGGAACACGAAAAGTCCACGTTAGTCACTTATTTTCACCTTCACTACACTTGTGTACTCACACGTAACTAAATTGAATAATTCACTACCAAAATTATACAATTTAATTCACTATTTCACTAAATTTAATGAAAATGAAAATTCGTGCGACATGTTCCAACGCGATCCCGCCAAAAACTCTCACGTACCTATTTATACATGAAAATAATAATTTTTCAAAATAAATTATAACTGGCCAGTCTCTAATACATAAAAACTTTTTTCGTTCTAAGTGGCCTGGTAGCTATCTACTAGTACATACAATCATACAGTATGGGAAGAACAGGAAGTACCCATACTGATTCCTGTTGTTCGAAAGAGATAAACATAATATATATTTAGTTTATGTCACTAGGGTGTCGCCACGTCACTGGATACGTGACTAATAAGTCTAATAACATGACAGGCAATTACCTGTCGTGTATCTTGCCAATATTGAGCGCTGGTAACGCATCTAAAGGTTAAGGCTACCAGCGCCTCATCTCATTTTAAACCTGTGATTAGTAAACAAGTCATGTTCAAATTGTATGAGGGTACATATGTACAGCTAACAAACAAAAGCAATAAAACTGTGTGACATCATTGTCCTTGACAATCGGTTTATTTTATTTACAAAATGATAGATTGATTTAGGCAAGGATTCTACTGTCCTTTGTGTGCTCTGCTTAATAATAATAATATAAGCCTTTACCCAGACAGAATTTTACATTTATTTCAATCTTGTATTTGACGACTCTGGTGAGTCGACAACATCGACAACTTGGTCTGTTTGCCCAACTTTGGCAAAGGCTACTCCATATAATTTGATTTTATATATATTATTCTATGGATAATCGGTTCATTTAATTTACAAAATAACAGATTCATATTTGCTTTTGTAGGCTTTTTATCCCGGTAGTACGTTCCATCGGGATAATTTCCGATCTCAAAGTGGGAAAAGCCGCTGGCAAAAATGAGTAAGTTAAGCTATAAGCATTTGTTCAGCAGAATTTTACAATGATTTAAATCTTGCGTTTGACGACTCTGGTGAGTTGATGATAACGTGGTCTGTTTGCCCAAGTGTGGCCAAAGCCTCCTCCATTTCTTCCCACTTTGTTCTGTTTATCGCTTTCCTAGTCCATGTTATTGCCCATACTTCGTCTTCCCACCTTCGAAATCGTCTACCTCGTTTACTTTTTCAATTTTCCTGGACACCAAATTAGAATGTTATATTTCCACTTCTCAATTCCTCTTATCATACGGCCTATCAATTTCCACATCAGTTTTCTTATTCTTGTTGTTAATCTTCTGTTTTCGTACGTTGTATGATAGTTTTTACTTACTAATTCTATCCGATTTCTTTACGTTCAGCGTGCTATTCTCCAATGCTGTCTATTATCTGCTTGGCTATACTTAATTTAGGAATGGATGCCTAGCAATGGAACCTTTAAAATTTTAATCCTAACCAGTTAATAAGACCCAATGTGCGCTTTTATAATTTCTATTGTGACGATATTATCGGTGACTTCAAAACAAATAAATCGCATGAGCTCATTTTCCTACCGACGTACAACCCATTCCACGTTCCTCAACAAGCTTAACTTCACCTTCGATCAACCCGTGCGGCTGTTATTAATAGGTCTTTACCTATGAAATTGCCGTTTTGTATGAAAAAATTTAAACGAATTTTTTTCATGTATTTTTTATTTGTATTAATCGAAGTAATCACCCATGCAATCAATGCATCTTTGCCATCGCAGTGGCAGTTTATTGATGCCCTTCTTAAAGAAATCAGCTGGACGGGAGGCAACAAATTCTTCAAAGGCATTTTGTACTGCCTCTCGGGTATTGAATTTTTTTCCCGCCAAGAAGTTATCCAAATTCTGGAAAAAGTAGTAGTCTGTAGGCGCAAGGTCTGGTGAGTAGGGCGGATGACGGAGAGCTTCCAACCCCAGTTCTTGCAACTTGGAGACCGTCTGCTGTGCAGTATGAGGTTGCGCGTTGTCGTGCAGGAGCAGCGGAGACGAGCGATTGACCAATGCTGGTTGGAGATGTGCCCGCTTCTCCATCATTGTGTTCAGTTCTTCACAGTACACATCTGCAGTAATGCTCACCCTGTTTGGTAAGAAGCTGTGATGATTCATCACACACACCGGCGCTAGACCACCAAACAGTGACCATCACTTTTCTAGGGGTAAGTTTTCGTTTAGGGCATTGTTTAGGTGCTGAACCAGGATCCAACCAACTTGCTGAGCGCTTGCGGTTATCAAACAGAATCCATTTTTCATCGCTGGTAACAATGCGGTTCAAAATTCCTTCATTTGTGTGTCTGTTGAGCAGTGCAAGGCACGTCTCGACGCGTACTTCGCGCTGACGATCATTGAGTTCGTGGGGCACCCATTTGTCAAGCTTTTTTACCTTGCCAATTTGACGCAAATGGACCAATATTGTTTTGACGCTAACGTCGAAAGCTGCTGCTAATTCAGCCGTAGATTGTGTATCATCAGCTTCCACAATCGCCTTTAATTCGTCATTGTCGACCAAAGTCTTCGGACGACCGCGAGGTTCATTTTTCAGGTCGAAATTTCCAGAACGGAAGCGAGCAAACCAATAACAGGTGGTGCGTTGGTTTGTAGTGTTAGCTCCGTAAACGTCGTTGATGTTGCGTGCCGCTTGTGCCGCGTTGCTGCCACGACGGTACTCATATTCCATAATTACTCGAATTTTTAACGTATCCATGATGACGAAAAAGATTGAAATGCGATGAAAATGTAACACTAATCAATAAACAAATGAGTACTTATGGAAAAAAAAATCCATGTTTTTAAAATAAAATTAATTTGAAATTAGAATTCTTACCCAAACAAAAATTATTTTGATTTGAAATGGCCAGTACTGCAAAACGGCAATTTCATAGGTAAAGACCTAATATTATGCTTTTATGTTTAGGGACAAATACGGATTATAAATCTTCCTCTCAGTCTCTTACCTAGGAAGCCGACTAATGTTAAGTATGGCCATGGTTTGAATAAGCATGTTAGAGACGCCCACGGGCAGGGTAGACTGGACCATCAATTGTATGTCTTAGGTGGTAAACTAGTTAGTGGATTTGTATGAAAAAATGTGTGAAAGTTGACGAGTTTTCAAGTCACGCTTAAAGTACTGTCAGAACAACCAGGAACAGATAAAAATGGATATACTTGCCTCACAAGATTCTGATAAGAAATTTAATAAGTTCTGGAAGGGCACTAAGCGTTTAAATGGTATCTAAGGCTAGTCTGCCTGTGTGCGTTGATAGTATCAGTAATGCTAAAATGTTTGCAAATTCATTTATGGATCATTTTCAGGTGAGATCTTCCTTGCTACCAGGGTCTGATACTGAACATTGCCCAGTAGAAAAGCCTATTGGATTTTCAAGTAAGGATGTGGCTGACATTATTAAAAATATGAAAAGAGGGAAGTCACCAGGTAAAAATATGAAAAGAGGGAAGTCACCAGGTCATGAAGGACTCAGTGTTGAGCACTTGCAGCGTGGGGGAGAACACCTGTATAGGGTATTAGCCATGTTTTACACATTTTGTATACGGTACTCATATAAATTTACCATCTAATCTTATGAAAACAGCGGTTGTGCCAATAGTGAAAAATGTCACCGCTGATATCTCTGTTAGAAGTAACTATAGGCCGATTTCTTTAGCTACTATAATCACAAAAGTATTTGACGAGTTATTAGATAGAAAACTTGATCGTTTTATAACAATGCAGGATATACAGTTCGGTTTCAGAGCGGGGTTGTCAACTGAAAGTGCTGTCTCTGATACACACTGTTGATTATTATGTAAAAAGGCAAACTCCAGTATATGCATGCTTCTTGGATTTGTCCAAAGCTTTTGTTCTGGTAGGTAGACTGTAGCCGATCTCATTAATTTATGTACTACATCTTATATCTGTACCTACATTCATAGCAAATAAAGTACTGATTCTGATTCTGGTGTCATATAATAAGCTTTGGACAAAATTAAGAATTGCAGGTGTCCCTGCCGATCTTGTGAATATCTTCGCCTACTGGTACAGTGAGCAACTTAATGAATATTCTTGAGAGTGTGGCGTCAAGCAGGATGGGCTGACTTCGCCAAGGCTCTTTAATATGTATGTTAACCATCTGATTGAGGAGCTCAGCAGTATGCATGTTGGATGCCATATTGATGACATATGTGTCAATAATCTGAGTTATATCGATGATATGGTGCTGCTGAGCCCCTCAATGGGGTTCTCAGACAGCTGCTAAAGCGAGGTCTGAAAGTGAGGTTTATGCAGTCGAACATGGCCTGAGGTACAACGAAAGTAAAAGTGAGTTCATGTTATTTAAACGTAAAAATAAAAACAATATCTTCATACCACCTCTATTACTTAATGGTGTAACCTCTAAGTCGTGTTGCCCAGTTTAAATATCTGGGACACATTGTATCTGAGAATTTGAGTGACGAATTCTTCGATCAATGATCGAAGGACGAATTAGACATTGAGCTTAGCGTAGGGCATTGTCGGTGCGCGGTAACATGTTAGCAGACAGGTTCTCTCGGTGTACTGCTCCTGTTAAAATAACAATGTTCAAGGCATTCTGCCAGATATTCTACACGAGCGGCCTGTGGGCAAACTTTACACAAAAAGCCTACAATGCGCGTCCAGTATAATAATGTGTTCAGGGTTCTGTTTCGGCTCCCTCGATATTGCAGTGCATGTTTACTGACGTAGATGTCTTCTACGCAATTATGCGTTTAAAAAGAACCGATACAGTTCTGCTCAGTAGGTTCACTGAACTCCATGTGTTGCGAGACCGGTGAGCCTGCTGTGCAGGGGTTTCAAGTTTCTTCTTTTTTTTAACTTTTTTTTATTACTAATATTAGATATAAGCAAAATTCTTGTTGCTAACAACCTTACCATGCCTATGGACTTTTTTGTCTGAAATATATACTTAAATTTTTATTTATTTATTTATTATAAATATATTCAACAACATAACAATTTTTCAGTCTAAGGGTTCCTATTAATCATGGATATATTCATTTCGATAAAGGATTAGACAGGCTGGTATAATGGATGAAGGTAAAATTAAACACATTACTCAAACTAAATTAAAACCTACAAAATGGCGCACAAACCAGCAGGTAACAGAAAAAATGAGTGGATGTTATTAAATGCGTATCTTTGTTATTAAAGATCGAGGGCTGGCATTTCTAGATCTTTGACAGTGGTTACCCGGTGCTTTGGCTAAAAACTTATATATGTATATTGAAAAACTGGGTCGTTTGCTTTGTTCTAGCGATAGATTATTTATCACAATATTTGGCAAAGCGTAGCCAGCTACTGAAACCAGTTTAGAAGGTTGAGTGAGGTAATGGCTGAGCGAGTTGGAGATCTGGTAGTAGTTTCAAAAAACATTACAAGTGATTCCTACGCAGAAACACTCCTAGATTCACCTTTTTCAGCCAATTAATTAAAAGTACAACCTATTAGATGCTACGACATACCTACCGGCTTCAACACTGCAGCCCGCGTTTATGTATGGCTACACAAAATCTACCTTTTATAAACTGCATATATTTCCTTATGCGATTTTCCTTCCGCATAAATGCATCTAATCAACTTATTTATTATGATAATTTAAAGGACCTGATTAGATTAAAAATGACTCACCTTACCAAGGAAACCCCTTATAAAGACTAGACCTAAGAACAATATTTTACAAAACCAAGAAAAAAAATCACCTCACGTTTTTAACTTTATCAAATTATCACTTACAAAATAAATCACACACTGATAAAAGTGATAACAGCTGTTCTTGACTAACTAACTCACTGTACTAACTACCAGCAGTATTACTAGACGTGACAAGTCTGACGATGACCTTTAATCACGTTCTGACCGTGACGATATGGAGACAGAACTCGTCAATGCCACTAGTATTGAATTAATAGCAATTACTTTCAAATACTACGGATGACCTAATTTGAAGATGGAATGGATCTCTCTTTGAGAAAGATGTCACGAAACTGAAAATCACAAGACATGCAAACTTGGACGAGAAAATGTCATTATACTATGGTAATTAAGTTAGTGACGTGAAGATGAAGATATTTTTCAATTTCAAGTTGCTTTATGTATACACGGCTACACATCAAGCTATACATTTCCAGTTTACGCTGATCTCGGACTATAAGGAAATCCAATACAATGCGAGATCAGCTTACAGTCACGCGGTTAAAATAACCCTTACACTTACCTAGGCAAAATTCAAAAGCGATTTCCTCGTGAAATAACGATGTCAACATTGTCAACTCTGAGACCTATAATCTAAATAGTATGGTTTAGTTTAGAAGTACTATGATCGTAACATCGTAACTTACGCTTGCAAAAAATTGACAAGCGATTTGTCGTGAAATATAACGATGCCATCTTTGAGGAAAGGCCTATGTTCTAAATAGTATGGTTAAAAAAATATGTAGGTGTACTTAAGTACTATGATCGTAGCACTTATAAATACAATTTCTATCAAATCTTTAGGAGAAAATTACTTTTTTATTTTGCGTAAGTCTAACGTATTGGTGCTCGTTGCTGTATTTTCTTCTTTGTTGACATCTTTTTCCTTTTCATTACTCGCAAAATCAGCTATAAATTAAATGGCATCAATTAAGCAATAATATCTTTTAACACCATCTATGTACGTGGTGTGGAACTACAACGGGTCTGCATATTACAAAATGTTCTCGTAAGTCACAATCAGCGTGTGGCAATAACGTAGTTTACTAGTTACATGGGTTACGGATAGATGTCAGTAGTAATATTTTTCTACGAATATAGAAAAATAAAAGTACTGTTTCGTTTAAAATTAACTTTATTTATACAATAATACAAAATATTTATAAAACACTGTACAATGATTAACGTAGGCATAAAAATAAATAAAATACTTTTACTGCTCAAATCATTTCTTTTTCAAGCAAAGATCACACATTTCAGGGTCAGGGTGTACCGGGAGAGTGGGATCAGGGATGACATCAGGGATGGGAAAAAGATTGCTTGGAAGCATTCTGAGTGTGCCTGAGCGTACTCCTAATTTAATCATATTTGTCTCTTTTACTCACACGGGACAAGTTACAATATTTTGTACGTTTCATGAGCGAGAAAACTATTGTTAGCGAGTTGCTTCCTCATCGTCGGGACAGGTGCTCAATGCACTGAGCCCTGCTGACCGCAGCCCGGAAAGGCTTGACCCGGAAATGTATGATTAGAGCTTCATTCAAATACTTAATATCAATCCTTATATTATTAAAATCGTAAACTACAAACAGAGTGTAGGTACCTACTATCCAGTCTGCATTCACCTGCACCCGAAAAGAATTGCATAACACACTATTCATCACAATCTCAATCATATTGAAGGATATTGCTAATCCATTGCTTCATACGTTCGAAAAAAAAATCTGCTCCACAACGTAAATAACGCAATGAATGTTGTTGAACTGTCTGCTGTACTGCTAGTGTGTTACGCAATTACCCCTTTGTTTTAACGTTTGCGACAAAACTAAAATATCACCTCACGATAGATGTCTTGAAATTATTTAAAACAGAATGTAAATATTTACAATTAACTCAATAATCTTATATAAATAACATTCACATTTAGGAATTGAATTTGCAACTTCTATACAATGATCTAATGAAGCAAGAAGAACATACTTACATGACAGATTGACAGGTCACAGGAAATGCTCGATAGTATTATGCGCCTTAAGAGACCATCAAGTGCACAAATTACGTTACCTTAAAAATAAAATCGTGGACCCCATAGTAAGTGACAGAATGTAACATCGATCAATTTTTACCCATCATCATCTAAGATTCTAAGCCTTAGTCATAGCCAACGACATCGTCACACCTTGAAGAAACATGAGCAGCTCACGGACCTTTGGCGGATTCTGTAAAAATCTCACCGTGAAAATTTTGGTGAAGTGAGCTTATAGTGAACTGTCATCCTACCTGACGCTAGGGAATTTAGGGATTGACAGCTTGCTTCAAACTCACTTCACCTAAATATTCACGGTGCAATTTGTACAGAATAAACTAACTTATCCAAAGGCAAAACTTGGACCATCTGAGAAATTACCTTACTTATTTTGCCTCTGGATACAGATAGGAAAAAGTAGAGACAGTCGTAAGATACTACTGATGAAGACGTCATAAGGTACCTACCTACTGCGCAACGTTTACACTCGAAGATCCAAAAATTAAAAGATCAAACTGATTTGAATAACTCGACTATAGCTAACGATATTTTTACAGAACGCTCATTAAATCCTGACCAAAGCCAGGATCAAGATCAAAAGACACAATTTTCGCACATTTTAGTCCTGCGTAAGATTAAACACAGGATTCTGATCACTCAGCCGGGTTCGGGAGAGTGTGGCAGGTATTCTGGCAGGACTGGCAGCACCGCTGGCTCCCCCTGAAGCTGCGACAGCGCACATCGCACGGCTGACAGTGTCTCTGGCGTGTGCTTGCGCCCGCGCGGGGCATGAGGTCGGTGCGGGCGTGCCATTCGCTCGACTGTCGCTGTGGATTCTGTTCAGACAGAAAAGCTGTACTTAGTATGCTTATTTTAAACAGTAACCAAAAGCCAGCTAGCTAGCAGGCATAGCAACAATGATAGTACAGCATGCGTATTTGTATACTTGTATTTCACCAAAAGTGACAGGGGTAGGGATTCTGGAGAATGTAGAGATGGGAAAAAAGAAATCATAGACTTTTAAACCAGCAGAAATCACAAAGATTGACTCAAAATTCACATAAATGTCAGGAAATCATTAAGTAAAACGTGAAACCAGTCAGGTTCCTTTGTTGGCAATTTATCAATGTTATAGTTCAATGATGCACAACTCACGATAACATCTGAGTCATTGGTTGTACTCTCCATAAACGTTGCCATTAGGTACGCAATCATTTTATAATTGCTATTCATTTGCAGATACCTATGGAGAAAATCTAACAAGCTAACATTTTTTTTTTGGTTATGCCATCGCGCAGGTCAACACATTTGAAGTTGTAGGCGGCTTAGCCAGACTTGCCTGTGGCTACCTTAATAAATTAAAGCCAGGGCTTAAATCCTTAAAACTAAAGCGACTCCTTGCTAAGGGCGCCCCCTGTGAGATACGGACCTCGGTTTGGGCATCACTGGAAGAGGGAGCAAGGGCTGGATTGGAGTTATTATTTTGGCACGAAATTAAGGCCCTGGTAACTTTAAATATTGTCGTTATGAGCGATAATAGTTCTTATTGCAATCCGATACGGGTTAAAATCTGTTGTAGTAAATTCGAATAATAAATGAGCAAGCATTGTCGTAAAAATGCAAATAAAATCATATAAAATTAGAAATTATGTATTCAATAATAAATAATACATCACTGGATGCAGTTTGGCATTTGAATTGTATGGTATATGTTTAATTATAATTATAATTGTTATTGAAGGGTTTTAAAGATAATTAAGAGGTGACTTTGATGATTTTTTTGATGCATTAAAGTATGTTTAATCATGTTTTGAGTTCCTTCACTCTATACAAAAAAGACTTATATAATATACTTTTTGCTTTCAAAATTAGTTACGCTTAAAGAGATACACTGGTTTGAAAAACCACCTTTTTGAGCGTTTTCAAGAAATCACCGCCTAAATGCTACAGGCTCAGAGGCGCGGGCTTGCTCGAGCAAGGGTCCAGGGAAAAACTTCGACTTAGTAGTTAAGCAGCTTTTACTGTGGCTTCTCCCTTCCCTTCGTCCCTTAGATCTCCATCCTAACTTATCTCCAGATTTCATGTTTCTATCTACCACTTTGACGGACGCTAAACGCCCCAGACGTAGGTAATACCATTAAAACTTCTATTATGTCTCGTTCAATGTCCAAGTGTTAAGTTTTTTAAACTCTGCGTTATCTGCCAGCCTCCGCAGAACTTACCTTCCCATCTTCATCTTCACCGCTGGCTTCCAGTCACAAAACTATACGTAATAGGCTGTGGCGGCCATACAATGCCACATGCGAACTAAAAATCAAAGACTTGAAAAACACAAAAAGTAATGTGGTGCCATCTACAATGCAAACTGCGCAAGACTTCACGTCACACAAATCCTGCATCGCGCAATCAGAGATTACAGCGCGACTCGCATAGATACAAAATCCCGACATCAACCATCGGGCAGTAGCCCACCAGACACAACACCCGTCTGGTCGGCGGATCCTCCCTTTTCTATAGAGTATGAGTGGAGATAAGGCTAATAGGAACTCACGGTTAACTCTAGGTCTCTCTCTATCGAGGCTGCCATCTTCAAGCTTCTCGCAGCAGCTGCAGAATTTGCACGGCACACCAGGCAAACCGCAGCACAGCGCCCCCCACAGCCACTTATTCAGGGTGCTAGCAGTCCTTGACCATACACTCTGCCTGTCCTGAAGGTATAATGTATTATGTTATCTATGGCCATACTTCTATAGCAAAACGAGTATACAGGGATCGTAGCAGGTGGAGGTCTGTACTTTTTGCCTACTGTCATGGAAATAAGGCGTGAGTTTATGTTGAATTAGACATAAATTCAAGCGATAGTCGTACGGAGGGTTGTGTCGAAAAGGGCAAATATGCTTGCTCGTAGGTTTGCACGATGCTCTAATCAAGGAAAATCACCCCTTTCAAGGCATATTGCACCTCACTGTACTCGTGCAGACTGTGGACTCGCTACACACACACGTAGAGTACAGCGCCGTCCCCGTCCAGTACAACAACGCGTTCAGGGCGGTGTTGAGGCTGCCCCGCTTCTGCAGCGCTTCGGGCATGTTTGCGGAAACGCGCACCGACTGTTTTCACGACACCATGCACAAGCGGTGCGCGACCTTAATGCGCAGGGTGCTGGCCAGCTCCAATACCGTCATGGCAATAATCGCTGGACGATTTGACTGCCCCTATATACGTCAATGCTGCAACAGACATGTGTAGCCCTTGATTTTATTACACCATATAATGATACTGGCCTAATATTGATAATAACTTCTTTGTATTGTTTTGTTTCGTCAACATCATCAACCTTTCAGCTGAAAAACGTCCACTGCTGGACATAGGTCTCCCCAATTTGTGGGGGTTTGCCATAATCGCCATGCTTGGCAGGCGGGTTGGCGATCGCAGTATGGTGGTAAAATCATAGAGAACGCTGCTGCCCATTCTCTAGTAAGTCCCTTTGTCGCCTCCTACGACACCCACGGGAAGAGATGGGTGGTGCTATTCTTTACGCCCGGCACCACACGGAACAACTTGTTTTGCTTATATGTGCAATTTTACTGTGTTTTGTTAATTTAATTTTAATTCTGTGGCCGTTAAGTTTGACATTTTATTAAAATTCAAATTCTGTGACCCTTTGACATGTTTTTTTTATTATTCCAATTTCTGTGATTTTTTTCAAATTTTTATGCCGATAATTTATTCTTTTTTATTTTATTTTATTTTTATTTGTAATACCTATGGGTTTTGCCTGAAATAATTGTTTTTTTTTTTATCAATTAAATTGAAGTTTTATGGATATACCTATATTACAGAAATAGTGTTCCGAAGCGAAGCCGACCTGAACATGATTCAGCGAGGTTATATGCTGAATGGAGGTTGCCGATCGGCACTGTCTGCTCTCGCACTGTACTCACAATCTGCCTATAGATAATGTCCCCCTGGCCGCTGTGATAACATGCCGCAAGCATGTTACTAAAATGGGAAATTCAATGTATATGCACTTTTCTTGAAAGCAAGATTTGAAGCTTTGCAGTTTTTGTGGATACCTTGAACCTGATTTGTTTCGGTGTCGCTCCATTGCTTATCTATAAAATTAGATTTGATGCAAAATAAAGGACAGGGTAGTAGGTGATCCTGTTAACAGGATTATCCACTCCATTTCATAGTAATGAGAATCGGTGCCTAGCTTAGATATGGTTGTGTAGGTAAGGTAGTCGGGCCGTTTTGGACTGTGTATAGCTAACTTGACAAAATAAGATCAATCAGCTTTATACAACTCACCTTGAACACATAACGATTGGTTCTCATGTTAGGTAAGCTTGAACTCTCAAATACTGACCATTCAACCACTGTCGAAAAAAAAACTGATCAAAAAAGTTATCGCTGACCATGCATGCAAATAAGAAAAAAAAAATACTAGAAAATAAATAAAACATACTTTAAGAAAGGATTATTAATTATGGCTTCGATCTAATGTCCAAAGCTGACAAATGCGTTCTCCCGGTTCAGAACAAGTCAATTCACATAACATTTTTGATCAGTTTAGTGCCCCAGAAGCTATCATCACAGATCCTACACGCCCAGTTTTCGTAATTAAAAATTGTCTAATATATTTTTTAGGCATGGCGACACATAGCTGACAGCATTCAAAGGATTACTTTGTCCTTCACTTATTTGTCAAATAAACTGCTTTCAGTGATGAAAGTAGCCACACATGGGCTCACTCACTCCCGAACAACAGAAACCAACGCCACGTGATTGGTCCAGTAAGAGAAGGCGGGATGAACTGAAGGTCCAACTTCTTAATGGATTGGCTTACTGACAATAAACCAAGAGGAATGGAGATGGCAGATCGGCCTTTGCTCTGAAGAGGGCCACAACAAGCTCATAATCATAAATACTAAGAGACATTACCTGTTGGTGGTCGAACACAAAATTCCGGTTCATCACCACTTCATCGTTGCTGGGCTCTCTCCGTCATACGACTCCAACTCTTGGTAAGTGGCTTTTGTGGATGAGTCACCACGTTTTTTGAACTAAGATAGACCATACGAAGAGATATTTCGCGAGGTTTGACGCTGCCACGATGACTGATGACAACTGAAGGTTATAAATTTTTTCGTCATCGCGTGTCATATGGTATCGTTGTATGGCGTATTGTATGGACAGTTCAGTTGGACATTTATAGAATTGATTTAAATACTTTTTATTGTCTGATTATGATTGTGAACATTAAAGGTGGAGACTGACTTGCAACGTTTGTTTGTAACGTATCGAGTTTTTGTAACGCGGTACAACAGTGCAGCGAACTGAGGTGATCGATGCAAGCATTGCGAGCGCATATTTACAGACAAATCGACGCAGGTTGAATAAAAATGGGGTACGCTTGTGTCAAGTACTCCGTAGTCCGATCCAGTCTGTCCCTTACTGGCCTACACCAGCGATGCCCTAAGCCGAGGTCCGTAACCCACAGGGGGTGCCCTTAGCGAGCAGTCGTTATAGTTTTAAGTTTTTAAGCCCTGGCTGGTAGCCTTAATTTATTAAGACTATCACAGGCAAGTCCGGTTAAGCAGCCGACAACCTGATAGGTTGACCTGCGAATTGTAAGTCCAACAAAAAAAAAACTGTTAAGTGCTCCAAGAGAGCGTTCGCCACAGGGCACGTTTAGTGAATCGCCGTTTGGTAACAAGAAATGCGATAGGGCCTCATTCAAGCAGTTCTTCCAATTGAGCATAGAATTGCCATAAGCTGATGATGTCTATCTGATTCTTCGTGAAAGGACTCAAGGACCGTTAAACTTTAGAAGTAGAATAAGGTAAACGCAGCTATGAACGACCCATCGAAAATCTGTAGTTATTACCGACCTATAAATGTAATTCGAAATCTTTACGTTTCCAGAACTGTTGTAGCTATAGGTAGGCAAAGTTACACACGCGTTTATTCCTTGAGCATCGTATACTTTTACTTTAGTGTGAATAGCTGTGCAAAAAAGAGATAAAATACGTCAGTTACTGAGGGGCAGCGTGGACGCAGGAAATGTCGTACTGTTCCCTTGTTCCTTCAAGTAAGTACGTGACTTTTCTAATTAAGACATTTATACAAACAAATGACATCTATACCTTATCTTCTTAGAGTATATAATTACAGTAGTACTACTGTAATTATATACTCTAAGCTTATCTTATATTACTAAATGTATTCATTCAAGTGTCAACTCTTGATTTCTTACGACATTTTATTAATTAAATAGTAATTACAAACGATAAAACTTTAAATTAAAATGGGATGGTGTTAGGTTCATCAGTTTTAGTCGTGGCAGCTATCAACGACCCTTAAGTCGGCAATGGCAGCAACGTAACATTTCGTTTTATTTTTCTTTTATGTTACTAAATCACACTAACACAAGTATTTTTATGGACCAGTTTAAATCTAAGCTATCAGTCTTTATAAAAATCTATTAGCGACTAAACTTTTTTGTCTAGTTTTTACCTTGTAACGTTGTCAATTTAACCAAAGTTATGATATTTTTCGAGGATCGATATTGAATAGTTACAGTAATAAATCCTTGTTTTTGTGTTTAAAACAGTGTTTAATTGTTCATATTTTTGTGACATTATTCAATTATAATCTATTTTATAGTCCGAAGGTCAATTGAATTAAAATAACCATTTTTTTATGAGTCGGTAATACAATTTATGTTTATACTTACATACTTTATTACCGACCCATGAGGGTCGGCAATAGCAATTATGAGAAGCTATTACCGATCTTATATAGATTATTTAGTTTGTCACCTACTTTTATGACATAATAGGTACCTATTAATAAATGGTACTTCTTGGCTAAAGCAACATAAAAAATACAATTATATTTTTTTCCAGAAGTATGGAACCACAAAAGCGGCGAAAAGTATACAGTGAAACACAACTCGATAGGTATAGCAGTGAGTCTGATGATAGACGTTAAAGACGTTTAACGTGACGTGACGTTTTAAGTGACTTTAATGTTTCGTTTGTAAGCACCAGTTGTACCAAATCATATAATGTAACTAACTAGTTGCAATTTATTTCTAAAAAGAGGTGAAGCAGTGACTGTGATGATTAATATTATAATTTTCAAAAAATGATTATGATCTCAATAGCATAAGGAAATATCCTGGAGTTTGAATTCCTTAAATTAAAATATTTATGTGTATTAATAGTATTATGTTGATTAATTTAAAGTTTATAATTATTTAGTTCATAGGTATTACTAAGAAGTACTAATTTGTTTTATTAAAAATAACGAAACAAAAAAAATAATAAAAAGTATTTGCATTTTTATTTTGTTATAATTTATTAAGATCGGTAATTATCATCATCACTAGCTTATATACATTCCATTGCTGGAAAAAGGCCTCCTCTCATACACGATCGGGAATAGCTGCATAATATTAAACATCGTTAATAGCTTCACAGCCGTTTTTATGGGTCGGTAATTGCAACAATCGACTAAGTCACATTGTAAATTATTTTTTACAAGATAATCCTTTATTTAAATGTATTTGATTCAGTAAATACATTTTTTATACATAACACTAGCATATAAAATGAAACTATTAATCTTTAGAGGAACCAGTATACTAAAAAAATATGGTTGATTTTAAAATTGCCTTAGGGGGGGGTCGTTAATACCTGCGTTTACCTTATACCATATTATGTAAACATTTGCCGGTTGATAGCAATTGGCTCACCCACTATTACATGAGACTCAAACATAATTGGCGAAATTTGGGTGTACTCTAAGTACACCTCTGCCAAACCCTTCGGGGAAAAAAGGCGTGATGTTATATAATGTAGTAATCATACAAAACATCTAGTTAAAGCTAATTAATGGGAAGATTACAATTTAGACAACATTACTAGTCACTTCCTTATCATCAACATGTCTTACATACCGTTTTTTGTAACAGAAATAACTTTAAAAATCACAATCACATGACAATCATAACCACGTACAATACCAACAATTCAAGAACAACATAAAATTACATCGAAACAATTTTAATTAACGATCTTAACATTAAAACAAGTTAATACTTTAATATGCCATTCATCATCAACCTTCGGAGTTAATGAGCGTTCACCATACGAGGCACGAGCCTGCATCCAGGCGGGACAATGCCGTAGCTAACCTGCCATTAACACACGGTTATATCATGAAGCCTTGGTTAACACCACTAACTGCGATTTGCCATATCTTCGTCTAAACCTATTCATTAGGAAAATCTATTATTAGACGCATTTTGGGCGGTTTGGTTCCGTATGAACTTTTTTAACATCAAGTCTTCTAAAAGTGAAGCCTTATTTAGATTCGTCCTGTTGGAACAGAACGGTCGGTACCGTTATAAATAAATAAAATGTATATTTGTACACACAAAGTCAAAACATTTATTTCAAATAGGCACTTAAAAGGCACTTTTGAACGTCATCATTTACATTGAAATAGAATTGATTCTAGTCGCCCCTTCCAAAATGTAGTTACAGAAAAACATAAATCAGTAGGTACACAAAGATAAGGGAAATATTGTACAATAGAGTCACATGAAAGGGCGAACTGATGCCTCCTAAACTAGGCCAAAAGCCTGTGTTTTAGGAGCCAAAGTTCCTCCAGGTATAATGGCATACAACTGCACCCTAATAGAGATGTCAGCACCAACTGGTGGGGTCCGCAAGAGCCGATGCCTGCCAGGGGTGCGGGTTGTTCGAATGAGATACCGTGGCGTCTGGCACACAGGCAACTGAAGGACCACGGGTGGGTTTCAGTCAGTAAAAGTCTGACACGCCATCCACGGGCCAACCGCGGCAAGCGTAGCTTAACGATTCTTTTCCGATCGATCGACACGTGCGGCTGTTCACTCAGCCACAACCCCAAATAACAATAGAATAAATACAGCCCAAAAATGATAAATACCTATTTCTGACGCACGGATCCCTAAAAAAGAGCATCATTTGCAGCCCAACAGTAAGAAGTCAAATCATTGCTACCTAGCCTCTTGCGAAGTTCACACGCGTGATTCAAGAAAACGAACAGTTTTTCAAACCTTTTTTTCGAAACAGTTTATATTATAAAAATGAATTTGCGACTCCATGTGTTTTTCGGCCAGTTCCTGTGGTTACTGGCAGCTTTGAACGGAAAATCCATCCAGGGGATTCCAGGGTACGGAAGGAACCTGCTCATCAAGACCTTGCCAGCGATTGAAGATTACCAAAGCAACATTTATGAAGTGTTCATGGAACCTTATTTGTATGTGAGTACTAATTTTCTCTTTCCTTTTTCACCATCACGCCTTGCTTCGCCGGAAGGTTGGGCAGCGATGTACTTAGAATACACTCACGTTTCGCCTGTCATGTTTAAGTGTAGTCTCTGTCTGTCAAGTTAAAATTCGAAGACATGTGACTACCAACCCAGCCCACTCCCTGTCACAGAGAGGACACCTGTGTTCCAGCAGTAGGAACATTATAGGCGTATTTTGCAAATAGGGGACGATAGCCTAATGCCATCATCCCAGCACAAATCCAGACTCCGGGCTGCTACTGAGAAATTCCAGATAGAAAAACCCAGTAACACTGCCCGACCTGAGAATTGGACCCCGGACCTCATGCTCAGCGGTAGCACTTGCAACCACTTCGGCCAAAGAGACATTCGAGGCAATCTCTAATATTACGAAAATTAAAATTCTCATTTTCAATGCCGACTTTTTTTGTGATACAATCAGGAAGGATTTATGTATGAGTTGTATGAGTTATGTCAGGTGCTGGTGCTACGCGTTCAGGGTCAGGGGTAATAGCAACTTTAGGCTTGATTATAGAGTGACAAAATTTTCTGTCGTGTCATGACAGGAAGCTATACTTAATTATATTGATGCTCAGTGAATCGGGGAAATACACTGCCTCTAAGGAGGATGCGCAATAAGGTATCCAGCGAAATACAAATATTCTTCGGTTTTTGCAATATGCAGCGCCCTAATTGCGTAACACGCGATTAATCATAATCGGTTTCATTTTGACAGTTCAACAATATTCATTGCGTTAGTTACGTTGCTGAGCAGACACATTTTTCGAACATATGAAGTAATGGTTTAGCCATCTGTTTCAAAACGAAACAGATTATGATTAATCGTGAGTTACACAATTAGGGTGCTGGTCAGTGTACCTATTTGACCTCAATCTCAACATCTGAATATCTTTATTGCTATACCATAATGTCTACTTAGGTGATAACTATATAATTAAGATCATTTTGGACCCTGTAGGGCACAGCAAATGGGTAGGAGCCCTGTTTTATATAATAATAATAATAATATAATAATATTTATTCAAAAGTAAAATTGGTAAAATAAAATACAAAAGTCTTAAAAATAATTAACAAAGGTATTTAAATGTTAGATGCCTGTACTAGGTTAGATAAACCTGTATCACAAGCGACAGGAGCTCATTAACGTTGGTAATTGTAGTACAAAGAATTATTAACAATATTTAAAATAAAAGATGATAACAATAGATGATATTATTCATAACTTAAAAACTATTTTAAAAACTAATGCAACATGTTTGTTTATTTTTACCTTGCTCTACTTAAGACAGCTGTGTTTTCGCGCGTCAGCAGAAATAAAAATAAATAAAAGTCAAACGTCGTATAAACGGGTATAGATAGGTAGTAATTGAACGTTATTTTTGCAGCTAGTGACTAAATACTTAGAAATCAACAAAATCGGGGCTTGTAGGCCAGCGAAGTGCAATGTTCATGTTGAGTCAGCAACTGGCGTTAAACACGGAAGTCTGGGCTTGAGCGTGACGTCCTACACGCCCTCATAGTCAATGGAGTTTATATATCTATATTCTGCCATTTTCCTAGCAGGGCACTCAGAGTCTCCCGTTTTATGATTGTTGGGCTTTTTAAAACGTGAGCAAGTTGCACATTTCGGTGTGTCAGCTTTTTTCTCGCACACAGACAGCGAGTGTCCAGCTTCACCACAATGACCACACGTTGAATTGACTTCTCTGCATGTTTTAGCTGCATGACCATATTGTTGGCATTTATAACATCTGGTTACCAAGGTAAAGTCCCTGACAGGACAAGATGTCCAATTTATAAAAAGCCTTGCTTGAGAAATCATGGGTTTGCGTATGTGGGCTGGAACTTCAATTATGTAGTTGCAGGTTGAGGAGTCCTTCTTTCCAGATTTGTGGCTCAGTTTGATGGAGGTCAAAAAGGATCCCATGGTTGAAGCTGGTAACTTGTCGGCTAAATTCTGTTCGAAGATGCACCTGAATACCTCATTTTCACTCATATTATTTGGCACTCCTATAACAACAATTCGAGGATTGCGCTTATTGGGTTCGTCGGCGGTGAGACCAGAAGTAGAGAGCTGGACTGCACGTTTAAGTTTATCAGTATCGTGTTTGGTCTCTGTATTGATTATAACTCCTCCGTTTTTGGTCTTGCGAACACCACGTACGTGTAGCTTCATTTCTTCCGGGCGTATGATCTTTTGAACAAGGTCTTTCGTTTCTTCACTTGTTTTCAATTGATCATTAGGATAAATTACTAAAGAGCTAAAATTGCCAGGACGAACAAAATTCGAGCCCTTCTTCACCATATCAGCAAAAGAAACGCTTCCCGCCGAACCAGAGTCCTTTATCGTTTGTTTCAATTCAGAGATGTGTTCCGTTAGGTCGCGTTTTTCTCGGAGGTCTTCAACCATATTGAAGGCTTGAATAGCCTTCGACTTTAGGGACTGGTATACAACTGCCATTTGTGAAGTGTTGGATCCAATTTTACGGCACAAGTTCGATATTTTCAGTTTCTGCTCTGAGTTCAGTTTGCCTTCCGCGGCTATAGAGCAAACTTCATTTAATTGTAGGTCAATAGCAGACATCCATTTCTGGATCTCTGGTGTTGGTACAATGTCATCGTCTGGGCTTTGTGTTCTCTTCTTCGGTGAGGCTGATGACTGCACTGTTCCTCTTGTATTAGAGGGGCTGATTTCCATTATGTGTTAACTTAAATCACTGTGTCCATTATAATTACTTAACTACTAGAAAAATAAAAGATGCATTACAACACTAATGCACTAAACGAGGTCACTATTATTAATGTATGTCAATTAAATATTGCTCATGAGCACGTCTACTCGCGACAAGGTTCAATCGATCAATCCGTCGTTTTAGAAGAATAAGAATAATTATTACTGCTATATTAATTAATTTATTATTATTGCTATTATAATTCATTATTATTTGTGTTATATTATTTATTATCATAATATTATTTATTAATAATTACCATTTATTAAACATACCTTTAAATTCCGCGATTATTATGAATGATTGTTATCAATTATGATTCTTATATTATTTTTTATTATAATAGTAATTTATTTAAGATATAGGTACTGTATACATTCCTTCTATTATTTATGCTTATCATTTAAATATTCATCTAAGGAATAATGATTTCCGACCGTATCAAATATGGCCTTATATAATTATCATTGTGTAAGGCCATATTTAATGCACATTAACATATCATGATTATAGTTCAGTAAAGCCAAATTTGTGACGGTCTCGAATCATATTTTGTTCAACATACACCTTACCTAACACTGACATAAAAATTGCAAAAAACGTAACGAAAATTGAATTTTGTGTGATACCTTACCTCAGTAAATCGGGTAAAACACCATTACTTACATACCACCCATAATTTATATATTAATGGAAATAATGACCGCTGTCATTGTTCAAAAACAGAATCCGAAGCTTTTTAACGCATAGGTAAAGCATACTATAATGTCAGAGAATTCCTTACTGAAAAATAATTTTGTATTCAAGTATTGTGTAGTGTTTTGTTGTGAATTTTGTATGTATAAATTGTGTGTTAGTGACCTACATAAATAAGTTGTGAGAATCGTTGTCTGGCGCTAAAATATTAGCGCCAGATTATAACTTTTGCGTGCCTATTGGTAAAATATGGCTGAACCTATCTGTATCTAATCAATTTATCACCATATACTGTACCCATATTTGCAAATAAACGACTTACTTACTTACCACTCTGCAACTTAGGTCTCCTTTAAGTTACAGTGAGTGGGCCCTAATTAAAATAGACACACAGGGCTAGTTGCGTAATACACTATCCATAGGAATCGCTTTCATTTTGACAGTTCCACAACATTAATTGCGTCGTTTGCGTTGTTGACCAGACGAATTATACAAACATATGAACCAAATGGATTAAAAATATGCTTCAAAATGATTCAAACTCTGGTTTATAGTATGTTACGCAATTTAGGGTGCTGAACCAATCCATATAGAAGAGTACAAACGTATCGTATCGTCACCTATCTACTTATGGTATGTCAGTCATGTGTGTCTGTCATTCTTAAAACAGAAGAAGTTAATAGGTTTAATTCAATTCGAACATAATTAACCCTGCCTAACCCTTCGAGGATTACAGGCGTTATGTTATGTTATACAATAAGAAACTCAATGAATAGACTGTATTCATAAACGTGAAAATATTTTTGCGTGGAAAATCGTGAAAATTCAATTTAGAAACTTCGCGAATTTTTCAAAGATTTTTTTGTGACTTGCATACCTTCAACTCATTATTATAACTTATTGGATAAATAGGATACTTAGAAAAACAAAATGAAAAATTACTCGCTGAATGCATAACCTCTTCTTTTTACACGCTTTAAATTAGCTTCACTTGTATGTTTGTTTGTTGGTTTGTTTGTTTGTATGTTTGTATGTAACCGACTCCTTTGAGCGCGATTTTGACCCACTTTAAACGGTCAGATTTCATTGAAACTTTGTAAACTTGTCGAGGACCGATGACAATTCAATAATTTAAAAAAAAATTGAGAAAAAAAAACACGTTTTTGTAGTTAGCAGAACTAAAAAATAGAAAATAAATAATAGTTTAAAAAACTAAAAAACACGCTTTAAAAACCAAACTAAAAAAGGAGAAAATAATTTAATTCAATTAAAAAGCGTGGGGTGCTTGACATTAATTGATTATAAAAATACCTCAAAAAGCACCCCACGCTTTTTAATTGAATTAAATTATTTTCTCCTTTTTTTTAGTTTGGTTTTTAAAGCATGTTTTTTAGTTTTTTAAACTATTATTTATTTGTAGTCAGTTCTTGTTTGTAGCACTACCTAATCATAGAATATTTTATGATCAATAATAGCTATCTACAGACACCGGAAATAAATACATAAATATGATTGATGACTAAAAACATTTGAGGACAAAAAGCCATGCAGTGGTTATTACATTCATAGAAATTATAATACTCGACAACTCGACTCCATTCGCTCTTGAATTTATTTTTTATCAAAAGCAATTCTTCATCTGGTGACAATCTTAGTTTTTAAATTGAGTGTGTTTTTATTGTAATATTGTAGGTGTAGACTTCAATAATACTCTATCAATAATATTGCTGATAAATAGTTTTTTTTATTAAGACATACCTTAAGTATAAGTTTGTTGAACCGTTATTTATTTCTTGTCGGCCATTTTTTCTGTAATTATATACCTAACGGAAGTGTTTATGTATTGCAATAATTTATTTATAGACTAGCGGCCCGTCCCGGCTTCGCTTATGTTTATCTAGTAATAATATAGATATCTCAGGGATAATGCTCAATTATAGCATTATAATGGTGAAAGAATTTTTGAAATCGGTTCAGTAATTTTTGAGTTTATTCGATACAAACATACAAATCTTTCCTCTTTATAATATTAGTATAGATAGATAAATACCTAGCAATGTAGTCAAATCTTTAAAACCAAAATTATTCATACAAAATGATCAAAATTTGGGTTCCAAAAAATTATTTATGATTCTTATGAATGTAGGTATATAATTGATCAGACCGAACCATCGGTTTTTACATTGATATTGACCATGTCATAGAATACCGAGCAATTGTGTAAACAACGCCACAAAGGCTGTATAGATATGTCAACATTATCGATTACAACAATATGAACTAATTTGTATAACTTCAACAATCAGTGTTGTTGTTTAAATTTGGTAGGTTAGGTTTATCAATTTTTTATATACCTACAGGTTCCTGCCAAGGTCGAGGATTTGATCGAAAGAGTTACTGTGTTCCTGGCACAGGCAATTGAAGGAACACGAGTTGGTTTTAGTCAGTATAAAGTCTGACACGCCCTCCTGCTCCGCCCACAGCGGGAGAAGTCATTTAATGATTTCTCACCCAAAAAAAAATTATACCTACAGCTGTATGGCACTTATTTAAATATATCATTTCAGGAATTCGGACACCAAGTGTACCCACCAGGAAATCGTGCTGAGAAGCAAATAGAATACGTTGTCGTAAGTATTACACCTATATTCATATAACCGATTTTTCCTTAAAAATATTATGAAATGTATAAATAGTTTACTCGTATATCTACTGCTTTTTAATTATGAAACAATCTATATAAATGAAAAGAAAAGTCCTGACTGACCGACTGACTGACTCATCAACGCCCAGCCCAAACCCTTGGACCTAGAAAGCTGAAATTTTGCACAGAGGTTCCCTTTATAATGTAGACCAGGAAGGATTTTTCGAAATTCAACCCCTAAGGGAGTTAAATAGTAGATGAAAGTTCTGCGTGGGCGCAGCCGCTGCCAAGAGCTAGTCATTTATATTAACATCTAATCGACTAGCAACAAAGATTACGGTCCTTACCATTAGAATTTGTCTTGTATTGTGTTGTTTCTTCTAATATAAACACAACCACCGTCGTCTAAGCGTGCAGGAATCGAACCCGCAACTCATAGCGCTAAAGTTAATAGCTCAGTCAAGCTGCCGCTATCGTGTAGGTATTATTGGTTATTGTTGGTTAAATTAAATGCATTCAACTGTCAATAAACTAAATCACTCCGTTAAGACGAGGCCTGCACACTGGGAAATGAGACAATATAATATTAATAACCAAACAGACAGCTGTGCTGCTGGGGAGTTTGTTGCGCCACTTCTTCTTCCCAGCTGAAGCACTAGGAAGTGGTGAAAGGCGGGCGTTTTGGGGGGACTGTCTCATGTAATTTTGACGTTCAACAAGGCCTCATTCTGAGCCTAAGTTGACTTTTGATTTCATTTAAATATGTCTTCCTAATCAGACAATTGTCTGACTGACAATATTTCGCGCAAACAAAATTAAACTATGTATCGAACAAACGTTTTTCTACAATCTGAGCCAGAGTTCACGGCCCTTCTAACTTCCCAGTTTGTTCAAATTACACAGTTATGCATATTAAAACATTACTAATACACGAACAGCGTGACTTACCGGGTGTAAACAAGCTCGGATCTGTCTGTCTACGCGTTCTTCACGATGTTATACTTGACGTCACTGTGGGCAACATTCTCAGTTCGCACTTAGACTTTGCTGAGTAAAATAATCGTCCCATAAATTCAAATTCCTTCACCGTTTTGAAGCCAGTGGTGACGAAATAATTTACTCTAAGTAAAACGCCTACCTGGACATCGGCTTGTCTTAGAACCAAAAATTCGAAGACATGTGACATACCAACCCGCACTGGGCCGGCGTGGTGGATTACGGCCTACTCCCTCTCACTGAGAGGAGGCCTGTGTCCCAGCAATGGAAACATAATACGCTGATTATGAAATTCTAATTCAAAATATTTTACTTCACATAAACCTACATGGGCACACTTATGAAACGTCTAAAGCTAGGTGCACGATTCCAATTTTATTGATCGTTTCCCGTGGAGAAGAGCCTGCATAAAACTCCATGGTAACTATTTATACGAATGTGGACTTTATTTGTGTTACTTTAATTTTGATATTCGTACCGTATTCGTATTCTTGCTCATATTCGCTTGTGCGTTTGTAAACATTATACCTTACGAAGAAGATTCATATTTCTATAAAACTTAGCAAAGGAAAATTCTAAGTGCGATCTGTGAATCTTACTCTGAGAATTAATTGTTTATCAATTAACACGTTTGTTTAAACGTTTAAGATCGTGATTCCGTTAAAATTGTACTTCCTAGCTCTTGAGAATTAGGATTTTGTCCCTGAAGATTGTGGGCAAAAAGTATTCACAATGACTTCCTGAGATCGCAAGAAAATAGCATTTTGCAAATCATAAGGAGGTGTAAACATTGATTAAAAATGCGCCATTTACTTACATCAATGCCTACAAAAGAAATATATTTTGAAAGAATTAAAACTCTAGAATACTTACCTACTTTTTTAACAGATAAATCTAAGCTTACGTCTGACAGATAAATCTAAGGTTACGTCTGAAAACAGGATAAAAGGACTTTAGACTTTCCATAAACACAAAAAAAATGCACGCCACGCCTTTTTACAAATGGTAGCTACTTGGACATGTTGTAAGAAATTACCTACTTAGAAATCTACTTACTACATAGTTAAGTGTTTAATGTGTAGGTACTACTTATAAAAAACAACATCAAAACGGTAGTAAGTAAGTAGGCACCATATGTAAATGATTGATATATCAATAAAATATTACCTACAACAAAAACAATATTAATTAATAAAAACTGTAAGTAGTACGGTCACCAAAAGAGATTAGTAACCAGGTTCGTCGGATTTTTTGTTGAAGTTTCGTAAGAGACCTATGGATGTTTTTGAATTTAGTTTAATTTAGTTTTTGGAAACAAATAGTTTATTTATCACATTAAATCTCATTCGAAAACATCCATCGATTTCTTACTAAATTTCAACTATATCTGTCGACCCTGCTTACTTATCAATTTTGGTGACTGTACCTACTTACCTATGTGCGTACTCTTACGTAGGTAGGTACTTGTATCAACTGAGATAAGTACCGCGTTTTACACCTCATTATACTTAGCATGAAAAGGTTATTTGTCTACAATTAATTACTCGATTATAATCGAGTAATAATGATTAGTAATGATCATACAACGTTCATTGAGCATTAATAGTAAATATTTAACAACATTAATAACAGATCGTTAACTTATAAAAACATCGTATAATTCGTGATAATTGCAGACAATAATCGTTAGGTAGTTAGATATCACGGAAGTGAACATGACATAAATGGAGCTTGCAAAAAGTTTCTAACCAAAAAAGTTTAGAATAACGCGCATGATTTGATGGCTTATAAGACTACTCGCCCGAATCGGGTGAATCGTCACTCAATATTTTCTATAGGCGACTCGCACAAAGTTAATTTAGGTGTGGCCAAATCGACAATTCCAGTAATACGTACCATTAGGCAATTGGCACATTTTATATTTTATGGTAGAAAATGAGTGTACTTTTTTCGAAACTTTTCGTTGTTTCCTTAACGTTTGCCTACAAATAAATTAACTGCGCGAGTTGCCTATAATAAATATTATATTATTTAAAAGTAACGATTCACCCGATTCGGGTGGGTTAATTCATGCGAGTCCACTTATATGCCAATATGATCACAGTCGGATGATCATATTCCAATAGAGCGATTATTATGTTATTCGTTACGACACATTATTTAATGTGTTTATAATAAACCTATGCACTTGACGTGTGATAAGATAAATTAGTGTTTGATTTAATGTCATAATCTATGAATGCTGCCTTGGGTGTAGAAGAGCACAAGATTCAAGTTTTCTGGCAGGTTCAATTCCAGCTCGTTTTTATCATCGACATTTTTTTTATACAGGGTGGCAGGTACATTGACGCGCACACTGTAGCCGTGATTCTAAGACCCCCCCCCCCCCTCCCTGCATATAAATGGTTCGTTGATTATTATAAAAAAAAGGTTTTCATAGAAAAGATACCTACGTAATACCTACGCGGTCAAAATGTATGGAACAACATTTTTTTTACAGAATCATGTAGGTCCTGAATTCATGGTTACAGGTTGCGCGTTGATGTCGCTGCCACCCTGTATATACTTCGGCTTTTTGTTTATAGTATGTGTGTTTGTAAACGCATCCACGAGATAAGAGACAATTCCTACAGTAGTACAGCAGTATTTTTGAAAATAATCGGTAATTTACTATGACAAGATATGGGCGGATGTTTATGCTTACTAGAATTTATTGATCGTTCCCCACGGATGGGATGATCCCCAAATTGATAGTCCAAGCATATTTTTTTTTTTGGTTTTTTTTAAAAAAAAAAAACGTTGCCACACTAGGAATTTCTCCTGTATTGTGGGTGCGTTTACAAACATTTAACACTCACATACACAAGACCAGACCCGGAACAACTACTTGTAGGTTATACCAATATTTGTTCCGTGCGGGAATCGAACCCGCGACACAGCGCAGCAGTCAATCGCTTAACCGCTGCGCCAACCGTGTCGTCAAATCATGAGACAACAGTGACAGCACTGTCAAACTTGAAGAAATTAAGAGTGTCTATCTTCTTTTTAGCGTGTCGATAGCAATCTATATCCAGTCAGCTCAGAATTCGGCCACGAGCTTGGCAATTTCAGTAGCATCTATCAACTCGTGTAACGCTCACACAACAGGACACGATATTTAGAGAATGCTCACTAAATGTTATGTAGTGTTAATTTGCATTAATATTTAGTGGCGTGCAGTCCATAAAGACAGAAAGACACTGCCTACCCTACCTAAATCAGATAAATATTTTAAACGAATTTTATTTTATCAATAAACACAAAATCTTTATTCCTATATCAGCTCCACTTGTCGAGCGTCGGTCGAATCCATAGTATCATCGATAAAATACCCGTTCGTTCGTACAATTTGACGCAACTTCGCATTGCGATGCACTAGCGCCGCTGAGTGCCTCGGGAGAGACACGAACTATTCGCGTCTTAATGTTTGTATGTGTGCTCTCGTGGTCATGCATATTATTGGGTGTGCGTTCCTATAAGTACGTGGCACACAATGTAAAAATTAACGCACACAACTGTACAGGATAGTCACTTACTCCATGACGAATTACGAAACTTGCCGATGTTTTCCGAACAAAGTTGGCTAGGCGACTATTTTAAAAAGTACCATTGTTTCATTGAATTGTCGCTACAAAAGCCACCATTAGGTACTTTTTGTCGTATTATTTTTTTTGTCCGACTTTCGACGCCATTATGTTTGTTTGTTTTCATTTATTTGTTTTGGTTGTGAGCATGTATTTAACATTTTAACGTTGATAATAGTGTGAAAAATGAATTATATTCACTGTGAAGTTGTTCAGGTGGTATGTGTATGGAGAAAATAAAAAATTATGCATTTACAAAACTACATTTCGGTTAAAGAAAAGGCAACTCCAAGGCAAATCATGTCCATCTGCGATATTTTTGGCAGATGGAACGAATGGGTTGAATAGGAAAGCAATATCTCGCCACAGATTTAGCCTTTCCTTAGACCGTTCGCCAATCAGTGGGAGGACACGGTTGCAAAGGACAAAAAGGACAAAAAGCTGTCGCGGCTTGCCGTGTCTTTCGCCCCGAATCTTGCTCGAGCCATCTCGCGCCGCTGAGCCTTAGCCCTAAACCTAAATAATCCCTTGCCGCCTTCTTCCAACGAAGCCCGCGCGCCCTAAGCCGAGGTCCGTACCCTGGGGGTGGGGGGGGGGGGGGGGGTTAGTCGCTTAATTTAAAGTTTTTAAGCCCTGGCTGGAGGCCTTATTTATTGAGGCAGCCACAGGCAAGTCCGGCTAAGCAGCCGTCATTTAAAAAAAAAAAAACAAAATCAAAAGTCATTTATTTAAACTAGGCTGAGGGTCAACTCTTTTTGAACGTCAAAATTACATAAGACAGTCCCCCAAAATGCCCGCCCTTCACCACTTCCTAGTGCTTTAGCTGGGAAGAAGAAGTGGCGCAACAAACTCCCCGGCTGTTAACTTAGAAGAACTTGATTAGAATCAACATTACGAAACACAAAAAAATACACATCAAATTTGTCATTATGTCAGCTAGCACACGCCAATAAACCATCAAAACATTGAAACTATAGGTACTCAAGTAGAAATAAATAATAAAAAATAAACTTAAACAGAACTTAGAATCTAAATAAAAGCCTCCAGGCATAAAGGGCGTGCCCACTTACATATTATGCAATTCTGCATTATGTAAATATAGCTAGAACTTGAAGTAACAAAAGTTAAACTAGGACAAAGGTCCTAAGGTCCTTAATTTTAGTCCAAAGGGACTAAAATTAAGAAAAGTTAGTACAATTAACACCAAAAAAACCATGGTCAGCAAGACGACCAGTCACCACAAGCAGCACCCGTTCACGAGCATAACGCAAAGATCAGCCACTACCCCCGCTCGCATATTTCAGAGGAGGTGGCAATCCGACCCCCGACGCTACCGCAAGCAGTGACATCGAAGGGAGCATGAGGAACTTGCTGCCGGTTGCACTGGCAAGAATAATGTGAATGAAAACCGTATATAAGCCAAATTGTTTCTAATTATAAACGAGTCTCTCGTGAAACGCTATCAGCTGCAACGATCAGCTGAGCATTCACCATGAAACGTAGTAACCATAGTATTAAGTAATCAGTGCCACGCACCCTGACAATCAATTTTATACGATTACATCTTAATATACACTGCCACACGCAGACTTTACCATCTTTATTTTAATTAGAAAAATTGCTGTTGGTAATTTTAAAAAGGTGGAATACCGTATCGACAAAAAATGGGCCGTCTGTCTTGCCGTCTTGAGTGTAGAGGAAGGAGACCAATGAGGGTTTTCATGAATATTCAAACCACCAGTTGGCGCCACTTTGACAAGAGGTCTTCTAGTTCGACAATGAACTTAAAATATTTTATGTCATTCGTTTCATTATTTCGTTCACCGTTCAGTCCGCAGGCGGTTTGACACTTTTGACAGGTGCCCGGACCTAACGTCTCAGTGCTGCCACCTAGTGGACGTCATTTCAGAAAACCCTCATTATCATAATCATAAATCTTTATTTATCTCAACATCATTGAGGGTAGGTTTATAGAATACATAGGCAGCCTATAATGTTCCCACTGCTGGGACACAGGCCTCTGTCCTCTCTCTGTGAGAGGGAGTGGGCCATAATCCACCACGCGGGCCCAGTGTGGGTTGGTGGGTGTCACATGTCTTCGAATTTTTGGTACTAGGACATACCGCTTTCCTCACGATGTTTTCCTTCACCGTTTTGAGCGCAGTCATAGTGAGGAAATAATTAACACAAAGTATAGCGCCTGTCGAATTCACGGGGCCACCCGTGCTCAGCAGGCTTAGCATGACGTCTATTCGTATTTTGTGTACCCATGGCTACGCCGTTAAAGGTAAGACCAATGCTTCATTTAGAAGTTTTTCATGCCTTTATCTGAAGGACACAAAATTAAAGTAGCCTAAATAATAAATATGGCCACGGAACTACTTACCTACCAAATTCAGTTTAATCAATCTCTAACGACAAAATCAGAAACGGTTAACATATTGTTCGTCACAAATTTAACAATAAAACGATTGAATTGTGATCGTTTTCAAAAATCCTAAGTGGTTTAAAAATACGTCTAAAATTTATACAGATAGGTAGTAATTAAAAAATATCGTAACTAAAAATAGGTAAAAACTCGAATATTGTAGGCAAACCGTATCCCATTGACATTAGTGAGTAATTATATAAGTCCTTGAAGAACGTCGCCGGATTCGACACGGCATCATTACGAACACGCAATGTGAAGACGTGCTTATTAGGAAAAAAACTTAGGTATATTAATGTATCTATGATCTATGAAAAATTGATTTTGTGAATTAACTAGGAATACAAAACGCTATAAACTATTCAAAAATCTTGAATTTGTATTAGAACTAAGTGGAGTTGTGCTAGGGTAGCCCACCGTCCTACTGTACCTAATTATTAGAGTATTGGACTCTTTTTCTTATGGGCCACAAAATACTCTTTTTTCATAAACTGACTTCTTTGAGGCAAGTGATTTCTTTTTTCTGTGGTTTTCTTATATTTTCCACTGTGAGACTGGACTATTTGTCGGTCATGAATGTGAAGTAGCGAGAAGAACAGGGCTTTATAAATATTGATTGAGATGAGCTCCTGATCTTATATTAACGTAGAATTAGGATGTTTTTGAGTCCTACAATTCTTGTAAAAACAATTTAAAAAATTGAGTAGGTACAGCTTAAAGTGCTACTAAATACATAAAGAGAAAATGGTACTCTATTTTATTAATCCCTACTCTTTAATTACTTTCTCTGAAATCGAAAATACTCTACTTCGTCTAGAAAAAGTTGGCAACCCTAGATGGAGCCTCTTTGGTGCCTTACCACTTCAGTTTCTCTTCAGCGGCATCAGCCAGTCTCTTTTAAAGTTAGATTTACGCGATAAGGTTTCCCATTTATTCACCCAATGTAATTTTTCAACATTTAAAGCATCTTAGTTTATATGTTGTAGGTACATAATAAAAAGAATGTATTCTACCTATCTATTACCTAGGTACTAGAGAATGGGCAGCAGCGTTCTCTATGCATTTTATCACCATACTGCGTTCGCCAACCAGCCTGCCAAGCGTGGCGATTATGGCAAGCCCCCCCAAGTTGGGGGAGGCTTATATCCAGTAGTGGACGTCTTCCAGCTGGAATGATGATGATGATGATTACCTAGATAAGGTGCTTTAATGAACTAAATTAAACAACTTAGTTTTTAATATTTGTTAGAATCCGGATATCCAGTAGGTATCCAGAATTATGTCACCATTAAAAGGATTCTCAGATTCCGTAGGTATGCTTAAATTGCGTCAGTAAGTCAATATATATTCTAGTTATTTTATCGCCATTACTTTTTAATTCCCCAGCCACAAAGATCACCAGGCCTGCAAGCGATAGTCCACTTGCAAGCGGACGAGGAGTCAGGAGTGGAAGGCGACCTGATCTTCACGCAGCTGGTGCCAAACGGGCCCGTCTCCATCGAAGGCAATATCACGGGCCTGGCTGCGGGCCTGCACGGCATCCATGTGCACCAGACTGGAGCCGTCAAGGATAACTGCAAGGAGATCGGGCCGCATTTCCTGGCGTTTTATGTAAGTATGGTCTAAGGTTGAAAGGATAGCAGGTTGTCTACTCAGAATGTTTGCCCAATTTCATTCGCAACTTTAGCGGGTAGCGTCTCAAATAATGTTGCAATAGTGCTGCAGTGCTAACGCAGACTGGGGTGGCCCGCGCGGCAACGCAACGCTTTGCAAAAATCGTCATTGATGATCACTTTCGCACATTTTCTTTGAACCAACGCACAATACATGTGTGCCGCACCAACCGCACGTTGATTTATGAAAATGCGTTGCGCTGAGGCCCTATGTGGCAGTTATGTGCGGTTGACTATAATGAGTAGATAAATTGAGACTTTTACCATAACCATCACAGACAGATTAGTGATTGCAGTGTGTGATGTTTAGCAGACCAAGAAGACGCTATTGCCGCCTCCGCCAGAAACAGACTATCCCACAGTGGCCCAGAAAGGCAGATATTCGGAAAACTCTTCCTAAACCTATTGCTTGATTGATTTAATAGATGATAGTTAGTAGTAATGTGTAAAACATTATTCTTCAACGATCTGCCAAACCAATCGATCAAACCATCATCAGCCTAGCCCTTTTCCAAGTATGTTAGGTTCAGCTTCTCAGTCTAACCGGATGCACAGCTGAATTAACTAATCGGTCAAACCATTTTCTATTAAATTACGTTCTGGCGCTTTTCCCCAGGGTCGTCACGGTGGTCCCCGCGACAACGTCCGCCACGTCGGTGACCTCGGCAACATCAAAGCAGAGGAAGGAGCACTGACAGTTCGCCTCATAGACCACCTCATCTCCCTAGCCGGCCCACGGTCCATAGTCGGTCGCTCTTTAGCCATCTCTAAAGGCGAAGACGACTACGGACGTGCCAGTACAGAGGATAGTGCCCTCACTGGCACTTCGGGACCTGCCATAGCTTGTGGAATCATTGGTTACTTACATTAAACTTTTGTACTTTTATGCGCTTTCTACTTTTGTAAATTGTGATATTTAGTTTCGTACTTTCGTTAATAATTATATCTGTATGTATGTAGTGGCGTTTTATTTTGTAACAGTATATTTTGTCGTTATAGGTACTTAAGTATTCCCAACTTTTCCAGTTAATTTGCCACACTTGGCACAGCGCCTACTAAAAATTAAATGCAATCCGCAGGTTTACATAAGTCGCTCGCTAACCACTGAACCAATTACCGACAATCTGAGTCAAGGGCGTATCCCGGAATTATTTCTAGGAGAGGCACATGGGCCAGCCAGTTAAGAAGCGTCTCCCACATTTCGTATTTCACTATATTGTTCATTCTTTTTCACATCTGCTTAGTCTACATTAGCACCCCACCTTGAATTGCTTTTTTTTTTTTGGTGGGAAATCATCCAATAACTTCTCCCGCTCTGGGTGGAGTGGGAGGGCGTGTCAGACTTTTACTAACTAAAACCCACCCGTGTTCCCTCAGGTGCCTGTGTACCAAGGGCCACGGTATCTCTTTCGAACAACCCGCACCACATCGAATTGGTTTGGTTAGTTTCTCATGCTCATTCATAGTACCTACATATTATAAGCTAAATTTTGTTCATGAGCAAGCTACACAATATTTGGACGCGCGAGGCCCCACAGACCGCGCTATCATTTTAGCCTTAGTTACCTATATATATGTTATACTGAAATCCTTTCACCGACTTTAGCCCGGTGCATTCTTTTTAGCTTCAGGTATATGTCGCGCCCTTAGTAATGTAAGGGCACAACTCCAAATATTGAGGTTTTGACTTTTAATGTTAGATGGACTTAATATCAACTGTTCTACGACTTGGCTTTCACAATTGAGAAAAAAGACAATTTTAAAGCGCACTTTAAATTTTATTATAATGTTTTAATATAATATGTAAAACATCGGGTGTTGATATTTTTTAAATAGGCCTTTACTAAATAGGTATGATCCTGAAATCCTCTCGCCGAGTTTAACCCGGTGCATTGTTGGCATAGCAGAGCTGTGTGCCCGAGTACGACTGACTGCACCACTTCGAACCTTAATAGTTTCGCCACTGCTGCTGAAGATTTAGTAGGTGCTTCTTCAGCAATTCTCATTGAAACAACGTCATAATGAATATGCATTCAGGCCAGTCCATTCAGACGATTCGATTTTATTTTATCGATTGGGGGAGTGCCATGCTCACAGGGGCACCGGGCGCTGGCGTTTGTCATCATGATTTTAAATAGACAAGCAATAATTTATAGCGAAGCTACTTTTAGTCAGAGAAGTCACTGTAGAAAAAGCTACAAAAACATGATAACGCCTATTCGATTAGTCACAGGCGCTAAGAATAATGGTCATAATCTCACTTCAGACAATGACCATTTTTCTATTCCCTTATTAAATCAGTATATATATGGCTGATTTCCAAAAGTCAGATAAACTTTATCTGAAGAATAAATATTATGACAGTTTGGCATATTTTCTATACAAATACTTGTCAAACCGACATAGGTATTTATTTCTCAGATAAAAGTTATCTGCCGATTGAAAAATCAGCCCTTAGTCAGTTATCTATCTATTTCTATATAATTTTTTGTCATTTTTCAAATATTTTTATTTATCGAACAGAAACAATCAACAAATGCACTATTGGGTTAGTTCCCTACAATATGCGATATTATATAAAGATGATGGGATTATATACCTATGTAGTGTAGACATCTAATCTAAAACGGATAAAGATAAAGGTATCATGAGTATTCCATTGCCATCGACCACGGCTGAATTAGATTTAATAGATAATAACCTAGAACATATAAATCAAATTCTACGGTAAATGATAGTAAACATGTTATCACGAATCAACTAAATGATGTCTAGCTATTTTTGCTGTACACACCTCTCTTACATGAAAATTGCCTCAGCACCACTTTCTGTTGGTTTATTGCAGCTTCAAAAATGCAATGTTTTTTATTTACTTGTACAAAGTGTACTTCACATAGGTTTACTACTGATTAGACACACGTTTCTCTTAATGTATGACCAGTTCTCTCTTCCACTTAGGCCCTAGAACGACGGACTGCATTTGAACTGCACGTCGACCGTGCAGCTAGCTTGCAGTCAGCGTGCAGTCGCTGGAACTGTACGCCAACTGTACACCGACTGCAATCGGACTACACGGTTGGTTTGAAGTCGTACTTACTGCTTTCAAACTGCAGCTTAATCCTTCCTTTGTTATCGCGTAAAAATGCATCACGAATGGATACTGCAGTTTATCTTACTAATTTACTAATCTACGAAATTCGTAAAAAAACGTATCACGTCCCAAAAGTGTTGAATCCAAAGTAAAACACAATATTCAGTAACCAACGGATATATTTTATGTATAAAAAAATCTTTTTCAACAAAAATGCAAAATACAAGACAACAAGAATCAGAAACAGCACCCCATACCAAAAAGTACGTAAGAATCGAATGATTGAACAGAGGTATATTTTGTATCCTTAATTATGTGATGTTTACGCCTAATTACTACCTAGTTGTGCCTAAACCGAAGTAATAAATAATGATTTCATGAGACGGATGGCCTTAAGGTGACATATAAGGAATACTTCGTGATATTTGTGCTGTATATTAAGTTCATTAAGACAGCGGTAGTTGATTCCCTGAAATTACAGCATTTTATGCTGTTACATTGCAGGCCGGAACAAAAGAATAGTTGTACCAATAATATGGTGATAATTTCAGGTAAAACGGTTAAATACAAGAACATTTTATTCGCGAGAGAGCAAACTAAACTTTGACCGAAACAAAAACGTGTCTAAACAAACGTAACCCTGCTCCTTCCGCTCCATTGGCAGACTAGTTTGTAACCAATCTGACGAATTTCTTCATGATTTTAATACAAAAAATGATAAAGTAGTTTTTTTTTTTTTTTCGTAGATAAAATTTTCACACTGATTTTAAATTACATATATGCTAATGTCAGTCACACTATAGTTATTTACTGGAGGCCGATGGCGGCAACGAGTTTCTCGACCTTTGCGATGTAGGCTTTCTGTGCGTCTTCCTTTGACACACCACGCTGCTTGCTCCAGGCCTCGAACTTGGCCTTGCCCTTCAGGTCCAGGAAACCGGGGGCCTCTGTAAATAAAAATAAAACATTTTTCAGTACATTGTTTGAATTAAGGAGACTCAGAGTCGTCATCATCATCATTTCAGCCGAGAGACGTCCACTGCTGGACAAAGGCCTCCCACAAGCACCGCCACTTCGACTAGTTTTTTGGTGTTGGTCTTTTTTGGGGGTTTGTCATAATCGCCACGCTTGACAGGGGGTGTCGATCGCAGTATGGTGGTAAAATGCATAGAAAACGCTGCTGCCCATTCTCTAAAAAGTCCCTTATTTGCCTTTTACAACACACACGGGAAGAAATGGGATGGTGCTATTCTTTACGTCCCAGAGTAGTGGTAAATTTTATAATCATAATTCATTTATTTTCAGACCACTTTGCCCCATAGAAAGCCCTTACAGACTAATTATACATTACGAATTAAAAATGTGAATTTCTGAGCTGTTTCATTTTCCTCCTGTTAACGATCGAGTCGGTCTAAGGTTATCAAAATGGACGGAGTATTTACGTGTTTTATTCACACTTAGTGGTGTTCATGTAAATACAATTCTAACGTTGTTTCGAGAAATTCTTTAGTTGTCAATGTGAAGTGTTCTGTCAATAGTGCTACAAGGATGTTTCGGTGTATGAATGACATTGACAGGGGGCGCTTTTGGTACACATTTGTGAAATGGCCACAGTAATTGGAATACGTTCTTTAACCCTTGGAGGTCACTCAATGACAGCTGACTGTTAGCGTAAAACGTCCAACGGAGTGTTCGCAATTTTTATGCGAAAATTAAAACTTAAAGCAAACCTACTGCAGCTATCAAAATACGGACTAATTAGAAGGAAATTGTATGGACGAAACAAAATGGCCGCATTCGTTCTAATTTTCGCTACGCGCCAAAATGTAGCGGTACACTATTCATAAAAATCGTGCTTCAAATAATTGTCATTTAAATGGCGGTATAGTGGCATTCCCCAGGTACGCTACGTTGAATTGGTAATTAAGGAATCTGGCTAAGATCACGTCGCATTTAAATAAGAAATAAGAGAATCACGATTTTTAAACATGATCAAGTGCTCATTGCTGCTTATCTTTTTATGAGAACAATAGAACATTATTATCCTAAGAAAAATATACCATCGTGGCGCGACTATAACCAACTAGTGAATCATAAGATGACATTAATAGAATTTACACCTTATTTTCACCCTCTAGAACTGAAAATGTATTGCAGTTGACTTAGTATTTATGAATAGCTGTGGTAGGAAGTGTCAATAAAGTTACATAATACAATTTCATGCAATTCATATCAATTGGTTATACCTAAATAGGAGAGGCTCGTGGCTATAATAAAAGGCAAGGGTCGATCGAAAGGTAAACTACGCTTGCAGCGGCCAGTTTTTGGATGGGTAACGATCCATAACATAATATAGAAACCCACCAAAGCACGTTAAGCCGTTGGTCCCGGCTATCATTCACAGATCTTTATCAGTCGTTACGGGTAGTCAGAAGCCTGAAGGTCTGACAACCAATCTTACCCAGGCATATCGTGTTACCCAGTAACTGAGTTGTGTCGATAAGATAGGTAGTCGCTCCGTGTAAAATTCTGGTACCTATTCAGCTGCATCCGGTTAGACTGGAAGCCGAACCCAGGAAATGGTAGACAGATTGATAGATTCAACCTAAATAGTTGCGTGTGCCAAGTTACGTTCTCATGTTATTTCTTATCAAGGATTTATATCTATTAAATATATATAATTTAAATCGTAATTTATATCTACTGTAAATGATTGTGTTTTGTGATTAGTAGCTAAATGATAAACGGATTTATACATGATTGATTTATTTGTTGTTATTTTTATTTTTGACTTCCTAGGTGGTACTATTTCAGAAACCGAAAACATACCTAGTTACATTAAGTATAGCATAATTAGGCTATAATGTTCCCACTGCTGGGATACAGGTCTCTTCTCTGTTAGAGGGAGTGGGCTGTAATCCACCACACGAGGCTAGTGCGGGTTGGTAGATGTCACAACATGTCAGGCATACAGTATACCCACACTTCGCGAGTTTTGTTAAGTCCCGCGTTACATTCTACTGAATGTAACACGGAACAATACACGTTCACGTTCGTCTGTGGGTAGTCCAGTTTCCGTTTCGTTTCGTCACATTATTATAACAGGACTTAAATAAAGCCATATAAAAGCAAACAGAGTACGAAAACGCAGTCATAAAACTGGGTCGCTTTTAAAAACTTTACCAAGAAAACAACGGGTAGGCCATTCCGACGTGAGCCTCGTATCGTACGGTTTAAAAGAGTTTACCGAACCAGTTTTTCCGGATCAGTCTTAATGACGTCATAATACCGCGGCAGGATTTTATCGCTCATTGGATTTTGAACTCTCGGTGTTGATTTGAGGATTGATAATCCAACAGAGTGTAGCGCGAGTGAGTCTCAGCTTGTCGAAAAAACGGTTTTCGGTTTTAAATTTTCGGCGCTAAGCAGTGCCTTGAAGATCCAGTACGCAAAACAATCCAATCCAACCGCAATTTTATTACGTCTGTGGGAATGTGAGGTCATAAGAACCAAATAAGACTTTGTGTTAAGGGTGTTTTGGGTTTTGTTTTAACCTTTTTCCACGGCTGCACCAAGGCTGCGGATTGCCTGCCAGAGGTGCGGTGTGTTCGAAAGAGATACCGTGGCCCCTGGCACACAGGCAACTGAAGGAACACGGGTGGGTTTTAGTCATTAAAAGTCTGACACGCCCTCCTGCTCCAACCAGAGCGGGAGAAGGATGATTTCCCACCCTCAAAAAAAAAGGGCCTGCCTTCCACATTCAGTCTGTCCAGTCACCTTTTTAAGATCGTCGGTTTATTCCTAAAGGTCTACCAAACACATGGTTTAAATTGAAAACAAAATTTTTATTGACAGCCTCGTTGCTCTAGTGATGCTGAGCATGACGTCCGTCCCCAGTAGCAGCTCTGACTGGATTTGTGCCCGTTGATGGCAATAAGATCATGCCCTATTACATGAGACCTAAACATAACTGACAAAATATGGGTGTACACATGTGTGTATAATAGGTACACCGCTGCCCAACCGTCGGGGACACAAGGAGTGATATTATATGTTACAAAGATTTGAAAAGAGCAAAACAACTCGATATGAACTGCAGCCGCTAGCAGACGTGTTAACTCTCAGTCAAGACACCACAATCAGTTAGCAAATACGGATAGACATCAAACTCGATTACCATACAAAGAACCGTTTTGATTTTCACACAATTATTCAGGAGGTTATTGTTATTATGTAATTATTCTTAGCGTGAAACAATAGGACTGTTTGTCAGACGCGCGGGGCGGTAGCATAACTATCGAGGTCTCCTGGTTAAGGCCATCGGGGCAACTATAAAACGACACATTTTTTTTAGAGACTTCTCGAAAAAGCATATTTTTAAGACAGCTGCGCCTAAGTCAACGTTCACATGGACGCAATAATATCGCGGTGTGATTTCTTCACAGACTAGATCTTCACCGCAACGGTTAGCGCTGAGAGTTAAAAATCGAATAGTTTGTTTTCGACGCGATGAGATGCACTCAGTTGGATTCTCAATGCTTGATTCAACATCCGAGAGTTGGAAATCCGGTGCACGATAAAATCCCGCCAAGATATTATTTCGTCCGTGTGAACGTACCCTAATATTAGAATACGCGAAAGTAACTCGGGTCTGTCGGTTTCGTGGAACCGGGAAAATTACGAAGGCTACTAAGGTTCATTTAAAAAAATATCTCATAGCCAAATCGTCGGTGATATTCTGAAACCGCGGAACTA
Source organism: Antitype chi (assembly GCA_947359405.1). Lineage (NCBI taxonomy): Eukaryota > Metazoa > Arthropoda > Insecta > Lepidoptera > Noctuidae > Antitype > Antitype chi. The sequence goes on from OX375812.1 coordinate 20,181,439, forward strand.
ACAGTGTTTAAAACCGCGTAAGGTAGGTGCAGTGAATTTTACAGGAACGAGGAAAAACGTAATATTTACTAAACCACTTGACTTTCTATTGTTTAAACTTTTAAATTGTAAAATTATAATATTTCTCTTAATATTGTAGGCATTAGTTATGTAAAACATGTATTAATGAATTAGAAAATCGACTTTCGCGGATTTATCATCACAAATAAAATCAAAATAAGTTTTTTTATGTCACTTACGCGGAATTGTCCGCCGAAATAAAACAAAAGAATAGAATCAAAATCTTATTATTATTTATTCAGTCAACTTCTCAGTTAAATTTTTGGCACATAATTATCATCGGTAGACTAGGTAATCAACAATATACAGGAAAATAACAACATAAATCCCCACAATGTAAAAAAAATCGCTGTTTTTAGCTAAGTATGTTAAAAATACCTTGTTGTAGGGTACTTACTAATTAACAGTTAAAACTAAATATGAATAAACAAAATGTATAAAAATATTACTTCTGAGTAGAATAATAATTGCAACTTTGAGGTCTTTGTTAAAATATGAGATCAATAAAACTTTACTTTTTCTTAAATGGCAAATTATCGTAAAATAAGTTACAATCTGCAGGTATCACACTCTTTAAGTGCTGATACTTACTGTCTGATATAGGCAGTCTAGATGAATACAGGGGAGATACATTAGTTACTACAGCTGAAATAGGTTTCGGTCTTCGAGGAAGTGGGCTGAAATCATCTTTAAAGTGTTTTTTAAACTCTATTCTGCCGTTAGGATTATACTTTAAAACCCTCAGATCCACTACGCAATCATCTCCAGCAGAACGCCCAGAACGAATGGAATCATAAATTTGGTATTCTTTTAGACTGTAGTCTTTAAAAAAGGTGTAATCTGGTTGAAAAACCTGGTATGGAGAAGCCTGGCTTCTTTTGTAATTGAGGCATACTGAGATGGAAGAATAATTTCAAAATTTTTCAGCTTTCTCTCCACCAATGAGTGTATGGAGTCAACCTCCATTTGAGTGTGACCTTTTTCCAGATACTTTTGTGTAATTGTTGTATTTTTGTCTATTGCTAATCTTAGAAGGGCATTAGAAACTATTGAGTTTCTGTTCTGTGCAGTGCAGCCATTCGTCCAGATGACAACATCCCTGCAATCTTCTTCTAATAACTTAGTCAAATAATCAATGAAAAAAGATGCGTAAGTGGTAGCTCTTAAATCACAGGCGGTTTCGTCGAACCAGTAGCAAGTTACATGACCCGTTGCAATATCGTATAAAGTAAAGTTGTGCACAGCTAATTTGGTCTTAAAGTATAAAGCACTAGCTGCTAGCGAAAGGCACAGCTTAACAGCCTGCAAATCGGCGGTCACAGCATGAAGAAGTCCTCTTTGAGCGCTTTGTTTGTCGCTAAGTTTTTCAGCTTGAGCCAATTCTTTCAGTTGGATGTGGTATTGGCAGTCTTCTTCAGAAACGTTGCCGGCTTTATATGAACAACAATTATCACATGCATCTTTCTTGGGTTGAAATAGTGCAATGTTTTGTTCATCTAAGATGTCACAAAACAACTTTCTTGAAGCTGTTGGCTTAGACATTGATGATGCAAATTCTACGTACGTATTATATAGCTGAGCTTTTGATTGAATTAAAGGTTCCAGATATTGTTTAGTGGTTGTTTTACGGCAGTAATGAGATGGTAACTTCGGTAATAAAGTCAGGTAATCCTTAACAGACAATTTTTTTCATGTTGTGATGCGCAGATTCGCGGTTTGGGCACAATAAAAAATCACCTGACGTTACGCGGTTTAAAAAAAAATAGATTTCATGGCTTCCTATTGGATAATCGGCCCGGCCAACATCACAGAACGCAGCCAATCACTACAACGAAGCTAAGCCCGCGAAATCTCGATTTTGCTACTTTTGTAAATACGCGGTTTTAAACACTGTTAGTTCCGCGGTTTCAGAATATCACCGACGAAATGCTATTATGCCATATCGGAATTTTTTAATGACCGCAATTAATTAAATAGATTCCTATAATTACGACATTTTCAGAATTTAACCCTCAAATCTATAAAAAACAATACTTTATTTCCCCTTTTTTAATTAGCATTAGGATGAAGTTATTAATTTAAAGAAAGAAAGAAAGAAAAAACGTTTATTTGCGGTAAACATGACGCAAAAAGATAAGGAACACAAAAAAAAATAAGAAAAGGTTGAGGGAAACATGCGTCACATCCACGCAAAACGGCTATCACTCAGCATTATGCATTATTTCATAGTTTGTTGTGTAGACTCAAATCTTTTATGGTTTATTATACCGAGAATATGTTATTTTGTACGCCATAAATGGCAAAACATGCAGATCTACCTGATATTTTAAGACCTCGCACATATTATTTGATGTATCTATCCTCATGTTGTACCATATATACATTTTATTCTATTCTATTCATCGTCGATCGCAGACGGAGCCGCGGGCGACAGCCAGAAACTATTCAATAATAGAAAACGTTCCATAAATCGTAGAGGGTGAATCAGGTTAATGGATTAAATTCAGTATTCCTATGCATATGTATGTTTGTTCATAGACCGAACACGATATGCTTCCATTAGACACACGTAACGCCCATTATGTCTAGGCAGACTATGAAACTAACATATTCATGATAATTACTGGGTCGTCAAGATTTTAGACGGATATGGATATCCATTACTATTAATAAAACTTTGGTGAATGTAAAAAAAATGTAGCCATTCTGGTCAAATATCCGTAGCTTCTAGATTTGGCTATCATAAAATTCAAATTAGCTTCGTTAAAACTAAGTCTTATGAAAAAGTCAGGATTTTCCACTCACTTCAGTGTTGATTATTCATAACTTTTAGATTGAATCGCCAAAAAAGTTGTAGATAATATTATGATTTAAATCGAAGTGTTTTGAACCACAAGTTCTCTCTGCAGTAAGTCACTGGTGGGCCTGGCTAAAAATCACGCGTCTCACCAGGCTTCCTGTCCGACAGAGGTAGTATCAGTGAAGAGCAGTTAGACTCTAGTCTACACGCACAACGTTATTGAGTGAGATGCAGGATCATTTATAGTAAAAAAATGCCAATGGACTGATGGCCGAAAGCCTCGAGGCTCTCGTTAGGCGGTTGGATCAAAGGCCTGATTCAGAAGGCAGTACTCCTCGATACGGCTCGCATCGTAAGAAGGTTCCTGTCTCTGGAGCCCTAACCATCGTACCTTGGACCCTGCTCCCGATACTGGCGGACCACTATTTTTTATATTTTTTAATGTTTTTTGTAGTTACTTTAATAAAAATATTTCAAAATGTATTTAATAAGGATATAAAATAAATAAAGGAAATAATAATAGAAGTAGTAGTAGTACCTAATATTATAGCGCGTCGGCTACGAAGTGAGTTGAAAGTTCCAGTGCACGAAAAAACCCGCCGCGAATTATTAATTTTATGTCCGTGCGAACGTTGACTAATAAAATTCCAAGCCATTTCAATTTAATGCAATGAACCGTGTAATGTGAAATTTTAAACCCATTTATGTAGTCAAATAATAAGCGAATGATTAAAAAAACACATTAGCCATTGCCTTATTTGATTGTTTGATAAGCTGAACACGTTATAATCAACGCTACGTTATCGCCATTTTCAACTATTCTGTCATTACGAATGTAAGTGAAGAAATCCTAGGTATTTACTATGTACGTATAAGGTGTTAGTGCAATAACAACACCCTCCTTGCATGATAAATTGGCTAATTATACCTAACAATGTAAATTAATGTCTGATAACCCCAGCTTACACGTTAGTCATAATTTACCTGCGTCGTAAAGTAGCCGGTAATAGTTACCTACCTACTAGTATAAAGTCCAAGGATTTTATTTTGACTATAAAAGAGTCTTAAAACATTGCGGTCTGAGACATCATAACTAATATTATAAATGCGAAAGTAATTTTCTTACGCTGTCAAGCTAAACCAGCTGAATGGATTAGAATGAAATTTGGCACATAGATAAACCATAGCCTGTTTAAGGACATATACTTTTCATCCTGGATGGCTGACGAAGTCGCCGGTAACTTCTAGTTAAAATATAAAATCAAAAACGTTTGAGGAACCATAAAAACATAGTTCTTTGAAATGTTTGATAAACGAATCGATTAATAATAATATGTACAGACGCCAGCACATCAAGCTACTCTAGTCTGTCAAATTTTCCCAATCGAACATAAACCTTATGTTTATGTTATAGAGTTGAAAATCTATCAAAGAAATTTGACAGATTGGGGTAGCTTGATCTGCTGGCGTCTGTACAATGGATAAACTTCTTATACTAATATGTTTTGTAACAACATGAACAATATGAAAACACTAAGCCCAGATCCCACGGACGCACTGGATCTTTCATTTAACCATCTCGATAAAACGCATCGAGCGCGATTGGCCTTGGATTGGCGACGGACCAATCGGAGTGCCGAACGTGCTCGATGCGTTTGATCGAGATGGTTAAGGTGGAAGCGCCAAGGTAGCCCGCGAAATTCAAATTTTGTTACGTTTTTTGCAATTTCCAGGTCACTGTCAGGTTGTATGGTGATCTAAATATGATTCGCGACCGTATCAAATATGGCTTTACAGAATCATAATCATTAGAATCAGTAATACATCTCTATAAGTTCATATTACTCTAAAGAATGACTATTTCATGAAATTATGACATTTGAGGGCAATTCTAACTTATGGAGTTGTATTGCTGATTCTAATGATTATTATTCTGAAAAGCCTTATTTGATACGGTCGCGAATCATATTTAGATCACCATACAACCTGACACTGACCTGCAAATTGCAAAAAACGTAACAAAATTTGAATTTCGCGGGCTACCCTGGCGCTTCCACCTTAAATAAAACTCAAACTCAAAGTCAAAGCATTTATTTCAAATAGGCACTTAAAAGGCACTTTTGAACGTCAACATTTACATTAAAATAGAATTGATTTAAGTCGCCCCTTCCAAAATGTAGTTTGAAACTCACACTGGGGCCACAGTAAAACACACCGTTCGATTTTCGACACGCTGAGATGCATTCTGTAGGATTCTCAATGCTCGGTCCAACACCAAGAGTTTAAAATCTCACCGCGAAAATATCCCGCCGCGTCTTTCTTACGTCCGTGTGTGTGTCGAAGAATGTATTCTAAAGAAAACCAGCCCAACTCGCCGTGCTAGGATTTGTTCTGTACTTTGCGTTTTTTATTGCAATAAATATTAATACTTGGACGAAAATGAACGGTCTAATCCCGACAACAGCAGGAGTGTCCATGGAGTTTCTTGCCCGTTCTTCTCCATAGAGATCTACGTTTTGGAATGGGCAACTAGCTTCAACTTTCCAACTGGTCGACTTTTTGACAATTCAAAAGTGCCTGTAAATGGTTTAATTGAAATAAATGCTTTGAGATTTGCAGGAAAAGAGTTAACTTACTATACGTAGTTGATAATAATACACTATAGTTTTCCCCTCCCCTTAGATTAATGAATTAACCACCTATGTGGTTAATTAAAAATCGTTAAACTATTTTAACAATTATAAATGATGCTTAAAAAAATATTATATGTGTGGAATAAATATATCTACTAACTTCTAAGTTCATAACATAACGAATTATGTATAAGGTACGCTGCACACTTATCAGAGCGAAACGAAGCGCATAAATACCGTTTATAGATTTACATAGTACATTACGAGCATAATACATACATATAATTTTCTGATCAATAGTTATTAACTTGATGTGTTACTACGCTCTGCCAAAAACCGTACGTTTTTAGAGCAGAAAAATAAACGCTGGGAATACTCTCTTTAAATTAGCGGATCAGCAGTGCTATTCTGTAAAAATCTCACCGTGATAACTTGGGTGAAGTGAGGTTAAAGTGAGACGTCATTAGTATCAATCCCTAGTGCCAGATGGATTGACAGCTCACTTCACCTAATTTCTCACGGTTAGATTCTAACAGAATAGATCCACTGATCCTGCGGGATAATTGACAACACTAACAGTGGGACTAGCTTTCATTTTGACAGTTCAACAACATTAATTGCGTTATTTACGTTGTTGAGCAGACAAATTCGAAAAAATTAAGCAATGGATTAGCAATACCTTCAAAAAGATTCAGATTCTGAATAATAGATGTATCGTCATAGCCAAAACGACTTCTCTACCAAAAGGTATAAAAAATATTAGCCAGAGAGCAGAAGGCTTGGTGTTTTTTTTACGGAATATATGACATGTGCTACTCACTTGAGGGGTCAGAGTCTCCGACGGTAGCCTGCTTGAAGTAGGCGTACAGCTCGAGGAGGTCTGCGTCGCTGGGGAGGGACTTCAGCTTCTTAACTTCTCCGGCGGCCTTGTCGAATTGCTGGAAACAAACATACACTTCATATAATACTAGGTTACGTAATACTAACACCCAAGTATTGAATCTAGACGGACTAAGGTCGTTTGTTGTTTCACGTCTTTTTATTACGTCTACAGACTTACATGCTATTCTGTAAAAATCGTTCTTGAAAACTTAGGTGAAGTTAGTTTGAAGTGAGTTGTCAGCCCATATTATTCCCCAGCGTCAGGTAGGATGGCAGTTCACTTCAAGCTCACTTCACCTTAATTTTAACGGTGATATTTTTACAGGATAGACCCTTGGACGTCTTCGTGATAGACTTCAAGAGAATAAAACTTTTTATTTTTTGGCACTCTGTAGTTACTGCTTATACCAGTAAAGATGTGAGTTTATGTCTAAGGGCGAATTTCATTCATGAAACTGTTTTGGAATACCGACTGACACTAACAGCTCATGAACTATAAGTAGGGTTTGGATGTGCTGTGAGCATAAAGTGAGCTGTCATTGTATCTGAAGCTAGAAATTAAAACTATTATCAGCTCACTTCACCTTAGTTTTCACGGTGAGATTTTTACAGAATAGCAATACACTTTGTAAAGTGTATTGCTGTGTGTGTGTGTGTATTTTAACAGAGTAGATCGGCTGTAGCCGATCTACTCTGTTAAAATCTCACCGTGAGAACTTAGGTGAAGTGAGCTGTCATTCCATCTGACACTAGGGATTGATACTAATGACAGCTCACTTTAAATTCACTTCACCCAAGTTATCACGGTGATATTTTTACAGAATAGCACTGCTGATCGCGGTCAGTTTCATTGGTGAAATTCTCCCACTTAGTTCATTACATTTTAGCTATGTATCTGCTGTGAGGTGTCAATTTCGCAGTAATAATACCTTGCTTATACTGAAACCTCGGCACGCACAGCAAACCACAATATTCCACATATTGTGGCTTGCTGTGCGTTCACCACAATAGAGAAATCGCTGTTGCTAGACAATATTACAAAAGAAATAGGAAATTCCCCTTGTGCCGTTTAATAGTATACACCTACCAGTGTCCAGTACCTATTTATGTACTAGTGTAAGAAAATACTGAAGATAGGTCTAATTGATAGGTTTTTTCTTTACATTGTTCCTTCATTGTTTCTCAACCAAAGCACCTGCCATGTAATCTCTTCAGCACCGTTTGTTGACTGGTAGAGAATGCCTAATGCTCGCAAACAGGCGCAGCGTGACTCTAGTAGAACAATTCCTATGAAAACTACTTCGCGTCGCGCCTGTCTGCGGGAGCTCTAAGGCATTAAGTCCACCTTTGTACCTTTTTTTTTGTGTGCGAAAAGTTTAAATAATAAATGAAGGTATCCGACCGAAGGCCATTTACTTTAAATGTAACTACTAATGGCCATGGGGTCAAGGCCAAGACTATTACGGAAAATCCCAGTGTGACGGAAGAACTTTGTATAGTAGGGTATACACGTCAGTGGTAACAGTTTGACCTTGAGCTGGCGTAGTACGGCGCATAAGCAAAATATTGTAAACTCTGCCTGCAGTTTCTACCTTTTGGAAAGGGCAACTAGAATCAAATGACGATCAAAAGTGTATTTTTAATAGCCTCCTCACTTAAATTAAATTATTCGACTTTGACTAACACTTCAATAGAATAGGCCAGCTTAAACTGACTCACTGATGAGCGGTCTACCGGTCTGACTCTGACCTTTGATTTCTACCAATGACGTGTCGAAAACTTTGTCTAGCTTAATAATACGCATATTCAAAGGTTTACTGTCGTATGTAAAAAGTGAATGAACTTGATGAATAAATTATTTGTATAATGACTACCTACCTACGGTCTATTACAACTACGTGCTGTATGTCCTAAGGAATTGGCGTTTTTTCGAACTGGCTACTTTCGTCTCAAATATCTGGCGTTTGGCTAAAAATTCCAAATTTAAATTTATTTCAAATTAAGGCTTCTGTATTTGTGTTTCGAATTTAGTGATTCATTTTTGTTTTCGTTGCGCGCCTTTTGATTTTTCTTTGACATTGTTCTGTTTTCAATATCGAAAATATCATTAACGAATATTAAGAGTTCCACCGTGGCTCCAGCGCTGCAGAAATAGCTGGATGGGTTAGGCTAAAAAAATACTTAAGTACATAAATAGTGAAATAATCATAATTTTATTTATGTAACTTCATTATTTGCATGCAGAATAAGTTAACAGCAACATTGAAAAAATAACGACTTGTCAAGTTTTTGTGTGAATTAAGTTGATAAATACATCAAACTGTCATGTTAAAAAATTGTAGTGTTCATGTACCACTTAAGAGCATTCATGTTTGCAAATCATACATCTGCTTTAGGAGTAATTGAGTTTGTCAGTTGTCTTGGTAAAAATAGATTACCTATTCTGCAAAATGCTAACACTTTAAGTACCTAAGCTAATTCTGTTGTAAGCATTGACGTAGTAAGTTTGGCCATGAATTAAGTTAGTCAAGACTGTTCCGATTTAAAGATGGTTCAAGTAAGTAAGTAAGTAAGTAATTTATTTGCCAAAATGTAGGTCAGAAAAAAAATAGTAGGTATCCCCACAATCTGCCTAGCCTATTCCTAACTATGTTGGGTCGGCTTCAAGTAAAATCAGATGCAGCTGAATACCAGCATTTTACATGAAGCGACTCCCTAGCTGACTTCCACATCCCAAATTAAATAATAGTAGGTATAATAGATATAGGTATGTATACAGGTATGTAGGTATATTATTATTTATTATAGATACAAAATAAAATAATAATTAAACTTTGTTATCCCCTGAAGATCTTGCTAATTAGTAATTAAATTATCTAATAAAGACACAAAATAAAATAATAATTAAAGTTTGTTATCCCCTGAAGATCTTGCTAATTAGTAATTAAACCTTTAGGTATGGTATGGAGGTATTTTTATAATCAATTAATGTCAAGCACCCCACGCTATTTAATTGAATTAAATTATTTTCTCCTTTTTTAGTTTGGTTTTTAAAGCGTGTTTTTTAGTTTTTTAAACTATTATTTATTTATAGATATAGATATAGAATACAGGTATGAGATGACAGATTCCAAGATGCTAACTTGAAAAAAGCTATCACTCAATAATTATCTGAACGAGCAGCCCTGAACGAACCATGTTTGTTATTAAATCCCAGTTCCTCAGGTCAATGAAAGATGTTGTATAGTTTGTAAATCTAACACAATACGAGCAAGTTAAGTTTACAAATAATATCCACATGCGGTTGCTATGAAATGTGACAATGACTAACTAATACTTATTGGGGAAGTTTATGTTATTTTGTTGCCAGTTAATAGTTCATAAGAATTTACTACCAAAGCTGCGGTTTTCTAAGAAAACGGTGACGGGACACACAATAACGGCTGTCCAAACAGAGACGTTATTTGACACCTTAAGGGCCTACGTCCCGTTTGGTAGCGTAACACGGTCACTTTATGAACCGTACTGCTCATTAACGGCTTGTCTTGAAGATTTGAAAAATATATGATTTTGCTATAGATTCATATAGATCATTTTGCCGGAAGTACTTTTTTTGTATGGTTAATACTTTTGCTGTAAAAAAATATTTTCCAACACGCAATATTTTGGCTTCTATTCCATACTCCTACTAAACGGCTTTGTTATTTAGAAAAAAAATACACTGAAAAATAGATAGTTAGAGGTACCACAGAATCGCCGAAGCACAATTTGTAAATTAATCAAAGGAATATCCCCATTTTGAGATAAAGGCTCAGAGGTGCCCTGCGCGGGCGCGGGCGGCAGTCGTGCTTTAGCATACAAACGGGAGATGAGGATACTATGGGCCTTAATGTAAATGCGCTAAGTCACGTTCACAAAAATTGCAGCCATAATAAAAACCCGGCGGGATTTTGTCACGCATTGGACTTTCAACTCTCTGTGTTGAACCGAGCATTGATAATCCAACAGAGTGTATCTCAGCTCGTCGATAATATTAATCGAACATTTGATTTACGGTTCGATTTACAACTCTCACTGCTTAGCGAAGCAGTGTGTTGAAAATACAGTGAAAATCCTGCCGCGATATCATTACGTCTGTGGGAACGTTGGTTCAAAGTCAAAGTCAAAGCATTTATTTCAAATAGGCACTTAAAAGGCACTTTTGTACGTCAACATTTACATTAAAATAGATTATTATTATTATTAGAAATAGGTTAAGAGGGAACAGGGCGTGCGATTCTCCATGCAAATGTAATCCCCTTTTTACTTCCTGAATAATGCCTCTAGAGCAATATTCTTTTTTCATAAAATCAAGGTCTGTTGTAAACACGTCCTTGTCATTTCCTTTATTTCAGCAACTAATTAGTAAAGAAAATATGACCCTCTAAAAATTACAAAAAATGCCCTACTTTTACCGCCGTGATTAGAGGACTACCAAACAATTAGACAAGTTTTTTTTTATAGAACCTAATCATACTCTTTCTTAAAATGTTAATGTAAAGAATAATTGAATCGGCTCAGTTTTCGAGGAGAAAAAAGGGTAATACGAAACGTCGATATCGTCAAAAAAATTGTGATAATTTCGGTCTGAGGTGCAGCTGTCCCTATCACACACTACTTGATTATTCGGGAGCAGCGCGACGGCAATAGTTTCTTCAAATACATATATTTCAAATTCCTCATGGGCCCCGTCAAGTTAAGTTAGCCCGCGAATTTAAGAGTTTCTTCAGTTTTTTTACCATTTTCAGCACCCTAATTGCGTAACTCACAATTAATCATAATCTGTTTCGTTTTGAAACACATGGCTAAACCATTGCTTCCTATGTTCGAAAAATGTGTGTGCTCAACAACGTAAATAACGCAATGAATATTGTTGAACTGTCAAAATGAAACCGATTATGATTAATCGCGTGTTACGCAATTAGGGCGCAGGTCGTCAGGCTGTACAGACGTCAGCACATCAAGTTACCCCAATCTGTCAAATTTCTTTGACAGATTTTCAACTTTATTGCAAATAGATAGGGTTCATGTTCAATTGGGAAAATTTGACAGTTTGGGATAGCTTGACCTGCTGTCATCTGTACATTGCACAAAATATGATTCGCACCGTAACAAATACAATACCCCGTACCCGACCGTAACAATGCATTTGCACGCAATTGTATTGTTTTGTTTATATTATGATTGTGCAGTTTTACTATGTGTTTTCTTAATTTAATTTTTTTATTCTGTGACCGTTAAATTTAACATTTTATTGAAATTCTTATTATGTGACCCTTTGACATGTTAATCACAATTTTGTGACTTTTTATTTTAAATTTTTATGCTGATTATTTTTTCTTCTCTGTAGAGCATTGTGTTTTTTTTTTAATATGGGTTTTGCCTGAAATAAATGAATTTTATTTATTTATTTAATGCTTTCCGAGACAAAGAAGGGGTCTCGACATTATAATGGATGGTAACCCATCCAAGAACCGACCGCGGCAAGCGTAGCTTAACCGTCGATCGTCTCGTACTGGCTGTCATTATTTAGGTAGGAGCCCCTCTAAGAACATAAAGTACATTGTAACTTGGAAAGAGTGTAAAATAGTTCTGTTTATGTCATTCACTTGTCAGGTCGCCATCAAGGTTAATATTATGTAAATAATATGTAATTAAACATAATGCTGATAACACCCTTTGGAGTCTGAATGACAGCAAAATAATGATTGTGCTTGCAATTATTTCTTATGAAAATAGCTATATTATTTACTTACAAATTAAATTTGAAGTATCTATAGTAAAACATAATGACTACTAACTGTGCTGCGACCTTAGAGAGCACACATAAAAATTTACAGACAACTTTTTAACAAAAAGTTAACTAATGCAATTTTTTTTTTTTTTAGTTGGCTGACATTGTACCTAGTACCTACTAGAGTACACAAAAGTCAAGTAGATTATGTTTGAATTGTTCACAATTCAAACATAATCTACTTAAAAAAATGTACAGCTTCAGCTGTACATTTTTTTTTTTGCACACAACAGGTAGGTAGGTATATTTTTTAAAGTCAAACCAAAGTCAAGTACTTTAGTAAGACAAAATAGATACCAACTTATCTCACATATTTATCATCTCATTCTTCAGGTGGTTATGATTAATTATTATAACTTGAGATACCTAATAAAACAATGAGCTGTCATTACTTGATTTCAAATATAAATGGTCTCTAATGTAATTTTTTAGTTGACAAATAAGAAAAACCCATTTTTAATTATTCTCCAAGCAAATCTATACAATGTGTCATGTCATCGCAAGAAGTAGGTACAGTAAATTAATCAATGTTGACTAATTAAGCATCTAATATAAAATGAAATTATTAAACTTTTTCTTCAATCTGTAAATAACATATTCAACTAAGAAATAGGCCAGACATAAATTATAAATTGCTGAGTACTTACCTAAGGCACGTAGGAAGGTACTAAATAAAAATTACATTGTAGGTAGTCAGAAATATTGTGAAGTCTAGCGAGTCGCCAGTCATTCTCTAAATAATTTCACCTAATGAATGTAGGTAAGTGGCCTTTTCACTTTCTGAAATAGTTGCTAACTAATGCACGAAGCACACAGCGAATAGATGTTCAAACAATTTATAGTTGTTACGAATAAAAAAATGATGTTCGCAATGACAAACTGACCATTGTAGCATGTGGAAAAAAACAAAAAGTTGTAGCAAAAAGTTAAAATAAATTTAAGAAAATACTCACTTCTTGGAGAGACATGGTGATTGTTGATTGTTGATACGGCTAACTAACCTAAAAACACAAATAATATTGTTAAAACACCAAAGTTGCAAATCAAGCGTAAGTATTGGGGGGTACAACGTGATAGCCGGCTGAATATAATGACACTTAACCTCATCAAAAAATTAAATTCGAAAAAGGAATGCTACCTATCCTACAAAATTCAAATTGCTCTAATGAAAACAAATGAAGTCTCAAATAATGATTGAATAAATTGATATACTTTCAAAATATTTTACTACTTTTAATAAGAAATACACGTCACTGACTTACAGTTAAACAGAAGCGTGTGCTCGGCACGAAAACTCGTTAGGAACTGGTCGTGCTAACAGACTTTATCAAGCACAACTCAAATGAGCATAAAACTAATAAAAAATGTGGTGACGAATCGACTATCATTAACCACGTAATGCGAATGTTATCGTATAGTATCTTAGATTAGTAAAAAATACAGGTATTTATTTAATAATAGTTTACCTCAAAAAAGTTTATTTATCGCTTGAAATCACTCCTGAATTATTTGATTTGACAGATAATTTTGGCACTGACTAGGGATGCTCGATGATCATCGATGTTAGAAGATAAAACATCGATGTTTTGACATCGATGTTGCATTATATGAAAACATTGTAACTTCGATGTCACGGACCATCGTAACATCAATGACACGGGCACCTAATCGAATAATCAAAAATAAATGAGTAGTAAATGGTTATCGAAATTTGGTCGCGGACACACACATAATCGAAATCTTTGAACGCTTCCAAAAACTACCTATTTATTTAAATTCGAAATGCATCCAAAACACAAAAAAAATAACCTTTGTCTCGTTCGTTCTAAAAAATGATCTATGGACTGTGCTAAGTGCTGTGTCTGACTTTGTTTAGCGTGACGTGTCTACTGTTCATCCGTTGAAAGTAATTATTACTTGATTTTTACACTGATATCTACATTATATTTTTTTTTAATTAAAATAATTGTGATTTTTTGGTTGTTTTATTTATTTTTGACGATGTTTTCAAAAATCATCGATGTTAGCTACATCCCTAGCACTGACACTGACAGGAAGAATTTCAAATGAGAGGTGCGCCCACAGAACATAAATACCCTGGGTGCGCCTGTGCAATTTGGGAACGGTGGCGGCGCGGTGTTGGGAATTTTGCTTACTTGGTAACATGGTTGGGATTTTTTGGAATGGGAATTTTAGCATGATTCTGACAGATGGGCTAGCTGGCGTGTCATCTTTACATTTTGTAATGTTTTTTGCTAGCGATTAAATTTTGCAAGCTTCTTTAAAAAAATGCAGTTTTACATACTTTTGAAAGAAAACGAATGTTTCTCATTATTTATTTCTTATTTTCTCCAAGGCCCGTTTAAATTTTCGACCCTGGGTACCTATTGATAACGTTTAGAAAATTATTAAAATAGGTATTTATACAAGCGGTGGAGCCAACTGAGCTAGATGAGAAACTTAATCTGGAGCAGGTACAGTCAACCGCATCTCGGTGGAAGCAATTTGACATTGACAGCGCCTTCATGTCATAGCAGTAAGGGTGGTTATTATTATGCAAGTATAACCAGCGATATACCTACCTACAATGTGTAAATGTTTATCAGGAAACCTAAACTAGGTATCTAGAAAAACTAATAAAATATCTTCATGGAAGTTTTGGGTCAGGTATACTATAGAAAAGGCCCTTATCTATAAACAGAACCAATTGTATCATTGGCGTGGTCGTGGTCTGCGCAAGAGCAAACATTTCTGATAATATTTGTAATAGCACTTTCATTAATACCCCCATCACTTCATTAGCACTTTTAAATAAACCTAACCCTCCTTTTGCCGTAGCTAATCGGCAAAAGGACGGATTGTTTTATTATCAATGTGATGTGCGGTAGGTTGGCAATTAGCTCGTCAATGTTTTATTACATTCCTTCACTTCTAGTCTGGCAGCTATTATGCTGACAAAAATGAATCGTAACTAAGTCACACATCACAAATGCCTATAAAGTACGAAGTAACTAGTCACCAGATGGTAAAATTAATCAACAAACGAACTATTGTGTTGAGAGCTACTGCCTAGTTAGTTAGGTACGTACGATACAAACTTCTGTGTAATTCATATTACTTACTTTCAAAGTAAAAATACTGTTTCCGTCGCGGTTAACAATAGGCATTCAAATAAAAATCAATAGTTAGTTAAGTGTGAAGCGTTTATTGATAATAATTTATATAAAATTAAGAGGTGTCCTTAAACATAATTATGCGTATTTGGGAGCCAGTTTAGCGGCCAAGTCGATGTACTGCTTCTTGGCGTCATCCTTGGAGATGCCCTTGCGGCTGGTCCATGCCTTGAACTTGGCTTTTTCGACTAAACCGCTGGGTTCAGCTGAAAAAAATACATTGCGTTATGAATTTAATGTAAGTAGATAACCATATTTGCAAAACCACAGTGCGTTTCAAAACTCAGATTACAGGCGTTGATCGAAAATCCGCTAAGCTGATGTGGAATCGGGCTGGCCATGTCTGCCGTATGCCCGAAGAATTGTGGGCCAATATTTGAAACCCTGACATGGTCAGAAGGTGTCGCGGCAGACCCCGGTGAAGATGGCGAGACAAACTGGAGAAATCAAACGACCAGTGATCCACATTAGCCCTGGATTGAAAGAACTGGTCATGGGGAGAGGCCCATTTCCTACTTGTGGGATGACGTAAGCAATTGCGATGCAATTGGTTAGGTTGTTTTTTTTATACTTACACATTATTTTCATCCCTACTAATATTAAAGTAATTCTGTCTGTCTGAGTGTTATGTCCGTCATGAAAGGCAGAGATAAAACCTGGGATATGGAGAAGGACATAGGCGTTTTTTTACGCGATAACCGACATCCACGCGGGTCGAGCCGCGGGCAAAAGCTAGTTCTGAATAAATGCAGATCGACAACACATTAAATAAACGTTAAATAATTACCAATGTTGACGTCTCCAAAGGAGGCCTGCTTGTACAGGGAGTACAGCGCGAGGTTCTCATCGTTGCTGGGGGTGGTCTTCCAGTTCCTGACGGTGCCGGCGACGCTGGTGAATTGCTGAAAAAAAAATCCTTAATTTATGCCTGACATTGACCTATAATAGCCTTATGGGTGCTATATGGGTGGTATTTGAGGACAGCAAATCACAAACTTAAAAATAAAATTCAAAGATCATGAAACTATAAATTCGAGGAGAATTTGGGTGAAACACTGTCATCTGTTGTACGGGTCACGCAGGCAAGCACGATGCGACTCTTGTAGAATAATTTCCATTAAGTTTTAATTCCATGAAATTGTTCTACTAGAATCGCGTTGAGCTGTTGCGTCGCGATTTCGCGAGCTTTAAGAACGCGCATGGGCAATTAATAACTGCATAGGCAAATTCTCAGGAATTTGAGGATTTCCAAAAAAACGTTGTGAAGGTATGTAGTCTACTTTAGGAGCCCGAAGTAAAAATTTTGGAATCGAAAGAATATAAAATACCTAAATATTGTGTCAAATGATTTATCTGGTATCTGATTGTATCTAGATAACAAACAAAATTAACATAATAAGAGTTAGGTACATTCATTCGATACCTATATCTTTTTTTCATAAGTAAATGGGTGTAGGTACCTTCTATATGTGTCTACTCTGTCTACATCTCTAACTAAACTTTGAACAAATACAGGCATAGATATACTATGTTAGGTTATATCATAATCAATTCAAATTCGAAGTCCTTATAAAATCAATCGAGCTAGGTGAAAAGAAGCCAATGACTATGAGCAATTCATATTCAATTGATCCGTCGGTAATTGGATCACAGTAATGGTATACCTTAGCAATTATAGCTTCATTTCTAACTGTCTGATGTCCATTTCAAAGATCCGTTATTACCTTAAGGTGGAAGCGCCAAGGTAGGCCACGTAATTCAAATTTTCTTAGGTTTTTTTACTTATTTTCAGGTACGTGTGAAGCTGCACACAAGCTACCCCAATCTGTCAAATTTATTTTATAGATTTTCAACTTTAATACATAAGCATAAGGTTCATGTTCAATTGGGAAAATCTGACAGTCTGAGGTAGCTTGATGAGCTGGCGTCTGTACCTATGTATTTACAGTATCATAACCATTAAAATCATCCATGGGTTGTATTGATGATTCCTAAGGGCTGATTTTTCAATAGTTAGATAACTTTTATCTGACGAATAAATATGTCGGTTTGACAGCTTGATTCCGTCATACTCGAGGGCAAAACGCCACAGGCATGGAACAGAGGTGTGGTGGTACTTTTCTTTAAGAAGGGCGATAATGCCCTTCTTAAGAATTATAGGCCCATCTCACTTCTGAGCCACGTCTACAAGCTGTTTTCCAGAGTCATCACGAACCGTCTAGCGCGCAGGTTTGACGACTTCCAGCCTCCCGAACAGGCCGGGTTCCGTAAAGGCTTTAGCACAGTAGACCACATACATACGCTGCGGCAGGTTATACAGAAGACCGAAGAGTATAACCTGCCTCTATGTTTAGCGTTTGTGGACTATGAAAAAGCCTTCGATTCGATCGAGACATGGGCTGTACTGCAGTCCCTCCAACGGTGCCAGATCGACTATCGGTACATCGAAGTGTTGAAGTGTCTGTACGAAAACGCCACTATGTCAGTCCGACTCCAGGACCAGACCTCGGAACCTATCCTTCTGCAGCGTGGTGTTAGACAGGGAGATGTTATCTCTCCGAAACTCTTCACTGCTGCACTGGAGGATGTCTTCAAGGTTCTGGACTGGAAAGGGGCTGGCATCAACATCAATGGCGAGTACATCACTCACCTTCGGTTTGCCGATGATATAGTTGTCATGGCTGAGACCATGGAGGACCTCAGTACAATGCTCGATGACCTCAGTAGAGCTTCCGAAAGAGTGGGTCTTAAAATGAACATGGACAAGACAAAGGTCATGTTGAATGCCCGTGTAACACCCACTCTCATGACGGTCGGAGGCGCTGCACTCGAAGTTGTGGACGAGTACGTTTACCTAGGACAAACTGTCCAGTTAGGTAGGTCCAACTTCGAGAAAGAGGTCAATCGTCGAATCCGACTCGGTTGGGCAGCGTTCGGGAAGCTTCGCAATATCTTCTCGTCCCACATACCGCAGTGTCTCAAGACGAAAGTCTTCGACCAGTGTGTGTTGCCAGTGATGACATATGGAACCGAAACGTGGTCGCTCACAATGGGCCTCATAAGAAGGTTTAAAGTCACCCAAAGGGCAATGGAGAGGGCTATGCTTGGAGTTTCCCTGCGTGATCGAATCAGGAATGACGAGATCCGCAGGAGAACCAAGGTAACCGACATAGCCCGAAGAATTGCCAAACTTAAGTGGCAGTGGGCAGGGCACATTGCACGCAGAACAGATGGCCGATGGGGTCGAAAAGTTCTGGAGTGGCGACCGCGCACTGGAAGACGTAAAGTTGGAAGGCCTCCCACAAGGTGGACCGATGACCTTGTGAGGGCCGCAGGAGTCCGCTGGATGCGGGAAGCACAGAACCGGGCGAAGTGGCGGAGCTTGGGGGAGGCCTATGTCCAGCAGTGGACGTCTTTCGGCTGAAATGATGATGAATGATGACAGCTTGTGTATCGAAAATGTGCCAAACTGTTAGATTTATTCTTCAGATACCTAAAATGACTATTTCATGAAAAAGTAATTTAATGGGATTGAATGAATTATAGTAATTGAATGAACTATAAATTTAAGTAATTGAATGAACTTAAGGGGTGGTAGAAGGTAAGAAATAGAATTTAGCTGGCTACCGTAGCGCAATCCCTTAACGACGATGGTTTAATATTTCTATGATTATGTAGATAATCATCAGGCTAATAAATTTCCCATTGATGGGAATTTATGTGAAAGGGAGGGTGTGTGTGCGCCATAATAGTCAGATAGTGTCTAGTGGATGATAGGTACAGGGTACAGGCTACGAATTTAATGGCTCTAGGTCATGCAAATGTCTTGTAAAAGGTATTTTAAATGATATTCAGCTATAAAGATTAGATCTTCAAACTTGACAAATTATATTAATCGTTTGATAATATTGTTAGGTGATTAAGAACGTACCTAGAAAAAGTGATTTAAACAGAGATAATAAATTTTATGTATGTTGAAATACTCAGTTTCAATACAACGGTAACGTGCAGTGATTTCAAATGAATTTAGTCCATGAATTAACATTGGTAGGTAATTATCGTATGTAGGTATTACATACAAATAGAGTTAGATTTTTTATTTGTAATTTACGTAAATACTGATTGTAACCCAACTAACACTGGATTAGTCAACATTCACACGGTCCTAATAAAATCGCGGCGGGGTTTTTAAGCGCACTGAATTTTCAACTCTCGGTGTTAAGCCGAGCATTGAAAATCCAACAGAGTACATCTCATACCTTCGTAAATCGAACATGTGTTCCACTGTTCGATTTTCAACTTTCAAAATCAAGTGCGCGAAAATTTCCGCCGCGCGAACGTGAACCGTGAACTAACGGCTACCCAACTACAGCATTGCTATTCTGTAACCATCTCACCGCGTGAAGTGAGCGTGAGGTGAGCTGCCGTCTCATTCCACCTGATGTTTGGTCAATCCCTAGCATCAGTGGGATGACACTGACAGCTCACTCCACGCTCACTTCACGCGGTGAGATGGTTTCAGAATGGACATGCAGGGCGTTTTTAACACAATACGAGTGAAAATTACATAATAGGTATATTTTCATGACGGCCGAATATGACGGAACCGCTTTCCTAGGAGCCCAAAGCTTTGCTTTTAAGTTTATCCAAGAAAGCTTCGCTGTTTTTAAACCTACTTAGGACATAACTTTTGCGCATTACGACCAATAAAATACCTACTTTCCATAAGTAGTGTCAGTAGAAACGCCTTGATTAACTACTGATTAGGAGTTTTTGGCGGGATCGGGTTGGAACATGTCGCACGAATTTTCATTTTCATGAAATTTAGTGAAATAGCGAATTAAATTGTATAATTTTGGTAGTGAATTATTCAATTTAGTTACATGTGTGTGCACAAGTGTAGTGAAGGTGAAAATAAGTGACTAACGTGGACTTTTCGTGTTCCCCCAAAAACTCATGTTAGGTTGTTGTAAAGTTGCTACCGCTTTACAATAACTTTGACTTGACTGGACTTGACTGACTAAAGACGACTATGACTTTTTTGTAACTACTTCGTGCCCGATATCGGGCCATTTACTTGATCGAAAAGAAAAATTACTTGACACTGGCTAAATGCACAAACCGTGCGAAGCCAAGGCCCAAAAAAAAAAAAAAAAAACTACTGATTATTAAAAGTAGGTACCTACCAGGTTATTATTGTCAGTGAACTAATGTCCAAGACTAATTAAGCTGAATTTGAGATTCATCATCATCATCATCATCATTTCAGCCGAAATACCAAGCTCCTCCACTTAGACCGGTTCTGTGCTTCCCGCATCCAGCGGATTCCTGCGGCCTTCACAAGGTTTTCGGTCCACCTTGTGGGCCTTCCAACTCTACGTCCTCCGGTACGTGGTCACCACTCCAGAACCTTTCAGCCCCATCGGCCATTTGTTCTGCGAGCATGTACCCTGCCCACTGGCACTTAAGTTTGGCAATTCTTCGGACTATGTCGGTTGCCTTGGTTCTCCTGCAGATCTCATCCTTCCTGATTCGATCATGTAGGGAAACTCCGAGCATAGCCCTCTCCATTGCCTTTTGTGTGACCTTTACCTTCTGATAAGGTTCATTGTGAGCGACCACGCACAAACACAACTTTCAACACAAATTCTCACAATTTGAGATTAGTAAAAAAAAAATGGGAACTTACCTCATCGAGAGACATGGTTTTTGATTTTCTTTGAGATCTGTAACAAAATAAAATCTTTAGTAAAATCTTGTTTCTGTATGTATAGGTACATAAAATTTTTACGTCGTCGTATTAATGTTCACATATTATGTACGGTGTACATTCGACCGCATGTCAATGGCAACAAAACTAGCAGCAGCAGTAGGTACCTACGTACGCTGCGCGCTGGCCTCGTATTCTTTTGACATTGAAACCCTATACGCGCCGTACGCTAGGCTTATCAGAATCTGAATTATTTTGAAGGATATAGCTAATTCATTGCTTCATAAGTTCGTAAAATGTGTCTGTTCAATAACATAAATAACGCAACGAATGTTGTTGAAGTGTCAAAATGAAAGCCATTCCTACTGTTAGTGTGTTACGCAATGACCTCTTAGCTCAAGATCAGAGTGTTATCACCGACGTGCAGTCCAATATACCTATCGTAAGTAGCGATATAGGGGACCTAAAAATATCTAGACCCAAATCCATTGAAGAGATTATGACATATCATAATTTTTATCTTAATTCCTACTTTAGTCAAATAAATCTTATGCTAAATTCCTACCTATGCTGATTGTGTATCTTAAATTGTAGGTATCTAAAGAAATTAACAATTAAAGACCTAAAAACAAACAAAATAAACTAAGGTCCAATATTCGCGATGCGCAGAAATGCAGACATTGAACGTGTGGCGTGCGCTTGCGCATTCCTCGGGTTCATCGACCGGTATCTGCGGAACTGGAGCTGTCTATTGCACTTTCCAGCGTTCATTGACAGTGGATCGCGGTGGTGTGAATTATGTGGAGGAAATCCGGCTATCAGCTAATCTTAGCTGTTCAGTACGGGGGATTGAAATGCAGATCACTAGTAAGCATTATTAGAGGAATGAACTAAAAATGTCTCTCTTATTGTGATCTGTGTATCTGTGACCTATGTATGTGACCATTTCGTTGCACTAAAAGCGAAAGTGCCAAACAGTAACTAACAGACGCAATTCTGCAGGGGCGAGGTCAACTATATAGGTAGGCAGATACGCACTCCCAAATACAGGCTTGCTTGTCTTAGCTAACCTAACATTATGGAGTCTCTGTGTCAAGACACAGGTTCTTGGAAGCACGACCTAATCGAGTCGAGTCTACCTAATTAAATTACGATTGTAACAAACAAAACATTCGTTATCAAAGATACATTTACACTAACTAGATAGGTATTATAAGCACTAAAGTAAAGTTCACAATTTGGTACTTATTGGTACTTACCACAAAGTAGAGAAGCTAGGTCGAGATCGCAGAGGACACTGAACAATTTGATGTGAGATCCTTAAGTTAAATTTCGTCAAATATATGGCATGTATGTCCAGGGTTGTCACTATTTTGATTACGATAGCGTTGACGATACAATCTATAATTATATCATTGACTAGTCAAAAACGTAATGAATGAGTGATATTATCAGATCAGGCCTATTGTGAATGATCGTCAGTGTTTTGTTTTTTTTTTTAATTAACTGTGAGTCATTCTGGGTTGGTTATTACACCAGTTTTTGAAAAGTGTCATAATTAGATTCTAAAGTGCTAATGAACCACTTAAAAATTACTTTTTTAAAATTAATCGATTAGTGCCGTAAAAATGCGTTTAAATTTTACTTTTTCAAATTTCGCGCGTAATTTGACGAAAACGCTGGACGCAGTGGACGCCATATTGCTCTGTGGGTACGACGTCAGTTTGCTAAGTAAACAAATGCGCTGGTATTTTGTATTTAATTTGTAAATTTTATTGTAAATTGTTTGTAATTGAAAAAAATTAGTTATTATTCAACTTATCGTTGGTTTTCCGTTCCTGAATAAAAAATATTATTTAAATAAAAATTATTTTGGTTACGTAAATAATAAAAGTACAAAGTTGTTCAATTGACATGCCTTATGACGTAATTAACATGGCGGCTACTATTTCATGGTGTTCAAAAACAGATTTAAAAAAACTTAAATCATTGAATTTAATTTTAAAATTTATTTTGTTATTTCATGAACTAAAACTAACATTTTCCGACTGCATTTTGCCTAAGCTATCTCAATAATATATTTTTAGATTTTTTCTCCTATAGAGTAAAATACCCTATTAAATAGTGGAATTTGAACCAAACCTTGCCTAGATATGGCGGAGTTTATAAGACCTTGGACAGTCTCAAGAACTTGTGGTTCTGTCACCATCTTTCTAAGAACAAGTAAGAAGAAGTGATAAGAATATGCTAAAATGCATAAACTATCTGAAATAACATGATTAGCCATCATTACTATAATATCAAGGGCTATTCACGAAAGATAAGTTATATGGGAAATAATATTTCTAATGTCATGTCTTACCAAGACCCCCTAAATTTCCCAACGACCGGGGGTCTAAAAACGAAGCTGTGCCAACAGCTCAAATATATTAATTAATAGAGCAATTAAGATAAATCTTATTATAAAAAGGTGAAAACCCTAAGCAATGTGCAATATAAATAAGCGCTATCATTCAATAAAACGTTGAATTTTATCGTAGAGCCATAATCCATTCAAAGATTATCCAATATGGTCCAAATAAAACCTTAGGGTGGGGTATAAAAAATTAAACATACATTATTGAAATCCGCTACGATAAGTACCTAACCTACAGTCGAAGAAACCAGCAGAGCTACTTATTGCAACAATAATCAGGGATTTCAGTAGGTACGCACTCCAGGAGTACCTAACATAAAAACATAGTACATAACTGTTGCCACGAAATCTTTCAAGTAGAATTAATTTAGGTAAGTTGATCAAGTCATTAATCGTGAGGATCGTGGCTACAAAATACGCAGAGTCAGGGAGACTGGGTGGCGCATTGCGGCCTGTTGCTTGCGCGATGCATGATGCCGCCTCTTTATTGTAACTCCGGGAACCATTAAAAAGGACGGATCATGATCACGAGACTGACCATGGTGAAGTTTTATGGGCTACGATCACAATTTACGGCCATAACTTAACTGTTTGTGTTGTCCACATAAAGCCCTCTGCTACGGACGATGAAAACATGAAGTGGTTATACAATGTAAGGTTGAGAGCATCATCTCAAATTTGAACGGAACGATAATGATTTTAGGCGACCTTAACTTAAAAAAGTGCATATGATTAAATTGTATGATATATAATTAAATTATACTTATTAAGTAAGTACTGATATTTCGCTTTCGTGGCCCGGCTGAGATCAATGAAGTAGGTATAGTGAATATGCGTGGGGGAGTAACTTAGACGTAGTGTTGGTTCGGGAGGGTACCGAAGTAAACTGCGAGCAAGTCAGCGAGCTAGTTCTAATCGACTTGTGGAAATTGCGAATTGCGATGACCGTCACCTCGTACATAGGGATAGTAAACAACATTAATCGTATTAGGATTAGAACTTTGTAAAATGGGACTACCTACACAGTTTTAAGCGATCTAACTCTTTCTCCTCATGGCAAGATGTTATTCGCTGCATAGACACACCTTCCGATGTGAGTTCTGGGGAAATAACATTCCTCTTCCCTTTTTAACCTGACCCGATGTAGTTTAGGCGATTGCTAAACTCAAACCCTGTTGGTTGTTGCTCAGTTGGCCCTGACAACATTCCAGTCTTTACCCTTAAGGTAGCCCTTCAGTTGTCTTTAACCTAGTCGCGTATACCCTGAACAATGAAAACGTGGCAAATCACTCCCATCCCTAAAACCGGAGACAAATCATCAGTTGAGGAAGACAGAGCCATCGCTATCCAGTCAACCATTGCCAATGTTTTCGAGCATATACTCCACGCCTTCATTTACAAACGCGTAAATATGTCCTTAACTGATGCCCAACACGTCTTTGGCCGGGTCGCTCCTGTGGCTTGGATATCGGTGGGCAGATTGACGCTCTGTATTTCAATTTCCAGAAAACATTCGACAGAGTTGACAACGATTTGTTTTTGACAAAGCTGGGAGCCATCGGTTTCTCGTCCTGCACCCTAATTGCGTGACACACGATCAATCACAATCTGTTTCATTTGACAGTTCAACAATATTCATTGCGTTATTTACGTTGTTGAGCAGACGCATTTTTCGATCATATGAAGCAATGGATTAGCAATCTGTTTCAAAATGATTCCGATTATGATTGATCGTGGGTTACGCAATTAAGGTGCTGTCTTCTTAACTTCTTTTCTGACTATCTGCGTGATCGCAAGCAGATTGTAAGACGGCTGGTCGATTGCAGCATCATCTGCCTAGTCTTTTCCCAACTATGTTGGGGTCGGCTTCGAGTCTAACCAGATGCAGCTGAATACCTGTATTTTACAAGGAGCGACTGCCTATCTGACCTCCACAACCCAGTAACTGGGGAACACGATACCCCTTGGTAAGACTGGTTGTCAGACTTTCTAGCTTCTGACGACCTATAACGACTGTCAAAGATCCACGTACACGCTCGGGCGTAACTCAGGGATCCGTTTTGGGACCGCTTTTGTTCGTGCTCATGATCAATGACCAAACACGTACTAAGTAGATAGGTAGATATTCTATTTTTATCACAGTTTATTTAATTAACTCATCTATTTCGCAGAACGTAACTATTTTAGTACTTCGTGGCAAAAAGCCGGTTCTTTAAACCTAATCACAATGATATAATCATTTAGATATATAACATTGATAACGGCTGTTTTATTTTTTAGAATCATGATTTGATAAGGTACCTACGTGTTTCCAAATACCAGCAAATAATTTTCTAGTGAATCTAACGATAAGTAATTTTGACTCATAGCCATTGAGAGCCTCATAATGCCAATCATTTTATTTAGCCGTGACCTGTGAGTGTGACCATCACTCAACTTATTAGATTAGCCCTCTTATTTATGGGTATCGTGTTACCCAGTAACTGATGGGTTGTGGAGGTCAGATACACATGCAGTCGCTCCATGTAAAATACTGGTTTTTAGCTGCATCCGGTTAGACTGGAAGCTGACCCCAACATAGTTGAGGAAAGGCTAGACAGATGGTGAAGCCCTCTTATTTATAAACATTGCTAAGTTAAAAGTGATGTTTTAACGTCAAAAATGTATGGTTATACAGACGCTAATCATTGCTTAACTTTAAGCAACGTCTATAAATAACGGGGTTACTACAGAAAACGGAATACTGCACATCAGCGGTAGCCCTACGACTAGGAAAATCGCCTTTATCGCAACGACAGAAAAACGCTGTCAATATCAAACTATTATTACCGTGTGCGGTTGACTGTACATACCTAATTAAGTTATTTCAAGAAATAGACACATTGCATTTAACTTACTTAGGCACCTCAAACACAAAAGCATTTATTTCAAATGAACCAATTAAGTACAGGCTTTTTTGAATTGCCTAGGAGTCGGTCAATCAGAAAGATGAAGTTAGTTGCCTATTCCAAAACGTAGGTAGTACGTTCCTGTGGAGATAAACGGGCAAGAAACACACCGAACTAAACAGTGCCTGCTAAGTGACAACTTAAAAAAAATGCTCAATATAGCCACATGCACTTTTCTATCAAGGTAGGTAACCTTACCCAAACGTTATCAGAAAAAAAAATATTTGCTGAGAACGATGGCATTTAAAACTAACTCCTATTTTGTCAAAATTTTTGCGCATGTTATCAGTTAGAAATAGGTCGCGATTACAAGTGTTAGCAAATAAAATAACATGTTTCAGTCGAAGGGATACGGTATCTAGTATCTACAAGAAATTTTCCATTGAACACACCTTCCACGCCTCCATAACCGCCAAGTAAAAAAAAAATTAAACGTAGTTTAAGTATTTATAGATAGGTCAAACCTGTTTGCAACTATGTAAAAGCACGCATAAATACGTTTATATATACTTCTTCATGTTAATTCAATGTTCAAACATCTTTAGCCCAAAAGTCTACTGCGCAAACTCCGCACACTGACGCAGTCATAGGTGAACCACTATCTGTGGGGAGCGCATACGCAAATACAATATAAGTTTTATCTTACACGAATATTCGGCAATAAATCGCATTCTTAATAGTTATGAAAGATCCCATATTATAATCCAAGGGCAAAGTCGAATTAGAGTAAACTGACTCATTGCGCCTATCCTTGTAAGTGTAACGGCCTGGTGGCCTGATGAATGCAGATTTTCGTCGAGGCTCAATGGCCGTCTAGCCTCGACGAACATCTATCAGCTCCGTTAGATGGCTGGAGTGATCCAGCCAGGCCTACCTTCTTAATGAGAACTACCTTGAGGGCAGATCCTCATTAAGAAGGTAGCTAGTTCTTTTCGATTTTGCACACATTTTGAGGAGGTTTCTATCGCTGGACTCCAGGTAACCAAACCTGTAGTTTGGACCCTGTTCTTGACACCGGCGGATCCCTGATATTTTGTTTAATTGGAGAGATTTTTATCCCGCAGTGGGTTCCCCGTAACCCCGTTGGCTATGATGATGTAGGCTAATCGGAAATAAATTTTGCTGCACAGTTAATGACCAAATGGTCCCAACGAATAGAACATCAGGAAAATCCCGTAGGAACAGCCAACACATTACACGCAGATTTCCAAAACAATTGAGAAGCGTCTAGTTCCTCTTTGTCATTTTCACCCTACTTTTACGCCACATAACTCAACATACCTACGCTAAACGATTGACACAATAAGTCTCGAATGTGTATGTTCAAAGAGCCACGTACTATGGGCATTAACATACATAGCTTGCATTCTTTATACGTAGAGGTTAACGCCTTCACCGCAATGGGTCAACTATGGCACTTCACTTAAAGTAACAACTTAAACTTACGGTAAAATACAACCTTCCCTTTTACCTGTGGTATGTTACTTACTACTTGATTTATGTCGGTACAAGTAGTTATAAAGCTGACTGCTCAAGAATGAGGGAGGCTAATGTGTTGCTTACTGCGATTCAACTCATGTTACTGGGCCTGAGGGTTATCAGTAGATACAATAAAATGTAGTTTATAAGCACTTTGGTTTCTTGGTCGAGGCACAAGCATCTTTATTCTGAACCGTCATTCTTTTGTTTTAAAGTTTGGAGTATAGGTATTCCACATTTCTTAAAAACTCTTCTTATAGAGACTGTCCCTGCAAGTCACAAGAAAACTCATAATATTATATCATCCCAGTTACTATCTACCACACCGACAGGTTAGTTGGCAGAGGTGTACCCACCACATTTCGACAGTTATGTTTATTAAGTCTCATCTAGGTAGAGGGTGAGTCTATTACCATCCATCGCGCACAAATACAGACTACGGCCTCCTGCTGAAAAATTCCAGTTGAAAAAACCCAATTAAAGTTAAACGACCTGGTATCGAACCCAGTTGGTACCTATAGCTCAGCAGTAGCGCTTTCGACCACTACATGAACGTACCTGGTCTACATTGGTATTCTTACGCAGAATCCTGCAAGATTACAAAACTGTGCATCACTGCATCCTAGGAATTTATGGGCAATCAACGTATTTCTTAAGCATCTTCGCTTCGCTAAAATCTTGCAATGCAATTAAACTAGTTAATGGCAAGTTAGTAGTTCATTATAACAGTCTACATGACACGGTTCGTTTGTTCTTTGATTATGAGCTATGAATCCATGATATCACCTTCCCAATGACGACAATATTTCCACGAAATATACATAAAAACTTAGATCTATCTATATGAAAAACGTAGATAATCTATATTTACCTACGCTTCCTCATTGATTTACTGTTTAGAACTTTAGAAGTTCGATAATTTTATGATTCATTTTGGTGACTCGTTGCTCGATGATAAAGTTATTATTATGCCTATAGTCTTGTCTTCCTCTTGGTACCTACGGAGTTTTAGGAGCTGAAGACTGAAGATAGTCGAGGGAAAGTAAATAATATTTCTTGGAACCAAACTCAAAATCTGTTCTGTCTGTCTGTCTAATCTGTTAATCTGTAGTGGCCCAGTGGTGGCCCGGTGGTGGCCCAGTGGTGGCGTAGTGGTGGCCCAATGGTGGCCCAGTGGTAGCCCAGTTGTGGCGCAGTGGTGGCCCAATGGTGGCCCAGTGGTAGCCCAGTTGTGGCGTAGTGGTGGCCCAGTGGTGGCGTAGTGGTGGCCCAATGGTGGCCCAGTGGTAGCCCAGTTGTGGCGCAGTGGTGGCCCAATGGTGGCCCAGTGGTAGCCCAGTGGTGGCCCAGTGGTGGCCCAGTGGTGGCCCAGTGGTATTAGCCCCGCATACGAGTTGTAGCTCGTGAGTTCGAGGTCTTTGCGTATGTCTACTTACTGTCTGTACACTTTTTAATCACCCTACTCTCAAATTAAGAAGAAAAACATCGTGAGGAAACAGGCATATCTTCGAACCAAAACCTCGAAGACATGTGATATCTACCAACCCGCACTGAGCCCGAAAGGTGGATTATTCTTCTCATACAGAGGAGGCCCTGTGTCCCAACAGGGGAATGTTGTAGGCTGATTATGCTATGGCTAAAGGGCTTAGTGACATTTTATCAGCGATAACTAGAGAAGGGGTAGCTCGTGAGCGAGTGATAGAAAAGAACTAGCTCTTTTTGATGGACGTCGCTCTCGTTCACTCACTCGCTCGCTAAATAGCTCACTAGCTCTGCTACCGGCCTAACGGCTCATTCAGTTCGCTTTGGAATACTTCGGAGCACATCGTTGGTTCTTCCAACAATAGCTCTCCGGTACAATACGTCACTGGCAATCGCTTTAAAGTAGAAAATACTTTGGCACATTATAAAAGGTTCCTTTTTATAATGTGCCAAAGTATTTTCTGTATTGTTTATTTTTTTGCGTATTGTTTACGTAAAGTCATAACATTATATAAACAAACAGAAAAACTTAATTAACGTAACTCCAAATTTCCAAAGAGCTATTGACAATGACTATTGAGCGAGCGGTAAATGAGCTAACAGTCGGCGTCTGAATCACTGAGCTATAGCAGAGCTAGTGAGTAATAAAGAGTCCAAACTTCCAAAAAACTACTCACTATTGAACGAACCGAGCAGTCTCCTTCGACGCGCGTGCGGCGTGAGTCAAATGAGCTAACCGTTGGCGTCTGAGTCACTAAGCTATAGAAGAGCTAGTGAGCTAGAAGAGTGATATAGCTCTTTAGAGCGAAATAGCTAGGTAATCGCACTTTTTCTTTTCAGTGAGCTATTTCGCCCATGTCTAGCGATAACGATCAAACAAAAGTCAAAAATGTATTGCTTGGAGTTTATCTGCGTCATCGAATCAGAATTGAAGAGATCCGCAGGAGAACCAAGGAAACTGACATAACCCGAAGAATTGTCTGACGTAAGCGTCAGTGGGCAGGGCACATTGCTCGCAGAACAGATGGCTGATAGTGCTAAAAGTTTAGGAAGAGGTAGCGTTGGAAAGTCACCCACAAGGTGGAACGATGGTCTGGTGAAGGCCGCCGGAATTAGCTGGATACGAGAAGCGCAGAACCGGTAGGAGTGGAGGAGCTTGGGGAGGCCTATGTCCAGTGTCTTTCGGCTCAAATGATGATAAATGAAGGAGACATTTGTTTGAAATGGGCTAACACGAGAATCCGTTTTCCTTAATATGCTTTCTTCCATCAACACACTTTATAATCCTATAGGTACCTAAGTAGAATTTGTAATCAGCCGGCCGGCGTCCGTTGCGTCGTCGCCAAGATAACAAAAAATGGCGCACTAAGTATTTATTTATCGACGATTACAGCTATCTCTGACTTAATCGATAAATTATTGGAATACACCTGATTAGAAGTCGGAGCCTCGATTATCTTTAAGTTGAAGCTCCGATTACATGTTAAAACCACGATTATAACATTGTCCTGGATTGACAAAATAAGGTCGTTGCCAAGTGGTTAGAAGACTTATGCCCTTTTCCACTAAGTTTGTTAGTTAGTACGTCTTGCTCATTCATGTGCCGACACAAAGACGAATACCTAAATATGATTGCACTGTTGCATTGCCGAGGCATTCTGATTTACTTTGCTTTTCACATTGCCGGCCATATCTGGAATTGAATCATTTGAGTTAATCGCTGAAAAATATCAAAACATCTGCCATTAAATGTTGAATGATAGTGATGATGATGATACTTACCATTTTTAATGGCGAATGATATTTTAGTTAAAATAGAATTATCTCACGCCCTCATCACAACAACGTCGGGTGCACTATATGCAATACTGTGGGTGATCCTCCCATGGATGATCTTCTAATGGGTGATCCTCACGGAATTCCTGGAGCGAATAAATGGTTTGAGTTTGCCTCGGGTTTCAGTTCTCGGTGCTTGGACGCAGTGCCAACAGGGTGCTTTTAATTAGTCATTAATTTAGATGTCGCCTCATGATGATGTGCTACACTGCTACAAGTACTTACTTAGGTTCCTCATCATTAACAAATAAATTTAAATATAAAATCATGTCGCAAAATACGCTCATCAAACTATGTACCTAATACAATAGTCATTCCAAAAGACTTGGTGATGTTTTGACTAAAATAAGCGTCAATATGCCAAGCCATAAGTAGCCGCAAATTAATGTTATACGACAAACCATCCTTACCTAGGTACTACTACGACATACGACGCTGTCAATGTAAGATAATTAAATCACTGACGTGTAGTCGACTGTTCCTACCTATTATTAAAAGCGTGCTGTGTTGTGTTGGAACCATTAAGGGAGATTCCATAAGTTATTAAAACTGGTTTGAAAACTTCTTAGACCGGTGACGGTTTAACCTTTAATCGCTTTTTAGCAATAAACCAAATAGAGTTTAAGTATTAATTACCGTAGGTATACAATACCATTATTTTTCTTGACCTAGCAAAGACGTTCGACACAGCTACGTTGGATATACTTTGTAGGAACCTAGACGTAGACGCTAGGAATCTGAGAAGTACCTCCTAATTGGTTCAATGTTATCTCACAAAACGCGTATAATTCTTGAACATGGGTAGTCTAATCATCACCCAACTCATCTTCCTGTAAATTATGGGCTGCTGCATGGCAGTATAATGTGTACCACGCTTTTTACGCAATATGAGTTGGTCAGTTTATGAACTGTGTACAAGTGTTTGGTCCAAAATTGCAACGTCATGTTTGAAAAATTCGTTTGACAACGACAACGTAAATAACGCAATGAATTTTCGAATTGTCAAAATTAAAGGCATTGCAAGTGTTAGTTTGATATCAATCAATCAATCATTTTATTATTATCAGGCAGCTGAGGCCCATAGATAAAATACACAAAATAATCTTAAAAATATTAATAAACTAATACATATTATGAAACTTATCAAAACTATAACTATACACGTAAAGTGGTCGGCGTCGTGTATCGCTGTGAGGTGTCGCGTAACCGTCCTCGGAAACGCCGATATACGACACCTTTCGGCCAAAAGTCCTCCTTCAAGCAGGTCTGTAGATGCTGGGTTGGAACTCGGACCACGAACGACTTAAAGTTGACGTCCGTCCGTCCGTCCGTCGTTGACGTTGAAGTTGAGTCCAGTTGGTCTTCACTTTCAAGTACTGCACGACTTCCTCAATCTTCGTGGAATGATGCAGACGTGAAATGTACAGCTGCGTCGTAGGCACAGCAGGGCGCAGCAGCATGCTGGGTCCACTCGGTGCGGTACCGTACAAGTTACGAGGGCAAGGCTTCTTCTTCCTTTCTACCTTAGTAAAACCTTCCTCATCAACCAGGCCCAATCTTGGCACAGAGTTGCGGACCGCAGTCAGGGCAGGTTGAGTACCCTTTTTCAGATTACCCCCTTTTCTGGTTTTTCGCTGTTGCTGCGACGCATCAGATTTGCCGGTGGCGACAATAGCAGCGTAGGCACGAGGGGTCGACGTACCTACGTGTGACGTTCCCACAGCCGGTGTTGTGGTGCGGGCGACGGCGGCGGCGGCCGGCGCTTGCTCAGTGTTATCGGCAGCGGGTGACGCACCTGTGTTCGCCGGTCCAAAACTGCCGATAGATGCATTTTGCGCTCCTCGACGCGTGTTCACCTTTGAGGCCTCTGGTGACCCAATTACCGAACTAACGTTGCGCAATAATGCTATTTCTGAACGTAGTTCAATATTTTTCTTTTCTGAAACCTCCTTCCTTTCCTCGTTCCTTTTTTTGATATGACATTACACCGGAAGTGATAACTCCGAAACACTTGCTCGACTGATTTGTTACCTAAAATCATAGCCCATGTTATAACGAAACACGGCCATAATATTTTTAACTACTTAGCACCTAGTCGGAAAATGTTTAAAGCTCAATTGGGGTTAAATTAATCACTGTTAGCTCACCGAGATTAGGTTCTTACCTCTTATCATGGCGATGAGTGCGATATCTCATAAATTAGTAATGCAGTTATGCGCGTATTACTTTCTTAGATGGGTGCCTAAAAATACTGAAATTAATAAAGTACTACCTACTTAGTAGTAGGTAGTATATCAATACCAGACTATTATTGACCAACGCGCACCGGGCCCGCGTGGTGGATTACGGCCCACTCCTTTTAACAGAGAGGAGGCCTGTGCCCCAGCAGTGGGAACGTTATAGGCTGATTATGATGATTATTGCCCACTGCAGGCCAAAGGCCTTTTCTCATAGATTCAGCGAAAGCGTGAACATGTGTTGGCGATTTCAGACTTAGGTACATACATTAACTATAAGGCCTTGTTGGGCTTGTGACTAAGTTATTATAGCCGTACGGGTCAATCGATCAGGTTAAGCTACGCTTGCCGCGGTTGTCCGTGGATAGGTAACCATCTTCACATCCCAAGACCCCTCCGTGTTTGGGAAAGCACGTTCGCCGTTGGTCATTTGAGGATCTTTGACAGTCGTTATGAGTCGTCAGAAGCCCGGAAGTCTGACTGGGTTGTGGAGGTCAGATAGGCAGTCTCTCCATGTAAAATACTGGTATTCAGCTGCATCCGGTTAGACTGGAAGCCGAGCCTAACGTAGAACTGCGAAAAGGCTAGGTAGATTGATTGGATATGAAAATTCAAATTTATGCTTTTGGTAAGAAATAAAAAATTACGTGTTTCAGCGTTTGGTAAAATAGGAGATGATTTTAAAATTCACACGATTATTGAAATTTTTATTTACTTACCACCTTTTTATGATTTGTGGCGGTACCTAGACTAGCCAGATGATTAAAGCTATAAGTCAAGGCGTTTTCCTTCGCCGATGTCAGTATCTAGGTACTGTCCAAGATAAACTAAGGAAGTATGAATTGAAAAATTCACATCCGTACTTGCCCGGATTTGATCCCAAAAACTCGTGCATGAGAGGCCACTGGGCCATCACGCTAAGCTATAACTAAATCTAGAATTAATCGTGTACATACTCTGTGAGCTAAGAGCTTATCAATTTTTTATTTTATGCGATATTCGATTTACGCAAGTGGGTAATCTGGAACTTAGTTTTTTCCCGAAGAAAAACGTATACCTACTGAACTCGCTAAATGCATCGTACCTATAGTATTCGTAAGATCCACCAACCCGCTCTGAGCCCGCGGTGGATTACGGCCACCTCCTCTCACAGAGACGAGGCCTGTGACCCAGCAATGGGAACTTTATAAGGCTAGTGATTATGAAATTCGTAGGAGCGAGGGTTATTTATTTATTTAAACTTCTCGCACACAAAAAAGGTACAAAGGCGGACTTAATGCCTTAGGCATTCTCTACCAGTCAACCAAGGGTGGTGCAGAGATTAGATCATTGGGATTGGTTCATTTATTTCAGATCGGGTTGCTAATATCTACAGGGGTTATAAATATCTGCCGCTGCGGGTGTGCAAGTAAGCCATCAATTAACCACTGGGGCCGATTTACCTACAGCTACTATTTGTAGGTAGGTACCACCAATTACTACCGATTGCCTGTTTACACAAAAGGTAGGCACTAAATCAAATCATTAAAGTGTTAACGTTTAACTACAGTAATTTGTACTACAAGTAGGCTCACTCATTTTCCTCAATTGATTTACAATGATGCAGGAAGTAGGTAGGTATAGGTACGTACCTATTACTATTATTTAATTTTCCTGCATTCCTAAAAAAACGATTATGTACCTACATGGGAAATTTGATTTATTTACCCCGGACTCATGGATGGAAAAAATACTTGGATGAGTTATTTTAGTTTTATTTTATGTCAATCGTCTTATCATATTTTCATGTTGTAAATACCTACCTACTTTCATTTCTTTTTAGTAGGTAGGTAGCCAACCTAATCTTGTTTTTGAAGACAGGTAGCTAACCTAGCTTGCTCGCAGAACACGGCCGATAAGGCCGAAAGGTTCTGGAGTGGCGACCGCGTACCGGAAGATGTAAAGTTGGAAGGCCTCCCACAAGGTGGACCGATGATCTTGTGAAGGCCGCAGGCATCCGCTGGATACGGGAAGCACAGAACCGGTCGAAGTGGAGGAGCTTGGGGGAGGCCTATGTCCAGCAACCTAATTGCGTAACTCACGATTCATCATAATTTGTTTCGTTTTGAAACAGATGGCTAAACCATTGCTTCATATGTTCGAAAAATGTGTCTGCTCAACAACGTAAATAACGTAATGAATATTGTTGATTTGTCAAAATGAAACGCAATTAGGATGCAGCAGTGGACGTCTTTCGGCTGAAATGATGATGATGAGCTAACCTAACTAGTACTTAGGTAGCATTTTTTATTTTTTGTTCCTGATCCTGCGTCGAAAATCCTCATGGATGTCCTACGATTACGGGGCAAGCGGAGGCGTCTGTCAGATTCTTACTGAATAAAAACCATCCCAGTCCTTCCCACTCTTAGACCGGGGACCATGGGAACTTGTGCGCCTTCCACGATCCACGGCTGTCTTCGCGGGCCACCTCAGGATCGCGGGGGGAGTGAGGTGTAAGACTTGCCCCGCGGCATATCTGTGCGGATTACAATTGCGTGGGTAAGAGTTTTGTGGTACACGCACTTATGTAAAATGTAACTCGGTAATTGTAGAGTTGTGGTATGGTGACCTGGTGTAACTACCTAGTACCTAGTACACGCGTAGCTACATAGATAAGATTCGATTTTCTATCACTTTATCGAACATTTTGAAACGCTGAGCTTTAGATAGTCCAAACTGATTATGAAAAACTGATGATGTCCTTCAGAAAGGTCACTGCATTTTAGTCCTAGAGACACGAGCCTTGCATGCATTTAGAATACTGAGGTATGTAGGTACAGTCAATGCAACATCATCGGTTTGATGCCACTAACTGCATCAGTCTGCATGAAAAAAGAGCTTGTTTTGAACCTTTTAGTTGCGAAAACAAGACGGAGCGTTTTCGATTATAAACGTTTTCAATCAATTCAGCCTATCGCAGTCCACTGCTGAACATAGCTAGCCCTCTCCCAGGCTGCTCCACAACACTCTATCCTCCGCCTTCCGTATCGGGTCCTAGTCTGTCCCAGCCAACTTTTTAAGGCCGTCGGTCCATCTAACTGGGGGGCGTCCCACACTACGCTTGCCGATTCGCGGTCTCCACTCCAAGACACGTCTGCTCCACTGGCCATTGGTCTTCGACGAACATGGCCAGCCGACTGCCACTTCTGGTTGCTTACTCTGCAAGATATGTCGGTAATTCCTGTTCTTTGCCGGATAATTTAATTACTGATTTTATCCTTTAAAGAAACTCCGAGCATAGCCCGCTCCATAGCGCGCTAAGCGACCTTTGTGGACCAGCTTGCCTGGACCGTGAGTTATAACGGGCAGGACACACTGGTTGAAGACATTAGTCTTCAAACATTTCGCGCGCCAATGTCAAATTGTACCGGGACAGTTCAGAGGATAGTTGGACTAATTCATATTCGTATTCAGTAACTTGACAGTTGAAGGGTTACCAGATTATGACAAAAAAAAAGATAGTGAGGTGGTGAAAGAATGAATGAAATTGAATGAACTTCAAATAGTGTACCTACTTAAGTACATGCAAACAAATATTTTAAATTTAATAACTTGTCTTAAAAACATGATATGCATTATTAAAAATAAGTAGTAGAATTTGTTATATATTCTACATTTTACAAAGGAATTTTCAAAGTTATAACGAAATTAAAATTAAACCATTTTTAACATTCGTTCTTTACGCAAAATCGTTCACTACCATAACACTTAGTTTTAGTATGGTAACATTATTTTTCTTTTAATTTTTTTTTAAATTTCTTTTCAATTAAAGGTAGACATGCTCGTTCACAACTTCGAGAAGCGAGAAACCCTTCGAAGTGGATTGGAGTCGCCAAGACATGACTTTTGTCTTGGCACCGGGTTTTGGCATCAACTTTTTAGTGTGTAGGTAATATTTTTGGAATCGTCGCCTCAAGCCCTTTATGTTGATATAACACATGGTCATGCTACATTTCTTTTGGACGATATTACATAATGACGTCTAAAACCCGACATTTTGATTTTGACCTTTATTAAACATCGCGTGACCTAGACAAGTAGGACTAGATGGACACCACAATCCATCTACCTGTTAGATGCTTCGAGGGTATAAAGAATACCACATACAAAAATACATACACAGATACGCTTGAAAAACTTAAACCTAGGTACATCTGCTGTCGCACAGCTTGGTAAAAAGTACCTAATGTATTTTAGTTCAATACCCAATAACTACTTTTTCTAAACACCTACAACGGAAATTTTGTACAGATATTATATCATAACATTGTAATTACTAATCCACAAAATCGTAGTCAGCTATCGGGTCAGTCTGTAACGTTAGCCCTGATAACGTGGTGATAACACTATCCTCTTCAAATCTTTTAATAACCTGATCCTAATGGACGTCATGCAATGTGTAATGTTATTATAGTAAAATGTTAATACTGTGATTACCCCTATGGCCTAGTGATCAGAAGCGCGGCTTCAGAACGTGGGGTCCTATGTTTAATATATATAATCTTGGTCGGTAAACTATTCTGTATTATACCAAGATTATACCTGGACTTTAAAAGAACAGACTTTTTGTCCTCTGAATTCATTCGGCCTTTTTTCTCAGTGTAGTCAGATAGGAAACGCTGACCTCATCTAGTTTTTAAAATATGATTGACGTGTAAAAGTTTTTGAACAAACCTGCTTACAGAAATAAAATAATTTATTAGGAAATTCTAAGTTTTAAATTACAGTTAACAAATAATGGTCTATCAGTTAACTACTAAGAGATTTTTTTTTTACAAAATCTAATAGTCATCCTTTTAAAACAAGTTTCTTATTCCCATCTTTTTTAATTAAAATTGACTTTTTACGCAGTCGGGTTTTTGATTTTGTAAATTATTTTTTTATTTCACAGTTTTCAGTTGTTATAATTATTTTTGACGTTAATGTGACCTATTTATGAAACCCTTTAATTTGATACCCCACTCAATAGGTACTTACTAAGAAAAAAAATTTGTAGACTCATTAAGGCGCCAATTATAGGCCATTTTTTTTTCAATTTTGATATACCCAGTGTCACTCTCACAATTAAGACAAATCTAACAGCACCTCTCAAGCTGAAATCGAGCAAGCCTTTTCGGCTACAGAGCGTGCGAAAACCATAACCCTCCTTCTGGCGCAGTCGGGTAAAAAGAAATTAAGTAAAACTAGCAGAATGAATCTTTATTTACAGTATAATATCAATGTAATTTTACTGTTATTGAGTATTTGAATACATTTCTAAACAAATGCTCCTTTTTATATCCGCCTAAACACATGTTCTTATCTCATATACAGGGTGATTTGTAATTTGACATATTCTTTTCTATATAGTATATTAAAGGGTATTTTACCTACAATTTGAGATTTTACAGAAATGTGAATAATAAAAATCAAAGAAAAACAAAAAATCATAAAAATTCGAGTTTCTCGAATCCTATGAATTTTCACCTAGTCTTTATGGGGTGCTTAATTGTTGCAAATGGGTCACACTATCACTCACGTCCTGGAAGAAATAAAGTGATTTGTCAAATTACAAGTCATCCTGTAGGAACGACTAGTTTTAAAATCTTGAGATTCAACCTCCTTTTAAAGCAAGCCATCTATAACTTACACTACAATTACATTCACTTGCCGACAGATGGCATTATAACCAACTTTGGAAATACCCTATGCCTTGGTCGTCCAATTAGGGTCTTCTTTCTCATCAATTCCAGCTA
Organism: Antitype chi; assembly: GCA_947359405.1. Classification (NCBI taxonomy): domain Eukaryota; kingdom Metazoa; phylum Arthropoda; class Insecta; order Lepidoptera; family Noctuidae; genus Antitype; species Antitype chi. The sequence continues at coordinate 20,220,702 of OX375812.1, forward strand.
TAGCCTGCATTTTATCAAAAGGTAACATCATAGGGTCAGTAGGAGGCATTTGTACCGTAGCAGCGAGTACTGGGGTCTTACGGCCCTCTTTTAGCAATAGTACTTTGATCAATGATCGTTCCCCGCCTTGTCCTGTCACGGGACGGAACAAAACGTCTGGACTTATATTGTCGTCGAATACTTCTTCGATTTTCGTCGGGAATTTTAATTTCCCGCCCGGTGAGAGGAGGGGTACCTGTAAAGTGGTATATTTAGAGCGTTTTTATATAAAATTATGCCCCGACCGACCCTTGCTCGTTGAAGCGCCAGCCCGCGCCGCAGCTGAGCCAGTAGCTTTAAATTCCCCGATCAATAATAATGCCAATATTTTGATCCAGCCTGTCCCCAATAATAGCTGTCCCCCTATCAGTGACGCCCTGAGCCGAGGTCCGTACCCCACAGGGGGTGCCCTCAGTGTGCAGTCGCTTAGTTTGTAAGCCCTGGCTGGAGGCGTTAAGTTAATTCTTAATGGCAGCCCCAGGAAAGCCCGGTTGAGCAGTCACGGCCTCTCAAGGCCAACTGCGAGAACCCCAACAATTTTTTTTTATGAGGATAACGATAATAGTTGCAAGGATTCAGTATGAGACTAAATTGATAACTTTATGTCCTTGTCCTCGATGACATTGATATCTTATACCAAGTGGTCGCTTGCCAAAAACTGCTTTTTTTATTAAAAATCAACTCTGTGTCACTCATCTTAAGGTCCGTTTTTCAATAATGTATTGTGGAGTGAGGCGGTGCCGGACTGGTGCTGAAGCATTACATGGCGACTAAAAAGGGACAGGGACTAATAATAATAACTTTACCTTGATATAAGGATTAGACACTTTATAGTTGACTGTATGCACGTGGAACAGAATTGACAGCCCTATCACGGCTTTATCCTTCGAATTGTTCTCTATTATCAACGTTACACGGAACACTGGGCCAAGGCCTTCTACCTGAAAATGAAAAATACAAGGAATGATTAGCTGTTGAGCCTTACAGTCACCAAAATCGTTCTAATTAGTCCCACAATAAAGAACGTATATGATTCAGTCAGCCTCATTAGATCGTATGGGATTGCAAAGCCAACTAGGGGCCACTAAAAGCCCGCAGGTTAACTTAAATTTTAACTTATTTAAAATAAGGTTAATATTCGTATGAAACGCTAAATTAAATTAGCTTACACGAAAATGAACATTATACTTATGACATAAAGGTTTATATTCGTATAAACCGCTGTTGACAGCAAAGTAAAGTGTAATAAATTGAATCTCGAACTAAGCTAAGGTAGGTATGTAATTAAAAGTAAGCCCAGGGCCAATCTTGTTCCCCTCACTTGTAGCCACCAACTAGCAACACTACCAAACAGTATTTAGGTGGTGTTGCTAGTTTTGATTTAGCTTTCTTATCTCAATTCTTTTATTAATGCATAGGGTTTATTTTGCTTGTATGATTTTGGACATATAAATTTTATGGTAAGTAGGTAATAAATACTTTGACCAATACGTGTTGCCTTTGATGACCTATGGCACAGAAACGTTGGCTGAAAGTCACCTAAAGGGCAAAGGAGACGGCTATGCATCGAGTTTCCCTACGCGATCGAATTAGACATAAAAAGATTCGTAATAAGAAAACTAAGGTAACCGACATACCTAGAAGATTTGGCAAACTTAAGTGGTAGTGGGCAAGGCACATTGCTCGCAGAACAGATGGCCGATAGGTCCGAAAGGTTCTGGAGTGGCGAACGCGTACTGGAAAACATAGCGTTGGCAGGCCTCCCCACAAGGTGGACCGATGACCTGGTGAAAGCCGCAGGAATCCGCTGGATGTGGGAAGCACAGAACCGGTCAAAGTGGCGCTGCTTGGGGGAGGCCTATGTCCAACAATGGACGATTTACGGTTGAAATGATGACGAATAATTACTATTAAATTTGTACTACCTCAGCAGTAAGTCTCATAGACTCCATAGGTCCCGTCCCTACTGAGTTATCAGACTTTTCATGAGCTTCTAGTAAAGTCTTCGCAGCCAACAGCCGGAGTCTGTTTAACTCAAGTTGGAAGGTCTCGTGCATCACTGAAATGGGATAAAAATAACATTATCATTCCACATTTTTCATTATTTGCCCGAGGCTCCGCCAGCGTAGATGTCGGTTATCGCGTAAAAAAAGTAGCCTGTCCTTTTCCATATCCCAGGCTATATCTCTGCCAAATTTCATGACGATCGGTTTAGCGGTTTAGGCGTGAAAGCGTAACAGACAGACAAGAGTTACTTTCGCATTTATAATATTAGTAGGGATTCTCGTGCTTGTTTCGGGACTTTTCAAACAGTTTCAAATGTTTCAATCTCAAACGAAGTCACTTTAATCGAACTCACTACAATTTCATACTGAACAATACCAGGGGCTTTGTTGGAATCCGAAAACAGTCGGGACTAAATTCTATGTGTGAATTGCATTTTTCTGACACATTCTTTTTCCAGATAAGAGGTGCTTATGAGCCAGAGCTTCTGTCCGATTAGCGCGCTGGGTGACATCTGTACTCGTTAGAAAGAGAAGGAGTATACTCACACAGCGCGTTCTCCCGCTCTCTCATCGACTGTTCGAGGAACAGCTTGGACTTCTTGGGCATACCCTGGAATACCTTGGGAAGCCCTGGCTCATAAGCCAGGGCTTCTGTGCTTGCAGCGTGCTGGGTGACATCTGCCACGTAAGAAAGAGAAGGAGTATACTCACACGGCGCGTTCTCCCGCTCTCTCATCGACTGCTCGAGGAACAGCTTGGACTTCTTGGGTATGAGCCAGGGCTTCTGTGCTTGCAACGTGCTGGGTGACATCTGCCACGTAAGAAAGAGAAGGAGTATACTCACACGGCGCGTTCTCCCGCTCTCTCATAGACTGTTCGAGGAACAGCTTGGACTTCTCGGGTATCATGCCAGGGCTTCTGTCCGGTCACCGCGCTAGGTGACATTTGTACACGTTAGAAAGAGAAGGAGTATACTCACACGGCGCGTTCTCCCGCTCTCTCATCGACTGTTCGAGGAACAGCTTGGACTTCTTGGGTATGAGCCAGGGCTTCTGTCCGCTCAGCGCGCTGGGTGACATCTCCACCCCAGCTGCGTGCGCACTAAAGTCTGCTGTGCGCTTAAGTATCTTTAGCATAAGGTTGCCGCCTGCAAATTTATGAAACGATACTATTACTTAATCAAAAAACTTTTTTCACAATACAACACTGCGAAGTGAAAAAATACTATAATTTCGCAAGTCGGTGTCTTTGGATTTTCGTTTTTTGCTACCAATTTTCGAAATTAAAATTATTTTTACTTTTTAGGTGTGGTATCTACCTACCCCGCACAAATTCGTATACCACTATTTCCTATGTAAATCACAGTGACAGGAAGTTATGATAACGAGAGATGAGAGATGATAATGATGCGATGTGAATGAATGATGTGAATGAATGAATGTGGTGGTGTGTGGTGGTGTGTGTGTGTGTGGTGGTGTGGTGAATGTGGTGTGTGTGTGTGTGAATGATGTGTGCGTGATGATGATGTGAGTGATGAGTTATGTTAAGATTGAGGAAGTGGTGCAGTACTTGAAAGTGAAGACCAACTGGACTCTGAGGGTCGAAAGGTTGGAATCGCGCCACGACGTCAACTTTAAGTCATTCGTGATACGAGTTCCAACGCACCATCTACAGCACTGCTTGAAAGAGGACTTTTGGCCGAAAGGTGTCGTATATCGACGTTTCCGGGGACGGTTACGTGACACCTCGCAGCAAAACACGATGCCGACGACTTTACGTGTTTAGTTATAGTTTTAAGCTGTTTATTAATATGTATTAGTTTGTTATTATTGTTTAAGATTATTTTTGTGTATTTTATCTATGGGCCTTAGTTGCCTGAAAATAAAGGAATTATTATTATTATTATTATTATAACATCAGCAATATACACTAAGTGAAAAAAAAATAGGTAAGTATTATTGAAGCTGACTGAAAAACTACCCTAGCAAGAATTATCGGAATCGATCCATAGATATCGCGTAAAATAAAAAATACAATCGAATTGAGATCCTCCTCCTTTTTGAAGCTGGTTAAAAATGGGATGAACCATCCCATTTTTTTCTTTTATGTAAGTACCTTTTTCGGCACAAAATTATTTTGTTTATTAAAGTAATAGGTATCTACAGAACCAGTGAATACAGGAGGAAATAATTTATTTAGAAGACTCTCTCAAAGGGCTGTGCAAATGACTCCCCCGTAAACATGCATGTTCAGCGATTTTAATGTTGGAGCTAGATTTTTTCAAAATGTGATGGTTAACTCACCTCCAGTTATTATGATGAACACATGTTCCTCTTGTCCCAACTGACCGAATTTCATCACGGACACAACATCTGAAATAAATGCGAAGAAAACCATCATACGTCATTCATCAGTGTCATATAACGTGACACGGCCCAGGTGCTGTGTCATATATTACTGACTGCACTAGGTACGAGAACAATGTATGTGTCACGCACCTCTCACAAACACGGTGTCTCTCCGCGCCTTGCCGTCGTACAGATGCACGTGACCCGACGCCAGCGCGACGCTCGTCAGTGTGACGCCCAGGTGCAGTACTGGCACTAGAGTCATGGCTACTGGACGGTGTTCTAGTGTTAAACACCATTGCTTTTTACCCTGAAGATAAAGTTAAAGAACGGGGCTAAATACAGAAAATTGAGAAAACACGGATCGTGGCTAAGTTATAACATCCGCACGGGTCCATCGATCAGGTTACGCTACGCTTGCCGCGGTTGGTCCGTGGATCGGCGACCAACTTTACATACCAAGACCCCTCCGTGTCTCGGAAAGCACGTTAAGCCGTTGGTCTAGGTGGTCATTCGCAGATCTTTGACAGTCGTTACGGGTCGTCAGAAGACAAGCCCGAAAGTCTGACAACCAGTCTTATCAAGAGGTATCGTATTACCCAGTTACTGGGTTGTGGAGGTCAGATAGGCAGTCACTCTATGTAAAATACTGGTATTCAGCTGCATCTAGTTTGTTTATTTTTTTTGGGTGTGAAGTCATCAAATAACTTCTCCCGCTCTGGGTGGAGCAGGAGGGCGTGTCAGACTTTTACTGACTAAAACCCACCCGTGTTCCCTCAGTTGCCTATGTGCCAGGGGCCGCGGTATCTCTTTCGAACAACCTGCAACCCTGGCAGGCATCGGCCCTTGCGGACCCCACCAGTTGGTGCTGACATCTCTTTGAGGCGCGCGTGGAACACAACGCCCCGTCGACCCGGGCTTGGTCCTTACCGGATAGCGAGCTACCCATTACTCGCCGTCCGCAAGCCCGCGCCTACGGTGGCCGGGAATCAGCCTGGGATTCCCGACGCTCAAGGCGTCTCGCGATGATACAAAACAAAGCAAAACTCAGTGGTTTTGCTTTGTTTCGTATCATCATCTACTGAGATTTCTGAACCTACCTTTTTGTTATAACAGGCCATGGTATGGTCAGCACATATGACCATGACGCTACTGTCAGTAGTCACCACTTCAATGGCGATGATGTGACTGTCAGTGCTGAACAGTAACCGACCCTCAGGCCAATCTCTTTTTAAAACACATACTGACTTCTCTCTGAAAAGGAAAAATACGAACTTTAAAATAGGTTTGTACCTTTGCATTTCTACTTCCCTAGCTTCGAGCACAAGACTAACTCATGCTGTGGTACAAACATTTGCCAATCAGGAAGGTGATAGCTCTGACTGCCTAGAATTTTCTATTTTCTGGGTATGATTCCCAGGGCAAAGTGCAAAGTAGGCCAAAGTGTTCTTGGGATTTACATCAGGAATCACTCAGTAGCATCCCACAGTCTGGATTGAAGGCCCCTATTACATGACACTTAAAAATAACTGGTGAAATTTGAGTATACAGGGTGTATCAAAAACCCTATTGCGATCCTTAAGCACTAAAGATAACAGCTGGTATAGAATTACACTATACATAGTTTCAGCTCAAAATAAAATACTCTAAGGGTTGATACCAAATTTTTGGTTTCATATTTCTTAAATTAAAATCATAACAAACGTGTCACCGCACTACGTAGGTCAATAACATTCCACTTTACTTGCCAATATCACGATAAATCTTTTCCGAGTGAAATTGAATAGTTCGGTTTCTGGTATCAATGTATTAAAAAGTCTCATAACTTCCGAACATGTAGTGATAGTATTAAAAAAATCCATCCAATATCGTTTGATATCATCCAATGAAGCCGTGCCTTTGGTATGTATTGTTTGTTTATTGTTTTGTTCCCAATAAACGATTAAACGATTATAAACGATGTATACACATTTTCCGTGGTACCTACACCTCTGCCTAACCCTTTGGGGATTCGAGCGTGATGTTATATTATTCTAGATACACAAAAACCAGAACTCTATTACTTCCGATATTCTATGACTAAATATTTTTTAGCAATACACTGCATAATCTAAAAGTGCCTTCTTCATGGTGTCGATAGCAATCTAAATACAGTCAACCCAGAATTCGGCTACGAGCTTGGCACTGTCAGCAGCATCCATCAACTCCTGCAGCGTGCAGACAGCAGGACACGCCGGACAAGATATTAAATGCCCCATTGTTTGTGGCACAGCACCACAATTAGTCTCCAAGGTGGAGTCATCTGTGAATCTCCACCATAGCAGATTCTCTTTACTTCGGTCTACCTGAGTTCTGAGTCTATTTGAAGACTTTCAGTGAAGCCAAAGCAACTCATGTCCAGGTGCGATATTTTCAGCAGTGCCTTTAACATTGTGCATAGGTGTTAAATAAAAGCAGTGTTTGTAAAAGTGCCTTCAAAAATTAAATAGCAATAAGTCACACCTCGTAGCTATAGTAATTCTGTAGTCAACACTATACAGTCCAGTTGTTATCATTTGGTATGGCGTTTTCTTTACCCCACATATTTTGGCCTGGACAAATAAAATAATCATACAAAAGCAGATATAATTTTAACTAGATGTCTAGCAGAAGGACCATAATTTACTTTAGCTGTGCTTACTTAGTTTTGTCCAAGCAAGCCTAACTCTCGCCAACTAGTTTTCCACACTTGCACTTTAGCAACCAACTTAACTTTTCATTAATTATTCTACTAAATTACCCATGAATACATAAGAAGCAATATAAATACCTGAGATAACTGACTAAAAGTCTGTGGATCCAATATAATCACATCTCCATCCTCTGTAGCGATTACAACACAGCTCACAGAGCACTTTTCAATGGAGTGCATCTTCAGGGTGCCAATGCACACAATTTCTGTATTGTTCTTACTCGGTAACTCTGTGTTAATCTCCAGGTATTCTAACTGCTGTTCCGGTGTTAGTGTTATGATGTACTGTGATTCTGGTGTTAGAGTTTCATGTGGAATTGCTATGAGGCTGTCTATGAGCGGTTTTATTGCATCCGTGTTGTGATTGACTGGTTTTATTAACTGGAAATATGAATAAAACATATTTTTTAGTATTCTATTTACTCTGAACTCTCCACTCTGGAATTTTAAAAATAGAATATAATATTTTTATTTGGCATAGAATGTAGATACAGGTAAATGTAAGTGTTATGGTATAATTTATCACACCAGGTGCAATTTGGCATGTATAAATTTGTAGGTACTGTAAAGGTTTATCGCTTATCAAATGCAACCTTTATGTTAATACAGGCAGGTGAAATGGCTTTGTCACGTTTGAACTGTCAAGAGGATGATTCTAGATTCTATCCTTCAAATAGAATAGGATAGGTTTTGTTCCAGAAGAGAATATATTGTGTTGAATATGTTGTTGATTACTTAAAATATACGTGGAGTCCCATGAATTTAAACGCAACCAAGTATTTTATTTATAGTTCGATTCCCGTAGGTACCTGGGAACAGAATTCCCACAGTACAAATATCTAAGTACAATACCTAATTTTCCAGCAAAATTAATTGACAATTTGCAAGTAAAAGTTTTTGTAAAAGCCCTGCATAGACGACGTCCATTTTGTCTATTTTGTGGAAGTGTTTGTTTAGCCAGCAGTATCCTATAATGGTCCCTGTCACCACGCATAGGACATTCCTGTCCATGCCTAATAAGAAGGATACTGTTATAACAAAAATACCAACCTGTTTCCAAACCTCCATCTCACACATACTAAGCTCAGTGGACGGTAGATAGTATTTATAGAACAGCTTCAAGTTCCGGTACATGAGCACACAAGAGCTATATGCTACGGCTACAATAGGGACAGACCTTGGTACTGTCTCATTAATGTAGAAGGCTACTACCCCAAGAGGTAGGTCTGGTAATACTGTGTCTGATATCTGCATGGCTCCTTTGAACACCTGCAAATTGAAATAAGATGTTGTTTACGAATTTTTCAAGCAGTGGCTTGAAAAATTCGTGATTCGTGATTTGGTGAATACACACGTCGGTGTTTTCTTCCACAAATCACACAGAATTCCCGGCACACATCACACCTCTGCAGTAGGACTCCACATATTTTTGGTCCTTCGAGACTTTAAGTGAAGTGTGAGGGAAGGTGTCTTCATCAATAGCGAATCGGCTCGGCTGGCCTCCCACAAGCGGGTCTCACCAGTCAAGTTGAGAAAGCGCACATTTGGTGACGGGCATCTACTCACGCGGAACTAACAGAACCAGTGGACACACAAGTCTACTACCTACATACTCTTCTATCAGTGACAGTGATTTCAACAGACAACTAGTTTCTTCTACACATCTACTACAATGGAAGGGCTACTACAACATCAGAAAAGATTCTGCAGTCAGTGGACTGGTATTTAAAAATGTTTGTATTTGTTGTGTTCTGTTTAATGGAAAGGACTAGACTATGGGCGTAGCCAGGTTTTAGTATCGGGGGGGTTCAAGAAAATAAAACGACTAAAAGTACAGAAACCATTACAGAATGCGATCCGATAATCGACGGTGGCGGAGGAATCCAAACCACCGTATATTTTAATGTAGGTAATAGTTAGTAATCAAAGAGATTTATGCCGCACGCCTGTTCGTATTTTAACTCTATGAATGTTAATAAATTTTCTGGGGGGGGGGTTTGAACCCCCAAAACCCTCGCCCTGGCTACGCCCGTGGACTAGACCATTATGCAAAGGGGAACATGTCCTAGGCGAAGGGTATTTACTCACGTGAAGCAATCGATTCGCATCTCTGGTTTTTTTCATTGCTTCGGTTATTCGCCAACTAAGAGATTTAAGATACCAACTAAGAGATTTATGGTTTAATGTAAAGACATGCGAAAAAAGGTTCGCCAAGCATCTAGTCAGACCCTCTGGTTAGACTGGGCGGTTGTTTGAGTGACTGTATTCAACATACCTTCAACTTAGGCCCATCCTCTCCTCGTCCGAAGTCTCCGACTAGGAGTTTGACCTCGTTATCATTGTGTAAGTCTAGTAATGCCAAGTTTTGAGGCAATGTATTCAGATCTATGTCATCTGTTCCTACTTCTACGTCTAACCAACGGGTCATGCTTCCCATGTTTCGCATTAGTTAAAATAATTGATTTGATTCATAAATCTTTCAGTCTTTCCCGTAGAGCGACGCTTATTTACGTTTATTGTTGTCATGGCAACTGATTGAAAATAAATGAAAACTTTACGACATTGACACTGACACTAATGACATTCATCTAAGTTTTAGCGCACTCCAAGAATGTTTATGCGTGCAAACTAATCAGTTTACGAATGGAAAAACATATTTTCTGAACAACTACAGAATACATAGTACAACCTAATATTCTTGATTTTGATCATATTTGGCGTGAAAACATGCTGTAAGTAATTTACATTTTTATTAGGCCTACTGCGTGCATAGCCTCTTTCGCAAACACACCTCGTGTGGTGCGTTCAGAACATATAATAACATCCAATTGATTTCTGAACTTTATCGAAAATTTTAAGAATGTTGGATGAAAATTATGCCTAACAATATTGAGGAAAGAAAATCAATGATTTTGCATTATAAAAAAAAGATTAAGTGTTAAAAAGTATGGTTTCGTTAATTAAGCAAAAAAAATGTGTAAAAATGCTCCATGTTTTGAATTTCTGTCCTTGTTGACGTTTATTGCATGTTTTTTTTTTTTTTTGTTTGGGATTGTGTATTTTTTACAATCGCGCAAGGGTTGGTGTGTGCTTAATGTTTAAGTTTTATTAACTCATGAAATAACTAAAAACTGTAATTAGTGATAATAGTTCTTAGTTTAAATGTCGAATTACTTTCTAGTTTAGTTTATGTGGTGCTTCGCTTGTTGGCGTCCAAGGTAAGTTTGCGTTGTTTAAACTTTTTGAGACAACATTAAGTTTATGTTTTCATAATATTTAAGTTTTGCAATCGTTTAATAACGTGAATACATGCTGTAATTATAGTTTAGTTAGTTATTAACAGTTGGCAACAAACTTTTTCTGTTTTAACTTCTGAACTACCTACATAATTATCATGATTGTTTTAATCAATTGAAGCTATGCATGAAGTTATGGCGAAGTTAAAAGAAGTAGGTATAGTAGAACCAAATAATTAGCTTATTTATTGAGAAAAGAAGAGCCGTAGCACTCCACTTAGCTGGTATTCCTTTACATAGATATTTAATGAATATTACAATAGTAAGCGTAAGTAAATATAGCATAAATATTAGATCAGCCGTGATACTAGTGGATGATCTTTATCATGTCTAAATTATAAGAACCTTGATTTACTTCCTGTACAAAATTAAGTATTAATTTAAGTACCTGTAACCTTCCATTTAAATAAGTACATTAATATTATTAATAATATTATGTACTTTATGCTAATTTAGTGTTTAATTATAACAAAATAAATCTTTCAGCTGTATACTTGGTAGAAACATCAATCAACCAGAATAATTATCAAGGTCTGCTATGCTCACAAAAAATACCTAGTTAATTTATCTACAACAATACTTGCAAATTGATTATTAATTTAAAACTAAAACTTTAATTTTAACTTCTCTTCGGCTTAGGAATTTAAGATGTTTTCAGATCTTTTGAAAGAACTCATCCCTTTATTTATAAACATTGCTTATAGTGAAGAGATTTTTAAGCATCTACCAAATCACATTAGTTTGAAATACTTACAAGTTTTTTTTTTTTTGAGGGTGGGTACTCGTCTAATAACTTCTCCCGCTCTGGGTGGAGTAGGAGGGCGCGTCAGACTTTTACTGACTAAAATCCACCCGTGTTTCTTCAGTTGCCTGTGAGCCAGGAGCTACAGTATCTCTTTCGAACAACTTGCACCCCTTTCAGGCATTGGCCCTTTTGGACCCCATCAGTTGATGCTGACATCTCTTTGAGGCGCGCGTGGAACACAATGCACAGACAAATACAAGTACTGTTTTTATTTTATCCAGTAGTGCACTGTTTGTGATGAACTGATGACTAAACAAACACACATTAAAAGATAGTCCTGCTAGTAAAAGTTAGTAGTAGTAGTTTAAAAAAAAATGGTATCTTTGTTCTATTGTGTGGACAGATCATTATGTATCATTGATTCCATTCCATCAAATTACATGTACATATACCATACTTGACTCTATGTGTGCTATTTACTAAAACAAGTGTATTGAAATTTTTAGGTCAGTGTCAGATTGTATGTTGATTAAAATATGTTTTGTGACCATAGCAAATATGGCTTTAAAGTCATCAATACAACCCTCATAAGTTTATTTAATTCCATTGAATGACCATTTCATGAAAAAAACATTCAATGGAATTAAATGAACTTAGAGAGTTGTATTGAATCATATTTTGTTCAATGCCTTGGTTTTCCCAAGAGGTATTTCCTCTATTTTTGATCTAAAGGAAAATTCTGCAATTTTATTAATTTTCTTTGTTTTGTTGCGTGAGGGGCAATGTTTACGTGAACACCCGATAACCGGTCGGCTATTATTCTGTTGCTTGCCAAACATCAAGCGCACTAACGCAACGCAACCCACAGGTGCAAAATCTCGCGGCGATCTCAGCTGCGGCCGGCAATTTTTTGGCCTCACTCTCGGTGTTCTACGCGGTCTATCTGCCTTTGTTTAATAATCTAAGACGAACACAATACTTATCAAGACACTGTTTCAAATAGTGGATCTGTATGGAGCTTCCTTGGATTTCGGAAAGCTCTTTTTTTTGATATTCATACTAGTTTCGGTTCTAGTAGAACACTCAAGTCACGCTTTTCTGTGACTTAAGGGGGACCTAGTCGTGGGCTCGAACTCACTGGTGGGCCTGGCTAAAAATCACGCTGTCTCACCAGGCTTCGTCTCCGACAGAGATGGTATCAGTGATGAGCAGTTAGATGCTAGTCTACACGCACAACGTTATTGACTGAGATGCAGGATCATTTATAGTAAAAAATTCGCGAAAAAATTAAGAAAAATCCTTTGGAAGTTCGAGTTTTATGAAAAAGCCAATGCATAAATCAATGACCAATAAAGTTTATTGAACTTTTCGATAATTAAACTTTGTCGGTACCGACTTGGTTTTGGAGATTTCACACTTCTTTTATTACTTAAACACGCCCAAAGTTAAATAAAATTAGCAAGAAAAACTAATCTTTGTTGGCTCTTAACTTTTTAATGGGTTTTTATTTTAGTTTTATGTTTCCGTACAGACAATATTAATAATGAGACAAAACGATATCATATTTTACTTTGGATGTGCCATGTCAGACAGTGGAGTAAAACACTCCCGAAGTTTGTATGCAAAAAATGTGGACTAGGTTCACCTTAAGTGCGAGTTTAGGTCACACGTGCTATAAAATAGTATACGATACAAGTGACTTAAGGAGTCCATTAATGCACGCGTTTAACTAATTTCATGCCGAGCTATGTCAACTAAGGACGAAACTGAGTCTGATTCTGGCCCTACATTTTTTTTTTAAATTCTGGTTGCCAAATATAGTCTATCATAAAAAATACTACGTCTTTTAGCCAACGTGGAACGGTCAAAATGTTTTAAAATTTTAGGTTTATGGCCTTTTCAAGAAAATCAAACAGCAGGAAACTGAGAATGTAACCAGGAAACTGAGGAATAAAACAAAAATCAACCAAAATCATCGTTTATTTATTAATAATTTCACAAAAAAAAAATATGCTTCTAACCAGTTTGTAATCCTGCCAGGGGTGCGGGTGGTTCGAAAGAGATACCGCAGCCCCTGGCACACAGGCAACTGAGGGAACACGGGTGGGTTTTAGTTAGTAAAAGTCTGACACGCCCTCCTGCTCCACCCAGAGTGGGAGAAGTTATTTGATGATTTCCAACCCAAAAAAAAAAGCGTGACGCTTTCTTTTTCTACGAAGAATAAACAATGCTTTTTCAATACAAAGTGACATTTCGTTTCTCCATTTTTGACATCGCACCGTAGATATCTTTCTACAATCTGTCATTTTTACAGCTAGAAGCTTCTTACTTATTTTTTAGGCTGTTGATTCGATATAAATAAATATGACATTCAAAGTTTGTAAAAGTTTTACCCTCAAGGGTGTATAATAACAATAGGGAATAGGGGATATGAAAGTTTGTATGGAAATATGTAAGGTTTATGTGAAAGTTTGCGACAAGAGACAAAAACCCAAAGACACTATTCAACGCGAAAGAAGTCGCGGGCACAGCTAGTTTGTTATTAAAGAGATTTAATATAATGTGTTTTAGAGTTATTACTTAAAGCTCTAAAGATAATATTCTATTATAATTAATTATTAAAGTTCCTGTTCAAGACTGGTTTAGATAGAGAATTAGTATAAGTCAAAAAAAGACCTAATTTTCGTCATTGTTCAAGATATTTGGAATATTACAAACTGGTTTTTTTTTGGGTTGGAAATTATCAAATAACTTCTCCCGCTCTGGGTGGAGTAGGAGGGGCGTGTCAGACTTTTACTGGCTAAAACCCACCCGAGTTCCCTCAGTTGCCTGTGTGCCAGGGGCCGCGGTATCTCTTTCGAACAACCCGCACCCCTGGCAGTACAACCCGCACCCCTGGCAACGCTTAGCCTGCAGTTATGGTTATAAGTGACCGAGTTGATGCCCTACAAAGCCTAACTTGAACGTCATGTAGGTACCATTTTGATACCGGTGTAATTACATCAATTCACGCCCAATAATTTGAAAGATAGCTGCTCCTCATTAAGCCTTTGGGCCTTTATTATCCAGGAAACTTCATACAAAAATATACCCACCCACATGCAACGCAGGTGTATATCAACTGGCTCTGCAACAATATTATTCTCGGTAGCAATCAGAGAAATTCCTCGATGACTCATCGTTGTGCAGAAAATGGTCGCCACTCGCTACTCGCTAGGCGAACGAGTGGTTCAGCCAGTTTACTCTTAGTTTATTTGGCCTTACTGTCTGGACGCTGCGGAAGGCTGATTCACTAACCTGTTTTGCTATCGAGGTGTGTCGCGCCTATTTTGATTTTTTGAGTTAATAAAACTTTGACGTTGTTGCGCAAACGATTCGTCGCTACAAGCGTTCATATTTCGATGAAAGAGGCGCTAATTTCGTAATAGAAATAGACAAAATGGATAATATTGATTCTCTAGGCAATATAGTAAGCAGGTTCACAGCACCCTAATTGCGTAACTCACGATTCATCATAATTTGTTTCGTTTTGAAACAGATGGCTGAACCATTGCTTCATATGTACGAAAAAGGTGTCTGCTCAACAACGTAAATAACGCAATGAATATTGTTGAACTGTCAAAATGAAACCGGTTATGATTAATCGCGTGTTACGCAATTAGGGTCCAGGTTAACACCAAGTTGTAACGACTAGTTTAAAATATTACCTACAGCTAGGTCACAGTATACTATTTGCCAGTGAGCCTAATGCAAGTACAGTTGGATGTAGATTAGAAACTTACAGTAAAATAAACTCAGTAACCGTTTTGATCGCATGAGTTGCCCCAAAGTTTAATGAAGTCCAAAAGTCTTAAAACTCAGATGATTAGCTGTACTTTTAGGTCCTTAAACTTTACCGCCTACGCTTTAACGGTCTTAGGCCCTAAAAAACACAATCTTTGTTAATCACAGCATGGATCTCGAAAAACCCGTTACCTAAATCAAAGTTCGTTGAGAACATAAATGGGCACTCCCAAAAACAACTTCACAAAATTGCGTCAACACCAACCTGTAATTAGAACTTAGGTATTCTTGGCAGTTTCTTATTTAATAAGTTAGGATTCTAAAGTTTCTTTAAAACAATGACGCTGGTCGACGACCTCGAAGACCTTGCTATACATATTTGGATGAACAGTATTTTACTTCCTACGCACGTGGCTTGATACCATGTTTGGTAGAGGTTTATACCTGATAGACAAGCAGACAGACCAACAAGAGTCGCGAGAATTTGCTATCGTTACGTGTTACTTTTACAAAACACGAAGCTAAAACTGCACTATTGAGCGAGATTGTATAATTTGTGAAACGGAGTGTTTAAACATCCATGCACGTTTTAGTCCAAACTTGCATAATAATTATTATGCTGAAATAACGAATCAATTCAAAGGCAGATCAATCAATCTAAATTTTTAATTACGAAGACCTTCGATAGTGTCCGCTTCCATTAAGTTCTTGCTTTGCCACTGCCCATTACCAAAGATCTATACCATACTTTACAGCGGCGAGATTTTAATTTTTCTAAGAGAGAAACCGAAGCAAAGTCGGTTTTAACTTACTGACTTATCAATAAAGAATACTTACTATCATTCTAAAATTAATATAGAAATGTAAAGATTTAAACACAATAAAATTGAACAGCTGAAAACTAAATCAAATGTGCAATATTTCTGCATCTCGTTCTCGCTGACGCATTTTTCTATATGTATTTGTCTCTATCATAACCCGTTGTACAGCGGCTTGCTCTCGTCCATATCAAGCGGTGCCACGTGACATAAAGTGACATAATTACGGGATCGCTGTTATATGAATTTTAGGTGCCGATTATGATGTTTTGGTGCCGGGTTAATTTAGTTTTTTTTTTTTTTTTTGTTATAATGCAAAGCTAAAAATAAGCGTTTTTGTTGTTTGAATGTTATGGTGAATTAAATACACCTATTGTAACTATATTTTTTGTCGATAGTAGACACCTATGTTCTATGTTATGGGTTTGGTTTCCGAACTTAGTCGTTCAAGTGGACCATTGTGCGTCAGCCATGGCGGCCTTCGGTTGTCATTCCAGCCAGCCCACCCCCCTCCAGAAGTTGGCTATAACTCCTGGTCTGTTGAGAATATCCGTGTAACATTTGGGTTCCCCGAGGGTTTCTTTTCTAATCTGGGCTACGCCTGTGCATTCAAAAAGCACATGCGCGACGGTTTCCTCGGCTTCCATGCAAGCCCTGCACAAGGGGCTGTCCGTTATGCCTATTGTGTAGAAGTGTTTGTTTAGTGGGCAGTGTCCTGTGATGGTTCCAGTCACCAGACGCAGATCTTTCCTGTCCAGGCGTAACAGTCATCTGGTCAGCCTGCCATCCAAGGATGGCATTGCTTCCCTGGACTGCCTGCAGCCTGGTGTTAGGGTCCACCCGCTCTCGGCTTGTGTGTGGGTGTATTCCTGAAGCCACCTGCGTAGTTGGTTGAAGGTGAGATAGTAGACATAGACATAGTAGACACTATTGACGTGAAATTTTTCAATAGCGGTAGAGTTGCTAATGCGAATCACCGAAGGGAAGCCGGTAAGAATTGTGTTATATGGTGTTTTCGCCGCTGATACCTTACCTATGTTTGTGAGATAGACTTGACTACAAAAATTTTAATTCAATCCAGCTGGAGGAAAGTCAGGAAAGACGGCGCACTGTGGTCACGTGCTGCCTCGCACACTTGCACGGTTAGGTTTCGGGGAGACCTCTTTACAGTCTTCTTAGAGATGTGCCCTAACAGGCGTTCACAGAGGGGGTCTCGGAATGGTCGGAGTGGTCTTTTGGGAGGTAACTGTGCCCTTTCCATCTACAGATGGTGACCATTGGGGTGGTTTTCGTGAGGTAAAAATTCCACACTCCCCGGTCTTATCCCCAAAGCCCGGGCCGGGCACCTTTTGAAGGTTTCGCCAAAGGTGTTTTTTCTTCCCAAAAAAACTTTTTCCAAAAATAAAACAACCTACTTCCGGAAAAACACTACAAAGTGAAAAATTACTTTAATCGGAAGTCGGTGACTTAGGATAATATGTATTTCAATTTCTTGTCACCGCCTTCCGATTATTTTTTTTGGAAAAAGTTTTAATTTTTTCACTTTTTTAGTTACCTACCCCCATTGCAATTCAAAATTTCATCATCCTTGGGGTCAAAACAATGCATATTTATGCGCAATCGCGGTTGATTTGCTGTCATTTTTTGAAGAGTTCAGTTGTCTGTCTCCGAAACGCTGATCACTCGCAGATCTACACTCGAGAGCAATGAATCCGGGTCACTTAAAGAATCCTAAAAATCTCGGAAACTAAAAATGCTAGGTTAATGCAATAAATTGTATTTAATAGACAATGTAATACTCCTTAAATGAAGGTATTAAAACTTCATAGTTATTGTAAAGTTATATCATAAAAAAATCTAATTTGAAAAAGGGCCACTTTCGAAGATGGAACTACGAAATTACAGCATTTGGTTTTGCTTTTGTTTGTAATCTGTCATTTATGTGGGTACATAAACCATGTTGATAGTGCTCTATATTCATTATTCAAGCTGAAATTATGTCGCTTACGCCTGAAGAATGCACCAGAATACTTACAATGCTGGAAACCGGCCGGAGTCAGCGCGATACAGCCAGGACTGTCGGTGTGTCGCTGTCAACAGTACAAAGAGTTCTCCGACGTTACGAAGAAACTGGTTCTAACCTACGCAGACCAGGAACGGGCAGAACCAGGTGTACCACAGCACGAGAAGACCGTTACTTGGTGAACACCATGCTTCGAAATCGCTTTCTCACAGGAACTGAACTCACAAATCAGTTTCGACGCCTCGTAGGAAGTAACCCAAGTGCATGGACAGTAAGACGTCGGCTTGCTGAATCTAACTTAAAACCCCTTAGACCTGCAAACGGCCCTAAACTGGAGCGTGGGCATCGTATTTCAAGACTAAGATATGCCCAGAGCCACGTAAATTGGAGTATTGAAGATTGGTCAAAAGTTATGTTCTCCGACGAATCAAAATTTATGCTCTACAAGCACGATGGAAGACACAGAGTGTATCGAAGACCAGGGGAAAGATTCAAGCAAGCATGCATCGAAGAAAAAGTAGCCTACGGTGGTGGGTCTGTACTTGTGTGGGCCGGAATTTCTTCTGAAAGTCGCACAGAGCTGGTGATCATAGAAAACGGCTCTTTAACTAGCGTAAGATATGTGGAAGAAATCCTCAATGATCACGTTGGTCCATTTATGGTCAATTTAGGTGAGGATGCTATATTTATGCATGACAATGCCCGACCTCATACAGGTAGGATTGTGAATGACTACCTTCAAGAGATGAACATTACTCGTATGGAGTGGCCAGCGCGCAGCCCGGATATCAACCCGATCGAGCATGCTTGGGACGAGCTAGGCAGATGCGTAAAACAACGAAACCCTCCCCCAATCACGCTTCGTGAGCTCAAAATTGCTCTCACAGAGGAATGGGAGAATATTCCCCAAAATCGTATAAGGAACTTGGTGTACAGCATGCCAAACCGCGTAAACGCAGTAATGGAAGCACGAGGAGGCAATACGAAGTATTAAAATTCAAGAAAATCGTAATAAAGTTCAAAAATTTCATGTTTCCTATTTTTGTTTTAAGGAGAGATCAGCAGTTTTTTTCTTTATGTAATTTTGTGTTAATAAAATGTATGGTGACTCATATTTTTTTTACTTTCATTTAAGGAGTATTACATTGTCTATTAAATACAATTTATTGCATTAACCTATCATTTTTAGTTTCCGAGATTTTTAACATTCTTTAAGTGACCCGGATTCATTGCTCTCGAGTGTATATGAAATTTAAATGGGACCATTTCAGAATAAACGCCTATCGAACAAAAAATAATTTTGCAAATCCGTATTGTATAATTATGAAAGAGATATGCCCGAACATACTACCACTCCTAACCGTTAAAGAGTTGTACCTTCCTTCATCAGCTCAGCGTCATGAGATGATGATGATCATACGCAGATGTCTCAATAGCTTTAGAAAATATATGAAAAACATTGTTAATGCCCATAACATTTGAGGGTTGCCCTCGATTTCCCTAAGATTCCATCATCAGATCCTGACTTGATGCCAATAGGACCACCTCAGGAGTATATTCTTTCAAATAAAAAAATAATTTTGAGAGTCGGTCCACAAATGGGGGAAAAATCGGTAAACATACATATTTTTTTTAAAGAACACAGTCGAACATATAGAACTTCCTCCTTTTTTTTAAGTCGATTAAAAAGAGTCTTATAACATTAAAATCTTCACGCCAACTACACCCATCGAAACAGAAACACAATCAGTTGTAGATAGAACATTAGATTACAATTACTATAATTAGAGCACATGTGGGCATCAAGTACTCAGCGTGAGCCTGCGGGGGCTTACCGAAGGAGACAATGAGAAAGCGGCCTCGATAACACTTGTGTAATAGACCAGCCGACGACCTTACCCTTGTTTATGTAGCTACTTGTTAAAACATTACAATACCTACGTAATTGTTATAAGACTTGATGTTAGCGGTAACCTGCTTAATAAAACGTCGATTTTAAGTTTCATTTGTCATCTCAGGTCCTATCCAAAGCCTGTTCTAAGATTTTTTTATTTTATTGTTCGTGCCTAGTTTTCACATTATCACACTCGTCGTTATCTGCTTAGCTACAAACTATATTGGGATCGGCTTCCAGTTTAACCAAATGCATCTAAATAACGGTATTTTACATGGAGCGGCTGGTTATCTGACCTCTACAACCAACTTATTCAGTACCGTCAACTGTGGCATCTTTACTTCCATGAGCAACTTTACCAATGAGAACTGAATTAAAATATCTCTCGATTACTAAAAATTTGTTACAATTAGTAGATTATTCTACTTCTGTATCGCTTCGATATTAAATAGCGGCAACAGATTTTTAGTCATAGAGAGAAATGTAAGTACAGTTCTCATTGGTATAGTTGCTCATGGAAAGTAAAGATGCCACAGTTGACCGTAATACGATACTTCTTGGTAACAATGGTTATCAGATTTTCGCTCTTCTGACGACCTGTAACGATTGGATCCACAAATGATAGCCGGAATCAACGGCTTCACGTTCTTTCCAAGGCACGAAGGGTCTCGGTATGTAAAGATGGTCAGCCTTCCACGGACCAACCGCGGCAAGCGTAGCTTAACTCGATCGATCATTCCGTGTGACTATTATAACTTAGCGACGAGCCCTCATCACTTTCGATTGAGTGTTCACGAGTGTTTCACTGAGGTAAGAAAATAATTTGGCATTTCCTTGTTTCTTCTTGAATTTTCTTGTTTTCGTTTTTAGTTCCATTAGGCTTCGTAGTTTGCTTAAGGACACCCAACTTTCCTAAATAAAATTTTAAAGTTGTGGTTAAGCCTGCCTTTGGGTGCCCAAAACCCAAAACTCAAGAGACGTACAAAAACTACGAATTTCCACGACTTGGAATTTTCCAGTAACGATTCGCGTGAATTGTTTTCGTTGATTTTCTTCGGCTGACCTTTGCTTGCTTGACTGATCCGTGAAATATGAATTTCACAGATTTTAATTTGATTAAGTTTTTACACATAGAGTTGATAGAGCCAGGGTGTAAGTCAAGGACTTTGAACAGGCACCCTAAATACGTTACTACACCATTGACGTAAAAAAAGAAGCAGTTGTGAAGTATATCGATTGCATGCTAGAAAATGAATCAAAGCCTATTATTGTCACGCATATACCTAGTGCACTTGTCGAGTGCAACATTTAGGTCAGTCATGATCACAAAGGATACCTAATACATAAAATATTTTAACAATTACTCATGTTCTGTAATTATCTACCTAAGGAATGACTAATAGCCTACGTTTATTGTACTTAACAAGTACGATAAGTATGAAATCTTAATACTTAACAGTAGGGAGATACCTAACTACCTTATTGTCACTCCGTAGATAAGTTGCATAAAAAAAACAATCGTTTGATTACTGCCTTTCTGCCAAGGTTGACTACTGTTTACTTCTCGATGCCGATTTCTACGTGTCTACATTGTTGTGTCTCAAGACGCAGTCACGGTGCATTCTTGATTAGCGACGGACGGTTACCCGTACAATCATGATGTTACTCTATCCAACGTATTGGGAACAATGGCGTCGATCTAAAGTAGTGTAATCAGCACGATGTTGTATGAAGAAAAGATCATCAGAAGGTGGATTTCTTCTTCTTTCATGTAGACGTTAATCGCAGTATCAGTAGTGTTTTTATGTGTGCCTCTGGTGGGATTGCCTCCGGCTTGATCGGGACCACGTTAAGAGTCTTACAAAAAATTTAAGACAAGTTTAATGTTACGCATCATTTTATTAAAATCAAAATCCAAAGTCATTTATTCAAACTAGGCTGAGAGTCGGCACTTTTTGAACGTCAAAATTACATAAGACAGTCCCCAAAAAAACGGCCACCCTTCGCCACTTCCTAGTGCTTTAGCTGGGAAGAAGAAGTGGCGGAACAAACTCCCCAGATTACTTGCAAGGAAACTAGACCCAAACTTGTAAACAGTTCTTCGAACATGTACCTATGGATTTCTGAACGGCAATCTCGTAGAGTCATCATAGAAAAACCAGAAGAGCGTTACATACTAAACCACGCAATCTTGTTATATCGGTAATCTGAATTGCCACCTTCAATCCGTTATTTATAACTGTAATGTTCCATTAACAATATTAGAAACGCATCACGATTGAAAATGTATAGAAAAGCGAACTGCTATAAGTAATTAAACTAACTGTAGAAACATTCTGTGGGTAGTCAATCACAACGGAAAAGATGAATGACCTTCGGAAAGAAGATAGCGCTTCAATGGACGGAAGCTTTGTCATTTTTGCTTAGTGCATGAAGAACAGCAAAGGAAATTACAACGTTCATCTTATGTAGTCTGATGATGTAGGTACCTATTGGGATATGAGATCATCCGCAGCCCATTACCTGTCTACTAATAACTTTTATACTTAGGTAAGGTATCTAGTAGTAAAAACCGGCCAAGTGCGAGTCGGACTCGCGCACGAAGGGTTTCGTACCATTATCTCTAAAAACAGCAAAAAAAATCCTGTATGGGAGCCCCCTTAAATATTTGTTTTATTTTAATTTAATTATTTATTTTGAGTGAATATATTATAACTAAATATTCTGTGAATATTTCAAACATCTACCTGTTGCCGTTGTCAATATCGAGCAAAAACGAGCAAAATATCACGTTTGTTGTATGGGAGCCCCCTTAAATATTTATTTTATTCTGTTTTTTAGTATTTGTTGTTATAGCGGCAACAGAAATACATCATCTGTGAAAATTTAAATTGTCTAACTATCACGGTTCATGAGCAGAGGTCGGATATTCGGATGCATATTCACCTAAAGTTGAGATGTTGGCTAACATGAAATGCGCTTTTGTATCGAAAAAGTCTTAATTTAGGTAAGAAATTTGTTAATTTTTTGTTTTAACTAATACAAACCATCCGTCCTCCAGTACATACACATATTTGTATCGGGTTTAACATTAATTTTAAATTAATACACATCTGAACAGTTATGCAATCCAAGAATCCCGGGGTTTTTAATAAATATTACAAATAATTTATAAAGCCGCTTCTTCCATTCTTTAATAGCTAAAAATGATCTTTAGGTAAATATGCATCCGAATATCCGATCTCTGTTCATGAGATATAGCCTGGTGACAGACGGACAGACAGACGGACAGCGGAGTCTTAGTAATAGGGTCCCGTTTTACCGTTTGGGTACGGAACCCTATAAATAGTGTTATTGGAAAATCTTAACGGTAACATTATCTACGTATGTAGTATTCGTTTACTCATTAATGCATAGCATGCATAATTAGACTAATAACGTTCCGACTGCCTCCCCTCGGTGAGAGGGAATGTGCCGAAATCCACCACGCGGGCCTAGTTGGCGTTGGTAGATGTCACATGGCTTCGAATTTTTGGTTCTAGGACATGCCGGTTTCCTCTCGATGTTTTCCTTCACCGTTTTGACAGCAGAGGTGATGATTTATTTTACACACAGTAAAGCGGCTGTCAACGTTCGAAGTTACGACTTACAACTCGTAATTCGGAGCCATAACCACTGGGCCACCACTGCTCTCATAATGTCCTAAATTCCATTCTAAGATCTAAATGTTCAAAAAGGTTTCATGCAGGTAGAGTTTTTGGACACCTATTTAACATTTAAATGCTAAAATTTCCTTTATATTATTGTCCTTTTAACAATTGACGAAGCGTGGGCGGCGACCCATACAACGGAAACAGATTAATCGTTCAGATTTAGCACATGACTGAATGACTATATCCGTGCTAGTTTGTAACGAAATAAACAGCAGTGAGCTTCGACGATATCTGTACAAAATATAATTCAAGCATCATTTAGGCAGTAAAATACAATGACATGTCCAAGGTGCTTTAGCGAATTCCAATTTGATAATTTCTTTCATTTTCATTCAAAATGGTCGAAGGTGGACTGGTAGAAAATATTTTGTGGCTGTACGTAGATAGATACATACCAGTTATGTACATAAAGTATTTATAAATTAAGTAAAAAACTTAAACAGTTTTAACTAAGCAGCCCTTAGGCACATCCCATTTATCAACCTAAGCATCGTTGTCACGTTAATTATCATGCATGACTAGCAATGACAATGAACTTAGAAAATTATGCAATTTTATCTGTGTCGCTTTTGTTTCGCGTCATTACATATAGCTTTTTTTGCTAATCTGAAGATTTAGGAGCCTTTGAGGCAATGCCAATCAGAATCGTTTGCAGTTGGATTGGTAGAAATTAACTTGCTTTCGATTAATCGAGTCTGGTCAAACCAAGCTGTAGTCGGTGCATTTAATTAATTCTTCATTTAAAAAGAGAAAAGCCACAAGTTTGGTATTCATTATTTAAGTAAATGTGTAATATTTATGTCATGCATGTAAAAGAGTGTAGACAAAGATCTGAGAAAAGTGATGATATTGCCAGTTTTACTGTTAGACTTTCCAACCTGCTTAGGGCAAACAAACTGCTTTCAGTTTTACTGAAAGCTGCTTCACATACAGTGGCATGTTACGCTTGCAAACAAAAATATACGTATCTTAAATATGACTTATCAGATGCTTATCTTCCACTTGCAGAGAAAGAGATTACATTTACAAGTACAGTAGTATTACACTTTTTAATTCCTCGGGCTATAAAAAGTGTATTACAGCCCTTATTTGTTCCTTTACAGAGTATGTCCACATTTTATTTCGAAGCTGAGTCAATCAGGGGGGTAATTGTGTAACGCACTAACAGTTGGAATGGCTTTCATTTTGACAGTTCAACGACATTCATTGCGCTATTTACTTAGTTGAGTTGAGCAAATAATTTTTTCGAACATATGAAGCAGATTAGCAGTATCCTTCAAAATGACTTTTAATCTGATTACCTATACTCCATTTGAAATAAGATTACACATTTAAGCAAACCTTTTTTACAGTCCTTTCAACCGATCTTGACTTCTATTCCATAGGTATACAGATGGCAATAAAAGCAAAAAAGTGGTTACAATACCAACTGTTTACTGCAGATGCCATTTATCATGCTACCAACGCAATAGAAGTCAAAATCAGTTGAACGGACTGTAAAAAAGATTTATTTATATGTCTAATGTTATTTTAAATGGAGTATAATAGTGTGTGACGCAATTAGGGTGCTAGATTGGAAATGGGTTAGCAAAAACCTGCAAAATTATTTAGATTCTGATTAATAGTGTAACGCAATTAGGGGCTGGACTATTATTTCCAGTTTTCCCAATTCATTAAATCGGTTTCCTAAGCGGTTAAGCAGTTTTCCTGCTGGATTTACCTAATTCGAATCATGTTCTAATGTTTTCAAATTGTTAATCACACTCAATTAGATTATAATTAGCACAACATAATCAGATTTCTGGTACTAATTATAATAATCTATTTGCGTGTCCATCAATGCATGGTGAACACGTATGAAATCAAACCATCCTTGGCCTATTAATTATGTGATTGTTTTACGCGATCCGTTAGCACGGTTTTTCCGCTGTTGGCCAGGAAGTAAAATGTACAAAAAGGTGTTATTTACAGTGTAATTTGAAGAATGATGTAAACAATATTTGATTGATTGAAGGCCTATTAATTAGGTAAGGGAATTTTGACACGCTATTTTCGCGAATGAACGATCGTTCGACGACGAACGAACGAAGTACGACGACGATGATCATGTTCAATGACTTCGTGACTTAGTAAATAATTCGTCTGTTACAGTCATCTAATACTAAGTACTTAAAATACAGCTCCAAAGACACCGACTTCCGAAATTAAAGTTATTTTTCACTTTGTAGTGTTTTTTTGGTATGGTATTTTTTTCTGGGTGCATCGTTTTCACACATAATTATAATAATATAACGAATGTACTATGTTATATATTGTACTTAAAACAGTAACGGTGGAGTTTCTTGCCCATTCTTCTCCATACGAAACTACATTTTGGAAAGGGCGACTAGAATCAATTCTATTTTAATGTAAATGTTGACGTTCAAAAGTGCCTTTTAAGTGCCTATTTGATATAAATGCTTTGACTTTGACTTACACCGCACGCTAACGCATCACATTGCGGAAAACAGCAGTCGCGGGAGAGGAACTTATCGCGCGACCGACAGTGACGACTTGTCGATCGAGTGAAGGACAGGCACTTTGTTTATTTTGCAAGCAAAAAGTAAAAAATATTGTAAATGAGAATATTTCTTCTGTTCGAGTCAAATATTATCTGTTTACAATCAGGTAAGTGTTAAACTAAAATAAAAAAAACTACTTTTTGTGACTTAAATATAAAAGTTAGACAATTATGCTGTCGCTGACTTTTTTGTATGCATTATCAAGCTCTACAACTTTTTTTATAACTCAATCATATTATCTCTCATCTTTAAGGCAGCGTTCGTAAGAAACGTTTTCGTTCGACCGTTTTTTCTCCGACTTAACTTTGCAAATCCGACTGCCACGAAAAAGTATTTTCATTTTTCAGATTAATATAATAACCTATGACACTCATAAATAACGTAGCTTTCTATTGGTAAAAGAATTTTCAAAACCGGTTCAGTAGATCTAGAGATTACCCCCTACAACCTCACAAACATTATCTCTTAATAATACATAATTATTATTATAATATTGGTATAGATATGTATAAAGGTTTTGGATACAATTCTAACAGTTTTTTCATAACCTCACTTTTATTTCGAATTTCCGGGTTGGGGTTTTTTTTTGAGTATGGGAAATCATCAAATAACTTCTCCCGCTGTGGGTGGAGCAGGAGGGCGTGTCAGACTTTTACTGATTAAAACCCACCCGTCAATTGTCTGTGTACCAGGGGCCGCGGTATCGCGGCCCTGGCAGGCATCGGTCCTTGCGGACCCCATCAGTTGGTGCTAACATCTCTTTGAGGCGCGCGTGGAACAACGCGCCGTCGACCCGGGCTTGGTCCTTACCGGACAGCGAGCTACCCATTACTCGCCGTCCGCAAGCCCGCGCCTACGGTGGCCGGGAATCAGCCTGGGATTCCCGACGCCCAGTGCGTCTCCTGCGGAGGCTAGGGCCGTGAGGGCGCATATACTGCCTCCCTCATGTGCGCCGCCTCCCTCTTTGCGAGCATTACTGCTTCGCAGAAGGAGGTGACGGCAACCCATGCGCTCTCGCTTCGAACTATGGCCTGGACCAAGCCCGGACACGAGAGATCGCCGCCGCCGATCGCCTCCACGAGGACACGGCGATGCTCCGCCCAAGCCGGGCAGACCTCCACCGTATGCTCCACCGTATCCTCAGTGCGATCTACGCAGTAGAAACAGCCGGGCGTTTCCTCCCGCCTTATACGAAACAGGAAACTCCCGAAACACCCGTGTCCAGTGAGGACCTGCGTCAGGCGGAAGGTGAAGACGCCATGGCGCCTCTCAAAGAGGGGACCGCCGCAATCGTGGCGTGCCCAGCACTGGGTTGCGTAACTCATGTCCACGTACAGTAAATTTTTATATTTCTTACAGATAAACCGTAGTAAATAGTTAATTATTTATTCTTTTAGGAACCTGTTACCAGTATGCAGGTACTTGACTTATAATCACATTTTTATTTGTAGTTGACGATAACCACCGATGCAGATTTATGTCAATGTCATAAGGGTTTTTATCGCAGCATCCGCCCAACATTATCACGTAGTCGCTTTTGGTTGATGTGTTGATTTCGCTCTTCGAGCATTCCAAGGTCTCATTCGGTACAACGCCTGGTTTTAGATACGAAAACACGTCGTAATCAGATCCTAGCAGGTTTTGCAGTATTTTGCGTAGACCCCGACCTTGTCCATCACCTAGTATAATTACTCTGTGTTGTTCTGAGGTTCAACTGGTGGGCTTACCGTACTTATAGCACGGTCAGTTTTCTCACACATTTTGTTTTCATCGTAACAATGCCTGCCAGCTTTCAGATTGAATATCCGTATTGCATTCGAATTTACCCTGCTGGTTTGTATGTGGGCTGGGGCTACTTATGCAGGAACTTTTAGCTAGTCGTAGAGGAGAATGTCGGGGAGAGGTAACTCCCATGTTTAGTATTCGTCTCGAGATAGGAGATGAGTTATTTTTGCGCTGCGGGGTAGTGCAAGTAATTTTTTTCAGTAAAACAATTTGATGTTGTTGTTCCTGTATAACCTGTTTCAGCTTAGTATTTTCACAGTTAAGATTTTAAATTTAAATGTCAGCGCTCTTTAGTTTATCTTTAATTTAATTCTCGCCTTAGGTCCTCGGAATACAACTGATTATAATTTTGCGTATCACTCTGGATACTCACCATAGTACAATCAATAGATCTTGGCTAGTTGAAGACGATAAATTTATTTGTGATTGTTGTCTTATCAATTTATTGCGTACAGTTATGTCGTCCATCTTGCCTGTCAATTTCCCTTTCTGATGTTATGGTTATTATTATACTCATGAAGCGTGGCGTAAATTAAGTCTGCTATAAACGCGTAGCGTAAGCTCAAGATGTTGAAACAAGTGCCTAGTGTACGTGTAAGCGTTGAGCATGTGTGCGTAGAAGTGGCCAATCTGCGGGTTGCCCTAAGTCAGTTGTTAACTTATTAGTCACGGTACTGATGGAGTCCAGGTGTATATTTACAGGAAAAGTTTTTACTCAGTGCGCAAACTTTAACCATGAATTCAGTATGCTGAATTCATATTCAACATTCTAGACCCCCCTGCGAAGAAATGTTTCGTCGGTTTTTCAAAATAAAATAAGCAGTTTCATAGAAAAGTGCAATACCTACGCGGTCAAAATGTATGGAACAGCTGTTTTTTTTTTTAAATAACCGACGAAAAATTTTTTCACTGGGGGGTCTAGAATAATATGCTGAATTTATGGTTACAGTTTGCGCACTGGATAAAAACTTTTCCTGTGTATAACTCTTTTGTCCGTTTCACAAGATTTAAAATGATGTACAGCACAACAGAATTGAGCAACTTTTAACCAGAAGGCCAATTCTCGTAATTAAAAACGTTCACAATCTAGTCGCAGTCTCATCTCAGCGACAGTCAAATGTCAAAAATGTATGAGAAATCGAGGTATTTTTGACACATTGACACTGAGATCAGACTGTGAACGTTCTTAAAATTACGAGAATTGCCCCTCAGTTCTTTTACAATTTTTACGGAGACAAAACAAATACGGTGCTAACTCTTTGAACGTTAACGGTCGATCCCTAGACTCCAGTTTCCAAAGTTAATTAGATGCCCAATAATCCAATCATCGAGTTATTTATCATTTAAGAAAGTTCATCGAGTTAAATCAAAGATGCGCACGCACGATTTCATTATGTAATTGCAAATTCAATTAATTCGGAATATAAATCCATTCTCCAAACTTAATTCTCGTTGGAATTGGAACACACCGTACTGAGATATAATTTATTATTGATAATAATAAATTAATTACCGGCCGAGCTGTTGCAGACAAATTCGATTAGATAATTAGAATGACATGACTGACATGGTATGCATCGATTTGCATATACTATATGTACGAGTATTATCGAGTTGAAATTGTAGTATCATTCGGTTGCTGTTCTCGTAAAATGATAGTATTGGACATTTATATCATCGATATTGTTTTGTTCAGCATAAAATAGTTGAAAGTGTAATTAATTTGTCTTAGGGGCCATCCATAAATTACGTCACACGTTAAGAAGGGGGGGGGGTCAACGAAATGTGACATTGTGTGACAAGGGACAGGGGGTGTCAAAAGCTTTGTGACGTCACATGTCAAAATCTAAAATACTAAAACTCGAAATTTCTATGTAAAAGTGTGACGTAATTTATGGATGACCCCTTACAAAACCAACAAAATATTGCAACTTCGCGGGCCCCTAAAAGATATTTATGGTTATCCAGAAATATAATTATGTTTGGACCTTAATTTAGAAATAAGTGCTGATTGCGAGCTATCACAACCTTTCGGGCAAACTTTAAAGCACTCTTAACCAATACAAAACGCATCAAAATCAGCCGAAGTATAATTTCCCTGCCACTGGGACACACACCTCTCGGCGAGAGGGAGTGGGCCGTAATCCACCACTCGGGCCTATTGCGGGCTGCTAGATGTCACAAGTCTACGAATTTTTGGTTCTAGAACATGGTTTGGTCACGATGTTTTCCTTCACCGTTTTGAGAGCAGTGGTGATGAAATTAAATACACAAGTAAAGCGCCTGTCTGGGTTCGAACCCACGACGCACTGCTCATAAAAACGCATATCCATACCAAACCGTACCAAAAGACCAAAATATTTTAAGCATATGAAAGATAGCTGACCATACACGTATTTGATCCCTTGTTACGTGTAACAAACTAACAAAGGATCAAAAACCTAAGCTTATCTGTTAATGAACTGCAGTTTATATGATGAAATATGAACATCAAAGGACCAATCTATCAGCGAAGTGATCAGCGCAATCGAGCATCAAATTGCCTCTCGCCGGATGTCTGCGCAGACGCACCACAATAAAACTTAGCGCAGACTTGTGCAGACAATAAAATAAAACATTTACAATGAATAATGTAACAGTAATGCTTGTTATAAATATGTATTGTGTGATATAAACGATGCTGAGAGTAAGTGGGGCTGGCTAAAAGATAAAATGTGATTAAGCTTCATAATTCGGAGATTATGTTATGTTTCAGAATTCAAGTGGCTATAAGAGTAGGGGGACAAAGAAACGATGGATGGACTGAGTGAATGATGATATGGTTAAAAAGTGGGTGAATACCGAGATGACGACAAACAGAAGTATGGTAGAAAAAGACATTTTGCATTTTACAAATAAATTGGGATAAGGGCAGGCGAGAATGATGATGATACTGTTTCAGAATCATCATCATTTCAGCCGAAAGCCGTCCACTGCTGACATAGGTCTCCCCCAAAAGGGGCGTTTGCCATAATCGCCACGCTTGGCAGATGGGTTGGCGATCGCAGTATGGTGGTAAAATGCATAAAGAACGCTGCTGCCCATTCTCTAGTAAGTCCCTTAGTCGCCTTCTACGACACCCACGGGAAGAAATGGGATGGTGCTATTCTTTTACGTCACGACACGGTTCCAGAATAATGAGCATGTATTGTCAGCATCAATGTGAAACAAAACTTACTGAAGTTTTCGCTGAGATCCTTTTGATGTCATGTTACTCACAATCAAATTACCGTTTTCCAACCCGAAAATCCTCTGTACCTACTCATTCGTATATGTTCTTTTAATTTCCTTCTGTCGTGTTTGTCTCCTTTGTAATTACATCTGCTTTTGTCAATAAACGACAGTATCCTTTTTCCTTTTGCTTGTCTTCCTAATTTGCTGTATTAGCATTGTGTATTTACGGCCAGTGGCCCGGGTTAATGACCACGTTGTACCGATGCGCTTGCGCGTACGCAATGCTGCTACAGTGAAGAAAATTCGCAAACAAAAATGTATTTTCAGTGTTTGGCAATAGAGGGTATAGTTCTGTGAAAAGCTTTATAGGCCTCAATTATATCATCAATTGTTTAGATGCAAGCTGATAGTAGTAATGATTCTAGTTTCAGTTTCTATTGATCAGTAGGTATATTTAAGTCAATGGTGTTGCAGTTAATGAGGAAGGAACTTATTTGTCGGTTGTTAAACTTCATTACTTTGTTCTATCTCTCACTACCGGATGCTACTCGAAGTCTTCAAAGCTTACTTCTGTATTTACTTAATCAAGTAGCTATTAATTTTCTGCCAACTGTAGTTCTCTTCTTCTCATTTTGGCTTGCAGCTCTTGCGAGTTAGGGCCCTTTTGATGTGGTTTTTGTCACCAATTTAACATAACATCACGTTTTGTTTCCCCAAAAGGTTAGGCAGTAATAGGGGGCGAGCCTATCGCCATAAACCGAGCACAAATCCGGAGTCCGGGCTGCTGCTGAGAAATTTCAGATAGAAAAACCCAATAACACTTTGCCCGACCTAGGAATCGAATCCAGGACCTCATGTTTAGCAGTAGTGCTTGCAACAACTAGACCAGCGAGTCAGTAGTCATTAGAGATGTCAGCACCAACTGGTGGGGTCCGCAAGGGCCGATGCATGCTAAGGGTGCGGGTTGTTCGAAAGAGATACCGTCGCCCCTGCCATACAGGCAACACGGGTGGGTTTTATTCAGTAAAAGTCTGACACGCCCTCCTGCTGCATCCAGAGCGGGAGAACTTTTTGATGACATCCCACCCGAAAATACAAAAAAAAACCTGTACCAATTTCAACCAACACTAATATTTTAAACTCCAAGCTACTTGTTGTTCAGAACAATTTGAACCAACCACTTATTGACATATATAAACATACTGAGATATATAGCATATATTGACACTGAGTTTCAATAAGGTTCAAGGAAAAACACCCAGTCTCAAGTATGATCTAACTAGAATATTAATTCTGTTGTCTTGCCTTATCTCAGGAATGCTAGCGGTAACCGACATTTATGTTGCTCAAGAATAACATTATTTTGTTAAAATATTCTGCCTACTAAAGATGGAAACTAAAGAGCCTCAAGTTACCGAATGTTATAAAATAAGTGCACATAACTGTTGCCTATTTGTCATTTTGTTTCGCAAACCGTGACATTGATGACAAGGCGAGATATTTCTGATTTTGGCATCTACTTATGTTACCTTGACCTCGCGAGTAGATTAAAAATCCAATAGTATCTGACAAATACTTGCATTGACTGGACAGATCCACTTAAATTCTGTGTGGTTTTTTCCTCAAAATACCACATCAGACACCAATCTCCTCCATTATGGTCCTCATACGATCTGACCAAGATTATGTATGGACTTTAAAAGAAACAAACTCAGGGGAGTCGGTTTCGCCATTTCTTCTCAGGGGTAATCAGATAAGAAATGTCGACTCTACTTAGCTTTTTTAAGTGAAAACTTCTTTAGGCGCGTTGAGAACTTCTTGGGTGAACAAAAATCATGGAACTCGCGTCACTGAACGCTTGAGCACACGGATGAGTCGCGCGTTGATGTCTTTTTGAAAAGACCCTTTCTTTCATTAGGAAATTCTAAT
Source organism: Antitype chi (assembly GCA_947359405.1). Classification (NCBI taxonomy): domain Eukaryota; kingdom Metazoa; phylum Arthropoda; class Insecta; order Lepidoptera; family Noctuidae; genus Antitype; species Antitype chi. The sequence continues at coordinate 20,253,586 of OX375812.1, forward strand.
TATTTTATCGGTTTCATTCCCTTTGTATTTTTATCGTAGAAATTTGTCCTTTAATGGCTGAAGTCGATCGCTTGTTCATCAATTTTTGCCGAGAGCAATCAGGACCCAAAGACCCAATGTGAAATCCTGAATTGACGATTAAAAAATACACACGTAATTGTTCAAGTTTTCACTTTTGTCTGCACTCCCGAAGTGCCACTGTTTTTTTTTTATATGACTTGTAAAAATGATTCTTGTATTCTATTTAGAGAATAAACATTTTTATTTTATTTTGGTTCATCTGATGTTTTTTAAACTAAACCCGTCATATCTAACTTTAGTTCTAGCCTTAAGCTCTGAGCCAGTTTTTGTATTTCCAACTTGATTTCGATTTGAGTAAAGTCCTAAACACAAAAATCACAACTTAGCACTGGACTAAGCTGTCAGTTTTGTAAAAAAAACTGCATTTCATTACATGTTGGGTTCTTAATTCAAATAACTGGCTTGCTGTTAAGCCTGTTCAAAATAAAAACCTTATTGGAGGGTTATGTTGTCTTGTACCTACTCAAATTGGTTCCTGAAGTGAGGAAGGTTCATGGCTGACAAATAGTGGTAGTTCAGTGCAGTTCTAAACTGAGTAGAGTTACCTATAGAGCAGAATAGCTTCCACTAACATGTTTGTTGCGACGTGATCGCGAAAATCATTATAAGGTTAAACACCCGCTGTCGACTCGTCCAACGTATTGTTTTTTTTTTAATTCTAAGCAAGCATGCAAGTTACACGTATCAACAGAGAAAAAATTGGCCCTTTGGACTTCGGCGCTACCATAAAAATGAGGGTAATTAAAGTTGAATGCAATAATCTGGTTCCGCAGATAAACTGTTGCCTTAATTGACAATGATAGTCTGTTGTATTAATCCTGGCGTAATATTGGTAATCAATATTAGTTGCATAATTTTATCGCTTAGCAACTAGCTTGGATTCTTTGCGGTATATTAATTAAGAAAGACGAACATTAAATGCCACATCTAAATAATTGCCAAATAATAAAAGGTAAAAGTTGTAGTTGTTGTTTTAGATTTATTTAGGTACCTACTGTGTATTATGTATTCGCGCATATATGAAGATCAGAACAGTTGTGCGCAGAACTTTGCTACTTCCTTTTTCAAATCTGACAGGTGTCAAATTAAAACTGATAAAGACCAACTTACTTTTTTTAAGGGGAGGAGCAACATGATTTATGTAGTCATGCCTTTTTATCTAACCATTCGCAAACATTTATGATCAATTTTTATTTAAACTTACCTCGAATTTTTTTGTGCAATCTGTAGAAAGTAAGTCTAAATACTGCGTATGATTACATAAAATGTGTTTTAACAAGATAAAGTATATGTAAACTACAATGAGTCCTACTCATCGTCATCTGCATAGCTTTTTTCCAACTATGTCAGCTTCCAGGGAGAGACTGCCTATCTGACCTCTACAATCCAGTTACTGGGTAATACGATACCCCATGGTAAGACTGGCTGTCAGACTTTCGGTTTTCTGACGACCTGTAATGACAGCCTGGACTTTAAGCTTAACGTGATTTCCGAGGCACGGGTGGGTCAGTGAATCCTTGTATTCTATTAAAAGACGTTACAGAAAGTCTTTTGATTTTAATTATTCAATCACGTGGAAACAGCGAGAAGTGTGGTGTGGTTTTTATGAAACTTAGCATGGAACGTAGAGGAGTGATTCACAGCCTGATTTTGTTACGTATAAATCCAGTATTTTTCCTGATTACTAATCCACTTCTAGCAATTTTACAAATCCAAGCACGACTCAAGAATTTATATCAGTGATGGTAAAATCTTTTTTACCGACCAATCTTTTTGTCAGGTGGATTTTTCATTCGTGCAGTAATATTTTACAAATTACACGCTTTAATACTAATCGGAAAAATTTGACTAGATTCAGCTACAAAAAAGTTTCGTGGCTCCAAGCTGGCTTGTTCTCTTTTCTGCTTTTCACTGTAATCGATTTTCTTCAGTTAGCATTATTGACTTAAATAAATTTTGGCGTAAAATTGGTAACTGTACCTTTGGATTCCAGTTAGTTTCATTAGACAATGATTTTAGATTTAGAAATTAATAAAAAGATTTCAAGGGAGAGGCCTATTTCCAGCAATGGACTGCGATAGGCTGAGTTGATTGAATGATTAGAAGAGATTTCAAACCCGACGGGCATGGAGTACTACATAAAGGTTGCTCCAGCGCGGTAATTGCGTAACACACTAACAGTATAGAATTTGACAGTTCTACAACATTCATTGCGTTATTTACGTTGTTGAGCAGACAAATTTTACGAACATATGAAGCAATGTTTAGCAACCTTCTAAATGATTCAGATTCTTATAAAAAGTGTTTTACGCAATTAGGGTGCAGCTTTTCAGCAACATAAGCTCCGGTTACCTAAAGTAAATGAGAATTGCAACAACCCATCGCTTGAACATGTAACTTTTATAACTTGCAATGGACACGGGTATTAAGGTGGAAATTATGGACGCTGTGAGCGTAAGTAGGTGAATGTCTGCTCACCACGGTGGCATGTCTCGATTGTCCTTAGGCACAGATACATGCAAGATTTACACAGACTACGGCGAGACAACTTGTTAAAGATATGTTGATAGGCTTGCAAATGATTAGAGACAAAACGATTGATTTGAATGCGCAACAAAGATTTGGTGCCATGTATAAATTCTAATGTAGGATTTAATTAAAAAAAAAACAATTTCGGGCTAACATTGGGACCTCCTTTATGATCCTCGCTTCCACCTTTGGTCAAAGACACGATTCTATTGTAAGTAAACGTTTTTTCCTTATGTATTTAAATCGAGTTCATTAACCGCCACATAAGTATATCCGTGTCATGTCGAGTACAAAGTTCGCAGTAAGTTAGGTTAATTAATAAAATAACCATATCCATCAGTCACGTACAATAAACTCGCCGTACATAATGAAATGTAACTCGACACACAAAACGTATATAAGTGACAAAAAGACAGTTACCACGTAACAGTTGGCACAATAATACCATAAAACTAAACACATCAAAGAACAAACACAAATAAGATATGCGCAGGACATCGTTCGTTACGATCATTGTCTTGCAAAATGTACTCGAACATTAGCTTTCGACTCCTGCGCAAGGACATTCTTATTTCAAACGATTGATTGTCATTCGTCGTCCGTCGTACGAACAGCGAATGACGTGCGCGTACGTGATCCAACTTAGCATGAATTACTAGTATTAATTATCGCCTTTCCAGCATAACATTGCTATCTAGTGAGCACTTTCGTTTTTTTTTCTCAGACGGTTTTGACAAGTAAAAGGCGTAGAGAGGTTTGCAGTTTGTACAAGGGTGGTTAGTGAAAGTGCTTGCATAACCATTGTTTGCTCCTTAAAACTTGTAAAATACCAGTTGTTTGACTGCGATTTACAATTTCGCACTTGTACTTTTGAAAAACCCGTTATCTTCGTCTTCTTATCTATTTTCTGTGTCCGTTTGTCCACAATGAAGTCACCGACCAAATCCAATTTGCTGTGTTCTGTTTTATTAGCTCAGCCGTGATTTTGACTTGATAAAATCTGTATTCAAGGACATGTCTGTCACGGCTTCTTGATAGCTGTGTGCTTCACGTTGTTTCATCCAATTATGAAGTGCGAAGCCTAAATAATTAATATTTATACTCTGATTATACACTTGTTTGTATGTGAGTGTGTCAGGATATTGATTTATTACACGTAATTACCCAGTAAATGACGGAATCCATTACGCTACACGAAGTATGTGGCTTGGCGACGAATGGAGGTCCTTGTTTATATGTTATCCTTTTTGTTTTATCATTAATTTAAGCGCTTGCAAAGGGACTTCAGTGGCTGGTTCGTTTAGAAAACTAAAAATAGATCATCTATCTCTTGATTGTAGTCAAGTGTTTACTTTTCTGCCATGTTGTCAAGGGGAGTTAAGTTAGTCATTTCAATAAGTGCTCACAGGACATGTTTGTATTGCTAGCGAGTAGTGTACAAAGTTCACTGTGTACATAGATACTCCAATTCCAGCTCAATTACAATATATTTCTTGTGTAGGCTTCAACTTCTTCCTCAGCTTTTCCAACAAAGTACCTACTAATAAATAGAAATCCTCCCCAAATGATAAATAATTTCATATTCACCACTAAAAAAAGAAGTCATGACAAATGAGTCGTCAAAATCTAGTTGATTAGTAGAAGACGACGTCGCAGGGTAAACGGATTAAATAAATCGACGATGAATACTGCGCAAGCGGCTTGACCATAGATATCTGTTTTTTTTTTAAATATTTCTATGGGCTTCACGGATCTTCGAGTCGACATATAAATATCGGTACCTATGTATTTTACCCCATACACATCTTTGAACTGCTCAGTAATAAAAGAAAGACAGTCCACAGACATCGTACGTTGTGACGTAGGTTCGTGCCAACTGGTGCCATGCCGAACGCAAAAATAAAGTATCTCGACCACAGTAGCGTTCCCGTTACTAAGTGAATCATAATTTATAATATTGATACTAAACATGATCTGCTGGTTGAAGGAATAGAATAGGTAATACCTACTGTGTTTTGTCGTCGAGCTTAATATATAATTGTGGTTTCTGTGCATTATGATATGCGTAGGTATGGTGCATTTGCATCAAGTGTCACTACAATTTAAAAACTCAATTTCTCAAAGTACCTACATGAGATTGGCAAATTGAGATTGTAACAACCAAAGAACGAAACTTCGTGAAGCCAGTGTGTACAGCCAACTGAGAGTCAAAACAAGTATATTTCTAATTAATAATAATCTGTTAATTATATAATTATAATTACTTAGCTAAAAAAAAAAATATACACTCATGTATAATTATTCACACTTTTATAAATTGCTCCTGCAACTCTCTGATATGACGCCTAACTGACATTTGACAACAAAATCAAAAGACAGATTTTTTACATTTACATAAATAATTTTTACATCATTATTCCATTAGTTGAATGCAGTTTGGCGTAAGACGAACAAGTTCAGTCCCGATCGATGACATTTTAGGCAACTGGTCAGACTGCATTGTTGGGTAACCACATTTAATTAACGCCTTATCGAATACTTGTATGAGCTTATTTATTTTATTCGCGGAATTGTCGTCTGGTCGTTGAAGAAGGAAAAATGTTTGTTACCTCTCCTACCACTTTTTTTGAGCTGATGTATCCCGATGAAATTCATTGATGCTGTCATCGATTTCGGGTATAAGGTCCTCTCTGATTGGAGTCTTCGTAAAGCCAATTTTATCCGGTTTACCTTCATCGTCATCATCTGAATCATTGTCCCAAATCTTTAAGACTTTACATAATTCATTAGCTTCCTTTAGTCGCTTTGCTAATTTCTCTGACGATCTAAATTCCGGAAAGGATTACCTGTTTGTTTAACAACAAACGTAACATGCCAAACTCAAGATCCTACAGATAGCACATGACTGACAGCAGCTCTGGTTCCCAAGTACAAGGAACCAATTGTGACGCAATTGTTTTACTTTTTATTAACTCAATGGAATCTGATATTATTGCTTTCACAACATTGATTGACATTAACTTTTTTATTGTAGATCTCGTTCCCAAAGTCTTGTCTTTCATTTTCACCTTACTTTCGTTTATCGTTGAAATTATCATTTTAATATCAGTCATCTTCATAATTTAAATATTGATCGGTAATTTAATTGACTTGAGTAGAAAAAGATGTAGATATAATTCAATTTAATATCTATTATAGCTTTTAAAATAATCCAACGTATTGAATGACCGTTCAAATTCTTTTACTTTATAATCATTAAAGGTTAATAAGAAATTCCACGCGATCAAGCCAAGCTAGAGCCAGTAGATATATCTTAAATTTCCTCAATCAGCTCTGTTTGTTTTAGTTCCATAGACGTTTGATCTGATACAGAGGTCTTTAGCTCTCAGAGCCTATTGACGATAACTTTATCTGAACTCTTCAATCACAGACCACTTTCAGAGCAAGTTCGCTTTCTTTGCTTTCCAATACACCCGGTATGTTGTTCTGTTATCAATTGCAATTTCTTGCTACGTCTACAACTCCAATCAATCATGTATTGATGGGATCAGCACCTTTTTTGTAACTGATTCAAAGATTAATCTCTTTCCGTATTTGGCTTGCCACTTGATCTCGTTGTGTAAGGGTCATAGCTTAATGTTTAATGAATTTCCAGTTCACCCGTCTACTGCTTGCTATGGAGTAAAAGTATATCTTACATTCCAATCGCTAGCGATATCGTGAGATGATAAAGTGTAATTATGATTATGAAACATTTAATGGTAGGAAATCAAGAGATAATTAATACCCTTAATACTTATGAATTTTATTGGCTCTTCGTTTTCAAATACCGAAGTAGTTCTTCAAGTATCTCGAAAGCCTTGCTTGACAGAGCGTGGGATAAAACAAATGACGGGGTCATATCTCAATTTCTAAAAATAGTTTTCATTTCGAAATCATTTATTTAATTAGAAAGTACTATCATCAGCTGTCTTTACAAAGACGGATATTTATGAGAAAACTACATGACTTCACTATTTTTAATACATATTTATTACCGTATTTGCAGTTAATCAGTCCGTACATCATTGTCCTCAGTTCTCAGATATTACGAGCTCGTTGCATAAGTCTCGTATGTTCATTGTTTAGGCTGTATTATCCAGAATGAGATAACATTTAATTCCAACGAGTCTGGGAACATATCTTTGCCACTTTCCATGTTATTAACAAAGTATGCGTAACGTCCGTTTTGTACAGATTTCGTGGAATGTTGACCATTTCTGTTTTGTTAGTTGTTAGCATGTCTTTGATAAACTGTCTATCGTTCTAACAAATTATTCTGCATCCGCGTTTAAGCGATAGCTTATGAATAAATTGCCTGTATTATATGCTTTATCTTCGACACACTAAATTAGCACCAACACAGTGTAGAAATCAATCACCACAATATCACTTTGCGATGATAACAACGCCAACGACATTGCCTTCAAACGTTTCAATACGTCTTGATAATTTGTTGGAACAGATTAGTTCTAAATTCCAAACCCACGCCTCTTCGTTCCAAATCGACGCATTCACAAAATAGAACCTATCTAACACAATTATCCAAATGTTGTTGACCTCAACTGTTGGTTAGCGCTCTGCAGTGCCTACGTCACTGACACATGGATGCAACACTTCTGTAATAAAACCTTCATGTTTATCTTTAGACCTGTTGTAAAAAAAAAACTATTCATTTTGACGTATTATCGTTTTTAAAGGTTACTTTCCGGTCATTGAAAGATACATTACATATAAGCAGCCTATAATGTTCCCACTGCGGGTCTCAGACCTCCTCTCTGAAAGAGGTAGTGGGCCATAATCAACCACGCGGGCCCAGTGCGGGTTAGTAGGTGTCACAATGAAAATTCGAAGACATGTCATGTCTTCGAATTTTTCATTCTAAGACATTCCGGGTTCCTCACGATGTTTCTCTTCATGATTGAAAGATAGAGCAAACGAATTTCATAATATTTTGCTGCTTTTCGAGACGTGAGGAATTTGAGCAATATCATACGGTATTTGCTTATCCCTTTTGGTAGCATGTTGGATTTCTTCTTCGAGAGCGAAGCCAAAATGTGAAAACACAATACATTTTTTTTGGTAATGGAGTTATTGTTTTAGGGATCCTCTTGGATAAGAAATTGAAGCAATTCTGCTTGAACTGTTATATATATATCACATTTTACTGACACTTAATTTCCCTTCAGCTGCACTGGTATGAAAGATTCTTCACCGTTCTTCCTTATAAATAAATTAGCGAGTATGTATATCTAAATATTATTACATCCGTGTAATATTTATTGTATTTATTAACGCCTGCCAATGCTAGTAATTCCTACTGATTACGTCTGTAAGCTGTTATTTGTCTTGCGAGGCTTTCTACGCTGTTGTGCGAGACGTGACTTTAATTCGTTTGATTACACGACTGTCTTCGTACCAGTGGTTCGTTGCTAAATGATGGTTTTATTGTAAATATTGTGTCACGTTGCTACATACTGTGCGCAATAATTGATGTTGAACGCATTGCAGCACCCCTTTGTAGATTATTTGCAGACGTTCTTGTTTAGACAGGAGCATTCCAAGTTGAAGTTTCGCTAAATGATTGATTGTAAGACTAACCGAAGACCACGTTTCATAATCATTTGATTATAATATATCATCATTTGGTTATAATTTCTTCTTTTAGCCTTGGTTCGGTTTTTACTTGCCTTTTTTTCATATTGCTTTTAAATCAATCCTTAAGGAATATTTCAGCCATAATGGGTTAGAAATAAACTGTATTTTTTCAATTGTATCAAAAAAAAACACGGCTCTATCTCTACCATTGTAAGATCACCTACGAGAAGAATCATATTTTTTCAGACATATGCCGAATTTGTGTGGTCATTAAAATTCTTTTAGTATTTAAATATATATCATTAACATTCTTCCGTAGCAACAAGAAGCGGTCAGCGTTATCTTGAAGGACTTCAACTTGTTATTACCTACTTAATTCAAATCCACGTTTTAGACAATGAGAAGAACACAATTGATTTTTTTTATTGAACAATACATTGTATTATTGTTGTTTATTGTATGGCGATTGAATACGGCATGATTTGGCAATAGGCTGTTAGTACCTAACCTAAAATTATGTTGAGTGGCATAAAGACAATGCGATCTTCAGCTGCTTCTTAATAGGTATTTATTTCAGCGTGGTGTTGAGGAGTAGCATAATCAGACTAATAATTATGGAAATTACAGCAAGCTTAGCACGACGCTGTCTATGTCTACAAAGAGTAGACAGTGCTTTTTCAATACAAAGTGACATTTCGTTTCTCCATTTTTTACAGCGCACCGTAGATATCCTTCTACAATCTGTCATTTTGTCTTTCGTTTCTAGCGATCTTTGTCTAGGTACTTATAAAATAATGTAGACTATTTCAGAAGAATATTTCTTCCCAAACTGTCAAAAATCATACTGACAACAAACTTTCTACTCGACGGCCACAAAGTAAATACGATGATCTACAAAATCATGTTTCGTTTAGAACGCATAATTGTGATAATTAATAGAAAAACTTGGCTATCTTCTCCTATTGTACATCGTTAAGTTAATAGTCATGTATATTCTTCCGTCGATAAATCGGTGCTCGTGATAAGCCTGCAGAGAGGTCTCTGTAACCTCAGAGGGAGTGGGCCGTAATCCTCCACGTGGGCCCAGTGCGGGTTGGTAGATGTCACATGTCTTCGAATAAAAGTGAACTTTGACATAGTTATTCACAACCATTCGACAGGTTCATCATCTGCCAAGTCTTTTCCCAACTATGTTGGGGTCGGCTTCCAGTGTAACCGTATGCAGTTGAATATCAGTATTTTACATGGAGCGACTGCCTATCTGACCTCCACAACCCAGTTATTGAGACTGGTTGTCAGATTTTCGGGCATTTTCTTCACGATGTTTTCCTTCACTGTTTTGAGAGCAGTGATGATGAAATAATTTTCACAAAGTAAATCGCCTGTCAGGGTCCAAACCCACGACCATTACTCGGTAAGTCGCGGCCATTAGTTGTTGTCGGGGGGTGTTTGCACTCAATATGTGCTGATAACATTCGTGTGCAGGTGTTGCAGATGACGCGAGGACGCCGATGATAACGTCAACCGTTATTTCTAGTGCTTAGTGAGGCGCTATTTATATACGATTCGAAATTAGAACGAGTCGATCATGAAAACTTTTTGCTCACACTTTGAACTTTATAAAGTAACGGAAATGTCTATGTCTCATGCTCATTGCTCAGCTCAGAAAAGCAACACAATGAAGAAATTTTTCAGTTTTTGTGACCTACTCAAGTATTACTATGATTTCCCGTTCTATTACTTTAAAAAAAACATGGCGTATTTTTGTTATTGTATGCTATATTAAAAACAAGCTTTTGCCCGCGACTTCATACGCGAGGACTTTAGAATCAAGTAGATAATCATTTTTTTTTGATAATATATAGCCTATTTTTTAAGTTAGACCTCTCGGAATACATCATTGAAAACTGCATTCAATTCCATGCAGTGGTTTTTGCGTGATGCGGTAACAAACATACAGTCAGACAAAAATTCTAAAAACCGTTGTTTTGGCTTCTGTTGCTCTAATAAAGACCCCCATACTATTTTTTCTTCAATATCTTTAATGTACAGACATCGGCCTGTTACAATTTTATTATATGTGTAGATATACAGGGTGATTGGAAGATGGGTGCAAAGCTTTAGGGCGAAGATAGTACAGACAATTTAGAACCATTTAAGCCATGGTTGTCTTAGACGAAGTCTTACCAAATATTTTTAACCAAATTTTTAAGTTTTTTTTCGGAAATTCTCAAAATTTAATGTAAACTGCATAATTATGGCCAAATTGAATGATAAATGAATTCATTTTTTATTTATTTAATTAAAGTAATGTGTAAGCAATCAAGCAAAACATGTTTTAGGCTTCTGTGTCATTAGACATTTTTTTTACAGACATTTAAAGCTCAGAAAAAATAAAAAATTTGTACAATACGTCTTTTAAACCTTATTAAAAAAAAAAAAAATTTGGTAAGACTTCGTCTGAGACAACCATGGCTTAAATGGTTCTAAATTGTCTATACTATCTTCACCTTAAAGCTTTGCACCCATCTTCCAATCACCCTGTATAGGCCTGGCATGAAATTGTAATCGAAAAGTTGGTAAATTCCAATCCATTCATAGTGCAGTCTTGACCCCAACGCACTTTCAATAAAATAAATAACTGGTTTTTTATACGTCCATATTATAGTCAGTAAAACGTTTCAACTTCTATCTTCGAATACAAATGATGAACTTTGTTTATTTTTTACAACCAGTTCTGGGTTGTGGAAAAATCTCTTTTGAAAATAAAGTAGAGATAATTAGGTACCTAGTGCTGATTCCTGAATCTACCTATTAGCGGGTAATTAACTAGTTGGAGGAAATATAAAACAGGCTATTAGCTATATAAATAGCTATTGCAAACTATTATGATCTGCAATACACTAAGAAACATCTTTATGACTCCTAAAATTAATAGCTACATGACCGCAGCTAAAGTCATTCGCTAACAACTAACAATCAACTTTATTCGAGTTTATCGAGTCTTAAATTAAATCGATCGCATCGGACCAATCGACATCGGTTACGCAAACGTCTCGCGTCCTCATCTCTAGAGCTACAGCCTTCGATTGAAGCCTGTTTGCCAGTCCGTCGTAGTCGGTGCGCCCGCGCACAAGCGCGACATACGTTGACGTTCGATATTCAAATTCATCCAGTCGATATTAGTGAAGTGTTCCTGGTTTTGTGTTTGTGCTATTATCTTCTCTTTATTTAAGCGATAGAGGGATAGATGCTGTTATAAACAGATTGGTTTTGTGCAAACTTTGTGAAGGATTTATGTTATGGCTTCGCGCGGTAAGTTCTATTTACAAAATGATGTCAGAGAGGACCGTTAATTTTTTTGGTGGTTAGTATAAACTTGCTAGGACATAATAAGTAGATGGCCTAGAAAGAATATTTAAGGAATTTATTTGACAACATAAGAGATGTAGGTTGTCCAACTTCGGCGTCGTCAATACATTTGTTTGTTCAGGTGTCAGTTTTCAGAATTCTGTCCTACAACACAAAAATGTGACTCATTGAGTAAAACTGTAAACTATCATCCATCACACCAGAAAGGTATTCGATCATGTCATTACAGGAAATCGTGATTCGGATCACGGTTAGTAGCCTACATTTTGACTGACAATTCGAACACAGCTATTCACCAAAGTGGGTTCATGTGTCCAAAACAGTTTTGTCCGAAATAAGGTATAAACACCAGACATGTACTTACTTTGAGTCGATATTTTAAAGTAACTTACGTGAAAGTAGACTTGACACTTGTTTGTCTCAACAAACCTACTTATGAGATGTTGACCCGAAACTTAACGGTTTGATGGTATAAAGGGGCATCATTATCAACAGCTTTTCGATTTTATAGATGCATATATATTATATCGTCGTCGAGGTAGACTACGGCAAAGGTGGTGTGACGATCCGATAAGATTTGCAGGGCCAACAAGGCCAGAGATCACAAGACGGGAGGTTTGCAAGGAAAAAGTGGACGCTTTTGTCCAATAGTGCGACACAAAATAGGCTAGCAAAACAAAATATAGAATTTTGATGATGGGGTATTTTGTAGTCAAGAATATTATTGTGAAGAAAACGTAAAGTTATTTTTACGTTTAGCAGTTGCCAAGTAAGCACGCATAATCAATACTTCGATACTATCAAATCACTAAACACGCACGAAACCCGTGAAAATTCATATTTTCCGCTGAAGGAATCCTTCGTTTTTAATGTCCTTGATATTGATAACCATGAAAAGCAAATGAACATAGGTACATTAAACGTTGTGACTGATAAGCTTTGAAGCCAAAACCGTAACAGTAAATGTTGCTAATTAAAGATACTGAATAAACCAAACCAAATTATGTTATTGTTATTCCTCGTGTTCTTGATTATGGCTTTGACCAAACTCTACCCAAAAATTGGTTGCAGTTTCCTTTAGATCTGGTTAAATTGTAATCGACTTTTCTCCATAACCAAGAACATTTGGAGAAGTAATGTGAAAAGTCGTACAGAATTTTCAGTACGTATGCATTCATCTTCCAATCTTTGTCCAATACATCGGGATGACTCCAAATTCTCTTAGAGATGAGCATCATCTCAAAAAGCCGTAATCTCACACAAGCAACCTTATTTTCTTTGATTTGTCTTTAGTCTTATAGACATTGAAGCATTCAATAACAATATGTAATGAAATCTCTCTTGCAGACACAATAAGTAGTAACATAATGTATTCGTGTCTCAACTCGTATTTAAGGAAATCAGATGAATCCTTCCGCGTTATCTAATCAAAGGAAACCTGCTCAATCTATGCGTATGCATGTTTCTATTTCTAGTCTCGAATTTTATTATCATTTTCTCATTTTAGATAGATAATTAAATAATGTAGAACTCTTGATTATTGCCTCTGCTCAATAATTTCAAACATATAGTTTAAAAGAAACAATATACATATCTACTCATCGGAAGCAGAAAACCATTTTCAAATTGATAATGGAAAAGGACACGTAGAAGAAAAAAATAAACCTGACTATAGCTACTAAATACAAGAGCTGTGTAGGACGAGGTCTAAAGAGAGCATAGTTAGAGCTTACAGAAAGGATTAAATATATCTGGAAAAGGACGTTGGAAAGAAAAACATACGTCATTTAAAGTATTTTCAGGTCATCCGAAACAAGCTAGTTAATTATTTCCCAATTACCAGTTATTTCCTAGTTACCAACATGACTCTCAGTAATTGCACATACCTAATAACGTAACCAAGTGACCGACCTTCTGAACATTCCAAAGATTAACATCTGATTTATAGGCACGTGTAACGTTACGTTATTACGGTTTCCACGTGAAAAATAACCGTGCCCAATCCGGCAGTTAGGTTAGGTTAGTCCACGTGATATCAATAATTCTTGTCAAATCTTCAATATTTTTTGCAGACTATAGACAATTTCGAAGTATATTTCTTGTTGTTATGTTGAAGTTTTTTCTAAATTGGTCTTTGTTGTGAGAAAGTGCAATGATGCGCCTATTATCTTCCTCTGCTGACAAATGTTTTTATTTTTCCTTTGTCTCTTCCACTCCAAAACAATATTTTGTTTCTTCTCAATCATCTAACATTCAGTTCCAGGAAACTGTATTAGTACTAAACTGGTACTACTTTTATAACTGATAATTTTATATCACCATTTAATGGTTTTAAATAAATGAAATTTCACCAATGTTCAGTTTCTTTTAGAAACGTGGGTACACTGCTTCATTAAATAATGACTCAGTTAATTTTTCCGCGAACTTCGTCATGTGACTTGTAGAACGGTATGCAAGTAGAAAGGTGGTATCTCACAAACTCACAATGTGTTAGTAAAACAAACATAATTATATGCATAAAGGTATTTGAAATCTCATGAATTCTTGAAAAACTATTGTTTAACTATCCGATGATCACGATGCTACTCTTCCTCTTAGCGGGTAAATGGCAAAAATGACTCGAAAATATATATCCTATAGTTTTGTAATCCGCTGGCGCAACCATTAGGTCCTCGAGTGCAGGTGACAGAGTGTGCGGTGCAAGATGGGAAGTCAGTCATTGTCTGTGAACAGACGTCGATGCTAGTTACATCTAGAGGTTATCAGAGAACTTGAGAATCTTCCTAACGTGGAAATATTTTTATTTCTCAATGCATTTGCTCTTTAAATACAGTGTGTTATGTCAAACGAGGGACATTCTCTACGGGAGTGTAGTACTCTTCAAAATGAAAAACTTTTACTAAGGGACCATAACTGAAAGCGAGAAAATAAAATAAGCCGCTCTATACATTTATGTTCGAATAACTGGACAAAATGTAGGGAACAACTGATTTTTTCTTTATATTTTGGTGTCCACTCCATATTAAAAGTAATATGTTTTCATGAGTACAGTCGAGTTCATTATTATATTGGCCCTTACAGGCTTCAAAAAAAAAACATAATATTGTGACAACTATAACCATCATTAAATTGTGGTCAAGATTTAGATTCATTAATATGTGACTGATTTTTCTCATAATTTTTCATATTATTGCCTAATGCACAACAGCATATATTATTGAACCGTTCACATGAGGAATATTTTTTATTTATAGGTTCTATAGAATTTATTGAGCTATCCAACGCTCACAATATTTTGAATCCTTGACAGTGCCAATATATTAATGAACTCGACTGTACCACACTCCCTTAAAGTATGTTCCTCGTTTAACCTAACATACTATATAGGTTCTGCAGCTTCTTGTCTTCTTTATTATTCTTAATCTATTCTTGTCTGAGAAAATACTTCAGATGGGAGTCCAATTAATTTCTCCACATCCTGGAACGAACAGCTAGCCTTACCTTAATACCTGCGTAATTACTTTCACCCATAACTCTTAATGCCGTAGATGTGACTTTCCTATTTTAATTAGGATCATTTATAACATCAAATCTTCTGTAGCAGTTACTGCAATATTTTTCGTGTCTTGTGAGATATCACTTATTATAAAAGATAATTTAAGATTCTGTTGATCGATGATGCGTTCACAATTGTTATGTGACAATGATTTATCATTCTGAAAGCTTTTCTATCTTACACACACAGATTACACATTGACACAGACTTCGGCTATTTTGTGGTACAGAGAGATCTCATAGATTGTTCTATTCATTATGCTACGAGTACATAATGATTGCAATTGAAAATCTATTAAATGATTATTTTTCGTAAAACGAACTATTGTAGCTAACCGTCTCCACAAATGCCATTGTTATCTTTAGTGCAGGGATTTCCACGAATAACGCTAATATTTTATTGCCAACACGCACACCGTTACGCTACATTTAGCATAATTATAGCCAGAAGGTGCACTCCCGATTAAAATTCATCATTTAGTTTGCTACGGGTTGGCGTAAAATGATATTCTCTTGAACTTCAATGTCATGAATTGCTTCATTGTTTAGTTAGTTCTAAAGGGCGTCGCTTTATGTTTTGTGTTTTCTGCCACGTTCTGGTGTGGTCCTTCTTCACTAACTTATCTTGCGCCTCTAGCCTGCACTTCTACGCTGTATTAACATTCTTCAAGCATGCTGAGGAAGGCTTCGTCCTTTGATTTGCTCCTACTTTTCCGTGTATAGCCAATCGACTTTCCTCTAGTTTACCATTAATATGTGTTCACCGCAGACCTTGAGTGAGAGACTTTGTTTAATGAATCTTGATTTTGTTTGCTCTTCAAATATTTGTATTTCAAGGTGAAAAACGAGCGGCCTTTATTTGTTTCACACTTTGGGTGCGTTGATTTTGTATGGCCCTTGCATGATGACTTAAAACCGTCTGTAGGTTTTTATACATTCCTCTGTTTCTAAGCTACGATTATTATATTAACTTAAGCATTTCGTTCTAGTGTTACTAATAGCATCTAAAATGTCAAGGCTTCTAGTTTCCAATAGATAGGTAGTCTCATCTCTCACTTTTAGGGGCTAGAAACATTGTAGAATCGAGAACCAACTAATAGGTATCGACTGTTTAGGTTGTTATTTCAATAATATGCAAATAATTAATTGCTCATTTTTTATGAGAACGTCTCATAATCAAACTAAAGATACTTTCTTGATGACTAATTTAAGAATAGGAATTTACGTCATTATTATATTACCTTCTGTTACAAACACCGACGATAGGAATGTTTACAAAACTGCGCAAAAACTCCTAACTCCTCTTTTGATACGAGTAGGTAAGTAATGCGTATGTTATAATAATCCTGTAGTGAGACATTCATGGGACTGTGAAAACGGTAAACACTATACTATTTAGTTCAATAGTGTTCGATTTCACGCATTCTTCAGCAGTCATTGGCAGTGTTGCCACAAAAGCTGGTCTGTTTTCCCTTAGACAAAAGTCACAGATACCGCCGTATTCCCATACAAGGTTTGTTGGTAAAACTAAGGTATAAAGTATGAAGAATGTGGTTTTCGCTCCGTCATTCGAGTCACGATCGTGAAACTGCAGGTTGGATGAACTTGGGCATTCCGCGCGGCTGTCGACGTTCCACATCTAAGCTGTACCGTCCACTTGCGGTTGCATAATAAGATGCATCGCCCTGCTTCTAATAGAATGCGGGATTTTGTTTTAGATGGCCAGCGAAGTGTAGCCATATTTACTTAGCTGGTATGTTTTAGAATTGGAAATAGCTGCGATCGTCTATTTTTATGGACAAGTGGCTCTATGTTGTGTTAAAATAGTTTCCTTCAAACCTCTATTTCATGTTGCTTTGAAGCCTCTTACAGAGAGGCCTGTGTCACAGCAGTAGGCGAATTATGCTTGGAATTCTGAACAATTTTGCGTTTCCTCTTTCTAAAGGCCATTAATTGTGTCATCCTGTTCTGATTTTAAGTTGACAAGGTTACAATATCCTGATATATAGTAGTTTATGAGGAGTAGCATCCTACTAATCTTTTTCTTCGTCGTATCGATGTTTCCATCAGTTGGTTTTAAATAAGCTTCGACCACAATTTAGCCAATTCGACAGCACTATCGTTGGCCTTGCAAACGTCTTCCATAGTGCAGATGTTACTGAACAGGGAGCACGAGAAGAGGTGGGGCATAATTACCGATCTGGCTCCACAGTCGCTCTGCCGCTCATCGGAGCCCTCCCATCTGACTAAGTTGTGCCTGCAGCGGCCCACCTGGCTTCTTAGTCGATTAAGAGAATTCCAGGTGTGCCATGGCAGTTGGTGGCCTGCTGGAAGCCTTTCTGCAGGCTCAACATAGCTGGAAGGGCAAGTTGGAGGCGCCACAGTTTCAATCGTGCCGCACTAGAGCTACCGTCATAAAATGGGATGATGGACTTGAGAAAGTGGTTACGGCTTTGTGCTAGTAGTGATGCGTATGACTATTGATTAACCACATTCGATACAGATACAGCACAAGTGATAACTGTTAGCAGGCACGTCGAAATTGTAATTGCAAACACTCCGGGCGTTTCAAAATATTTTGTAAGCTTTGCATTCAAACAACTGTCGGTGCTATTGTATCGTCAAAGTCTGCACTCGGGTGTGGCAAAGACAACGTTTGATAAACAGCCCACAGCCTAGAAAGTTGCATCAGTCAGGAAGACTTTCTGTAATGGATTCCTATTTATCACTCCGGCTTTTCGCTTGCTAACTCGAGAAGTATTGAGCACTGGTTTTGCGGTTTTAAGAACAAGAATAACGTCCATTATCGTACCTAGTAATACATAATATTTATTTGTATTGTGTATTTACTTTATAAACAAAACAACAACGCAGCCTTGACGTAAAGTGGAAACCACATATGGTACTGTTTAGGTTGTCTTCAAAAGATAAACTTATGTTGTTCAGGCTGGCGTTAAAATGACTTTAGTTACTTTCGAGCGTTTTTGAAAAATCTTTCAAATTAATTAGAATAGGTTTTTATTTTCGAAAAGTATGTCAGGCGCGTGGAATAATCTTATTACATTTCAGTACCTAGTCATTGAATAGAAAATAAGAGGCTTTTATAACATCACAGTCAGTCAGACCATACATGTGACGTAACAATTAAGGCTCTAGGCAACGTTATTTGCTGGTAACTACACATACAGACAGGTATCAATCAATAGTTTATTTTTTGCTCGCAGAACATAACGTTTCGTTCAACAAGAATACATTTGAATATGATTGAAACCACGCCCGGCATTCCTATAATAATTATAAGTTTGGACTGTTATGTCATGATTCGTGCTTGTTCGATCTTAAATTAGTTTTCTTTTTAGGCCTACCTGTCTAGTTATTACCTAATAGATTTTTTTGCTATTTTGAACAGCTTCTTTCTCGTGCATGACGTTTCATCTTTGCATTGCAAATCTTCGTAAAAGAGATGAATAATTTGAGCTGCTTGTTGTAATCTTCGAACATACTAAAAACAAAAACCTACTTACCTACGCCTTAAAGAGATGTCAGCACTAAACTGGTGGGGTCTGCAAGGGCCAATGTCTGCCCCAGCGCCGAAATTTTTCGTCGGCTATACAAAAAGAAAATCTGCTGTTCCACACATTTTGACACCGTAGGTATTGGACTTTTCTATGAAACAGCTGATTTTTTTTTCTATAACCGACGAAAAATTTCTCCGCAGGGGGTTCTAGAATGATATGCTGAATTCATGGTTACAGTTTGCGCACTGGTTAAAAATGTATCCGGCATATTCGGAAAATCGACAAACCTTTTTTCAAATTAAGGGGAAAGCGCCAGGCTAGCTCGCGAAATTCAAATTTTCTTACGTTTTTTGCAATTTGTAGGGCAGTGTCTAGCTGTACGTTGAACAAAATATTATTTTCATTTCTAGCATAAGCTGATCTCGCATTGTATAGGATTTCCGTACGGTGCGAGATCAGCGTAAACTGGAAATGTATAGCTTGATGTGTAGCCGTGAGTACGTAGTTACAGAATTATAATCATCAAAATCGTCAATACACAACCCTCTGAGTTCATTTAATCCCATTAAATGACATTTTCATGAAATGGTCATTCATTGGTCATCTGCCTAGCCTTTCAGCTAAGTTGGGGTCGGCTTCCAGTCTTACCGGATGCAGCTAAATACCAGTATTTTACATGTAGCGACTGCACTTCAGATCTCCACAACCCGGTTACTGGGTAATACGATACCCCTTGGCATGACTGGTTGTCAGACTTTCGGGTTTCTGACGATCCGTAACGACTGTCAAAGATCCACAAATGACAGCCGGGACCAATTACAGCTTAACGTGTTTTCCGACGCGCGGAGGGGTCTTGGTATGTTAAGATGGCCCCACATCCACGAATCAACCGCGGCGAGCGTAGCTTGACCTGATCGATTGACCCATACGGCTGTTATTACTTAGCCACAAGCCTGAAAAATAATGTTTTTTTTTTTTCCTTTATTAATAAGAACGAAAGTTCTTAGTAATTTATTACAATCTAGCCTAATAGACTAATAAGCAATTTAACTCTAACTTAATATTTTACGTGGTAGATTACGTTATAACTAAGAATAGTGTCATTTTGCACTTTTACACAATTCCGTAGCACTTTCTTAGAGTCTGATAATTTTAATATAAAAACACTTTGTTCATGTGTTACATGTATAGCACATCACTGTCACTATTATTCACTATTTATACACTACACTAATTCAAATGGTTTAGTTCTCTTTAGCCTACGCACTATGTCCGTGTTGTCTAGCAGCTGAATTGCCTCGATGTTCACATGTCGGTGAAGTCTGTGTTCATGGGTTTCAGCAAATTTTTGGATGATGGTGGTGACGAGTTCTATTTTAAGGTCACGGTGGAGGTCGTCATTTCTAATGTACCATGGTGCATTTACAGCATCCCTGAGTACTTTATTTTGGAATTGTTGAATTATTTTAATGTTGCTTTGTTTGGTACAGCCCCAAAGTTGGATGCCATATGTCCAAATTGGCATAAGAATATGCTTGTATAAAATCATTTTATTATGTACTGATAGGCAGGATTTCCTTCCGAATAACCAATACATACTTTTATAACGTATGTCAAGTTCCTGTCTTTTCTTTTTGACGTGAGATTTCCAACGCAGCTTGGCGTCAAGAGTTATGCCAAGATATTTGGCTGTATTAGCATAGGGCACTTGCATGCCGTTTATGTAGATTGGGTGGTAATCGCAGTGTTTATTAGTAAAGTCAATATGAATTGATTTTGACTCATTTAGTTTGATCTTCCACTTTTGTGTCCAGTCATACACTTTGTTCACAGCTTGTTGAACTTTCTCTACAGCTTCTTTGTGGCTTGATCCGGTTGCCATAATAGCAGTGTCATCTGCAAAGGTTGCAATGGTGTTGTTTTCCAGTTCTGGGATATCACATGTGTATAGCAAGTATAGGATAGGGCCTAGCACACTTCCTTGTGGTACCCCAGCTTTTATAGTTTTCAGCTCGGAATATGCATCATCATGCATGAAAAATAATGTAAGAACATTTGAATTTCGCAGGCTGTCTTAGCGCATCTTCCTTGTCTAATAAAATTAATTAATTAAGGAAATTCCTAAAATATATCGTGGCGCGGAAGCCTTTACTTTCGAAGTTTCAACGACAGTATTACGAAATTCATGATGAATGATAAGCAGCGCTCGCGCAGATAACATCGGGCACCTACACGATTTATTGTCCGTTCAATTATCGGCCATTATTATATTATTAATTTACTTACCCATACATTTTTGACACTCTTATCTAGATATGCACATATTTCTTTAGAAAGTATATAGATACCTATGTGTAGGTTAGTAATCAATCAACAAAAGAATTTATTGCAACACATGTTTTGGCCGGTAACTTTCGCTGCTAGTGCTGCCGGTCTATTCTGTTGTTACCTTAAAATTATAAACTTTCGTGAAGTGTTTGTAAGAAACTATAATTCCACCTGATGCTAGGGATTGACACTATTATACTACAGCTCACTACACAGACCTATAGTTCGTTTTTTAAACCCAAAATCGCGAACCTACAAATTGCAAAAACGTAAGAAAATTTGAATCTCGCTACCCTGGCGCTTCCCCCTTAAGGAAGGAGCTGTTAGGTTAGGTTAGGTTATGGACCCAAATGAGAGGGTTTACTCCCTAAGCTCGGAGTTCATAATTTCGGCCGAAGTAATGGGCGTTTCCTAATCCATATAAATTTCGGACATAAGATTAGTGAGGGACCCGAACTAGAAATGAATGACTACAAGATTTGACGGTTGTCCCTACTACTGATGTGTATTTGCCCGTCAAAATTGAATTTGGCACTTGTTTTGACTAATCGGTTTCGATCGGGCCCCTATCTTCGTTCACGGATTAAAAGGGTAGACCCCGCGATTCAGGGCTGCACTGCTTTCTTTAAACTAACCCATATCTGCGAGATTAAAACATATGAAGCAGGACTAATTACAACGTTCAATCTACATCGATCTAGTGATTAGTAATTCAATTACGGAAGATATAATACTTCTCACGCAAGTACCTACAGTTGAGAGAAATGGATTAATTAGTTATAAAAAGCGGCGGGCAGACTTGTCTATTCATTTTCCATATAATAATTAATAATATAAGTACAATGTACTTCAGAAGATTCACATAGACAGCGTTAAAACAACATAAAAACCGTTTACGCACCAAAGATGCATCAATTTGTCGTTTCTATACTCCTTCATTTCATCATTATCTGAACATATACTGCTAACCAACAAACCAACCGAAACGCAAGATGGATTTAACCATAGACCATTTTGCATTTCTATCAGTCTTCACGGTTTTGAGCTTTCTCGAAAAAAACATGAACGCATTAGTTGCATCACCCAGCACGTATAGTGATATTATGATTTATTTCATCATGCATATGTTTTGATGAAATAAATCATAATATCACTATAACTCGTTTGTCCATAGCCGAAACGAAACCCACTTAGTTAATGATTGCGATAATTATGGTAATAATGACATTGTGCAGTTGTTTGTACCCAAGAAAACATTAGTACAACGATAAGGAAACTTGCAAAGTTGCACAAACTTACTACTAACTTAGTTTGCAGTATAACGATATGAGAATTTCACAGTAACCGTGGTGATAAAAGAATTACACTATGTGCTGGTTTATGTGTCTTTGTGATATTTTTTGAAAAACACCTAGTTCATTTGTCGACATCATTCTCCTGGCCCTTATCCCAATTTCTTTGAAATCGGCGCAACATGTGATTTTCTTCTATACTTCTGTTACGGTCATCATCTTGGTAGGCACGGGGGGGCACTACCAAGATGATGATCTCCTTTATATCATCTCATTTCTTTGTATCATATAGAAATGTAAAACCTTTTCAGAATTTGAATTGGTCCTTGGTTCCTCTTAATAGAGCAGCAAGTTGGGTTAGTTGCAGCACTAAATATTTTCTCACACTGCCAGGCTGTTGCATAAAATCTGCTGCAGTTATGTATCAAAATGCAAACATTGCTGAAGCTATCTGTTGACATCCTTTTCATTATCTCCAATCATTTGCGTCGGTATTCGTCATATCTCGCTGTGATTAATTGTTGTATAATAACATATTATTATATTTTCGTCAGCTATGGCGGATCCAATATCAACGTCATAGTTACAATCGACCTAGAAAATTACAAGTTAGGCAATCTCTCTGTGATTCATATTTTTCGAGCGCAAATCGACAGAAAGTTTGTTTACGTTTTCGCTGAGAATTGAGACCTCTTTGGTTTGATTTAAGGTTTATTTTTATCTGTTTCTAGTTGTCCATTCATGCGTAAAGGAGAAATGAATGAATCATTTGTCAGTGAATATTTTGTGAAGTCAGCAACTTGGTTCGTTGTTTCGCTGACAAGGTCGTCCTCAATACATCAGCTGTGTAGTGGTCGAATTACGTTTAATTTTGTCTTTGTTATCACTATAATATGTTTTGCAAGCAAAGGACTTTTCAGGTACAATGACTTGCAGTGTATCAATTTTCCCCGCGTCAGTTTGGGGACGTTTTTGGGCAAATAATTTCATTTTTAACAGAGCTTTGTCCTTGTAGTATTTCGATTATCGATTTCATAAGTAACTAATCCTCATTAATCTGCTTATCTGGGGATTTTTAACCAATCAGTACATACTTTTGGCATTCTCTTTTAAAAATATATTTCCTCACTATGGAGATCTGTACGGCGCTGAGCTGCTGAGCGGGTGATGGAAAACTAGCCAATACCTAACGTACATGGAGGTCCAAACGACCCGCTGCGCTGATGCTTGCACGATCGGTGATGTCTCTAACAGTCGTTTGCGTACAAAATGACCGCCGTCTGCAGAGCGCCTTGTCCCCGACCGACCCTTGCTCGTTGAAGCGCCAGCCCGCGCCGCAGCTGAGCCAGTACCTTTAAATTCCCCGATCAATAATAATGCCAATATTTTGATCCAGCCTGTCCCCAATGATAGCTGTCCCCCTATCAGTGACGCCCTGAGCCGAGGCCCGTACCCCACAGGGGGTGCCCTCAGCGTGCAGTCGCTGAGTTTGTAATTTATTTTAGTTTGTAAGCCCAGGCTGGAGGCGTTAAGTTAACTCTTAATGGTAGCCCCAGGAAAGCCCGGTTGAGCAGTAACGGCCTCTCAGGGCCAACTGCGAGATGCCCAACAAAAAAAAAAGAGCGCCTTGTTTAACTTTTAGTTCTTTCTATGTTCTACTTTCAACAAGAAAGAAAGGACAAAGAACATGCGTTTGTTTGCGCACATACACAAAAAAAGAACACAAACACAATAAAGAACTAGTTGGGGAAATACGTTTTAGGAAGAAAAAATGTTATAAAATTCTAACCCCTTTACCATACTTCACAATAAAAGCTTAATCTTATATATATTATATTCTCCACCAGTCGAAGTTAAAGACAATTGACGTCATTCATGAATAAGTTATTGTCTAAGCTCAACAACACAGGCGTGGGGTAGGTATCGACGGACACAAACCGCGAACACTGAATTGTCGGCCATATGTGATTCTGAAAATACGACTGTGTATTATTGTTGTTATTAATTAAGTGTGGTCCGATGCTCTGCACGAATTGCTGGGGAACTCTTGTCATAAATAAAGCGTGGATTTACCTAACCTAAAAGATTGCTTGGGATCCGTTATAAATGGATTACTTATACATTTATAATGGTAATCGCTTTCTTGTATTTTGACTATTTTAGTTTTTTGTATGTGTCGACTACTTTCACAGATATATTTGGGGTTGGGTCTTTTCCTTCTATATGCTTCTCTATGTCATATTTCTTCCTTCGTACTCGTTAACATCTGTCCCACGATTCGGCCATATTTTCCTTTTTCTAAAACATATGCACGGTCTTGTTTCCTCCAAATCATATGCCGATACCCCAGAGTACAAGTTTTGTCAAAAAATATTTGTAGATATACAAAACCTACAAGTCCCGTCTCAATTTTATATCAATCTGTTGTGTCTTTGAGTTATAGGCATGTACCTAATAACAACAGTAATTCAATTGGGTCAATGATTTTATACAATTATATTTATGGTCCATATCAGAAGAAGGGAACGTCCCCGCAATATAAAGAACACAAAGTTACTACCAAGTTACCACACAATCCTTCACATGCGATAGTTTGTGTAAATAAATAGTATAATTGCAATAATTTGAAAATGGCCGAGGTTTACGCAAGGCATAACGAACGGTTTACGTAGTAATACTAAGTTTGCGCCAAAATCGGTCAAGTACGTAAACTTACACATCGTGAGTACTGTTTTATGAGTTGTTGAGACGTTGTTGCTTTTAGGTTCATCATTGTGAATTTTATGGTTTTTAGCTAGCACGACTTTGGAACTGAGGCGGATTTACATAATATTATTGCTAGCCACAGCTCAGAAATTAAGGGGTTCGCAATATAAAACATT
This sequence comes from Antitype chi, assembly GCA_947359405.1. Taxonomy (NCBI): domain Eukaryota; kingdom Metazoa; phylum Arthropoda; class Insecta; order Lepidoptera; family Noctuidae; genus Antitype; species Antitype chi. The sequence goes on from OX375812.1 coordinate 20,278,780, forward strand.
ATTCAAACAGAAACATATTTAATTCCTTTTCAACAATATTTGTAGATCACACAAATAACACCAAAATAATAAGTCCTGTACTTACTCGCTAAGATTTAAAATAACACCAATTTTTTTTTTTTTTTGTTGGGCATCTCGCAGTTGGCCTTGAGAGGCCGTGACTGCTCAACCGGGCTTTCCTGGGGCTGCCATTAAGAAATTAATCTTAACGCCTCCAGCCAGGGCTTACAAACTAAAATTTAAAAACTAAGCGACTGCACGCTGAGGGCACCCCCTGTGGGGTACGGACCTCGGCTCAGGGCGTCACTGATAGGGGGACAGCTATCACTATTGGGGACAGGCTGGATCGAAATATTGGCATTATTATTATTAGGGGAATTTAAAGCTACTGGCTCAGCTGCGGCGCGGGCTGGCGCTTCAACGAGCAAGGGTCGGTCGGGGGTCTCGACGTTAGGCGCCGATACTACGAGGGGTCTTCGCGGGGCGCGAGGACCTCGGCGGCGAGGTCGGAAGGACGATTTTGATCGGTGTGTGCGAACTGTACTGGTGGCCCTATTGCTTTCCTGGAGGAGAGTAATGTGGTCGTCTGGGTCGGTGAGGACATGTCTCGGCCGTCGGACAGAGCTAATCCTACTGGGGACATAAGTGGCGGCCTTCACAATCAAGGGATTGCGGTGAATTTCGGCTTTATCGAAGAAACGCTTCGAGGTGCGTTTCATGAATTGACTGACCGTGGGGATTTTCAGATCGAGATGGAGGATCTCGTTCCGAACGAACCAAGGGGCGCCAATTTGTTAGGCTGCTAATAAATAGGTGTTCCGACCATAGAGGATGACAGTGAATGTCACGATGAACGAGTAATCCATTGAGTGACATACGAAATTTAGTCGATGTAATAAGTAGGGTTACCAGATACAAGCTAACATTATACTTTGAATTACTTCGGTGTGCTCCAAGCCAGTTGTTACCTGATTTGAAAATCTTATTTATCGTCATCATCGTCTTCCTGCCCTTGTTCTGTTACTTGGGGTCCGCAACACGTTTTCTTTTTTCATTCTCCCCTTTCAACCATCACGCTAGCATTCACTTCCTTCTCTTTCATATCATTCCTTACACAATACATCCATCTTTCCTTCTTCTCCCTTCTCCATCCATCAACATTTATATTCTCATACGTTTCCATCCTCATCACATGTCCATACCAAGCACCGATTTCCTTTTTTTCTGTCACTGGCGCAAGTTTCAAACTTACCCATATAAACTCCTTTGAAAATCGTATTGTGTCTACTCACAAAGATAAAGTCCAAAGTCCTTTTCGTCGAAGACTGAAAGATACTCATTCAGGTAAATGATACCTATCTTTGGAAAAACCTTGAAGTATACGCATAATGCATCGTACTTGCATCACAATCATAACTCAATGCATTTCCTCGCCATATTACAATTAATGCAGTTCTGTACAAAAAAACAGCGTTCTCTTCAACATAACGACAGTAGCAAAGCAGTAATCAGAATAGGGCTGTTAATTACTTGTCATTTCACGCAAGCCTCAGTAACACTCAATTATGGGTAACGAGCGATTGTTGGCAAACTGTCACTACTTATATACTAGTGCGATATAACACCAGGAGATAATACTGTCGAGGTAACTAGGGATTAGGTAAGCAGCGGTAATTCAATAGACACCGAGGCTGCAGAAGTAGATCTACAGTTACGTGACGGTACCGTTGAGACGGGAGACGTAATTGAGTCAAATAATGTACCTTAAAGAAGGAAATTTGGCTAGTGACTAAATATAAATTCTGTTACATTCGTCTGGCAGATAATGCACATTAAATACAGGGCTGGATGTCCAGCACCCTAATTGCGTAGCTTCATATGTTCGAAAAATGTGTCTGCTCAACAACATAATTAACGCAATGAATATTGTTGAACTGTCAAAATGAAATAGATTATGATTGATCGTGTGTTACGCAATTAAGGTGATGATTGACATGATATCAATAACTCTGTAAGGAAAAGCGTTTCATACGGAGTTACAGCCAGCCCATAGTGCATCGATTAGAAGTTATAAGTGTACTGGATCATCGAGCTCTTATTATTTACAAACCCCTGCATACCTACCTGCTGACAACCCTCTAAAGGGCAAGTGTCACAGTTATCTGAACATAATAGTTATTGTTTTGAAAATAAATACTCAAATGCTTTCCATGGCTTCAATCCCAAGTCTATATAAAAATAACTGTGAGAAGAGCAATAAAACTACAATTTTCATAAAGTATCTTTATGACCCTCCAAAACAAACACTGCTAACTTTCCACCATCTTCAATTTAAATCCCTTTAGTATCTAATAATTGAATGAAGCCTAACTTATTACTTTCTGCAATCCAAGTTGCAATAATGTCAATAATTTTATTTAATCTCTTCATTACTTACCTCACTAGAAACTTTTTTTATACAGTCTTGTGTAGATATGGGAAACCACCGTCTCCCACACTTTACCATTGTTGCATTATCCAAGTACATTATGTAATGTCACAATAATATTCTCGCCTTTGTGACATATTATACAGGCTTTGTTCTGCTGATGGGCTTATTAGTATTAATTGGATAATATACGCGGTTTTGAGATTCGATCACAATTTATATTAGTTGTTTGGTACACCTGTAGCTGGTCGTTGTAAGACTTATAAGGAACATTAAATGCGCGAATATCTAAAAACGGATCCTCAATTACTTAGATGATGAATCAAAGAGATAACGTATAAACACGATTAATTGAAATATAACTTTGCCCAGTACAAATGAACAATTTTGCCTTTTATTTAAAAAAAAACTAGTAATTTAGGTCATTGGAAATTGAAGGTAATCCCCAAAACTTTTATGAATTAGTGATTCACAACTAGATTTTAAATATCGTTCTATAGAAGACAGATAATCATTGGCAAATCCAATTTTCGATGGTGGTTTTCCTCAAGTTTTACGTAAAACATCTCATAACTAGGAACCGCCTTCCTAAACCTAAACAATCAAAGATCAATCATCACAAAGACGTGACAGTCCTTACGGAAACGTCAACAACTAATAAAACAATTATAGACTCATAGTTGTTATGTGCTGGAGTTACAATACAATGTTCTTATAACAATGGAGGAGCTTCATTCACTTCCTCACTGAGTAAAACATGGATTCCACGTAAATTACGCATGTCGTTCAATAAAACGAGTGCAGTTTTTGTTATGATTAGAAGAGTTTTTCTTCCGTAGATGCATTGACTTCCTTTATCTCTTGCCTTTGATTTGTATCATGTTAAATTGACGTTTATAGTCCTCTGTTATTTACATTGTATTTATTTATTTATTTAAACTTCTCGCACACAAAAAGGTACAAAGGCGGACTTGTATTCTCTTCTTTGATAACTGTTGGCAGCACTGTAATGATCATTGTACCTATTTAAATTATTGGATAATGTTAAATTATAACACCCTTATTTTCATTGTTTCAGAATCTGGAGTCAGTGCACAAATAATGTGATCAGGTAAGCTTAAAGACATTAATTCTAACACTTCTCATTTAACTCATTAGTACTCTCCATTTTATTCCTTTTGTTCATTTTATTTTGCTTTCCTAAAACTTTCTTATGTGTCTGTATTATACTGCCATGATCAAATCAATCATCATAATCACTACAACTTTCTTAAGAATAATATTTATTAAATGTAAGTTATACTTCTAATTATGAATTTCTACATATTTCTCTCGGTAGGGGTTACTTACACGGGAAAGCTACATTATTTTCTCTTATCCTAGATTATCATGTGAATAATATACACGAGGTTTCTATTTAACTTGACACATTATGAATAGTACTTGGATGCCCCCGAAACCCCCTGCATACGAAATTTCATTAAAATCGTTGGTGTCGTTTCCGAGATTCAGAGTATATATACATATATACAAGAATTGCTCGTTTAAAGGTATTAGAATGTTTTACTCAACCACGTGCTATGGCCTAACACTTATGATAATGTTCTTACAAATGTGAATCAAATAATTCGTACACTTCTTTTCCGGTCGTGTGATGATTTTATTTTTATGGTCACCAATTCCATTTCCAAGGTCACTCCTGTGACTGATGCAGCAATCTTCATAGGGGCCAAAATTTTACATTGGATTTATTAAACCATCTGAGCAGTGAGCAAGAGTTTAAAAGCATTGTTCAAAATAGCATTACCACGCCTTCATCTTATCATCAAATCAATTACGTATTCATCATTACGATTTTGGTCATCAGTTTTATCTTAAGCCAAATTAAATGGCCAAACACAGTCGAAACCGGTACGACCGGTTCTGTTTGGTTGGAGATAAATTCACCGCCAAATGCGACAGGTGACCATTTAGTGGAAAAAAGGACCGAAAATAATCAAATAACATCATTCATTGGTCGGCCAATATGGTTTTAATATTTGATCCTTTTGGATTTGTTGTTTGTTTATTGAAGGAAGTTTTAGTGAATGATTTTTGACATCCTAATGATATGGAATTATTTATTCTGTAAAAAGCATATCGGAATCACTTTTACTCGTTTTAAATAATAAAAAAAGGTAGACGTAGGTGATATTTCTTATACTATGGCTACTCTTGAGAAAAAATTACGCAAAAATCAACACAAATTCATTGAAAACATTAGCGACACGAGAAAACTTTGACACAGCAGCTTTTGTCTTACGCTTCCCTTTCGAATCATGATTACATAAACTTGTCACCACTATCATTTCTTTCCGAAAAGTCGAATAAATGTCAAAGATAATTTGATGATACTTAAATGTTGAAACAAAACTCGTATGCAATTGATGGGCTCATACAACTTGCTTGAATAGCCCAACTTGAAGCACGACAAACCTGCTTTACAAGATGTAATAAAAACATTTTGGGAGAAAAATAATATTTTCTCATTTAATGATCCATCGGCCGTCGTCATTACACACCAATAATATTTATAATTAATTAATTAAGGGTCCACCCAGCTTATATAAAACACTTCTTTACGTAATTTTATATCATCATTCATTGATGCATTAATGTTTTTCGTTGATTTTCTCGTGTAGTGAAAGTTTTGCTCATAAAACGTTAAGATTAGCTTTCTGTTCTGTAATTATCTAACTACGTCATTTACTAGACGACAAGGCCGTTATTAATTGAACAATTAATTATCATTATTTTCGACTAAAGAAGCACATCTAATGACGTTAAATTGAGATTTACTCTGCAAACGCTTTTCCTACTGTCTTGCCCTAGTTTGTATGCTTCTGCGTCGTTGTAAATTGAAGAGATAAGCATTTGCGTATCAATTTTCTCCTGTCAGCTAGGTTACTATTCATACACTCTCTTTTCATTCATAATTCTTTTTGTCATTATTTGTTATCATTATATAATCATATTTTTCATTTATCGATTTTTTTTAGTCTCCCGCTTCCTCTTTCATCATTCATCCCTTTCATGTGTTTCACCCCTTCTTATCCAATGCCCTACACAAAACAAACAATCTCGTTTTAACTTTTCACCGTTTCAGCGGAATTTTACATTCTCAAGAACTTAGCCAATTTATCTCTGGCATCGACATAAATGTCTCTTTTTCTGACAAAATTGTACTTTCTCCTCCGTCTCTACATACTATTTCATCAAGTAATGTTTGAGTACTATTCATCCGTCTCTTGTCTTGTCGCAATGTTTTTCACCCCTTCTGATCCCATGTCTAAACCGAGACGAACTATCTCTTTTCAACTTTTTACCGTTTCAGCGAACTTTCAGTTCTCAGAACTTAGTTACTTAGCCAACTTATGTTTAGCATCTATTAAAATAAATGTCCCTTTTTCTGACAAAATAAATAGTACTTTCTCTTCCGTCGTTACGTACAATTTCATCAACACTGTTAATTGCCAGTAATGTTTGAGTACTTACACTGTTAACTGCCAAAGGTACTCTTATTGCAATTCCAGTCTCTTTTATTTTACTGTTAAAATAACTGCGATAGGCAGTTATTTTTTTACTTTCTCCGGAATATTGCACACGCGAATACAATTTAACCAATTCAACCACATTTGATTCGATATCACCATTCGATTAATGGTTATGATTTGAATCGATATTACTTTCGTGTCGGCAGAATTTCACACACATTCGCCATGTTTATGGTAAAATAGTCATCTTACTTATATCGTTAATGTTTCTATAAAATTAGATATCAATCATTTTCATGAATACTTTTGTAAATCCAGTAGTTTCTTACACCACCTGAAACAGCTTAGGTAGTTGAAGTTGCAAATCATTTAATTCGTAATCGGTTCAATTTATCTTGTTTTTTTTTTGTAGCTATCGGGCCGCCGAAACATACCCTTCGGTATTATTCGTATAGAATCAATCTACTCTCCCATATCCTTACTAATATTATAAACGCGAAAGTTTGTATGTATGGATGTATGCATGTTTGTTACTCGTTCACGCAAAAACGACTGAATGGATTTGGATGAAATTTCGCACAAAGATAGATTATAACCTGGATTAACACATAGGATACTTTTTATCCCGGTAAGACGTTCCCGTGGGATAATTTTCGAACACCACGCGGGCGAAGCCGCTGGCAAAAGCTAGTACTACAAAATCGTTTTCGATCCCGTTTAGATCGTACTTAAACTATTCCCTACAAAGCGATCGGTATTCAATAAATTCCACTTACCTACATATAAGATTTTCAGATATGCCTAACAAACTAAGCACGCGAAAGTTATCTTCGCTCAACCACTACTGGTTGAGCTGATGGGAAAGATAGAAAGGAAATGCTAGTATGTCTTTAAAAACATGATAATGATCTAACAAATCTTCAATGTCATGGTCAGGACCGACGGCAATCAATACAAAATTATTTACTGATTGTAAAATAATCAGTTTTATTGACATAGACAGCTGCACAGCAGTATTGTACCTTTTTATGTAGGATAACTATAACAATTGCATACCTGTTTATAACGACAAATCATGATTCTACCATAAATCCTACCAAAATGAATTCAAACGTATTACAAATCAATTTCATTGGGCACAATAGGAGAAAAGTATGGTTTACTTATCTGTGTGCAAATTATCATAGGTAGCAATTTAAAACCACAGGTTTTTCTTTTAGAATAGAACCTACTCATAGGATATCTGTCATGGGTATGTACTCCCACATTTCGCCAGTTATGTTTAGGGGGCTTAAGTCCCATGGGGTAGGGGGCGAGCCTATTGCCATCAACCGGTCAAAAATCCAGATACTGAGACCATTTGTTCGGCCCTGGAATCAAACCTTAAACCGCAGGCTCAGCAGTAGCGCTTGTCACCATCAGACCAACGGGGAAGTTTATAAGTAAATCATGATAAATTCAGGATGCTCCTCATATAAATTAACTGCTGATGCAGTGGAAGCTTCACCCATGGGATGTCTGCCATATGATGATGGAAAAGGCCTCATATATCATAATTCACTTAATATTACTTCCACAGAAACAGCTTTTACACACTTTCATATACTTCGTCACACATAATCATAAATCACGTAATAATCATTTGTCAGTTTTCTTGCTTATATTTTCTACTTTTCTGGCAACCAGATGTTTTCTGATGTTTCAAATATCCAAGTCGCTTTCAATTATATTGCAGCAATAGCTTTAAAGGCTGCTGTTTTAAGAATATTGCGTTTAAGATGGAACATTAAGATTAATAGCTCCATTCAAAACAACATTTCCAAATGGCTCCTTATGTGGGTCTGGCTTGAAAATAACGTTTGGTTAGTACATGTGCGTTTGGTTAGTACATGTGCGTTTGGTTAGTACATGTGCGTTTGGTTAGTACATGTGCGTTTGGTTAGTACATGTGCGTTTGGTTAGTACATGTGCGTTTGGTTAGTACATGTGCGTTTGGTTAGTACATGTGCGTTTGGTTAGTACATGTGCGTTTGGTTAGTACATGTTCGTTTGGTTAGTACATGTGCGTTTGGTTAGTAAATGTGCGTTTGGTTAGTACATGTGCCGCTGGCTTCAATAAAGTATTATTGACTTCTAATCTAAAAGTCCTCATTCTGTAAACTGAAATAAAAATAGATCACAAAAAGTTTCTAAGATATTTTAACCACTTCACCAAAAGTTAAATGAAACGATTCATGTAATGTCAAAGTTAAGTGTAAGAATGCAACCGGTATCGCATTTGGGAGTGTACCCTTTGATTTGTGAAATCGCGGGCTCATTCGTTAAAATGTCAGCTACAACAGGTGCAGGTCCAATGACCCTTCCAGTCACTTTCCCTTGTTCCTGGGTGCAACCTGAACGGCAGACGACATAATACAACCTTTTAGAGTTAATTGGCAGCAGGGCCGGACCGCGACCGGTATGGGTAAGCCCGCTTACATTAGCCGTACCCATTGCCTCTAGTTTATTGACTTTTCAGCAACGATGGCACGTCCTGGACTGGTTGTTTTCACTTTTCTCAGAGCATTAATTTGTATTTAAATAGAAATAGTTATAAGTAAAAGCATATCCGGGATATTGCGTGTATTGGCTATTGAGAAAATTGCGCGTTTATGTAAATTGAAATTGACTATAATCTGTTCTATGCCTCGGTATAAGCTTCGTTTTGATATCTTATTGAATCTTGAACTGTTTTTCTTCCTCCTCGGGGCTTGCAGCCACAACTTCATTCAAGTTCCCACTAAGATTAACTATTTCTTTTACCCATTCGCAAGGAATTCGTTCCACAGTTGTCGCGTCAAAGCATCTGATTTATGCAGTTTTTACGTGTTTTTACTACAGTTTCACAATTCGCGGTATTGCGTGCACGCCGCCATAGTATTAGTATTGACGACCATTGTGCGCCTGCGCTGGGTAAATGTATCATATTTATTAGTGTGTGTTTAACGTTTTGTAATGTTATGAGCATATTTCTTGAGTAAATTATGTTGCCTAATAAACGCACAAGGTTTGTTGCCCAACTGACAGTTTAATTCTCATCGGTCTCTGCTGTACATTTTTTGCTTCCTATTAATTTGTTGTTGGTCTACTGCAATGTCTAATTGTCTAGTCCACTTCATTATTAATGTTACTAACTCGCCTCTTGTATTAGCAAAATGTTTCAAGTAATATTCTTGAAAATTATTGATCCAAATAATCTTCAGATGGCATATTATTAAAAGGGAAATGGAACACATTTCCTACAGCTGTTGCTGTTGATTGTCTTACACATGTGCAATATGCACGCCCGAATGCATATTACTCACTCGAATTACATATTTAAATATGGCTACAAATAATCCTTCCTAGACTTAATTGTTATCTTTAGTTTGCTCTACAACTTGTAGTCTGCATCCGATATCAAACTGGGTCATCTATGATATACTCTAATGTAACAATGGTCTGAGAAACATGTAATTGAATATGATTGAAACATAATAGGTTCTCAGCTGGTAATTTTCAGGGTTTTTGGAGACTTGAAAATGGCAACAGGTGTAATTTATCATCAGTCTTCCGAGTTAGCTTACTTCTTTTATTACAGACTTGTTAATGAACATCCTTCAAAGTGAAACTCAAAGCATTTATTTCAATAAAACCATTTACATACACTTTTGAACTGTCAAAAAGTTGGCCAGTTAGTCAGAAATTGGAAGCTTGCCCATTCCAAAACGTAAATCTCTATCGAGGAGAACGGGCAAGAAACTCCAACCAAGGACAATCTTTTAAATCAAGATATTATAAAATCCTGTGTACATTATTCTTGTTGCTTCTATCTTTGTTTAGGTAACATGACATCAACGATCTTGTAATGAAACTGAAGAGAGTAATTGTAATATCCATTTCAAATAACACTCTCTTGCATCATTGAAAGAAATAAGAAACCTGCCTCAACATCGAACGTATCGATTTAAATAAATGTAAATCGAGATTCGGAAACCGTACTTGTTGTGCAAGAATCGATTCCTAGTCACGAGGAAGGAAACCCTATAGCAGTAGCTTCCGTAGACGCTCCTCACTATTTAGGATTCTCGTCCGTTATGAGACACCGCTCGATAATACGGCTTTACGTAGGTATTACATGACTGTCTGGACTTTAAAGATACTTTGTGACTCAGGTTTCAAGCTAAGTCCGAACAGAGTTTGTTCAGAACAAACTCTGTCAACCAGATGTTGGTAATTCTGAATTAATTTTGGTGTTAATGTAGCTTGTGAGCATATTTTTGCAAATAATCGTCTGGATATTTCTTTAATTTCTATTTGCATGCTCGTTTCTATGTATTTCGTTCTATATGCAACGAGTGAATTTTAAATTTATGCAAAATGTTACATATTTCAAAAGTTATTTGGTAATACTTAGAATTTTCTTTAATTATTGCTCTGTTTATGTCATGCATCTTGAATGCAGGTCTTTTAAAAGTAGGTTTACAAATTAAGCACAAGGCGTTCCACACCTGTTGAAGACTTTCTGTTATCTTATCATTAAATTCAAGGATTGTAGACGTTTTATTAAATTCATTTGCAGTAGCTGCAGGCAAAGGAATCCAATTTGTATCGTCTTTAAGGTCAAATTCTTTAACCACGTGCAATATGCGCTGGCCATCGAATTTCAATTTAGTTCCGACTTTAATAGCTTTGTCCAACGAGCATCCACTTATCTCTGACATTGAAGCTACAATTACACGGCACAGGTCATCACTCATTCTGCCTCTAGTCTATGGCGTTCACAAAAAGTTGTCAGTCTCCCATAGATACCGGTTGTCTTTGCTCAGGAATGTTGTTGTGTGTGTAAGCATGTAGGTAATTATTGTGTACGCCAGTGATAGCCTTGTTGCTGATTGATTCGATATCATATACGCCGCAATAATGCTTTGCCCTATGGATTGGATGCATACTAGTACGTTTGTTGGCTAAAAATAATTACTATATTGCTGATATGCTGTACTTTTGTATTCGTTTTCCTGTTTGCGGACTAGCAAGCAAATTATTCAGTGTTTGATATTTGCGTTTACATACTGTTTTTATTCTGCAAAAAAGGGCTGTCAGAGCAATCCACAACCTCCGCAGACGCGAATCTCTAAGGGAACTGTTCAAAACAATTAACATCATGACGGTACCTTGTCAACATATCTATGAAAGCATTATGTATGTTCGGATAAATCTACATCTTTTTAGTAAGATAAGTGACAAGCACAATTGTAACACTACAAATAGGAACAAATTAGATCAGTCAAGTTTCAGATTGTCTAAAGTACACACTTCTTTCATGGGGTACTGTGTAAAATGTTATAATAAAATACCAGTCGATATTCTTGAACTTAATGAACAGAAATTTAAATCATGCATTGAACAAAACTGTAAGAAAATAGATGTAACATTTTCAACAAATACTGATTACCTTAACCAACTCACGCGCAACAATTCCTAAAAAACCTTAGTGATTGACGTTCACGTTATCCAATAGCTATTTGTCAAAGAAAGAATGAAGTCGTCGAAATAACAAATAACGCAGTTTTTAACGTATGAGGCAAAGGCAAGTGACCCAAATTCCTTCGTAATTGGATGTATAGGAGCGTGCGCGGGCAGGCACGAACGATAGCATTATTATTGTCATTATTTCTGCATAGAATAATTATTTCTTTATCTATGCTCATGCTGCCAGTTACATTAGTGACGTGACCAAGATCGCGGCAAAAAGGTTTTCTGGTAATCCTTTTTAGATAGAGCGGGTTATGGCAACGGGAATTGTCTGGCGACCTGTCGATGTCCTTTCATTTCTTGCTGCGATTGTTCTTTAAAGGTGGACGTCCATCTTAAATCATCGTTGGAACCTACCCACGAAAAGAAACCATAAATACTGTATTTTTTGTAGGCGGTAAATATATTGGCTAAAAACGTCTTTTCGCTCGGAGTACTGGAGGTAAGTTCAATATTTCTGACCGATAAAAACATGTAAGATTTCAAACGCTAATAACTACGAGAGTCTTAACGCTGAGTAATGTTTGAGCATTTAAAACATAGGTCTTATTTATAACAATTTTTAAGCAGGATATAATTTTAATCGAAGAAAGCTCGCATCAAAAATAATGCAATGAGCCTAAAAAAATTAGTACCGAGCAAATACAATACCTGCAGCAGTGCCTGAAAATTTGTTGCAAATAGCAAAATAGTTTAAGACGTAGTCTAATATTGGCTGTCTGCTCAAAACTGAAAAAAAAAAATACATAACCGGTGAAAACTTACTTCATAAGGAATGAGCCTACTAAATCTAGTATCGGGCGAATACAACGGCTACAGCTGTATCGGGAACCATAGGAAGTTTTGTTACCAAACCCTAATCTTGCATAAGTTTCTCACGAAAACAAACGGCGCGAACTCGAATTGCGCCTGCTTAATTTTTTTAAATCGGTTGACCCATAAAGGTGTTCGAAAACAGTTTTAAAATTGTTCTACGCAAATTAGTTTCTTGCCCGTTCTTCTCCATAGAGATCTACGTTTTGGAATGGGCAACTAGCTTCAACTTTCCAACTGGTCGACTTTTTGACAATTCAAAAGTACCTTTAAATGGTCTAATTGAAATAAATGCTTTGAGTTTGAGTTTATTCAATAATATTCTGACACAAATAATGATAATGACTGAAACTATTGAGAAATGGAACTCACCGAATGCAGTAGTTTAATAAAAATTCTACATAATATTTATGAACCTTGTTAGTATATTTAGTATACAAATTAGTTGTCAAAAAACTTATGGTCCTTTACCACACGCATTGCTGTAGGTACCTAGGTACCGCAGGAATTAATCGTTAATAACGTGTCCAACTCTGCAAAGAATATACAGCCTCAAAAGTATTTAGCTAGGTAAGCTCACGTCCGTCCGCTTCACCCAATTCTACCAGGTCATGTCGTCACAACACCATCGGAAGTAGAGATGATGAATATAACCATCAACCATTAAATTTAACTAATATTTAAAATTAACCATGATATTCAATAAATAAAATTAACACTAACGAATAAAAATATCATATCAACTTCTTCGGCGCAAAATTGGCAAGGACGAATATTTCTCTGTCTCGCTCGAACAACGCGCTGTCTCTCGCTCGCTCGGGTTGACGGTTCGGAGCGGCAACGCAGTGTCGTCAGTGTCGTAGAAATATTTATTCCGTTACGTGCATTCAATTGTATGTTCTATCTTTGTTACGTTAAAACACATTTACTGTTGGGGATATTTTATTCTAAAGAAAGTTGTTGATATTTTTAACCAATATTTCGGTCGGTTAATGGTTGATTTTTGATATAAGTTTATTTTATTAGTTAGTTTTGATATTTTACTCAAATAACAAAGTCGCGTCGTTGCGTTGTTGTTGTTTTTTTTGTTTTACAAAATGCCGAGACGAAATAATGATACGTGGAACCATTTCGATAGGGTCGTGGGGGTGGAAAAAGTCGCAACTTGTAAATATTGTAAAAAAGACCTTTCTTATAAAGGTACTACCACGAATCTGAAGACACACTTAAGACTGAAGCACCTCAGTGTGTATTTAAATTTAATAGAGGATGCATCTGCTGGGACAAGAACAAGTGAAGGTAATGTCCAAAATCAAATAAATATGGGATGTGGTGATGGGGCTAGTACTAGTAGTGGTGGTAATGGGCGTGTTGGTGAGGTGGCTAGTACTAGTAGTGGTGGTAATGGGCGTGTTGGTGATGGAGCTAGTACTAGTGGTGGTACTGAGGGTGTTAGCAGTGATGGTGGTTTAGCTGGAACCCGTCAAATTCGCGGTGAACCGCCCACTAAAGTTCAACGCATGATGTCCTCATATTTACCGAAAAAACTCCGACCAGATGAGAAGAAAGTCATAGATAAATGCTTAGTTAAGTTAATAGCCTACGACTGTCAACCTTTTACAATTGTAGAAGATATTGGTTTTAAAGAATTTGTACATGCCCTTAATGCCTCCTACGAATTGCCAAGCAGACACACCCTTTCCTCGTCAATGTTGCCTGCTTTTTACGAAGAACGAAGGCAATATTTACTCAATTTTGTAAGAGAAAATGCGAAGAGTGTGTGCCTAACAGTTGACTGCTGGTCATCCAGAACTATGGATCAATACATGGGAGTTACGGCACATTTTTTTACTGAAAACTTAGAAATGAAAAATATTCTGTTACAATGCGATCTACTTGATGGTAGTCATACAGGATCGAGGATTGCGCAAGAACTGACGGCAATAGTAGAAGCGTGGGGAATATCAGATAAAATTGTGTATTTTGTATCAGACAATGCCAGCAATATGTTGAGCGCAAGCTCCATACTAAATTGGAAACATTTTGGTTGCTTCGAGCACAAATTAAACCTGGTAGTCCAAGATGCGTTAAAAACTAATGAAGAAACAATAGATAAAGTGTCGAAAACAGTGTCGTATTTTAAAAAAAAGTGGCATTGGTAAAGAAAAATTAATTAAATACCAGCGCAACAATCAAAACGTCGAGCAACCCAGAACCCTCATAAAAGCAGTTTCAACTAGATGGAACTCAACATATTTGATGTTAGAACGATTTCATTCTCTAAAAGAAGCCCTCCAAGCAACAATTGCCACATTGAATACTTCCTTGCCAATAATTCCGATTGAAGAATGGGACTGTATTGAGCAAATGTGCATCACGTTAAAACCTTTCTACGAAGTGAGCAACGTTATGAGTGGAGAAAATTATCTAACTGCAAGCACCGCCATGGTTTTGATCTCGAGTCTACTGTCCATTTGTGACAGCCTATCAAACAAAAATTTTTATGCGCCTGTCACAAATATGCTAAGAAAGCTAAAACAAGGATTGACACAAAGGTTTGGTGATATCCAAGACAACTTAAACATCGCCATTTGCACTCTACTGGATCCCCGTTACAAAGACGTGGCATTTTCTGACACTCTGTCATTAGAGCAAACTAAAAGTTATGCTCTAACACTAATGGAAAGCTTACTAACCGATGACAATACAGCTGCAGTTAATCAAAATCAAAGCCAACAAAACGACTGTGGTGACAATTTGTCAATATGGGGTGAATTTGATACCAAAATAACATCATCAAATGTTCCGAAGACGGCAGAAATCAAGGCTCAAGAGGAGCTAGAAATGTTTTTGAAGGATAAAGTCATCAACAGAAAACTTTGTCCCTTGGAATGGTGGCGGACACATAGATGTATTTATCCAGTACTATACAATATATTTAAAACCAAATGTAATATACTGGTTACATCGGTACCCTGTGAGCGGGCCTTTTCAAAGGCGGGTTATATCGTAAATGACAGAAGAACTCGCCTCACTACATCAAAAGTAGCCCAAATCATGTTTCTAAATGTAAATAAAATACAATAAACAAAAAAGAACGAAAAACACAAAAAAAAATTACAAAAAAATAAAAACAAAAAAATGCATAAAAATAAAAACCATGAACAAAATCAAAGTACTTAATACCAAAACAATGTACATAGACAATCAATGAACTTTTAAATACGCCTAGCACTTGTTAAAAATATTCGATTATCTAATCGAGATAAATGCTAGTCAGTAAGCCTGTTAAAGTATGAAGGGAAGTTTAACTTAACAATTTCAACATGCATTAGTTAATAGAATATTCAACTTTTCAACATGTGCAGATACTGGAATAAAAATATTAACTAATATTTTCAACCAATAAAAATATCGATATTTTTATTCAACCATTAACCATTAACCAATAAACAATTTCAACCAATATTCTCATCTGTAATCGGAAGTCAGTGACAGCCGGTGCGCCCGCAGTGACAGACGTGTAGCGTGCGCTCCGACGCCATTTTGGATCGCTCCGATACCACACGCAGAGAAAACGTTTATAAACTGCTAATAATAACGTCATTCATCATGGAATTACTTGATGACTCGCGAGTTGTGACGTAAATTAATACTATAACAGTGCTTAGTGGTGTTCTGTGGTTAGTGATGTGCTCGCTCGGATTTGCCAAACACTGGATGACGGTAATAGAAACAAATTAAATAATTATTAATTTAAATGTCTAGTGAAAGTAAGATTAAGTTAGAGCTGTACGAATAACTGTCTGCTATCGATATCCGGCTCTCGACTATTAAAAACAATAATAATAGCTTTTTAATTATTGATTCTGCAAATAATAGTTCTGTGTGCAGCTTTCGATTGATAGGTTCCTATTAATTTGCAATGTTATGTCATTTATGTAGCTTGCAAACGTAGTAAATAGAACTAGTATCTAAATTGTATTGAACCATTACAGCAATTACATAAAATAAATATCATTCAGCGGATAAAATAAAATTGTTTAGTAATAGACTCAATTTTCCACTTCAGTGTTCTGTATTATTGAATTTAATGTAATAAAGTCACTTCAAAATGAAGTAACAAAGAGTTGGAAGTGCAGTTACTCGTGCGTAGAGTTAGTTATGGCAATTGAAAATATTCAACTAGCAGGCAATCATTTCCATCATGATGGCAAAGCGAGAGAAAATGTTAATGATAACATTGTTACAAAGGATAATACTTATAATGCAGCTTTACCTGAAGACATCCCGCACTAATTCAAAGATATCTAGGCAGCTTAATTCGAAGAAGATGAACCCAAATCATCCACTACTTGTTAAGAACTTACACTCGATTTCTACAAGGCACCACGGTTTTTCCGAAACCGAGTTAACAAACACTCTATCCTCATATTGCTCACGTTAACTGCTGTGATTTCATAACCGAAGGAACAGCAGCCAACCAAATCACTTGACATGAGATGTGTCAACAATTTCAATATGAAAGGCTTTCAGAAATCGGGGATTAGTTATTATTAGTTAGTTAGTTATTAGTTTGTTCATATATTTGCTTATTTTACTTGACAATATAATTCAGTTTATTTTCATTTATTGTTGACTTAATCTACTCATTACAATGTTTTCATAATAGTAGTATTGGAATATGTACTTCGCTAGCGACCTCGACAATTCATATTATTCTTGCATTGAGGTTGCACTCAACCGGCAGCAAGTCCGTCATGCTCCCTTAGATGTCACTGCTTGCTGTAGCGTCGGGGGTTGGGTTGCCTTCTTCACTCAAATATGGTGAGGTGGGTAATGGCTGATCTTAGCATTATGCTCGTGAACGGGTGCTGCTTGTGGTGACTGATCGACTTGCTGACCCTAGTTTTGTTATTGTTAATTGTAGTAACTTTTTATTAATTTTATTCCAAAGGTCCTAGTTAAACTTTTGTTACTTCAAGTTATAGCTATATTTACATAATGCAGAATTGCATATGTAAGTGGGCACGCCCTTTATGCCTGGAGGCTTTTATTTAGATTGTAAGTTCCGTTTACGTTTTGTATAATTTTTACTTGAGTACCTTGGTTTCATATTTTGATAGTATATTGGCGTGTGCTAGCTGACATATGGTAAATTTAATGTTTTGTTGTGTTTCGTAATGTTAATTGCCTACTATTGTATAGAATCAAGTTCTTTTAACTTAACAGACAGCTGTGCTGCTGGGGAGTTTGTTGCGCCACTTCTTCTTCCCAGTTAAAGCACTAGGAAGTGGTGAAGGGCGGGCGTTTTGGGGGACTGTCTCATGTTATTTTGACGTTCAAAAAGAGCTGACTCTCAGCCTAGTTTGAATAAATGACTTTTGATTTTGAACTTTTAGTGATAGACGACCATCTCATGCAATCGGTAATTTAAAACTTACCGCAAAAAAAAAAAAAACTAATTGCAATGTAACATACATTGCAGCTCAATAATTGCCAATTGCGGACACAACAAACGCAAACAACAACACACACAGAACAAAAGCAATCAAGATAGTAATAACGACATATCGACTGCAACCATAGACAATTCATACCGGGATATTTCAAATCAACTCTACGTGAGTTGATTCATAGTCAATAAATCGAGCAGGGACTCGATTACAACAAATCAGTTACCTAACCATGGAAAGCGATCAAATTCTCTTGTAATGTAATATTCGTTTGTCTATACAACAGTGAAAGTAATGCTATCATGGAGGCTAAGTCGGTCGAGTTCAGTTAAATTGGCTGTTAACGTTCATATAATTTGACCGTTTAAGTTTTATGTGTAACGGAACGTGAGATAACTATCGTAACGAGATTATTATTATATAGTTGCTGGTCTTTTTCCACTAGTTAGTTGGGTTTTTATTTATTTATGGATTTATCTATCATTCTTCCAAGATGTTTGGTTGATGAAGCAATATGTAAATTGATGAGTTGATGAGTTTATTGATACAAATTTTAATTATGTACCTAAATCATCTAGAAGTACATATTTGAATAAAGTTCAAAAGTCAAACTATTGCAGATGTTGCAGTCTTAGCAACCAGATTGGTATTTATACAAAAATTCACAACCGTTTGATTAGTAGAAATTGACTTCATTATTGTTGATATCGATTCTGCAATTTTTTTGTTTCAAAACGGTATTGTCCCCATTCGATTTTCGAAATGTCAAATGCAACCAATTGCTCATCAGGGTACTATACAAAGTTCACATGAAATCCGTTGCAGGGATGGTTATGGTACTTATAGACTTACTCAAAATGCTTGATCGGCGAATTTTCGTTGGCTATTGGAGGCCGATAGACTTGGTGGAGAACGCAGATGTAGCGATGCACCTTATACGCACTACAGGACATACAGATCTACCTTGGGCGGTGTGAATGAGATCATTAATCTTTCCGCAACACTGCACAGTCTTTGCGTGACTTGTTTTTGCATTTATGCTTTTACATTCCGCTGATCGTAATCATTGTTCTTATATTGGCAGTTCGTTTTCCTCTTGCGCTTGTTCAATACTCGTTGAATCAATTATAATTAACATTAAATTTATCAAAGAGAAATGGTGACGGAAAATTGAAAACATTGTTTAGACTCTTCTACGTCATTAGATACCTGCCTAGATTAACATCAGATTCTTCTTGATCTCCACCGCCAGCCGCATTTTAATATTCGGTGAGTTAGGTATTTAATTTCATTTCGAAAAACTAACATCTCCCAATGAGAATAATTCAATGGAGACGGTTTTCCTGTCATTAGATATTGTTTTGTAGACAAGCGCTTGCTTGAATGGAAAGCAGTGGTGGAACAATAGTAACTCTCAAAACGGTGAAGGAAAACATCGTGCGGAAACCGGCATGTCCCAGAACTAAAAATTAGAAGACGTAACATCTACCACAACCCGCACGAGGCCCGGTGGTGGATTATGGCTCACTGGATCACACAGAGAGGAGGAGTCTTGTGTCCCAGCAGTGGGAACCATAAAGGTTGACTGTCGTAGCTTGAAAATAACGGAAATTTAGAGCTATGTCCTTTCATAAAAAAACGCTCGAACAGAATGTAAAATTATATTATAGGGGGAGTTTCTCTACCAAATTAGTTTTTTGGATATTAATATTTTATTTCACTTGCATATATGTAAATATACAAATAACGATGAAATGAAACAGCTCAAGAAAACCAATATTCTATTACGGATTTTTATGACTATCTTATGCATCATTTATTACCATACAGGCGCGTGCATGAATATTAAGTTAACGACTGATGAAAAGTAGAAAAATAAGCACCGGCCATCGACCACATAAAAACTGATGGCTACCTTGAAATAAAAGAAACAGAAAGCGCTTTTGCATACAGATAATCATACTTGAATCAATTCTCTTATTAAATTTCCGATTCGTTTTCAATCGATGGCAAAGGTCGCAATTGCAACATCCGAATAAAACTCATAAATAAGAGTATAATTGAGAATAATAGCTGCTATTTCCACTGAAAAAGTAATAGAATTAAAGTTGGCCACACATGTGTATGCTACGTCAAATATTAAGGTCGGCAAGTCACGCGCGAGCGGTCGGCTGCAATTATTACTTTATTACCAACTTCACATGACGCCGGTGAAGTAATGTGCTTGTAACAAGCGCAACGATGATGCTGGCTTGCTACTATTTTCATCCTATATACTACTAGTTTTCTTTCAAATCTCAGAAATAACTACGGCCAATTTGTAGAACAATACAGACGTAAACTACGGTTCTTACCAAGCCATTTGCAAAGTTTCAATATAACAAGCTAGATGTTAATCCTTTTGCAGAATGGATTATAGATAGAAATAAAATGTAACAACCGCCACTATTATACACTGAAGCCGTAGAAATAAACATCAATTTTATTTTGCTAACGACATTACAAACTTTTAATAGATATTAGATTCGCCTTTGTCCAAATTTCCCCACAACTTTACCAACATCTAAACAAATGCTGTAAATTTCGACTGACACTGTATCCATTGCATTGTTTCATTTAACAATACATTCATTGTAAAAATACACGTTCGGCTATGTATGCAACCTTGAGCATGGGAACCATTCCTCAATTAATATTAGCTGTAGCTGGTCGCTCGCCCTTTCCTTTGAACTCATTAAGAAATTGCATGGAATTAGGTAATTCCTTTACCTGTGGTATTAAGGAACCAGTTTGAATTACCTATTTTGTAATCCTAATAAGTGTGTATTTCGAAAATGCCTTCTGTGTGGATTATATTGATGATATTCTCAGTAATTGCTTCATTGTTTATTCATTCTACATTTAAACCGCTTTTGTTATTACTGACTAATACCATAGTCTCTCCAACATTGATAAGGTTTTCGTCCAGACAGGTCTAATGAGTGATAGTAATTTCACTGTCATTATAACTCATATTTCTAGTCACATCGCATTCGTGCTGTCGCATAATAGTCAGGTACGATAAAAATTGAATACAATGATCGCTAGGCTTCATAAATAGTAACCTAGTGGGAATTGTTTGCAGAATATCATTATCATTGGTTTGATTTGATGAAGCGTCTAATTATATCGATGATGAATATTTAAGAATAATAGAAGTTCGAGTAGACTTCAGCCATTGTTATTAATATTTGTTATTTAATCTGTAAGGATACACTAACGACCTTCCTTCTTCCTGTCAAGGTTTCTTACCAGCGGGCCTATAGAGCCTAAACTAGAGGCTATCGCTATGAAAAGCATTTCTTATTTTTACAACTACATACTTTCAACAGTAGACCTTTCCAGTAGCTTTTCAATAAGCTATTCAGTAGCTTAAGGCAATTTTAAATCTCAGTCAGGCGTTTTCTAATCTTATCTTTAGTATCGATCATTTTTAAAGGAATCATCGCAGAACCTCTTTCAAATCATTCTCATCTGCCTAGTCTTATCTTTACTGTTTTGGGGTAGGCTTCCAGTCTATCGAGATTCAGCTGAATACCAGCATTTTACTTGGAGCGACTGACCTTCGCAACCCAGTTACTGGGTAACGCTATACCCAGAAACAGCCTGTATGATTATGCCAAAAGAGAAACAGTTAAGTGGAACAAGATTTAACGAACATTCAGAGGTAAAGACGCAGAGGACCTAATCAAAGAGCATGGGCGTAGCCACGGTGGGGCAGGGTGGGGCGCTTGCCCCACCCTGGCTCTGACCTGTAAGGTACCTAACCAAACGTAAAAAAAAAAAAAATATGTAGATACTAACTACGCAATACTTAATTTCCGTAAGAAAGTTTACACTCGACAGTCGGCACAAAAAAAATGCGATTAAAACCAAAAGAGCGCGCGCGATTGACCGCACGCGTGCAGCGGTCGGTCATGCGTTCAATTCAGAATTTATTGTCTCTGTTTGCCTCATTGCGAAATATTCCGCACTGCTTCAACCGATCGCAAATGTGTTACAGTCAAAAAGCATTGACTTGCTCCAGTGTGCGAATTACATTAAAAAAATCATCGACACATTAAAAAAACATCGTGAAAATGTGGACGATCACAGCGGCAGTTTCATAGCTGAAGCTCAAGTGATCGCTGACGCTCTAGAAGTTGATTTTACAATGCCACACATCGCAAAAAGACAAACGCACCGTGAAAATCCTCCGGCAGAGATTCCTACCCAGTTTTGGAAACGATCGTTGATTATTCCCTACCTAGACTTGCTAATTATGTCATTGGAAGAGCATTTCTCGGAGAACAACATACGCATATTCTTTGATCTCATTGCACCCATATAACGTGTTGCAAATGACATTCGAAGAATTTTTGAAAAAAAAACAGAGGCCTTTCGCGAGTTTTAAAACTTAGGTGCTAGTTTCCACAGCGAGGCTGAACTGTGGTACCAGTTGTAGGATGAAAAAAAGGCAACGAATGTTCTGAAAGACATGGAAGAGGCAGAACTGATAAAGGATTCAGAAATGTTTTATCCGAGCATGAAACCTGTGCTTGCTATTTTATTGGCCCAACCGTGTACGACCTGTACTATAGAGA
This sequence comes from Antitype chi, assembly GCA_947359405.1. NCBI lineage: Eukaryota > Metazoa > Arthropoda > Insecta > Lepidoptera > Noctuidae > Antitype > Antitype chi. Next base: position 20,301,185 of record OX375812.1, read on the forward strand.
GGTATTTCAGTACGTTACGGCGTGTCAAGACAGGGCTTCGCTCCACCATGAGTGAAAATTGTCTGAGCGGTCTCTGTATGCTGAGTGTTCACAGGGTGAGGATCGCTGGGGCGAAAAATAAATTGGAAGCCGAAGTGCTAAGGAGGTTCTGTCAGAACCCACGCCGGCTTCTCTTAAAGTAATATTATGAAGTTAGCTAATACCTAAATAAATAAACAACCTATTAATGCCCGGAAGAGCTATTGGGCCATGAAATATTTAATGAAGAGCGACCTTCCTCTATCGCTCAAGAGAAGACTCATAGACGTATGTATTCTTCCCATTCTCACATATGGTTCTCAAACATGGTCTTTGACAATTCAGCAGAGGTCCACGCTGGAGGTTTGCCAGAGAGCTATGGAACGGAGTATTCTGGGTATCAAACTTGTGGACCGGGTTAAGAATACAACAATCCGTTCCATTACGAAAATAGCTGATGTCACTCGGAAAGCTGCCACGCTCAAATGGAATTTGTGCTGGACACATCTGCCGTATGTCAGACGATGAATGGGCCCAGTGGGTCCCGCTTAGTGGCAAACGACATCGCGGCAGGCCCAGATGGAGATGGCGGGATGAGCTGAACTCCTTTAATAAAGATTGGTCCTTGTCAGCTTTGGACAGAGAGAGGTGGAAAGAGAGTAGGGAGCCTTTTGCCGAGCAGTGGGACGTTAGAAGCTAAAAAAAAAATTGTACACTTACTGTAGCTGAAAGTACTATCTATAGATATATAAACCTCTAAATTGAGTGATTAACAAATTGGCATACGCCCATAGAGCCCAAACGGCTGAAGTTAGAGACACATCTTTGGGTGGAAAATTTCGTGGTGTAGGTAGGTGAGCAATAAGAAAGTGTTTTGGATAATTCGAATTATACATACAGATACAGGGTGCTATAGGGTGTAACATTTTTGTATGAAAAAATTAACCGGGGTAAGACCGCGGGTATAATTTGCTAGTTACATATCATTTTAGACTGCTGCCCCACCCTGAGCCCATGGCTGGCTACGCCCATGTCAAAGAGTGTCATGAAATTCTATCAGGCATAACAATGATGGAAACGGCGAAAATGTATTGGACTGATACATTAAATCAAGTAAGAGAGTAATCGCTCTTACACCACCAAAGAAAGTTATGGTAACAAAACCACAGAGCAACAACTACCCATAAGATTTTACTATACCACCGATCACGCAAAGGAAAGTGATACAGTTTCATTGAACACTCTGTGAGAATTTATTAGTTCCCACGTCAGCGTCGCATTTTTACTGTAAAATCAATTAAAAGATAATGAATTTTCGATTACTGATGTAACTATTATACGGTTAATAATTATTTAATTATACAGTTATGGCTGAAGTTGCTGTGTAGAAATAATTGTTTGTAACAATTTGGATTACGAATCCTAAACGTTACTCTCATCGTCGTCTTCATCTCATAGATTGGTAACTTCTCTATCTTGCCCGCCATGGCGACAATGTTTATAGACTACTGGGTCTGTTATTGCAAAACCTAGTTTTCCAAGACTTACAGCCTTATCATGTCCTGTAAGGGGCATTGCAACCTTTCCCTTTTCTACACAACGAACGTTGCTGCTCTATCAAAACACCAAGCAAGGTTTAAATAGATTTTGTTTATTAAGGGCTGATTTTTCAATAGTCAGATAACTTTTATGTGAGGAATAAATATGTCGATTTGACAGCTTTTGTATAGAAAAAATGCCAAACTGTCAGATTTATTCTTCAGATAAAAATTATCTGACTATTGAAAATTCAGCCATAATGAAATATATTCATTTCAAGAAGTGCCTTAGCCATCCTTCTTCTTCTTTTAGTACTAACGGTATGCTTATATTAAACTGTTTGTGACCGTAGACAACCAGAAATGCATCATTTGAATGCATGCGTCGATGAGCATTTGAAATCATTTCATCTCGGAAAAAAAACACGGGTTTTTCGAGCTATAGAATATCGATCTTCAATTTGAAAATAAAACAATATCTTTGTGCGTAGACTTCCTGTCATTGTGTCAGGTGGACGCACAAGTTGTTATAACTACCGTGTCCGACTCTGACTCTGTAGGGACCGTAGATAGAACAATAGGTGTTATTTAATTCAAACATGTGCGGCTATCTTTGTTTAGAAAGAAAATTATGTGTAAGTACTCATTATAAGAATGATTTAAGATTCCGGGCAGCGTAAGTATACTCACAAGCAAAAAAACAAAGACTAAAATGTTTCCACTCCTGGGACACAGGTCTCCTGTCTGTGACAGGAAGTGGGCCGTAATCCACCTCGCGGGCCCAGTGCGGATGGGTGGATCATCATCTACCTAGTCGTATGATTATGATGATTTGAAATCTGTAAATCTGTGATAGAGTTATTTCTTTAAACATGACTGGAACGAGTGTGTATATTATGATAGTTAACTAAGACTGACCTACATTAACGAGTTTTATTATAACAAACTAGACTGTATATAAAGTATGTAACTAACATCGGATCACACTTGCTAACATGTGCTCTCATTTAAAAGTAGATATTTTATTAAATAACAAAGCGTATTACTTATATGAATTAATTCATTCAAATATTTATTATTTTAGAACACTTTTTTTCACACTCCTGTTTTCTCCAGACTGCTGTCATTACTATGAGACGAAAATCTACGTATTTTAGATCTGCTCAAGTGGTAAATTACAGTAGTACATTCTAAAGTTCAAAGGAAACGTGTTATCACAGTGTTTGTATGTTAACTACCTGACTCTAGTAACCGGCACACGCATGAACATTCCACATAGCCATTCCTTATTCCAACCAAGAACTGATAAAGACACTAACTGAGAGTAAACAAAACGAAGAAAATTCGAAACAAAAAGAAGATCTTCTCCTTTTCATTTCGATGGTACAGACGCCAGTACATCAAGCTACCCCAAACTGTAAAATTTTCCCAATTGAACATGAACCTTATTTTTATTTAATAAAGTTGAAAATCTGTCAAAGAAATTTGACAGATTGAGGTAGCTTGATGTGATGGCGTACGTACATCTAGTTTGCATAACCTGTTTGGGCCTAGTAGCTAGCCACGTTTATTGCGGCGCCAGAAGCGTTCTTCAGAAAGTCGAAGGTGCAGCTGAACGACCATGTGGGATGCTCTAGCAGATGGGACATAGTCTGTTGAATGACAGTCTATAGTACTTGGGTCACTAAGCAATTCTATAAAGCTACTAAAATTAGAAGAATAACTCACATCTCTTGTGATATGAATATATTTAGGTATCGTCACTTCTATCTGCGCTATTATATCTGTTTTATCATCTGAGAAAAATCTGCAAACACAGGCATTAAACATAACGGTTCTACGTTTATGAGTCCTTGTTTGTTCACCAAAACGCGATATAATGGGCTTAACAGAGTTTAGAGAATCGTCATCTTATTACTTACATAATTTAAAAATATGTGAAGCATTAAAAAATCAAATGCGTAGAATTAATATAAAATACGAGCAGTGAAGATCCTCCCATCTAAATGGTAGAGCTCTGCTTCATCCACTTCCATGCTAAGAGGGATGTGGATAAAAGGAATGAGGAAAATGTCGTGAGCAAAGTTTTGAGTATGAATGTCGATGACTATATGAGTAAGAGAAGACCAAAGAAACGGTAGATGGGTTGTATGAATGATGCTATGGTTATGTTGGGATGATCACCAATCAATGAAGGTGTTAATGAATATTCAAGCCACCATAGGCACCACTTCTTCCAGTTCGACAATGAACTTACTACTAACTATTTGATATCATTCGATTCATTCTTTCGTTCACCATTCAGTCCTTAGGCGCTTTGACACTTTTGACAGGTGCCCGAACCCGACGTCTCAGTGCTGCCACCTAGTGAACGTAATTTCAGAACACCCTCAATGGGTTAATATCAAGAGAATTATGTTCCTCCACTACCAAATGTTTCTAAGACTTTTAATATTATGAAAATAATTCGCCTGTTTCATTCATTTGGAAATGTATTGACGATGTTAAATGAACACATATATCGACAAACGATAGCCGTATTTGAATATTATAGCCAATGTCGCAAACAAATGTCATGTCACTAAAGTGAAAGTCAAATACATAAATATTATTCGACTCGACTATTTACATATTCGTCAGTCGCCATCGTTTTACAGCCCTTTGTCTCATACAATGCTAGAGAAACTCGGAATTATGAGAAACTCAGAAACTTCGAAAGATTGGATAACTTCACTGTATGACGAAAATTACACGCTTTGTAATGTGTCATTGTATTTAAAGACGTATTTACTGCTACTTGATGACTTCCCGTCATTTCAGGTTAGAGTTCATTGGTCAGAGCTCTTATATCACAATACCTAATCTATGGTTTACAAAGTGACCAGTTTTCCGCTTGCAACACCTTGAGGGCAGTAAATAACTGTAGGTGCTTATCACGGAAAAATATATATTTACCTGGCACACAGGCAGCTGAGGGAACACGGGTGGGTTTTAATCAGAAAAAAACCCAAAAAAAAAACATCATCTTATTCAATACGCCTCGTTTTCGCACGGATTCAATGTTGCGTTTATCATAACATAATGTCATGATTTCCAAATATTAACCCGTCCCGCGTCTAATTAGCAAACACAATACAAATTCTATTGTTATCGGAACACATGGTGTACACTTGACATGCGAGGGTCAAGATGAATGATGGGGTTGAGATGGGGGGGGGGAGATTTGTAGTGATTCTAAATGCTACCAGTCATAGGCCCTTGTGTGAGATTTCTTCGAGATGCGAAATCAAAAGTTTTTTTTTCAAAAAGTATTTATTGATAGGTAATACCTATGTTGAGTACCTACCAACCTTAGTTACTTAAATATTGCTATATAGGAGGATTGTATGTCTGCAAGAATTTATATATTAGTTAGAAATATTTATACTGTAAAAGGTGTGTTTATTTCAATAACATTTAAGTAAATAAAACACTCCTAAAAAAATCTCTAACCAATGATGAAAAACTGCAACCACCCAAATTCATCAAGTAGTTTAGAATAATCTAAAAGCGAAAACACTTAAAACTACTTTGTTTTATCGCATTCAGAAAAGATACCCAATTCATTTCGTTCTACCCCACTGTCCGCAATCCAACATCTTAGCATTCTCTCGTCGACAGCATCGAGTGTTTGCGATGCAGCGCGCGCGCAAGCCGTTACTGACAGTTATTCAAACTGGGCAATGGGCTCATCGCTCAAGTCATACCTCGCGCTGCGAACATACGACCTTCGACGGACACCATGCATTGCCAATACTTGCTACAATGGTCACTTAGGGATTCCCATATAAAATTAAGAATATTAGTTGTCCGTTGCGCTTGCGCATAAGGTGATGTCAAGATATCTACATGTTACAAATATTAATGTCGTTGTGGTTAGGTGCGCGTGATAGTTTTAAAATACATGTATTGGGTGGCTCAACAGATGACATTAAACATTTGAAGGACGCAGTTGGCGTATCTATTTGAAATCAAAACAAATATTTCTTCCGAAGAATATGTTCAACTATCTCTACGCAACTAGACTACCTTATTAAAGCTAATTAGCTAATTGCTTTAACCCTCATAAGTTAATCGGCTTAAGGGAAAATACCATCAACCCAAATACCAAAAAACGTGCAACAGTTTTTTTTTTGCTAAATCAGGGAAAGACCCGCTTCTAGAATCTTCTCGTTCAAATTGCTATAAACCACTCCACCACCGTCTTTTGTTAAATTGATAAATAGGTTTCTGTGTTATCCATATTTATCTGTAAACAAAGCTGTTTCAAAGACTTTCTTTTCTTTTCAAATTGGTCCACTTACTCGTTAATGGCACATGAATGGCGCAAATACCAAATTAGCTAGTTCGCTTTGAATACCCGTCAAAGAATTCAATGTTACTTGTTGTGAATAATTTTGACAGAGCTTAAAACTTTCCCATTGTTAATGGTATTTAGCTGGAAGATAACGAGAAATAAAGTTCATGACAGGTTTGCGAGTAGCTATTTTGCGTAGCTAATGGCTTGGTAAGTAGGTTAGCGCGCGCATCTATAAGCTGCAAGCCAGCTAGTGGGTCATAGTTCTAATAATTGATACATAATTTATTACGCAAGTTAAAGAGATGGGACGAATGTCGGGTGTTCTCATTCCTTCATCCATGGTGGTGAAAATTATTGTGATGTATGATACCTACTAAAGAACCTGCTAAGGGGGCTTCAATTAATTACGTGAGGCGTTTAGATGGGAGGAGTAGGTCAAGCCAAGTCTCACCCAATGTCACGTGATAGTCGAGCCAAATATCACGTAACTAATGTTTTATTTCAGCAAGAAACAATGTATTATTGTGAGAAAACCGGGTTAAATTGAGTAAAACATGTTTCTCCGCTAAAATATGGCTAAATCCTACAGAATAATATTTATCCCGGTTATGCGAACGCCACAAAGTAGTACAGTAGCCTCTCGATTGTTAAGTGGCCACCGGCCAGCCAAGACAGCCAGCCAAACTCAACGCATACGCACAGATTTCCGTATTTACACTAAAAGTATGCATTTTGAAAAATCTCACGTGAGATTATTGGGGGAGGGTCGAGCCCAAATCTCACGATATCTCATCAGGCGGGGTGAAAATTCGCCAAATGAAAATAATTAATGGGCGCCTCATAACAGACAACTCAGCGACTACCTCATTCGCAAAAGATCATCAGAAAATAATGCAGTTTGACCTAATTCCATACATAATGCTACACGCGAAAAGTCACCACTTTTTTCCACAACTTGTTTCGCGAAATCCCAACATTCCCTAACCATCCGCTCCTATTCAAACACGCGATGCAGACAATTAGCCTTCATTCGACAACTGTTTTCTAAATAAACATAGCCATTAGATAACTACAGTGTTGCACTATGGTGTCAGACGTACTCTATGTTTGCTATGATTTCCATCACGTATTGTCGGACTTTCTAAGAGGTTTGCGCAGGCGCAGGTAATTTGTAAATCGAGTATCTGAACGCGTCGCACGCGCCATTGTGTAACTGTTACAGAAGATTGATCGCTTTATGGATTTGTTAAACACTTCCCGATCGTTATGTATATCTCATGTACATAAATGTGCCGTGTATATGTTATGTATATCTCATTTATAACCTAAGCAGATTGAATGGAACATCATCAACTGTCAGGTAATAGCAACTTACTCATGGTTCGTATTTTATAGGCTAAACGATTGTGCTTGAAATTTAACTGCACCCTAATTGCATAACACATGATCAATCATAATCTGTTTCATTTTGACAGTTCAACAATATTCATTGCTTTATTTACGTTGTTGAGCAGACACATTTTTCGAACATATGAAGCAATGGATTAGCAATCTGTTTCAAAATGATTCAGATTATGATTGATCGTGCTTTACGCAATTAGGGTGCAGTTAAATTTCAAGCACAATCGTTTAGCCTGTAAAATACGACCCATGAGTAAGTTGCTATTACCTGACAGTTGATGATGTTCCATTCAATCTGCTTAGGTTATAAATGAGATATACATAACATATACACGTCATATTTCCAATGTATTAAAAACTGTTTTAATTTGAAGATTGTTAATTATAAACTCGACATTCGCTTGTTCACATCTACTTTAGTTTATACAAAGTTGACGTCACGATGGTTTTTTTTTTTTGAGGTTGGAAAATTATCAAATAACTTCTCCCGCTCTGGGTGTCTGACTTTTACTGACTAAAACCCACCCGTATTCCCTCTCAGTTGCCTGTATGCCAGGGGCGACGGTATCTCTTTGAAACAACCCACACCACGTCACGTATGGTCAAGTGATAAAAAGTCATCATATGGAGCGTTTTAGCGGTAAATTCAAAACAACGAAAAATGTATTTGATTAAAAACCGTTTTTAATTGACAAAATGGATATAAATCAATTTATTTTTCAATTCAATCAAATTAAATTAGTTTTTAATCAATTGGAAAATACCCTATCGCTGGTTGAGCGGTTATTAAGCAAATAGTTGCAAAATCTGGTTATTACAATAAAGAGACCGCCTCGTTGGTCTAGTGGCCGCGAGCACTACTGCTGAACATGAGATCTTGGGTTCGATTCCAAGGTTGGGAAAAGTGTGATCGGGTTTTTATGTCTGATTTTGTCAGTAGCAGCCCGGACTCTGGATTATGTGCCCGGTTGATGGCACTAGGCGAGCCTATTGCCATCAACCGGGCCCCTATTACATGGGAGTTAAAAATCGTCTACACCTCTGCCTAACCCTTCGGGCATGATGTTATGTAGAATGAAGAGTAATGTCCGAAAATGAGTAGAAAATAATCCTACTAATATAATATTAATTTTATTCATATAAATGTGAAATTTTGTGAAGATGTTTGGATGTTTATTACTCAATCACGCAAAAACGGCTTAACGGATTGGGATGAAATTTGGCACACAGATAGTTTATAATCTGGATTAACACATAGGATAGTTTTCATCCCGGTAGTACGTTTCCGTGGGATAATTTTCAACAGCTAGTAAATCATCATCATCATCATATCAGCCGAAAGACGTCCACTGCAGGACATAAGCCTCCCCCAAAAGGGCAAAATTTGCCATAATCGCCACGCTTGGCAGGCGGGTTGGCGATCGCAGTATGGCGGTCAAATGCATAGAGAACGCTGCTGCCCATTCTCTAGTAAGTCCCTTAGTCGCCTTCTACGACACCCACGGGAAGAAATGGCATGGTGCTATTCTTTTACGTCCGGCACCACACGGAACCAAGCTAATAAATAAAAGTTGGGAAAAGACTAAGCAAATGATGACCAAACTAAATAATATTAGTCATAAAGTATAGGTGAGCAGGTTCTCAACAGTTATCACCACACTATACTCAGCAGTTTTCACGGATCAGGTTCTATTTCCGCACTGATCAAATATTTGCGTTTTCTGTCTGTAGATAGTTGTTCTGGCACCGGAAGTTTGTGCATGTGAGATATGTGTTTATAAACGCGCCCACAAAACACGAAAGATCATATTTTATGGCTGAACTGTTCTCCACACAGAACAGATAAAATCTGCTATGTGGTTCTTCAGATATTAGATACATTCAGCAAGCTTAACATGACGCTTTCTATTTCTACTCTACTGTAGAATAGAAATCGCTTGTCTACAGTTCTCGGTGAAAAACTGTCAAATGTCTATACAGAAACGTAATTTTTTGTCTACTCTTCCGACGACAAAACGCTTGTCTACGGTTCTCGTGCTAAGCCTGCAGGCTTAGCATGACGTTTTCTATTTCTACGAAGAATAGACAGTGCGTTTTCAATACAAAGTGACATTTCGTTTCTCCATTTTTGACATCGCAGCGTAGATATCCTTCTACAATCTGTCATTTTGTCTTTCGTTTCTAACGATCTTTGTCTAGGTCCTTATAAATGTACCTAGACTATTTCAGAAGAATATTTCTTACCAAACTGTCAAAATCACACTGACAACAAACTTTCTACTCGACGGCCACAAAGTATATTCGATTATCTACAAAATCATGATTCGTTTAGAACGCATAACTGTGATAATTAATAGAAAAACATAGCTATCTTCTCCTATTGGACATGATCTAGTTAATAGTCATGTCTATTCTGCCGTCGAAAAATCAGTGCTCGTGATAAGTCTGCTGCTGGAATATTTGGAAGACTACTTCCTGCACTTCCTCCAGTTCTACTTGTCGCAAGCCTTAATGCTGAGGTCTTGGTTTCGGTTCCCTGATTCCCACCACGTACAAATATTGGGTTTTTACATCTGGAATTTCTCAGTAGCAGCCCGGTGTCTTTGTGTCCGGCTGATGGCAATTAGCTCGTCCCCTATTACATGGGATTCGAACATAACTTGCGAATAATGGAAGTGACGTGTACTATTGGTGCACCTGTACCTTTTGGGAAATTATTATTATATTTCCTTTATTTCATTTAAAACATATAAATTATATTTTTAAATATTCGAACATAAAAAAAAAACTCTTATTATTATTTCCTTTATTATCGGACAACAATGATCCAGCGTGTTAGTAAACAATATTATAACTTATTACTAGTGTCAGTTTATAAATGTGTAGCATAGTAGTGTGAAAAGGACAAGCCCCCAAATTAATGTTTAGTGATTGTCCTTCTCACAAATACAGGCGAGATGTTATTTCGTTCGTGTAATAATCTAAAATCCTTTCTAATACCAATTAATTTCGTAGTTTTACGATCCACAGTTACGACGATCATACAATTACTACTTCTTGCAATACTGTTCCACTAAAGCCTAAGTTACGCAATCACGTTCTTCTAACTTTTACCTAGGCCTTAGTAAACTAGTTCTCCAGCATTTTGCGATTTTGCATGCACGTTTTTGAATTGTTGCTAAACTTAATTGCTTGGAAATTAAACAATTCCAAATTCTCTCTTAAATATGAAACTATAGCCTCTAAAATTGACGTCCTTTTTAAACTTTAAAGTTTAATAGTTATGTTATTATTATTTCAACATTTGTGTTTATGTTATAACAGCATGTTAAATACCTACATTGTTTACTGCTATAGCTATGCTATCACTCATAACGGCTTTACCAACAAAGAAACTTATCGCTACAACATTGCCAAAATGTATTTATCTGCTTCCTGCAAAGTTCAGAAAAAAATTAAGTTACCACGCGACATCATCATCATCATTTGAGCCCAAAGACGTCCACTGCTTGACATAGGCCTTCCCCAAGCACCGCCGCCTCGACCGGTTCTGTGCTTCCCGCATAATTGAACCTAATAGATCAAGGGAAAGAATAATACCGCAAATAATAAGTCCTATTTTAATAAATCATGGCTGTAGCTCCAAAGCTAGCCAAGATTATACGCTAGTAAACAAAGGAATTGGTAAATCAAGTGTGATCTACGACGCGTGCGCAGTTCCCACGCGGTGAAAGCACTGCCCCGCACGCCATGACCTTGTTATATTATGCTCCTAGAATAGGTCCAAACTGAGACTAGAGCGAATGCTACGAGTAGACAAAGCGAAAGTAGTGATAACGCCATCCTTATCACTACTTTCGCTTCTCTAATTTCTCATACCTTCCAAAGTTCCCGTGAACTTTGGAAGGTATGAGAAATTGAGGACCTCTGGTCTTGTGAGCGTTAAACCAACAGCAACTCATAAAACATACAAAGATGCCTGGCTCTTGATGCAAGCCATCTAAATAACGATTCTTTCAAACTTGTCTCTTTTCATTTCATTTTGTCTTGAAACAGAGAAAAAATTTCTCGGATTCAAAAAACGATTCCAACTGATTCGTTAATTACGTACATGTCTCGAACTATACCCACTTACATGTTTAGCAAAGAATGTCTTTGTCGCCTAAATACATACTTATTGCCAACTGCTGTCCTTTATTGTCCGGCACGACTCGCCATTGTCATTCAAACAGCCGTGAAATTACTGCCAGTAATAATATTAGCGTGTTGCATGCGTAAGAAGGAGGACTCGTAACTTTGTAAGATGCCAAGAACCTCCGCAAGTCAGTACTTACTGAATAGATGTCTTAGAAGCTGTGCTAAAAAGATTTGAATGTATTTCAAGGTTAATTTTTCTCAACAAGTATTTTTTTGTTTGGTGAATTGGCTTTGTCCTGTATTTGTATTTCTACATGCAGCATATCTCACGATATAACTTTTTCTATGTCCGCAATCCGCAACCAATCGCATTGAATTACAAATACATTTCATTCTTTATCAGTAACACAATCTCGTGGGACACTTATGGCAGTAATGAGCTATTCACGTTACACGCGCGGAAAACTGTGCAAACAACGCGTAATGACAATAGAAACTCGAACAGTCGCCGTGCAACCGACCATTGTGATCTACATTGATAAACTAAACCAGGTTTATAATCCAGTAATTTATTTTAACTCTACAAAATTCGTGACATAATCTGTGTGAATTGTCTGACAGTCATAGTTTTCGGGTAAACTAACCTCCATCACACTCATTTGTAATTACTTCCTACACTTAAATTTCCTAATAAGGTGTTTCTTCTTGGTTACAGATGGCGTAGTAAAGCAGCGACAGATATCCCTCACAGATGTTAATAAGCCTGATGGAAGGCGACACGATAAGCACGAACACTCTCATATCGTCGATAAAGAAATTCAACAGCGACGGAAAACAACACGGCACTATAAAGGCTCTACTGAAAAACTTCATTTTACCAGAAACAGAGATGGCTATAAAAGAAAACCAAAATAACAGCAACAAGTATATTTACACAGTACCCGTCAAACCACCTTTACCAACATTGACGGAACGAATGAAGTCCATCAATGACGCGAAACAGGCGTTCTTGAATTCAACTGTCAGTTCCACTGTTGTGCCTACAAGTTATGCAACAAAAAAGGAAACACACACAGTCCACTATGCACAGATAGCAATAACAACAGGAAGTGACGACACTAGGAGCACAGGCGGAGGCAGGGGTGGAAAACATTCGTGTTCTATAAATAACAAAGAATACAGCATTCCAGTTAATATATCTCCGAGCATAAAGAAAACCATGGAACAGCATCAGAGAAAAGTTAGCTTTAAAATAAAAACAGCCGCGTCATCCCACAAACGACCGCCTCTAGCTAAAACGATGACTATTACTAGCAATAATGTTGCAGAACTAACCAAGAAATTCAACAACTTACAAAACGAGACACATATTGGATCACCAAAACAATCAAAACTTGCAAAAACTTTAGAAGAATTACAATCTGCGTCACGATGTTCAGCCAGTAACAGTTCCACGCCCTCTTCCACTCTCAGTTCGAGTCCAAACATAAAAATAGTTTTACGCCAAAGACGTGGTTCAAAAAAGCGCAACAACAGAAAAAGGTGTTCAAGTATGGAATCTATGGAAGATTTACTCATTGCCGACAGTTCAAATAAAATTCGAGTAATCCGCTCAAAATCGGACGGGACTAAAATACCAAAAACTTCAAAGAAACGCTTAAAATATCAAGATTCAAGTGAACAGCCGAGTGGATCAGATTCTGTTGATGGTAGTCCAGTTAAGGTAAAAGAAGCGGAATCAAATAAAGATACAAAAACGGTAGAAAGTACAGTAGTTAAAAATGTTATCAAAAAGTTTGAATGTGAAATAACGGCTCAATCGAATTCGAGCAATACAATAAAAAGACAACCTAATAAAACTAAGAGTACAACACCTGTAAAGGAAAAACCAAAAGTACCTGAAAAGAAATCGTCTTTAGTGTTAACCAAAAATCTTGTTGTAAAAGATGGCATTCCAAAAATTAAAACGATCAAACCTGTAACAAGCGAATTAGCAAAGTTAGATAAAACAACGAACCAAAGCCCGGAGATCGTGAAAAGAAAAGAGCCTCTCTACGACCGGAAAAGATACAAAACAAATTATATACACTCGGATAAATTACCTCTTAAAGTCGTCGAAATAATTCCAGAAGATATCCACGAAAGTAATACAGTAACAGTTACAGTCAACAATGAACAAAAAGAAGAACTTCCAGTAATAAGCATTGTTACATCCAATGAAAGTGAAAAAATATATCAAGAAATAAATTCACCGATAACACCTAATGAATCATTTTTATGGCGCCGGAAAAGTAGTACTCAAATATATTCAGACTCTGAAAAATCTGATAATTCATACAGTTTCGTTAGTGTAACAACGAATGGCACAACTGTTAGTTGTTTCGACGAGCCACACGAATCAGCACAAGAGGAATCTCAAGTAGAAACAAACGAATCTCAAGTAAATATTTCAACATGTGAACAGCAATCTGATCCCAATTCAGATTTCGAAAGTAATCTTGTTGAAGCCTGCAACAAAGAAATTATTGTTGGTTTCACATCAAAACCGAAACTAGAAGAAGTTGAAGACTATTATGAACCATTAGAACCTAGAAACGATGAAAACATTGTTATAATTCCTATAAAAAATGTGGACAGAACTTCCAAAATAAATTGTCCTTTGCCGGAAATTCCCAAAGTTAAAAATGATGAGAACGAAGAGGACTGTACAGACAAAGACAATATTTACCAATGTCTACTAGAAATGAGATCACATCCCGAAGGTGATGAGAATAGTCTTCACAATTATGAACTTTGCGAGAACGATCTTGAAGAGAGAACGCGAGGCGATGGCGATAGCGATGACGGCTATGAATACTGCAAGTCACCTATCAAACCGTACTGTTTAACATCCAGCTCTGGTATCCAAATAGCTGAAGATTACCAACCCTTTGCTAAAAATAACAACAAGAACTACACAATTACAAAATCAGTAAGTGGTGCATCCACTGTTAGCTACGAAAAGATAGGACCAGTCTCAGAGAGGATTTATGAGAAAATCCCGGCACGGCCGCCAAAGTCTAAGGACAGCAGTCCCACCTATAGCAGTAGACATTCCTTTATATCCGACTACACGGTGTACAACGAGAACGAAAATATATATGACACAATAAAACATGGCGATGCGGCGTCACTGTCGCACTGCTACGAGAGCATACCTAACAGCCCGAGTATGGTAAAGCTACGGAACGATATGAGGAAGCAGGTGGCGTCGAATGTGCAGAAGCGTCTTTCGTTTGACACGGTGTCCAACATCAGCCAGTCGACGTTGTCCAGTGAGCAGAAGACGAACAGCCTGTACGGACAGAGGTCGGTGATCAGCTACAATGGGCAGGAGATCGCGTTCCAAGTGCCAAGCAGTGAGACCAGTGTCAGCGACAGAAGCGATCGCAGTGACGACTGGGTCGATGTGTCTGATGAAGAAAAAAATGAGCAGAAAATTATCATGTAAGTTTAAATTGTTAATTTATTGTTCCGTGTGGTGCCGGACGTAAAAAATAGCACCATGCCATTTTTTCCCGTGGGTGTCGTAGGCAGCGGCTAAGAAACTAGAGAATGGGCAGCAGCGTTCTCTATGCATTTTACCACCATACTGCGATCGCCAACCAGCCTGCCAAGCGTGGCGAAACCCCCCCATTTTTTTCGGGGAGGCCTATGTCCAGCAGTGGACGTCTATTGGCTGAAATAATGATGATGATGAAGTTCAAATTGTTTTTTTTTTCGTCTTATCATAGTCATATTTGATCTATGAATTAGAATGATTAGAGATAATCCAGAGTTCTGTGAAATCTAACTCTTATTTTGTGAGAAACATTTTCGCAAATAATGGAATCAGCCATGAATATCACAGATTGTTTTTTTTTTACATAAACTCTTACGGCAACAATCAAAAGCAAATAGATCTCGAATTACAAATCATAATATTGACAATATAACAGATGGCCGATAAATAGTGCGATAAAGCAAATTACAACTTTTTCCATGAAAACCAAACATCAAATTATCATTCACTTGACCTAATAAAAAAGCTATACCAGTTTCCAAAGAGTAGTACAAACACTGTTATCGGCACTTGATATGAAATTGTGTTTGGCGGTGGCTCAGTGAGAAAAACGCAATGAAAAGGGGAACACGTTTAGATAGTTACATAATTTTAGTATTGGTAAAAAAATGGAAATTCTGAATTACAGTGTACGCGAGAGAAGTCGCGGCAGAAAGAGTCCGATCAGCTGGTCGCAGAAAGTTCGACATCAGTGGCAGAGGTCCCCGAAACCGAACAGCAATGATAAAGGTTAGTTGGTTTAATATTCTACTTTCATTAGAAACTACATTGCAAACGCATATTGCAAAATTCAAACTTAACAACGAAGAAACACTGCATTTATAAGCATTGTTAACAGCGCCATCTATTATTTCACAAGCGAACTACGTGCTACCTATTGTATATTTGTTTTTATAGATCACGGTAGATGGCGTTACAAACGTACAAGAATAGAAAAAAAAAACATTGCAACAATATTATCGCCCAAACATCACCTTCCTCCATCCATCCATCCTCCATCCTTCCTTCTTCCATCGCCTTCTCACCTTTTTTCTGGTCTGCGACTATGACCTCAAACTGTCCAAACCATAGCCGTACTATAATCGCGCACTTTGTGTAATACGTGTATAGTTTACGGGGGTCACCACTTTAGGGATCATGCAACACTCGTAGTGTTCCCGGGAATCCCTAGTTTGAGTACCGCTTCCTCTGGATCGGGGTTCTGGAGACAATGAAAATCGGGCTGTGTTTACCGAATATATTTCGCGTGTTCCCAGATAGAACCGTTCGCCCGGACAAGTGCGCAGTAACTGGTCGTTCCAATTCATACATCGCGCGCGCATACAATTTGCTAACCTTGCACTCTGCCTTACATACTTACATGTGTCCCTACAGCTTTTAGTCAAGTATTATTTTTCAGCGAAATATGAAATACCTAGAACCTGCCGTTTGTAGTCGTTGGTTAAGTTTGCGCAAGCGCACGCTTTAGCCACCGGTTGTGCAAGCTGTGGCGACAGGCGTCCTACGCGCACATTCCGGCGCCCAAACAATGCTTGGCTCGTTGTTTGTGATTTCCTTTTTTTTGACAGTTCGCTTGGAACTTGAACATTGCAAATATTGGTCAACGTCGAGAGCCTTTACAGAAATCATAACTTTAACATAACAAACCAAGCTCGTAGGCAAACTCATTTACATGCACAGTTACTGGTGCTTTCTTAATTTAGTTATGATGTTACCTTTTGAATTTAAGGTGAAAATGAATCTTATCAAAACGTTAATTCAGTTTTGGGAATTATTTATTTTATTATAAGTACATGCATTTTTTTTTTATTATATCAACTTAAGAATCCTAAATCCTAAATGGTGACCAGAGTGACCTGTTTTTTGTACGTGTATCTCATACATACAACATAGATAAGATAGTACCGTTTGCATGTCCGAAATTAATAGCTCACTCTTTCTAAAATGGCAACAGAGATATCGGGTATTATAAAATTCTACTATGGTACCTTAAAGCTGTCAAACAATATAATGGAATCAATCTAGTAACAATCGATTGCATTATTAGCTCAATTAATTTTATCTAAAGAAATCGATGTGGTTTGTAGGATTTCGTTAGCTTAAAGGTATTAAACTACCTAGCCCTAATTGACTCATTTATTTAATTGAAATATCGCGCTATTGCAACCTCCGAATACGGCGCAATCATTCCATTAGGTATGAACAGTCATCATTGGTCAATGCCTTCAATAGCATGTAAGTATTGTTAATAGAACCACAGTTTATTTACTACCTGCAGTTGTTCATCGCTCATCGATTAGAACCTGATAATTTCACAAATGTTTACTTTCCTAAATGATTTCCCAAATCGCTGTATGGGTGTGTTTGGCTTGCCTTCACAGACTGCTAGGACCTAATATAGGCAGAATATGATAGTACCTTCCATCTGGTGCTACTTTACGGGGTGCAAGGGTCCGTGTCGAGTACCTATATCTGTATCCATAGAAACAATTCTAAGTACCACGTGCATATGTACTACTGTCTAAATACGACTCTATGCAATCGCAAGTGTGGGCCTATATGAGCTGCAAGTTCATGAACCGTGCGCGCCGGTGGGCGGCCGCTAATTGTTACCGGATTCCTGCGCACGCGCCGCCCGCCTTGTTGTCCCATATCATGTACTCGTCTATTGTGTAGGAAATTTAAAGTTGCAAATATGTATTAAAATATTTTTACATATAATTATACAGGGTAATTTTTTAACCAGTGCGCAAACTGTAACCATGAATTCAGCATTCTACGCTAGGGGTTCTAGAATGACATGCTGAATTCATGGTGACAGTTTGCGCACTGGTTAAAAATTAATCCTGTATTATGTCAAAACTATTTGATGTTTTTGCACACGTATGCACCGTTCACCTTGATTATGCTGTGTCCTCAACATTCCGCGACAATTTAAAGGCAAGCATGTGTGAGTTTTACTACATTCTATTTACCAGACGCCAAAAATTCGATTGTCTTAAATGTCAACCCGTCCCAATACTGTTCTCTAAAGAAGCCTTTATCGTCATTCGGACTTTCCATCCTTTCTTTCTACGCACCAAATAAAAATGTGTATGCAGCACAAGTTTCTAGACCGGGTAGCGCAGAAACTCTTCGTTGCTTATCAAAAAAAAATGTGCTCTTTCATTCAAAACTGCGATACTGACGCAGTCAAAATGTATGGAACAGTTAATTATATTTAATAACCGGCCAAATGTTTCAGCGCAGCGGGAATTAGAATCATGTACTGAATTCCTGCGTTATTACTGCGTTCCCTAGGATAATTTCTGACTTCTACGTGAGCGTATGATTATATTAATGTTAGGCACAGCAATTTCAGTTCGGTGACCCAGTAAAAACTATTGATTTTTCACATAGGGTGGTTGAATCGGTCGATATGATAGCATGCGACCTACTTCGATAACCGTGCTTACCATATTGCTATGCTAAGCTGTGGTTATATAAGCTTTAAGTTCACTAAGTTATTTGCTGGGGCCTTTGCTATGGATCAACTTAGTTGTAGCTAAGTGGGTTTCCAATGATAGGATTTTCACTTATCCAGCTGCTAAAAAGTTTGAAAAATTGCACAGCACAAACCTTTCCTAGACATCAGAATGAGTAAAAGTCAGTATATTAATGTAGGATTTCTAATAAATAGTTGCTAAGGTGTGTGCGTCCAATTAAGTACTTGTATACACAACCACAATTTAGTTTTTTGAATATAACAATTAAAATAAATTGCTACGCGACAATCACGTCATAACAAACTAACAGTCGTTCCTTCTAAATGCTTTTCATTTTCACCTTCACTTTTAATGTTTTCCGTTTCGCCGTTAATAGGATTTATGCGCAATATGTAACTTTTGCTATTACTAGACATCCATTAAGTATACCGTGTTATGTATAAGAATGATAACTTCCTGCCGGATTATCATTCACTCTTTTTGAAGCGGCTGACTCACATAGACGCTTTGTTGTGGTTTTAAAAACAGAATCTTTAAACATCAACTGTCTACAATAAAGACAACTGAAATATTGTAATATCAATAGAAAGTTGTCTAAAAGAGTTAGACATGACATAGGTAAAACGTGTTTTTTTATATTTTTTTTCCTTTGTTATTAAATTATTGAATTGTCATCGGTCCTCGATAAGTTTACAAAGTTTCAATGAAATCTGACTGTTTAGGGTGGGTCAAAATCGCGCTCTAAGGAGTCGGTTACATACAAACAAACATACAAGTGAAGCTAATAACAAATTACCCACGGAGAGTTACATACTGACATACTGACATACAAGTGAAGCTAATATAAAGCGTGTAAAAAGAAAAGGAAATGGCGCAAAAGGCGTGACGATTAGGCATTTGTTGATGACAATAGCTAGATATCAAAAAGGGTCTGAAACAAAGAACAATTTTACTCGTGAGCCAAGGAGTCGAGTCAATGTAATATGATTTTACAGAAAACATAAAAAGAGAACTTTAGATATTTCGACCGAAACCCATAAGAAAACCGACACCGACAACCCACAAAAAAAAATCGAAGACATGTGACCCCTACCAACCTCTCTTGCGAGAGAAGACCTGTCTGTCTGCAGTGTTAACACACGCTGTTTATACTTGACATTTCGACCGATCCCCACAAAATGGTGGCAGGGACGGACTGGATGCGGAAGACGAAGACCCGGGTGATGTGGCACAACTTCAGAGAGGCCTATGTCCAGCAGTGGGCTGCTATAGGCTAAGTTGATTGAAACATGTCGAATCCTTTCTGATGGACAAGCCACTATCCACATCACCAGTAATCACTACAATAGATATTGTACCTAACTACACTGCATTACTGTCGTGGCAGTCTAAAATAAATCAATCTTATTCGTATGCAACCTAGTCAAGTGTGAATTAAAAGAGAAAGCTACGTACCTGTCAAGGTCTAATGGTCTGTGTATAAAACATAATACCGCAGGTTCATTGAGTAGGTACTTTATAATGTTCTGAGATCAATTACATTACAGGTATTTTGTTGCTGAGAACACTAATGTTCATCATCATCTTTTCCTTTGTTGCATATCCCTTCTCAGTTTTGATAACTGCTATACTGTCTTATAGTAGTATAATCTTCTTCTGGTATTCCGTCGTCGATAGTCAATTTGAAAGTATCTTGACAATAGAAAACCTTCATATGATTAAGTTCTAGGGAATAAAAACGATAAGTGATTTTGTTATTACGACACGGGCTAAGAATCTGCCATCAATCAAATCTAACACTGTATAGAAAGAAATAAAACAAACACACATATAGAAACAAAACTACCCGAAGTTTACAATTCAACAGATATACAATAGAAACATTTAACACCTAAAATAGGTAATTCAATCTGTCAACAATAGCAGTAATTACAGCGCGAACACAATGTTCCAACAATGCAGTGATAATACATCTTTTACGTAGTCATTGTGCAAAGCGACTGAAGTAGACTTCCTTATTGGGCGCAGCCGCTGAGCTGCCCTTCGACCCGTACGCACAAGCCGTGACTATAAGGCCATAAGCCATTGTTACGAGCTGCGAGACAGTTGGCTACTTTATGACCTGATCAGGGCTGCCTATTGTTTATCTTTCTTCAACAACTGTACAGATCGATGGAAGATTTCTTACTGTTACCAATGGTCCTCCAGCCCTTTATCCTTATTTGTTTTAATAACGAATTTTCTTCTATGAATATTCTTCTAGCTACTGCTTAAATCAATCAATCAATCATTTATTTTGTTAAACATAGGTATGGTTACAGTTAGTATTTTAAAAAATGTGCACTATGTTTTGCCATTAAATGGCGTACAAAATTTACAGAAACAAACAATTATAATTAGTAGGTGGCATGCCAATACATAACAAAAAAATCAATTTAAAAAATATGTCAGTAGGTACACAGGTCATTACAATTTTTAAATAAATAGGTAAACACATTAGTACTTATCAATAATTAAAAATCATATGAGTTAATTAGCAAGTCGGAATCGTCATACCTCTGTTTATCAGTAGTAAACTCAATGATGGAGTAGTAACATCTATCTAGAAGAAATTTAAACAAGGACCTTTTAAAGGATCCCAGACACTCTTTATTTCTAATAACTACTGGTATACTATTATATATTTTTGGGGCCATACCTAGGACACTTTTGCCGAAAAATGCGGTTTTATGAGAGGTAACATTAATAGTATTCTGATAACGACGAGAGCGCAGTTTTCCAAACAAATGCAGGTTACAGCGCACAAACACTCCCATTTCATAAATGTACATAGACGGTAGAGTGAGTAAACTAAGTTCCTTAAATAATGGTTTACAACTATCAATCGATTGTAATTTCGTAAACGACCGCAAGCATTTCTTTTGAGCTTTAAAGGCAATGTCTCTGTCAGTAGAGTTTCCCCAGAAGATGATTCCGTACCTAATGCTAGAAGCCACATAAGCATTATAAGCTATTTGTACTGTAATGCGGTTAACCGTTTTTGATAGTTTGTACAGAGCATACGCAAATTGACTAAGCTTCTTTGACAAAGCGTCAATATGATTTTTCCAATTCAGATGACTGTCTATGTATAGGCCCAGAAATTTTGTGATGTCACTTTCAGCGATTGCTACGTTACCATATCTTATATTCAGTTTTGGTTTATTTGTTCTTTGATTAAATGTCATTATTTTAGTTTTGTCAAGATTTATTTTTAGATTGTTATTAACTAACCAATTTATTATATTTTTGAGATCGTCATTTATGTCATTTTCAAGAATACTTATGTCATTACTAGAAAATAAAATAGTGCTGTCATCAGCAAATAAGACCATCTGATGCTTACTGACCTTAGGCATATCATTTATATAGATGTTAAATAATGGAGGGCCAAGAATGCTACCTTGGGGAACACCATAAGTGGTAAATACATTTAAATTTCCTGGACTCATTGGTTTTGGATCATCTTTTCACTCTCAAGTTTTGCAGGTTCACTTTTTTTTCTAAAACCTTTCTATTATTGTTCTTCGCTGGTCTAATTAATGCATACCTGTAAAATTGTCAGCCCTGTCCAAGATTGTCCTCTGCTGACACCTTTATGCTGGCTCCTTTAAAATTATATTGTTAAGCTTGTTCGTATCAGATTCGTCCATTTTATGAGTACTTTCACCACAAACAGATGTTGCAAACCGCTCTGAATCATTGTTACCGGTACAAATTGTCACCTGAGTTGTGGTATTATCTGGTTTGCGAGGTTATGCTTTAACTGCAAAAAGCTGTTCAGTCGAATTGATTCATTTTATGGCCATTGCTACGACTTACTTGTTTCAACTATTCTTATTTATAGCATCTGATGGCCACTATAATACAGTTAAAGCTTCTTCAAACAGGCACGACGCGACACGTGTAGTACATTTTCCATGAAGTTTTCATACAAATTGTTCTACGTGAGTCGAGTCGCGCATGTTTGTAGGAGCCTTTATTATTGAAGCCTGCTCATTGATGGATGTTTTAGTGACAACAACACCATTGCATACTATCTATAAACATCTCCGAACAATATCACTCAGAGCACTGATCCGCAGCACTATACACATGACAGGGAGATAATGGCCGATTTAAATTAAAGTCACTATTTAGTTCCTGTCTCGATTGTTTGAAGAGTATAAATAAGAACATCTTCTGCCCATAACCATACCACTAGTTTCAAAATTCCATTTACAAGAGATTTTCTTTTTAAAAGCTTAGCTCTTATCTACTCAATGGCATTACCTGCATGTATATAAAAGTACTTGCTTGCAAGCCTAGGTTATGTTTACACATACTTCACCAGGCCATATATCTCTGTCGTGTACTTAAACACACTCTTTAATATTGCGCGCGATGTCCGAAACGATGCAATAAGCTCGACCCACGGCTGGCTACATGATTAAATGATGATACGCATCACCGCACGCTTGCGTTTAAGCCATAAATAGACACGGCCTGCTCAAAAGCCTTGCTTATGTTTCAACTGGGCTCGGAATGAACCTGTTTACTGATCGTACGCAACTTGGGATCAACGTCTAGTTTCCTGAAACGTTAACCTCACTTGCCTCTCTGAACTCTTTACTGCTGACCTGGGGGTGGTGAAAGACCCCCTGGCTTTCACCATCCAGAAATATATGAACTAAATTATAGAGAATCAAGACCAAGGGCCGACATGCCACTTTGTTACATGTTGGCAAACCAGACGCATCCCTTAGCGTCTGGTTTTAAGATTCTCCGTCACAAAAGATCTTTCATTACAACCTTATTTTAACAGCAAACTAGAGTAGGTTGTTTACTACCACACCCTTCTGTAATCTGTAGTCACAGGAAAACATGTCTTTGTCTACCAAGGCGCGTGGAGCGAGATGCTTACGACGTCTGTGTACAGCTTAATAAAGATTGTCATTTTCGTCATATGAACACGAACATGATTCGGCATTCTATTATATCGCAATAGTGTCATCTGCAAACATTTCAAAATGTATGTCTAGGTCGTCTTGCATTCAGCTTATGTATAACAAGTTAGTTTTGGATTTTTGACAAGTTTTTGACCTTAGCCAAAGCAGATCCAGTGCCTCATCTATAGTTGTAACTTTTGGCACTTTCACCTAGAAAGGAGGATAACTAAGATGATATATGTAGACACATCCAATCAAGCTTGAAGTTCCAGTTCATTACTTTATGGAGCCGAACCGTGGTCATGTGCTTCGCTTCTTCCTGCTCAACAAGTTCGTGAATCGTGTGCAAGGCAGGAACAAGTATTAGCATCAGCAGCCACGCTCTATTTGCACTGCGAAGTACTTTTCTCTGCGGAACAAACTAGATTCACGTTCTTCACAACAACTATTTCCTTATGACTTCCGCTTTTATAACATCAGTTAAAAACAGCAGGTGCACTTATTGTAAATTAATTAAAATTAATGACTTCAATACTGCACTGCACTTTTTCAACCACGACGAGGACAAATGACGTAAGCTGTAACACAAAAACAACCGCGATTGCTGCTATATGCATTGTTTTAACCCCAAGGATGATGAAATTTCGAATTGTGTGGGGTAGGTACAATAACCAAAAAAACACTACAAAGTGAAAAATAACTTCAATTTCGGAAGGCGGTGACAATAAATTAAATAAAATACACATCCACACCGACTTCCGAAATTAAAGTTATTATTCACTTTGTATTGTTTTTTTTTGGAAGTTGGTTGTTTTTTTTTTTTGGGTTTTTTTTTCCTCACTTTTTAGTTATAGTACCTACCCCACACAATCCGAAATTTCATCATGCTTGGGGTCAAAACAATGCATGTTTATGCGATAGCAGCAATCGCGGTTTGTTTGCTGTAATTTTTTTAAAGAGTTCCGTTGTCTGTCTCCGAAACGCATCATCAGATCCATACGAAACTGAAATGGGACCATTTTGGAATAAACCCCTTTTCGAACAAAGAAAGAATTTTGCAAATCCGTCTATACAGAAAAGTTTTAATTCTGTGCGCAAACTCAGCATATCATTTAGACCCCCCAGCACAGAAATTTACCGGCGGTTATGCAAAAAAAAATCAGCTGTTCCATACATTTTTGTTTTTTTTTACATTTTGCACTTTTCTATGAAACAGCAGATTTTTTTTTGTAAAACCGACGGAAATTTTCTGTGCTGGAGGGTCTAAATGATTGCTGAATTCATGGTTACAGTTTGCGCACTGGATAAAAACTTTTCCTGTATATAAAAATGTCGAATAGATAACCTCCTTCTTTTTGAAGTCTGTTAAAAATGGCGCCTTGTTTAGGTATGAAGTATGCCCATGAACATAGGCGAATGAGATAAGATCAGAGGTACATGTTATCAAACAAATGCGCACGACAAAAGAATTCCTCGTCAAGTATTGTCATTCACCGCATAATAAACGTACCTTCTCACGTTAAGCCGCGCAGCACTTATAACTCATCCTTGACCGTAAAAATATATGAGCTTACATTACTTACGGGCAGCCATTTTGAATAGACCTGCCGAGTCCAACTTTGATATTAAAGTTGCTAAATAAACCAACGCCAGAGGAGGTCTTGATGTGGATGCTTATGATGACTTGCATCATAACAGTGATGATACGCATATTTAACACACATTGAAGGCTTAGCTGGCCAATTCAAATCTAATTGTCAAGTAGGCATGTCAGCTTTACACTCAATTTAATGGTTATAAAGTAATAGGAAAGACGATAAATTATGCTTCTAACGCGAATGTAACATCTAATGATGTTTTAATGAAAGGCACTTTCAAAAGTGATGTCTAAACGCTTACAACTTTTTAAATCCTATTGTATTTGCGATCTTGTGATTTGCGAGACATGCACTGTATCGAACTGGTTTCTGAGAAAATGTCGTAGAAAAAAGTGATAAACCTTTGACAAATACGCGGGAAATTTTAAATATCTGCTTCTTTGAGGAAAACTTCAGTAAAATTGTGTTAATGATATACGATGAAACAATATTAGCTGATTGACAAACCGAAATCAATGATTCAGAGGCGATAAACGAAGGATTTAGCGAGAAGCAACTTTCTGAATTTTACACGATTTCATTAAAATTGCGAAAATAATTTGAAGTCATTATTTCGGCTTTCACTGAACAATTTTAACAAATAACAGATAAAGACGTAATTGTGGGAATTATTTTTGAATGCAGATAACAATGCATCGGTTACGTTGCATGAGGTTGTAGTTATCATTGTGTGGCTCGTGTGTGGTCATCACGACTGTTAGCAAAACCGTGTGATTTCCGAATTAACGACATTTACGCACCTCCCACATTTACAGCAACAGTTCAACGCCCCAAATAGTGAAAAGGTTGATACAAATATCCTTCAATCTAAAAAAACAAGGTAAAAAAACGATGAACCAACGGCAGCGGTTACTGAGCTAGAAAATGTATCGAAACATTTCGTAGTATTCTAAAGTATTATAGCTGAAAGGCGATGCTATCACTGGTAACCTTCATTGCCCAACACACGAAAAGCCAATCACTCGTCACACGTCTGAACTGAATTCAAGGAAACGAAGTGCACAGAATCTTCAATTTTGTAATGTAATTGCAAAACATGCAGTCAAAATCACCGATGAAGTCGAACGTGGGATCAATTATTTACCTGCTCCACTTGTGGCTACTCCAACATTATGTCACTACCCAGTAACGAGTGCAATGTTCTAGATTTCTCGCACAATTAGTGACTATTTACCCAGCATAGCCAAGTTTTTCAGCCAATCTAACCAAGTTGCCTTACAGCATTGTTTATCGATATCTCAGTTTCGTTATTCGCTAGCAACACTTTGATTTATAGCTTCATTGATAGCGTATCGCCCTAAATTCTCATGGACAGACTCACCGGACCAGTTTTCTAAAATGCACATTTTGCTGAATCAGTTTGCTCCCTATTGTTGCTGTCTCTAGTCTAGATAGTATTCCAGATAAGTAGTGTAAGTGTGGCTTCTAAGTCATGATTACTTATAATTGTGCCTTTGTTCACTGATATCTTTTTAATCAGACAATTTTTGCATGCTTTTTTTTTCTTATTTCAAACAACCTTCTGGCTGTTATAAATTCTTTTAAGGACTGTGGTGACGTCTGTCCTGTCATTTCTGCATAATTTTGCTCCGTTCATTATTAGGGGTGTTACTTAAATGGCAGTTCTGGTACACCTACACGTTTGCTACAGTTGCCACAAAAGGTTCTCGCGTGGGAGAGGGACGGTGGCGATGGCGTCGCGCGCGCGAGTCAGCCCTGCGTCCGCGCAGCCGAGCGCACGCGTTGCCGCCAACGGCTCCACAGCTCGCGACAGTGAAAGTGCTCCATTCGTGTTTACGGACTGTTATACTGTGAATGTTTATGAAAACCTATTACAGTAAACTTCAAAATCACTACTAGTTTTAAAAAACTTTCGTTCATACTGTTGTTGCGTAAATATATGACATCCGTGTACACTTAGCTCAGCCGGCCGGTCACTTTTTTGCCCAACAAAAAGCGTGAAAACTGTTGCGAAAACGTTGGGCGTAAAATAATATTAATTAGCTTACATGTTATATAGTTTTTACTTTCTAGTGTTTCTTTATCGCTACTTAACACATTATCTTCGGTCACGCTTCGTGCGGCTCCATCAAAGTCAGCAGAGTTAGAGTTACAAGCGATTGCTTCACCCATTTTCATGTATTCTAAACGCTTGTCCACCTTGAAGTGTCGCAACTTGC
The DNA here is from genome assembly GCA_947359405.1 of Antitype chi. Classification (NCBI taxonomy): domain Eukaryota; kingdom Metazoa; phylum Arthropoda; class Insecta; order Lepidoptera; family Noctuidae; genus Antitype; species Antitype chi. The sequence continues at coordinate 20,328,509 of OX375812.1, forward strand.
TATTTACATATCCTTTCATTTGACATCTAATTAAAATTAACAATTTGTCAATGTAGAGTCATCCTTAATCTTATGCATGAATAAAATGGCGCATTTCTGCAATCCTTTTAATATGTATCCACATTTTTACAGCAGCTTACGTAACATGATCTTTGAGATAAGTTTTTAACAATGTCCATCAAAGTTAAATCTTCTCACGCTAATTTGATATCAACGATCAAATGTTCAGCTTCAAATTTAATAACACTAATGAACACGGAAGATAATATGAGTAAACTGGTTCCTGTAAATTAAGCATGCACTTGATACACGAAAAGAATGTTATGAGGAAGAGTCTCCAATATCTTCTAAATTGTATGAGGGGTTAAAAAAGAACCTCGAAAGTTAGGACTTGCGAGGTTCTTTTTTTAACGCCTCAGAACGCCTCTAAGATTGCATGTATTTCTCAGTGTTTTCCTCATACGATACTAGATGTATATTAAAACTTAACTACAAAAAACAATCGTGCAACAGATCCGTGTGTCGTGAATGAGTGTAGACCGTCGACCCGCGGTGTCTGCACCCAGCCGGAACTGTGACAACTGCTCAGTGGAATTCCATTTACAAATGCTGCCTTATTTAGTTAATTCCACATTCGTAGCATTCCACTGCATTTACCTCTAACATTCGACTCTAATACCCAAGCATTATACTGCGTTAATCGATCTGCATGTAACTTGAAACAATCGGTTGGAGCTGCAAGTTTGCAACTATTTAGACACGGTCGTATTTCCAATCGCTTTAACGATATTAATCGCAGTAGTCTGAATATAATTGTATATCTCAGTAAATTCCATTGCACAATCTACTATACGAACATCTAACTTTATTTAATTTCATGGTTTATTTATTTTCGTTTTCACATTAACATTCTTGACGAAACTGTTTCAATTCGCTGCGTTCCGCGGCAAAAAACAAGACAAAGCTGGTATTGTCATTCTATCTGTTGATCTAGATCTAGAAAGTGTCCTCGACTAGACGTAATGTCTCGATAATTGATGTTATTTAAGTGCGTTTATGTGCAGTTGCTTAGTAGCATACTTATCTGATAATACTGCAACGCCTACCGTTACATCTTGTTACACATCTTTAACTATGAGCGCACAGTCATGGCGATCATTGGCCGTTAGTTTTTTGCGATCATTCCACTCAGCTATTACACTGATTGCATGTTGATTCCCCGATAGCGTCAAGTCATTCAGTAACTGCAGTAAGTAGCGCGCGTTCCTTGCTGCCTCCTCAAACATGCAGCTCCGTAATGCTACAGTTCTCTTTCCGCGGATCAGATTATGCGCCGCGCTAGGCCTTCATTGTTTCGCAAGCCGCAATGCTCTGATTGCAACGCCATACATACAAACACCCAACTCGTTTTGCAACTACACCATAACTTATAGTCATAAATATTATCTAATAGCTGTAATAGTTTCTTCGGTTACTCGTAACATCCTTCTAAACGAAATAGAAAATGAAAATTATCCTCTGTGAGGACCGTCTTACCATCCGGGCGGTAAGATTCGCGTCATAAAATCTGAGTAAACTGTTTGAAGTGATTGTTTACAAAACAATAATATTTTACAACTAAACACTTTTGTGCATTGATGCGTAGCTAACGATTTTCAAATAGCAATTTAGGTGCATTAACCACGTCCAATGTCAGCCGAACTGTTACAAATGTTATTTGGCACGTTGCGATACCGCGGCGCTTAGCATTGAAACAGCGAAAAAAGCAGCGGTTCTCGATTCTAGTAGCGATGCAAACGTCGATCCGTACAATCGTGGACCAGTCGACCCTGAGTCGGCCGGCAACGCAGCTGCCGACGACTTGTTTCGCTTTTTTTTATAACTTGATCGTGCGGCTGAGTTAAGGAAGCCTGTTTTAAACTTCAATTGGATATTCAGTGAATCGGCTAAATCAGCAGTATGGACGAAACTCTAAAGTGGTACGTTGTTCGTTGACAGTGCAACCGGATGTCTGAACGAACGTTCTTTGTTCAAAAAAGTGCTCGTGAATCAAAGTGAAGTGATGTGATGCAGTGATCCTGGTGATGATGAACAATGATCTCCGAGAGGCCTCAGGTGAACGGTGGCGTTGGACCGCCCGCGCCGCCGAGGCTAAGGACTTTTCGAAGGAACTGCGGCGATCAAGGTGCACCAGGCCAATTAATCCCAATTATTATTCGATACATGGTCAACAATTTAACTGGTTCGGACGTGACTCAAGATTGAATTTATTCTTAATTGCCAAAAATCCTTGCGTTGAAGTAGAAAAAACGTGTTTGTTTAAAATAACAAACATGTTTCGCGAATTTCATAACAAGCTTGAATTACCATTAAACATTATTAGCATTACTGTTTTGGCATTGAAAAGCTTCGATAATATTTACCATGACGGCGTCAATTTCACGGTATCTTGAGTCGTGATCATGAATCCGTTGACCTGGGGTTATTTGGCCTAATGTCACCTCGAACGTCATTTGTTGTAGTGTTCGTAACTTCACCGACGAAGGTTTACATCGACACGAGCGCCAAGTGCTCGTACTACAGTGAGAACGATGAGCGCACGCGCAGGCCGCGGGAAGACCTGGGCGACAGAGTCAGGTTGATCGATGTGCTGGAGCGGACCTGCTGGCTCAACATCAGGACCGTGTTACAAGATGGAGAAATCGAAATACAAGATCTCATCGCATTTTTTGGTACTCATCTTTTATTGCTAAAACAATACCATCTCGTTTTCCATGCATATTGCAAACTTCTTTACACGCAGAAGTAACAACAATAGGTGCTCATCACGCATGGTACAGGCAGCGGGCTCAAAACAAATCCATTCGGAAATCAAAACAACTGGTCAATAGGGATGTTAAACAGATCAATTTCAATTGGAAAATATAGCAAAATATTATTGTCTAGATGTTAGTCAACATCCCTCGGATGTCGGGATTGAGTGGCGTCGTCTTTATGTGCATTTAATAACACCGTGTACCGTGTCATTAGCTATAGAATGGCTCACGGGCCACGGTTCGATCACTGTGTGCACTTTCTAGCTTTCTACTTGATAGACGTGCTCTTCTAGATCATGTGGTGAAAAACTATAATTAATGATAACCAGTGTGTGATAAACACGTTTGTTTTTTAACTGTTACTGTGATAAAGTGATCCGAAAGAAACAAAACAATCAGTTCTTGTCCGGCACTGCCTTCTGAAGATTTACAATTTCTAAACTTGGATGAGCATGACAACTTTAAGCTGTCCTTATATCCTAGTTCTTACTCTAATCTTCATTGAACTACGTGCCAGTAATTCCTTCAATAAGGTTTGTTTAAAACATATTTTTTAAATAATAGTCCGTCTCATTTCTTTTAAATTCTATATTGTCTTTGTAGAACTGCCTACTGTTGTAATTTTTTGGGCTTCCAAAAATGACACTTGACGGTTACTTGGATCATAGAGTATAGTTACGTATATGTGTATGCAGTACCATGCCGAATAATACTCTTAAGGATAGGACAGGGTTTTTGTTACATGCTGTAGATTGGGAATTTAAAAAAATATTAATAAATTGTGTGGTGGATATGACTTCTTATTTGAGATTAAATAATTGGATAAAACAGCTGTGATTAAAAACTATTTGTCTCACCCTAATTCACGTAGACAGTTTCTAGCTAAATACCTATAATTAAATAATTGAATAATAGCTCGCGTGTCTCGCATAATAGACACAGTTGTCTCTCCAACTACAACTGACAAGAAAGTGAAAACACAAAAACGCATACATGACTTAAACTTAAGTTATTACTTACAATCACAACTTGATGTCACTTTTCGCGTTTTTCAACTTAACATTTGAAACGACGAGACCTATGATAAATTGTTTGTGATGTCTCTGTCGATTTCTACTTCTCTGACGTCACTAGTTCGTAGTACTTTTAATATCTAAGTGAAGTCATGTTTAGTACCTGTGGTCTGAACCGGTTGTAAATGTCAAAGGCATATATCATTATCGTGGTCCAATCAAGTCATTCCATTTCCTCCAGCTTATTTGTAGTCGCAAGGGCAGATATAATAAGTGTATTACGTACTTCATGTTGCTCTGCAACATATTTATGGTTGTTTCCATGGTCATTTACCATTGCGGGATGAGTAAATAACCTAGCAGGATCTATATGCAAACATTTTGCAAAGTATAATGCGGGTATTAATATTTATTCATAATAACCAGTACTTATAATTAAGGTCACTCAGGGCTGTGTTTGTGCATTTGAAAAACCTGACGATGAAGATGGCAAGATCGAATGGGAAAGTAATACAAGTATATCGCTTAAGACAGATGAAAAAAAAAATCACTGGTGAACGAAATGACGCGAATCCTGGCAATAACCTGGGAAAACCCCGGCCGCAACATGCAAAGCATACATATACATAATATTAAAGGTAAAGCAGGCAGATCTTTAGCGTATTTTTATGTCATCCATAGGAATTTTGAGTGTGACTCAAACATGACCAAATATAAAGTAATGCAATGCTTCATTAGATCGATCGTATCTATTCAATTGAGCAACTATTCGCTAGTCATTCGATATCCAAATCGATTTTATTTCAATCACATTGTTTGGGAGCGGCTTTTAGTTGCCTAATGATCGTATCATTATTTGTTATTTACATTATAAATGACATTACCTTCTTATTAAACAGGTTGTTTTTTTTTTCAACCTGTATTGACCCACTGATTGGCTCCCCCAAAGCTTTCAAGTCTTTCCTGTGTGTTTCCTTCCCCGATCAATCTCCCAAAACCGGCACGAAGTCATCATGCCACTATTTCCTAGGCTTACTTTACAAATATGTTTTCATAATAAACTCTTATTGCCTTTTCTGCTTTTACTTTTAAATCTGTGTCTATCTCCAATTTATATTTGTTTATTGCCTTAACTAACTATTGGGTAATTAGATTGGATTCATGAGTCATGTTCGTCCATTAAATAATGGGGAACTTGAATTTTATGTCTGTGCAGCAATTTGTTATTAAACCTCTTCCGCACTTCATTTTAATCGTTTTCAATTACATGTTAGTGGGCTTGAGTACTACATAAAAAGTTATTAGTACCAGTGTCTTATTTCATATCATAATAATTATGTAGAAACTACAGCTATTGATTGGCGAAATGATGCGTGTATCAAGAATTTCGTAATCACGCGTAATAATCAACTTACATCTCAAAGTAGAGCTCAAATTAATAGGTTTTAAAAGCTCTTCAATGATACCATCCGCCCTGAGTAGGGTTACCATTTGACAGGCATTCGTCGCCTTTGACAGGCATTTTAAGGTTTAGACAGGCGTGCGGCCGGCATTGGTCTGAGACAGGCATTTTTAAATTCAACGCCCAGTGGAGTAAAGAAAGAAATCGGCTGACAATTGAATCAGTAAAAGCAATATTGATCACTCAGGAAAATTACAAAACTGTATCTTGTGAAGATTTTTACGTTTATGTTTTAGAAAAGAAAGAACTATTTAAAAAAATAATGTCCTCTGACAAATATCAGTAATAAATATCCCTCTTCATTATTATCTGTTGGCTTTTACTTATTACCTACAGCGTTTTGCTTTACACAGGCATTTTTCTGAAAATTCAGGCATTTTAGGTACGATAGACAGGCATCCCTCTATTTACATATGGTAACCCTAGCCCTGAGGTAGCTAGAAACTGGGTCGGTTGTTATGCTAGAACCTACCACGGTGTGAATAGCATTCGTCAAGTAAGATGAACCTTATGATGGAGTCCTATAGTAATTAAGGGATCTAGGTACAAATAAAATAGTTAATAGAGTTTAACTTCGTGTTTCCACGTGTATTTTAAAATAATCAAAACTATAATAAGGCCGCGCCTAAAACAATTTTATATATTTTCTTTAGGATAAATCTCATCCTATTCTCATTGACGGATAAAATCCTAGTCATAGTTCAAATGTGACAGTCATTCCATTACCGGCCTGTATTCACATAAAGGTTGCACTCTTTAAGCAACAAACCTTTACAGTCCCATATATCAATATTTTGACCCAACATAACGTAACTTCAGTCCACCATCCATTACACATCGACAGAGCTAACATATGATGCAAATCTTTGACTCAATCAGTCATACACTTGTTAGTCGTAACTTTGTAACGACCGTCTGTACATGTGACCGCAGTTTTCGCAAGAGTTGCTAGAGAACCTGTCAGTGACCAATTTATATGGGAGACTGTAATGTCCTTTGATCATCAATTTGGTGTTTGCAATTCTGGCCAGTTTGTTTTTTATATTTTGCTTAGAAACGCTTATTTATTCCACTAATTTATTTCTAAAAACACCAATTTCGTGTAAAAACTTCAAAGATTTAAATTAAAAGTTTTGATTAGAAAAAAATTGCATGAACGTCTAAGTTTTTATGCGACCGAGTGGATCCTGCGCGAAATTCGTTATCCTGTTAGCGATAGTGTTGTGTAAGTATGAGATTCGGGATAAACGTTGATCCTTTTACTTCTTCAGTCTTGTGAAATCCCTTATTTATTTGTATCGGGTTGTTGTTAGTGTTTCATTTGTGCCAAAAATGACAAATACGCCCGAAGCATCATCAGAATATAGTTATATATTGAAATGATTACCTTGACATTTCACACTTCGGGGGTTCACCCAAATTCTTGCTTTCTTGTCGACCATCACAGAAGAGACCGTCGATCCGTTTCGGTTGATTTTTTCATATTCCTTATGTTTACGAGTATGTTTTATTAAGCGTCTTCCAGTTCACTTCCTAGATATCTATTCAAATAATTGGTACAACGTCGTCGTAAGATGCAGCAACACATGACATGAATTCATGAGGCAATGCAATCACTGAAAACTGTTTACTCGCTCTCGTGTTTCTTCGACCGCAGTTTGCGCAAGAGTCGCTAAGCGAACATGACATGCGGTGAGACACAGATTGCTTATGTAACGAAGGGACTAGAGACCTTGACATTCACTGCTTCTGAGACTGGTCATCTCCTAACTTCCATGGCTAATTTTAAATCTTATATTTAGAATTGTTTTTTTTTTTACATTGTTCTCACATATAGAAGCAACAAGAATAATGTTCCCAAGTTTTTGTAATACTAAACATGATTAAAAAGAGTGTCCATGGAGTTCCTTGCCCGTTCTTCTCCATAGAGATCTACTTTTTGGAATGGGCAACTAGCTTCAACTTTCCAACTGGTCGACTTTTTGACAATTCAAAAGTGCCTGTAAATGGTTTAATTGAAATAAATGCTTTGAGTTTGAGTTTTTTCTGATGCACTGGTATTTTTTTAGATTCTTTCAAAGCTTTAACTTTCTATATCTACCTCTTAGACATGAATAGAGTATCATATCTACTCTAGAGACCACCAATGCCACGGCATACATATGAATGATATCTTAATACAAATAATCATCATCATCCTCACCAGTGCAGCCGAAAGATGTTCACTGCAGGACATGTAAATATATACACAGCTGAATTCGCAACATGCTAAAGCAGCATATTTTGCAGTAGTAGTGTATTTCCATATATCGACAAACAGAATATCTTTCTCTACCAACGTTATTTTTGTAACCAATCAAATATTCGTCCGGACTCCGGATGACGGTTACAGCAACCACTCTTGCGCAGAAAGCTATCGTGCCAACCTGCGTGCCGGATGCGACACTTCAGTTATGTAACGAGGGTCACCGAAGACCTTGACCATATGTCATCAGTCTTTTTGCTGTTACAATATTAATTAAAATAATATTGCCAGTTGTTTGTTTTTCATGTTGATTGATTTGCCTTGCGATTTAGTGAAATCTTTAATTCGTTGAAAGTGGATCCTTTTATAATTTGCAATGTTTGTCTGTCTGTGATTAATCGTGTCTATTATTGAGATCCACTTTCTTCTGGATAATAGGTCTTTACCTATGAAATTGCCGTTTTGTATGAAAAAATTTAAACGAATTTTTTTCATGTATTTTTTATTTGTATTAATCGAAGTAATCACCCATGCAATCAATGCATCTTTGCCATCGCAGTGGCAGTTTATTGATGCCCTTCTTAAAGAAATCAGCTGGACGGGAGGCAACAAATTCTTCAAAGGCATTTTGTACTGCCTCTCGGGTATTGAATTTTTTTCCCGCCAAGAAGTTATCCAAATTCTGGAAAAAGTAGTAGTCTGTAGGCGCAAGGTCTGGTGAGTAGGGCGGATGACGGAGAGCTTCCAACCCCAGTTGGAGACCGTCTGCTGTGCAGTATGAGGTCGCGCGTTGTCGTGCAGGAGCAGCGGAGACGAGCGATTGACCAATGCTGGTTGGAGATGTGCCAGCTTCTCCATCATTGTGTTCAGTTCTTCACAGTACACATCTGCAGTAATGCTCACCCCGTTTGGTAAGAAGCTGTGATGAATCACACCGGCGCTAGACCACCAAACAGTGACCATCACTTTTCTAGGGGTAAGTTTTCGTTTAGGGCATTGTTTAGGTGCTGAACCAGGATCCAACCAACTTGCTGAGCGCTTGCGGTTATCAAACAGAATCCATTTTTCATCGCAGGTAACAATGCGGTTCAAAATTCCTTCATTTGTGTGTCTGTTGAGCAGTGCAAGGCACGTCTCGACGCGTACTTCGCGCTGACGATCATTGAGTTCGTGGGGCACCCATTTGTCAAGCTTTTTTACCTTGCCAATTTGACGCAAATGGACCAATATTGTTTTGACGCTAACGTCGAAAGCTGCTGCTAATTCAGCCGTAGATTGTGTATCATCAGCTTCCACAATCGCCTTTAATTCGTCATTGTCGACCAAAGTCTTCGGACGACCGCGAGGTTCATTTTTCAGGTCGAAATTTCCAGAACGGAAGCGAGCAAACCAATAACAGGTGGTGCGTTGGTTTGTAGTGTTAGCTCCGTAAACGTCGTTGATGTTGCGTGCCGCTTGTGCCGCGTTGCTGCCACGACGGTACTCATATTCTATAATTACTCGAATTTTTAACGTATCCATGATGACGAAAAAGATTGAAATGCGATGAAAATGTAACACTAATCAATAAACAAATGACTACTTTTGGAAAAAAAAATCCATGTTTTTAAAATAAAATTAATTTGAAATTAGAATTCTTACCCAAACAAAAATTATTTTGATTTGAAATGGCCAGTACTGCAAAACGGCAATTTCATAGGTAAAGACCTAATATTTACTTTTTTCGATCCAAGATCATTACCATTTCTAGTAGTAGCTTCGTCTGTACCATTAAATTCATTTCTTCAAGATTATATTGGAAGATAGCAGTAATTTAACCAACGTCATTGTGCTTGTTTCTGTTTAGACGAGGTACAAAGACAATAATAGGCTCCAAATGACAAGAGCTTACTATCAAGTTTTATAACTTTACTGTAATGACGATAATTGAAAATGCGGCGGCTAGCAAGTAGGGAGTTTGCCACAACGAAAAGATAAAAATAAGGTCCCGCTACCTCGATAGATGGCGTTGTGCTTTCTGTACTCGTTTCTGAATCGCTCTTTCGCCTTTTACTAAAGAATTCCGTGGAGGGGAACACTCAAATGAGTCTATAATATTTTTTGATTACTCTGCTTCAGCAGGGTAAGAATTCCTTATAAAATTATGCTTGGAAATAAGGATTATCATGGGATAATCCTTGGGAATCATGGGATTCCCTTGTTTATTCATGGCTTCGTGGATATTTCGACCTCATAATCATGTGGAAATAAATATAAATAAATAAAGACCGTTTACCAAAACAGTGTTCGACTAGAACTCCGTACAAAATGCAATTGATTGACCCCAAATCAAATACCTAGTTTTGGTTTTAGTTTTCAAATGTTCCTGTGGTTTCATGGTTGGCCGTTACCAAGAATTTTTAACTTATCATTTTCTAAAGAAACTCCCTCATTGTCAACAGAATGTGACAGCAGTGATTCGGGCCACCTGTACGAGTCGCTAGAGCCGGCGCCCTCGCAGCCACACCCCGCACATGCACCCCCACCCCTTCCGCTAGAAGAAGACTTCGACTCCTTCGACAGTGACAGTGACACTGATGATCACGATAAGGTATGTTGAGTTTTACTTGTTTGGACATTTGCACGTCAGTGTGCTGGTAACACTTGAACTATGGAAACTGCCAGTACTGCTACAACAAAAAAGGGCTGACAAATACAAATATTTCTTTCCTACCATAATTTAAAATTATTATAAAATAATATGAACATCATCATCACTTCAGCCAAAAGACGTCCACTGCTGGACATAGGCCTCCCCGCAAAGCTCCGCCACCTTGACCGCTTCTGTGCGTCTCGCATCCATCCAAATAATATGTATAATATTTAATTATAAGTATATTTATAACTTTTGATTAGAATCATTATATGTATTTTTGTTGACATTATAAATGAGTTGGGATCCCAAAAACAATGCAGTTACATACCAAATAGCGCCCTCTGACGGACAATGTATGAACTATTTACTCAAGCTTGTGTCTCGTCTGAAAATAATATATTATTTCATTGGAACTCCATTATTTAATTGCCTAAGTGTTTGAGGAAAAACAAGGTGACATTTATTGTCTCGTTTTAGGGAAAACATTACTTAATAATTAAATTTTAAATGTTTGTTATTACGTGTCATTGCATTGATTACTTTGTGCCGTTCTGTCTTTGAGCAAACACGCTATATAATATTTTATTAAATTCTATAATTATACATATATAATGACTTGCTTTTATTCGGCTAGCACGCAAACTGTAATTTTATATCCTACAGAAAATGTTTACAAGGAGAATAAAAGTGGGTACCAAAAAGATAATAGACCTAGACGTCAGACTATGGCAAGCAAGATTACTAATTTTTTTCAATTGTTCGTATCCTATAATATACTCCCTCAAAAACATTTTTTTTTTTATTTGGTTTTGTTCTATTTTCAGGCCACGTACGCTCCAACAGCGCCGACATTACCGGCATCGAGGTTGCCGAACCCGCCGACCGGTGGTGGGCAGTACACTCTGACCAAAATAGCCAGCGCTGCTCAACGGAAGATGAGGCAAATCAAGAGAAATCTCACCAAAAGATATTCTGGTAAGCAAAAAATGTTTTTAGAAATGCAAAAAGAATTTTCCGATACCGGGAATCAAACCCGAGCCTCCTGGGTGAGAGCCAGGTATCCTAGCCACTAGACCATATCGGATATTGGAGTGCATGCCGAAATTGTTGTACCCAAACTGTCTCCCCTATGTTAAGTAGTAAAAAAAAAATATTTTTACAATAGATAATAAAATAATAACATGACTGCGTTAATAAAACTAAACAGTCTTTGTATGTTGAATTTGTATTTTTTTTACGTTTTGTTAAGGTGAATGCTATATTATAGTCCGGTCAATTTAGCACATGCAAGGAGACAATAAATTGCATAGAGCGAAAAATTGGCATGGATGTTCGGAACACCATTTTAAATGAATGCTGATAAGTCCGCATCGTTCCCGTACCTGATTTTTTTTTTAATTCAAGCTCAAAGGTCTCAAAAATGGGATTTTCGCGTTTTCAGCAAAACGGTAAAAAACACGGTAAACGGTGAAAATTGTAGATCTTATCTCTAAAAAATCCACTGTTTCTGAGATAAAACTAACGATTCTATAAAAAAAACTATTTTTAAAAACTTTATAACTGGCTGCGATACGATATCAGCATTCATTTATAATGGTGTTCCGATCATTCATACAAATTTTTATCTCTATGCGAATTATTGTAGCTTCACTACTATTTTTAGGGCTAATTTGACCGGACTATTAGGCATACCAGTGAATACTTTTTGCTCTGTTTTAAGTATTTGTATGTACTGCTGTTGGTGTACTAAGTAAGGTTTGCGTTCTAAATAGACATGACACAGTTGGCATAAAAAAAAATATGGTCACTTCAAAGTGAGGTATATTTGTTCTGTGCTTCAAAGTCTTCTGTCATAAACAAACTAAAGCAAAGTATTCTGTAAAGCCAATCAAAATCAATTATTTTCATAAATAAGGTAAATAATTAACATACGTAGTAAATAATTATCATCTCATAATGTGCCTTTTATATCGCCGTGCAAATTTTACATTTATGATCATTTCAAAAAAATTAATAATTCACTTGAATATGTTTAAAGTTAATACAATTTATGTCCTAACATTAGACTGGCCTTGAATTATGCAAAAACTAAATACTTTAAAAGTCACTATCTTAGATTGTGAATCACAATAAAATTCAGTCCAAACCTTATCACTTTATCCGTCGATATCTTTGAAGATAAAAACTGACCCACATTCATCATCTCATACAAAATAAATACTTTAACCAGTCATTCTGTTTACAGTGGCCATGGACGGCAAACCATTCACGAAGACAACCAACCCGACCAGCATCTACGACACTCCCAAGAAGAAGTCGCCAATCTACGCGAACTGCCAGCCACAGGACCCCGTGTACACCAACATCACCTTTAACGACTCGCGGCCGGTGTTAAATAAGACTGAAATTCCCTTGAACAAAGTGTATGGTTCGTTGAAGGAAGAGTTGAAGACTGTTATTTCTGATAAGCGGGCGAGTAATGGGGATTTACCTCCTCCATTGCCGGACAAACCTCCCCCTGAGAAGCCAGTGACTCCAACAAGTGAGGCGAGTAAGAAGGATAGTGGGACTTTGTCGAGGAAAGCGTACTTCTCATTCAAGTCTCGGTTCAGACGGGCGACGTCACTAGCTGTGGACATCAACTCGGACATTCCCAGTGCTCTGAAGATCACCAACTCTACCTTCTATTTGACTGATTCTATGGATGGTGATTCTGGATTTAGCAACTGGTGAGTTTGTCAGACAATTCTGTTTTAATCTTAATAATTAATTTAGGTATAGCATGATTTTATTTGAGAATTAGCCAGACCTGTCTTCTTTTGAATAGGTTTCTGTATCCTGTGCGTTTGAGCGCACTGTCAGACTTCGTACACCGTATTATGACTAGTATGGCACTGACATTCATTCATTCATTCCAATGTCTAGTATCCTCAGACCTCATTAGGTTGGCGGATATTCTTGATAACGGCTGTTGTAAGTCTAACCTAAATCATCACAAAACGTAGTTTATAGTTCTCTAAATAAGTATAGAGGCGGTAGAAACAAAACAGATTGATCCTTTTTTTACTGATTTAAGTGTTGTTTGGGCTTTTTTTATTATGATATAAATATCTGGTACTACCGAGCTTTACACGGTTTTTTTGTTTTGGTTTGTCGTTTCCTAAAACTGAAACCTAGCTAAATCGATTTATCGCCCCATACTAAATTTCATGAAAATCGTTGGAGCCGTTTCCGAGATTCAAATTATAATATATAATACATATATACAAGAATTGCTCGTTTAAAGGTACTAGATATATTATTTATGTTAGCGAAGACTTCCAAGTCTCTTATCTTACCTAGGTGCACGGCAGTGCACTACAAGTTCTAATCATGATTATTATTTTTGTAAAATCAAACCATCTAGACTGTTAGTACGTAAGCGTTAAAGTTCAAAGTGTCATGCATTCGTTTCTTGAACAGCAGCGACAACGGCCAGCCAGGCAGCACGGAGACGCTGTCTCCCGCTAGCGGGCCGAAGCGGCGCGACGGTAGGCGGCGCCTCGCCGACTCCACCCCCTGCCTGTGCCCCGCGCGGCCCGCACTGCCCCCGCCCCCGCCCCCACCCGCGCCCCCCGCGCCCGCCACGCCCCCGCTGGCGCCCTCGCCGCCTGCAACTGACTTTAGCGCTGTCAACGAAGGTAACGCACAGCCGTCAACTGGACCCGATGTGGAGTAGCGCTAATCATTTACTATCTCTTGACCATTGCTGAGTGACAGAATATCGCTTTACTAATAATATTTAATGCTAATGCTTTGATAAGCTTTAGATATTGTGGAGCTCGTTCCCTTTTAAAGTAATCTTTAGGGAACTTAAAAAAACATATTGGAAATTGAACCAACATTATGCGCAGGCGCAGCCCTCCATATGTACCCTACGAGCCAGAAATACGGTCCGTATTGAAGTAAGACAATGATTGATGATCAGATGAGAATTTTGATGGTGGTGCCGCTCTCAGATTCTAATGCTATGATTATTTATATTGGTTCGATTTCGATGTTATAAGATATTATGCATTTTAAGATTCTAAGATTATTTAAGTACCTATAATACAAGATCAACTATGATCACGATAATCATTATTTTCTCCTTCTGAATTATGCTTATACTATCGAACTTAGCCGGCACACTACCACGTGGCCACTTAGAAATAAACTTTTCTTCTTAAATCTTCTTAATATATAGCTACCGAATATTTCTCCTATTCAATATTTATATTCTAAACGCCATGTAAATAGATATTTCAGTTGACGTCTGTCCGTATCGCGTAATACTCGTTTAGCCCATAGACTATAGGTTTATGATTTGGACGAATAGTTTTATCGTGGCCATTGGGCTGACGACGAAGACAGCGCTAAACTGAGGTCAGTGCTTACGATATGGTGGGAATAACTATTTAAAAAACTAATTGGTAGATATTATTATGAACTGACATAAAATGAATATAGTTCTTAGATACTTTATTATGTGCACAAATTTAGTTTAAACACTTCCATAAGTGCTTAAATTTTATATTAAAGATTCAAAATAAGACAGGCTTAGGCTTTATATTTAGCACAAAAATATGTTTTAATCACCACAAGACAAAAACTTGAAAATAAAACCTAAATAACGAAGAATTGAAGCTCGGTCTGACAACCTAAAAAAAAATGACCATATCTTTTCAGTTGATCATATTCAAAGGAAATAAAAAATCAGTCAAATCCTACTAATATTATAAAATTAAATGTGAAAGTTTGCATGTTTAGATATTTGTTACTCAATCACGCATAAACAGCTGCGCGGATGTAGATGAAATTTAGCTCACAGATAGTTTATAATCTAGATTAACACATCGGATACTTTTAGCCCGGTAAGCCGATATCCACGCGGGCGAAACCGCAGGCAAAAGTTAGTGAAAGAAATAAAAGAAGGAAGGAAATGAAAAGTCATTGAAGATGTGCGTTTGCGCATACTGATGACGATGGTGAAGAAACTGAGGTTGTCCCAGTCCAATACTGGACATAATATGTGTACCTACCTACAAACAAAATCTAAATTGTTGTAAAATTAATTAAAATAATTGATCAATTGTTCCATGTTGCAGTGATTAATAATAACGTGATGTAGTCATTTGTACTGAACATGTAGGTATTTAAAGATATTCCTGTTAGAAACAACGCCGCGAATTATTGTAATTATCCGCAAGTCATAACTATTAAGTATTTGTAGGCTGGCAACCTTGTAGTAATCGCTTCGTCTTGTAAAGAACTGACGTTATCCGCAAGAACATTGTTCTTAATGCAGGCATGTACTTGCAAGGATCGTTGCACAAGTTTTCTTTGTTTTCTTCCTCAATTAGGACCATGCATTAATTTTGTAAAGAAACTCTTTGGTACCGGTAGCCTTGTTTTTGTTATGACGGTAAAACATTTTTTTCTTATCTTGTCAAAAAATATATTAGGGTTATCGTTGAGAAAAATAAATTGAATGAAAATTATTTTTTAAGAAATTATTTAAATGTATTAATTAAATATGTTAAGCATACGTACATCGTTTGCAGCGTGTTGTTAGTTGTAAGATAATATTACAATTCTATGAAAAACTACAAATTCTGTTATTATTTTAACATTCGTAATAATGGTGGTTAACCACAAGTGAGTCAGTGTGACGTATTGAGCCAGATTGATAAAGATTTAATCACTTAAAATAAATAGTTATTCCCACAGCGAGGAGGTTGAGGAACCTGCACTGTTCATGTCTTTGTGTTTGCACTGTCTTGCGTTTTTAACTATTGTTTTTAATACTCTAAAGTTCCTGTACAAAATAGCGAAAGAGTCGACTTTTTTTATAAAAGTTGGCGAAGTCAAGCCATTTTGTTTTGGAGCCATTTATGTTTTATTATTTCCTGTATTCACTAACACGTCGTAACACATTCAAGTATAATTTTCTCCTCACCAAATTATAAAAAGACAATGATGCCGATTCTTCTGTTCACCATCTAAACTAAAATAAGAGTATTGCTATCTCTGACTGACAGACCGCGAAAGAAAAAGACAAGTGATGTTTTTGAAGTTTCAACCTAAATTACGTCTTATTTGGCTTGATTTTAAGCAAGATGAATTTACTTCGTCGTTGCGTCGAATAAAACCTTAGTTCAACTAAATTTGACAGCTTTTATTTATTTGCCGCCTCTTTTTGTTTCATTAGAAGGATGAAGATAGCTTTAGCCTAAATTAAGTTAAGTTGGTGCACAACAGAATCATCAACATTAACTACCTAGAACAATTTAATTTTGTTAAGTGCTTACCTAACGGTCGTCGCCCGTAATAACAGTCCTGAGTGCGAGACGTACGAGAAAAAAAATCTAGAGTGTAGAGTACTGTCTACAACTCTAAAATCGACCTAGTGATATACTAAAAATAAACTTACATAAATTACTTCTACAATAGAACTCGAGCTATATAATATATAATAGATTTTTCAATAGGGACCGGGTATATTCGATTTGAAATAAAACCCAATGATTTTTTTAAACGTTTGTTCTTATGATTGTTTATAATTAGATTATATTTTCTTATTATATTGGTATTATGTATGGAATGCCATATCATTTAAATTACCACCTCGGCTTCGTATGGTACCGTGAAAACGAGATATCCAATTTTCCATCACTTTTGATATAATGACACGTCTATCTCATTGATGACGCGAATTTTGTTACTATTTAGGCCTTTGACAGGTCTTGGCTTGTTCGTATACACAAGTGATTTCTCATAACCTCACAAAGAGGCTTTAAATCACATGAAGCCATGTCTTGTCCCCGAATCTCGAAATCAGTAACCCGTTAAATTTCTCTTTCAATTAGTTTACTGTTTCTCTGACGGTATGATAGGTTGCGCCGTCCAGTTAAAACCAGAAGGCCAATTCTCGTAATTAAAAACGATCAAAATCTAGTCACAGTCTCATCTCGTCAAAAACCTATAGAATCTGGAGGTATTTTTGACAGATGGAGACTGAGGTCGGACTGTGAACGTTCTTAAAATTACAAGAATTGTCCCTCTGATGTCTGTCAGATCTCACCTTGATATATGCCAAACATTTAATGACTCATCTTTCAAAAAATCGCGCCTATCCACTAGCCGCCATCGGCTGTCAAAGATACCTTGTCCTTATTAGAAAAACCCCAAAAAATTTGGAACAAATGTCATTAAACAATTCTTATTTTGTCGCTTGTGCTCCTAGAAGGCCAAACTATACAACCCACATGGTCAGCGCCAGTATTCCTACCATTATATTATTTACCCCACGCGGGTGTTCATTCTAAAATCTAGAACATACTACCCAAATAAATACTTCCTACCATTAGAGTACCTACTCAAGCAATTTATTTCAATAAAACATGACAATATCCTACTAATAGTGCGCATGAAATGTTATATTCTCAGTAATCTGGGCCATTTTACATCATACAATCATAATAAAGCGCAGTGCTACATGTATTAAACATTATGTGTATGGCCCAAACCAGTCTTGAAGTGACCTCTTATGTGGCACAGACTGGTACTGCTTTTTATTATTGCAAAAACTAGTTATTACCAGTTTTATTTAATTTAAAATCCCAGTGAATTACCCAGAAGTTTGATTACCAAGTACGTCGGGCTATTTCAGTTACAAAGTGGTAAACAATCATGGGTGGGTCCTCATTTCTATAGGCTGTATACACTTTTGTGATGTTTTTATATTCTATGGTGGTGACGCCAGCGACCTCTGCACACAATGTGCACAGGTTTGTGCAATTTACCTACTTCATATCATAGTCTGTTAGTCATCTGCGTGAGCGCCGGCGCAGTAACTCGTGTCTAAACCTAAACGCCTTAGGTACTCCCGCGCAGTTCGAAAACTCGTACGTCTCTTGTGATGTATTGCACTGTGTGATGGGTCGTGAGTTCTATTTTCTTCTTCTTCTTTATTGTGCATGTTTTGTACTTTTTAATTTATGCACAAATGTGTCTTATTTAACACGAAACTTAATAAAAATGAATACTATGATCACTTATCATATCATAATCTGCCTACGCATAATTCTAGTTATATCATCTGTGTTTTTGTTCTTTGTAAATTGTAGTCGCACTTATTATGATAACATCATGTTACTTATTGTTCCAAGTTCACGTCCCACATTTATAACGTTGACTGCAATTTTAACTATTTCTTTGTATTCACTGCAATCTTTTACAATGCACAAAGGAAGATAAAGAAGTAATCATTAAAAATCAGTTAAAAGGAACAGTTAGAAATGAATGAATGAGAAAAAGGAAAAATAAGTCGGCAAACAATTGCTCGTTTATTTATTTTTTATTTGATGTTCATCACTGTACCTCACGTTTCCATTAGTCTTTGTAATTGACATCACAGTTGTGAGCTGAAACAATAAAAACGCAACGATTGCATGCAACTACTCATTATTGTGGTTACTTGGAGGTGACGCAGATAACTTAGGTACGTACAGATGCTTGACTTCCCGCGTGAGGTTCGTGTCACACGCACACATGCAACACTTTTCTCTACAAACAAATCAACAGAGTAGTACGGGGGTCCTCTGGGGAAGTCCTCTTTTCGAATGTTGCAGAACAGGGCCATTCTTTGCAGAATGATGCAAAAATATCTGCAGCATTTTTTTTACGCTGCAACGAACCAATATTTACATTGCATTGGTTCTTATGTCCTAGATAACGTAAGAAGTTAAGCATCTGTGCAACCAGTTTAGTTCAAGAATGGCGTTAGGAATGGCTTAATTATTCACCTCTCACTCACTTGCAACAATAGTAGTAACACCGCCATTTCTACCGCCATTCTTTAAGTAAACACTAATCTGTGTTGAGGAAGAGATGTTGACGTGACGCGTTGGTGTGCAGAGTTGAAGCGGCTGCTGCCGACGTTGTCGCGCAAGGACAAGAGCCCGCGCGCGCGCACCTCGTGGTACGCCGAATGTGGTGCGGATACTACGCCCAACACCTCCGCCAACACTACGCCAAACACCTCCAACACATCTTGGTAAGTAGATTGTTTTATTTATGTAATCGTTTAAGGAAGTCAGCTTGAATCTGCATGAAGTAGTCTCCTTGAATGTATTAAAGGAGATCTCTTCATTCAAATTCAATAAATAAATAATAATTTTACTTTGTACAGACCTTTTACCGTTATTTTACCTCTGACAGCAACCGTATAGCAACGAGAATAAAATACACTGTGAATCAAAATCAGAGGAAAAAAGCCTTTCATTAACTGTAGAAAGAAATGACTATAACTTCAGCTGTCAGTGTCAAAAGTTTGAATTCGCTCTGGATATAGAGGTTGAAACTGCCTACATATTTTCAGAATAACACTGCAGATCTGACCATGTTCCTCTGTATGTACTATAATACCTAAGGGTTCTAGGTACAAATAAAATATTGAATAGAGTTTAACTTCGTCTATTTAAATAAGTTAAGACTGTAACAAGGCCGCGCCTAATATAATAATTAAATATATTTTCTTTAGGATAAATCTCATTGACGGATAGAATCCTAATCTCATCATCTTGATAGTTCAAATGTGACAGTCATTTCATTACCAGCCTGTATTAACATGAAGGTTGCATTCCATAAGCAACAAACCTTTACAGTACCTACTAGGATAAATATGTATATTATTACCATACTAAACTTCTCAATACGATAAAAATAAACCGTGGTGACCTGTAATACAGGTTTTTAAATAAACCTACCTCAGGCACCAGTTTTTCACAAAGTTAGCAAATTTTTGATGCCCTATTTTGTGTGCAAGTTTAGCTGGCATTGAGTTCATAACTTGTGTAGAGAGAATAAACGTTTAATAATATTATTTAATTATTAGTAGTTTCTAAAGTGAACAACCCTGGTAAAGGATATCCTCAACCCATTAAACCTAATTAGTCACGCCCTACACAGGGCTTGGCCCAAGTAGTCTAGGTAACTAATAGTAAATTACGTGTAGGTAAATCCGACTACATCCTGTTTCATTCATAACACAATGTTTTTTCCTGTGTTAGTAAATATTGTCCCAGAACGTGTTTATTCACACCGATATTTACTTTGATTCATTAATCAGAATTCCAGCTAATTTCTCTTTAAGTGGCACAACTGTTCGTAAGTTTAGTCTGCAAACTACTTAATTCCAGCGAATTGTCCTTTATTTTTATTGAAGGTTTTTTAGCGTAGGTATCTACCAGCCCCACTGAGGGTTTTCAGGGAAGACTGCACACCGTTGCCACGTGCATTTAGGTTTCGGGGAGACCCCTTTAGACAGACAGGCGTTGCACACAGAGGGTTTCAGATCTTTTGAGAGGTAACAGTGCCCTCCTCCATGTACAGTTGGTCACTACCGGGGTGGTTTTAATGAGGTAAAAATCTCACACTAGACTTTCATAAGACCGGGGGTCTTATGCTCGAATCCCGGGCGCCTTTTGAAGGTTTTACCAATATGAAGCTTGTCGAAGTTAAACTTGACAGTCTTAATAAACAACAAGACGTTGCCCTTATACATAAAATTACGTGTTTACAGTGAAACTTGACATACTTAAGAGACATACCCGAAAGTACAAAGGCCAGCACATCAAGCTACCCCAATCTGTCAAATTTCTTTGATAGTTTTTCATCTTTATGACAAAGGAATAAGGTTCATGTTCATTTGACAGTTTGGGATTTCCATAAAATTTGTCATGGTTAGGACATAGGGTTGGTAGTTAGGTAGGTACTATTTATCTCCGTGGGACGTTCCAATATGGTAGGTAATTTCCGACTTCCTTACCGGCGAAGTGGCGGAGAAAAGTTAGCTATTTATATTTATAATGTACCATTGCAATATGGTTGGTAAAAGCGGCATGGTGCATGGTTGCGTAGCGACGCGACATTTACGCTACAGTTACGATTGCGGTCCGTTTGGCATTCGGCTGCGGTTGCGAGTTCAAGACAAAGGTCAACCGCGAGACGCTATATTACCCTGCCCCACTTGGAGAGATTCAAGCAAACAGAATCCACTTTACTGCAACATGGTTTCATTTAGCATTTCATCTTAACATACCATAATGAAAAAAAACCATGGAAGCTTTAATTAGGTACAGTAAAAAGTGTCATAGATAGTCCTGAATTTTCCTGTGGAAAGCAAAAACTAATAAGTCTAAAATAACTACAACATAACTATTGAAAAAGACGTATTAAGAGGTTTTTATTCTGTCCATAAATAAAAGAGGGTTCCCTCATTGTTTTCACGCCACTAGGACAAGAAAAACTTAAGTCAATAATATCTTAAGGCACATTTTCTTGTTATTTAAATACGAGAAAGGAGGACGACGGAAAGAGAAATAAATAAAATGCTTTTAGACCTACCGAAGTGACCCACAAAGATGTTCCTGGGAGGTAGCTGCGATCTTCGCCCAGACGTTAGTCAGTGTAGTGGCGCGCACACATGACGTCGACCATTATCCACGAAACCGATGACTCATAAGCCAGTTTTCCGTACCACCGTTACCGCTGTGTCCCAATGCATAACCGCAAGCGATTTAATGTTTGTTACCGTACTTTTAAAGCCTTAAATTAATACCCAAAGAGCAGTTCTATTTCTTACTTCAATCTGGCAATTTCATTAAATAAAAGATGACTTTCAGTTTATTTTTCGTATTTAAAACAAAATTAATAACTCTTTTAGAATTCAAGCTCCTTTAAATCGCTTATCAAATAGCGGTCCTCACATGTTTATGTGCCTTTCTCTGACTCGCTCGCCGGCTATGTCTTGGGACACCTCATAACTTTAACTCCGCTATTATGCGCATGCTCAGAAGGACGTTGGTGGGATTTGAATCGAATCCATTGCCTCGCGGCTTTTAGAGCGCAACTATATGTTTATTTAAATTGTTTTGTCGTGCTTATAAATACCCATTGTGAGTTTATTTTAAGTGAAATAAGTAATAAAGAAAAAATAAAATACTTAAGTGATTTCTGGAAAGTGTGCTTTGATTGTGGACAAAAAGTGAAGTTAAAAATTTGTGTCAAATTATAATGATGTAATTATAAACAAAGGTAATCGTTTTAACTTTAATAGTCTTATAATAGGATATTTTTCATAGTAAGCTTCTCCAGCTTACTATGAAAATTATCGTATGAAGTACGGTCTCTACATAAATAAAAAAATTATAAAAAATTGTAATTAAAAACATTCCAATATACCTAACCTTTTTGTTTTTATTAAGTATTGATGCTACCCACATGTGAGCACAAAATTAACGCCAACCTTCAATGTTTGTCGGTATATTGAGATCAATGTCACCTTTGAATAACTTTTAAAAATCTGACATTCAGTGCACAAGTAGATAACAATTAAACAGCCAGGGGTTTATATAAAAACTTTGCTTTTAAAATTAAGTTATGATTAGCGACTATTTATTAACCAAACATTGACGTTGAAACGTCTCATAACTAGCAATGTTTGTGAAGAAAGGGGTAAAGCCCCTATTACACTACACGATGTTTAGGTGATGTGACTCTTTCTCTTATCACACCATTCCAATTTAGGGAAAGAGTCCCTGAATATCGCGTACTGTAAAAAGCCTTTTTTTTGGGTGGGAAATCATCGAATAACTTCTCCCGCTCTGGGTGGAGCTGTCAGACTTATACTGACTATAACCCACCCGTGTTCCTTCAGTTGCCTGTGTGCCAGGGGCCACGGTATCTCTTTCGAACAAGCCGCGCCCATCAGGCATCGGCCCTTGCGGACCCCACCAGTTGGTGCTGACATTTCTTTGAGGCGCGCGTGGAACACAACGCGCCTTCGACCCGGGCTTGGTCCTTACCGGATAGCGAGTTACCCATTACTCGCCGTCCGCAAGCCCGCGCCTACGGTGGCCGGGAATCAGCCTGGGATTCCTGACGCGTAATAAGCCTCTAAATGGTTTCTTCAATAACAAAGTTACTTAATTCAACCTTCTTGGAACATGCTCTCCTTCGCGAGGGTCACAATAAGGAAATTATTTCGTTGAGCTGTCAGCTTCTTCCTTACATCATCCTAGTAATCTTAGGTAGGTACTAACAATAAGTCATTATAAGATTCGTCATAGCTGATTAACCAGTCATTATTTATGTTTTATACCGCGCTCAGAACACTTATTTCTGCTTCATGCCTATTTCTACATACATTAGCGTCTAAGCGATAATCATCATCTGCCCTAGCCATTTCCCAACTATATTGGGGTCGCCTTCCAGTCTTCCCAGTTGCAGAGGAATATCAGTATTTACATGAAGCGACTGCCTATCATACCTCCACAACCCATTTACTGGGTAATACGATACCCTTGGTCTTTCAGGCTTCTTACTATCCGTAACGACTGTCAAAGATCTACAAATGACAGTCGGGACCAATGGTTTAACGGGCTTTCCGAGACACGTAGGGGTCTCGAAATGTAATGGATGATCAGTTGATTACCCATCCAAGGGCCGACCTTGGCAAGCGAAGTGTAGCCTTCGATCGACCTGTGCTGTGTATATTATTTAGCGTTATGCCTCTCAAATACATTAGCTATAATTCCGACACAATTATTTCCTCAAACATTAGGTACGTCTATTGTATGTAATGTTATTATTCCAGGCTGTTTGATAAGGTGTTATCAATCCTTATAATAATGGAAAGCCAAAATTAAACATGATGTGGTATAAACTTAGTATGAATGTCAATGGCTATAAGAGTAGGGGAAGACCAAAAAAGCTATGGAAAGACTGTGTGAAAAATGATATGATTATACAGGAAAAGTTTTTATCCAGTGCGCAAACTGTAACCATGAATTCAGCATATCATTCTAGACCCCCAGCGCAGAAATTTTTCGTCGGTTTTACAAAAAAAATCAGCTGTTTCATAGAAAAGTTCAATACCTACGCGGTCAAAATGTATGGAACAGCTGTTTAGAGGGTGGCTAACGAGATGACGAGTTCGACTAGGTGATAGAGAAGTATGGCAGATGAAGACATGTCGACTACAAATAAATTCGGATGAGAGCAGGAGAATAATGATGATGTATGGTGAGCAATCATGCGATTAACATCTGATTTATTCGCCAATCATGCACCATCAATGTACATAATAAATCCTAGGCCAAAGAATGACGACACGAATTATGCCTAAAGACCTTGCAGCGTTGATTTTTCTCACGCTAGGATATGCCTATTTACATACCTACCTACCTTACATATAAATTCCAATGATATACTTACCTACCTACCCTCCACAATAAAGATCGGGGAGTTTGTTGCGCCACTTCTTCTTCCCAGCTAAAGTACTAGGAAGTGGTGAAGGGCGGGCGTTTCTCGGGGACTGTCTTATGTAACTTTTACGTTAAAAAAGTACTGACTCTCAGCCTAGAGTAAATAAATGCTTGGTTTTAGTTTTAATTTAGACAGATGTTTGCTAGATGTAGATATTCCCCAATGCGAAACTGAACCCTTTGAGGGACTCTAAATTCCCATAGGCGTAATACCAAAAAAAATCAACGTGTCTCGTTTAGTGTCCTTCAATTGATTAAGCTAAATACATATGATTGTCTACCTCGTTGTCGAGTGGTCTTTTACGAAGGACACAGTAGCAGCTCGAAGTCTAGATAAGATAGGTATATGACAAAGTGTGCCCTATTACCTGCATGGGAGTTAACATATGTGGATGTGCCTCCTATACCTACATAGTCAATCAGACACGCCCATTGACGCTGATTGAGTCAGTTGGCAACACTAGGTTAGTACCCAGTGTTACCATCTGAAGTTATGCTGACGTTATGTTTTGGCATAACCAGCTACCTATTTCGTTTTAAATTGCATTTATGGTGTTTTTGTTTGGTTGTTTACATTATCTCTATTTCCATTGTTCACAGGTACGCAGAAGCGGGTCTGTACCAGGCTGGCAACATCTCGTCGTCATCGGGCGCCTCATCAGGATCCCACCCCGCCAGCCCCCTTCCCCACTCGCTGTTCACACACGAGCCACTCTACCAGTTCTACAACGCAGCTAAAGTTGAGGTCAGTGCCATAATGTGAACTTATTTGGGAGAACTCCTTTCGAAAACGTTGAATGGAATTTCCCGTTGAGTTCGATAAAACAACATGTTTTGGACGATTAATTTGTGTCAGAACATTTTCGCCTTGGACACACTCAAATTTAATGGTTTTTAAGTTACTTTAGGATTATTGATATGGAGTTTTAAAAGAGCCTTATAGATATAGATTAGTAATCCAGGTACCTATGTGTCATAAGTATATAAGTAAAGGTAAAACCGACTCGGACTGGATCCACTTAGTGGATTACTCCTTTCTTAGATGGCAGGAGGTGTCACTTCATACAATGATAGGAATAATATCAGCTGATTATATCTATGCTATCGATTCAAAACCGCTCGTAAACAAGGAACTCCTAGCAGACCACTATCCCTACTAATATTATAAATGGGAAAGGCAGTTAACTCTGTATGTCTGTCTGCTACGCTTTCACGCCTAAACCGCTGAACCGATCGTCATGAAATTTGGCAGAGATTGCCTGGGATATGGATATGAAAATTTTACGCGATAACCGACATCCACGCGGGCGGAGGCGCGGGAAAAAGGTAGTTCCCTATGTATGAACGTCGAAAGTGGACCGTCCACTGCTACGTAGCACGGAGAGGTCTGCCACGTTAGCTGCTTGGTTCATTCGTGCGAAGAATTGCCATAGATCGCTCCCGCGTACATTTTCATACAAAGCACAGCTAAGCACACCTGCGAAGGTTAGACATGCCCGTAGGCCACTGTGCAGCGCCGACTCTACGCTGTTCTTATCTCACGGAAGGAGGCACCTCGAGAAATGGGTTACGAGCCCGCAGACGATAAGCCTCGCTAACGTATGCACTGCATAATCTTTACAACAGCTTTTACTACCAATATAAAACGTAATGACGCTGTCATTAGGCGGCGCCGGCGCCTGTTGGGTCTTCCCTAAACTACAGCCATTGCCAGTAGGTACCTCAGTCTGTAGATTTGTTTGACACCATAATTAATGCGTGTTGTAAATGACGACATTACGCAAGCTAGTTACGATGGCCTGATTTGTAATTACTTCTGCAGGAAATATTTTTTAGACGTTCCTTTTTTCACCCCTGCACACCACAACAGCTCTACCAGCCGTCATCTCAGTGATTATGCTAGCTGTACCACCTTTTTTTTGTCAAGCTTCTTCTTAACAATTCACTACCACTTTAGTCATAGTCCAGTGACGTAGACTAAGAATTGTCACTGGATTTTCTCACATGACGTTCACAGTAATCTCCTCGGCTTTAAACGTCATTAAACTCATGATCATCCTATTTCCATATTCCCCAAAAATTACACTTGTTTTCCCGGGATCCGTGTGCAGCCGCCACAAATATACAACACTGACGTATATTTAAGGAAGTAAACAATTTAGTTACACTTATCCAGCGCGTGTCCAATTTTAGAGGCGGCGTGTAAATGATCGGCGCTAATTCTGCTAATTGCTCGTAATTGTAGCGACCTTCGAGAACAGACTAGACTTTGACTTGCATGACCTAACAGCGGTGTGAATACCTAGCGGTCATCGGACTTTTTCCGTACTGCCTTGTTGTCTAATGGCCACAAGTGCTACTGCTGAACATAAGGTCCTTGGGTTCGATTCCCACTTCAGGCAAATTTATTGGGTTCTTCCATCAGGAATTTCTGATGGAAAAACTTTTCTAATTTCTGGATTTGGGGCCGGGATCTTGATGGACGCTGCTGAAAATGCCAAGCTCGTAGCCAAATTCTGGGCTGACTGTATTTAGATTGTTATCGACACCTTTAAGAAGAAGAGAACGACAATAGACTCGCGGGACTCACCCTTATTACATAAGCTTTAAACGTAACTGCCGAAATGTAGATGGGTACTATTCATAGGTACCTTACACCTCAGCCTAAACTTTCGATGAAACGGGCTTGATGTAATGTTATTTCCGTAGAGAAGCTTGATTTTAACCACCTTGTTTTGTTTTCCATATCAGTAGGCAAAAACATCTTATATTGCTTCTCACAATATCTCAAAAGGAAAACAAATTGATGTGATTTCATCAGAACAATTGCATCTGTTTGTCTCGTGTTCTTGAAATAAATTCTGTAAACATTTTCATCGTCGGTTATTGTTTGTGTAATCATTCGCATGTGCGTACCAAGAAATGACTTTTTCTATTGTCATTGTGCGGATATTTACGAATCTCATGAGCAAACCAAATTGTGAGTTTAAATACTAGGTACTCCTTAAACAATACATTGTTTATTTAAACTACGAATTCGGTAGATTAAGGAAAACAAAGCGAAGAAACTAAAATATCAGCTAGCTCATTAGTCTTAATTCTAACACGCTGTGAGGAAGTGTCTAGTTTTCTGCAAGCGGTTCAGTAGTTCTGTTGCGAATTTTCCTGTATTTTTAAAGTAGCTGTAGTGTCAAATAGTTCGCAATCTTTTGATTGATATAATATCAAAATTGCGCGTGAAATTTCTTATTTCCCCAACCCATCGCATCGCTTGCCCGTGCTATTTTAGTTTGTGGTCGCTTTTGTTGTTTCTATTGTTATTCTTTCTGACTTTTTTTGTTTTTGCGTGGCTCCTAAAAGGCGTGATGTTAATTAGCCTATAACGTTCTTTGAAAATTCAGCTATCAAATGATAAAATATTTTTTCAAATCCAACTGGTAGTTCCAGGGATTATATTTTTAAAACGTTTTTATTAGCTTCATACGTATGTTAAGGGGAACCTAGTCGCGGGCTCGAACTTACTGGTGGGCCTGGCTAAAAATCACGCTGTCTCACCAGGCTTCGTGTCCGACAGACATAGTATCAGTGATGAGCAGTTAGACGCTAGTCTACACACACAACGTTATTGAGTGAGATGCAGGATCATTTATAGTAAAAAAATCGCGAAAAACTTAAGAAAAGTCCTTTGGAAGATCGGGTTTTATGAAAAAGCCAATGCATAAATCAATGACAAAGAAAGTTTATTGAACTTTTCGATCATTGAACTTTGTCGGTACCGACTTGGTTTTGGAGATTTCACACTTCTTTTATTACTTAAAAACGCCCAAAGTTAAGTAAAATTAGCAAGAAAAACGCATCTTTGATGGCTCCTAACTCCCTTAATGGGTTTTTATTTTAGTATTCTGTTTCCTTACAGACAATATTAATAATGAGACAAAACGATATCATATTTTACTTTGGATGTGCCATGTCAGACATTGGAGTAAAACACTCCCGAAGTTTGTATGCAAAAAATGTGGTCTAGGTTCACCTTAAATAGTATGTGCCTATGTAAGGGAAACTTTGAACATGATTTTGAGCTCCTTCAAACGTCAGATTAAATCGAATTTTTGCATACTTATCAAGGGCCGTTGACAATTCAATCATTAAAAAAAAAAGAAAAAAAACACGCTTTTGTAAATAGCAGAACTAAAAAATAAATAATAGTTTAAAAAAGCCAAACCAAAAAAGTAAAAATTATTTAATTCTATTGAAAAGCGGTTTTTTGTTTTTTATTTCTAATCCATCTTGTAGTTCCAGAGATAAGCGCGTTCAAACAAACAAACTCATCAGCTTTATTATTAGTATAGTCGTACAAAAAAACCTTGTATAATCCGTGAGGATGTTGTTAAGTATCGTGCTACTGCTAAGAGTCTATCTATGTGGTCAATAAAAAAACTCCTTATTTTTTTTAAATCGGAAACAACACAAGACTCGGGCAGCGGTCGGTTTTGACCTCAAATAAAAATTATTTTTTAATGAAATAGTCATCATTTTGGTACTAAAATAGCAATTACTTTTTTATCGGTAATACTTACTAATAAGATATTTTTATTTTATATAACGATGCAATTGTATTGTAGTACCTACCTATGTGCCTCTTTCGGATCGGACACCGTTTTTTTACACATGCATGCATTATTACTATCAAGGCCGGCCATATTAGCCGCAGAAACGATCACCGCTGGGGTAGACGAGTTTTTGAGTGGCGACTGCGAATCGGCAAACGTAAGGTAGGACGACCTCGAGCAACGACTTACGCAGGGTACTTAGTAACAGCTGGATGACAATTGTCGAAAATCGAGCTGAGTGCCGTGCAATTAGATAAGCCTATGTCCAGCAGTGGAATGCTGTAGGTGATGATTATGATGATGATGACTATTACGACCTATCTAACCAAATTCTTTCTTCCTAGTCGGTGTGTCGCGAGACCGGCGACTCAGACTCGGACGCCTACGACCCAGGCTCGCAGCGCAGCGCCAGCACCTCGGTGAGCGAGCCGTCGGCGCCGCCGCGCCCGTCCGCCATGGCGCTGGTGGCGCCGCGCGGGCCCTCGCGCACGCTGTGGTGCGAGGTGCCGGAGGTGCTCAACTCTGCTGTGCTCAGTAAGTGGCAGTTAATCGTCGTTGTAGCAACTAGAGAGACTTTCGGGATTCTGAGGACCCGTAACGACTGTCAAAGATCCACAAATGACAGCCCGGACCAACGGCTTAAAGTGCTTTCCGAGGCACAGAGGGCTCTCCCATCCACGGAACGACCGCGGCAAGCGTAGATTACCCTGATCGATCGACCCGTCCGGCTGTATTACTACTTACCCAAATACACAACAATCCTTAGTTAATAATCATTTATTTATTCAGACTACAAATGAAGTCCATTGTGTTAGTAATAATCTTACTTAGCCTTTATTAATACTTAATAGCTAAAACAGATCTTGTTCAATCGGCTAACGCCCACACAAGCAGACTATCTGCCCGGGCGGCTATCAAGTGCAGAATGATGTCGGGACTGTGTCGCAACCTGCGAAATAACGAGGCAGATTTCTTGCGCCATACTGCGTCAAAGCTGTCAGTGTGCGCGTCGGCAAACATCGCCGACGCACTGCAGAAGCGTGGCAGTCGCAACAGCACCCTGAACGCATTTTTATATTGGATACGCAGAGCATTGCAAGCTCTCTGGGTATATCTGAACCACAGGGCCCCCGAGTACAGTGTTGTACAATACGCCTTCAAAATCAAAATCAAAATATTTTATTTCACATAAGCCTGCATGGGCACTTATGAAACGTCAGAAGCTAGGTGCACGGTTCCAATTTGTCGTTTCCTATGGAGAAGAGCCGGCAAGAAACTCCACGGTTACTCTTTTAAAAATAATTGGCTTTTACAATGTTTTCAAATTACAGTGATAATAGGTATGGGAGGACAGTGCCTTAAAAGGGGTATCTTAACTGTGACTGTACATCGAGAGAACCTGCGGGCCAGTGTGTTCGCCCGGACTGACAACGCTCTGCGCTCCCTCTCCAAATCTGAGTTAATCCCAGTAATTTGTGTCTAAAATATTCCCACCTCTGCAGGTTCTCTAGCACCCGCCCAGAAACGTCTTCAAGAAGCGAAGTTCGAGCTGCTGACGTCAGAGGCGTCGTACCTGAACTCCCTGAACGTGCTGGAGGCTAACTTCATCGCGCACCCCGCCTTCCGCGACCCGCATGTGATGCCCCGGCATGACTGGGAGACCCTGTTCGCTACCATACTACCTGGTAAATATCTATTAACCTAATGTAAAGAACACGTGAATTAAGTATCATCCCCTTATCATAGTGAATAAGAATAAGTGTTTTTTTTTACCTTTATTTAACAGTTTAAGTTACAGTTTGTAACAGTTTATGTTACTTATTAGCTAATAGTCTAGATTGGAATTGAATTAGGTACCAGCAACTGATACTTTTTAAAAGAGAGAGATACTATAAAAAAGGAATAAAAAAGCTGTTTACATATCAAACGA
This sequence comes from Antitype chi, assembly GCA_947359405.1. Lineage (NCBI taxonomy): Eukaryota > Metazoa > Arthropoda > Insecta > Lepidoptera > Noctuidae > Antitype > Antitype chi. The sequence continues at coordinate 20,359,568 of OX375812.1, forward strand.
CAAAATTAATAATCTATTGTAATGATACCCCCTGAGGGCCAACGGTATTAACGGTAATCAATAAGTTAAGCTTTTCAAGTACTGGACATTCGCATAACACATATAGATTAAACACATCCAAATTTTTTATACTTAAATAAAATTTAAGTGTCTGATTGTAATGTAAAAATGACAGCTTTTACTAAATGCTTATTAAAGTATATACGGTACTACGGTTCCGCGCAAAATAAACCCATGAAATCCTCATCCACGAGGGTGAAGCTGCGAGCAGAAGCCAAAGCAAGTAAACAATAATAACGATTTTTATTACGGAACAAAGAATCCTCAGACTAACTCGATCGGTCGATTTCGCACAAAAATAACTAAACGAATCAATTCCTACACTGGGAACCTACTTTAATGGTTTGCCCAAACTTGGGAACGAACACTTACCGTCTGTTAAGTACTCGCTGCGAACACCTGAGTTTTAGCTAGCGACACGACAACCAAACAGGCTTTTTTACAATGTTAAATTTTTCTCTCCCACAGTTCGAAAATGCTCTCAACTCCTAATGAACGAACTGGAGAAGTGCTGGCAGGACAACATCCTGCTGCAAGGCATCTGTGACATCGTGAGACAGCATGCGGAGCAGCACTTCAGTGTTTATGTCAAGTACTGCGAGAATCAAGCGCTCATGGTCAAAGCGCTGCAGCGGCTGCAAGCGCGGCCGGCCTTCGCTAATGCGCTGAAGAAGTAAGTCATCATCTCTTTAGCCTTTTCCCAACTATATTGAGGTCGTTTTCCGTTCTAACTGAATACAGCTGAACACCAGTATTTTACATGAAGCGACTGCCTATGTGACCTCCGCAACCCAATTACTGGGTAATTTATTTATTTCATTAAGGTTCACCAACAGTTGTTACATATATTATACAGATTGGAACATATAAGTAATAGTGTCTTAAGTCTAACTGCACAACCAATTACAGGCAAACACCGCATGCAAAATGCTCTTAGTGATTACTGGTTGTCAGACTATCGGGCTTTTGACCCGAAACGACTGTCAAAGATCTACAAATGACAGCCAGAACCAACTTGTTCTTCGAGACACGGAGGTGTATCGCTCTATATGTAATGGATGATCATGGTCACCCGTCCACGGAACAACCTCGGCTAGCGAAGGTTACTACGATCGACCAGCGCGGCTGTGAAGTAGTTATCTAGTCATGAGGCATAATTTCAGCGTTTATGTCAAGTTCTTGAAGGATCAAGCATCCATGGTCAAAGCGACCGAACGACTCGACCGACCTTCGCTTATACGCTGAAGAAGAAGAATTAATATAGCCAAAGCAGTAAATAAAACATTGCTTTGTGAACAATTTTGTCTGTTCTAACTCCACTTTCACATCCCTACAGACTGGAGAGCCACCCATCCTGCCAGTCCCTCTCGCTGCACTCGTTCCTGATGCTGCCCATGCAGCGCGTGACGCGCCTGCCCCTCCTGCTGGACGCTGTGCTCAAGAACCTCAACAGCGAGGATCTGGAGTACCACGCTTGCGCACGGGCACTCGTCTCGCTCAACAACGTGAGTATTGTTGTGCAAGAGATTGGGATTATAAAGGCCATTCATAGCACATATCAACTGGATTAGTGGTGATTCTGCTAATAGATATCCGTTGAAAAATACTCAAAGAAGGCAATTATGAATTACAACCAACCAGTGGCGTAACTACAGGGTGGCAAGTCGGCAAAATGCCACGGGCCCCCAGCCGGAAGGGGCCCCCGGTCAGAGGAGAATCCCAACTCCCAACATTTATTATTAAACTCTTTCAAGTAAAAGTGTATAAATAAGTCTTATAAAATAAAAAAAATATCTTATTGTTGGTTCTGCTTCTTTATATTGGAAGGGGGGGGGGGGGGGGCATCCGATGAATTTGCCACGGGCCTCAAACGGTATAGTTACGCCACTGCAACCAACCTTTCTTGTGATCTTTGAGTTTTCAACCAAAGTTTACCCCTTTCTACCCAAAGTTGGGTTAGTACAGCAGTGGTGGCCCAGTGGTAATGGCTTCGACTTGCCGAGTTGTAGCTCGTAGGTTCGAAGCCAAACACTTTTTTTGTGCAAAAATTTCATCTCATCTGCTCTAAAAAAAAATGTGACGAAACTGGTATGACCTAGAACCATCACAATCATCAGAACCAACAATTCGAAAATCTGTTGCATTTACCATCCCGCACTGGGTCCACGTGGTGGATTACGGCCCGCTCGCTCTCGCAGAGAGAAGGCTGGTGTCCCAGATGCGGCAACATAGGCTGATAATGCTATGCTATTATGCTACCCAAAGTTTATCAGAAACATTTTCTGTTTTCTGTGTTGAGTCCTAAAGCAACAAACAAAATAATTCATTTCACGGCTTTAACTATGTAATTCTAGCACTTCACTTAGCGTATTTGCCCAAATATTCGCATAACTTGATCAATTTAAAAATTATACCCTTAATTATTGAGATAACGTTCATTGAAATAACACAAATATTTGGGGAAATACGCCAAGTGAAGTGCCAACATAAAGTGAAAGCAATATCAAGCAATTTCAACTGCATACCGTGACGTTATGCATGAAGACCTTTACAGTTGTATTCTTAAGACAATGTACCATTGTTATACTATATTTCCTTTATTCCATTAAATACATATAAATTACATTTTTAAATATTAGAATATAAAATATATCAAAACATTTAAAAATATAAAAAATAGTAGCCCACCGGTATCGGGAACAGGGTCCAAGCTACCGGTGGTCAGGGCTGCTGAGAGAGGAACCTCCTTACTATACGCGCCGTGTCCAGTAGTACTGCTTTCTGGATCAAGCCCTTGATCCAGCTGCCTAACGAGAGCCTCCTGAGGTGTTGGTCGAGGCTCTTGGCTATAATACCATTGGCCGTCACGACTATCGGCACAATGACTGCTGTATCCACATCCCACATGTCGACAACCTCGCGTGCCAGGTCAAGATACTTGATCTGCTTATCTTTTTCGGCTTTCACGAGGTTCTCGTCATGTGGGACTGCTATATCAATAATCATTGTGCGACGCTCTAATCGATCTATCACTACTATGTCCGGCTTATTGGCAACAATATACTATATTATATAATATAATATAATATATACTATATTTTATTATTATTGTCTTTCACAGTACGTATCCCAATGTAACGAGGGCGCTCGCAACACAGAGCGTATCGAGGAGATGTACCGCCTGTGCAAGATCATCGAGTTCCCGCCGCACGTACGTGACGCGCCCTCGCTCGGGCCCGCCTGCTCCAGGCGAGATCGAAGGTAAACAAATAATCCTACTAATGAAAATGAAATGTGAAAGTTTGTGAGGCTGGATGGATGGACCTGGATTAATCAATAGAATTCATTTTATCCCGGTATTGTATCCCGGTGTTTGATGTTTCCATGGGATAATCTCAGACCTCTACTAAATAGTAGAACTAGTAAAATATATATATATGCGAGTATGACAAATTTTTTTTATTATAAAAAAATCATGTATTGAATTCATGGTATCAACTTGTGCGTCAATGTCCCCTGCCATCCTGTATATCATAATTATTATGGACTAGCTGTGCCCGCGACTTCGTCCGCGTGGAATAGTGACTTTTTGGGCAGCATATTTTGAATTACATAATAATATACCGTCGTTTGGGTAGCAAAAAAATTACTTTACAGTAATGCTTCTCTGTATACGATATTTGACGTATGGCCATCGGGGATGAAAGCATACAGGCTCCTAGGATTGCTAACCCGTGACAGAGCCACATACAACTGACCGTGCGAGAAACAGCTGATACTCAGATCTTTCTCTAGAGACCCACAACTTTCAGCGTCTGACCTTGGGCTTTATTAATTGTCATCGCAAAACATAGGCTGACTGGAAACTGGACTCGTTTAAAACTAAATGGAAAATTGTTTGGAATGAGAGGAATCCGAGGAATGAAAACACTTTCACCTTTTCCACACCCTGTTAAAATCTCTGCTTCTATCAGATTTCGTTGTAAATAGGTCACTTTTAACCTGGTGCCATTGCAAAGTTTTGGGGGGCTTAAATTTCTAAGAAGCATTATGGGTACGCCTACTTTTAATTTTATTTTATGTGCTGGTAGTCCAGGAGCATTGAGGGATTCTAAAAATTCTACTGGGTAGCTTGTAGATTCTCCTTCTTCCATGACTCTGTTAATGGAGATATACTCAACATAATCCCCCAGAACATAGCTCAAAATTTCAGCGTTATATAACTGATAGAATACTTTAACAAATGTTCGCCGTGATTCTTTAAATTGACATAACTTTTTTATTTATGAACCGATTGACATGAAATAAATACTAAATGTTAAGTGAAGCTTACTACAATATATTAGTGAAAACCGCATCTAAATCGAATAAGCCGTTTCTGATATTAGCGTGCACAAACACACAGACAAACAGACAAAAAAAAAATTATTACAATCTCGGGTTCGGCATCGATATAATAACAACCCCTGCTACTTTTTTTTATATATTTCGATTGTACAGACACAACTTTTCTACAATTTTATTATATGTATAGACTAGAATATAAAAAGAGGCATAGCTTAGTCATAAAAAAATCGTTCGCATCGCTGTCAATGGATAAAATTGGTGGTATAGACAACATTATTTGCATTCTAGACCTGTCCGCTGGCTGGTCCGCTCGGGCGAGATGACGCAGCTGATCTGGAAGTCGGACGAGCTGAAGCTGACTTTCGGCAAGAAGTTCCACAAGGTGCCGCTGCATCTGTTCCTCTTCAACGACCTGCTCGTCATCGCCAAGAAGAAGAGGTATGCCAATCGATAAAAAACAAGTATTTTACTCGTAATTGCAAAAAAACCGGCCATGTGCTTATCAGACCATGTACAATGAAGGATTCCGTTAACTCCCGTGCCAATCCAATACACTGTAACTTTTGAAAACTACATGTGAGATACTGTAAGCTTTGTTACAGTTTTTCAGCATGGCTAAACTTTAATTTGAATGTTAAACAGTGTTTTTAGTTAGCCATATCTTGCACAATATACATTGAATGAAAAAATTGTTGCTCAGGGGCACTAAACAGACTTAAAGAAACTGATTGGGCGTTGTTAAGCTAAAACACTAAAAGTTGAGTTACAGTCTTTTGGATTGGCACGGGAGCGTAGTTGCGTGGAATTTCTCCGAAGACAAAACGTAACATTTTAGTGTAAAAAAAAATCTCCTGTACATCGATATACATCACGATCCGTTATCCAACTGCACCTGAAAGTTTGTAATCGTAAAACAAAAAAAAGTACTTGATGAACTACAAATTAACGACTAAATTTCATGATTCTAGACCAACGGGAAGTAGTCGTTGATTAGATTTTGATTTATTGTGAGTATTAAATATGTCGCATAAACGGTCATATTGTTTTGCGTTACTTCATCGTCTTTAAGCTTTTTTGTAATTCTCTTAATCTCCTAGTGACCGGTTTCAGAAGCGTCTTATGAGCTAAATACAAACATGACAAAAGTGGATTGAGATACGTAACCATAAACAGTGCAACGAAGGGCTGATTTTTTAATCGCCAATAAAAAAAACAGTATTTTTTTATTCTTTTTTTTATGTTGACTGAAGATCGAAAAATATTCGAGTCGACTTGAAAACCTTTACTCCCTTTTCGTCTTTTTCGTTCTTTTCTCCCTTTGCTTCGTCGGTTAAAAACCGGTAATTATAGAATTTATACATCAAAAAACGATTTCGTCTTTGTGTAAGTCCTTTTGAGAATCCGTTTCCAAAATATAATGAATGTTGTCCGTCCAGCGAGGAGCAGTACGTGTGCGTGGACCACTGCGCACGCTCGCTGCTGGAGGTATGCGCCAGCGACGCGGGCGCGGCCGGCGCCAAGCACGCGCTGCTCGTCACGCTGCTGGAGAACCGCGACGGCAGGACGCAGGAGATGGTAGGCCACTCTGCACTCGCTCACTCATTATGTTGAGAACCTGCTTCGAACTTAGTTATCTTGTTGCTAGATGTGACACTTATGAACCAAAAATTTTATCTTTTTGACGAAAAACAAATGTTCTATTGATTTACATAACATCACGCGTGTTTTCCCCGACGGGTTGGGCAGAGAGGCACCAATAGTACACCTACATTTTTCCACTTAGTTCCATGTAACAGGGGTTGAACTTTTTGCCATCTACCGAGCCCAAATCTAGACTCCGGGCTGTCACTGAGAAATTCTAGATGAAAAATCTCAAATAACACTACTTGATGCGGGAACCGAACCCAAAACTTCAGTAGCACTTGTAACCAATAGACCAACAAGTCAGTCATTGATTAAATAACTTGAAATTGTAAAGTGAATATCGTCGTCGTTAGAGCCTAACGTTATGAATAACTTGTAGTGCATTATCTTATATTGATAGATGCTCAGTAACAATAACAATGCCCTTTCTGGTACTGCCATCTCCTCACCCAGGATCATGGCATAACTTCTCTATGTTGGCGGTCAGGACATGTGCTATAACTTTGTTCTGCTGATTGATAGACAGCGAATCTGCTAATCCTTACCACATTTTGATCCTCTCGATGCGGACGAAATCACGGCCTTAGTCGCCGCAAGAGAAGCCCTAGGCATCGGGAATCCAAGGCTGATTCCCGGCCACCGTCGGTAGGCGCGGGCTTGCGGACGGCGAGTAATGGGTAGCGCACTGTCCGGTAAGGACCAAGCCCGGGTCGACGGCGCGTTGTGTTCCACGCGCGCCTCTAAGAGATGTCAGCACCAACTGGTGGGGTCCGCAAAGGCCGATGCCTGCCAGAGGTGCGGGTTGTTCGAAAGAGATACCGCGGCCCCTGGCACAAAGACAACTGAGGGAACACGGGTGGGTTTTAGTCAGTAAAAGTTTGACACGCTTTCCTGCTCCACCCAGAGCGGGAGAAGTTATTTGATTATTTCCCATCCAAAAATAAATAAATGAGTACGAAATGGGGTTGATTTTTGCAGACGCAAGTTGTTTCCATAACACTCGATTTTTGTCCTACCACTATCGACTTTCATCATCTCTAATCGCTCGCCTTTAACTCGAACCTCGATTGCCTTTCGTACCATATAGTACAATGATTCCCCGTCCCTCAGCTGATGTCGTGCCCCAGCGAGACGGAGTGGTCGCGCTGGGCCGAGGCACTGCTGCCGCCGGCCGCGGGCGCGGAGGGCGAGGCCGTGTACGCCGGCTGGGACTGCCCGCAGGTGTGCGCGCTCTACGCCTACGCGCCCGCGCAGCCCGACGAGCTCACGCTGGCCGAGGGGGACGTCGTCAACGTCACCAGGAAGACCAGCGAAGGTATGGCATGCTCTGTCTATACTCATCACCCAACTATTTTGGGGTCGGCTTCCAATCTAACTGGTTGCAGCTGAATACCAATATTTTACATTGAGCGACTACGTATCTGACCACCACAACCCATTTACTGGAAAATACGATACCCCTTGGTAAAACTGGTTGTTAGACTTTCGGGCTTCTGACGACCCGTAACGACTGTCAAAGATCCACGAATGACAGTCGGGACCAACGGCTTAACGTGCTGCGTTTCCGAGGCACAGAGAGCTCACGGGGGGGGGGGGTTTGGCGAGTAAAGAAGTCAGAAAGAACGCAAAGAGAAGAAGCAGTAATATCGCGATCGAGCGATGCAATGCTATAGAATAAATATGTTAAAACAAAAAATACGCGGACGAAGTCGCGGGCTGAAGCTAGTATTAAATAAACTGTTTCTAAGTGGTGTTTGGTGTATTTGTGTGATATGGCGTAATATTAGTATTTCACACTTAACTCCATTTAACATCACAATTTTACGCTTGTGTTTTTGCTGGCCGTGAATAATTGTTTTTTTTTAATCTAAAGTAGAAAACAAAGAAGTTTTTATCAAAAATAACTTATATTTACTAGTAAATAACCTTTTATTATCCTATGACAAATTATAGGTACCCACTGATATCTATTTTTTCCTATTGAAAACTGGTATAATCAAGCCGGTAGTACTAAGTAGCTACTATAAGTCCCCAGCTATGTTTCCTGATGAATATTTTCTCTCCAGGTTGGTACTACGGCGAGCGCACCCGCGACGGCGAGGCGGGGTGGTTCCCGGGCGCCTACACGGCCGAGATCGCGTCGCCGCACGTGCGCGCGCGCAACCTGCGCCAGCGCTACCGCCTGCTGGCGCTGTCCGGGACCTACCTCGGGCAGAAGAAGAGGACGCATGTATGACCCCACACCTCGCGCTACAAGGGGACGAAATAATACCCCAACAGACGGATTAGACGCCTTTTGAGCTGTGACGTCGTTTTAGCGGTAATATTGGATTAAGAACGCACATTTGAGTGTTCTATCGTATCGGTTTTTCTCTGAATCATTCCAATTGTTTTGAAGAGCATATTTTTATAAGTCCTAATCTTTTGAAGTGAACACTCAAATGACAACGGTTTATTAATACGCATCTGTGACCCATATTCCAGAACGATAGTCAAGCATAGATCTTCCCTTGCATCAAGATTTTTGTATAAATTTTGACAGATTTAGAGAACAGATTCATGCATGTATCGTTGTGGAATGCACGTGTTGCATGCTACGTGTGATGTCACAATACCGGTGCTGAAGCTGCCTTCATTCCGTTGGCAACTGTCTCTTATGCATTTACTGCGCAGTCGCACTGATCACGAGTTAGGTAATGTTGAAGAAAGTATTGAATGGAAAAGATTAAGGAACAAGTCCACATTTTTCCCCATACTAACTTCGGAAGTATATTACTCCAATGTTCGACAATGTACATCAAAAAATTAAACATGGTATGGTTTTGTCTCATTAATAATATTGTCTGTACGGAAACAGAATACTAAATTAAAAAGTTAGGAGCCAACAAAGGTTCGTTTTTCTTGCTAATTTAACCTAACTTTGGGCGTGTTTAAGTAATAAAAGAAGTGTAAAATCTCCAAAACCAAGTCGGTACCGACAAAGTTCAACTATCGTAAAGTTCAATAAACTTTATTGGTCATTGATTTATGCAGTGGTTTTTTCATAAAACTTGATCTTCCAAAGTACTTTTCTTATTTTTTTACGCGAATATTTTACTATAAATGATCCTGCATCTTACTCAATAACATTTTGCGTGTAGACTAGCGTCTAACTGCTCATCACTGATACTATCTCTGTCGGACACGAAGCTTGGTGAGACAGCGTGATTTTTAGCCAGGCCCACCAGTGAGTTCGAGCCCGCGACTAGGTTCCCCTTAAAATGTAGAAGTAAGAAGTTGTTCGATATCATCACAGTTGTTGTTAGAATCTCACAATAGTGTTAGCAAAACTTCCTTACTTTATTACTGTATAGATAGGTATTGAGTCTTGGTGTTTGTTTTATGGACTATTTAAGGTGGAAGCGCCAAGGTAGCCCGCGAAATTCAAATTTTGTTACGTTTTTTGCAATTTCCAGGTCACTGTCAGGTTGTATGGTGATCTAAATATGATTCGCGACCGTATCAAATATGGCTTTACAGAATCATAATCATTAGAATCAGCAATACATCTCTATAAGTTCATATTACTCTAAAGAATGACTATTTCATGAAATTATGACATTTGAGGGCAATTCTAACTTATAGAGATGTATTGCTGATTCTAATGATTATGATTCTGAAAAACCTTATTTGATACGGTCGCGAATCATATTTAGATCACCATACAACCTGATACTGACCTGCAAATTGCAAAAAACGTAACAAAATTTGAATTTCGCGGGCTACCCTGGCGCTTCCACCTTAACGGTTTGTGTGGATCGAAACGATCCGACACACTAGAAGGTGCTTACTTGTGATAGTTCCGCTCTATTCGATGAACAAAATCATTTAGAAATCTACGAAATCGAGTTATGTAACAGCTCTTTTTAAATATACTATAAAATTATTTTGATGAAATATTTTCTTGATTTAATAATACTATATTTGAAGACAGATTAAAAATATCAATCAGTTATTAATTATATTTTATTGTAGTATCATTTAGTTCGGATGTGGTCCGCTGCAGCCTCTCGTTGCAGACTGTAGCTCGTGTTAAATGAACATAGTTGATAACAATCAAATTGATAACGCGAGTGAATTCTACTTACATTAGTTTAGTACGTAGTTATAATCGTCAAGTGTACAGTTACGTATGAGATTTCGCAGCAGTTTGTTGTACAGTATAACCTTGTAAGACATTTACTGATTAGGTTAAGATATATTGTATCACCAAGTAACGCTTCACTTGCCCGCTGTATTCGAAAATTGCCTAGTCATAACGAGCGGATGAGTTGATCATAAAATTATCAAGTATTTTAGTCAACATTCTTTGGCTAGCACTTAGTCAGAATTACGTTGCTCTAGTTAGCCGCTTATATAATATCGGTAAACGAAGCGCGGCCACAACTACAAATGCATGTAATTCGGGCTATAATTTTGCACCATATCATTAACAATTAAATCAAGTTACGATTGTATTGTACTTAAGTAAATTATTGTGTATATAGAATTAAGAACAAATGTAACAAATCATGGATGTTATATATTTATGGTATGATAATAATAAAATGTAATTATATAATGGCATCGTTTTATTTCCTCTACTGAGAGAGAATTTATGTGCTGACGTTACAGGATGTTTATTTGAAAAATTGAGTTTATTTTCCTGTTAAAAGAAAATCCTGCTCAGTTTTGGGCCTTGTAATAACAAATTAATAGTTGTTAAAAATTCCCTATTCCACTACATCCTGCTCAAAGTTTTAATCGCTACACCAACATATTAGTCTACATTCACACGGACGTAATAAAATCGCGGCAGGATATTTGCGCGCATCGTATTTGTGTTGAACCGAACATTGAGGTCCATAAGAGTGCAGCGCGAGTAAGTCTCAGCGCGTCGAAAAAAACAGTGTTCTATTTTCAACTCCCGGCGCTTAGCAGCAGTCCGTTGAAAATTCAGTGCCGGTAAAATCCCGCCCCGATTTTATTACGTCCGTGTGAATGTTGACTTATGTCTTCAACAACAATTATCACATACTTGACCCACCTAGATAGTAATATTATGTAGCTAGTGATATAATAGGAACAAGAGCAGTTAAACAGTTTATTCAGGTAAATCAAAATGTCCCTTGGAAACCACTTTAATGATTTATAAAAGGATAAAAGCATAATTTTAGCAGATAGCATGGCATAATACCTATTATAGGGTGTTCCTGCGCAGCAGATGCTTTAAGTATAACTTGGGATCCTCGTCGTTTGAGTTTTTCGCAAATATCTCGAAAACTAGACGTCCTAGGTAAAAAATAATGAAATTTTCATCTCCCTTTATATACACCCTAGAAGAGTGTCTGCAGATTCATGGATGACCTTAAATTGACCTTGACCGTGACATTAATCCCTTCCCTACGTTTTACTATAGATACATTATACATTTGTTGCGTGGCGCTGGAGGACACATCGCGTATTATATAGATGGGCGTCGAAAAGGTTAAAAACCTCACTAGAGCATAGTGTGAGGTTTTTAACCATCGCGGTCGATGCGTTAGATCGAGATGGTTAATACAAACTCACACTATGGCCTCTGATGGGCTAGTGGTTTCAGAAGTGTGCTGAGCTCACAGCTGGGGGTGCTATGACAACGTGAGATACATAAACGATATTGGGGGCATTCCCGTAGTTTTAAGATTCTTTTCGCATTCTAATCTGTGTCGTGTGTGATCTAAGGAATTGACGTGGTTTCGAAGTAAGGAATCGTTAAGTGGTCATAGTGACTTTTTTTTATTACTATTTGGGCCCGCTCTTGACCTTGATCACGCCTGATGGAAAGCGATTGATGAGGTCTATCTCTCTTGTTTTGAAGGTAGACGGGTTAAATCAAATTAGGACCCTGTTCAAAATACCTCTAACTTCCCTACTTTTTTACTGTCGCCGAGTTGATATTGTGACTAGATTAGACTTGGAATTGTCCTGAGTGTGCCGAGACAACGTCACTAGAAACAGAAGTCGTGGGACAAAGGATAGTAAAAAAGACGATCTTTAAGTACTTAACATTTCAGTTTATTAAAATTATTTTGGTCATTCATTATTTCAATCACGCTGCTTGTATGTCTTTGCTTACATAAATAATATTAAAATTCGTTAAAAACTACAAAAGTATAATTGTCAAATAGCAAATAAATAATAAACAAAGGCAAACCTTTAAAAAAATATTATTATCAGATCTTTTATTACCTAATTACATAAAAGTATATAAACTCTGGAAAGTTAATCTTATCAATTCTAAATTGAAATGTAAACAACTTAATGTCTTTTTTTGTATAAAAATGCAAAAAGCGATTGAACTTAACTAAAAAAATATATTTGTGCGCATTATTGTTTGACTGGATTTTAACAGGGTATATTAAAAAGAGTATGATAAAAAGAAAAACTATTAAAATGAATCTCGAGTACTTAATAATCTCAGAAGAAGTCAGTAAAGACAGTTGAGCCCAATAACTACATAACCGAGTATGAGCTGACCTATTGTTTAATATTATGCACCAATGAAAACTATTAACAAGCCTATTATAACACAAAGATGGAACAAGATGAGAGATCAACATTAATTTGAGTGGAATGGAAGATCAGTCGGAAAACAGTAACAGTTAGTAAACAATGTCGTCTTCACGGGCAGTTGTGATGTGATCAAATTCTTGTTTTCGAAGAATTCTCCTTGACTTCAAACAGTTTCCTCACGAAGTACACTTGTAATGTAGCCGTTGCTGCTATGGCTAGGATTTGGATGATAGACCATCTGGAACAAAAAGAATTCATTATCAATAAAAAATACATTAAATTTCACTCTTTCTTATCTATACATATAATAAAAATGTAACAGGCCGATGCCTGTACATTAAAGATATTGAAGAAAAAATAGTATGGGGGGTCTTTATTAGAGCAACAGAAGCCAAAACAACGGTTTTTAGAATTTTTGTCTGTCTGTATGTTTGTTACCGCATCATGCAAAAACCACTGCATGGAATTGAATGCAGTTTTCAATGATGTATTCCGAGAGGTCTAACTTAAAAAATAGGCGTATGAAGTCGCGGGCAAAAGCTAGTACCTAATAAATGTTTACTGATGTTATTACATTAAATAAAGAGTGGCAAACCAATTTCTTGTGACTGTAAAATAGAGTAAATCATTAAAAACTATGTTGGTGCTTAAAAAAGCGAAAAAACAAAGAATGTCCGAAAATAAAGTTATTTTTCGGTTTGTAGTATTTTTATTTCTTTTGAAGTCTGTTGTTTTTATTTATTAAATATTATTTTTTCACGTTTTAGTTTTTATTATAAAAATACGTATCATAGAAGCAAACTAAAAACCACTCATCAGAACTTAACCAAATTTATATGTATTTCCCTTTCAAACAAGTTTTATATTGTTCGATTTGTAAGTGACTGAGTTCTAAGGTTACATACATAAAAAATATACATACAGTTGTGATCATATAAATGAACGATTTGAACTTCCGATTTTTTTTTCTTAATCATGTCATGTGTTAAGTTATGTGTTCCTTCGTAAAAGTAACTAGTGTTTTGTTTTTTTTGGCTGGGAAGTCATCAAATAACTTCTCCCGCTCTAGGTGGAGCAGGAGGGCGTGTCAGACTTTTAATGACTAAAACCCACCCGTGTTCCCTCAGTTGCCTGTGTGCCAGGGGCCGCGTATCTCTTTCGAACAACCCGCACCCCTGGCAGGCATCGTTCCTTGCGGACCCCATCAGTTAATGCTGACATCTCTTTGAGGCGCGTGTGGAATACAACGCGCCGTCGACCCGGGCTTTGTCCTTACCGGACTGCGAGCTACCCATTACTCGCCGTCCGCAAGCCCGCACCTACGGTGGCCGGGAATCAGCCTGGGATTCCCGACGCCCAGGGCGTCTCCTGCGGCGACTAAGGCCGTGAGGGTGCATGTACTACCTCTCCCTGACGAGCGCCGCCACCCTCTTCGCGAGCATTACTGCTTCGCAGAAGGAGGTGACGGCTAACCATAAACTCTCGCTCCGTACCATGGCCTGGACCAGGGCCGGACGCGTGAGATTGCCGCCGCCGATCGCCTCCACGAGTACACGGCGGTGTTCAGCCCAAACCAGGCAGACCTCCACCGTATCCTCAGGGCGATCTTTGCAGTGGAAACACCCGGGCGTTTCCTCCCGCCTTATCCGAAACAGGAACCTCTCGAATCAAAAAGTAACTAGTTACGTTATGAAATACCCACATGAATAGAGCAAACGGGATTAGGAATATAGAATAAAATCGCTAACTATTTTTTACATATTTTCTATACTTAACAAATTCAAATAGTAATGAAGCTGGACAAATAAATTAAGAACGATTTATGAAACTGCTCGAGAGTTGTTTTATATGAAACTTACACTAAATAAATCACATTAATGTGAAGTGCGAAAAGAAAAGAAACAATTAAAAATATTAAAAAAAAAATGTAGCATGTACACGGTCTTTAATTACTGTTTTACACCGGCCGGCGAGGCACTGATTCTATATTTTTTTACATTTCACTAGAGAGATAGAGTTCCATTCTTCAAAGAAAACGTCGTACAGCTCTCTTAAATTGCCACACTGTTGATTTGAAACCTTTTTCTTGACTTAACACCAAAGATGCTCTAATGGGTTTAGGGCTGAGCTGTTAGCTGGCCAATCTAAGACAGAAACTGATTGCGATGTGAGAAATTCCTTAACGGTGCGTGCAGTATGCTTTGGATCATTGTCGTTCTGAAATGTCCAAATACCCGGAAGCACGTCTTCAGCATAAGGTAACATTGTTTCTTCCAGTGTATTCTTTTATTGGAATTGATCCATGTTTCCTTCTATCAACTTAACAGGTCCACAAAAGCACCCTCAAATTTCCACATTACCCCACCATGCTTTAATGTCTTTTTTGTTTACTTAGCTTAAAAAAGCTAAAGCTTTATTCGGAGGGCGTCTTACACATCGTTTTCCATCAGAACATACCCTGTATATTTTTGTCTCGTCAGAAAAAGGACAATTTTTCCACTGACTAACTGTCCACTTTTCATACCTTCTTCCAAATGCAAGCCGGACTTGCCTATGGCACCGTTTCAACATGGGCACCTTCCTTGCTATCCTTTTTTTTTGCGGGTGGGAAATCCTCAAATAACTTCTCCCGCTCTAGGTGGAGCAGGAGGACGTGTCAGACTTTTACTTACTAAGACCCAACCGTGTTCTCTCAGTTGCCTGTGTGCCAGGGGCGACGGTATCTCTTTCAAACAACCCGCACCCCTGGCAGGCATCGGACCTTGCGGACCCCACCAGTCCGGCGCACCAGGACACATGGCACGCCGTGACCATCCCAGGAACCAAGTAGCACAAGGGCCCCAGACTACCCTGGCACCCTTGATCCCCCTGCGACGGCTCAGCGCAGTGGCCCAGCCACCTACCACTTCTCTGCCGCAGGGAATAGGGAGAGCGGCCAACGCTATACCGACACTCCTCTTCTCCTGTAGCCCCACCGCGTCCGCCATCAAACGGTGGCGGCCCCGTCCAGGCCACGGAAGGGAAGAGCGCTACTCAGAAGTACCAGCACTCCTCCTCCGCCGCAGCCTGTAACCCTCAGCCGCGATGCCTCCCATCCGACATCGCGGCCCGCCTCAGTTGCGGGGCACCTCATCGCAACCTACTTTTTGGCCGCTACGTCGTCGGCTTGGAGACAAAAGCCCTGACGAGCGGCCCCACCTTGGGGTTCCTCTTCGCTTCACCGTGAGAGCGGACCACGGCTACTGAGCCCCCCCACAACGACAATGCGGAAACCCACTGGGGGGGTTCCTTGCTATCCTTCCGTGCAACTTTTCTTCTACCAAAACACCTTCGAATAGTGCGTGCCGAGATTGCTGAAGGGTTGTTTTCACCAAAATATCCTTTTCTCAGCTCATTAGACCCTTTAAAAGGATTTTGTTTTGCCAAACGTACGATATCTCGATCATCTCGACGAGATGACTTTCTCTGTTTAGGTACACGCGGAACATTTGAAGTTTGAGACGTAGCAAAATGCTTCACAGCGTGGAAAACCATAGTTTTTAAGCATTGCAGATGATCGGCTAACTTTTTAAACGATAAATTTTTCTCGCGAATTTTATTAATATTTATTTATTTTTATATCACAATTTTAATTTTTCCCTATTGTTTCATAATAATGAGACAAAACCCTTTGCGATACCGAGAGAAATACAAAAAAAAATACATGCAATTAGTTATACATACTTGTAAGTTGGAAAAAAACTTCCCTTTACTTATATAAACATCTTAATTATATGACAACAACTAATTATACACAACCGAATTGAGAACCTCCTCCTCTTTGAAGTCGGTTAAAAACTATTTTGTAAAATTCTTTTCATGTATATTTTAGGTAAAATTTTAGATCATTAGTGCCATGATTGTTTTATACCACTTAAATTAAATTCCTTCCTTGTTGCTACATCCTGGCTTTATGAACGATTTGTATGAATTAACAATGTGCACTTAGTATCATGAATTCCATACCAATACCATTTTGCACCCATACTGTATTATTATCTTATCAATTTATTTTGCCCTATATTTCAATAATGTTACTCCCCACTATTATGAAACGTCTATCTCCCCATCCCATAGATAATAACGAGAGATGGGCCGACTATGACTTTAGCCGACTAGCCGGCCAAGCCGATCATGGCTTTCGGTTGAGTTCGTGTGACATCGGTAATGTTCGTGACGCACATTGCCACGCACAACGGACCGAATAGGAGTCTACGTGCGGAAAAGGGAGTCCTATCATCATCATCATTATCATCATCAATGTTCGTGACTACGCTTTCGGCGCCCGGCGACCAGGCAGAATTCTCAGGGCACGTTTTTGTTTACTTTGCATTTATTCTATCATATTGCGATACCTGATATTCACGCGGACGTAGTCGCGGGCAACAGCTAGTATATATTATCTATACTAATCTACATATACTAATATTATAAAGCTGAAGAGTTTGTTTGTTTGGTTGAACGCGCTAATCTCAGGAACTACTGGTCCAATTTGAAAAATTATTTCAGTGTTAGATAGCAGAAAAGATTTCAATTGCATTTCAATCACTGTATTTTATTTTTTTAAGCATATTAATACTAGTAAAAAATGGGCCGACTAGTTGACGTTTTTAGCCGACTACAAATATGACCGACTAGTCGGCTTTTTCCGACTAGTCGATGACTAGTCGGTACATCACTAATAATAACTAATAAGGTGATTTCCTCTATTGAGGGTATGAGCACACTTATCAACCCGGAATCGGCAAGAGCCGATCACCAATCACCACACTTGCCACATAAGTATAAAACTCTGACCCTAAAATCCTAATATTAATGAGTAGTTACAATACCTGAGCACATAGATATTGTTATCTTGCAGCAAGTTGTAGTCTCTGGACTCCCGGGCCCTGGAGTGGTACTGGTACTGTAGGATGTCATTGATGTTCCTCTCCACAAACTGGATAGAGGTCTGTAACAAAAATGTGTATAAAATTAATAATGGCTTGTTCAAATGCTTCCTGAAGTCAAAGTTAAGGTCAAAACATTTATTTCAAATAGGCACATAAAAGGCACTTTTGAATGTCAACATTTACATTAAAATAGAATTTGATTCTAGTGGCGCTTCCAAAAGGTATTTTGGTATGAGAAGAATGTTACTCTTTTAAAATGTTTTACAAGTTCTAGTAAACATATCTGGTGGATAATTGGATACAAATCCTTAGGGCTAGCACAAACTGGTGGACGAGACTAACTTTTGAGCATTCCATACCTTATTTGATTTGATATAGCATAAACTATACATTGAAAAACTTAATATTCTCTGCCAGTATGTATTGGGCCTTATTCATTTTCTATTTACCTGGTGGTTTGTGCTTTTACAATTTCAAAACAAACTCTAGTAATAATTCTAAGATGGGGGAATAGAATAGAAGTAATTTATTTGTCATGTAAACACCTATTGTATAATATGATGGAGGTATATAGACATGTTCGTAATATGATGGTATCTATCATTTACAATAGGCATTAACATGAGTATGTATGGACGTAGTTAAATGAAAAGGATCCAATCCACATGAAGTTGTTTGTTCATGCGCTTTGGATTTGTATTGATTAAAAAATATCTGATGTAGTCCCTAGATATGGCTTGGTATCTAGTTGTAGATATGTTTGAAATTGTATTTTGTCAAATGGATCTTTTTTGATATTAAAGATGTGTTTTGGTTTATATAACTCAATTTCGGAAAAAGTGTGGATTGGATCCTTTTTGCATAACTACATCCAATTTATAATATTATACTACTTATAATTACATTTTTACCGTACGCAAAATACGCGCTTTGACGTGGAGTTGCGGATAACAGCCCGTATTACCTATTACCTAATTACATTTTTATTATTGGTCATGACTCATGATTGAATAAATGTGTAGAAATGACTATAGGGAGCAACTTGCTTTGCCTGCAGGTTTACCTCTAATACAAAAACCTTAAGTACATTCTAATATTACTATAAATTAAACTATAATTCATTTAGAAAGCAGTTACTTAATGTTGTACAACTTTTAGTTTTAAAAGATTATTATACTCAATTAACATAATTTTAACATTATGAATGTTTAAATGCTTTAAAAACAGGACAGAGTTTTTTACAGATTAAGAGCAAACATAGCCAAATATTATTCAAGTAAATTTTTCAACTGTAGCTAAAGGTTGTTTTAAAGTTTTTAGCTATAAATAAAAACTTACAGTAAAATTCTTTATATTCATGTCAAGCTCCTCCACTTCCTTAGCGTACTTCTCCCACATATCGTATCTTATCACTGAGAGATATAAATTGACTAGTTTCCCTGCAAATCTTGAGAACTGGTTATCAATGCACACTGCATAATACCCTCCTGAAGAGGACTGGTCCGCGTACTCGGCACTCTGCCGCCACTCATATGGGTGCACTATCTGGCCGTTAGGATGCCGTACAGCGAAACCACACATTCCATCGCCGCCTTTCAACACCTGTTGACAAAAAGTTGGAGAACTATTTATGAGTGAAATACAAAAGCTAGAGTTCAAAAATGTTTTATTATCATGGTTCCAAGCCATTAACATCGTTATCTGAAATTGCTGCGTAGGTTTCGTTACAGAAATCCTTAATAATTACCTGATAGCTGGCGTAAAATGTAGCACCAGACGGGACATATTGATAGTAACAGTCTTCTTTGCCCGCGTCGATGTGAACTTTGTAGTCCATCGTCACCGCCGGCATATTCTCGTACCAAGGAGCTGGTGACTGAGAGAAAACATCTCCAACAAGTGATAAAACTGTAAATATTAAAGTTAGCACCGTAAACATATGCCACGTCCGTTGTGCCATTTTGGACTGAAATAATGGCAAAGGCAAACAAATTGACATTTCGATGACATGGACGTAAACAGCTGTCAAAAAAAGGGAATGGATTCCGTTTAGAAATTGTAACAAATCGTTGAGTTTTCAAATGGTTTCACCTTCATTGTGTGTTCATCTTCATTCATTCATTTTGTAATTTTTTTTTTCATTGTGTGTTTAATTTTGTTTTTTTATATTTAAAAAGGAAGCCTTTTTTGTTGATTTTAACCCGTTTTTAACCAAAATAGGAATAGACTACAAGGTGTGAACGGAAACTACTCTCGAGAAAAGCATGAATTAGTAAGTAGTCATCCTCATCATGAAAGCCAACTCCAATATAACTTGGAAAAGGCTGAGCACCTTTTCCAAGTTATATTGGAGTTGGCTTCCAGTCTAACTGGATGCAGCTGAATACCAGTATTTTACATGGAGTGACTACATATCTGACCTCCACAACCCTGTACCTGGTTATTACCCAGTCTGTCAGGCAACCAGTTTTACCAAGGGGTATCGTTTTCAATATCCCTTGGTAAAATTGGTTATCCTACTTTCGTCGACTTCCAACGACCCGTTACGACTGTCAAAGATCCACGAATGACAGCCGTGACCAATCGTCTATATTATGTTACTTAGTTTTGGAAGCAAGGAATAGTTACCGGCACGTAAGTTGGCAAAAGATTTTGTAGTGGGGGAAGTTCGCGCAGGCACCATTTCATACATTTTTACATGCGCGAACTTCCCCCACTACAAAATCTTTTGCCAACTTACGTGCCGGTAACTATATCTCTCTAGGAATTAGTAAATACTTAAAAAAAATAAAAACGGACATTTAGTATAAGGATTACTATGAACGGACTCTTGCACACGCAGCTGATAACGTGATACCGAACGACAGACAGATGACAGTGCCTGACTGACTGACAGTGACACTGACAGATAACCTATATCTCTGCTGCATTTTCTGCTCTGGCTCCTGGCTCATGATTCTGTAACTTTCACAGATGTTTTTTAAATGAAAACATGTTTTAAATCTATTGTATATTATATACAATGAAAGCCAGATATTTATCATTCTTCTCTTACATAGGGACGCCATTCAGGTTTGTTAGCTTGCTAGCTGTTAGCATTTATTTGGACGGACGATTTGATATTGCTGAGTACTTCATTTAGCGGTTTACGGAAACTGGTTAAATGTGAGGAGTACGGTGTTGTCCATGGGTTCAGGTACAATGCGAACAAAAGCAAGTTGTTAGTATTCCTACCGCGGAAATTCTAAAGTTGGCACCGTCCCATCTGTTACACTGAATGGTGTACCGCATAAAAGAATGACGCAGCTTAAGTACTTGGGTCACTGGGTCACGGAGGACCTGTCTGATGACGTGGACGTTGAGAGGGAACGAAGGGCGTTGGCTGTCCGTGGGAATATGCTAGATCGCAAGTTTTAACGGTGCCCAAATGAGGTAAAGTGCACCATGTTCAGGGCATATTGCCAATCGTTTTATTCGTGCACCCTGTGGATCAGCTGTACTTAGCGGACACCCAATGCCCTTCGTGTACAGTTTAATAATGCTTTTAGGATGTTATTGGGGCTGCTGACATGCTGTATGCGGCATCTGACGTGTATTATAGAGGCTCGGATTGATGGCTTTCATGCCATCATGAGAAAGTGAGTGGCCTCCATATTGCACCGTATCTGAGCAAGCTCCAACAGCATTCTGAGAGTAATAGCAGACCGGTTAGACGGTCCTTTTATTAGACACTGGATTGCACTCCCCATGTCTAATGAATTCTTAGCTTTTTCTTATTCTAATTAACTTAGTTCTTAGGTACATACTTGCACAAATATGGAAAACTGAATGATCCGAAATAAATTCATTATGCACACAACAACAACAAGAATTTCACTAAAGGCCTATATTGCAGGTCTTCGGAGAAGATATGGCTTGGAGAAGGGCGTAATTACCCAGATCCAGAAAGTGTACAGGGTTTGATGGAACTAGCACTTCTGCAACTTAGATCACTGAACTACCCCAACTTTTTTCTTTCGAGTCGGTAAGTGAGCACTACTCGACTATTGAATAAACGCCGGCTTATCACCGCTAAGTCGACATACACACGGAAATAATGAAATCGCGGTGGGATTTTTTCGTGCACTGGATACTGAACGCTTTGCTTAGGACCGAGAGTTGAAAATCGAACAATAAAAGACACTTTTAGATTTGCGACGCGCTGAGATGCAATCCGACAGTTGAAAATCCTTGAAAATCCAGTGCTCGAAAAATGCCGCCGCGATTTACTTATCGCACCTTTAGAAGTATAGAGACCTAATGCGAAATTAGCCGCAAGCAAAATTATTTAGAATGATTAGAATTATAGAGACCTATTTTGGTTGCAGCTAATTTCGCATTAGGTCTCTATACTTCTAAAGGTGCGTTATGTCCATGAACATCGACTAACTGATCTCTTTTGTAGTGCCTAACTGCAACCTCTTTCAGTTAAATTACTGTCATTCATTACTAAACGACATCACTTTTGTTATACATATACTAGACAATCCGATAGACATTGATCTTTCCCAATAAATAGGCACTTTAAATTTTCTTTCACTCAAAAGTTTATTTTAAAAAAACCGGCCAAGTGCGAGTCGAACTGGCGCACAAAGGGTTCCGTACCATTATCTATAAAAACAGCAAAAAAATCATTATGGGAGCTTAACTACTTACCATATATATTTATTTTATTCTGTTTTTTTAGTACTTATTTGTAGTTATAGCGGCAACAGAAATACATCATCTGTGAAAATTTCAACTGTCTTTCTATCACGGTTCATGAGATACAGCCAGGTGACAGACGGATAGACGGACGGACAGCGGAGTCGTAGTAATAGGGTCCCGTTTTACCCTTTCGGTACGGAACCCTAAAAAAACAACCCAAATCTGTCTAGCCATTCTCAAGTGATGCACTTACCAATGAACAGCACTTCATTTTTATTTACGATTTAAAATGTGAAAAAAATTATTACTTATTGAAAAAGTTATTCTGTTAAATATCTTGTCACAGTACAGATGGTGGAGTCCACGCACTGAACACAAGCGCACACTTTGACTTGGAGAAGTACGGTCCCAACATATATGATCCCGAGGGTGTCACCTACAACCTGAACAAATTCTTCTACAAACACAATAATAGCATTTTTGTTAAAAAGGTTCTCAGAGTTGCCGATAACTTCAATGCTAGACATAATGCTATTGGTAGGACATACTTATACAGGTAAGTCAGTCATCATTATTTAATTTATTCTTTAAGAAGCCATTCTATGACAGGTAGGTAATACGGGCTGGGGTCTGCAATTCCTCGTTAATGGAGGTATTTTGCGCATGGGTGGGAAAATAGATTATCCAATCAACTCCAGCTCCTCAAGAAGGCCAGCAACGGTGATACGAGAGAAAAAGAACACTGAGTGACTGGTGACATTAGAGAAGCCATAGAGGATCCCAAGGTTACCGTTCTGGTATTAATTGATTTCTCTAATGCCTTTAACGCCGTCATCCACGATATGTTTCTTACTATCCTCTCTCATCTTATGGTTTCGCCCGAGGCTCTGGAATGGTTCTCTTCTTATCTTCGGTGGAGTCAGCAGTCGGTTCGCGTTGATGAGAGATCGTCGAGTTGGGGTGATCTGGATGCTGGTGTTCCGCAAGGCGGTATTCTTTCTCCATTGTTATTCTCCATCTTCATTAATTTTTTAACTCACTGTCTTCGGTGTTCGTATCATCTTTATGCTGATCATCTTCAACTTTATACATCTGAGCGGGTGGAAGGTTTATCAGACGTTATAGCAGATGTAAACCGAGACTTGGATGCAATCAAAAAGTGGTCTGATAGTATTGGGGTGTCAGTAAACCCCTCAAAGTGTCAGGTCAGTGTAACTGGAAGCTTGAGCATGATAGGTAGGGTGACGCTTAGCTCTCTTCCTCCACTTATTTTCAATATTATGGTATAATGTATAATGGTACAGTCAAGTGGTATGGTATGGTGAAACTTTTTATGGTTATTATAAGCGTCAAGAAGGACCGAATACAGTTTTCAGCGAGCTAATGCGTTTTTTTTCATTTAGGCGTTACGATATTTTTTCGGATTTTCAAAAAAGCACGATAACTTGAAAATTATTAATTATTTTGATAAATCTTATTCTGTCACAAATACGCACAAATTAAGAGCTACTCGTGTATGTTTATTCTACAGGCGCACATACAATGGTTTTAGAGATACACGTAGTAGGAAGTGCAATAACTCGAAAACCTAAAGACGCAGAAATTATATTTTCGGCGCACATTTTTGCACAAATATAAGCTCTCTGCCCATGCACAATATTTCTCTATCCGATCATTCGTTTAGAATTTTCCTGCTGAAATAACGTTACTCCAGCGGGAATTGTTTTTTCCATTTTTTTCCAAAACCACAAAGCACACAATTTTTTTATTTAGTGCACATTTACAGCAGATTACGCACTAATTATACGTTCCGCTCACATCACTCTAGGAG
Organism: Antitype chi; assembly: GCA_947359405.1. Classification (NCBI taxonomy): domain Eukaryota; kingdom Metazoa; phylum Arthropoda; class Insecta; order Lepidoptera; family Noctuidae; genus Antitype; species Antitype chi. Next base: position 20,383,640 of record OX375812.1, read on the forward strand.
TCACTTTCCTGCTGGAATAACGTACACTTTTGACACCAGTGTAAAATAGGCTTAACAAGACTTCAAGCTTACATAGATAGCCCAACACACACCACTGAGAGAGAAATTTCCTACACTAGCCTTTAAGTAAACGGCCTAGATCTGGAACAGAATTTATCTTTATTGTAATAATGGCAAAGTGAACACAAACATAATATTCCCTTCTCTGTATAAATTTCAGATTGGCAGTGAAAAAAGATGACTTCGTTTTTCCTGAGAAAACATCAATAGCTGCACAAATACCTATAGAAGAGTGGAAGCGGTGTCATTTTGTAAGGTAAGCTAACTAAGTATTATTTCCTAGAGTTGTTGTTTTTCTAGAGTGTTGGTTGGTAGATATAACACCCATGTAAACCATGCAGCATCGGGGATGTAGCTCAACCTAGAAAACCCTAAAAACAATGTTAATTATATACATATTTTATTATTATGAGAACATCTTATTTGAGTTGACATAATGCAAAAAAAAGATAATTTTTGACCTCTATTCAGGATTCCTGGTTTCGACATAGAAAAGTTCAAAGAAGGCGCCAAATACTTTGTTGGCTACCATGACTTCACGACATTCAAGCGTTTCGACAAGTTGAAACAGAACAAACACAACAGACGAGAGATTCAGTCGATTGAAGTGAGGCCTGGGAAGCCACTCCTCACCAGCTACTCTTTAGAAAAAGACAGCATATTTGAATATTGGGATATTGTGATTAGAGGGAGAGGATTTGTACATAACCAGGTAGCCATTTACTTACAATTTACATTAAATACAATAGTAATTTTTTAAACCATAAAAAAGTACCAAAAAACTTCGGCGCGCACGCATAATGGAAGTAATGTACTAGGTAGACCATGATACACTTGACAATGTGGGTGGTTGACCACTGTTCAGCCTTATACTTAGGGTACAAAGTGCGAACATAGAGCGAGCATTGCTGACTGTATACAGGGTAATGGGAACGCTTCTGGAGCCAGAACGTAGGTTATATAGAACCTATATGCAAACGGATACAAATAACCTTTCGCCTTAAATTGGTTATTTTGCATCAATTTAAAACGTTTGACGCTTCCGTAATGTTTCTACTTATTTTATTTTGGCGGCGCTTTACAAAGAATGCCTACACCTAAAGTCGCCGACTGGACTTGGGGTCGTTTTTAAATGTGTTTAATTACAAATAATAGTTCATTTAACTGTTCTCACACAGTGTACAAAAAATGCTAAAAAAAAATAGGCAAAAATTGTAACAAAAAAAAATGATAGTATCGTATCGAGAATCACTAGCCCTATCACCTGTCTTCATTTTCGGAAGCGTTTCCCTTACACCCTGTATGTACAGTCGGCAATGCTTTATAGCTATATATATATACTATTGACGCGCCTGATCTGCATGCGGTGTTGGCTCGTTTTTTGTCCCAGACAACTACTGCCGCGGCAGAAAACATAGGCTGTTTGCTGTGCCTCCATGTCGCACCGTTGCACGTACTAAGTCCCCAGTACCACGTATTCTGGCCGCTCTTAATGATCTCTTGGACACTAACCCAACAAACGATCTGTTCGCGGACGAATGGACGAAGATTTTATCGGCATGTCAGAAGTACTGTGAGGGGGATTTATGAAAGTGTTGTTAAGTTTTTTTTTACTTTGTCTTAATATTTGTATTATTTTCTCTTTTGTGGAAATGTTTTTTTTTTGTTTGTGCAACCTGTAATCTTAAATTTTTGTAATTGGTTTTAAACCGTTTTAATTAAAGAAATAAATAAATAGCATTGCACTTTGTAGTATGCTACGAAGTGCTTTGCTGACTACTTGCATAACATTGTGGTCTCTATAAACGGCATACGCGCCGGCAGTGGTGGCATAGTGGTAACGGTCCAGACTAACGATTTGTAGGTCATGGGTTCGAACCCAGTCAGGACCTTTACTTTGTGTAAATAATTTCATCACCACTGCTCTCAAAAGGGTGAAGGAAAACATCGTGAGGAAACCGGCATGTACAACCATGAAACAAAAATTCGCAGACATGTGACATTTACCAACCCGCACTGGGCCCGCGTGGTGGCTTACAGCCCATTCCTTCATCACGAAGAGATGGGGTGTATCCCAGCAGTGGATACATTAGGCTAATTAGGCATAACGAATATATAAAACTCGTAAATCATTTTCATCCAAATAATTCTTCCCAGATACGCCGCATGGTAGGATCACTAACCGCCGTAGCCGTAGGCAGGTTGCCTCCTGAAGAAATAAAGGTGATGCTACAAGTGCCTTCGAAGCACACTTGGCAAAACAACATCCAATCAGGTCCTCCCGACGGTCTGTATCTGTGTGACGTGCATTACAAGCCAGAGGACCTCGTCTACGAGCCGGAGAAGAGTAAAGAGGAAAGAGAGGCGGACGATAGTGATAGTGAATGCGACTGAAAGAGATAGCACATCGACTGGGGTATAGTCGAGTCCAGTTTATGGCTGTTGTAGGCAAGAAAGATAGACATTGTAGTGAAAAGGTTAAAGAAAAGCATTGAAAAAAAGCAAAGACACAGTGGCCCCGTATAAGGTTTTTAAAGCTCAACAGTCAAAATATATAATATCAATCTTTAATTTTTGCATTTAATTAACAATAATTTTACCATTATTTTTTTTGGTTTACCTTCACGGGTAAGGTATATTTACCTGAAATATTTAACAATGAGTTTCCTCAATGAACTAATGAAACAAAGAAATAAATTAAAAGTAACAGAAACGGTTGTTACTAAAGTCGACGGACAACGCTACGTCGAGAAAGAATCCACAGTTACCGCTATAACCCCGAACGCTTACGGATTCGTGGTCGACACGAAACCCGATAATATTCCAGTATCAATAACTGAATTCTTATACATAGGTTCACAAGATTGTACTGCGAATAATGTTATAGAAGCTTATAACATCAAACATGTGCTAAGTTTAGGTATCAATGTTGAAGCTGCAGTCAATAATAAGTTTATATACTGCTTAGACTTGCCTGAAACTAATATCAAAGAGATTTTATCAGATAGTTTGCCGTTCATTCGAAAGGCTGTGGACTCCAAAGAGAATTGTCTGATCCATTGCAATGCCGGCGTTTCACGGACGTCTATGGTCACCATAGCTTATTTAATGCATTATGAGAAGATGCAGTTCCAAGAAGCTTATGATTTAGTGAAGAGTAAAAGGCCTGCTATACAACCTAATGATGGGTTTAAGAAACAATTGAAAACTATGAAGCCTGGTGAAGTAATTTAGAACTGCTATGCAATTTTAGACTTTACTGCTTAGGTTTATAAGTGTTAACTGAATGTTGTGTTATAATAAATGTAGTAGTGGTGTAGATAGTGTAAAATTGTAATATATTTTAGAAATTGATTAAGTAATTTGATTAATTTCTTTGACTAGTAAGATTACAACCTTTTTTCCCTTACCTTGGTAAAAAACCCCCTATACTGAAGTATTCAGTCGTATAGTAAAGAAATAAAACAACACGATATACAAACAACTAATGTAATTACGAATAAATAGGGCAGTTTTAAGTACATGAGCCAAAACGCGTGTATAACATACGGGCCTACGAATGGATGCCATGCCACTAAGTTACAAATAATTATTATTATTACTGTAGCACCAAGTTCATAAGTTGTCCGAAGCACTTAAACTAATCAACACATTTCATATAAATATTTGTATGTACAATTGTTTGGGGTATAGAAGCTATGTTATTTGTTATTATTATTTATTTTGGCAACTGTATGGTCTTAAACTATAGTCAGAGTTGTAGCACGTTACAAACAGTATTTTTATTTAATTAATGTCAAGATATATTGAGTTAATATTTAATTCTTCAACAAAAAAGTATTTTTTTGCATTACCTACTTTCTAGGCGGGGTTTCTACGACAAAAATCGTTAAAAAAAGAAATAATTTTGTCTGTTATTTGACATGATGATGGGTACTCCGCGTGAATTTCCAAAGGTTAGACATTAAGGCTAAGTGCGCACTGATGCGTTTTTTTTAAAATCGCAGGTGCATGCGAAATAAAATTGTAAACGCAAATAATTTTACAAGCTAATTGTCAAGGGATTTTGTACTGCAGTGCGCGGATGGTATATTGGTATTGTTCACAGATTGGCGATTTTGATTCGCAACGATTAAAACTCGTAGTGCGTGCTAGCCTTAACATTCACCATAATAATATTTGTGCTCGTAATGAAGCCGTTGTGACATCCTACAAATCTGAATAAGAGTGGACACTGGCTTAACAACACGTGTACGTTCCTATAACACTATGATGATTAAGACTTCTTATAATTAACTGGGCAGTATATATGAAGGTTAGGGTAAGTGGAGTTATATTACTACAAACTGTATTAAATATAATCATACAAAGATTCCTCCTGTTTGCAGTTCATAATTTAAAGTAATACATTAAATATTCCATTTAAATTCGGTGGCGATTTCAGCCGATCCTTCAATAAAATCTGATTCAATTAGATAACAATACAATATATTTACATCTAAATTATATTATAGTTTATAACTTTTATAATGGACGTTATTGTTTTAGTTTATATAATTCTGAAGCACCTAGAAGCACAAGTGGGGCCCAGTAATAATGAAATTTAGGGACTTTAGAACACCTTCCTGTATTATGGGTCCGTAATTATCTTTTCGAGAAGTATTTCATGTCTGCATAGCTATTCACCAGCATTCGACAGGGTATCGAAAAAGACACATTTCGATAACCTGATTTGCCATGCCCCCGACAGCAAACAGCTGCTGGAAGAATTTGATTAAATATAAGAAATATTTGATTTAAACTGACGAATTTTCGGGTTTTGGATTTGTAAACAGTGTTTGTAAGACTCATTGATTGATGTACGATTACGGTACGGAAACGTATCGAATGGTTGTGAATAGTTATGCAGGTCGGATGATTCCTCAATAGTGGGCCCCTTATAAAGCTCGTTATGTTACATAGCATTAAACATAGTACCTAACAAAGAAACAATTTGGTTTACCAATGAACACTTGACTTTTTGGTGATAGCAACCTCAGGTTAACACAGTGACAGTTAACTAACGTTAGTATACAGTGACAGTAAACTAACGTTAGTAAAAACAGTGACAGTTAACTAACGTTAGTAAACACAGTGACAGTTAACTAACGTTAGTATACACAGTGATAGTTAACTAACGTTAGTAAAAAGCAGGCTTAGGTGGAAGCGCCTGGGTAAACCGCAAAATACAAATTTTCTGCCGTATTTGCAAATACAATTTGGCTGTATGTTGAACAAAATATGATTCGTGACCGTGACACATATGTATGTACAAAATTATAATTATTTTAATCATCAAAACCACGGAAGAGAAAAAACATGGAATTGCAAAGTAGGCGTGGCACGCGTGCCACAATTAAGCGTTGTTACGCTAACTTGGTCCCAGTCGTGTTCTAACATCGCGTCGAGTTGCTAGTCTCGCGACAAATTTATTTTTCCGTAGCTATACCGTATTGTTCCATTTTGGAGCGCAAAAATGATAGTAGGAGAATAAATCTTAAAAATTGAGGTGTTTCGTACCATCGATATGTACGGTTTTATTTATTTTCTAATAAAATCTTAGTTAATTTCAATTTACTAATAATTTAATATAACGTCTGGTTAAAATCAACCTTACATGATTAAAATAAAGTTTATTTTAGATTGATTGTATTCTCTATTTCATTCTGGAAAGTACTTCGCTACTCAATTAGTGATGCAGTCGGGTCGGATGTTGGTTTTATCGATGGATATCGATAAAATAAAATTAGTCATTTAATATTTATTGTAAAATAACATTACAATACCACTATAGGTCGCTTAACATTCATACACGAAATTTATTTTAAGAAGTGTATTATGTTGCATAGATGCTTTATAGCAAAAATGTAATCAAACTTTTACATAATAACGCAATTATTATAATTTTAATGATGCCTGAGACGTTGCATTGCATTGACTAATCGGTCATTTCGGTGTGTAAGATCATTCAGTCATCAAAACGCCTCAATGACAGTACAACAAATATTTCAACGCCACTCCAGTGCCACTGAACAGTTCACCGTTTTCAAAAATCATTAAGTTTTTTAATCAAGTCAGTTATCATGTTTTATTATTATCACTTAAAAATATGGATTGAATTGAAATTAAATTAAACACAGTAATATTTTTTTCTCCTGTTCATTGTTTTATTGGTATTGTTTTCAATAGTATTATTTTTATTTCAGTTATTTATTTTATTTTCAAATAACACTACGTTATTCTTCCTACAGTTTTATTACTGAACTCTCAAACAAGACACCCAATTTTTTGTTTAATTCAAAAAAAATATCCATCGATATCGATAATGTAATTAAAATTCAATGCATGTCGACCTTATTTTTATGCCAATTAAGTTTAAAATTGGGACCACTGAGAATACTGCCATCTATGGTCGAGTAGCGGAATTTACTCGGCAATCGAATCTAGTTTGACTTTAGATTACAAAACGTTGTAAATACTTTCTGAGCTAAAGTAAAATAAATCCTATCTACAGAGCCTGAAGGTTTATTTCCAGATGTAGGATCTATGGCTTATGCTAGTTTTGACTAAAACTAAAACGACAAATCAAACGAATTGTTTATTTGTAGTGCAATATATGATGATCGGAATATGTGTGTGAGTTTGGCGACAACGGTTCCTATAGTAATTTTGTTGCATTGCAGTTCCACCTGTTTTTTCTCTTCCGTGATCAAAACAATTAATTTCATCATCATCATTTCAGCCGAAAGACGTCCACTGCTGGACATAGGCCTCCCCCAGACTCCTCCACTTCGACCGGGCTTGTGCTTCCCACATCCAGCGGAGTGGATGTGGGAAGTTAAGTTCATTTAATCCTATTGAATGACTTTTTCGAGAAATTGAATATTCAATAGGATTAAATGAAGGGGATTATATTGATGATTTCAATGATTCCGTAAAGCGATATTCGTTACAGTGGCGAAACAACTTTTAATCAACATACAAGACTGACCTGCAAATTGCAAAATACGATAAAAAATTTTAATTGGCGAACTACCTTAGTGCATCCGCCTTAACTAAAAACTATTCCAAATCATGATAAAATTGTGCTTTCATAAAATGCGAGATGGCAAGTTAAGTACTGGTTTAGATTTTTAAAAACTAAAATAAAATTGTGAGGAAAGCGACCAATAATTTTAAAATGTCTTATATTTCATTTTTATTTTTTCTAGTCACTTTCGCCATTTGTAATTAGTCAACTTAAAACTACTTAAGACTAATGTCATTCGCGTTACAACCATTTATAATGATTTTTGAGACCACAACAGTACATAATAATTTTATTATTATCTTGAAGCACTGAACAGGACGGGAATGTTAATTTTGAATCACAAATTCTTTAACCAAACATAATATTATTCATGTGAATTCTGAACCCTCTCCCTCAAGGGTAATTTCAGACAGAACGGAAAAATCCAGCCGATCTCGAGCCTTCTCTGCCTTCGAGGCTTCTCTCGAGTCGCAAGCATGCATGCGCTAGTCGACTGTGTCGACATTCATACAATTTTCCACTTTCGGCGGTGGTAATAGTCCTATTTTCAATGGAGCCAGTAAATTGCATGGGTATTTTCCGTTCCGTCTGACCTGACCCCAATACATAGGCCTTGCTTCAGAAATCGATACAAATCAACTTTGATCCTCAAATTGGTTTTTAACGAATGTCCAAAACGTCTTTGTTAATTCTGTAGTATTGTATTAGTCTCTCACACACGCAACAATAAGTAGCTATGACCATTGACCAGCTTTCAGTCTTCTAGCTTTATTTCTTCATAAAATCTCAATTTGTCAAAAAATCTTATAAATTATACTGTATAATAAATGTTAAATAAAATGATTAATTAAGGTGAATGCGCAGTGGTAGACCGCGAAATTTAAATTTTCTTACGTTTTTGCAATTTTCAGGTCAGTATCAGGTTGTATCCTGATCAAAATGTGATTTGCGAATATAACACGTACGTGTTTACAGAATTATAGTCATTAGAATGTCTAATATATCTCTTATAAGTTAGATTTCTTCCACAAGCACTTTTCCATAAGAAATTTGTTCTTATGGAACAAATCTAACTTAGAAAGATGTATTATTGATTCTAATGATTATAAATCTGTAAATACGTACATGTTATAGTCGCAAATCATATTTTGATCAAGTAACAAGCTGACACTCACCTGAAAATTGCAAAAAACGTAACAAAATTTGAATTTCGCGCTCTACCACTGCGCATTCACCTTAACATAAATTAGTTAAGAAAACGAGTCATACTCGCGTGTCAACATTCTTCAATATGCGTGTACGCATGGTAGCGCGTTATTTTACGTCAAGTTCATCATTTCAATGTCCGGAAAAAATCTGGACTCCTGCGTATTTTTTTTTTTACGATATTGTATTTTTGTAGTATGCGATGACCATTGCGCATCTTTTTCGATCCTTCAAACGAAACGGACGGATTCTATGTCCCGCTTAACTACCTAATCAACACTAACCCAAATAAAAAGTGCCTACATTACTAAATAACTTTGTTTCTCACTCCGCTTGAATCCTTTGAATATATACTACTAAACAAAATTGTAAATGTCCATTGTACTCTTAGCGCAATAAAACAAAACTTATTATGTATACGGCACTAAAATATTGTAACTAATAAAACAATTGACTTAATGAATACAGCACCATAACTGCGTAACACACCGTTAATCACAATCTGAACCATTTTGAAAGATATTGTTAATCCATTGCTCAGTCAGCTCAACATCGTAAATAAAGCAATGAATGTTGTTGAACTGTCAAAATGAAAGGCATTCCTACTGTTAGTGAGTTACGCAACTACCTCGCAGGTGTCACTCGTTATTTTGTTAACCATACCCTGATAGAGACAGGTCTAAAATGTATGTTCGCATTAGACAGTCAAACCGCGGGTGCCTAACTGCATAGATTATTTTCTGCCATATACCTTAATTTGCAGAAGTTTTCGTCATTATCAAGCAGCGACAACATAAGGGTTGTGGTCATAAAGTTCATTTCAAAGCCTAATCTTTAAGTTAATACATAAATCTATAAACAGGCCATAGAGCTTTACATCATATGCAATTAAATATTTTACCGCAAAAGCGATTGATACAATGCGTTATATAAAAGAGACTACATTCTAAATAAGTACATATTATCATGCAATAACGTACAGCTAGCAACATAATATAATATCCTTCTGAAAATTACTGTACACACGGCTACACATCAAACTACACATTTCCAGTTTACGCTGATCTCGCACTGTACGGAAATCCTATACAATGCGAGATCAGCTTATACTGGAAATGTATAGCTTGATGTGTAGCCGTGTGTACAACGGGGGAAGCGCCACGGTAGCCCAACAAATTAAAGTTTTCTTACGTGTTTTATGCAATTTTCAGGTCAGTGTCTGACAGTTTGTCGAACAAAATGTGATTCGAGACCGTAATACATATGTATTTACAGAATTATAATAAGTAGTGGTCGCTCAGTGGTTGAAATTCGACCATAAATTAATGTATTTCTAATGCAATATTATATACAAATATTAGCTTTCTACATTCCCTTCTCATTATAAACATGAACTGTGCCAAATTTCATCTCCTCCATCCGTGTAATTTTCTTAAGGGGCACAAAGTTTTTGCTTCACGTATTCATATATAAATTAAAATTAGTAATTATAAAAAATGTAGATCAGCAGATACGGATCCGGATATGGAAAATTGGCATCAAGATCCGCGGATACGGATTTTAACTTTCTTACTCAATCGGTATCGGTGCGCGTGACCTTGAAACGATAGGTGACGCCACTTGACGCTTTGAGTGACAGAACATGTTTCGACTTGCGTTGCGCGGGTCTTCTTTTGTTTTATTTATAGTTTAGTGTGACACTGAGCAGCATAGATATCGTTTGTTTGTTGCACGAGTAAAAAAATGTCTACAAAGAAGTTTAGTAGTGCAATTTGGCATTATTAATAAGGCAAAAGATCCGTCAAAAATGTAACGGATAGGGATACGGATACGGATCTTATTTCTCCCGCTGATACGGATACGGATATCCGGAAAATTACTAATTAAAATCATCAATACAACCCTCTAAGCTTAATCCCATTGAATGAATATGTCATGAAAAAGTCATTCAATGAAATTAGAGGTTTACATTGATGATTTTAATGATTATTATTCTATAAAGCAAGATTTGTCACGGTCGCGACTCAAATTGAAGTGAAAACTTCTTTAGGCGCGTTGGGCAATTGAACTCGCGACACTGATACCGACACCTTTGTATATAAGTAAGTACATATACAACGAGTAACATAATTAACGCAAGACCTCATACACCCCAATTAGAGTATTGAGTTAAAAGCATAATACGATGACCAAAACTATTTTTTTTAAAGCTAACTGATATTATTAAAGGAACACGTGTCCACCCAAGCATTACATTATGCATTTAAAATTGAGTCTTATTTCTTCTTACATAAGATTGAATTTTCTATGGCTCATTCAGTAGTTGGTATTGCCAAATACAAGCTACTAAAATCGATTCAGTAGTCAATTAGGAACAAACTACTTTCAGATCTTGCGTCTATTCTGTTACACCTTGTATTGTGTATGTACGTACATAAGTACGTATAATAAGTTTAATTACAATTAATTCGTATAAGTTTTCACTTCTGTCGGCACTCACGGAGTGCCAATTTTTCTTTAAATCTACATACAACCTGACCTGCAAATTGCTAAAAACGTAAGAAAATATGAATTTCGAGGGTTACCTTCGCGCACCGTCCTTAAAGACTTGTTACAAACTGTACGCATAAGTCAACATTCGATAATTTCAAATAAATAAGGACGAATATCAAAAAAAAAAGTCTTAAAACAACCTTGTGTCATTCCCGATTTGAAAAGGAATGTGGTTAAATATTCTAAACCTTATTGTATACTTTGTGAGCATTTTCAATTATCTACATGACTGTACCGTCACAACAACCATGAAGCCGCAAATACACGTGCTGTAACTGGAGAAAAAATATGCAGCCATCGTGGCAGCCATCTTAAATTAAATGCATCTCAATGAGGGTGTTCTGAAATGACGTTCACTAGGTGGCAGCACTAAGACGTCAGGTCCGGGCACCTGTCAAAAGTGTCAAAGCGCTTACGGACTGAATGTTGAACAAAAGAATGAAACGAATGACATCAAATATTTTAAGTTCATTGTCGAACTGGAAGACCTCTTGGCAAAGTGGCGCCAACTGGTGGCTTTAATATTCATGAACACCCTCATTGTCACTTCACACAATAATGAAAAAAAAATACAATCTTCGACCAACGTCAACGTCAGCGCAACGAGCGCCAAAAATCCTTGTAAAATCCGTTCACACTTATTTTACCTCTGATTACTTTGATTCTGACAGTGATGCAATCACTGTCAGAATCAAAGTGACCTTTATTTTCGTTATTGAAGGTTGCTTTTGAGTTGCTACCACTAACAAGTCTATCAATATCACAGTGATCTTTATTCACGTTACAATAAGGTTGCTGTTGGTGGTAAAATAAGTGTAGACTGTAGCAGTGTAGGTTGTATACCATTTTGCCCAAAAAACTACTTCTGATTGACGACACTCACAAAGGTATGTAACCTAGTTACATATTTTTGTTCAAGTTGCAGCATTTGTATTATTGTGCTTAATTACTTTGATTTCAATATCTTACATAATATAAGAACCGCTGAAACATTATGCATTTCAAAATATCGTACTTAAATACAAGCAGCATACCTAATGCTACTCAATATTATTTAATATTTTTACAGAGCAATAATATAATGTAACATGTATACAAATGCACGTTTCAATACAGTCTTATTTTCAGTCACATGTTATATGTATTTATTTCAGTATATGGCTGTTATTATGTTTTATCGAACACTTACACAGACGTGATATTTAATCAAGACAGAAAGTAAATGAGTTCTGCAATTTCTGTCCTATTGTCAGATTAAGCTGCATAGTTTGTCACAAGTATTCGACAGGCTATGGTATCGAAAATGTCACATCTCGATAACCTGATTTTCCTTGCCCCCGACAAGAAATAGCTGTCAAAAGGATAGCAGGCGTTCGAAAATTTTCGGTTTTTGTGTTTATGAACAGCGTTTATAAGACTTCTACGATAATATTGTTTAATGTTCGATTCGGTACGGAAGCGTAGCGAATGTTTGTGAATAACTATGCTGCTCTCTTATTATGATGAGGAATATATTTTCCTAGGCACTAAATAAAGTCATTGTAAGGTAATCAAATAATGCAATGCATTCCATTCCATTAGTAAATGTTGGCAAGCTTATTTTATAGACCTGTTTTACAGATTATTATTATTTAGAAGCTTTTCGTGGTACGGTCAAACTCGGGAACAAAGATGTTTTCGCGGATAGAAAAATTAAATAAGTATAACTTAAGCCTCGTATTCAATAAACAGAAGCTGCGCATTTCTCGTCACAGGCATCATGATTTACAGTTTTAAGGTTGCCAGCAACACGAAAAAAAAGTTGGCAACTTTTGTTACTGCTGTTGCATTTCACGAACGCTTGTGAATAATTCAAATTTATACATTATTCCGATGATATAAGGGTCACAAGACGCGCTCTCGTGATTTGCATATTTTATAACCATTGATACGAGGCATTATATTACCTAGAAACTTCTAGAAGCTCTTGAGCGTGAGTCCCCTGGCCGGCAAGCTGTTCGCCTTAGCTGGTGCATCTCTTGCTTGTGAATGGGCAACCGCAATGCTAAGACACTGCACCCATTCTTCAGCGTTCTTGCCGTCTTTCGGCTTGAGGATGAGAGTCTGGTCTCCCGTGAAGATCTCGAAGGCTTTGGGTATGTTGCGCGCGCCGCGGGAGACCTTTACTGAGCGAATCTGGTTTATGTCGATGCTTTCGCCGCCGCTCTGGAATGGAAAAGGACCCAGTTAATTTGGTGGATCCGGAACATTCTGTAAGAGTTGTTTACTAAAGGCGACATTGTGCTGTACATGCAGGCAATAAAATAGCTTTATTCACAATTGAACTTGTCTAGGGGATTAGGGATAATTTTCCAAATATTTTAGCATAAGTTTTTTGTTTCGGAATAAATCACTTAGAACAGGCACGAGACTGTTAACACTTAGGCGTGGAATTAACGGAATAATCTGCGAATACATGCATAAAAGTATTTTATTGTTAAATCCCGGTACATACGGCCCTCACAGTACATACAAAACAATAAAACACACTAGTGTGATATCTGATGAGCAGAGGTCGGAGTAGGTAGATTGATTTTATTACTTGCGTCAAGATATTATAATATGGACATGCCATTTTATCCATAATGCGCGGGAAGTACCGGAAAAAGTTCCGGAATTGGAATTATGGAATAAAATAAAAAAAATACAGATAGGCTAACAAAATCGTTTATTATATGAATGAAAGATTGAATTCAATGAACAATTATTTTTAATTAAACAAAAACATAAATAAATTATTTTTAATCCTCATCGGATACAATTTCCATATTTTGGCTTTCAACGTTAATACAATTAACATGAGATAAAGAAACAAAAGGCCCTGTCTAAGTTTTGTCTCATACTATCAAGCGTCATTTCTAATTCAACAGTAAGGGACAAAATACGGTGTAACTATTCCAAGGTATTATTGTATAAAATAAAATACTGATTTCTTTCACCATTAGCTAACACTGGTAGCGTAGATTTATATTATTAATACGTTTTTCACCTTAAACACAAATTCGTGCTAATTTCAAAATTCCGGAACAAATATCACAATAAATATGAAGTTCCGGTATTTTGGAGGCATATCCATATTATCCTCTACGTTTGACGTCAACGACCTTAAATCAATCTACCTACTCCGACCTCTGCTGATGAGCAAATCATCAGTGTCAGAAACTTAATCGTAAGATCAGACACTAGATCGCCGATATCCAAATCTTGATCGTCTGTGTCTAACAGATAATCGCGAGCGTCTGATACTTGATTGTAAGTGTCTGATACTTGGTCCTCAGTGTGAAAAGAGACACCTGATCGCGGCGAGTGTGTGATACTTTATGGAAATAGTCGTGTCTTGGCCGTGAGTGTCTGACACATGCGACAGTAAGTGAGTACTCACAGATCCCTTGCAGGAGAGGTGTGCTCCGGACAGCGTGAAGTATCTCGTCCGCCAGCGTCGGAACAGCCTCCAGCGTCCCTTCTTTTCCTTGAGCTGACCCTCGATGACGGGCACGCCGTCCGCGGCAAGGAAGCCTACTGCACGTTCGGGGTGAGTGCAGAGGAAGCAGCCCCATGTCGCCTAAATAAAAATAAAAAAAACTATGTAGGTATGTTGTGGTAGTTATATGTGTTGCCGGACGTAAAGCAGTATCCCATTTCGTCCCGTGGGTGTCGTAGAAGGTGACTAAGGGACTTACTAGAGAATGGGCAGCAACGTTCTCTATTCATTTTACCACCATATTGCGATCGCCAAGCGTGGCGATTATGGCAAGCCACCTCCTTTTGGGGAGGCCTATGTCCAGCAGTGGACGTCTTTCGGCTGAAATGATGAGGTATGTGTAAAGCGGGCTTTCAAACACGCGTGATGTCACGCGCCAGGCCGTACCAAGAGCGAGCCTACAACTTTCTTAAACTATACCGTCTCTTCTCACGGGGACTGGGTCCAAACTTGACGTGTAACACGCAGCGTTATAAGCAGTGATCGGATAATCGGGCGCTTATATACCTAAACTTCTTCCCACGAAATAATAATATGGACATTCCTTTCTGAATAAATAAGTAATAGAACAATTTTGTAAAAACAACTATAACGAACTTAATGAAATTATAGCAGTGGTTATTTTGATTTAATATCTTTATTTTATTCATAACAAATGGAATATCAATAAAAAAATATAATGTGCACAATGTGGTCAAGTAGTAGAAATTGATTTATCTATCTAACAGATAGTGATCGAATCGACTAATTTATTGTATTTTATACGAACAGAAGACTAAAAAACTTTTTTATATTTTTTTATATTTAGTTATATTTTTGACTGCTAAAAAGTTCACAGTTGCATTTGTTAATTATTGATATTTCCAAGCAAGTATTGATATTTTGAATGCAGGTAACATTTTTAGCAATCTCAGGAATTTCAAACGATTCCGGGATCTGGGATTCTAAAAGGCATGTCCGTATTATTCTTTCGTGGAAATAAAAGTGAAGTTTAGGTATATTAGCGCCCGATTATCCGATCACTGGTTATATGTGAGTTTTTCTGTGGACTATACAATGTGTAATTAACGCAAGACCTCATACACCCCAACTATAGTACTTAATTAAAATTAAAATCATAATACAATGACCAAACATTCTTTTTTTAAAGCTAACTGTAATAATTAACAAAATCGTGTAACAAACGATTGCATACCTCTATGCATTCAAAATTGAGTCTTATTGCCTTGAAATACGATTGAATTTACTTTACAAAAACAAAAATAAAAAGGCAAAATACATAATTTATGATAAAAATACCTACATTAAAATTTACTGAAATCGATCCAGTAGTCAATTATGAACAAACTACTTTCAGAACTTGCGTTTATTTTGTTCCACCTTGTATAATAAATCGGTCGTCACCTGTGTGGGCGGCAGGGCGGCGCCGTCGGTCCGTCGCGCCACGACCTCGAACACGTCGAAGAAGCCCGCCGCACGCAGCTCGTTTAACAACATCTCTTGTTCCTAAGAGAATATGATTCAAATTAGTGTGAAACATTTTGTTTGGGCATGAGGGTACCTCTACACATACTTTTGAAACGAGGTTTTTTGTAAGTAATACGTATAAAGGTGAATAATTAAAAAAACGGTATTCTTTTCGCTGACTTATATTAAAGGAACCAGGAAAAGTTACACAGTTTTTACTGCTATTTACCCCTAATTTGGATCACTGTCAAAATCGCATCTTTATTTTTAACGGAAATGAGGTTGGAAACTATCTGCCCGATAAGTCAGCTGGAACTTATGCGGAGCTGGTAAAAGAACTAAAATGAATATGGGAATTTACCTTAATGCCAGGGAAGGCGCCGGTGACAAGCGTGAGGAAGGTCTTGTTCTCACACTTGAGGATGTCCCAGCAGTGCTTCAGTGACGCTACGGTGGGATCGCGCGACGACAGGGCGGCGTCGTGTCGGGCTTGTAGAGCTACATACATACAATATCATCATCATTTCAGTCGAAACACGTCCACTGCTGGATATTTGTCGTCCGTACCATAATCGCCACGCTTGGCGGGCGGGTTGGCGATTACAGTATGGTGGTAGTCAGTGCATAGGGAATGCTTGCTGCCCATTACACGGGAAGAAATGGGATGGTGCAATTCTTCATGTCCGGCACCATACGGATTATATAGAATATGCTTTAAGATTATTAGGTACCCCACAATTGCAACATAAATACTTTTTAAGGATGCTGCCGATCGATGAAATCGACCGTTCAGGGCGATCCAGATGTCGACGTTGTTCGTGTAGAACTCCTGAAATTCACTAGTAATGACCATTCATCTCGATCGTTCATCTATCGTTAATGGGATATTAAATTTATTTGAGGCAATCAATAACAACTTCTCGATGTACCGCAGTATGGTTGCAAGTCAATAGCGATAATGTAATACCTAGTATATAAATATAAAGTAAGTTACCCAGAAACATGAGATGTATCCAGACGCGGGGCGCGCGCGTGCGCATAGAGAAGAGCGCGCGCGCGTACAGGCAGTGCGCGCCGCGCCGCCCGCACGCGAACTGCAGGCGGGCCAGCTTCTTGGAGCGCCGCTCTGGGTAAGGCACGGGACTAAGGATTTATCTTATCTTTTGTACTGTTTAAGTTGATATACGATAGGATTTGGTTGCATTTTTGATTTACTTGCACCGTCTAAACACTGTGTAAACGGTGTAAGTCATTTATTCCTACAATTTTATTACATGCCCCACAGGCAAGAAAGTTTCATAGGTCTTTTAGCAGATCGCATCTAAAAAAATAACCAGTTATACAGGGTGATTGGAAGATGGGTGCAAAGCTTTAAGGTGAAGATAGTATAGACAATTTAGAACCATATAGGCCATGGTTGTCTTAGACGAAGCCTTACCAAATTTTTTTTTTTTATTAAGGTTTAAAAGACGTATTGTACAATTTTTTTATTTTTTCTGAGCTTTAAATGTCTGTAAAAAAAATGTCTAATGACACAGAAGCCTAAAACATGTTTTGCTTGATTGCTTACACATTACTTTAATTAAATAAATAAAAAATGAATTCATTTATCATTCAATTTGGCCATAATTATGCAGTTTACATTAAATTTTGAGAATTTCCGAAAAAAAACTTAAAAATTTGGTTAAAAATATTTGGTAAGACTTCGTCTAAGACAAACATGGCTTAAATGGTTCTAAATTGTCTGTACTATCTTCGCCTTAAAGCTTTGCACCCATCTTCCAATCACCCTGTATAAGTTACAGCACCCTGGCGAGAATATAATGAAAAAAAAGACGACACATATCGATCATTATCCAAAAGTCTATGTACCATATTTACAATAATGCACAGTCATAGCCAAATTCTGGTACAAATAAATATTGTTACGCGCTAAAGCTAAAGTAATTAGTTACCACTAGCGCCATCTAGTATCGAGTAGCAGAATTAATTGAGTCAAGATCTATCGAGAAATTTCGATAGCAGAATCTTCTAGAATTATCAACATCTGTTCAGTCGGGGCCGGTATGTACTCGAACATTCTAGATGCTTCGTTTCTCGAATGTTCCTAGGGCCCTATAAAAGGCCGGAACGGATCAAGACCCGGCAGTATTGAACAAGCGATACAGGCGAGAATATCTGAAGCGATCTTCAAGTGCGATTTAGAGTGATCAGTAGTGCAATTGTGTTTTGTAATTAATGTGTTTAATTAAAGTGTCACCTTTGGTAATTTATATTGGCAGTTTTTAATTGTCACGAACCCCACGCTCGTAACAATATAGATTGCTATCGACACTATGATATCTACACTTTTTCGACGTTTCAGTCATTCAAACAGAAGTAGCTAACAAGTTCATCTAATTCAACAATTTGCTCACTAAATACACAAGAATACTATCCACAACCACAAAAATTATTGGTCAAGCACTCACCCTCAATAGTACACTTGGCAGGCGGCGGCAGCCTCAGCGACACGTTATCCATATAGGCCTTGATCTTGTCCAGGTGCTTCTCGCAGAAGTGCTGCACGGTGTCCCGCATGGGGTAGGGCTCGAACACGCTGATGCGATGGTTGGACGACGTGTTGTTATTGCCATTATTCGTATTTATCATCGTCACACTCGTATTATTCGCACGCCGTGACGTGACAGTCACCGGCCCGGATATTGATATCGGGTTGGTCGGACTGACCGATATCGGTCCAGACCCTGGCGTGTTGGATGTCACAACGGATACGGTGCCTAGTGCGGTGTTGGAGTGTTGGATGGACACGGCCGATGTGATCGGTGTGAGTCCGTCTGATGACTTGCCGGAGGTGAGCGGGTTGACGGATATTGACTGAGTTGCTAGAGGCGGCCCGGATATGATTGTTTGGTTGTTCTGGAATAAAGGTGAAGTTTTTTAAATGTGTATCTATAATAGTGGGTCGACCCAGAGAATCCCGCGTTGTGGCAAAGGATATTGCGGCAGACCCAGATGGAGATGGCAGGATGAACTGGACTCCTTTAATAAAGATTGGTCCTTGACAGCTCTGGGCAGTGAGAGGCGGAAAGAGAGTAGGGAGGCCGTTGCCCAGAAGTGGGACATTTATGGCTAATAATAAAATATAAGTAAATCTATAAAAGGTTTCGAATTTCGTTAAAATAGGTTAAAATTCAAAAGTCGATTCTCTAATATAACTTAATATTAAAACATTGCAGACATGAAAAAGAAAAAAATTGGTCGACAATCATTTTTTTTTTGTATCTCTACAAGTTCGTCCGCAATATTAATATTAGAAGATGTCTATTTTCGTAATCAACAGGTGTGGCGAGAGATGGTAGAAAATTTATTTTTGGGGGTGTACTTACAGTACAAGTGTTAGCTCCAATGAGAATGTTGTGGTGGTGATGTGACCGCGGCGTGGGCCGCAGCACGCGCGGTGGAGATATGCTGGTCACGGTGATGGCACCGCTAGACTTGCCTACCACGCCGCTGGATGAAGACGACGGCTTGCTGTTTGATGCTGTGCATGGAAATTGTACGTTTAAATGATAAATGATTATATTTCTGTTATGATAAATTATCATATTTTTAAACGGATGACGTCAGCGTTTCCCATCTGAATATTCTAACAAGAATGGCCGAAAGAAACTCAGAGGTCACAGTCTCTTTTAAAGTCCAGACATAATCATGGTCAGACCATGTGAAAACCATGTAGATTGGTGTCTGAAATTATATTTTGAGGAAAGAGACACACAGATTGAGTAGACCTGTTCAGTTAGTGCACGCATTTCACGTCAGTAATCGTTCGTCAGAACGTATTTGATAATAATATTCTGCAAATATACTGAAATTTTCAACACGTTTTCAATGTGACCTGGATTACTCTGGAGTATGCATAGTTTTGTATTACCTGTATTAGTGGTCCCGTTTGGCGGTGTGTTGATTTGTTGGGAAGAAGATAATCGCGTCATACTCTTGTGTAGGCCGCCTACTGAACCACCTGGTAATGAAATAGATACAAAAAATAATTTTAGTACACATCGTCAATTGTTATCTGTCTATTCTGCCAATAAATTTATTGCCACACACATAAATATATCACAGAGCGCCTCCATATCTTGAGCTCGTTGCATCTGGTGGCGCGCGATGGGCTTAGTGCGGTGCGCGCCATATGTCTTGAGACACTTTTTCGTTGGCGGTCGGCGCGTGCGCACGTCACCGAACCATCGCACGTTCTTCGGTACGTACCTAGCTATCTACTGTGTTGTAACTGTTGGATTGGAACTATTATTTGACTAGCATACGAATCAGTTTTCTTCATCAGTACCCACCGACGCCACCAGTTAGGACGACCAACGACGAGAACTAATAAATGCTGGAGAGGGTCCTCTTCCGTCAAATACATTAGGTAATGCTGACAAAATGGCAACGTCTTTTATTGATTTTTGGCATAACTTCACAGCCGTGCTTGGTATTAAAAACCATAATTATTCTAGAAATGTACCCCTGTGTAGTGTGCCACCCTCACCTGCCACATTGAGCCTGGTCATGCTGCGATGCGGCGCGGGCCCAGGGTGCAGTCGGCCTGTGCTGCGCGAGTCTCCCAGCTTGGCTCGCCGCGCGTACCCGCCCGGCGCCGTAGTACTGCCGCCCGCACCACCCGCACCACTCGTGCTGCTACCTGCGGACACAGCACATACATACATGGATACAATCACAGAAAGATAGGTGCGGAAGGTCGGCTCGATACAGCGAGCGAAAATGCATGTACACAAATTAAAATTTATTTGACTAACAATCAGAAGAAATAACTCGAAAGCAATGAGTGCAAACCTGTAGTACTGCCAGTGGCACTGCTGGCCACGCCCCCCGGCGCCGCGCCGGCCCCGCCCCCCTGCGCGTGCGCACCGCCCAGACGCACGATGGTGACGCCGGTTGATGTCCGGTTCACTTCGCTCTGGCTCGAGCCGGATTTTGGACGGTTACTGCTGTAGATTTTGATCAACATATATATCAAATAATATCAATTTATAATCTATATAAATCAAATTCAAACGGCTGGACCGGTTTGACAGAACAACGTCTGTCAAGTGAACTACATACAATTCATGTACCCAATGGCATTCCCATACGAAAAGTAAGGAACTTCCACATAAACTTTCATCCTCTTTTTTATTTAATAAATACACAGTTAAGACTAGACTGCAATGCTACCCCGCGTTACCTGGTGTTGACCCTGACGGCTGTGAGCAGCTTGTCAGTAAACAGCGCGGGGAAGGCGCTGCACAGCGACGTGGCGTCCCTCAGCAGCGCGGCCTGCTGAGCACGCTCTGCATTCGACAGCCGCTCTAGGACGAAGTTCAACGCTTCTTGCGCGCGATCCTGTTGAATATAATGAGTTAGACTTTGATGGTATTGGATGTGCAATGTAAAGGGCATATTTTTCATTAATTGATGAAATATCACAGACTCACAGCAAGCCGTGCTCTACTACTAGTATCACGCGGGTTGCTACACTGTGACATACATACCCTGCCAGTATACCCCAGCTGCGTGAGTATGTTAGCGACGAGCGTGACGGCGTGCGGCGTGGCGTGCGGCGGTCGGGCGGCGCGCTTCACTAGCGAGCCGTGCTCTACTACTAGGGTCACGCGGGTTCGACTTAGGCACGCTATCACCTGCACAACATACATACATATTAACTATACTGCAAAGGAATAAGCAATATTTTTAACTGAATTGGAATCTCTGCAGATGAGTATTGGTCAATTCAATTTCTGCAGATTTTTTACTATAATTTCTCTTACAACACTAACTCATTAACACTAACCTGCAGTATATCAACACACATGCACCCCGGATCGTTCTGACTGGCAGTATTCGGACACAAGTACGACAGTAGCTGCGGCACACATGTCTTCAACGCGTCGGGCTTGCGAGCCGCTATGTGCTCGAACAGTGCGAACAGAGAGCTCTTTTCTACGGGTTCTGCGTGGGGCAGGAGTGATACGAGCGCCGGGGCGTGCCCCTCGAGAGGCTCTGGCGATACCTCGTAGAGGTTGGTCAGAATCCGACAGAGGGGGTAGTTACCTAGACAACATAATATTAATTCTCGAATATCAAATCGAATTAGGTTGTTTTAAATGATCTGTTTAGAAATTATTGTTTCCATAACAATACATAAATAGGTTCAGAACAGTTGGCTTGATTATGTTTGCTTAGATTTAGATGGCAGGCTCTTTTCACTACTTTACACATACTAGTACAGCATGTATCAAAAAGGTGTTGTTATATTTTAAGATGTAGTAAACTGTTGATAACTTTTACCCATTACGATGTTAGTCTCATGGAGAAAGTCGTTCAGTTTGATGGTCTGTACAACAGCCTTAAAAATGGTTATATTGAGAATAGTTTATACAGTATGTATCGAAAGGTGTGGTTCACCTTCCGTTGTATTTACTATTCTCATATTGCTCTTCCCAACAAGTGAGGTGCTGAGGAGCCAGCCAGCACATTTAGTTAATTTCAGTAACAAATAATAAACACAGAGAGAGAGAGTTTTCATTTTAGGGTGTAAATTTTTCATACTACAGAAAATAGTACAAATTGCAATTGGGGGCACATTTTCCAATACACAAAATGTATTTATACTCTGTTTGAAATATGATTAGACATTTAAATAAACCTTTTTTACAGTCCGTTCAACTGATTTTGACTTTTATTAAGTTGGTAGCATGATAAATGGCATCTGCAATAAACAATTGGTATTGTAACCATTTTTTTGTTTTTAATGCCATCCTTATGCCTATGTAATAGAAATCAAACCCGGTGGAACGAACTGTAAAAAAGGTTTGTTTAAATGTCTAACCTTATTTCAAATGGAGTATAGTCTCCAACCATTTCTGATTGACCTACTAACCTGACATTATAGAATCCATGATAGTCTGCACGTGCGGCTTCAACAACACCGCATGATGGACAGCCGCGAGTGATAGGTACCGCGCCATGTGTCGCGATATCTCGCGGTTGCCTTTGTGCAGGAACTGCACCGCGACCGGGAGGAACAGCTCCATGACGCTTTTGTTGGCATAGTTCTCCTTGTCGGATTGGAGCGGGAATGATACCTGGAGAAAATGTTATGAGGAATGAGTGGAAAAGATAGAATAAAATGTAACTTATATGTATAAAGTAACAATTCAATAAAAAAGGAAGTGACACATTCTTTTAAAAAATACATTTGATTTATTAGGTTAACTTTATTCGGAGTAAAGTACCACACTTTCAATTTAATTTGCATACTTTTTCCATAATCTATTACAACATTTAACATTCACATTGCATGTGGCAAAAAAAAACTCCAATCTAAAAGTGTATAGTGTAATCAATACATGAATATGAATAATAACAGAATAAATACATCTCATGTATTTAAATCGCAGATCTTACCAAAACAATGCATGCTATAATATCAGACGCAATCTTAGCATGAGGTGGATCATCATCCCGGAGGTGACCAGTTGGCATCAGGTTGTGGTGCAAGCAAGACTCCAGCAGAGCCACGAGGGCTCCACAATACTTGTCTAGTGTACTCGTCTCCTTCACACATGACGTCACTCTTGCAACACATATTTCTATCAGAGCCTGGTCGCGGTCATTCCGACAGTAGTCTGGCCGTGAAGAAATCTCTGTTACTTGTTTCAACTGCAACAAACATGTATATTTTTATTTACATCAGATAACATCACACCTATATTCCCTACTGATTAGGCACAGGTGTTCCTATAGTACATGGGTGTACATTTCCCCAGTTATGTTTTATTTTATTTTATTTATTAAGGCTTACAGACTAATAACAATAATATAATAACTAAATTGCTAATTACAAGCCTCCACAGATACACAGTTAAGTCCCATATAATAGGGGGCAAGCCTATTGCCATCAAACTGATACAAAACCTGTCTGCTACCGGCTGCTGCCGAAAAATCCAGGTGACAAAACACAATTCGACTTTTCCCGACCGGGAATCGAACCCAGTACCAGGCCCAACAAGGCCATCAGGCGAGATTTTTATTTATGTTTATGTACAATATTATCTTATCAATAGTGACGTAAATCTATGATTTACAACAAATGCACTGTCATGATAAGATTATCTTGACGATATTAATTTTTTCTATAAATACATCGGATCTGATTCAATAGTGACCCAATATTATAATATATGCAACTACTTACTACTTCTATCTTCATATAGAATTTCTCTCACAAGATTAATTAATAAAATACAACCATAATGAAGTAGTGTATTATTAATTACCTATTGACATAGATGACTGACTAGACTATAAATAATGTTACTTGATAAACCTAAAAGCAAATGCTTTAAGCACAGGAAAATAATTATTGCAAGGAATAAGACTATGGTAAACAACAATAATTATTTTATTATTAAATAAATTCTCGGAATATATGATTCATGATTATTATTATTATTCAAGTAGTGGTCACTAGCTTGGCTGATTCTTGACTACACTTGTTTACCCAACTAGGAATTTAATGTTGCACTTTGTAGGTGTGGCTCAGCTGTAATTTACATACTTTTCTAATTCTCGGTAACGCAAGCGAACAGGCTGTATCAGTTCTATGTACTTAGCGGTAAGGCTCACCACTTCGTTGAGGTCGTCAACTATGTCCGCGTCGGGGATCGCGAAGATGTCGCCAGCGCGGGTTAGGTCCCGCTCCGTCAGCACATGCTTCAGTAGCTCGTGCATCGCACCGCCGCCCCCTGCACCTCCGCCTCGACGCGCCTTCACCGCACCGTAAACAACATTCACTTAGAACGACCCATCAATGGACACATCAACAGCCACCGCTACACAACCACCTTATCACCATTATTCAACACACGTAACATGTATAACTGGTTTTGAACGTCCCATAACTCACTAGAAAATTGTACGAATATATTATAAATAAAATAAATTGAGCGAAACACCGAAATAAGTGGTCTTTTGATGCAATGCAGTGCAGGCGAAGTACGTTTCGTTTCGTTCGGAAATTTGATTGTCAATCAGTCAATGAACTTGAATAGGTTATATTTAGGTTCATTGGAATTTTGGTAATGCGAAACATTGGCATTCAAAACACTAAAATGAACATGCTAAAATGGGTGTCTGGAAATGCTGTAAAATTATCAATTTTCGATAAACTTTTTAGACGACGATCAACAAACAGTCCAAACAGCAAAGTGGCAAATTCAATACATCGAATTATATATGAATTTGCACTTGAACCATCATTTCATCATCATTCTCTTGGTCTTACCCCAATTTGTTACCATTTGTTACCTATGGATTGGGGCGATATGTCTTTTTCTTCCATACTTCTTGGTTAGCCGTCATGTCGGTAATCAACCTTTTTCTAGCCATATCATCAGTGGTGTAGTCCTACAGAGGCCCTGTATCAAAATTTATTGGGAGCCCTCCTTTTACCCAACTGTGGCACAGAATAAGCTGTTGATCCCGGCTCTTATTCGTGGATCTTTGACAGTTGTTACGAGTCGTCAGAAGCCTGAAAGTCCAACAACCAGTCTTATAAAGGGGTATCGTGTTCCCCAGTAACTGGGTTGTGGAGGTCAGATAGGCAGTCGCCCCATGTAAAATACTGGAATTCAGCTGCATCCGGTTATACTGGAAGCCGACCCCTATATAGTTGGGAAAAGACTAGGCAAATGATGAACTCAGTTTTTTTTATTTGAATCGATTTTGAGGCCTATTGCAGTATTTGCAGTCCCACACTAGTCTTGTCAAAACGACCGGCTGTCGCACGTCATGATTTTCAATGATGTCATTAATGACATTTTTCTAAATATTTGAGGTTATTTTGGTGAAACCAATAATTTGTTTTTAAGCATGTAAAACGAGATTTTACGTTATCAATAAAGTGTGAAGTATCTTTAGCTTCTAGTTATAATACATAAACGATCAAACATTGAATACAGACGATACCTCGTTACTACATGTTGTTGATATCTGGTTGTAATCTCTTGTGTACCTTAACCTGCTATTATTTATGAAATCAAGTGAAACATAATTTGCGTCTTAATATTGTAGTGTTTCAATAATTATCATAATGCCTGTGCCATGTAGAAGGGGTTGTGGCAACAATGCAGTTTTGAAGGTAACTGGTTAATATTACTAATATTCCTGTAATACTTAGAACAGTAAGCATAATGTACTCTGACCTTTTCTAATTGTTTGAATGATTCTAGCGTCCAAAAACCGGCGATGCTCTCTGCAAAGAATGTTTCTTCTGGGCATTTGAAACAGAAATTCACTACACCATCACAAAGGCAGAATTATTCAACAAAGGGGATTCAGTTGCCATCGGCGCGTCTGGCGGAAAAGACTCTACAGTACTTGCGTATGTACTCAAAACATTAAATAAAAGATACAATTATGGGTTGAACCTCATGCTGCTGTCAATAGACGAAGGTATCACAGGGTACAGAGATGACAGCCTCGAGACTGTCAAACAGAACCGGGATGACTATGAGATGCCTTTGAAGATACTGTCATACAAAGACCTGTATGGCTGGACTATGGATGAGATAGTGGCTCAGATAGGCAGGAAGAACAACTGCACCTTCTGTGGGGTGTTCAGAAGACAAGCACTGGACAGAGGGGCAGCCATGCTGGGAGTGAAGTGTATAGCAACAGGACATAATGCTGATGATATTGCTGAGACTGTGTTGATGAATGTCCTCAGAGGTGACATTGCCAGGTTGAAGAGGTGCACAGCTGTCGCCACTGTAAGTTCTCAGTAGTATATAAAATACAGCACCACCTTATTACTTTTACATTCATTCAAATAATGATTGTTCAGTAAACTAAAAACTCCCCAAGCTTAATAATATTTTTCTGAGTTTTAAAGTTGCGTTTCCACTAGGGGACATTGGTCCCGCGACTCTCGTCATCCGAAACGAAATTTACAAGACCCGCGCGATGTCGCCCGACGTCGCTTGCGACATCTACAGGTCGCGGGACTTGTGGCTAATCTATACTCTGCGAGCGTCGACACGCGCGACCTTCGTGTCTAGTGATGGGCTAACTCGGAATAAATTCAACTCGAGTCAACTCGAATTAAAATCATCCCGTGATTCCCGCGTAGGTCGGGACCATTTTTATGGCGCTAATCAATTAAATAAAAATGTTGTGTTTTTTTAGTGGTTTATTAGCATTTTAGAATCTAATTAAGACACTTCAAAAATGGCTGCGTCTCGAGGTTTCACCCGCGTAATTCGGGAATTACGCGGGTGAAACCTCGAGACGCAGCTAGTTTATTTACTTAAGGTATTTACATATTAATTATCTCAAATCGTAACACGGAATGAGCACCGACCAGGTACCGACCGACCGACTGGCCGCCATCCGTCAGCCCTCGAACTCGAGTTCGTAAGGTCTGACTCGAGTCAATTCGAGTACAGCGCAACTCGAGTTAATTCGAATTGCGAACTCGAGTTGACCCATTTCTACTGTGAATAAGGCAAAGGTCGAGCGATATTGTACTGCAGAGACATACCACGTACTAGTACTCGTAAATGTTCGGCGATATGTCTCTGCGACATGTACCAGTGATACTGCAGCTCAAACCTTATTAGCATGTAACTAGATTTCTGTTTTTTTTTTTTTAAATCGAACATTTTTCTTTTCATACAGGGCAGTGAAGGTACAATACCAAGAGTAAAACCCCTAAAGTACACATATGAGAAGGAGATAGTAATGTATGCACATTACAAAAAGCTGGTCTACTTCTCTACTGAGTGTGTGTTTGCTCCCAATGCATACAGGGGACACGCTAGGGCTCTACTCAAGGATATGGAGAAGATCAGGCCTGCTTGTATCATGGATATTATATACTCAGGTAGTTATATATTTACTCCATTAATTATAAACGTTGCTTAAATTTAAGTAATGATTAGCATCTGTTTAACCATACATTTTAACATCATTTAACTTTATTAATGTTTTATGCACAAGTAAAAAAATTACTAAACGGCAATGGCATTAGGCAGTAATGCAATAGGCATTCTCTCTATTCTACCTAAGTCGACGTTCATACGGACGAAATAAAACCGCGGCTGGAGTTTTTCGCGCTTTGGATTGTGAACTCTCAGTATTGAGCCGAGGGTTGAGAATCCAACAGAGTGCATCTGAGCGCATCGAAAATCTAACAGTGTTCTACTGTTCAATTTCAACTCTCGGCCCTAAACAGTGCGTTGAAGATCCAGTGCCAGAAAAAACCAGCCACGATTTCTTTACGTCTGTGTGTACGTTGACTAACTAAAGAAGTTTTTTAGAACGCAGACAATAATTTACACAATAAATTAATTATTTCTATCTTATACATTACTTTTAAGTGAATTGATCAAATAAAGCAAATAGGGTTTTACACCCATTTTTGAAGTGTCTTAATTAGATTCTAAAATGCTAATAAACCACTAAAAAAACACAACATTTTTATTTAATCGATTAGCGCCATAAAAATGCATTAAAATTCTACATTTTCATATTTTGCGCGTAATTTGACGAAAACGCTGGACGCAGTGGACGCCATATTGGTATGTGGGTATGACGCCATTTCGCTGTGTAAACAAATGCGCTGATATTTTGTATGATAATTATAATAATAAAAAAAATAGTTATTATTCTACTTATCGTTGGTTTGCTGTTCCTGAATGTAAGATACAATTTCAATAAAAAATTACTTGAGTGGTTCAGTTGATTAGTTTATACAGCGGTATGACGTAATAACATGGCGGCTACTATATCATGGCGTTCAAAAACAGTTAAAAAAAAATTGAAATCCCTGAATTTAATTTTAAAATTTATTTTGTTATTTCATGAACTGAAACTAACATTTTCCGACTGCTTTTTGCCTAAGCAATCTCAATAATATAATTTTAGATTTTGTTTCTTAAAGAATAAAATACCCTATTAAAGCCAATAGCTTTAATGGACATATTTAAAAACACAATCTATGAATTTCAGGTGAAACCATGTCAGTAAAGGAACAGGTCTCTCTCCCCACACAGAGGATATGCAGCAGGTGCAAGTTTGTATCCTCACAGGAGGTCTGCAAGGCATGTGTCCTTCTTGAAGGACTCAACAAAGGCCTCCCCAAACTTGGCATCGGCAAGAGTTCCAAAGCAAAGAGGATGCTTGAGGAATACCATGCTAAGCAAGCACAGAATGAAAATGGAGCACTAGACGATGTTATTAAAGATTTGAATGATACCAGTATAGCAGTAGATAGACATAAGAGACTCAGTAAGAATAATAATATTGCAAACAAAGAGAACGGGAGCAATAATAACACATGTAATACAAATAATTGTTGTGGAGGCAACTGTAAAAGCAAAACTAATGTTGACCCAGCTACAAGTAATAAAAAACTTGATATGTTATTAGAACAATATGGTTTGGATGAGACTTCAAGTGCAGACAAACATAAGGAAAATGGAGTCACAGATACAAATGTATCAGATCACTCTGAAGATGAGACTCCTTTCAATGGACAGGAGGAAGATGATACGTGTTCAGCCTCATGCAGTGGTATCAGTGTGGGTTTCTGACATCAATAAATCAACATAAATATTTTACAAACTTTAATTTATTTATTTTATTACACCACTAGACTTAACAGTATTATTTCTACCCTCGAGTTTCAAATCTTTTAAATTTATTTTTAGTCACACTTCAAACAAGGCAAATGCATTACACTTTTTATTTAGCTGTGAGCACCTAGGCATGTTAATAATACCTGTACAATCTGACAAAATGGTTACCGTACAAGACCGCAAATTCCTACTCAAAATACACATCTGTTCAATGGTTCTAATACTTATAACGTACATAAAGAATATGTTAGAAAATAACATTAAATTATGCTGTTAATGAGAATCAATTTAGCACCTATACAAAGTATGGTGCAGCCTATGAAATTGTACTACTAAAATATATCAATCTGCGCTGTACAATATGTTGCGGAGGCACATCACATCGCTATTCGTGTTCGCGTATCTTATTTGACCAAAAACGACGATGTGAAGTTACTCTATTCGCGTATATTTTCCTATTTTTCACGAATGAGACGAACACGCAAATAGATGAACACTTTTATCCGCTGGGTTGTCGGCTTTTGGTCACAAATATCAAAGGATTGCGAATATACGACAAAATAATTCATGACGACATCGAACACACTCTCCACACATGTGGAGAGTGTGTTCGAGTTATTCGGACTTCTACACTATATAGCTGAATAAAAATCGATAAAAACAGGAATACCGAATAGCGATGTGAAGCCACAATTATAGGTAGTCGTTACATTTCACGAACGCGTGAACATTACAATTTATGACATACTAGCTACCCGCCTCTACTTTGTACGGGTTTTACGACTTGAAAAAAACATCGAGTTTTCCTTATTATTTTTCAGCTTGACAAAATTCAGAAAGAGCAATTTTTGGGTATGGCGCTTTATAGATTTAAAAGTACCGGTAATATTCGGGCGAGCATAAAGTCACAACCTCTCTAGCTCGCTCATTTATAAGCTTAGCGTAATGTCTTTTTGTAGCAAAAATAGTAAAAGTTGGTGTGTTCACCATTTACTTAACTCTAGATTGCAGATTTTTTAGTTATGTCACCTTTCTTGCCAATGAGCGATATGCAAGTTATATATTAATATTACAATACACATACACCTTCCTGAATAAATTCACGAAATGATGATGAAAACTGCATCTAAATACATTGCGTAGTTTAGAAGACAAACGCGGTCAAACAGACAGACATACAAGCGACTTTAATTTATGTATAGAAGATAGAGGAGTCAGATGCCGTGCGTTCGTGAAATAAAATGACTATAGCTCGTACTTTTGTTATGTTCACGTCTACGTAATGAAGGCTGGTGCTCTGGACTGTATCTTCTCGCGACAGATGGGACAATGGTCTGTAATGTTGTCTGAGCAGTCCTCACAGAGGCACACGTGGCCGCAGGGAAGCAAGATGATCTGAAAGAAAGTATAAGTTTGTTATATTGGCTTGGTTAGGTATAGTTAACAACGAAATATGATTAGTATCATATTTCGTTGTTGACTGTACCTATAGTACTCTATGGTGCGTACTGTCGCGTACCTCTTTAGGGTTCTCCGTGCACACTACACACAGCTGCACATCGGCGAGGTTCTTCTCCCGCGCATGCGCGCGCCGCTCCCGCCGGCCAGCCGCGAGCTGTTTCTTCATGGAGTCCTCGAGCGCGCGGCGCCTGCGCCGCTTCATGTACTTGTAGGCCACGCGACCCGACGCCGCCGCGGCTACTGTGCCGAATATTACTAGCAGTACTCTGTGAATTAAACATTCGAATAGGATACGATACATTTTATTTCTACTTGACTTTTTAAATTAGTTTAATAACATAACCTCACGCCCGTAATCCCTGAAGGGAAAGAAAGGATAAAGGGGGGGGGGGATTAAGTTCCATGTAATGGGGTGCGAGCCTATTACCAACAACAGAGCACGAAACCAGACTCCAGGCTGCTATTGAGAAACCACAGATGGAAAAACCCAGTAACACTTTCCCTGACATAGGAATCGAACCCAGGACCAGCTCAGCAGTAGCGCTTGCGACCACTACACCGACGAGGCAGGCGAGGGTAGTTTATCGTTTGGTTTTATATTTTTATGTATTCGTTTATAAGTATTTTTAGGGTTCCGTAAAAAACGGAACCCTTATAGGATCACTTTGTTGTCTGTGTGTCTGTCAATACCATTTATCTCGGGAACGCGTGGAGGTATCGAGTTGAAATTAAAACGATATACTTAGGTCTACAGTCTCTTGAAGCTTTGAAAAAATCAAACTTCTAAGTTAACGTAAAAAAAGATACAGCCATTTATGCCGCAAAAAACGTATATTTCGACACTCAAGGGAATCAAAATTTATACGGTATTTTCCGTTGACCTAGAACTATGAAATTTGGCAAGTAATACCGTCTTATACTACAAGTATAGGGAAAAATCAGAAAACTATACATTTGTAATTAAATCATAAAAAACAGGGTCTTTATGACGGTGGTCCAAATTTTTTATAATATGTACCTACAAATTTGTACGGAACCCTTGGTGGGCGAGTCCGACTCGCACTTGTCGGGTTTTTTATATTTGTCTATTATTTTAAATACCGTAATTGCCTGAAATAAATGAATAATAATACCGTAGAAAGTCCCTTGAACTGGCCAGCCGTTTCAGCAAACTTGATTTAGTAGCTGTCGTCAGATATAAAGGGAGCCCATCCTTTGGTGGCTGTATCTTCATCTCGCCAGTGTTACTCCGGCTGAGCTCTCCTATAGCCGTGATGTAGGAGCCGTCCCGCAGCATCTCCTCCATGGTCTGGAGACCACGCTGTCGCACGCCAGAGAAGAACCCCCACACGTGGTCGATGACACCGGGCGACATCGGCTCGAACTTGTCTGATATGACATCCATGTCTGTAACATAATAAATCCTGATAAACTTGACTACCTAGAAAAGTATTGTAAAACACACGTACCGCATGTACGTATCCGAATTAACATGCAGGAAGGCAGGCAGCGGCGCCGGCACACGACGAAACGAATGTGAATATCGGAACATATTTGCAGAGTAAGTATTGACAAAAATTTATCTAATAGATAGGTTTGTACCTTGTTTTGCGGCCACTAGACTAGAGCAACTGAATGCAAAATTATTATAGTCAAGTAATAATGGTTTCTATGTTAAGTTACTGTTTTTGGTTCTGTACCGTTTTAATGTAAACAAATAAATAAAATTGAAGTGTCTGTTTGTAATCTCAAAATAACAGCTTTTTACTAAATGCATATGAAAGTATACGTTACTTATAATAAATATTTTTATTTTTTATTTTTGTCTGTATTTGACCGATTTTGACAGGACTTTCACTGGGTAGCTGATGTTATAAGGAGTAACAGGCTTGTTTTTGTCGAGGTAGAACGTCCCCTATGGAAAATTCCCGACATCCACGCGGGCGGGCTGTGGGCAGCAGCTATTATAGCTAACTATAAATAAATAAAGAGTACACGTGAAAATGTGAGAAAAAAAACACAGGCCTAAACTTTCATATTTTTTAAACAATTCACTTACCAAGCAATTCAGCTGTGAGTGCATCCACCACCTCAATGCTGTACTTCCCATTGTTCAGCACAAAGGGTGTGCTGTTGCACACTTCATGTATAGTGCGTGTCTGGTCAGACCAGAAGCCCGCTGACGTCCTAGCTATTACATGCTCTTTGATTGTGAGCCTGAAATTAATGATTTAGGCAAAATAAAATATGCACAGTAAATTATCAGAACTAAATCGTTTTTAAAGTGATTCTTTTTTATGGTCTCTCGTATCTTCATCCTAACCGGACTTGTCAGTGGCTGCCTCAATAAATTAAGGCCTCCAACCAGGGCTTACAAACTTAAAACTAGACAACTACACGCCTGACCTCGGCTTATAATGTCGTTGGGGGGGAAGGGACAGCAAGGGACAGCCTGGATCGGAATTTGAACTGTTTATCACAGGTTAGTACTAAATAAAGATGGTCTATAGTTGTTTCCCTTCAAGACAAGTTGGTATGATTAACTAATCTATTTGGCTTAAAATTTACAGAAGTGTGTGAAGTGCTCATAAGTCATAACATAAATGTGATATATTTATTATGTACACAATTCGCAACCTTGTTTCTGTTACAAGATATCCAAAATTGTGAATTATGTTCATGAGAACATAATTCACAATTTTGATGAATTTTAACACAGTATAGTTACTATCACATGCAATTGTTTTAGCACACAGTGGGTTCGAACACCAATTCTTACAGAATATATTTAATTATTGTAACTGCCAATGTTGTAATGGGACAAGGATTATTTTTAAATAGGAGTGACAAAATAATATAATGTATTCAAATTAATTTAAATCCAGGGAATTTTATTCTTATTGACTCACTTGTTTGAAATTAATATTATGTTTACCAGTTAATGGTGAATCATGTACCTTTTTGAAAAATATGTTTATTGATCAACGTTTAAAATTATTTTAGGGCCGGAACCAAAGCCTTCTGGCAATCCATGCATACCATCGCCTTGTGGGCCTAATTCGCAATGTCGAGGCTTTTTGTAATGTATCATGAACATCCAATGTATCGTATTTCTAACAAATAAATGACATAGATAAGTTTTTTATAGAAAATACTTTTCATTCTTACCTCTGCACCACACCTGTCACTGAGTTGTTATAGTTGCTGGTGATGGGGTTGCCAAGTGGCTTCACCAGTCCTCTGATCACCACATAAGGGATGGTGTTATTGGAGTACTTGTTGATCTCCTTGTTCAGTGTCGAGTCTATGTCCAGTACAGGAGCTGTCTGCAATGTTTTTATGATACTGTTAAAAACCTGTATAACCTGTACTGTTTTTGTGAAAATAAAAGACAGTCCAAGGGAACTCGTGATTCTACAAATATTTTAAGATGGAAAATTAAAATGCAATTGTCGTTAATTTCTACTATTTTAAGAAGATACATCCAAGTTTAAGTAAATAGATTATCAGCAATATGAAGGGTAACCAAGGTTTGTAAAAGGTAGAATAAAACTGTTGTTACAGATTATACCCAATCGTAGTAATCAAAGGTATATTGTTTACCTGCAAGGCGTTCAGGATATGTTTACATTTGCTCAGCTGTTTCACACAAAAGCCCAAAATAAGGGTATCTATTCCAAGGATCACTGTTTCGCCGATTATTTCCGAAAAGAAGTCCATGGCTCTTCAAATTTATTTTGTGCGGTTTTACGATAAATTATTAGAATTATTGCGTAACCTAATACGCTGTTTCAGCTCATTTTATTCCATACATTTACTTAATTTTTAGTAAAATCCCCAATCACAGACAGATTCTCACTTTGAGTTTTTGACATTGACATTAACGTTTCGTTACACTCCCACATCAACTGATATAAATCCAGTCAATGACAAAAAAGTTTTAACACATGGTTGCAATGAAAAGTAAAAAAATATACAGGTTGAAATTGAAAACATGCGACAAACCGTAATGGGAGATTGTACTCATCATTATGAACAACTTTTACTAAGGGACCAATGATGCAATCGCGAAAAAAAAAAACATCTGTTCCCTACATTTATGTTCGCATAACTCGTCAAAATGTAGGGAACAGCTGTTTTTTTTTTGCGATTGCATCTTTGGTCCCTCAGTAAAAGTTGTTCATAATGATGAGTACAATCTCCCATTACGGTTTGTCGCATGTTTTCAATTTCAACCTGTATATGTTGTCTTGTATATTTTTATACGGTAATAGTTGTAAAATAAACTCCTGTTATTTTCTGATGCAGAGTGACCGATATATGATAGCCAACAGCCAGCTGGTAGGACGTATAACACGCAAAACCTCCTGGCAAGGTCACAATCCCCGACTGTAATATCGCATCCGTTAGTTTGTTTTCAGGCTTGTTCGGGGGGGATTAGATTTTTATGATCACTTAAGAAGATGTAGGATAGGTGCCAGAGGATGAGTATAAATGTATTTATTTAATAACATGAAAACAACATTTTGCATTCTTTATCAATGTAATTTGAAGTAAATTAGATCTCGTGTTGGCAGTAGACAATTTAATTCCTTCTCCTCCGAACTCTTGATATTCTCCAGGCATTCGGTTCCTCGTATTTGTTGTAAAGCGGCTCCAGTCTCTGGTTCTTCTTGAACTTGGACAGTTTGGTGGGGTCAGAGAACTTGAAGAATGCTGGTGCAAACTCTACCAGCCACTTCGGGTCTATGGTGGTCACTTCGCGCATGTACTCCTTCGTAGTTTGGACGAGCTCGTGGTAGATTACCCTGATTATGAAAACGAATATTACATTAGTAACAGCGTGAGTTTATGATCAGGGCAGGGCTTTTCGGGCATTGATTCGAACCCATAGAACCCGGGACCGAGATATTTTGATAGAGAACATGGTGTTCTTATTCAAACCTTATTTTAAAGTATTTATCAAGTCTAATACTGGTATTCAGCTGCATCCGGTTAGACTGGAAACTGACCCCGAAATAGTTGGGAAAAGGCTAGGCCGATAATTTATCATTTCTAAAACTAAAAATCTTACCATTCCGGCTGCCTATTGAAGAGTGCACTAGAAGGGTGTATGTAGACCACCTGGCTGTCGACCAGAGTTCTGTACCCCTCCTGTGGGTCCTTCTTAGCCGCGTTTCTGAAGAAACCGGAACATATCGTCTTCTGGATGCGCACTGTGTTCTTACCCGCAGATACAACGTCCAACTTGTGCCTGGCGAAATTAAAAATAGGATAAATGATTTTATTATTGGAAGTTAATTTGTGTACAATCATTTTTACCCGTCAATAATATATATTTTAAACTAGATGATGTCGGCGTTTCCTAGTTGACTACTTTGAGATGAAAGACCGAAACAAACTCGGAGGTCACAGCCTTTACAGTCCAGTAAGATATCGTGAAGACTTTGTAGATTGGTGTCTGAAATGGTCTTTTGAGGAAAGAACCACAGATTGAGTGAACCTGTCCAGCCAGTTTAAGTTAGTTGTGAAAATAAAGAAAGTTTTAAAACATTATCCAAGATAGAGCTGGATTTGCTTGATTTTGTGATAAAACAATGAGTGAAAGCCTCAAATAAAGTATTATTAAGAAATAATAGTGGTGATTGATTAGATGCAGAAAGCGAAAAACCGTTTGAGAAAATTGTGGTCACATTACAAATCTACGTACGCACACAGTCGCACACGTATTAATTAGGGTCTAGCGTAGTAGGTACTTCGTCCATTTTGGTTGATTTTGACCGTACGGCGGAAGTGTGATTGTAATATACGTCGTTTGAATAATTTTTTGGATAAAAATTACCAAATTATATTAGAAATGACAGAAATCGATTCAGTAACCGATTTTGAACAAAGTACTTTCATAATGTACATGACAATGACGAACTGAGAGTGAACGACAGTGGCGGCTGGCAGGAATGAATCGGAAAAATTCTCGCCTATCTCTAGCGATAAAGAAAATGAACCTTCATCAAAACTTTACCTATCCATAATACCAAGCAGTTGTTTCCTGACATCCTGCGCTCGTTTCAACGTGCGGATCTGCACAAAGTTCTCATAGCACCACGCGTTAGAGAACTTGTTGTTCCTCCAGCTATTATACACGGCCAACAAGGTCAGATGGTCGCCTTCCGGCTGGTTGAACTTCGCCTTCTTCTGGTCGGCCAGCGCCTGCTTGTCTTTGGGTCGATAGAACACGTTCTGGACGCTCAACATTGACACTATGGTCAGGATTTCGTCCGAGCATTGTAGTGCCACTGACATGATTAGGATTTTTGATAGGTTAGGTTCGAGCGGGAATTCGGCCATCTGTAAAGCAAAGAAAGTCTTTTAATATAATAGACTTTGAACTTGATAAAGTGGTTGCAAATCAAGGGCGTAGCCAGTTTAGCAAAAGTAACATGTCATTGTATTGTAAACTCAATTATGTCTGTGAATAAACATTTATACATTTCTTTTCAATCAGATTTTTCAGTCTTCGTCTTGAGTATAATTTGCAATGATTGGCCCTTTCGTGAAATGCTAAAACTGTCCCCAACTGTGATATCTGGCATTTTGAACTTTATTTTAGGCACCATTGAGCTTATTTTTAACCAACTTCAAAAAAAGAGGAAGTTCTATGTTCGGCTGTATGTTTTTTTTTTCTATGTATGTTCACCGATTTCTCTGGATTTAGAAAAATATTTTTTCTACCAAATCATTTTGTTGTATCTAATATCTTAAACGTCGATTGTTTTGGTCTACTTACCCTGCGACCAAGCCTGGTGAGCAATCCTTCCGAATCTAGCGCGGACAAGGAGTGCAGTTGCTCCAGCGCCATGATGAGCGACTCCACGGGCGGCGCGTCCATGAAGTCGAAGTGCAGCAGGTCGTTGATACCCATCGTCTTTAGTTGCAGCACCTATTACATAAATGTATGACACTACAATTTAAAATTAAGGCCTGTATTTAAGAATGAGGCTCACTCAAGAGGGAAGATTTAAAAGCAAGAGTGAACAGGCATCTTCTAGGCACGCTCGTACCTTTTCATAGACCTCACCCATCGGTTTTCATCAGGCGTGATCGAGGTGAAAAAGTGTTGGTATATTTGAGTCTGGATTAGCGTGATTATTATTATTAAATCTATGTGCTTGGAATCGAGTTTCATGCGGAACCACTTTAGAATATGGGCCAAACATCACATTACTTTCATAGGATATAAAATATCCAATCCAATATAAATTGGAACCCCATCAAGTCAATATCCGAGATCATTTGTTTGATATGTTTCTGACGTGTTTGCAGCAGTAAATACGTACAGTTGTAGCAAGGTTGGTGCGTTGGATCTCGGGGACTGGCGTAGGCAACATCTCGTCTCTGTAGGCGCGCTCCGTGTACAGTCGGTAACACTTGCCGGGGCCCGTCCGTCCAGCGCGACCCGCTCGCTGTTTTGCTGCTGCCTGTACCAAACAAAGAAACATTCAGTAAAGGAAGATTAATCAAGATGATAAAGTTTAAAAAGCGAAAAATATCATCATGCATAGGACATTGGCCTCCCACCAAGCATGGCCACTTCGACCGGTTCTGTGCTTTTCAGATCCAGTGGATTCCAGCGAAAAATATATAGAGGTCTTAAAAATATGAGTTTATATGATCTTTTTTTTATGACGTTTCTTTATGGAATAGCTATCGGCCAGTGAAGTGCGGCCAGTTAATTTAATTTAGTCATGTATTATTTACCTGTGAAATAGGCGTCACAACCAAAGAGTCCATTCCAGTCTTCGAATTATAAACTTTTTGCTTCACAAATCCAGGATCAACAACATAATAAACTCCGTCTATGGTCAGTGAAGTTTCCGCAATGTTGGTAGCTATGACGACTTTTCTTGAGCCGGGAGGTGCTGGCTCGAAGATACGCGTTTGCATCTCAGATGGCAACGCGGAGTAAACGGGAAGAATGATTAGTTCTGGCACATCAGGACCTAAAGACTTCATCCTCTCATACAGAATCTCGCAAGCTGTATCAATCTCCTCCTGCCCAGTCAAGAACAACAAAATATCTCCAGGAGGTTCCCTCAAATGTATTTGCATCACCGTTATCAACGACGCGTCTAGATAATCAGTTTCTGGTTCTTTAGTGTACATGACTTCAACAGGGAACGTTCTACCGGGGATGGTAAAGATGGGAGCTTCGAAAAAGTACTGTGAAAACTTGACCGCGTCTAGGGTAGCTGATGTGACGATCAGTTTGAGTTCCGGTCGCTTCTGTACGGCTTGTTTGAGTAAGCCGAAAAGTACATCTGTGTGAATGGTGCGCTCGTGAGCCTCGTCCAACATGATGACGGAGTAGGATTTGAGGTCCAGGTCCATGAGGCACTCGCGGAGTAACATACCGTCTGTCATGTACCTGTAAAGGAAGTAAAATTGAAAAACGGAATATTCATGGATAGGATCAACTGACGTTAGTATTAAATAGATAGAAAAGTACCAGAAACATTTAAAATAGTGGTTCGCTTTTGAACGAACCGCCTTTACAGCTACAATATAAAGGCACTGTCAAAGAAAATTTGTTACCATTAAGTACGTGCAATTGACTGAACTAATGGGCAGTTTTTTTGGTTAATCTTATAATTGAGAATCACACAGCATTATAAGTAGAAAGATGCCGTTGATGCAGATGAAGATATAAAACTTTAAATATAAACTATTCATGCCATGTTTTGTCTCTAAGTCGCCCTAGACTGACAAAAAATGCCTAAGACATTAAGTTCGCTTTATCGTAGTTTTTTACCTGTGCACGTGATTTAAATTGTGCATGAATAAATAAAGTATGGCAATACTCACTTAATAACAGTCTCAGGACTCGTACAGTCTTCAAACCGGATGGTGTACCCGACCTCCTGCCCAAGTCGACACCCGAACTCCTCGGCCACTCGCTTGGCCACAGACATGGCGGCCACACGACGAGGCTGCGTGCACGCGATCTTACCGCGAGCGGTCAGACCACATTCCGCGAGGTACTGAGTGATCTGGGTTGTTTTTCCCGAACCAGTCTCACCAATTACTATCAGGATCTGGTTGTCGGCTACAGCCTATGTGGTTAAAAGAAGAATGTCATAAATCTTCATGGATTTCTTAGTAAGAAAATGATATGGAGAATCTAGTTAATAATAATAATTAAATTCAAGCTATAGATACAAAAAATGATAAACGAAAAGCATGTTCAAGAGTCAGAACCAACAAACACATTAGTTTTGGGAAGACAAAAGTTCATACACACCTTAGTCAATTCATCCCTCAATTTATAAATAGGCAGTGACTGCCTTTGCTCCAGCAAAGACAAGTTAGTCTTCTTGCCAAAAGAAGACTTCTTCCCACCAATCACATGCTTCTTCCACTCTGGTAGGTCTTGAGGAGTAATTCCTGTCCCTCTCATGTTGGCAGCTAAAGCTCGACCGTCACTCTCTGGTAGAGGATCAATCCAGTTCTTGTTTAGTCCCATGGGTACGCTCTCCATCTCTTGCTCCCTTTGAATCATCTTCTGTTCTCTTCTCTCTTTTGATAGCGCTGACTGCATCATGGCGGCTTGTGCAAGAGAACCATCTGGATTCTTCACAATTCTGACAGGTGACAGGTCGTGCAGCGCGCGGCCGTGACCTTGTAAGAACGGAGGTTCTTCTTCTACGAGTTCAATCTCGATGTCAGCTTCGCCGTCTTCGTCTTTCGGCAGCAAACCTGTCTCATCATCAAAGTCCGGCAACTCGCTCTTGTCTATCACTCCTGATGATATCATCTGTGGGGTAGAAATGAGTTTATTGATTCAATGGTGTAGAGACTTAAAGCTCGTCCGTGCGGCAGCACTGTTGTCTGCCATTAATGTAACTTAGTAGCAGTTTAGTTTTAATCGAAAATTATAATGTGTGCATATTATTATTATTCGTTTCTACTAGCAGTCAAATTCATGGGCTAGTAATAGAATAGAGACCAGAAGCTAGTAGGAGTTTTTATCCTTATTTAGTGATTTTTTTAAATGCAAGAACGCTAAATCTCGTTCAGTTTCTCTTACCTGTTTGATCTCCCATCGCTCAGGGCTGGAGATTCTAGTGACTCTTTTCCGGCTGGAGTCCTCGTCGGGATCGAGTCCGCCCTGCAGGCCTGCCAACACTGTGGCATTCGGAGGAGGTCGATCTGGATTGCGACCCTCGCGCTCAGCCTGATATGTAGAAAACATTAATTTAATAGAGGCTCCATAAGAAATACATAATATATAAAAGCACACAAAGACAGCAGTAGCTAGGTTGCAAGTGTTTGGTCCAAAATAAATGTTTATTTTTTTATTTGACCTCATATACAATTTTATGACCTACAGTTACCTCCAAATGTGCATGTGATGCTGGGTTCAGATCTTTGCCAGTTTCTTGACACACATCCCTCATAGTAAGAGATACTTTTTGTCCAGTCATTGACAGTACTTTGACCTGAAACAATACAAAACATTATTCAATAGAAATGGTAGATTTTTAAACATTTCCTGTATGACCTTCAAAGACAAACAAATATTATACAATAACTAGCTGTCCCGACAGACGTTGTCCTGTCATATATATTAAGATTTAATTCGCATTCAACACGTGCTGGTTATGCCATTAAATTGTAGCTTATGTGA
This sequence comes from Antitype chi, assembly GCA_947359405.1. NCBI lineage: Eukaryota > Metazoa > Arthropoda > Insecta > Lepidoptera > Noctuidae > Antitype > Antitype chi. The sequence continues at coordinate 20,425,363 of OX375812.1, forward strand.
AACGTTGGTACTTTTAACACAGCGCCATCTATTGATTACTTACTGAACCCAATCGAAAGGTATCGACATCTGTTAGAATCATTTGGAGTTAACAGATAATTGTGACTGTCAAATAATAACAGACAAATAATTAGCAATAAATTAAAATTGCGACTATAATTTAAGATTTAAACTATCCTATCTCTCAAGTTGGATCGAACTGCACATGGTGTGCGAATTTTATTATAATCGGTTCCGTGGTTTAGGAGTCCATTGAGAACAAACATTGTGACACGAGATTTATATATATTAGAAAAAAGAAAAGAAGAAGATTAGAAACACACATCACCAAAACATAGTACAAAGTACTGTCAATATATTAAACCTATTCTTATATCTTACCTTAACTTTGTCCCCTCTATTTACGACATCAGACACGTTGGTGACGCGGCCCTCCGACCTCAGCTGAGAGATGTGTACCAGACCCTCCCACCTCTTCCTCACACCCTCGATTTGTATGAAGCAACCAAATGGCACTATGTTTGCTACCCGTCCACTGTAGATCTGAGTAAAAAATTAATGTGAACACCTCTGAATATTTGAAATAGATCTAATGTAAATATTAATCACAAATATACCTAGAATGTTGAATCGTCAATCTACAACAAATAATAATGTCAACAATTATAAAGCTTGTTAGAATTGTCAGCCGAAATTTCTTCAGCATTGTAATCATTATGGAAGACTAACACTTCACCCCCCCTACAAACTTGAATACCACCTTAACCACCTTTATGAGGTAATTTAATCTGCTCAGATGAGTATTTGTGCCAGTTTATTAACTCAAAAAATATGATTTTTCTGCTACATTATAAAGCTTGCATAACAAAAAATTTCGGCTGTGCGTTGATATGTCAGTCAGTTTCTCCTTTTTTAATGTAGATATAATAAATAACTAGTACTTACTTTCCCAGGCTCAGGGTCATCACTCATCTCAACTTCAGGACTCTTCTTCCTGAACTTCTTGCCATAGTCACCATATTTGTGTTCTCTTTCGTGAGATGGTGACCCCCTCCCTCTTGGAGGTGATGACCTTCGTTTGGACGGGGATGACCTTCCCTTACTTGGGGATGACCTCCCTCTAGGTGGGGATGACCTTCCTTTACTTGGGGATGTCCTACTTCTAGATGGGGATCCCCTCCCTCTAGATCTTGATCTCCTTTGCCTGTCTCTCGACCTATGGCGACTAGAGGTGGGGCGACTCCTGGATCGTCTTCTTCTATCTCTGTCCTTATCTCTACTTCTACTCCTACGGTCTCTACTGCGACTCCTCTTGTCTCTACTCCGGCTACGCCTACTTTTTCTGTCCCTATCTCGCTCTCTAGACCTACTTTTTCTATCCCTATCTCTCTCCCTCGACCGTTCTCTTTTTCTACTTATATCCTTATGCTCAGGACTGCGGCTTCGTTCTCTTTTCTTCACTCCTACTTTACTTATTTCTTTCTTTATAGGTTCTTTTACAGGAGCTGCTTGTGATGGTGCCAGGGCTTCCAACTCAGCCATAGCTTGATCAACCACATCATCATTTGTTTTGCTTTTTGATTCATCTTTGAATATCTCTTTTGCTGTTAGTCTTTTGTTTTTCTTATCATCCTCTTCTTCCTCACTCTCTTCATCTGATGAGAATGTGGGAGGCTTCTCATTGGGAATAGCAAGACCTGGGAACTTATTAGCCATTGGGTCTGAGCTTTCATTGCTAGTTTCACCTTTTTGTGTGGTGTTGTTAGCAGGTTTCATGTGCTGTATGATACGCAATAAGTTAGTCATAAAAGAATCTGAAAACTCAGCTCCATTTTCAATGAGTGCCTTCTTGAAACAATCAAATGTGGGATTCTTGTCAGCTATGTCAATGATAAATTCAGCTGAAAAGTTAATGATTAAATTTAAAAGAGTTGTGTTCTGGTAACTTTATAGTCATTTCAACTATACTCCATTTATTATAGCTTTAGGAAAAAGAGGCTCGTAGATGCAGGAGTGCAAAACATTTTATTTCAAAGTTACATTCTAACTTGACGTGGAGTTGCGGACAACAGCCCGTTTTACCTACCTAACAGTACTAAATACTGAGATAAACGAAGTAAAAGTAATTTTATTTTAACTAATGTTCTATTTATAATAATGTTACGAGCTTCGGGTTCGTGACAATTAAAAACTGCCAATAAAAATTACCAAAATCGACACTTTAATTAATCACACAAATTACAAGACACAATTTCACTATTGATCGCTTTAAATCGCACTTCAAGATCACTTCAATGTTTTCGCATGTATCGCTTATTCAATACTACTCCGATCCCGATCCGTTCCTGCCTTTTTATAGAGCCACAGAACATTCGGGAATCGAATCATCTAGAATCTTCGAGTACATACTGGCCCCGACTGAGCAGATGTTGATAACTCTAGAAGATTCTTTTATCGAACTTGCTAGATAGATCTTGACTCGATTAATTCTGCTACTCGATACTAGATGGCGCTAGTGGTAACGAATTACTTTAGCTTTAGCGCGTAACACTGCCCCCTCTTAAGACATGCTCGTCCCGAGCATTTTCGGCCCCATAGTAACGCGCCAGTCGATCCACATGGACGATCTTAGGAGTACCTCTTGCACCTTTCTGTATCCGGTACGTTACGTCATTGATCTTTGTCACAATCCGGTACGGTCCGTCCCATTTAGCTTGAAGCTTAGGAGATTTCCCTTTGCTGCGGACTGGATTGTGCAACCACACTAGTGAACCTTCGTCAAACCCTTTATTGTTCATTTTGCGGTCATAACGGGTTTTCATCTTTTCAGACATTTGCTGGCCTGATTGTCTGACGTGCTCATAAATGTCGTTCATCTTGTTCCGCAAGTCGTTCGCATAATCGGTTATACTGCGTGGGGCATCAGGTGGTATTCCGGTGATCAGGTCTGCAGGCAGCCGTAATTCTCTTCCAAAGTTTGCGAAAGCTGGAGTCACCGATGTACTTTCGTGAACAGCGCTTCGATACGACAACAAAAAAGGTTGTATGTGTTTGTCCCAATCCCGTTGCCGATTTTCCACAACTTTTGCTAGGTACCTCTCTAATGTCTGATTAAATCGTTCCACCATTCCATCCGATTGTGGGTGGTAAGATGTTGTTCTTGTTTTATGAGTACCCATAACTCGACAAGTTTCCTGGAATATTTGGGACTCAAAATTCCTTCCTTGATCACTGTGAATCTCTAAAGGTACTCCAAAACGACAGAAGACTTCATGAACTAATTTATCTGCAACTGTCGAAGCTTCTTGATTTGGAATGGCGAAGACTTCCGGCCACTTAGTGAAGTAATCCATCACAACCATGAAATACTTGTTACCACTTTCACTTTCCGGAAACGGCCCCGCAACGTCTAGGGCTATCCTTTCCCATGGTGCACCAACATTGTACAACTTCAATGCACCTCTACTACGAGTCTGAGGTCCCTTTACAGCTGCACAAGTTGTACATTTGCGACACCAGTCCTCGACATCGTCCCGGCAGTGGATCCAGTAAAACCGTTCTCGTATCTTCAGTAGAGTTCGTTTTACTCCCAGATGACCTCCTGAACAGCCATTATGGTACAGCTGTAGAACATCCGGTACTTGAGCTTTTGGGACAACCATTTGCAAATGACAGCTGTTTCCCCGAGCATTTTCCCATTTACGGCACAGGACTCCATCCTGAATCACCAAGCTGTCCCATTGGGCCCAATAGCTCTTTGTAATCGAACTCATTGCTGAAACGTCGCTCCACCTGGGCTTAGGAGCTCTGGCCTTCATCCACTCCACAATCGGCTTGATGTCCGAATCTTCCTGCTGTGCACGTTGTAGGCATTCCTTCCACTCGTTGCTGAGGTCTGACCTGAGCATCCTCACAGGTACCACTTCCTTACCCTCTTGCCTAGTACAATGCTTGCAGTCTTCAGGACAAGGTCTTCTTGACAATGCATCTGCGTTGCCATGAGATTTCCCGCTGCGATGTTCGACCACAAAGTCGTATTCCTGCAGTAGCTCAATCCATCTCGCAACTTGTCCTTCTGGATTTTTGAATTGCAATAGCCATTTCAGTGCAGCATGGTCGGTTCGTAAGTGGAATTTCCGTCCCAGAAGATATTTGCTAAAATGCTGCAATGACTTTACCACAGCAAGCAATTCCCGTCTTGTGACACAATAGTTCCTTTCCGGCTTAGACAACGACTTGCTGAAGTACGCTATCACAACCTCTTGATCACCATTCCGTTGAGACAACACACCGCCAAGTCCTATGTCACTTGCGTCTGTGTCAACTATAAATTCCTTGCCTGCATCAGGGTACCCCAAAATAGGTGTTTTACACAGTCGGTCCTTTAACTCCTGGAATGCGATGTCGCAACTTTCATCCCAGCAGAAATGTCGCTTCTCCTCGGTTAGCTTATGCAGGGGTTTGGCTATATCCGCAAAGTTCTTAACAAATCGCCGATAATAAGAGCACAACCCCAAAAATGCTCTGACCTGCGTCTTGTCTTTTGGAACTGGCCAATCCTTGACAGCGGCGATCTTTTCTGGATCCGTGCGGATACCTTCTTCCGACACTACATACCCCAAAAAGCTAACTTGCCGTTTGAATAGTGAACATTTTTTCGGACTTAACTTGAGGTTGGCACTCTGGATTTTCATGAGCACTCGTTCCAGGTTTTGAAGATGTTCTTCAAACGTACGGCCTACAATGATGATGTCATCCAAGTAGACCAAACAGGCATCGCCAATTAACTTGGTTAGTACAAGTTCCATCAGCCTTTCAAACGTTGCCGGAGCGTTGCACAATCCAAACGGCATAACTTTAAATTGCCACAGACCCTTTCCTGTCGAGAATGCTGTTTTCTCCTTGTCCTTAGGGTCAATTTCAACCTGCCAGTAGCCACTTTTCAGGTCCAGCGTGCTAAACCACTTTACTCCAGTAAGCATGTCCAGCGTGTCATCGATTCTTGGCAAAGGGTAGCTGTCTTTCTTCGTAACGTCATTCAGACGACGATAGTCAACACAAAACCGCATGCTGCCGTCTTTCATCCTTACCAGCACTACAGGTGAACACCATGGACTAGATGAAGGTTCAATAACACCATCCTTCACCATTCCCTCAATCATGGTTTCCACTTCCTTTTCACGCGCTACCGGTAATCTCCTTGGCCGCTGACGGATAGGCAACTCCTCTCCTGTGTTTATTTTGTGTTGAACTAAGCCAGTTTTCCCAATGTCAGCATCGTTTGAAGAGAAAACTTCGGTGTACTTGAGTAACATCTTCTTTGCCTTAGCCATTTCATTTTGCGACAGAGCGCTGCGAGAGTCTTCTAAAAGTGTGGTCACTCTCGTTTGTGCATCCTTGCTTGGGGTCCCAGTCGATAGATATTGGCATCGACGCAACCAATCCACTTCCTCGCAAGTACCAATCAGTGAACCTTTTTCAATAATCTGTTCCTGATCACAAAGGTTCAGCACACGTACCCCTGAGATGTCGGTGGCTCTGACCAAAGTTCGTGCCACTTTCCATGGAAGGTCATTATCTACCCTTTCCACGAGTACACAACGATGAATTTGCCCAGAATTCCGAGGAAGACTAACCGGCACAATCGTTTCTGATCTCGGAGGAAGAACAATCTTCTTAAGGCTATACACATTCCCTGGTAAAGCCCCTTCCATAAAAAGTTCCTCTTGCCCACATTTCATAACTCCTTGCTTGACATCAATCTCGCAGCAATTCTTCCTCATAAAGTCAAGGCCCAGGATGCAATCGTCCGTTATATCAGCCACGATGACATTATGCAGGTAGATCCTGTTGCCTAGCTTCAACTCCATGTCCTTTTCTCCATGGACGGGTATGCGCTGACCGGTGGCTGTCACCAAGTTAATGCGTTCTCGGTTGTATGCGGAGTCCCCAAGGAGCCGACTTATAACTTGGGAACTGACGACCGTACGAGAGGCTCCAGTATCAATGGTTAGCTTACAAGGCGTTCCGTTGACCTCGCCCTTGATGATTAAGCTGTTCCCGTCATGGGTTTGTGTGATCGAAATCCTTGGGGCTCTTTGAACATCAGCCAGCACCCGCCCCGCAGTCCTGGCTATTACTCGTTTCCCTGCTGCTGCTGGGCAGTGCTGTTAGCCGCACTACCCTCTGGAGACCGGCCATCTTCCCTTTCTGCAGTTCGCTTAGGGCAACTGGATCGGAGGTGGCCCCTTTCCCCACAGCCGTAGCACCTAGGGCCGTATCCTTTATTACGGTCGCGAACTGTAGCCGCTACAACCTCCCTGACGCGATGGGAACGATGATCCTGCCGCACAGCTTCCACCTCCAGTGCATGGGCCAAGGCGTCCTTAAGCGTCCCGTGGTGACCGAGCCTCACAGCAGCTCGAACTTCAAGGTCGCGGATGCCGTCGATGAATGCCTGCACCAGGTTCCCATCAATAAGCGCAGGTACGGACTGGTATGCTTTACGAACCAGCTTCTCCACTTCAAGGGCCCACTGCTGCAGGTTTTCGTTACTGCGTTGCACACGATCCTTGAGCTGCGCACGAAACACGTGTTCCAGGTGAGCGTCGCCATATCTAGCCTCCAATGCCTCAAGGAGCTGCTCGTAAGTCACTTCCTTACCGAGAGCTTCCAGAACATTTAAAGCCTGGTCGCGCAGTCCTAGGGTGAGGGCGGTCATGGCCTGACTGTTATTCCACCCGTTCGCCTTCATGACAGCCGCGAACTGAATTTTGTAGGCCGACCAGGAAGAAGTCCCGTCGTACGGCGGCACTTTGAATCCACGTAGCGAAGGTGTTGTAGCTACGGGAGCTGCGATTCCATCCCCAAGTTTCAGGTTACCCAATTCCTGCTTCACATCAGCAATGACGTCACTAAACTTGCTGATCTGAGTTTCAGCTTTCGACAGGCGGTTGTCATGCTGGGCAACCTTCTCCTTCACTTCCTTCATGTCTTTTCCGAATGTAGCGTGAAGATCCTTCATGAGGAGCATCTGCTCGTCCTGGCGGCGCGCTTGCTCCTCCTTATCCCGTTGGAGCTGTTCTTCCAACCGACGAGCCTGTTCCTCCTGTCGGCGGGTCTGTTCCTCCTTATCGCGCTGGAGCTGTTCTTCCAGCCGACGAGCCTGTTCCTCCTGTCGGCGGGCCTGTTCCTCCTGTCGGCGGGCCTGCTCCTGCAGCATCATCATCAGAGCAGCAAAATCTGGCGCTGATGATGCTGGAGCAGCTGTAGACGGGCCGGCCTCCGTGGTCGGTAGCTGACCCTCCGACGTCTGTGGCAGTGCTCCACCGAATCGCCTCTGATCCGTCTCCTGCTGGCGTTGACTCCGGGTACGGATACCCTCCATGTCGTCTTTAGGTAAAATCGGCATGATTTTAATCCCACTTCTGACACCAATTGTTACGAGCTTCGGGTTCGTGACAAGTAAAAACTGCCAATAAAAATTACCAAAATCGACACTTTAATTAATCACACAAATTACAAGACACAATTTCACTATTGATCGCTTTAAATCGCACTTCAAGATCACTTCAATGTTTTCGCATGTATCGCTTATTCAATACTACTCCGATCCCGATCCGTTCCTGCCTTTTTATAGAGCCACAGAACATTCGGACATCGAACATCTTCGAGTACATACTGGCCCCGACTGAGCAGATGTTGATAACTCTAGAAGATTCTTTTATCGAACTTGCTAGATAGATCTTGACTCGATTAATTCTGCTACTCGATACTAGATGGCGCTAGTGGTAACGAATTACTTTAGCTTTAGCGCGTAACAATAACATCTTCATCACATATTACAAACCTACAACAAAACGAATGAATGAAACTAACAATCACATGATGCTTTAAATCTAATTTCTCGCCGGCTGATCGACACTTCACGTGACCAGAGGGCTGGGTCGTTCTTTGGCCAAAGAATTAGCATTGCCATTCAACGTGGCAATGCTGCCAGTCTTCTGGGCACGTTTCCTGATGACAGCGATGCGGAGGAATACTTCGACACCTAAGTGTCCTTTTGTTTTTATTTTGTATATCGTTGTTTTAATTATTAAATACAGTATTAATAAAATGTTAACTAATCACATTAGGATTAAAGGAAATAAAATACATTTTTTTTTACAATACTTTATTTTAAATAATAACTTATGACCCACAATACGTTGGTAAAACTTCGTCGTCATCAGCTAATTTGGTTACTCGATATTGTTCACTCCTGCTTCTTTTAGGTTTTTATCATTGATACTTTAATTTTAAATTGAAACAAAATAATTATATAAATGAAAGCCACATAATTTCATAAGATAAATAGTTACACATGATTACCATAAAGTGTGACAGCTAATATTTAAATAAATTATAATAAATTTGGCATTAATCATAACTGCAACATGTTTAATGTAATTTTGTTACGAAGTGTACATCAAAAAGAACATTTTTTAACTTCTGTCTAATGCTATTGTAAATGGAGTATAGTTGGTTATGGAATTGCTGGGTGGAGTTAGTAGACAAAACAAGAGTTGCACATAAAAAGGATGTGGTATTTGTTATTTCCACCTACACCCATGGAAAATGAAAGAGTGAAATTATTCTGTCATTAAAAAGAAATTGTGTCAGCCACCAGGATAATAGGCATGCGGTGGCGGATGGCGGTCATAAATAAGAAGTGGGACCCTGTGGGACTAAACACTATTCTAGGCTGGGCGCAAGGCCTACTTCCACAAAGAAAAGTAAAATTTAATTGCATGAGGAAAAAACTCAATAGAAAGCATCATCAATAACTTTAGATGTTAAACTTACCTAAATCTTTATCATTCAATCCCAAATGGTTGTCCAGCTCAGTGCAGAGTTTCGACACAAGCGAAAGATGTTCTAGTTTAGCAACCTCATCCATATTTTATGGATTTTAACTACAAGTTCTCTTATAAACACAACACCACACCATTTACGATTTTTACAACAAACTTGTAAAAACTATGTCAAACTTTGACAAAATGACAGCATTGCCGTGCTTTTTTTTTTGGTAATTTAACGAGCTGGCTACTGAGGCCTTTAAGTTAAGTCATGTTGCTGTCTTTGTCTATGTCAACATCAAAGTTGTCCAATGGAAGTCATGGAACCCGTAGACAGAGAATGCTAAGCAGTTTGCACATCATTGTTTCAGTTTGGGAGACTTTAGGGTGATTAATCTGACATTTTGTTCAATCCGGTCAAATTTGAGCGTGCTCACACCGTTCCGAATTGGCGTGAGCATGATAATAATGTCCTGTGAATCGTCATGGATGACGTTATGTTTTGAGTCGTATCATATCTTTAGCTAACTATATTTATTATAAATAGTGCTTCTGGCTAAAGTCGCCACCTAACCAAATAATAAGACGGTGGTGTTTACAATTTTATATGGTGTAAATAGGTTTTGACATGGACTGTTAAGCACTATTAGCGCGTTCACGAGCGCTCCATGTTGTTGATAAGAATGAGAGCTGTCATAATCGTGATATTTTTGATCGGAACGCTACTTATTGATGTGAGCGCTCACAGCGCAATCATTCGGAAAGCGGCCTCTGTTGCCAGATTGATCCTCATGTGCAAAATTGACGCATTCAACCCGAGCATATTTCAAACAATTTACAGACATTTTGAATTTTCAAGGAGCCGCTCAGTAGGTAAAAAAAAAGAAGCAGTGGCCCATTTCAAAGCGTAGTATTCATATTGAACCGTCTATTATAGTATAGGTTAGATTAACGGAGTGGTCGTCTAAAGTCCCTCTAAGAGCTCATGCTAGACCAAGAAAATCAGCATTGCTTGCCACTTTAGAAAATTTAGATTCTAACTGACAACAATGGTCCACAGCTGTCAAATGACATTCCGACATTGACATTATTTGACATAAAGTTTGCTTGTTTCATTGGCGTAATAATTTGTAAAATTAAGTTATAATTTCTTGATAGCGTTTTTAATTAGGCAAGTGCGTTTTTTTCATTTGTGTACAGCTCATGCCACCTCCATACGATGGAAAATAACACTGATCATTCTGAACAAAACAACTTTAGCCCTATATCTGTGCAAGACGTAGATGTAGATTTCTTACCGATTGTTTACGAAATAATACGAAGGTACTTTTTTAAAGAGTGCTCTTATTTTTAGATAAACGTCATCATTTCTATCACTCTATAGACTTATGTGTTGTAAATATTTAAAATTTTTAGTGTTGAGAGGGACTTCCATGACAACTCTGCCAAAGCCAGGGAATCTCAAGACTGCAGTCAACGGGTACTCGAATTGCAAAAGAAATTTGATATAGCGCGTACTCAGGTAATAATGTCTATAGTTCCCTAGTCATGATAACATACTATCTGTTCAGATTAGAATTTATTTGGTGTTATCAATATTGTAGGTTAGTTTACATAACTTAGGCGCGGCGCCCACTATCGGTAGGCATCGGTACGGCTCGGGGGCTTTACGGCGGCTTCGGGCGCCTGAGAGCTGCCTCGGCAGTCGTAAGCATACCTAAGGACTTTATGTGAAAACAGTTGTGCGTGTGTATTTATAATGGTGGATTGGGATTTAGGGTCAGTGGGTCGTCTTAGGGGCGGAGTTCCATGCATTCTATTTCATTTGTTGATCACTATAATATCGCGATGTTATGTCTTACAGACATTCGTGAGCTTGCACAAGAATAATCAACTTATCTTCTGTCATCGTCAAATAAAACGAACCTATACGTGTAATTAATGGAGCTGTTGCCGTTTATTTTCCTCTGGGTGTTGCCAAGCTAATGGAGGCGCGCGCGGTGAACGTTATGACAGTTCTGTGACGTGTCTGCCACGAACATGCCACTCGAGATATCCGAAGAATGCCTCGGCGTCCTTAGGTATGCTTATGACTGCCGAGGCAGCACGAAGCCGCCCGAAGCAGCTCTCAGGCGCCCCAAGCCGATGTAAGGTGGCCGAGCTGTACTGAGCCGCACCGATGCCCACCCATACTGGGCGCCGCGCCTTACTGTGTAAGCGGCGGAGTAGCCCGCGAAATTCAAATTTTCTTCCGTTTTTTGCAATTTGCAGGTCAGTGTCAGGTTGTATGTAGATTAAAATGAAAAACAAGAACATTTGAATTTCACAGGCTACCTTAGTGCATCTAGATCTACCTTAACAATATGAGATATAAAAGTCTATGCACTATGGTTTGTTCCAGATAAAGAGGTTGCCTGGCATAGATTACAACAAGCAGGACCAGTTGAAGCAGTTCGAAATCCTGAGAACACAGCTGAGGCTGAAAAGAGAGCTCTTACAGAAGTATCGGAATATGTGCTCATTTGAAACTTCATTCAAGTGACTTATTTCAACGCAATGCCTCTCAGAGCTTTACTAAGGTACCTTGCCAACAATGAACACCTTGTGCAGAAGATTGCAGAGTCATATCCCGTGAGGCGCGCTGCACAGTTGGCAGTGTCCATGTTCTACAGAAGTAAGGAGAAGTTGGCAGATATGGATAAGTTAAATCCAGCACAAGTTAACAGGATCATGTCATTCTTAAAAAAATTAAATGAAAACTTAAAGGATGGGATTCAGGATGCTAAGAAACAATTGAAGAAATAATGTTAATCATTTTAGTCTAGTCTAAAAATCTGCTACATGTGTTTTACTTTTTCACTTGTTGGTGTTAAATAATACTACATAGTTAATCCGAGCTAGTTTTATTTCACTCACTCTGAACAAACCATAAAAATATTCATTTTCTTAAACTAAAAAAATCACATAGTTATGGTACTATGAAGTAATCAAAATACTGAGTTATGATATGGAGTAGAGCAGCTAGCCTCACTAACACTATTATTATTGCAATATTTGTAATAGTTCCAACTATAAAGTACAACAGATTCATCCCTCTGGTACTCACTACTCCTGCTCAAAGTAACTAACTGAACAACACTCATGTTGATCGAACCTAGATTGCTCATTGAAAATATCAATCAAATCAAAATAAAATTATAATTTCGAAAACAACAGTATTCCTCAAGAGCATAAAATAATTAGAATTTTAGTAACAAAAAATAACAATTCTGATAAAAATATAGAAAATCAAGATGCAAAGCTTGCATGTTCTGTTCCTGTTGTACTGTTACATTTAACATAATAATATGCAGTTTACATTGTTGAAGTATGAAAAATATATTTATTATAAACTTGACGAATTTTCAGAAACCTTACAAGATAGACTAGAAACTATCTATAAAGTTATAAGTATAGTTTAATCAAAAATATGTAACTGTTGTCCAGGAGTGTGTACTGTCAGTAAACACACGTTAGATATAGAACCGTACCGCGTACGTTACTACAGTACGTATCGTGACGCAACATCGACATGAGACCTAAGTACCTTGTACTCTGATTTAGTGCTTTTGGACCGAATTAGCTGCGCTAGGGAAGCTAGTTAAATATTAAAAAATAACTTCTTAGAGCTATAAAGAAAAATATTTACAGGAGTACCTTCAATCTTTCACACTGTTGACATTCGTAGTTTAGAATTTTTATTAAGATCTGCTAAAACCGTCATAAATTCGGAGAATATTAAAAATGTCATTCCCTAGCGCCCGTCTCTCGTACTGCTAGAAAATATCTGTAAACCTCCCGGTAGGAGCCGCTCGGCGCTGTGTAGACGGCCTGCAAGTGACAGGCTCATAGATAGTGCAGCTGGCTGTGGTGGGGTGCGCTAGTTGCCCGCGCCGCCCCCTACCGCCCCGCGCCGCCCGCTAGTTGGCGGCGGCGGCCAGCGCGGGCGCGTCGGGCGGCTTGTCGTGCCGCTTGCGCGCGCGCCGCCCCGCGCCGCCCGCTAGTTGGCGGCGGCGGCCAGCGCGGGCGCGTCGGGCGGCTTGTCGTGCCGCTTGCGCGCGCGCCGCCCCGCGCCGCCCGCTAGTTGGCGGCGGCGGCCAGCGCGGGCGCGTCGGGCGGCTTGTCGTGCCGCTTGCGCGCGCGCCGCCCCGCGCCGCCCGCTAGTTGGCGGCGGCGGCCAGCGCGGGCGCGTCGGGCGGCTTGTCGTGCCGCTTGCGCGCGCGCCGCCCCGCGCCGCCCGCTAGTTGGCGGCGGCGGCCAGCGCGGGCGCGTCGGGCGGCTTGTCGTGCCGCTTGCGCGCGCGCCGCCCCGCGCCGCCCGCGCCGCCGCCTGCCGCGCCGCGCTTGTCTGCCTGCACCTCGAATGGAGAGTCGGTCGCCGTTACGTCACTCTCTTGCTGTCAAATAGGAACACAATTTGGATTATACTAATAATTGCTTTAGTTCGTCACACACACACCGAGAGGAAGAAATTTTTTCATATGTTTTGTTCTCATGTCTTAAACGTTTGATTTTTGAGACGGGGCAGTAAGGGAAAGTACCATAACCGTTTTAAAGGAAAACGGTTTTAGGCGACTGTCCTTAATTTTCTAAAACATTTTTATCTGCATTCACAGGTTAAGAAAAAAAAAACAGTGGCACCGGAAGTGCAGACAGAAGTGAAAACTTGCACAATTACGTGTGTATTTTTTTAATCGTTAATACAGGATTTCACATTGGGTCCTTGAGTCCTGCACCCTAATTGTGTAACTCACGATTAATCATAATCTGTTTCATTTTGACAGTTCAACAATATACATTGCGTTATTAACGTTGTTGAGGAGACACATTTTTCGAACATATGAAGCAATGGTTTAGCACTCTGTTTCAAAACGAAACATTATGATTAATCGTGAGTTATACAATTACGGTGCTGATTACTCTCGGTAAAAAATTATAAACGAGCGATCGACTTCAGCCATTAAAGGTAACAGCACAGATTTTTACGATAAAAATACAAAGGGAAAGAAAGGGATAAAAGAATTCGAATTTCCTAATGAAACAAAGAGACTTTTCCAAAAGACATCAACGCGCGACTCATCCGTGTGCTCGTTCACCCAACCACCATTTTAAATAGACCCCTGTGGTGGCTCATAATCTGATTAAATAAATAAAAAACTAAGTAACATGTGAATTGTATCGTCGAGCTATTAGATTACTTATTATTTTTGACGCTTTAATACTCCTATATCTATGTACATATATACACAGTATACATATAGCTCATGGAAAGCGTTCGGTGTCGATGACGCGAGTTCGATGATTTTTGTTCACCCAAAAAGTGCTCAACGCGCCTAAAGAAGTTTTCACTTCAAAAATATCTAAAAAAGTTAAGGACCGTCTTTTTGGTTGGATTTCATGTACATAGGTATTAGTGCCGACACCTTACCACATGCGAGGCGTGCGTGTCGGGCTTGTCGTGCGCCTGCTGCGCGCGTCGGTCGTGCCGCGTGTTGGTGGTGCGTGGCTGTGTCTTCACGGCGGCGGGCTCGGGTCGCAGCACGTTGCCGACTGCCTTCGTACGACCCTCACGGAACACCTGTATGACACATCAATGCAATGTACTTGTGAAGAACGTCATGTGCGCAATCTTCTTTATCCACTTTCTATAAATGTCTAGTCGGCCCCATACTTTACCAGCTTAATGTCACGTTACAAGACGAAAAGATTGTTTTTGCTTAACTGAGAAAAATATTTTATAAATACCTATTACCTGCACATTGCAAAACTTGAATTTCGTGGGTAACCGTTTACGTGGCGCTTTTGCTTTAAGGGGAACCTAGTCGCGGGCTCGAACTCACTGGTGGGCCTGGCTAAAAATCACGCTGTCTCACCAGGCTTTGTGTTCGACAGAGATAGTATCAGTGATGAGCAGTTAGACGCTAGTCTACACGCACAACGTTATTGAGTGAGATGCAGGATCATTTACAGTAAAAAAATCGCGAAAAAATTAAGAAAAGTCCTTTGGAAGATCGGGTTTTATGAAAAAGCCAATGCATCAATCAATGACCAATAAAGATTATTGAACTTTTCGATAACTGAACTTTGTCGGTACCGACTTGGGTTTGGAGATTTTACACTTCTTTTATTACACGCCCAAAGTTAAGTAAAATTAGCAAGAAAAACTAATCTTTGTTGGCTCCTAACTTTTTAATGGGTTTTTATTTTAGTATTCTGTTTCCGTAACGACAATATTAATAATGAGACAAAACAATATCATATTTTACTTTGGATGTGCCATGTCAGACAGTGGAGTAAAACACTCCCGAAGTTTGTATGCAAAAAATGCGGACTCACCTTAAGGCTCACCTTAAGAGTTAGAGCAGTATGACATAGTTTCAATCTTGTGAAGTTTCAATTTACTGGGATTTTTAGGTTTTATCAATGTTAATAAAATATCCTCACCATCCTCTGCCCCCTCTTGAGATACTCGGGATGCTTGATGAAGCGGAAGCGCACGAGCGCCTTGTCGCCGGTGCGCAGGCAGTCGCGAGACATCGTCAGGATCGACGCCGTCTGTCGGATGCTGCCACAGTGCACTGTGGAACACGAACATAACGGAGAACGGGTGTAAAAAAACGCTTAACGAAGCCGAGTCACAGGAATCAGCCGGAGTCCGGAGTCTGAACCATGCCTGGGAACCTTGTGGTTACGGAGATATTGAAGGTTCCAGCAGTTGTTATTTAAAAAAATATATAAATAAAACAATGGAACACACAAGTAAATCGGAACATAATATAGTTGTACAAAGATCTTTTGACGTGTTGCCAAAATCAAACTAACGCTGCCATCTTGTTTTTGCAATACATTTTCAAAAACAATTCCAGAAATATTTACAGTCTCTTCCCCTCTATCAATATCAATCAAGCTCCAACAGGTCTGTGTATCCAGATATTTTATTTCTGATTTTGCGTCTTAAATTGAAATACTGGTTTTTTGGTTTAAGATTTGTGCAGTTTAAAATAATTGTATTTCTTCTTTTTTTCTCTACTTAATGTTTAACTGTCTGCTTCGCGATTCCATCCGGTATGTAAACGTACCCATGGCCTGGTAGCGTGAGGAGATTGTGGTAGGATGGTGCAGCACCAGGATTTCTCCCTCGAACTGCCAGCACGCTTGAGGGTTGAGCGCGGGAGACACCATCACCATGCCCTTGCGGATTTGGGAGCGCTTTATCTGTACGACATTATTGGCGTGATGTAAATGAAGATATGATCAATATTATGCAGGAATATTAATACAGAATATTTTAAAATCCCATTTTAACTGATTATTTTATTTCATATTGATTTTATTTTTCGCTTCGCAATTCCCTTTGAGGAACTTTTAGAATGCAGTGTAAAGAACTGTCAGCCTCAAAGAGATGTTATTTACATAACAAGAAATAATTTAACTGTCTCCATCTTTGTTACTATTTGTAGCCACAAAAATCAATAAGCAAAATCATCATTAGTTTTCGTTTAAACCTATGTTAAAAAAATACAAATATTTTTTATTTGAAATCGTAATACTCATTGTGTACTTATTAACTTATAACTACAGATTGATACACTATTATGGAACAAAAAAAAACATAAATGCGAAACTCAATCATTATAGCATTTTTCTTGACTAACCTTTTTGAGAGCAAAGCTGGCAGTCTGCCCGCCCCTAACCTCCGGAACAGGCATCCTCTTTCTATGGATGCTCTTGACGGTGATGGGCTGGAAGCGGCCCAGGGGGTCGGGCCCCAGCAGTAACGTGTCGTTGAGGCGGATCACTCCCGCCAGCGTCGTGCCTGATACCACTGTGCCTACACCCTGGCGGAGGAAGTACTTTCTTAGGGAATAGACAATCACACTGACGACAATGTTAGCGCCGTTTTTTTTTTTTTTTTTTCATGATATAAATAGGTATCATCATTCTGACTGACTGTATATTTATTATGATATTTCTCGAAACCTAAAAAAAAATAAGGAACTGTAAAAAATTAAGAATAAATGGATAAGTTGTAAGCGTTTAAAAGTCTATGCTAGACAGAGACAACCGCTAGCATCTGACGTCACAATAAAGAAGCACCATAGTAACTTCGCGTCCTTCGCTACATTGGTCGTGTTGCGTGACAAGGATAGAAGACTTCAAAAGCGACCGTCGTTTTCGCCACAGATAATAAAATTGTTTTTCACATGTTTTTTTGAACGCCTCTAAATTAAGTATTATTTCATGTAATTATACTTTTTATAGTAGTCAGATCCCTTTATGTATTTATTTGATATAGAATTAGCTATCGAAACTTCAAAGAGGGGTATCGGTGAAGTAAACTTTTTTTTTTAGACCCTGTATATCGTACCGGTACTGAGTACGTGTCGTCGATCTGGAACTCCGCGGGCTTGTCGTCCTGCGAGGGCATCCTCGTTTTCAGCAGGTTGAGGAACATCGTCAGCAGCTCCAGGTTCTCACCAGAGACGTTTGATACTTGGAAGATTGGACATAGCCTGGAATAACACTAATTGGTATAGAAATTGCTGAAAACATTGACGGCAAAATATAATAATATTATTCCATTATTTTTAACAATATCCTTATGACTAAAAACAAAAGATAAATACAATTTAAATGCTCTGTCTCCTTAACTAGTGTTAGTTCCTGTGACATAGGAGTCAATGATTCTCCGTAGCAATAGCAACAAAGCATCAACACAAAAATAAGTTTAACAATTGATGTGTAACTGTTTGTACAAACCAACTTACAGAACCAAATGATATTTAACATTTAAGTACACATTTTTTTTGTGGTTTGTCAGGAACCTACCCACGGAATTATATTTTCATTTAGGTACCTACTTTTATTTTATTGACAAATTTATATTTCGTTTTGATTACTTAATTTTTTTTTAAAGTACCGAGTACTATAAGTGTATAATATTTCTAAGAGGCTTTGATGTTATCAAGTGTTGCAACACTTTAAAACTAGCATCTAAAGTTGCCAACATACCTCTGTGATACGAAGTTAGTTGCGCTAACAATGACGTCATCTTTCGTCTTCACCATGACAGGTACTTTGCGGCAGCCGGAAGACTTGAGGATCCTGATGAGTAGCTTGAGGTTGTCTTGCAGAACATTTGGGGGACACATGTCAATCTTGGTCACGACTACGAACACTGGCACGGAGAGGGCTAGCGCAAGGCCTAGATGTTCTTTTGTCATGCCCACTATACCTGCGTTGGCACCGATCTAAGGAAATGGAAAGATACGTCACAACTTTTATATTTAAAAGAGTAAAACTCAACATTAAAAATGGATAAAAATAAGAACAATTTGTAGGGACGATTCGCAAAGATATTTAAAAAAAGAAAACTACAGTTAATAACAGCATTCTAATACATTCCTTTCTAAGTTATTACATTTGATTTTACATCGCAGTGATCTTTATTCGTCGTTGCTACTACTGCGTCATACTGTCCAATACTGTTAGGTATTATAAATAAGTCGTATGTTATTTTTTTGTGTTCTTATTGTGCTTGCATCATCATGATCATCAATCAGCCTACAGCAATCCACTGCTAGACATGGGCCTCTCCAATTGCACGCCATTCAACTCAATTCTCGGCCACTCCCATCCGGCTACTGCCACTACCAATCACTCTCCAAAGATAGTCGCTCCATCTAGCCTGAC
This sequence comes from Antitype chi, assembly GCA_947359405.1. NCBI lineage: Eukaryota > Metazoa > Arthropoda > Insecta > Lepidoptera > Noctuidae > Antitype > Antitype chi. The sequence continues at coordinate 20,443,931 of OX375812.1, forward strand.
CCTTCCTTACTTTTGTGTAATTGTACTTTAGTCTGGGTCAAATAAGTTTTCTTTCGTTTCAAAATAGCTGAGAAAGAACCAAGCGACATCATAATTTTCAAGTGTCTTCTTACCATAAGCATGCCGAAGTCAGGAGCGTGTCCGGTCATGCCGAACACAGTGGTCTTGAGGTAGCGCTCGTGGCCTGCCAGGTCGATAAACGTGATGACCTTGGAAGATTTTTCGCAGATCTTCACCCAGTCCAGGGTGCCGTGGTCCGGTTTATTTACTACGTTACCTGTGCACAACGTGGGATTGTTACATTATTCGACGTCGTATACGCTTATAATACTGCATCGTTAGTCTAGTGGGCGCAATCAGACAAAGATCACTTTGTCTGTCTTTGTCAGTTAGGTTTTTTCCAACTGGAATTTATTAGATGCAGTCTCTGGACTAGTGCCTGGACTGCCTGGCGTAACTGGGGAAATGGTACACCCTTCGGGGATTACAGGCGTGACGTTATGTTATAATAGGGTATTTTACTCTATATGCGAAAAAATCAAAAAATATATTATTGAGATAGCTTAGGCAAAAAGCAGTCAGAAAATGTTAGTCTTAGTTCATGACATAACAAAATAAATTTTAAAATTCAATTCAAAGATTTCATTTTATTTCATCTGTTTTTGAACACCATGAAATAGTAGCCGCCATGTTATTACGTCATACCGCTTTTTAATCTAATCAACTGAACAACTTTGTACTTTTATTATTTTCGTAACCAAACTAATTTTTATTGAAATAATATCTTACATTGGACGTTTCAAATTACCGGTACGTGAGCGGTTAAGGAACAGCAAACCAACAATAAGGAGAATAATAACATTTTTTTTAAATTATAAACAATTATCATACAAAATATCAGCGCATTTGTTTACACAGCAAACTGACGTCATACCCGCAGAGCAATATGGCGTCCACTGGCTTTTTCGTCAAATGACGCGCGTAATATGAATATTTAAACGCATTTTATGGCATAATCGATTCAACAGCGGCGGCGGCGGCGGCTCGGCTCGGCGGTTTCGGCTTTTTAATAATATTAAGATCATAATGTACCATATACTCGGAAATAAATATACTATACTAAAAATTTTGTGCTTATTAGCATTTTGGAATCTAATTAAGACAGTTCTCAAAAATGGGTGTAATACCCTATTGGTAAGACCAACGGGCCGTTTGATCGAACGTATCCTGCCGTATGAACTTGCCATAAACACTTAGCCATAACAGCTAGGTTTTAGGTTTTCGATGCAACCTGAGAGATGGAATTAATGTTGGAATGGCTAATGTGCCTGTGTCATTGGTTCCCCTCCGAAGTATATAAAACGGCAATGTTGCTTGGTAGTAAAAATAATAGTTTAAAAAACTAAAAAACACGCTTTAAAACCAAACTAAATAAATAATAGTTTAAAAAACTAAAAAACACGCTTTAAAAACCAAACTAAAAAGGAGAAAATAATTTAATTCAATTAAAAAGCGTGGGGTGCTTGACATTAATTGATTATAAAAATACCTCAAAAAGCACCCCACGCTTTTTAATTGAATTAAATTATTTTCTCCTTTTTTAGTTTGGTTTTTAAAGCGTGTTTTTTAGTTTTTTAAACTATTATGTATTTTCTATTTTTTAGTTCTGCTAACTACAAAAACGTTTTTTTTTTCTCAATTTTTTTTAAATTAATGAATTGTCATCGGTCCTCGACAAGTTTACAAAGTTTCAATGAAATCTGACCGTTTAAAGTGGGTCAAAATCGCGCTCAAAGGAGTCGGTTACATACAAACAAACAAACCAACAAACAAACATACAAGTGAAGCTAATATAAAGCGTGTAAAAATAGCAATAGTAGCTAGAGGTACGTAGTTTCTTACTTAACCAGACTAGTCGTTTGATAAAAAACGTTCAAAAGAACATCAATTCTAAAACACATGCAATTCCAAGCCTTGCTCATGTAAAGTGAAAGTAATTTGTATGTATAGCATGCCTTTCTAGTTTCTTATCATGAAATTAGAAAGTATTCAGTTACATGCACGTTTACAATATGACTCTAGCTGCCCTACACTCGTTGAAATAGGAGGAAATCACTTGCTCTACTACTCTTTTGGTCTATGTCGGACGAGTCTCTAATGAAAGAACACATAACATCATGCCTGTTTTCTGGAAGCCCATATTCGCATGGATGTAAAAATATCGCGGCGGGACTATATCGCGCACTGGATTTCCAACCCTCGGTGTTAAGCCGAGCGCTGAGAATCTAACAAGTGAAGTGCATTCCAGCGCGTCTAAAAAACACATTGTTGGATTTTCAGCTCTCGGCGCCTTGCAGAGCGTTGACAATCCAGTACGTCCGTACGAACCTGGGCGAAGGGTGAGGCAGAGGTGTACTTACAGTAGGTATACCCACATTCCACCAGATATGTCTACTGATAGAAAAAATGCAGAAAACAAAGTATGTATTGTATGTAGTGTTTAGGTACCAGCTACTCATTCATCGCGTACGACAACGGTACAATTAACAGGCGGTTACATAAGTTAATTGCATAACTAGATAAGTACTAACTACGTCTGCTTTATCAGTGATCGGTCAAGTTCTATTAATAACACAGTATTTACTACTTAAATGAACGAATTATAACTACACCAACAACCCATCGAGTTGTATGAATATGAAAAGTACATAAACATCGCGTTACAAGCCAGTTTCAACATCGATCCAATTATTGCAGTATTATGCCGTAGTAACGCTTTGAACATCTCCATAGAAAAAACGTGTTTAAACCGACGAAAAAAAGGAGGTTCACAAGGTGACCAGAGTACGCCAAAATGAAAAGTGGCAATTACTTGAAAGTAATGCCAAGTGAAAGGGTTTGTAGAAAATTTGCCAAAATACCAAGATTGGAAATCGTATTACAGATAGCACTATCTTGTAATGTATTGTGCACAAGGAGAATGTTGCTGCCATATATACTTAAACCTATGCCGAGGGGTATGGGTTTAAGTATATGGCATATTATTATAAGGCCTTATTAAAAACAGTATCTGGTTTAAACCACCAAGCCAATTTTTGTATGCAGTTCTTTTTACAAAACAGACCACTTAGTCCAGTGCTATTTTGTAATTTTTTTATTAAGAACTGTACCTAAATCGATATACAGTTGGAAATGCAAAAATTGGCTCAAAGCTTCCAGCTAGAACTAAAGTTAGATCGCGTTTTGTAATAAGATGGATGCACTCATCCTCCTTTCACAAAACACGAGAGTGTTGGACAGCTTTTCCTAAGTCTAGTAAGTCCCTGTTTTCAGTGGTTGTGAATGGTAAAGAATTTACTACCAAAACTAAACTGCCACTTAAAATTCGCTAACTGGACATTCATATGCAATATTGCATGAATAATTTACTTGTAACACTTATTAGTTGAGGTAATTTTGCTTCGTCGTTGAAATAATCGTACTACGACGACGTATAGTTTTCTTATCGTAATCACTGATTCAAAGTTCCCAACCACATTTTACTTTCTAATCTTTGTATTATGTAGTCAGTCGGTGACATTTAATTAAAAATAAACGAAAATAAACTAGCGTTTTTTTTTTTAAGACGCGCGGTATTAGCTTTTGATGGAGGTCGTGGAGGGGGGGGGGGTCCTTTGCCCAGGAGTGGATCAGCGTAGGCTAGTAAAATTTATTATCAAGAACCACGCCTTTGTATAAGCACTCCTTTCTCCACGGGCCTTCTTTAGACAAAGATAATAGGTTATTTTCCAATTTATTAAAAACTATTTTAATTTGTAGCTTGGGACGAAATACATAATTATCTAACAGAAAAATCAAAATTGATTTATACCCATTTTCTCAATTAAAAACGTTTTAAACCAAATTTACTTTTTGTTGTTTTGAATTTACCGCTTAAAAACACTCCTTATGATTACTTTTTATCACGTGACCACACGTGGCGTCAACTTTGTGTAAACTAAAGTAGTTGTTATCAAGTGACTTTCGAGTTTATAATTAAAAAGATTTTTTAATGAATAGAAAATTTTATTACTGGTGTGCGGTGCCTCTGTGCACAAATACTTTTAAAACTGCCCCACACAAAGTATTTGTACCGGTGCCGTTTACACAAAGCTGACGTCACGTGTGGTCACGTGATAAAAAGTCATCGTAAGGAGCGTTTTAGCGGTAAATTCAAAACAACGAAAAGTAAATTTGAGTTATAACGTTTTTAATTGAGAAAATGGATATAAATCAATTTATTTTTATTTTTCTGTTACATATTTCGTCCCAAACTTCAAATTAAAATAGTTTTTAATAAATTAGAAAATACCCTATTAGTGCGATTCGAGCAGTCAACTACAGTTCATAAAGAATAACCAGTAGGACGACGATTTTCTTTTTATTCGCACTCGCGGATCTTTTAATACTCCCAGAAACGATTAAAGAATAACATCCTACAATTTAATGTAAGCTATTTAGGCACCTTTCACATCCAGCGTAGGTGTTCGTCAAATAAACACTTATGCTGCGTTAACGCCGCGTCATTGCGACGACATCGCGGCCTTCCAGTTTTTTTCACCGAATTTTGTTTCGGGATTTACATAGAACTCACCCATGCTATCGAAGCCCAGTATATCATTGCCCACGGAGCTGGTGCGCCCGCTCTCCATCTCGTGCTTATGTCGGAACAGCCGCTGTCGCGCGTACCCACGTCCGTTGTCCAGTTCGCCGTGAGTTAGTACTCCCAGGAGAGTTGACTTGCCCGCGTCCACGTTACCAACTACTGCCACTCTGTACGGTGCAAAGAGAAAAATAACAAATTTTAATTGCGTGCAATGCATGGAAAGGAGTACTAAGAAGTGTTTATTGTTACTATTATCGAGTGTCAATCAAGAGCGACGTGATAGTATGTGAACGCCGACGCGTAATAAGGACGTCTGCGATACGAGCACGGAAGAGAAAAAACATGGAATTGCAAAGTAGGCGTTGCACGCGTGCCACAATTAAGCGTTGTTACGCTAACTTGGTCCCAGTCGTGTTCTAACATCGCGTCGAGTTGCTAGTCTCGCGACAAATTTATTTTTCCGTAGCTATACCGTATTGTTCCATTTTGGAGCGCAAAAATGATAGTAGGAGAATAAATCTTAAAAATTGAGGTGTTTCGTACCATCGATATGTACGGTTTTATTTGTTTTCTAATAAAATCTTAGTTAATTTCAATTTACTAATAATTTAATATAACGTCTGGTTAAAATCAACCTTACGTGATTAAAATAAAGTTTATTTTAGATTGATTGTATTCTCTATTTCATTCTGGAAAGTACTTCGCTACTCAATTAGTGATGCAGTCGGGTCGGATGTTGGTTTTATCGATGGATATCGATAAAAGAAAATTAGTCATTTAATATTTATTGCAAAATAACATTACAATACCACTATAAGTCGCTTAACATTCATACACGAAATTTATTTTAAGAAGTGTATTATGTTGCATAGATGCTTTATAGCAAAAATGTAATCAAACTTTTACATAATAACGTAATTATTATAATTTTAATGATGCCTGAGACGTTGCATTGCATTGACTAATCGGTCATTTCGGTGTGTAAGATCATTCAGTCATCAAACCGCCTCAATGACAGTACAACAAATATTTCAACGCCACTCCAGTGCCACTGAACAGTTCACCGTTTTCAAAAATCATTAAGTTTTTTAATCAAGTCAGTTATCATGTTTTATTATTATCACTTAAAAATATGGATTGAATTGAAATTAAATTAAACACAGTAATATTTTTTTCTCCTGTTCATTGTTTTATTGGTATTGTTTTCAATAGTATTATTTTTATTTCAGTTATTTATTTTATTTTCAAATAACACTACGTTATTCTTCCTACAGTTTTATTAAACAAGACACCCAATTTTTTGTTTAATTCAAAAAAAAATATCTATCGATATCGATAATGTAATTAAAATTCAATGCATGTGCGGCATTGGTCGAGTAGCAATAGATATCGACCTATGACGCGAATGTCGACCTTATTTTTATGGCAATTAAGTTTAAAATTGGGACTACTGAAAATACTGCCATCTATGGTCGAGTGGCGGAATTTACTCGGCAATCGAATCTAGTTTGACTTTAGATTACAAAACGTTGTAAATACTTTCTGAGCTAAAGTAAAATAAATCCTATCTACAGAGCCTGAAGGTTTATTTCCAGATGTACGATCTATGGCTTATGCTAGTTTTGACTAAAACTAAAACGACAAATCAAACGAATTGTTTATTTGTAGTGCATTATATGATTATCGGATTATGTGTGTGAGTTTGGCGACAACGGTTCCTATAGTAATTTTGTTGCATTGCAGTTCCACCTGTTTTTTCTCTTCCGTGGATACGAGAGCCATCGCAAGTGTGTTGTCACCCTAGGGACAAAGCTGGGATACTTAAGAGCGTTTATTCTGAAAGTTGGCAACGTCCCAAATAGCTGTCAAATATTTACCTGTTTTTATTCATTTGTTAATATTACTGTTTGGAAGTATGAAATATCGTTAACTAGTGACCTAAAATATGAATAATGATTTTCAATTATAACACTAAATTTGATGTTGTAACCGTTTTAGGTGTAAAAAGGGCATTTGGAAAGTTTCCAAGTTCTTTTTTTACATCTAAAACTAAACATTCGGTGTTAAGATATTAACTATTGCATTTGATAATCAATATTTTAGGTCACTAGTTAGCGATATTTCATATTTCCATACAGTAATATCGCCAAATTAATAAAAACAGTGAAATATTTGACAGCTGTTTGCGGCGTTCTCCATTTTCAGAATAAACGCTCTTAATGCATGTGCTACAAATTAAACCAGCACTCTAAGCCAACATTCACACGAAAGTTATAAAATCGCAGCGGGATTTTTCACGCACTGGATTCGCGCGTCGAAAATCGAACAGCGAGTTTCAACTGTTCGATTTTCAACCCTCGGCGCTAAGCAGTGGGTTGAAGATCCAGTGCGCGACAAAATCCCGTTACGATTTAATTACGTACATGGGAACGTGGGAGAAAACTCAAATCAACACTGCTTGGAGGCAAAAAAGGTATGATGGTGGGTAGTACTTTCAGGCAAGAGGTCCTTTACGAACGACTGAAGATGAGTGGTGAGTGTGTATGTTGAAGTGTGCCTTTCTCGAGTTAACTCGAAATTGACTATCAAGTTACATATAAGTATCAGGATGACGTCAGAAGCGTAGTCGACGAGTGACTTAGAGTTTTGTCACGCATGTCACGTTAGCCCTGATCATCATCATCTTTTATTTCTATCGTACCTGATCTCCATGAAGTCGGTGTGGTCGAGCTCGGCGCGCAGCAGGTACTGGCCGGTGAGCCCGCTGCCGCACTCCCAGCGCCGCAGCTCCACGCAGGACACGCGCTCGCCGCTGACCAGCGACTGTAGCGTCGCTACTGATGCGCTGTACTCGTCTTCTGTTAGACCGCGCCCTTCTGCACAAATAAGGACCCTATGACCATCGGTGCATCAGCAATTTTCATGTCGCAAACCCTCATGGTAAAAAGACGAAGATGACCATCTGTCTGGTAACCAGAAGAATCGGACTGTTGCTAATTTATCAGCTTACATAATGTTTCAGTTGTGAACGTCCTGAAATCTAATATTTTCATTGACTGTTTCTACCTTGCATTTAATTTTACATTTCTAAGAAGCGACATCAGCGCTACCATTTGAAAGCGGGATTGGAAAAACTCCACTGTGAGCCAATCATTAATTTGCAAATGAATGATATCGATTCTACATATAGAGCGGCGCTCGTTTGAACTTAGAACGTTTACCACCAAAGATACTTCGTCCTCGCGATCATAATTATGCTCGCTAGTCTAGCTAGCTAGCTAGGCTAGGCGCCTAGACCTAAGTGTGTGCCAGCAGTATGACAAGATAAGTACGTGTTATCTGCAGGAAATACCTATCTTAGGCAAACTAATTAGATCCTGCAGTGATACAGGCACTTAGAAAGAGGATTTTGTTTTATTGATTGAATACCAAATATATGTTTTCAAAAATAAAATAAAAATTATACGGCTGATAGGACTAACGTGCTCCACTCAGCTTAGTTTATTGTTTGTACAGATTGGGTATGCCCTTGGCACGCTTGCGTGTTATGTTTAACTTTACTACACGAACATGTGCTATAATAGAAAAGGAATACGTTTACAAGTCGACGGCTGCTGAGGAGTAACTTTAAAGAGTTTAAGAATTTGTTTGTATACCTATGTATTCCAGTATTTCCATCATTTGATTTACCAAGTTACCATCTTAAACAAGATGTAGGTAAGGTTCCACGCGCCAACAATAACCAGTAGATACCTACTACTACCTGTTATTCAGTACATGATTTTAGATGGTTATTAAGAGGGAATTGGTGACAAAGCCATTCATTGTGGTTAAATGGACGTTACGGTCGCGAATTAAATTTCAGTCAACATACCTACTACCTGACACTGGCCTGCAAATAGGGTACCTATTACACCCATTTTTGAAAATGTCTTAATTAGATTCTAAAATGCTGCAATGCATTTAAATTTAACATTTTCAAATTTCGCGCGTAATTTGACGAAAACGCTGGACGCAGTGGACGCCATACTGGTATGTGGATATGACGTCAGTTTGCTAAGTAAACAAATGCGCTGATTTTTGTATGATAATTGTTTGTAATTGAAAAAAAAATCGTTATTATTCTACTTATCGTTGGTTTTCTGTTCCTGAATGCAAAATATTATTTAAATAATAATTACTTTGGTAACCAAAATAATAAAAGTTCAACGTTGTTCAATTGACATGGCGTATGACGTAATAACATGGTGGCTACTATTTCATGGTATCCTAAACAGATTAAAAAAAACTGAAATCTTTGAATTGAATTTTAAAATTTATTCTGTTATTTCATGAACTAAAACTAATATTTTCCGACTGCTTTTTGCCTAAGCTATTTCAATAATATATTTTTAGATTTTTTTCACATACAGTAAAATACCTTATTGCAAAAAACTTAAGGCTTCTGCAAACAGGCGCGACGCGACACTTGTAGAACAATTTCCATGAAGTTTTTATAAAAATTGTCCTACGTGAGTCGCGGCTGACACTTGTAGAACAATTTCCATGAAGTTTTTATAGAAATTGTCCTACGTGAGTCGCGGCTGCTCGTCCATCTTAAAAAAAAATGCTCGTCGTTGTCCCTCACACCAGTCACACCGTGTATTCTTGAAGCTCTTAAACTAAATCGTGCGTGGATCATTCAATCAATCGCTTGCATATACTCGTACTACATTCTCGGTAACATTCAACACATTAAGAGTAATCGATATTACTACATTATAGCATGCACGTGTTCAACTGATCACTTAGATAAGATAATATACTTGCAAGTTGCGACATCTGCTATATCTGCTTTTACAAGATAATCATTTATGAAATTATAAATTATCTTATCTTTTGGTTATCATTAAAATATTTGATGACGTAATTATGGACACAATGATGACTCAAACTAAGGGCCAGTACACATGGTTTTCACTGCCATAAATGATAATACCTGTCAACATTGCACCCGTTTGAAATAAAGGCGCGATGCACTGCGGTTTGGCAGGTGTGTGCCACCCTAAAGAATCGTTGGTTCCACTAATTCCCTTAACTCAATCAAGGATTTGTGGAAACAAAATATCTTCACAGATCTAGTTGAATGCGTGACACATGATTTATTTTTGTAGTGTAGCCTGCTTCTGCAGTGGGAGAATGATGTAATATTGATTAATATCTGATTTTCCTCTTTATTTTGAAACAGGATGTACCTGTTGCCCATAAATTAATCAGAAAAAAATAATATTTATACATTAATATAGTGATGAAATATTGTACAATATTGACAATATCGCTTCAGGCATAAAAATAAATAACTTTATTACTGTACTCTAAACCACAACATGTTGATTAAATCATATTTGTTTACATACAATTTCGGAAGGATTAATACTGTTGAACACTGTGAAACAGGAACTGTATTTAATTGTATTGTGGTTTCAATCAGTGTTGTTATCAGCTAAAATGATGAAAGTTTATTATTACTAAATAGGCTTTTACATTTTAAAATTTTGTTTATTTATTTTTATCTGGATCTTTAATGTTTAGTCCTGTATTTTTTTTTCTTCAATCTCTTTTCGACTTACATTACATATTATAAAATGGAATACATAGTTACCTTCTCCTTGCCCTATGTCGTATATTATCTCTCCATTGCCTGACTCCAGCCTCTCCAGCAGTTGCTTGCGGAGTAGCTCATACTCATCAGCTGTAGGGCTCACAAGCACCATCTATAGGATAATAATTTTAAATTTATTAATCTGTATATATTTGCCTGCGTCTTAAACTGAGATTTTTTAATAATTTATGGAACTTTATAACATTATGTTTTATGGAACTTTATTGTTAAAGTAGAATTTAAAAGCTAGCAGTTGTGAAATAATAATATGTACTAGTATATAAAAAGGGAATGTATATTACACATTAATAGGTACTATTATTATGTTATTAAATATTATGTCCTTTGCCCAGCAGTGGGACATTATGGGCTAAATAGATAGATGGATATTACGTACTGCATCTCATAATATAAAATTGTAATTTTGGTTCCTGTCTTCAGACAGTGTCCATACTGGCCAATTCATTTATGAAAATATCATGTATGTAAAAAAAAATGTACATCTTTTTAATAAAATAAGTGATAGACATAATTTTAGTACAAGAAACAAAGACAAAATAGATCACCCATTTTTCAGATTAGCTAAAGTACATACATCTTTTATGGGGTACTGTGTTAAATGTTATAACAAAGTACCTTGTGATATATTGCAATTAAATGAAAGGAAATTTAAAACTCATATTAAAAGTAAACTTTGTAAACAAGCGTATTACAAATTAGAGGATTATATCCAAGATAAGAATGCTTGGAAACATGCTGGTCCTGCTCCATAGGACAATCTAGTGTCTAGACAAAATCAAACTGGTTGCTAATTGAATTGTATAATTAATTATATTTATGACATTGATTTACACTCAGTGATTACTTTTAACTCACACACTGACTCATTACTTGTTAATATTCTAGGAAAATCATATACTTACTCTTACAATTTTTGTAAATGTGTGAGCACCATGTATCTATCATAGAATTAATTTATCTGTATTACTTCAATTTGATTCTTTTTACCTATTTTGGTATGGTAATTTGATTCTGGATGCATCGTTTTCACACATAATCATATTATAATGAATGTACTATGTTAAATATTGTATTTCAAAACATTTTAAAAGAGTAACGGTTGAGTTTCTTGCCCATTTTTCTCCATATAAAACTACATTTTGGAAGGGGCGACTAGAATCAATTCTGTTTTAATGTAAATGTTGACGTTCAAAAGTGCCTTTTAAGTGCCTATTTGAAATAAATGCTTTGACTTTGACTTTACTATTTATTTTAGGCATTACATTGCAAGGAAAGCTTTTTCACAACACAGATTCAAATACTTAAGTTGTTTAAATGATGCAATATTACACAAATAAAAAACTCTGACATTCTTTTGACTTTGTATTTTATTTATGCATTTTATGCTAATATTATGTACAGCACCCTTATTGTGTAACACACTATTAGTCAGAATCTGAATAATTTTGACGGTTATTGCTAATCCAACGTGTTATAACGAAAATTTGTCTGCTCTACAACATAAATAACGTAATTAAAGTTGTTGTACTGAAAAAATGAAAGCCATTCCTACTGTCAGTGTGTAACATAAAATTTTGATGGTATTTGGCAGAATAGTAGGTTTGGCCTTGAAAATCCACATTTATTCACATTTATAGAGCTGCGTTCAGTTTTGTAATTAGCTTATCTTTCTCTAAAGTATCAAGCTGTATTGACTGATAATAGTAGTTCATTGAAGATCTGCTTCACTAGTTCATTGAAGATCCTCTTCACATACATTCCTATAAGTGAGGATGATACTATTTGTAAACAATGTGATGCAATATAGTTATAGTGCACTAAATTGTTTGGCAATAATGCGTTAAGTCCATTTTAATACACTTAAAATGATTATCGATTTAGTTAAATCTTAATGATTATATATATTTTTTTAAGTTATGAAATTTTACAGGGTTTTTTTTTAATTTTATTGTATTTGAACTCCACCCAAGACGACTAACTGACCAGTATTTGATATAAGAAAGTTTCTATGTGAATTTCAGCTTGCGAATCAAAAATCAACTCATCGCATTCATGCAATCATAAAACAGGAACGGTAGATGTGTGTAGGCGAAATTTTCGCGGGAATAAAAATGTTGGTAAACAAAGACAATGTTAATGTTTACCTTTCCTCTGATGCTCGAATAATCCGTCTCATTCTCCGGGAAGCCCTCGGGTTCCACGAGGGGGCTTGTTTTCGCAGGTGACTCGGGTATACTATCCATGTTTAGTGACAATCGACAACAACAGCAACAAACTATTACACCATTATGTCATCACGTTCCTGTACCGTAAGCACTTCCCTTGGGTTACAGTTCCTAGGAAACATAACAACTCGAGATTAGTTAACACAAATATAACAAAAAAAAATAAAAAATAGTGAAGCAAATATCTGCAAATTCTGATCACAGATGCTTTACGAGTACATGGAATTTAATGATCTTATGAAACAAATAACAGCTTTTGTATGACCGGTCGTACTAAAGTGTATAATTTGATATTTATATTCTATAAGATACGATAGATACCCTAATGATAACCGCAGAATGAGTTGAAAATAGATTTTCTAAATAAAACAGATGGACTAAATGCCAACTTTTTGACAACTCACATGCTAAGTGTTGCTAGTAATTTTAGTAATTTGCAAATATCAATCTGAACAAATACAGAAAAATATCATTATAGAGGTTTTTAAATGATATTTTTCATGTTTTTGTAAATAATGTAAAGTTATTAAAATGACATATTTAATTTAATTGGTCTTCGACCAATTTATAAACACGAATTTTAAATAATTGTTGTTAGAAAATCCCAAAAGGATCTGTAAACGTAAATAGACTGGCAACTACTTTTAGTGTTGCAAGCAACACAAATTGTCTTCCTCCTATGGTAGGAACTGTGGGAAGGAAGAGGAAAAATCCGTAAAAACCAAAATCAAAGTAAATGCCTAGACTTAAAAGTGGGTTACCGGCTAGGTTTAATAGAAATGTCGCGAGACTTATCTACTAGTACGTCTCCGTCACGAACTTTGCTATGCAATAACTTGGAGATAATCGTCTACATTACCGTCATGCATGATGTTTCAGGAGAACTGATAAGATATCATAATAAAAAATTGAGCAGGTGCAACTCGAGTCCGCGCCGTTTGTTTTCGTGAAAACGTTATGTAAGATGTTTTTAATTAGGCTTTGGTAGCAAAAGTTCCTACAGTTCCCGATTCAACTGTAGCCGTTGTATTCGCCCGATACTAGATTTAGTTGCATTTCTCATAAAGTAAGTTTTCACCGGTTATGATTGTTTTTCAGTTTTGAGCAGATACACAGCCTATATTAGACGACATCTTAAACTACTTTGCTATTTGCAACAAATTTTCTTAAGGTTTCAGGTACTGCCACAGCTATTGTATTTACTCGGAACTAGATTTTTTAAGCTCATTGCATTCGTTTTGATGCGAGCTTTCTTCAATTCGGTTTTTTTCATTTCTAAGCATATTTACGGCCGACTATAAATGGAGTTATTTTGCTATTGTCAACTTAAATTAATTTTTAACCCTATTTTGGTCTATAGGTATCTGTTGTTTCTCTCCATGACCTAGTAGTGCTTTGTCAACTCTTGACAACGACAGAATCAGTGTTCTAACTAAACACATTTTTGCGCTACACGAATTAGAATTATAGAAGGTCGCGCGCATTATGTGCATGCACACGCAGCGTGACGTCATAGGCACATTATATCCCGCTTAAAAATTGGCATACATATGACCTATTTAAATGCTCAAACATTACTCTAACACTAAAACTCTCGTTATTATTAGCGTTTGAAATCTTACATGTTTTTGTCGGTCAGAAATATTGAACTTACCACCAGTACTCTGAGCGAAAAGACGTTTTCACGTCAGAAGAAAAGGATTTGTCTTTGAGAAGGCGTTTATGGATCAAAAACCAATCGATTCTACTTCAACACTCGTCTTTCTCATTCTAACTCACAAATATTATTTTTTATTATCCGAGCCCACGAACATAAGAAAGTAAGGATTTCAGTCTAGTGGTAAGCCACTAGACTGAAATCCTTACTTTCTTATGTTCATTGCAATGCCTCACTGTGTTCCATTATGTTACGAGCTATGTCATGGAACATATCCACCTTAGAGCATCTCAAATCTCTCAGCAATGTCTCTAGCCTTTAAAGTCACGGTAAAAACCAACAGATGACCAAAATTGGGTTGTGAAAAATGTCGCTGTATCGAGTGACATGTTTCGCAACCCAATTTGTGTTTTCAGACATGTCCCGGGACTTTATGCGTCCGCGTGATGATACACTGTCCAGTGTTTCGAGACAAATGCTTGGTGCATACTAACGAAAACATTCAAAAATTAGGGCGGACGTAAAAGTAAAAACTGAAACCAGAACGTTCAGGATTACATACTATTTCCCAAACACGCACACACACACACCTTGACGAAATGCTGACTTTTACGGAAATTAAGACGATTATTTACGTGATTGACGAGCGTTGGTATGTGGAACCAAGGTGGTCTGAATTTCCGGATTATTCACGTTCTGAATTAAGAAAGGCATTCAGGTGTCCGGACATTTCGCATCTTTAGAATAATAGAGACCTAATGCGAAATTAGCCGCAACCAAAATTGGTCTCTATAATTCTAATAATTCTAAATAATTTTGCTTGCGGCTAATTTCGCATTAGGTCTCTATTATTCTAAAGATGCGATTTACGCCCAGCCTGACGTATCAGAATCGCTATTCTAGATACGGAATAATATGGCACAATCCCGAGGAGGCGAGGCATATATCCACTCAGCAACGGGTGAAACAAGGCAGCCAATAATCATATTGAAGGAATCATTGATTATATCTATTTCATATTGATTTCTAAAGCTGAGTAAAATGAGATTGGTTTTTCCGGCAGGAAAACCATTACCATCATTTAGCAATTTTACTTACAAATCTACCGTAGGATTTTTCGTCTCTTCGGTCTCTCCCGCTAGTCGCAGTAGTCGCGCTGTCATTGTCACTGTCACCCTTCGCTACTCGTCGCCATTCGCCATCGGTGTATTTTATTTCGATTTGGATTTGGATCGATTGCAATATCCATGCTATTGTGAAGTGAAAATAAAGATCTGAAAGTGTATTTGGTACCCTGAATAAGTTTTTGTATTGTCGAATTCGTTATGGTTCTATGGATACGTCTATCCTTGAACAATCAGTATGGGTGATTTGAATTCATCTGATTGTTCCTGGAAGAAAATGGTGATAGCGAAAGCAAATAATGAGTGGATCTCTAATGTAAAATCTGACTATAGCAAAATGGACAACACGCTTACCGTTACAGATATGAATTCCGAACTTGAACTAATATCTTATGATAATGTCAAAAAAGAGTATGATGAATCTAGTTGTGATAAAAGTTATGAGATGGATGATTCGAATTCGATGTCATCGACACAGGACTTGGACCCGCTCATGCTGCTCGATCCTTGCAAACAGAGACGGCGTAGAGATTCGGGTCCTAAGTGTGAATCGCCAGACGAGCGAGCGACGCGGTTGGCGAAGATGTCTGCTTACGCCGCACACAGGCTCGCTAACGAAACCCCTGACCAGCGTGCCACTAGGCTGAGGCGCATGTCAGAATATGCTGCTAAAAGATTATCAAAGGAGACCAGTGAACAGAGAGCTAAACGCTTATCGAGAATGTCTGCCTATGCTGCCAAAAGGCTGGCCAATGAATCACCAGAGCAGAGGCAGGCCAGGCTAGCCAGAATGTCTGCGTATGCGGCTAGGCGACAAGCCATGAAGAAAGTTTCTGGTCCCAGTACCTCTGATGGTTGTCATTCAGAACATTCAAATTACAATATGCAAACAATGCCTAACCAAAGCTGAGAATACTTTTTATTCAAGTCAATTATAATCATATTTATAGAATACAGACTTGATTACTTTTATACAGATTTTTACAAAAAAAAAAATGATTTATGTAAATAGATATATTTTTAGTGTTATGTCTAATACAAACCTGTTTAGATTTTTGTTTAAAAGCCTTTATTATTTTTTAGTTTTATTAATCTGCTGTAGTTTTGTATTAATCAGCTTGATAAAATATAAGTGCAACAACATCACAATAAACTTTTATACTAAACGTAGCTTTATTTAAAATTACGTTATCTATTTTTAGAAAAAGTCTCTTGAACATTATAAAAGTTTATTTTAATCAAACAATACACTTTTTATACAGCATAGTAAGTAAATGTTAGTGAGGCAATAACACACAAAAAAGTATGTGCAGGTATATTTTTACATAATCCATACTAATGAGATTCTGCATATGAAATTAAAGGAATGTTCTTAATCAGTCTATGAATAATGTCCTACCCAATAGATACTCAAATACAATGCATCCTATAATATCAAATATCTTACATGAATATACATTTCACATTATACCTCCTACCTACACCATTACTGATACCACACTTCATACAAGCACTACACTTGTGTTTGTACAATTATTCATAAGAAACATACTATTACAAAATAAAACTTAATTAGAATAAAATGGGGTATATTTTGTATTGTGGGGAATATTTAGACAATTCATTATGTGTAGTGCAGGGATAGTACAATCAGCGTCTAAAATATTGGGACGAACAGACTGTTCAAAATGATCTCAACAACTAAGAAAATTAAACTTTATCTCAATTGGATAAAGTTCTTGTCAGAATGACATTTGTTCTGTACTGTCTTCATTCTGAAACATTCCTTGTGTCATTGAGTTAATATATAATTTTCATAATTGTTTAGATCATTTTGAACAGTCTGTTCGTTCCGATATTATTGAAGCTGACTGTACATGAATTGATTGCCTGAGAGACTTTTACATAAAAATGAACTGGACATTGTAGTCTTATAGAAGGTGCTACAGCAATTTTGATAGATATTTTTTTTTAATTTAAAATCAACCTTAAACTTTTAATATTATATTTTACTATGAGAAATTACTACTATTTTTTTCATTACATTTAGAGATTATTCACATCTCTCTCTCAAAATAATATTGTATTTAAATTACTGCCATAAATAGGAAAAGTAAATATAAAAATTGAGCGTAAAGTTAGATAACGTTGAGAAAAAGTCAAGACAGATTGTTATGTCCAGCAAATACAAAAAATAGGACGGACGTGGATACTGCTATGAATGCAAATATATACAGAACATGATCAGAATTCACCCCACATAGAATAATTTCAGCTGTACTTGAAGCAAATTTTAGTAAACAACATTTCATCCTGGATATTACATTTTATATAAGTACCTTATTCAGTGTTACGAAAGCGAAACGCTGCCGCGTCATGTTACCATGTCACCATGCGATCGTAATATAAAAAAAATTACGTAATAAGCAACCCTATTATGCAAAACACAAAATATAATTTGAATAGCATTATTTTCGGTTTGCCCACTTCGAGGTATAAATAAATAAGCTTTCTACTGGCGCTCAGTTTAGCATTACAAGTTGAGCTCTCACCACAATGAGGAAAGTTTGGTTCCCGGCGTGTAGCCTAAAATCCAGCACATATAGCACGGTACAAAAAATGAGACTCAGAATTTTAAGGAACACTTAGTGTAAAATATTAAATAATTCCTCTGCAGTGCCGTCCGCCGATGTGCACTGGCCCTGAGTGGATTTTGAGTGGGCGTCAAAATTATATCTTGCTCCAGTAAAAACCTGTGCAATACCAACTTTAGCGTGTGCTAAAACAGGGGTTCACTGATACATGTTATTAATATTATTGTTTATTACTTATACCTACCGAATGCTATACATACAATAATATAGGTATAGAACCTGGAATATAGCTGCGAATCAAGTCTAATATACTTACTAGTAAATAAAGCTACTAACATATTATTATAAACTTAATACTTATACTGTTTTTACGAAATATTACGTACGTATGTTGCATACGTCGTTTGGGTTTGTAAGGTCGCTTATTCACCGTACATCCGTTGCGTTAGACGTTGTACACACGATGAATGTGGCTTTATTGATTGGAAGTCGTCCAGTCCTAAGGAAGCTCAAGTTTAGCGCATTCCTTAATAAGGGGGCAGCGTGTACTCGACGTGGTTGTATAACTGAGTCGGTTTGTACGGATGAGGTGTGCGACGCGCAAGTGGTCGCTAGCAAGCGGTGTCCGTGGCGAGTGGCGAGCCAGCCACTGGCGCCAGTAGCTGCCGGGTGGATGATGTTGAGCTGTACGAGTCGCCCGATGAGCGCACGCTTGACTGGCTCAGGGGTGTTCCTGTATAAATGTTACTTTATGTAATGGTGCCATCCTATCGTAAATCACGACTGGACTAAGGTGGTCACCGCGCGAAACTTGCGGGTAAGCCGCTGCAGATCTTTGTCCCGTAAATCGTAATGTGTATGAAGCGTCAAGTTACATTCCGCAGTAGGTAACTACAATACCAGCAGTCGTTGACCCCCAAAATAAATCATCTGATTTGTTTTTTTTTTTGAAGTGAAATTTCGTAGGCGGCAATTTGATTATTTGACAAGAATGGCCGATTTGATGGACGTGTCACGTTTAAGTACATTTCGTTACATGAGAGAGAAGAAAGATATAACCTTCTGTCTCTCGCACCAAATCTATATCACGTGGTGTCCGTTTCAAAGGCGCGGTCACGACGATATTTAAAAAATAAAGTTATTCCCAAAACCATAAATTTATCAAAGTTATGGTTAAAAATTATAAGGGTTTGAACGTGGCTGCGCCATTGAAACGCGAACAACCGCGCGGCCACGGAGATCTTTAAAACTAAGCGTTGCCGAGACCTGAAATTTAGGTAAATAATAGATTGAATTTGTAAAAATACAGAAAAATCTTCTAACATCTGCGATGCTTTTTCAGCGAGATATCGGCGATAAAGTGTTTTTCGCCGTTTCAATGGCGCTGCCATGCGGTTATAGCAGCTCTTACAGCGGGTCTTACAGCTCCTAAAATATAAACCTAGGATGTTTTGCTAATTTTTTTTTTTGTAAACAAATTCAATCTATCATTTACCTAAATTTCAGCAGGACAATTCTCGTAATTAAAAACGTTCACAATCTAGTCGCAGTCTCATCTCAGCGACAATCAAATGTCAAAAATTTATGAAAAATCGAGGTATTTTTGACACATTGACACTGAGATCAGACTGTGAACGTTCATAAAATTACGATAATGGGCATTGTTCATATTTTTTAATATGTCGTAATTGAAAAACCATTTCGAGGAATAGTGTTTACTGATCATTACGGACTAATAAATCTTGAAAAATATTCATATTTTATTGATATATTTGATAAAATACGATTGACCTTGTATGCCCTTCAAATTACGTCAGCTTTGGCCGTACAATTTTGTATCTTTGCCACAGAAAATAAAAAGTAAGTGACAAGTATTTTCTATGTTCTGCCAAGTGTCAAATTAATATAAATGTCAAAAATATAAACATATGAATTTACATATTTATGAAGTTTTTACAATTATTATTCCTGCGACTTGCCTCATGATCTCGTATAAATCTCATTACTCTATCATTATTTTATGCTGTATGCATTGCTTACATAAAAAATTTGGTCCCCTTATTTCGGGTTGTTCCCACTTGTTCACCATTCTATTGTTCTTGTTTTCCCACCGGGTCCATGAAAAAATTATAATGTTTCAAATGCTTCTCAATGAATTCCCAACGGGTCCACCAGATGTATCCAAAGTATAGTCAGTAAAACAATTTCTTGTAAAAAGACAATCAATCAACCAGTTTTTTTTTAGTTTTTTTGTCATTGTTCCGACAGGAACAAACAGGAACAAACACTTTGATTGACAAATCAAAGCACCTGTCATCTAATCTCTTTACCACCCTTGGTTGACTGGTAGAGAATGCCTAAGGCATTAAGTCCGCCTTTGTACCTTTGTTTTGTATACAAGAAGTTTAAATAAATAAATACTAGCTGACACCACAATGTTAAGTGTGCTCCTAGCAATTTATAACAACCTGGTACTTCGAAGGCATAAAGCGCTTTCTAACTGACACATCTATGTTAGGTGTGCTCCTTCTGTGGTATGACAACCTGGTACTTCGGAGGCATAAAACGTTTAAAAAGCTGACACTCGTGTGATATTTTCCATGTTTAATAATTATTCTGGACCCGTAGGGAAGTCAAGTATTAATTTAAATTTTTACGAGAACAATAGACTCGTGAAGCAATGGGAAGAACCCGATTATATATGACGTCTACTGACACTTTAACAGATGAGATGGATGACGTTGTGTTGACAGATTTAAATTTTTAATTATGTACTGGTGAGGCAACGGCAACGATCTTTTGTGCCACTGATGACGTCATCTATCTCAAAAATTTACAATGATTAAATATTACATTACGAAATAACTATTGAGCCCAACACCAAAATATTCAAATTAGTTTCTCAACCAGCTCTAAATTTTGAAAAACTAAAATAAAATGGAATGGTTAAAAATTTTAGACAATCCCCATTGCCTCTCTGGTCTCTGCAACGTTTTGTTTTAAAGAGCTCCGTGGCCGCGCGGTTCTCCGCGTTTCAAAGGCGCGGCCACGTTCATACCCTTATAACTTTTTAACCATAACTTTGACAAATTTATGGTTTTGGGAATCAAGTTTTACAAATTTTTACAATATCATGGTAGTTTTTTTTTTTGAAATATCGCCGTGGCCGCGCCATTGAAACGGACACTATCACGTGTACGGTGATGCACGCACAATAAATTTATTGTTTTAGTATACTTATGTTTAGATCGAAACCTCTGTCGAGTTCGCTAGCTAATTTAATTTGTCCCTAAAAATTAACTATTTAAATGGTATACATTGTTATGTATTTTGCCACATACCAGGTAATGATGTGACGTGATGCGGTAAGGCCCAACGCTGGGGAGCACAGTCTCCATTGTTAGTCGGTTCCTGTAACAGATATTTCTATTAGGATATGAAGGTGCAGATTGAAAAGCCAGTTTTTTAATATTATGTGCACATTGTTGCCAGACTAATGACGCTTGTTTGGAAAACATTTATTAGTTCGAAAAGGATGAAATGATTTGCCCGGCAATAATGTGCACACGTAACTGCGTCTCAAAAGCCCCGCATTGTCTCGACCTCAAGCTACGTTATGTGGTTAACGCAGTGCATCGCTCGGCTCCTGCAACGTGCCAATGTGACCTCAACAACATTCATACAATACGGATGCAGTACATGATAATAATGAAAGTGCAAATTAAACACGACGCGGAAAATAAAAGAACATCGCGTAAACCAAAACCGAATTAACACGCACACAAACAAAGCTCAATGATGACGTCACGACTACGATGACAGCTGATGCAAGATGGCGGACTTACGGCAAGTTTGTTCGTCTTAGGAACGGTCAGAATGGTCGTGTTGGTGTCTTCCGGCGTGAAATAATCTGAGTCCTCGGCGACTGCCGGCGACTCCACATCGTTACGAGACTGTGTTCCGCTCGCTGCGTGCGATGTTACACCCAATTATCAACTGTTCACGGTGAAACTACTCCTGTCTTTGCTATGTATGCCCTAGGTAGGTCCACGCGCGCTCCCTTCTAATAGGATGCGATTAGTTCTAATAACAAGCTTGTCGAATTTATGGATGACTGCTATTATTGGTATGTTTAACTAAAGCGCTTTTAACGATATATGATTACGATTAAATGCTATTATCATCCATTCTTTTATCAAAATATTTCAGACATTACTGTCGATGAAAATCTAAAACAGCGTGGTTGAGTTTAAACATGCTTTAAACACACTATGTATGGGGAAAGAGCTACCCTAACATAATTTCTCTAGTTTACGAGGAGTGTTGCGATTATCTAATATTCACGGTATATAAAAACATCTTAACAAATTATCCTAAAATACTCCAGACAGGACGATTACTGAATAACGAAATGAACAACCACCTCTATACATTCAAAATGGGCATAAAAGGCGAAATCATACTAGCGTCCACTTGCTCGAATGCTAGTGCAATATCACCCTTATTTCCAAGCAAAGCTTCCACGTAATAATATCTACAAATTGAAAGTTGGTTGAAATAAATAGCAGCCTACTAGCGGACGTTCGAAGTTTGAATTTACATGACTATAGGAGCATGAGAGATATTATTAGTAAGTAGTGTCATTGTGTTGGGAGACACGGAGTAGTGTACAGATGGAGTGCCAATATGCAAAGACAAGGCGGAAGCGAAAGAAAGTGGCACTAAACGAAATGTCGTCGATCTAAATTAGATATCATTATTTATCATAATATCGCGCCTATATTCCCCGATAGGATGGGCAGAGGTGTATAGTAGATACACACACATTTCGCCAATTATTTTTAAGGCCTTGCACATTGGCAAACCATTTGCATACAGTGCTGTGAGACTAAAACAATGTGTTTTTATTATTGTATGTATGTGGCTATGTAATATGTATGTGTGTTGGGGTATGTCCGATTGGCATACATAGTTGTGTCTTTGGTTGGGGTGTCGTCGATGAGCCGCGGATAGGCGCAGCGCAGAGCTTACCGTGTGTTTGTTATTGCGTGAGTGTGTGTGTATATGTGTGTGTGAGTGTATGTCTGACTGGCATACTGACAGTTGTGCTTGTGGTCGGGCTCGTCGGTGTCGGTGTCGTCGATGTGCGCGAGTGTGGGTGCGGACAGGCGCAGCGCAGAGCTCACAGCGCGCAACGTGCCCGGGGAGCCGCTACCCAGGCTTGATACTGTCTGCATAACAAATTAGCAAAAAGGTAAGAAGGTAGAGTTCTCAAAGTGGATTTCAATGACAGAGCGAATATCCTAGGATAAGAAGTAAAATAAATGCAAATATGCGAAATAAATGCTAATTAAGATTTATCACCGGGATTAACTTTATTCAAGCACTTTTCACAGTATTAGTAATCCCCGAGCATTAGGTCAAAGGTCCCGCAAGTCAGTAAAGAACTCTTTGCAAATATTTAGTAAAATATTCGTTACGATACGGCAAGTTTATGCCTTAGTAAGTTAAGTAAAGGCGCGCAAATCTCAATTTTAAAGGTGGTGCGTTACCTCAACATTTCGATAAAGTCATCTCGAGAACTACCGGTCCTATGTGAATCTTTTGGATGACTTTTTTGTGCAGAATTTAATAATGAAAAAGCCCTTGTATCCGGGGTCTTTTAACCTAGCGATTTTTTATAGCACACTGCTTAGCACAGAGTTGATAATCCAACAGTATATTTCTTTGACGCGCTGGGATGCAACCAGTTGGTTTTTCAATTGCTCGGCTCAAGAGAGACAAGAGAAAGAGGAAGTTTTAGTGCCACTTGATAGTGGAGACCATCATGTCGCACTAACAACCAGGATGATAAAACGAGAGATGGTACATAGGTTCAGGAACTCCTGTGAATCGACTTCCACAAGACTCGTTGCGCCGGGTTGTCTAGAAAGATGAAGCGGCATGATTTTTCATGATTACAAATCTGGTGAAATATGCTCACCCCGTTAGCAGTAGGGTGTGTGAGCAGTGGCGACAGTCGCTCGGCGTCACTGTCGGGTTCCGGGTGCGTCGCACGAGCCTCATCATCAGAACCCGACGGGTCTTGCACGGACTCCATGTCGCCAGTGTACTCCAGGCTTAAAGAGGACTGTAAACAAGAAATTAATCATGACAGCTAATATAATTATCTTCTTCGAAAAAATAAAAAAAAAATTCGCTCTGAAGTTAAAGGCTAATAGGGTATTTTCCAATTTAATAAAAACTATTTTAATTTGAAGATTGTGACGACAGATTTAACAGAAAAATAAAAAAAAATTTTATTTAAATCCATTTTCTCAATCAAATGAATTTTTCGTTGTTTAGAATTTACCGCCAAAACGCTCCTTAGAATGACTTTTTATCACGTGATATCGTGACGTCAGCGTTGTGTAAACGGCACCGGTACAGATACTTAGTTTGGCGCAGTTTTAGAAGTATTTATGCACAGAGGCACCGCACACCAGTAATATCACTTTCTATCCATTAAAAATATTGTTAATTATAAACTCGACATTCAGTTGTTCACTTACTAACTACTTTAGTTTACACAAAGTTGACGTCACGTGTGGTCACGTGATAAAAAGTCATCGTAAGGAGCGTTTTGGCGGTAAATTCAAAACAACGAAAAATAAGTTTGATTTAAATCGTTTTTAATTGGGAAAATGTATACAAATCAACTTATTTTTATTTTTCTGTTCCATATTTCGTCCGAATCTTCAAATTAGAATAGTTTCTAATAAATTGGAAAATACCCTATTAATAGTAATGCCTATTTTCAAAGTTTTCGAAGGGAAAAGTACTTTCGTACAGACCGAATTTTACCGGTCGAAATTATAATAGTACAAACGACTGGAAAATGTAAAGTTTCAAAGTAGTGATTGAACGGAAGTTTCGCTCCGCTATACGAAGGTTTTCGAGAACGTATTTTCGATTACAGAACTATCCAAAAGGGATCATGTTATTTTGATGCCCATTAATGACAATTATTTGTTTGAATTCGTGTGCCTGTAAAACACATTGGTACCTTAGAGATCTTGTCTCCGTTGACGATCTTGTGGTTGTACAGCAGCGGACTGTTGGCGGCGGCCGCCTTCTCCTCGGCGCGCTTGGCTTCCTCCTCGCGCGCCAGTAGCACTGACATACGGAACTGCACATAATATACACAACATGTTTGTCAATGTCTAAACTTAATGATTGTAAATGATTGATGATGATGGTTGGTTGGTTGGTTGATGATTGTTGTGTTGATGGATGAATATGAATAAGATTTTTTTTTGTGCAGTTTTCCTTCCCACTGCAACTATTGTAAGCCAGAATCTACATTATCGCCCAATAAAAAAAAAAACACTGGAATCTTACACGCGGCCTATGGAAATGTTTCTACTGTCTTTGAACTCGCAACGAAAACATCCAGAATGAACATTGGGATAGTTAGAAAAACCGTAACATCCATTTTCAAACCATGGACATTTACAACGTTTGCGTTACAAGGCTGTTTTGGCGAGTAGCCAAGATCAGAACTAACGTTGAATTTTCACAATTTTTTACCAACAACGCCCCCTGTCAATGTCATTTAGGCACCAAAAGAGCCTTGTAGCACTCTATCTCAAGTCACTACGTACCTCAGGTGTGACAGTTTGCGCCGCAGATCTGTCGCGCACACTCTTGACGTCATCCTTGGAGCCACTCTTGGCCTTCCTGCTGCCGCTGCTGCCCAGGCTCGTGGACGAACTGCGCTCCAAGTTGCAGCGGTTCAAGATTTCTGCTGCCTAGAAATAAAAACTCAATTTAATCGTTTTTATTTATTTCTATTGTTTGTAGATTTACACGAAATACAGTTTTACATAAAAGTTAGTGAAGAACATTCGGATTAGTTGTAAAATATTTCTTGTGATAGTACTAGCGAATAGAAGTCTGATAAGACGACCAATTCTTATAGTGCAGTAGTATTTTCTATATTATTGACGAGGATAAAAAAACAGTATCACTGAAATCTTGAAGAGTAAAGCTGCAGTTTCCCACGGTGGCCGCCACATAACCACCGTAATGACGACCGTCAATTTTGTGGTGTCTTACGACTTCTACGAGAACGAAGGCGCGGGCAGAAATTAGTTATTTATATTCATGTAATGTCCTATCCTTCTGAAGGTGTTGGACAGGGAGACTTCATCTCTCCGCAACTCTTCATCGCTGCACTGGAGGATGTCTTCAAAGTTCTGGACTGGAAAGGGGCTGGCATCAACATCAATGGCGAGTATATCACTCACCTTCGGTTTGCCGACGATATAGTAGTCATGGCTGAGACCATGGAGGACCTCAATACAATGCTTGATGACCTCAGTAGAGCTTCCGAAAGAGTGGGTCTTAAAATGAACATGGAATAGACAAAGGTCATGTCCAATGCCCATGTAACACCCACTCTCATAACGGTCGGAGGCGCTGCACTCGAATTCGTTTACCTAGGACAAACTGTCCAGTTAGGTAGGTCTAACTTCGAGAAAGAGGTCAATCGTTTAATCCGACTCGGCTGGGCAGCGTTCGGGAAGCTTCGCAATATCTTCTCGTCCCACACACCGCAGTGTCTCAATACTAAAGTCTGACCAGTGCGTGTTGCCAGTGATGACATATGGAACCGAAACGTCGGCGCTCACACCATTCGCTCACAATGGGGCTCATAAGAATATGAGCCCCATTGTACCACGTTTAAAGTCACCCAAAGGGCAATGGAGAGGGCTATGCTTGGAGTTTCCCTGCCTGATCGAATCAGGAATGAAGAGATTCGCAGGAGAACCGCGGTAACCGACATAGCCCGGAAAATTACCAAACTTAAGTGGCAGTGGGCAGGGCACATTGCTCGCAGAATAGATGGCCGATGGGGCCGAAAAGTTCTGGTGTGGCGACCGCGCACTGGAAGACGTAAAGTTGGAAGGTCTCCCACAAGGTGGACCGATGACCTTGTGATGGCCGCAGAAGTCCGCTGGATGCGGGAAGTACAGAACCGGTCGAAGTGGCGGAGCTTGGGGGAGGCCTATGTCCAGCAGTGGATGTCTTTCGGCTGAAATGATGAATCTATAGGTATACAGGAAAAAAATTATGCAGTGCTCAAACTGCAACCATGAATTAAGCATATCATCATTCTAGAACCCCCAGCGCAGAAATTTTTCGTCGGTATTAAAAAATTGTGAACTGGTATCAAGACGGATAGTACCTTGCGCTATTACTAAATAGTCAAGTAACTGCCACTAACTTAGAAGTAGCGCTCGCCGGCCGCTGCCGCGGCACCGCTCGATCCGTTCGCTCGGCTCGCGCACGGTTGGTCGCAGTTCTAACCCAACCTAACCCATTCGGTCGGTAAGCAGTATGGTGCAGTTTATAATTTATCGACAGTTTATAATCTCGTGAGACAGATTATAAACTAACGGTGTTCACAATCTTTTCAGTTCAAAAAAACTCAGCGGTCAGTGTTATTTAAAGTCCAGACTTATTCTTGGGCAGATCATATGAATGTGTCTGAAAGGAAAGAACCACACAGATCGAGTGTAACCGTACAGTCAGTGTACGCATTTATGCCTAATCATGCAGCTCAACTCAGAGGCTATAATTTGGTGGTAGTATTGTGTGATGTTCACTATACAAATAGTTTATCCACCTGTGTATAGTGCATGAGCAGTGCTGCAAGTGTACCTGCGAAGCGGTGTCAGTGTCGGGGCTGGCGATGGCAGGCACGGGTCGCGGCGGCGGCAGCGCGCGCGCCGGGTGCGGCCCGTTCAGCGCCTCCAGCAGCGACACGGGCTCGTAGCCCAGCGGGATGTTCTCTGTGCTGCCCTGTGCGACATTACATTACTGTTAACATTTCTTTTCCAAAAATAAACCACATACTAAAAAATAAGGTTTTTTAAATGTTTAAAAAACATAGCAATATAACACAGATAATTCATAAATAACTGTAGTATTATTACTGTACCATTCTATATGGTGCGTTTTTACAAAATGTTATCATTATTTCGCACTAAACGCGCTCGCGCTTATAAACTTAATTCCAATATAAATAGGGTTCATATTGTATTAGCGCATATTGTGTCTCTGCAATGAAGGTTTTCTATTACGGTTAATACGCCAAGTAAGATTCCAAAATTTGACTTACATCATTGGCTGTCGCAGGAAGAGCGGGTGCGTTGTCAGCTCTCCGCTGCAACGCCCGTATCTGCAGCAACGCGCGGAAGGGTGCGCGGCATATGGGACAGTTGTTGGCTTGGTAGCGCAGCGAGTCGGCACACGAGTTGCACAGGCAAAGATGGCGGCATGGCAGGATCAACGTGTCCCGAACGTCGCACATGCAGATCACGCATTCTGAGCCACCATCTTCGGTCTCTTCATCTGAACTCGGCTGTTTGTGAGGCAGATAGATGTTTTTTTTTTTTTTGGATAAAAATGCTATTGAACAAGGACGATTCTTTCGAGATATGGATTTAGACAAATTCGTTTAGTACACAAATACTACATATGAACATCATTTGCCGCCAGTATCCTCAAATGGGTTAGATTAAAATGTAAAGTGCACTCACTTAATAACAAATTATTACAATTTTGTCACTACTGTTAAGATTTCTAAAGATTAATATTGTTTGATTGCTGGTGACCAGGCTGTAGCATATTGTTAGAGCTCCCACAGCCTGTGATACAACGGGTAATTCCGTAACACACTAACAGCAGGAAGGCTTTCATTTTGACAGTTCAACAACATTAATTGCGTTATTGAAATCAAAAGTCATTTATTCAAACTAGGCTGAGAGTCAGCACTTTTTGAACGTCAAAATTACATAAGACAGTCCCCCCAAAACGCCCGCCGTTCACGACTTCCTAGTGCTTTAGCTGGGAAGAAGAAGTGGCGCAACTAACTCCCGAGCAGCACAGCTGTCTGTTAAGTTAGAAGAACTTGATTCTATACAATATTATGTAAGTAATTAACTAAACACAAAACATAAATAAATTGCCATATGTCAGCTAGCGGACGCCAATATACCAACAAAACATAGTACCTAATTAAACTCAAGCAGAAACAAGTAAATAGTAAAAATGATGTTACTGAGCCGACAAAACATTGTGCCCCCTTATTTATAAACGTTGCTTAAAGTTAAGTAATGATTAGCGTCTGTTTAACCATACATTTTTGACGTTTAAACATATCTTATTAACTATAAGCAACGTTTATAAATATGGGGGGTGATTGCTAGTGCGTTACGCAATAAGGGTGTTTGTCTTAGTACGTATATCTAACATTGTTATACCCACATTATTCATCGTAGGTTCATATTGTATTTTATCAACTTTGATTCTGAATAAAGATTTAATTAAGTATTCGTTTTATTATTTATTTCGCCAGTTTTTGTTACGTTAGTTAGTCTTGTTCTATACCTAATACTTTAAAAAGAGTCTTACTTCCTGGAAGTATTACCACCTAACCGATCACGGCATCTTCTTACCTTGGTATCGAGGTTCTTGTTCTCAATCCCGTATATCTCTTGCAGCAGGTAGCACAGGCCATCCACGAATAGCTTTTGTTTGAGCGCCTTCAGAACGTAAGTGCCATCCGAGTGCTTCTCCACCACCGCAATCGTCGTGTGGGACTGTCTTATTTCAGCTAAAAAAGAAAAACAACGTTGGAATGGTCAAAGCGCTGATAATTTTAAAATGCGTGCGTGTATGAGCTGAGGTGTAATTGCGTAACACATTAGCAGTAATAATAGCTTTCATATGACAGTTCAACAACATTCATTGCGTTATTTATATTTGAGATATTGCTTCAGAATATGATAGATTAATCTAATACGGGTGACCATTGAAAATCAGCGCTGTGCTGTGGGTCCCATAGCACAGCATCATGCTGAGTGGAAGCCTTCTTGTCACAGTCACGGCGTGCAGCTGCCGACTATTTATGTTATATATGCCTTTATATAAATATCTGTGTTGTTATCATGTTTTTACACGCTTTATATTAGCTTCACTTGTATGTAACCGACTCCTTTGAGCGCGATTTTGACCCACTTTAAACGGTCAGATTTCATTGAAACTTTGTTAACTTGTCGAGGACCGATGACATTTCAATAATTTAAAAAAAAAAATGAGAAAAAAAATCACGTTTTTATAGTTAGCAGAACTAAAAAATAGAAAATAAATAATAGTTTAAAAAACTAAAAAACACGCTTTAAAAACCAAACTAAAAAAGGAGAAAATAATTTAATTCAATTAAAAAGCGTGGGGTGCTTGACATTAATTGATTATAAAAATACCTCAAAAAGCACCCCACGCTTTTTAATTGAATTAAATTATTTTCTCCTTTTTTAGTTTGGTTTTTAAAGCGTGTTTTTTAGTTTTTTAAACTATAATTTTTTAGTTTGGTTTTAAAGCGTGTTTTTTAGTTTTTTAAACTATTATTTTTTATTTTATTTTAGCTATGTCAGCTTTTTATATGTAGGTACGTGTTTCTGTGACAAATAAATCTATTTATCTTTCTTCCTTTCAATATGAAGCAATGAATTAGCAATATCCTTCAAAATGATTCAGAGATGTACGTATCTATGAATGTATAAGAAACAAAAGGAGTAATTAGGAGTATTAATAACCGTAGCAGTTAGCGATCTGTTGTTTCTGCCTACACCCATGGGGAAAAAGGCGTGAGTTTATGTATCTATGTGTGTAATTTTGAAATGGTAGCTTTTAATTCGCGTGTGACTAATGGGTTAATAAAAGAGATGTGCGTTCGAAACGTCTCGCTTCGTGCCTTCCGTGATAAGCGAGACATCCAACGTCTATAGCGAGCCGCTTATGTAACCTCTTTTAAAACCTATGCAAGTAAGTAGTACTGCTCAGTAGTTCACCGAATTGTGGGACTATCTTCAGATTCTTATTTGTAAGAAGAGTCATATCAAAAATGTAGCTTGATAGACAAACTAAGTGCATACCGAGTAAGGTACTTGATTAAAAGAGCATGGGGGCGTCCATTACATTAAATACGTGAGTAAATTTTGGCGATTTCTCGACACCCACCCCCGCTCTTGTGAGATATCGTGAGATTTGGCTCGACCCTCCCCATAATCTCACGTGAGATATTTCAAATGCGTGGTTTTAGTGTAAAAACGTTAATCTGTGCTTATTTGCGTTGGATTTATGCGTTGCATTTAGCTGACTTGGCTGGGAGGTGGCGGTTTAACCATCGAGGAAGTACTGTGCTACTTTGTGGCGTTCGCATAACTGCGATAAATATTATTTTGTAAGATTTTGCCATATGGGTGGAAAAACATGTTTCACATAATTTAACCCGGTTATCTCGTAATGTCACATTGTTTCATTGCGGGAAAAAATATAAATTACGTGATATTTACCAAAACCCCCACGTGACCCCCCCATTGGGTGAGATTCGACTCGACCCCCTCCCACCCCTAAACGCCTCACATAATGAATGGACGTCCCCTTATGCTCACTTTGTGTCACTGATGGTGGCGCGGGCGCGTGTGTTGGATCATTCGGTTCTATACAAAATGTTTCGAGCTGGATGTTGCTCATACACGCGGGGTGTTCGTGAACGGGCGCCGTCAATTGAGACTGGGTTATTGTTATTTTTTTTTTACATTGTTCTCATAATAGAAACAAAAAAACTTGTGTGGTTTTATGAAACCACCGTAAAAGTGAAACTTTTTTTCACATTATAGACATTTAACTAAAAACTACACGGTCAGCTGATGCGAACTATAGGCGCCGCCATATTGGCCTCGGCTGCTCTGACGAGCGCCTTTCACTTTATCCCTACTCCGCGGCCGACCGTCACGCGACACGTCACGCGACATGCAACACACAGACGAAAAAGTTTGAGACGATGTAATAAAAGTTTCACTTTAACAAGAATAATGTATCCAGGATTTTGTAATACATATCTTGATTTAAATTTCTATTTAAAGTGTGTCCTCGTTCATTCTTCTCCATTAGTGATATATGTTTTGGAATAGGGAACTAGCTTCAACTTTCTACCTGATCGGCTCCTTGACAATTCGAAAGTGCCTATTAATGGTTTAATTTAAATAATTGCTTTGAGTTTGAGTATGTATTCTTATCATGCGCAAATAGACAGTATAGGTATAGGTACGTACAATAACAGGCAATCTAGTCGTCTAGTCTAATAAATACATCGGATGAAATAGTACCTACCTATAGCTGTAGGTATATGTATAGCCACCATTATCGCGTCATCTTGACGTTACGTGGGTCCATTTAATTTATTACTAGGGGAACAGATTGCCGGTGCATCAAGATGGTTTACAATCATTGAATGAATACCTACCTACATGTTAACGTGACGCACATAAAAGTCGACCGGCACTAGGTACATCATTTAACTTCTAACGCAGACGTGACTGTGATTAAAATCTAATTTCAACACAGTAAAATAATCCAATGTTTAAACTGCATCTGATGTAAAACAGGAAACAAATGGATTAAATAACTGGTGCGCGTTTTAGCAATCATTTAATTAATTTATGCAAATGTGTAAAGTGGATAAATCATGACGTAAATGACGATTTTATCTTTGCTATACTATCTTGCCAATGTTTAAAGTATCATGATGATTAAATTTGATCAAATACGATATTTTCAATGGTTCCAAAGATGAATCTATTGGGGAGAACGGACATCAGTACTGAGTGGATTATGGACCTTACCTTCTTGTCCCTCATCCACGACGCAGTATATAGCGATAGGTATGATCTCCCTGTCCGCATTGTACACCAGGTCCTCCTCAGCGTGCTTAGAGGGGTCAAACACATGAGATATCTGACAGAACTGCTGATTCGCGCCCTTTTTGTAATGGTACGTCTGGGAATTCATTGCAGGGTCGCGCGGGTAGTAACTGTGGTGGAAGAGGCAAGAAATATTAAACATCATAACATCATCACTCCTTGTTTCCTCGAAGGTTCAGGCAGACGTGTATCTATAGTACCTACACCCACAATGCGTCAGTTTCGTTCATGTCCCATGTAATGAGAGGCAAGTCTATTGCCATAAACTGGGCTCGAATCCAGACTCTGGGCTGCTACCGTACACTATAAATACTTTGCCCCACCTGAGAATCGAACCGTGGACCTCATGGTCAGCAGTAACGCTAGCGACCACTAGACCAACAAGTAAGTTAATACAAATCAAATATTAATCAATTAAATGTTAATCAAACGAGTAATTATTCATTATGCTTGTTTGCTTAGTGTAACTTCAGTCGTCCTATGGTTAAAGTAGCAATTTTGAGATGCTTATATTTAGCATATGGCTGTTTGTTAACTTAAATGAAACATTCATTGAATGAATGAACCATCAACTTGTCAAACCAAATTATTGTTTTCCTGTCAGGTTTTCAGAAAATAACAATACAATTTGATGACAATACCAAAGTGATATGCACACAAGGTCACATAACCATTCATTACAATCAAGCAAAGACAACCATAATGACGGTTAAGTAGCTCAGTTGTATAAAAACAAAATGTTACTTACACAACGCCAGTAGGAGTGACTTCTTCAGTACAAAAGTAGAATACAGTGATAGCACATCTTGCGTCACAATCAAATGTAAACTCAATATTGTAATATGTCCCCTTGCCATTATTGTCCACAGATTTGATCATGCCATCTCCAATCTTGTTCTCTGCCAACTTGCCCACGGGCTCAGGGCAGCGTACGAAACGTAACGACTCCTTACGTATATTTACTAGACTTTTTAATGTTTTAGTAGGCTCATTAGATTGTGGCGGGGGGTACGGGAACTGAGGACATGTCAATTGTTATTAATTTAATTGTGATAAATCAGGTAATGACAGAACAACACATTGATTTATTTCTATTGGCTTAGATATGAAGCAATTCATTTCGATTTTCCTTGTATGTTTCAGAATCAGGTAAATAAATCTTTTTAATATGTTCTTGCCAGGCCTGCTTTAATAAGTTCTTTAGTGATGACCTTAGTAGACTTACATTCTTATTTATCTCAAAAGTACTCAGGGCCCAGGGTACATTGTATCATTGCCATTTTAAGTGCCAGCATAAGGAAATTCCAAAAGGATTTAAAAAATCTAGTGTTGATGCCTTTTTTGTTTATCCACGCATCTAGCACTTTAATCATTTAAAAAAATAATAGAAAATTGAAGCTGAGAATAAATTATTTAAGTTCAATATAATTATACTTACAGGTGTGGGTCTACTGCCAAGGAAATTCAAGTCTGCATTTTCTCCAAATAAATATGCTTCCGGCTGAGGGGTGTCAAATCTCTCGCCACCCATGATGAAGTGGCTCCCGAAGTAATTACCTGCATCATCAGTTTCTAAATGTTCCTTATAGCATTAACTTACTTAGAAATTAGAATATAAAACTGATATGTTAGTATTCATTCAATAAACTGTCTTCAAAAAGATGTATTCTGATAATCGATATAAATAAATAATTATAGTGTACTCAATTTATCACACGACTCAAGATTATTCATTTATTCGACAAAATTGGACCTGAATCTGTCAGTGTTATAATAAGTTTGACCAATCATGAAATCCACGTATTTGCATTGCTCAAGATAACTGTGTAAATTATATAGAAAAAATAAACATTGAGAATGCGAACGGGTCAAACTTAATGAATACGACAATACAAATAATAGCTAATCGAATTATAGAAGTCCCATTTACCTGATCTGGGCGGATATTTATATGCATGATTGGACACTACATCGGCTTCTTCGACGCCAGCGTTTTGCCTACTTGTTAAAGCACCCATTTTGGACAATAACTTATTATGATGATTACCTATTTTATTTTACGCAAGAATACGTCTGTTTTGTTCTAATACAGCTGACATTTTTCATCAAAGTTTTGACACTTTTGACTACTTCTGACAGTTTATTGATCGTCAGAAAACTACCGGAAATGGAAAAAACTTTCTCGCAAGTTCAGAAACAACAGATAGTATTTATGCCCGCTACAGACTGTACACTACTAGGTACCTTCTTCTTCTTCTTCTTCAACCTTTGGCCACCCAATGCTGAGTGTAGGTCTCTTCCAAATCTCTCCACTTTTGGCGGTTTTGTGTCGTGGCTATCCAGTTTCTTCCGGCCACTTTAGGTACTACTTATTACTATATACTTATACTACCCTAAATGTAAAAGCCTCGATCAAAATACAGAAACATCATTTGGGCCATCTCCCCTCTCACGCACGAGGTTATGGGTTCAAGCTGGGCCACCAATGTGACTTTTCAGTTTTTATGAATACTTTCTGAGTTTATCTAGAAACCCTGGACTACTTATATTACGTATACAGGAAAAGTTTTTATCCAGTGCGCAAACTGTAACCATGAATTCAGCATATCATTCTAGACCACCAGCGCAGTAATTTTTCGTTGGTTATACAAAAGAAAACAGCTGTTCCATACATTTTGACCGCGTAGGTGCAATGTATGTTTTATATTGTTATAAACAAAAGTCTTCCCCATCGCCTGTTTGACTCGGAACGTGATTAACTCAAAAACAAAGAAATTATTTTCATTCGATTCACATTCACCAACGGACGGAGTGATTCATGAGGTAGGTTCTAGTAGTGTCATTACGTTTTGTGTAAAGTGGATGAAATATGACGTAGATTGTTGAACATGGTGGAAAAATCATGCCGACGGAAAGCTTTACTGGTGAGTGGTGTGCGCCGCGTTATCGTCATAATCAAGGCACACAGATAGTTTAAAACCTGGATTAACACATGTGTCGAGGTTTTAAAGGCTTGGTTATAAACGTTTTTACTTCTTTGGGTTAAAATCTAGCCTTTATCCCTAGGTAACGTAAAACCGATTAAAAGGACCTACCTAGTACCTAGTAAGGGATATTTTCCGACATCCACGTGCGAACGCACGTCCAAAAGCTAGACGTTGATATATGTCTGAAATCCCCAACTCATCATGAGCAATCACGGTGACTTGTGCTCAATATGAAAAGACGCCTCTCTATTCATACACCTATTTGCCCTGCAGTCGGCTGCAGTGAGACATTAATAGGCTGGTATTATTAGGTCCATGACATTCAATTCTGTTTTTTTTTTGGCTTGCCACACCGGCCCGAGTTTACGTCAACGTCAAACCAATTTCCGTCTGTCTCTTTTCGTGGAAGTGGTGTCACTTTGTGAAGGTGCTGATAATTTTTTACTATAAAATCTAATGTAATCTTGAAAAGTGTTGAATATTATTCTGTGATTTTACAAAGACGCGTAGTGTAAGACTTACTAAGTAATTTTTTTTATTTATTTCAGATCACAATGGGGCGCCGGCCAGCGAGATGGTAAATAGTTTACAACCTCAAAAGTTATGTTATGATCATTATTTGGACTAAGTTTTAACGTGTGAAATGTGTTTTTCAGTTATCGCTATTGTAAAAACAAACCGTACCCTAAGTCGCGGTTCTGTCGTGGTGTCCCCGACCCCAAGATCCGTATTTTCGACTTGGGTAAGAAGAAGGCGACGGTGGACGACTTCCCACTATGTGTGCACCTGGTGTCTGACGAGTACGAGCAGCTGAGCTCTGAGGCGCTAGAAGCAGGCCGAATTTGCTGCAACAAGTACCTCGTCAAGAACTGCGGAAAGGATCAGTTCCACATCCGCATGAGGTTGCATCCATTCCATGTCATCCGCATCAACAAAATGTTATCGTGCGCTGGAGCTGATAGGTAAGCATCCTTGATGTTACTTACATATTCCTCAATCTCCTAGTTGTAAAAACTTTCTGACCCTAACATCCAGAATTTTTCCCTAAAGGATTTAGTAAACATCCACATGTGGGACTAATAACCAGAGGTCGGAATTAGGTAGAGTTATTTATGTACTTGCATCAAAATGTTGATATTAATATGGATCTTCCCGGGGGATTTCTAATAAACAATCCCTTGTGACCAATAATATTACAAATAAATAATAATAAAAACCTCGAGAGATAGAAATTTGGAAACGTCATGCATGCAGTGGTTTAAATTGTGTAAAAGTAAATAACTTTTTATTTAATAGATCACGGGATTTTTCAACTCTTCAAAATTAATCCCGCGATTTGGGACATATCCATTTTATTCTTTCGTTGTATGAAATCAGTGTAAGTACATAAATAACTCTACCTAATTCCGACCTCTGCTAATTACCCATAAACTTAGTCCGTTAAAGTAAATTATTTCTTCAAAAACTTTAGCATGTTGCATGAAAATTGTTAATTGAAGTTGATTTATTAGTAGTTGCAAGAAAATAAATAACTAAATTAGGTATAATTAGGTTAAAAACCTTTTATTAATAAATGTGAAGTGATGGCGAACTTGTCATTATAAGCCTGTTTTTTCCCACTGCAAGGCATTGGTTTCCCCACTCAACTTTCACTTTTCTTCATTATGGCTATATTATGTTAAACTTAAACCTCCAAAATATGTGGTAAATTTAACTTAAAGCTTAAATTTAACTTACTTGCATCTCTACATAACAAATTCCTAAATTCCCTGATAGACAATGTATAGTTTTATCTGCTGTGTTCCTAAACAAGAAATTTTACACAAGGGTTCTTTATAGGTAACTAAAGTATGCATTTAGGGAATTTAGGCAGAATACAAAATGTCTGAACAATTTACTAGATCCATTGATCCATCCATATAACCACAGCCTAAAGTAGAAAATTGTACGTATATGTGTGCGCTTGCTCGTGACTCAGTTGTTCTTGGTTTAAACTGGCCAGACAAGACTTGAGCCTGCATTAGGATTTTTTTGTTCTGTCTGAACTGAACTGAAGGGTTTATATAGGGAATATTGTCGATGTTTGTGATTTTTGCTGATGGTGAAAACCATTGAGCACACTGTGGGTATATAAATTGGGCCTAATGATCAAAACCTTTAAGTGTAACTTTTAAATTTGACCAGTTAGACATTGTGCATGGTGTACATAATATGCAGGTGGAAAGAATGCTACAAACTTTTGTCATGATTCATCCTGACAACTTTATTCATCCCATTTTACCTTGATTTCATAAGCAAGCCTATATTTTGGTGTTAAGAGCATTAAATTGTTATCAGACAAAAAACTAGATTTTTCTATCATGAAGCACTAGATAAACCTGTTTTAAAATTTGTTTGTCATCTGCAAATAGTGATAACAAAGTGTTTCTAGTCATGGTTGCACAAGGTTGTGATATACAAATTCAACAATAATATTGTGCCAATCATGTTATCCTGTAGTATTACTCATATGTCATCATAACACTAATCCTCACAGTGACTTGCAAATAATAAAATGTTCTATGATAAAGCAAGATAACTTTTGTTTACACCAATGAGTTGTCCAAATATTTTATAACTGTAAAAGAAACTCGTAACATAAAATTGTAACAAATTATTATAGTGACATGTAAAGATGCCTGAACAATCTTATATATTATTTCATTTTGAAACTTTATAAAAATTTAACATTTATTTTTCACTTGGCCTGCTCTTTACTGCAACTAATTTTAGTAAAGCACGTATTCCTGCTTTATATGTTAGTAGGTAAAATAAATTATAACAATGAAAATCTTTCCTCTTCAGGCTCCAGACTGGGATGAGAGGTGCCTTCGGCAAGCCGCAAGGTACCGTAGCGCGTGTGCGCATCGGACAACCCATCATGTCCGTGCGCTCTAGTGACCGTTGGAAGGCTCAGGTCATTGAGGCTCTGCGTCGTGCCAAGTTCAAGTTCCCCGGTCGCCAGAAGGTAATACTATTCTCATATTCACCCATGTACATTTGTCCTCGGCGTCGGGAATCCCAGGCTGATTCCCGGCCACCGTAGGCGCGGGCTTGCGGACGGCGAGTAATGGGTAGCTCGCTGTCCGGTAAGGACCAAGCCCGGGTCGACGGCGCGTTGTGTTCCACGCGCGCCTCAAAGAGATGTCAGCACCAACTGGTGGGGTCCGCAAGGGCCGATGCCTGCCAGGGGTGCGAGTTGTTCGAAAGAGATACCGCGGCCCCTGACACACAGGCAACTGTGGGAACACAGGTGGGTTTTAGTCAGTAAAAGTCTGACACGCCACGTACATATTCTTTTTCAGTGAAGTTAACTTGAATACTGGCTAGTCTTACAATAGGGCCGAGTCCTAGGTGGCAAAAGCCTGGAAATAGTGGAAAGAAAGATGCCTTGCACTATGGGACAATTTTTATAATGATTCAATACAATAAATATCATAATTTTATATCTTTACAGACATCTATTTAAAACATGCTTAGCACCATGTCTTAGTTATTCTCGGTTCTGATTTGACAATGTGTTATTTCAGATCTACGTCTCCAAGAAATGGGGCTTCACCAAGTACGAGCGTGAAGAGTTTGAGAAGCTGCGTGAGGACGGCCGCCTCGCCAATGACGGCTGCAATGTCAAGTACCGCCCTGAGCACGGACCCCTTGACGCCTGGAGAAAGATCCAGAATGAGATCTACGCTGTGTAAATCTTTTGGACACTATAATATACACATTTAAAACAACAAAACTGTGTTTCCATTTCATTTAATATCATAAGTCATTAATTATATCTAAAGAAAGAGTCAATAGGTCTACAGGGCATTTTATTCTTCTTTACTGGGGAATTCGATTTCAGTTTTCTTTTTACATTACTTCCAGTACACAAAGGATTCGTTTTCTTATTTAATTCTCTGTTTAATTTCTGTGCTTCATGGAAATCTAAATGCTCTGTAAGTCTTTCCAAGGGGACCTTTTTACCACATTCTGAACATGTCTCCGTTGGAACATTTTCATTAATTTTTATTAAAAAGCTAGCAATAGAAGATGTAGTTACATTTCTTGAATTGTTTTGTTGTTCTGGTTGCTTCTTCTTCCTTGTTTCCTCATTATGTTTAGTTTTAACGACATGATTCTTTTCTTTTATTTCTTGGCGAACCTGTTGCCTCTCCTCTTGTCTCAACTTCACAGCAAGATGGTAATCTGAATGTTCGGCTACCTCATCCATTGGTAGTGATTTGTTACATTCAGGACAGTTAAATGTCTCAACCTGTGGTGGTTCAATTTGATGAATGACAGGTGCAACTGCGGCGGTACATTGTTCTGGTTCTGAAACAGTGTCGGAGCCATCTTTTACTATTCTGGAGCTACTCATTAACTCTCTTATACTAGTAATACGAGAGACGTCCTGTGGATCTTCTTCGAACAGCGCGATACTGTTATTTATTTCGTCAACAATTGTTGATCCTGAACAGTATGTCTCATTACTGTCATCCCCAAACGTGGCCACATCACAAACGGGCGTCATTGTCCGTATCTGGACATCCGTTTCTGAATCTTGTACTTTACTTGCACTGGTATCCTTTTTGTTTTGATTCAATATTTTTGCAAAAAATGACTCTTGTTTATCTAAACTAGTTTCTATAATAACTGCGTTGTTTGTTTTATTGCTTTGATCGAGGTTCAGCTTTGATAAAGATTGAGATTCGCTCATTTGTGGTTTTTCACACACTTGCATGAATTTTTGCAAAATGTAATCTCTGCCATCATTCTTAGTTGTTGTTTTATTCTTCACAGCAGGCTGTTCACTGGTAGCTTTTTCTTGTTTAATACTGTCTTTAGGCTTATCTACGACATCTTTAGATGTTCCAGCACAAAAGTAGTCTAATATTTTCCTAGTCTTCTTCACTTCTGTGTGATCTTCAAACTTTCCAACACTTATTCCTAGGAATTTGATTGGAGCTTGCAATCTCCTGTTAGCTTCACCTTCTGGAAAACCAAATGTTTGAGCTTGTAAACAATATTAATCAGCAATTGGTGATCACAAAGATGAAATCTGTAAAACCTTACCCTTTTGTTTGACTCCTTCAGAACTTTCTAAGAGAAGGTCTAAAGCTTTGCTTGAAAACAACTCTGCGCATAGTTCGTCTTCAGCTACAAAGTTATAAGAACGAGAACTGCTGCTATCTCGACCATTAAGAAGCTGCGTCGAGTAACTAAAGACCATTTGTTTCGGCGTTCTGTTATT
This sequence comes from Antitype chi, assembly GCA_947359405.1. Lineage (NCBI taxonomy): Eukaryota > Metazoa > Arthropoda > Insecta > Lepidoptera > Noctuidae > Antitype > Antitype chi. The sequence goes on from OX375812.1 coordinate 20,484,913, forward strand.
TTCTAACGCGTCCTGATCAAGTCTGTCGTCTATTTCGTCGCCGAGGTCTTTGAGCCATTTCCGTACACTATCTAAATCAAGGAGAGCAGCCTTGCCTCGAAATTGCTTGCAGCATCCAATGCTCTTAGGGTTAAATCTTGCTTGTACTGGTTCCAAGTCAATTCCTCGTGCTATATTGTATAGCCATGTTCTGTATGAAATAAAATGGGTACCGTATTTATCGACAGAAAGGAATAAGCTGTAAATGAGAATTACATTTCATGTATTACCTATCTAGCATATTTCACAGTATACCTACCCATTTTTTTCATCAAATCGTGCTTGTAGGTCTTTTTCTGTAAACTTTTGCAGCTCACCCATTTTTTGGATTCTTAAAATTTCACAAACAGTATAGCCAAACTTTCCTCCAAGGTGTTTCACTTTTTTTAATGGTAATGTGCTGAAATTCCAAGAATTTTAAGTAAATACTATGTAAATGATAGATTTCATTTATAGATAAAAGATAAATTATCATTCTATGTATATGCAAATTTTAAAGTATGATGCTAAGGTCACACAAGTCTAAACCTGTCGTTTTAGTAACATAGATAGGCGCAATTTATACAAATACTTTACCTGTACAGTATATCAATACAATGTTTTGGTAGAATTGTCTGTTTATTAGGCTTGTTCATGCCACACACCAGTTTAGCTAATATTTTGTTGTGAGCTATACCAGCAGAGCACCTGTAACCTGCAATACAACCACAACACCATGATTGTTAAAAACGAAAACATGATTTTTTTTCTATACAATAGGATACTCGGTGGGTGAATTTGACCATTTTTGTCAATGTGACCTTACCAGTTTCTTCATAAACAGCAGCCCTAATCTCACTGACTATGACAGCACCTACAAGTAACCGCTTGGCATGCTCATAGTCAAATTCAATGTTCTCAATGCCGCATGTGTGTACATCTGCAAGGAATTCCTCCACACAGTCGTATCCCAGCGCAAAGGTGTTGGGCATCATATCAGTTTGAACTGTGTTCACATTGAGGGTTTTTAGTCTCTCTTGCACCTAGAAGACAAACATTGTGCAATTATTATGGTGGGACTACAGAATACATAATAGTATAAATGATTCTGAAACATGTTTGTACTAGTTTTGCTCTTAGCGAAAAAAAAATCGAACTATTAGAACACAGTGATATTATAACAAATCTGGAATTGATAAACGGCCTTATTCATAAAAAGTTATCGAACATTTAAACAGTTGCTAAAGTCTGGTTTCTCTTTGAAAACCAGACTTTAGCAACTGTTTAGATGTTCAATAACTTTTTATGAATAAGGCCGTTAAAATACATTGAGTTACTAACAGCAGCAGTAATGTCCAGATATGCTTCATCAATTGAAGCTCTCTCTAGGAGTGGTGTGAACTTCTGTAACACTCTTGCTACTTCTTTGCCTGCTTCTCTATACCTGAAATAGAAATATTAAGAGATAATTTAAGTAGATCACACCTATTAAACTATGGATTTATTAATATATATTTATTTATTTATTTACTTAGCCTTATGCATTCTCAAATGCTTCAAAATATATCTCACAGATCCTAGATTTATGTAGCCAGATTTTATTAGTAATTTTTTTGGTATTAGAGTCCCAAAATATATCTAAAGAGTCATAAAAAGTACTACAAAAGGCTATAGAAGTTACGTTTACGATAAAAAATATATTTGTGAATTACTAAAATATAAGACTGATTTAGTTTTGTTCAGAAAAATAATTATATTAGGTCTTTACCTATGAAATTGCCGTTTTGCAGTACTGGCCATTTCAAATCAAAATAATTTTTGTTTGGGTAAGAATTCTAATTTCAAATTAATTTTATTTTAAAAACATGGATTTTTTTTTCCAAAAGTAGTCATTTGTTTATTGATTAGTGTTACATTTTCATCGCATTTCAATCTTTTTCGTCATCATGGATACGTTAAAAATTCGAGTAATTATGGAATATGAGTACCGTCGTGGCAGCAACGCGGCACAAGCGGCACGCAACATCAACGACGTTTACGGAGCTAACACTACAAACCAACGCACCACCTGTTATTGGTTTGCTCGCTTCCGTTCTGGAAATTTCGACCTGAAAAATGAACCTCGCGGTCGTCCGAAGACTTTGGTCGACAATGACGAATTAAAGGCGATTGTGGAAGCTGATGATACACAATCTACGGCTGAATTAGCAGCAGCTTTCGACGTTAGCGTCAAAACAATATTGGTCCATTTGCGTCAAATTGGCAAGGTAAAAAAGCTTGACAAATGGGTGCCCCACGAACTCAATGATCGTCAGCGCGAAGTACGCGTCGAGACGTGCCTTGCACTGCTCAACAGACACACAAATGAAGGAATTTTGAACCGCATTGTTACCTGCGATGAAAAATGGATTCTGTTTGATAACCGCAAGCGCTCAGCAAGTTGGTTGGATCCTGGTTCAGCACCTAAACAATGCCCTAAACGAAAACTTACCCCTAGAAAAGTGATGGTCACTGTTTGGTGGTCTAGCGCCGGTGTGATTCATCACAGCTTCTTACCAAACGGGGTGAGCATTACTGCAGATGTGTACTGTGAAGAACTGAACACAATGATGGAGAAGCTGGCACGTCTCCAACCAGCATTGGTCAATCGCTCGTCTCCGCTGCTCCTGCACGACAACGCGCGACCTCATACTGCACAGCAGACGGTCTCCAAGTTGCAAGAACTGGGGTTGGAAGCTCTCCGTCATCCGCCCTACTCACCAGACCTTGCGCCTACAGACTACTACTTTTTCCAGAATTTGGATAACTTCTTGGCGGGAAAAAAATTCAATACCCGAGAGGCAGTACAAAATGCCTTTGAAGAATTTGTTGCCTCCCGTCCAGCTGATTTCTTTAAGAAGGACATCAATAAACTGCCACTGCGATGGCAAAGATGCATTGATTGCATGGGTGATTACTTCGATTAATACAAATAAAAAATACATGAAAAAAATTCGTTTAAATTTTTTCATACAAAACGGCAATTTCATAGGTAAAGACCTATTATAAGTTTTATTTTTATTTTATTTCAGTGTTTGCGCTAATAATTAGCAAATGTCAAGTCGTGGTTTGACTTTCAGAACAAAAATTTAGGTTCTAAATTACAAAAAAAAAGTATTATTATACTAGGTCTAAAAATGTCCAAAAACCTTTTGAAATGTTGTGTTTTTTCTTACTTAAAGTCAATAAAGTGTAACTCTTTTATTAAAGATTGTTTTATTTGAGATGCCATCCTATATAAAAATACTCTATTGGTGAGACCAGTTACTGTAGATTCTATTGAAACTCATATAGAAATCCTACCTACCAATCCGTAGTTGGCATCATGCATAGAAACCATATATACGGATATATTCATAGTCGGAATTCAAAGTGATAATAAAATAAATCAAACAGCAAATTCTAATTTAAAACACAATTATTTAAATGTGATGACAGCATTCAGCCATAGTGGTTGACAACTTTTTCTTGACCTAGAAACAGTTAGCTTTTGTCAACAAAATCAGGAACCATGTGTTGGAGTATAGGTTTATAGAAACTGTGTGGTACTGGATAATTATTAGTTAACTGATTAAACAATGTATCGACTTACTTGGAAATGTCAGCTTTGCCCCTAAGGCATGGTACAGATGGTAACTCTATATCAGGGCACTTCTCCTTGGCTTCATCTCCTCTCATATGGCGACCAACGCCTTGTGCTCTAGCAACGTAGTTTACGGCTATGATCCTGAAAAATTGGCAATAGGACTTGTATAACAGCATTCAAGTACGACAAGTACACACTTGTACACTACAAGATTTTTTTAAACCGTTTTTTTTAGCGTCACTTACCCTCCGCCTTTCCAAGGATTGTACTGTACTACGGCAATAGGTTTTCCTTTTAATTCCGGGTTCAGTTTCTCTTCTACTTGGCAATAAAAACAGTCCATGTCTATGAGCACAACAACACGATTATCTTGATCCATATTGACTTTACCTTAGGGAATCTGTACATTGAAATTTGTACATTTAATTGATTAGATTTATTTATAACAAAGCCTCCTGATTAATTAAGATGATTTCTGGAAAATAAAAGATCAGTCAGAGTAAAATATCGATGAATCCCAATATCAGCGCGCCAAAACACTACAGATTCCAGCTGATTCTTGACATTGACAAATTGTCAATCATTGTCACTTGTCATTGACAATGACAAGTATTCGTGTCATTGTTGCCAGCCGGGTCTTGTAAAAAGTTACTAGTAGTGTGAAAAATCACGGAACAGAAAAAACCAATGGAAGCGCAATGCAACAAAATTACGATCTCACAAATAAACCGATAATCATATAATGCACTACAAATAAACAAGTCGTTTTACTTTTAGTCAAAACTAGCATAAACCACAGATCGTAGGATCTGTGGCTAATCCTATGTCCGGAAATAAACCTTCATGCTCTAAAGATAGGATTTATTTTGCTTTAGCTAAGAAAGTATTTACAACGTTTTGTAATCTAAAGTATTAGAACTCCATTTTATTATACATATATATGTCGCCGCGAGCGCGCCCTCTTGTAAAGATTATAATATAATCTTATGCGTAACTATTTATTATAATTGTAATAACACCATTAAGCCCGGTGCTCCTGCCCTTTGGAATATTATTATAACCATTTGCATGCATCAGTCTGTCTATTGGTTTTCTTAAGATCAACGCCAACTATTGGCCACGTTGTAATATAAAAGTCGCAGAGTACTGCTAGTTTGATTACTAGAGGAATAACTATAAAACTAATTATGATGCCTTAGTTAAAACTATAGTCACAATTAAAAAGGAATAGTTGTTTTATTGTCTTTGGGCTTTCAGTCATTTGACACAGTACATTTGTTTATGATACATTGCTACCTACTGTGCCGAAAATGGCGCGGATTGCGAGTTTAATGATCAATAGCTGATTGTTATAATTTAATATGAGTTTCAATCAAAATTTACAATTGATAAAGTAACAAGATTATTTTACACACACATTTATTTGTGAATTCCTGTTGTTTGATTAAATTCCTTGAAAAACCGGATATGTTGTAAAGTAGTGATATTTACGTACTAAAAGTAATGACATTACTAATTAAACTTTCATCTTAAAACGCCATTGCATTGGTGATAACTAGCATTGTTTAATTATTAAAGAATTAACTCATAGCATTTGACTATTGTTAGTAAATTTTATAACACTTACTAAGTAATAAGATTCAGTACTGCTTTCTGTGCGATACGCAGGACTTCCGCCCACTTGGAGAGATAGAAAATCATGGCGGCCGGACGGTATCGCGAGAAAGTTTGTAAAAAGGACTAAGATTATAATTGTGCATTAAGAAACCTCTGTAACATAATGTTTTGATTTAAAAGAGTGTCCGTGGAGTTTCTTGCCCGTTCTTCTCCATATGAGACATACTTAAGTTTTGGAATGGGCGCCTAGATTCCCTTCGTAACTCAAACTATCTGATTCACTGATAAATGAAATCTCCTAAGTGTCTGTAAAAGATTTAAGTGAAAATAAATGGTTTGAGTTAAGTGTTGTGTGTGATTGAAAACCAACTACCTAAATACCAACGAAGAATTACACCAGAGACATCAGAGACGGCGTGCATTGGGTTTCCCGCCGTCTTATCAGAAGTGGGATCGCCCAAGCGATCCCCTTCCGCTCATGCTTATGCCGGACATCCAAATTGCTCAGCCACGGGCAAGACCACTGAGATTTTTCTGCCTTCCAAAGTACAAGCCTGGTAGCAACATGACAACTGCTCATAATTTTATTATAATAATGATTGCCACGGGTGCGAGGCAGTCACAATGGAAACATGTTAAGGAAGACAGAAAAAATAAAAAATAAAATACTGCGAAGACGCACATAATGAACTTAGTTCTGATGCTATAAGTAATAATCCAGTAGCCTAGAGTTGTGTGCATTTTCATCTATTTGGCGGATAGACGGGAACATGCTGTGGCCTACTACAATATGATCACAACTGAGGCTAAGAACATAATAATTATGGCAAAATCTGTTATATTAGCGCTATGCTCAGAAGAGAAACAGTCAATGACATAAAGAAACAAATGAAGAAATTTTAGATGAGCCTCATAGTGCACTCACAGAACAACATGCTCACTGCTCAGCACAGAATGACCGAAGCAGCACAATAAACAAAGGTTTGCCACCAGAAAATCAAACAAAATAAACGGACCATCGATGCATTGCTTCATCAATCCCGGGAAGTATTTTGTTTTATTATTTTAGTTTTTGTTAAAAGAACATGTTTGTTAGTAGTCCTATGGCAAGGTTAAAGACTACTGTCACCATTTGCTTGACAACTTGTGAGAGTAAAATAACAACACAAGTTAAATGACTTATCAAGATTACCTCAATAGTAGATTGATGTTATTTTTCCAATATAACCTGTAATGTGTCATAAGCTTCTTTTAAGAAATGGATTTCAAACTTGTTTTGATGAATTTGTGCTTGCAACATTTAACTTAGTACTTTTTGACAATTTCAAGAGTTGTAGCCTGCATTTGCACTGACTAGAAAAACATTCAGTAGACATAATTGATTACAGACTTGTCATAACTTAATTTTGCACCGCTGTTTGTTAATGTCTTACAAATTGCCTATAGCTTGTTTTTAGTGCAAAGTTCAGGACCTAATACACCATTTCCAGGTTTTGCATTGGTTAGTTACTTTCCTATAACAATGCTAACTTGTTTTTCTGATTCACTTTAATCATTGGCAGAATGATTGATATTGGCTATACCTAACATTATAAAAAATAAAATAGAATGCTTCGAGTAAGCTTAGTGAATGACGTAACAAATTTTATGTTACAATCATTCAATATTACGTCAATGTCACTATTCAAATATTATTGGAGGTGTCATGTGTTTTTGTGTTTTGTCAAATTGTCTGGAATATAATCGGGTGCTATTTTTATTTAAATGAGAGTAGTGCCACTCGAAGGTAAAATCAATTGGCTGATCGTAATTTCATGAAATTCATAGTCATCAGAACTTTGACTGGTGATTAGATTTTTCCAAATAAGTCTATGAATCTTGAAATTTATAGTGGATGTGTTGCAAGATTCATACAGAAACATTTAGTTAAGAAATCGTTTTGTAAAAATATTTCAAGAGAAAACTATGAAATATAAAACAAAAGTTAACAATGCCAATACAGTTCGATACATTGAAGGAAACCATAGTTTTCAACATGTTTTTATGCATACAAAGCAAAAACTAACAAAGCACTCTTTTTTATAGCACTTTCTGTTTAACTTTCTCTTGTAATTTAAATAACTTTATCTACCTGAAATGATGTTACAAAACAATAGATTTAATTAATTAATGACTACTAGCTCCTACTAATCTGAATTATAGTAGGAAAATAATTATTTTCCTGCACTATTATTTATCTCCCAAACTTTTCACATTCCAGGATTTCCAGGTGATTGTCATATCAAAAAGAAAATGACAACCAACCAAATTACAAGTATATCAAAACAAAATTACTGTGGGCAATCATATAGCAACTTGAGCCTTCTAAAGTTCTATGCACCCAACTACTTCAGGAATGTGATGAAATCAAGTTGGAAGTCATGATCATCATCAACAAGAACAGCTACCTTCCTCATGAAAAAGCTGGCTGACCCAGACTTAAACACAGGGTTTTAGCTGACTAATACATTCAACTTGCAGAAACAAGATCTTCAACATGAATTGTGTATCGGGTGGTACCCCAACTCTTTTATGAATCTGACAAGGCCACATAACAATGGCGGCTACCTTATCAAGCCGATTGTTGATCGAGATCGAATTAAAAGGCAACTCCGCTGCAGCCTGTCGAACAAATGACCGTGTCGCCGGCTCAGGAGTAACCAACTGAAGGCCAATTTGGAGCCATCAAAGATGACTGTTCCAGTTATTCAACACAACATAGCTAAAATAAAAGGTGAGAAGTTTTCAAACTACTTTCCACTCACTTTGCCAACACTGCTACTATGTTGTGACAAAAGCTAAATACAATAGTCAAGCTAATAATACCTGCCTACATGATGCTCACATGTTATGGACTAAAGTACTCTTTGAATTATTTTTACCATCTTTATATTTTTGCAATTCTGCCCGTAACAGTTAATCCTTGTCTATTTTACAATAGACTAGAATTCATTATTATTGTACTATTAATCTATTAGTATCTGTGGGGTAACTGATAAATAACTCAAAAAGTAATACGCACAACAAAGTAATAGTCTTCATCGATGTTAACTAATAATGATCACAACTGATAGTAATCTATTAGAAGCCCTTGAGGTAACTAATCATGAAAACAATAAAACTATTAGCAAGCCCTTGAGATAACTAATAATGAAATATTAAACTATTACATTTGATGGCACGGTTGGCGCAGCGGTTAAGCGATTGACTGCTGCCCTGCGTGTCGCGGGTTCGATTCCCGCACGGAATAAATATTGGTATGACCTACAAGCAGTTGTTCCGGATCTGTCTGTTTGTCTATGTGAGTTTAAATGTGTGTAAACGCACCCTCAATACAGGAGCAATCCCCAGTGTGGGGCAATGTAAAAAAAAAAAAAAAAGTTAAAAAAAAATAAAAAAAATAAATAAGACCGGTTAACTTAACCGGCAATTCTCTCATGTTATCCCGCTGGGTCCACGGCGTACAAGACCGCCCAGAGCCTGGTTCCTTATATCCTGTCAAATACAAGACTTCGTGCCTGCCACGGAGCAATGGTCCTAAACTCCTTACCCTTTAATCCTATCAAATCAAAGACTTTGTGCCAGCACAGAGCGGTGTTCCTGATCCTATCCTAATATCCTGTCAAATCCAAGACTTTGTGAGACTACCACAGAGCATTACCTTCCCGTGAGAATGCAATTATCCAGCTAACAGCTGATGTTACTACACACTATACTAAACAAGTGTGCTTATGAAAAGTGCTGTATTAATGCATTCAAATACAAGACTCTGTATCACAGAGCATTACCTTCTAATGAAGATGAAACTATCCAGCTAACAGCTGATGATACTACACACTACTAAACAAGTGTGCTTATGAAAAGTGCAATATTAATGCATTCAAATACAAGACTCTGTATCACAGAGCATTACCTTCTAATGAAGATGAAACTATCCAGCTAACAGCTGATGTTACTACACACTACACTAAACAAGTGTGCTTATAAAAAGTGCAATATTAATGCATTCAAATACAAGACTCTGTACCACAGAGCATTACCTTCTAATGAAGATGAAACTATTCAGCTAACGGCTGATCATACGATGCCTACTACTACACACTAAACTTTACAAGTGTGCATATGTTAATGCCATAATAATGCATTCAAATACAAGACTCTCTGCATCACAGAACATTACCCTCTAATTAGGATGAAACTATTCAGCTATCAGCTGATAATACAATATCTACTACTATACTGAATTTAACAGTGTGCTTAAGTGCCATATTAATGCATTAAATGCTTCAGTTAAAGACGATGTAAGTAGACAGTAGATCTACAACAAGCCGTCAACATAAACTATTTCTACCAAGTCCTACAATTCAATGCATTTTGTAGGATAATAAAAGCAACAATAATCTGCCGACAAAATTTATGTCCACTATTTCAGATAACCACCAACTCAACTCTACAAGGAGGAAGAGGGCATCGGCAGGTGCAGAGCGCGCACCGCCCATCAGAACGGCCGTGTCGCCGCGAGCGCGCCCTCTTGTAAAGATTATAATATAATCTTATGCGTAACTATTTATTATAATTGTAATAACACCATTAAGCCCGGTGCTCCTGCCCTTTGGAATATTATTATAACCATTTGCATGCATCAGTCTGTCTATTGGTTTTCTTAAGATCAACGCCAACTATTGGCCACGTTGTAATATAAAAGTCGCAGAGTACTGCTAGTTTGATTACTAGAGGAATAACTATAAAACTAATTATGATGCCTTAGTTAAAACTATAGTCACAATTAAAAAGGAATAGTTGTTTTATTGTCTTTGGGCTTTCAGTCATTTGACACAGTACATTTGTTTATGATACATTGCTACCTACTGTGCCGAAAATGGCGCGGATTGCGAGTTTAATGATCAATAGCTGATTGTTATAATTTAATATGAGTTTCAATCAAAATTTACAATTGATAAAGTAACAAGATTATTTTACACACACATTTATTTGTGAATTCCTGTTGTTTGATTAAATTCCTTGAAAAACCGGATATGTTGTAAAGTAGTGATATTTACGTACTAAAAGTAATGACATTACTAATTAAACTTTCATCTTAAAACGCCATTGCATTGGTGATAACTAGCATTGTTTAATTATTAAAGAATTAACTCATAGCATTTGACTATTGTTAGTAAATTTTATAACACTTACTAAGTAATAAGATTCAGTACTGCTTTCTGTGCGATACGCAGGACTTCCGCCCACTTGGAGAGATAGAAAATCATGGCGGCCGGACGGTATCGCGAGAAAGTTTGTAAAAAGGACTAAGATTATAATTGTGCATTAAGAAACCTCTGTAACATAATGTTTTGATTTAAAAGAGTGTCCGTGGAGTTTCTTGCCCGTTCTTCTCCATATGAGACATACTTAAGTTTTGGAATGGGCGCCTAGATTCCCTTCGTAACTCAAACTATCTGATTCACTGATAAATGAAATCTCCTAAGTGTCTGTAAAAGATTTAAGTGAAAATAAATGGTTTGAGTTAAGTGTTGTGTGTGATTGAAAACCAACTACCTAAATACCAACGAAGAATTACACCAGAGACATCAGAGACGGCGTGCATTGGGTTTCCCGCCGTCTTATATATAACCGCTCAAGCGACCAATCGCGTAAGCGGTTAATACACTAAATATCTGCATATTTTTTATTCTTCTTTTCCATTAAAAATTCCTACAATCGGATGCCATACAATATAGTGGTCCAGTCGTAGTAAATTATGCCATTGCTCAGAGCACATAAATGAAACTTGACAAGTGTGAATATTCCACACGTTAGGCGCTAGATGGGGCGACAGAACGCGTAGAACACGAAGCTGTCATCGTCAAGGCAAACGGTGCTGCCATCGGTGGATGTTTGCGGTACTAAACGGCGGGCGTCGACCAATAAGGAGAGGACATCGTCGCGCCATCACCGGGAACCAATCAGGCTGGAGATTTGATTTTGAAGAAAGAATAACGAGGTGTGGAGTTTCTGCCGGGAAAATCTTTAGGCAGTTCATTTTTGTAATCTCATAGGATTAAGGTGAATGCGCAGTGGTAGAGCGCGAAATTCAAATTTTGTTACGTTTTTTGCAATTTTCAGGTGAGTGTCAGCTTGTTTCTTGATCAAAATATGATTTGCGACTATAACATGTACGTATTTACAGATTTATAATCATTAGAATCAATAATACATTTTTCTAAGTTAGATTTCTTCCATAAGAACAAATTTCTTATGGAAAAGTGCTTGTGGAACAAATCTAACTTAGAAAGATGTATTATTGATTCTAATGATTATAAATCTGTAAATACGTACATGTTATAGTCGCAAATCATATTTTGATCAAGAAACAAGCTGACACTCACCTGAAAATTGCAAAAAACGTAACAAAATTTGAATTTCGCGCTCTACCACTGCGCATTCACCTTAAGTAAAAACAATAGTGTAATTTGTTGTTTGGGGCAATTTTTTTTTTTTTTTAACGTTTCCCCACACTAGGAATTTATCCTGTATCGTGGGTGCGCTTACAAACATTTAAACTCACATACACAAACAGCCAGACCCAGAACAACTACTTGCAGATCATACAAATATTAGTTCCGTGCGGGAATCGAACCCGCGACACGCAGCGCAGCAGTCGATCGCTGAACCACTGCGCCAACCGTGCCGTCAAAATTTGCATTTGATTTAATGGGGGTAGCTTGCTGTAACTTACTGGGGGCTTTTTTTGATTTGTAGGTGATTAACGAGCTAAATTCTATTGTTTTATGTGGTCCCAATAACGTTATCTTAATTATACCTATGTTTATGCTAAAAGGACGTAATTAAATACGCATTTTAAACTGCTATCGTTGTTTATTTAATATAATTGTTTTAATAGGTGTAACACAAGACATTGTAGACCCCTACAAGATACAAATAAACGTTATCAAGTTAGGCTCTAGACTTCCTATTTTAGGTACTTGGACCTAATAATCTTATTTTACTTTTACGTGTATATCTTCTGAACGGTATATTTTTTCCAAATTATTTTTCCACACACTTCATACACAAATTCAAAGCAACGTGCGTAAAAAATTACAACTCTGCACTAAACTGATAAGTGGAATTTTCGAAGTGTACCTGGATTAAAAGTACTCTAAATACTGATGACAGAAAATTTTACTCAAAGCAAATATTCTTTTATTTTTAAAAAGAAACAAAACTGCATTTAAAGATTTTTGAAAATACGCTTACCACACCCGGAAATTGAACAGACTAAAATTCGAAAAAATAGCATCCTGTACTTTTATGGCACCAATCGATAGGGTCAATCATAGGGATCAAATATCTCTAGCAAACTTGGTAAATTAAATTAAACGAAAACCAGGAAATCTAAACTTATTTTATCACGCACACGTTGCATCCCACACTAAAGTGTGGGATGCAACGTGCCTACCCATCTTCCATGGAAATAAAGACATGCTTTCCGGTCTCTTGCCATCGTCGCGTGCCAAGCCAATGGGTTCTAATACAGCTGGATATTAATATGGAGTTGATAATAGAACAATTTTACCTAAAAATAAAATTGATATTAAGCATACTTACCTTTCTCTAAGCCATAAATTGGAGATAGGCGTATCCGGTTCCGGTACGGTGAAGCGTTTAAGCCCCGCAGCGTCATATCCACCACAATCCGGCAGGTAGTGGGGATGCGTTTGCGCAACGCATGACAGTATCTATGAACCTCATTGCGGCTCAATTTACAGTGATTGATATGAGTATCAATCACAAAGTACATTTATAATTAAGAATCCGCAGACAGAAATATAAATTGGCTTAGAGAAAGGTAAGTATGCTTAATATCAATTTTATTTTTAGGTAAAATTGTTCTATTAAGCTTGACTGTACCTTTCTCTAAGCCATAAATTGAGAAGTGTTTGTTATCGACTGCTGGATTGGGACTAAATTAGAACGCCAATGTGATCAAAAAAGTTATTTATTAATTTTAAACTTTTGATAGTTCAACTTAAAGTAAATCAACATAATTATTTCCTATGACTTTAATTATAACACTATATCCATATTACAATCAAGTTATTCATCTCATTGTTTGAAACAGATTACTGATCTGATTTGATTCATTAGTGGACCTGTAATCCTTGATTTCTTTTTTGTAATATTTGTGAAATGTCGAAGCAGAGCGCCAATTTCCTCTCTCCAGAATAAGATCAATGGGAATATTATCTGACCAACTAGCCGAGGCTACTGCCGATCGCACACTACCTGGACTAGTGTTTATTCCAGCTTGCTTTAACAATGATTTAATCCAGCCCCCTATGATGGTGCGGGTAGCTGGTTTGGGTTCACCACGTGTGCTAATGAATAAGCTCTCAATATTACCTCTTCGACCTTTAGAGTACTCTAGCAATTTGTCAATCCAATAAATTGGGTTAATGTTATTGTTTGACTCGCATTTAAGTAAACGCCAACCGGATTGCTTATAAGATATATTGTCAGTTTTGGACCCATATATCGGCCAAAACACTATAGAATCATCACTCCTTACAAAGTTTTCTTTATTTATACTCAATAATGTAAGGTCATGGACTCTGCGCCCGGAACACAATAAGAGGAGAATTGCAGTTCTTTTAGAAATTTCGAACAATGACATTTTGGAGGGAATTTTTTCAACTAAGAATCTAATTAAAACATTACCTAATATCCCAAATAGGACTTCTAGCTTTGTGTGGCTGTTTTAATGCTATACCCTTTAGTATTTGCCTTATAATAATGTGAGAACTTAAGGAGAAGCCACTAGGTGGACGACAGAAGGTACAAACTACAGATTTATGTACTGCAATGGTATTATAAGCAAATTTAAATTTGAGATGCAAATCAGTTAGAAATCGAGCTACATCTTCAGGGGATGGATCTATAGTTCTCACGTTATTGTCACGTGACCATTTACACCATCGTAACCATGACGGCTTATACGTATTTAAGGTCGATTTCCTCCAGCTACCTTCTAAAATGTCTATCTGATCTTTTTCCCAAGAATCTAATAGCGATGACCACCCTGTATTAACCACGCCTTTAAATTCAATTGATGAACTTGTGGAGGCGGTCGATTGGTTATTGTGTCTGTTAAGACTTGCTCCAAATCCCTCACCGAGCGAGCTACCAGATCTGCTCTCCAAAAGACCTTCTCCCAATCGGGCGTTATCACCAGGTACATGCCGGATGCTCGGTTCAGGTGCGCTAATACTCTGGGTATTAGACACGGTGGTGGGAGTACCCATGCTAACCTGTAGTGCCAAGGGCGACTGAAAGCATTGTGGAAAACAGCCGCCTGATCTAAATCCAGACTCACATACCTGGGTACTACATGAGCAGTTCGTGACGCAAAAAGATCTATCTCGGGAACTCCGAAATGCTGAAAAATTTTCCCGGTAGCGCGGGGGAGCAAATGCCATTCTGTCGGGGCAGATTTCCTTGAAAGCCGATCTGCTACGTAGTTGTATCGACCGGGGAGGTGATATACCGACATATGTATCCGATAACGATCTATTTCGTCTAAGACTTCGTATGTTAGGTTTAGGAGGGGTTGTGACTGTGTGCCGCCTTCGTTGCGCAGGTAAGAAACTACAGTTTGGTTGTCGCTCTGAATTAATAAGCTTGTATCGGTCATTAGGTGACCTTTTACCTGAATTACTCGCAAAATTGCCGACATCTCTAAGATATTGCTGTGAGAGTCTCTTTCCTGTACTGACCAATTGCCACTTAAGGTCTCGTTGTTGAGTTGCGCACCCCAACCTGCCTTGGCAGAGTCTGTCGTAAGAAAATGGGTTGGAGGTGAACCGTGCAGTTGAGAAGCCATGTTGTGACTCCGTATCCACCATTGCAAGTTTGCAATTACCTTGACGGGCATCTGTGTTCGACCTTTTGAATTTTTTCGCAATAGGGAATTGCTGAAGGTCAGCATTGCACGAGAATTCAAGCGTCCTCGCGGGACTACGAAGCTGGCAAAATTCCAAAGTCCTAGTATACTCTGGACTTCTTTTAAACTTACCTTGGTGGCTTTTGTCATTTTCAATGTTCTCGAGTGCAGTATGCGAATCTTTGCTGGTGGTAGTAATTTGACATTTTGCCAAGGGTCCCATAATATCCCCAGATACTCGATTGATTGCTGAGGTGTCAGTACAGACTTCTGAAAGTTTATTACAAAGCCAAGGGACTGCAATACTCTTACCGTTAAGTTCACGTGACATTGCAGAGTTTCTCGATTCTGATTCGCCAGAAGAAAATCGTCGAGATATACCAGCAATCGCACCCCTTGGTCTCTTAGGATCTGCGCGATCCAATTCGTCAGGCTGGCAAAAACCTTCGGAGCAGTTGCCAAACCGAAGGGGAGGCAGGTCATTTGCCAAAGTCGGTCCGATACTATTAATCTGAGGAAACGTCTGTGTCCTGGCGCGATTGGCAGATGAAAATACGCATTTTTCAGGTCTATTTTCACTAACCAATCCTGTGGTTGGAGGAAGTCGGGGACTTTGTACATGTTCACCAATCGAAATTTGTCTATTTTGACATAGTTGTTTAGTAATTTTAAATTGAAGACCGGGCGAAACGAAGACGTCGCCTCCTTTTTTGTTACCAGAAAAATTGTTGATACAAAGCTCGGAGTCAATGAAGCTTTTTCTAACACACCTTGATCTACTAGTTTCTTTAATTGGATTAAAATTTCTTTTGAATTTACTGTGTGAAATCTTCTGGGAATCCTCAAGGGATGAATAAGCGGTGGCTTGCTTAAAAACGGGATCCGATAGCCTGATATTATTTTTAGTATATATAAAGGTGCCCCCAACTTCCTCCAGACACTTACCCGATGTTTGATTCCACCGGCTTGAAAACGTTGATGATAGTCAATCGACTCGTTTATCACGCCGTCCCAGGGTACTACGTTTCTTACCGTATCGTGTATCTTCGGTTTGACGAAAAAACTCTTCTGCCCTTCTCTTTCGTCCTTGCGCAGGATTAAAGCCACTATTAGTGGAGGGGCGATAGTTTGCACTGTTGCGCACAGGCACTATATATTTCTTACCTCCATGTGGGTCCCTTCTTTGGCCAGAAGGTATAAACGATCTACCCTGCGAGGATAATTTTGTGGATGCGGTTTGAAAAACTTTTAAGACGCCCCCTTGTTTTCCTACAAAATCTGTAAGCTTTGCATCGTCAAATAAATTATGTGCGGACGGGGGTATTTTTCTTAACGTTTCCTTTAAACAACTTTCCTTTACTGAATTTAAAATTCCATCGCGACGTTGTTGCACTATATCAGCCCGTTTGCCACATATCATTTGTAATAAATCCGATTGTATTTTTTGGTATTCCCCGTCGGCAAAAATTTCATTTATTTTGGAAGTAATCTCTTCAGTGGTCGTTGGGTTTTTTAATTCGGATACCCACGAAATGAATTGGCATAAACCTTTTTGAAATGCTTCGTTTTGCAAAATAACAGCATGTGACATAGCAGCTAAAGAATTTTCAACAACCGCTAACGAACGATTACGTTCAAAATTTTTCAAAACATCATTACTTTCGAGCTCTACAAAACCTGGGGTAGAATTATAAACTTTTTGTACTTCAGAATAACGTACTTGAGACCAGTCAGGCGAGTTAAAATGTTGCAATTATAAACTTTTTGTACTTCAGAATAACGTACTTGAGACCAGTCAGGCGAGTTAAAATGTTGCAATTTGTTAAGCAATTCGAGATGCTTATTATCTGTCTGTAATGTCTGCGACTTGAGGGTAGTTTGAATTTTAAAATCAATCCCTTTTTCTTGATTTAATTCATTTTCCAGTTCAGTAGGGCTCGGAATATATAGAATAGACTCACTATCAGACATGCACGACTGAGTGTTATTTTTAACTATAAGATCTTGCAAAGAGGTTACTTTTTCTGTGAGTTTTACAAAAGCGTCCTCCAATTTACTTAGCTTTGTATGGCGGCGCCGCTCCTTTCGCCTACGACGTCTCCTTTTACGCGCCGTTGAAGAAGAATCGCTGCTACTACTCGAACCACAAGATTGCGACCGAGCACGTGGGGCATTGTCCATACTAACATTATTAATATTTTCGTCCAAAGAGTTCATTTTTAACACAAATTAATTTTATATTAATACTCAAAAGTAGGACAGGACACCCTTTTTTAAAAGTAACGAGTTACTTTTAAACACGACTACACCGTTCGGAATTCCGAACCATCCCTAGAGTATATATGTTCTGTGTTCCGAACGCCAATGAGGTTCATAGATACTGTCATGCGTTGCGCAAACGCATCCCCACTACCTGCCGGATTGGGGCGGATATGACGCTGCGGGGCTTAAACGCTTCACCGTACCGGAACCGGATACGCCTATCTCCAATTTATGGCTTAGAGAAAGGTACAGTCAAGCTTAATATATAGATAATTTGCATTTCCACTGGTTTTTTCTGTTCCGTGGGACAAATGGACAATTTAGTAATTTGCATTTACCAGCTACTTTTTTCAAACACCTGAAATTAAGGTTACTTATATGAAAGTGAAATAAAAAGGATAAAAATATAGGTACCTAACCTACCGATTGAAAAACTTCTTTCAAGAATCATTTAAAAATGTAATGTAAATAACTTCATGGTTACAGCTAGGTCTAATGGAAATGCGTGCCTACAGTATTTTTTTTTTTTTTCAAATTGTTAGTAGTAATAAAGTGTATCGTTAGATGTATTTTCTTTTGCACACTTTTTCATTACCTACCAATGATGTAAAATAATGGTCTTGAAAGGATATTCATGTTCTGTTTTTTCCTCTTTCATATCGAGCTACGGTTATGTCGAACATGGCTGGGTTACACAGGGATGATAGGGTAGATTAAATTATATTTTAATCCAATAAAGTACAAATTCAATAGAAATGAATAATTTATTAAAATCCTTGGCCATACGTTGTGTTCCATTTCACATATTGTCCTAGGTCGTCTTGCGACACGCTTGGCCTCACTCTTTGTAAGGCATTCACAAAATCTTGTATGCAAACGGGGCGCACCTGAAATCATTTCAAAATATGAAATTGTCACACTAACTAATATTAGGAATCGGTTCTTTGTTCTTTATTGCTTCTAGTTTACGGTATAAAATTGCTTGGACAATGGACAGTGACACTTTTCACATCTACCTTATTTCTATCAATGCTGACGATTTGCGAGAGCGGCACGGAGCGTATGGGTCCCATGGCAGCCTCCGAGCAAAGAGACTTCATGTCTGCGCCTGAGTAGCCATCCGTCAGGTTCGCGATCTCTGATATGTGCTGCGGTGTTAAGTCGTTGTCTTCGTTTGCTAGCAGATTGGTTATTATCTGATGGCGAGCCTGCAAAATTGAAGTAGGAAACTAGTAATAATATTCTCATGACCGAAGATTATTTCTACTGTATCAGTGGAATGCTAGCAGTATACTTGATTTAAATAAAAATGGCTTAATTGATTTAATACTTTACCTCTTTCCATTTTGAAGTCAATAAAAAATTAAGAAGTTCCACATAGTAATCTTAGCTTCTAATGGAACCTACAGAGGCTTTACAAGGAATCATAATAAACTCAGTACTCACGTCAGCATCGGGTAATGGTATATACAGTCGTTTGACAAGACGCCTGCGCGCTGCCTCGTCCAGTTCTTGAGGACGGTTGGTCGCGCCAACTATCAATAGACGATCTTCTTCAGCTGTTACAGAAACATAAGACAAACATTAACATCGCGGCTGTTATCTTCGAAAGGTAACGCAGAAAAACACGACACGCGAACGATGGGGGCAGCGGCGAGGTGTCATTTTTTCTAAGAGAGAAGCCGAAGCGAAGTCGGCTTTAACTTAATGACTTATCAATAAATAATACTTACTATCAAAATTAATATAGGAATGTAAAGAATTAAATACCTACAATAAAATTGAACAGCTAAGAAACAAATAAAATGTGCACTATTCCTCCATCTCGTTCTCGCTGACGCATTTTCTATAGGTATCTGTCTCTGTCATTACCCGTTGTCAGCGGCTTGCTCTCGTCCATATCAAGCGGTGCCACGTGACCTAAAGTTACATCTTACGGGATCGCTGTTGTATGAATTTATGGTTACAATAAGTTCGAAAAATATTTGTCCGAATTTAATTTCACCTAAAACTTTTCAACTATTATCGTTTTGTTCTTTATTACTTCATCGAAGTCACGTCTGCCACTGTATCAGTTGACCTATTATCAATTCGATTTTTTTCGTTACGCCGACGTTTCATTTGGTCGAAAATCTTTTTACCGAAGTTACACTTAGCCGAAATCACATTTATTCGAAGTATTCTGTTTCCGAACATTCATTATACCACTGTTTTAATTACCATATTTTCATTTCACCAAACGCCTAGAAAGTTGGTGAACAAAAGTGATTTTAAGTGGTCCCAGTAAGATGCATGCAAACAAGGATGCTTGCTTCAAGCATGCAGCATGCAAGTAGGCATGCAGCGTGCACGCAGGCATGCAGCATGCAAACAAGTATGCAGCGTGCCAACAAGCATGCAACACGCAGCAAGCATTGTTTCTGTCACGGCTCCCGCGCTGCGGGGTTTGGGCGGCCCCACGCAAGCTTATTGTCGCAGATGGTTTTAACGCTCACCACCGCAGCTTCGGAATGCTGGCCAGGTTCGCCGGCCAGTCTCAGCCACGGCGGCAGAAATTCAAACCACCTGCTCCTCAGTTCGCGGGCTGCCCCACCCCTCCGTGCCTGCGCGGGCTTAAATTACACTCTGGGGGAGGGGCAGACAAGACTGCGTGAAGTCGGTTTTGCAGCATATTGACTTTTTATGACACTATTTTAATTTAATATTGAAAATGCTACCAAGTAACCGGCTATACACCGATAAATTTTAATGGTTGTTTTATCGCAGTGAAATAGTGAATTGGTAACACAATCGTTGTATAGACGAATAAAATATTATAAACAAAAAAGGCAGATTAACCATTGTGAAAAACAAAACTCGAAGGCCACGGGCGGGAGTTTATTTTTCTTTTAACATCAGTATACATCGCTGTTCCCTTTATCAGCGGCGCGTGCTACTCGAGTAGTATCTACAAGTTACCTCTTGTGTTACTATTGATTCTCACGTTTTCGAGTTGATGAATATATTTTTTATTATTTTAAAACAAAAACATCTTTATTTTTTTACTTTTACTCTATGCTTCGAAAGTACTCCTCATGGCAAGTCGTTCTGCCGCGGGAAAATAACTTCGGTGTATATTTGTGACCAAATAATATTCCGTAATATGTTGTTTCGGTGTGGTGAAAATATGGCAAATAAATCATTTGACAAATGATAAAAGTTCAAAAGAGGCATCGGCCAATAGCAATAAAATATTTTTTTAAATCGGAGTAATATAGTTCGGTAAAATAATACCTACGACACATGATCAGAGATCGGATAATCGGATGCATATTCACCTAAAGTTGAGATGTTGGCTAACATGGAATGCGCTTTTGTATCGAAAAAGTCTTAAGTTAGGTAAGTAATTTGTTTATTTTTTGTTTTAACTAATACAAACCACCCCTCCTCCAGTACATACACATATTTGTATCGGGTTAAACATTAATTTTAAATTAATACACATCTGAATAGTTTTGCAATCCAAGAATCCCGGGGTTTTTAATAAATATTACAAATAATTTATAAAGCCGCTTCCATACTTTCATAGCAAAAAATTTCTTTAGGTAAATATGCATGCGAATATCCGATATATGTACATGATACTTCGTTGATTTAAAAGTATGTCAAATCATGCATAAAGCAAAAAAGACGTCGGTCAATAGTTTTCGGTAAAATGAAATTCGAACAAAATAAAATCGGAAAAGAGATCGGTTCCCCTAAAAATAACCGATTTGATTGTTTGAATGCTATTGTGAATTAAATACCCGTAGTGTAACTATTTTTTTTTAAATAGTAGCCACTATTGACGTGCCATTTTTTAATAGCGATATAGTTGCCGATACGAATCCTCGAAGGGTAGCCGGTAGGAATCGTGTTATATTGTGCTTTCGCCACTGATGGGTGGACCTATGTTATTGGTATTTCCATGGTTCATTGGATACAGGCAAATGCGGGACGTTGTTGTGGCGATTCTTTATAGTACGTTTTTATGATATGATTATGACTTTCAAAGTAAAATCTCATCTTATAAGTAGACACTATAGATCATGTTTTTGATAGACTCAAAAATATCTAGTATATCTTTATAATTTACTGACGGCACGGTTGGCCTGCTGCGCTCCATGTCGCGGGTTCGATTCCCGCACGGAACAAATATTTGTATGACCTACAAGTAGTTGTTCCGGGTCTGGCTGTTTGTGTATGTGAGTTTTAAATATTTGTAAACGCACCCACAATACAGGAGAAATTCCTAGTGTGGGGCAACGTATTAAAAATAAAAAAAATACCGGTAGCTGCGCCGTCGAACTGCACCAAGAACTCTGTTTTGATCCTCCTGGTAGCTTCATGCTCAGTGTCGTTCCGCTGAGTCAGCAGAGAGTCTATCTCATCTATGAATATAACCTGGAACAACACAAATGCATGAGTAATACAATGTTAACACTTTCACACTTTTCGATTTACACCAAAAAATGTGCACAGAGAAGAGATATAACACTACCTACTGCTAGGAAATATGTGATGATGTTTAATCTTAATGTCTAACTTGAAGTCAACAGGCAGAGAAACTACTTTTCTTCCACACTAAATACTATCTTTTAGAAAAGGATTTATTTGTAGAGCCTTGATGCAAACTTTCTTCTATCCCTTAAGGGAAGTTGTTAGAAAATATGTCACTAACCGCGGGCTGGTGACACCTAGCGACGGCGAAGAGTGCGCGCACCATCTTCTCTCCGTCGCCGATCCACTTGGACGTGAGCGACGACGCAGAGATGCTGAAGAACGTCGCATTGCACTGCGCCGCCACACATTTACCTAAAACATAGAAACTTTTATGAAATAATAAATTACACTATTTGCTCTAGATACTAAGATACTGCTACAGATACTAAGCTTGTATGTAAACTTGACTTACTTTGAACAATGAAATAGGTACTGTAAGTTAGCAATAATTTATCTAACAAAGATTTAGCCTAGGTAACATCAGTCATTGTTTCAGTAAGAGATATAATATGGCTAATACAGATGAGTCAGACCCCTGTGTGATGTGACATGCGGTTTAGCAAAAAGTATGTATAGTGGAATTACTTCACCACTTTTGACAACAATTCTCAGTAATCATAGTCATAATCAGCCCACAGCCGGGACACATGCCTCCTCTCTGTGAGAGGGTGTGGGCTGTAATTTTTCACGCAAGCAAGGGTTGGTAGATGTCACATTTCTTCGAATTATTGGTTCTAGGACAAGCTGGTTTCCTCACCATGTTTTCCTTTACCAATTTGAGAGTGAATTGAAACTCTAATTAAGTCTTCTTCTACTCGTGTCGATGGTATGTATTTTTTAAAAATATATATTTATAGTTAAGAGCCCAGTCGGTGGCCCCGTTTATTGCGGCATCAGTGGCTTTATTCAGATCATCCAAGGTGCAGGTGAACAGGCACTTAGGGCACTCCAGCAAGTGGGGCATGGTCTGGTCAGAAGCACCGCATTCGCACTGGGGTGTTGGATGAGTCAGTGATCCCCCACTATGACAAATTATGTCTACAGCGGCCTACTTGGGTACGCAATCGATTGAGAGCTTTCCATATAGGCCACTGCAGATCACGCTCGGGAGGCAAATGTTCCTAGGGTTTAACGAACTCAGGAGGTGGTGAATGCTTATCTTTCCACAGGAAGATTCTCGCAATGGGTGGTTTGTCTTGGATGGCCTGCGTGGACCGTAAGAAAATCTTACGACTTTTAAGCCTGCACGCGGCCGTTGTGTAATCGTAGAGGGGATGTCGGGAATCGTATTCTTGGATCTTTTTTCCAGCGCGCATGCGACATCCCTTCGTACGGCAGGTGGTGCGATTCCTGCAAGCGGGTAGAGCTTGTGCAGTAAAGTCGGTTTTGAGCAGCCCGATATTATCCGCAAGTCTCAGTAACGGCAATCTCGACTTGCTTGGCGGGAGTAGATCGGTGCCACACTGGACACGCAAATACGCCAGCAGAGAAGCACAAAGACATGCCAGTTGTGCGAAGGACATCGGTTGCTGCGTCCCAGGTAGTAGCGATTAGACGACTTGCAGGTTATTACGGGTACCAACCTTTCGTTTCGTTTTGTAGCAATGTGATTTATACGTTAGTACCCTATCTAATGTTACTCCCAGGTATTTTGGGTTTGAGCAATGTTCAACGGTAGTTCCTGGCCACGTGATGTTAAGGGCCCGATTTGAGTATCTGTTACGAAGATGGAATGCGCATGATTCTGTCTTAGACGGGTTTGGCCGGAGTGCATTGCTGTCGTAGTATTTTCCTAGTAAGTCGAGTGATAGTGACAACTTAACTTCCACGTCAGTGAAAGTCGCCGATTGAGCCGCTAGAGCCAAGTCATCCGCGTAAAGAAAGCGTTCAGTATGTTGGGTAATAGGCTGGTTGTTTGTGTAGATGTTAAAAAGCGTTGGCGCCAACACACTGCCCTGAGGAAGACCGTTCTTTTGCCGTCGCCATCTACTCTTACCAGACTGAAAACAAACCCGAAAGGGGCGGTTGAGTAGAAGTTCGTTTAAGATGTTTACGAAACCCTGGTCGTTAGTAAGGGTGCGCACTTTGGCAAATAGTCTTTTGATGTTAATGGTGACGTAAGCTGCTGAGAGATCAACAAATACAACACGAGTGAACCTGTTGGCGTCGTATCCATCCTCTATATATTCTGTCAATCAAAGGACTTGGCTGGGCAGAATTTGCCCAGTCTAAGCCCAGCCTGGTCAGGTATTAATGTTGACTCAATTACTGCTGTAAGGCAGTTTAGCAATACTCTTTCGAACAACTTATACGTGTGGCATACCAGAGATATGGGCCAGTAGCTTTTGGGATTATCTGAGGGTTTTCCTGGTTTCGGCAATACTACGATTTTCGTCCTCGTCCAAAGTTAGGGAATTTTTGTGGTGGCTAGATAAGACGGTGTCGTAAAGTGTCAGGAGCCAGTAGCCACGACACAGCTACAGGCCCCAGGTGTTTGATTTGTTCCACTGTTAGGTCATCTATTTAGGTTGAAACTATCTAACTGTCACATAGGGAGACCTTGTCGTTTTATGACATGCAAGTGACATTCAACCTTAGGGTGATTAAGCAATTACGAGTGAAGTAGCACTAATAGAGGGTACATCAATTTGAATAATACCTATCAAAGTCTTTCCAGTGCCAGGTGGCCCAAACAAGAGTATTCCTTTGGGTGGCCGCCGCAGTCCAGTGAATATGTCGGGACGGAGCAGAGGCCATACAACTGCTTCTTGTATTGTTGACTTTGCATGGTGTAGGCCAGCTATGTCATCCCAACCTAAAAGAGTATTTTACATAGATTTTGTAGCAATTATTTTTTTTGATTATTAGATTCTTGGGTCAGCTAGATCTTGTAAATCAGTTATTTAAATTGGCCTGAAAGGTTTTTATTAAGTTTTTTTTTCTACTTACCTATTGGTGTTCCCTTATCAATAATTTCACTTTCGATCAACTCAATCATTTTAGGATCAATATGTTTGAGTCGTTCATCAGTGACCTCTGGCTCAACTATCTCCTGTTTGTCCCTGGTAACAAACATAACAAGGTGATTTAAAACAAAAATTGCAATTAATTCTACAAATAAATTAAATGTTGACTTACTGAACTCCAATCATAGGTGACACAAACTTCGCCTGAGCTTTCCTTGATGTTCCCAATGTTCGTTTAGCTGCCGGGTTTGAAGCTAGCAATGCTTCCTTGGCAGTCTTAAACATAATCTTTGCCACATTGCTCTTATGAGCTTTGTTTTCCTCTTCTTCTTTTTCTAAGTCAACTTCCTCTGCTTTGGGAGTACTTGATATTAGAGGCTGGTTGACATTCTTGGTAACATGCTTTCCACGCCCAAACTTGGGTTTAAAAGCTTGTCTCTGGTCATCCCCAGATCTTGACTCTTGGCTTAAATTTTCTGAATTCAAATTCTTTACAAAATATGAACGACTTTTGGTCTCTGGGACTTGTTGAGAAGGTTTATCAGTTTTATCAACTAAGCCAAGGCTACACATACATTTGTTTTTTTGGAAGTCATGTATACCATGTTTTGTACAGGAATTACATTGACCGCAAGTTGATAACGTCTGTTCTAGGAATGATTCTGCATCAAAATTGCTGAAAAAAAAAATGTTTTTATTGGAATGCTGGATTCAGTGCAATTAATCCCCAGATGGTAGGTACTTAATACTTACTTTAAACAACTTTTCCATGTTCTCATTTGGCTTGTGTCAGCATTTTGTAGTAGAACATTGGCCGAGTTTAAAATGTGATTAACAGCACCATCATCTAACAAGTCTTGATTGTTATTCCAAATGTCGTTCAGCAATACAGTAGACGCTATATTTAACGATCTAATAGTAGGAAATAATAGTCAAACAGAGTTAAAATTGTTAAAAGATATTATTTAAATCTGATAAATTTAAAGTGCGATTGAAAACTTTACCCTGGCAGAGAAAGTTTGTATTGTTGCAGTGAAGATTTATTAATAGTGGATAAGTTATTATCTAACTCATCTTCAGGGAGTACACCTTCTATTTGATTTGTTTCAAACATTACGTCCTGTGGTCTACCTGTTTGAATATACTTAGTCAAAGTTAAAAATGAATCTGAAACTTTTCTTGTTCTCCAATATTTTTGTCAAACTGTCAAGTGTCAAATGCAAAATCAAATAAAACATTTCCCGCCATAAATTTTACCTTGATGGTGGATATTATTCTCGCTGCTCGCACCTATGCCTCGTCCTACTGACAACCTCTTTTTTTTCTACACTTTTCTATTCCTTTCAATCTCACCACTGCATTTTCAAACTGTCGTAACTCTCTTAAGCCTTAACGGAAGATTGAAGAATTATAACATCATCATCCATAATAGGGAACGTGCACGAACTATCAGCACAAATCGACACGAGAGCGAGAGCCGCGGTGTGGTAAAAAAAAGAAATTGTTTAGACCTGTCATCGCATTGCCGCCAAAGTTTATGTTAATTTTTACATATAGGCCAGCCCTTTGGTCACGTGAAGAGTCAACCAACCGCTTGGAAATATCTCGGAAAAGTAAGTGGGCACTCGGACCCCATGGCCCTAGAGTTTCAACCCCAAACGGCTCGAATATATAGGTTCCAGTAAGATTGGAAATCTTGACCAGATTCTCAGATTCCAGAATCTCTTTGACCAGAAAATGCCATAGCCATTTTGGTGGGCGGGATGTTCCGTCACCATACAAAACTAAACGTAATTTATTCTACTTCTACAAATTCTATCAACCGATGTTCAACGCTCCATCAGTTTGCGATAACAAAACGCAGACCTAATATAGTTTGTGGTGCATACCGTGACTCGTTAAAAAGTTGGAGCGAAAACACTTTCGAAAAACCCGTGTGTGTGAGAACATCTCCTGTCGCGCTCAATGTTCTCTTGTAATATAATATGTTCAAAGCACAGACATATAAAACAGTAGCTTTGAACATATTTTGACCATGCTGACGATCATTATTAATCGGCCGGAACCCATATTTTATAAGTTTAATCATTAGAAACGATATAAATATAATGTAAAAATTGATAAACACAAAGCAAAGCTATTATTATGTACAGGTATATAAAAAAGAAAATAATCATAATGCATCAAAAAATCAAAAAGGCCAAAAACTCTTCGAGTCCGGGCATGTCTTAGATGTAGAAGAAACAGTTATGAATCCTAAAATGCAGTAATAACTGGCAAAATTGTAGCTCAAACGACAATTTCTAACGTGCATGATGACAAAATAACTGTTAAGTATTTTCTGAAAAAACAAAAACTTGAATATATGTATATACAGGGTGATTGGAAGATGGGTGCAAAGCTTTAAGGTGAAGATAGTATAGACAATTTAGAACCATTTAAGCCATGGTTGTCTTAGACGAAGTCTTACCAATTTTATTTTTTTTAATAAGGTTTAAAAGACGTATTGTACAAATTTTTTATTTTTTCTGAGCTTTAAATGTCTGTAAAAAAAATGTCTAATGACACAGAAGCCTAAAACATGTTTTGCTTGATTGCTTACACATTACTTTAATTAAATAAATAAAAAATGAATTCATTTATCATTCAATTTGGCCATAATTATGCAGTTTACATTAAATTTTGAGAATTTCCGAAAAAAAACTTAAAAATTTGGTTAAAAATATTTGGTAAGACTTCGTCTAAGACAACCATGGCTTAAATGGTTCTAAATTGTCTGTACTATCTTCGCCTTAAAGCTTTGCACCCATCTTCCAATCACCCTGTATATGTACATATGAACTAATTTTTCACGTAAATAATTTGTCTTTTTTTCAGCTCGATTGCAATCTTTAGGTTAGAAGAGCAAACTGCAAATGTAAGGCACGCCTATCTGTAAAATGTAAGCACATCTGTAATTTAATTTACTTTAAAAATTCTCCAGATGGTGCTATATCGAACACTAACAAAAATTATTTGAAGTTACTTAGAATTGTTTGCATTGAATAGTAGTACAACATACGAAACTCAGGTTTTTTTACAAATAACATTATTGAGTAATTTCTAAATGCTTGAAATTCTTAAGTACACAATTTTTTTACTGCATTTATCGACTTTTGTCGTTTATCACGTAACTAAGGAAAGTACGTAATATCCGAGAGAATTTCACACCATTTGATTTATTTTGAGTTTTCATTGAAGTGTTCGAGCATCCAGAAACACAACAATACATTTTCACTTAGTAATTATGTTTTTTTTTTCACTTCGAGATTATTTTTTTACATGAAGTGTCAATTTCAAAAATGTGATTGCGTACCATAGACATATAAAAACATCTCAATGTTGCGTACAGCTTCGGATTTGCGCCACCAGATGGCAGACCTTTCGTCGTGCACGTTCCATGGGGCCTAAAGTAGCCGTCCTAAAGTAGTTCGAAACTTCTTAGTGAATCCTACAGCCAATTAACTAACTTTTTTGGATGGGCAAAAACAGTGGCAAAAACATATCGGGAGTAGGGACAGTTGTCAAATCGTGTTGTCATTCATTCTTAGTTCGGGCTCCAAACTAATCTTCTGTCCGTAAGTGATACGGAGTTGGAAACGCCCGCTACTTCGACCGAAACGACGGACTTCGTGCTTAGGGAGTAGGCCCCCATAAGCGGATTTTAACTACGGCCGTTTTGACATCGTGATCATGTCGACAAGTTACAAAAACTTATGCCATTCAGACTAACATTTTTGAGTTCACCTAAATTACTTTGGCATCCTACTTCCTCCTAAATGTTAAGTCTTTTTGCATAAATCAACAAAGTTACTCTTCGGATGAATGGGCCAATTTAAAATAAAAACTTATCCCAAAGTTATAACATACTAAACACAGACATATAAAACAGTAGCAGACCAAACATTAATCCATAGTCGATGGACTTGATTCTCTATCCTTTTTTTGCTAAGCGACAAGTCGTAAGCAGTATCTCGTTCTGTCACCTGTTGTCACACTGACTCACACATAGACAAAATTTGACGCGTAGCCCGTCTGTCCCGCGCTGCCATATTGATAAGCAAAATTTATCCTGAATCGCGTTCTATGTTTCAACCGCGAAATATTACTTGAAATATTAATTGTTTGGGACAATTACACAAAAATAAAATGGTAAAGTGCTGTGCGTACCAGTGTGACAGTGCTAGCTACCACAAAACACCTGGATTGACCTTTAATCGGTAAGTTTTTGTATTATTCTGTGTAGTCAGGGACGGATTTGGCAACAAAGACGATTTTTTTTATTGTATGGAAAATATTTACCTATCATGGAATTATCAAATAGAGACTCGGTTTACTTTACGATATTTCAAAAATTTTTGGTGACAGTTTGAAAATACTGCAGAGTGCAGATTGCCAGTGTAAACATACATTCTATGATAATAAAATTTATAGAATCGCTCCGGCCCGGCGCGTACACATGTGATACGTTACAATAGAAAATCAATTGTGTCTCATTGGCCGGTTATGTTTCCCTGTCTGTGTGATGGATAACATGAACGATGGTGGACATAAATCGGTATAGGCTACTCACATAATTTTAACATTTCAATAATTGAGCTGACTAATATTTTTCCAGGTTTCCAAAGGATGTAAGTTTACGCAATGCATGGATTTAAAAACATGAAACTCCAGGATTGAAACTGAACCTCAAATGGTGCAAATATTCCAATCTTATTGGAACCTATATGTTCGAGCCGTTTGGGGTTGAAACTCTAGGACCATGGGGTCCGAGTGGCAACTTAGTTTTCCGAGACATTTCCAAGCGGTTGATCGACTCTTCACGTGACCAAAGGGCTGGCCTATTTTTTAAGCCAAAGAATCAGCATTGCCATACCACGTGGCAATGCTGCCAGCCTTTGTTGGCCACTTTTCCCATCGACAACGATGCGGACGTATTATTTGATGCCCTATGATTATTTAATTTTTTGTATACCTGTACATATTATTATTTTAGGACCAGTAGTTTTTAAATTATGAAAATAAAGAACATTACTTGTCGTTGTGATCTCGTTCTCGTACCAAACTGTAATAATCTCTGTATAGGCTTTTATTTTCGTTCGTTTTAAATTTTGTATGTATGTATTTATGTATCTATTATTTAGGTTATGTATATAGCTATGTATCTATTTTAGTATATTGTAAACACATTATTTGCACCAACAACGTCCCCATTTTATGTCCAGGCTAATCACTGTCCATTCCATAGTTGCCTGGATGAGATCGCGGAAAGCGATAAGGCCGCCTATTGTATATATTATAGTGTATTTTTTTGTTTATTGTATTTTTGTAGTGTACAATAAAGAATATTTAAATAAATAAAGTTTAAAAAAAGTAAAAAATAAATATGTAAATATTCATTAAATTCATTGTTTTATTGCAAAATTCCTTATATATTTATAAGCTAGCTTTCAGGCATACCAACACCTTAACTCTAGGTCCCACCAAGCTGGGCATGCGGGTGAGTTCTTTTATCCGATACTGATGCCCGTCAACGGTCTGTGTATAAACATACCGTTAAAAGGAGGTGAAAGGACTGCCGCCCACCGTCCTCTTAAAATATTACCTTAGTCGCCTTTTACAGTAACCACGGGAACAGATGGGTGGTTATATTCGTTAAGACATAATTGATAAGTAATCTACACTTCATTTACCCAGAGAATATTGACTTTCGCAGATTTTCTGTAAGATTTATCGGTCGTTTCAATATCGTTATATAATACCGGCAACCGGCCCTAGTCCGGCCCTGTATCGACACACTCTCTATGTGTGCGTAATGGGTACGCATTTTTTAGCGAATGTTTGGTCTGCTACTGTTTTATATGCACAATATTTTGTGATCGCGTTCCCTGTCCCAACTCTAATGAACAGCTGCTGTCAACATTGTTGTCAAAAAAAAATTGTCAAGTTGCGTTAAATTCAGCAATATAAAAACCTTTTTATTCTACGTATTATAGAGATAAATAGTTAAATTTCTGCTTAAACATAATTAAGACTTTGGTTGGGAAGATCATGAGGCTTGGTTCAGAAGAAACTCTTTGAATGGGATGTGAACGCGATGAGTTCGAAACAAACTATTTATCATGAAAAACAGGTTAAAGAGTTATGCGCTTTACACGCGCTTAACAATTTATTCCAGGTAATTATTGAATTTTAATGAGTGTTACTGAAACACGTCAAGTCTGGCCATGAAGCGCGCTATTGTTACACAATTCAAAGTCAAATGTTGTTATGTTGATTTGATATTTGACTTGTATTTTACAGTAAATTGTGTATTGTACAATTCTTTTACGGTTTAATGTTTTGTGTTTTTAGACGCGAGGAACGTATTCGAAGACAGAGTTAGATGCAATATGCAGCAGGCTATCACCAAATGTGTGGATCAACCCGCACCGCTCCATGTTGGGGCTTGGCAACTATGATATCAATGTGATAATGGCAGCTCTACAGAAAAAAGACTGTGAAGCTGTCTGGTTTGATAAGAGGAAGTAAGTAACTATACTTAAATTACCCAGTTACTAAATGGCTATGAATCTGTTAAGCCACTAAACAATAGTTGAGGTAAGAGTATTTAGGTGTTTGTAGCATGGCAAAGTATCATGTTATAGTACTATCGACTTAGATTATAACAATGCATTGACATTGAAAACAAACATGCCATTGTATAATCAAAATTCCCCAACCCCATAACCCCATTCTGAATGCAGAAAAGAATTTGGGGAAAAATCTTACATAAACTTTGTTATGTTTCAGGGACCCAGGTTGTTTGGACTTATCAAACATCTGTGGCTTCATCCTGAACGTGCCATCAGACTACAAGCTGGGGTTTGTGATGCTACCACTGCGGCGCCGCCACTGGATCACCATCCGACAGATACAAGGCAACTTCTATAACCTGGACTCCAAGCTTGAAGCACCACAGTTAATAGGAAGGGTAAATATTATTTGTTATTATTAAGGTAATTCATTTATTGACGCGACAAGTCTCTCTGTTGAGAAAAATGCATATAATATGTGAAAATACTTGTTAATATTGCAATCAAATCAGACATTGAAAATGGAGAAAAGTATTTATTTATAAAACTTATCCCTTCAACTTTCAGAGCAGTGATCTAATAGCGTACCTTAAAGACCAACTGGATAGTAAAGAAAAGGAATTATTTATTGTGGTGAGCAGGGAGGTGGAAGAGAAGCAGTTGTGGATGCACCAGTACACTGTACAGAACGATAAGGTTTCACAGAACCCTGGGATCACGTTGACTGACAGTCAGTGTGGCAGCCCTGACAGTGTGTCATCTCTATCACACTACGACTACAGAAATCGTGATGCTGAGTGCCTCAAAGTGAGGGAAGTGAGGACCGTAGTTGCTAGTGTGGAAAATGATTTAAATGCGTGAATTTCAGACTTGGTAATACTTTCCACAGACTGCTTGTGACAGCCTAGCAATTTATAATGTGTTCACAGATTTTTATCGTATGTGTGTTGTGTATTGAAAAGATACTTTCATAAGGTTTGGTGTCGGTTTGTAACTGATAAGGTATCCGGCTGTTTAGACATAATTGTAGTCTGTTGTTCGAGTACTTAATAAAGTATTGTTCAAATTAATTTATTAGTAATATATTGTTTTTATATGCACTTTATTTTTGTTTTGCACAAATAATGTTGAAGATTGCAGCATATTGTTGTTTTTATTTAATAATAATTTTTCGTGTTACAAGGCCTAAGGTTACAAATAGTAACAAACTTAGTGAATCTAGATAGATCTTGCCTTAAATAATGGTCTTTCTATAGCAATATGTTAAAGACTGTAAAATTATATATGCCATCTGATCTTCATAGTGATTTCCATACTATTAGAGGTCTTGATCTTATTAATAAAATAATAATAGAAAGCAATGACAGCAATAAATAGTTGTGATAGTAATTGATACTATGTCTGTTAAATGTTGCAATGTAATTATACTGTTTCAATATTATGCCAAATATGATAACCAAACTGTTTCACTCTATAATAAAGAATAACTTGGCCAAAATAATAGATTAATGTTGTTACAGATAACTTTTAACTCTATTTTTTGTTGTTTATATACTTTAAGTATTTTACTTATACATTCTGAAGGCACTTACTTCGTTTTATAGCACAATTTATTTGTCTCTTTTTGTTTTACATCTTTATTTATCATCACATGGGCTCTGTTCATATCAAAACTAGATTGTCTATAATAAAATAAATTCTACCAGTTTTATGCCATCTTTTATGCAGTTGTAAGATTTTTTCTATTGTAATAGCTGAATTTAGTATTAATATTGAACAGACTCTCATTCAGTAATAAATGTTTCGACCCTACGTGATAAACTTCCAGTGGATGATGCTTATTTCAAATTGAATCGTTATTAAACTTCTCATGAGTTTTTTACTATATTAAACTTTAGTGTAAATATAAGATATTTTTCCAAAAAAATTGAAAGTGTGACGATGAGCCTGTTTTATTTTAATTATCATTCCCCGACTTATTTACTGGTTGTAATATTCCGAAACATATGATGTGGCCACAACCTGTGTGTTTCTAATCGAATAAGTTAGCCGGGCCTAGATTGAGTGACTTGGTCTATAGGTCATAAGCGCGACTGCCGAGCGTGGGATCCTGGTACGATTCTCAACAAATGATTATAATAAGTATACTTGGTTGCGTCAACATTCAAAATTTGATTGACATCCACTTTCCTAGACCCATCCCTTTCCCGCACATATCTCGCGAGTGAATATGTTTTGTCGCGAAGACGCTTCCGAATCGAACCGCATTGCGTGCGCAATGGCGTCGACCCGCTCCGCTTGAAAATGTTGATAACTTTGGAATCACCGCAATTTCGCCTGTAATAAGACTTATAATCAACAGTTTGTGTTTAACGTGTGAGGACAGTAACTTGAAGCCCAACTGCCAGTGGCGTAACTACAGGGTGGCAAGTCGGCAAAATGCCACGGGCCCCCGGTCAGAGGAGAATCCCAAATCCCAACATTTATAATTAAACTCTTTCAAGTAAAACTGTATAAATAAGTCTTATAAAATAAAAAATACTCTTATTGTTGGTTCTGCTTCTTTATATTGGTTCATCCGATGAATTTGCCACGGGCCTCGAACGGTATAGTTACGCCACTGCCAACTGCCCCTGAACCTGGAAAACTGAACCGGTGCACCGGCGATTACAGGTTTGGCTTTCCCTCCCTAATTAATTCGGGCTGTATTCTATTGTCCTACACCCACCGCAACTCGAACTACCTATCGCCAAGCGTTTGTCAATCGTTTTGTTCCGCATCGCAAAATACAGTCCACTAAATTAGCCCTTCGTGCCACCAATACTTATATTAATACATAAAGTTATATCCCAGATGAGAATTGATAATCGCAGCGTGGCTGACTGTGCTCGGCAAATATCGACCCTACACTAGTTGCAATAAAGTTGATAATAAATACACTCATCAGCCCGAGAGTGCATGAAAGTGAGCAGAGGCGCTTAGGTTGGAGTCGGGTATTATTTTCTACTTTATTTTGGGGAACGCAATGTAAAGCGCAACGTTCACTTGGGCATTGCAATAATCCTCCATCATTTTCGTACATTTTGTATGAACTAGGTATCGCACGCTACTGGTGGGACACAACATGTGTTTTTTTTAATTGCGCTGCGGCCCAGTGCAGCTGTCATGCGTAATCAGCCTATAATGTTCTCACTGCTGCTGGGATGCAGGCCTCCTCTCTGTAGGTCTGTAAGAGGGAGTGGGACGTAATCCACTACGTTGGGGCTAGTGCGAGTTGGTAGATGTCCACTTGTCCTAAAAAAATTGTCCCGCTTCACCTATTTGAGAGTAGTGGTAATGAAATCATTTACACTAAGTAAAGCGCCTGTCACCACTGCTCGTAATGTGCCAGCCTTTAATATTTGCCTGATAGCAAATTAGGTATGTATTCTGTGTTGGTAGTAATAACCGCGGTTTGCCTGTTTTGCGCCACGCCGCACAGTGGGCTGGGATTACAAGGTTGGGTCTTAAGAGATCAAATGTATTTTTTTGGTATCTAGGCATAAATTTAAAACGTTTTTATTCTTTGACTTTTTTTAATTTAACGAGTACTTTCGGAGATATAGCCATATCAAATTTGTATGAAGAGTCATGTTATTTTAGTTAAGCAATTTATTCCAATTAAATTGAAATTGAAAATAATGTATACTAAACGGCCTGAAAACCTCAATACCTACTTAGTTCTTTAAAAAAAAACAATGTTCGACATTTTCCACCACCATAGGTAGGTATGACGTAATTTGTTTTGAGACTTATTTCCGGGAATCAAGGGATAAGAGTGCGCGAGCGCAACAACAAGTTATGACGTGTCGTAACGTGATTGGTGCAACGATAGGGTATCTACGGAATGTTCGGTTGCATTCAAATGATGAAATGCATTCTGCATATAGCCTACAGATTAACGATACAGACATGGACAGTAAAGGGAGACAACAAGTGCATCATGGAAAGAAGAAAGAAAGACATACAAGACGCTTTTAAAAATAGAATGGGACTTCTGATTGATGTTGTTAAACAAGGGCACGGCTCCACGAATGACGGAAATACTGCTAGAAGATTTTTTGCAAATCCAAACATGACTGCTGAGATAACTGGTGTTAGTGAAGAATTAATAAGGCGATTTGCAATCATTTTAGAGGCAATGTCATCAGGTTACCACATTGACACAGCGAAATTTCACGAATATGCTCAATTGACCATGCAACTGTATTTGGAATTATATAGCTGGTATTATATGCCTTCAAGTGTTCATAAAGTTCTTATGCATGGTGCAGCTATTATTGAAAGTTTTGGTCTAATACCAATTGGACAGCTATCTGAAGAAGCTACTGAATCTAGAAATAAAGACTTTCGTAGGTACCGCCAACACCATTCCAGGAAATGCAGTAGAAAAACTACAAATGAAGACATTTTAAATAATTTATTGACCAGCTCTGATCCACTCATCTCAGCGAAACGTCACAAACTTCGCAGAAAACATAAAACTTTGTCAGTAGAAGCACAAAGTTTATTAGTAATTGAACAAGCGGAAACATTTGATGATGACGAATACGAAAATTTTGCATTCGTTAATGTGGATACCCTTGACAGTGATTAAATTAAAACAGTGCAGTGGCCAGTAGTGATTGTGATTTTTACTTATTTATTTATTTATTTTATTAGTCCTTAGTGGATTAGGCCTAAAGGGGAGACCACTACATAAAAAATAAATGCGCCTAGTTCTTAACCTCTATGGTGGTGTGGAATAGAGAACAAAATTTGAAATTACGACCAAATCGCAGAAAATCGCAACCCAAGAATAGGCGCTAAAATAGGACAAATATACGTACTATGCATACGTAGAGTCAATTCTTTGAGAAAATTTGAGAATTTCGAGATTTTCACATTTTTTTCTTTTGCTTCATACAAAAATTACTTTAGATATTTATAACTCCGAAAATACTAAGTTATCTGAACGACCCTCCTAGAAATAATTACTTATAATCGATAGATAAATCCAACACAATATTTAAAATTTCAGAAATAGAAACTTTACCGGCCCGTTTCAGCCCACTGTGCGCCGGCCCTAAAATCTCGATATCTTGCTAGTACGGCGTCCCAATAAAATACAAAGATATAAATCTAAACTTTATTTTCAGCGATGTCAGTACAGTTGTTGTTCTTGGAGATGATGAGTCTGTCGGGGTCCAGGTGAAGCTCCTGCATGATAGAGTAGATCTGCGCGCGCACCGGCGCCTCAATCTCGCGCCGCCGACCCAGTACCCAGATGTGATCTGAAGATAAGAAAAGAAGAAGTAAGATATTGATATTATTAGAAAGATTAGTAGATAATATTAGCAAACGCATAAAGAAAAGTACTTAATAATTAAAAGTACGATATACAAAATAAATACAAAAACAAAAGGACACTTAGGCGTCGAAGTATTCCTCCGCATCGCTGTCATCAGGAAACGTGCCCAGAAGAGGCAGCATTGCCACGTTGAATGGCAATGCTAATTCTTTGGCCAAAGAACGACCCAGCCCTCTGGTCACGTGAAGTGTCGACCAGCCGGCGAGAAATTTCCTTAAGGAGGAGACGTGCACACGGGCCCCATGACCCGAGCGTTTCGACCCCAAACGGCTCAAAACTGTAGTTACCTATAAGGTTACAGTATTTACGCCGCTTGAGGGTCTCAGCAACAGCAGCAGCGGCGCCAGCACAGCCCGCCGTGCTAGGAAGATGGGATGGCGCAATGGTGTCGACACATGTTGCGTCCCACACCAGAGGTCTTCCCACCTGCCCAGGCATTAACGTCATGCCGTCTGGTCTCTTCCCATCGTCACGTACCAAGCCGTTTGGTTCTAATACCGCTGGTACGCCGGTGGTGACAAGGGCTCGACGAATAATATCGTTGATGCTGGCGTGGCGTGCTATGCGACCTGCGCTCCTGCAGCAGGACAGGCCATGGTGCCCGAGACTCGACAGCTTCACCGCAGTGACACCGATGCGGAGCAACACAAGGTGCGCCCAAGCGGAGACACGTAGCGAGCCGAAACGATGAGTCATCCATCTTAGTGCCTATGGTGGATGACGGGAGCGCCTGAAGCCACAAGCCTGACTCCCATTCTCCCACAGCCAGCAGACGGGCACGCTCAACAGTATTAGGTGACGTATTTACCAGGGTATTCCGTATAATACTGCAGAGCGGCACGTCCCACCGTCTCTGGGTGGGATGGGTTGTCAGGTAAAACCGTATTGGGATAAGCCATTTTCCAAGCGTTCAAAGCATCGGTCAAACACGGTACTTCAAAATCGACCAGTGAGGAAGATAAAATATTCCTGGTTAATTTATCTGTACTGTGGACCGAGGAGAGGAAGGTCGGTAAACTTATACTTGAAATTTTGCGGAAGATAATTGATTTGATAATTCCCTCTGATCACCCGAGTAGGGCGAAGTCTGACTGCTACTACATCAATAGGGGCAATCTTCTGCGGGCTCACATGACTGCCCACCAGAGTGAACTGTTACGGTCTGGTCTGGACAATTTCTTGTAGATAAGTAAGTACATGCAAACTCACGCCTTCTTTCCATGGGGCGGGCGATTACTCACTCAAATTCTTAAAACTTAGTTTCCTATGCAGCTAAGTACCTACTATTGTTCTCAGTAATGCCTTTGTGTTTCTGATTATAAAGAAAAAACTAAATAGTAGGTGCGTGACGCCGCTCTTTTGTTTTTTCAATACATTTTCTAACTAATATTATAAATACGAAAGTAAGTTTGTGTGTTACTCTTTCACGATAAAACTGCTGAATGAATTTGGATGGAATTTAAAACACAGTAAGGTAAAGACTATTGACCTGAGTAACGACATAGGCTATACTTTCCATCCTGACAGACGAAGTTGCTGGCAACAATTACTTATGAAATAAATGCACAACTCTGTTACCAACACCCCCACCCCCTTCCTGTTAACGTCATACGAACGCCAAAAGATCCTTGTAGCAGTGTTTATAATATTTTGATCGAACTGCCTGCATAAGTAAACAATTTCCAATATTCAAAGTACCTGAGTGTGCGATACTGACGCTGGTACAAGACCATACGATGGCGAACTGCTCGTAGTCCGTGAACAGCACGTGGTAGACGCCGGCGCCCGGCAGCAGGCGGCCGATGAAGTACGGCACGCGGTTGTTGAGCTTGTAGCGGAAGATTGAGGACGTGTTGTGGCTCGGGATGCCGATGCCGTACGTCGTTGATGGACCGTTGGTCCTAGGGAGCGAAAAATGCTTTTGAATACAGTCACTGAGTTTTTTGCATCGTATGACGTCTTCCACAATCTCTACAATACATGCCGTCATGTCGAGTCAAGAGCAGGCCCATTGATAATATTAAAATTAAAATCTCACTCAAAAGTCACCCTCTTAGCCATTTACAGCAGGACCTCTTTAATCCGAACCCCGAAAATTTACCCCCCGTTCGGATTCGTGGAGCGTTCGGATTATGGTACAGAGAATATAGAGTTTATTTTATAAAATAAAACGAATAGTATTGTGAAGTATATTTAATTCATCTATAAACGTTACATTTATCGAACTTTTTTTTAAGAAATCCAATATTTTAGTTACGAGTACAATGACAACAATAACAAATGCGCATGACACCTACTCGACATTCGGTAAGCAACTGGTGAGACGGCGAGTGAAAATGCGGTGGGGCTTTCGGATTAGAGGTGTTCGGATTAGAAGGGGCTCAGATTAAAGAGGTCCTGCTGTATTGATTTATGTCCACTTGAAGAAATCTTTGATTCACCTACAGAGACTACAGGCAACGCACCTCTGGGTCTAGAAGCAATTAATGTTGCACAAGGGGCCTTATTTGCAGTGGAGTAACTATACCGTTCGAGGCCCGTGGCAAATTAATGTTGCACAAGGGGCCTTATTTGCAGTGGAGTAACTATACCGTTCGAGGCCCGTGGCAAATTCATCGGATGCCCCCCCCCCCCTCAAATATAAAGAAGCAGAACCAACAATAAGAGTATGTTTTATTTTATAAGACACTTATTTATACACTTTTACTTGAAAGAGTAATAATAAATGTTGGGAGTTGGGATTCTCCTCTGACCGGGGGCCCCTACCGGCTGGGGGCCCGTGGCATTTTGCCGACTTGCCACCCTGTAGTTACGCCACTGCTTATTTGTAGTGGTAGCGAGAGTATTTATTTCAACAATTCATCTCATATTAGAGGAATGATAATAAGGTATATTTGTATGAAAGTTCATCACTTACCGATGGGATATCTGATCAGGTTTCCCATCGGTGGGTCCTCATCGGTACCTTTAGGTCAAGAGCAGACCCATTCAGCAATCATCATCATCTGTCTAACCTTTTCCCAACTATGTTGGGGTCGGCTTCCAGTCTAACCGGATGCAGCTGAATACGGTATTCAGAATACCAGTATTTTACATGGAGTGACTGCCTATCTGACCTCTACAATCCAGTTACTGGGCAGTACGATACCCCTTAATAAGACTGGTTGTCAGACTTTCGGGCTTCTGACGATCCGTAACAACTGTCAAAGATCCACAAATGACAGCCGGGACCAACGGCTTAACGTGCTTTCCGCGGCACGGAGGAGTCTTGGTATGTAAAGATGGTTACCTATCCACGGACCGACCGCGGCAAGCGTAGGTTAACCTACTAGACTTTACCAGACCCATTCAGCAATACTATAAAAAAAGGTAATAAGTTACAACCTTGACCTACCATTTGTTAACTGTATTGATAGTGATGAGTAGGTAGCCCCGCTCGTTGAGCGCTACGTTGAGCTCAGTACAGCTTGCCGTGATCTCCACCAGGTAGAATGATCGCTCCACCTCGTACCAAGTACCGGTCATCTAGAACATGGTGGATTTAACTATTACAAAACATTTAGACACATGACATAAC
Organism: Antitype chi; assembly: GCA_947359405.1. Lineage (NCBI taxonomy): Eukaryota > Metazoa > Arthropoda > Insecta > Lepidoptera > Noctuidae > Antitype > Antitype chi. The sequence continues at coordinate 20,525,484 of OX375812.1, forward strand.
ATCACACTTGTTTATCCCAACGGTTTAGGCAGAGGTGTACCTTATAGTGCCTACACCTGCCAATATTTTTAAGTCCAATGCAACAGAGGGCGAGCCTAACACCATCAACCGGGCATAAATCCAGACTCCGAGCTGCTACTGAGTAATTCTTTATGGAAAAACCCAATGACGATTTCTCCAACCTGGGAATCTATCCCTTATGCAACTCAGTAGCGCTTGCGACCACTAGGCCAATGAGGCAACAAAGGCGCCTTTACCAAAAATCTTAAATTTACAGTACTTACTACCTACTATTTAAAGAATTGGAAAGGTATAAGACAATCATTCACACTGGTCCAGGCCACAGATAAAAAGAGATACCTACGTATATCAAATACCCGGTTTATCAAGGAAGGTGCACTGATACAATAGAGGCTGTGGTGAGACTGATTATCGAAAACACATTAATTGTATCTAGGTACGTGTGTCAGACTTTTACTGACTAAAACCGACCCGTGTTCCTCGAGTTGCCTGTGTGCCAAGGGCCACGGTATCTCTTTCGAACAACCCGCACCCCTGGCAGGCATTGGCCCTTGCGGACCCCACCAGTTGGTCCTGACTTCACTTTGAGGCGCGCGTGGAACACAACGCGCCATCTACCCAGGCTTGGTCCTTACCGGACAGCGAGCTACCTATTACTCACCGTCCGCAAGCCCGCGCCTATACAGTGGCCGGGAATAACCCTGGGTTTCCGAACGCCCAGGAATCTCCTGTGGCGACTAGGACCATGAGGGCTCATAGATTGCCTCTTCCTAACGTGCGCCACCTCCCTCTTCGCGAGTATTACTGCTTCGCAGAAGGAGGTGACGGCTTCCCATGCACTCTCGCTCCGTACCATGGCCTGGACGCGAGAGATCGCCGCGCCGCCGCCGCCGCCGATCGCCTCTTCGAGGATACGGCGGTGCTGTATGCTTCACCGTGTCCTCCGGGCGATCTACGCAGATTGTATCTAGGCTTGATGTGAAATTAAATGAATCAAAACAGACCAATTTTATTTAACTATCTTTTACCTAATCAAGAATAACTTTTTATGGACGGAAATATTAACTGCCTGCATGTAGGCCACACCTATATGAAACCAATATTGTATTAATTAAAATTATATTATTATCGTTTATGTAAGTTCAGGGCCCGATCTAAGGGGGGGGGGGGGGGCAAGCCGGGAAAATGCCCAGAGCGGCAAAATTAAGTGCGGTTGCACTAAGTCCTCAATTTTATCTGTAGGGAGTGAAGAGACTTATAAAAATTATAATTATTATTAGTATGCCTACTTGCCTAGCAGCCCGACAAAATAGTATTTTCTACTACACTACTACTATAGCGGCAATAAATCCTTAAAGGGCTTACCAACATATTTTAAAGTGCTTTCTTGTTTTATAATACAGCACTTAAGCAAGTCAAGCCGAAAGAAAGAAGAAGAAATACCTAAATAAGAAAGAAGGAACCAACTTTTTCGATATGTAATGATTTTCGGTTTGAGAATATTAAGAAATTTTCCCAATTTTTATACCAATTTTACATTTATGAACTGGCAACCCTTTTCGTTCCGTTTATGTTTGACGGGGATTCCCCACAAACGTTGAAATGAGTAATTATTTCCAGTAGTTTATTTGTATGTAGTACATGGCTCGCAATATAAAAAAAAAATCGACCTCCCACACAAAATCGATCAGCTGACTATTAATTTTACATGGGAGGTCTGATTTTTTTTTCTCGGCGAAAGTTTTTCAATTTCACGGGTACTATCACCCTGAAAAATTTGGACAGTGACTAAAGAATCACCCTGTATGTACATATATCATCATCATTTCAGCCGAAAGACGTCCACTGCTGGACAAAAGCCTCCCCCAAGCTCCTTCATTTCGACCGGTTCTGTGCTTCCCCCAACCAGTGGATTCCTGCGGCCTTCACAAGATCATCGGTCCATCTTGTGAGAGGCCTTCCAATGCTACGTCTTCCGGTGCGCAGTCGCCACTCCAGAGCGGATATTCTGAGTATAAGGTACGCTACCCTGGTCTACAAGGGACTTATGAACAATACACCTGACACCACCTTGCGACAGCTGATCGCCCTCCAGGAAATAGAGCAAGTTACCGGATTTGAGAATTATCGAGTCCTCCCCCTGTCTTCGGACTTCAGATAATCCTACTATACCCCATCGTAACCTGCTAAATTCTTCCTCCAATTCGGTGATCTTTTCGTTGGTCCGGAGTGTACGCGTGTTGTACGTTGCCAGGTCCAGTTTTCGGTGGTTGTGGTAGCCAGATCTCTTCCGGAGATTCTTAACACCCCTTGCCTCGCCGTCGCCTTGACCGCTACCGTAGCCAATGGTAGGCGGACTGTCGGGTACTAGGGGCCGTTTTATGTTAGTGCTTGCCATTTTTGGGGGGATTTGCCATAATTGCCACGTTGGTAGGCGTGTTGGCGATCGCAGTATGGTGATAAAATGCCTAGAGAACGCTGCTACCCATTCTCTAGTAGGTCCATTAGTCGCCTCCTACGACACCCACGGTAAGCAATGGGATGGTGCTATTCTTTACGTCCGGCACCACACAGAACATATTTACTTACAAACATATTCATGAATTTTTGTATACTTCTTCAGAAGCCGTAGTAGACTAACGTATGTGAATATTGTACAGTTAAAACAATATCACATAATTATATATCATTGCATCTTTGAAATAGCAAGCTCATGACTAATGGTGTTAGTGTAAAGGGCGGCAAATATTGTTTTTGCCCGGAGCGGCTAAATAGCTAGATCGGGCCCTGTGTATGTTACAAAGAGTATATCTACCTATTCTATTCAACTCGTGTGGGAAGCGACCCTGTGAACCATAGCGGAGCGCAGTGCCAACAAGTTTTTCAAGGTAGTGTAAGTGGAAATGATGAAGAAACACATCTCAATTAACTAACAATCAAGCATCGCCTGCCTGTCGCTACTATCACCTTTCTATGGATATCACAACAATCGTATTTTCTGTCATTGTCAACATCTTAGTTTACAAAGTCATAACATGACGCATATCGCATTGTCGCCATTTCATACTTTTCTAGAAGACCGTACATTAAGAATTAGGTACTGAAAGAAACCAGTATTTTTTTCATACTATGCATGATCAATTGATCATAGATTAAAATAATTTAGACAGCATAAGACTTATATAAGTTACATAATTTATTGATACATTAAAATCATTTACTTATAGGTATAAAAGTGTTTCGAAGGAAAACATACACAGGTTCCAAACAGATCACTAAGCTTAGGGATGACAATGATAACATGGTGACTGAATGACTGATTTTTTTTTATGATTGCCAGAAAATGCTGCAAAGATTTTATGGTGGGACTGAAGATGAATAGGTATAACAAAGACGAAGTTTATGGCGTACATCTTCAGCAAATCAAAGCCTTCTGTTAAAGTCGGAAGTGAAATGTTGGAGATAGTTCACCGGTATGTCAAATTGTCTATCTTGAATATACTCTTTCCTTCGGCAAAGAGCATCCAGAAGATTACAGCATGGAAGGGCCACTTTTAGAAAACTGGACGATATTCTGAGATTCGAAGTTTCGCCTCTATAACCAGTGTGTTCCGTCTGCCCACCGTCGTGACGTCTGATGATATACGGTGATTAGACGTTGACGCTGCAGGAGGCTGTGTACAGGCTGAGAGTTGCACAGAGCCATGGAGCTTTCCATGCTTGGCATTACGCCGTCCGACCGACTTCCTAATGTCGAGATTCGAAGACGTACGAAGATCTTCGATATCGGAAAACTTTTATTATTATGGAACTCAGTGGAGTTGGGCAGGACGCCTGCCAAGGCATACGAGGGGTGTTAAATAAAAAGTAATAATGGCATATAAACTCCTTCAACAACAAAAAAGTAAATACTGGCAGGTAAGGCCCAGACATTTGATAAAAATATTGTTTTTTTTTTTTTTTTTAAATAGAAGTCATTTGTTTTCGTCGTGTCGGAGCGTGGTACGCAAAATGGATAAAATTGAAATTTGCGCCGTAATAAAATATCTCGTTCGTAAAATTCTACGGTTGCGCGGTGGTGTGCCGAGTTTAAGAGAGGAAGAACTTTAAATAAAGACGACCCGCGCTCGGGACGCCCTACGACGGCAGTCACCGAACAAATGACAAAAAAAGTTGAAAAAATTGTTTGACAGATAGTCGTGTTACTGTTCGTTTTGTAGCTGAAGAACTAAAGATTTCGATAGGAAGTATCCATAGTAGTATACATGAACATTTGGGCATGAAAAATGTATCAGCGCGCTGGGTGCCTAGAATGCTTACAGACGAGCATAAACAAACAAGACTGCGGATTTCTCAAATCAATTTGGAATTGTTACAACAAGATCCTGACCGATTTTTGGCTCGCTTCGTGACTATGGATGAAACATGGCTCCACCATTATGATCCTGAAACGAAACAACAGTCCATGACTTCGAAGAGGCCGTCATCTCCAACGCCTTAGAAGTTTAAGGCAATTCCATCCGCCGGTAAGATTATGGGTTCTCTTTTCTTTTTTTTACAGCCGGGGTTGATAATTATTAAATACCTCAATCATGGAGCCACTATTACGGGGCCCTTATACGCAGAACAAATAAAAAAACTGCGTCAGGAAATACAAAATCGCCGCGGCAAACTTGCTAAAGTTGTTGTTTCACCAAGATAACGCCCCCGCACACAAGTCCCGAGTTGCGATGACTGCTATCCAAGATGCTGGATTTGAATTGATGGAACATCCTCCATACTCACCTGACCTTGCGCCTAGTGACTTCTACCTGTTGCCGCGGTTAAAAGAACAACTGAGAGGTCACAAATATGGCAATGATGAGGAAGTGATTGCCGCCGTACATGATTTTTTAAGCGATCAAGATGAAGATTTTGTCAAGAAGGGAATCTTAGGATTAGAAAAACGATATACCAAGAGTATAAATCTCAAAGGTGATTATGTCGAAAAATAAAATAACAATAATTAATATAAAACTGCATCATACACATTATAACTTTTTATTGAACACCCCTAGTATGTGATGACAGGTAGGGTAAGGTTGTGACAGAGTGTCGTCCAAGGACTGCAAGACGAGGTGTGGATCATCCGGCGGCAAGATGGGCGGACGACCTTGTTCATATACAGCGGGTAAAACCGGATAAGGCTGGCACCGGAGCATGGGGATTGGCACAAGAAAAAAGAGGCCTATTCCCAGCAGTGGGTGAAGTGGGGCTGTGGGTGGTGGAGCATGATCATCAAGTGGGGCTGTGTGTGGTGGTGCATGATCATCAAGTGGGGCTGTGGATGGTGTTGCATGATCATCAAGTGTGGCTGTGGGTGGTGGTGCATGATCATCAAATGGGGCTGTGGGTGGTGGTGCTTGATCATCAAGTGGGGCTGTGGGTGATGGTGCATGAGCATCAAGTAGGGCTGTGGGTGGTGGTGCATGATCATTATGTGGGGCTGTGGATGGTGGTGCATGATCATCAAATGGGGCTGTGGGTGGTGGTGCATGATCATCAAATGGGGCTGGGGATGGTGGTGCATGATCATCAAATGGGGCTGTGGGTGGTGGTGCATGATCATCAAATGGGGCTGTGGGTGGTGGTGCATGATCATCAAATGGCTGATAAGCGTTCATTGTTTGGTTTCTAACTAAATTCATTCCTAACTTTTGAAGAAAGTAAATAAATTTTACTAGACGAAGTAAAGTAAGAAAATGAGGAATCTTGTTTTTGGAAGTCAAAATAAGTACCTAGGTAATCGTTGCTGGTTAAATTTTAAATTATTAAAATTCGTCGACCAACGATTTAATTGAATATTTATACATTCATACTGGAAGCGGGCTCATTCTGTGAACCCATTTTTGAGGAAAATACTTCTCCTTATTTGCTTCAGATAGGTATCTACACTAAATTCTAATTCATTACTTACATAGTCGCATGTTGTTTTTCAGAACTCATTCATTTAAGCATTAGCATTTAGTTGTATCATACAGGGTCAAATTAAATTAGCTCGCGAAATGGCTACTTGATGACTATCGATATCTAAACAATGTGATGATGATTGGGTTTTTCAATCTGGAATTTCTCAGTAACAAACCCGAAGTTTGGATTTGTGTTCCGTTGATGGCAGGCTCGCCTCTATCACATGGGACTTAAACATAACTGGCGAAATATGGGTGTCCTATAGGTACACCTCTGCTTAACCCTTCGGGGAAACATGGCGTGATGTTATGTGTGATAAAACCAAACAAAAAGTGATTTTTTGCTTTTTTGGGGTCTACGACCGTACTGACACTACATTACATAAGCTCACACCCGGTTCCTATGGGGGTATGCAGAAACTATAGAAAGCCACGTGCTACGATCCTCAGTTATAATAAGCCTACAATGTTCCCACTGCTGGGACACAGGCCTCCTCTCAGTGAGAGGGAGTGGACCGTAATCCACCACGCTGGCCCAGTGTGGGTTGGTAGATTTCACAAGTCTTCGATTTTTCAGACATGCCGGTTTCATCAGAATGTTTTCTTTCACCGTTTTAAGAGCAGTGGTGATGAAATTATTTACACAAAGTAAAGCGCCTGGCTAGATACGATCTCATGGCCTACACCGATACTACGGAGCCACGCTTTAGGGCTTGCGCTCACTGACGGTACTGCACGGCATGGGATTTTTATGCAACGAATAGGAATATAACTTATATGTAAGACAATAAAATTAAAATTTCAATGACGGGGACGTAATTGCCGCTGAAATATTATATTTCTATTCGTGGCTTAAACTCCCTTGCCGCGTCGTGCCGTGCCGCGAGTGGGCGCAGGCCTTTACGATCCTTCCATACTCCTTTTGCCTCGTTTACGTTACAACACTAACTTGAAAATATTACCTTACTAATCTGTTATGTTACTACTACTACTACTAGTGGAAAACTCTTGGCTCATAATAGATAGTTGGTGTAACGTTCTGAATTCTGGTCGCTTCCTTCCGATTTACCTGGTAGGTGCTAAGAGTATTATGCATTATGTTAAACATATGGATGGCTGCGAGTTAACCGCTTGACATTCGGACTTAAGCAGGTTGCAAGGTGACTGTTTACAAAATCGGAATAATTTAAGTAGACGGAGCGTCTACGCGTTACATTTGGACATATTGGGAACAGTCCCGATGTCTTCAAACCTAACGCGTAGACGGTCCTCCTAAAAGAACAAATTTAAACCATAGGCTTGATCGCTAATGTTACCGCCCCTCTACCGACCATAGTGTCTAAATTGGTCCTTTTAGGAGGACCAACTTGAGGAACGAATTGAAGGACCATTTTTCCAATTTGGACCAATTTATTAGGCCCGTGTACATCATCCCGTGTGTATCTATCTATACATATAATAAAACCGTAGCGAAGTCAAAACTGTACATTGAATATTTTTTTTATTTTTGTGATTTTTGCTAGGTTTGGGAACGATTCTAAAGCCGAAAATATTTTATTTTTTATTTTTGTGTTCTTGTCTTCTTGTCTGATTGTATGTTCCAGCATCACGCGAAAACTACTGAATAGGTTTTGTTAAAATTTTGCATAGATATTCGCTATATGTCTGCGTAGACCGTGAGGGATAAATTATCACACTTTTTGCCATGGAGGATGAGCAGTATTGCAATTTATTCATATTCTTCTATAGTTTACCGTATATTATAAAAAGACCGGCCAAAAGGTTAGAAAATTGCAGAGAGTTACAGATTTTACCTTGTAAGTGATTATCATCACGCTTTTCATTATGAACCTAAGCAGCAGTGATGGGCATCACAACATAATACAAGTTAGATGGAGCAATAAGGGTACGTAACTCAACCGTTGTCGCTACATGAAAACGGCCTTAGGAGAGTGTTCTTATTTGCATTCACAAATAAATTTAAAAAATGTTCAAGTCAGCAAGAAAATAGGCAATTTTCGCAACAAAAAAAAATGTGTTGCCAATCGATCCTGTTTCTTATAGGGATAAAAAAACTCTATGGGACCACAGACGTTTCAGTATTACAAAAGTCGGAAATCACAAAAAATCTTGCCATAAATTTACGTATGAAAAGAGACTAGATGAGAGCGAACATTATAACACCAGTGAACATGACAATAGTCGAATCATTCAATAACTTCATTGGCCTAATAGGGAATAAAGCAGATAGTTACAAGTATGATTAACATCCCGCTATACCTTTCAAGAGCTTAGCAGTCAATCATGACAGAGTAAAAGAACGGCTATTTAGCTAACTCTCAACAACAAAAAAATAACTAAACGGTTGGATGATTCCTTTGCGAACCTGTAGTTGTCAGTTTGATTCCCAAGTAGGTATTGGTATTTTTTTAGAAGTAGCAGAAGGTTCCCTATGAATATCGAGTCGTGGGTCAGTATAGTTTTATACGAGACCGCAATTAGAATTTAAACAAGATTTTGCTTAATTTGATGTTTATGCTTCTATGTATCTAGCTTAGATAAGCAATTCGTTTTCATTTTAGAATCTAATAAGAGTGATTATAACGTATTTGTTTTAATACAAGGATAGTCGTATATACCTACCTACGTAACTTAAAAAAATGTTTTTTTGTATATATTTTTATAATTTCAGGTTCAAATAGTAGAGTTTTGTATAAAACGGATATTCCAGTTGGAATCATGTAAATCAGATCACTGGTTTCGAAGTTCTTAAAAGACTCGTCTAAAGCTAAATGTTGTTGAACTACAGTTTTTGGAGTTTATTTTCTACGATTTTTTATTACGTGTAGACAACAGATTCACTCGACTCAGATAGTAGGGAGCGCACGTGTACAATAGTGGGAGTGGTGCTGGACGCGTCCGGGTTGTTCGCGACCCTGTGCTTTACTTTATAAACATTATTTTATCATAACTGCTCTAAATACAATGAAGGAAAACATCGTGAGGAAACCAGTATGTTCTAGAACCAAAACTTCGAAGACATGTGACATCTACCATCCCGCACTAGGCCTGCGTGATGGTTCTCGGCCCACTCCCTCCCACAGAGAGGAGGCCTATGTCCTAGCAGTGGAACCATTAAAGGCTGATGTTGGTTTTAACAAGTATAAAGATAACACACATTTTGAAAAAAGTCGAAAAACGTTCAGAGCAAAAATGCAATCACGGTCGTGTCTTTCGGAATCGCTTCGGGTACGCCAGGACAAGACATTCGCAGCAACAAAGACATGATGGGTGGTGTCACAGTTCTGTTTAGTGGCGATTTCTGGCAAACACCAAATGGGGTGAGGCGAGGAACTAGAACTGACGAGGTGAATGCTACGTTGAATAGGTCGACTATATGGTAGCAAGTTTAGACTGCGCTTGACCCTCAATATGTGAGTTCGGTTTAAAGTTAGTTCAGACACTCTACGGAGAGCGGTTTTAAGTGAACCTACCAGTGGCTGTTGGTAGAGTAGTTCCCACTTTAGAAGTTCAGATGCTTCTCGTTTACGGGGGGACATCAGTCCAATACCGTACCAAGAGATTCTTGGGTGTGTGAACGGGGCATTTTAACGCCCAAAAATTATCAAGCTGTTGCAAACAACCAAAGTATTCTATAGGAAATTGGCTATAAGACCATTGAGCGGGTGTCAACCTCAGGCTCACTGCTTCTCACATGGACAACTGTAGGGGAGACCGAGGGGATTTGCAACAAAGGTGATTTGAAACAGTACCGATTTCTCGAATCTTAAAACCATTAGCGAGTTGGCAATGTCGTTTTTCAACCACTTTCCTCCGCCTGCTGCCGTGTTAGTTCGCGTCGGTGGCGTAAGTCGCGAGGTTGTGGAGTTCTGCGTGCCATGTGACAAAAATCGTGAAAAGTAAGTTTTTAACGTTTTTTTACGATGCTTATATTTTGATAAGGGTTTTGTATTTTGTTTTAAGTTATATATGTTTCGAAAGCTCATTAACTAAAGATTTATTATAAATATTTGTTATAATTGATTTCTGTGTATTTGCTTCTTGAAGGTGGATTAAATAAAAATTGGGAGGTTTTTTCTTTCTGAGGAGATTTGAAACAGCTTGTTTCAACTCTCCTCGTTTTCAATTTTATATCAGACAGCAGTCAATAAATAACGCGCACAAAAAAAAGGTTGTCAAGAAACAAAGAGGAAACGAAGACAGTGAAGAAGAAGAAGAATCCTTTTGCCTTTGTTGTTTTCAGACATATTCAAATAGCAGCAGAGCCAAAGAAAAATGGGGGCAATGTCTGGAATACAAAAACTGGGTTCATGAAGCTTGCTCTGGTGGGGAACTTTCTCATGTTTGCCACAACTGCTTGTCAGATTGACGATTTTATTTTCATAATATTTTTATTTTTCACATTTGTGAAATTATTGTAACTTAAATATTTGAAGAAATATTGATCAAGACTCATTGTAATACATAAGAAACGACTGAAAGTTAATAATTGTTTTATGTCAAAGATTTACAATAAAGAAGAATGTTTTTTAAGAATGTAAGACATTTTGTTTACCTGACTGTTGTGTTAATGAATGTTACGTACAGGACGTTATGGTACTTTTAATTAATTTGAGTTGATTATTTGTATTAGATCTGTTGTTACCTACTTAACTGATATATCAGCACAAAATATTAATAAAAAAGTTTGTTTCCTACTTGAAAAGGATTATTTTAATAAATACCTACCTTTAAATTATATCATCATTTTTATTTTATTGCCCATAATACTTGTCAAAAATCATATGTTTCAACTCTCCTCGACCCCTGTTTCATCTTACCTCGGTATGAGGGGAGTTGAAACAAGTTGACTTGTTACGGTTAAGTCGATTTTTCTCCACAATATTTAACGCTTACAATTTCTTTATGTCAGTCATTCGCAAGTGTAAAGAATGACCTATCGATTGGTACTAATATCATACGATTACTGTCTATAGTATTTGGTGTATGAAGCAAAATGTGAAAATTGTTTCAACTCCCCTCGGTCTCCCCTACTGTAACCAAAACTACAGACGTAGTATACAGAAAGTTTTATAAATTGTGGCTGTCATGTTAGTAAATTGTGGTGACTTACGACTTCTACGCGAACGAAGTCGCGGGCAGAAACAGTAATACATAAAAGTGTTGCTGATAAATAGGATTTGTATCTGAAAACATTGGGGAAAAGGCATTAGCAAGATACCTAACGAGGGGATAGTTTTAGCGGTTCCAACATTTTCCGATACGGAAAACAAGAAATGCAGGCTTTTTTTAGCAGAGATATAGGTACTGAGTAAACCCTTATTAATGGGAAAGGTTAGCACTAGAATTTGAAGTAATTATGCCTAGTTTTGGGAGAACTATATTGGGGTCGGCTTCCAGTCTAACCGAATGCAGCTAAATACCAGTATTTTACATGGAACGACTGCCTATCTGACCTCCATAATCCAGTTACTGCAGTACTAGAACTTGAAGTATCATAGAAAATACGACATGAGGTATTCACCTCAGCCCCCTTACTCATTAGTTACTACTACCCCCTTACTCATTCGCATATTTACACGACTTAGGGGCGAGTTACAGAAGCATAGGCGACCAATAACAATCTACACTTACCTAAGCAGAATATTTTTCGTGTAAGTAAACATCAGTGTTGTAAACTGATTTACATATTTACTGAACTCTATTGAACGCAAGTTCCCTGTGACTTCAAGCTAGCAAATACCTACGCTTACGACTGTAACCGTTACAATACAAAAGTGCACTGTAATGTACGGCGCACGTGATAATGTGGAATGTGGAGCTACTCACCCGCTGTATGTCGAAGTTGGGCAGGGGCGGGTAGACGGGGCACTTGCCCAGCCCCGTGCTGATCACGGCCTTGATGATGGTGCAGAACAGAACACAGTATATCCTGGTCACGGTGATGCTCGAGCCTTCCATCGCGCGCTAGTGCCGCGTGTCGATTTGCGTTCAGTCGCGCAGTCCACCACTTGTTATGTAAACACTAGACATTATTTGTACAACACAAGATTGGCCGCCGCCGCGCCCGCACTCGCCACTGCACGGAATACGATCAATAGCTGCGATCGTTATTCATTAACTTACGAGCTACGTCACACGTCACGAGACGGTCGCGGCACGTTAACGGAGCAGGTCGTTATTCACAAACGGCTCGATTCAAACTTTATAGCGGTATAGAGGAACAGGGTGTAAAGTTCACTCAACCTCCAAAGGGAGGATCCTCCGACCACACGGCTGTTGTGTCTGGTGGGCAACTGCCTGGTGATTGATGCCGGGACGTTGTATATAATTATGCAAGTTGCGCGGTTAACTCTGCTTGCGCGATGCAGGATTTTGCGTGACGTCAATCTGATGCGTAGTTCGCATTGGCGAATTAGATGCCGCTACAGCGGCTCTGAAGTGCAGCTGCACAGTACCTCACCCCTCACCGCCGCCGATAGCTGAACTTGTTACTGCGCAGCCTCTCCCCTGATATTCCGAGCCACCATAAAGTTTGAATGGCTGTAACTGATTGTGATCAGCGCATAAGACTTCGCAACTAGGATGAGTTAGGCACGGTCAGGTAAGCTAACTAAATATTTAGTAATCAAGTTATGAAGCGTGTCAAAATTGCATGTGTGCTAACGCTAGGAATGTTGGATGAATACCTTTTACAAAATACTGTTGTAACTAACATGTTTTTAAAGAACTCTTTCACACTAATTTAATTATGTAAGCTTAATATTTTCAAAGATTTGTTTCGATAATTGATGCATTCCTCTACTTAGCAAAACGATGTGTAAAGAATCTGTCATAAGAATATGTCTTCATCATATCTAATTTTTTTGTAAAAAAAATCTAATTTTTTTTCTTTCTATCTTTTCATCATCACTTTTGTGCCATGCTTCCCTGGTCTGTGCGAGTCTCGTGCAGCTCTTCACCGAATATGAATAGAACATGTGTCCAAATAAAATGATTATTTAGCTTTATAATAATTAATATAGATTATTTTTTAGATAGTTGGGGGGCTCGTGGCTAAGTAGAAACCGTCGCACCAATCAGGTTCAGCTAGGTTTAGTTACGCTTGCCGGGCCCTGGATGGGTCACCATCTTGAAATACCAAGACCCCTCCGTGCCTCAGAACGCACGTTAAGCCGTTGATCCCGGCTGTCATTCGTGGATCTTATCAGTCGTTACGGGTCCTCAGAAATCCAAAAGTCTTAGAACCAGTCTTTCTTACAATGGGGTTACGTATTACCCAGTAACTGGGTTGTGGAAGTCAGATAGACAGCCAGGTAGGCAGAAATCGTTCAGCAAAATTCAGCTGCATAAGGTTAGACTGGAAGCCGACCGCAAAATAGTTGGGATAAGGCTACGCAGGTGATGATTTTTGTTAGATAGTTTATTGAATTTAATCATTAGCTTCAGTTTATGAAACATTATCGATACCACAAGAGTTCAGCCGAAATCCTCAGTGAGTCCCGATGACGTGACAGAGTAAATTATCGACATTAGTGTGGGAGTTCCTAAACATGAATCAATCAATCAATCAATCAATCACTTTATTTTTCTCACCACAATATACATAAATGATTTTACATTGGTCAGATTCGACAAAGATACACAATTCAGGTAAGTATATATTGTGGGAGAAACCCATCACAAAAAAATAAGCAGCACTGAGTTGCGACACGGAGGGTCGTCCAATCACCTACAGTCACATATAAAAGGAACCATTAAATATTTATACCTGTGAATAAGTTGTAGGTACATAATATGCAAATGGGTAGTGTACACAAACACGAAGTTTTCAAACAAGTGTATTATTCTTACAATTAAATCGTGATATTTACAACTATATGTCATTCTATAAGCAAAATATATATACAATATCACAACAGTTTTCAGCTACAGACAAAACAAAACAAATATTTTAGTAGTATAGTCAACAGCTTGATTATTATTTTCAGCATAAAATATTTATACTGAACTTTCATTGAGCCTCTGGATATCTCTTGTAGCTAAGTTATAATACATACATGCAAAACAGATTATGATGAGTTTCAGAGATTATATAGGTTTTTATAAATGATCGAATACACATGTTGTGAGAAGCACATTGTGGATTTATGAATGTGTTCATAATAATCCCACTCTTTTATGAATGGTGTGATTGCAAGACTCAGGAAGTTCACTATAAATATTTTGCGAACATGTTACACACAAGTGGCGTAAGCGTCTTTTTACAAACTCTGGGAACCAGGTTATCGAAAACGATATACAAGTGTAACAGAATAAACGCAAGACCTGATAGTAGCTGGTCTGTAATTGACTACTGAATCTATTTCAGTAACTTTTAATATGGTTATTTATAAACATAAGTATTTTGGCATACCTACCGCTGATTGAGCTCAAGAAAATTCAATCTTATTTCAAGGCAATAAGACTCAAATTTAAATGGATAAAGTAATGTTAGTATCAACACGTTGTCCTTATTAACGACAGTTAACTTTAAAAAAATAAGTTTTGGTCATTGTATTATGCTTTTAACTTAAAACTCTATTGGGGTCTATGAGGTCTTACGTTAATAATGATTTTTTTTTATGTTTGGGAAGTAAGTATGAAAGCTTTCAGACATACTCGCCCAAATTGCCTGGCGGCTGGCTCACCTGTAAGTAAATTCACCACCAACTATGAGACCACGTAAATTTATCGCGCGCTGGATTTCCAACTCTCGGTGTTGAACCGAGAATTGAGAATCCAATAGCGCGTTACACTATTTGATTTTCAACTCTCCGCACAAAGCAAAAAAAAAACCGCACGGAAAAATCCCGCCACGATATTTTTACGTTAGTATGAACGTGAACTTATGGCCGTGTTCTAACCGAAAGCAATTCGCGCTCGTCTATATGAATATGACATACTCCTGCGGTCAATCAAGGCGCGTATAGACGCCATTATTCAGGTAAACGGTCGCGTAATCGCGTGTTCGCGCGGCAGTTGGTTTCGGTTAGGACGCAGAGTATCCGCCAGCCGGAATATAACTATGAATAGACACTGTAGGTAGACACTAACGTAAAGTAGGTATCCGAGACTTAAATTGCCACATCGATCTTTAGAAAGAGTGTCCACACCGGTCATACCGGGGACGACAACGCTCTAAGCGAAACTTTTTCTAACACTCGACATGTCATATAAACGGCCAGGTACAGCTATTGCATTCCACGAACGCGCGTAAATCATTCCAATGAATACCTTATTACAATGACATTAAAGTCATATGTCGTGCGCTCGTGAATGCCATTATCTACAGGGTGTAAAAAGACCCATCACCCGTCAGGTACGCATGCTGCATGCTGTACATCAAATTAAGTAACATTTTACAAATATAACTGCTAGGAAACAACTTTAATTATTGGTTTGAAACAGCGCTCTGAACGGTAGCGCATAATGTAACACACGCAACACATTGTGCTCATGGGTGCACGCAACGGTACAACAGTCATGACGGTGTTTAAAGTTAAATTAAAACATTAAAACTGGTTTTCGTAAAACGTTGTAACTTTGACCTTCAATATCTCTGTCACCAGAAGGTTCCCAGGTATGGTACAAAAATTATTACAATGACAGGGACTCAAATGACTCCCGGCATCATTAAGCGTCCTAAACACCCTTTATACTGATTCACAACCCATCACCACTTAATATTCAGTGCTATGTCTGACTTCTCGACGGCATGGTAGGATGTGTGCAGCATAGCTCGCGCCTTGTCCGACTCCTTGCCATCGAGCCACTCGGCGTATAGCTTGCGCACCAGCTTGCTGTCTGACGGGACAGCTAGAGGCAGCTGAGAGTACAAGCTCTCTAGTTGAGCGACTAGCTCGCGGCCACTCTCGCCGGAGACCGGCCGGACTTGCGCGCCGCCGTTTAGGCATCCTAGAATGTTCAAAATATAGGTTACCATACTTCTACGCAATTAAGCGTGCCCCATTGTCGACTACATCATCACTTAGTGCTGATGATAGAGAGGCATCCATCAGACGAGATAGAGATTAAACCGGAGCTTAGTATGAAAAAAAAAACCAACACGGTTTGAATGGATTATGTAACGGCCCGCGCCTGTCAATTGGGCCAAAGCCACAAAAATCTTATGGAACGTTACAGCGGGTTTTGGTTTTGATGTTTTAAACGAACCGGGTGAAAGACTTGATAGCAACAGAATATCTAACTTATTTACAACACGAAAAGGTATAATTTCACTACGAGCGCGAAAGCGTGTCGAAGAACGCTAAGGTGCACCGCGTTGTGCAGCCCGTATACCTTATTGTGAAGTAAATAAGATCTATTTTGTATCGTGATCTTAAAAAGTGCGCGTCGCGCCGCGTCTCGGTGAGAATTGACCCTTAGGAAGGAGTTTTTGAAAATTGATCCCGTAAAGGTGTTAAAAAGGGGAAGAAAGTTGGTCATAATTTCTGATGCACAACTTTCTTCCCCTTGTTTGTTAAGTATTGGTATGCTGACTGGCTGACTGTGACTATATCCCAAATTCAATATTCATTCCTCAAATGCCAACTAAACTGAATTAGTTCCATACCTGAGGGGCACGCCATGACCTCCACGTAATGGTAGGGCGACTTGCCGCGCTTGAGCTTCTGCACCAAGTTCTGAATGTTGCGGAAGCCGTTGGCCACTGCGAACCGCAGCACCTCCTTGCCATCCTTCTCTAGCGTCACCTCGCGGAAGTCAGGGTTCCTGGGGAGATAACATTAGTATAACGCCAAGCTTTCATTTTCTGAGGGGGTAGATGTGTATCGAATAGCACACCCACATTTCACATGACTTTCCGTGTATTTATATTGGGCTGCTTGCTACTGAAAATTTAATAATATAATTATCTGAAATAATAATCCAATAACAATCTCACCCGATGATCGAAATCAGCACCCAGGGTTTTGAATGAAATTCATTTTAATTATGTACATTGCCTCATGGTTTAAAAAAAATATTATGTTCAACAACATAAATAACGTTCTGAACGTGGCTGTGACTGTCAAAATGAAAGTCATTGCGATCTATTGTCATTAAAGATCACATTTAAGTCACATTTAATTAACTAGCAAAACTCTGCAGACGTGATGGGTATCGAATATCGATATCTAAACAAGATAATTATAATATTTTTTTAAATGATTCGATGTTTTTTTTTCTGGGAGTCACCACCGCTGGTAGTTTTGTTAATTGACGTTTGAGTTGAGATTGATGAATCTGTTTTATTTTATTTTATCGAGTTTAGTTATTAAAACCCATAAGGTCTGTGAAGTTTAGGCAGTTAAATTACGTATAGTTTTTCGAACTGATATTTCAAGTGACTGCACGAATGATTTAATTATTATTTTATCATGTTACATGTACCATCACGTGGAGTTTCGCTAGTAAACTTAATTTGGTCCTGTATAATGAGAATCGATCAATTTTGTGTGTCACACAACTACTCTATTGGACAGGCTGAGCAACCGCGCTTGTGATCGAAAGTAGATCAAGAAAATCTAACAGAAGATTAAGTTTCGCCTCGTATTTACAGTTTTTTTTTTGGGGTTTTCGCTTCGCACAGTCTGTGCATTTAGCCAATGTCACGTTTGGTTTATCATTATTCATGTAGAACGGTAGGGAAACAAAAATATGATATAAATTTTAATGGGATTTAGGATCTATTAGTTGTTACGTAATTCTTTGCCCGGCGTGGGATCACGACAGGTCGGGAGCAAAGGTCTCACATTTTTAGGTCACGTAACAAAGTTATGCACTAGACTCGAGGAAATAAACGAGTGCAGTGTTTTCGTCAGTATGCAAACAATGCGAGGTTGGCCATTGACTAATAAGTGGCACACCACACAATGGCATATTTGTGTGTGGGGTCACACTGTGAACTGTGACGCTGGACGTCGTACGATACTATTGCAACTATGTTGCAATACTCAATGGACATAATTTCCTGTTTCATTAAGGAAACCTGTTGATGTTAGGGATCATTAATAGATACGCAATGTCTGTAACTACCTAAATTCATATTCTTCGACTTACTTTACTTTTTATGGTTCTGCAGTGAAACAAGGAATCTGTCTGTCTGTCTGCGGTTTAACTCAGGTAGTTTCAATTTTAAATGCATAAATTAATGATTGGGTCAACACGTTTTAAATCCCAGCTAAAGCACTAGGAAGTGGTGACGGGTGGGCGTTTTTGGGGGGACTGTCTTATGTATTTTGACGTTCGAAAAGTGCTGATTCTCAGCCTAATTTGAATCAATGACTTTTGATTTTGATTTTAATAACAGTTAGCTTTAAAAAAAAGTTTTGGTCATTGTATTATGCTTTTAACTCAATACTCTAATTTAATTGTATTTGGATTGAGTAGGTTTCTTTTTTCTGGCCTCCACAACCCAGTTATTAGCTAATATCCCTTGGTAAGACTGGTTGTCAGAGTTTCGGGCATCTGACGACCCGTAAGGACTGTCAAAGATCCACGAACGACAGCCGGGACCAACGGCTTAACGTGCTTTCCGAAAAACCTGAAACATGTAATACCTTAAATTCCTATAGACAAGCTGCGCATTACTCTCCCCAAACAGCTGTTCGGCAGCATACAAGAACACATGGTCTGCGTATCCTCCCGACCCAGTTCCGATGTGTCTGCGGAGCGCCGTCGGGGCTTCACCCAGCGCCCCCCACGGCCAATCGAGCTCCGCGTCCGTGACGTCACCCAGCGACTTGTTGCTCACGTCTAGCATTTGTTCTAGTTCGACTAGAGAGGTTTCAGAAATTATATGATTAGAAAGACAGATATAAGATTTTTGTAACAACAAACCTAATGTCTTACTTATAAGAGAGCTCAAATTCTATTGCAATCAAAATTTATTTAGTATTTTTCTATCACAAATGGTCAATCAAAAATAAACGTAGATTACATAACGCTAAAGTTGATACTTGAATAAGTGGCGGTGGCATGTCCTGTTTATCTTAAGTTCCTGAATTTAAATATAATCATGGGGTGTTGAGGACGGACATACTTCATATAGGCACATTCCATAATATTCTTCCCATCAGGTGATGATGCGAAGAGTGTGTGTATTTAGGGTATGATTGGACTGTCATAGGTTTAGATAGCGATTGTAAACATCCCGCCTTGTTTTCCCGAAGTTTTGGGCAGAGGTGTATCTTATACAGTACGCTCCCAGTTATTATTAAGTCCCATGGAATAGAGGGCGAGACTAATGCCATCAACCGGGCACAAATCCAAACGCCGGGCTGCTACTGAGAAAATTTAGATAAAAAAGTCCAAAAACACTTTGCTCGACCTGGGAATCGAAACCAGGACCACATGCTCAGCAGTAGTGCTTGCGACCACTAGACCAACAAAGCTCCTTAATCTACATCTTCATCATAAATATACAAATGAATCGCTATTTCCCTTGGTCACGGCATCACACGTGAACGGCTGGACCAATTTTGCTAATTCTTTTTTTGTTGTATTTGTTATTGTCAGGAGAAGGTTCTTATGAAAGAAAAAAAACAAGAAAGTTGCACATTAATTATACCAATTCGAATACAATATTAATAGTTAAGGCAGGATAACGTCTGTCAGGTCAGCTATTTAATTAAATAAATTTAAAAAAATTACAATCATACATACTTGCAGTAATAACGCAATCTACATCGTGACAGCTGAGCATCTCGCTATAGAAATCTTCCCGAGAAGCCTCTAGCTTCTTATCATAGCACGGCATAAAGGTGACGTGGTATATCTCCCCCGGGGTCAGTTCTCTGCACTTGGACAGGTACTGCTTGACGAGGGAGCCCATCACTTGCTGCGGCGACTTGGAACTCGATATGTATGGTAGGATGAAGTTGCCGTGCGTCTTTTCTGCGTAGCATACCCAACCTGAACGGGAGTATGAGGTACAGTTACCAAGGACGTCAAATAACTATACAGGGTCAAATTAATTTAGCTAGCTAAACGCTGACGTGATGGATCTAAACATGATAAAATCAAACAGAAATTAATTTGATGATTTTTTTGTGGGGTCATCGACCATAGTTAAAGTAAACAAAACTTTTTCCAGCAAAAACAACCGACTTCCGGAAAAACACTACAAAGGGAAAAATAACTTTAATTTCGGATGTCGGTGACTTTGGATATGTATTTTATGTTTTGTCACCGCCTTCCGAAATTAAAGTAGATTCGGGGCCGGAAGTCAGTTGTTTTTTTTTTAGGAAAAGTTTTTATTTATTCGCATCTGCGTTTCGCTAGCTAATTTAATTCGACCCTGTTTAGAATTCGGAACAATCACTGTATACAAGAAGTGTTACATGTAATCCTGAAAGCAGCGAATTGGATAATTAGAATAGCGTGAGCTTACCCTTAAAGCCCCCACAAGCAGTTTTATGTCTGTGTCGGTGTTTTTACGTGTCTTTTTACGTCACTTTATGACATTAGATCTACCTTGTATACTCACACTTTTAGTATAAGTATAATCAGCCTATAATGTTCCCACTGCTGGGACACAGGCTTTCCCTCTTCAAGAGGGAATGGGCAGTAATCTACCACATGGGCTCAGTGCGGGTTGGTAGACGCACATGTCATCGAATTTTTGGTTCTAGGTTACTTTTGATGTTTTCCTTCACCGTTTGGAGAGCATTGGTGACGAAATAATTTACAAAAACTAAAACACCTGCCTGGATTTGAGCCTACGATATTTACAACTTCTCAGTCGGGGCTGTTAACTCTGGGTCACCACTGCACCCTTTTAGTTTAAATTGAGCAATATGCAAAGTAAGCCTACGTCTAGTTACCTGGACAAGAGCTAGCTAGCATGGGCATGTTCTTAGAACTGGGGTCAGTTTGCTGGTTCTGATAGCGTTGCAGGAACTCCTGCTGGGCTTCCAGGAGTGAGAAGTCTTCCGCTATCGTCATGTCCAGCACCAGGTCGGCACCTAAGCTCTTGAAGTACCCTGGACAAGTCATGGCAAGTTATATTGTAAGTACTCATCATGCAAAATGTTGTGCACCTTTCACATGCTCTTATTAAAAGTCTTATTATCTTATTAAATGAGCAATATATTCTGTTGAACAGATAAAATGTGCCCATAAAAACCAGCAGTTTTTAAACACTGGACATATTGAGTGGAGCGCAGACCTCAGGATTTTTTCTGATGACATTGAATAATAAACTTTTTTACCAGTTTGTACAACTTGTCCCAAAAGACGCAACATATTACAATTAGATAAGTTGTTGAGAACTGCTTTATTATTATGAGAGTTGCCCCTGATATCCTCATCAGGAGCAAGTCTCCTCAGCCTACAAAAAAAATGTTGCATACAATTTTGGACTTTATTTCTCTACAATTAAAGTGCAATGTCGACAGACTACTAAGGACTCTTTTCAGTTTATGCAGAGTTTTATTGTATTTCAGTTTATCCACACTGAAATTAGAAACTCCAGCTTTGTTTCACAAAAAAAAAAAATCATATCATAAAATAATGCTGAATTTAATTTAATTTTATTTTGCTGAGTTATATTGACAAGACTTTATCCTCAATATTTAACTACATATTTGCTTTGTACAATGTGAAATTAGGTAGTATTTTATTACTATTTTAAAATAAACAGTGTGGCATGAAAACATTTTTCATTTTAGTTATTTTACATTGAGTTGTGTTAGACATAAAATTTAAAGGCACCTGCTAACTTGTGAGTGGCCTCCTCTGGTGTCAGCTTGTACCGCGCTGCGAGTGAGAGGGTCGGCTGCGGTGATAGTGATATCACTATCAAGCTCACATCTTTACTCATTCCCTTGTTATCTGTGTACTTCCTCTCAGAGAATACTCTAGAAAAATATAAATAGTTTAATTATAAAAAGCAGTAATATTTCATAGTGATTTTCTCCAATTTTTTTCATTTTGTTTTTACTCAATGTTTCTTCTTGAGATAAATGATACCTGAATAAATAATAAATCTTCATCATTTTCCTGCTGTTGCCCCATGGTATTTAGGGTTGGAAACATGTTTTCAATGATGATAATAACTAAAAATTTACTTAAACACTGAGTATCAAACACCGATTAAGGTAAAAAAAACCTGTGACAATATTATTGCTGTGTCATTACATATTTACTCAGACACTTGAAGTTTTCTCATAAATGATGTAAGATTACAAGGCTATTGCCTTACCTCAACAGCTCCTCCTGACTCTGCTTGGTGACCAGCACACTCTCAGCAGACGTGATGCATCCGCTACAAGCCAAGCAGTCTGCCAGAGTAATCTATTGCCTTACCTCAACAGCTCCTCCTGACTCTGCTTGGTGACCAGCACACTCTCAGCAGACGTGATGCATCCGCTACAAGCCAAGCAGTCTGCCAGAGTAATCTATTGCCTTACCTCAACAGCTCCTCCTGACTCTGCTTGGTGACCAGCACACTCTCAGCAGACGTGATGCATCCGCTACAAGCCAAGCAGTCTGCCAGAGTAATCTCCACCTTCTGCAGTTTCTGCTCTCTGCCACTTGACACATCGAAGTATCCATCTTCACCAATCTTTATCTTTGCACCAGTTTTGGTCTTTGTTTTCTCGATTTTTACAGGTTTTATACATTCCTGTTGAATGAAGATTTTGAAATGCCGAAAATGACCACGACTTTATGTGGTAACAATGCAAACAACATCACTTTGGTAACTTTATGTGGTAACAATGCAAACATCATCACTTTGGTAACTTTATGTGGTAACAATGCAAACAACATCACTTTGGTAACTTTATGTCGTAACAATGCAAACAACATCACTTTGGTAACTTTTTGGTAGTTTTTCTTAAGACCAAATAAAATTACTTGTCCTTTTACTTTATATCAATGTTAAATTGTATTAAATTACACTCGCATATGTAAAAAAGGACAGAAGCGAACTGGAAATATACCAAAACAAACTATTTGTTGATATCATAGGTTATGTTAAGTTACTCACTTGTGAAGGTGTTATAAAATCGTCGAGGTCCGTCAACTGTAACGCACCACTAAAGCGGGAAGCCATAATTTCTATCTAGATTCTCCTAATTGCAATGTGTTAAACACTTTAATTTGAGTTATTTTCAGTTTAGTTCACTTTCGCGAAATACCAAACACACAGCTGATTTTGACATTGATTGATTGGTTCTATCAATGGTTGCTTGACATTGACAGCTGACTTATCGAGTCAGGCTGACTTAAAGTCAAAAATAAATTTCTACCAGGTACTTTATTTTGGTAGATTACAGTAACAATTTATTGGGTGCTGAATGTGGTGATGAAGAAGCTCATATACAACTGACTGTCAACTTGCATATTGATGAAACTTAACAATTTTCTGAGTAAGCCGTTCACCCAAATTTTTGTGTATAATTTACTTATGACTGCAAGTTTAGACGGTGAATTTCTACATAGGTACCGTACCTAATTAAAGATTTTCTAGTAAAACAAACTGTCGTCAAAGTATACGTTCCATGTGCAAATACACATAGCCTGTATACTTTAAGGACAGTTTTGAAGGAATGATGTTGATGCAATAATTAGGTAATAAAAATATAACAGTCGCAACTCAAGGGCTAAAAGTGAAAGAAACAGATCGTGCTACATAGATGTACCGTGGCGTAATCTAAAGGACTCATAAAACTAATATTATAAGTTCACTAGCTTTACCTACTTGCTACTTGAAATAATATCTAACTACTTACTTAATCCCTGCATACCAGCTTTGGTACCTTCTTTTAAGTTGATCAATCTACCTGTAAGGATAATAATGACATAATCAACGGTTGAAGATAAGTGCCAACCATGTTACATTGTAGCTAGTGACTCCCACGCGCAACCTTGGAGGACATGCTCATTACTACCATTAGTAGTTTAGTAACCAGCGACGGTGGCTGGCCACGCACAACCGTGCCACAGTGCACTGCGCTGAGAAAAATCAATCAGAATCTTCCCGCCTCCGACGGTTGCCAAGGCAACGGGTAAACAGTGGGGAGACGTTGCATTGAACGGTCCACGGAGAGACGTGTCGTATTTCGACAATTTTGTGTTGTGTACATAGTGATTGTGTGTATCTGCGAATTTTATGGACAATGGCAGACGATGGTGGTGCGGCTACAACATTAGCGCCAGAGAAAGTGATACATACCTATCCTCTGATAAGGGTAAAATATGAATTCTTATAAAATAAGCGTTTCTTCGTTAATGTTATTGTTCTTGCTATCTATTGCTGCCTACACAGCTTACCTCAACTGTGTGATTGGGACTTGGGATTACCTACGTACGAATCGGTAAAGTAAATGTAGGTAGTTACTTACTATACCTAATATTAATGAATTCCCATTGGCTCAATAAACAAATGTACTTTTAGTCCCTAGGATATGCCAGGTTCGATTGCCAGCTAACAAAGATAATAAAATAAATATACTCGTAATTGGTAGTACCATACTAAACACGGGCTCGCCCAATCACGGTCATAAACCTTTAAGTATAAGTACCTCTGAACACTTTACATCCGTATGAAACAAATTATTGAAACCTTTTAATACCTACAGTCAAATGCGCCCTTAGGGGTTTCGACTTTCTAAATTGAATGTAATTTCTATCCAATTACCTACCTACCACCTAATCGTTGTACACTAGCGTGATATTGATCAAACGATGTGGATATTAAATTTCGGCAGAGTCAAGGCCCGAGAGTGGCACGTCTTGGCTGGCTGCAACGCATCATTCGACCGGAACCCTTGGCTATAGAGTTACATATACCCGTCCAATGATCTCACTAACGGATGAATAAAAACCTAGAAAATACCCAAACAGGTACCTATACCTATCTACTTTTCCGTCTCGTTTGATCAACTCCAGTTCAGCCTATTTTATTTTGACGCAGAAGGACTTTTTGAAGCTCCAGTCCAAATTGCTGCAAATCAGTGGCGAACATAACATACATAGGTACATAATCAGCGTATGATGTTCCCCTGCCGCCGGGACACAGTCCTCCTCTCTTCGAGGAGAGTGGGCTGTAATCTACCACGCGGGTTGGTAGTAAGTCACATGTCTTCGGATGTTTTTGGTTCTAGGACATGCCGGTTTCCTCAAGATGTTTTCCGTTCACCGTTTTGAGAGCAGTGGTGATGAAATAATGTACACAAAGTATAGAGCCTAGGTTCGAACCTACGACCTGCAACTCGTTAGTCGCAGTCTTTACCACTGGGCCACCTCTGCTCAAATCAAGTCAATATCAGTGGCGTAGCTAGTTAGGACTGGCTACGCCACTGATATTAACTTGATTGGGCCCTGTGTCAAACACATTATAAGTTTCGTCTTCAATCAAGTATCCAGCCTAGCCCAGTCGTCATCGCACATTAGTAAAAGTTTCTGGGAGATCCTCCACTATGTCATAACTTTATCTATTTGCCATCATCTTCTCTCAACTCTACAGTTGTTATTTTGCAAGTCAACGTTCGGTAAGAAATTTCTCTCGTCCAAATATCGCTATCAATTACCGGCTGGCGGAAAGTAAACACATTTGTTTGTTCGCCGACAGCACTCCGAGTGTTCGATCGCGATGTTTCATCTGTTTGTTTTGGCAGGTGGACCCAATCTCGTACTATCTCCGTACTACGCGTGTTTGGACAATCGGTTATGTAAAGTGTAGACAACTTCTTTAGTAATGGATTTGTGTCTGGAGACTGATGAGGCGTGAATTTGATTGCAAGAACATTTTATTTTTTGTATGTTTTTGAGGTAATGGAACGATATTATAGAGTCGAAAATGTAAGGCAAAGGCGTCCAGCAACCGAAATGAAGTAGAGCGTCCGACGCCGCGCTTTTATTCAAGCGGGTTCGATTCCCGAGTCAGGATTATCATTCAATGCAAATCCTGTAAATAGTCAGAAAGCCTTGGCTAGTGAGAGTCAAGAGAAGGTACGAAACACATGAAAAACATCTAACAAACCCATTTTCCCACAGCATTCAGACATGCCAGAGGAGATGCGCGTCGAAGCCGTTGAGTTGTCCGTCACAGCGTGCGAAAAGTTCTCGCATAACAACGAGTTAGCCGCCCGCATGGTCAAGGAGTCCATGGACAAGAAGTTCGGCCCATCCTTCCACGTCGTCGTCGGCGAGAGCTACGGCTTCGAAATCACCTACGAATGCACCAACATGTGCTACATGTACTTCGGAGGAAACCAGGCCATCTGCATATGGAAATGCTCGTGAAAATCTCAGTAATTTTAGTTAGCTTTACCAAATGATATACCGAAGAAGTATCTACTTTTAGTTTCTTAACGGATGTGAATAGTTTATGTTTTATAGTACAACTAAATAATGGGAATGTGGGAACGGTTCCCAATAGATTTAATAAGAAACCACACATTACCTAAGGTAAATAGATTTAATGCCATTCTGTGTCTTTCAACTTACGATTCTATAAGTTATCTTTGATACCGCGTGCAATGGTAGGTGCAACCCAGTTTGTGAAACCGTTTAATTGATTTGCATACTTACTTCTTTACTATAACATAAATATTGTACATAGCATTTCTTCCGATTGTAAAAACGTAAAAATTCAGTTCCAGAAAGTTGAGCACGTTTTACAATAAAACAATGGCGCTGACGTCGTCGTGTCGCGTTTCATATGTAAAACTTTTCTTCACAAGCGAGCTAAGTTTATATTTCACAAACATTTCAAAGGAACCATTATCATAACGCGGGAAACGTTCTGTAGCTGGGTTATAGGGCTTTTTTCACGTCATCTCACAGTCGAGTTCATGAATATATTGGCACTGTCAAGGATTCAAACTATTGTGAGCGTTGTATAGCTTAATAAATTCTATAGAACCTATAGATCAAAAATATGTCCTCATGTGAACGTTTCCATAATAAAATATATGCTGTGTACTATGCAATACCTAATATGAAAAAGTATGAGAAAAGGCAGTCACATATTAATATTATTATTGAATCTAAATCTTGACCACAATTTAATGATGCATATATAGTTGTCACAATATTATGAACTTTCTTGACGTTCATACATTTTTGAAGCCTGAACGGGCCAATATATTAAGGAACTCGATTGTATCTATGCGTTCGTCTACTAAACGCTTATGTATTGAATGCGTCAAAGCAGCCAATTTCGGCAATACAACAATTTGAAAGAATCAAAAGAGTTATTTTCTCCTATAAAATGTTAGCATGGCTTTTCGTCGCGTAGGTGCAAATGCAAGTTATAACAAAGTACCTATAGCTTATAAGTTGCAGATATAAGTTATAGATTCAGAGTAATAAATCGAAAGCCCGCGTGCCATGATGAACCCTCCACACGCGTGCCACCCTAGGGCACAAGGGCCAGAGTCGCCATCGGCAGGCAGCCTGCGTCATTTAGTAATTTGCATTCCACACGGTTGATTTGTTAGGGAGATTTTGAAGGGCGATGATCCCTAAAACCAGACAGATTAATAGTATAACAACCTATTCATAAATGTCAAGCAAATTAATATAGTCCCGTTTAATGCCTAGCAGTCTGATGCAAACAACATTGGGACAAAAAAAAGCTATTTTCCAGTTTTACCACCCAGATAGTGACTACATATTGACGGCAGTTTCTACTGCCCGATAATTTTAGTTCAATGATCAATAAATCTTCACGCATTTAACGGCTCGAGTGTTTGTAGAGATAACATTAGAAATATTCTCGTTTGTTGTGCATACATAGTCATACGTAAGATATGCGTATAAGTTTAAAACAAACGGGGTCAATGCGACTTCGAACGGAAGCCAAAATATTCGTTAGCAAGAACGACATTAAAATTATGTTCACTGAAATCGTAACTTGAAAATGCTAATCCTTACTTATATTATAAACGCGAAAGTTTGAATGTATGGATGGATATATGAATGTTTGTTGCTCTTTCAC
Source organism: Antitype chi (assembly GCA_947359405.1). Lineage (NCBI taxonomy): Eukaryota > Metazoa > Arthropoda > Insecta > Lepidoptera > Noctuidae > Antitype > Antitype chi. Next base: position 20,553,468 of record OX375812.1, read on the forward strand.
ACAAAAACAACTGAATGTATTTGAATGAAATTTGGCACACAGATAGATTATAACCTAGATTAATACCTAAGATACGTTTTATCCCGGTAGTACGTTCCCGTGGGATAATTTCAGACTTCCACTCGGGCGAAGCCGTGGGCGGAAGCTAGTTAGGTATAAATTATGCATTCTCAGGTAGAATACAAATAAACAGTGGGATTTCAACGTAGGTTGACTCGTTGATAGACTCTATTGTTGAGCAATGGCCGTCGCATTATTGACACTTTGAAAGCACCTTAATCCTTACCTCATCTATCACATGCTTTCATTTGCCTATTTTGGTTCTGCCAGATAGCTTTATCTAAAGCGCGGTGGTCCTTAAACAAAACCTCATTCTCAGACCTGAGACTAATTGCAGGAGTAAGGAGGTTATTGAGCTTCAATAACCCCTTTACCTCAGTCCTTATGTAACAACTCTCGGCCACAACCACAATATAGGTCAGTCCAAATAATGTCCGTTCTAAGTGCACTGCCTAAATTGAGTAGACAATGTAGAGCCTGTAGATACCTACCTATTTCAAAGTTTGAAACCCATTTAATTAAATCGTGACTGAGAAAAGCGATTTCTTTCGGTGGTCACCATGCAATAGTGTTTTTTATAACTAAGTCAAGGTCAAACATGGTACTTATCTTATAAATAATAATGTGTAATGAAATCATTTGTGTCGATATTTTGGAAACTCTGATTGTTAGTAGGTACAGTCCGCGTCGCGTCGGTAAAATAACGAACGAGTACTTTTAACTCCCAACCTTTTTTGTTAATTACACTAAAGCCTTGAACGCGTATATGTACTTGTAAACACCAGCATTCCTATTGTTCACTGAGCAACAATTTCATGAGTATAGCAATCAGAGTAGCTAAAGAATAATTTTGTCAATTACATACAATTTTTTTGCTGTAATTACTCTGTTTTAACAAGACACGCCATTTGAAATGTACAAAATGAAATCGAGGCCATATAACCTGTGTTGAATATAACGTAATTATGTATATGATTATTTAAAAATACACTACTTATTACGGGCGTGAGAAAATTTTATAATGGAATAAAGAATATTTTACATTTTTTGTTGTTTCATTTGTGAAGTCATTTCGTTGGATCGTTAGTTGTGTTGAAATGTTAGCTTTTGTTATTCCACGTCGTTGCTGTCTGTAGCTTCAGGATGTGTCACAACAGAATGTGGGCAAATTGAGTAGTCTAGTTCAGAGAAGGCTGCAGAATTACCTACTCATCATCATCTGCCTAGCTCTTTGACAACTATGTTGGGGTTGGTTTCCAGACTAACCAGATGCAGCTGAATACAGCGACTGCCTATCTTACCTCCACGTAACCCTGTTCTTGGGTAACACGATATCCCTACTGAATGACCTACTATAACGTGTTATTGGGGTGTCCCTAAGGGAGTTAACTGCACGTTAATGACACGCCGTGCGTCCCATAAACGTAGATTAACGTGAGTAATAAGTATCTACCTACCTATTACGTGTATACTGCTGAACGAGTGGGTCATTTTTGCGCACACTTTTCCGTATATTCCAACGGTATGAAGTTAGAATGTTACTAAGTAAATTGCTGCTGTACCTAAGCCGTAAAGTTATGCGGTTGTCGCGTAGCCTTAATAGACTTCCTGCACTTAAGGCCCTGGTAACTTGAAATATTATCGTTCTGAGCAATAATAGTTCTTATTGCAATCCGATACGGGTTAAAATCTGTTGTAATAAATTCGAATAACAAATGAGCAATTGTCGTAAAAATGCAAATCATAAATATAAAATTCTCGTGTCACAATATTAGTAACCTTACTCCTCCGAAACGGCTGAACCGATTTTGATAAAATTTCGTGTGCTTATCGGGTAGGTCTGAGAATCGGCCAACATATTTTTTTTTTGTGCATTAGGAAACTGCCAAAAAATCGGGAAAACTTAAATTACATTTTCTATGGGAATTTTGTATGAACGATTTTGATAAAATTTCGTGTGCTTATCGGGTAGGTCTGAGAATCAGCCAACATCTTTTTTTTTGTGCATTAGGAAACTGCCAAAAAATCGGGAAAACTTAAATTACATTTTCTATGGGAATTTTGTATGAATTATTGAAATTTGGACAGGACAACGTCTGTCGGGTCAGCCAGTAAAATCGTATAAAATTAGATATTGACTATTTAATAATAGATAATCCATCACTGTATGCAGTTTGGCATTTGGAATTTTATGGAATATTTTTAATTATAATTATAATTGTTATTGAAGAGATAAACTGGTTTTAAAGATAATTAAGAGGTGACTTTAATGATTTTTTTGATGCATTAAAGTAAGTTTAATTATGTTTTGAGTTCCATCACTCTATGCAAAAAAGACTTGAAAATATCATATATTTTATTTCTTTCAAAATTATTTTCGGTTAAAGAGATATACTGGTTTAAAAAACCACCTTTTTGAGCGTTTTCAAGACATCACCGCATTAAGGTGGACCTAGTCCACATTTATTGCATTCAAACTTCGGGAGTGTTTTACTCCACTGTCTGACATGGCACATCCAAAGTAAAATATGATACCGTTGTGTCTCATTATTAATATTGTCTGTAGGGAAACAGAATACCAAAATAAAAACCCTTTAAAAAGTTAGGAGCCAACAAAGATTCGTTTTTCTTAACTTTGGGCGTGTTTAAGTACCTAATAAAAGAAGTGTAAAATCTCGAAACCCAAGTCGGTACCGACAAAGTTCAAAAAATTTTTTGGGCATTGATTTATGCATAGGCTTTTTCATAAAACCCGATCTTCCAAAGGACTTTTCTTAATTTTTTCGCGATTTTTTTACTATAAATGATCCTGCATCTCAATCAATGACGTTGTGCGTGTAGACTTGCGTCTAACTGCTCATCACTGATACTATCTCTGTCGGACACGAAGCCTGGTGAGACAGCGTGATTTTTAGCCAGGCCCATCAGTGAGTTCGAGCCCGCGACTAGATTCCCCTTAAGTATGCTGTCACGAATAGCAGTATAATGCGTTGATGCGGGCACGCATTATGCGGGGTTAAGGTGAAATCAACCGGGTACTAGTTACAGCAACGCAGTAGTTTGCTACGTCATCGTCGTAATAGCGGGCAGAGGTCGCGGGCGCGCGGTCACGCCCACTCGGCCTGCGAATACGATCGCCGATGACTACGCATGACTGGCTGGAGACAAGCGTTCTGAATTATAACTAGCTACCTGTTCGAATTGTGTTAATTCATAATTTTAGCGTGATCTGTACCTGTACTAGCAGCAAAACAAGTAGATTAACATTGTCACTTTTACATGTGATCTAAATAGACCCAAAATTATTAGATGAACTACTTTTCAGCATTTTATGAAATAGCTTAGAGTTTCGATTATCTGAGTTTCAATATTTTAAATATGTATTCATCATCATCTACTTAGCCTTTTCCTAACTGTGTTGGGGTCGGCTTCCAGTCTAACCGGATGCGGCTGAGGACCAGAATTTTACATGGAGCGACTGCCTGTCTGACCGCCACAACCAAGTTACTGGGTAATACGATACCCCTTGGTAAAACTGTTTGTTAGACTTTCAGGCTTCTGACGACCCGTAACGACTGTCAAAGATCTATGAATGACAGCCAAAATATGTATTGTATTTACAAAAAATGTGTGATATAAAAAAATACTGTTTGTAGACTTGTACGCCGACTGTAACTTATCGTGTCCTCTAGATGTGTAAATGTGTGAAAATTTAATTTGAATATTTTTCTAATTGACCGTACTACCTCCTTTGAAGGTTGCATTAAGATGACAGAAATAAAACAAATAACTGATTTCAAAATTAATATTATAATAATTTTTTATATGTTAAATGTCAAAAATTTCAATAAATTTTATACGAATCAGCTTGAGATCATGTTTCCGTAGCTAGTTTGGTTCTATTCAGTGATTAGTACAAAATTCTATACAAATAATTGCATTTATTTTCATTATTTTATTGTGATCCAGCGTGCTACTCAGGTGCTGCATGAGTACGTACTACAAAAAAGCGAGTACACTATATTATACTTCACGCCATAATTATTCCATTAGCGAATTCGTCAAGGTTGTGTTCAGTCGTTACCAAGTCGTAATGAGACATAGCAGCCATTGTAGAGACAGCTAATACACTCCCAGACTCCTAAATCGAGCCACCCTGCAATGTTTTTTTGTGAATTGACTTGGTCGTGATTTCAAATTTGGAACTATCACTACACCAATTTTCACACTTTTTTTTAATTACAACAGTGACGGCCAGCTTCTAAACCACTAAACATATTTTTCTTTGATACAATCATTATTGTGTACACGGTGGCTCCATTTAGGAGTCCTGCAGTGTAATGACAGCATTCGTCACGGTCACTCATGGTGTCGCACCATTGTCGTACTTACTCACACACACCGTCATAGTTATTATAAAGTAAAGCTAAGTTGTGTTGGTGGGATATTGTAAATATGTACAAAAATACAGAAACAGGATCCCATCGAGTACCACTTACTATTTCTACGTCTTTTACATAAACATTGGCACATAAAGTGATCACATAATACTCATACGTATATTAAACATACTATACATAGTACGAAAGCTATTATTGTTACACATAATATAATAATTACAATAGTAAATCCACCTTAATAACTATATAATACCTATCTAACAACGTAATATAGATTATTATGAAACGCTCATATAAAATCTACGAACCGATGGACTTATCTAGGTACTTCTAACAAATGTATGAATATAAAAATTTTAGGCACAATTTGTAATAAAGTTCAGTGTGTACTGGGTACAGAGGAGCACTGGGATGGAGAAACTATTACGTATCAAGCACGTCTATATAGGTATCGTGTAGAAACTAGCTGCTTTAGGAAACACGTATGACAAGACAAGAATAATAACAACGCTAAAAGATTATTTTGGCGCATGGCTAAAATTGGAACTAAGGCCGCCATAATTTCTCAATTTTTTACCAAGAACGCCCCCCTGTCAATGTCAGTCAGGCGCCAGACGAACTTTGTAGCACTTTATGGGTGCATCCCGAATTGAGCTGTAATCGATTTGAGCGTGGTTACACACGTGAATCGTCATAGATTACGTCATTACATGCGCCATCTTGCGATAACGCCGAGCGCTGTCAAAAATAATAGTTATGCTGAAAAAAAAATGTGGTGTTTCTGAGGTCTAGAACGATATGCTGAATTCATGTTTATTTTGTTATCCTGTAGATGGTGTGCTTAAGGGTTTAGACATCGAGCGAGCACTTTGGCCGCGTTTACGAGCGTTTCGAATTGTTGACAGCTCTGTCATAATCGTGTTATCCAAATAGATTAGATTATGGCATCATTTGGAATGTACCCTTTATATTATACTTATTTATCAAAGAGAACACTGTGATACCTCGCTATATGATATGATAATAATCAGTTGTCATTATAAGAATCATAATTCGCAATTGATATTTTTTACTGTGTTAATCCTGATCTTGAAATACGCGATATCCCAAAGCAACCAAACACTTCAATAGAACAAAAATACTGTAATAAGATAAAGTTAACATAAAGAAGTGGAAGTATTATGAATATATCTAGAAATATTACAATATACGATAGAACACATCGAATGGAATGACACAGTGTAAGTATGAAATGCAGATTTGTGACAATAGAGTAATAACGAAGAAAGAAAAAGCTTTGGTCATACCAGTTTGAAACAAGTGAAAATGTTTAACAACCCTTTGGGCATGGCACTTGGGTTCACCACAATATTATCACATTGTGGTACATTCTAGAACACGTAACTCGACTGTGTACGCTCAGACAATACGTAAAGAATACAAAAGACTTATTGGGAAGCCAATTGGTAAATTATACCAGTTGCGAAAAGTTAATTTTAGTACTTTATTTTTATTAGTGTCGACAACAAATGTTTTGTTGTTACTTACTTGTCAATTACTAGTCAAACTAGCCTTCACAAATATTTTCAAATTCTTCGTACTTTAACACAAAAAGAGCGCAGTCGAGTGAGCACAATATAACAATAATTTCGTCCAATACTTGTCGCACAACTCAACAGAAATGCTGTACTGTTGCTTCACTTTCAAATTATATAATGTATAAAGCGATCCTTAATTTTTAAATACATCACTAACACCATTCATTTGCTACCTAGCCTCACGTTACTAGGCTCCTAATATAATTTTCGACACTAAGCAAAGGTCACAAAGGTTCAAAATTACATATTTCCCTTGACGTTACCTAACGACATTGTACATACATTTGAACTTAATATTTTTATACATTTCTTCTAGCTAATAAGCGCCACAGTTACATTTAGGTACATCGAAAGCGTCAAGCATTTTGTATTATTTCGTCATTATTTTATACTTGCAACAACAATTTTGTGAACAATATTATTATGTTGGTAAATTTTTACCATTTATTTGACTAAATAATAGAGCAATATTCTCTTGCATACAGTTTATTCAAGTCAGCTAGAATTTGTTATAATTGCTTCAAATAGCCGACTTGTCCAATCGATGCGCTAGCGCTATAGTCTCCTAAAAATTCAATTATATTTATATTATTTATATATTTTGTCAGTTCTCGAGATCATATAATTACTTATTACATAATATACTGTCCCATTTGTTTTGCTTATGTAAGTCATATAGAATCGTAAATATAAATCTGTATATTTCTAGCAGATTTACTTCAAGGAGTTGTTTGGAGACATAATAGTATTTGTTCAATCTCACTATGGCGTTTAGAATCTTATTGGTTTTGTTTGGAACATGTTCAAATGATAATGAGCTTAGATCCTAAGTCACGGTTGGTCTTCTTCTTCGTCGTGTCGATAATTCCAATTGTTGGCTTTAAATAAGCTTCGACCAGAATTCTTTCACTTCGACAGCGTTACCTTTGGCCTCGCAAAGGTCTTCCGTAGTGTTATTGCAAAAAGAGCACACGGTTGGTTTAGCCTCAATATAGGAAATTATTCACCTCACATTGCTCTACAAGATAATCCTAATGAAATATAAATGATGCACAATGTTTTTACTAGCTCTTATATTCAATTACGCTTTAACCACGTTTCATAGTCTTAAAACTTACGAGATATCTTCTCAATTTCCCGTCTGGATTAAATATAATTTGTAGGTAATAAATGCGTAATAACTACTGTCTTTCTTTAGCAACGATTTTGTCAACATATATTCGATATTCCAATTTATTTCGGACACGCATCTTTCATAATTATAATAATACAATTTAATAGAGAGTAATCTTAGCTGCGGTGACGTTGAGCTGCGATATACCACCGACTAAAAGGAAGACAACCGATCAAATAACGATAACGTAAAACACTTTTAAATTTAAATTTTAATAACTAGACAACGTTAATTATTTTTGTTTGTATACTTTTGTAAGTCGATCACATGACCAAAATTCCTCTTTTCTATACTCATTCAATGTCTAATTTGTGGCCGTAACCACAGGTTAATTTATTGTTAAACCCTCAAAACGGCATTCCAAAATGCATTGATTGACGGTTTCTGTGCAAGCCCAAAATGTAATAGCTAAACTTTAACAAAACTAATCGCTACATCTCCTTGCGCACACGCACATGAATACTAGCCGCCGAACAGATGACAATGTAACATTATTCATCACCTAAATCATTTTGCACTTTTCTTTAGAATTCTTGACACTTGCAACTGCACTTACACAATAATAACACGAACACTTTGAGTCACTTACTTTACGAGAAATACTGTAGTCTTGTGCCCTACACGGTGGTGTAGTAGCAGAGGGGCGATCGCTATGAGTCGGGTTGGAAGTGCGTCACTAACAGTTTGGTGGCCTTGGCGAGGTCGTACGCGGCCGCACGGACCTCGTTGAGGGGCGAGGGTGCTGAACACGCGAGGGATACTTCCTCGCAGGCTGTGCGCAACTCTCCTAATACTAGCATTAGCTCGCGGTCGGAACTCGTCTGTTGGAGATATGTTTTTGGTGAATATTTGCAATTATAGGTTGGTCCCACGTGGGCGCCATTAGTTTAGATTTCACTATTGGCGCCCAAGTGGGACTGTTCTTTGAATCGGTGGAATACAAGCAAAATTGGCTGAAAGCTGTATACTAAAATGTGGTTCGGGGGTGTCGATGCACCATTTCTTTTCCTATTTATTCATGACAACGTACCTGCGGGAAAAGTGCCAGTAGTGCCCTCACAGCATGTCTGATAGAATCTCCACGTTGCTGCAGTCTTGGGTGCTGGTCACGCGCAGCAGCCCACAACTCGGAGATAGCTCTTGTCACAGCTTCTGCGCGGCGCTGCACCAGCTCCGCGCGTGGCAGGGCTCCGCCCTCCACCACGTCGGCACCTTCGCCCCCCAGAGAAAGTGGAGACAACGAGCGCTCCAGGCTTGATAACGTTGTTAGCTGATCAACAAAATTGGGTTAGTGGGGTTGACACGGCGTGAACGCATTTCAGTTTGGTAATTTCGAATTCAAATTGGATTTTTTTCGCTGGTCACTTATGAAACAGTTTAGTATGAGAAAGGCAAACGCCACAATTAACTGCGCACGAGTCTAAAAAAAATGTATTTACTTCATGCAATTTTATTTATTAGCAGCGTAGTAAGTAAACGGTTGGGTTACTTGTAATATCTTCGCGGCAAATACCCAAAATTTTGCAGTCTATTGTTATTGGTTAGAAATCCATTGTCCATCGCCCAGATTTTTACAATTTTATGTCATTATAAGTATCGTGATGATTTCTTTGTCACCTCATACGACTGGACTTTTAGCTAAATATTTTAAGTTACGACTTCTCGTGTTTCCTATAATCATATTAATTAATTATCTTCTACAAGTTAACTCAGTTAAACTGATATTAATGAAACTAGAGACTACTTTTATCACCTTAATACTACCGAGTTAGTAAGAGCTCTAAATAAATTAGTGTAATTAATAACGATTAGTACCTGGTGTTTAGTAACCTGCCAGTTATTCTTTGGTCCCTCCCTAGTCTCATACATACTGACCGGTCGCTGCGCGGCTTTCAATAACTTCGCATCGACTTCATCTGACCGCGAAAAATGTTCTGTTTCCAGACTCTTCCCTCTCTCTTGAGCTTTGGAAGCTTCTAGAACGTTACTAGAGCTGTCATTTATCGACATCTGTGACGTCATACTTTGATCATCATCAACGCTGCTTGTAGTTTTCAGGACACTATTTTCCTTTGTCAGCTGTTCAACAATTGTTTGTAAGCTCTTCAATTGGTTCTTCAGTTCGGTGATAGTGGAGTCTTTAGTGTGTATTTCTTTCTTTAAGGTTTCGATTTCGGGGTTCTGTCCGGGAATGACGGAGTGTGCGAGGGTGCTGGGCGACCGTGTGCGGCGCATGTCTATGATGGAATTGTGCTCTATGGGCAGCGATGGGTTGTATGTTGAAGATACCGTTTCACCTGCTCGGGGTACCACGGTCGATAACTGTTGACAGACAAACAGATTTGATAATCTTTTGAAAAAGTCAATTTGGGTGCATAAGTAGATAAAAGGATAGAGATCAAAATCTGTTCAGAACGTTGAGAATTTTGTGACCGGTTCACTATAACCACGTTCACACGGACGACAAATAACGCGGCAGGATTTTATCGCGCATTGGATTTTCAACTCTCGGTATTGAACCAACATTGAGCATCGAGCATTGAGAATCCAACAGAGTGCATCCCAGCGCGACGAAAAAACACAATGTTGCATTTTCAACTCTCGGCGCTAAGCAAGTGCCCTCTGAGTTTGTTTAGATCTTTCTTCTGTAATTAGTCAGATAGGAAACGCCCACTTCATCTAGTTTTAAAAATATGATTGACGTGTTTAAAAAAAAATAATTGAGGGTGGGAAATCATCATATAACTTCTGCCGCTCTTTGTGTCAGACTTTTACTGACTAAAACCAAAACCCACCCGTGTACCTTCAGTTGCCTGTTTGCCAGGGGCCACGGTGTCTCTTTCGTACAACCCGCACTCCTGGCAGGCATCGGCCGTTGGGGACCCCCCAGTTGGTGCTGACATCTCTTTGAGGCGCGCGTGGAACACAATGCGCCGTCGACCCGGGCTTGGTCCTTACCGGACAGTGAGCTGCCCATTACTGGCCATCCCAAGCCCGCGCCTACGGTGGCCGGGAATCAGCCTGGGATACCCGACGCCCAGGGTGTCTCCTGCGACGACTAGGGCCGTGAGGGAGCATATACTGCCTCTCCCTCACGTGCGCCGCCTCCCTCTTCGCGAGCATTACTGTTTCGCAGAAGGAGGTGACGGCTACCCATGCACTCTCGCTCCGTACCATGGCCTGCACCAGGGCCGGACGCGAGAGATCGCCGCCGCCGATCGCCTCCACAAGGACACGGCGGTGCTCCGCCCAAGCCGGGTAGACCTCCACCGTATGCTCCACCGTGTCCTCAGGGCGATCTACGCCGTGAAAATACCCGAGCGTTTCCTATCGCCTTATCCGGAACAGGAACCTCCCGAAATAACCGTGTCCGGTGAGGACCTGCATCAGGCGGAAGGTGAGGACACCGTGCCGCCTCTCAAGCCACTCCTCAAAGAGGGGACTTACCGCCGCTATCGTGGCGTGCCCAATGATTGACGTGTTAAAGTGTTTCTACAAACCTAATTACAGAAATGAAATCATTTAGCATGCAAAATTCAAGTAATTTTGTATTTTTATTTGGAATGTGCCAATTCAGAAACTTGAACACATCATTGCTCTTCGTTATCTTTCAACTAAGACTACATCAATATAGTAAAATAGTACTTACATCTAAATCTATGGGAGCGAGCGCAGCGTAGTCTTCGTCTGAAGCCACTGAGTCATACAAAGGCTCGTCGTCAGACATCTGCGAGAAATGTTTGAGGTGGCTTGCAGACAGCAGCGGGTTTAGCAGAGACGTGGGCGCTGGAACAATCACTAATTCATTAAAACTTTTTGCACAAGCCCGAGATATTTTATACCAGTCAACCTTAGGGTGATGCAGAGACAAAAAATGCCCATTTCATAGAAAATTATATAGAAGCTAAATAAGCCCCTAAACTGTGGGTCGAGTAATATTTTGAAAACACATATTAAGAATATGATACGTAGAACCAGTAACAATACAAGTTTAAATACTAGTAAATTTTATATCTAGACGATTTTGCATCACAAAAACGTTTATTTGTATCTTTGGTTTTGTATTATCGTTTTTTTGCCACCGACTTCCGAAATTAAATTTATTTTTCATTTCTTAGTGGTTTTTATTGGATGAGAGTTGTTTTTTTTTTAAAAAAAAAACAACTTTTGGTTTGAGGAGAAGGAGGGAACACGGGTGGGTTTTAGTCAGTAAAAGTCTGACACGCCCTCCCGCTCCACACAGAGCGGGAGAAGTTATTTGATGATTTCCCAGCCAAAAAAAAAACCTGTGGTACCTACCCCACCCAAATTATATACTTGCTAAGTAACAGTGACAAGAACTTTTTATACATGATTAATGTCTGTCATCTTTTCACGTCTAAACCACGACACCGTACGTTGTAAAAATTGTACAGATTGGTATACAGTAGGCATCCTGCATATTTTTATTTAACAATGATGAAATTCAAAATACACGCAGACGAAGTCGCGGCATCAGTTAGTACTAATATACAGAATAAAATTTTAACCAGTGCGCAAACTGTAACCATGAATTCAGCATATCATTCTAGACCCCCTAGCGCAGAAATTTTTCGTCAGATATACAAAAAAAAAATTGCTGTTTCATAGAAAAGTGCAATACCTACGCGGTCAAAATGTACGGAACAGCAGATTTTTTTTTGTATAACTGTCGTAAAATTTCTAGACTAGGGGGTCTAGAATGATATGCTGAATTCATGGTTACAGTTTGCGCACTGGATAAAAAATGACCCTGTATGTATAGCCAACACTTACCTCTCGGCTGTAACGTAGCAATATGCTGTCGTCTCGTAGCATCTACGAGCACGTCTCGTAGCAGCGTGGCCATCTCTGCAGTGGACAGGCGAGCTAGCTTCTGTCGGCCCTGGTTGCGCGGCGCCGACAGCGCGGGGTTCACTGGCAGGAACACTACGCCGGCGCGCTCGAGACCCGTCGCGCTTGTTTGCCATACTAGGACAAAAGGGAAAAGAAACATAAACATAATTATGATATACTTAAACTAGTATTAGCTCATAGACGGTAAAATGACGACACGGTTGGCGTGGCTATATAAATATTTGTGTAATCTAAATATATTTATAATTGTTCTAGTTCTAGCTGTCTGTGTATGTGAGATTTGTGGTTGAAAAGGCTCACGATACAGGAAAAAATCAGATTAGAGCGAGCAAAGTAGCAAAACTGTTAGGCTAAATGTGTCATTTTTGTGAAAGGATTGTTATAATTATGTTGTACTTACTGGCTTCTGTTTCTCTGCGGTCTATTTCGTCATAGATGTCCATAACGAGTTCTTCAAATAGATGATTTGGTAGCTGAAAACATAAAAGAGTAAATTGCAAAATATCAAGTGCATATTTTTCCAGGCGTTTGTTATAACCACTCTTATTATTGAGTTTTATAATATGACTAGCTGACTGGGGAGACGTTGTCCTGTTTCCTAGAACTTGATCGCAGCGCCACCTATCGGTTCCAAATATGAATCATAAAAATATCATCATAAGGAGCCGAAAAAAAAGTCATCTTATAGAACCTTTTGGCGGTAAATTCGAAACAACGAAAGATAAATTTGATTTTAATCGTTTTTAATTGAGAAAATGGATATAAATCAACTGATTTTAATTTTTCTGTTAAATATTTCATCCCAATCTTCAATTTAAAATAATTTTTGATAAATTGCAAAATACCCTATTTAGTTACCAACTACATTATCATATCCTAGTCTGCAAGTAAATGTTTCAAATCTTGCGCGCGCGGCTCTATGTAGTGCCGGCCGGGCGCGTGGTCGGTGATCGGTGAGGCAGAAGATCTTAAAACACACAATCAAGAAGTGACATACCAGCTGCAGCTTGCCCCGCGCGGCCTTGGCGACGTCGGTCATCTCGTGCGTGTCGTGCGCGCGTGGCACTATGTAGTGCCGGCCGGACGCGTGGTCGGGCTTCTCGCCCGTCAGGAAGTAGATCATGCGGTCTGTGGCCTCGTACACCAGTTCGGTCATGCGGTCCGCTAGCTCAGTGTGGCCACCCTGTCTGGAGGAATTACATAGAACAATGGAGGTAAATAAGTCACTAATGGTCAAAAATTGCCAATTTGCACTGAGCCAACTGGTGCGATTTCTTGAAGGCCCATAATGTGTTCCAAAACCATCTGATGAAAGTTTAAACAAACTGTGTTCATTTACACTTTAGGAATACGATATTTCATTTCATATTGCATAACATTAACATTTCAAAAGTATTTTCCAAGCTCCATATTTATGTATTGTAGGTGTAAAACTGCAGTGAAGACCTTGTCTCATCCATAATCATAAACAAAGCTAAAGGTTACCTCTTTTCTGGTGTTATTATCACGTAGGCAGATGATAAATGAGCTCCGAAATAATACAAAGCAGATATCTATTAACAGTCTTCACTAAATCATTGTGGGTTGAAATATGGTTGATGTTACGTGAATTCTATGGATGAGTTTCGTTCATGTATAAAGCTGTACTCATCAGTTTCGGGACAGAGCCTTTTAGCCAACCGGACTCTAATACGACAGACTGTGCTCCTAAACACGAAAGTCTATATTTGTGGACTCATTTGGATGTATTTCCAGAAATTTCGGTTTAGTGGCCATGACAAACCCCAGCATCACTATAAACGTAACGCTTCACAAGGTGGTTACAAACAAGCATATCCTGAGCAGTTAAGTTTGTGGCAGTACATTCTAAAAATAGCCTGGGAAACGTTGCGTAAATAAGTTTTCAGTGATTGTTGTTATCATTTTTGGTTACCAATTGTCCGTGACGCGATGCTTGCTTGGTCCAAACTTCTTAAGAACTTATAATTGATTGGATTAGTAAAAGGACAAGTCATGGTACGAGCGTAACAACCACTGTAATCAATTATTATACAATCGCTGTAAATGCACTAGAGGCGAATGAGAGATAACTCAGTATTTAGTAAGGCTTTTCTAAAATCCTATAGTACTTTCTAGTAGTGTAGTGTCATTACACTACACTACTAGACAGCGAGCTACTCACTACTCGCCGTCCGCAAGCCCGCGCCTACGATGGCCGGGAATCAGCCTGAGATTCCCGACGCCCAGGGCGTCTCCTGCGGCGACTAAGGCCCTGAGGGCGCATATACTGCCTCTCCCTCACGTGCGCCGCGTCCGTCTTCACGAGCATTACTGCTTCGCAGAAGGAGGTGACGGTCTCATTGGTTTAATGGTCTTTGTTTGGATTCCCTGGTCGAACAAAGTGTTATTGAGTGTTTTCATCGGGAATTTTTCAGTAGCACCCCGGACTCTGGATTTGTGCCCGTTTTATGGCAATAGGCTAATCAGGCTCGCCCCCGATTACATGAGACTTAAAAATAACAGGCGAAATGTACACTACAAGTACACCACACACCAAGTACCACCAACACCAAGTATACTATAAGTACACCTCTGTGTAACCCTTTGGGGATTACAGGCGTGACGTTATGTTAAAGTACTTTACCTGGCGCAATCTGCAGGCGTGTGCCCGGAGTGGTCCCGCGCGGTGGGCTCTGCGCCCCACGCCACTAACAACTCGGCCTGCGCCGGCTGTCCTGCGCGGCACGCCACATGCAAGCATGTTGTGCCTTTCTCCTGTAGAAATTTATTTTATGATATAGATTGGAGGTTACACAAACCCACGTCTTTATCCCATAAGGATAGGCATAAACTAAAAAACGCCACCTGCTACAATACTTACATACTCGCTTCGCATACATTCATACATCTGGGGGCCTTCTCTCTAACTCGGTTAACCAAGATACGGGCCCGTCCGAAAGTAGTTCGAAACTTCTTAGTGAATCCTACAGCCAATAAACTAACTTTTTCGGACGGGCAAAAACATATCGGGAGTAAGGACAACTGTCAAACCGTGTTGTCACTCATTCTTAGTTCGGGCTCCAAATTAATCTTCTGTCCGTAAGTGATACGGAGTTGGAAACGCCCGTTACATCGACCGAAACGACGGACTTCGTGCTTAGGGAGTAGGCCCCTAGTCATACACGCACGCCGGTTGCGAATAATACGCAGCAAACCTTTCTAAAGAACATCACCAGTAATGCGACGCTCGTTTGCAAAATATAAAAAGGTAATACTTTGTAAATAACCTCAGAAAGATTCCCTGTTGTTAGCACCACTGTTAATAGTTTTAAATACCCTTAAAATCTCCAAAGACCCTTTCCAGCCTTGTCCATGCAGACAAAGATGACAAATACCAGCGGTTACACCCGCATAAGTCTCGATCCCGTAGGAATATCGGGATAAAAGCATCCTATGTCCTAATTCAGGTCAGGGTCATCCCTGTGCCAAATTTCATGCAAATCCGCGCAGCCGTTTTAGCCAGAAAACGTAACAAACAAACATACAAATATTTTCTCATTATAATATTAGTTTAAATTAATAATTTAATTGGGTGTTACTTGTTATTTAATTATATTTTTACATAATCAGCCTTTATAATATTTCCACTGCTGCAACACAGGTCTCCTCTCAGTGAGAGGGAGTGGGCCTTTATCCAAATATCTACCACACGGACCCAGTAGATGTCACATGTTTGAAAATCTTTGGTTCTACGAAATGCCGATTTGCTCACTATGTTTTCCTTCACCATTTTGAGAGCAGTGGTGATGAAATAATTTACACAAAGTAAAGAACCTACGACCTACAACTCGTAAGTCGTGGCCGTTAACAATGAGCCATTACTGCTGTCAACATTAATTCACTATGGCGAATTACACATTAGTCATTGTAACATTTACAATTAAAAATAAGCGACAAAGGAATATTATAACATTTATAACTAAACTAACAAAATATGAAAAAAATAGCCTGAAACACACAACACACATTTTTTGCAAAATAAAGACTAATCTTGTTTGTTCATTTAATAAAAAATTGGGATATTTATAATATTGTTATAAGTAGGAATTAAATTATTGCTTTCCAAGAATTTTATCTATTTGAGGAAGGAAAATGTTTTGACTCCTTACTGTATTTCAATGTAATTTATTCAAACTATAGAAAACAGAATACTACTTTATTTTATTACATTCACCAGCTTGGTTTCCCTATTGAATAAACATACTATACATACTATAATACTACTATCTTAAAACTGGCCTAAAGTCTAGTCTCATTCATATTTAGATTTGCTACCCATATTTTATGATGGCCAATAGAATCATTTTTATTGGGTTGATTGATGTGAAGTTAGAATGATAACCAATTAGTATTTGTTGAGTGATGTTAAACTCACATCATAAAAATTTCATTCACATCCTGAATGATACTTTTAGTGTTCAGGGTGCTACATAAAATTTTCTGCTGTCTACTCACCTGATTATAATAATTAGGGTCAGCTCCCTGAGCCAGCAGCCTCATTGCCGTGTCTAGTGAGGAGCTCCTGACTGCACTGTGCAGCTGTCTCCCCAGCTCACTGGGGGGCTCATCTCTGCGGGCTCTGAGCACATACGCTAGCCTCAAGTGCTTTGCCAGAATGAACTCAGACTTCACTGGGCTGAAAGAGATTTTCTAAATTAGGTTCTGTAAGCTCCATATTCATTGGAAACAAGTGTTGAGTTAATGTTTATTTCCTGAAAGATGTTGCTTTATATCAGGCAAAACAACGTTTAGCAGGATTTGCTGGCAACATGTTTTAGACAAGTTGCTGGGCTCACGCAGACGGTCTGTGGGGCAAGGTGGTTGATAGAAAGATTTGAAGATGCCTTCAATGTGTCTAAAAATATCTTTACCATGATTATGGGACTTTTTATTTAAGATGTTAAGCACACAAATGTACAGAGGGGGACTTAAAGCCATAGGTAGTTTCTACCAGTCAAACTTTTTACCTTTTTTGTTTGTTTTTTAGTAACTATGTATTTATACAACTTAAGTTGCAACATACAGTATTACTCTAGAATTATTCCAAATGAATTAAGTTCAAATTATGATTGTTCTAATTTCCAATCAGATAATTTTGCAGCTCTTTGTTATATCTAGGCTTATTAGCTGACACACTTCTGTTCTAGAGATAACTTATCAGAGAGCTAATAGTTTGATTGATGTAATAATCACAAGTTAAATGAGATTGTTCTTACTGTAGCGGGTCTTTGGCCTGTGGTTTCTTGCGGAGATGCTTTGGGGCCGATGTGTCCAGTAAGGAATGTTCCCAAATGCAGTTCACGTTCTGAGCAGTCAATGCTTGCACCATCTAAACAGTATTTAACAATCTCAGAAAATGAATAATAATACACACTTACATAGAATTAAAATAAATAAGTTTCAATCATTTTGAGCAATGCAATAAGTAGGTACTTTATTTCTGTTTGACTGGTTCAAATGGTTGCTAGGCATGTTTCAAATTTTACCTCCTACTCAGAAGCTTATTGCTAAATTCATTGTTCAATTAAACTCATTGTAATCCAGATGACTAAGCACTGAATTAAAACAACATCTATTAATACAATTTGTTAATCTAATTAGGGCAATGTTTCCTTTCTTGATGACTGGTCAGAGGGTCGTCTTAGGATGATGGAAAAAAAATTATAGGTACGTACTGCCAAAAGCGATGGTGGCCAGGAGCCCTGTCGCAATGATTTTACGTGAGAGATGTGTCGTCCCATGCTACGGTGAACGCTACAGCACTCCGCACACAGCAGCAGCCCACGGTTGATCGATGCCCATGACGGATCTACGACCAGCAAACAACACAAAAAACACTTAACAACTCGTACCGGAACTATTAAAACTAATTCTAAAACTGGAACATCGCCCTGACCTGATGCACCGCAGTCCGCGCACACTTCCACCGATGATCGGTGCTTAGACCGCGATATGATCATTTTATAAACACTTATGGAAGACTACTTGATGAAATGACCACTCCGTACGTCTGAATTTACTTATTTAGCTAAATCCAAGAGCAGGTTTTCGATACAAAAATAAATCATTTTACGAAACGTCAATCAAAATAAATTGACGCCACAGATTAAAAAAATCTCCACCGCTACCAACTGCAGCAAGAAATTATCTATGGCTAGGAACAGTCCACTTGCCATTATTATTATTGTTCTTGGAAATGGTGGAGTGTCTCATGTGTAGTCTGGGCGTTTTACTCGCACATGAACAAACGAACCAGTTGCTTGAACGTAAGATGAGCTATGGCCATGTGCATTGTGCAAGTTTCAGCACATTAATCTTCGAATGTCAGAGCATTCCGGTATTTCTGGACCTTCTGGACCCAGGGCCAGTAGGTAGTACAGTAGTGATGAGTCGAGGAGTCAAAGACGTGAATTGTTTGTCTTGCACTGACACGCCTAATGTTTTACTGGCACCGTTTTGGAAGCTTTTATTTCTTAGAAAATGATTTGATGTTTCCCTTTTCAGCCGATAACTCCGTCCCCACAGAGGCACCAATTCGTCCCGTATGATTGTCTATGGTATTTACGTACACGTCATTGATTGACCGAATTTTGTAGTGCGGCAGAAAATACCAGACGAAAATGAAGATTTTACTAATTTTAGGAATTATTGCTAGCTTTTCATTAGCATTAGCTGAACAAGAAACATTAGTTCTTGTTGATAATCTTAGCATAAGGGAAACTCACTCACAGTTCTTCAAATCATTGCAGGGTAAGTAGAATCGATGAAGGCGATGGGTCGCCGGTATTGTATTTTGATAGCTTCTAATTGAAGCTAATTTAGCATTAATGTATGAAATCTACCTAGCACACAAACTTAACATAGTCAAAAAAATGTTTACCTAGTTATTTCTCAACCACCAAATATCCGTTTTCAGATAGGGGCTACAGTCTCACATACAAACTCGCTGACGACCCTAACCTAGTGTTATCAAAGTATGGCGAGTACTTATACAAAAACCTGATCGTGTTCGCGCCGTCGGTGCTCGAGTTCGGCGGTCAGATTGACACGGAAGCTATCACGAAATTCATCGACGATGGCGGCAACCTCCTCATGGCTGGTAATGCTGCCGCCGGCGACGTGTACCGGGAGATCGCTTCTGAATGTGGATTTGAGGTAAACAACTTATACTGCCTAAGATCTGAAAAGGTTACAATAGTGAAACCTGGCTCCTTATGTGCCTCTTCAATCTTATCTTATTGACTCAGATGTTGAATTAACATTGTTATAGTATACAGAACTGCAAGGGAAGTTGCCAACTTTCCTTGCAGTTCTGAGAAACTTAGTTTGAATGAATCCTCCTTTAGCAGTTTGAATGAATCCTCCTTTAGCAAAAAACTCTTGAACGTAAACAATATTCTCCCTCTAGATGGATGAAGAATCTGCTGCAGTGATTGACCACTTCAACTATGACACGTCTGATGATGGTGAGCACACCAGGATTGTGGTGACTCCCAAGAACCTGATCTCCTCTCCCACCATTGTTGGAACACAGAACACCCAGCCCCTGCTGTTTGAGGGCACCGGTCTCATCCTGGATAAGGACAACAGCCTGGTCCTGCCTATCCTGACTGCTGATTCTACTGCTTACAGCTACAATCCTAAGAGCCAGGTATGGAGTCACATAAACAGTACTACCCTTATCTGATTCTTGTTAGTTTGTTGTTTTTTATTCCACAGGCTAATCAAACAGTAATTCTAATAGAAATGCAACTGCTTAAGCTAATTGTACTTGTAATGTATTTCTGTACTGTACTTATTTTTTTTTAGCTTATAACGTCCCACTGCTGGGCAAAGGCCTCCCTACTCTCTTTCCACCTCTCTCTATCCAAAGCTGACAAGGACCAATCTTTATTAAAAGAGTCCAGCTCATCCCGCCATCTCCGTCTGGGCCTGCAGCGATGTCGTTTGCCACTAAGCGGCACCCACTGGGTCGTAAGTTTGGGCCATTGATCGTCTGACATACGGCGGATGTGTCCAGCCCAATTCCATTTGAGCGTGGCAGCTTTCCGAGTGACATCAGCTATTTTCGTAATGGACTAATTATTGATAAATATTTTATATAGCTTAAAGCTTCATCAGTGCAGTGCTGGCCCAGTGGTGACGTCTGCAACTTTAAAGTTGTAGGTTTTAGGTTCGAACCCAGATAGGTGCTTTCCTTTGTATAAATTACTTCATCACCAATGCTCTCAAAACGATGACGAAATACATTGTGAGGAAACCCAGTATTTATCTACGAGTTTGGCGCCTTTTTAAACATGAGTATTGTTCTATTAGGTGAAGGAGTACCCTCATGCCGTCGGCCGTAAAACCGTGCTGATCGCCGCGCTGCAGGCGAGGAACAACGCGCGCATCGTGTTCAGTGGCTCTCTGTTCTTTTTCTCTGATGAGGCCTTCAACTCTGCCGTTGCTAAAGTTCATGTAAGTTTCTGTTATTTATTCATGACATTATTTTTAACCTTAAAAAAGCAAATCTAGTATTGAAGTATTTAAATAGTTATTTACTAATCAATCCTTACTAATATTATAAACACGAAAGTTTGTATATATATGGATGTTTGTTACTCTTTCACGCAAAAACTACTGAATGGATTTGGATGAAATTTGGCACACAGATAGATTATAACCTAGCTAGATTAACACAGTATACTTTTTATCCCGGTAGTACGTTCCGGCGGGAGAATTTCCGATGTCCACGCGGGCGGAAGCTAGTGAAAATATATTTAGTGCTAAAGTGCATGAAGGAGATATACTAGCTCTACCTGTTTTTTTCAAACGGGTGTGGTGGGTTTAACAGAAATTAATAACATTTTACTGACCTTCTTAAATAAGTTTACTAAAACATTGCCCTAGATGAAATTTCTAAATTTACCAGTATATTGGTGTACATAATAAAGAGTAGTCTATCTATCTACGTAAAAATAATCCGTAATCAAAAGTGCAAGTGAATGGGCACTTAGGTTACTCCAGCAACTGGGATATCGTGTGATCAGAAGCACCATACTGGCACTGTTCTTGCATTACAAGGATCATCTTTATGTTAACTTACATTTTTCACACAGGGTGACAAAGTGAGCTCTGCCCAGTCTGGTAACAAAGCTCTAGCAGTGCGTCTGAGCGAGTGGTCGTTCGGCGAGGTCGGCCGTCTGCGTGTGCGCAACGTGAACCACAACCGCAAGGGAGAGAAGGAGTCCTCCACCACTTACACTATTACTGACACTGTTGTAAGTATTTATGATATTTATAGTATTTACTAAGCATTACGTCTTGCCCTAGTGAGCAAAGTTCTCAGTTCTTTCCAGGAACTAAAGAAATGCATAAGCAAAGCTAGAAAAGTTTCTGGAATGATCACATTTATAGAAATATTAATTTTAGTAGGGTAGTTCAACATACAGGTTAATATATTTTTTTTTTGATCAGTCTGTTTAGTTTACATCAAGTTTAAATCAAATATAGAGAAAAGTACATTAGCATTTAAGCCTCGAAGATGTTAGAAAGATTTTATCAAACATTTATAATTCACACAGGTATACAGAATCGAAATTGAAGAGCTGAAGAACGGCAAGTGGCAGCCATTCGACGCTACTGATGTGCAGCTGGAGTTTGTGCGCATTGACCCTTTCATCCGCACCACACTACAGAAGAAGCCCAATGGAGTGTACGAGGCTATCTTCAAAGTGCCAGATGTCTGGGGTGTCTACCAGTTCAAGGTTGATTATGACAGAATTGGATACACTAGGCTGTATCACTCAACGCAGGTCAGTTTGATTGCTATATTTTTTCATTGCTGTCTTAATAAAGTTGAAAAAGGGGTATTTTTCGGAATAGCAATTTTTTCTTTGCTAGTCTATACTATCCCACTACCTTGGCAAAGGCCCCGCTCCACTCCTTCCATCTTTCGTCCTTACTACTGTAAACGCGAAGACTGTTTGTTCTTGTCTATGGCGCAGGAAAAGAGTACCTGGAAAGATTTGTGGGAAGCCTCTACCCAGCTCAGTACTATTCTCGATCACTGTGGAGCCGCGCTAGGTCGACCTTATTAAATAAAACTCAATAATATAATCTCACTGTTTATTTAAAAACGCTGTTAAAAACACTCACTTATTACAAGTATTTTCAACAGTAGGGTAAGGATTGACGGTATTTAATGTACACATACGTTCCTAAAGATACAAAACATTTACGATCTTAACTTATTTTCTATTTGTATTCCAGGTGTCCGTGCGTCCTCTCCAACACACACAGTACGAGCGCTTTATCCCGAGCGCGTACCCTTACTACGTCAGCGCCTTCTCAATGATGCTGGGCGTGTTCCTATTTTCCTTCGTGTTCCTCTACTACAAGGAAGACACGCCCAAGACTAAGAGCGAGTAGATCTACTCTAGTTTAGGTTTTCTTCACATAGTTGTGTGCATAGTAGCACAATGTAAAAAAAAACTTGTAACTTGAATGTATGGAAGTGTGGGTTGCATTTATAATATGTTTGAAATGTGAATTACAATAAATTTTCATTATTTATTCATGTGTTTTAATGGTTTTAATAAATATAATTTTCGTTTTCTTGACGAGAATGAAGCATTTTTCTGCTGGGTACAATGGCGACAATTTAAAATATCGAGGATTCTGTGCTAAATCTAAGTTGAATCATTTTTAATACACATACTTAAGCCAATATGGAGGTGCAATTCTAATAAAAATCCATTGTGCAGTTTACGAGATATTACCAGTCGCACAGACTCCAAAAACGACTGTTTTTAACATGATTGTATCGAAGATAATAGATAGATCGTAGCAAAACGAGATGTAAATCGGAGTGCATGTTATCTGGCTGTACCTCACCTTACGTATTTGGTTCCTCATGTGATATATCGGTTTTAGCTTATCAAATGCGACTCTACACATCTCTGTCTACCTCTCAGATTCTGAAACGCAATGGACCTTAAAAACATGGCAACACTGGGTTACTGATTCAACCAGAAAATAATACACCAAAAAGGAGTGAAATAATTTTTATAAACTTATTATATTCCACTATTTTGTGAACACAACAAATAAACGGGTCAATTTTCGGTTTTAGAGTTAAAACAAAGTATTAAATAAGTGAACGCTTCCTAAAATTAACTGACATTCCAACGGGCTATTCTCGAACGCAACGGTTTTAAATGGCAATGGCATGCATGTCATACATGGCTTTTGTAAAAACTAATTTTATTTAAAATGCCTTATTTTACGATTTTAACGATAAATAGACTATAGAATTGACTGTATGAATTGAAATCCGTTCCAAACAACCTACAACTTTGCGTATAAAGTGTGTAATTGACGCATATTCAATGTGATTCGTGTAGGCAGTGAATTGGTGTCGCCGTATTTCTTAAAATATTGCAAATTTTGTACGTTCCTTTTGCGCTTTAGAGTTGATTAGCATAATCGTGAGATCGTGTCGGGACTGATGACCGATAAGTAGGTGATAGTGAGCGTTGCAGTGATGTGTTTACATCTGTAACTGTCCCAGTAAGTATGCAATGATGTCATTGTAGTGACTACCATAAAAACTGTTGGCTTTGTGCCCACCCGTTTTCCTGGTGATCGTGACTCCAATACGATTTTGAGGAAACAAGCATGCGGGATAAGCGAATGAACCCCATAGGTTATAGACAACCTGTTTTTAAATTTATGTTAATTAGTTTGTGATTGTGACCAGCCAGTGGCCACTCTGTTTATGAATATTAGTTGTAAATAAAATAGCCGCACGGCGATGGTATTGTTATAAGTGATACATTATGTGACTGATGAGTGTAACAATATTTATAAAATTGTGTCAACATAGTGGTGTTTCCATATTAATAGAATTAGGTAAGAACCTCTAGTAGGTCACTGGTTATAGTGCATGTGATTCAACTAATGATATAGTGTGAGACAAATAATAGTGTTCAATAGTTGATCTACATCTTAGGAACTAGCTCTGTAAGTCTATTTGTGTCACCACATTTATCTAATCATGTGTTTTGATACCTACCAAATTCCATCTAAAATCAGGTAAATTATTTGTTAGTGCAATTAGTTTACGTTTAATAGATTGGTGTTAATCAATGTGCTAATAACAGGACAATCTAGCATTTAAGATGCTTAAAATAAATGAATCACATGATTCATTTATTTTGAATAGCGTGATTCAGGCTATCAATATCTGGCATTGGCCGCTTAATCAATAGAATTGATATAAACTATTACTGATGATGCTTTTTTGATAGGCCTATTATAAACACATTTATAAATCCTACTAATTACTATAAATGTAAAAGTTTATATGTTTGGATGTTTGTTACTCAATCACGAAAAAACTACTGAACGGATTTGGATGAACTTTGGCACATGGATAGTTTATAACATGGATTAATACATTTTACTTTTTACCCAACGAAAAATCGGAGGAGGTTACTCAAGTCAACGCATATTTTTTTTAATTAGGTATATCAGTGTATGTTACTGTGGGATAATTCTGACCTCCACTGGAGCAAAGACGCATAGCAAAAGCTAGTAAAAATAAATCTATCTTATTATGTAGATAATATTATAAATTCAAAAGTAAACATATTTAGAAAACTGTTTAAAAAATTGGGATATATTTCACATGGCTTTAGTTTCTAAATCTACCAGCAGCAGGTTCATGAATATAATAAGAAATGCAAATATAGTATTACAATTTCTAATTTGACCTAAAAAACTAAAAATTTAATTTTATCTTAGTAACAGTTCAACCAACTGCAAACTAACTCAGTGTTTGTCTGAAGGAAATAATAAGTAATTAAAAGAGTAGCGGAACAATGCTTGTCTGGAGATAACCTTGTTGTTGGTAGCTCCTGTTGACACCTGCATCTGACACATTGGTGTCGCTCCATCCATTAATCCAAGGTTACGTCAGCATGCCACACTGTTGCTTATCTCTGGTGTTTAGTTACTATTACAAATAATAACTAATTGTTTAACACAGTTACGTTTTAAATTTTTATGCTAAGGTACATTTTATTGCCTCTTTTTGTGTATTTAAATAGGTACAAAGTACCATTTTACATTTTTATGTTCTAAAGCTAAGTTGGATCAAGGTTATGGCAACAAGGATAAATTACAAAATATTTATCAAGTATCCGAGCATACATATTTTATTTATATATAAAACCATAGGTATAAATCATCATGAAATAAGGATACCAGCATTGTTATCCCTCCCTGTACAAATCCAATGTAATAAATATGCCAGTTCAGGAAGAGGCTTGGCCCTAGCTTAGGTACCACATAGAAAAAGAACAAAAACTCATAGAAACATGAACTCTAGATGTGTCTAAATAAATGTTGTTTTTGTGTACAGAGTGTGAAGCGTGACGTGCGGGATGGATCCGTCGCGGCGCCAGCGCACGCAGACAAAGGCCACGGCGGAGGAGCAGGCCCTCGACCAGATCGCCAGAGAGGTGAGTACCTACACAACTCAAGTCTTCCTGCAAGAAGGTGGTCAAAAGGCTTGGGCTGTTTCATGTGTTACTACAGTCAAAATAAATTAATGCCTGAGATAAAAAAGACCTGTAGAGTGTAGACCTGTACTGCAATGTTAATTAACTAAAAAAATGTTGTGGTTGACATACATAACTAGAAATGGTGACTAGGAACAAAATAATGAAATACATAATATATGTCCTTAACTGACTGCTGCCTTTTTATTATCTGTCTAAGCCTTACTGAAAAGAACAAGATTAGTCTGTAAATGGATTAGCCTCTATAGTATCTTAATATCATCACACTAATCATATTATTGACATGTGTAGACCCCATGTGACTTATTAATCCTTCTGTCTAGAATAATAATCTCTTTTACTCAAAGACTGAGCCAATTACAAGTGCTCAAGCTTCTTGGACTCATGTCTAGAGGTCAAATGTATCAACGCAACGTGCTAATTTTATGCACTGACATTAATTTTATTGTTTGTAAAAAAACTTTAAATGTTGCGAAAAGTAGTCAATAGGTGGCGCACTCCTAGTCAGAAGTTTCAAAGTACCTGCTAGACTTTCTAGTTCATAACATAACAGAAGTTACTCACTTGAAGTTAGATTATACAGGGTGCTCATCATATTTTTTTACATTTTTATAATCACATTAAGTTAACATTTTTACATCATCAAATTAAATATCCAATATCAATGCACAATACTGCAAACGTGATACAAATCAAAGCCAAAGTGCCAACCACATCCCTAATGATGACTAACGAAACAGCACTTGATTATCTTGTGATAACTCGTGAGATAAGGAGGATAAGTATACACTGATGATAGCACACACTTCACTTAGATTGCCTTGTAATACTCATAAAGAGTGTTTATGATGCACAATTCGTCTCACCTGTTTGTCCGACCGTCGAATATAATCCACAATGTTGACTGGCCGTGCTGGCAGACTAGTCGCCTCGCACACGGCGAACCAAAACTCCGCACACCGTGCCAACTACATGCTAGTCTTTGAAAAAAATACGTAGTGCGCTATTTGTATTGGCATCGATTTGTGATTATTAAAATTGCTTTGGACCTAGCCGCCTAGGGTTATAATTATTAGCACTAAAATTGATATGACCGTAAAATTTGGATAACCCGACGAAGTATATTTCTGGAACAATTGTGGATCATCGATTTGACGTTCAAAAAGAGCTGACTCTCAGCCTAGTTTGAATAAATGACTTTTGATTTTGGTTTTGATCGTTCTAGATAGGAAAAGATTATCAAAATCAAAATATTTTATTTCATATAAGCCTGCATGGGCACTTATAAAACGTCAGAAGCTAGGTGCACGGTTCCAATTTGTCGCTTCTTATGGAGAAGAGCCGGGAAGAAACTCCACGATAACACTTTTAAAAATAATTGGCTTTTACAATGTTTCCAAATTACAGTGATAATAGGTATGGGAGAACAGTGCAGGCCTGTCAATAAGTGCCAGATCGGTACCTTTATACGTATTATGGCTGGTCGTGGCTTACAACACTCTGTGCACTGATATTGTTCCTTCGATTCATTCCATAGCAATTCCCTTATTGTTTTAAGCGGTTACCCGCATTGGGCCCGCGTGGTTGATAACGGCCCACTCCCTCTTACCGAGAAGCGGCCTGTGTCCCAGCAGTATCCAACATTATAGGCTATTTATATGACATGACTGTAATGTCAAGGCGCTAGAAACCTGTAGATTTCGCAAAAACTCAAAAAAGTGACTTATATTTCTATCAAAGCTCTAGTCGAAGCACTTTGTAATTTGCCACCTGTTAATAGTCGTAGTAAAATAAGTCGCGATCGAAATAGACTTCCGCGTGCGACACCTCAGCGACCGACTGACTTTACCGATGTCGCCTTTGATATCGCACACGAGAACACACAGGGAACACACTGACGACCATTTGTGCAATAATTTATTTAATTAGTAGTGTAATAATGACCTGAACGCGTAAGACGAGGGCTGGTTCGAGGTGGCGCTGGAAAATAATTCCTGGAAGGACTTGGACAGGGACGCCATTGCCCAGCAGTGGGAGAGTACAGGCGAAATAAAAAAAAGTAATAAACGATGGATGTATTAATTTATGAACTTTGACGAAGCCAGGAGTATGCCAGGATCGGTCTTCAGCACGTGGCTTGCTGTAAGACCTATTATTTATCTGCCTGCCCCTATTGGGAAAAAGGCGTGAATATACGCGTACTTAATTCACCCGGATTAGCAAAGTATAGTTTGGTCCTTCGAGCCGGTTCCTTAATTGGGTTTTGCGTCCTTTCATAGGCGCATTATGATATGGATCCTGGATCGACATTCTTTATTTTTTAGAAAGAGTGTGTTAGTCCGCTGATGAAAGATGCACTGCCCCATTTGTCAGATTTAAATTCAATAAGCATCAAAGAAGATTGCTTTATTTTACCACTGAGTTATCACTATCAGACAACAATAGGCTTACACTAGTCATAACGTGTTTCTGCCAATTGTTTATGTTTGAGCCTAACAACGTTTACGGTTTAGGAACATAACAACTCTAGGTGAAGATAAATCAAAGCATCATTTCCTTTATATTCCTAGTAGAATGAAAATTAAATAAACTTAAGTCGTCTATAGTAAATCATAGTAGGTGGTCAATAACAGCGATTCGTAACGTCAGCTAATATTATTGAAACCATAAATTATTTATCATCGCGAGGTATCGGCTGATCCAATCCTTACTAATATTATAAACGCGAAAGTTTGTATGTATGGAAGTATGGATTTTTGTTACTCTTTCGCGCAAAAACGACTGAATGGATTTGGATTAAATTTGGCACACAGATAGATTATAACCTAGATTAACACATATGATACTTTTTATCCCGATAGTACGTTCCCGCGGGATAATTTCCGACTTCCACGCGGGCGAAGTCGCGGGCGGAAGCTAGTATAACATATTTGCAAATTGAGTCGAATGTGTGCGTGAAATACCGCCGAGCTGATCATCTGTATCGGAGATCCATCTAATCCGATGGTTATTGCTTTATGAGCTGTGAATGTAATAGGGTTATCACTACTTATTATTTCCAAACCCCAAAATTCTCCTGCCCTTACCGCAATTTATTTGGGATCGGCGCAATACGTCTTGCTCTTTCACACTTCTTTATTAGTCGTCATCTCGGTAGTCACATCCTTTCTAACCATATCATCATTCACACAGTCCATCCATTGATTCTTTGGTATCCCCCTACTCTTATAGCTATCGACATTTATCTAATCAAAACTTTCCTCACGACATTTTCCTCATTCCTCCGTATCACATGCCATGCCATTGTAAATGTTTTAGCTTCGATTATTATGTGGATATTTTATACTTGGGTGTTTTTAATTTAATCTTTATTTTAGTAATTTGTCTTAAGAGGTTCACGAATAATTAAGCCTTTTTAAACTATACTAGAAGACATGTTAAATAAGATAAAAATAACCAAATAATTATCATACATTTTTCTAAGTTTGTATGCACAGGCACGCAATGTATGCCAATACAAAATTAAAGGGGGATTTATGCTTTCATTTGAAGCTTCTTTATTCAAATTTTCTTAATAATAGTCGTCATCATCATCTTCTCTAAGCATCGACCACAACGACTGGTCCTGCGGCTCCCGCATCCAGCGGTTGTCAGTGACCTTCACCACATTCACGCTCGGCCTTCCGATACGCGGATTTTCTCAATAAATAAGTAAATCTCAGCTTCTGCCAACCCTGAGTGATGACATGAATAAATATTTATGCGTAAGCGCATACAGCATGCATCGGAACGCGGTGCGAAACAAAACGAAGCGTGGCCGAAATAGATGCGGCCCGGTCGCTGGCGCTATTTACGAATATACAGAGTACGGCAGTTGGGACCCTTCGCGACATTATCTAGTGCACTGCGTCTGCAAGTGACGCTCTACCTATACTGCAGTTAATTATGGCCCAGGAATGTTTCTAGGGATGCGCTGTCTTCATTAACGTCCATACTCGTTGCATCTGTGCAAATTCTAGACAGTCGTTCTAACACATATAGCTTAGTCTGCTTCATGTGTTGATTCCTCGTATTGCTTAACGTCACACCGCCGCGCCGGCTTTCCTATATCATCATCATTGTCATATTATTCGCTAGGGATTTTGCAATCATCTACACTCCGCTGCACACATTCTATTTTTAGAAATATATAAGGATATCCGTGTTTTTATACATTATTTTTTGTTCCATATTCCTCTAATCGTCCATTGGTATTTGAATGAACAAGCATGTAATTGGCAGTAAGGGAGTGGGTCGAATGGAAACATCGATATGACGTGTGGGTCCCTTAATGTGTCCTCTATGACGATCATGCTGATTCATATGATCATAAAATCAGTCAATCGTCATTGATCGATAGAATTTGTTTGCTATTGTAGCCAGCCGTATTGATATTTATTAGTTAGATTTGGTATGCGAATTATTTGTTTATCATAGCTCGCTGATTGAAAGTAATCAAGAGTTGAATTTATGAATGTTGATGGATGTTAGATAGCATTACATCTATCCCGAAAGGAATTCCATTTTGAACAATAAATATTACTAACTGCTTGGCTGTAAAACTATAATATAACTATGTAGAATTCTTCACCTAATGAAAACGCGTGGATTGATGGCAGAGTTCGAGAGTTCAATTCGAGCAGAATTTATACCTATGGCCTCTGTTGACCTGTTGCGGTGATCCTATCAAAAAATTAATAGTTAGCCATTTAGTCCAGGCACACAACATTAATAAGCATGTAACGCAAAGAAGGTATGCAAATGATTGAAAGGCGAAGTTGATACAAGAAAAAAACAACCGACTTCCAGAAAAACACTACAAAGTGAAAAATAACTTTAATTTCGGTAACTTTGGATATGTATTTTAGTTTTTGGTCACCGCCTTCTGGAATTAAAGTAATTTTTCACTTTATAATGTTTTTCCGGAAGTCGGTTGTTTTTTTTTTTGGATTTTTTTTTTATTTTTCAGTTTTTAGTTATACCTAGTACCTACCCCACACCAAATCGAAATTTCATCATCCTCGGGGTCAAAACAATGCATATTTATGCGATAGCAGCAATTGCGGTTGATTTGCTGTAACTTTTTGAAGAGTTCAGTTGTCTGTCTCCAAAACGCATCATCAGATCTATATGACCACATGGGATTTCAAATAAAAAAAGAATTATCAATATCGGTTCACCCAGTCGAAAGTTCTGAATTAACAAACATTTAAAAAAAATACAGTCGAATTGAGAACCTCCTCCTTTTTTTGAAGTTGGTTAAAAACCGGATATGTGAAATGTTACGGTCTGAATCGATATCCGTGGTCCATGCAAAACGGTCGGCGATACGAAATGCAGCAAGATGAGGCACGAGCCAAGTGAGTACGTTAGTTCGCGGAAACAACTGACCTACTGCAACGCTTCCTACTATTCCCTCGTATGGGATTACATTCGATTGCCATTGCCAAGTATTGTTGAGCCGGTTTTAATCGTTTTTCCTATTGGCGCTAGTAAAGCAATTTGTAATATCTTGTGCCAAAACGACACGTTTATACAGGGTGAAATTGAAAACATGCGACAAACCGAAATGGGAGATTGTACTCATCATTATGAACAACTTTTACTAAGGGACCAATGATGCAATCGCAAAAAAAAACAGCTGTTCCCTACATTTTGACGAGTTATGCGAACATAAATGTAGGGAACAGATGTTTATTTTTTCGCGATTGCATCATTGGTCCCTTAGTAAAAGTTGTTCATAATGATGAGTACAATCTCCCATTTCGGTTTGTCGCATGTTTTCAATTTCAACCTGTATATATAGAGGTATTTCTCATAAAAAACAAAATTGGTCCTTTTGGGAATGTTTGTGTCAGCTAATAATCGTAATCTTTGACTTCTACCGCCCTGGTTTACTTTTTTCGCGTCTCGCGTGAGGTTTCTTTGTGTATATATTTTTTTTAACTACTTCAATTATATTTAGCGTATAGAGCAAAGCAAAGGATTAGCCAGCCCTTTTCTGTAAGTTAACATATTTCTCAACAGAACGGAAATTAATAATACATCTAAAAGGCGAACATACCAAGTGGGTTGAATTCTAACCCATTTAAGGATTATTTACACCCTAGAATAGTAACAGCAGCTTTATGTAAACTGATTTGCAAATCAATGTCTTCGTCAGCTGCATATGAAACTGATTCTTGTCATTACGATGCAATTGCAAATCTTTGTTCGACGTAATCGAAAGTCATATTTGTAAGCAAATGTTAAGTTTTAAATTAACCAGTCAGATATCCAATTCATACTTTCCCATTTAGAAATCTACTACACAGACGACTATCTTAACCAAAATCAAATCTTCTTAAGCCATTAAGATTGTATTCTCCAAAATTGGCTCCGATTTTAATTAAACTGGTTATAATTTAAACGGGAATAGTAAATATAGGTCAGATGGAACCTGGTGGTTGGGTTCGTCGCCCTGTGCGGGATCGATCCGCGACCCACTTCCACACAGCCTCGCGGAAGCGGCCTACCCTCCTCCTGCTTGTGTTATGTAAAGACCACTGTAGCTTTTTACTATACTTACTTCAGTTTTTATGCGCCTCTGCAGTTTAACAAAACTGGAACGGTAACGCTCATGTGGAATATATTTTGAGAGGAGTTGGTAGTAAGAGTGTACTAATTCGGTTCTGCGTCTTAATTCCGTTACACACAATGGTAATCTCTTTAATTTTGACAGTTCAACCGATTGTGTAATTAACATTGTTTAGCAATCCTTTGGATTGTGATTGAAAGTGTGTTACGCCATTGGGGTATAGGATCGCTATTATCAATAGAACTGCATGCTAACACATTCCTTAAATTGCGTGCCACCATGCCCACGATTCTTAGCAATGAAGAATACAAAAGAGAATTGGATCGAGACCAATTAATTAATACTGTCACCAAAGTATGTGTTACTGTCACCAAAGACTTAAATGATTTAGGTTGAGCTCGTCACATTTTCGTTTCGTTTTAAACCGCTTTTCAGTTTTTAGTTTGTCTCTCAATAAGCCATCATCATCTCCCTAGCTTCTTCCCAACTATGTTGGTGTCGCCTTCCAGTCTATCCGGATGCAGCTGAATACCAGTATCTCGTAAAAATCTATTAGATCTATTCGTTGCTTTAATAACGTTTGTTTTATGCGAATGTTTTAATTCGTATTTTAAAACCGTCTCGTCCACAACTCCAAGCATCCTTTGTTTGCAGTTTGAGAAGATTTTTGTCCAATACTATCTTTGTTATTGGGACTATCCTAGTGAAAAAAAACCCAGCTTGTTCTAAGTTTGAAACAAAGAACCCAGTTGTAATTTGTCACCCATGCAACCATTTGATTAAAGTAAACCAACGTAGCTGTCAACTGCCAATGTTGACTACCTTGATGCCCTGAGTATGTAAATGGATTACCTACGTAGTTCTTAAAGAAAACCTTTTGCCCATAAAGATCTTGTTTTATTAAACAAAGTATACGATAAGACAAAGAAAGTTATTACAATCTCAGAAAGCTATAGTATAAATAGGATTTGTGTCTGCCCGCCCCTAGTCTGGCTCTACTGACGTCAGCAGCAGCATCGATCTGTCTGGTTCCATCCCCTTCTACCTCGCGTCCCGGCTGATGCAACTCGGGAACTTATTGCGATATAACGAACATAGTTTAAGGTGGTGGGGATTTTGGTCCTTTGATCCTGTTCAGTACATATTTCATTGTATACATTTCCATATCATTAAGTAAAATTCCGATCTGTTTATCGATCCCACTGCAGTCCCGCCTCCCGACCAATCCTGTGGTTTCTATCTTTTGTAAACGCAGTTTGCATTACTGGGCCCTCGGCATATTCACGCCCACGGCAGATATTGTTCTCTAGCTTGGTGCTCCTTTAATCTCATTGACTTGATTAGAAAGTTGGAAACTAAAGTATTACAATCATACATATTCATACGGAATTTTGCAGATTTTGCTTCACAGGAAGCTACGGAAGTATGTAATCATTATGAAACCAAGTTTATTGGTCCGTTACCTTATTTCTTACTGTCATGTTTAAGAAATTTTATTTGAATACCTTGTTTATGTAATAATTCTTTACAGTCCATTTTACAACGTTGTTTTATGCAGTTACAATGTTCCTTACCAAATGCTTTATTGGCTATTACGAGTATTGCATACATGCCTGACCTACTTTACGACACCAGATTGCGCTAACGGTACTGGAAGTCAATCATTTTGTGGTACGCTTCAGATTCGCCGCCGGATTTAAAAATAGACACAACCGTGATCAGCTTCCATATTCATTTCTAAGAAGCCCTTTCAGCGACCAGTCATTTCGCGCGGCATTCTCTTTAATGTAGGGCTAGGGGGGTTGTTCCCTTTGGGCGGGCGGCTGGAGGGGCGCCTGGGCGGCTCGGCGGGGGCTCCAGCGTCAACGACCGCCACTCGACTGTCTGCGATCGCGAGGGAACACCGTCCCGAGTTGCACCCGGACGATTCAACTTTCAACTTTCGACATTTTCAATAACGCAGTTTCACAAAGCGTTCAAATTCTCGCGTGTTCGCTGCTCCGGGTGTCGTGTAGTCGTCAGTGAAAACTAGCGAGTGGATTGCGAACACTCACTCGTTTAGCACGATGCGTTTCGTGCCGGTTGTGTCGCCTACCGTCGGTTTACCTGGCATTTGGCACGTTGCACTACTTAGTTAATCATATTTGTGTGGGGTAATAACTTGTTAGTTCGACGCGCACGTGTGATGTTTTGTCCGTCGGTGACACGTTGATGGATAATCCGTGGCGTCCGCTCGCCGGTTTGGTGACACATTGCATGTGTGAAAGTGTGTGAGACTGCATCCATCTAAAATAGACGTTTTTATTTAAGAACAATGCTCTAGACGAGCGTCAGGCACTTCCTAGTGCGTTGCAGATCGCTATGTTCTTGTGAGACTTTTATTTTGTGTTTGGTTGGTGACTGTAAACTTGACGTTATGGTTCGGTTGGGGCTGGCGATGGTAGTGGGTGTGGCGCCGGCGCTGGTGTCGTGGTGGCGTGGACAGGGCAGCTGGCTGCCGCCGCCGCTGGTGCTTTCTTCGCCGTGTTCGGAGAAAGCTCCCAAGTCGTGGCCGCAACAACGCTCACCGTCCCTGTCTGACTGTCTGGAGAGCAGCAGCGACGAGGACTCCTCAGCTCGATCCATTGTCTGCCTAGTTAGACCTAAATTAGTGAGTACTCAATTAGAGAAAATGGGAACTTGAATTTAATAAAATAATTGTTTCTTTGCAAAATCTCTTTGTCTAGGTCCCAGGTTTACTCTTAATCGTTGATGTTACCTTGACAATAGCTAGGAATAAAGTAGGAAAACTCAGTATTAACGAAAAATGCCACATCAAAATTAGTCTAAAATCAGTGTTTCGTTCTATGTATTTAGATAATCTTATATCATATCGTAGACAGCTAGGTAAACATTTGTTAATGAGCCACTCTCATTAAGTTAATTGAAATTGCAGACGGATTTGCAACAATCAGCAACTGGAAGTATTACAACATCGGATAAGGATATACACAATTACTGAAACAGGTTTATACAATAACAGACTTAACGACCACTGCATAAGGAGTTTAATGATTTGGAGATGTAGCACAGAGAATCTCGACCGGTCCGCAAACTGAGGTGAAAGCAGAAAATCTGCATAATATGAGACATATTGTTACAAGTTATGGCAATAAACTCGACACAGGCGAGGAACGCGTGTGGTCCTCACAACACAGGCGCCTCGCCCATGAATCACACAGGACACTTTAATAATTCTAAAAATAAATTCTCGTAAAACTACCCTATCGATTCTTTTGATTTAGAGCGAAATAATCGTTAATGTTAATTGACGCGTGTCCTCGTTGTTAATATTACCGATAAAACCAAAGCTGTGTAGTATTTATTCATGTTATCGACCGATTGATACTTTAACCCCTACTCGATTTCATTTTACGAAGCACTTGACTTCGCACGCCGCGCCGTAGCAATGGATATGCTCCATTTCAATGTCGCGCCTTTGTTTGATTGCTTGTATCAGTATCATTAAATATCGTCGTTAATAAAAAGCCGAGACATCGATCATTCACCTTTGCTATTACGAAAGCGCATCTCACGTGCGTTGGCGACGGCTCCATAGCAGCAGATGCGTCGCAAATGTCACGATATTTACGTCCGCGTACCGTCGCGTGCGCTGCTCGCCGTCCATCGATCCCGTTCGATCTCCTAACAGTTAATCGTCCGCAATAGGTTTTTGCGTAGCTCTCTGTGACAGTCGCGTGGCAGCTATCTCAATTATTATTCCCGCGTGCGGTCAAGTTGCGTTTGCGCAGTTTTTGCGTGCGTTCCTTCTGGCCGAGTGCTCGTCAATCAGTGTTAGTCGGGTTGTGGTTCGGTTTAGTGCGGTCTGTTGATACATGCGCGTGCGATACCTGTATCAAACGGTTCTAATATCAAATAAATGATAGTGTTGAATGAGTGATGTCCTCGTCAGGTTAAATGGGCGCATTTATACCGGATTTATTTACTTATGACTAAAGCTACAAAACTGAATCAATAACATCGATAAATCTCTTTAATATAACGTTTCTAATTTATTCTTTCGAGCATTTTGTAAAATTACAACCGGCGCATGATTATAACGTTGACTGTGATCGATTGCTTGATGGCCATCATTATAATCTATGACCATAAAATAAATTTAAGGTCGAGAATAAACGCATAATTTTATATATTTAATTCTAACAAAACTGTGTCAAGCTGTAATTTTGTATGGAAATAATAATATACGGATTGAATTAGGCCCGCGACATCATACGCGTGAAATCTATTGTTATATTATAATATAACATAAAATATATCCCATGACAGTCGGTAATACTGTAGCTTCTCATTGGTGCAAAAAATAATCGGAATTGGATCAGCAGTTCCGAAGACTGCCCCTTACATACAAAATCATAAATTATAAATTTCAATAATTGCACTTTTATTAGCAGATATTTAAGTCTAGTAATACATAGCTGCAGGCGCAGTATGAAGTAACCCAGAGTGGGACACACAGGTACTTAACCTTTTTTAGGGTTCCGTACCCAAAAGGTAAAACAGGACCCTATTACTAAGACTGCTGTCCGTCTGTCACCAGGCTGTATCTCATGAACCGTGATAGTTAGACAGTTGAAATTTTCACAGATGATGTATTTTTGTTGCCGCTATAACAACAAATACTATAAAGCAGAATAAAATAAATATTTAAGGAGGCTCCCATACAGTAAACGTGATTTTTTTGGCTCGTTTTTGCTCGATATTGATAACGGCAACAGGTAAACGGTTAAAATATTCACAAAATATTTAGTTATGTTGTAATATTCACTTTAAAGATAAATAATTAAATAAAAATAAATATTTAAGGGGGGCTGCTCCCATACAACAAACGTGATATTTTTGCCATTTTTGGTACGGAACCCTTCGTGCGCGAGTCCGACTCGCACTTGGGCGGTTTTTTTTAACCTAATGAACTAGTACAACGTACTCGTCTTTTTCAATGCTGTTTTTATTTACTATAATATCGACTGCATTAAAATAAAGATTCTGTCGATCCTCATCTTTCCACTGCGCTATTATTATCACCAAGAACTGCTCGTACTGCTCGAAATTGCATCTTGAACAAAGGCAATAAGGATCAACAGCATCTAGTCTGGTTTTAGAGCATATTATTAGAAGTGTAGTGTAGGGACGGGTATTGTGTCTGATAGTGAAGCCGTGACGTCCTTGTACCTTTGTCTGAGGCCCGTTGTGTGACCGAGAGGCGAGAGCAAGTCCACGTTACTATTTTATATCGCACAGAAAGTTATAATGTTACTTGGTAGAAAGTAAGCGTGTAATCGTAGGATTGTATTCAGTGGAAACTAACCAACTAAGGACCAAAAATGTTATACTTTTTTGGTCCTTTCATCCGAAACGTTTTTATTTGATAGAAAAATTAAAAAAAAAAATTGCCAAAATAAACCTAAGTACAGTCAGCGTCTAAAATATCGGAACGAACAGACTGTTTAAAATGATCTAAGCAAACTATGAAATTAAATAGACACAAGGAATGTTTCAGAATGAAGACCGTACACGACACCTGTCATTCTGACAAGAATTTTATCGAATTGAGATAAAGTTTAATTTTCATAGTTGTTTATATCATTTTGAACAGACTGTTTGTCCCGATATTATTGACGCTGACTGTACTAAAGAAAAATACTAGAATAAATCATTATTATAAAATGAAACAGGTTTTAGATCACTGTGCTAACCTTCATTTGTTAGCCTTAAACTTTTGACCTTAGCGTTTTTGCGATTACAAATGCATAATTCAATAAAGAAGCATCAAAAGTGCATGACGACTTGCACTAAGTTTGTTTACAGCGCACTAGGCATCTAGACTACACCGACTAGCTTACTGAACAGCTAGGTGCAGCAGTGACCTTAGCTGATGTGATGTCACTATCATCCACGTTAGTGACATTGTGCAAGTCGTACTATACATAGTATATACAGGGTGTCCCAAAAGGTTACGTAGCTGGGAAGGGGGGTGATAGGGGTGGTCACAAGGGTCACCAGAAAAATAAAAAAATAAATCCCCTCTGGGTATTAAAAAAAATAAATGGCATTTTTTTTAAAACTAAAAATTTTACACCTTGTGGGGCTATTTTGCTAACTGTACCTACAAATATTGCTGTATTAAAAAAATGCTGCTATGTAATCGTCAATAACCCTTTATCAAATTGAAATAAAAAAAGCAATACATATCTAACCAAGATTTTAAAGAAAATTAAGTTCTTGTTAGTTTAAAAAAAAATTGTTAAAAAAAAATCCATTTATTTTTTTAAATACCCAGAGGGGATTTATTTTTTTATTTTTCTTACGTGCCCGTACTACGTAACCTTTTGGGACACCCTGTATAAATGGACGTAGTTAAACGAAAAGGATCCAATCCACACAAAGTCTTGTGTGGATTGGATCCTTTTCGTTTAACTACGTCCAAATAATCAGTCCATAACTCTCCCGTTGCTGGGATACAAACCTATCTGTGAGAGGGAGTGTGCTGTAATCTAACACGCGGACCCAGTGCGGGTAGGTAGTTGTCCCTGTGAATGTTTGGTTCTAGGACATGCCAGTTTCCTCAATCGTTTTGCCTCTTTTAAAACCTGGAGAGTTCAGTCAGATGTAGCCTTTGCTGACAAATGCATTACGACTGACTAAGGCTGCAAAGAACTTGATATTTCATGTAAGCTATCATTTTCAAAATATGGTCAGCCGCATCCTCCGCTTGCCCTAAAAAACTCTCCTGCTATCAACAACGGCTTTGCCCTAACCTGGTTGAATCTTGCAATATTGTTTGAGGGTTTATTAAGTTGAGGTAGGCCATAACGTGATTGTGGTTTTTACTTCTAACAAACAGAACATTAAAACTCGCTGCTGCAACGCAATAACTTAAGAAATCGTTCTTTTTATTAGCCGCAAAACATACAGCTTAATCAGCCCGCAACTAAACCTACGTAACCGTATTGCACCATTTTAACTTCCTTTAGAACATGCCCAAGCCCATAGCTTTCCCAAGCTTAGGGAGGTAGGTACTTCGTATAGCTGATACGTACTAGCGTGTCCTGATATAATAACCTCAGGTTTTACCGATTTTATAGCTCCCTCGTATACTGGAACTGCTCACGAAACTATTGATGCGGCTGATTGTAATCGAAAATTGAAACCGACTAGTCAGCCATTTCACTATGGACAGTATGAACACACATTGAGGACCCCGAAAGTTAATTATTTCATGAACATGAAGTTAGGACAGCTGATTCTTCCACTCTTAGATATTCATTGCTGGGAGAAGATCTTCTCTTGCTCCCATTGTTTTCTTATTCATATAAATAGAAAATCTGGCGTAAAGGTTCCGATACGTACTAAAAGGCAACATTCCCGAGGATAAAAAAGCTATATTTCTGTTACGGCATGATAGGGATGGCAGTTTTCATTCGACAAAATCAACGATAAAAAGGCTTTTATTTTATTGTTGATTAAAAAACTAAACAAGAACAAAACGAGAAGTTTCGCTAGAATGGTTATTGGCAAAGCACATTTCTTTATATGCTAATGTTCATTAACTTCTTGTGCAGCTTCCCGGATGAAGCAATTAGGTATATTGATGAAATTGTTTTTTTACTGTCTGTCTTTGAAGAGCTGAAAGCTTTCTCATTCTTAATTAAGAGGAAAGCGCCAGGGTAGCCTGTGTAATTCAAAGACTGCCCCACCACTTTTTGGTGCATCCCCACATCCTGGAGTTACTGATGAATACCCGAACCAATTTGTGAGCTCACCTGTATTCAGAGTTCTGTCAGTATGGTCTTTTAATCAGAATTGTGTCGGAACATTTCCCATTCCGTATCCCATCTCTTCCCGTGGGTGTCGTAGAAGGCGACTAAGGGACTTACTAGAGAATCGGCAGCAGCGTTCTCTATGCATTTTATTACCATACTGCGATCGCCAACCCGCCTGCCAAGCGTGGCGAATGTGGCGATTACGGCAAAACCCCTCTTTCGGGGGAGGCCTATGTCCAGCAGTTGACATGATGATGATGTGTCGGAACATTCTTGCAGTCATCGTGGGTCTATTCTTAGTTCACAAAGTGAACTTTATACAACATTGAGAGAAACGTGAAACTAAGAGATTGCTTAAGAACATCTTCATAACTGCGTACTTAACTATTTTATTCATAAAAATAAATATGACAAATTATGATATGATTGCTTATCGGCTATTGTATGTCACAAGTTTTTCCTGTGGTAAATTCAATGTTACTATTATTAAAATTGTTTTATTGCTCATGTCATTTGTCAGATCAATGATTTAAAAACATTGTGGTTTTCTTACAATTAGTAAAGTACATCTATTTCATATACAGTTTTTTTTTTATCTGGAATAATTGAAAT
Source organism: Antitype chi (assembly GCA_947359405.1). Taxonomy (NCBI): domain Eukaryota; kingdom Metazoa; phylum Arthropoda; class Insecta; order Lepidoptera; family Noctuidae; genus Antitype; species Antitype chi. The sequence goes on from OX375812.1 coordinate 20,594,254, forward strand.
AACTAGGAAGGTATTTCAGTTCAGTGTCATTGAAGCTTTAAAAATCATGTACTCACTGATTTTTAAAGCTTCAATGACACCGAACTGAAATACCTTCACTGGCACAGAATCAAGTATCTTGAAAGGATAACGATATTTTTTTTATGCTGTGATTTTTTTTTCTAACCGTAAAACAATTTGCTCAGTGATTAAAGCTTCACCATTATTATTTCCTCGCCGAGATTTGTTTTACTGACCAAAACAATGCTCAATTAGTCAATCAACGGCGCTGAGCGGAAGATCTCGGACCGTCTGCGCATAGCATTCGCATTGCTTTGCAGTGTTTCACCGACTCGAACATTGTTAGGAGTTTTTCGAGGATATAAAACATAACTAATAACCATTCCGAATGCCATGCATTGAGCTCTGATTACAGCAAAGAGCAACATGAATACGGCACGTTTGATCTAGGCTCTCTCGGCACTGGTCTTTCGCTCCGCGGTTTGTTTTACAGCAAGTATTTTGTGAAGGTCCATTGTTTTTTACCTTGAAAACTGCTGCTTACAGAATGTCTAAAGATTCGGTACTGTGATTTTTTAAATTTCCGACATCTACTTAAGAATGCGATTTATAACGAAAGCGATAGCTAACAGTGCGGTGTGACGTGCGGCCCAAGCATGGCGGTCACTCGCAGTCCGTCCCAGACGTCGCCGCAACCACACGCGTGCTGATTGCCCTAACGTGGCAATTAAAACGATCGCGCGCATAACTTGTCGCGTTCTCTTAATGACTCAATTTTATTGTTCTCTGAGATACGTAAACATACACAAACAATCATTGTGATAAGTGCCTCTAAAGAAAACTATTGCTATCAAAATAAACACCAGTTTGGTTGACGCTAAAATAAAAAATATTGGTCAAGGAGCGTTAAATAAAGTGGAAAACATTGCCGATAAGATAAAGCCATAATATCTCGACAATAAATGTTATCGCGCTTCGCAATAGAGTGCAGTTTGAGAAGAGCACAGTGCTAAAATTGCGTCCTTCCTTTCTACTCAAGCAGCAAAGGCGATGCTGCAATCTAGTCGCCTGCGTACACACAACATTTGTTGACGCATGCTGCACATGTTAGAATTCGAAAACAGTGCGCCCCTCCGTTTGTGTATTTTCTACGAATAAGTGCAACAATACCTGTCGGGTAATCAGTGACGTTCATCATGGGACAGCGCTCCGAAGTGGCCACGCCTGACAATAGTGACGAGGAGAGCGGGGATGCCTTCACTGACGGAGATTTTGGTGACTCCGATGACGAAACGATCGTCGAACGCCTTGATGAAGCTAAGCCGGCTCACATACCGATCAATGAAGCTGTCAAAGAAGATATTCAGAAGAGTGCTGCTACTAATGGCCACTCTAATGGGAGTGTAGATGAGCAGCCCAGATTGAATGGCCGTAAAAATAGTGAAGCTCATTCGAGTGATATGGAAAACCAAAGCTTAGTATTATCGGATTTGCGCCGAGATTCACACGGCGATCAGAATCCTTCAATCGTTGGCATTCTCGGCGATCAGCAGAATCATGTACGTACGGCAAATTGTTAAGTGTTGGCCTCATAACCTTCTTTGAATTTTGTATTGTGTCATGCTATATCCGAAATCTTTTCCGTTTCCCTAAACGATTTGCAGGTGAGTCACGTATGGCTGTTTGTGGCTTCCCTTCTCTTTACTTCCCATATGATTGTGTATGTGTAAATGAAGTAAGTAATTTAAAGGTTAATTTAGTTAATGGCCCCAAACACACCTAGTTGGGAGTTATCTTATCTCACTATACATATTTCGCAACGTTCTGTGTGATTTGAAGGTCGCGGCCTAATATAAAGTTGTCTCAGGTGAATATCGTTTACTTTAGTCCCCACTTTGTCAGTAATGTACTATTCGAGTGTTTGGTGGAAAATAGTACGAGTTGCCACATTAAGTTTTACTTGAGGTATAATATTCTCGTGACTGTGTGATTTGTATTGTTACGATACTCTCGTGGTCAGATTAGAGCTCTGTATTGTATAGTATGTCCGTAATCGCGCCAGTGCTGCGGTGAGATGACCTCGTGTTGCTAGATTGCATCGATATGACGTTTCCGGAGAGCTTGTTAGCACTCGGCTGCAAACTCTTGGTCCTTTATGTAAGTCACCTTTCCACCTGTAAATAAATGAAATAGAATAGCGTAGCAACGATTTTCTATAGAATTTCAATGGGGTATTGTTTCCTATATCTTACTTATACTTGTGGCATGTTGTAATACATTATATTTTATTATAATGGTCAGTACACACGTGACATCAGCTATGAACACTTGTGTGATGGTATTGTCACGCCGGGTGACTTCATAACGTAGACATAGCCTCACCATGTCACCGCTGCAGCTACTATTCTGTCTGACCACTCGTATTTTGATCCTTTATGTAAGTAACTATGCCTTGATTAACTGTATTACTGAACGTCTCGAACAAGTTTTCGCTGACGTATTAATTACACAGATCTTGTGACTGTTTGGTCAACCACAGCCGTCATATTATGTATGTCCTTGTTGTCCTTATTGTCGTATAGCTAACTTTACGGATGTCTTCAACATGATTTTTTATTCTTGAATGCTTATCTTTAAAGCGCTAAATATTTATCCGCGTAGCTGTTTATTTTGACTAAATGTATTGTGTCATCTCATCGCCTAGATTGAATTTAACAATAGCATTACTGGGATGTTTTCATTCAACACGTGTGCTTTGCTTTAGCAACATGTTGATGATGTGTGTGTGTTTGCTCACTTTTCGCTTCCATGTTCCGACGCCGACGCATCCTTGTCCTTGAGTTATAAATGTTTGTATAACAATATAAACAATTAACGTTAAGCTAAGCAACTGCGACGATTTGTCACGCAGTGTTCACCCGTTGTCTTCCAAAGTATGACATTCATTCTTCACAGTCAAATGACTCTGTTTACAATTCCAAAGACATATTCCAAATTGGTACCATAGCAGACGCCACGAATATCTGTCCACGTATTTGTAAAGATTTCTTTTTTCTGCTATCGTCGATTCCTAATTTTAAAACAGAAAACTCGTCCAAATTATACAACAGGAGACTAGAGTGAATAAAACATTTCCTTTAGTTGAGCAATCAAATAATTACCGAAAATGAAAACAATATCAAATGAACCAACAAATTGTCAGACAAATAGCATTTAGCTAGCATTAAGGCTCCTGCAAACAGGCGCGACGCGAATCCGTGGAACAATTTCTATGAAAACTTCATAGAAATTGTTCTACAAGAAGTGTCGCGTCGCGCCTGTATGAGGAATCCTTTATGCGACGGGTTTGTTGTTCAAATCAATAGCGAATTACAGCTTGGTAATAGGCTATTAGAGATAAATGGAATGGGACCATAATCACTTTATCTTTCAATCAGTTTGAAGTGCATTAGCAATAAAAATGACGATGGATTGGTAAACAGCAGTGACAGGACTGGCAACCGGCCGCTACGCCCGCACTCGAGATTATCGCCCTTTAACTGGAACACCTCCGTTTATCCTTGCTGGTCAATAACTATAATTTCTATTTACAATTAATTAATTGGTTTCTAAATGCGCAATAATAGTACATTATTCATTTATCGCCCAAATCGGAGCAGCTACTTTGCCGTTTAAATCCTCCAAGTCGTCACCTCCTTGAAGCGAATTCTCCTCATTTGGCGTGATAGCTTCACCAATTGACTCGTCCACGTGTTTACAAGGACCGTCGACTGTGGGGAATGACCGTTGTATCCTTAAAGCATTGTGTTCAAGGATGATGTCACCACCGCCGGCCACACAAATTTTATTTACTTTGTGCCATGTGGTGTGAATCACATTTTTAATGAATATTTTGTATTGTAAATGTTTGATGGCAGTCACTATGACGTAATCACGAAACCCGTAACGAATCTTCTGCAAAACTTCTATAAAAAATTTCAATAGCAGTTTCTTCAGAATGTTTTATCGCATTTTTTCGTTATCACACTTGGGTGAGCTCATTCTGTAATCGATTCGTGCATTAACCGATTGTGATATCTTTTGTTTTTAGGGTTTTTGTTGGACTTGCGTCTTGGCTACTTTTGGTTTAATCACATTGTGTTGTACTTGTACGCTTCTGTGTTATTCGTTTCATAATTTTCGTTTATACGCTACAACTTCTTGGAGCAGTTGCATCGATTAATTTCGAGTTCTGGTAAAAGTTATGTTTCTCGCATTGAGTGTATTATGCATGCCGGTTGGAAGTGATGGTCGGAAGACTCAAGATAAGGCTGTAATAATAGTTGACTGCGATGCGAACTAAGGAAGGGCAGGCAATGTTATCGCATTGTTACGCCACCGCTTCCCGTCACCCGCATTTTACTGTTACTAAACTTCACGCCCGTATGCATGAGGTCGACTGCGCATAATTTTCACATTATAACACTTTAACTATCAAAACACAAAACAAAACAAAACAAAAAAAAAAAAAAACAAAAAAAAAAAAAACACCATGTATATTGGTTTGCAATTTGTACTTAGTAGTTAGATATTCTCATTTTAGCTGACACTGCGTATACAAGGACCAAATCGTTTAAGTTTCTTTTTTTGTATTTTGAATATGGATTCAGGAGGATTATGAATAAAATTTAATCTAAATTAAGGACTGCAAATGGACACAAGGGCCAATAAAAATACTAGAGACTTGCTGGCAATGAGCAATAGACTGATGTGCTCACAAAAGTAAAAGATCCTCTCATGTGCCTGTACTATTTTGTCTCTCTAAGCTGTTAAATACAATAATTAGGTTCAAAAATCCTCCTATTTTTGTGTCCCCAACAATATTTTCGAAATGAACAGTGAATTCTTCTTTTAAATACATAGGTACTCGTTAATATAAACAACTAGGTAATTACTAATGGATGCGTGTCTAGAGTAGGTAGGGATTCCCCAATCCCGTGTTCTGTGAACTATTTGATGTATGCCCTGCCTTGGTCTGGGCAGACCGAGAGCGAGGCAAGCCCACGCTCACACCCACGCCGAACCATGCTTTATGACCCCATCATTGTCTCATGCCATCAAAACACACTCATATTTCGTTCCGTCCATTATTCATTCTTTCCAACTATTTACCTAATGGAGCTCTTGACGTGACGGAGATTTGAAAGTTTCTGCCGCAATCATTTTAATTGCCATCATTTGGCAATGTTTTTATCCCTAATGTTTGTCGTAATACGTTTTGCGTCATACTCATTGTTCTAACAGGTTGATCTACGCACTAGTTAGGCATGATTTAAAACTAGGTCATACGTAATACGCATCAAATTCAACGGCATTTACAAATGCGGTCACTTCGATTGCAAGTTAAGTAAATGGTGGGCGATTGCTTTGAAACCGAGTCAAATGAAGCCTTTTTCGTTTGCTAACTGTAATCGTAAGACGTGATTTCTTGTCACAAATATTTATGAGATTGTACTATCTACTTGGAAAAACCATTCCTTCACCAAATCTCCTTTCTTGATTGACAGCATGACAAACTAAACTTCACGTCGGAGTACAGTATGACGTTCACCGTTTACTTCCTCACCGTGAGGAGTAATTAATGGCTCGCTTCCGACACTCTTTCAACACCTTCCTTTCATAGTAATGATGTAAGGTCGTTAGCACATCGTACACCATTCATACATGATGGAGTTTTTAGATCCGTTTTTACTTTCGTGCTATTTTATGGTTGAACCTGTAATTGGTGCAGATCATTTTTTTTTTTTGTAACATAGTGGTCGCTATGTTATGCCAAGAGGCGTACAAAAATATGGTTGCATGCGAAATGAAATATGGATCATGGGAGAGGTAAATATAAATAATTTGGTGGGTGTGTCAAAATTAATAAAATGATAAATAAATAAAAACAAAAATTATAAATGGCACAATGTGGAATAATTTCCACAGTCAATGCATACTAAATAATCATAGATTACAATTAGTCACTAGTTACTAGTTATTTCTCCAGTCAAATAAATAAGTCTACATTAATTTATAATTTACAAATTCATCAGTCGTGTGATAAAAAAAACAATTAATAATAGTTTTATTTTATTTTATCATGTAATATGTTTTTTTCTAGCATCTGGTAAATATCAAATTCGATTCTGCATATTGTTTACCCATATTTGCAAATAAATGTTTTCGAATTCGAATAAAAAAAAAATGTAAATGCGCGGTGCTATGCCTAAAACGCTCTTTCTCACTAGCAATGAAAGTTGTACGGGCATTTTTAACTGATTACGGCGAGGGTTATGATTTTGACCGATATGTATGTTTGTATGCAGGTATGTTCATCTAGTCTCTGACAACTTCTAAACTACTTATCATAAACTCGGCAAATGAGGTATCATCATATATGTTCATCTAGTCTCTGACAACTTCTAAACTACTTATCATAAACTCGGCAAATGAGGTATCACTGGAAGCGTTTTGATCGTCCGCTGGCTGACGAACTAAAAAAGCTGTAGCCGTGTTCGCATGTCATTATAATTTTGTAGTTGTTCCTGGTACAGGCATGCGATCACGGCTTTACCTTGACCATTTTTGTGCCTATATCTTGATTTGAGTAGTCGGGTTTTAGTTTATGAACTTAGTTTTTATGTCTAAACTAAGCCTTTGGTCCTTCGAGAAGCATGGCTTAAAGATGTAAGGACCATGTCTGTACTGGTGCGATAGGCCGAGTGATTGATTGAGCCCTCTTGTTATTAGTATTATTGCGCTTCAGATTAATTGTGCAATATAAATAGCTGACATCATAAGATATTTATAGATTCAACATGTTTTGTTAATCATGCGGCAAAACGGAAATTATAAATATCAATAGATCTTGCTTATAAATAACAATAATAACAAGGATGTGAATGTGAGTATCTAAATTAAACATTCAGTCATTATTATCGGATGAACATTTATTTAAGGGAATTCCATTACACATTGCCATTACATTCGGTATACATGCAGCCAGTTTACTAAGTCACAACATAATTGAACATCTTCAAAGTCTATAGCACAAATAAACCACTTAACACCTTCAACACAGATTACACTAACCAGTGGTGTGCTAATTGGAGACGCGTAACTTACGACCACGATGTCCCACCCACACCACAGTTTGCGCAAGCGCAGCCCCACTGCTGGCAACGCTTTGAAATATCATATTTAATTAATTAATCAGCCGTTAAGAACTAAGCTTGTGTTTCGATCCCCTAAATGTTTGCTGCCATCTGATTTAGTTTGATTCATCGATGATCTGAATTTGTCTTGTTCAGTTTGCTAGGCGAGACTTCTACGTCTGCCTGGGTAAAGCGGCGACGAGCGAATCTTTTGTTCAATTTTGTAGTAACGCGGCCGTTTTTAAGTAATTAGTTCAACAGAACGGGGGTAGTACGGAAGTACGGTTGAGGTATGAAGCACGGAACCTTATTAGTCTTATCAAATTTTCCCTGTGTGTCAACCGAACAATTTTGACTAATCCCTCAATTCCTTGGTGGACCCTCGTGTCTAAACTCTCATCCACTGAAGCAATCAAGTAATGTTGCTTACAAATCATCAATATTTAACCTTTCGTGTGTTTCTTCCAGGCGGAGCAGAGGTTAGCAGCGCGACGCGCAGCGCGGGCTGAAGCGCGAGAAATACGAATGCGTGAGCTGGAGAGGCAGCAGCGAGAACAGGAGGACCATGCCGACAAGGCGTACGATATGTATGCCGGGAAAACACCAGGTATACCTATAGGTTCGGCTGTGCGACCTCTGTGTATTCAACTATTCCCATGATGTAACTTGCAGATGCTAAAATAATAAATACAGTCCTGCAGGATCTATTGACGCTTGAATGACGTTTACAGGGGGGCGTTACTGGTAAATATTTATAAAATCTTTGTACAGTCCCGGACTTTAATTGATAAGCCACTATTAAACTTTCCAATTTTGCAGTTTTATACATTCACGAGATTACACGATTAAAAACGAACTTAAACCGCTTGCTCGTAAACAAAATGACAAATTACTTATAATCGGAAATAGTCTTATCCATAGAGGTTGACTAATAAATTGTCAATGATAAATCAATACACTGTTGAATAAGTTTATCCAATCTATTTGATACTGACCTCCTTTGAATAAGAGCTCATTAAATACTCGTTATTTCTGAAAACCTATCCAAAGACAGTGACAGTTGAAATGTCAGAGACGATAATTTCGAATTTTGGTGAATCGTAGCCGTAACTACTTATCGTTTATATGCAACAGTTATCATATTTGTCATGAACGTCTCTTGGACGCTACGCGTTCGGATAAAATCGTGGGTGCGAGTTTTCCCGATGTCGAAATGACTAATCATAACGTTACCATCGCTACGCTAAAACAATTGTTCCTAGGTTACGGTTGCTAGCCCTGCAATTGGTTGACTTTGGGTCGTCACTCTCGACATGTACGAGTATAACCGACTAAACCCGATTTGCATTACACGGCTAAAATAGGAACTGTGGCATGTGGCTTATCAATTAAAGTCCGTGACTGTACAACACTATCCTCAGGACTTGTCGGCTCAACCCGTGTTCTTCTTCCATTCTCCCCTGTCTACCGTTTTTTTTTTAAGGCTGGGAAATAATCGTGTACGTTTTCCCGCTCTAGGCAGAGCGGGAGGGCGTGTCAGACTTTTACGGACTAAGACCCATCCCTGTTCCTTCCGTTGGCTGTGTGCCAGGGGCCACGGCATCTCTTTCGAACAACTCGCACCCCTGGCAGGCCCTGGCAACCGTCACGCTATCATTCACTCTCTTCTCTTTAACCTCTTTACTACGGATTTTGATTCTAGGTAGCTATCACTCCTCACACGATGATTATCCATCGGATTGGATCCATCAATCAGACTGGCTGACTAGAAGCAAATGCCACCTACAAAAAAGAAGCTGATGTTTGACATTTGACTTGACACCAGAAGTGACAGTTCCGCATCTCTATAGCACTTTTTTGTTTGTATTTTTTTCTCTTCCCGTTAGTACTAAATCGTTTATGAAATATCATTTACAGCATTGTTTGATTGTGCATAATGAACTTCAATATGAGGTAATCTCTAAGATGATGTATACCTGTTTACAGAGACGGTGGGTCGTCGCGGCGCGACGAGGCTGACGGCGCTCAGCCCGGCCGTGCACTCACCGAGACGAAGCTCTGAAGACTCCGTTGATGATGGCTTCAACGTCAAGGACCTTAGGGTACGTAAAATTCTTAGACTTCATCCTGAAACTATATGCATGTACTTATAAATTTTTAAAGGGTTTGGTTTGGGGTTTATGGTCCGGTTTTCACCACCTTTACGAACGTTTTCGTGGTTCTGCTATTGCACTTGCAAGGCGAAAATTGTTGTTGAAAAGTTACAATGATTAAACCAGAGTTGTTACCGCAAATCAGTTTTTTTTTTAAGATTGAACTAGCTTTCAAGATTCTTATAGAATCAATGACGAATCTTCAGTAATTTATTATCTACAAGCCGAGTGCCCGATGGGATTTCCCAGCGGCAAAAACGTACTTCGATAGAAACTTTTATCCCCTGTTTAAAACTCCTTTAAAAATAATTTCTTAGTGCTTACCTTGTATAAGGAACTCTTGTGCAACACTTTGTGGTCCTAAACCAAGCGGTTTGTAGCAGTGCGTTGTCAGTCAGAGAATGAAAGAGTTTAAGATTTTTATTTAGTAGTAGACTCTTGACTTTTTATCACAAGACTGATCTAGCTTTCGAGATTCCTGGAGAATCAGTCATGTAGCTAGACTAATTTAATATCTGTTCGACTAATAAGGTTCCTTGTGTTTCCAGCATGAGTTAAAAGAGGTGGAGGAGAAGTTCCGCAAGGCGATGATCCTGAATGCGCAGCTGGACAACGACAAGGCCGCGCTCGGCTACCAGCTGGAGCTGCTCAAGGACAGGATAGAGGAGCTGCACGAGGAGTACGCGCAACTGCAGGTAACAAACATGTGAAAATGGAAACATATCGCATTTATATCATATCTTAAACCATATATAGTGTCAGGCCATAGCCTACAAATTAGGCTGAGAATGACCACTTCATAAAGGCGGAATTTTTCTTCAAAAGTCAAGGTTTAATTTGGGAATCATAGATTTTCACAAAGTAACGCTCCTCCTTCAAAAGACTGCTACTGAAAGCTCTCTTTTCAGTTCTACCTCAGGTAGACATGGACTATCGTAGTCTAGGAGTAGACTGAAAACTTGTGTGAAAGTGAACAGCATTTGGAGACACCAAATATGCGATCGATATAAACACTTTTCTTCATTATGTTATTTTTGTTTTATGACGCTAGATTACGGTAAATTCACCAATAACACGTACAACTCTCATTTCCAGCGCGAATACAGAGAAAAATGCTCATCATTCGAGCGTCTAAAGCGGGAACACGAGTCTGTATCTCGCGAGCTGAGCGCGGCACGAGATGCGGTGCGAGCACGAGACGCCGCGGCCGCGGGCGCGGGCTTCGCCTTCGTGGACGCGGCGGCGTTGGATGTGGCGGCGCGGGACACTGCGGGGGCTGCGGTGGGGGCCGTGCCCGCGCTGGCGCTGGTCACGCACCAGGCGCACCAGCTGCTCAATGATGCCGGGGAGGGCACGCTCGGTACGTAACATATTACTGGAGCGAAGATCTTTAACGCGGCTTACATTAGAAATAAACTCCAGGGAAAGCGTCAGGTAAAGAAAAAGCGTTATACCTTCTCTATGCGACTTTCTCAGAGATAGTTTTCATGGGCTTCGGCACGCTCAGGGTTCTAAAGATTTTGCTCTCACTATTGGTGAGAGCAAAATAAAAATCCAAAATAGCGACTGCAAATTTTTTCTTTCCAGGGTGCTGAAGCCGATAGTGAGGTCAAAATGTAAATTATACAATAATGTGGCTGCGAAAATTTTCAAACCTTTTTATCATGGCGGTCGTTTTTGATGGTTTGCAGGGGTGCTAAAGCTGATAGTGCGGTTGAAAATCCAGGATAGCGACAGCTTTTTAATGAGCCTTTAAAAAACGTATATACTCGATGGCTCTATATTAAAAACGCGTATTAATTTATACTCTCTCTCTGTGTCTCTAATATATACGAGTATCGAGAACTTTTCCTGACGGGTCTTTTTTTAATTCCAATGTTATTTTTGCCTAGGCTAGGCCCTACGCCCCACTGTAAACAGTACACCATGAATGAAAACTATGGACGAATCGTTAAGTCCCTTGAAAACCGTAGAGTTGATAAATATGACGTGTAAATCTATCAACTGAATAAAACGAAAGTATACCCACATATACCCTAGACATAAACATAACGAAACCTAATGTTTCTCTTCGGGCAGGTATATCTACACAAATATTAACTATAATTATCCATTTTTTCAGACGTGCGGTTGCAAAAGCTGTTAACCTCGAAGCAGGCGCTGGAGTCAGAAGTACGCAAGTTGAAACTACAGCTGAATGAAGAACGTGCCGCCAGGCAGAACGGAGTCGCCAACCATCACGACCAGGAGTACGAGAATGAACGTGAGTATACTGACAATCGAACTTTAGTGCGTTACGAGGGCGATGATCTCGTGATGGGTTTGTTATTATGTAGTTGGCGACACTCCACAGATGTCATAAGCTTATGTCTGTGATTGTAATTAAGGTTAAAATTACTATTAGTAAAGTGTAAAATTATTAAAAAAATCTTACAATGGTATACTGCGTGATGTTATACATTTTGTTCTGTCGTAATGGCATAATCTGATGAAGATTATATTTGGATTTTAAAAGTGACTGATCTCTAAGTTTGTTTGGGTTTTTCTTCTCAGAGTAGTCAGATACGAAATGCCAATCTTATCCGATTATACATTATAGTTTTTAAAATAAAATTGATGTATACATACGGCTACGCATCTAGTTATACTTTACGCTGATCTTGCACTGTACGCAAATCCTACAATGCGAGAGCAGCTTATACTGGAAATGTATAGCTTGATGTGTAGCCGTGTGTACAAACCTACTGACAGAAATAAATCATTTATTATGTTTGAATGAGAATTGTAAAAAAAAAACCACCGGAGTTCAAACTCTAGTAAAAATAAGATAGTCATCAACGTGGTGGTAGCAGGGCGGACTGCCCAAGGTGCTCCGAACATACATTAAGTTACCCGTTTGATTTTTTTGTTCCATGAATGTCATTTGAATAACAAAAGCTGTGATCCTTCCCAGTGGAGACAGTCCGCAAGGCGGTGTCGGAGGCCAAGGGCCGCGCGGCGCGCGCCGAGGCCGAGGCGGCGCTGCAGGCGGCGCACGTGGCGCGCCTGGAGGCGCAGCTGGCCCGCCTGCGCGCGCGCCAGGAGCACCAGGACGGCCACGAGGAGCAGCTCAAGCACGAGCGCCGCCGGCTGCAGCGGGAGGTGCGCGCTAACTGATGCCACGCATTCTACATCATTCTGAACACCGCGTGTTCAAATTTATACACAATTAATTGTAAAAAGACGTTTTAACTGCGTCGCTATTGATGAATTCTACCATCATCATCATCATTTCAGCTAAAAGACGTCCACTGCTGGACATAGGCCTCCCCCAAGCTCCTCCACTTCGACTGGATCTGCGCTTCTCGCATCCAGTGGATGCCTGCGGCCTTCATAAGGTCATCGATCCATCTTGTGGGAGGCCTTCCAAAGCTACGTAGATAAAACAACAGATTTTTTTTATAACTGACGAAAATCCTCTACAATCTAGAATCATTGATAAATTTGTGGTTTCAGTTTACGCGTCGATATCGCTGCCATCCTATATTTAACCAAACAGCTGATGGTCTCGTCTGCTATTTTAAAACTCATCACATCAATGATTTACTACTTTTACAAAAACAAATGAGTGCTATAAATCGCTTGGCGACTGTCGCCTACGACTCTCGCCTCCAAAGTGAACTTTAAAAACACGTTACAATCTAGACCTAGGCTACAAGAGCAGCACAAAAAAATATACATGCAATGATTTGATTTTCAGGAAGTCGTTGACTTTTGGGCCGTTATCAATCATGACGACATTTAACGGTACAGTCGCGCATACCTTACTCACGGAGTGCGCTCCCCTATACACGCAACCGATACCTACGTAATGCTCTGCGCCCTATAATACTGTGATAATAATACAGGGTCAAATAAAATTAGCTGGCAATACTTTACCCACGTGTTGGGTATCGATATAGAGAAAACGAATGAAGTAATAAAAAATCTCGTCATCCCAAATTTGTTCAAAACTTTAAATGACATGACATGTAATTAAGACCTGGCATAGGGGAAACCGTGATCAACTAGGCGGTTCCCCCAAGGTGAGGCTCTCCCATTACATTGTAGTTGGGTTGACCCCGGCGATTATACCTAATAAGGATAACTCGGATGCGTTATTTTTGGTAGTGGGGACTGCGTTCGCGCCGTCCTCCTTAACTGCTAGGGGTGCGGGTTGTTCGAAAGAGATACCGCGGCTCCTGGCACACAGGCAACTGAAGGAACACGGGTGGGTTTTAGTCAGTAAAAGTCTGACACCTGCTCCACCCAGAGCGGGAGAAGTTATTTGAAGACTTCTCATCCTCAAAAAAATAAAAATAAATCAACCAAACGACTATTATGTTATGGTTTTTAGAAAATCTTAAAAAATATCGATGTTCCACGAAAAATGACAAAAACCTATTTCGGACCGATCGAAATCTTCGATTGGTTTTTCTTTATCGAACGATGATATTGCTTGCTAATTTAATTTGACCCTATATATACCCCACACTCCTGTGTGCTCAATGTCAATCAAACGCTAAATGTGTACTAAAGAATTTGTAAATATAACGTTTTACCCCTTCTGCATGTTATATTATGTAAAATAAAACTTGAAATACTACAAATTAAACGCTCTATAACTCGATAATGGATATTGCTATACCGTTTATGTAGATGTCGACATTTTTACGAATAAATCTGTACATAACGCTGCCAACCTCGTTTGCGCGATTTGTCGCCTTAAGTGTACATACTAAGAGTTATAATTCAATTGCAGGCACGGGAAGCACTTAATCGGGTTGAAGAGTTGGAGACTGAGAACAGCCACCTCACAAAACGACTTGACAAACTTAAGAACGCGAAGTCTGCACTCCTCAAAGACCTGTGACAGAGGTAACGGAGCAACATATGTAACGATGGAATGATACGAAGAGTTACTGCGCAAGCGCAGGGAACGTAGAACTGCCTATATGTACTGACTGAGATACAACCGAGAAAAAAATGCAATAACATTCTTGTAAATGTTAGTCACCCTACATTTACAAAATGTTTCATAGGATTTGCATGACGGAGTCAGAATACCACATTAATCACATTGAAGTATTCAATGGATAATAATCTAACATTCTCAACGTAACAATTTGATTTTCTTATTAATTCTAATAACTTGACATTTTAACATTTTGACCTGTATTATGTTGATCATAAAATTAATGTTATCTTTGATATTAAAAAGTCGGACACACGCACTACATTTTCACGCGAACTGTTATGAAGTCTGGAGATGCCTGAAAAGTATTTCGTGTATATAATGAGATTTAAATAATTGTATAGACGAAGTGGTACGTAAGTGTGGTGTGTATGTATGTTATGAGTGAAAAGTAGACTAATTCATGAAGTTTTACAATATAACAAAGTATATAAATATCAAATTATTATTAATATTATGACACCAACTAATACCTGGTGAATTAGTACTATTCTATACAATGCTGGCATTTCCATTTGGGGTGAAGTAAGTAATTCAGATGAAGACTCGGCGACGCTTTCATCGTCTGTAAGATATTAATGTTTGGTTGGCTCAGACGTGGCAACGCTAGGTAAGTTGCGTAATAGATTTATACGTCTATATACATTTTGGATAGTTATTAGAGAATACGTGGGAAGATGAGTCAGACTGAATGCTATACTGTCTCGTCTGAGCCAACGCTTAATGGTTACCAACAACATTTTTGCATAATTAAAATGCTTGGAACACTCAAAACGTCACGGCTAACCAAAAATGTTGTAGGATAGCCTCTGTAATGCAAATAATTTGGTTGTATTACGTATAACCGATATATAACTATTGTAAATCGCTTTTATAATTGAATATTCCCTGTAAAATATGAGAATAATTTGTATAATTAATGTTTTGTTTAATTTTAATAAATAATTATTTATTTTAACTATGTTCGTATTTTCTGTATAGGTATTATATTTTATGTAAGAGTTTTATTTAGCTTGCCGAATTCATTCGCTTTGTTACTATATACTAATAAATAATAATAGATTGGATTGACCGATTTGTTACTTGCCATTGGTATCACAAATTCAAATAGTTAAGTTTTGACGCAACTCTTTATTGCATAACATTTCGTCGTTTATGCGATTTTAATTATTTATAATGCTTTTATCTGTAATATAATTGCTCAAAATTGTATCCCATGAGTGTGTGATAGTCTATTGAGAAGGTAAAACGTCCAATAGGATTAGGGACTCGAAGACGGGAGTTTTCGTGGGACTGACCATTGTATTTTTTATATTTCGAGATTTTTTATTCACGATTCTACAGAGTTACCATGCTGTTCAACTGATATCATTGTAAATTATTTTTATCTTGTTATTGTGGCATTCTTTAATTACAATACTGTGGACATTTCGATTAGATCTCAATTTAGTTGAGTGTAGAAGCAGAAAAACTGATTAAAACGTAGTATGTACAGGAGATTATCGAACTTGTCGCTTATATATAAATATAGTTGTTAGTGATGCTCACTTTAACGTACAGTGCCATGGCGCACCAAAATGTATTAGTAATACAATAAATAATATGTGTATTGTAGTTACGACTAGTAATGAATTGGAAATGCGGGTAGCGGTAGAGACGCGCGTTTGTCAGATGTTTATATGTACTGCGCATGCGTGTAACATGTATGTATATCTGTAGATTTTTTATTAAAATGTTACTCATACGGCGTTAAATTACAACTTTATAGTCAATTTTGTTTTGTTCAAACTCGCAGGGCTTTGTGCACGCTGAATGAGGAAAATATTGTACAAATTGGTGTCAATATAGATTAGGTTGACTGTGACCAGATAAGAACCACACACCACCGACTTATCGCTCTGGTTATAGTCAGCCGCCAATTTGTATCGTAACTGATATTAAGCCAGAACCCTGCGTGATTGCTCGCCAACATTTTCACAGTTATTATGATTGCGTCGCGCATTTCGATATACCTTAGGTCTGTATTGAGACGGTACTGCAGTATATTCAACGTGTAACATCCCGTTTAGAGTATTGAGTTAATAGCAAAATACAATTACCTAAACTTATTTTTTTTTTTAAAGCTCTAACCGTTATTATTAAGAAAATTGTGTTGACGCTAGCATTTTTCACTTTATGCAATTAAAAATGGGCCTTATCACCTTGACATAAGATAAAAAATTATTTGGCTCAATCGGCGGTAGGTATGCCAAAATACATAATTTTTGAACAAAAATTTCCATATTAAAAGTTACTGAAATTGGTTCAGTAGTCAATTATGAACAAACTACTTTCAAGACTTGCGTTTATTTTGTTACACCTTGTATAGTTGCCATCGATGTAGTGTGAGGACAGTGTACCGTCCACATACAGGCTCGAGCGGATGTCTGATGGCCAGACAGTATTTCCTCGGCCTGCTTAGTAAAGATCAATGTCAATATAATTTGTAAGTAGGAACGTAATTTTTTTAGTACGATGTATGTATTTTGGTGCTGCATTACTAATTTATTTGTTTTCAATTTAACTATGAATGACCAACTGTCTTTTTATATGAAGCGAAAACAGACTTAATATTGTATAAATATGAATATTTTGAATAAATTTCGCTCTGAATGTGGGGTTTTATTTACATTTCACGTCTACTGAAGGCTAGTTATAGCTAAATATTGTGCTTTATCAGTAACTACCAAGGTTAACCTGTCTTATCAAAGGCGGGCTTCTGACGACCCGTAACGACTGTCAAAGATCCACAAATGACAGCCGGGACCAACGGCTTACCGTGCTTTTTGAGACAGGGAGGGGTCTTGGTATGTAAAAGATGGTCACCCATCCACGGACCAACCGCGGCAAGCGCAGCTTAACCTGATCGATCGACCGAACGAATCATAAATGAGTGTGATATAAAAATATACCTACACTTGTAACTACCTACCTTCGTCAAACAAACTTGTATCGCTTTTTTGCAAAACCCAGTGAAAGGCTATTGTCTATGGTCACAGCCGCAGTGGCACTTATATCGATTGAAATTGTAATTATTCAATACGCTGCCGAGACCTGAAGGACCCCCACCGTTCGCTTTCCATCGATCACTGCATATCCCGCTTAAATATTTATAATACTACAAGGTATTGATCCAAGGCCAGGTAAAGGTTTTCTGCTAAAGTAAGATTGATATATATGATAGGTTCCTACTCGATACAGACTCACATACAACTCAAGTCTTTCTCCAAGGGGGTAGAAATAGCTGAGTAGGGGAGGTACCTACTGCTTGATTTTTGCGGTCAATTATGTATATACCGATTTTTGTTAGAATGAGTCTGTCGCCGCACCTAATACAAAATTGCAGCATGTCAAAGTTGTAAAAAACAAAATAGATTTCATCCGCTCAATTCCAAAATAGTCACGTCGCATGGAAGTGAGGGAATAAAATAATTATGTCAGTCGCGTAAATGAACATGATTAGGCGATGGCAGAGGGGTTCCTATCGAAACTGCCCATGGTTTCGAAAGGAAGCCCTTATGTTCTGAAATAATATCATCGTTTGATTGAACGATGACCACAATATTTATAGGGTAAGTATTTAACTCTTTATGAGAAAAAATCTAAAAATATATTCTTGAGATAGCTTAGGCAAAAAGCAGTCGGAAAATGTTAGTTTTAGTTCATGAAATGACAAAATACATTAAAATTCAATTCAAAGATTTCCGTTTTTTTAATCTGTTTTTGAACACCATGAAATAGTAGCCGCCATGTTATTACGTCATACTGCTGAGTAAACTAATCAACTGAACAACTTTGTAGTATTATTACTTTCGTAACCAAAGTCATTTTGATTGAAATAACTTGCTTTTACCCGCGACTTCGTCCGCGTAGAAGTCGAAAATGGTTCTAATAGGATTTTGAATTGGTTTTTCACGTTATTAATTTTGTTATAACTTATAAATTATTATGTTAAACTAGGACCTCTGGACTAATTAACTAATTAATATTAAAAAACTTAATACAATTAACAATAATAAAACCATGGTCAGCAAGACGACCAGCACCCGTTCACGAGCATAACGCAAAGATCAGCCATTACCCCCCTCGCCATATTTGAGGGAAGGAGGCAACCCGACCCCCGACGCTACCGCAAGCAGTGACATCTAAGGGAGCATGACGAGCTTGCTGCCTTTGTATTCAACTATATGCAAAGACACGTCGACATGGCCGCACACGCGACGATAAAGCCTAACTGTGTCCGGTTTTATCGGGACGCCTGGCAACGGTACCCCAGTTGATGACCAAAAAAAATCATACATACACATTGATTTTTTAACAGACTTCAAAATGAAGGGAGATATCAATTCGACATGTATAAATATTATATACCTATATTTTTTTTATAGATGTTCGGGCATAACTCAGTCATATACAACGTGTAACGGAAAGGGTATATACTTACCAAGGGCACGGCTTCTTTGTTTGATATCAAACGATATTGGAAGGGTTTTTTAATCCTATCTCTACTTGTTCGGAAGTTATGAGAATTTTTAATACATTGATACCAGAAACCGAACTTTTCAAATTGAAATAAACACATCACTCGGAAGAGATTTATCGTGATATTGGCAAGTGACGTGGAAAGTTATTGACCTACGTAGTGCGGTGACACGTTTGTTATTATTTGAATTCAAGAAACATGAAACCGAAAATTTTGTATCAATTCTTAGAGTATTTTATTTTGAGCTGAAACTATGTATAGTGTTAGTGATTCTTTATCAGCTGTTATCTTTAGAGCTTTAGAGAAGTTTTTTTTTGTTTGATAATGTTTAGGTATCTATACCCATGACGTCTGCAATTTCGCTAGCTAATTCATTTTGACCCTGTAGATTGATTGGGAGTCAAGTAGACGTCCCCAAACACAATAAACAAAACAACACCATAACGTTCTATCAAATTTATTACGTCTATGAGAGTGGTACTTCCTTATCATAAAGTAAAACAAAATGATTTTGGAATATTTACAATGAATCTCGATTTAGTGAAAATCAGGAAGAAAAGAAAGAATTCTAACAAAATGGTAAAATGAAATGTTTACTGTATAAATGTTACCTAATACTTAATTTCATAAGAGTCAAGCCCAAAGAGATGACGAGAATTATCCTAAGTTTAGACAAATCAGTTAAATTGCTTTATCTAATGAATGATTTTTATGTACACACTACATGCCTTTCAGTCTGCTTACCCAACACGATTTTGGATTTAGACCTGTTTTACAGTCAGATAATTGCAATCGATGGTATTCATTAAGAAAATGATTAAAACAATTTTTATTATTCTTATACAAACTTAAACAATTTAAAACAAAGTGCAAATAGGAAAATTATAGCTTTTTGGAATCATTAAAAATAAATAGTTATTATTTCAGATAATACAATCGAGTTTTTCCTATCAACCGCATTTTATCTAGCATCCATCACCATTTACAAACCTATTACAAAATAAACATTACAATCAGTTCAGTTCTTATAATTTTTTGTAACCAGCAATCTTACAACTGTCCCTCATGACCTTATTCATAAATAATTCTATAACTAGAAAACTATACAAAATGATTTCTGCCCGGAACAAAAGAACGGCAGTGATAGATGAGACTCATGAAGTGGTTATGAATGTTGAGCTATTATAAGAGGGTTATTACATATTTACAATAGCTGCAGCTTTGTCACCAAAAATGATGCAAGCTGACCAGCCTAGCAAATATATCAAAAGAATATATTTTTGGTTGCTGCCCATTTGTTGTGTGAGTAGTAAGAATATGGCGCAGTCTCTTTGGGCTCAATAGCTTCAACTTACACACTACCGTACTATCACTTAGGGTATGGGGTGCTGGCTGGGGGTGAGCCCGCCATGCTCCGGACTATGTTTTTGCTTTTTCCTCTTCTTCTCCTTTTTCCGTTTCTTCCGTTCCTTGTCATCATCGTGCCGTTTCTGCTTTTTGTGTTTCTTCTCATATGTGTCTGGGTTTGAGGAATCTGTTGATGTACAGAAAAATATTAAATTGAAAATGAGAACATATGTTTAATGCACTGCAGGTCTCTAAAGAGCTGCTCTTTGGAAGCGGAAGACTAAAGAACTTGTCCAACACTCAATTATGGCAAACAGAGACACTGTCATGGTGTGAAGTTAATATTATTATCCAGTAGGTAGTTGAATTTGAAAAATTCTTTTTGCACCTGATAGCCCAATTCTTGAATAAGGTTATGGATAATGTCGTCATTTAGGAGCCAAAAGGAAGCAAAAATAATAAAAAAAAACAGGCATGAAAGGCATAGGAAGAAGCTATTCCGATACAATGCTATAGTGGTTTGAAACAATGTCTAAAATAGTAGTAGTAGTGGATAGTGGTTCCAAAATGAAAATATAATATGACATGACGTGTGTGTGAACAATATTTATGTTATTAATCACAAAAATTGGTGTGATTCACATAGCCACAATGCTGTGTTATCCAGCATTCGTATTCTATTAAGACTTTAAAATCTAGCAGTGTTATATTCGGATTCAGGGTTACTACTCATGTCAGATTACTGACTTGACTAATAATTTATAAATTCCTCATAATGGATCCTGGATGGAGTAATATCACTTCTGTTTGAAAATGAAATACAAAATAGTCACTGTTTTATCATTGCATAGCTTCATCATCATATGCGTAGCTTTTTCTCAACAATTTTGGAGTTAGCTTCCAGTCTAACCGGATGCAGCTTTATGATACCAGTATTTTATATGAAACAACTGCCTATCTGACCTTCACACACCAGTTACTGTATAAAACAATACCCCTATCATAATTACATAGCATGATTACAAAAAAGGCCAGCACCATGCAGCAGGCAACACTGCATTTCCTGATTCTAGGCAAAAAGTGAAATTCCAAGGTAGAATACTTGACAGTAATACACTTCATGGTTATCTAATTTGAATCAGAATTTACTGGTCCATTGTTAGATAAACTGAAGTGCCATGAATGTGCATTGCTGCTCACCTTGCAGAGGTGTCTCCTGTCCTGGGGGGACTCCATCCTTGTGCTTATGTTTCTTGTGTTTGGTCTTGTGTCGCTTTGGTGGGGTTGCACTTACATAGCGGTACTGTTCAGGTAATGGACCTGGGTGCAGCCGGAACCCAGCCAGCTGGGCACTTGTTAGTGGCAACAATTCCTTACCACCTATTGGCCTCTTGGCTATCACTGATCCTAAAGTACTGTTATCTTCCTGTCCAGGCCCATCAAGAATACCAGGGAGATTAGGAAGAAAAGAAGATAAGGATTCCTTAAGTTTTTTGCCATTAAATTTACTATAAGAGTGCTCCAGTCCATAATAAGCCATTAAATTAGTTGCTCCTGTGAGTTCACATTCTCCTGTAAATAATATTGGCACAAATGTTAAAGCTTGTAAATAAATAATTACAACAGTATTGATAAGAAATAATGCCGTACCTGGAGGTTCTTTCATCAAATAGAATGGTCCACTATGCACTATAGACGGGTTCTTGCCAAGAGAGATGGTAGTTTTGAGTGTTCCAGAGGAATCCTGACGAGAAACCACTGGTGACCTCGCGCCTCGCGGCGAGGACTTCGGAGAATATGGTTCTACTTTTCTAAACTGATCAGACATCATCTTGCATCCGCATTGTCTACATAACAAACGTAAAGAAAAGAAAATCTCACTAAAGAAAACGATAAAAACTTAACACCCTCACTTCGAACGAAGAGCTTCCTTGACAAATTTGCAAAAAAAAATTGTAGTGGAAGGTAAACGCAGTGACTATTTCACTATTTAGTCGATTAGTTAATTTTTGGTGTCGTGGATAAGGTAAGAAACCAGAAGGTGCAAGTCCTTAAAAATCTAAGTTAAACACTGAAATACCTAAAGCAGTTGCATAGAAATGTGTGTTTTTTTAGAATTGGTTTTAATATAAATTGGAAATTATTTTAATCGACTAAAATACAGACAACAAAGAACTAGTATCTAAACCGTAAACTACTAGAAAGAGAAAGGTTTTTAGAATAAAATTCGGATACACCACTGGTGAAAATATACAAAACGAATCTTCCTATTTTGTGAAAATAATAGCTAAGAGTATCTTCACAAAGAATCGAGAAATTCTATTAAGAAATCTTCAAATCTCGGGTTTTTGTTTAGTAATTTAATATTTTTGTCTATCTATGGTTAAAAACCACGTGTTCATGATTAGCGCTATGCTCGACCATAGAAGATTAAAAAAATAAAATTTAAGAAGTAAAAATTTAGTTTATGGTTCATGAATTAGCTTCTCGTAATACGCTACGATTTTCGATAATGTGTTTGGAAATAAACAATATAATGGGGTTAATTTAGTTTTGTTTGTGTTCAATAGTGTATTAAAAAACCTGAAAAATGTTTGTGAACTGTGATTTGAGTGGTACAAATAAACGGCAACGCTTTTGATATCACGATTCCTCGCTGTGCGGAGTGACGCCATTTTACGGGAATGATCAGCCCGCGGCAGCCTCATACTAAGCCTGATGTAAGGATTGCTGTGTTCAAACGGATGCATAGAAACGAATCTTTATTCTTGCACTCGTGCTGGACGGACGAATTCCGAGGTAAAGATTGCATATTTATATTATTGTTGATACGATGATTATTCGAATCATGTTTCGATTTCCTCTTATTTGAGCGTCTTTTGTTTCCTATTAGTCAAAAGCACGTGTTTGTATTTTTCCAGAAAACTATGGAAGATGGTAATATTGTCAATACGAAAGATGATAAAAACACAACAGCATCATTGACCAACTTGTACGGCGAACGCCCAGTGAAATTAACCGCTAATGGGCACGAATTCGCTGGCGAGCCGTCTAGTCCGCCCGACGAGACGTACGAGCAGTGTCGGCAGCCCGTCGACACTTCGACCGATGACAAGTTCAAACAACGCATCAACCCTCTTAGAATACATCTTGGTAAAAGGCCTTTTGTAGATAACTCTCTTCAATACTATAGCACAAGCAAGAAAAGAAAACCTTCAGCTAATAAAACTTTTGATAACAGCACCCCTGCCAACTCAGTGCCCAGAGTGCCCAAACTTATCCCTAAGCATCTAGACCGTAGTCAATTTCACAATGTTTCATCACAAGCAGAGAGTGATGCCATCAGTGAACGAGATAAACCAGTGCCTCGGCTTGTGCCTAAAAGCCAGCTGTTACAGTTCAAAAAAGGTAAAGCAGAAAAAGGAGCCCAGTTGAAAGAATATGCACAGAGTTTGGGTCTGCAACCTATGGTGAAGTTTAAGTGTCGGAAGTGTTGTTCAATGTCATTTAAAACCTTAGCCATGTTGAAAGAACATCAATTAGTATGTCGAGCACAAGCAAAAGAGCCTGCACTGAGCCCTGAGGCAGCACCATGTCCAGAACCCAATACCAGTGGACCATCTAGAGTGACTAGGAAGGTATACTTGTGCTCAGCTTGTGGAACTTATTATGAGAACTGGAATCTTTTTCTTCATATGAGAGAAGTGCACAATAGACATATTTGCCTGTTTTGTTTGGGTATGTTTTCAAAAGCAGAGAAGCTGTCATCTCACCTAACAAATAAACACAATGTCAAAGAGTTCAGTTATGAAAGCAAAGAAGAGTTTTTCAATGTTTACAGCGGTACTTTATATTTGATGTGCTGTGCATGTGATGAAATATGTAGTGAACAAGATGATTTTTTCAACCACGATTGTAATAATGTTAAGCCGAAACCTGTGCCTGTTCTTATTAGCAAAAATGCGGTCAAAGCGAATATCATAAAGAATGCTAAAACTTTCAATGAAGTATCAACTAATGGACCCTCAAGTATAGCAAAAGATTTAATAAAACCTGCTTGTGATAGGAAAGATATTGACGGTAAACTTGAGACTGTCACATCTCAAACACATAAACCTGCAGCTATAATTCCAGAAGCAAATGCTAGTGAGCCTGTTATCAGTGATACAAACATCAGCTCTGACAGTTCAGCTATAACAACTAGTAAAGACAATACAGCTGATTCAGGAATGGAACTTGAGAGCTATGACACAAAGCCTGTATCAACTCCAGTGCACCAAAATACATTTAGCCCAGATAGGACGACACACATGCTCCCCAATGGCGATGAGAGCTTTGAACATTCAGATGAAAGTGACTCGCCTGTTTCTGATGAAATTAATGAACCAATAAGAGAGGCTTCACCTTTCAAAAAAGATGAGGCAGTTGGTGTCCCTTCAGAAAAAGAAAAAGAATGTGGTATAAAGTTAAAATTAAGTTTAAATAATGCAAATTCACCTGTTATTATAAATTCTACTGTAGATCCCACCATTGGAAAACAAAAAGTACACAAACCTCCAACACGACTGAGAAGACCACCTAAAAGATATGAGAAAGATGCACATGCTGAGCTAGTAGGAACACCTAAAACTCCCTCAATAAGAATGACAATATGTGATAGAGCTGACAGTCCTTTTGTTAAGACAACCATATTTGAAAATAATAAAGAGACTACACTGAAGACACTCTTGAATAACAACTTTGAAACTGCATCTAAAACACCTGAAATTAAGTCAGAAAACACGGTTAAAACTACAATTTATGATAACAAACTGGAAGAAATCAATACAATGAACAGGGTACCCAAGTTAACCGTGAGAGTTCCCAAAGAACTTTTGGATAAAGATTCATCTAGTGATTACTCTTCTGACAGTGATGTTAGTGATAAGCTAACAGTAGATGAAAATAACACTGTTAAAGAAGAAGAAGAAGGACAAGATAAAACTATAGATGAGTCACTCATTGAGCATCCACCTATTGAACCCTTAACACCACCTGCTGAACTACCTGCTGTGAAAGTTGAAGAACCTTTGCAAGCAGAGGAAGACATTCAAGTAGAAGACGAGAGTGAAGAAATTAAGCAGGAGCCTAAGTTAGAGCCAACAGAAATGGAACCAGAGCCACCTGCTGAGCTAACAGTTGAGGAACCAACAATTCCTGTAACACAACTATCTCTAAACAAACCACTAGATAAATATCCCCTTAAAGATTTACTAAAAGTGTTCTTATCATCAACTGTTCACAGTTGCATATTTTGCAATCATGTACGTAAGATCGCAGTTAATTGTGAGCAGCTTGCTTTACACATGGTAGCACAACACCGCTTTGCAGCAACTGTAGACAGCATTACTGCAGAGGAGCTGATGCCTGAGACTATAACAGCTAAATTGAAAACAGGTGCTCCAGAACTAAATTTGGTTTACATAAACTTGGACTCCTATGACAGTGTAGAAAAGTGTGATGAAGTACAGTATGACTATATGTTTGAATGTTTTCAGTGTTACTTCAAAACTGCTATCCATAAAGATCTCTATTTACATAATCGTAAAATGCATCAAAAAACTATCTTACTGTGTGTTATGTGTAAATCTAATTTTTATAGTTATAGTGAATTAATATGTCATTTATGCCCTGGAACATATGATTCTGAGTATGAAATTAAGTTTAGATGCTGTTTGTGCAATGTAGATGCCATCCCATCGCCGTTCAGATTGATGGTACACCTGCGCAAGAGTCATAACACCTGTGATGTCTGTTTGGAACTTTGTCACAACCAAGCTCGCTTGTCCAACCATGTTTGGAAACATAAACTGCACCACTTATGCTACCGATGTGGCATTGCATATAGAAATAAGCCAGACATAACTAATCACTTGTTTTGGAAACATGGCACTGAAAGTGTGATGTGTAAAAAATGTTTACAGAAAAAATGGCCCCATGTCTATCACTTCTGTACACCTCCGGCAATATTTGTTTGTGAAGAATGTAGTTTGCAATTTACAAAAGCAGTATACTTAAAAGTTCATAAAAGATTTCACACCAGTGAGTATCCCCATGTCTGTACAGAAGAAGCATGTACTGAAAAGTTTGTTTCTAAGAAACTCCTTAACAGACATTTAGATGAACATAGGAAAAAATTAATAATTGAAGATTTAGGTGAAGTGAAGCCTTGTGTGCCAACTGAAGTTTTACCAGAAACGTCTAAAGAACCTGACCCTATTATTGATTTGGTGGACATAAAACCAAAAGAGGAAGCTGGTACTTCTGAGCCGAAAGCCGAGTCTGGAACTGAGCAGCTAACCAAAAAAGAAAAGAAAAAGAAATTAAAAGAAAAGGATGCCCTTTTGCTTGATGTGAATTTGCCGGCACTAAATCTTTCAGAAAGCGATAGCAGTGACGAATCGGATAGCGGTATTCCACCGACAGTTAAGGTTGAGAAACTAGAAGAAAAGGTAAAGGAGGAAGATGCTCCTAAAGTAGAATCAAAGGAAACAAATCACGCGCATATTGAAGTGACTCCGAAGACTGAGGAGAAAACGGAGCTACTTGACGAAAAGCCGGACGAGCAGCAGGTTCTGGACATATGGGATAACTTTAAAAAATATCAAGCAAAAGTGGAAAAGACAAAGGAAAAAACTCCTCCTTTAGTACCTATCAGAAAACATGTTTGTGAATCTGATCACGATTATTGTTTGGTACCAACGGATATGAATGGAGATGATGATTTGTTCAACAGTAGTGATACTAAAAAGAAAAATAAGAAATCTCCTAAGAAACAACGTGGTGCTGGTGACTTGTCTTCAACTAGTAGCAGCAGCAGTGATTCTGATTCAAGCTGCTCCTGTGGCTCCAATTGTAGTTGTTCATCTAGTAGTGGCTCTTCATCATCGAGCTCTTCTGACTCTGATTCGTCAGATGATTCAGGAAATGAGAAAGAGAAGAAAAAGACCAAGCGCGTTAAAAAGACGTTACCCAATAGGAGATACAGCACTGGCTCTAATGTAGATGTGATGGGCATGTCCGAGACTCCAATATTAATTCCTGAAAAAACTGAACCTCCTATTGCGGAAACAGATCTCGAAACTGATGAAAGTGAAACAGATGAAGAGTTTTATGATGAGAATCCACAACGAATAGCCGACAAGTTACACGAAGAAAAACGTAACCAGCTGATGAATCTATCTTCTGTGGCTCCCTCAGACGCCGGTTCTATTTCCGGTGAGTTAAGTCGACCTACAACACCCGTCAAAGAAGAGAAGCAAGAAAAAGAACTCAAAGAAGAGCCTGAAATTAAAGTAAAATCAACGAGTAGTAAAAAGAAGAGCAAAAAGAAAAAGAAATCTAAGAATTCCAAAAAGCATGGACCCATAAAAATCAACATTCCTAAAGATGTCATATCGAAATCTGAAGTTGAGGCAACACTGCCTTTAATTCCTAATAAGATAACAATATCGTTACAATCTAACACAGTACAAATCCCAGAGGCACCAAAACCAAGCCCTATCATGACAGAAGTGAGCTCTTCAGCATCGGCGGCTGAAAAAAAACGAGCATCAAAAAGAAGACGAGTTCCTAACAAATTTTATGGATACTCTAGTGATGAGGAAGCACCGCAACAGACTCCAGTAACACTTACGGCATTAAAACCGCAACAACCGCCTAAACTGGAGTGGAGAAAGGAAGATTTGCCATCTCCAGTGACGCACAAGGCAAAGAAAGAAGTTCCATCAACTGTGATTTCTAGCAGATTGTATAATTATACAGACACTATTAGGTTGACCGCCCCCATACCTGACCCCGAGCCGCCGCGTATCTTAATGAATTCTGAATCTATGGAGTCGAGTGACTCTGATTCGAGCGACGAAGGAAACTTAGAAATATATCAGCCTGGCGGTCAGAGCTCCGTCCCGCCGCCTCCAACTTATTTGAATTCGGGAACCTCCAGCTTGCCGTACGCGTTCCAGCGACCCGCGGTGCGGGAGGCGCGCGAAGGCGAGAGCGTGTACTGCTACTGTCGATGTCCGTACGACGAAGTGTCGGAGATGATCGCTTGCGACGCCGAAGGTTGTCCCATCGAATGGTTCCATTTCGAATGCGTCGGTATCATGGTACCGCCTAAAGGCAAATGGTACTGTCCCGAATGTAGGAAAAATCAAAGTTTCCCAGGTTACAGATAATTCTAATTTAATTTAAGTGTATATAACATTGCTGTATTGTTATTATATCTGTATATAACTTATTGACGATTGTAGATAATTTAGGCTTTACCTGTATATCTTTGTAGGTAGTTTCTGTAAGTTTTAGGTTATTAGGTCTGAAAAAATGTATCATTGTTATAAAAAGTACATGTTATGCTTGATACCGGCTGTGCGGCCACATCTGTAACCTGGCAAATTGTTAATGACATTAACTTACTGCAGCAAGCGGAAATATAAATCCGATTTTTGATACCAATTCACGCAGTTTCATTTATCAACCTTTACCTGATTTTTTTAATTAGGCTAGAAAAGTGGCTGGTCATGGTCTGGTGTAGGTTTAGCTATAGTTTTGAAGTCGAAGCGAATCAACTTAATTTTTCACCTCCGCTCAACGTTTGAATGGGTCAGGACAGGACGTACAGCAGCATAATGCTCGAGAAGTAACATTGATACATTCAATCACAGCTAAATAGGAGTTGGAAACCGCGTGTTCGCGTATGATATAGGTAGATAGAGATCAATTTAAAAACTGCACGCCCGTCCACTGCTTGTTGCATACACATTTCAAATGTTTGGATAGAAATTTTAGACTTGTTAGTGGCGGCAACCTAATTGTAATGAGAACAAAGGTCGCTTTGATTTTGACAGTGATGCAAAATCAGATAAAATACACTTTGGACTATTTTTGTTTTTTGGGTGGGAAATCATCAAATAACTTTTCCCGCTCTGGGCGGAGCAGGAGGGCGTGTCAGACTTTTACTGACTAAAACCCACTCGCGTTCCCTTAGTTGCCTGTGTCCCAGGGGCCGTGGTATCTCTTTCGTGCAACCCGCACCCCTGGCAGGCATCGGCCCTTGCGGACCCCACCAGTTGGTGCTGACATCTCTTTGAGGCGCACGTGGAACACAACGCGCCGTCGCCGTGTCGACCCGGGCCCGGACGACGCTTAGTAAAATTTTCCTCCGCTTCGGTAGGTACATTGTAGTGTCAGTCTACCTATCTATCCAAATTATATTCTGATGGTGGAACTCACACTAACCTGAAATAATTAACTATCGCGAGTATCCACTGAAGAAAGGTGGTCTGATGTGCAAAGTATACGGAGTATACCTACCCGTTTTCGCCTGGTTTTAACTTTATTATTAGACTAATCTACCATGCCATAAGAGGCGACCTCAGTTTACTTAAAAATAATAGGTATCATTGGGGCGAGCCCATTAAATTGACACACAAAGAGCGTGACAATGTAATGGACTCTTTAAAAACCCAATAAAACTGCCGCCGTTATACGCGTGATGTGGGGATCCAACCCAGCACCCTAATTGCGTAACATACGATTAATCATAATCTGTTTCATTTTGACAGTACAACAATATTCATTGCGTTATTATCATTGTTGAGCAGATACATTTTTCGAACATATGAAGCAATGGTTTAGCACTCTGTTTCAAAACGAAACAGATAATGGTGTCGATTCTGTTGTACACCGAACTAAACTAACTAAACTATCACTAAAATTCCTTACTTTTGGCTATGAGAATCTTAAAGCTATTCTGCAAAATAAAATCTCTAAACTTAAAAATTATTTTGACACAACTAAAATCGAATTTGACAATCGTGACTCCTGCAGGCTTAGCATGACGCTTTCTATTTCTACTCTACTGTAGAATAGATAGAAATCGCTTGTCTACATTTCTCGGTGAAAACTGACAACTTTACTGTCTACACGGAAACGTAATTTTTGTCTAGTCTTCCGTCGACAAAACGCTTCTCTACGGTTGTCGTGCCAAGCCTGCAGGTGGTATTTTTTTTTCTTTTGGCTTCGCAACGTGGTAGGTACTTGTGTGCCCCACGCAATGATTTTTTTAAGAGTTGAATGAAGCGTGCGCAGGGGGGCAGCCTCGACGTTTTTTATATGGAATTTTTCACTTTTTGTTTGGAAAATAAAAAAAATATTACATACATGTTGAGATTATGGGGCTTACGGGTTTATTAAAGGGGGTCGAAATTATCATCATTTTTGCGATAGGACACACCGTTTTCGAGATATAAGCAAAAGAAAAGAAAAAAAAAAAGTGTTTTTGCAACTGAAGTCGAAGTGTTGGTGTGAATTTTAGTTCATGACCACTAGTTTTATTCCACACTTTTTTAATCGCGATTAAAAATAGTCAGATTTAGTTAGAAAAACTAATATAGTCAAAATTTTTAGTGAAAAACGGCAAACTCAGAATAGCAAAATTACCATCTTCACTAAATTAATAATTCAGTACAATCTTAGTGCTGTCAAACTAAAATATAGTTAAGTTGTGTCACTTTAGTCAATTTCAGAATAGGAAATCGTCGTTTGACAGGAATAAACTAAATTTTGGTGATTTTTAGTTTAGTTTAGAGAATTTTGTGACAACAGAATCGGCACCAATGATTAATCGTGACTTACGCAATTAGGGTGCTGAACGGTGAGGCGAGCCGAGCGCTCCGTAACGTGTATAGGTATGACACGTGTTTGTTAGATAATACCTACTTAACTTGAAAAACATAGAAATTATTTATATCATAGCTCGAAGTCTTACAGTTCGCCATTAGCTTGTGATTCAAAATTCGTTTAGGTGCAGACCGAGGAATGCGTGTCGAGCGCCCCGGCGCGGCGGATCCTCGAGGTGTTTTCTAGAAATTAGATCAGCATAGCTATTCATAAATATTCGAGATGCTTCCCTGCCGAATCAAACATCAATCAATGTTATCGAATGAGTTCTCTATACGCTGTTAACAAATCACAAATCCGAATATCTTCATTTTACTTTAAACTAAATACCCAAGGGATTATTCTTACGACTGTTATTTGTGGTCAGAGACTAGACAAATCATGTAGGCAAAATTGTGTCATTTTGGTCTCGGACGGAACCCTGCTGGACCGAACTATACTAATATTATGTGAAAGTTTGTGAGTATGGATGTTTGTTACTCTTTCACGCAAAAACGGCACACCGGATTTGGATGAAATTTGGCACACAGATAGTTTGTAACCTGGATTAACACATAGGATAGTTTTTATCCCGGTAATACGTTCCCGGGGGGAAATTTTCGACCTCCGCGCGGGCGAAGCCGCTGGCAAAATCTAGTGGAATTATAAAGCTGATGCACCACCAAGCCACTAGTGTTAACACCCCATTTTTGAGGTTTTTCAAATTAGAAAGAGAAGGTGATCTCGGTATTTTTCCAATACGTTACAAATCTATGGTTATATGTACGTCATGTCACAAAGACAGCCACAGCTAAAATGCCAGTGTTGTATCTCTTGTAAACTAAATTTGCAGCTGCACGATAACCCACTAAAAGTAGCAATAAAAATGGATCTATCGAGTCTTTGTCCTAATAAGGCGCAGTGCAACAAGTTTGGTAAGATTCACATTGTATTCAGCTTGAAGCCTTATAATCCGTAGGTACAAGAAAGTAGTTGACTGTTAGTCGTAGGTACTTGTTAGGAAGGTAACTACCTAAATGAACTATTTCGTTCATGTTTATGTGCTGTTACACGCTAGTATTATATTTTCCGTGCTGATACTAACCGAAGGGTGGTTAGTCCTGTCTAACTTAGACAGTCATCAATACCTTCCTAGGAGGTCTCCATGCTGCGAACTTAAGATTTCGTTGTAGTCGTTACTCGTCACGCTAAAGAAATCGCACCATCATAACTAAGCACCCAATGACTACACGGAAAACTGACTAGTCATCACAGCGTAGGTACCAACATACCTACACTACCTTCAAGTTATGCTATGAACAGTGAGTGAACATTCAAAATTTGCCCGCTTCATTTAACAATCATCATTTAATTTTATGAAACACGTTAACAGTTTGTTGTAAATGGGTCGCTTATCAAAGAGCATTGGTTTATGTTCTACCTATTTGATATTATCGTAGGATTTGGTGTAATAAAATATTTCCTTATTTGAAACTCCCATTGGTTCAATATAGATCTATGTGTGATCGTGCATGGGCTGGTCAGCTTTTTGTTGTATTTTTACTCATACATAAATGGATTATTTAGCCACCAATCTGATGAGAGTTTGGGATTCTATGATTTAGGGACGTTCCCTTACCACGGCACAGGCATAGAACAGATGTGTAGTGGTGAACCTAGTCCACATGTTTTGCATACAAACTTCGGGAGTGTTTTACTCCACTGTCTGACATGGCACATCTATAGTAAAATATGATATCGTTTTGTCTCATTATTAATATTGTCTGTACGGAAACAGAATACTAAAAAAAAAAAACATTAAAAAGTTAGGAGCCAACAAAGATTCGCTTTGCTAATTGTACTTAACTTTGGGCGTGTTTAAGTAATAAAAGAAGTGTAAAATCTCCAAAACCAAGTCGGTACCGACAAAGTTCAATTATCGAAAAGTTCAATAAACTTTAATTGGTCATTGATTTATGCATTGGCTTTTTCATAAAACTCGATCTTCCAAAGGACTTAATTTTTTCGCGATTTTTTTACTATAAATGATCCTGCATCTCACACAATAACGTTGTGCGTGTAGACTAGCGTCTAATTGCTCATCACTGATACTATCTCTGTCGGACACGAAGCCTGGTGAGACAGCGTGATTTTTAGCCAGGCCCACCAGTGAGTTCGAGCCCGCGACTAGTTCCCCTTAAGAAGGGCGAGTAATACTCACAGTGCTTATGAATTATAATAGGCCCAATTCACTCCTGAGCCATGTCTACTACAGACCTGTTTTCAAGAGTCATCACGAACCGTCTCGAGCAAAGATTTGAGGACTTTCAGCCTCCCGAACAAGCCGGTGGGTTCCGGCTTGTTCGGGAGGCTTTAGCACCGTAGGCCACATACCTACATACGGTGCGGCAGGTTATACATAAGACCGAAGAGTATAACCTGCCTCTTTGCTTATCGTCTGTTGACTACGAAATAGCCTTCGATTCGATCAAGACTTGGTCTGCAGTGTCCCACGGTGTAAGATTGACTATCGGAAAATCGAGTGTTTGTATGAAAACGCAACTATGTCAGTCCGACTCCAGGACTGGACCTCGAAACCTATCCTTCTGCAGCGAGAGTTGAGACGGGGACAAGTAATTTCACCGAAACCTTTACTGCTACACTGGAGGATGTCTTAAATGATTTCGACCGGAGAGGGGTTGGCATCAACATCAATGGGGAGTATAGGTATCTACATTAGTCACTTTCTGTTTGCTGAAGCTATATCTAGTTGTGTGGGACTCATAGAAGGCTCAAAGTCACCCAAAGGGCAATGGAGAGGGCTATTCTTGGAGTTTCCCTTCGCGATCGAATCAGAAATGAAGCGATCCATAAGAGAACCAAGGTAACCGACATAGCCCGAAGAATTGCCAAACGTAAGGCTGATGGGGTCGAAAGGGTCTGGAGTGGTGACCCGCGCGTACCGGAAAACGTAGTGTTGGAAGAGTTTCCACAAGATGTGTCGATGACCCGGTGAAGGCCGCAAGAAACCGCTGAATGCGAGAATCACAAAATCAATCGAAATGCGGTGCCTGGGGAAGGCGCTATGTCCATCAGTGGACGTTTTTCGGCTGAAATGATGATGATGATGGCCTTACCAACCATCCACTCTTTTAAACCATACGGAGTAGAAGAACGCACAGCCCTGTGTAACTGGACACCATACGCAGTAGTACCCACAGCCCTGTGTAACTGGGCTGTCACTCCATACACCCAGTTCTTTTGCAGAGCAGTTAATCACAGAGTAGGGCAAGTTGGCGGTACTTATAACTTGTAGGTAACTCTAGTTGCACTGCACATGGTTCAAAACCGCTTGGAACCTCGCAGTGCGACACACATTACTAGACTTTTTTGTCAAATGTTGACCCTCAGTCAAAAATTGAGTGCTTGGTTACTTCCTATGACTATGCCAGCAGTGCAGGTCTGTCTAGTCTAGACCCACAGACCTACAGACTTCATTTACCCTTAATCTTTTATTTTACCAACCTATAGCTGATAGCATGACTCACCAAGCCATTAAAATTATTAGCGCAATAATTTATGTTATTGTGTTCATAAATTGTGCGTACCCATTTATAGAAATTCTACAAAGAGTCTTCAATTCAAATCAATTTACATAATTATACTTCGTTGAACGTCTGTGAGTCGAGTCGTGGCGCGGGAGCGTGCGTGTCATCGACCAGCTGCAGTCGTGTAGAAAATGTAGGTAAGTACCTACCTCCCTCTATTAGCTATACCAACATGGCATGTTATACCTACATATTGTAGGAACAATAGATCGGCCACTTTTATAAATAATATATAACAACCTAGCTACTCCTATATTTAGGTAACTACTTACTTATGCACCTTGGTAACTGACACGTGCCGTGCCTGTACATTTGTTAAACTCAATAATGATAATGTTACAACTTACATTTATACATTTTACACATACATAGATAAAACATCGTATCCATTGGATCTCCTAAAATCCTATAAAGGCCTGTATTACTTGACCATTCTACTTTTTTTTGTCGGGTATTTCGCAGTTGGCCTTGAGAGGCCGTGACTGCTAAACCGGGCTTTCCTGGGGCTGCTATTAAGAAAAACTTAACGCCTCCAGCCAGGACTTAAAACTAATAAATTACTAGGCGACTGCACGCTGAGGGCACCCCCTGTGGGGTACAGGCCTCGGCTCGGGGCGTCACTGGTAGGGGGACAGCAAGTGGGGACAGGCTGGATCAAAATATTGGCATTAAGTATTATTATTAGACGGGGAATTTAACTCTACTGGCTCAGCTGCGGCGCGGTCTGGCGCTTCAACGAGCAAGGGACGGTCGGGCACAGAACACATATACCTACTCCTAACGGAGAAGAATGCCAACTCCATACAATATTTAGTAGACCGATTGTGTGAGCGCCATCTATATTCGCCCCTAGGAAAAAACCTCGTATGGCGGTAAATTCAAACGTTTTCTTAGCATCCCCAGCCTATTGAACATGGTTTTTGGTAGGTCCATTCTCTTGTAAGAAAACTCAAATGTGAGTTTCTTACAAGAGAATGTACCTACCAAAAAACCTACAGAGTGGATATGGCAAAATAAAACAATAGTGTGTAAATAAATAATTTCATATTTATTTCAACAGTTTCATTACAATTTATTATTATTGTGTTCATATTAATACATTCAAAAAGTTTAATTACCATCTGTTTGCAGTAGCCTCAAAGTATAGACTAAACCATAAGTTTGTTTTAACTACATTTACATAGATCATACAACAAGGTTAGACAAAAGTTGACAAAACCCAATTTTCAAAATGTACTCAAACAGAATCGACAGTAGATTTTATTTATTTATAAGGTACTAATATTAGTTAAAAGGTACACCAACGACTTATTCACTAGAAACATTAAGATAATAAAAATAACATTATGCATTGAGTTATGGTGGCTACACAGCACACAGAACACATATACTCCTAACGGAGACACAGCACTTCACAACACACAGATCAGTAGAAATAGTGACGAAGTTATTCAGTTATTTACGATACGTACAGCACTTAAGTAGGTTTATTATACATATAACGAGTCCTGAAGATACATGGTAGATTAGATTTTACTGAGAATGTATTAAAATAACAATAACAAACCACAATTTCAAGGACATTTATCGTCTGACTGACATGACATTTGAGTTGCCACTATGAATTATCAAAAATAACTACTATATTTTCGGTTTCATTAAATTTAGGACAATATTACTATGATATTACGTAATTTGGACTAACAAAAAATTTGCATTACTTCAAACAGTCATTCACTTTTTTACTATCTAATAAATATTTAAGTATATTTCGTTGGCAAATTTTCTGTCTAAAAACTACTATTTAGAAAGGAAAAAAAACGCGACAAACACAATGCCGGCTGCATTGTGTTTGTCGCGTTTTTTTTCCTTTCTACAACTTTCCTTGTTACAACTTAAAAATAAAGTATTATTAGGGACCTAATTTTTTGGGTCCTTCACAATATTTTTAATGTTGGCAATGTCATATTTCTGCCCCGGGTACCTGTCCTACATTGGCCAATACAAAGTTGATACCCCCTGCGGTCGGGTGACCATTCTACTTCCAAATGACTGCCTTTTATACCGTGTTTTTATGTTAATAAATGTACTAAGTACCTACTTACCTATATTATTTTTAAACTTTTGTAAAAACAATTACATAAACACTTACCTAGGCTAAAGGCATTTCAATAATGACTAAGTATACTAAAAACATTTCTGCATCGTCAACACGCATTTAGTATGAACAGCTACTTGGTATGACTTAACATGGTAGTTACTTAATCAATACTTAGAATCTTCCACGATGACTAATCATTACTCTACAATACATACAGTCAGCACTCAGCAGCTAAAAGTGACGGTGCAATGATTTTTATTAAATCTCAGTTATCTGTCAATTTTCGTCCAACGTTGCAAACCGCATCATTCGCAACAGAAAACGAGTTATTTATTTGCAGTATCACGAGTAGCCGGTAGCCACGGTCACGGCTCCCTATATTCGAGCTTGTGCAAAGTGACGCTGCACACAAATAGGGTGCAAAGGCCGGCTCTTTTGTATGTTGCTATTATTCAATTAGGCCATAAACGCATGTCTCAGAGGGGGAACAGAGTCGACGCGATGCGTCGATGTATTAGATCAATTGTGGTATCTACATATTAACTACATAAATGTCATTGATTAATAGGAAATTCGACGATAGCTTTCTAGCATTTTGTTTGGCTATTATTTGGGAATAAGTAGGTATGTGATTTAATCAACCAAATTTTTGGAACGAAGTTCCTTATCGCGCGTTGTGAAAGGGGGCTAGACGGAAAAAATTCTCACGAAAGGTTGTAACGACACTTTTTGCTATATTAAGCTATTGTAAGCCGTGCGGCGCGCGGCGGCGGCGGCGCGGCGGCGTGCGCATGTTTCTCTGTCTGTCCCTCTCTCTCTCTCTTATAGAAAGAAAGCCAGATATTTTCATTTCATCTTTAATTTTTTTATTTTTTTTATTATTTTGATCTTTTTTTTTTAACTTCGTTCCATCCGGGTGTCCCTTGACACCTCTCAAGTTTTTAAATATAGACTACCTACCTACCTAGGTACTTCAGAATTGTGCCACCATCAATATTTTTGATAATAATTTAATTTTCAGCAAGAAATTAATGTTTAAAAAGTACAATAAAACTGTGGGAGATTTTCCCACGGATGACGAACAGCGCACATCGCAGGATCACTGGGGATGGTGGGGGTTCTGACTATGTTGATGAGTAGGTATCTCTATCTCGGTCAAATAGTCTCTTTTCAGGCAAGACAATAGGTAGGTACAAAGAAGTTGCAAGTTACACCGAAAATGCCAGCACAGCTATTGGGCCATGAAACAACTAATGAAGGATGAAGCTGAGTTGAGCTAATCAGTCTTTCATTGACGTGTGCATACTTCCTATCCTCACCTATGTGGTCAAACATGCTCTTTGACATATATTATGATACATGTTCATTATGTATATGACACATATATAATGAACATGTATAAGACAAAGGTCATGTCTAATGCCCATGTGGCGTCTCCTATCTTCATGAGAGTGGGTGTCAACTCTCATAAAAATCGGATACGCTACGCTCGAAGTTATGGACGAGTATGGTGACGGATCTGGGGAAATCCGTCGCCCCCTACTTCTTAGGACCCGAGATGGCGGCGCGTAGTGTTCCACGCGCGCCTCTATATGACGTAAGGGGGGAGTTTAACACCTCGCTCCCCCCCTAACGCGAGGTGGCCCGCACAGGCGGGCCGGCACTAGCCGGGGATCGCGGAAGTCGTTCTTGTTCCCGTGATCCCCGGTGCATGTGTCAGACGGAACACTGAGGTGGTTTTAGTCAGTAAGAGTCTGACAGACCCCTCCGCCCTCCCCAGAGCGGAGGAGATCCATGAGGATTTCCCCCCGTAATAAAAAAAAAGGATAAACGTAGTCCAGTTAGGTAGGTCTAACTTCGAGAAAGGGGTCAATCGTTAAATCCGACCCAGCTGGACAGCGTTCGGGAAGCTGCGCAATATCTTCTCGTCCCAAACACTACAGGGCCTAAAGACGAAAGTCTTTGACCAGTGTGTGTTGCCATTGATGACATATTATGACAATAAAACGTGGTCGCTCACAAAATAGGCTTTATTCGGAGGCTAAAAGTCACTCATAGGGCAATGGAGAGGGTTATGCTTGGAGTTTCCCTACGAGATTGAATCAGAAATGAAAAGATCCGTAGGAGAACCAATGTAACCGACGTAGCCCGAAGAATTGCCGAACTTAAGTGGCAGTGGGCAGGGCACATGGCTCGCAGAACAGATGGCTGACGGGGCCGAAGGGTTCTGGAATGGCGACCGCGTACCGGAAGACGTAGAGTTGGAATGTCTCCCACAAGGTGAACCGATGACTATGTGAAGGCCGCAGTAATCCACTGGATACGGGAACTGCAGAACCGATCCGGACCAGCATTTAATGTCATTCGGCTGAAATTATGATGATGATGATGATGAAGCCCATAGGAGTCTCTGTGCCGCGGAACGGCCAACCCGTACATTTTGACCAAGATGTACGGGTTGTAAAGTTAGGCCTTG
Organism: Antitype chi; assembly: GCA_947359405.1. Lineage (NCBI taxonomy): Eukaryota > Metazoa > Arthropoda > Insecta > Lepidoptera > Noctuidae > Antitype > Antitype chi. The sequence goes on from OX375812.1 coordinate 20,633,327, forward strand.
TAGGCCGGAACGGCCAAGTCGTACATTTTGACCAAGATCTAAGGTTTATAGAGTCGGGGGCTTCGATCTACATTAGATCTGATAACTTTTTAACAATGCAACCTTAACCTATTTAAAGCTTGGCAGCCACTTCACCCACTTTTTTCTACCCCTTCAAACGGCCAGCCCCACCATGCAAACCGGTAGATTAATATTTTTCCGTTATCAGAAATACGTGGGGCGCAATACACTATTAGAATATCTGAAGCGCTCGAGTATTTCTTTGTGACTGTTTTTTTTTCTTACATTTTTGAAAACCTGTACTCGCTCCCCCCACCAGTGAAATGGTTACATCTTATAAACTGTTTTTCTTTTTAGCCTCTAACCTTCATAATCCAATAGGTCCCCACGACGCTCAAGTAAATCCCTATTTAGTCTCTTGGCCACCACCTACCATTATAATTATAATCGATTTCGATTTGTCCACCTCTATACTAAATCGCAAATATTCGATGTTGCGACGGTTAATCTAAGCAATAAATAAGTATTCTATGTCGGAAATGTAAACCCACTTTTTTACTGTTTCCAGTTTCACCTAAAGGAGCCAGGAAGGTTATACCATCTTGTTTGAGCACGGACCTGAACCAGCATGCCGGTTGGGAAGGTAAGTAAGGATAAGTAGGTTTATTGGTCTCTTTTATAATTCATAATATTTGCACGTTATATTAAGTGGCAAACATATCGGATGCTTTATTTTTTTATGTTATTCTGCATGTATTTTATCCTTGTATGTGTACAGTGGGCTGCATGAATTGGGTACCCCAGTTGTATTATCATTTTAATGCAGCCCACCGTACACATCATCATGTTTGAGCAAATAACCAAGTCTTATGATCATCATCTGCCTAGACTTTTCCAACTTTGTTGTGGTCGTTTTCCAGCCTAGCCGGATGCAGCTAGAGTATGTACATACCAGTATTATACGTGGGCTTAAATCAAAATCGTTCTAAACGCCTGCATTAAATATGAGAGCAAGAGACGACTCTAAACTATGTGGCAAAGATGTCTGACGCTTTATTTATTTTTTGTTAACTTGCTTGCATCCATTTTATTCTTGTATGTGTACACAAATGTTTGAGCAAATAAATATCTAAACTAATATTATAAAGAGTAAACATTTGTGTTTTTGTATGTATGTTTGTAATGTTTTCACACAAAAACTACTGGACCGATTTCAAAAATTATTTCACCATTAGAAAGCTGCATCTTCACTGAGTGACATGAAAATGTAATATAGCATAAATTACATTTTCAACAAAAAAACATAGGGATCCCTAATAAAAATGCAATAATATAACCCAAGGTGTGAAAAAATTAGTCATAAAAAATCGCTGCGGAAACTATTGATGATAGAACAAAAAAATGTTCTACAGTAGGTATTATAGAACGTATTAATATCTACAAAAAAGTCCGTATACTATATGTCCAACTACTGTAGTTATGCCATTAAAACTACTTTTTTACATTTTAAAAGTTGATAAAAGTGCCGACAATATTCAAACCCGAAGTCGAAGTCCCGCAATACTATACTTGGGCTGATAAAAAATTCACAAGAAGGAGGCGTGGTGAAGATGTAGTTGGTCATCCGGGGATAAAGAGATGCCGCTTTAGGTAGAGTTTACGGGGAACATCCGTCTCGATCGGAGTGTTTTTATCTCCGAATTCTGCAAATCACGTACGCGGTCCGACCTCCTTCGAATATCTAAAGACTAAATGGTTTTGTCAAGGAGACGCTTCAGGCAGCTTGCCGTGATTTAGGTTTACTAGGAAATTATGACCATTAATAAAGGGACTATGCTCTAAGTGAAGCTTCGCTTTCAGAGTGTCCAAAAAATCTAAGACAGCTGTTTGTAATTATTCTTTTATTTTGTCACCCATCGGAACCATTAAAGTTGTGGGATAATTTTAAAGATCATTTATGTGAAGATATTAGACATACAATCAGACAGGATAACCAAGATTTTACTTTACCTTTTAATGAAGACATTAATATGAAGGTTTAATAGAAATAGAAAATAAACTGTTGCGATTAAATGACAAAAGTTTGAGTGATGTTGGATTACCTCCTTCAGTTCGTTCCCACAATAATACAGACATTATAGCTCGTTATAATACCGATGAATTAACAGCATTTATCAATGACAATGTCTCAAAATTAGTCTCTGATCAAAAACATGCTTTTGACACAATAATAGTCAGCGTAGACAACAACAGGGGAAAATTATTATTTTTAGACGCTCCAGGAGGTACAGGCAAAACATTTCTCGCTAATTTGATTCTTGCTAAGATAAGACAGACAGGCAAAATAGCAATGGCAGTAGCTTCGTCAGGGATTGCTGCAACTCTTTTGAGTGAAGGTAAGACTTCACATTCCACATTTAAACTCCCGCTGTCCGTCTCTTTGGAGCAACAATCAACATATTCTATCCGCAATAATGGACCTCTTGGCAAATTATTACAAGACGCGTCATTAATCATTTGGGACAAATGCAATATGAGCCACAGAGCTCATGTGGAAGCTGTGGACCGAACTTTAAAAGACCTTAGAAACTCTGCAGCTGTTATGGGTGGTATAACTTTTGTATTTGCCGGAGACTTCAGGCAGATCCTTCCAGTAGTTAACAGGGGCACGCGGGCAGACATTAGCAAAGCTTGCTTGAAGTCATCTACCCTTTGGGCATCGATTCAACATTTGAATTTGCGGACTAACATGAGAGCTCACCTCCGTGGAAACATCCAAAGCAATTTTCCACAACAATTGTTAAACTTGGTGAAGGCATTTTTCTGTCTCCAAATTTAACCACTTATGAAGTTCTTTTAGATGAGTCTCTGGGCCAAATAGTTTATAGTTTAGAAAATTTTATAGATGCGGTATACCCTAACATTGAAAATTTACTTGAAAAGAAAAAGACTTTCATTGGCTGTGTTCTAGAGCAATAGTGTCGCCTCGGAATGAGTCGGTCGACGAAATAAATATTATCATCAATCATCACACAAAAAGTTCCCGGCCAGGTTAAACATTACAAATTGATAGATACAGTTTCTAATACAGAAGATGCAGTTCATTACCCACCGGAATTTTTAAATTCACCCTGCAGGACTACCACCTCACAATTTATCATTAAAAATTGGGACGGCAATCATGCTTTTGATAAATTTAAGCCCTCCAAACATGTGTAACGAGACGAGACTACTTAAAAGAACTGAAAGACAACTTAATTGTAGTGACAATTTATAACAGGGCCTGGAACTGGTGAGTTAGCTCATATTCCAAGGATACCAATGATACCCACGGATATACCTGCCTCCTCCTACCTTTTAAAAGAATTCCATTTCCGGTAAAAACTTCCTTTGCCTTAACTATTAATAAGTCCCAGAGCCAAACTTTCAATTTAGTAGGGATTGACCAGCGTAAAGAATGTTTTACCCCTGGGCAATTGTATGTTGGCTTATCTCGAGTCGGAACTCCAGAACATCAAATTATTTTGCTGCCACAAAACAAAACAATGTCAAATGTTGTGTATAGGGAAGTTCTGAGACACTAAAGTTCTACAAATAAATCTCTTCTCTACGAGTAATATTAGAGAAGAAAGTTTTGCATTTCGAATTTTTGTTTTTATTTTTAACGAAAGTTTTGCATTTTGAATTTTTGTTTTTATTTTTAACAGTTTATAATAATCAAGCTAAAAATTACTGGACCGATTTAAAAAAATATTTCATTACCTACTTGAAATTAAGAATTTTTCTATACCTTTAAAGTATTTTTAAATTTACTAATGTCAGACATTCTACTTAAATGATGTCACGAATTTAAAAATGTATTAGTTATATATTCGTTGTAAAGTAAAATCTGTACATATTGATTAGTTTATGAATGTAAGTGTGTATCTAATAATCGGAAAGGAAGTAATTAAAAACTAAGAAAACGAAGTGAAATAAAACTTTTATGTTAACAAAAATAAATCTATAGTCCAACTTAGTAGACTTTCCACTACCACAAGATCAGTATTTACGCGAGTGAAACCGCGGGGCATTGTATATTATAATCATGAAATCGTTTTAAACGCCTGCAGAAAATATGAGAGCAAGACATGAAACTATTATTGACTAGCTGTGCCCGCGACTTCGTTCGCGTGCATGTCGGAAAACAATATTGGGTCGCTCAGATGGTGTACGTACCACTCCTCCATTAAAAAGAAAGAATCTTCTGATCTAGCCTGGTAGGAACCTACCACAGCTTTCGAATGCAGTCACTGCGTCTTCAGGGTCTATAATGTTAATGCGACGAAGTCTCACTCAGATTTTTGAGAGTAAATATAAATCAAAGTGCCTGGTCGAGACTCATTTTATAATATATGTGCACCTGCCGTAGATATCTACTCAATAAATCGACTGCGCGTCTGGTTGAGTGTGCTGAAGCATTATTCCACGTTCCCACGGACCGCTTTCTCACTGGCCAGACCGCGCCAAGCCAGGCCGACAGGCCGTGGGAACATCCGCTGCCGATGAGATCTCCCGTGGCCAGTCGTCGCTGGTGCGGGGTGGCGCAGCGCGTGGGCGGGCGCCTGTGTCGGCCCGTACAGGCGCGTGTCTTTTAGCTTTGTTTATCAAATGTTGACCACAGAGTAAAACCACAGCAGTGGGAATGCTCGGCACGGACTGCGATAGGCCTCGACAGGTAGCAGTGCAGTAACACCTGGCGCCGCCGCGGCGGCGTCATGGGGCAAAATGCACCTAACATGTTACCAAGCGAGCATTCGTGCAGTCAGTACGGCAAAACATGCGAGCGAGCAACACTGATTTGCAAATGTTATATTACGCCCCGTAACGTCGGTCATTAACCAAATGAAGAGCGCTGTTGAAAAAAAAATTCAAAACCAGGCAAAAACCTATTAAATTGTCAATCTTTTATTACTGTGATTTCTATTGTTTCTATATACCCTTTGTTGGAGATACCAAATAGATAAATAAATCAAGCGATGTTGCTCGAAAGAGCACCGACATACCTATACTTGTCCGTGTGAAAACCAACCTATTTACTCAGATCGACCAGTAGTTATCGCCGTCATTTTGGATTTTTATTTCCTTATTTTCGCCACTGGACCTCCCTCGAAACCCCCTACCTCAGAAACTAACATCATGAAAATTTGCACATTTATTTACTACTCTTTTTACTCCCAAAACTCCCAATAAATTATACCCTACTTTAGGATGAATACTACTTTTATATGTATGTGTCCATAATACGTATCACACCCATTTTTGAAAAAGTGTCTTAAATAGATTCTAAAATGCCAATAAACCACTGAAAAAAAACCAAAATTTGCATTGAAAAGATTAGTGCCATAAAATGCATTTAAATTTTAAATTTTCATATTTCGCGCGTAATTTTCCAAAAACGCTGAACGCAGTGGACGCCAATTATATTGCTCTGAGGGTATGACGTCAGTTTTCTGTGTAAACAAATACATTGATATTTTGTATGACAATTGTTTATAATTTAAAAATTGAGTTAATATTCTACTTATCGTTGGTTTGCTGTTCCTGAATGTAAGATACTATTTCAATAATTACTTTGGTTACGAAAATAATAAAAGTACAAAGTTATTCAGTTGATATTACTACTATTTCATGGTGTTCAAAAACAAATTTAAAAAACTGAAATCTTTGAATTGAATTTTAAAATTTATTTTGTTATTGTATGACCTAAAACCAACATTTTCCGACTGGTTTTTTCGACACGTTAATATTTGTTTTTTTTTTAGTATGTTCGGGCATAACTCCGTTATATATAGACGGATTAGCAAAATTCTTGTTCGAAAGGGGTTTATTCCGAAATAGTCTCATATAAATTTCTTAAAGATCTGATGATGAGTTTCGGAGACAGACAACGGAACTAAAAAAAAAATGACAGCAAATCAACAACGATGGCTGCTATCGCATAAATATGCATTGTTTTGACCCCAAGGATGAAGAAATTTCGAATTGGTGTGGGGTAGGTACTAAAACTAAAAAGTGAAAAATGAAACTTTTTGAAAAAAAAGCTTTAGACTTTTTTTAAGTTTGTGCTTAAGCTATCTTAATATTAGGTATATTTTTTCTCAAATACAGGTTAAGTTAATACCTACGCGGTCAAAATGTATGGAACAGCTGTTTTTTTTTTTTTGTATAACCGACGTAAAATTTCTGCGCTGGGGGTCTGGAATGATTATGCTGAATTCATGATTAAAGTTTGCGCACTGGATAAAAACTTTTCTTTTAAAGTAAAATACCATATTGGCTTCCATCTGACCATCATCCAACAATATCATCGATACCTTATGTCTAAATAGTAAAATGCCTACCACAGGTTTCTAGTTTCTACCTAGTGTCACCCCGCGTTGTCAGACCTACGGATTTACGGGTTTATCCATGGATCTACGGATTTTGGACCTCGTCTCTCGGATATACCTACGTATTTTCGATAGAAAATCTATAAAACAGGCATAATCAAGTTGTTGTCTTCATATGTTTGCTATTCAAACCTAGATGGCGTTACTGACGCTCAAGATTAAGATTTTCTATGAAGATGTTCCTAATAGCCGCTCTAATTTTGTTATATTACGCTAGATGGTGCCACTGAGACTTTTATTTCAATTTTATTTTTTTGTGAGATTTCTTCCCTTCTATTTGTATTGATTTTGTAAAGTTGTTATTTTTTAAAATAATAAATATTTATCTGACATTGCATTCTATAAGACTCAGAACACCACATTAATTATTATTATCACCAGTTTTTATTTGAAAGTATTTTAGCTTTTTTTGATTCGTGGGAATCAACCATCAACGGAAAGCGATTTTAGTAATTAGTATCATTACTTTTTGAAATAACACAGATGACAGACACAGTATCCTTTATGAGAATGACGTGTTATTATGAACATAATTTTTACATATTGTATTCGTTAGTACCGTTTCGCGCAAATAGATGTCGTTACGTGTTTCAACATAACGTAATTAAATTCTTCTTGAACACTTTAAATTGATCATATCTTTTGATTGAGCGAAGCGATTGCGATGAAACAAAAACTAAAATATACTCCAAGTTATAAACAATATTTGAATATGAAAGTTAACCATATTAGTTTCGTTATTTTGACGTGATACTTGATCTATTCACACATCTAAACAGATAATCAGAAAAACCGACATAGCGACAATCCGACAAACAGACAAAAATTTCGATAAGGATTAAAATGGCATATGTTGATTATCCTTTACCACAGCAACTATTTTTTTTTCGAAATATTTTGAATGTACAGAAACAGTTCGTCTACAGATTTATTATCTGCTCGACGGACCACCTAATTTAATTAATTATACCGTTGACCGGCCAATCGATTACGTCACCGCCCCATTTCGCCGTGGGTGGTCCGCTCTTATCGCAAAGTCATAAAAAAACAAAGGATGTTTATACGTGGGTTGTTTGAAGTGTTTGGTGTATCGTATAGCTTAATAATGGGGCTTTTGAATAGTTTATGTTTCGTTTGAGTGGATGGTCGTAATAATTTATACAATTAGTTGTAATATAAAACGCACCCGTGTTCCCTCAGTTGCCTGTTTGCCAGGGGCCGCGGTATCTCTTTCGAACAACCTGCACCCCTGGCAGGCATTGATCCTTGCGGGCCCCACCACTTGGTGCTGACATCTCTTTGAGGCGCGCGTGGAACACAACGCGACGTCGACCCGAGCTTGGTCCTTACCGGACAGCGAGCTACCCATTACTCGACGTCAGCAAGCCCGCGACTACGTTGGCCGGGATTCCCGAAGACCAGGGCGTCTCCTGTGGCGACTAAGGCCGTGAGGGCGCATGTACTGCCTCTCCTTCACGTGCGTCGCCTCCCTCTTCGCGAACATTACTGCTTCACAGAAGGAGGTGACGGCTACCCGTGCACTCTCGCTCTGTACCATGGCCTGGACCAGGGCAGGACGCGAGAGATCGCCGCCGCCGATCACCTCCACGAGGACACGGGGGTGCTTGTTCAAGCCGGGCAGACCGTATGCTCCACCGTGTCCTCAGGGCGATCTTCGCAGTGGAAACACCTGGGCCTTTCTTCCCGCCTTATGCGATACACGAACCTCCCGAAACAGCTGTGTCCGGTGAGGACCTGCGTCAGGCGGAAGGTGAGGACGCCATGCCGCCTCTCAAGCCACTCCTCAAAGAGGGGACTTACCGCCGCAATCGTGGCGTGCACAGCACCGGGTTGCGACAATCGCACTCTCCATGTCCCCATGAGATCCCGCCGGAGCTCTGTCTACTGAGTCGCGATTTCTCGCGGCAGCGGAGTTACGCACCGGCGTTTGGCCTCCTCGCGCCACTCCCAAATGTGCGCGAGGACCTTTGCCTCCAGATCCCATGGCGGCAATCCGGCAAGGAGGCCCGCCGCCTCACCGAAGATCGTGCGGTATCCCCGGACCATCCGGATGGTCATGACCCTATGGGACGCCTTCAACCGGCGGGCCGGTTGACGCCTCAATGAAGGCGGCTACACCGGTGCCCCGTATAGGGCCATGGACCGCACGACCCCCGCGTAGAGCCTCCGGCAGGAGACGTTTGGCCCCCCTAGATTGGGCAGGAGCCGCTTCAAGGCAGCCCCGGCCCGTTCCAGTCTGGAAGCCAAACGTCGGAAATGCTCCGCTAAGTTCCACTGGCTGTCGAGGATGAGTCCCAGGTACTTCATCGTCGACTAGACGCCGATGTGAACCCCTCCTGCCGTTATCTGGGAACCCGTCGGTAGCGCATTCCGAGGACCATGAAAACACATGGCCTCAGACTTGTGCAAGGCCACCTCGAGTCCCAGTTGCCGGATCCTATTGACGATTATCGCAACCCCGTCCTTCCTTGATTATTGGTTTGTGGTTGAAATGAAACAAAAGACATATAAATGGAATAATATAATTGTTTACGCTGAAACTAAATAACCGAAGCAATTGTTGCAAATTACCACGGAAGTTCGGAGCCATCGTAATTCAGGAATTTTCCAGTATCGTTCTCGCAAAGTTTGTCTATAGTCTTAAAGATCCCAAAGACGCTAGTTTCTATATCGAGAGTCGCATTCCATCCCCCCATATCTGTCTTCACCCACCCAGGGTGCATTGACGCTACCAAAATATTATCCTTTTTCAAATCGACACTCATTGATTTTGAAGCTGCATTCAATGCTGCCTGAAATTTACGAAGAATGGATCAAGTGGTAAGCATAATAAATATAAATACATTCTGATAGTGTTGTACCTTAGAACACCTGTAAGGATAAAAGCCTCCTTGATCATTTTTTGAAATGGACCCAAGAATAGAGCTCATGTTGATGACTGCTGCGCGATGTCCTCCCATGGCCTTGTCACTGTTTGCGTCCGCGGCTTGTTTGAGGATGGGCAGTAAAGTCTGGAAATAATAAATATTTGTGATAGTGTACATCTTGCAGGTTCTGGGAGGGAACGTAACTCTTCCAAAATGTGTTTCTAAAATTATAATAGATATTCTAAAATCCTAATTTATTGGGGCCTACCCGGTTACCCCAAATTTACTAGGATTTCATCGCGGTTCATCTTTATTCCAAATATCCCTATCAGCCGACCTTAAATATTCGAATGATCTATTCTGTTCTCAAATTGTATTTTACAAACTTTAATAACTAACTAACTACATATAATTTAGAAAGAGCTTTTGTGTTACAAAAACGCACAATTCGCACATTAGTCTGTATCCCAAAAAGACAGAGTTGCCGTCAACATTTAAAAAATCTAAATATACTAACAGTGCCGAGCATTTATGTATTTGTACTAACATGGCCAAATATATATGTCACCGGCCAAACCCAATCCAGAAGAACGACAGATTAGAGAAGGCACACGTAGACAAGACATTAAGGGCCTACATCCCGTTTGGTAGCGGTCACTTTATGAACCTTACTGCTCATTAACGGCTTGTCTTGAAGATTTGAAAAATAGACCATTTTGCCCGAAGTACTTTTTTTGTATGGTTAATACTTTTGCTGTAAAAAATTTTTTTCCAACACGCAATATTTTGGCTTCTATTCCATACTCCTACTAAACGGCTTCGTTATTTGGAAAAAAAGTATACTGAAAAATAGATAGTTAGAGGTACCACAGAATCGCCGAAGCACAATTGTAAATTAATCAAAGGAATATCCCCATTTTGAGATAAAGGCTCAGAGGTGCCCTGCGCGGGCGCGGGCGGCAGTCGTGCTTTAGCATACAAACGGGAGATGAGGATACTATGGGCCTTAAACGGTACAAGGTACAGCCTAATTTGAATTTGTGAAGCACAGTCCCAGATATCAATAGGTTATATTAGGTATTTAATAAGTTGCCTCTCGATATAAAAAGCGGTATTTACTCAACCTCTTTTAATCCTGTTGATTAATTGTCTTTATGCTGTTCAGGATATAAAACGAAATTCCTATTTATGTTGTATTTATGCATTGTTGTAATATTTAACGTGGTTTTTGCCTTATGTAATTAAATTTTCTTTCTTTTTATACCATGTAATTTCAGATACAATTTATTGTTCATGAATAAACAAACAAACAAACCTTTGTAAGCATAATTGGTGCAATCGTGTTGACAGTCAGGTTATCCAACAACTGTTCAGCTTTCACGAATGGCAGCTTGGTGAACTTAGTGGTAACACCAGCATTGTTGATCAACAGGTTTAGCCCCTGGTTGCCAACAACTTTGCTTACTTTCGTGGACAAATCACCGAAAGACGACGTTTTTTTTACATCTGAAACATTTCGAACATAATATTTGAATTAATTGAAAGTTATGTAAAAGAATATGTATCTACATTAAAATATTTTTTGTGTAGAGAAATCAACGAACGCAAAATAAAAATTTAAAATTACCTAAATTTAAAATAACCAGGTTTTTATTTTCTGCCGATAATGTTTTCAGTTGCTGAAAAGTAAAAAAAAGGCATTATAGAGGCAGAACTCATAATTATTTTGGTTTCCTAATAGAACAGAATACGCCAAAAATAATTCGATAGGTGGCACCATCAGCAAAAGCAGTAAACAGAACGTTTGTTAGTTTTCTAATCACGAGAAAATTGGTTGTGGTGTTTAAAAGGTTTTAGGTGAGGTCTTTGAGTGTGTCAACGACTGGCTATAATGTTTTATTTGATCCTCACCTTTAATAACAAAATAATGCTAGTGAAGTAGTGATAATACTAATATGTAGTAAATCTAATACCTTTTTTTTTTTTTGGGTTGGAAATCATCAAATATCTTCTCCCGCTCTGGGTGGAGCGGGAGGGCGTGTCAGACTTTTACTGACTAAAACCCACCCGTGTTCCCTCAGTTGCCTGTGTGCTAGGGGCCGCGGTATCTCTTTCGAACAACCCGCACCCCTGGCAGGATCTAATACCTTTAAACGAGCAATTCTTGTTTATGTATATAATCTGAATCTCGGAAACGGCTCCAACGATTTTCATGAAATTTAGTATGCAGGGGATTTCGGGGGCGCTAAATCGATCTAGGTAGGTTTCATTTTTAGAAAACGTCAAAACAAAAAAAGAAAACCTAGCAATGCTCGGTCATCAAGATATTAAATAATTGTATGTACAGAGGCCAGCACATCAAGCTACCCCAAACTGTCAAATCTTCCCAATTGAACATGAACCTTAGTCTTTTGTAATAAAGTTTAAAATCTATCAAAGAAATTTGACAGATTGGAGTAGTTTGATGTGCTGGCGTCTGTACATCCGAACATGCGGCACTAGAGAAGTTGTTAACAAATCAATTTAAATATCAATTAAATAATAGATATATTGCCTTGAGAAAACATTGTTCGTTTACTGTTTGTGCTCTAAGCGCCAGTATCGCTACCATATTTAGGGGTCCGTACTCAAAGGGTGCCAAGGAAACCCTATTATTAAGCCTCCGCCGTCCGTCAGTAGGTATGTCTGTCAGGGAGCTGTATTTTATGAATCGTAATAGGTAGACAGTTAAAATTTTCAGTGTGTATTTATATTGCCACTATAACAAGAAATAATAAAAATAAAATAAAGTAAAAATAGTCTGTACCTAAGTGTGAGAGATTAAGAGAAACGCATTTTTTTCGGCGTTTTTGCCTTGTGGTACGGAACGCTTCGTGTCCGTCTCGCATTTTGCCGGTTTTAGGGCAGTAGTTAGTTACTTGTAGGACAGTCCTAACAAACTCCTTATCATAATTAACCAATGTCTATTCCATGGAGCTTCCATCATCATAAAGTCAATAAATATCAGTTAGGTACCTATTTTCTTTTATCTTACTACCCCAGGTAGGCAATGAAACTATTACAAATAAAAATACTGCCTGATATATAAAACATACATTCACGCCTTCTTCCCGTAGGGGTAGGGCGGTAGGCAGTAAATACAGAATGCCACTAGACTGGATCTGTGTCGTAGCAGACTACGATCCTATTGACTGGATTTGTGTCCAGTTAGTGGCAATAGACTCGCTACTAAAGGGATCTTAAACTTATTTAGCTAAAAGTGTGTGTTGCCTACCCCTTCTGGGAATATTGATACGTTAACGTACGTAGGTAATAATAACTTAATTGTCATCACAATATTAATTTTTAACATAAGAATGAATAGTAGAAAGTTGGTCTGAGTTGAAGGGGGACGATTGTATGATGTTGAAGTTCTGTTAATTCTGTTATCCTGGAATTATCTCGATGTAGAAACTCTACACTCATGCACACTTTAGTATTAATTTGTCTGGTCTCACTCATGTCGTGTGCTGACATCACTGAAAAAGTGATACGTCACGATCACAGCACCATTTTCAATGTAAGTAACGGTGACGTCACCTGTCGCATCAGTTCGTTCGCTGTCAAACGAGACTACGACTTTACAAGACTGGTTCGCTATCTCTTTCACACTCTCGGATGGTTGGCTTGGTACAAAAAGCACTTTACGCCTTTGATCGAATAGTATTTGATCGAGAGACATCGTGCAGTTTGAGTGCGCTAAAATTACAATCAGAAGTAGACAAAGTGTGGATTTAACTTGTGTTTAAAATAAATATTGGAGTGATGGCACCTATAGGTTAGTAAGAAATATGATTAGCATACCTCGGACACGGTCCGGCACGTCGCGATTATTGTCTTCGCGGTTTTCTGTTTAATGAGATATTTCACCATCCCGAGGCCGAGGCCCCTGTTGGCACCAGTGATCAACACGTTCTTCATCTTGTGAACAGCTTAATTATAACGCTTTGACATTTGCTGAAAGTTATCTTTTACAACCCCCAAAGGTCCGGTGTGTGTATTTTTCTTGTCTCTGTCACATTTACGTCAAAATGACAATACTGAGTAATTTTGTAAGGATAAATAATTTGCTAAAACCTTTAATTCATACGGAGAGAGCGTTTATATTGGCCCAACGAACATTTCATTCTTGTAAGTAGTCCATGATTGTCGATGTTATAACCTTGAGGTGCAGAAAATTGTCTAACCTCACTCGATTGAGCAACTCATACAACACAGTTTTTGTAACAATTTTTTTAAAGATTACTAAGTAATTCCTAAAAAAATTATAATTGCATGTCTATTGTTTGTTAAACAGCAAATGATTTGTTCTAAAACAGAATCTGCAAGAAATTATTTGCATCCTTGGGATGGTGGAATCAATCCAAATGTCTAGCATATTTCATTGCACAATATTTAATTTATTTGTTCTATTACCACAACTAAAGCATTTTAAAGTAAATGCAAGCCCTAAAAATCAAACTGACCTTATTATTCATTTAAAATTACCCATGATAATATTAAGTAGCAATTTCATAGATTTCATAAAAAAATTTTTTTTTTTAATTTATTATGCTATAGTTTGAATTTGTTTGGTGATATCAGGCTGGCTGTGTTGTAGCCGTAATGCCAAGTTGGTTGGTCCTATAGACATACCCCCTACCCCTGAAGGTATGAACTCTGTCAAACCTCGCAGTAATATTTGTCGTGCACATGCTATCACATATGGGAAGGAACAAACAGTATTTACAACTGTTACAAGATGGGTTGCTATGAGTACCTATAATGTTTAGAAAATAATTTAAAATGTTTGCACTTTCATCGTGAATGTCAATACTATCCACAGGGAATGGTTTGGTCATCAATTGCTTAAAGAAAACAAGCTTCCTTGTACCTGTGTACATGGTTACAAATATGACAAAAGCACTCAGTCGCAGAAATGAATATTTCAAATATAAGAAAGAAAATTTAATTTCAGATCTTGATTTATACAGTATAAGTTTTATTATTTTTCTCGGCACTCTATTTTTACATTTATCACAATATGATAGTATTTTGGTTGTAGTGACACTTGTATTAAATGAGTGTTTTTATCCATTTGTGACTAATTGGAGCTTCTTCTTTTAGTGCTTCCGGAGCTCTGGGCAACCAGCTCTGTTGTTTGAGTTCCAGCTCATACCTAAAACTATTAATGGGACTTCAACATATGCAAAATATTGCCAGGATAATTTTCACTTCTGTAACTGATTGCCTAATGAGTATCATGCGCAAAATAAGATCTTGGATTTTGAATGACGGTACCATGCACTATAAAATACTGATATTAATACTTTTTTAATGTTGATAATCCATTTAGAAATGACGAAGATATTACATGTTTTCCAAACTATTTACCTTTATGTACCTTTCAGATTAATATTTCTGAATCTTCGTTATTTCTAATCCGATTTCTATATTTTTTCACTGAACAGTTTTGTAGTTTCTATTGATCTACATTATTATGTATTCTTAAAAATGTGCCTGATCCTCATTAAAATATTGTCCATAATAAAATTCAATGCACCTAATGCTGGCCTAGGTTGAGGTCATAAGAGTCCAACATAAACGTGTTAGGTTACATCCAATAACATCCTTACTGACAGGATTATTATGTCCATTTTAGATGGAAATTTCGACTATGACTTGGCCGTTATCGGTGGTGGTTCGGGAGGGCTTGCGTGTGCGAAGGAAGCCGTGAACCTCGGCGCGAAGGTCGCGGTGCTGGACTACGTGACCCCATCGCCGCAGGGCACCAAATGGGGACTCGGCGGCACCTGCGTCAATGTAGGCTGCATACCCAAGAAGCTGATGCATCAGGCTGCCTTGTTAGGAGAAAGTATTCATGTGAGTTTTTTTCCTTTTTTTTTTTCTTAAATTCCTTAAACCTAATTGATTCAATAGCACTTTATCTTTTGCTCAATAAATTATTTAAATAAAACTTGTAATCTTCAATTGTTGAGATAACATCCATTAAAGAAGACAATTCTTGAAATAACTATTACTATTTACTTATAGAGAAATATAAGTGTTTTCGTGTTAATTTTTCTAGGGCTTCAATCATAATGTTATCTACATAGTTTTTTAATTTTTCGTAGGCGGTAAGTTTCCTGGCTCTAATCCTATGCTACATACACCTGAATCCTACCCACATCCTACATGAAACCCTGAAACGTGGACTGTTCCCCTTTGGAGATGGTTATACAATTTTTTCTTTATTTCGTAGCTAGTTACCACTAATCCTTTACTTTATAAACGTGAAAGTTTGTATGTATGGATGTTTGTAACTCTTTCACGCAAAAACTACCAAATGGATTTAAATGAAATTTGGCACACGGATAGACTATAACCTAGATGAACACACTGGATACTTTTTATCCCGGTAGTACGTTCCCGCGGGATAATTCCCGACTTCCACGCGGCCCAAGCCTCCGGCGGATGCTAGTATTATTTATTTGGGTTAACAATTTTAGGGAAAATAAACAAAAGTAATTTATACAGTAGTCAAGGGGTAAACTAAAATTGCTGCTACAAATAAAATAAAAAGTCGTTTATTTATAAAAAGGGCCACGTTTACAATAAATACCTTAACAAATACAACAGAACACAGTTGCTAATTTGCCTGAACTAGGTTGAACCTGTGGTTGAATCTAATCTTTGTCCTGATATTATTATTATTTGTTCTGTTAGTCCAAAACAAACAAGTATGATAACATCATTTGATTAGTTTGCAAATCATTATGTAGCTATGACAGTAAGTTTAACAATATGTATCTAGCTTAGGGTTGCCATCCGTCCCGGTACGCCGGGACATGTCACCGTTCTAGAAGTTCTGCGCCGGTCGTCCCGGTTAATCTACAAAATATCCCGGTAATTCAATTTAAATAACGTGTAATATTGTGTAATACGCCGTACGCTAGCTTGTCCTAACTGAAGTTTTAGGATACATTTGCTAAAATAATAAACAGCGTGGCAGGGACATAGACCCGCAACCTGTTTCCATAGATTCAGTACATATTTCTGAAACCCCCTGCGTTAAAAGTTATCGTCAATTATTAATTAAAAAATTGTTGTTCCGTACGTTATGACCGTGTAGGTATTGCACTTTTCTATGACGAAAAATGTAAATGCTAGGGGGTCTAGAATAATGTGCTGAATTCACGGATTTAGTATGCACGTCGATATCCCTATCATTCTGTATATACCCCAGATTTAACTTATAAACCCAAAGAAATCGAAGAAGCGCCACTGAATACAAAAAGTCTGTTTCATTAATTGTAGTGTTAAAGTAATTATGAAAATTGTTTAAAAAAAAGCTCTTATTTTAAACCGAGATACTTATTCATTTTCAATCATCTGAACAAAAAATGCCTCATCGTCCATTAGTATTTTATTTAAAAGAATACAAATACTCATCATACACACATATAATTATGTCAGATATGTAATGATGCCGCGAATTTTTTTCACAAGTCATTGTTTGGTTTGTAATGGCTCGTTCGTTGCATGTATGCCTTATCTCCGTACCATCAGTATGGAGCATCGTTGGTTCGTACAAAGTAGGGGGGATTTGTACAGTTATGTGCGATTGTGCATTGTTTCATTTGCTGGCGACGGAATAAGTACATGTTTAGATTTTCCAACATTGTTGCGACTATTTAGACTTGTTTCCATGCGTCTAAGTTACTTTTGATGAGTGGAGAGTTAAACATAAAGGGGGATTTTTATAAAAATATAATCGTTAACTAACTTTTACTAACGACTTCGCCCGCGTGTACATCTATGTGCTTAAACTGTTAAATAAATAAATATTGACTATATTTCGCTTAGGTCAATATCATAAGCACCTAATAAGTCTTGGCGATTCGCGAACCAAATGATTACCATCTGAACCTAGCCTTACCATACCAGAGCACAGATCTGTGCGTAAAAGCATCTATTATTAGCTTAACATAAATAGCCGCTGAGACCAGAAATTGATCAGTAATACATAAAGATAAGACTGCATTACATTTTGCAGTCTGATCTAAAACCGTTTCATTTAGTTTTTTGTTTACGTCTTGGATTGATCCTAGACAGCCTTTGATTGATCATAATGTTTTGCGGTTTCCTGTAGGTACAGTATCATACTATTCATAGTGAGTCTATGTAGTAAATAATTCCAACTTAGTGAGTCATCATCAATGCGCAACGTCATTAGTTTTTCTTCTTTTCTGGTTTAACCGTTTATTGCTCTTGTTCTTGGTAGGGTTAGGCATTTGATTGCTCCATGGTTTCTGGTATTAATCACTTATGTTGCAAAACATTTGAGTCAAATGTTTTGAGGTGAAACATTCAATGACGCTAGAGCCGAGGAAGCAGGAAATTCAATTGCATTATACTGACTGAACTGAGGATCTTAAGCTCGCGCTAGCAAATTCAATGTTCAGTGAGTGTAACGAGTCTAGATTAGCGCACATCGTGTCGGTTGTCAACGCAATCCGTGCTATGGAGCAAACATAATACGTACTTATAAGCGAACCTAATGTAATCACCTCCATTCCATACGGTCTGTAATACTTACCTGAGTATGTAAAACGTTGCGCACTGTGATAAATAATTGCGTTGACTAACGTGGGAGTTGGGGCATTATGCGAACAACGCACCGCATCGCATCTGTCTATGCCGCCTATATATTTTGCAATAAGGAGGAAGATCTTACGCTCAAAAGGAGACGAAAACGGAGTGTGGTATATGTCTAGCGGCCCTTTCTCAGAAGTAACCCGCATTTAGACAATCATAATAAGTATTCTACATTAGATCGCTCTACATATAAAGTAGGTTAATTGTTCCAAGTATCCTAGACAAAACAGAAAAAAACGTAACGCATTTTCTTAATTTTTTTTAATCGAATATAAAGTTACATTGTCTTAAAATTCATTTCTCTCACATTAACGATTTAAATTTGCGTTGCACAGGCGGCGCGCGACATTTCAGAAAATAGCAACAAAATAGATAGTGTTCGTTTCATACCATTAACTTGTGTAGAATTCTGTAGTTTCATGGTATAACACCCGGAACTAATAGGTTTCTTCTATGAGGTGACATTGTGCATGTAAAATTGGAAAAACTATCGATCATATTAAATAGATAAAAAGTTCTTCAGGTCTCCTTCAAGATCCAAGATATAAACGAGGTCATGGCGACGACTTACTAAACTATATCTCTTAAGTAGGATTTGATGCTTACCTGCATCAAGTTCAGCAGTGGCTTTTGGCGCGCACAAAAAAAAAACAGTAAAAACCAGCAGGAGCTTAATCAAAAATGCTGTTTGAGCTTTCTCCAAAATCGGGCCCATTGTCCTATTCCTCTGTGCTCCACTTGTCATGGTTTCAAAAACTGTCCCCTAGAATCCGGGAGTCCAATTCCGAATTAACATGATTAAAAAGAGTGTCCATGGAGTTTCTTGCCCGTTCTTCTCCATAGAGATCTACGTTTTGGAATGGGCAACTAGCTTCAACTTTCCAACTGGTCGACTTTTTGACAATTCAAAAGTGCCTGTAAATGGTTTAATTGAAATAAATGCTTTGAGTTTGGGTTTGAATAGGCCTGTAAGAAATGAGTAAAGTCCATACTGCAAAACTTGATTTATACGAGGCACCATAAGTTTCAAGTGGGCCGGAACTTTCGTGCGGTTATTTAGGGCCTTAACTAACAGTTGGTAGCCGTTGACCTCAGTCAGTCGCAAGGTCGCGAACCGGTCGATCATAGCAGTCGAGTTTTTCCCATACATAATAATATGCCATGACTCCATGAGCAATCAGTCGATCAATAATTTCGATGAATGTTTTATGTTTACTAGTACATCTACTGCAAAGACGTGGTGATACAGTTATGGGGCTTAGGTAAAACAATGAGTCGTAAAGAAAATAAATAATTGAGTACCTATAATAATAATGTTTGTTATTAATGTATTAGATTAGGCACCTACTGGTTGTACATGTTTAACAGGCGAACATTCAAATAAGTACAGAGATTTATGATTTTATTTAATAACCCAGAAATTCTATGTATCTGGGGGCACTGTAGTGCCTCCGCCAAGTCGAGAAAAAAAGTGGTACGGCGCAGGGTGGGCTGAAAATCGGCTTTCATAGACTTAGGGATTTCAATTTCCAAGTGCCGGATTTTTTGCCGGATATCGTTTCTATTAGTTATTACTATATACAAAAATTACGCCCGAGTTAATTCTGCACAAAAACGAAGGAATTCTATTTGTTTTTACGAAAAACTTGTATGAAAAATCGAATTATATCTTAAACGGCAAGGAAAACCGTAATATCGTTACAGGTGCTTATAGTACTAATTATTTATGATTTTTTGTCATACTCCAGATAACGGTTATTACTGCTGATTTTTTTAAATCATTAAAATAATTTTGTTTATTTTTACATATGAAACGGTTCCTTTACTATACAATCTAATTTAATATAATATGTATTACTTGTGAGATACATTGTGTTTTCATGCGATGGCCAAGTCAATCTATTTAATTAAAACATAAAAGATTTTTAATATTGATATGGTCACTTTAAGATGTTAGGTTAGCTAATTAGAATAGAATAGAATATTTCTTTATTTGAAAAAAAAACACATATTACGTAATAACTTAAGACAGGGCCCTTAAGTAGGGACTGAATAAATTAACCGACTTGGTATTACATGTATCTCACAACTTTTTACGGTAGAAGAACTGAGATGCGAAACTTTTTTTTTACAAGTTATGTTTTTAATGGCTTTGCTTTTCCACGAATGTTATGAAATTAATGTTGTATGTTTTCCCATTTTGTGAATTGTAATAACAAAAGAGCGGCAAATAGGCAATTTTCCGTTTAATTATGAATACTTTCGTTTGTTCTATTTTCCATTGATATTAACTTGAAATTAATTACATTATAGCTGCTACTTCCTGCTTCTATTTATAGGTCCCTTGTAATCGTGGAAGTACCCATATATTATATTTTACCTACCCCAGATCGAACAAAACAAACCGAAATTCTTATATTAAACTCATCCCTTGGGTTGACCCGCCCTGACCTGGGATACTCTAATGACATAACTAGCTGGGCCTAAAATAAAACTTCATGGACAGTACTGTCATCGATGGGTAGGGCCATCACTGTTAGGCCATGTATGTCCAGGGACCCAAGTTAATAGTGTGCATGAATTGTGGATTTTATTTTGGACCATTTCGTCTATAGAGCGTCCGTGGAGTTTCTTGCCCGTTCTTCTCCATTGGAACTAACAACGGTTTGGATTGGGCAACTAGCTTCATATTTCTGTCTGCCGAGTCCTTGACATTTCTAAGAGTGGCTGTAAATGGTATAATTAAAATAAATGCTTTGAACACAGTGCATACAGCTTAATTAGGCTATGGCTATATACCATCACGGTCCAGAATCTATGAATCTATACATACTATTCAGCCGGTGTGTAAGCGGCATCTGCATACAGTGGCTCCCATATTGCACTGCATGCCCTGTCACCTGCACACGTGAGCACCTAATGGCTGCGTCAGCGAACGGTATTCGCTTTGCTGAATTTTGGGCCAAAAAATTTTTTTTTTCGTATTTTGCCATCGATACGCTAAACAGAACAGGCAAAAAAGAAACAGAGAAAGAACTAGACCTGCCAGTAGATTATGCACGGTCATACATAATAGGTAGTCTAAATTTTCTTCACACGACCACGATATTGGCACCAATCTTGCAAGTCATCGTTAATATCAAATATATGGTGTGCAAAAACATTCATAGTATGTTCTAATACACAGAGAGCGTTGCGAAATGTCGTGAAATCTCGCGACTCGTCTTTTATTCTCGACTCCCTTCGATCTAGTTTGGCAAGGGAACCTTGTGTGATAAATATTTAACTGCTATTTTATATAATACCCGTTTCCTATTGTAATATTTCGTTATCATTATAAGCCCTATTGAATATGTAGTGACTGATAATCTAATAATCATTGAGCTAAAAATCGAGGCACTCGTCTGATTATGTTATCAATCATTTAGGGAGTACGAGTACCTACCTCTATCCATTGTTCAAATAAGTTCACTATATTTGACCAATTTTGCGTTTAGTCCAATTTACATCTCGTTACTGACCGACAATGGCGACTGAATTTCATAAATTATATTGATGCTGAAACGTGACAAATTTACAAGAAGTATTTAAGCAAAAAGTGTGACCACGGGGAAGAAAACCATAATTATTTAATCATTATCCTCTTGTCCTATTCCTATTCTTTATGTATTATCTTTGGTCCAATTCGATTTGTCGACCATAGCCTTTTTCTCTCCTAAGCGATAGAAGTAATGAAAAAGAGTCATTAACAGTACAAGTAACCAGAAAACAATAAGTTATTGCTTGTTAAAGGCTGCCGCAGACAGGCGAGACGCAACGGCGCGTTGCGACTCTAAGCCCTCCACGTCCCACGGACGTAATAAAATCGCGGCGGGATTTCAACGCACTGCTACTGTTCGAATTTCAACTCCCGGGGCGATTTGAAATTCGAACAGTAAAACAGATCATTTTCGACGCTCTGAGCAGCACTGTGTTAGATTCTCAATGCTTGGTTCGACACCGAGAGTTGAGAATCCAGCGCGTTAAAATATCCCACCGCAATTTTATAATGTCTGTGTGAACATCGAACGTAATAGAACAATTTCTATGAAAACTTCATGGAAATTGATCTACTACAGTCGCGTCGCGCCGGTCTATGGGAGCCTTTAGGTGGTCAATGTTTCACACATTCAGACATTCCATGCTGATTCAATTACCTACATCGTAACACGTGCAATCCTATTACATGATTGATACTTGACGAAGATGACTTGGAAAAAGCGCCAAGAATAATCCGAGTGCAAACAACGACTGACGACTCAACAGACTATTTATCACTGTGTACTGAAGCTATGAAAATTATATCTGTAACGTGATTTCTATCTCTGTTTTAATATAGGAATATGAAGATATGTTTATTTGTTAAGTGTCAACGTCATATTGATTAGCACGTTCGCTACTACATTACAGGAGGCCGTCTCTTACGGTTGGGATGTACCTGCCGTGAAGGACATCAAAATAAACTGGCCGTCGCTCACAGAGAACGTACAAAACCACATCAAATCTGTCAACTGGGTGACGAGAGTCGACTTGAGGGACAAGAAGATCGAGTACGTCAATGGTTTGGGAGAGTTCAAGGATGCGCATACGATTATAGCGACGTTGAAGAATGGCTCTAAGAAGGAAATGACGGCGAAGAACATCGTGATTGCTGTGGGGGGCCGGCCGCACTACCCGGATATCCCTGGTGCAGTGGAGTACTGCATCAGCAGTGATGACATCTTCAGTCTCAGTCACCCCCCGGGCAAGACGCTCGTCGTTGGCGCTGGATGTATCCTTTACAAATATACTCATCCTCTTGCACTTTTCCAAGTTTATTTGGGATCGGCGCAGGATACACCATCTCTAAAATATATAATTTCCGTATTGACTGTCCTTACCTTCA
The DNA here is from genome assembly GCA_947359405.1 of Antitype chi. Lineage (NCBI taxonomy): Eukaryota > Metazoa > Arthropoda > Insecta > Lepidoptera > Noctuidae > Antitype > Antitype chi. The sequence goes on from OX375812.1 coordinate 20,656,246, forward strand.
CAAACATGACAACTTATGTACAATCGTATGACCATTGCGTGATTTTCAAATTACATAATCGCTATCGGCAACACCAATCTAATCTGATAATCAACGCGATACTATCACTACAAGCAAACATGAGTAGATTTTTTTTACGGTACGAAGGTAATAAGGTCTGAGTGAACATGAAACTGCATATTTAACTTTCCGCTACGTTTACATTTCCTTTACTTAGTCACACTGAAAAGAAAAACAAACAAAACTCCATTATTTACTTACCTCATTTTTTATGGCATTGGTAAAACGTATAACTGTGTATAAAAAAAAAAACCTGGCTACTTAGAACGCGGTAACGCGGTGCAGCCTTGTGACATACGGCAATGGTGTTAGGTTTCCGTTGGACCCGGAACCTCAGAAATTGAACATGAACTTGCCCGTTTAACAGATCCAAACCTGGAAGAGGTTCTCAAGTCGACGCGTATACTTTTAGGTGCCGACTCAAAATTAGTAACTTAGATTAAGGAGACCAGACATGTTTCATATAAAGTTAGGCCCAAAACCAAAAGTGCCAGAGTAAAACAGCTGAACGCATGGTCGTAGAGATTGGACACAATAGTTAAAAATGTTGGCTGACACCCCCGACCAGGTCTCATTTTGGTGCTTAGTTATGTTTATTTTTCGCTTTTGGGTTTCGTTTTGTAAACTTTTTGTTACAAAGTTTTTTAAGTATCTATCAAACCTAGGCCCACAACACACCAACGAACTTTCTTAACTCCACACAACAGACATCGGTCTCGAATGCGCCGGTTTCCTAAACTCGCTGGGCTACCCGGCCACCGTGCTGGTCCGCTCCGTGCCATTGCGAGGCTTCGACCAGCAGATGGCGCACATGGTCACCAACGAGATGGAGGAGAAGGGCGTCAACTTCCAGCACAGATGCGTGCCGCTGTCTGTGGAGAAGCTAGAGAGCGGGCAGCTGAAGGCTCGCTGGTTGAACACGGAACTTCAGGAGCAGTATGTATTTTCTTTTATAAGTTGAGCTCTAGAATAATTTCTAGTTTTTTGATGGCATGCATAGGTGAGCTTGTCTAGCGAAGTTCCCTCAATGTATGTGTGTATGTGTGCCTGTGTAATTATAAGCACAAAGCCTTGTATTTGGGTAGCAACGCAATCGTCGATTCCTGTAGTACTTCAGACGGCCTTCCCTTATATACCATCAGAACATATAAAAAATAAACTGCTGTTGAGTAAACAATTGTCGTGTGTTCCAGATTCGAAGATACATTCGACACAGTGCTGATCGCGACCGGTCGGTACGCGCTCACCAAGGCACTGAACTTGGACGCCGCTGGAGTTACCGTGAGTTTACGTTAAATAACTTAAAATAGGGATCTCAGATACTTTAGTTGAAAAACATATTGATGCTGAGTTACCCTGTCTTTCAAGATGTGTTCACATCGCTAGCATTTGTGCAAATTGTGCGTAGCAGCTACAACCATTTTAATGAAGTCTTTTCTTTTAACAAATCTTGACTGTGTAGACGCACCTTATTACTAAGATCCAAATTAGCTTGACGATAGAATTCTCTAACTTGATTGGATAGTCTTAAGCTTGAATGTAACTACTGCAAGCCCCAGATCAAGTACAACAGCCAACTGATTACTATAGTTAGTCCACAAACCGTAACTCGTTAAGTAAACAAAAAGCATAATATTTTAGGCTCGGTACGACTAGGCGAGGCCGTATCGACAATAATCCATATATAACGACGTAATGACACTCCAGGGGTTTTCTAATGGACATTAATTGTACGTTTGATATAATTAATCGATGGCCACTCATCGTGACGCAACTGAATGCAGTACTACAAATATTAGTCACTCGTCACATTGATAATTACGTTAGATTATCATTTTTATCAAATCCGTTAATGTGTGACCTTATATGATATAAAGTATCGCTACATTTTCTAGGTGGATTAAAGTTTAATTTGATTGCGTAATAAACTATCAATCAGAATCTGAATCTCTTTGAAGGATATTGCTAATCCATTGCTTCATATGTTCGAAAAATTTGTCTACTCAGTAAAGTAAATAACGAAATAAAGGTTGTTAGACTGTCAAAATGAAAGCCATGCCTACTGTTAGTGTGTCGCTGGTTATGTAGCTGGGCATGTAGTACTAGAATCAGCTGTCGTATCATTTCGGATAATGCGGCTGCTCATCGATTATGCCCATAATTTGTTAGCTTTGGCTAACGCATTCATTAACACTGAGTAAATTAGTGCCACACTTAATCCTTGAAAAATTTATGGTTTATCTGAAGGTTATACTAGTTGTAACTTTACTACGTGTTTATTAATAAGAGGGTAGAAGTCGCAGGTTGTCATAAAGGCTCAAGACAGGCGCTATGCGACTTTAATAGAAAAATGTCTATAAAAACTTCATGGAAATTGGTCTACTACAATCGCGTCGCGCCTTTCTATGGGAGCCTTAAACCGGGGTTGTGTAATTTGCCACAAAAACACATTTCAACCAAACATCTCCATTTCCAGTGTGTATCGGAGAACGGTAAGATCGCCGCTGAGACCGAACAGACCAACGTTGCCAACATCTACGCTGTGGGTGACGTGCTGGAGGGCAGGCCGGAGCTGACGCCCGTGGCCATCGCCGCCGGCCGCCTGCTCGCGCGCAGGATGTTCGAAGGCGCCACACAGCACATGGACTATGACAACATTGCTACAACTGTCTTCACACCCCTTGAGTACGGCTGCGTTGGACTTAGCGAAGAGGCCGCTACGGAAAGGTATGTATTTAACTCATCGATTTCAGTAACTTTGCTAACGATATTTTTTTTTAAATTAAGAGGGAACTGACCTGAACACAATTATTAACATAATTAGGAAAAACGAATTTTATCAGCCTGGGGTAATTTAAGAACAGTGACATGTGTATTTTGCCATACCTTCCACCGATTGAGGCAATATTTTTTTTCTTATTTCTAGACAATAAGACTAAATTTTAAACGCATAAAGTAATGCTAGAGTCAACACGATTTTCTTAATAGGTTAAACAGTTACATTTATCTTTAAAAAAAAAGTTTGGTCATTGTATTATGGTTTTAACTCAATGCTCTAATAGGGTGTATAAGGTTAGGCGTTAATTATGTTACATGTTATATCCGTGTTTTTGTTGCTACGTGATAGAACATACTGATACGCGTGATTTTTAACATAGAATTCGTTTATGGGCCGGCTAGTTACATAGACTACTTTTTACAATACAAAACTCGGGTGTGTCATATTTACTGTAGTGTACTTTACGCGTGTTTGTTCGACTAGTGTGAACTTCGAAAGGTGTTATTATAGACGAATATGGCTCACCAATTTTTATTATTATGGTGTTTCGGAAAGTACAGGAAAAGGCTGTGTGACATGAGACAAGACATTAAAATAATTTTTCACTTCTCATGCTCTAAAAAGGCATCATTATAGCCCTACGAAGCGGGACTAAAGTGACCACTTTAGTCCCTAGGGAGTAAAAAGTAATTCGTTTTTTAATTTCCTTCATGTGACATAGACAAACTCAAACAGCCAGTAAATATACTATTATCTGTGGAGTGTGGACTATCTTCATTGCGAAAATGTTGAGAGTTTTAGTTCCATGGTTTTTGCCAAGGTGGCGCCACGTGTTTTAAATTGTTAATCTGTTACTGGTTTAGAAGAAAAAAAAGACCGCGAAAATTTCAGAATTTTTGTCGAGTGTTTTGTTCGGCTTTAAATAAATTTATTAAGAATGTCCAGTGACAAATATTATGATCCTATATTATGTTCCTTGGTGAAGAGTTTGACGTCAAGCAAAGAGCAAAAGACATACCTAATAGATATTGTGATTTTTATGTTACTAACCGACCTCAAAAAGGAGGAGGTTCTCAATTCGTCGAAACCTTTTTAATTTCATTTTATGTATTTTCCCCGATTACTCGAAGATGGCTGGACCGATTTGGATTTTTTTTTGTTTGAAAGGGTATACTTCCCAGGTGGTCCCATGATCATCAAGTCAGGATCTGATGATAGGATCCTGGAGAAATAGAGAGAACTCTTCAAATTTTATAGACACGCGAAGCGATTTAGGTATTTTTTGGAAGAGTACTTTCTCGGAGTGGTCTCATTTCAATTTGGTGAAGATCTGATGAAGAACTTTGGAGATAGGCAAAGGAACTCCTCAATAAATGATAACAAATGGACTGGGATTGCTGAAATCTCATGTCTGTCTATTGTTTACACCAGTTCATAACATAACATCACGCCGGTACGCTGTGAAGGGGTAAGCACATGTGAACCACTAAAAAGTAAAAAAAAAACTTTTTCCAAAAAAAAAACAACCGACTTCCAAAAAAACACTACAAAGTGGTAAATAAATTTAATTTCGGAAGGCGGTGACAACAAATTCAAATTCAGCTCCAAAGACACCGACTTTCGAAATTAAAGTTATTTTTCACTTTGTACTGTTTTTTTGTTAAGTAATATTTATTAGGTAAGTACATGTTTTTGTACTAAATTGACTATTTTTCTCGCACTCGAAGTGAAAAGTACAGTTTGCACCTCGAGACTAAACGCCAACTTAATATACCCTCGGTTTCATTGACTCCCTCGCACGCTCGGGAGTCAAACCACCTCTGGTATATTATGGCTTCGTTTAGTCCCTCGTTATAAAATATACTATTATACAGTCCTTTTATCAGCAATACGTGGTCAGACATAATGTTACTCTCATTATGAGTAAGGGTGTCCTCACACTTGGTCTCTTGACATATTGCTTGGTTAACGTGTCGTGAAAACAATTAAAGATCATGTTAGCGTTGTTGAAAATAAAGTGGTTTCTTTATTCGGCTTCCTACGGCGCGCGATTTCACAGATGAGTGATGACGACATTCCATTAGTGAATTTTGACAGTATTGCTATCCTCATAAATATCAAAATCGAGGTAGGGTAGAAAGCTATGGTTTTAAAACCCAGATCAAGCTGTTTTCATCTTTGTGATGTTAATAATCCAGTATAAATTCGCTTGGTAAATGGGCGTGCGCATCTGTGGAATCACACACCGTCGAAAACCAGCCGGCTTTACAAAGATTTCAATAGTCAGATGTGCTCTCACCGTACCTACTTATGTCGCGCAGAAAGTGTCCATACTGAAAAGAGTGAGCTGACATATTCCGTTTATGTCGTTCCTATGGCGACTGCGGTATTGTGTGTGTCAGTGGTATCAAAACGAAACAGAAACGTGATCATCTTTTGACGTGGTATAGCGAATCTAACAATTTAAATCCTTGGATTCTAAATCCATGCTAAATTGTGGAAATATCTTGTGATGGTCTGCATCACAATGCACACAGCGAGATGGCATAACTGATCACATTCTATCGCTCTACATCTCACACAAATTGAGAATGTATTGATAATATTCAAGGGTATTAGCATAGCTTGATAGAAACACGTTTGAAGATTATATGATTGTACCTCGATAAGCAAATCATTAAATACTAATCGGTCGACTTTAATAAAGCCTAGTGTGTAGCTAAATTACTGTATTATCATTATTACCATCTGCTCGATTGCAATATTTGTTGCTATCATAATTAAAATGTGTGCTTTTACAATTTCTAACGTCACGATATTATCGTGGACCCATCCACGTCCATAAAATGTATAGAAATACGTTGTAACGTTAATTTGCAGGGTCAAATTAAATTAGCTGGCAATACTTTACTCACGTGTACCCGTATTTACACGTACTATATATATATATTTGTACATGTTACTTTCCTGTGTTCGTCTACGATAAAATCGTCACGTTAGAAATTATAAAAACGCACAATGGATACACACATTCCAGTTTTCAACGGTTTGAAGTATGATACAGCGAGTCTATGCAGCTATTGGATACGGCAGTCTCGAGAGAATAGATTGACAGACCACGAACCTCGAAAGTTTAATGTATTTTTCGCGTGTCGCATTATACAGGCCTAACTTAATAAATTATATATGTCGTTCCGTTACTTACTGAGAGAAATAAACAGCCATAACTACTAAGGAATAACCAACCTCTAAAAGAGTGAAATGAGTTGTTTTGCATGTTTTAAAATAAACAAAATTTCTATAAATAGCCTTGTTCTCAACTATGTTGGGGTCGGCTTCCAGTCTTAACTGGATGCAGCTTAGTACCAGTGTTTTATATGGAACTACTGCCTACCTGCCCCCAGTGCCTAGCTTATACACAATCATTTAATTGAATTAAGGTGAATGCGCAGTGGTAGAGCGCGAAATTCAAATTTTGTTACGTTTTTTGCAATTTTCAGGTGAGTGTCAGCTTGTTACTTGATCAAAATATGATTTGCGACTATAACATGTACGTATCTACAGATTTATAAACATTAGAATCAATAATACATCTTTCTAAGTTAGATTTGTTCCATAAGAACAAATTTCTTATGGAAAAGTGCTTGTGGAAGAAATCTAACTTATAAGAGATATATTAGACATCCTAATGACTAAATTCTGTAAACACGTACCTGTTATATTCGCAAATCACATTATAATCAGGATACAACCTGATACTGACCTGAAAATTGCAAAAACGTAAGAAAATTTGAATTTCGCGGTCTACCACTGCGCATTCACCTTAAACAAATCACAGACACTTTGTCGATTTGGGTTGGTCGATCACAAATATGTAGCTTAGTTGTCCAGTCCAAACTTTCTATGGAGAAGAAATGGTACAAAACTCTATTGACACTATTTAAAGTCAAATAAAAAATTATAACTAATTATAACTTGTCCTCTTCAGATATGGCGCTGATAACCTGGAGGTATACCACGCCTACTACAAGCCTACGGAGTTCTTCATCCCGCAGCGCAACATCAAGAATTGCTACCTGAAGGCCGTCGCGCTCCGCGAAGCGCCACAGAAGATCCTCGGGCTGCACTTCGTGGGCCCTGTCGCTGGGGAGGTCATTCAGGGCTTCGCTGCCGCTCTCAAGTATGTGATACACTGTGTTGCTAGTTTAAAACCAGAATAAATGTTTATTTCATCATCATCGAACGATGGACGTAGCTACTTCTCCCACGCATTGCCATAACATCCGCATTTGTGATTCTTGCATCCAGCTGATATTCGCGACCATAGCTGATTTCACCAGGTAATCGGTCCTCCTTACGGGAGTGATGTTGGTATTTTTGGTTGGCAAATTAGTATATTTTAAACCATGTTATATTAGATAGTCCCAAAGTACGCCTCTATTTATACTGTCAAATTGTATCAACGTGTCTGCCGTGAAAGCAAAAGTGAACAGGCATCTTCTGGACACGCCGTTCCATCATATACCTCATAGACCAATGAGCAATTTAAAAAAATATGGGAGGTCATGTGTTCTAAATATTGGTTACATTCCAGATGCGGCATCACGATGGAACACCTGATGAACACGGTGGGCATCCACCCGACCGTGGCCGAGGAATTCACGCGTCTCAACGTCACCAAGCGCTCCGGCCGCGACCCCAACCCCGCGTCCTGCTGCAGCTAGGGCCTGCGCCCTCCCGCCACGACCATCGACACGTGCACCCTGTCCTCAGCAACATATAGCGAAACATGACGTATTATGAACTGTTAAAAGTTGAAAATCATCATTGTGACTGCGAAAAAGGGATGGAGCTATAACTCCATCTCAATAGCGAAATACACATATTTCTAGTAGCACTTCAGGATTGCATAATATTATGTCGCGATAGTCGACTTAGATGATTATATCGATTAAATTAAAAGCATTCTTCCTTAACAACAACCTTCGCAAGTGATCATCAAATGATTGACACGATATTTTTTTTCTCTTTGATTCCGTTTGTTGGTATTTCACATCACTATTAATTTGTTTTCGCTATGTATTCGCTGTCAGCAGTTTTCTCCACTGATGTTGATAATAATAAACTCAGTCCATGAGTGCGCTCCCTCACGATATTAATACCAATTGTTTCGATACTTGTAACGAAGAATTTTAGCATTTATAGATTTATTTGTAGTTGAAGTGTAAGGGGTACGGAATGTTTCGGTTGAGGTATAAAGTATTTAAAAAAATATTCTTCTCTTTAGATCCCCTGTGATAATTTTTGTAAACCTCCAAAACCTTCCCTTCAGCTTAACTACCTTTTATATATTTTGCAATGTTTTGAGTCATTGGTTGTTAATATTTGATCAGTTAACTTATTCATATGTGATAGGACATACAATGTCGCAGAGATCAACCTTTCGGTGCTTACATTTCTTGTAGATGGATTTACTTTCAATTTTATATAGTACAAATCCTTCGAAAATTACGAATTGTTGTCTCAAAATATTTAGGATCAAATGTATTAAGATATTGTTACTATGAAGAAAATAAAATGGTGCAGTATTATTGTTATTATCAGTTATGCTCATCTCTTTAATCGATGTTATGCAACATTCCGGACGACTAACAGTAAAACAATCAGTTTCATACTATTATGTAACTTAATTTATGTAATTTTGAACTTAAATAAAGTGATATATTTTTAATGAAAAACGAATTGGGTTGGTTTTGATTTTTATTGATTGGTTTGGGACTTTGTAAGAGCTCTTTTAGCGGACATTATTGCACACTACAAAATTATCGAGTCTTAATATCAAAACACGCATTAATACTTATTAGACACATCCTAACATGATTGAATGGAAAACAAAACGGCGAACTTTCTTAATAACCTGTGAACATAAGGCAAAGGCACGCACTCATTCGTCCTTCGATTAGAGGACTGTTCAGGGCCCATCGTTAGTGATGTACCGGTCCATGTCGCTGGTGGTTTTGCAGTCGAACCAGAACTGCGCGGTCGGCAGGGGGTAGTACTCGTGAGCCTGCACTAGCTCGTTGTCGAAGCGCCAGAAACGAGGCCCTTGGAAGAAGAAGGTATCTGGAATGCAAGGAGGTCCAATACAACATTGAGCAAGAAGAGCTTGAAAGACTAAACTGAAGTAAGTTACAGGGAACAATGTTGTATACAGTTTTATCTCAAGCGCCGTATAACAGCTATGTTCTAACCGAATAATTATACTAAAACACCCTTCGTCGTTGAATTCCTTGTCAATAAGAGTTCATGTGTGCGAAAATCTCCCGGACCCCAGACTCATGGTAGCTTCACCGTTGGGGTAGTAAGTAGGAATCTTCTCATCAGACGTCGGGTATCCTCGAGGACATCACAAAATAAAAAAAGTTCCTTATACCTTTCCTAGCCGAAAGGTATTTCACGGCTACCCTTCGTCTAAGAAAGGATACCTACGCACAAGAAGTAGAAAGTTGTCGTTGGTTTTAGGGATGAGAGCATTGTAACGCCCCTTGTAAAAAATCTACATTTTTATAGTCATATGGTGTATATGTTATGGCTAATAGCCGAAGTGCGGCTACACCTAGTTTTAGCCGGCTATTAACTAGGTGAAGCCGCACTTCGGCTATTAGCCGTAACATATATAAAAAAGAGTATTCTATTCTAAGTTATAATCTGCTGATGCTGTCTTACCTCCCTTCCACACAATTGCAGCATCCACAGGATAAGGCACCTGTCTCCACATGGACATCTCCTTCGGGTATCGTTCGTCCATAGTCCCATTACTCTCGTCATACCGCCAGTACCTTTCTTCTTCAATCAGATACGTCTTATTGTTGTAATTGGAGAGGAACACTGTAGTCAGCTCCGGGACCTCGTCGGGGATTAAGTAGTCAGATATGGTGCCTTTTTTGATGTAGTGGAATGTGGAGTCGAACTCCCAATAGCTTCGCCCTGTAAAAGTTGGTTTTTATGACAACGCAACGTGAGAAAACATGAGCTTGCGTGCGCTAAACTGTGCTTTTGGAAAAATAATCTTAATGATAGTGGTTAAGATCCCGCCTCTCACACATGAGGTTGTGACTTTGTCAATTTAAATGTACTTTCCGGGTTTATCTTGGACATTACTGTCATCGGTGAGGAAAAACATCGTGAAGAAACCTAGACTTATAGTTAATATAAGTTTGAAATCATAGTTATAGACATCGAAGGAGCCTTCGACAAAACCAACTTCTCCAGCATCAGCAGCGCCCTCTCTAGACATGGAGTTCCACAGACTGGATTACAAACACGGTAAGCAAACAAGTGGTTTGCCTTGAGCATGAGCAGCAGCTGGCGGGAGGAGTGCTGTACCCCCCCCCCCCCCCTTCTATGAAATATGATGGATAAATACCTCATCACCAAACTCAACGTTAACCGCTATTACACAATTGTTTATGTAGACGTCCTCGCAATCCTGGTTTCGTGGAAGGTGACGAGTATGATCTGCAATTTCACTCAGTAAAACTACGCATTGTAGAGAGATGGTGCAGGGAATTTGACCTATCAGTGAACCCCACTAAACCTGAACTAGTCATGTTTACCCAAAACCGAACATTAACCTACATTAACTGTTCAACACAGAACTCCGGTTGGCCAAATCGAGTACCTTGGGGTCATTCTAGACAGTAGGTTAAACTGGAGTAGTCACTTGGACAACAAACTAAACAAGGTGTGCATAACTTCGCAATGCAGGAAAATTATAGGTAAGAAGTGGGGCATATCGCCTAAACTTTTACTATGGCTGTGCAACCCAGTGATCACCTACGGGGCCGTGATTCGGCGGCCCCGCACCAAGCTAGTTACGGTCTCCAACAAACTCCAACGCATGCAAAGACTAGCCTGTATTGCCATGCAGCCTGCATGCGGACTACTCGCGACTGCAGCAGTCGAAGCCATGCTAGGACTACCAGGGCTCCACCTATTCATACAGCAGAAAGCCACTATGGTGGCGGTACGTCTTAATGCACTAAATCTCTAGGGTAAGAGAGACACACCATACACCGCGCTCATTAAGGTACTCAACAGTGAGTTCCCCATTACGAAAGCCATAAATGACCAATATCCAAACAATTAATTTGCAATTAAAAATACAAGATCCAACTCACGCAGGCGCGGTCCGAGGGGCTGTTCCACAAGCGCTAAACAGTCGCACAGTTGATTCTGAGCTACTTAATACACGAGTGCTACCAGCGCCTCAACTAGGTGGGCAGTCTCAATAACATACCTACCCATTCAATGGATCAAAGGACACAGTGGTTCGCTAGATAACGATGCAGCCGACGAACTTGCCAGGTCGAGCATATGGCACCAGTGGGACCTGAACCCATCGCGCCACTCCCTTTCGGGTACTTACACTCTGGTAAGGAAACGCACCAGGGACCAACGTCACAAAGTATGGGTGGACCAAGGTAGGTGCAGGCAGGCCAAGGAAGCGCCTGACGCAACAGGTTCGACGATTAGCTGAACAACACCTGCTACAACCACAGCAGCTTTAACTGGTCACGGGCCATTTAAACACCACTTTGTCATAGACGTCATAGACAGTCCGCTGTGTAGGGTCTGCATGGAGGACGACGAGACAGCAGCTGAAGTGCTTCTTAACACCAAGGCGTTACATGGCCTTCGTTGAGGAGCTGGGGTAGGCTTAATAATCAATTTTCCCACCCGTACGCAAAATACGAGCATTGAGTAGGAGTTGCGGACATCATGCCAGCCCGTATTACCTGTTACCTAAATTTGAAATTGCTAACCCGTCTTGAGCAACCGTAGTGAGAAGCCTTTGCCTTGCAGTGTGACAAAGTCTGATATTACTTGTCTGGTTTACTGTAGGTACATAACATTGTTGTAAATTTGCTTTGGTATAAAGATTTAGCAGTCCGTACTACTTACGAGCTTTCGGGAAACCTAGATTCTATGTCTCCCACTTGTGTCGCTTCTTGAACGTGCCCCAATAGTAGGTATGCAAGTCGCAACGTCTTGATTAGATACTTGCCTGAGAAAATGACAATATTTCTGTCCTGTTTCTGGTAAATGGTTTTGATGATGTTGACGTCGGAGGGCAGTCTTCGGAACACGTCGTGGAAGCGCTGCGGGTAGCCTCTTTCCATCTCGTGCCTGTCGCTCAGCACCCACACCCACTGGAAAAAGAATTTGATAATGTACTTTGTGTACCTACTTAAGAAGAACTTACTATTTATATATTTGTGTCATTGATATTAATAATACTTCAACCTGCATCCTGCAGAACCCAATAGGAAACAATATTATAAAGTATGTTCAAAACTAAAAGCCAGGTTAGCTCACAATCCTTACTAATATTATAAACGCGAAAGTTTGTATGTATGGATGTTTTGTTACTCTTTCACGCAAAAAGCACTGAATGGATTTGGATGAATTTTGGCACACAGCTAGATAGATTATAACCTAGATTAACACATAGGATACTTTTTATCCCGGTAGCTTGTTCCCGCGGGATAATTTCCGACTGGCTCGCGGGCGAAGCCGCGGACGGAAGCTAGTATAACATATTTGAAAAAGGGAAGAATATTTTCAAATGTTTTTCACATCTTTCTCTGATGCTATCAACCGCTACGGATAGAGCGATTGTTGAGCATCAGGGTTGCCGATAGGACACGTAGATTCGAAGAACTTCAAGTCATGGAGACACAGAATAATGGTTGTAAGTTGTAATGAAAGCCATCCCTGGAGCTTTAGACAGTATCGAAGGTAGGCAATGTAGACGAGTGGTCCCATATGCTATATTTAGCTGATGTTAAAAGTAGTAACACATGGATTACTTTTTGTCTGGTATATCATGGTATGGTTTTGTCTCATTATTATATTGTCTGTACGGAAACATAATACTAAAATAAAAAGCCATTAAAAAGTTCGGAGCCAACAAAGATTCGTTTTCCTTGCTAGTTTAAACTAACTTTGGGCGTGTTTAGGTAATAAAACAAGTGTAAAATCTCCAAAACCAAGTCGGTACCGACAAAGCTAAGTTCAATAAAATTTATTGGTCATTGATTTATGTAGTGGTTTTTTCATAAAACCCGATTTTCCGAAGGACTATTCTTAATTTTTTACCTGACTGTGTTACTATAACTGATCCTGCATCTCATTCAATAACGTTGTCCGTGTAGACTATCATATAGTAGCTCATCACTGATACTACCTCTGTCGGGCACGATGCTTGGTGGGACAGCGTGCTTTTTAGCCAGGCCCACCAGTGAGTTCGAACCCGCGACTAGATTCTCCGGTAGATTGCTCGGTCTAACATCGAGACTTGAGAAAATCCCACCGCGATATTTTCACGTCCATGCGTACGTGGTCTAACGCAATTAATGTTGTTAAACTGTTGTAAAAATGAAAGCCATTCTACAGTTACTGTATATTACGAAATTTTCCCGCTGAAGTAATAAAGTTCATCATCTGTCTAGCCTTTTCCCAAAAACGTTGGGGCCGGCTTCCAGTTTAACCGGTTGTAGCTGAATACCTGACAGTATTTTACATGTAGCGACTGCCTAACTGGCCTCCACATCCCAGTTACTGGGTAATACGATACCCATTGGTAATACTGGTTGTCAGACTTTCAGGCTTCTGACGACCCATTCTGAACTAATAAAAGTTCTCATCCAATAAAGTAAAAGTTTCTGAAGTACCAAGGTAGTCACACTAACCTCCTCCTCAAACACAAAGATCTTGCCGTTGATGACCTGCAGCGTGTCGTAGTTGGTCATGCAGAGGTCGGGCATGATGTTCTCATCCTCATCGCTACTCGGCTTGGTGAACCGCGGCACCAACGACGTGTGCGACACAGGGCTTTCCGTGCTCTCTGCAATCTCCTCTGGTTCTCGTGTTACTGCGAACGATTTCAATGCAGGATGTAAAAAGACACATCGTGAGCCCGTCATCTATGCATTCTGTAGGTACAGACGCCAGCAGGACAAGCTATCCCAAACTATCAAATTTTCCCAATTGAACATGAACCTTATCGTATTGTAATAAAGTTGAATATCTATCAAAGAAATTTGAAAAAATTCTCCATTCCGGTAACTGTAACCATGAATTCAGCATATCATTCTAGACCCCCCAGCGCAGAAATTTTTCGTCGGTTATACAAAAAAAAAACTGTTCCATACATTTTGACCGCGTAGGTATTGCACTTTTCTATGAAACAGCAGATTTTTTTTTTTTGTAAAACCGACGAGTTTCGCTGGGGTGTCTAGAATGGTATGCTGTATTCATGGTTAAAGTTTGCGCATCGAATAAAAAAAAACTTTTCCTGTATGTAGCCCTCACAAAGCTTTGTGCGTGGGTGGATGCATACTACGGTATATTGATTTTAGTACCCCCTACTTAAAGGTAAGTTTTAAATTTGCATTAGTAAAAACGTCAAAAAAGTTGTAACTTTGACCTTTCAATTAGCTCTGTAACCAGAAGGTTCTCAGGCATGAGAACGTATAAGTGACTCTCGGCTTCGTTATATTTTAACATCCGTAATGTGTGGTAGATGCTTCAGTTCATTAACATAATCAGCCTATAATGTTTTTAAAGCTGAGCTGGGACACAGTCCTCTACGCTTCGAGAGGGAGTGGGCTGCCATTACCACGCGGGCCCAGTGCGGGTTGTTAGATGTCACATATCTATGAATTCTTAGTTCTGGGACATGCCGGTTTTCACACGATGTTTTCCTTCACCGTTTTGAGAGCAGTGGTGATAAAATAATTTACACAAAGGAAAACGCTTGCCTGGGTTCGAACCCACGGCCTACAATTCGTAAGTTGGGACCGTTAGCGCTGGGCCACCACTGAGGTTAAGTTTATAACAGTGGCTAAATTTAGGAAAGACATAATTAAGAGTTTCTTCTGATCTTCCACTTGCTCATGCAAACATAAAACATAATATTAAGTTGTACAAGTACTTAGTGTATTTTGTTTTTTTTTTGAGGCTGGGGAAATCATCAAATAACTTCCCCCGCTCTGGGTGGAGCAGGAGGGCGTGTCAGACTTTTACTGACTAAAACCCACCTCAGTTGACTGTGTGCTAGGGGCGACGGTATATCTTTCGAACAACCCGCACCCCTGGTAGGCATCGGCCCTTGCGGACCCCACCAGTTCGGCGCACCAGGACGCATGGCATGCCGTGACCACCTCAGGAACCAAGTAACATAAGGGCCCCAGACGACCCCGTGTCTGGCACCCTCGGTTCCCCTGCAACGGGTCAGCGCAGTGACCCCGCCGCCTACCACTTTTCGGCCGAAGGAGATAGGGAGAGCGGCCAACGCTATACCGACACTCCTCTTCCCCTGCGGCCCCACCGCGTTCGCCATCAAACCATGGCGGCCCCGTCCAGGCCACGGAAAGGAAGAGCGCTACTCAAAAGTACCGGCACTCCTCCTCCGCCGCAGCCTGTAACCCACAGCCGCGATGCCTCCCATTCGACATCGCGGCCCGCCTCAGCTGCGGTGCACTTCACCGCAACCTACTTTTTGGCCGCTACGTCGTCGGCTTGGAGGCAAGAGCCCTGACGAGCGGCCCCACCTTGGGGTTCCTCTTCGAGGTGATTAATTCTGTATCCAACACAACTTGGGTTATCCAATACCTTTAGACGAGCAATTCTTGTATATGTATATCTGAATCTCGGAAACGGCTCCAACGATTTTCATGAAATTTAGTATGCAGGGGGTTTCGGGGGCGATAAATCGATCTAGCTAGATTTCCTTTTTAGAAAACGTCAAACCAAAAAGAAAAACAACCGAGCAAAGCTCGGTCATCCAGATATTTCCATTTAACCACTATGAAAATCCACCGTGGTGGATTCGTGCCCCTGAGGACACGGTGGAGCATACGGTGGCGGTCTGCCCGGCTTGGGCGGAGCACCGCCGTGTCCTCGTGGAGGCGATCGGCGGCGGCGATCTCTCGCGTCCGGCCCTGGTGCAGGCCATGGTACGCAGCGAGAGTGAATGGTTAGCCGTCACCTCCTTCTGCGAAGCAGTAATGCTCGCAAAGAGGGAGGCGGCGCACGTGAGGGAGAGGCAGTATATGCGCCCTCACGGCCGTAGTCGCCGCGGGAGAAGCCCTGGGCGTCGGGAATCCCAGGCTGATTCCCGGCCACCGTAGGCGCGGGCTTGCGGACGGCGAGTAATGGGTAGCTCGCTGTCCGGTAAGGACCAAGCCCGGGTCGACGGCGCGTTGTGTTCCACGCGCGCCTCAAAGAGGACCAGCACCAATAGGTGGGGTTCGCAAGGACCGATGCCTGCCAGGGGTGCGGGTTGTTCGAAAGAGATACCGCGGCCCCTGGCACACAGGCAACTGAGGGAACACGGGTGGGTTTTAGTCAGTAAAAGTCTGACACGCCCTCCCGCTCCGCCGAGAGCGGGAGAAGTTATTTGATGATTTCCCACCCAAAAAAAAAAAAAAAGGTGGATTCGTGCAAACGCGTTTCCGCGTATCCACCTCAAGGTGGATTTTTGGGTTCATCATCATCATCATTTCAGCCGAAAGACATCCACTGCTGGACATAGGCCTCCCTCAAGCTCCGCCACTTCGACCGGTTCTGTGCTTCCCGCATCCAGCGGACTCCTGCGACCGTCACAAGCTCATCGGTCCACCTTGTGGGAGGCCTTTCAACTTTACATCTTCCGGTGCGCGGTCGCCACTCCAGAACTTTTCGGCCCCATCGGCCATCTGTTCTGCGAGCAATGTGCCCTGCCCACTGCCACTTAAGTTTGGCAATTCATCGGGCTATATCGGTTACCTTGGTTCTCCTGCGGATCTCTTCATTCCTGATTCGATCACGCAGGGAAACTCCAAGCATAGCCCTCTCCACTGCCCTTTGGGTGGCTTTAAGCGTTCTTATGAGGCCCATTGTGAGCGACCACGTTTCGCTTCCATATGTCATCACCGGCAACACACACTAGTCGAAGACTTTCGTCTTGAGACGGTATGTGGAACGAGAAGATATTGCGAAGCTTCCCGAACGCTCCCCAACCGAGTCGGATTCGACGATTGACCTCTTTCCCGAAGTTGGACCTACCTAACTGGACAGTTTATCCTAGGTAAACGTACTCGTCGTCCACAACTTCGAGTGCAGCGCCTCCGACCGTCCTGAGAGTGGGTATTACACGGGCATTGGACATGACCTTTGTCTTGTCCATATCCATTTTAAGACCCACTCTTTCCGAAGCTCTGCTGAGGTCATCGAGCATTGTACTGAGGTCCTCCATTGTCTCAGCCATGACAACTATATCATCGGCAAACCGAAGGTGAGTGATGTACTCGCCATTGATGTTGATGCCAGCCCTTTTCCAGTCCAGAACCTTGAAGACATCCTCCAGTGCAGCAGTGAAGAGTTTCGGAGAGATAACATCTCCCTGTCTAACACCTCGCTGCAGAAGGATAGGTTTCGAGGTCTGGTCCTGGAGTCGGACTGACATAGTGGCGTTTTCGTACAGACACTTCAACACCTCAATGTACCGACAGTCGGTCTGGCACCGTTGGAGGGACTGCAGTACAGCCCATGTCTCGATCGAATCGAAGGCTTTTTTATAGTCCACAAACAGGCAGGTTATACTCTTCGGTCTTCTGTATAACCTGCCGCAGCGTATGTATGTGGTCTACTGTGCTAAAGCCTTTACGGAGGCCGGCCTGTTCGGGAGGCTGGAAGTCGCCAAACCTGCGCGCTAGACGCGATTTTTGGGTTGGGCAAACGGAATAAACGCACAACTTGCTAAGGCGTATTTTTTAACTTTTATCATATGCCAGATATGCACAAAAATTACTCACAATACAGCTCCTGCATGCCTAAAATATCGTCCATGTGCAGCCTTTCAACCGGCACCTGGTAGTAGGGGTACATAACCGACGCCTTCACATTAGAGTGCGACAACCCTAGCGCATGGCCGATCTCGTGGATGGCAACAGCGAAGAACTCCGTGGCGTCCTCTTCGTCTTCCTCAGGGTTGTCACCCCAGATCTCGTCGTCGTCGAAGTGCATGGCGCCGTGAGGGGGAGGGAATGCATGGGCGACCACGTGGCCGGGACCGTCGAACGGAAACCTGTGGAAGGATTACTGCTGTGGTGTTTCTGTGCCAGTGTGCTCCGATATTTTTATTGGTAAGATGCACATGCGCATTACTAGGTGCGGCTTGTTTTTAATAACAGCGCCAACTGTGCATAGATGCATATAACATAACATCACGACTGGTTTCCCCGAAAGGTTAGGCAGAGGTGTACCTAGGGAGAGTACATCCACAATTCGCCTAGTTCCATGTAATTAAATAGAGGGCGAGCCTATTGTCATCTATCGGGCACAAATCTAGTCCCTGGGTTGCTACTGAGAAATTCCAGATAGAAAAACCCAATAACACTTTGCCGGACCTGGGAATCGAACCCAAGAGCACAAGCCAACTGGACCAACTGGACTAATGAAACTAATATGAAAAGTTATTTTATTATGTTCTGGAAACTCTAGCTTACTTAAGTACTACAGTTTTGTATAAAAACTAACTTTTGCTAGCGGCTTCGCCCGCGTGGAGGTCGGAAATTATCCCGCTGGAACGTACTACCGGGATAAAAAGTCTTCTATGTGTTAATCCAGGTTATAAACTATCTGTTTGCCAAATTTCATCCAAATCCCTTTAGCCGTTTTTGCGTGATTGAGTAACAAACATCCAAACAATTACTTATAATATAAGTAGGATATGAAAAAGCGGAGGCCAAAACATTTCCGCTGAGTAACACTGTGGTGGTTATTGTGCAAGTCTGTAAGTGTATACTGTGCGCTAACTTCTTTCATAGCTTATTTAATTGGGACCCTGGGGACTGACTACAAGGATCATTATGAATTAGAATAGTTGGGATATAATGTATTCAAGAACATGACTCTCATGGTTGCCTAACTTTCAATGTATGTAGTTTCATGTACTTAAATAAATACCCTCAATGAACTATTAAAAGTAATAAGACTCTGGGAGTAACTACAGAAAAAGTAATGAACAAAACCGTCACTATATTACCCGTCTCCATGATCGCCACTGACGAAGGACACCTGTATGTCTGCGCGGCCCTGGTCTATGGGGCTGAAGCGCAGATTGCCGTGGGGAGCCCATACAGCCAGTCCTGTCTCCATCAGCTGTTCCACGCGGGTCTTGTCCAGAGTGCTGGAACCGTTTACCACCCTGAAACCACACAAAAAGTTTTATCACTAATCAGACAGCCAGCAAAACTTTGGAATGTAGACACAATTTACTGTAGGTACTTTCGGCAACGATCGCGACGGGCACCAATAAAATAAAAGAACAAGGATCTTTTGGCGCGTGGCCAAAATCGGAACTAATGCCGCCATCTTGTTTTTCAATACATTTCGAAAAACAATATCGCACAAATGTTTACCCACAGGGCCTCTCTATTAACGTTATTCGAGCGTCAATAAATTCTTGTATGAGTGTAGGTACCAATTTCCTTTACTAAACGTTGATCCATTTCTCGTAATCTCCACTTTTTTGCAAAATACCTAATTTCCCAAACACAGAGGTTATCTGTGTCTTTAACAGTCAGTACGGGTAGCTAGAAACCCAAAACGAACCAGTCTTACTAAGCGGTATAGTGTTATTCAGTAACTGGGTTGTGGAGGTCAGATTTGGAGTAACTCCGTGTCCACGTAAAGTACTGAATTGAGCTGCATCCGGTTAGACTGGAAGCCGACCCCGAAAATAGTTGGCAAAAGGCTAGACAGATGATGATCACACTGGTGGAATGTTTAAGACGGGGCAGTCAGATAACATAACATCACGCCTAGTTTCCCCAGAGGTTGGGCACAGGCGTACCTATATTACCTACACTCATATTTCATTTCATTTACGGGGCAGTAAGGGTACCTTATACGCTTTAGTTACAAAAATACGGTCAATAGGAGACTGTCCTTATTTTTTTGAGAAATTTGCCCATCCACAGATTTCATATTAAATGTACAGACAACAAAAAAAAATGGCATAACTTTTTTGATGCCAATCGATCCTGTTATAAATATGGATCAAAAATCTCCATCGGATCAACTGAGGTTTGAGTACATGAAAAGTCAGAATCACAAAAAAAAAACAGTGGCACTCCGGGAGTGCCGACAGAAGTGAAAACTTGAGCAATTACGTGTGTATTTTTTTTATCGTCAATACAGGATTTCATATTGGGTCCTTGGGTCCTGATTGCTCTCGGTAAAAATTATAAACGAGCGATCGACTTCAGCCATTAAAGATAACAGCACAGATTTTTACGATAGAAATACAAAGGGAAAGAAAGGTGTGCTCAAGCGTTAGGTGTCGATGACACGAGTCCCATGATTTTTGTTCACCCAAAAAGTGCTCAACGTGCCTAAAGAAGTTTTCACTTCAAAAACTTGCACCGGTTACCGCTACAAGGAAAACGGTTTTTTTCCCATATTGGCCTATCTCAAAAATCAAAAGTCATTTATTTACTCAAACTAGGCTGAAAGTCATCTTGAAACTTTTTGAACGTCAAAATTACATAAGACGGTCCCCCAAAACGCTCGCCCTTCACCACTTTCCTAGTGCTTTAGCTGGGAAGACGAAGTGGCGCAACAAACTCCCCAGCAGCACAGTTGTCTGTCAGTAGGTAAGCTAATTCTGGTGAAAGAACACAAACATTGTCTTCAGTTAATCACAGCGACCAACAATTCTTATCATTTAAGCAGTAGTCGTTGATAGAATAGTATGCCTTAGAACAAAGGTTTTATTTTGCTTTAGTTTTAAATGCATTAAAAATGTAAATCTAGCAAAGAAGAGGGAAGCTTGTTATAAAAGGTTATACCAAGTCCAACAAATGAGTTATGAACTTTATGAAGCCGGTGAAAGGGACACGTAGTTTGTCCTTATTTCTAGTATTAATATTATAAATATCACTATTTTTAGTGTATAAGTGTATATTTTACGTTATAAATAAGATGGTTAGCGAAGATGAATTGCGTTGCCACCGTGATAATACCAATATCTTTAAAAATTATCTCAGAGAAACTCTAGCACCTAGTTGGTAAATTGCATGAACAGCTCGTTTTTGAAGAACAAAAATGTTTTTGTCAGCGGCTTTGCTCTACAGCAGAATGCCGTAGTGGACATAACGCTATGAAAATAACTAAAATAAATTAACCGAGCTGTATCAACGTCAGTGTATTGTCTTACTTTCCTGACGGTGTAGGCGGCCGAACTGTACCTTCCCGCTAGGCTTGATATATGTGAACCCCATTGAAGTTATGTACTGTTATCTACTGTTATGCCCAGAAAAAACTACCGAGTCTGCAGTTTCAAGCACCTCATTATCTAAGACGATGTTGGTTCCCAGATTTCTTACATTTGGTAAAGCGATACCTTTAGTTTTCTTGGTATTGAGAACTAGATTATTCATGGTAAACCAATCCGTACCCGCAAACCTCGCAAAACTGTAAACCAATCCATAAATCTCAAAAGTCCACCCTAGGCTGTATAATTAAGCGTATCTTAACAAACACATAGCTCATAGGTACCTGTACGTTATGTCCTGCTTGTTCCACGCTTGCTGTAGGATGTATCTCCGGCTCCTCGCAGATATTGTGGATGTATCGATGTCTTTCACCCCACACCGCTTTTTCATGAAGAGCTAGAAGCCAGGCATTACAATGAAAACGTAAGAATATATGGTATTCAATCAAATCCGTAGAGTCAATCAATCAATCAATCAATCACTTTATTTTTCTCACCACAATATACATAAATGATTTTACATTGGTCAGATTCGACAAAGATACACAATTCAGGTAAGTATATATTGTGGGAGACTGGTGCCTAAGCTAGGCACGTGGCCTGTGTTTCAGGACACCAGGATCCCACCCCTTTACATTTTCATTTTATAAATTATGTACTAAGCGCGCTGACAGAATGTAGTAAGGAGTCCATACGACCTTTTATAGTTTTACTGTATTATGATTATAATTTAAGTTAAGTATGCGAGACGAATGTTAGTAGATGTGTAGTATGGGTGATAGGGTGGGTGTGTAATTGTGTGGGTGTGTGAGTGTGTGGGTGTGAGAGAGTGTGACCCAGTAGTGATGGCCCAGTAGTAACATCCCCGACTTACGAGTTGTACGTCGCGGGTTCAAACCCAGTCAGGCGCGTTACTTTGTGTTATTTATATCATAACCACTGCTCTCAAAACGGGGAAGGAAAACATCGTGAGGTAACCGGCATATCCTAGAACCAAAACTTCGAAAACATTTAGCAACCCGCACTGGGCCCGCGTGGTGGAATACAGTCCACTCCCTCTTTAAAAGAAAGCAGTGGGAACATTATAGGAACATTATAGATTTAATCAAACCCCATACTTTATGGTCCTCAGCTCTACGCGAACCAAAGAGGGGCGCGAAGTTAAAGATTTTCTAATGACTTTGTTTCAAGGATTTTAGATGGCACTTTAATAGTGTCATAAAGTGTAGTTAACTTTTACGAGCATAGTACGATGCAGACGTCAAACGGTCACAGCACAATGAACTTGGCAGCACCACATGAGTATACAAGGCAGTACCTACCTACGTTACTACAGTCGTCTAAGATATATTTTTCAATGTCTTATGCAAATCGTCCACTCTGCTCTCATCTTTGGTTCTTCCCAAATAAATACCTGTTTCGTTTCATCGTCCAAGGCGCCAGTTTCAGGGAGTCCAGCGAAGGCTTGCATCTTTTTCAACGCTTCAGAGATGGAGGTCAACGTGTAGGCAAAGTCTGCGTCGTTTGGCACGTCCGGCAAGTAGCCATATTTCTTTAGAAAGTTGAGCTGTAAGTTAATAAGTAGGTATTTAATCATTATAATTATCGCTGTGTTGCTGGATTGTGTGGTGTCAAGTCAAAATGAGACAGAAATATCTCGTTTGTACGTATTTAACTACGTCTCGTTTTTGCGAGAGGAACCGCCCGGCGGCGGAGGCGGCGGGGGATCGTATTGCCTAGTTTTTTAAGTTGCTCCATATTGCATGATATTGTGTGGCCGTATCTCTAGCAACAGTTTGCTACTTGTTGCCATTGCCCTAAATTGCTGGATATAGTCGTGACGTCATAGCTGACAAGAATTGACCAGGATGGAGCATTTTTAGTTGCTTGTGTAAGCGCATCTTAATTGCATAACACACTAGACTATCGATCAGAATCTAATTTGTTTTGAAGGATATTGTTATTCCATTGCATCATTAGTTCTAAAAAAATGTCTGTTCAACAACGTAAATAACGCAATGAATGTTGTTGAACTACCAAAATAAAAGCCATTCCTACTGTTAGTGTAGGTAATACGTTTACCCCTCTGAACAGAAATTCACGTAAAGCAGAGAACAATTGCGGGTGTACCTACGAGGTATAGGTACAGTACATCTCTGGCCAACCCTTCGGGCAATATTGGCGTTATATCATTGAGTCTGTGATCAATTGATCATTATGTTTTATCTCTCAAGGGTCCGCTTTTAATACAAATATTGGGAAACGGTGACCTAAAGATAAGGGCGACCCTCAGAGAGACATTTTTTTAGGTACCACAAGTCCGTGTGTGAAATAGGATGTCCGTTTAAATGTTTTGGTAATTTGCGCAGTACCAATTTGGAGTATTTATACTTTAGAGAGTAAACCCGCACTCTCAAAGTTTCTTTTGATTTATTTCCTTTGCTCGCCTAAACCACTGACATATAGATGACATTCTGGGAACGATATACCTAGACTACCGTGTCATAATTTGACCGTGAGACATACACCCGGGCGCAGCCGCGGCCAGAAATAACAACAAAACGCTGCACTTTTGCTTTCGGGGCTTTCACCTGTCTACCTATTACGAATCTGAGATACAACCCGCTGACAGACAGACGGACGGACAGCACAGGCTTAGTAAAAGGGGCACGTTCGTTACCCTTCGAATACGGAACCCTAAAAACAACCGACTTCCGGAAAAACACTACAAAGTAAAAAATAACTTTAATTTCGGAAGGCGGTGACCAAAAATTAAAATATAAATCCAAAGTCACCGACTTCCGAAAGTAAAGCTATTTCTCACTTTGTTGTGTTTTTCCGGAAGTCGATTGTTTATTTTTTGGAAAAAATTTATAATTTTCACATTTTAGTTATGGTACCTACCGAAAAAAAAAATCGAAATTTCATCATCCTTGGTGTCAAAACAATGCATATTGGGATTTCGGAATAAACCCCTTTCGAACAAAAAAAGAATTTTGCAAATCCGTACACAAAATTAAACATGTCGAATTGATAGCCTCCTTTTGTTTTTGAAGTCGGTTAAAAATGAGAATACATACCTACTGCCGATTTGGAGGCGACTTTTATTCTGATTTGTAATGCGTAAGTACATTGGCTGATCCGGTGTGCACAGACTGCTGAGCTTGCAAACGATATCTAGTTGCTGGAATGTTGCCGTATAATTATGTACAGACGCCAGCACATCAAGCTACCCCAATCTGTCAAATTTCTTTGATAGATTTTTAACTTTAATGCAAAAGACTAAAGTTCAAAGTCAAAGTCAAAGCATTTATTTCAAATAGGCACTTAAAAGGCACTTTTGAACGTCAACATTTACATTAAAATAGAATTGATTCTAGTCGCCCCTTCCAAAATGTAGTTTCGTATGAAGAAGAATGGGCAAGAAACTCCACCGTTACTCTTTTAAAATGTTCCAAGTACAATATTTACATTCATTATATGATTATGTGTCAAAACGATGCACCCAGAATAAAATTACCATACCAAAATAGGTAAACAGAATCAAATTGAAGCAATACAGACAAATTAATTCTGTGATAGATACATGGTGTTCACACATTTACAAACATTGTAAAAGTAAGTATACGATTGTCCTAGAATATTATCAAGTAATGAGTCAGTGGGTGAGTTAAAGTAATCACAGAGTGTAAATCAATGTCATAAATTTAATTAATTATACAATACAATTAGCAACCAGTTTGATTTTTTCTAGACTCTAGATTGTCCTATGGAGCAGGACCAGCATGTTTCCAAGCATTCTTATCTTGGATATAATCCTCTAATTTGTAATTTGTAATACGCTAGTTTCATTCAATTGGAATAATTTCAAGGTTCATGTTCAATTGGGATAATTTGACAGTTTGGGGTAGCTTGATGT
Source organism: Antitype chi (assembly GCA_947359405.1). Classification (NCBI taxonomy): domain Eukaryota; kingdom Metazoa; phylum Arthropoda; class Insecta; order Lepidoptera; family Noctuidae; genus Antitype; species Antitype chi. Next base: position 20,681,329 of record OX375812.1, read on the forward strand.
GCTGGCGTCTGTACTTGACTTCTAGAGCAGACGGGTGAGGTGTACCCATAACTAGGTAGTTGAATTATGAATCTTATGATTGATTAACACAAGGTAGTTTGTAGTTTATACGGGTGTCATGCATTATGCGGATGCTGCATTCCAACAATATCATCATTAAATAAATCATAAATTATTTTATTTCTGTGAGTAGGTTTGTACAAAAATCCTAACAAGTCAATTATATTTTAAAAACTAGATGAGGTCGGCGTTTCCTATCCGAATATTCTGAGAAGAATGGCCGAAACAAACTCAGAGGTCACAGTCTCTTTTAAAGTCCAGGCATAATCTTGCTCAGATCATGTGAAGAACATGTAGATTGATGTCTGAAATGGTCTTTAGAGGAAAAAACCACCCAGATTGAGTGGACCTGTTCACTCAGTGCTCGCATTTGTCAGTAATCGTGAAGCTCAACTCAGAACAAAAGGAGCTGAACAATTCGACGAATAAAATATTGTTCATTTAAAAACAAAGAAGTACACACAAAATGTTATCTCCCGAAGCACATTTTTACACGCTTTATATTAGCTTCACTTGTATGTTTGTTTGTTTGTAACCGACTGCTTAGGGCGCGATTTTGACCCACTTTAAACGGTAAGATTTCATTGAAACTTTGTAAACTTATGGAGGACCGATGACAATTCAATAATTAAAAAAAAAAAATTTAGAAAAAAAACTGAAAAAATCACGCTTTTGTAGTTAGCAGAACGAAAAAATAGAAAATAAATAATAGTTCAAAAAACTCAAAAACACGCTTTAAAAACCAAACTAAAAAAGGAGAAAATAACTTAATTCAATTAAAAAGCGTTCACACGCGCGTTTTTAAACTATTATTTATTGTTTTGACGACACGCGGTTCACAAAAGTCTACAGATACTGTTAGTAGGTATGTAGATTACACTGACCTGTCCAGCAGTCGGCGAATTTGGTTCCACATAGATGGTCCTGCAGGTCACTGTGTAACAAATTATGCTAAGTAAAAACAAAACGCTCTTTACGTTCATGTTAGTGTTGGAAGAATGAGAGGCGATAATGCCAAGCGGAGTGTACTGGAGCGACCTTTGGCTTCAGATAATGAATCATTAGGTACAGATACGGTGATCTGGTTAACGACCTTCGGCGGAAGATCTGTTACTCATTTGTATAGAAAACAATATTGATAATTTACGGTCCATTTATGTTTCAGTTATGTAGGTCATTCACCGTAAGGACCTATTAACACGACGTTTATTGTCGGTTGTCATCTGCCTTTCTAGAGCTACCTACTTGAAAAATTACACTCTTGCTGCACTGCTGCATTTGTAGCGCGTTTTTGTTGCGTTAAATGCGCGTCGACGCAACGGCGCGTAAATGAGGAAACAATTGTATGAACAAGACAATGACTTTAAAGTTCCCGCGCTTCTTCTCCACCAGTTCGTTCGCATAAGAAAGTCTCTATTTAGGGCCCGTACACACCACCACACCACGCACCACAACCACAAAACATCGCAGCGACAAAATGTGGGCAAGCAGTGGTTACGTCGTTGCCTGTGAATAGAGTCGCTGTAACTTCTTACAGTTGCGTTGTTGCGATGTTATTACGTAGTGGCTAGTGTTTGCAGATAGACGTTATGGTTGCGATGTGGCCGACTGGTAGCGCGCGGTCTTGCTGCTGGTTGCGTTGTGGCTGTGACGTAGCCTTGATGTGGTCGGTATCGCCCACATGGTTGAATTAAGGTCAGTTCAGACAGAACGAAATAATGCCCGAGTTTACTGGTTCCATTGAAAATAGGACCCCGATTCGCAAGCATGCGAGAGTTGACTGTGCCGATATTAATTATACAATTCTCTACTTTAGACTGGGTTTGCCGCTGTCACGGGTAAAATAACTGGGAACGTATTGTAAATACTAAAACCTTCGTAGTACTTCCGTTTATCTACTCATGTGTACCTATATAAAACACAAATTGACAGTTGTTGTCAAGGTACTTAGTGTTGTTTGAATTCACTGATTGATTTTTTTCCTATTGTTTAATTCAATTTGAGCACGTTTTTCCGAAAGAAAAGTAACATATTCTATTCAATATGTATGCTAGACCATCAAGAGAAAAATTTATGGTTTCTAGTCTGTTGTCTGTGCAGGGGGGATCTAGGATATTCCAAACTCCATCCAGATTATTTTCAAGATACCACCAGGATTTCAGTTTTAGTGAATCATTACAAAAACCTAGTCCTTTTGTAAGTGCTTTCAAGTTTTCTATACAAGTAGGAGTAACCTTTATAGTACCTACCTTTTATTTTATTGGTAAATAGTTAACTACTTTTGGCTGTAATAGGTTTGAAAAATACCGACTAAGTGCGTGTCGAACACACACTGAAGGGTTCCGTTCTTCTTCTTAGAGTGTCGATAGTAATCTATAAACAGTTCACCCACGTTCATCGCGTTACCTATGTAGGTACACGGAACACGGGTAGGTTTTAGTCAGTAAAAGTCTGACACGCCCTCCTGCTCCACCCAGAGCGGGAGAAGTTATTTGATGATTTCCCACCCAAAAAAAAACCGATGTAGGTACTTTGTTGAGCAGACGAATTCCCAAATCTATGAAGCAGTGGATCCTTCAAAACTCGTAGACTGTGATAGAAATCGTGTTCGCAATTACAGTGCGGGGATAAGAAAATCCTAATGAAAAAACAAACTGCTAAAGTACTCACTGTTTTGTTTTTACCACAACGTTAGCTAAGTACAAGTTATATAGCTAGACTGCTCGAGCAGTCAAGACAAACTCATTCCGATCTAGCCCGTCCCATTGCTGCCTTCTTCCAGCGATGCCCTAAGCCGAGGGCCGTACACCACGAGGTGCCCTTAGCGTGTAGTCGCTTTAATTTAAAGTTTTTAAGCCCTGGCTGGAGGCCTTATTTTATTAAGGTAGCCACGGGCAAGTCCGGTTATTCAGCTGACAGCCTTATAGGTTGAGCTGCGAGATGTCTTTACCAAAAAATAACCGTCAAGACAAACGTAGTCGCCACGCGCTGGTGGTGAAAAGCTTGCTAGCAAATTATTCGTAGACTTGAAGAGAACTTAAAAGTACATGACGCTAACGTTAAATTTATGCTGCAGAAACTGCGCTGGATGAACGGTTACAACCATAAAGTAGGAGTGATCAACTTGAACGATAAGGGCAGCACCACGCTGTTCTACTCAGCTTCAAACTGCGGGGTATTATACAACTGGACGACGCATCAAATGTGGCTGTTGCAAGGACACGTAAGGCTCTTGAGCTATATATATCTTCCTAGTAGTTTGTTCTACATGTAATTCTCTGAATCTCTGATCTTGGTCAGACCGATTTGGAACTTATTTTTAACTTCCTGGCTAAATGACCGACGCGCGACGCCTTGACTGTTAGAAAGTGCCTGTTAATAGTTTTATGCAAATAAAACAACGCTTTGACTTTGACTTAAAAAAATGGTTATTTACTTGCAGTGTTAAATCCGAGTAAAGTAGTATAGTATTGTTTCCTTGCCGTCCTGTCCGTGCTGTATCAGTATACAGCACGGACACTCTCTTTAGCACTATGAAAATTATGCTCTTCTAGCTATGTAGTACAACACATACTATAATAAATTCTTCTAACAGCGACACATGATCACATGCATAGCATGTGACGAAAAGGGTAAATGGCTGGTGACAGCGGACTCCGGGCCAGAAAACGTGCTAATAGTGTGGGACTACAAGGACCTGTTCCCGCAGAAGACATTTTTCTCGCCGCACGGAAATGCGAAGATCGCTAAAGTGGCAGTAAGCGCTGATGCTAAGTACATGCTTACTTTAGCTTACCCTTCTGAAAAGATGGTCCTGTATTGGTGGATTTGGTCTTACGGACGAGATACTCCACACGGTACGTTGAACACATTGTGTGTAGTAGTTAACGATCGGCAATGTTGTTGTACCAAAGGTCAGCTATGTTTACCTTTTAGTACTTTACCGACCGCATATCTTACCTACACTAATACTCTTAAACTCATACACACGAGCAACACGCGCCAACGGTAGAGCCGACTGTAGCCGTCAACGTGTCTACGGCTGCAGCCGACGAGTGTCGATGGTTGCAGTTGCGTCAGCCTTTGTCGTGTATGTTAGGAGCGTATAAATTTAATGCCATTTTATTTTACTCTTTTTGTAACTTTCTGTATAATTTCGATAAAATCTTTCGAGTTTTGGACCACTGTAAACGGACTACAGTGTACTTACTTATTTTTTCAGCAACATTTGAAACATCCAATATACCTAGAGATGGCGTCGTAGAAATAGGTTTTAATCCCTCGAGAACAGATCAATTTCTGATATTGACCAGAAGAAATATTTATATCGGCAATTCGAGCGTGAGTATCCAAGAATTACGTTAATTCTTTAGAGAATAATACTACCCTTCTTCTGGGGCTGTTCAGGAGGACAGGGGGAGTATCAGGCTAAAAAACGCTCGGCAAGCTTTGAATCAAAAGTTTGAATTATAGCCTTATCACTTCACCCAGGCACTGAATACGATAGGTTTATGTATCTGATTGATTGACTGGAACAGTAGGTACCTACATTTCATAAGTGTCGATGCTTTTAATACGTCCAGCGCCAATTCCCCATACAGCACCGCTTGCACCTGTATAAGCTATCCATAAAATGTATACACTGTCAAAAGAGAAGTAGAATTAAAACACCAATCAATTACAGAGAATCGTAGTGATTGAGCGAGGACTGACAAGAGTGACAGACCGCTGGCAGCTAAAGGTTAATGCTCAAGGCCAGGTGAACCCGGAGTATGGGAAGCTGTTGTGCTACACGTTCGTGGCGAGCACCTCTCAGATCATAGTGGGGACCAGTCGTGGGGCCGTGCTGGTGTATGGATACACTATCGAGTACTGCGTTAATACGGACCCTGAAGATATCAACAAGTTGAGATACATCAAGATGCTAAAGTTGAATAAGAGGATGATCCATGTTATTAAGAATGTTGATGGGTTAGATTTAAGTTTTACTAAAGTTTGTAATGAAAATTAGACATATCATATTCCTACTAAAGTTTCTGGAAAATGCCATCAAAAGTCATGAGTTCTGTTGAATGCACCAGCATTAGATCAGAATACTACGGCTTTAGTATTCTGCCTGACGATATTTTAAGTAAATAATAAACTCCACGAAAGATGAGACAGGTTCCCAGTAAAAAAACTATTGCAATGCTTACCAGTGTCGATTGGCGGACCGATGACCCAGTGAAGGTCACGGGAATTAGACGGATGCAGGAGGATTCTGGAGCCATCTTTCAGCTAAACGATGATGATGTAAGCTAACCAAGTTCTCTTCCCCAGAGTAATAGTGACGGGCAACAGTTCCGGCGAGATCCACTTTTATGATGACCAGCTGAAGCTGCTGTACTGGGTGCATGGCTTCACAGTGGACCGCGTGAAGGGGCTCAGCTTCAACGTTTCGCCTAGGAGCTTCATGGTCCTGGACCCTGCTTGTAAGCACATTAATGATGATCTTGAGTTCATGAAGTTTCTTGCCCGTTCTTCTCTATAAGAATCTACTTTGCTTTGGAATGGGCAACTATAGTTGTCGCATTTTAGCATAGTCATAGCGGTCATTGCCCTTCCACTAATATCTCTCCGTAGGAACAATAAACTATGCATGGTTTTTCGGCATTGGAATATGTTTACGATCACGCTTCATTTTCAGTTTTTGAAATTTAAAATCCTAGATAATGGGTCAATTTATCTCTATTGCCACGCTATAGCTAAAAAATTTTGACCGACTGAACCCTTGGACAATTCAAAAGTCCCCGTAAATGGATAAAATAGTATGTGTCAAATCACGCCTGTAATCTCCGAAAATAGGCACATAAGCTACCACGTTTACCAGGGTAATAGTAATGCTTAATTCTAATTCCCATGTAAGAGGGACCGAGCCTATTAATATCGGCCGACCACATTTCTAGAGTGCTAGTAAGAGATTCCTGATAAAAAAAACCTAATAACACACTTTTTCCTACCTTATCGAACCCAGGATTCCACAGTCAGCAGTCGCCCTTGCGACCACACCACTGCCATAAGCGCTTCGGGGAATACACGCGTAATGTTATTGTAATGTGCCGTGACTTTCAACACAGGTAACAAACCGTGCCTCTGCTGGGAGAAGGTGGAGCTCCAGAAGGACCCGGACACCGGCGAGACGAAGCAGAAACTCATCAAGATGCGACTGCCGACTGACGCCTCCGTAGGCTGCAAGCAATTCCTCGTCAGGGATTTTATCGTTTGTAAGATAATCAAATTAATTTTCAAACAAACTGTGAAATAACGCAGTACATATTGTTCATCATCATTATCTTGTTAGCTCTTAGTTCGTCTGCCGGTAAATGGTAAGGCTGTATATGACAACTATTGAATAATATAATTAGATGTACAGCGTTGGTTTGATGCCAAGTTGATGAATCGTAACAATTTTACAAACGCGGTTCGCTTTAGAGCTACGCCGCCCGTTCGTCCTTGTTGCTACACCGCGTTTCCTTGCTACGCAGCACTTGCTACGCCGTGACTCCTTGCTACGCTACGTGCCCTTGCTACGCCGTGACTCCTTGCTACGCCTCGTTCCCTTGCACCACCTTGCTACACCTGTGGCTACACCGTCTATGCTACGCCGCGAGTCCGTGCTACGCGGCGCGTAGTTACATTGCTACGTACGACACACGCTCATGCTACGGCTAACATTGTAGCGCTACGTGCCGCCCCTTGTGTTACGCTTTTGTAAAAAAAAAAAAAAGTGGTGATTTTATCGAAGAAACGGAGATCACAATGTTTCTTATTCAAACTCATTTTTCTATTTATTTAGAGATGGTTGAAACTTTTGAACAAAAGCAGCTACAATAAAATAGCACTGAATCTACGGCATTTTCCTTTATCAAAGTGAATGTTTGTCAACAGGTACACATAACCAGGGAGTGGGCTTTGTAGACTTTGTCACCGAGAACTACCACACTATTCTAGATAATAAAAGATCTTGCGTCCTAGCTCTTGCCGTACATCCGGAGAAGTGAGTTCTGTACTTATTTTATTAATGTTTGTGTTAGGAGATTTAAGTAACATATTTTTTTTTTTTTTTTTGTTGGGCATCTCGCAGTTGGCCTTGAGAGGCCGTGACTGCTCAACCGGGCTTTCCTGGGGCTGCCATTAAGATTTTACACTTAATGCCTCCAGCCAGGGCTTACAAACTAAAATTTATAAACTAAGCGACTGCACGCTGAGGGCACCCCCTGTGGGGTACGGACCTCGGCTCAGGGCGTCACTGATAGGGGGACAGCTATCACTATTGGGGACAGGCTGGATCGAAATTTTTAAGTAACATAGGGTGGAACCAGCGATTTATATCGTGCAACAAGTGACGATCAATAATTTCTATGTTTGTTTCTCACTCTTGATGTAGGTAAGTAAGTATACAATGGTAGGTAATAGTTTTCTGATCCATTTTAGAGACTATCAACAGTATTACAATTCAATGTTTGTCTCTTAATGGATCTGTTATGCCTAAAGCAAACTATCGAATTAAAAATTGATCAGGAATCCCTATGTTGAACATAGTTAATCGAGTTTGTAATATAAGTGTGTAAATCTTTACTGTTTGAGATACCTGCTGTGCGTGGGTTACAAAGACGGCGTGGTGGAGATGTTCAACTTCATACGCCACAAGCTGGTGAAGCGACTCGACCTTCGGAGCGAGTACACAATCGTGGTATCACCTGACGACGATTCAATCAACTGCAACTACGATATCACCGTGCCGGAACTATCTGTCACCTGCCTGCAGTACTCGCCGTCAGGTGAGGCAATTTTATCATACATGGGCTTCTCGTATCGCTTTTAAATATATTAGATTTCACAAACCACTTTAACTTTTGAATTCAATTGAAAATTGGTTGTAGGCTTGCACCTCGCCTGCGGCCTGAACACAGGCCAGATCCTTTTCTTCGACCCCACGACCCTCGAGATCCTGAGCCCGTCGCCTTTCTTCGACACCAAAGGCGCTATCAACTACATGAGCTTCAGTGAAGACTCCAGAAACTTGGCTACTGCTGTAAGATAACTATACAATCCAAGCATCTTTACTTTACTTACAGCTAAGCACAGGTACAGCAAAACTAATAAATAATAGTTTAAAAAACTAAAAAACACGCTTTAAAAACCAAACTAAAAAGGAGAAAATAATTGAATTCAATTAAAAACGTGGGGTGCTTTTTGAGGTATTTTTATAATCAATTAATGTGCACCCCACGCTTTTTAATTGAATTAAATTATTTTCTCCTTTTTAGTTTGGTTTTTAAAGCGTGTTTTTTAGTTTTTTAAACTATTATTTATTTTCTATTTTTTAGTTCTGCTAACTACAAAACGTGTTTTTTTTCCCATTTTTTTTTAAATTAGTAAATTGTCATCGGTCCTCGACAAGTTTACAAAGTTTCAATGAAATCTGACCGTTTAAAGTGGGTGAAAATCGCGCTCAAAGATTCCGTTCCATACATACATACATACATACAACCCGAGCTAATATAAAGCGTGTAAATTATTTATTAGTGAGAATAAAATAATTATTTATAAATATTATAAATACGGGGAATCAGAGTTCGATTTCGGAGAGGGAGCCTGAGAAACGGCTACCAGAACCAAGGAAGGCCGCAGGCGCGCAAATTACCCACGGAGAGTTACATACTGACATACTGACATGCCGACATACAAGTGAACTAATATAAAGCGTGTAAAAAGAAATCTCTTACCGCAGGACAATAACAGTACAGTTTGCGTTTACAAGTACGACTGTACATTGCTACAATGGCTGTTCATCGGCAAACACCGCTCGCACTACAAGGAAATAACTGCCGTGACCTTCTTGCCTGCCAAGACGTTCAGCGGAGAGTTCAAGCTGGTGTCTCTGGGCTTGGACCGATGCCTGGTGGAGTACGACATCGGGGTCAGCGGCCAGGGCTTCCTAGATATCTCCAGTCTGGACCGCGTGGACCAGAGTGCGATGCCACTGGCTGCCATAGTCTGGCCCATGCCCGACGACTTAGACCCTTCACACTATAGAACTAATTTACCGATAATACTCATAGCTAATGATGAGGTAATTGAATTATTCAACAGGATTTCTTGGAGTTTCACCTCTGTAGTGTTTTATTTCGGAAACGACCCTTTTTGAGGTCCATTTTAATTTAAAACGCGATTTGCTTTTTATAATACTAGATATTCACAGTAATTCAAGCGCATTTTGCACTTCAATTACTGTAAGTTTCGCGAATTGAAATCAACACTTAAGTCATCGATTTTTCTGGAACCAAAGTACCATCTTTAAAATCCCACAGTTCAAGTACAAGATAGTGAACTACGCGACTAACGTTACCCTCGCGACAGTGCTGGGTCCTCGATATGACCACCCTGTCTCCAAGATGCAACTGATCACCAGGAAAGAGGGCGAAGAGATAAACAAATACCTTCTGTTTGCTTGCAAGGAAGTCGTAGGCTTACAGAAGATGCCTCTCGACGGTAACCCCTGGAAACATGTCGGGTTGCTGGCACATCCAACTAAGGTATCTCTCCATTCTACAGGTTTTTTTGTTAACTTACTTTAAATAGGTTAGTTCTTTGGTTGAGTACTTCAGTAGGTCTATAGGTAGATGCAAGCAGACAGGACAGGGCCGGCCAATATGACGCGATTCCTCGTTTATCATGAATTTGCAAACATACAGAGTAAGTAATCAAAACTGTTTTTTTTAAATAATATTTTACAAGACTTTTTGGATCTTCTTGACTAAAATCGAGAGCTTGGAATCTTAATGGTTAGCTAAGCCCCGTATAGGTACAGTAAGGAGTCATAAGTCCAATAGCATACTAAGGGTTATATTGCTATAAACTCGCGGTCCAGGCCGTACCTACAGCTGTGTGTATAAGTGATGTCTCAACACAGAACGCACACCTCAGAGCTCACACACTGGCGTCGAATGAAACAAAAAACATACCATCGCACATAGTACGTAATTACGTATGACCTTGGTCCGTTCATACCATTGCTAAAATTCACACTATAATATCAAGTTCTGATGGCTCATAACATATCGCCTGGGATTAAGAAACTCATAGATCTGGGTTCAAATCTCGCGATAAGATTTTATTTTTCTTTTCAACAATAATCTTCTTCTGTTCTTTTATCATAAAAGTAATAAAATATTTTTATTTTATTATTTATTATGCGATAAATGAATCAACGAGATTTTTTATTTTTATTACTTATATTGTTATTTAAATAAAGGATTAAGAATAAAAATGTTTAATAAGTGATTACAAAATGTTTATTCGTTATAATTTTATGAAGTATAAACATAACTAATAATAACTTTTTGTTAAAACAGTTTAGTTTCTCATAAATAACAATTTATTGAAGTAAAGTAGCTAATTGGTCAACTATGATAATCAAGCTTAAAATATTGTATCTTAGTAATATAATAATATTGTGCTGTAATTTCTACCATGTGTGGGTACTCGAAGGAAACCACAATAATCTACACAAATCTACCCACGTAAATATAACAAATGCAGACGCGTTGTCACAATACAGTTAAATGACTCAGTTATACTACTTTTATTCTACTGCGAGAGAGTTTGTTGTATCACAAACCTCAAAATTAACAAATGGTATTTAATAGGACTTATTGAGGTTATAGCTTAAGTATTCATTTTCATTACGAAAAGAAGATTGAAACTAAACCTCAAAATAATCCATATTACGGATATGACACAATATTATTTGAATATTACTACAATCAATAAATATTTGTAATTTATATTCTAATGTTAATGTTTTTTCCCGTTAAATATGGTTTTTGAGCTGGTTTTCGATGATGCAAACCTTCTGTGTGAAGTGCATGGCGCACGGTTCGTAAAGACGTGTCGAATAATTTAGCAAAATGTCTTGTCGTTTTGAAACTACTTGTTTCATATTCGCTGAACATGTGCTGTTGTTGCGCCTTTTTTATGAGCTGGTATCTTCCACTTTGCTTTCGACAGGCAAGGCTACTCCCTTCCTCATATCTTTTCACCCACCGATTCACAATATTTCACTAAAACAAAAAAGGGGTACTGTTAGGCTACTAAGCAAAATGCATGCTAATATGTATTACTATTTAGAAACAAAATTGTTTCAAATAGAAATTTCATACAAATATTAATTAAGTATAATGTTATTTTCATCGTTCAAAAATCTAGGAAATAAATTTACTTTGAAATTTGATATTTTTCTTCTATTTAGACCTTATGATATTTATTAAACGTTTCAAAAAATAACTACAAGGATCAGCAGCTGCAGTTATACTTTAATTAGATGAATGTTTATTAAAATAATGAAATCATAATACTCACACTCAGTCCGGTTTTATCAGATAATTGTGATATATTAAGTCCTGTTTTATGCAGCGCAATAATATTCGCTTTCATTTCTATATTTAAATATGCTTACATTTTAAAATGAGCTAGAACACCGCTGATAGATTAAACACACGTCACTAGCACACAATAACAAACAACACCGTTCTATTTAGTCGCGGTGAATGAGTCGTAAGTTAACTGCACCTTAATATCATTTAAATTAATTTTCTGTGGGTATAATCATAAAGTTTTACAAGTTTAGTGGACAAGACGAACAGAACAAGAAACTATAGTCAAAAGCGATTTTTAAAACAATAAAAAGACTATCACCGCGCGTGGGATTCGAACCCGCGACTCGCTACGCACAAACGCGCTAACGTAAGTATGGTAACCGCTAAGCTATCATGCCATCTACTTTAATGGTTGAATTTATGAAATACAATCATTTGTAGATGTGTATGAGAGTGTGTGTGTCTATAGTATAGAAATTACTTATTATAAGAAGGTCGTAAGTTAAGCCGAAGTGTCAGTCAATTGCTTTTTGAAATTGGTAATCCACTTATGACTTTTACTGTACATACCCCGGAAACAATATTCCCGCAAAATTTGATGTGGCGAAACACTTCGTTTGTTTGCCATGATGCATATGGAAAAGTAGCATGTTGCCAGTAACACCGAGTGACCAGTAACATTCTTTCCGCCACTTTAGATAAAAAAATACATTTTTGATTTCTAGGTTTTACATATGTGTTACCGCGAAGACCTTGGGATTCTGTTCACAATCGGTGCGAAAGACACTATTCTCTCTCAATGGTCCGTTCAATACAAGTATGTAATATTTTTCTTGTTTACCTACCTTGGAAGCTTAGCATACTGTAATGTGTTTTTTTCCGTCGTGTACCTAGGTAGTAGGTAACTATATCAGGTAGTTAGTAAGTATCCTTGCGGCTCTTCGATCCATAACCATAAAAAAGTTACCTTTATCCGAGATAAAATCACCAGATCTGTAGACCAGACAGCAATGCGAGGCGGAATAGACCTGGATCCTTACTACTGCCTCGTGGACGACGGCCGGCCTGGCTGGCTGTTCCAGGAAATACGAGACTTGTTCTACTACATCCAGATCCTATGCCAAGGCACCTTCTCCCCAGCCAGGAGGCAGGTCAAGGATTACATACCAATAGACTCACTGCCTGATCTGATGAGGGCTTTGGGATTTTTCCCGTCGGAATATGAGGTAAATAATAATTTTGAGGTCATACTATTTTCGTGACCGACCACATTTAGCCGCATAGGTGGTTGCTAGTTTAGTACCTACCTAATGGTTGTTACACGTCTGACCCTAAATACAGGATGTAAGGGTAAACACCGTTGTCACTTAAACTATGGGTAGTTGACTTAAATAATAAATAAACGAGCGATAAAAAAAAAATACGTGTGAGAAATGAGCGTCGCTACGACGACGCGGCGGGCGTTACGTGTGCTTGCTAGCGAGGCTGACAGCTGACCTGACTGACCGGGGCCGCGACCCGTGCGTCGGAGTCGGACCACGCGACGTGGTCCCCCCTCCCGTATTGAGACGCAAGATTTTCGCCCTCCCACGTAGAGTGAAATGTTCTTGTGGAAAAAAGCAGATTTTCTTTAAAATAAAAAGGTTGTTTTTTTTCATTGATTTTACATTCTATAAACGAAACCAAACCACTGGTTTTATGGATAACGGTGTTTACCCTTACAGCCTGTATAAAGGTTACGTTATGTCTTACGGCTCGCGTTTCAACTAACGTCCACCCTCGAAATAACGTTTAGGTACCCGCTATTTTGAAGTAGTGGTGGCCCAGTGGTAACGGCCGTGACTTACGAGTTTTAGGTTCGAACCCAGTCAGGCGCTTCACTTTGTATGTACATTATTTCATCACCGCTACTCTCAGAACAGCGTGAGGAAACCGGCATGTCCTAGAACCAAAAATTCGAAGACTTCTACTAACCCGCACTGGGCCCGCGTGGTGGATTATGATGACCCACTCACTCTCAAGGAGGCCTGTGTCCCAGCAATGAAAACATCATTGGCTTATTATGCACTTTTTGAATAATTAGGTACTTAGGCTTATTTGAATCATAACATTTCAGGTGGAAAATCTGATAATCGAAGCTAAATATAAGGTGTATCTCCGGGAGCCGGTGACAGAGATAGACTTCGAAGAGTTTGTGAAACTTTACCTGAACCATCGGCCAGTGTTCGGCGAGAGCTTCAAGCGCCTGCGCTCCGCCTTCCACACCTTCGCTAACGTTGCTGCTAATCAGGAGGATTACTTCATGAAACGAGAAAACTTCATCGAAATGCTCTGTGCGAATGGTAAGACTGAACACGGGCCTGTGAAGCTTCGGTCTCTATGTAACCAAGGAGTTTCTTGCCCGTTCTTCTCCGTAGGTACCTACTACGCTTTAGAATGGGCAACTAGCTTCATCTTTCTGACTGACCGACCGGGACCCCTTGACAATTCAAGTGCCTGTAATAGTAGGGGAGCTCAAGCGGGGATTTTGGAATTTACTCGAGCGCGGCAGAATAACATAAGGGGGGGGGGGGGCAACCTTGCATCTTGTGAAGTACTCCCACCATACCTACCTGAGCCCTTTATAGGATCGAACGTCTAGGGCAGCCGATCAGATTAGTAAAAAAAATCGATCGTTAGAAAAACTCGAGCGCGTCAGATTAAGGTATATATTGTAGGAAAATCGTACCTATAATTACTTTTACAATGTTTGTAAATGTGTGAACACCATGTATCTATCACAGAATTAATTTATCTGTATTGGTTCAATTTGATTCTGTTTACCTATTTTGGTATGGTAATTTTATTCGGGGTACATCGTTTTCACACATAATCATATAATGAATGTACTATGTTAAATATTGTACTTGAAACCTTTTAAAAGAGTAACGGTGGAGTTTCTTGCCCATTCTTCTCCATACGAAACTACATTTTGGAAGGGGCGACTAGAATCAATTCTATTTTAATGTAAATGTTGACGTTCAAAAGTGCCTTATATGTGCATTTGAAATAAATGCTTTGACTTTTGACTTTTAAATAATATGTCGTTGTATGGATGTTTTTTGTTATCCTTTTGAAGCTTGTTACTCCTGGGGTTATCCATGGTTTTATAATGCGCTTACTGTTAGGTATTTTAGTTAGAATAGTATTTTTGTTGATGGAATTAGTTAGTTTGTTTACTAGTAGGTTAGTTAGAGTTTCAGGATCATTACAAAAAAGTAAATCTGCTAGTTTACTTTCTTGCACGTACATAGGTGCTTGCTCAAATTCCACAGTGGATCTAGTCTTGTTAGCTAATGGAATATTTTTTTAATTTTGATAGGGATAGACGTGTGGTGTAGTGATCTGTAATACTAGTGTGTAAGATAGCGATGGATGCTGAGATTTTTCGTTGGTTTATTTTCAGCATAAAGTGGTCTAAACTGTTTTCATTCCTGGTAGGTAGAGTATGCCCAGGTAAAATTTAATACAGGGATAGCGTGACAAGGTACGTAGTTCTGTTACTGTGTTCATAAGAAGATTCTATATCTTTAGTTCTAATGTTTATATTAATGTCACCCGCTATAATAATATTTTTCTGACTTTGTAGAGTTTCTAGATGGGAACTTAAGAAAATTGATAAAAGCCTCAGTGTTCATGTTTGATGGGGGTCTATAAATGCATAATACAATATTATTCAGTATATGAAGCTGCAAACAAGACGCCTGAGATAATTTTATTTCCTTAAATTTAGATTATTTTTTATGTAGACAAGTACCTACCCCATCGTTTTGGTTCAAATAGTGGGACGTATGTGTTTTGAATTTGATACTTATTCGGTTGCGTCAACATGTGTATGAAATCGTTTGATCTGGAGCGCCTTCCTTAAATTTTCGGTGACACGCCCCTCCAGTCGTTATCAAAGAACGCTACTAACACAGAACATAAATACCCTAACGGGGCTACTAATTATGTTAACGGAAGAACTTACTTTTCACGTGAACTTCGCTATTTTATTATATTTTTCATAGCTGAGATGAAAGTATTCTATCCGTAATATTTGAAGTAAGAAAAAAATACGGGGTTTTGCTCATGGGCGTACCCAGCCTTTTTTAAAGGGTGGGGCAGAAGTAAATAAAATAAGTAGTGGGAAATTAAGGGCGCCTTCAAATTTGCCGCAGTGCCGCGCGGCGGCAGCGCTACACCCGCGCATCAGTTCATCGATTGACTAGTGACGATGCGCACGTAGTTTTTGTTCAAGTCTAAACATAACGAAATTCAGGTTGAAGAATTTATCGATGAGGTTGAGAGTAGTCCAGCGATATGGGATTCGAACTCAGACAAGTACGAACCTGTGGGTCAGAGAGCAGGGTGGGGCAAGTGCCCCAGCCTGCCCCACCGTGGGTACACCCATGGTTTTGCTTACTTTTTATCGCTTTACAGGTGAATTCTTCACTCGAGAATTGTGCTGGTATCTGCTGACTATCCTCACCGGCCACAGCTTCGAAGATAGAGCACTTATGAATGAAGACGACTTTTCATTTTTACCCGAGGTTACCACTTCCCTAATTTAAACAAATTCACCTTGTGTACATAAGCTCACGCCTTCTCCTCATGGGTGTAGGCTAGAACATCAGCCAATCACCTGCTACGATCCCAATTTATTGCTAGAATTAAATACTATTCTTAAAAATATGTTGCGCCGACCCCCCAAGTGATGATTATATGCCAACTTACAACACGTCGGTGATACCAGTCGTTTCAATGATCGACCGAACTTGTCTTTGAAATAAGGGACGTCTAGGGCATCGACCTTGCGGAATACCTTGCTGTAAGCACACGTAATCCCTGCGGGCTAATCTCGGGCATATTACGGCGTCGCAATAGGGTATTTTTCAATTTATTAAAACTATTCTTATTTGAAGATTGGGACAAAACATGTAACAGAAAAATAAAAGAAAATTGATTTATATTCATTTTCTCAATTAAAAACAATTTAAATCAAATTTATTATTCGTTGTTTTGAATTTACCGCCAAAACGCTCCGTACGATGACTCTTTTATCACATGACCACACGTGACGTCAACTTTGTGTAAACTAAAGTAGTTAGTAAGTAAACAAGTGAATGTATAGTTTATAATTAACCAGATTTTCAACGGATAGATAGTGATATTACTGGTGTGCGGTGCCTCTGTACTCAAATAATTCTAAAACTGCGCCAAAATAAGTATTTGTACTGGTGCTGTTTACACAAAGTCGACGTCACGATGTCACGTGATAAAAAGTCATCATAAGGACCGTTTTGGCGGAAAATTCAAAACAACGAAAAATGAATTTGATTTTAATCGTTTTTAATTGAGAAAATGGACATAAATAAACTTATTTTTATTTTTCTGATAAATATATCGTCCCAATCTTCAAATTAAAATAGTTTTTATTAAATTGGAAAATACCCTATGGTATCTTTTATCTTTCGTCTCCCAAACCTTTGTACAACCTTATATAACTCCATAATTACTATTATTGCTGATATAAGGAGGCTAATAACTAATTGGAATATTTTCTTTTCAGAAAATAAACTTCAGCCATTTTGTAAGTGAAATAATTGGCATACAAGAAATAGATATAAATGGGTCCGTTCGATCTGGTGAATCAATGGCTTCCTCAAATACCTTCATGTCTATGGATTCTGATGAAAAATTAAATTAATAAGTTATATATCTTTATTTTTATCTTATTATTTACTATAATATTATATTACATTATTATATAATACATTAAATTTACATTTACAATAATTTGTTGCATTATTTGATAAAAACAAAACATTTAGAATTCTATAACCTACATATTGGTGATTTATGAACTGTAACACAATAATAATTATAGTTAAAACTTAAATGGCATCAATCTCACACAGCAAAATTAATGTCTAAGAAAATAATGGATCTTGAACACAGCATTGCAACATGATGGAAATTCTCCAAAATTATTGTCAATAAATTAATAATCTGCGATCACGACATGACATGCAGCTAACAAAGCAAATATTAGGCCAACCTTAAAAGAAGTTGAATAATTAAACGCTATATTCGTTGGAAACCTTTAAACTTGCACATAGTGATGAACAAGCTCTTATAGATGTCACTAAACTAAAAGATAATAAAAATTAACATAGGCTGTTTACTTTAGCACTGCTCAGCAAAACCTAATATAACTTTATCAGAACAGAAAAACCACCAATGTGTAAGAGATTAGCAATAAGCAGTATTATCAATACACAATCCACTGCAGGGCTTTGTACTAAGTCACATAGAAGGAAGAAACTGTTGTAAAAAAAAATATTTATGCTCTTCAACATGCAAATACAACTTTATGTGATAAATATCACATTTTGCAAATACCAATCTCGAACCTCACGCCTTCCCATGGACCATGAAACTGAAGAACACCACCAGCTACGATCCTTTCACACTCCTTTTGCCTCGTCTATGCTCATACATCTGGCCATACACGCACGCTGGTTGAGAGTACTACGTACCTGACTCTTTTGAAGAACATCGCCAATAAGGTAACTATAATTATGTCCTTCTAGGGTGTTCCCTCGCAGCATTTCCACTCTCATCTGCCTTATAAATACCTATTGTAAGTTCCCTTCCATTCTTCCTCTCAACATGACCAAACCATCTAAGCATACTATTTCATCTTTTGACACTACATCTCCATCTACATATCCATGGGAAGAAGACATCAGTTTGTGTAGTATACACATGCAATCTCAATCCGTATGTCGAACTTAAGAGCGTTCATACCATGCGGGCTGGCAATGGTGCATTTATTGAGGTTTTTCATGATTATTTCACTAAATACAAACAAAAGTAAACATTTTTTTCAGCCATGCACTATTGTTGGTATTTACTAGTTTGTATGTTATTTTTTTTCACAGTTATTTTGGTATTTACTTATAAACATTGACATACCGTCAATTATTTTCTATTTGCATTACTTAGTATGATTAATGTTTTTATTAAATAGTAAACGTAAAAAATAGTTATAAATACCAACGATCTAGTGCTTGGCTGAAAAAAAAAATAGTACTTATGTTTGTACATTTTAATGAAATAATCTAAAAAAACTACTATTAATGCGTTGTTGCCAGCCTGCGTGGGATGAACGCTCTTCAAAATACAGGGTGGTTGGGATACAACATGCAAATTGAAACCATGGATTCAGAACATGATTTGGCGACCTCCTGTATTGAAATTTTCATGTTATTAAAAAAAATTACCAATTATTTAAGAATAAGAATAAATTTTTACACTATGGAGTCTAGAATCATGTGCTAAATTAATAGTTTTAGGTTGCGCATCATCTATATCCCTGCCTCTCTGTATAATATTAAATTAGTTATATTGCTAAAATTAATCTAATTAAGTCACATTTTATGAAACTGAAATCATATTTACAATAGAAAGAAGACCTTGACCTTGCAAAGTAAATTAATATGCTAAATTCAAGTAAAATTACATCACTCTCGGTCATAGTGACCAAAATTAATTAAGAACACATTTTTAACTTAATGGTCAGAACTTTTCTAAAAGTATAAAAATTCAAACACTGACGCATTTGTAGCAATGAGTGGTAAATTAATACTCCTTGAATGCACACTTATATGAAATAAACTCACAGCACATACCAACAAGTCCATAATGTTTGTTCAATGTAAGCACAGTCTCTAAGTGTTGCAAACTTATGTGTTAAGCTAGCCTCAGTCAGTTTTTAACCGCTTGGCAGGCGTTGTGGTGCCACTACTCTGAGAGTTTGAGTCTTCAGAGAAATTCATTGCTGTGGAGGTGAACTCTGTGGGCCCTTGGGAGTCACTCACTGTTGAGAAACCTGAAAAAATTAAGATATTGTTCTTGATTTACTGTGGTCGGCTATATTCTTGTTTTAAATACAATAACATTGAAATTGAAGGAAAAATATTTTTTGAAACATTTAACCATGTAAATTATTTCAAACACAAAGTTACTAATTAAAACTATGCTGCAGATTTCATAACAAGAGATATGAACCCTGACCTACTTGCTTAGACCCGAAAATCCACCATCTTAAAAACTTGAAACATTTTTTTTGGAATAAAATCGTGCGTATCGCTTTATTTAGCAGTCATGAATATTGTTTACTCACATGTGTTTGAGTCTTCAGCCATGCCGAAGTTGGAGTTGGAGGAGTCGTGCACCTTCTTCGGCGTCAATGTGTTCTCCTTATTATTCTCACGTTTAGCCGCGTGTTTCTTCTTTTGCTCATTTGTAGATATCGGAACCCATTTATAGATTTTCATGGTCGTTTCACCAATCGTCACCCATTTTTTCTCCCTAAAAATGGACACAGTAATAATTCATAGACTTTGACAAAATTACAAAATATTTGCTACGAATGTCGAACTTACCAATGGCGAACTTTTTCCACAGCTTGCATGACTCTTTTGATATCATCTTTGACACGATTCCTAGTTTCCGCTCGGACAGAACGAGACATATTGCTTATTTAAATGCGCTTTTAGTCAAATAAATCTGTAATAACTTTTTAAGTTAGAAAATAATATTTGTTTATGCATAAACTGTACTAAGTTCGCTTCAACAAGCGGCTTTCTTCCTCTATTCATTCATCCGCCATTGACTTTTTGTAAAATTTGACATTTGGAATATGATACGTTTAATTGCGTTTTTTGAGTATGTAGCTCTGAAGTTTTCATACAAAAATAACCAATTTATATACATTTATTTAAAAAAAAGCTAGCCTTTGATCAAATTCTTACTTTTGAAAGGATAAAAAGGTCTGAACATCAGGTATTAAATTGAAATAAAATACAATATTTCATTTACACATTGCTATGGAAAATAACAAAACGTGTTCTAAAACTAGGCCGCACGTCACGTCTTGTTTCAAAAATTTGGTTGAAATCGGAAATGGTTGACGGTTTTACATAGCTTTATTTATACATATTATTCATGAAAAAAAACAGTTACATTAAAATTTTTAGAGACACTCATTTACTCAGTTTTTTTTCTCGCTAACCCACTGGAACCCAAGCACCGATTTCTAAACGCTTGCATAATCGTACTTGCGTTTTATTGGTTGTAACATACTAACTAAACTATTTGATTGGTGGCAGATCCAATTGGATCCAATACAAGAGCAAGAAAATGAAATAGGGAACGAAACAATTTATAGGACAGTTAAAATCGAAAATTGAAAACAGGGCAATAAATTTATGAAAAAAATTTTTTGGTAATAATCTGCCGAAAATAATTTAAATAAGGAGTAATATGTCCAATAATATGTTATAATAAATAGGTAAGTTGTGTTATTGATTCTCGCTGTTTAGAAGTGCAATATTTAGGCGATGGGCTGTATTTGTGAATTTTATCATGAATGAATTTTGACTTATATTTAGCGGCTGTCAGTTGTTTTACGTCTCATCGTTCAATAATTTGTTCATAATTATTTATTTCCAATGTGATCGCTAAAATGTGTACAAATTTTCACGCGGCTTGGACTACAGGGATGCGCATCGATTGCGATGATGCAACGAGACGATAAGGTGCAAATTACATGCATTTGATAGCTTATATTGGTGTTTTGCTTTTTCGCACTTTCTTCTTTACCCACAATGTTTCATCCGTATATGTGTTTGCTTTACTTCGATTGAGCACAAACATAACCTCAATACGAGTAGCCACTTGATATTGGAGTACATGCCACCACAGTGCTTGCTATCACATCTTGTGTCAGTACCAGCTCTGCATGCTGTCAAAAATTAGGCTAGAACTGCTCTTGCATAAAAACCAAAACACAAAATGCTTATCTACTGTCACAGCAAAAAAATCAGATAGTGTAGGACACTATCTGATTTTTTTATCATTTTTCTCATAAAATTGGAAGTTGAAATCAGATTGATCAACCACCGCTGCTTTATTTTAATTGTTGGAATCAAATATTACAAAAACCTTACAATCACTAAAATAAATGATTTATTTCAATGCTAGTGAAGGCAGACCAAGAGAAGTGAAATAAAGTTAGCCATGGTCTGATGAATGAGGAGTGCTTAATAACTGTAGGTTACTAGTGATAGGTAATATATATAAATATCTAAAGCTTCTCTTGTTGTTCACTGGCTTTAAGCTCTTTTTACAAGTCAATGTAGCACTGACCTGTGGTATTTTTTTTGTTGCACTTTTTTATGCCTTGTTATGTTTTTGTTGCAGTTTTACCGTGCATGTATTGTTAAAACTGTAGAAGTGATACAGTGACTATATTGTTGGCTTGTCCGGCTAAGGTCCACCTAACGACAACCGTGAATATTTCCTTCCCGTATGGCTGCGTATGTTAACCGTACGATATCAATGATGGCTGGCGACGGGCCCCACAACGTTGCAATGCTGAACAATGGTGCTGTCCGCGTGAACATGTCAAATGTGGACTCGCCGCTACAGATATTTGTGAGGGCCAAGAAGAAGATCAATGATATATTTGTTGAAATCGATGATTATGTCAAGGATGCTGTCACTTTTATGCATGGTAAGCAAATAACATAGTTTGTTTAGTGTGTAAGAATATTATCAGTAGAGCTACTATAGGTAAAACGGGCTGTTGTCCGCAACTCCATGTCAAAGCACGTATTTTGCATACAGAATAGCCACCATAACATACATGATTAACTCGAAACTGCTAACCCTACATCTACTTCTTTGGAAATCATATTATTGCAAAAATGACCAGCATGATTAAATTCTTTGCCAACTAGAATTTTATAATGCAATTTTTTATATATATATAAGTTCTAGTTAGAATATTTGATAGTGACAGAGTGAGACAAAGGTGTTAGTCACTTTGTGTCTTTGTCCACTTGCTAAAAGACAACTACGAAACTTGAATAAACCCTGCACCAATGAAAAGCAGTGTCTTTACCCACTTAACCAACCATTATAGATTTGTTAATATCTTATTTGCTCATCTATTAGATTCCAACAAGTTTACTACATACTACACTCATACTCACCCTTTTTTCTGGGGATCGGCAGAAATCTATTATTTTGTTTAACGACTGTAGTCACTGCAAGGAAAGAGACAACAAGCTTGAAAAGTAGAGAGCTGGCAATACTTTACCCATGAGGTGGGTATAGATATCAAAAACGAATGGAACAAAAAGCTGGTGTTATTTAAAGTTTTGCCAGCTAATTTAATTTGAGACCTGTTTAAACAAGGCAAAGCCGTCCAGACCTGAAAGGACCTGAGCTCAGAAGCCACTTAATAACAATAAAATATAACAGACAAAAACTCAAATCTCACAAGCGAGATTATCAACAAAAGTGTCCCATGTTACATTTTAATGCCAGCCAGACAGAAATAGTAAACGAAAATGATAACAAAAATGTGAATGACATTTACTCATAAAAGTAAAATATTCACAAATGATAGGTGATACCGTAGGAACTAATCTATTGACAAATGAAATCCATTTTATCTGTAGAATGTTATATTTTTATGATCGATCTATGAACGCCTTGTTAAGGTCGCGTGCCAACGTGTACGCCGTACGGCTTATTTGGATAAAGGTCATTATCATTAATATTTAATTGGCCTGTAGAGTACTATCCGTCTAAAGGCTCCCGTATACAAGCCGACGCGGTGCACCGCGATTCTGGCAATTTCCATGAAGTTTTCATATTATTATTTTTTACTAGAGTCGCATTGAGCAGCCATCCATATTTTCTTAGGTCTTCCTAATAGAATACGATCTACAATTATTATTCGGCCGAATCAGTTCTAGAGAATAATTTAATTTGGCTTTATACTAAGTCAAGTCAAGTCAAAGCATTTATTTCAAATAGGCACTTAAAAGGCATTTTTGAACGTCAACATTTACAATAAAATAGAATTGATTCTAGCCACCCCTTCCAAAATGTAGTTTCGTATGGAGAAGAATGGGCAAGAAACTCCACCGTTACTCTTTTAAAATGTTTTAAATATAATATTTAACATAGTACATTCATTATATCATTATGTGTGAAAACGATGCACCCAGAATAAAATTACTATACCAAAATAGGTAAAAGGAAACGCACAATGGTCCACTTGAAGGACTAAGTGCGGAAACCAAACCCATAACATAGAACATAGGTAAAAGGAATGAAACGCAATACAGATAAATTAATTTTATGATAGATACATGGTGCTCACATATTTACAAACATTGTAAAAGCAAGTATACGATTTTCCTAGAATATTAACAAGTAATAAGTCAGTGTGTGAGTTAAAGTAGTCACTGAGTGTAAATCAATGTCAAAAATATAATTAATTATACAATTTAATTAGCAACCAGTTTGATTTTGTCTAGACTCTAGATTGTCCTATGGAGCAGGACTAGGATGTTTCCAAGCATTCTTATCTTGGATATAATCCTCTAATTTGTAATACGCTTGTTTACAAAGTTTACTTTTAATATGAGTTTTAAATTTCCTTTCATTTAATTGCCAATATCAAAAGTTATTTTGTTATAACATTAAACACAGTACCCCATAAAAGATGTGTGTACTTTAGCTAATCTGAAAAATGGTTGATCTATTTTGTGTGTTTCTAGTATTAAAATTATGTCTATCACTTATTTTATTAAAAAGATGTAGATTTTTTCTTACATACATGATATTTTCATAAATGAATTGGCAAGGTACCGTCATAATATTAATCCTTTTAAACAGTTCCCTGAGGGATTCGCGGCGACGTAGATTATAAATGGCTCTGACAGCTCTCTTTTGCAAAATAAAGATGGATTCAATGTCAGCAGCCCGACCCCACAGTAATACGCCATACGACATAATGCTAAGTTAGTCCTTGTCCTTGCTAGTTCTCGTTTACCCTTGAAGTTTCAAGTACAATGTGGTTCTTGTTTGTCCAGTCGCGAAGTGCCGTCTGACCTTCGCAGCTTATACAGAAACTTGGTTTTAGCAATAGGAATATAGGGTAGTATTGGAACTTGGCACCTAATCCCTGATAATACTTTAATCGCTACTACCATACACCTGTGAAAGTGTGGTACTTTTGTCTATATCTATACTGTTTTTAGTTGTAAGAGTGCCATTATGCAATACAAGTTTTTAAATTTAATCTTGAAAAGTGAATCGTGTCGACATTTTTTTCATGCAAACTTCCGGAGTGTATTACTCCACTGTTCGACAATGTACCTACACCAAAAATTAAATATGATATGGTCTCATTATTAATATTGTCTGTACGGAAACAGAATACTAAAATAAAAAACCATTAAAAAGTTGGAGCCAACCAAGATTCGTTTTTCTTGCTAATTGAACTTAACTTGTGTGTGTTTAGGTAATAAAAAAAGTGTAAAATTTCCAAAACCAAGTCGGTATCGACAAAGCTCAAATATCGAAAAGTTCAATAAACTTTATTGGTCATTGATTAATGCAGTGGTTTTTTCATAAAACCCGATCTTCTTTTCTTAATTTTTTACGCGCCTGTTGTACTGTAAATGATCCGACATCTCACTCAATAATGTTGTGCGTGTAGACTAGCGTCTAACTGCTCATCATTGATACTACCTCTGTTAGACGCGATGTCTGGTGAGACAGCGTGCTTTTTAGCCAGGCTCATCAGTGAGTTCGAGCCCGCAAATAGAAGCCTGGGCGCTTCATTTTGTTACGTTTTTTGCAATCTGACAAATTACTTTCTCATGAAATAGTAATTCAATGGGATTCAATGAAGTAAGAGGGTTGTATTGATGATTTTAATGATTATAATAGGGTATTTTACTCTGTATGAGAAAAAAAACTAAAAATATAATAGGTCTTTACCTATGAAATTGCCGTTTTGTATGAAAAAATTTAAACGAATTTTTTTCATGTATTTTTTATTTGTATTAATCGAAGTAATCACCCATGCAATCAATGCATCTTTGCCATCGCAGTGGCAGTTTATTGATGCCCTTCTTAAAGAAATCAGCTGGACGGGAGGCAACAAATTCTTCAAAGGCATTTGTACTGCCTCTCGGGTATTGAATTTTTTTCCCGCCAAGAAGTTATCCAAATTCTGGAAAAAGTAGTAGTCTGTAGGCGCAAGGTCTGGTGAGTAGGGCGGATGACGGAGAGCTTCCAACCCCAGTTCTTGCAACTTGGAGACCGTCTGCTGTGCAGTATGAGGTCGCGCGTTGTCGTGCAGGAGCAGCGGAGACGAGCGATTGACCAATGCTGGTTGGAGATGTGCCAGCTTCTCCATCATTGTGTTCAGTTCTTCACAGTACACATCTGCAGTAATGCTCACCCCGTTTGGTAAGAAGCTGTGATGAATCACACCGGCGCTAGACCACCAAACAGTGACCATCACTTTTCTAGGGGTAAGTTTTCGTTTAGGGCATTGTTTAGGTGCTGAACCAGGATCCAACCAACTTGCTGAGCGCTTGCGGTTATCAAACAGAATCCATTTTTCATCGCAGGTAACAATGCGGTTCAAAATTCCTTCATTTGTGTGTCTGTTGAGCAGTGCAAGGCACGTCTCGACGCGTACTTCGCGCTGACGATCATTGAGTTCGTGGGGCACCCATTTGTCAAGCTTTTTTACCTTGCCAATTTGACGCAAATGGACCAATATTGTTTTGACGCTAACGTCGAAAGCTGCTGCTAATTCAGCCGTAGATTGTGTATCATCAGCTTCCACAATCGCCTTTAATTCGTCATTGTCGACCAAAGTCTTCGGACGACCGCGAGGTTCATTTTTCAGGTCGAAATTTCCAGAACGGAAGCGAGCAAACCAATAACAGGTGGTGCGTTGGTTTGTAGTGTTAGCTCCGTAAACGTCGTTGATGTTGCGTGCCGCTTGTGCCGCGTTGCTGCCACGACGGTACTCATATTCCATAATTACTCGAATTTTTAACGTATCCATGATGACGAAAAAGATTGAAATGCGATGAAAATGTAACACTAATCAATAAACAAATGACTACTTTTGGAAAAAAAAATCCATGTTTTTAAAATAAAATTAATTTGAAATTAGAATTCTTACCCAAACAAAAATTATTTTGATTTGAAATGGCCAGTACTGCAAAACGGCAATTTCATAGGTAAAGACCTAATATTATTGAGAGAGCTTAGGCAAAATGCAGTCGGAAAATGTTAGGTTTAGCTCATGAAATAACAAAATAAACTTTGTACATTTATTATTTTCGTAACCAAAGTAATTTTTATGTAAATAATATTTTTCATTCAGGAACAGCAAACCAACGATAAGTAGAAAAATAACTCATTTTTAAATTATAAACAATTATCTTATAAAATATCAGCGCATTTGTTTATAATATGTATAGCAAACTGACTTTATACCCACAGAGCAATATGACGTCCACTGCGTCCAGCGTTTTCGTCAAATTACGCGCGAAATTTTAAAATGTGAAATTTTAATGCATTTTTATGGCACTAGTCGATTAAATAAAAATGTTGTTTGTTTTAGTGGTTTATTAGCACTTTTTCAAAAATGAGTGTAATAATACCCTATTGTGTAAAGCCACATTTGTTACGGTCGCGGATCATTTTTAACCGACTTCAAAAAGGAGGAGGTTCTCAATTCGTCGGAACCTTTTTTAATCTAGATACAACCTGACAATGACCTGAAAATTATAATTTTGCGGGCTACCGTAACGCATCCACCTTAACTACTGCAGGCTTTCCTGCTACTAAATCTACGCTTCTTGAAAATTCGGTTATGTATTTGTTTACATCATCACATGCAGAAGGGCAGAACGCACACGCCTTTGTTCATCATCATTGTATTATTGAGTTACGCATTTAAGTAATTGTTTATTTACTAATACTCTTATCAAATCTGTAACATGTTTATGGAGCGTCACACACTAAAAAAGGTCACTGTAAAATTTTGTATGCAACGCTGAAAAGTTTGTTTATTTGTTTGAACGTGTAAACTCTTGAACTACCGTCGGATTTGAAAAATGTTTTTGCAGTTGTTAGCCCGCTTTCTGAGGCAGGTTATTAAACATCACGATATGCAACGACGAAAAAAGTCGGAACGAATGCCAAGCGAAGTGGTTGTTATTTTTGTACTAGCTGCTGCCGGCGACTTCCGTCTACGATCCAGGATAAAAAGTCAGGTCATGGTCTATCTGTGTGCCAAATTTCATCCAAATCCATTCAGCCGTTGTAGCGTGAAACCGTAACAAACAAACAAAAAACTTACTTTCGCATTTGTGAGATTAGATAGGATATTATGAGTTTTAAATTTCCTTTCATTTAATTGCCAATATCAAAAGTTATTTTGTTATAACATTAAACACAGTACCCCATAAAAGATGTGTGTACTTTAGCTAATCTGAAAAATGGTTGATCTATTTTGTGTGTTTCTAGTATTAAAATTATGTCTATCACTTATTTTATTAAAAAGATGTAGATTTTTTCTTACATACATGATATTTTCATAAATGAATTGGCAAGGTACCGTCATAATATTAATCCTTTTAAACAGTTCCCTGAGGGATTCGCGGCGACGTAGATTATAAATGGCTCTGACAGCTCTCTTTTGCAAAATAAAGATGGATTCAATGTCAGCAGCCCGACCCCACAGTAATACGCCATACGACATAATGCTAAGTTAGTCCTTGTCCTTGCTAGTTCTCGTTTACCCTTGAAGTTTCAAGTACAATGTGGTTCTTGTTTGTCCAGTCGCGAAGTGCCGTCTGACCTTCGCAGCTTATACAGAAACTTGGTTTTAGCAATAGGAATATAGGGTAGTATTGGAACTTGGCACCTAATCCCTGATAATACTTTAATCGCTTCTACCATACACCTGTGAAAGTGTGGTACTTTTGTCTATATCTATACTGTTTTTAGTTGTAAGAGTGCCATTATGCAATACAAGTTTTTAAATTTAATCTTGAAAAGTGAATCGTGTCGACATTTTTTTCATGCAAACTTCCGGAGTGTATTACTCCACTGTTCGACAATGTACCTACACCAAAAATTAAATATGATATGGTCTCATTATTAATATTGTCTGTACGGAAACAGAATACTAAAATAAAAAACCATTAAAAAGTTGGAGCCAACCAAGATTCGTTTTTCTTGCTAATTGAACTTAACTTGTGTGTGTTTAGGTAATAAAAAAAGTGTAAAATTTCCAAAACCAAGTCGGTATCGACAAAGCTCAAATATCGAAAAGTTCAATAAACTTTATTGGTCATTGATTAATGCAGTGGTTTTTTCATAAAACCCGATCTTCCAAAGGACTTTTCTTAATTTTTTACGCGCCTGTTGTACTGTAAATGATCCGACATCTCACTCAATAATGTTGTGCGTGTAGACTAGCGTCTAACTGCTCATCATTGATACTACCTCTGTTAGACGCGATGTCTGGTGAGACAGCGTGCTTTTTAGCCAGGCTCATCAGTGAGTTCGAGCCCGCAAATAGAAGCCTGGGCGCTTCATTTTGTTACGTTTTTTGCAATCTGACAAATTACTTTCTCATGAAATAGTAATTCAATGGGATTCAATGAAGTAAGAGGGTTGTATTGATGATTTTAATGATTATAATAGGGTATTTTACTCTGTATGAGAAAAAAAACTAAAAATATATTATTGAGAGAGCTTAGGCAAAATGCAGTCGGAAAATGTTAGGTTTAGCTCATGAAATAACAAAATAAACTTTGTACATTTATTATTTTCGTAACCAAAGTAATTTTTATGTAAATAATATTTTTCATTCAGGAACAGCAAACCAACGATAAGTAGAAAAATAACTCATTTTTAAATTATAAACAATTATCTTATAAAATATCAGCGCATTTGTTTATAATATGTATAGCAAACTGACTTTATACCCACAGAGCAATATGACGTCCACTGCGTCCAGCGTTTTCGTCAAATTACGCGCGAAATTTTAAAATGTGAAATTTTAATGCATTTTTATGGCACTAGTCGATTAAATAAAAATGTTGTTTGTTTTAGTGGTTTATTAGCACTTTTTCAAAAATGAGTGTAATAATACCCTATTGTGTAAAGCCACATTTGTTACGGTCGCGGATCATTTTTAACCGACTTCAAAAAGGAGGAGGTTCTCAATTCGTTGGAACCTTTTTTAATCTACATACAACCTGACAATGACCTGAAAATTATAATTTTGCGGGCTACCGTAACGCATCCACCTTAACTACTGCAGGCTTTCCTGCTACTAAATCTACGCTCCTTGAAAATTCGGTTATGTATTTGTTTACATCATCACATGCAGAAGGGCAGAACGCACACGCCTTTGTTCATCATCATTGTATTATTGATTATTGAGTTACGCATTTAATTGTTTTTTATTTACTAATTCTCTTATCAAATCTGTAACATGTTTATGGAGCGTCACACACTAAAAAAGTCCACTGTAAAATTTTGTATGCATTTCTAAGCCCCTGGTTCCCACGATCATTTACCGCGGTTTTTTTTTAGGGCCGAGAGTTGTAAATCCAAGTCTGTTTTTCTGACTCGGTCGCGCTGGGATGCGCTTTGCTGGATTCTCAATGCTGGGCTTAACACCGAAAGTTGTATATCTGGTGCGTGATAAAATACTGCCACAATATTTTTACGTCCGTGCGGACGTGTGCTTATTTCTATCGAGCAGAAGGGAAGAACGCACACGCTTTTGTTCAGGTTATAGTTTACAGTACCTTCAGTATTATAATTATGATCTATGTATTTATTTAAAACGTATCTAAAAAAATATATTGACGAAAACCTCGCACTGTCTTGTGCAACGCATTGTGCTCCCTATGATCTGGTCTTAGGTGAGAAGCTTGGCAATGTTTTTGTCTACTCCTAAATGCCTAGACCCCTATGTCCTAAATCTATACTCATAATAAAGCTGAAAAGTTTGTTTGTTTGTTTGAACGTGTAAACTCTGGAACTACCGTCGGATTTGAAAAAATGTTTTTGCAGTTGTTAGCCCGCTTTCTGAGGCAGGTTATTAAAAATCACGATATGTAACGACGAAAAAAGTCGGAACGAATGCCAAGCGAAAACTAAGTGATATTGCAGGAGGGAATTGTGGTTGTTATTTTTGTACTAAGACAAGTAAGACAACAGAAGGTACCAGTAACAATGTTTTTAATCTCACCACCAACAAGGTATCTTCTGGCATTCAATTACTTAATTGTAAAAAAGGGGCTAAGCAGAATTCCTTGAAATTATTTCATCAAAATATTCAGGGGTTTTCTTCCAAACAATTGGAAATTGAATTGTTTTTAGAAAAAACAATGTTTGATATTATTTGTATAACTGAACACTGGTTGAAAGATTATGAAATGTTAATTAATTATGAGAACTATAGTGTGGGCAGCTGTTTTAACCGAAAATCCATGCTTCGTGGAGGTTCACTGATCTTAATTAAAAATTGTATAAAATCTAAAACTCGTACAGACATAGTTAAACTATCAGTGGAACATAGCATTGAACTGTCCTGTGTTGAGCTAGATAAGCATTGTATAGTGTGCGTTTACAGACCTCCTAATTATCAAAACTACTCTATATTTGAGTCGGTAATGGAAGATGTTTTGGCGAAACTTGCAACTGGTAATAAATCAGTAATTATTTGTGGGGACTTTAATATTAATATTTTGGAAAATAATTCAAATAGTAGCAGATTGATAAGCCTCTTTAAATCATTCAATCTTTCAAATGTGTTTTTGGAACCTACGCGAGTAACTACGGCTACTGCTACATGTATTGATAATGTTTTTTGTGACTGCAACTATTTAGATAAAGCCATTGTAAATTATCTCCCTTCTGATCACAGCGGTCAAACCGTTACTTTTGAGTCCAACACACCAATTCAAAAAGTACAGATACAAACTAGACCAATAACATCGGGTAATTTAAATAAGTTTAATAGCACTTTAATTAGCAAGTTAAGTGTTCAGGGCCTAAATGTGAATAATGGTAATATTTTGTATAAAGAATTCTTTTCATTAGTACAAACAGAGTTCAATCACTTTTTTAAGCAGAAATCCAAAACTATTTGCCCTAAATTTTTATTTAGTGACTGGGCAACTAAAGGCATCAGGAAAAGTAGAGAAAGATTATTTGAATTGTATGGCCTTAAGCCGTATATTAACACAGAAACTTTTACTAAGTATGTTGCTACTTACTCTAAAACTTTTAAAAATATCTGCAAAGTAGCTAAAGCTTCATTCATTAGCCACAAGGTTAAATCAGCAGATAATAAAATTAAGGCAGTTTGGAAAATTATAAACAATGAAACGAACCGAAGTAAAAGCCTTAATAATGATTACGCACTGAACACTTCCCGCGGTCTCATTAGCGATAACATCGATGTTGCTCAGGAATTTGCAACTTTCTTTACCAACATTCCTATTAAAACTACAGAAACTTTAAATTCTTCGCCCGCACTTGCTATAGATTTATTAAGACGGAACGTTGCAGCCTGTCCTGTGGAATTCAAATTTAAACATATTAACCCTGTGGTCGTTGTAAAGACATTTAAGCAACTTAAGATCAAAATTACCGAAGATCTGTGGGGCATGTCTACTAAAGTATGTCAATCCATTATTGAGACAATTGCACCCTATTTGGCTTTAATATTTAATTTGTGTGTAGATCAAGGGGTGTTCCCGGATTTAATGAAGTATAGTAAAGTTATTCCACTCTTCAAATCTGGCGACAGTAAAGATACTAATAATTATAGACCCGTGTCGATTTTGCCAGTTTTCAGCAAGGTGTTTGAAAAAGTTATGTTAAATCAAATGCTCAATCATTTTAATCGTAATAACATCCT
The DNA here is from genome assembly GCA_947359405.1 of Antitype chi. Lineage (NCBI taxonomy): Eukaryota > Metazoa > Arthropoda > Insecta > Lepidoptera > Noctuidae > Antitype > Antitype chi. The sequence goes on from OX375812.1 coordinate 20,713,681, forward strand.
ACACGATCAACAGTATGGTTTCACCAGAGGACGTTGCACAACCGACGCCGGTGTCACGTTATTAAAACACATCTTTACCGCATGGGAAGAGGCGCAAGATGCAATTGGTATCTTTTGCGACCTATCCAAGGCGTTTGATTGCGTGAATCACGAAACACTTCTCTTGAAACTTGGGCATTACGGACTGGGTGAACTTGCGCTTAGCTTGGTAAAATCGTACTTGAATGATAGACTGCAGCAAGTTCAAATAAACGGTGTGAATTCCTTGGGCTTAAAAGTCAAAATGGGTGTACCGCAGGGCTCAATATTGGGTCCGTTCCTCTTTTTAGTATATATAAATGATTTACTTCATTTACTTAAAAACCGACTACAAATGGTGTTATTTGCTGATGACACATCACTGATTTTTAAAGTTAAGAGACATGCACAGGAGCTTGACGATGTAAATAACGCTATAGTTAAGGTCCATAATTGGTTTACTGTAAATAATTTGGTATTAAATGGAAAGAAAACTAAATGCATAAAATTCACGTTACCGAATGTTAGAAGTAGTGAATGTCACGTTGTATTGAATAAGGAGATACTAGAATTCGTCGAACAGACGGTTTTCCTGGGAATCACGCTTGACTCAAGGCTACAGTGGGGTCCTCACTTAACATCACTTGCAGGGCGGCTAAGTTCTGCCGCTTACGCTGTTTGGAAGATCCGTCAATTAACAGACGTGGATACCGCGAGACTGGTCTATTTTAGTTACTTTCATAGCATCATGTCTTACGGTATTTTGCTATGGGGACGTGCTGCGGATATTGAGTCGATCTTCATTCTGCAAAAGAGGGCTGTCAGGGCCATCTACAACCTACGCAGACGCGAATCTCTTAGGGAACTGTTCAAAACAATTAACATCATGACGGTACCTTGTCAATATATCTTTGAAAACATTATGTACGTTCGTAAAAATCTACATCTGTTTAGTAAGATAAGTGACAGGCACAATTTTAATACTAGAAATAGGAACAAATTAGATCAACCACATTTCAGATTGTCTAAAGTACACACTTCTTTTATGGGGTACTGTGTAAAATGTTATAATAAAATACCAGCCGATATTCTTGAACTAAATGAAAAGAAATTTAAATTATGCATTAAACGCACACTATGTAGACAAGCATATTATAAGTTAGATGATTACATTGTTGATAAAAATGCTTGGCTTAATGCTGGTCCGACTCCACAGGCACCTGGGCTTGCTATTTAAAATTTTCATATTTGGAAGAGATGCTTCCCTTTTTTGTTTTCTGACATTATGAACATTTCTGTTCCTAGTATTTTTATTTTCTGACATTACGAATAAGTTTTTATTATGACTTAATTAAGTATTATTTATAAAAAATTCAAAAGATATTAAATATTTTTCTTTCTTTTTGGAAATCAAATTTGATTAATTTCTCAAATACATTGCAAACTTTATTTTTGTATAATTTAGAAGCATTTTGTTTAAACTTTGTAAATGTGAGTACCATGCATCCGTATAATAATTATATTGTTTTGATGTACGTTGACTTGAAAAAGCGTGGCAGTTGAGAGTATGTCATGCTCACTTAAATGTCTCGCTGATGGTGGCGCGTGTGTTGGATCATTCGGTTCCCTACAAAATGGTTGAGCTGGATGGTGCTGATCCACGCGTCAAGTTCGTGAACGGGCGCCGTCGGTTGAGACTGGTCATCTCTTAACTTCCATGGCTAATTTTAAATTTTATATTTAGAATTGTTTTTTTTTTACATTGTCTCACATATAGAAGCAACAAGAATAATGTTCCCAAGTTTTTGTAATACATAACATGATTAAAAAGAGTGTCCATGGAGTTTCTTGCCCGTTCTTCTCCATAGAGATCTACGTTTTGGAATGGGCAACTAGCTTCAACTTTCCAACTGGTCGACTTTTTGACAATTCAAAAGTGCCTGTAAATGGTTTAATTGAAATAAATGCTTTGAGTTTGAGTTTGAGTTTGAGTTTGAGATTCAAAGTCGATGAACTGTTAGTATTACCTTTTTATTATTTTGTGTTTAACTTTTACACGGAGTTCAAACCATTTTAGTATTTTATGTTTTGGCATAGTCTATGTCAGACTCGTCAAAGTTCACACGGAACGGCACGGAAAAATCGTAAACGTCGACTAATAGCTAATAAATCGTAATCATAGTATATAAACAGGTTGACCGATCTGCACCCTAATACGAACAATCATAATCTGTTACATTTTGACAGTTCAACAATATTCATTGCGTTATTTACGTTGTTGAGCAGACACATTTTTCGAACATATGAAGCAATGGATTAGTAATCTGTTTCAAAATGATTGAGATTGTGATTGATCGTGCGTTACGCAATTAGGGTGCTGTTTGTCGAAAAGTTCTGAATCATCAGGAATACGTCACCTTTTTGGTGTTTTAATCTATTTACATAAATATGATCTATCATTCTAATTAGATTCATGCTTTCGTCACCATAAGCAACGACAAGGACGGACGACGCTCTATTTAATAATGTATATTAATTTTGTTAATTAAATATTGATACAAATGGGTAATAAGAACGCAGAAACATATTGGGCCATCTAGAATAACCAAATTCTTTAGTATGTAATTTTTGTTTAGATATTTGTTTGTTACTGGCCTGAATAAAATAATAATCAAATGCACTAGATTTTAATTTAAATTAAAATAGAATAGATCAAAATAAAAAAAAAATATATATTTTATTTCACATAAACCTGCATGGGCAATTGGGCACTTATGAACGTCAGAAGCTAGGTGCTCCGTTCCAATTTGTCGCTTCCTATGTAGAAGAGCCGGCAAGAAACTCCACGGTTACTCTTTTAAAAATAATTGGCTTTTACAATGTTTTCAAATTACAGTGATAATAGGTATGGGAGGACAGTGCAGGCCTGTCAATAAGTACCAGGTTTAGAGGAATTAATCCTTAGGTACTTAGAGGAGTGATCCTGGACATACACCATAAAAACAAGATGTAGAATGGCTAACTGTATGCTATTTTCAATTGGGTCATGAATTTTAAGTAATTTATACCTATAACATAGCTTAATATCAACTCGCATGCTGATGCCATCCGACTTTCGAAGGTTCTTTAGGTACTGACCGATGTCCTAGCTAAGAACTGTTTTTAGAAAATAGGTCATAGAACAACTTTGTTCTGTCTCTCTCTGAAGAAAGTTAAGAAGTGAGAGAAAATGTGTTTTATGTTCGTGTAACTGTTGCAGCGGTCACGGGCGAGAATGGGATCGCGACGCCCCAAGACCTGGCTAACGTGGAGGCCTATGTATCCAAGGTGCAGGCCATACGGGAAGTGCTCAAGCGAGATCACATGAAAGTCGCCTTCTTTGGTCGGTAAGCATATTCGTAATGATAAAATAAAATAAAAAATAAGTATATCAGTCAAAATAACACCCATAAAAAACTCCCAAAATAATTCTGTAGTCGTAGAATTTATTTTTGTATTTTGCTGACTATATCTTGAAAAAGATGTCAAATATTCCATCAAAGTAACAACTGCATAAAGGCAACTAAAATATAAAGCACAATTTGAAGGTATTTCTATAAAGGCCAAAGCACTAAAAAGCCCGCGAAATCGAAATTTTCTTACGTTTTTTTATAATTTCTAGGTCAGTAGTTGAAAATTGTATTGCTGATTTAATTACATATTATTTATAAATCAGAAAAAAACATATTTTTTTCGGTCGCCAATCATATTTTGCTCAACATAAAACTTGATATAATACCTGCAAAATACAAAAAAACTGATGAAAATTTGAATTTCATGGGCACCTTAGAGCGGTTCCTAAACTTTAAAGATAACGGAACACCAACCAAATACTTTTTATTTTATAGAACCCCATATCAAATGATTACAAATCAACACTGAAATTTATATAAGATTTTTTTTTTTTAAGAAATGTGCAATACCCATAATTGAAACATGAAATTGTTTTACTGTTTTATGAATAGTGTTTTAATGTTTTATAGTTCGTTATTATGTCCGACAATTGTATGCGTATGTTATTTAATAGCTAATAATAAATCATTTTGGCGGAACCCTGATGACTATTCTACGGAACCCCTAGGTTTCGCGGAACCCAGTTTGGGAATCCTGGCCTTCCTTCCCCCTAAAGTTCCTCTTTGTGTTTTCTCCAGAACAAGCAATGGCAAAAGCACAGTGATCAACGCCATGTTGCACGACAAAATCCTACCGAGCGGTATCGGGCACACCACCAACTGCTTTCTACAAGTCGAGGGCTCAGACACGGACGAGTCCTTCTTGCGAACCGAGGGGTCCGAGGAAAAGCTCAATGTGCAGGTGATTGTAGCTTTTATTTGTATTTAGTTGTGGTTAAATATTGCGTGTAAGAATACATATTCAGCCTATAACGTTCCCACTGCTGGGACACAGGCCTCCTCTCTGTAAGAGGGAGTGGGCCGTAATCCACCACGCGAGCCCAGTGCGGGTTGGTAGATGTCACGTCTTCGAATTTTTAGTTCTAGGACATGCCGGTTTCCTCACGATGTTTTCCTTCACCGTTTGAAAGCAGTGGTGATGAAATTATTTACACAAACTAATGCGCCTGGCTGGGTTCGAACGCACGACCTACAACTCGTAAGTCGTTACCACTGAGCCACCAGTGCTCTCGCGAAAACATTCATTCGTTTCTTACAAAACTTGAACTATATCTGACGACCCTAGTTACGTATCCTAATTACTCTTTTGGTGACTGTACAAGGGTCATTTGCCGTGTGATCAAATTCGTAACTACCGCTGCCATCTTATTTTTCAATACATTCCACAAATGCTTACCAACAGCTGCTTGTTGCATTGTACTTGAGTATTTTTCTTCTGTTTTCCAGTCTGTAAGTCAGTTGGGCCACGCACTATGCGCGACGCGGCTCCAGGAGTGCTCGTTAGTGCACGTGTACTGGCCGCGCGAGCTATGTGCACTACTCCGCGATGACGTTGTACTAGTGGACAGTCCCGGCGTCGACGTCACGCCCAACCTTGACGAGTGGATCGACAAGTACTGCCTCGACGCCGACGTGTTTGTGCTCGTTGCGAACGCGGAGTCCACGCTCATGGTCACCGTAAGTAACGTGTAAGATGTAACATGCAACGTGTCACGTGACACACAACCTCGACGAGGGAATCGACAAGTACTGCCTCGATGCAGCGAACACGTCTGTGTTCGTTGCAAACGTAGAGGCCACGCTCAAGATCACCGTGAGCAACGTGTAACATACATCGTGTCACGTGACACACAATCTTTTGAATTTTTACGCAGGTAATAAAGTTGTGCTATACTATTTCTTTTCTGTTTACAGGAAAAGAACTTCTTTCACAAAGTATCGACAAAAATATCGCAACCGAACATATTCATACTGAACAATCGATGGGATGCCTCTGCGTCCGAACCTGAGTACTTGGATCAAGTGAGTATGCTTTAAGATATTTAGAATTTTAAATGATACATGGTAAAAATTTATGACGGCATCAGCCACAGGTCGCGTCGACTTGCTTTGTTGTTGGATTTACAAATAACTGAACTTGTGCACCCATGCACCTTTAAGTCTTTGAAATTTGACGAAATTTCATCAACATCAAATTAAAGTCAAAGTCAAAGCATTTATTTCAAATAGGCACTTAAGAGGCACTTTTGAACGTCAACATTTACATTAAAATAGAATTGATTCTAGTCGCCCCTTCCAAAATGTAGTTTCGTATGGAGAAGAATGGGCAAGAAACTCCACCGTTACTCTTTTAAAATGTTTCAAGTACAATATTTAGCATAGTACATTCACTATATGATTATGTGTGAAAACGATGCACCCAGAATAAAATTACCATACCAAAATAGGTAAACAGAATCAAATTGAAGCAATACAGATAAATTAATTCTGTGATAGATACATGGTGTTTACACATTTACAAACATTGTAAAAGTAAGTATAGGTACGATTTTCCTACAATATTAACAAGTAATGAGTCAGTGTGTGAGTTAAAGTAATCACTGAGTGTAAATAAATGTCATAAATATAATTAATTATACAATTCAATTAGCAACCAGTTTGATTTTGTCTAGAAAGTAAGCACGTTAAGCTGTTGGTTTTGGCTGTCGTTCAGTCGTTTGTCAGAAGTCTGAAAGTCTGACAACCAGTCTTACCAAGGAGTAGCGTAATACCCAGTGTCCAGTAACTGGGTTGTGGAGGTCAGGTAAAGGCAGTCGCTCCTTATAAAATACTGGTATTCAGCTGCATCCGGTTTGACTGGAAGCCGACCCCGACATAGTTGAGAAAAGGTTTGGCAGATGATGATGGTAAATATGTCTATATCCGGCTCCTGAGCAATCAGGTCATTGAATAGGTTGAGCGCTTTTTTTTTTTTTGAGGATGGGAAATCATCAAATAACTTCTCGCGCTCTGGGTGGAGCAGGAGGGCGTGTCAGACTTTTACTGACTAAAACCCACCCGTGTTCCCTCAGTTGCCTATGTGCCAGGGGCGACGGTATCTCTTTCGAACAACCCGCACCCCTGGCAGGCATCGGATCTTGCGGACCCCACCAGTCCGGCGCACCAGGACACATGGCACGCCGTGACCACCCCAGGAACCAAGTAGCACAAGGGCCCCAGACTACCCTGGCACCCCTGGCACCTTTGGTCCCTCTGCGACGGGTCAGCGCTGTGGCCCCGCCGCCTACCACTTCTCGGCCGCAGGGGATAGGGAGAGCGGCCAACGCTATACCGACACTCCTCTTCCCCTGCGGCCCCACCGCGTCCGCCATCAAACGGTGGCGGCCCTAACCAGGCCACGGAAGGGAAGAGCGCTACTCAGAAGTACCGGCACTCCTCCTCCGCCGCAGCCTGTAACCCTCAGTCGCGATGCCTCCCATTCGACATCGCGGCCCGCCTCAGTTGCGGTGCACCTCACCGCAACCTACTTTTGGCCGCTACGTCGTCGGCTTGGAAACAAAAGCCCTGACGAGCGGCCCCACCTTGGGGTTCCTCTTCGCTTCACCGTGGGAGCGGACCACGGCTACTGAGCCCCCCCGCAACGACAATGCGGGAACCCACTGGGGGGGATAGGTTGAGCGCTTTAGCCTTGCATTAACTGTTTCCCCTTTCTTGCAGGTCCGTACACAACACGCTAACCGCTGCGTGGACTTCTTATCTCGTGAGCTCCGCGTGTGCTCGCCCAAGGAGGCTGAGGAGCGCATCTTCTTCATCTCTGCCAAGGAAGCGCTGCTGACGCGCATGCGCGAGAGAGAGAAGCCTGTCTCCTGTGAGTATAGTCGACTTCAGAATTGCTTTACCACTTGAAAAGAACTCCTATTAAATTGAAACTTTTTTAAGTCTGAAACTATCTGACAGTAACTTATGCATATTTTGACTGCCGCGTGGGCTTCCCGTCGCCAGTACTAGGTACATACTTTATCCTTTCCTCGTGTCCATGCATTTATTTGATACTAGCTGCTCACATGGTTCCGCGCCTGCCGATGACTGATAATATTTGCAAATTGCTAGAAACTAGGAGAATATTTTTTAAATGTACATTTTTATATAGTACAAAACTCTTATATACTACGAAACAGCTATTTCGGTACATTAAATCAGCTCTATGTGGAGTATGGACCTTTGTTAATGTGGTATTTTGAACAATTCATACCTTGGAAGTCATAGCCGCCGTTGACAGCGCGTGTACTGTCCAGGTGCTCCCAAATAACATGGTCCATGTGCTCACAAAATCGTACTGATCAACGTCGTGGGAGGACTTTGCCTAGGTTTTAAGAACAACATGCTCAATTTGATTCTCTTCTTCCAGCGCCGATCCTAGCCGAGGGTCACCAAGTCCGTTACTTTGAGTTTGTGGACTTCGAGCGCAAGTTCGAGGAGTGCATCAGCAAGTCTGCCGTGCGCACCAAGTTCGCGCAGCACTCGCGCCGCGGGAAGAACATCGCCGCGGAGGTCATGGCGGCGCTGGAACTGGTGAGGAGCCTACTTGATTATCAGCATTGCATTGACATGCTCTCACCCAGATGAGCTCTGAATCCCAGCAGTTTGATCATTATAGGCTGATTATGTATTAAAATCCCCTCGATGATTGGCAATACTTGAAGGGATACGGTGCACTGGGGGCCTGTAGTCCCGCGTTGGCATATATTATGGTATTACCTCTTCTTGTCCAGGGTGCTTTAATTAAAATAGTTTTAGAGTGACCAAATTGATCATAAATCGATCAAAGTAATGAATGTAATTGTAGTTTTGCACTTTGATCGGTTTATTAAGGAGGAATCGACAGAGTAGCTCGCGAAAGTCTATTTCATAGAAACGTTATTCAATAGGGTTAAATGAGAAATATGAAATTGGAGGGTTGTATTGATAATTTTAATGATTATAACAGGGTATTACACTCATTTTTTTAGTGTCCTAACTAGATTCTAAAGTGCTAATAAACCACAAAAAAGAAAACACAACATTTTTATTTAATCGATTAGTGCCATAAAATACATTTAAATTTTAATTTTTCATATTGGGCGCGTAATTTGACGAAAACGCTGGACGTAGTGGACGCCATTTTGGTCTGTGGGTATGACGTCAGTTTGCTAAGTAAACAAATGCGCTGATATTTTGTATGATAATTGTTTATAATTTAAAAAATTAGTTATTTTTCTACTTATCTTTGGTGTGCTGTTCCTGAATGTAGGATATTATTTCAATAAAAATTACTTTTGTTATGAAAATAATAAAAGTACAGAGTTGTTCAATTGACATGCCGTATGACGTAATAACATGGCGGTTACTATTTCATGGTGTTCAATAACAGATGAAAAAAATAATCTTTGAATTTAATTTTTATTTTTTTATTTCATGAACTAAAACTAACATTTTCCTGCTGCATTTTGCCTAAGTTATCTCAATATTATATTTTGGTTTTTTTTCTCTTAAAGAGTAAAATACCCTATTATGATAAAATTAAAACAGCCCATTTATTTTGCTAATGCATTGCGAATGAAAAGATCCGCAGGAGAACCAAGGCAACCAACATAGCCCGAAGAATTGCCAAACTTAAGCGGCAGTGGGCAGGGCACATTGCTCGCAGAACAGATGGCCGATGGGACCGAAAGGTCCTGGAGTGGCTACCGCGCACCGGAAGACGTAGAGTTGGACGGCCTCCCACAAGGTGGACCGATGACCTTGTGAAGGCCGCAGGAGTCCGCTGGATGTGGGAAACACAGAACTAGTCGAAGTGGAGGAGCTTGGGGGAGGCCTATGTCCAGCAGGACGTCTTTCAGCGGAAATGATGATTTATTTAGCTAGCTCTTGAACCTCTTTCTAAGGCCCATAACGTAACATTGCAGGTATACAACACAGCGTCGGATCAGAAGTCAGCGAAGGTGGAGAAGCAACGCGTGCTGCACGAGCAGCTGTCTTCCATCGAGGAACAGCTCACCACCATAACGCGCCAGATGAAGGACAAGATCAACCGCATGGTGGAGAGTGTCGAGCACAAGGTATATGATGACAAACAAATACTTCTCCTTTCCGCGAACCTACCGTTCAGCATAGATATTCACAACCATTCGATACGCTTCTGTACCGAATCGAACATTAATCAATGTTATCGTAGGAGTTCTCTAAACGCTGTTCACAAATCCTAAACCCGAACGTTTTGTCAGTTTAAATCAAATAGGCGACCGCTATTTTGCCGACTGCTAAACACCTTTCCTCAACAGCGTTTGCAGCGTTTGCTGTTAAGGAAAGCTAGCTGTCGGCAAATACAAAGCAGGGTGTCGAAATATGTAATTTTCGATCCGACAGCCTGTCGAATGGTTGTGAATAGCTATGCTGAACGCGTTCAGTTACAATTTTCAGACATTGAAACGACGAAATTTTTGTGCGGGCAACACTGTAAAAGAAATACAAATTTGACAGAATGCAAGTAATTAAATCGCTCGAGCCGCCATGCGGCATGCATTACATTGCATTATTTTGCTTAAATATCATATACCACGAGGAGCATTATTAATCGTTTTCTCAAAAACGGTTAACTAGTCTCTTATCCTACAGTTTTGAGGCGTATGATACTTCCAATCGGTTAGGCTCGCGCTCAAATTCACTTTTTTTTAGTCCCCCAAAACGCTTCAGCTGGGAAGATATGGCACCGAGTGAAACGTTTGTTTGTAATGTATAGAGGTTTTGTAACGCGTCACAGTAGTTAGAGCAGCGAGCTGAGCTCCTCGATGCGAGCATTGTGAGCACATGTTGACAAACAAACTTATTTTCTTGTTGTACTGCTCAGTGCAGGTTGAATAAAAATGGAGCATCCTTGTGTCAAGTGCTCGAAGCGAGCGTTCGCCGCGTCTTCTGTATCGCCTTATTGTAACCAAGCTCACCTCGAATGATACATTACAAACAAACGTTGCAAGTCAGTCTCCGCCTCGCTTTGAACGCGTTCAAAATAGTATAAGTTTATTTTTCCATAACTTTTATTTCAATGCCAATTTATTAACCAACATCAATTCTACCGTCCCAAAACATCCGTTCAAACCACCTTTGTCTTCTATCAATACGCTGTCCTAGGAGCCTGTAGTTCTAAACAATCCACATACACATATAGGGCTTTGCAAAACCCTTATCTCGTCATAATAGTTCGTAACGTTAATCCCACCTTTCATTCAGGTTTCCGTGATAGTAACTGAAGAGATCCGTGACCTATCAGCCATAGTAGACGAGTTCCACCCTCCTATACGGCTTGTACGATCATCATTTATATTACAAATCAGTAGTATTTTAGTAGTTTACAACAATAATTGAGCAATCCGTATGAATGAGGGCTATCGCGCATGACTTAGCCGCTAGAGGCGCTAGTGTAGAGTGAGGTCCCTAGAAATGTTATATAAGATAATGTTTATTTTCGAAAAACAATGCTTTACATTTCCTTAAAGTCGTACATTAGTAGTTAGGTCTATGTTTGCGGAATTTTGGTCACGGATTTGTACTAACTAGTATACTAATCTCGCCAAACCTTGATTCCAGGTATCGCTAACCCTAAGCCAGGAGATACGCCGCCTGTCCGCGTTAGTCGATGAATACGACACGCCTTTCCGCACGGAGCGCGCCCATTTAGACCAGTACAAGCGCGCCCTGCACCGGCACGTGGAGGCCGGCCTTGGGTCGCGCCTCAAGAAGAGACTGTCGGCTGATATTGGGAATGAGATGGACCAGGCGCAGAAGGAGATGGCGGGTAGGTTGCTCTTCTTTTATAGTGAAAACTATTTATTTATTTCGGAAAAACATGCACAAAATCACAAACATAAGTCAACTTATTGCACTGTTAAATTTCAATATAAACAGACATATTTACATTAAGAAATATACATACATAAACTCAAGCGTTTTTTTCCGTGAGGGTATGTAGAAACCACAGAACGCCACCTGCTACGATTTTTATAATCTCCTTTTGCCTCAATAAATAATACACATTAACAAGTAAAAATAACAAATAATATTGCCACGAAAACTCATCTTTCATGTAACATAATATCAAACATTCACACTATTAAGGATCCAACAGAGACGAGTGCTGCACGCGGCGGCGTCTTTGAATAGGAAATTACACCCATTTTTTAAGTGTCCTAATTAGATTCTAAAATGCTAATAAACCACAAAAAAAATAAAATTTTACTGAATCGATTAATGCCATAAAATGTATTAAAATATTATTTTCATATTTCGCGCGCAATGGACGCCATATTTCTCTGTGGGTGTGACGTCAGTTTGCTGTGTACACAAATGCGCTGATGCGCTGATAGCGCATTTGTAAATAATAAAAAAAATGAGTTATTGTTCTACTTTTCGTTGGTTTGCTGTTTCTGATTGTAAGATATTATTTCAATAAAAATTACTTTGGTTACGAAAATAATAAAAGTACAAAGCTGTTCAGTTGATTAGTTTCTAGTATTAGTTCATGATTTTCTAAAACATATGAAAAAAATTGAAATTTTTGAATAGAATTTAAAAATTTATTTTGTTATTTCATGAACTCAAACCAACATTTTCCGACTGCTTGTTGCGGAAGCTATCTCAATAATATATTATTTTTTAGATTTTTTTTCTCATAAGGAGTATATAATTTATATATTACCCTATTGATTTGGTTTTCCCATCACTAAATAGTGCTTGTGCTGTCTTAATAGGTAGTCAAAAACTGGCACGCTCGATTTTCGTACAGATCGTGATACTTGCGTTATCTGGGTATATCTATATCTGTGCGGCGTCGTCTGCGATCGCGCATGTATAGGGTTGTAGTAGGCCAATAATTTGATTTGGTTTCTTCTCGGAGTAGTCTGATAGAGACACCGAACTCATGTAGCTTTTATAATATAATTAGCTTACAAACCTAGTTACAGTAATATAGTCATTTATTATTAATCGGAAAACTTGCACAGCATTCGATTTTTATTTTGTTTGTTCCAGACCGCATGTACAACATCCTGCCCATACACAAGCGCGCGGCCGCAGCCAGCTACATCATCCCTCACCAGCAACCCTTCGAAGTCCTCTACCGCCTCAACTGTGACAACCTCTGTGCTGATTTCACCGAAGACCTCTCCTTCCGCTTCTCGTACGGCATCACCGCGCTCATCCAGCGCTTCCAGGGCAAGCACACCAACAAGATCGCGCTCAAGAACCCCCCGCAGTACTCGCAGGTACGACTGTTAGGTACATCATACACCTAGGTAATATCGTACCTATATGTTCTAGGGGTTCAACTACGAACAAAGATGCCAGCCAAATTTTTACCTACTTCAAAAAAAGGAGGAGGTTCTAATTAGGTTGTCATTTCCAAGAACCCCTTGTTTGTTTCCTTACGTTATCAGAGTGCATGTTGCCCATACATCGATATACGACATGTCTATTCTCCAACTGCAAATGTAAGTTTGGAATCGCAAAAATATATTTTTTTTTTTGTGATAAAACAATAAAATAACGATTTTCGGACGTTTTCCTTTACTTGTGCTGTGAGACCTTGCTTCTCTATTCATGATTCTAGGTCAACAGAAAGTACCCTATAGGTTTTGATTTATTTAAGAGCATCAAAATATTTATACTAATATTATAAAAAGGAAAGATTTGATTGTTTGCATTGAATAGGCTCCGAAACTACTGAACCGATTTGGCTAGGCTATATTTTATCCCCGTATTCCCACGGGAACGGGAACTACGCGGGTGAAACCGCGGAGCGCTGCTAGTGTGACATAAATGGCCGTATTTATTTTATTGCGTTGACTTGAAGCTTAATTTATTTGAAGCTCCAAGGGACCGTTGTTATAAATTTTTACTTGATGCCAATACGCGTCCCAAATAAAAAGGGTCCGAGTATGTATTGCACTTTCTTATTTCATGTGCTCAATTTATGGTAACAGTTGCGCGTCGATGTCTCTGGCACCGTGCATAACAGACGTAAGATTTTTTGCAATGGGAGCTTGGCATTAATGATTGCTCGATGCCACCATGTCCTGCGATTATCGTCCGACCGTATAAGTCCATAGCAGCATAATTAATGTAAGATAAATGCTGCCTGACGCTGGTTTTCTGATAAATCTTTGAGGATAAGGGACGGACAGTTTCAACATTAATTTAAATGTTTAATTTACGCTTTAACGTTCCAGATCCCGCCGTCCGTGAGCTCAGTACCATCATCGATGGAGGTGGTGCGAAGTAACGGGCCGTCGCTGGGCAGTCACGTGGGGCTGTCGGCCGAGGAGTGGGGACTGGTGTCGCGCTTCGCTGTGGGAGCGCTCACGTCGCAGGGCACCATGGGAGGGTTACTGCTGTCTGGACTAGTGAGTGTATCTAAAGTAACGGCCGAGGTGTGGGGCCTGGTGTCGCGCTTCGCTGTGGGATTAGTGAGATTAGACTACTTCACCCGAACACAAGCGGAGAATTGGTAGACAACGACACCAGGCTGCAGGCAGTCCAGGAAAGCTACGCCATCCTTGGATGGCACGCCGACCAGATGTCGGTTACGCCTGGACAAGAACGGCCTGCATCTGGTGATGGGGACCATCATGGAACACTGCCCGCTAAATAAACTTTTACACAATAGCCATAACGGACATAACTCTGCAGGGTTGCATAGAGGCTGAGGAAACCGTGGCACATGTACTTTTCGAATGCATTGGCCAGATTAGTACAGAAACCCACGAGCCCTCAGATCATACACGGATGTTCTTAACAGACCAGGAGATATAATAAACTTCTGGAGGGAGGATTGATTGGAATAACCACCGACGGTCGCCGTGGCCCACGTACAAGGGTCCACTTGAAGGACTAAGTGCGGAAACTAACCCTTTACATAGAACAACATAGAACTTAAAAACGGCTTTTTATTTCATGTTTTTAAAAACATCGTAAATAAGTTAGGTGTAAGTTTCTAAAACAATAAAATAGAATATCTGAACCAATTTATTCTTATCTATTCACAGCTACTGAAGACAGTGGGCTGGCGCTTCGTCGTGGTAACGGGAGCCCTATACGGAGCCCTGTACGCGTACGAGCGGCTCACGTGGACTGCGCGCGCGCAACAACGTGTGTTCAAGCAGCAGTACGTCGCGCACGCCAGCAAGAAGCTGCGCCTTATCGTCGACCTCACCTCCGCCAACTGCAGCCATCAAGTGCAGCAGTGAGTTCCTCATATAATATGATAAATAATGAAACCAAGTGGAAAGGTGCAGGTCGAACCTCGTAATTAAGGCTACCTCAACGGCAAGGCAGCAGGGATGTGGGGCTGTGTTACAAAGTATGCTCCACCTTCTATCCGGTGGGGTAGGACTTTGGCTGCATATTTAGAAGCATAGTGGGCGCTCTGTGCCAATAATCATGCAGCCAAAGTGACCTTTGCTTTGCCACCGTTAACGCCGAGGAAGTGGGGACATTTTTTTTTTTTTTTTTTTTTGGGTGGGAAATCATCAAATAACTTCTCCCGCACTGGGTGGAGCGGGAGGGCGTGTCAGACTTTTACTGACTAAAACCCACCTGTGTTCCCTCAGTTGCCTGTGTGCTAGGGGCCGCGGTATCTCTTTCGAACAACCCGCACCCCTAGCAGGCATCGGCCCTTGCGGACCCCCCCATTTGGTGCTGACATCTCTTTGAGGCGCGCGTGGAACACAACGCGCCGTCGACCCGGGCTTGGTCCTTACCGGACAGCGAGCTACCCATTACTCGCCGTCCGCAAGCCCGCGCCTACGGTGGCCGGGAATCAGCCTGGGGAAGTGGGGAAGTTTAAACCAACAAAATTGGAATAACTGTCGTGCCAGCTATACGAAAATATTTATTTATAGCTTCCGCCCGCAGCTTCGCCGGCGTGGAAGTCTTTATTATCCTGCGGGAGCGTACTACCGGGATAAGAAAGTATCCTATGTGTTAATCTAGGTTATAATCTATCTGTGTGCCAAATCCATTCAGTAGTTTTTGCGTGAAAGAGTAACAAACATCCATACATCTATGCATTAAACTTTCGCTTTTATAATATTAGTAACGGCCTTAATCATAAAAAGTTATCGAACATCTAAACATTTGCTAAAGTCTGGTTTTCAAAGAGAAACCAGACATTAGCAACTGTTTAGATGTTCGATAACTTTTTATGAATAAGGCCGTAAGGATATCAAATCAAATCAAAAGTCATTTATTCAAACTAGGCTGAGAGTCAGCGCTTTTTGAACGTCAAAATAAAATTACATAAGACAGTCCACCCAAAACGCCCGCCCTTCACCACTTCCTAGTGATTTAGCTGGAAAGAAGAAGTAGCGGAACAAACTCAAAACATAACATCACAACTGTAATCCTCGAAGGATTAGGCAGAGGTGTACCTATAGTACACCCATATTTCGCCAGCTAAGTTTAAGTTCCTTGTACCAACACAAACCCTCCGGCTTGCTATTGAGAAATTCTAGATGGCAAAATCAAAATGATGCCCAATCCGGGAATCGAACCTCAGACCTCTACCTTACCCTCTACGGATTACAGGCGTGATGTTATGTTTGTTGAAAAGCAACATGTCCTTTGCAGGGAGCTGTCCACGATGTTCGCGCGCCTGTGCCGGCTCATCGACGAGGCCACGACGGAGATGGATGCCGAGCTCAGCGAGGTGAAGGAGGCCACCAAGATGCTTGAGCACGCGTCCACATCGGCCAAGAAGCTGCGCAACAAGGCAAACTACCTATCGCACGAGCTGGAGCTGTTCGACGACGCATTCCTCAAGGGCAACTAGGAGGCCGCCCGGCGAGGTGAAAACAAAACAATGGTTTTATTTGTCACATCGCCCTATTGCTGAACTTGCACTATAAACAGCAATAGTTTTGTATATCTTAATAAAAGTATTGTAGGTGATGGGCGTTACTGAAGGTGCCATACTTAAAGCCAAATTCTGGGCAGATATATATTTTATAGCACTTATTTCGTTACTAGTGGTCAGGGTCAGGTCATAACTATTAATCGCCTTCAATGGTGACCATTAGACACACTATTTTTATCTTTTTAAATGATATTTTTTTCCGACCGACTAAATAATGTGATGCGGAAAAAATAGTATATTTTTATGTAAAAACAAAGGTATCAAATAAATGTTGCCTATTATTTTCAGTGGAAGTTACAATAAGCGTCTCCCGACGCTAGGCGCCGGCAGAGTTCAAGCGCTCCACTACTGCGACTGAGGAGGATCAACTGTGAGTTGTGTGCGAGGGATGCGTGTATTTATCGCGTGAGTGTGGCGGGAACAGTGTCGCCGGCGTGGACGTGTGTAGTTAAGTATTGTTTGCGTCTCAATGTGTCTAGTATAAAATTAAACATGAATGTTACGAATTTGTCTAACGTTTCCTATATAGATCGTTCTCGAAGGTCGCGCCGGCGCCACTGCTCCGATGGCTCTCAGTCTCGTCCTCAGGTGACATGACAACTACTTAGGTTCGCCACAATCGACCTCTAGGAAGGTAAACATGTTTCATGTCGATGTATAGTTGAATGATATACCTCTATTGTACATTAGAGCTTTTGTTGTTGTTTTAAAGTTATTTATCAGTTTTTATATGTTGTATCACAATGAAATCACGCGTAGACGAACGTCTAAAAACTTGTTATGACATTCATTTGTTGTATTGAATTTATTTTAGTTTTACTTGGTTCTTGACGATTTATAATTTACTTTTAATGTTTACCTTCCCTTTATATAAATGAACATCTAGGTGCTACCAAACGGATGTATTTAAATCCAAATCGAACAAACATAATGTTTGTAGACATGAGTTGTATAAAATTGTTATTACTGATAAATTCTACATGGAGAGAATATCTGAAATATTTACTATTCGTGTGTTTATCTCAACGCTGTCTGTATGCTTTGACAAGTTTTCTGAAACATGTTGGTTATTTATAATGCGAGTGTTTATATAGTTATTGGGTACTCATTAAAAATAAATTTTATCTACGAATCGATAGTGTCACCATAACTAATTAGTTACCATTCACGACATTCTCCGCATCGAAATTCCGCAATATCGACTATGCGGCCGCCCTCATGATTTTATGATCTGTGATATTACTCATTTTTGTTTCAAAATTGTTTTTATCCATTGGCACACTGGACAGGAACCACAGTGTATTGAAAATGGAGCATTTATTATGTGTATCGGTAACTCATGTTTAAGCAAAAAATCTAATAAAAAGTGTAGCGTTGCATGGTCAACATTGCGGATAACAAAGAAATTATTTCAATATAAGGATTACTTTATTTATGATGTAGCGAAGTGGAGTGTGGTTCTCGGCTGTTATAATATAATGATGTAGTCAAAGCTGTTTTAATATTTTGCTACACCTCACTACCTTTATTACATTGTCAGAGAACTGTCACCATATTTTTCTATATCAATCTATAAGAGAAAGAACTATAGAATAAAATAAATTAAGTATCAATTATTGCATGTAAACTAAATAGAAACTATATTTCGGAACGACCCTCACTTCTTTGACAGTGTAATATTTTCTAACATTTTGGCTATTTTAACATTATATTGTTATTATGTATAGTATAAAATAAATGAATTAATGCCACTCTGGTGACGTACTACTTATTAGTATCAGATAGGAAGGTACACAGCATACTTGTGGAATGAATTGGACATTGGGAGCCATGCAACCATTTGATATTAGATAGATTTTGTTGTCCATTGTAATTAGTTATTGCATAATTAGGAGAATTTTCTTATGTAAATAAAACAAATAAAGGATTCCTTTATAATATAGTTGTTTAATTTGTGGGAATACTAACTCTGTGATCAGTTTAACAGTCAATAATATGAATATTAAGAAGGTACTATAAAAAATAAAATGCTATTTATGCATAGAGTAGGTAAAAAGATCCATTATACTTAAATCGAACTTTTCCCTTATGTCTTGAGGTTTCGGTGTGTTCTAAAAGGACAAAATAAATAAACAGATCAAAAAAACCTCTGTTTGTCTTGTAACGCAGCATAGAAAAAGCATAAAAGTTGGTACTTAATAGGAAATTAAGCTTAGAAGTAAAAATAAGAATAGGAAAAATACAATCTTACCAAAACAGCGTCTGCTTTGAACTCTGTCTTATCAAACCGCACAGCGGCTCCCTCTACTTTGAGTCCATAGTGCGCGCACGCTGTAGCCGCGTCGCTTTCCGTTGTGAAGCCCAACCACTGCGCTAGAGTCGCGCCCGGCACCGTCAGGCGCTTGTTGTTGTACGCGTGGCTCATTACTTGGAGGGCACGTCTAAAAGAGATAACAAAGTTAACATTTCCTTGGGATTATATCGCGAGAGCTGGGAAGTGTTAACTTGGCGCCAGTGGTCTTGCGATATACATAGAATATTGTAGCTAAGTAACCTGTCCCATCGCCGGCGATTAACGAGAAGCGAGTAGAGCTAGAAACGAGAAGCGAGTAGAGCTAGAAACGAGCAGCTTGTGCGCGACAGTGACGAGCGATTACTCGCTGGTAACGTGGGCCAGGTGTCCGGATAAAGCCGGATACAGACTTTGGTTGCGCGTGCAGCCAAATTAGATGGTGTCCGGCCTGTACGGCTTTTGTTGTCATGTGTTTCCGCTCCACCCGCCTCACCTTGTATGACAAGCGCAAGCGAGCGGACTAGCACTGACCATAATCAAGAAGATTGATTGATTCAATGTTATTGTTGTTTCATTTGAATTTCAGAAGATTTTATGGTAAATGGTTTATTTTTATTACTTTTGTTTTTACTGTCGTGTTATATAAGACTAAAAAAAGCCGGTATTGAGACCTGCTAACCCTACTCGCTGGTATGTGTATGTACTAAGCGTGAGTCTCTTAGCAAGTGTTCTGCTCGCCAAGCAAGCGTCGCTAAGTGAGTAGCTCTTTGATAGCGCTTGTCGCTGCGACAAACTAGTGGAAAGAGAGATCTCGCCACCTGCAGCAGTGTGAACAGTCAGCGATCAACTATTAATACATATGTATAACTTTTACTTACAAGAGACCTACGATCTGTTGTAAGTTTCTTGAGCGAGAAATTCGTTGACAGCTAGACGCTCCTCGACGACGGAGGGACAGGTAAGGATATATTTACCGTTGTAATGTAGGTAAGTAGGTACATAAGGCACAGTATGAGAGAGGGCATAGCTTGTCCGACAGCCTACACACTTTTATGTAGTTGCCCTGAAAATTTGCTACTGCAATGTCATAAGCCAGCTGCAGACTGGGGCGTCTGAAAAAAAAAAAAAACTTATGCAAAATTGCTAGAGGAGTTTGTTCATGGAAATTATACCAACATACCTATTACTTGGTCTCATCTGTTTCGATAAGAAGAGTATGGGCGCCAGTGGCATTACAGGCACCACAATGCGCCTGCGACGCTTTTGGTATTGCCGATGTCGATAGGCGGCGGAGTCCACCGACCATCACGCGGACTGCCTGATTGTCAAACCATAACAAACCAAGAAAGGTTTAATTAAATGCTTGCTCACCTCTTAAATTCTTTAGACAAATTAACATATCTGAAGAGTGGATGTAAATCATCTAGATTGCACAATATGTACAAACTTTCCATTAGGACTTTGTCATTGACAAGCTTATTTTTCTTATCCTGGCCATTCAAATCTAGGTTTGAGAGAAAACCTGTTAGGTGGTCTATCTTCACACTTGTTTTAGCTATGGTGTCACAGCATGAGAGGTACCATTTGAGACAATCCAACAAGTTGTTTTTGTTGAGAACTGGGTCATAGTCCTTTAAGGGCAGGTTCGATAACCTGGAATAAATTTGTTACAAGTTCTTTAAATGGGAAATAATAGAGTGAATGGAATCAAGAATTATGTTCATTTTGTAAATTAATATAAAACTTAAAACGAGAATAATAAATAAAAAACCAAGACCTTTATTCGATATGTATGTTAGTAATAGTATTGCTGCCTCTAGCATTTTAAGCTATCAATCTGCGTGGGAAAATACGACAAATAATAAGCCGAAATAAATACTAGTGGAGGTTTTTCACTGGGATAATGTTTATCATGATAGTAAAATAACAACGTTGATAATGCTGTGTGGAAAGTCCATGAAGGAATTAGGTCAATGCTCTCGAATAAAAATGTTGTTCCCAAATACTCCGGTCAAGGATTAGTTTTAGGTCAATTTATGTTTTGACATGTTTAGCTCTAAATTCTACACAAGCAAGTCCTGTACAAGATTCACAGGGGCTATTAAAAAAAGCAAAATATTTTAAGCTGTTAAAAAATAGTTAAAAACACACTAACTTATAGCCATAATACACATAAAACCTTATCATAGGCTCTAGAAGACAAGCACACTGTTCAGGAGGTAGCCTCTGTATGGTGGCATCCTGTCTCACGGCTCTCAGGCGGTCATTCACATAGTCATACACCACCGAGGCCGGCACATCCACTCTTCTTGTGATACTGGAATATTACACATGACATTTATATTATTGTTTTATGTCAAGGAGAAAATTAATTTAGAATTAAAAGTAAAAAGCATTTAAAATTCAAGTAGGTAGGTTGTATTTCTGAATTTATTCGCACAACAAATAAACATCATTATGCACTATGTTAATTATGTAGTAAGCTTCAGGCTGGTAATCGTTGACTTAATCGGTCATGTTTACAAATGTAGATGAACACTCCATACTAAGTAACTGCTAGAGCATAATAATATAATTATTATAACACCCTCACATCTGTAAACTATTTTTATTATTTAAGTACTTATGCAGTGAGCGATACATTATCTCATCCTATTTCTGAAACTGTAGCTAACAAAATAAAGCATGTAAAAAGAGGCACAAAGGTATGCCCAGCAGTCAACTGATGTAAGCTATTTCGCAGGATGGCAGTAATAAACTTTTTAATTCGTTATTTTGTGAATGTGAATAAATGCTATCTGTATCTCCAAAATGGTTGGGCAGAGGTGTAGGTAACTTACGTTTAACAATGCCCAACCCTAAATTGTTTAAATGAATGGTTAATAAATGAAATTGAATAACTGGTGAAATGTGGGTGTACTATATGTAGGTGCACCTGAGCCCTACCCTTCGGATAATATACTTAGGCACGATGTTATGATTTGTAATGAAATTGAAATGCAGTCTTACTCCATCAGCAGATACTGTACAGTATTGGTGAGCACGGAGTTTGGCCGCAACAGGTGTGGAACAGCCATGTTGGAGTCTGCTGCAGAGCGGCTGTAACTCTTCACCAGCTTCCTCTCACTGCCCCACACTTCTAACACATGGACTAGACGCTCCACCTCGCGCCTAAAAATTAAGCTAATGTAAAGGTTCCACTGTACTTTATGGCCTATGCGTGAGAAGCTTCAAAAACCATAAAGAAAAGTGCTTCTATTGAACACTTTAATAATTGATTCAACCAGAATACGAATATGTACTTACTTCGTAAATATTTTACAAAATTTATGTTTACAAAACAATAAGATAAACAAGGATGATTTATCTTCTAGTCCCAATGAGTAACTTAAATTATAGTACCTAAGTAAGGTTCTTAGTTCTTATTAACTAAGAACATCTGTCTATCATCGTTTTATACGTACAATTTAATTTCTTCTTCGGGACACATTGAGTAACAAGTGCCTGTAATGCGGTCAGCATTCTGTTTATCTTCACTTTCAATGTTTTTACAAAAGAAATCGAAGTAGGAAGACATCATTTTAGTTTATTAAAACTATTAAAAACATCCATGTAACAGCCGGTTTTTTCGTGTTTTCTTTTAGGTTCCAGCCAGGAACTTCGGAGCAAGGAACCCGGAACAGTCACCAGTCAGTTTCGTTCACTCTAGATGACAGAAGTCAGAACTTGAACTTAACTTGACGTTTTACTACTCTCAGCCTTCAGGCTACGTTCCGAGTTGGGATAATATCGACTTGAGCGTGCTCACGATGACTCTAGCCAGAACGTAGACAGAGAATGCTATCACTGTCTACGAGCAAGAAGCACTAGTTCTAATCCGCTTGTGGTATATTATGTTCTGTGGTTCTAATAAATGTAAGGAAGCTAAAGATTTGATATGACTCAAATCAAAACAGAACAACTGTCATTTTTGACAGCACACACGGTGATATTAGTGAAACGTGCACAAAATGTACGTACGAGCCATTATAGCTATACAGCAAAAGTACATTTATGCCTAAGTACCTAATTAATAATCACTCAATTCAGTCGTCACTAAAAGTCCGTCTGCCAGGGGTGCGGGTTGTTCGAAAGAGATACCGCGGCCCCTGGCACACAGGCAACTGAGGGAACACGGGTGGGTTTTAGTCAGTAAAAGTCTGACCCTCCTGCTCCACCCAGAGCTGGAGAATTTATTTGATGACTTTCCACCCAAAAAAAAAAACTAAAAGTCCGTCACGCGCTAATGTGCGGGTCGATAATATAACAATATCATTAAGTGCGGCTCAGCTAACTAAACAAACATATCTTTAAACTGTTTCCTTAAATAAATTATTGAACTTAACAGTGGTTTGGTGTAACTTAACTAACTAGTAACTACCTACAAAAACTACCGCGGTATCCGTCAACGACGAGATAACCCCAAATCTTTTGGTCCTTCGAGCCGGAAGACACGGCAAATCATCTCGTGAGCCGTCGTGTCTCCTCATCAGCGGAGTGCTTAGCGTGGTATATCTCAGTTACGTTAGCAAATCGATGCTGTTGGCTTCCCATAAGCGGATCTAACCACACGCTGGGCACGCGGGTGAGCTACACTGAGTACGTGCCACTAGCGAACCTGAGGATATCACGTCTACTGCTACAAACTAATTACCAAGAAACAATCGCCGAGGATAACGTCCACGGTGGCTACTACAGCGGAGATCACGTCTTTTTTTTTTTTTTTTTTTGTTGGGCATCTCGCAGTTGGCCTTGAGAGGCCGTGACTGCTCAACCGGGCTTTCCTGGGGCTGCCATTAAGAAGTTAATCTTAACGCCTCCAGCCAGGGCTTACAAACTAAAATTTACAAACTAAGCGACTGCACGCTGAGGGCACCCCCTGTGGGGTACGAACCTCGGCTCAGGGCGTCACTGATAGGGGGACAGCTATCTCTATTGGGGACAGGCTGGATCGAAAAATTGGCATTATTATTATTAGGTGGGGAATTTAAGGCTAATGGCTCAGCTGCGGCGCGGGCTGGCGCTTCAACGAGCAAGGGTCGGTCGGGGGTCTCGACGTTAGGCGCCGATACTATTAGGGGTCTTCGCGGGGCGCGAGGACCTCGGCGGCGAGGTCGGAAGGATGATTTTGTGCGGTGTGTGCGAACTGTACTGGTGGCCCTATTGCTTTCCTGGAGGAGAGTAATGTGGTCGTCTGGGTCGGTGAGGACATGTCTCGGCCGTCGGACAGAGCTAATCCTACTGGGGACATAAGTGGCGGCCTTCACAATCAAGGGATTGCGGTGAATTTCGGCTTTATCGAAGAAACGCTTCGCGGTGCGTTTCATGAATTGACTGACCGTGGGGATTTTCAGATCGAGATGGAGGATCTCGTTCCGAACGAACCAAGGGGCGCCTGTGGCTTGCCGGAGGAATCGGTTCTGTAGGGTCTGCATCCTATGGATGAATCGGGGGTTCGCGTGCGCAAAGATTGCACACGCATACGTCATGATGGGCCTTATACACGCCGTGTAAATCCGCAACTTGCACTTTAGTGACAACTTGCTACGTGCATTTAGAACAGAATGTAACCTGCCGAGAGCGAAGGCGGCGCGTGAGCGCGCCTTCTTTATGTGCTCTGCGAAGGAGAGATGCTGATCCATGGTCACACCAAGGTATTTGGCTTGCTTCTCCCAAGGGATAGGCTTGCCGAACAAAGAGATGGGACGGGGGGGCTCAGGTCTAATGCGTCGCGGTCTCGTAAAGAGGACTGCTTGGCTTTTATCCGGATTTATGTCGATCCACCACTTTCGAAACCACGCGCCAAGGACGTTGACGGTGGTTTGGAGAGTGGCGGCTATCGCGTCCTGACTTTTCCCAGTGTAGTAGATGGCTGTGTCGTCTGCGAACAGTGCCAACTGTGCCTTTCTACTTTTGGGGATATCGCTCGTGAATAGAGTGAATATGAGCGGGGACAACACCGCGCCCTGAGGGACGCCGGCGCGAATGGGATGGGGAGACGAGATCGCCCCTTCGATGCGATAGCGAAAGGTGCGGTTCGACAGAAAATCTCGTAAGATGAGCACGAGACGGTCTGGCACACCGAGACGGTACAGCTTGTAAATCAAGCCGTTGTGCCAGACCTTGTCGAAGGCTTTCGCTATGTCGAAAAATACTGCACCGGTTATCGTACCGCGCTGGAAGCCAGCGCTTATATGTTCTACGATACGGTGGACCTGTTGCACACAACAATGTTGGTTACGGAAACCGAACTGTTCGTTGGGTATGAGGCCTTTTGTCTCGGCGTAATTTCTGAGTCGCTTATAAATAAGTCTCTCATAGATCTTGCCGAGACTACTCAGTAAACTGATGGGGCGGTAGCTCGTGGGCTCGGATTTGGGCTTGCCCGGCTTCGGGATACCGATAACCGTGGCCTGCTTCCATGCATCGGGGAATATATTATTACTCAAGGCACCATTGAAGATGGTGGTCAAGAGCATGATCAGGTGGGCGGGCAGCATCTGGAGCACCTTATTGGTGATTCCGTCAGCGCCGGGGGCCTTGCGGGGTTTCAGACCTTTGATGACCTCGTGAACTTCGTCAGGGTCAGGGTCAGGTCAGGGGGGGCATGGAAGCTACGGAGATCACGTCTACCGCTACGAACAAGAAATAATCAGCGGGGATAACGTCCACTGCGATTACTTCAGCTACGAAAACTTCGTGAGTACACACCACCGACACACCAACCACTAACAACCATAAGGCATCAACAATGTCGACATACGATTATCCTGAATTTTCGGGGATATCAAAACCGAAAATATTAGAAACTCCCGGAACACCGCAACAACGCTGTTTATGTTTAACAAGCTTCAAGGCATTGGAGTTCAAATATGTAACTTCAATGCCTTTAAGCGAACGGTGTTCAAAACTAATCTGGATGTCATGATAGAGATGTGGCAACTCCAAGATGAAGTCAACATTCTAACATCTAGATGGGAATCCATCGACAGAATTCACTGGGAACTAAGTTACTTACTGCAAGGGAACGACAAGGACTATGAAGCAAAGTACGACCATTGGGAGCAAGTCTACGACAGCCTAAAAGACGAGCTAAATAGAAAAATGTTTGAAACATCCCATTACGAAACGACCACTAGACCAACGAGGCAGCCAAGTCTCTGGCTGAGATATTACCGCTCGACTTCCGTATCCGGGCAGTGGAGCTCTACGGAGCCAAGAAGGGAGTGCCCCGGCCCGCACCAGAATACCGAGATGTAGCGATAGAAGCCCTGTGTGTCTGCCAGTGAATGAATGAACTGATTAAATGATTATAATCATACTAAATATTACTAATACTATACTAGCTTTTACACAGCAGCGGCTTCGCCTCGCATGGAGGTCGAAAATTATCCCACGGGAACGTGTCACAGGGATAAAAGTATCCTATGTGTTAATCCAGGTTTTAAACTATCTGTGTGCCACATTTCATCCAAATCCGTTATGCCGGTTTTGAGTGATTGAGTAACAAACATTCAAACATACAAGCTTTCCAATTTATAATATTAGTAGGATATTCAGAACAAAATGTAAAAGAGGTTATTAATGCTATCCACATAGATTACATTCATAAACTCTTTTAGATTTTGACATTGGTCATCTTAATGGATTTATGGTTGATTTCACCTGACTTGACATGGTGATACGATGTTTATTTACCAAACTGGTTTAAAGCGATTGTGTTCATTCGATATAATTATCGAATGAATAAAATTGTACAATGACCCTGTCGCCAAAAAAATACGTGTCAAATTACACAACAAGCACAGCACAGAGAGGAGTAGAAGCTAAAGAAATTGAATTGGCAAACCCGAATTTGGGTAAGACCAACTTAAAGCTCAACAAGTTGTCACAATTTTTTTATGACGTACTCTGTCTAGCTAGACTAGTTCTGGCTCTTTCGTTATTAATATAATTATGTGTAGGTGTTTATATCAATGTTTAAGTGGATTGCATTTGAATTACGGATAGTAGAGCTGGACATGTCTGTGTCGACGCACTTCCCGGCGGAAAGCAGCGCGGGCTCGGGCGGGCGCGCGCCCGACGCCGGACCTCACCTCGCTTCCAATGACGACACCGGCTCCTACTTGCAGGTAACCACATCGTCGGAGCACACACGTTTGTGCATACGGATACTTATTATTTTGTTATAACTGGCACGGGCACTTTCGATCGCCATTTTTCGATTTCTGATCGGTTTCAGTGCGCAAACATGGGAAAATCTGCCCATGCACTCCTGTAATCTTGTACGATTTTCCAACAGGAAGTGACTCCTAGAGTGATGTGAGTGGAACGTATATAGAGCGTAATCTGCTGTAAATGTGCGCCAAATAAAAAAAATTGTGTGCTTTTTGGTTTTGGAGTAAATCGGAAAAAACGATTCCTGCTGGAGTAACGTTGTTCCAGCAGGAAAATTCTAAACGATAGAGAGCGTAAATTGTGCATGGGAAGAGAGCTTATATTTGTGAAAAATGTGCGGCGAAAATATAATTTGTGCGTCTTCCCTTGTAGTGAAGGGGGGGAGGCATCTTGGGGGACTGTCTATGTAATTTTGAGGTTCAAAAAGTTTTGATGACTTTAGATTTTGACAGTGGACGATAAAACTGTATTGTCGACATTCCCCTTGTCCCACTGGTGAGACAGATAGGTCGGTGAAAGTGGAATAATCCATCGTTGGTTAGGTGGTGGTGGAGAAGCACCGGCGCAAGCGGTCCCCGGCGCGCGGTGCGGCCGCCGCGGCGCAAACTTCGCCGCGCCTGCCTGCCGCCTCCAGCCCGCTCGCGCACACCCAGGTGGAACCCGTCCAACATTGTGGTGTTGCACCCACACACCCACACAACAGACACATGCTTCTAGCGTGGCGATGGTAATCGATTCTGTATGTTAGATACATACAGAATCGATTGCCATGACCACGCTATGCAGAAGAGAAGACGTATGTACGTACTCAATGTAATCAGCTTGCATGGTAACAGGAACGTGCATTGTTTACTGTACCCACTATACTACATAATTAAGTAATATTGTGTTAAGGTTTGATTCCCAGAGCGGGCAATTCATGTTTGGTGTCTAACTAAGCACATTTTATATTGGCTTCGATTTAACTAAGCGTCGAATAGCGCTGTAGTCAGTCAATAAATTAATAGGTATAGCTGAATACTGCAGTCAATGTCAATATTGCGCAAAATTAGATCTGCGCAGGTACCCTCCGTTCGGGTGTATCGGAGGGTTATACCGACAAAACCTCGCGGTTCCTACTGCTACCATGGGTCCGGACGGGGATCCATCGCACACTCGCCCCCGAATATGTACCTAGACAATATTGTGGTATATTATTATACGGGACACTGTTGTGGTTGTGACTTGTGACAGCGGTGCACTGCGCAGGGAGGGCGCGGCGACGGCGCCGGCGGCGGCGAGCGCGGCATGTACGTGCTGCCGCACCCGGTGCTGCTGGCGTGTCCAACCGGCTCGCCCCTGTGCTCGGCGCTACAGGCACACAGTTATTTTACGTAAGTTTCCATTTAGGTATATATACCTACAGCGTTTTTGAAAGCACTCATAAATGAAAGCTAAATTACTACCCATTACACTCCCTGTGATCGAAACACTCCCTGTGTTTCGATCTATATGGGTAATCATTTAACTGACATAGAAAGAGCCCGTTCCGTGTTTTTTTTTTAACTATGTTCATCGTGTAATGTCGTACGGTATTCTGTTGTGGGAAAATGCGGCCGACATTCAACCTATCTTTGTCGGGCGTTTTGGGTTCTTTGGATTTGTCTTTACAAGTACCTTTCAAGTGAAGGTGGTAGAACAGATATTTAAACAAGTTTTATTAAGTACAAAATTAAACTTAAACAAAAACTGAGAGGCTTATCCCGGAAGCTTTCAAGGAAATATTAAAGTTCTGTGTTTACGTTGGTTTCAATTATTACATTTTATGATTAGGTAAGTAGGTACCTACTTAAAAGTTGCGTCAGTTCAGCATCATGTGCTGAATTCATGGTTACAATTTGTGCGTCGAGCATGTCGCAGGACCATGATCGACGCATTCTGTATTTATTTTAGATTCTAGTATTACCTAAGGATGCATCAGTCGATGCATGTATTGTGTTCTGGCATTAGGGGCCATTCAAGTATTACGTAAGCACTACAGGGGGTGGGGGGGTCTTTGCTTTGCTTATTTTTGATGACATGGGCATGGGTGATGCCCCGGGTCTGGATGGTGATTACGTCAGCAGAATTGATTTTTTTACTTTTAGATTTTCAACCAAATTTATTCGATTTTGGCTTGAATACATATGGCAATCCTACTTGTCTATGAATGGCTCGAAGAAAACGATGACAATATTCCAAAATTACACAAAATTGAGCAGACACGTTGTGTGAAAACAATCTGCTTACGTAATACTTGAATGGCCCCTTAGGTAGTATATGCCGGAGCAAAGACGTTCCTTAATTCACTAAAAATTCGCAAGCAATGGGACATAATTTATTGCTGCATCGCAAGAACTTTAACTTTTTTGGAGTGTGGGAAATCATCAAATAACTTCTCCCGCTCTGTATGGGTGGAGCGGGAGGGCGGGCGCGTCAGACTTTTACTGACTAAAACCCACCCGTGTTCCTTCAGTTACCTGTGTGCCAGGGGCCACGGTATCTCTTTCGAACCACCCGCACCCTTGGCAGGCATCGGCCCTTGCAGACCCCACCAGTTCATGCTGACATCTTTTTGCGGCGCGCGTGAATCACAACGCGCCGTCGACCCGGGCGTCCTTATCGGACAGCGAGCTACCCATTACTCACCATCCGCAAGCCTGCGTCTACGGTGGCCGGGAATCACCTTGGGATTCCCGGCGCCCAGGGCGTCTCCTGCGGCGGCTCGTGCCGTGAGGGCGCATATACTGTCTCTCCCTTACGTGTGCCGCCTCCCTCTTTGGGAGCATTACTGCTTCGCAGAAGGAGGTGACGGCTACCCATGCACTCTCGTTCCGTACTATGGCCTGGACCAGGGCCGAACGCGAGAGATCGCCGCCGCCGATCGCCTTCACAAGGACACGGCAGTGTTCCGCCCAAGTAGAGCATGGACTATCGGAATCTTTTTCAAATACCGGTTTTTTTTCGATATTCAATTTTTTAATACCGATATTCCGGTTTTTCGATATTTTTTCCGATATTATAGATTTTTTTTTATCAAATTCGTTTTAACGTTGTGGGTTCAAATGTTAGAAATAAGAGACTATTACGAAGTAAAACAACGATATTTATTATTAAAAATCTTTCATTGCAATCTTATTTAGTAATTAGAATTTTAAAAGTATGAAACATAAAAAAAAACAATTTTTTAACATATTCTGCTATGTCTAAAATAAAAAAATCAACACAAGTTAAAATAAGTGATTAAGTAACATAATATACAGGGTGATTGGAAGATGGGTGCAAAGCTTTAAGGCGAAGATAGTACAGACAATTTAGAACCATTTAAGCCATGGTTGTCTTAGACGAAGTCTTACCAAATATTTTTAACCAAATTTTTAAGTTTTTTTTCGGAAATTCTCAAAATTTAATGTAAACTGCATAATTATGGCCAAATTGAATGATAAATGAATTCATTTTTTATTTATTTAATTAAAGTAATGTGTAAGCAATCAAGCAAAACATGTTTTAGGCTTCTGTGTCATTAGAATTTTTTTTTTACAGACATTTAAAGCTCAGAAAAAATAAAAAAATTGTACAATACGTCTTTTAAACCTTATTAAAAAAAATAAAAAATTGATAAGACTTCGTCTAAGACAACCATGGCTCAAATGGTTCTAAATTGTCTATACTATCTTCACCTTAAAGCTTTGCACCCATCTTCCAATCACCCTGTATATGTAAATATTACAATAAACGCAAAGATCTGGATATTAAATTGGTGGGGTGGCTACACAGTCATCTTATGACTTCAAAGACGAAGACTACGGCAATTCGCGAGATCGCGATTGCTGAAATATGGAACGTAAGTAGCAGAGCGCATCCAAGTCTTAGAGAGACGATCTTATTTTGTTGCACGTATATGCCGCAGACGAGAACGCTCTTTTAGACTCTACACTCGTGGGGGGTATCGTCAGTAAATGTCTGTACGCCATGTCTAAATAGAATCCGCGGTTGCCACCATTTTCAAACAATGCCATTTCAATTTGAATTAACTTATGCTTATCATTTTCACCATAGCCACCATCTCTGTGAGCTTCATCTTCTGTTTCATTTCTATTACGCATATTTGTATTTTTCTCCTTCAATGACTTTTCAATTTCTTTATTTAGTTCTTTCGCAAAATCCAGGCTTTCCAAAATAAATCTCCATTCACGCTGCTGGCGCTTATCCAAGGCCAAATCATCCATGACCATAACCACAGATTCATCTTCAAATATCGAAAAACCGATATCAGTGAAATACAATATCGGTTTTTCAATATCGGATTTTTGGTCCGATAATCCGGTTTTTCGATATTATCGAAAACCGGTATCCATGCTCTACGCCCAAGCCGGGCAGACCTCCACCGTATCGTCAGGGCGAACTACGCAGTGGTAACACCCGGGCGTTTCCTCCCGCCTTATCCGAAACAGGAACCTTCCGAAACAACCATGTTCGGTGAGGAGCTGCATCAGGCGGAAGAACTTTACCGTCACAACACATTCAAGTTGTGTTCTGATCGTTTTAGAGCTGAATGAATACAAGGATGCAGGATTTTTTAACAGGTCAAGGTAAAAAATCGTAGATCAAACGAAACAGGGCGATAGTTGAGCTTATTTGCAGTAAAAAATATCTCTTTGGCCGAGCTCTCACTTGATCTCAGTTCTCAGCAAAGTACCTACGTGCAATTAAATGAAAGGAAATTTAAAACTCATATTAAAAGTAAACTTTGTAAACAAGCGTATTACAAATTAGATGATTATATCCAAGATAAGAATGCTTGGAAACATGGTGGCATGGTGGCAATTCATTTAGCAACCAGTTTGATTTTGTCTAGACTCTAGTTTACAAAATCAAACTGGTTGCTAAATGAATTGTATAGTGAATGTACTATGTTAAATATTGTACTTAAAACATTTTAAAAGAGTAACGCTGGAGTTTCTGGCCCATTCTTCTCCATACGAAACTACATTTTGGAAGGGGCGACTAGAATCAATTCTATTTTAATGTAAATGTTGACGTTCAAAAGTGCCTTGCTTTGACTTTGACTTTGATCTCCTTAAAAGTTATGACTATTTGAGTGTTTTTACACGCTTAATATTAGCTTCACTTGTAACTAACTATATATGTAAGAAAATCTTGGAATCTTAATTTGACCCACTTCCCGGTCTTCGATTAGGATGAAATTTTGCACACGCTCTGAGTTCTGATGACATTAAATGACTAGGTAAGAAACGTCATTACAAATCTAATATGGCGGCCTCCCCAAGATGGCGGACTGGCTGTTTGAAATACACCCCATGTTATGGGTATCAAATGAAAGGGTTTGCTGTCAGGAATAAGAAAAAAAAAAGAAAAAAAAGGAAAAAAAATAACGTTTTCACTTCTCATGCTCAAAAAAGACACCAATATAGCCCTACGAAGCGGGACTAAAGTGACCACTTAGTCCCTAGGGAGTATAATAAGAATAGAATAAATAAATTTATTGAACCAATGTTACAATTATTACCTTATGATTAACTTAACTTAATGTTGGTACGTAACTATTAGTGATTTTCGTTTTGGTCTTTACGGCGGACCCCAAACTAGGCGGTGCCTGTATCTTGGGGACCAGAGTTTTGAGACATAGTGCTATTTACCACTGGAGTTTAAGGTGACAATGGGTACGTAATTGCAAACGATTATATAAAACGAAATTAAATGAAAATTGAGATCAAAGTGAGAGTGAAACTTAAATCGTAAATTATACATAAAACAAACAAAAAATAAAGCTTAATTTGTACTAAGCAACGCATAAAACTAAAATATTAAACAATTTAAAATAAAGTGAACAAGTAAACAATCAAAAATTAAATGTTAAACAATCTAAAACAAATATAAACTATCAATAATAAAAATAAAATGTTTGGAAATCAAAAATAAGGTGTGAGTGTGTTAGTGTGTATCCGTGTTAGTGTGTGCGAGTGTACGCGTGTGGTGTGTGAAGTGTCAGTGTCTGTGGTGAGAGTAGGATTCCGAGTGTGGGTTGAGTGAAGTGAGAATGTTTTCCGATTCATCGTATGAAAGACCTAATAGCCATTGTTTGACAACATTTTTGCATGTGGGGAGTGAGAATTCTTTAGGGTCACAAGGCAAACTGGTGGTGACCTTGTTATACACAAAAGTGTGTAAATAGGCGGGACAGCGTCTTGTTAGGAGAGATGTGGTTCGTTGTAGCGGAATGTGAAAGACACGTTTGGAAGTCAATGAGTGGTAGTCAGGTCGGATTTTTAAGGTTTTGTGTATGCGCAGGTAAGCATTGAGAATAAATAGTTGGCGGACACGTAGAACTTGGAACTCGTTGTACAGGGAGTCAGTGGAGTAAAAAAATGGTTTTTTTAATAAAACTTTTATAACAGCTCTCTGGGCTCTTTCAAGCTCAATCATTATAGTTTTTCCAGCTCCACCCCAAATAGATACGCCATATTGTATGATGGACTGGCATATTGCAAAATAAACCATACGTAGGATGTCTTTTGGAGTGCGGTCTCTTAGCTTCTTTATTACATGTATAAGTTTCCTTACTCGGCCAGAAAGAAATTGAATATGGGCTTTAAATGAAAGATGTTCGTCAATGAGTAGACCTAAGTAACGAATAGATTGTGTCCGGTTGATACAGTCGCATGAGCAGTTTTGTCGTTTTTTAATTTCCTTCATGTGACATAAACAAACTCAAACAGCCAGTATTATCTGTGGAGTGTGGACTATCTTCATTGCGAAAATGTTGAGAGTTTTAGTCACGTTTTAGTTCCATGGTTTTTGCCAAGGTGGCGCCATGTGTTTTAAATTGTTAATCTGTTACTGGTTTAGAAGAAAAAACTGAGCGCGAAAATTTCAGAATTTTTGTCGAGTGTAAATTTGTTCGGCTTTAAATAAATTTATTAAGAATGCCCAGTGACAGTTGTGGTATATTATGTTCGTTGGTTAGTTTGACGTCGAGCAAAGAGCAAAAGACATACCTACCTAATAGATATTGTGATTTTTATTTTATTAACCGACTTCAAAAAGGACGAGGTTCTCAATTCGTCGGAACCTTTTTTTTTAATTTTTTTTTATGTATGTTCCCCGATTACTCGAAGATGGCTGGACCGATTTGGATGGATTTTTTTTTGTTTGAAAGGGTATACTTCCCAGGTTGTCCCATGATCATCAAGTCAGGATCTGATGATGGGATCCTGGAGAAATAGAGAGAACTCTTCAAATTTTATAGGCACGCGAAGCGATCTAGGTATTATTTAGAAGAGTACTTTCTCGGAGTAGTCTCATTTCAATTTGGTGAAGATCTGATGAAGAACTTTGGATTTAGGCAACGGAACTCCTCAATAAATGATAGCAAATGGACTGGGATTGCTGCAATCTCATGTCTGTCTATTGCTTAGACCAGTTCATAACATAACATCACGCCGGTATGCTGTGAAGGGGTAAGCACATGTGAACCACTAAAAAGTGAAAAAAAAAACTTTTTCCAAAAAAAAACAACCGACTTCCAAAAAAAAACACTACAAAGTGAAAAATAACTTTAATTTCGGAAGGCGGTGACAAAAAATTCAAATACAGCTCCAAAGACACCGACTTCCGAAATTAAAGTAATTTTTCACTTTGTACTGTTTTTTTGTTAAGTAATATTTATTAGGTAAGTACATGTTTTTGTACTAAATTGACTATTTTTTTCGCACTCGAAGTGAAAAGTACGGTTTGCACCTCGAGACTAAACGCCAACTTAATATACCCTCGGTTTCATTGACTCCCTCGCACGCTCGGGAGTCAAACCACCTCGGGTATATTATGGCTTCGTTTAGTCCCTCGTTATAAAATATACTATTTTGTAGTTAGCAGAACTAAAAAATAGAAAATAAATAATAGTTTAAAAAACTAAAAAACACGCTTTAAAAACCAAACTAAAAAAGGAGAAAATAATTTAATTCAATTAAAAAGCTTTTTGAGGTATTTTTATAATCATTTAATGTCAAGCACCCCACGCTTTTTAATTGAATTAAATTACTATTACTACTTTTGTACTGATCTTACAAGCCATCCAAACACAATAAAATAAAATAAATAAAATACCAAAATTTGTAATAAAATAGGCAATAGAGTAAAATGGGTACCTATTTGAAAACAATAAATGATATTTAGTTGCTTCTAGGAAATGTATCATCACTTTAGAACCTTACTGTAAAAAAATGTAAGTACATAAATACCTAAGACCAATTTTTTTTATTTACTTCAAGTAACCTCAACTATCACCCTGTTACGTTTGATTCACGATTTTTTACTCACCTGCCTTAGGTAAAAACAAACAACGGTACCTACACAAACCAGTAGAAGAAGTTTTAATAAATAAATAAACTTGTGCGGTGTGCAGGCGGCGCGCGCTGACAGACGCGGGCACGGGCGCGCGCAGCCCCACCGTGCCGCCCGAGCGCGCAGAGCACGCGCCCGCGCCGCAGCCGCCTCCCCGCCCGGTACGTACGAGCTTACCCACACGCCCACACCTGCCCCACGCCCCGCCCCATGTTATAAATATTTTTAATGTATTTTTTTATTATTTACAGAAAAAAAATAAAGCCTGGAAATTATTTCGAGACATCGGCACGGACAAATTGTGCGACAACGGTAGACCCAATAGTATAATTGATGATACACATGAGTTAGTGTTGTGGGTTCATGCACGCATCAGTCCCAAAATATAGTTTAGGAGTCATAGAACATCCACCCTTTTGGAGTATTACCTACATTATGATTAGGTAGGTACAGTCGAGTTCTTTAATATATGAGCACGTTCATGAAACAAAAATATAGGTAGGTATAGGCCTCAGATTATAGAATAAATTATCTGAGGTATAGGCAAAGGTAAGTTTTATAAAACTCTAAACAACTTTGCCTTACAATTAATTATAAACAATCCTTGATATCATAAATATAAGACTCTAAAAATTGTGCAATTCCTAGTTCATATTATTTAGCCCAAACTTAGGTTCACCAATAGTATATCTATGCAATTTTGCCATGACAAATATCTTGACAATTTGACATGTCTCGAATTGTTGTCTTAGATTCTTTGAACTATTTCTATGCTGAAGATCCTATTGTAATCTTTTTCTTTGAAACAAATTCAATTTGAAGTTGTCAGTTATGAAATCCTGCACCCGAATACCTACTGGATAGCATCCTCTTCGTGCATTGATAAATATTTTTTTAAATTGCTTTCCTTGTATGGAAAATACACTAGATACAATGAAGAAAACATTATTCCTAACAGATCAAGTGGGCGTATCTCATGTGGTTTTTGGGGGTGGATGAGTGCCGTTGGGCCTATGGAATTATGCGAAGTCACTGGCCATCAATGACAGGTGCGAATTACGTGGACATCTTAAAAAAAATCCGACCGGTAAAATTGTTTATTCTGATGGCCATCGAATCGAATTTGTATAGGACGGAAGCTCTGTCCACAATAATGCGAAATGGGTCCAGGAGAGGACAGCCAGATTTACATTTAACTCCCGCCAATAAGCCCAGACCTGAACCCCATAGAAAATAAAATGTATGGGGACTCGAAGCGAGTTAGATCAGTCAACAATTCTAGTGCCCACGTACATGAGATTTGGGTAGGCTTTAGAAGTAGCGGCGCTTGTGCAAACATGATTGCATCAATGCGTGAACGTTTGGAAGATGTTATTGATGTCAATGGTGGATATACCAGATACTAAAACTGGCAGCACCATTGCTAAAACTTTGCTTGGAAGTTACCTAACTTATTTTAAATGTTAAGTTTTCAGAAGAACAAACAATTGAACAGATGATAACATTTATTGATGTCTAAGTTTGTACAGAACTATAAGTATGACCATTTTAACGTTTAGGTACAATATTTCGAAACATTGTCACTGCCAATAATATATTGGTGAACTGGACGTTACATGATTTCTCTATGATGACCTCAATTGTCATGTTTTCCCATAGTCCTTCCTATTATGTAGGTACTTTGCAATTCGCAACAACAAATTAACAATTTTTGTGACCCATTTTAGAAATAATCCCACCTGCTACTATGAATATCAAAGCACAATGATCTTTGTCGTACCTATCTTTATAGGCAGTTGGTCGGACAACTGTAGGTATACATTTATTAGCTGAAATGTTCTAGTAGCTTCACCTCCCCACCGGCCACTCACATGTAGCCGTACGTAGACAGACAGAGACACACGTGGGTCGGGCCTCCCCAACAGAACCGGACCGCGTGGAGCTGTACTACTTCGAGCACGGCTCGGGCGACTTCCTGTCGGCGTGCGGAGGCGCGCGGCCCACGCGCGTGGAGCGCGCGGCGCGGCGCGGCGGCCGGGCGGCGGGCGCGCTGCTGGCCGAGCTGCTGGCGGCGCCGCAGCTGCTACTGGCGCTACCCGTGGCGCTGCTGCTGCACGTGCAGCGCTGCGTGCTACTGGCGCTGCGCGGCGCGGCGTCGGGGCTGGTGCAGACGGCGTCTGATTACGCACTGAAGCCGGCTTTGGCGCTGACGTTCAACGCGCTGCTGCAGCCGCTACTGGTGTTCTGCGGTAACGTGGCGCGCGGCTTGCGCGCCGCGCTGAGTCCACTGGCGGGCGCGCTGCAGGACGCACTGGAGCCGGCTGTGCGCGTGCTGGGCGCGGTGCGTCTGGTAGACGTGCACGTGGCGTGCCACCATGCCGCGCATGTGTAGCGCACGCCGCACATCAATACGTGCACGACTATATGTACCTACTACACTGCTTGATAAATATTATTCAAATACAAAGTAATATATTGCTGCTGATATTTATATTATGTTTTAGTAGGTAATACTAGCTATAATTGGCCGGTAGTTATAATTTGTCCGCGCAAAGCGCACTTTAGTCCTATAGATAGTTAGGTACCTAGTTACTTACTTATATTAAATAAAATCTATGTTAGTCGTCTTTCAATGGAAGTATTATTTTATGTCACCAATCAACTCAGCCTATCGCAGTCCACTGCTGGACAATAGACCTCTCCCAGGCTGCGCCAGAACACCTTGCCCTCCGCATCCAGTCCGCCCTAGCCACTTTCTTAAGGCCGTCGGTCCATCGGAGCGAGGGGGCGTCCCACGCTACCCTTGCCGATACGCGCTCTCGACTCCAGGAATCGTCTGCTCCACCGGCCATCGGTCCTTCGACAGACATGACCAGCCCACTGCCACTTCAGTTTGCTAACTCTGCAAGCTATGTCGGTAACTCCGGTTCTTTTCTTTTCCGGATAATTTCATTTCTGATCCTTTAAAGAAACTCGGAGCAAAGCCCGTTTCATAGCGCTACGACCTTCAATTTGCGGACCTGCCCGAATATCAGTGCCCACGTATCAGCGCCGTATGTCATTACGGGCAAGACGCACTAGTTGAAGACCTTAGTCTTCAGACAATGTGGGATAGGCGACGAGAAGACTTGAAGTTTTCCAAACGCTGCTCAACCCAACTGGATCAAAAGACATGGATAAAGGGTGGCCCAGCACGAACAAAGACTTAATTATATAACAAAACGTTTTATATTTGGATTTCCATTATGGAAAGCCATAATGGAAATCCAAATATCAAACGTTTCCCTGCAGAGATGTGCGGAGAAATTAAAGAATTTCTCCGCACATCTCTGCAGGAAAATATCAATTTATTAAGTAGGTATCTTTGTTTGTAATATTTTTATTTCCGTCCATAATGTTGGAGTAGGGTATTTTCCAATTTAATAAATACTTTTTTAATTTGAAGTTTGGGATGAAATATGTAACAGAAAAATAAAAAATAAATTGATTTATATCCATTTTCTCAAATAAAAACGATTTTAATCATATTTATTTTCGATGTTTTGAATTTACCGCCAAAACGCTCCCTACGATGACTTTTTTATCACGTGACCACTCGTGACGTCAGCTTACTGTTAACAGCGCCGGTAGAAATACTTTGTGTGGCGCAGTTTTAGAAGTATTTGTGCTCAGGCATCGCACACCAGTTATTACCACTTTCTATCCATTAAAAATCTTGTTAATTATAAACTCGACAATTCACTTGTTTACAACTGCTTTAGTTTACACAAAGTTGACGTCACCTGTGGTCACTTGAGAAAAGTCATCGTAGGGAGCGTTTTGGCGGTAAATTCAAAACAACGAAAAATAAATTTGATTAAAATCGTTTTTATTTCAGAAAAGGATGTAAATGAATTTATTTTTATTTGTCTGTTACATATTTCGTCCCAATCTTCAAACTAAAATAGTTTTTAATAATTTGGAAAATCTTTGATTTAAAATGGTAAATAGTACAAACTCATTCTTCGAAACGACATGTATTTATTTGTAATGCAGATAGGTAATAGAGTTAGAAAATTAAATATTTTTATGCGTGTTTAGTGATAACGGAACTGAGAGTTAAAAATACACATTTTATTTATCTCTTTAATTAAAAATTAATAGAATAATTGGTTCTTTAAAGTAATGGAAACACTATCTTTAGTATACACGAAGCGACATATTTTCAATATAATGCAATTTCGATATAGTGATTGGTTCAACATTTATATAACATCACGCCTGTAATCCTTGACGGGTAAAGCATAGGTACACCTATACACACCCAGATTTCGCCAGTTATGTAATAGGGGGCGAACCTATTGCAATCAACCAGGCACGTACCCAGACTCCGGGTTGATACTGAGAAAGTCAATATAACATGACATAATAGGGTATTTTCCAATTTATTAAAAACTATTTTAATTTGAAGATTGGGACAAAATATCTAACAGAAAATTAAAAATAAATTGATTGATATCCATTTTCTCAATTAAAAACGATTTAAATTAAATTTATTTTTCGTAGTTTTGAATTTACCGCCAAAACGCTCTTTACG
Organism: Antitype chi; assembly: GCA_947359405.1. Lineage (NCBI taxonomy): Eukaryota > Metazoa > Arthropoda > Insecta > Lepidoptera > Noctuidae > Antitype > Antitype chi. The sequence continues at coordinate 20,753,562 of OX375812.1, forward strand.
ATGACATTTTATCACGTGACCACACGTGACGTCAACTTTGTGCAAACTAAAATATAAAGTTATTATGTGAATGTCGAGTTTATAATTTAACAAGATTTTTAATGGATAGAAAGTGGTATTACTGGTGTGCGGTGCCTCTGTGCACAAATACTTCTAAAACTGCGCCACACAAAGTATTTGTACTGGTGCCGTTTACACAAAGCTGATGTCACGTGTGGTCACGTGATAAAACGTCATCGTAAGGAGCGTTTTGGCGGTAAATTCAAAACAACGCAAAATTTATTTGATTTTAATTCAGAAAATGGATATAAATAAATTTATTTTTATTTTTCTGTTAAATATTTCGTCCCAATCTTCAAATTAGAATAGTTTTTAATAAATTGGAAAATACCCTATTACTGAATGAGTCTATTAGTAGTCTAGTTATCTTTATAAACAGATATTTAGTGCAGGACACATTATTGTATTTGAAGTGTAATAATATAATATGTATGCTCCTTTACTTTAGTAAGTAGATACACTCCTTTATAATTGATCATACATGCTGAGTCTGGAGAATACCTCATGTGCGCTTATTCTATTATAATGCATTCACTTAATAAATAGTACTACACCGATGTGGTTGTTTCCTTTGAAACCACCCTATAGGAACCCCAACATTACATATTATTATAGTAAGGTAATTTAAAATATGTTTGTGACATTTACAATATACTTTCTGTTATTTTACCAGACACACGCACAGCTATACCTAATAATTTTATATATTTAACACCTTATGTTTACAACACAATACAGGCTGATTTTTTAGTCACCGTCCAAATTTTTCAGGGTGATAGTACCCGTGAAATTGAACAACTTTGTTCAAGGAACATGGGTCCAAATATGAAAAAAAAAAATCGACCTCCCATGCAAAATCAATAGTTAGCTGGTCGATTTTGTATGGGAGGTCCGATTTTTTTTTTCATATTTCGACCCATGTTCCTTGGAGAAAGTTGTTCAATTTCACGGGTACTATCACCCTGAAAAATTTGGACGGTGACTAAAAAATAATTCTGTATATTATCAGTTCAGGATAGCAGTGGTGGCCCAGTGGGTAAGGCCCCGACTTACGAGTTGTAGGTCGTGAGTTCGAACCCAGATCACTTTTCTTTGCGTATTTTAATTTCATCACCATTGCTCTGAAAACGGTGAAGGAATATTCTTCATCTGTCCTAGAGCCAAAGAATTCGAAGATACGCGCGGTGATTATGATATGCTATATCGGCTTTCTTTATAAATATGCGTCGAAATGACTAGATAAATGAACGTGGTCACACCAAAAGGAGTACATAGGTACGTAGTTAAGGGTCGTTGTAGGGGACGTTTTTTAGTTTCCGTCTACCCCCATGGAAAAAGCAGTGTGTTTATGTATGTAAATGGGTATTGTACGTGTGTTACGGGATTTATGTAAATTGTCATGGCAAAGTCAAGACGTGTCTTTTATGAATGACGTGACAATTTAAGAGATTCGTGTACGTTCTTGTGGCTCGCGTCTTGACTTGTGGTGTTTTACGATGACATTTGGCTTTGTTTCTGAATATCTGTTGTTTCTGCTCTCACAACTGACCCCGGCTTGCCGGACGAACTCTCATCTCATCTTCTCATTTCGATTTACCTTGCCTAAATGCACTTTGGACAACAGATTGTGCCCTATTTTTAGAGTCATTACGCACTGTCGACTGGTCGCCAGCGACTTGGTCGATGGCGACTGTGTGTTACTATAGTTTAAATAAGTGTTTACGCACTTGGTCGTCGGTCGCCCGGGCGACTCGACGACTCGCCGCGTAGTGGCGACGCACAAGCGACTGCCTGTCGCCGGCGACCAGTCGACAGTGCGTAATGGGTCTTAATGGAGAACCGGCCCTGCACTTGCTGTGGTATATTAACGTTTCGCTTAAGGAACCGTTTAGTTATGGGGTGAGAGCGTGGTGATCCGGCACACATGGTATCCTAGTAAGGACGCCACTCTCGCACAATGGTTCATATTGTTTGATTTTTGTCAAAACGCAATAATTCTCTTCTTTGAACCCACAACCTCGTACATGAGGAGTGAGGCCTTAACCACTGGACCATCACGAAAATGTACAAGCTTAAGTACTGTATTTAAACATCAAAATGGACTAAAACGTTTACCTATTTATCTTATACATCGTCACCACCGAGTTTTGGAGCATTCAAATATAAACTGGACTATTCAATACAAATATTCCTTCATGATATATATTGTTTTATTTGTGTCCTTGCTGGACCAAGCTTGTATGGGAGCGTTATCCTTCCCCTTTCAGTTTTCTATGTCCTAGAGGTTTTGCCGAGTGATTTAGTCAGCTTGTGACGAAATCGACGTATCACAGGTATTAATAAAATCCAAAGTATAAGCGCTAGACAAATGATACTGAGGGCTGAATTTACCAAAGTCAAATATCTTTTATCAGTGGAATAAAATTGCCAACTGACAGTTCTAGTATGGAAAAACTGTAAAAAAAAAAAATTCGTAGGATCAGAATTATTCTAGTATAAACGTTTAGTAAAATTCGCCCTTAGTGTGTTTTATAAACCTGATAACTCCTTTCTCTTGTTTTATAAAATTATACATGTTACTTTGACACTTAACGAGTACCATTTCACCTTCACACCGCAAAAACCTTTTCCGTCACATGATGGTGGATAATGGCAGTAATTCACTGGTATAAGCGTCTAGGTTAATAATCTAGAAAATCAGGTGTTTAGTAATCGTTATGTGTACTGTGGGTGGGAATTCTGGTCAGTCGTAGGTTTAGTAGTGATAAAATAATTAGTCGTGCATTTCGGTGGTAGTTTTTATTATTGTCTGGGGTCAGGCGCACGCGGCGCCGCCAGGTGCGCCACCACCACGTGCGAGTGCGGCGCGCGGGCCACCAGGCGCGGCCCCGCGGGCCCCGCCGCGCCGGGCCCCGCGCCGGGCCCCGCCGGGCCCGCGCGCCGCACGCCCAGCTGCTGCAGCTGCAGCTTGCGCACGGTGGGCGCGGGCTCGCCGCTGCCGGCGCTGCTGCCGGCGCCGCTCTGCGATACGATACATAAAAACTGAACTAATTGCTTGTATAAGTTACAGGTAGATCTCAGGTAAGGTACGTATCTTACTACAATAGATACATCCGTTCATACCTTAAAAAGATGTATACAAGACAATAATTCACTTAATTGGCTACAACCTTTGGTCCATAGATACCAAACACGATATTTTACGTCCACTATGTTAGAACACGACGGTACGAACCTTTGTTGTCAAAATATAAATAGTTTAATAGATAAGAGGGATGCTGGGAGGGACAAAAGCTTGTAAAACTGCTATCAGAAGCACATACGCTCCACAATATTTTCACCATTTCTTATAAACGCTGTGAAGTTGTACCTCAAAACTTTAGAAAAGCGTAGCCAAGTTTTCGGGTGTCGGGTGTTAATGTTATCCACTGTTAATTAACAACTAAAACACAACAACCTAATCGAAAGTTTCAAATTTTTCCCAGGGAAAACATCTACCCTCTTAAACATCTACTTACTTATATATCCACCCTCCTAATCCCATTATATAAGATGAAACCTGGGTAGCCCGCGAAATTTCAATTTTCTTCTTACGTTTATATTGAATTTTTATGCAATTTGCAGGTCAATGCAAGGTTGAACAAGGGAGGGCACAGATTGAGCTAACATACATAGTCTGCAAAAATAAAACCCTTCTTTCGTTTTGAGTTTCACGATATAAAAGCATTTCGACTCGAGAAAAGTTAAACAATGGCATCGTGCGAGATACTAAAGTTCGTGAGGGCTATCATGATCACAATAAATTGTTGACCACTTTTATAAACAATAAAACTCACCTGAGCGTGGGTCGCGGTTGTCTGGTGAAGGATTTTAAGATGTCTCGCTGGGAAAGTTTGTTGTCGATAGAGTAGCTGCGCCGCGCCGGGCGTGCCGCCGGGCGCAGTGGGCGCAGTCGGCGCGCGGGCCGTGTGGGTCGCGTGGGCCGTGTGGGCCGCGTGGGCCGCGTCGGCTGCGGGCCGCACGCGCCGCGCCGCGTCCTTGTTGCCGGGCGGTGCCGCCGCTACCACAATGCGCTGCGGCGGCGGGGCGTGCGCGGGCGTGGCGGGTGCGGCGCTGGGCCCGGGCGCGGGCGCCGCGGCGCCGGCCTTGAGCTTCTCCTTGGCGATGCGCTCGGCGCGGCGCGACGCCACGTCCATGGGCGAGGGCGGCGCGTCCAGCTCCACGCCGTGTTCGTGCAGCAGCGCCGCGTGCTTGGGGTTGTGCGCCGCCTGCTCGTCGTGGCGGCGCTTGGGCTGCGCGCGCCGGCGCTCGGCGGCGTCGCGCATGGCGTCCAGGCGCGCCAGCGGCGGGCGTGGCGCGTCGTCGTCCAGGCGGCGGCGCGCAGCCGGCGGGCGGCGGTGGCGCCGACGTGCGCGCTCGGGGTCGGCCAGCGCGTCGTGCCGGTCGCGGCAGGCGCGCGGCGAGCGGTAGGCGCGTGCGCAGCCGCCCACCAGCTCGGCGGCCCAGTCCCAGTTGGGCGCCAGCGCGGCGGGCGGCTCGGCAGGCAGACGCTGCAGACGCAACGCGCGGCGCAGCGCGGCGTCCTCGCTGGGCGCCCAGTCGGGCTGCGGCGCGTGCGGGTGCGGGTGTGGGTGCGCGTGCGGCGCAGCGCGTGGGCGCGGGCGGGGCCGCGGGCCGGCGCGCTCGAACAGCGACAGCGGCGCGTGGTCGTGGCGCGGCGCGGTGCGGGCGCGGCGCGGCTCGCGCACGACGCGCGGCTCCCGGCGCGGCACGGGCGGCAGCAGGCCGTCGGGCGCGGGCCCGGCGCGGTACAGCGCGCGCGCCCAGCTGTCGCAGTACACGTCGCCGTCGCCGGAGGGCGGGGTGGGCGGACACCACATCTGTAACACGAGGCACATGAGCATGCGCGAGCAGGCCGGGCGGGGCGGCAAATTGATCGTGACTTCGTATAACTATACTCACGGGCATTCGTTCCACAGTTCCAGCGCTACTGCTCACCCATATCTAAAAAAAACATCATGTTGAATGGTACTTGTTTGGAATATAAAAATGATTCAAAATAAAAGTAATCTTGCGATTGACATTATTTCGTTTAATTCCAATCATTAGCATTGTAAAAGTAGAAACCTAGACCTACCTACCATATACCTGTACCCTATTCCTAACCTAGACCTACCTACCATATACCTGTACCCTATTCCTAACCTAGACCTACCTACCATATACCTGTACCCTATTCCTAACCTAGACCTACCTACCATATACCTGTACCCTATTCCTAACCTAGACCTACCTACCATATACCTGTACCCTATTCCTAACCTAGACCTACCTACCATATACCTGTACCCTATTCCTAACCTAGACCTACCTACCATATACCTGTACCCTATTCCTAACCTAGACCTACCTACCATATACCTGTACCCTATTCCTAACCTTTTGATGAAAGTTTAAACAAATCCATTCAACACTCTCAATTTTTGTCCTTTGTGCTCAAGTTAAGTTTTCATTTTATTTGTTGGTATATTGGCATGGCTGGCTGACATATGTATGACTAATTATTTAATTAATGTTCTGTGTCTCGTAATGTTTATACGGGCTGATTTTTTAGTCAAAAAAAATCGACCTCCCATGCAAAATCAATAATTAGCTGGTCGATTTTGTATGGGAGGTCCGATTTTTTTTTTTCATATTTCGACCCATGTTCCTTGGAGAAAGTTGTTCAATTTCACGGGTACTATGACCCTGAAAAATTTGGACGGTGACTAAAAAATCAGCCCGTATATAACTTTGTCTATGTATGTATAGAATCAAGTCTATCCGACTAAACAGACAGCTGTACTACTGGGGAGTTTGTTCCGCTACTTCTTCTTCCCAGCTAAAGCACTAGGAAGTGGTGACGGGTGGGCGTTTTTGGGTGGGACTGTCTTATGTATTTTGATTTTCGAAAAATGCTGATTCTCAGCCTAATTTTAATAAATAACTTTTGAGTTTGAATAGCGTAACATAATTCCTATGACAATTCAAAGGCCCTTATAGGAAATTCCTAATAATGTATGCTCCAAATTCATTGCTTCATATGTTTGAAACAAGAAAATCCCTTTTTAACACAAATTTATTGGCTTCACCGGAATCTTTGAACATGATTTTCACCCACTTCAAAACGTCAGATTACCAAACTTAGGCCCGTATTACAGAACCTCACTCAAGACTCAAGCATTACTTAAAACTAGTTTAGAGCCATTTGATTGGTTGAAACTAGTTTTAAGTAATGCTTGAGTATCGAGTGAGGTTCTGTAATACGGGACTTTAACTTGTCAAAGACAAAACACAAAGTTGACGTCCGTGTGGTCACGTGATAAAAAACTCACCATAAGGAGCGTTTTGGCGGTAAATTCAAAAAAACGAAAAATAAATTTGATTTTAATCGTTTTTAATTGAGAAAAAGAATATAAATTTTATTTTTTTTATTTTTCTGTTAAATATATCGCCCCAATCTTCAAATTAAAATAGTTTTTATTAAATTGGAAAATACCCAATTACAAACATTTCAAGCTGAATATTTTCACTACATATTTTTGAAAATTATTCAATAACGCATGAATGTACACTTTTGAAACTTTTTATGGTTGTTATAAGCGTCAAGAAGGACCGAATACAGTTTTCAGCGAGCTTATGCGTTTTCTCATTTAGGCGCTACGATATTTTTTCGGATTCTCAAAAGAAGCGCGATAAGTTGAAAATTATTAATATTTTCTTAAATCTAATTCTGTCACAAATACGCACAAATTAAGAGCTATTCGTGTATGTTTATTCTACAGGCGCACATACAGTGGTTTTAGAGATACACGATTCTGCAAAACGTTACTCCAGCAGGAAGTGCAATAACTCGAAAACCTGAAGACGCACAAATTTGCACAAATATAAGCTCTCCGATCATTCGTTTAGAATTTTCCTGGGAACAACGTTACTCCAGCAGGAATAGTTTTTTGCGTTTTTATCCAAAACCACAAAGCGCACAAATTTTTAATTTGGCGCTCATTTACAGCAGATTACGCACTAATTATACGTTCCACTCACATCACTCTAGGAGTCACTTTCCTGCTGGAGTAACGTACACAGTTTTCACGATCATTTAGGTAATTTACTCCCGAAGGTTTATATAAACAGGCTGTATAAAAAAGGTGTGGTCATGGAACCAACATCATAATCGCGAAAAAAAAATGCAAATATGCCCCACCCACTTTAAAGGCTTGCTGTTTTTTAGCATTCCAGTTGGTTGAGGTTTGAGTCAAAATTGCTAACATCAATCGTTTGGGTACTTCCCCGCCAGGACCTACTTCAACGTTCTACCCTGTACATAAAAGACAAGTGTCCCGAGTCCCGATTGACTCATCATCGCCGAGAGGTAGACATTTAAAATAGGTCCTGTACCTATTTTAAATGTCTACCTATGTTGATTTTCTATTGTACGCATACACGCTAAGAAAGGATTTAGCGTAAATCAACCTGCACCCTAATTGCGTAACACGCGATTAATCATAATCGGTTTCATTTTGACAGTTCAACAATATTCATTGCGTTATTCACGTTGTTGAGCAGACACATTTTTCGAACATATGAAGCAATGGTTTAGCCATCGGTTTCAAAACGAAACAGATTATGATTAATCGTGAGTTACGCAATTAGGGTGCTGGAGGCTGAAAAGGGGATTGCGTTTGTTTGAACAATCTTATTCTTTGAGTTTAAAAATTAAGCTAGGCACGAACACATACCTAAGTAAATTATAAAGTTTATCAGTATTTGTTTTTTAAACCACCCCCCAAAATGTGGGTTTAGGGGGTGTGAAGTTTGTATGGAAGAATCTTAATGAATCTTACTAAAAACAATGTTACTCATTTTTATGAACAACTCGCACTTGACGAAAACTGAAGTATGTGTTCAATGAAATAGGTACCAATAGTTTTGCTTAGACATATAATAAGCTTGTGTACGCGGCTTCCATGGAGGTTTGGTTTATTGATTAATGAAAATGACAGATAAGAGAAAATATGTTTTAAGTATTTTATAATCTACTAGCTGTGCCGTGACTTCGTTCGTGTGGATGTGGGATGATCACAGACTTTTGTTGTACCGAGTTTTGGTTGTCTATGAAGATTTGATACCCGATTGTTAGTTGTCTATGCAGATTTGATATTTTTTGTTTTATAGCTGCGTAACAGTTTAGGTAGGTAAACATTTCCCATTTTTATAGCCCTCTTCGTGACATGATAGTCTCCAGCTCACGATGGCTGATCGTCTGTTGCTTGGATTTGCTCAAACTGCCCTGGTACAATCCTAAGGCCAGATTGCACTGAAGAGCCGTCGACCCTAGAGTTTGATTAGTCATTCCTTCTGAGGTAGTCAGACAGGAAAAGTCGACTCCAGGTAACCATTAATCAGTTGTGTATAAAGAGCTCCTATTCTAACTAGGCTGCTAGCAGTGGAGTGCAGTCCATAAAGACAAAGACACTGCCTACCCTACCAAAATCAGATAAACGAATATAATTTAATCAGTTAACAAAAAATCTTAATTCATAAATCAGCACCATCTGTCGATCTGATCTGTCTGATCTGTCGTCGGTCGTATCATTAGTATCATCGATGCAATACCAGTTCGTTCGTACAATTTTGCGTTGCACTTGCGCCGCTGAGTGCATCGGGAGAGACACAAACTATTCGCGTCTTAATGTTTATATGTGTGCTCTCGTGGTCATAAAGATTTATTGGGTGTGCGTTCCTATTGTAGCGACACTACAGAAAAATACTTCGCAACAATATGTAGAAATACAAAAAGAGAAGTGGCACCATCTACAACGCCACAGGCGAACTACGCAAAGACGCACGTCATAGAAAGCCTAGATCGCGCAGTTAAAGTTTACCGCGCGATTTGGATAGGTACAACATCCCGACATCAACCGTCGCGTCGGGCAGTTGCCCACCAGACACAACACCTGTCTGGTCGGAGGATCCTTCCTTTACCAATAGGTATGAGCGAACTTTACACCCTGTTCCTCGTACCTCTATACTATAAATACGTGGCACACAATGTAACAAATAACGAACACGACTGTACAGGGTAGTCAGTGGCAAAGGACACGTGGAATTACGAAACTTACCTTAGTTTTCCGAACAAAGTTGGTTATGCGACTATTTAAAAAAGTAGCATTGTTTCATTGAATTGTCGCTACATAAACAACCATTACTTATTTGTCGTATTATTTTATATTCCGACGCCATTGTTTGTTTTGATTTATTTGTTTTGGTTGTGAGCTAGGATGGCATGTATTAAAGATTTTAACCTTGATAATAGTGTGCAAAATAGATAATATTCACTGTAAAAGTGGTTCAGGTGGTGTGTGCAGAGAGAAGAAAAAATTATGCGTATTTTTAACTTACTTTTGTTGAAAAAAAAAAAAACAAGTGATCGTGAAAGTAGTTGTAAACCGGATTTGTAATTAATACAAACTAAAGGTAAAGTCAATCGTAAATTCGATACAAAAGAATATGATTAATTTAATTTCCTAACAGGTTGCATGCTGTGTTGGTAGGTAACGACAATCGGTTATTCTGTAATTTTTTTGCCTTTTTCTATTTTCTACCTACCTGCCCTGTCCAAAAACTCTGTGCACGCCACTGGCTGCTAGACCGCTGTTATATATTTTGTCATTTGTAATCATACATATTTTTATTCATAGTTGTGATATATTTAATGCTTTTTACTGATGGTGTCTTTATGACTTATGGATTGGCCCTTTTCTATAACGACGTACTAATGGATTGCTTTTGTAAATGTAATAGCGGCTTTCACTATATGAATCCTGTCATAGGGACGGAAGGCCGGGACCGAGACGGCCCCGGCGCATCTTACGGGAATCGGTTCTCGGACCGGGCCGACTCGGTTCGCCCGTAAATGCTTGTACGCCATACATCCCTGACGTTCAGATCGGTGCCGCTGTTTCGCCGATCACGAGGAAACACCGCCGTCTCGGGGACAGTTCAAGCATTTACGGACGAACATCGAGCGGCACCGAATCGTCGAACGTCAGAAATATAAAACGCACGAGCAGTATGTCAAAATCATTTATTATCGTCAAGTTTGCGGTCGCGGTCGGCCGCGTTGGCGAGCCACGCGTCCAGCGTCCCGTTGCGCAGCGGCCGGCGCCGCGCCCCCGCGCCCCCGCCCGTGCGCGACTCGTCCAGCGTCCACAAGTTGATGTGCACCGTGCCGCGCGAGCGGGTGCGCGCGGGTGGCGCGGGCGAGGGCGAAGGCGCGGGCGAGGGCGCGGGCGCGGGCGCGGGCGGCGAGGGGGGCGGCGAGGGCGGCGGCGGGGGCGCAGGCCGGCGCCGGCGAGCACGCACCTTGGCGCGCGCGTCGGCGCGGCTGTAGGTGAGCTCCACGTCGTCCGGCGTGCGCGGCCGCTCGACGCTCTCGCTGCGCAGTTGGCGCCGCGCCTCCTCCCACTCGCGCAGCTGGCGCCGCATCTCGCCCAGCGCGGCGCGCTCCGCCGACGTGGCCGCCTCGCTGCTCTCCACCAGGCGCATGGCGTACTTCTCGATGGGCGTGAGCTGCGGACAGAGCGGCGGTGAGCGCGGGGCAGCAGGCGGGCGGCGCTCGGTGACGCGACACTGACCTGGCTCATGAGCGTGGCGAGGTCGTCGGGCTCGGCGCGCGGCGCAGCGGCGCGCGGCTCGTCGTCCAGCGGGAGCGTCTCGTCGAACTCGGCGAGGTCGCCCTGCGCCTCGGCACGCGCGGCCGTAGCGGCGGCGGCGTCGGCCTCGTCCTCGGCGGCAGCGAGCGCGGACTCGAGCTCTCCGCCGACGGCGGGTTCGGCCTCCCCGGTTCCGGCCTCGTTGTTTGCCGCCTCCGAGCCGAATAACTCCTTAATATTAGCCTGCACCAGAAACGTAGATGGATTTTTTGCCGATACACATGAACAAGATAAGAGCAATAGGATGCGACGGCACTGACCCCGCGCAGGTAGGAGGTGGTGAAGTGGCCGTCTTCGATGGCCAGGTGGCCGAGCGCGCGCTTCTGCTCGGCCTTGCGCAGGATGTTCTCCTCGACGGTGGCGGCGGTGACGAGGCGGTACACGTGCACGTCGCGCGTCTGTCCGATGCGGTGGCAGCGGTCCTGCGCCTGCGCGTCCATGGTAGGGTTCCAGTCCGAGTCGTAGAACACGACGGAGTCGGCACCGGTGAGGTTGAGGCCGACGCCGCCGCTGCGCGTGGACAGGATGAAGGCGAACACGCGCGGGTCTGCGTTGAAGCGGTCCACGAGTGGCTGGCGCCGGTCCACGCGCGTGGCGCCGTCCAGACGCAGGTAGGCGTGGCCGTGCATGGATAGGAAGGCCTCCAGCACGTCGAGCACGCGCGTCATCTGCGTGAAGATGAGCACGCGGTGTCCGCCCGCCTTTAAGCGCCGCAGCAGCCCGTCCAGCGTCTGCAGCTTGCCTGCGCACACACACGGCGTCAACACGAGGCAGGCGGTTTATATTGTGTTCATTTAACTTTATTTATCATAATTTGAAATACTAAAATGATAGGATGGATAAGATATCAATTCATCAATCATCATCAATTACATTTCGAAATGTGCTCATACTAACCGCAGTCGTACTGCAGCAGCGAGGGATGCGGGAAGGCGACGGCCTGGCGCGAGGCGGGCGCGTGGAACAGCTGCAGCAGGCGGCGCGCGTGCGGCGCGGCCTCGCGCTCCAGCATTGCGCTGCGCCGCCGCCACGCGCGCGCCGCCTCGCCGCCGCCCAGCGCCAGCAGCGGCGCCGGCGCGCGCGCGCTCGCCCAGCACACGCAGAACCTGCGCAACCGCAACGGTTGTGATACACGGTTTCCTTTTTTCGTAATAGTTGAGCGATTTCGAGCGCGGGCAGGTGACTCACCTGTCGATGATCGGGCGCAGTTCAGCCAGCACGTCTCGCACGTCGCGCGGCGGCAGCGCCGGGCCGCCCGCGTGCACCGCGGCGCGCAGGTCCGCGCCGTACAGCGGCAGGCGCCAGCAGCGCCGCTCGTTGCACGCCGCCAGCCGCCGTAGGCACGCGCGCCGTCGCGCCTCCAGCCGCGCGGCCGCGCCCCCGGCCGGCGCGGGGGCGGGCACGGCGCGCGGGCGCGGGCCCGCCGCTACGGGCACGGCCAGTGCGGGCGCGGCGTCGGGCGGCGCGGCGCGCGGCACGAGGCGCAGGTGCAGGCGCAGGCCGGCGGGCGGCGGGCGAGGCGCGGGGCGGGCCGGCGCGGCGCCCAACTCCTCCACGAGGCGGCGCGGCGGTGCCAGGTGGCGAGCGCGGTGAGCGGCGAAGGCGCCGGCGCCGCTGGCCTCCAGCGAGGCCAAGTCGCCGCCGAGGCGCGCGGCAAACTCGGCTCGCTCCACCAGCCCCACGGCCAGCACGAGCGCGGGCGCAGCCAGGCGCAGACCCGGCAGCTGCAGCGGCGAAGACACGGGGCGCGCCTCGAACAGGTCGGGGTGGTTGCACACCTTGCGCAGCTGCATGAGCACGTTGATGACACTGAGCAGGTGGCCGGACGCCAGGCTCTCCTTGGTCCTGCGACAGCGAGCACGAGGTGAGCGCGTGCGGAGCGGGTACGTGTGCGTGTGTGCGTGCACTCACTATAGTACTCACTTGGCGCGCGACATGAAGTCGTCGTAGAGGAAGCGCTGGCGCTTGGACAGGCGGCACAGCAGCACGTGCTCGTACTTGCGCGGCATCTGGCGCTCCACGTCGGCCTTGAGGCGCCGCAGCAGGAAGGGCCGCAACACCTCGTGCAGGCGCCGCACCAGCGCCTCGTTGTACCGGTTGGAGCCGTCGGCGATGCCGGCCACCTCACTGAACCACTCGCGGAACTCCGAGTGCGACGCGAACACGTCGGGCATGAGGAAGTGCATGAGCGACCACAGCTCCAGCAGACTGTTCTGCAGCGGCGTGCCCGTCAGCAACAGGCGTCTGCGACACGCGACACGTTAACAACCAGACAGTGCTCGAGTCTAATCGCATCAATTAACACAACATTGAACACTGTGAATTGTGCATGCACATTAGGGTGACCCAAAAAAATAATCTTTGGCTGTTCTTAACGCAAGACCTCTTAAAATTTTCGTAAATGATCGTAAATATGTATTTAAAAATTTTAATAAAACATATCTTTAGGGTTCTTCAAAGTTTTGAAAAATTTACATTCTTAGGGAATACTAGCTTCGGCCGGTGGCTTCGCTCGCCTTAATTTAGAATTTGACAATCAATTCGGATTTGTACTCTGCTTGTAATATAACATAGTTCAATCATGATCCGAAAGACACGTGGCGCCATCTATTATCATAAGAACGTAATTGTTATTTTCCTTTTACCAGTACTTTTTTTCGGGATAAAAGGTACCCCTATGTCCGTTTCTGTACACACGACAACATATACAGTGGTGGTCATATAATTAAGAACGCTTATTTCAAGGGAAGTTTTTTTCAAACTAACAAGTTTAACTAATTGCATGTATTTCTTTTGTATTTCTCTCGGTATCGCAAAACTTTTCCATACTAGCGGTACCTTCGTTTATACACGTGATTGACTAAAAAATAAATAGATAAACTTTATACATTAGATCTGAATCTAGTATTACTACTTATTGGCTGGTCACATAAATAAGAACGTTTAATAGTATTTTTTTTTATTTAAATTTAAATAGAGAACACTCTGTGGCTCTGTGGTTGTAGGTAGGTCACTATTCGTATAATTTTGGTAACATTTAGTGCTGTAAGTCATATAGATGATTGCTTCATATGAAAATAATGAGGAAAAATAAAAATTTAGATAAATCTACGAGGGAATTAATAAATAAAATTCGCGAGAACAATTTTGTCGCATAAAAAGATAGCCGACCATATAAATTGGTCAAAAACTATTGTTTTCCATGCTGTGAAGCAGTTTGCCACGTATAAAACTACTTCAAATGTTCCGCGTGTACCAAAACAGATTGATCGAATACGTCGACATGATCGAAATATCGTTCGTTTAGCAAAACAGAGTCCTTTTAAAGGGTCTAATGAGCTGAGAAAACAACCCTTCAGCAATCCCTGCTCGCACTATTCGAAGGCGAGTGATAGAAGAAAAGTTGCACGGAAGGATAGCAAGGAAGGTGCCCATGTTGAAAAGGAGCCATAGACAAGCCCGGCTTGCAATTGCAAGAAGGTATGAAAACTGGACAGTTAGTGGAGTTGGTGGTTTTCACGATAAAAGGGGTACCTTTTATCGTGAAAAACCGCTTAAAGGTACATAGGGTACTATGTCCTTCCCCAAGGTATAGTCTATCTCTGTAATCCAAATCTGATTAAAATCGGCTCAGTGGTTCAAGCGTGAAAGCGTAACAGACAGACAGAGTTACTTTCGCACATATAATATTAGTACTAGGGATGAGTTCGAGGCGTAGTGAGACTATTTGTGCTATATTCAGACCATACAAATAAATTGACGATCGGCAGCTAGTAAGGGAATTCTTACTTCGAATATATACTATATTTATGAGACCTGAGAAATAACTGGTAGCCTGTACGCCTGAGCTGGCAAAGCGTCAACCTGGCAAAATGGTTCTCTGGAGATAGCTTACTTCTGCTAATGGAATACTCATACTTTATGTAAGTGCTCTTAATCTCCATCAGACAACTTCATGGTTAAAGTATACGCTCCGATTTGGTTATAATATGGCGGGAGGTAATTGCTGATTTTTGCGTTATGCTCGTATACGGGTGGTGCTTGTGGTGACTGGTCGTCTTGCTGACCATGGTTTTGTTATTGTTAATTGAATTGTATTCCGAAGGTCCTAGTCTAAAATTTGTATTTTTTTAAATTATTATTAATAGCCTATGATGTTCCACTGCAGGGCAAAGGCCTCTCTACTCTCCGTCGACTTCTCTGTTTAATCCTGCTAATGACCAGTTCTTGTTGAAGGAGTCCAGCTCATCCCACCGTCTCTGTCTGGGCCTACCGTGATGTCGCTTGCCATTAGGAGGGACCCATCGGGTCGTAAGTTTGGCCCATTGGTCGTCTGAGATGCGGCAGATGTGTCCAGCCCAATTCTATTTTAGTGTGGCAGCTTTCCAAGTGACATCAGAGGGGCAATTCTCGTAATTTTAAGAACGTTCACAGTCTGATCTCAGTCTCAATCTGTCAAAAATACCTCGAGTTTCGATACATTTTTGACATTTGTTTGTCGCAGAGATCAGATTGCGACTAGATTTTGAACGTTTTAAATTACGAGAATTGGGCTTCAGGTATCATTGTGATGAAACGGATGGTCGTATTCCTAACCCGGTCTGTTAGTTTGATGCTCTGGGCATCAAAATAACTGCGTTACTAACTGCGTAATACTGCATTCCATAGCCCTCTGGCAAACTTCGAGCGTGGACCTCTGCTGATTTGTAAAAGACCATGTTTGACCACCGTATGTGAGGATGAGAAGTATGCACACGCCAATGAGTCTTCACTTAAGGGACAAAGGAAGATCACCCTTCATTAGTTCTTCATGGCCCAATAGCTCTTCCAGACATTCTCGGTGCGTCTTGCAACTTCTTTGTTTTGTCTTGCCTGGAAAGAGACTATTTGACCAAGATAGAGAAACTCATCAACGTATTCAACGTCCGCACTTGCTACAGTGATCCTGCGACGTACGTTGTTGTTCGTCATCAACTTGGCCTTTAACATATTCATCTGAAGTCCGATCTCTAGGCTTGCCGTGCTAAGATCGTCTAGTATCTGAGTCAATTCGGAAGCTGAAGACGAAAAAAAAAACATAACATTTGTTACTTCAAGTTATAGCTGTGTGAACATAATGCAGCAGTGCATACGTAAGTGGGCATGCCCTTTATGTCTGGAGGCTTTTATTTAGGTTTTAAGTTCTGTTTACGTTTTTTTATTTTATTTATTTCTGCTTGAGACGAGTTTTCAATGATTATTTGGTATAGTGGCGTGTGCTAGCTGACACTATGGCAAATAATTTAATGTAATGTTTTGTGTTTCGTAATATTAATAACTTACCTACCATTGTATAGAATCAAGTTCTTCTAACTTAACAGACACTTGTGTTGCTGGGAAGTTTGTTGCGCCACTTCTTCCCAGCTAAAGCACTAGGAAGTAACGATGAAGCGCGGGCGTTTTGGGGGACAGTTATAAGCTCTTACGATAGCGTAGCACAAAAAACTCATATATGGACGGGACACCCTAATGCAATATAGATATATTTCATGCAGCAACATGCGCAATACTCCATTATGTCAGATGGACGTGTAAACATACATTTAAACTTTCTACAATATAAAACTGCATAAAAATCACTCACCTTTCCGTTTGAAAATTTAATAACATCTGCCACCTTTGAGATTTGAAGTTTTTAATGTTCTGTGCCTCATCGAGGATAAGATATTTCCACCGTTTTCTTCGGAAACTTTGATGATCTTGCACTACGAGTTTATACGAGGTTATACACACATGGAAAGAGTTAGCTTTAGTCCACCCGACACGTTTCATTTTACGCTCCTTGATGGTGCCGTAGTAGGTGAGGATCTTGAAGGCAGGACACCACTTCTTGAACTCCATCTCCCAGTTCAGCACCACCGACGTCGGCGCCACCACCAGGTGCGGGCCCCAATCGCGCCGCTCCAGCGCCAGGTGCGCCAGCAGCGCTATGGTCTGCACCGTCTTGCCCAGGCCCATCTCGTCCGCCAGGATGCCGTTGAGGCCGCGCGCGTACATCGTGGCCAGCCAGTGCAGGCCCACGTGCTGGTACTCGCGCAGCACGTGGCGCAGCAGGCGCGGCACCGGCGTGCCCACCTGCGTCTCCGACAGCGTCGTGCCCGTGGGCTGCAGCGACGCCGCCAGCACGGCCGCCTCCTCCACGCGCCGCTCTGAGCCCTGCGCCGCGCCCGCGTCCGGCGCGTCTGGCGCGTCCATTAGCGCCTCCAGCGCCGACGACGCGGCTGACGACGCGCTGGCGTCGGACGACGAGTCCGAGTCCTCCTCCCGCTCGGAGTCAGAGCCGTCGGGCGGACGTGCGTAGCGGCGGCGCAGCTCGTCCAGGCCCAGGCCGGCGTCGCGCTGCAGCGCGGCCAGCTCGGCGGCCGCGTCCGTGGGCTCGGCGCGCTCCTGCTCAGCAATGGTGCGCTCGTCGTCGGCAGAGTCGTCTTCGGGCCCGTAGTCGGAAGGCGGCGGGGAATGCGCGGGGAGGTAGCCGGGCGGCAGCAGATCGCCCAGCGGCGCGCGCAGGTCGCGGCGCAGCGCCTCCAGCTCGTCGCGATGGTCGCGGCGCGGTTCGTCGCGCTCGGCCGCGGCGATGGTCTCCTCGTCGTCGTCGGAGCAGCCGCGCGGCGTGAACTCGGCGTCGTCGTCGGCGGGTGGTGCGTGCAGGTTGGCGGCGAGCTGGCGCGAGTACCGCTCGGTCTTGTCCACGATGTAGCTGAGCTGCTCGTCCAGCGCCTCTTTGCGCGCGCGCTCCACTCGCCGGACGCGTTTCCACTCCACCAGCTACGGGACGACAATTAATTTTTACCTTTAGTATTTAAATAGTTCTAAAAGCTTTAAATACCCTGACAACAGACAATAAGACAGTAATGAGGAAAAATCTAAAGAAATCTTCAACATATTACCATATACTCGGAAATAAATATACTATACTACTATACTATAAAATAAACGATCATCAATTTTATTTTATGTAATAGCACCTAGCTTCTGACATTTCATAAGTACCCTACTGGGCATAAACCTACCGGTTTACATGAAATAATAGTAGATTATATGTTGTGGTCGATCAAACCGCGTCAGTGTACTGCGAAAGTTGTATAAAAAAGGGATTATACTACACCTATCCAAAATGAAGGCCAACTTCGATTTGCTGAACATATGTAAATAAACAAGTGTCCCTCTTGCTGAAAATTTGCAAAACGGCAAAATAAAGATATTTTCTTTCTCTCTGCATTCGTACTTTTAACATTCTTATTACAGATGATGTCTATTCCACTTAGGTCAAAATGTATAGCGTCAAATTCAGCAAAATGGTTTGCAAAGTAAATATGGCCAGGTGCTTGACTTGCTGTCAAGTTAAGACACATTATCACACTCGGTAAATTACTTATACTTAGCACACTCATCGCCTATGTTTCCACCTTCACTGTGGTCTGTGTGTAAATTAAAATTAAATTAAATAATACACTGAGTTTTCCTAGAACTCAAAACAACACTTAAGGATGGCATGGCACATAAGATGGAGGATGCTTGATATGCACAAACTGGGTCTTTATGCTACCATATCATTTTTAGTTAAGGAGCAAGCTATAACTTATAGGATAAAAATGAAAAGGCCAACGTAGGGATCGGGAAGACCTAGTCCACGAAAAGAGGCAAAAGGGTAGATAATGCGATTGAAAAAATATAAATATTAAACAATTAAAACAACATAGATTTATAAAGTTTCTCCATAGAATTGCAATTCACACAAATTTTTAAAATGTACCTATAAAAGATAATAATTAAAGATTAAAATGTTAGTCAATTTGGTGTTTTTCTTGTATTCTATATAACAAGTAATCAGTATATTGATATTTCGATAGAATGAATATGCGATACGTTGAACGCTCGACCAAACTAACATTCAATATTTTGAACACTCGATGTATTGATTGAATGTTCGATTTATTAACCATTTGATATTATGAACGTTCGAGTATTTAGACATTCCGGGGTATATTCATAAATGATGATTAAAGTTAAGAGATGTTTAAACGTCAAAAATGTATGGTTCAACAGTCTCTATTCTCTAATTAACTTTAAGCAACGTTTATAAATTAGGGGGTCCATTTATAGTGGTCGATCAATTGATATTCGATTATTTGGCATTCGATTTGGCATAGTACACTCTGCTTTAAGCTATTTCACCAGTGGTATTATTGTTTAACTTGACGACAAAGCAAAAAGTAAAGCAAATGTAAAAATGTAGTGTATTGAAAGATTATACCTTTTCCACATTAGACCAGAATGTTCGTATTTCTTTTGCTGCAAAGGCGGCAATTTTTTTCAATTGTAATTCTTGAGCTTTCTCTGCCTTCTGTGCTGCTAGAGCTTTATCTTGAAAATATTTTTGAACAGCCCGAGCACACTGTAACAGTAATCAGCTTAGTGTAAGGCCTGTCCATACATCCGTGAGTAACACGGCCAAGAATATCGACACGCAGTTGGAACCTTACGTACCTTTTTAGCGGCCTGTTTCTTCCACTTGCGCTCGTGCGCAAAATCCTGCGCCAGCCACGCCATCTCCTCCAGCAGGTAATCCCAGTGCGACTTGCCGCGCGGCGGCTCCAGCACGCGCGGCAGTCGGCGCTCGGCCCACAGACCGGCGCGCGCCAGCTCGGCCACGCGCCCCGCCACGTAGGCCTCCTGCTTGGCCTTCTCCACCATCTCGTCGGCCGGAGACGCAGCCGGCGGCGCGGGCGGAGACGGCGGCGCGGCCACGGGCGGTGGCCGCCGGGCCTCCAGGAAGGCCACCAGCTGCGGCGCCGGCGGACGCTTGCGCCACACGGCATAGTCCATCATGTTGCCGCCCGCCTGCAGGAAGTACAGCTCGCTCAGCTGCTCCGTAAAGCACTCGCGCAGGCTCCTCAGGCGCTGCAGCTCGCCCTCCAGGATGCGGCGGCGCAGCGCGGCGGGCTCGTCGCCGGGCAGGCGCGCGCGCTTGCGCGGCGGCTCGTCGCGCTCGGAGGGCGGCGCGCCGGCCGCGGGCGGTGTGCCGCCATTGAGCGCGTTCGCTGCGCCGCCGCCCGGAGCGCCGACGCGCTCCACACCCTACGATTAAAATAACTATCAGTTTTGACTCTATACAGAGTTATCAGTATCACAAATTATCACTTTGACCGATGCTTCCGAATTACCAAAAATAAAAAAATACGAACTCAAACTCAAAGCATTTATTTCAATTAAACCATTTACAGGTACTTTTGAATTGTCAAAAAGTCGACCAGTTGGAAAGTTGAAGCTAGTTGCCCATTCCAAAACGTAGATCTGTATGGAGAAGAACGGGCAAGAAACTCCATGGACAGACTCCACGGACGTTAAACAGAACCTTGAAATTTAACTTAAAATTCTAAAGTCCATCCATATCCATAGAATACCACCATAATTAATTAACCTTTTTGTTTGCTCATGAAATAAAAGGTGGTCTATTACTTCGGCCGCATGTTTGACATGCATGCTCTACGCCCTCCAAAATGGGGTGCGCCGACTGGTTGGGAACACATGATCTAGATAGAGTATTCTTTTACGATCATCAATTCAGTGCAAACCATACTCATGAAATATAAAACCTATTTGTTTGGTGATGTATGGTATGAACCTCTTTCCATTGTGACTTATGACAAAGCAGAAGGTTATTTATTTTATTTACCAAGGCATAAAATAAAATGGGCTAAATAAATGACCATTCAAATGATGTATCATAGTCATACTCTTACCATTGAATATACAGGGTGTCCCGAAACTCAACGTCAAGCGGGTACGGGGCAATAAGCTAGGTTGTACCAGTTCTAGCAAAAATTAAAAATAAAATCCATGTTACTTGGTTAAGTAATAATAGGTATTCTTTTGAAATCTGAAAATCAACACCCTAGATCAGATATTTAGGTACTGTGATCACAAATTTCTAAATTGTTCAGTGTTTTTTTTTAAATGTAATCCTAAATAACTATGCTATTGATTGCAGTTACAAAACCAATAATTAATATTGTGAGTCTAGTACAAAAAAAAAGTTTAATTAAGTGATGGTTAAAAACGTTTTAACACGGAACTTTGACGCCTTGTCTTTAAAAAAGAAATATACTATATTTTTTTATTTTTGCTAGAACTGGTACAACCTAGCTTATTGCCCCGTACCCACTTGACGTTGAGTTTCGGGACACCTGTATATGGTAAAAGTATTTAGAAGGCGATTTTTTAAGAGGTGCGATTTTTGTGACGCCGAGTATAGTACTTAATACAGTAATTAGTACATAGTTTTAGATGGCGACAATAATAGGTTTAGATTGCTGTTTAACGGATTATTTGCTGTGTGAGGAAACATGTTTTCCAAGGTTAAGTTTTGAAAATAAGAAACATGCAATTATGTTAGGCCGTGCTCGCCCAGATATGACTATAAATTACAAACGATGCGATGGTTTTCTTAAACATTTTAATGTTTCTCTTTACGATAAATATCAATGGCTGACTGGCAGTTGTAAATTAACTAGAATATATTATTGTTTCCCGTGTTTACTTTTCTCCGATTCTAGTAGATTATGGAACCCCCCTTTGGGTTTTACAGATACCTATGAATAATCTGACGAATTCGTCAACAAAAACATGTTCAGAATAAAAAAAAGACATTCGTAGCTGTTTACAGTTACTTGAGTTCGGGACTGGTAAGATAGAATAATTTTTCGCAAATTCGCATGAAGCTCATATTAGAAAAGTAGATCGAAATAGGAATTTAATTAAACGGTTTATTGAAACCGTTATTTTGTTAGGTAACCAAGAAGTAGCTTTTCGCGGCCACGATGAAGGTCCGAATTCCGATAACCGCGGTACCTATATCGAAGCCTTGTTATATCTGAGCAAGTTCGATTCAGTAATGGACTCCCATTTAGAAGTTTGTAATTCAGTTCAGAACCCCGCGTTTTCTGATCTCTCAGTGATATTCCAAATTATTTAATACATAGTATTGCATCCGTTTTACGAGACCACATTATTCGAGATAGATAAAGCTCAATTTCTACCTGTAATGACTGACGAAACTCCCGATGTCGGTCATAGGGAGCAATTAACTGTTATTTTTCGATATTTATCTGAAACTGGAATCAAAGATCGATCCCTGGGTTTTTACGATGTTAGCGGAGGTCAACCAGTGTCGTTGTAGGAATAAGTTAGTTGGTCAATCTTACGACGGCGCACAGTGAGGAAAAACCGACCTATTTTCGACAAAAATCGATTCGCAAGCGACTTTGTAACTAAAAAAAAAAAACATTCTCGTGTCTATAGTTCGTTAATGTAGTTTCGCTGTCTATAGTTTGGGTCTAAAACCAAATTGCGCAGAGGATAAAATTTTGTTTTTCTCTAGGTAATTAACAGTCTACTGTTTATAATTTTCTCTAGTATTTTTGAAATTGAGGGCAGTCAGCCTATAATTATTATTATTAACTGCGTCTTTAGCTACTTCCGGATTTAAAGATAGGGATTACGACTGCCTTTTTTGGACAACTAGGGAAAATTCCTTCCGCAAGACAGATTCGAAATATATGCGTTATAGGAGGTATTAAAATATGCTTAAAGCATTTAAGTATCTTATTGCTTAAACAGGGTGATTGGAAGATGGGTGCAAAGCTTTAGGGCGAGATAGTACAGACAATTTAGAACCATTTAAGCCATGGTTGCCTCAGACGAAGTCTTACCATTTTTTTTTTACTTTTTTTTTCGAAAATTCCCAAAATGTTATCTAAACTGCTTATTTATGGCCAAATTGAATGATAAATGAATTCATTTTTATTTTATTTCATTAAAGTAATGTGTCAGCAATCTAACAAACCATGTCTTAGGCCTCTGTGTCGTTAGACATTTTTTTTACAGACATATAAAGTTCAAATAAAATTAAAAATTCATAAATACTTTTTGTAAACCTTATTTAAAAAAAAAGGAGTGTACTTTTTTTGTTCAAACCTTTTTGAAAACATGCTTGATAATCGCTCTTTCTTTTGAGGTATCATTTACGCGGATATCTTACAAATGTTTGAAATTAGGACCTACAAACCAATTTCAGGGAGAAATTTTAGGCAGACTAATTAAAACAAAACATTTGCTTAAAAATTACTTTAGTGTTCGATATGGTAACTTAGTTCAATTCTAAGAAAATTTTGGGTATTTTCGAAAAAAAAAAAAACAAAACGTAGGTTAAAAATAAATGGTAAGACTTCGTCTATGACAACCATGGCTTAAATGGTTCTAAATTGTCTGTACTCTAAGATTTTGGGTTACAACTATCGCTTGATTTTTGGAAAGTAGTTTGGTCGCAATATTTCTATTATTTTTAATATTCGGAAAACTCGGCAAGAGTCTTCTCAACATTTGTGAAAAACCTTTTTCAGAAAAAAAAAAAACACTACAAAGTGAAAAATAACTTTCATTTCGGAAGGCGACAAAGTCACCGACTTCCGAAATTAAAGTTATTTTTCACTTTGTAGTGTTTTTCCGGAAGTCGGTTGTTTTTTTAAAGTTTTTTTATTTTCACCTTTTGGTTGTAGAACACACCAATTCGAAAACAATGTATATTTATGCGATAGCAGCAATCGCGGTTGATTTGCTGTGATTTTTTTACAGACTTCAAAAAGGAGGAGGTTCTCAATTCGTCGGAACCATTTTTTTTGTATGTTCCCCGATTACTCGAAGATGGCTGGACCGATTTGGATTTTTTTTTGTTTGAAAGGGTATACTTCCCAGGTGGTCCCATGATCATCAAGTCAGGATCTGATGATAGGATCCTGGAGAAATAGAGAGAACTCTTCAAATTTTATAGGCACACGAAGCGATTTAGGTATAAAAATACCTAAATCGCTACGGAGTGGTCTCATTTAAAATTGGTGAAGATCTGATGAAGAACTTTGGAGATAGGCAACGGAACTCCTCAATAAATGATAGTAAATGGACTGGGATTGCTGAAATCTCATGTCTGTCTATTGCTTACACCAGTTCATAACATAACATCACGCCGGTATGCTGTGAAGGGGTAAGCACACACATGTGAACCACTAAAAAGTGAAAAAAAAAACTTTTTCCAAAAAAAAACAACAGACTTCCAAAAAAACACTACAAAGTGAAAAATAACTTTAATTTCGGAAGGCAGTGACAAAAAATTAAAATACAGCTCAAAAGACACCAACTTCCGAAATTAAAGTTATTTTTCACTTTGTAGTGTTTTTTTAGAAGTCGGTTGTCTTTTTTTTGGAAAAAGTTTTTTTTTCACTTTTTTTGAAGAGTTCCGTGGTCTGTTTCCGAAACTCATCATCAGATCTATACGAAATTGATATGGGACCATTTCGGAATAAACCCCATTTCGAAAAAATAATAATTTTGCAATATGACAGATACATCAAAAAAAAACGTCGAATTAATAACCTCCTTCTTTTTGAAGTCGGTTAAAAAAAGTTATTTACATTGTTAGCTGATAAGAGTGGTGAAGGATTTGCAAGCAAGTAAACTCGAACTTGATTGACGCTTTTTGACATGTACTGCTGACGTTTTTAAATTGTTTCCAAAATTATTTGCTATTTTTAAACAACTTCAAAAAAGGAGGAGGTTCTCAATTCAACTGTATAAAAATACAGTTGAATTGAGAACCTCCTTTTATGCTTGTTAGCTCAGAATTTTCGACTGGGTGAACCGATTTTGATAATTCTTCTTTTATTTGAAAGCTGGTGCTTCCCGTGTGGTCCCATTTTTTTTAAGGTTGGGAAATCATCAAATAACTTCTCCCGTTTCAAATAACTTGATGTTGCTAAGTCGATTATTAACACTGTAGCACCTACTCTAGCTGTTATTTTTGAATAGTTTTTGCCAGTGGTTTCGCCCGCTTTAACCAATTTTGACAAAACTTTAACAAATTATGCTCCTCATGAATCACTCTGTCTATTTGTGAAAACCGCTTGAAAATCCGTTTAGTAATTTTTTAGTTTATCGCGAACAGACAGACAGACACTGCGGGGGACTTTGTTTAATAATATTGTAATGATTGATTACTGTCGCTAGTAATCAATCACAATATAACATTAGAAATACAATATTATTAAACAAAGTCCCGGCCCCGGCCCAAGCCCCGGCTTCGCATGGATAGTAGAGAATATTATGCCTACAAGTTTGTCATGTGAGTCATGTCATCGGTGTGAAACCCGCGCTTGAATTTATTTTCCCAGGCATTAGTTTACTTTGCGATAACTCCTAAGATATTCATTAAATTTATATGGTGTAAGGATTACCATAATGTGCATGAAATGCTTAAGCTAACTAATGTATTTAATTTGATGAGGATTAATACTGTATCAGTCTAAATAGCTTTCCAATTGCCGCAATGTACGTGAGTATTTTTTTAAAGTTATAATGGGTATAGTAAACTATCATTAAAAGATAGATATGTATATGCCATTGTGTACTTTTTTGTAGACCTATAAAAAAGGAATATCCCACTATTAATTGGTCCCACCCTACATTTTTATGTTATATCTCAAAGGGATTAGGCAGCGCTTTGAAAGCTCCTAGGCAGATTTACGTTTTCCGAGATTTTCAACAATTATTATCACATTTCAACACACTAAGAAGAACAAATTGACACAAAGCCTTAAAAAATTATACATCTAAACCTTCCTCATGATTCACTCTGTTTATTGGTGAAAACTGCTTGAAAATCCGTTCAGTTGTTTTTGAGTTTATTGTGAACAGATAGACATCCGGGAAACTTAGTTTTATAATAATTAGGACATATATTTGTAATGCATGGGAGGATAAATGTAATGCTTTAGGCATTTTTTGCAATTTGTCCAAGGCATTCGAATGTGTTCTTCATGAAACATTTATCAGGAAACTGCACCACTATGGAATCCTCTTACTTCATATTTAAATGATCAGATTCAAAGAGATTTTAACTGAAAAAGATCACCCGGATCTGTAGTAACAATGGGTGTCCCCAGGGCATAATTCTTGTCCAATTTATGTTTCTTATTTATATTAGTGTGATTCTCTGTACACATTAAATGGTTGTTCAATGTATCATAAATTAAAATATCTCAGAATGCAAGCATAAGACTATTTCTGTTTAGTGCAGTTGTAGTTTTATTGGCATAAATTATAATCTTATAATATAAAATTCTCGTGTCACAATGTTAGTTACCTTACTCCTCCGAAACGGCTGAACCGATTTTGATAAAATTTCGTGTGATTATTGGGTAGGTCTGAGAATCGGCCAACATCTATTTTTCATACCCCTAAATGTTAAGGGTGGTCCACCCCAATTTTTTTTTAATAATAACTCAATATTCATAGTTAAGACAGGACAACGTCTGTCGGGTCGTCTAGTTTAATATAAAAACATCCAAAGCAGTTGCTAGGTAGCTAGTTTTAAATAAAAGCTTGCAAAACATTACCAACAAAATGTTTATTCAAAATCCTGTGATTCTAAGATTGCCCTGATGTTCATACTAATAATGTATGAGGTTGTTGACCCTTAATAGCACATCCTAATCCAATCTCTGTTTTTTAATGTTACAATTATGATTTAACGATTAGTCAATGATGATAACAGCTGATAAAACTCGTGTCCAAACTATTGGATGTCCCAGTGGATTGGGTCATGTCAAATAAGTAGTTTCAGTCGAGTAACCTAAAGATAGCCTATGTTTATGAGAATCACAGAATGTAATACAAATATTTATACTCTACAAATCAACTCAATAACATAGTAGATAAAAAAAGGATGAATAGGTACACCTATTCATTATAGCAAATCAAACATTTTTAGCTCTTACCAAAGTTATGAAGCTTCGGTATTACTACTAAAGTGAATCATGCAATGCACTCAACTACCTACTGGTTACCGGTTTACACTCTGTAATGACCATCGCTGTCCTCAAATTAGCGGTGTAATTATGTGCTCTTACCATGAGTTGCAGCGCGATGCTGAGGGCGGGTGGCGCGGCGGACTCATCGCGACCGCTCATATTGTGACATCGCGGGCGAGTTCGCTACTGACGTAATGTCTTCACAATAAAACATATAATGAGAAC
Source organism: Antitype chi (assembly GCA_947359405.1). NCBI lineage: Eukaryota > Metazoa > Arthropoda > Insecta > Lepidoptera > Noctuidae > Antitype > Antitype chi. The sequence goes on from OX375812.1 coordinate 20,780,500, forward strand.
TGCACTCAATTCCACTGTCTGCGACACCGAAAACACTTCAAATAACGAGTGTAATTTTCTGAAATGTAAGTTTCCTCTTCATTCGACGATTCACAAAACGCACTCGACATAATCTCTTAAAATGAACACTATATTATTTTGGATAAATAGGTCTCTTTAAAAATAATAAACATTACAGCCGCTAACACCCTAGTAAACAACATTTTGAAAAATATAATGAAGCCGCCATATTGGATAAAATCAATCCGTACCTAACGCGTCCTGTGCATAAGGCAAAAAGTAATCCCTAATTATTACTACACTGAAATAACATCATGATATGAAAAACATATTTCTTGATTCATTATCGGTGAAACAATTACGTAAAAGATATATTTTTATTTAAAATGCACTATCGGCAAATTTTTGACACCAGTGTTGCCATGTGTAACCAGTACTATTTTGAATTTTCTTTCTTTTTTCTGTTTCAGATGTTTGCAACTTTGCATTTAGTGTTGCATGCAGTAAATTGTACTACCTCAAGCAAGGACAAACCGTCACTAACACCAACTATAAACTGACATAAAAATTATGGACTAAAATTCTAAGGATGGGTTTACAAAAATGCAAACGTTCTGTCTAGCTCTGTCTAGCTAGAAAGAATGTCAGAGTATTTGGTGGTTTATGCCGGGGCCACACTAGGGTCAACGTCAATGCCCAGCATCGCGATAAACAACGCGGTAAAGCTAGGCGTCCACTGCGCCGGAATCGGAGCGTACGGAGTGTACGAGCCGTCAGTATTTACAAAATGCCGATAGGGTGTGTCCACTGCATTCTGACTTTGCATCGACAATATCGGTATTTTCAAAGCAATCGAGTTCGACTGTGGATGAGTCTTCATATTATGGAGGATACTGACGAGGATATTGTAATCATTCGTTGTTTATTATCAGCAGAGGAGAAGAAAAACAAAACGAAACGAAAGATGTGGGTTCATAAAATAAACTTAAAAAGGCCGATATTCGGAGAATTTCATATATTAGATATATTTTGATTTATTAGAAGATGAAAATAGATTTTTTGGATATATTCATATGTATCAAACCGAATTCTTTGAACTTCATTAGATCCTCGAACCGTACCTAAATAAGGAAGATACAAAGTTCACTGCGGATGATGTCATCGGCAGAAATACCGATCTCTGGCGCAGTTATGCCGATCCAGTGCACGCTGTACCATACAAATCAATACAAAGCAACGAATCCGTTCGCTCCGTACGAGCCGATTCCGACGCAGTGGACGCTTAGCTTTAACATTCCGAAATTTAAAGCGATAAATTCAGTGGCCACACTTGACCGCCACCCGAGTAATCACCTAACGTCAAATGGCAATGTGAATGCCGTTGCAAAATTATCGCGATACATTGTGGCTACACCTACGGTTAACGTCCAACATCGCGTTAATTAATGGCGTTTCTCCTTGGTGTGGCCGCGGTTTGAGCGGGTCTCCTGGTCTCAACTACCCGATATGTTTACTCTCCTTCTATCGTCTGAACACTCGAACAATTTTTTTTTGCCAGATACTCTTTCAAATATTATAGTAATTTGATTTTAGTTTAGGAATGTATGTATTGTACAGATGCCAGCACCTCAAGCTATCCCAAACTGTCAAATTTTCCCAATTGAACATGACCCTTAAGGATTTGCAATAAAGTTGAAAATCTATCAGAGAAATTTGACAGATAGGAGGACCTTGGCGTCTGTACATATTACTTTAGAACGTACTTACATAAAACCCAAAATTTAATTTGTTGATAAAGTAAATGAAACGAATAATAGTAAACTACGCTATAATAACTCATAAACACAAAATAAAAGTCAAATTACATAACAATAAAATCAACAAAAATAAGGCAACAATATACCACGATGAACTTTTTTTGAATACCTTTTTTTGGGATGTTGGCTTCGCACGGCTTGTGCATTTAGCCCGATTTAGCCAAATAGCCAATGTCAAGTTTGGTCACGCTATTCCGTTCTCACAGAATATAAATAACCTGACAAGACCTGACTTGTCAGGTTCCCATCTGTGGTTTATCCTCTTGTAGTGGCCTACATGCAGCATCAACATCCAACCACGACGGCGCGCGGCCACGCACTGAGCTGCTTGACCGATAGTACGTTGCTCCAACTGTGCGGCCAGTTAGTGACTGGAGACGACGCTCGGGGCGCTGCGTGTTTATATATGAAGACGCGTAAGAGCTGTGGACCGAAATACGAAAGGCGCACGACCTTCCTGATTGGTCCATTGTAAATGGGGTGTTAGTGCGCATACTACAATGTGCCAGAGCAAAAATGCTATATAGATAATGAAAATAAATAATTATTATAAATCACTATAAACTAGTTTCATTTTATTTCTAACCTGTACGAAGTTTCCCTAAAGTGGTGACCCCGCGTTTAAAATGATCAGCGAAGAAGCAATCGAAATGATCAGTGTTAAGTCACGCATTCCACAATTTTGGCGTGACAAACCCCGTCTTTGGTTTGCCCAGTTCGAAGTCATGATCGCCAACCAGAAGCTCGGAGACGAAGGGAAATTTGGGCTGGTAGTAGCGAATCTCACGAAGCCAGAGGTGGAGCAAATAAGTGACATCATTATGACCGCTCCGAACTCAAAAAGGTATGAAGAAGTCAAGAAGAGGCTGGTGTCCGTCTACGAAGAAACAGAAGGGAAACAGTTTCAACAGTTACTCAATGAAATGGAGCTCGGTGACCAACGACCATCACAATTACTGCGCCGGATGCGAGAATTGGCGCGAGACAAAATGCCAGATGACACGCTGCGCATGCTATGGAGCGGACACCTGCCTGCCGCGACTCGCGCAGTACTAGCTGTAAGCGACGAGTCGAAATTAGACTCGCTTGCCGCCATGGCAGACAAGATGCACGAGCAATTTAAAGAGGTAAATTCTGTGTGCTCCTGCCACAGCCAGCCTTCAACGTCACAACAACAAGCCTCGTCTGAACAGAACATCATCAGCATGATCGAAACCCTGACCAAAGAGGTAGCTGCGCTAAAAATGGATCGTGAAAATAATTACCGCCGGCAACCCCAACGCTACAGAAGCCGTTCACGTTCGAAATCCCGTGATCGAAGGAGTGGGTCGTGCTATTTCCACCGAAAATTCGGCAAAAAAGCTTATCGGTGTAGGAGTCCATGTGATTACAAGAAAAATACGCAGCCGGGAAACTAAAGAAGACTGAAGCAGTGGCGGTGGCTGAAGTCGACAAATTATCTACATACCGCCTATTCATAAGAGACATAACAAGCGGCCAACAGTACCTAGTCGATACAGGCGCAAATGTTTCGGTTCTACCCGCAAGCAGGAACGAACAAAAGAATCAGGATCCGAGCAATTTACCTTTATGCAGCAAATGGAACGCAAATACCTACATTCGGCGAGCGAACCATCGTATTGAATATTGGATTAAGGCGACAGTACAAGTGGCGATTTGTGATCGCAACAGTCAGTAGGCCGATCATAGGCGCTGATTTTTTACATCACTACGCACTAATGGTAGACCTGCATGGACGGCGACTGGTGGACCAAAAAACAACATTATCAACATCTGGGTTCCTGTTAGCTGCATCGGAAGGAAGCATACGCACCATCGACGACAACCTACCATATCACGACCTACTTGCCAAGTATCCTGATATTACAAGACCAAGCTCGTGGAAATTGTACAACAGTGAAGTCGAACATTACATCGAGACTACCGGCCCACCAATGTACGCAAAAGCTCGCCCTCTCTCGCCACACAAATATAACTCAGCCAAAGAAGAAATACAACTAATGATGGACCAAGGCATCTGTCGACCGTCGAATAGTCCATGGGCAAGTCCACTACACATGGTGCTGAAGAAAGATGGCAAATACAGGCTATGTGGCGACTACCGCAGACTCAACGCGGTAACAACGCCAGACCGCTATCCAATTCCACGTCTGCATGACTTCACTTACAATATGCAAGGCAAGAAGATTTTCTCAAAAATCGATCTTCAAAAAGCATATTATCAAATAAGGAACAGAGAGGAAGACGTAAAAAAAACAGCCGTTATAACCCCGTTCGGTCTGTACGAGTTTACGAGGATGTGCTTCGGATTAAGAAACGCCGGCCAGACATTTCAGCGGCACATTGACAACGTGCTACGCGGATTGCCAGTTTTCCCATTCGTCGACGATATTTTGGTGGCCTCTGAAAACGAAGAGGAACACAGAAGAATTCTCGAAGAAGTGTTCCAGCGACTCAATGACAACGGGTTGCAAATTAATGTCGCTAAATGTTCCTTCGGCCAAACAAAACTCGATTTCCTGGGCTACTCAATAAGCTCAGAAGGCATTCATCCTACGGAAGAGAAGATAAAGACCATCAAATCATACCCACTACCAGCAACTGTTCAAGATCTTCGTCGTTTTGTCGGAATGTTAAACTTCTACCGTTCGAACATTCCACACGCTGCCGAGCACCAAAAGGAATTGAGCCAATATTTCCATAACGCCAAGAAAAACGACAAAACAAAGATACAGTGGAGCGAAGCGGCAAAACTAGCTTTCAACAAGTGTAAGCAAGACATTGAAGATGCAGTCCTCATCAACTACCCATCTCAGAACGACCCATTCGCTATAATGACAGACGCATCGAACACCTGTGCTGGCGCAGTCATTCAACAAAAAATTCACGGAATATGGAGACCGCTAGGATTTTTCTCTAAGAAATTTAGCGATGCGCAACAAAAATACAGCACGTACGACCGAGAACTGCTGTCTATATATATGGCAGTACGACATTTCCGACGCATATTTGAAGGCCGCGATCTAATTATTTATACGGACCACAAGCCTCTGATTCATGCACTGACGGCTACTGGTAACAACGAAACACCAAGAAGAACAAGATATCTTGAGTATATAGGACAGTACACGTCAAATATTCAACACATCACCGGCAAATACAACCAAGTAGCGGACGCACTCTCTCGAATAGAAAGCATAACCTGCCCAACACCAATAGACTACGATGAGTTGGCAAGAAAACAATCAAAAGATGAAGAACTGAAAACATTAAGAAATACGGGAAAGTATGACTTCAAAAGTATCGTCATGCCTAACTCAACCACGAAGATTATTTGCGACATGTCAACAAGTTCCGTTCGCCCGTACTTGCCACAAGAATTCCGAAAAACTGCGTACCAAGCGATTCACAACCTTAGTCACCCCGGAATAAGGGCCACAAGGAAGCTCGTCACTGGCCGTTACTTTTGGCCTTCGATGAACCGTGACGTAAGCAACTGGACGCGAGCCTGCGATCCGTGCCAGCGAGCGAAGGTACAGCAACATACGAAGTCACCAGTAGCTAGCTTTAAACAAGCAAATCGGCTGGAACATATCCACATCGACATTATCGGGCCCTTACCGATCTCCAACGGGTACCGGTATTTGTTAACAATGATAGATCGGGCTACCAAATGGCCAGAAGCCTGCCCAATGGAAGACATAACCGCAGAAAAGGTCGCCAGTACATTCTACGAGTGTTGGATTGCCAGATTTGGATGCCCCGTGACAATTACGACCGATCAAGGCAGACAATTTGAAGCAGATTTATTCAAAAAACTAATGCATCGGATGGGCATACACCGCACCAGAACCACTGCTTACCACCCGCAGTGTAACGGGATGATAGAACGTTGGCATCGCACACTCAAGGCAGCACTCACTGCGCGATTCAATTCGTCAACATGGTCACAAGAATTACCTACGGTTTTACTAGGACTGCGAGCAGCAATCAAAGAGGACGTCGGTGCAAGTACATCAGAATTATTATACGGTCAAGCATTACGATTACCCGGAGAATTTTATCAACAATGCACAAGATATAACGATACAACTTCAAGCGTAATGCATAAGCTGAATGAGGCATTTAAGAAAGCGCAGGCGCAGCGGAAATCAAACCATAACCAAGCAACGTTTATACATGACGAGTTACGTAACTGCTCTTATGTATATGTCCGTAATGACGCATCAAATAAGCCATTAACACCGACGTACGACGGTCCGTACGAAGTCATCAAGCGCACAGATAAATATTACACTATACAGCTGCGTAACAGGTGTGGGAACATAACCGTCGATCGATTGAAGCCTGCGTTCCGATTGAACACAGAACCAGACGCAGCAACGAATACGTCAACACCTACGTATGCTCATATAACAAGAGCTGGGAGAACATCGAAACCCCCGGTACGATTCATTAGCGGGGAGTAATGTAGTGGCCTACATGCAGCATCAACATCCAACCACGACGGCGCGCGGCCACGCACTGAGCTGCTTGACCGATAGTACGTTGCTCCAACTGTGCGGCCAGTTAGTGACTGGAGACGACGCTCGGGGCGCTGCGTGTTTATATATGAAGACGCGTAAGAGCTGTGGACCGAAATACGAAAGGCGCACGACCTTCCTGATTGGTCCATTGTAAATGGGGTGTTAGTGCGCATACTACAATGTGCCAGAGCAAAAATGCTATATAGATAATGAAAATAAATAATTATTATAAATCACTATAAACTAGTTTCATTTTATTTCTAACCTGTACGAAGTTTCCCTAAACTCTCTCTCTCGAGTGAGACTCGATACTTCATGTGACCAGATGGCTGGGTCGTTCTTTGGCCAAAGAAGACAGAATTACTCAGACCAACAAAAAAAGAGAATTAGCATTGCCATTCGGCATTCAATACGGCGATGCTGCCGGTCTTCTGGGCACGTTTCCTAATCACAACAACGTGGACTAATACTTTAACTTTGGTTTTTGTATTTATTTGTTTGTATTTTAGTTAGTTTGTAATTTAATTTAGTAGTACATAAGAAGGCTTTTAACGGCGCGCGGTAGCTGATCGCACGGTTTTGTCTAGTGAAGTACGCTACTCAAATATGCTAACCGTTATGAGTCGGACGTCCAGGAACAAACCGGCGAAGACTTAAAGCCAAAGCCTGCTTGTTGCTAGATTTAGTACTGATTTATACCGTTGCATTCAACAATTTTTATTGTTTAAAAATATTATTTTACTTTTAAATAGACTGTATTTTTGTACTATTACCATATTGTTTGAATTTAGATTAAACATACATAGATAAAAATATGAAACTGAATGACATAAAAAAATATATTTGAGCATTCCATATAATAAGGTACAGACGCCAGCACATCAAGCTACCCCGATCTGTCAAGTTTATTTGATAGATTTTCAACTTTATAACATAGGCATGAGGTTCATGTTCATTTGGGAAAATTTGACAGTTTGGGGTAGCTTGATGTGCTGGCATCTGTACAGTCCTACCATGGACATTTTTATAAATTACTAAACTATTATATCTCTCATCAAATCTCGAGTCAAATGCCTGTCACTCACATTCGCACGAATACGCAAACCCACAAGTGTAGGACGACATTTGCAAATGATTATGCAAAGTGTTCGCTGCATTCGCGGTTTTCCAAGCCGTGTCGTTTTTTTATCGGTTATCAAAGCGCGAACCTTGATCCTTCGAGTAGTCTCCCACACAAATTCGTGCCACTTGTAGTTTATATATGTTCCTTGCATTCGTGTGACCAGTTGCGCCAAAGTTAACGGACGTGTTGCTAATTTCAGAGTTCCTGGCGTCTATTGTGTAGCGTATTTATACCTATTTAATTGGATCATGGATTGGAACTAAACCAACGTGTTTGAGTTCATTTAACTCTTGCAGAATGACCTAATAAATTGGGATCCTAAAAAAAATCCCATGGAAACAGATTGACCGTAATGACGCCTAGTAGTTGGGACTATTTCTTTAAGGTTCTTTTGACGACTTAAAAATAAGCGAAATTCTCTATAGACTGCGTACATGGATTCGTAAACAAGAAGTGTAGGAGGAAACCCAAATGTGTTCGCATATTCGGTATGCGAAACCATTTTCTATATCCGCTGAGTTTGCGAATGAATGTCTGCCGGCCCTTCAATATAAAATAAAAATTTTACGTAGTCGAGTTTTTTAATTTTTTTATGGTCCTAATGTCTTCAGCTGCATTCTTGGTAAAATCTTAAAACGCTTTTATCCAAGTGACTAAAAATCAAAAATATACGTCACGTTATAGCGTGTATCAATTTGACGTTTAACGTCAAAAGTGCCTAGAAGTTCAGAAATAGGGAACTCAGAGTTCATTCATTAGGAAACGAATAAAACAAATAATAGACTACTACATAGTCGAAATAAATTTTTGATGACATAAAATTTCATAACTGCTCTTAGAAAACAGTTTAGAAGTACATATTACGTAAAGTGATCTTGTATCATTTCTTACAATAAATTAAACAGTTCAATCGGCGTAGTGCTTGCCTATCGTCAGGCAGTTAGTAATTTAACTATTGATATTTTGTGCAAACAGATGAGTTGGCACGAAAGAAGTTTAATAGCCTGTCTTTGAATCACAACCATATTGATGTAGGTAAGTGTAAAAATGGCACTAACACATTGCTAATAACAACACAAGTAAGTATAAACATACGATTATTTTTCGATTTTATTTGTACCAGATGTATGGCAAGCCCTATTAATTTTAAAAGTACTGCCTAATTCTTCCGCCACCAAGTTGACAAGGCGATTTGTAATTATAGTGTAAATTTTCCTGCAAGCCCCAAATTGCAACGTTTCACATAATATTATCAACTATTATTGAAACTTGCTACATGTTTGGAATAAGCCGTGAATTTCTCAAATTGTTATGTACTTGTACATGCGATAAACACCTTTTGATAAGGGCATTTTACGACTGTAGTATTTTATGGTTGGCATCATCGTGGTAGTTTTTCCATGACAAAACATTTTGTGCCATCAATCTGTGTTTTCATAGTTAACATGCACATCAGGAACATGGACATAATGTATGTGGCTCACATGCCACAAGTGACCTTCATGATATACTCAAAAACAAAGTTACCTATAAATTGTTCCAGGGTCTGATTAAAAATCATAAAAGGAACAGCTAAAAATAATCGTAAGTCAAGCTTGTAATTTATAGTTAATTACTTGAGGTACAACACTCCCACCCTCTCATCGTGACCAATGCCTGGAACATTTTCTTTAGCTGTTCTCCTTGACCTAATGTTGTGCCTAGCAATAATCAAATATTAAAGCATCAATGATCCCAAAACTTGACTCGCATAAAGCATTTCAGTTTGTCTATTTGAATGTCTGGTTGAATGATTGTATTGAAAGATTACACAAGAAAAAAAAACTAAAGGGTTTCATTTTTATTAAAAGAAGAAATATATCAGAAGCAGTAGAGGTGAATAACTCATGAGACACTTGCATGTAGATATGTCACAATTTATAGCTAATTGTCTATATTTGTGCTTTAATTTATAGCAATGTATGTCTAGTTCTGTTTTTAACCCATTTTTCTGTGTGCCCTTTATCCAGAGATACTATTGTCAGTTTGCAATATCCAGTGTCTTGAGAACTTACCATATTATTGTTAGCTTTAATCATATACATACTTTACAAATATACATCAAAAAACGCCATTCTAAATGAGGAACAGGAGAGACGTTTAGATATTATATGATAAATTCAAATTAATAAAAAACGGGCCTAGTGAGTGTGAGACCACATACAGTGAAGGGTTCCATGGTCAGGATGAATAATAAAGCATGCATAAGATTGATCTTATCAACAGCAAGAATGTTTGTATTTTATAGTTGTTTTAAAAAAAAAACTGAATATAAAGTTATTTCTGCAGTTTGACCGAAAATGTCCCATATCTCATAAATGATTGACTTAAATTAAGAATTCACCTAGATACATCATCATGTTTATAATTATGGGATCCAACAATACTTTGCACACCTATTTTTTTCTCTGTCTCTCTCTTCCATCTGCAATCAGCCCTTGAGGTTTAATCAGATTGGTTGTTCCTTCACTGGCAGTTCAAGAGTGTTCGCATCCTGTGATGCGTCCATCTTGTAATTACAATTTTTAGTGTTGGTTAGATTGACGCTATTCATTCTCTTTTGAATCTGTAGGTAGAGTCTGAGGACTTTAGGAGTGTTACAGCGAGTTCATTTTTATGTTTTTGGAGTCTTTCCTTATAGTTTTTGTAGGATCTTTCTACAACCTCCTTTACAGTTGGAATTTGTAGATACTCATGTACTGTAATATTTTTTGTAAACCAGGGTGTACTACTTAAGGTTTTTAATGCTTTATTTTGGAAGCGCTGCATGATCTCAATATTTGAGGGGGTTGCCGATTCCCAGAGTTTTATGCCATATGTCCATACAGGTTTATGGATGCATTTATAGATAAGCAGTTCATTTTCCAAGCTTAGTGATGAGTGTCTACCTATGAGCCAGTGAAGGTCTCTTAGTTTTAAGTTGGCTTGATCTTTTTTGGTTTTTATGTGTTCATGCCAGGTAAGTCTTCTGTCGATGTGCATACCTAGGTATTTGGCAGTACTTTTCTGTGGCAGAACATCTACCCCGAGTTTCATTCGTGGGCAGTCCCCTCTTCTTAGGGCGAAACTAACATGAACAGACTTGGCAGCACTAGCTTTGATTCTCCACTTTTTCAGCCATGATCCAATCTTATCCAGGCTTGGAGTTTCGTGGATGCTCTTATCTGGTCATTATCGTAGGACAGGACTGCGGTCTCATCAGCATAGGTTGCAGTAACAATTAGCTTTGACGTGGGTAGATCAGCTGTATAAACTGTGTACAAAACAGGGCCCAGCACAGAACCTTGAGGTACTCCAGCTTCTATGGGATAGAGTGAAGATAGGCAGTCTCCAGACATAACTTGGAAGACTCGGTACTTCAAGTAAGACTTAAGAATCATGTATGCAGTATGTGGTAAGCAAATTTTTAATTTACACAGGAGGCCCTTGCCATACTCGGTCGAATGCTTGCTGTATATCAAGAAAAGCAGCTGAACAGTATTCCTTTCTTTCCAAGGATTGTCGGATTGTGTGAACCAGTCTGTGTATTTGTTCTGTCGTTCCATGGTGTGCTCGGAAACCAAATTGATGCTCTGGGATTGTTATTTGTTCCTCAAGTATAGCTATTAGGCGTTGTAGCAATAACTTCTCGAACAGTTTAGACAGTATAGGAAGAAGACTTATTGGTCCATACGAGGAAACTTCGGTAGGAGACTTTCCAGGTTTAGCTACCATATTTATAGTTGGAGATTTTACAGATGAGAGGGAAATACTGCAGTCTTAGCACTGCATTGAATAGAATGGTAAGCAAGACGATTCCTTTCCTCGAGAGATGATTAAGGATTTCTGATGTAATCAGATCAAAGCCTGGTGCCTTTTTCTTCTTCAGATTATTAATAGCTTTCCAAACTTCTTTTGGTGTACACAGTCGCAGCGGTAGAGACCTTTGCTGATCACTGTCAAACATTTCGTCGATTTATTCTTTCGGATACATAATGTCGGGTTCATTTGGTTTGAAAGCGTTTTTTAAGAATTTAGCTAATCGCTCGGCTTTATCCGCAGGTTTCCTCGCCCATTCACCATTTGGCTGTCTTAATGGACGCTTGTGTGTAATGTCTTAATGTGACTTCGTTATTTTCCATAGGGAATAGTTGTTATATAAATAGCTTTGTTGGGTGATGAGGTCTTTAGTTTATCTGGCAGAGTGGCGTCATCGTGTTCGCTAAGCATTTCCTTTAGTTCCTTTTGTGCTTTATTGGGGGCTCTTTTATCATGTGCGTTCCTGTTTGTGTGCCATTGCCGTCTCAGTTTGCATTTTACAGCTACAGCCTCCCTTATTGTAAGTGTGTAATCCTGTTTTTGAGGACTGTGTTTTATATGTGGAGTAGACATCCAAGCGGCTAATTGGATCAGGTTAGTTATATACCAAGCTGCATTTTCTGTCTTCCTCTGTTTTAAAGGGTATATGTAGGTTGGTATTTTCCTCTATGTAGTTCTGGAATGAGTCCCAGTCAGTTTTACGATTGTATGAAAAAAAAAAAAAAAAAAAAAAAATGAAAAAGTGTTTATTCACAGAAAATACAGCGACTCGCGTGGCTCTTTACAAATAATTGTGGTGCTCAGTGTGCATATTACTAGAGTATGATCGTTGTTGTCGTCCAGACATGATTCAGCTTTTGTGTATAGTCCTGACATTCCTTTGGTAACAAAGAAATCGATAAGGTCAGGTGTTTTGTTGGGGTCAGATGGCCAGTGAGTTGGTTCTTCTGTAGTCAATACGCTGAGTGAATCGATTACCTTCTTTAGTTCTGTACCTCTGGTTGTAGTTAGCCTGGAGCCCCAGTAGGTGTTTTTAGCGTTCCAATCCCCTCCTGCGACATATCTGCCACCGAGCGAAAAATTCGCTAAACATTGGTTCGTCGACCCGATGCCTAGGCGGGGAGTACACTGCAGCGATGTTAAGTTGGCCCTGCCAGTTGTCTATCGATACTACAGTAGCCTGTAGGTATGCTTGCTTAAAGTTTGGGAGAGGGTGTTGTTTTATACTGTTTTTTATTATTATTGCAGTCCCAGCATGAGATGTTCCATCGGGATGATTGGAATAATATATATTATATCCTTTTATAAGAATGGCTTTTTCGTCAGTCATGTGTGACTCTGAGATTAAAAGGATATATATTTTGTTGTATTTCATGAAAAGTTCTACTTCCTGTTTATTAGGAGGCAGGCCATTTACATTCCATGCTGCGATGCGTAGAAATTTCATTTCTTATATTGGGCAACTAGCGTCGTAAGGAGTCCCATTAGGGTGCCTATTTGTTGAATGAGAATATCGATTTTCTCTGATTGTTAGGTGATGATTTGTTCTAGTGAATTTGTTGGCTGAGATTGTATATTCTCTTGTTTCCTGTACCAGTGTGCAGTGTTTTTGACGTCTTGAGTAGGTGGATAAGGTTGTTCTGGTTTGGCGTGGCTACTTGGCCGTAATTGTGGAAAGTCATCTGTTTTAAAGAGGATAGTGTTATTGGTTGGTATCTTCGGCAATGGAGCTTTTTTGTGAGGTAGCTGTGAGATTTTCCTTGCGCGGATGCTTGTAATTGGCAGGGTCGTCTCCAAGGCATAATGTACATGTGGCTGGTGTATTCTTGTCTTTTTTAAGGCAGTCTATGGTTCTATAGCCTTTCGCGCATTTGACGCAACGATAAGGACGCATGCAGTTATTTTTAGTGTGCCCGTATTGTTGACATCTAGCGCATTGAGGAATTTCATTGGTTTTTCGTGGATCTTCTATCGTAACTTTTGTATGATATACATATAGAATCTATACGTTTCAGTTTGGGGTTATTTGGGCCAGGTTCTACGTTCACGAAAGACATGTTCAGTGGCTTCTTGTTTCTTCTTGAGAGCACACTTATGATTTCCCCTCTGACTTTATTACCTGTTTTTTTCTATTTCCTCAGCAATAGCTTCTTTTGGAGTTGTATGGTGCAGATTCGTAATGACAATTCTGCAACTCCTCTTGTCTTTCTGAGTGAACGTATGGCCTATAAATCCATTCTTTCGAATACGGTCTATGATACTTCTGTATGCTTCATTTGTCTTCGCCATTACTATTAATTATTTTATAGGTGTAAGTGTCGCTTGGTACAGAGCTATTCAGAAATTCTGTCAGTTTTGATATGTCCGTAATACCATATAAGACTATTGGTGGTGGTTTGGTAACTTTCTTAGTATGGTCTTGACGTTCCATTGGTTCAGCGGAGTCATCAGGCATGTCTACTGGAAGTCCACTGTATCTGTTAGAAGTGTTGATAGAGCTCTGTGAGTTCTGTCATGGGTTCTTGTGTCCTTCCGTAGAAGGTGGGTTATTAGATAGCTTTTTTCTTTTTGGGTTGCGTTGTGTGCGTATTCTTCGCCACGTGGGATGACAACTGATGTCATCATCCTCTATGGCAATTGTCGCTGGTGGTGTGGGTGGTAAGTCTTTTTCCTTTTTGGTGGTGGTTGTGCTTGGTTTATTTCCAAGTGAGGAGGATCTAGGTCTTGAGATAAAGAGGCTCGGATGGAACGCCTGCTGTATAAGATTTTTTTTTGTGCTGCCAGTAGCATTCTCCGTCACAGGGGCCTGGTTGCCTAGCCCTGCGCAGACTTCGGTAACCAATTTCCCACTCGCAGGCCCGGTTACTTGCGAGCGCCGGGCGTTAGCCGGACCGCATAACAAATGAACATCGTTATCATTCATGCTTTCATATTACTTAAAGTACAGTACATACAGCACTTTCCTAAGGTGCTGTGGTCGCACTTTTGGAAGGGATTTAATCCTACCGAGATCTGCGAATACCTGTGGTCTGGTTATTTACCGCCGCCTGTTGCTTGGCGTTGCTGCTCATTTAGCACCACCCGGGGGACACGTATAGGGTGGGCTTAGGAGAAGGTGGTAAACCCTATGGACGCGAGCAGCTTTGTCCCCCTTTACATGCCTCCGTTACCTACATGCATGGGGAGTGCCACACCAATTTTTTTCATAATTTCACAACACCATTGTTTAGCGGTTCACAGAAAACAGTTTTTTTATGATTGAATGCCAATAGTGTCTGTAAGGTGACTGTGTGAACAGAAACCTATCTTGATAAAGATTGCACCCGGTAGGTGTTAGGTGCTAATGGGGCATTGTATGACAAAGATGATTTTGGGCTCACTGCACCCCCCTGCCCTGGGTTGACGATATGATTCGTTCAGAGAATACCAAAACCAACCCAAATTACGAAAACAATGGCACGGTGCGGCGTTGGCGGCGACGGACGCGGGGTCAGTCACATGTTTATGTTTTGCCTCGTATTCATCAATAGTGCTTTTTCTTTTTCGGGTGAAATCTCTCAACGATGTCACGAACCATAAAGGCCCCCACAATCAGGCGCGACGCAACAGCGCGGTGCTACTCTCGTAGAACAATTTCCAGGAAAACTTCATGGAAATTGTTCTACTAGTGTCGCGTCGTGCTTGTCTGAAGAAGCCTTAAGGATGGTGGTTGATAAATAAATTTTGATAGACGAGGTTTCGAGCCAAAGAGTATGTTGTTAAAAAAAAAACCTACCTACAATTCGCATTTTTTTAGAACTGATCTTCACGTCTAGAACTGATCGTCATTTTTATGATCATAAAACTTTAAATGAAGTTCAGACTGTGGCTTATGGATATACGACCATTACGTAAACGAGACCATTACGTAAGTGAGATACTTACAAATTAATCAATTATGTCGCCTAGACAGAAAGAAAGACCACAAAATACGACATAACTACGATTTAGTTAAAAAGTGATTTTAGCTAGAACTGGACATCGGGCTAGATGGCTCTGATGTCGAGAAATTGGTTGTATTCAAGCTAAGTCTCAATGTATGCTCTTATTATGATTTGAAGGGTAAATGGGTCCAAACTTACACTACACAGACAGCAGTACCCAAACGAAAATATTAAAAAATGGTTAACCATCAGGATGGTGAGGGCTGTGTGATGAATGATTTTCCTTCCTTATTATGCATTATGTGAAAAAAATTGAGATATGCAAATATATGCTGCTGGCAGGCGTAAGGCTATATTATGTCACCTATAAATTATGTCTGATGCGCGAGGTGATGCCTTGTACGTGGGTATGTGTATGTTGTGCAGGCATCGTCTTTATTAGTGATCGATGTGTGCAGGCTTAGAAGGCGGGGAGTGATGGGGCGTTGCACGCGGTGGCGCGTGGCGGCAGCGCTGCTGGCAGGCGCGCTGCCGATGTGTGTATGTGGGTATGTGTGTGATGTGCAGGCTTAAAAGGCGGGTAGTGATGGGGCGCGGCGCGCGGTGGCGCGTAGCGGCGGCGCTGCTGGCGGGTGCGCTGCTGGTGTGGCTGTGGCGCGGCGGCGCGCGCACGGCCGGAGCTCAGCGGCGCCGCGAGCAGGACGCGCCGGTGGAGGGCCGCGAGTTGCCGCTCATCTTCATCGGCGGCGTGCCGCGCTCCGGCACCACGCTCATGCGCGCCATGCTGGACGCGCACCCCGACGTACGCTGCGGACAGGAGACGCGCGTGGTGCCGCGCATCCTGCAGATGCGCCAGCACTGGATGCGCTCGCAGAAGGAGAGCGTGCGGCTGGAGCAGGCGGGTGTGTCAAAGGCGGTGCTGGACAACGCCATCGCCGCCTTCTGCCTGGAGGTCATCGTGCGCCACGGCGACACGGCGCCGCGGCTCTGCAATAAGGACCCGCTCGTGCTCAAGATGGGCACCTACGTGCTGGAGCTGTTCCCCAACGCTAAATTCTTGTTCATGGTGCGCGACGGCCGCGCCACTGTACACTCGATTATCACTCGCAAGGTATGTCACTCATGCACGTTGGCTCTCAGGCTCCACTCAGCAGCTTCGATTACTGCATCAGTCACGGTTAGGCGCTGAGCAGACGATGGACAAATAGACCGCCGGGACTTTATACGTTCTATCGTCGCGTCGCGCGCAACTTGTCCATTGTCTGGTCAGCTCCTAACGGTAACTAATCGACATCATACTATGCTATGCTATCTACAATGACGTAAGATTACATGAGCAAGCGAGGTAGACGTAGGATCGAGCGGTTGGTCACTCGATCAGAACAGAGAAAACACGTATCGCGTAAATCCAGGTCTGTTTTAATGCGCTGCCATGGTAACTACTCCAACGGGGCGTTTCTTATCGTTACCAGCGCGTCTGATCGTTTCGAGTTCATTAGAAAAATGAAGATCCGCATAGCACAGCGAAGTATCTAAAGCTTCATGTAAATAAATAAAAAAATTACAAAATCAAAAAACCCGACTGCCTAAAAAGTGAACTTTAATTAAAAAAGATGGAAACAAGAAACTTGTTTTAAAAGGATGACTATTGCACTGAATAGGTACTATAAGGAATCTCAAGCAGTCGGGCTTGAGATTTCTTATAGTATTCAGTCTAATACCTAGTCATCCTTTTAAAACAAGTTTCTTGTTTCCATCTTTTTAAATTAAAGTTCATTTTATAGGCAGTCTGGTTTTTTGATTTTATGTTTTTTTTTTGATATCCGAATTTAGTTAATATAATTATTTTAAACGTTAATGAGACCTATTTATGAAACCCTTTATTTTGATACACCCCACTCAATAGGTTTCGAAAAAAAATTTTTTTTTGTAGATACAATGGCTTCAAAAATTGGCATTTTTTTCAATTTCGATATACCCAGTGTCATTCTCACTATTAAGACGAATCTAACGGCACCTCTCAAGCAGAAATCGATGAAGCCGTTTAGGCTACAGAGAGTGCCAAAGAAATATACATACATACACTCGAAAAACATAACCCTCCTTCTGGCGCAGTCGGGTAAAAAATAGTCTTAGTCAGGGGTAACTTCCGAAATTCCAGTTTTCTTACGGAAATTGCAAAAATCGTTCGTTGTGTTGATCACAATATGTTCCGCGACCGTAACAAATCTACCTTTTAGGGTTCCGTACTCGAAGGGTAACCAACGGGACCCTATTACTAAGCCTCCGCCGTCCGTCCGTCTGTCTGTAAGCGGGCTGTATCCTATGATCCTTAGGTAATAGGAAGACAGTTGAAATTTTCACAGAATGTGTATTTCTATTGCCACTATAACAACAAATAATAAAAGCAAAGCTAATAATTAAAGGAGTCTCCATACAAGAAACGTGTTTTTTTCGGCGTTTTTTTTTTACCTTGTGGTACGGAACCCTTCGTGTGCGAGTCCGACTCGCACTTGGCCGGCTTTTTTCGAATTATAATAATTAAATTCATTAGAATTTAATACAATCTCATTTAATATTATCTCAAATCTCAATCTGAATTACTATTCCGCGAAATCATGACATTTCAGGTCAATTCTAACATAGAGGTGTATTGATCATAAATTATTATGATAGGCGCGTATAAGTGAACGCATCCTCTTGAAATAAATAGCTTAAACTCAGTATTGCTTCCACATCGAAATGTACAGCTAGTATGAGCCCTAGTATACAGATTCAGGTTAAATTATCCAACAGCATTAATCAGGCCTTAAGGTGAACCTAGTCCACATTTTTTGCATACAAACTTCGGGAGTGTTTTACTCCACTGTCTGACATGGCACATCCAAAGTAAAATATGATATCGTTTTGTCTAATTATTAATATTGTCTGTACGGAAATAGAATACTAAAATAAAAACGCATGAAAAAGTTAGGAGCCAACAAAGATTCGTTTTTCTTGCTAATTTTACTTAACTTGGGGCGTGTTTAAGTAATAAAAGAAGCGTAAAATCTCCAAAACCAAGTCGGTACCGACAAAGTTCAATTATCGAAAAGTTCAATAAACTTTATTGGTCATTGATTTTTGCATTACCTTTTTCATAAAACCCGATCTTCCAAAGGACTTAATTTTTCGCGAATTTTTTACTATAAATGATCCTGCATTTCACTCAATAACGTTGTGCGTGTAGACTAGCGTCTAACTGCTCATCACTGGTACTATCTTTGTCAGACACGAAGCCTGGTTAGACAGCGTGATTTTTAGCCAGGCCGATCAGTGAGTTCGAGCCCGCGACTAGGTTCTCCTTAAATGATTTGCTTATTTAGGAAAATGGATGTAGGTAACGTTCTGGCATAACTACGTCAGTAAAAAATATTTTTATTTTTTATTTTTTTTATTTGGGAAACTTACAGCTAACATAAACAATGTTATTAAACAATATGAAGCTGAAGGCCATTTACAAGTTTCCACTGATAATTATATGAGTAGGTTTACCGTTATAATGTATTTAATCATTAACTATTATCGTTGCCTAGCGATGATAACGGCAGCAGGTAGGTAAGTTTACTTATTTCGTTCACATTACTTAATAATATAGAATTGTGCGAGTGAGAGTCGCCTAACTTTACGCTTAAATTAACAAACTAGTAGGCGTATCTAAGCATTTAATTTGCCACTTGTATCGCGTATGTTCAATTTAATTGATAAATTCTCACAATTGGCTTATGTAGGTAGGTACTTGCTTCAATACAATGGCGGTGGCGCTACGTGCCGGAGAGTTCTGTAGGCGCCTCGCGTAACCATTAGCACTGTTATATCAGGCTGACGGTGACGTCACGAGGCACGTCGCGGTGCGCGGCGCTGCACTGGTCTTGGAGCTCAACGCTCGAAGCACGCGTAGTTTTAGCCATGTTACGGCTTCTCGTACTCTGGCCTTATTACCTGCGGGCATGACATTATCGGGCCCCGAATAATTAATGAAAACACGATTTGGCATGCACTCGATCGCGCAATGCGAAATGTGCCGAGCGAGTGCCACGTACTGTCTCTCAGAGGGTGGATATGCCGGGATCCTGCGAATGTTAGCGCTACTGGGTGGCCTATCTTGGCACGCGTTAAATAGGATATTGATCAATTGAGCTGTTGTTTTCCATTAAGTACATTGTTCGCACCGCGGCGCAAGCTACGCCTGCCGCGGCTTTAGCACACAGTTTATGCCAGCTCCATCTTAAACTATCTTAGGCTAAATAACACATAGAAACGAATTACCATCTAAACTTCCATGAATCGCTTTTGCAAAATTGCAAACTGCAATCAGATTTCATATTTTTGTGGATTGACACATTATTGCATAATACCACTGAGTCGATGTTTTTTTGGACATTATTTTTGTGTAATAATAAATTGATGTTCAAACAATGTTTTATATTAACGTTTTCAAGGTTTCTATGAACCCTTCGCATCACGTTTTTGTAGAAAATACAGGTACAACTCAAACGGCCCAAGTTATTGCGATCACTGCTTGTTACTGTTTGTGCACCTCGGTATGAAGTCAGTTGATGCGCAGGTGACGATCACGGGGTTCGACCTGACGAGCTACCGGCAGTGCCTGACCAAGTGGAACCACGCCGTGGAGCTGATGTACCAGCAGTGCAAGACGATGGGCGCCGACAAGTGCCTGGTGGTGCGCTATGAGGCGCTGGTGCTGCGGCCGCACGCCACCATGCGCCGCGTGCTGGAATTCCTGCAGCTGCCGTGGCACGACGCAGTGCTGCACCACGAGCGCTATATCAACCAGCCCAACGGCGTCGCGCTCTCCAAGTGAGTACCGCCCACACACACCACACACTGAACTCATCCGCAGCTCGTGCGAGTACAACAACATTACTTACAGTGATCTGATCATCGTACTCGCTTCCTGTCAGGGGTGCGGGTTGTTCGAAAGGGATACCTACCGTGGCCCCTGGCACACAGGCAACTGAAGGAACACGGGTGGGTTTTAGTCAGTAAAAGTCTGACAAGCCCTCCCGCTCCACCCAGAGCGTCGGACTGTATCGAGCTATTCCAGGCAAATGTCATAAAAATAATAATAAAAACAATAAATCATCATCATTCTCACTCTATTAGTCTAAATTCTTATTAATATAAATATTGAATACCTGCTAACTTTATGTCGCAAGTACCAAAAATTGCTGTTGTTTTTAATTAGTTCCACACAAATTCCTGCTTTGTATTTATTTTGAACACGCGATGTACCCGATGGGTTTTTCGATTTCCCATCGGAAAAATGCAGAACTTCCATACAAACTTGCATCCCCATTTTAAAAATGTATTATAAATGTGAAAGTAACTCCGTCTGTCTGTCTGTTATGCATTCACGCCGAAACCGTTGAACCGATCGTCATGAAATTTGTCAGAGATATAGTCTGGGATACGGAGAAGGACATAGGCTACTTTTTTACGCGATAACCGACATGCACGCGGGCGGAGCCGCGGGCAAATGCTGAATTTATAATCGACAGATTCACCTTCTGATGAAATGTTGTGATTAACGCCTTTAGTTTAGGTGAATTTAAAAACATCCTTTTTCAGTGCTCACCTTCGTTATTTAAGGAACTTTGGTGCTAATGCTTCTTGACCCAGCGGTTTAAGCTGTGCCTTGTCTGTCAGTGAATAAATCAATTAAAGTATTTAATTCATCATCAACATAGATGAAGTTTACTTAATACTACCTTTTGCCAGCGTCTTCGCCCGCGTGAAGGGCGATGTATTATAGATATAAACCTTCTTCTTGAATCACTCTGCCTATTGGTGAAAACGGCAATAAAATCCGTTGCGTAATTTTAAAGACCTAAGCGTACAGACACGAAAAGCGACTTTGTATACAATGTACAGATGTATTATTGAACGGTCGCTGTGGTAAAGCATTAGCGATGGACATACATAAAAAAAGTTTCGACGAGTTTGATAATGTCCTCCTTTTTAGAAGATTGTTAAAAACAGCGCAAGATCTAAATCATAATGAAATTAGTTGCCAACCGGATAGTATTCCCCAAAAATATAGCTAACTAAATAGTGCCGTATTCATTTAGCAATATTTTTGTTTTAAGGAAAATAGTCTGAAATTAAACAACAACCAACGGTTTAGTATAATTTAATAGACGTACTCGTATGGTACAATGAGTGCGTGTGGCTGTTAGCTCTAGTTACGTCAACACCGCAACACGATCCAACCCGAGCGAGTTCCTCTGTCTACGGTGTCACGATGACACTACATAAACTACATTACACCTACTTCACATTACACAAATCAAAGGTTTCCACTACAAAGGGCGTAACACGAAATCCCAAACTTTTGGCAATGAGCAAAAAACGAAAAAAATAAAAACTTTCTTGAATAACTCGAAATTGAGTTCTAGGAAGGCAGTTTTTAAGTTTTGGGTGTTTTTTGCTCATTTATTCACAATTATGTAGGAGAGTTTTTATTTTTTATTTGTTTACCTTGCAATCAGTTTTTAAAAACGATGAGCAGATGAGTTGTAGGAAGGTCTCGCAGGGAAGAGTTATTCCTCATCAGGAGCAATTCTGAACTTTGAAATTAAACTTTGCTTTGAATTGAACTTTGAACGTCAAAATTACATAAGACAGTCCCCCAAAATGTGTCCCGTGTGGTGCCGGGCGTAAAAGTATAGCATCATCCCATTTCTTCCAATGGGTGTCGTAGAAGGCGACTAAGGGACTTACTAGAGAATGGGCAGCAGCGTTCTCTATGCATTTTACCACCTTACTGCATTCGCCAACCCGCCTGTTAACCGTGGCGATTATGGCAAACTCCCCCCAACATGACAAGCACAAAAAGTAAATAGCCCCTAGTGCCCGGCGGCCCACCTACCCTTGGCTACGGTAGCCGACGGGGCGACAATCCCCGGAAGAGATCCGGCTACCACAATCACCGAAAACTGGACCTGGCAACATATAACACGCGTACACTCCGGACCGACGAGAAGATCGTCGAACTCGAGGAAGGATTAAGCAGCTTACGATGGGATATAGTAGGATTATCTGAAGTCCGACGAGAGGGGGAGGATTCGATAATCCTCAAATCCGGTAACTTGGCCTATTTCCGGGAGGGTGACCAGCAGTCCCAAGGTGGTGTCGGGTTTATCGTCCATAAGTCTTTTGTGAGCAACGTGGTGAAGGAAGATCGAGAGTGTGTCGACAAGGGTGGCGTTCCTTATACTCAGAATATCTGCAAGGTATTCGCTGAAGGTCATACAGGTTTACGCCCCGACCTCGTCACACCCCGACGATGAGGTGGAGACTATGTATGAGGATATTTCCAGAGCCATGCATGGTTCCAAATTATAATATTACATAGCTAATATTATTAGTAAAAACATCATCCACTGAACAACCGACACCGGCAATACTGAGCTCCTTAATCAGTCCATTAACATAGACATTAAATAGTAGGAGACGTTAACCCCCCTGCCTTACTCCACAGTCCATCCTATATTCATCTATAAGTGATAGTATAGGTAAGTGCAAGGTTGCATGCGTTTCCACTTTGACATGTGCACGATGTTGTTATACCAGGAGCCCGTGGTTGCAACCACGTTCGGGGACTGTCAACGCAGCCGGGTTCGGTTGTACACCCATATGGCGGCCGACTTCCACCTATTTTAAATAGCGAAATTTTCAAAACGGTTTAGCTGTTCAAAAATATTTGTAGAAAGTGTAAACAAACACAGTTCAGGTTACATTCTTAACGCAATCATTTGCTAAAGGGAACAGTATCATATTAATCTGTATACATAGAAGTTTTCGACTTTATCTCACCACTTTTCCGACAAAAATACGAGTAGGTAAGTAACATGAAAATTGTAATGTGTCCCTTACTTCTCCCTCAGTGTGGAGCGGTCGTCGGACCAGGTGGTGCGGCCAGTAAATCTGGACGCGCTAGACAAGTGGGTGGGGCAGATCCCGGCCGACGTGCGCGCCGACATGGCGGAGCTGGCGCCCATGCTGTCGGTGCTGGGGTACGACCCCTGGGCCAACCCGCCGCGGTATGACGCCACGGCCGACGCCGTCACGGAGCGCCGCCCGCCCTAGCCGCCCTAGCCGCCACACAACCTCTACACACGCAATAAATGATAACACCAACACATAGTATTTTATTCCGAGCACGCCGAGCGCACTGTAGCTCGTCGTCGCTCGCGACTAGTTCCTTTGTGTAGGAATATTAGTGTCGTGAACAGTTATTTATGGACTTTATATTGTAAAAAGAAAAATATATATATAATACATTTGCCTAAAAACATTCTAGTAACTTTTAATTGTTTTTTTTTCGACCTATTATTTTTGGAAATAATATTCAGCTTAGAATTTAGGTACCTATCTGCCCCGCTCCGGAAAGTAAACGCTGTTCACGCGTATACCTTTATAAGGATATATGAGTAAGCTCGTTAGGCGCGACCACATTTTTTTTACGGAATATCATACCGTTTCAAGGGTTCCGCTGCCAAATAGCATAAAGCGGGACCCTTACAATTTCGTCATGTCCGTTAGTACGGATCTAACACAGCCTTTTTCGGAGACTAAAACCACTATGTTGAAGAAAAACACTATGCAACGGATGAAGGTCATCAGCGCAGCGCCGCAAGCAGTTTAGGGGAGGAATATGTTAGAAAGGAAATTAATAGGATGAGGGTTTCTAAATTTAGGGAGACTGCTTTATGGAAGTGGAACGTTATTGAAGTATTCAAAAAAGATGTAATCCAAAGCGCCAGCCTGCACTCGCAGAGAGGTCTCGAATACGGATGTTTTGTAAAAACATGGGGGAACTACAAAACCTAGCTGAATACGACAAATGGCGGATACAACAGATTTTAAGTATTTTTTGTAGCCGTACTTAGAACCAAGGTTTTGACATGATTGGTTTTACTCCATAATATAAATTGCCTTTTCTTCTTCCAGTGACGTTCAACTGTTCCTGCCATGAAGATTGGACATTAATTCGTGAAGTTTAGCAAGTCATACTGCTACTACGAGTATATCATTACTTGTTTACGAATAAATTAATTTCCGTGTTCCCAAATCTGTCCACATCACTGAGAATTTAATCTACCTCAAATAGCCAATCACTGTAGCACACAGCGAAATATAATTTTCTAAACTAAATTTAATTAAAAACAATCTGCATCAACATTGTCGCAAAGTAGATTGACAAATTTATCGTTAAAAAACAACCCGATTTCCGGAAAAACACTACAAAGTGAAAAATAACTTTAATTTCAGAAAGCGGTGACAAAAAATTAAATAAATACATATATCCAAAGTCACCGACTTCCGAAATTAAAGTTATTTTTCACTTTCTAGTGTTGTTTTTTTTTTATACCTAGCTAGAAAGATAGTACAGACGCCAGCAGGTCAAGCTATTCCAAACTGTCAAATTATCCCAATTGAACATGAACCTTATCATATTGTAATAAAGTTGAAAATCTATCAAAGAAATTTAGTGTAGCTTGATGTGCTGGCGCAAAGTGTGCTGGCGTCTGTACCTACATCACAATACTGTATCTATCTTTTGTCAAATGCAAATTATTACCAACATAATTGTTAGTACCTACTAACAATTATGTTTGTAATAATTTGCAACTAGATAAAACAAATTATTATGAAATGTCAAATTATGCAATGTCATATTAATTCCTATTTTC
Source organism: Antitype chi (assembly GCA_947359405.1). Lineage (NCBI taxonomy): Eukaryota > Metazoa > Arthropoda > Insecta > Lepidoptera > Noctuidae > Antitype > Antitype chi. The sequence continues at coordinate 20,805,505 of OX375812.1, forward strand.
TTCCTGTGGCAAACTGTCACTGTATGGGAATGTAAACAACACAATTTTCTACGATTATATTGGAGCAATTCTCCTTTGTTCACATTTCCCCTATTACCCATAAAAATTAACAATGTACACCACATTGTTAATTTTTAAAAAAATATATTGAATTCAAAAAATCCGAATTCCTTCGTGTTATCCATCTGATCAGGTTGACGTAACACTAAAAAATAATGTGTGTGAAAATAAAATGCTACAACCCTCTAGAACCTGCGCAAAAAAATAATTTCAAAATTTCAGAAAAAAATATGTAACTTGCTTTAGATTACACCAAAAAAAATATTTTTGTGTTTCTAAAAATAGCAGACATTTGGCTTAAACCGCATACCGACTTTAATTAAAACACAAAAATAATGCATACATTATAATTAAAGCAATTTTTTTGATAACCAGAATAAAATATTAATTAAATTATAGCTCTGGTTCTAAGTTGAATTCGAATGTATGAGAGTTCTACTCTAGCATTTAAAATAGTGTAGACTATCGATTAGAAGAATAAAAAAGCGATGTCCGATTTTTGAGGCATTTATCATACTGTGCGTCGTCAAGAGATTTAATAATGTTCTCTTAGAATAATAAATTTTTCTAAGGTGCAGCTCTCCTAGAGGAGATGAGCCGGTAGATGCCGGGACCATCTTACACCGACCGCGCCATCTAGCACTAGGGCGTAGCATGTGGTACCGCTCTTATACACCAATGATTCGTTAGATGGCGCTACTAGTGTGGCTGTCCTTAATTAATCTAATAGGGGAGGTACATATTGCTTGATTTTTGCGACCATTTTCATACCGAATACATTTAATTTCTAGTAGTGGTTTAACATTCAACAATCATGAAGGTGACAATCATGCTGTCGTCGCACCCAAGGGGAATTGGGGCCGCAAGGGCCGATGCCTGCCAGGGGTGCGGGTTGTTCGAAAGAATTACCGCGGCCCCTGGCACCGAGGCAACTGAGGGAACACGGGTGGGTTTTAGTCAGTAAAAGTCTGACACGCCCTCCTGCCCTACCCAGAGCGGGAGAAGTTATTTGATGATGTCCCACCCAAAAAAAAAAGAAAAAAGGGGAATCCCGAATTTATAGCATGAAAAGTTGTTAAAAAACCTTATAAAAAAGTCATTTCATACCGTATCAAAACCATAGGGGACGGTTTTTAGGATCATTTTCAACACATAAAAGATAGTCAGCTGCATAGATGTGGGGGAATATAATTATGTCAGCAGCGTACATGAACATGATTGTTGCGATGATGGCACATCAAGCCATAGTCGAAAGTATGGGTAATAGGATAAAGTGGTCAAAACAAAGGAACCATGATCTCAAATTAGAAGGAAAATAAAACTGCATCTTTTGTTTTTCAAAAAGCTTTTGCCTGAGCCAGGAATCGAACCGATTTTTTTTACAGAAACAGCTCCCTGTTTTATTTTACAAACCGATCTTTTTCTTAGCCTATCGATGGAAAAAAGTTTAAACATCTGGCCTAAAATTCAGCTGCGCTAACTCCGCTCACTGACGCAGTCATAGATCATCAAATGCACAGGAAACAGGGCATGCGGCTCAGGATGGAAGGTGGACCAGTGTCTGTGGGGAGGTGCTGCATACGCACTTGAGATCTGAGCCGTCCGTGAACCCCCATCTGTGGAGATTTTCTTTGCTCCGGCCGACTTGGGTATGAAGTCTATTTAGACATTTCAATAAAATTGTCAGATTGTTTATACGGCTCCCGCCATAGATTACATCTTGCTGTGGAGGCAGTACTATTGGCTGGACTAGCTGGTCCCACGCACCATATAAAACTTTTTCGGCTTTTCAGCCTCTGGGGCACTAGACGTAGATGTGCATCGGGTGACATAAGTCAGCCTGTAGCTTTGCCCGATAGTGTAGGTGGTATGGATCATGTTGTGAGCCAATAAGTAATGTGATAAATCAAAGGAAATGGTACCTAAGTAAGTAAGTTTTTATTTTGTGAAACAAAAATTGCAAGAACTGGCAGTTGTTTCCTTTGATTTTACCAAAGACTTTCAATAAATGTACATTGAATGTCTTTGGTAAAATCAGTAGTATTGAATCTCTTTGGATTTTACACAAATTATTCCTTTGTTGTATTTAATTCTTGTCAGCAACATCATCGCTCATTATAAAAATACAAGATGCTTTTTAAAATAGGAATCGGGTTCAGGCTTTTTCAAAAAACGAAAAAAATAATTTACTTCCCTTTCAAAATTGATGCCATGGTCCCGTTGAACACTTTGTCCTACTACTCAGTAGGACCTATAGATTTCAATTCATACAATCGTGACTGACAAAATTATGTATAGGTATTTCCCCCACTTTTTCAGGGTTGAAGATGATCCCAAAAACTGTCCCATAAGGTTTTGGCGCGGATGGATTAAGGAAAACAAAAACAAAATTGTCGTGATGTAATTTTGGACTTCCCCAATACTGGAGCAGCTGACGACGCTCAGATCTCTTATGCAATGCGGAAAAACTATTTTTGGTATGATTTTCAGTCGGTATCAAATAACTTTTTCAAACTAACGCAAAAACTAGACTAAATGCAAAAACTGTAAAATTATAAATATTCTCTTTAAAAGTCTGTAAGGACACGGGCGATAACTCCTAAGATATTAATTTTATTGATTATGTTGTCTACCGCAGTTTTGATCTAGGTACATGAAATGTTCAACGTATCTAACGTATTTAATTGGATAAGGAATAATATTGTTTTGTTTAAAATGCTTCGATATTAACCCTTTTTTTTGTAATATGTAAAAGATAAAAATGATTTCTGTGGGTTGTTCTTAGGTGTTAGACATGTACCAGAACTGACTTTTTTGTAGATCTTTTTAGGATATACATTATTTTGATCTACCTCGTAAGGTTTAGCCAGCGTTTGCAATGCAAGCGCACTAAAATATGTTTTTTACGACCTCACATAACAAATCTTTGAAATTGATTGATTGATTTGATGATTTCTCATCCAAAAAAAATAACGAACGAACGAATCGAACCCAGCCAGGCGCTTTACTTTGTGTAAATAATATCATCACCACTGCTCTCAAAACGGTGAAGGAAAACATCGTGAAGAAACCGGCCTGTCCTAGAACCAAAAATTGACAAACATGTGACATCTACCAAACCGTATTGGACCAGCGCGGTGGATTATTAACCCACAACCTCTCGAAGGGAGCAGACCTGCGTCCCAGCAGTGGGAACATTATAGGCTGATTATGTTGGGATGATGATAATTTATGTTACATCATCTTCACAAATGTTTATTTAATGTCTAATACTTCTAATCTAAGCGTAGATAATAATAGTTTGGAAATGAATTTAAGGGGAACCTAGTCGTTGGCTCGAACTCACTGGTGGTCCTGGCTAAAAATCACGCTGTCTCACCAGGCTTCGTGTCCGACAGAGATAGTATCAGTGATGAGCAGTTAGACGCCAGTCTACACGCAAAATGTTATTGAGTAAGATGCAGGATCATATAAAGTACAACATTCGCGTAAAAAATTAAGAAAAGTCCTTTGGAAGATCGGGTTTTATGAAAAAAGCACTGCATAAAGCAATGACCAGTAAAGTTTATTGAACTTAACGATAAAATAATTAAACTTTGTCGGTACCGACTTGGTTTTGGAGATTTTATACTTCTTTTATTACTTGAACACGCCCAAAGTTAGGTTAAATTAGCACGCACAACGAATCATTGTTGGCTCCTAACTTTTTAATGGCTTTTTAATTTAGTATTCTGTTTCCGTACAGACAATATTAGTAATGAGACAAAACCATACCATGTTTAATTTTTGATGTACATTGTCTAACAGTGGAGTAATACACTTCCGAAGTTTGTATGGGAAAAATGTGGACTTGTTCCACCTTAATATCCAATCTTGAACCTGGACTTTACGTTCAGATATGAAATATCTCGGAAAGGGTATTCCCGTAAAAAGTTACTACAAAAAAATGGTTATTTGTTGCAAGGTTGCGAAGTTGATAAATGGCGCGAGTACTTGTATTGAAAGCCTCGGCTTTCAGAGGTACGAGACGCAGAATAACTTTGCTGCCGAGCGAAAAACAACTTTTTACCTAACTACAGCGAGGAAAATGCTAGGTGCAAGAAAACAGCTTAAATAATTAGTGTAGTTCAATGAAGTATGATAGCATGTGAATGTCTCCATGCATTGAACAAACTGTACGCTCTAATATACTTTTCACGCAATTTTTCCGGAAGAAAACTCAATTCGGCATTATGTACCGCTTGCACTAACTCGGAAGGTGTTTTCATATGTTTGTCACTGCTAAACTCGCTCTTATTTTAGGATTTCTTACGATTTTATCAAAAAACAAACCAAAATGATAGAAAGTGAATTGAATAGAGACTTTTTTTCATGCAGTCGTTCTGCTGACCAACACACAGTTTCATTTTGACAGTACAACAATATTCATTGCGTTATTAACGTTGTTGAGCAGATAAATTTTTCGAACATATGAAGCAATGGTTTTAGCACTCTGTTTCAAAACGAAACATTATGATTAATCTTGAGTTACGCAATTAGGGTGCAGTTCTATTATTCTAAAAATGGGTTTGGCGCACTGACATGAACTAAGTATTAATGCATTTTCAGTGGACTGGCGGTATAGAAATTAATTGATGAGAAAGGTTCGAATTTCAAAAACTCCAAGCTAGTGGGTAAATGCACTTTTGCACGCAAATTTCAAATGACAAATAGAATCGTCAAATAGTTATTTGTTACGCAAGGCTGCAAAGTTGTTTTTTGGCGCGAGTACTTTTATTGAAAGCTGAGCGTAGCGAGGCTTTCAAAAGTACGAGACGCAGAATAACTTTGCTGCCGAGCGAAACACACAATTTTTCACCTCACTACAGCGAGGAAAAGGCTAGGTGCAAGAAAAAATAGCCTAAATAAATTATTGTACTTAGTTCAATGAAGTATGATGGCATTGCATTGTAGTCTTCGACGTTTTGAAAATGGGGTTGGCGCACTGAGATGAAATATGTACTGGCTGTTTAGAAAAATGAATAGAAAGGTTCGAATTACAAAAACTCTTTCCACGCTAGCGGGTAAAATGCACTTTTGCACGCAGATTTCGAATGTTGTGAGGTGAAAAAGTGTTTTGCGATTGCAAAATATGTGATTTGAAAAACAAACAAAACGTAGCCTATTTAAGTTCAATAAAAAAAACGCCAAACAGAGGAGGCACAGCAATAATGAATGAATATATGTATATTATGCTATTGTAGAAAGCATAACATTATCATTAGCCGTTCCCCGACGCGATGATGCTTAGATCAAAATATTGTGTACAACTAAAACGGCCAAATCACAGGACCAAAATCATATAATTTTCACTTTTTTAAGGTTTTTCTTTCTGGCGAGTTTTTTTTTCCTTTTGAGCTATGGCACCCTAAAAACAAACAAATTCTTCAGCTTTAATATTAGAAATTCTTCAGATTTATCTTAGCGTCCCGATTTTATCCACTTTCCCATACAACATGTCAAAGTTTGTTTATGAATTACAGACAGGTTCTATTGATAAGGAATCCTATAAATTTCAGATTTGTATCCTTAGATTCCGATAACATGGAATGCCGAAGATATGGTGACACGATGTATCAGTTTCATCGTGATAATTGTGTCGTTACACACGGACGGGACGGCTCGTGTGCGGCGCGGCGTCGGTAATGTGTAGCAACACACTGCCATCAACTCCCATGCCAGTGCAGTACTGCAGTTAACTGCAGTAGAGTGGCAGTGTGCGTGACGCGCGATGGGCCGCGACGGCAGGCAGACGTGGGGGGACTGGGGAGGGGGGAGGGCGAAGCCGGCTCGTCAGCTGGCTGGCCGGCCCCGACAGTACCGCGCTAGCTCTCGAGGTGGAAGCTCGCGTCAGCTGCGGCCTGGACCTTTTTGCACGTGTTTAATATCGTGTTCGGGAACACATCTTTGTGTTATTTTATGCAACTTTAAAAATTAAATACTCGTGATCTAAAACATCGCAGTTGTTTGTTTACTCTGAGAATTACGAACAAGTGTGTAGTGTGGTGCGATGCAGGCCCAGCGGCCGTGTCGTCGTCGGTGCGATCGGTGAGCCCGTAGCGACATGACCTCCCACATTAGTGTCCTAGCAGCATGGAGCGTGCTCTGCGTGGCGGCGGCGGCGGCGATGAGTACGGTGACCGTGCTGCACTGCTGCCCGCCCGACCAGGCGCTCGCCGACGACGCGCTGCGGGCTGCCGTGCTGTCACCGGAGGCCGTTACCACGGCATGTGGCCCCGTCGTCGGGAATGTCACCCGTGCTACGCGGATTTACTCGTTCCTGAAGAAAGCAATCACTAACGAAGAACCGCGCCACTGGAGAAACGAAACGGGCGTACCTGACTGCAAGTCACTGCGCTTGTTACCGGAGCACGCGGCGCCTTACGCTCTGCGCGGCAAGGATGGGTTGATGATGGTGCGCAGTGCTCCGAAGTCCCACCTGCCGCCCAGCCGGTACTGCACGGACGTGAAGGCCGCGCTCGTGTGCGCTGACGACGTGATGTGGGAGCCGGCCAAGTGCTGCGCGGAGGGACACGCCTTCGACGGGAAGCACTGTGTGGAGCAGAGCGAGCGCGGTCAGGAGGCGTTGGACGAGCTTAGAGCGCTTATCAACAGAAGTCAGGCCGGCGGCGCCAGCACGGTTGGGTACGGCTGGCCGGCGTGCCCTCTGGAATCGCGCTACGCCGTAGCGGGCACGCTGGCAGGCGCGCGGCTGGAGGCGCGTGGCGCGCTGGTGCTGAGCGCGGCAGGCGGTGGTGGCGAGGCGCTGGCGGGCGGCGCGTGGTGCGCGGATGCGGTGCTGGGTGAGGCGGGCGCGCGCGTGCTGGCGTGCGAGGCGGCGGCTCGCTCACGAGGCGCACAGTCCTCGCGGCACCTGTTGTACGGAGCCGGGCTGGCGGTGGGCGCGGCCTTCCTGGCGGCCACGCTGGCGGCCGGTTTCGCGCTGCCGGCGGCGCACCACGCGCTACACTGGCGCTGCCAGACGCACTACGTGGCGGCGCTCATGCTGGGCGACGTGCTGCTGGCCGCCACGCAGCTGGCGGGCGACGTGGTGCCGCCTGCGCTGTGTCGCGCGCTAGGTGAGCAAGGCTGCAGTGAAGTGATGAGTGGTTGTTGGTGATGTGATGTGGGCTGGTTGCTGACATGCCTCGTTTGTTTCATGTGCCGTGCAGCGGTGTGTATGCATTTCCTGTTCCTGTCGGCGTTCTTTTGGCTCAACACGATGTGTTTCAACATCTGGTGGACATTCCGGTGAGTAAATAATATAGGTACCTATTTGATTCTGATGCACGCGTTGTACCTTTTCTTTGTAGGTATTCGTATTTTCTAGTACTCTTAAATCTAGATGATCCTCATCAGGACTAAGGCTGGCAACTTTTCTAGAAGAAGTAGAGTTTTTTTGATTTCATAGAGTAAATAAAGAGTACAGATAAAAAACAGTACCTAGGTACCATTTATTCATTTTTATATGTACAAATTTTCAAGCACTTTTTACGGTACATAACATTTTTAGGCTTTCGTACCTCAAAAGGAAAAAACGGAAACTTATAGGATACCTTAGTTGTCCGTCTGTCTGTCTGGCCGTCTGTCAATCAATACTCTTCATTTCGAGATTGCGTGGATATCGAGTTGAAATTAAAACCATAATATACTCAGGTCTACAGTCCCATGAAGCTGTGAAAAAATCAAACATCTAAGAAAACGTAAAAAAGATACGGCCGTTAATGCTGCAAAAAACGTATACACATTTACGATACTCTCAAGGGAATCAAAATTTATAGGGTACTTTCCGTTGACCTAGAAATATGAAATTTAGCAAGTAATATCGTCATAGACTACAAGCACAGGGAAAAATCTGAAAACTATGCATTTGTAATAAAATCATTAAAAAAATCCCCCGCTATTCACATCAACAAAAATTTCAAATTTGTACGGAACCTCGGTGTGCGAGTCCAACTCGTACTTGTCCGGTTTTTTAAAATTGATTTTACGAGAATTGTAGGACTTCAATCATTCTAATTCTAAGCTGACAGAAGATAATTTTAATAAAGTTCAGTTCCTCTCTTCTCGCCACTTGAAATTCATGATGACCGAAAAAAACAGTCAAAGTCATACAGTGAAAAATACAGAAAAAACCTAAATCACTTGCCTCAAAAACGTCAGTTAACGTAAAAAGAGCATTTAAGGTGAATCTAGTCGACATTTTTTCCATACAAACTTCGGGAGTGTATTACTCCACTGTTCGACTATGTACATCAAAAAATGTACATGGTATGGTTTTGTCTCATTATTGATATTGTCTGTGCGGAAACAGAATACTAAAATAAAAAGCCATTGAAAAGTTAGGAGCCAACAAAGATTTGTTTTTCTTGCTAATTTAACCTAACTTTGGGCGTGTATAAGTAATAAAAGATGTATAAAATCTTCAAAACCAAGTCGGTACCGACAAAGCTCAAATATCGAAAATTTCAATAAACTTCATTGATCATTGATTTATGCAGTGGTTTTATCATAAAAACCGATCTTCTGAAGGATTTAAAAAAAATACGCGCCTGTTTTACTATAAATGATCCTGCATCCCACTCAATAACGTTGTGCGTGTAGACCAGCGTCTAACTCTTACGAAGAAAGCGAGCTGTTACGCGCAAAACTCATACTCTTACATAATCTAGTACCTATCTATAAGCACTATGTAGGACTAACTGTTAATTATTTAATAAAACTTCGCAAAACATAAATCATATTTTCATAATTCAGATTAAGATATTCATTTCTGAAAAACACACTGATCAAAAACCTACGCGTTAGTTCGAAGTTTAGACTAAGTAAGTACTTTGAAATTTGCATCATTCTGTTTTTTGTTGTAAATTGTAATAAGTAGGTGATAGATCTACCTGGTATTTTAATTTACTAATATTAGTACCAGAACAACAAGAAATCTTTTCCGTGTGTGGGATTTGTAATTTGTAAGTCATAAATGATTTTAATTCTGTAACTAGATTTGTACAAACACTTTCACACGTCAATTATATTTTAAAAACCAGCCCAGTGCGAATCGGGCTCGCACACGAAGGGTTCCGTGCCACATGGCAAAAAAGCCGAGAAAAATGTTTCTTTGTATGGAGACCCCTCTAATGTTTTACTTTGTTTTTATTTTTATTATTTGTTGTTATAGCGGCAACAGAAATAGCACATTCTGTTACAATTTTAACTGTCTGCCTATTACGGATCATGAGTTCATGAGATACAGTCCGCTAACAGATGGATGGACGGACAGCGGAGGCTTAATAATAATTAAAAGAAAACTTTGTAAACAAGCATAATTACAAACTAGAGGATTATATCCAAGATAAGAATGTTTGGAAACATCTCAATCAGAGTCTAGACAAAATCAAACTGGGTGCTATTTGAATTAATTATATTTATGACATTGATTTACACTCAGTGATTATTTTAACTCACTCACTGACTTATAACTTGTTAATATTCTAGGAAAATCGTATACTTACTTTTACAATATTTGTAAATATGTGAGCACCATGTAACTATCATATAATTTATCTGTAATTGCATCACTTTCATTCTTTTTACCTATTTTGTTATGGCAATTTTATTCTGGGTGCTTGGTTTTCACACATAATTATGTAATGAATGAATATAAAATTTTGTACTTAAAACATTTTAAAAGAGTGACGGTGTAGTTTCTTGCCCATTCTTCTCCATACGAAACTACTTTTGGGAAGGGCGACTAGAATCAATTCTATTTTAATGTAAATGTTGACGTTCAAAAGTGCCTATTTGAAATAAATGCTTTGACTTTGAATAGGGTCCCGTTGGTTACCCTTCGCGTGCGGAACCCTAAAAACTAGATTATCCGCGTTCCCTATCTGACTACTCTGAGAAGACAGCCCGAGAAGGCTTTTTTTAATGTCCAGCCTTAATATTGGTCAGATCTTGTGAAGACCATATAGATGGGTGTCTGACATGGCCTTTTGAGGGAAGACCCATACAGATTTGAGTGGCCCTGTCTAGACGGAGGTCCCCCAACTGCATACGTATTTATTTATTTTTCATATCTATGAAGTTGCCGTTTTACAGTACTGGCCATTTGAAACGTAGTTTTTGTATGGCTGGCAATAAATTCTAAATTCAAATGAATTTAATTAAATAAATAAGGAATTATATTTTCAAATTCAGTCATTTGTTTATTGATTAGTGTTTTGAAAAAATACGAGTAATTATGGAATACGAGTTCCGTCGCGGTAGCAATGCTGCACAAACGGCTCGCAACATTAACTACGTGTACGAAGTGAGCACTACAAACTAACGCATGACTTGTTATTGGTTTGAACGCTTCCGATATGGAAATTTTGATCTAAAAAATAAACCCCGTGATTGCCCGAAAACGAAAGTCAACGATGAAGTAAAGGTGATAGTGGAAGCTGACGATACTCAATCTATGGCTAGAACAATATTGGCCATTCGCGTCAAATTGGCAAGGTAAAAAAACTTAATAAGTGGGTGCGGCACGTACTGAACGATCGCCAGCGCGACGAACGCATTGAGATATGCCTTGCGTTGCATAACTGACACAGAAACGAAAGGATTATGAACCGCATTGTCACTTGCGATGAATAATTGATTCTTTTTTATAATCGTAAGCGGTCATCATGTTGGTTAGACCCTGGTTCAGCGCATAGGCAATGCCCCAAACTAAAACTTATCCCTAAAAAAGTAATGGTCACTGTTTGGTGGTCTAGTGCCGGTATAATTCATCACAACTTCTTACCAAATGGCACCAGCATTACTGTGGATGTGTACTGTGATAAACTGGTCACAATGATGGAGAAGCTCGCAAATATCCGGCCAGCCTTGGTTAATCGCTCGTCTCCGCTGCTCCTACACGACAACGTTCGACCTCATACGGCACAACAGACGGTCTGTAAGCTACAAGAGCTAGAGTTGTAAGTTTTGCGTCATCCACCGTACTCAGCAGACCTTGCACCAACAGACTTTGGACTCCAAAATTTGAACAACCACTGGGCTGGGAAAAAAATCAATACCTGAGAGGCAGTAATACAAAATGCCTTTGAAGAGTTTGTTGGCTCCCGTACACTTGACTTCTTCAAGAAGGGCATTGAATAATTACCACTACGCTAGCAGAGATGCATAGATAGCATGGGTGCTTATTTTGATTGATAGAAATATTTTTTTTTAAATAAAAAATTTACTTTAACTTTCTGTATACTAAACGGCAATTTCATAGGCAAAAAACTAATATAAGAACTGGGAATCTTCTAAAATTACTGAAATAGTCTAGTTGGACCTCCGTTATCAGCAGAACGATATAAGAAATTCCTAAAGTACAGGCACTACTTCAAAATAGCGCTCAGTGTAGACATGTCGATGTAGGTCAGCCATAGAAGTCGCTGTTTCTTTGACTATTTCGATTATTTGACCCAATCATTGTTTAAAGCGTATCGTACAACTGGTCTGCAAAGTATTCTCTACTCTTCAATTATTTGTTGCAGCAGGCTTAGCATGACGCTTTATATTTCTACGAAGAATAGACAGACAGTGCTTTTTAAATACAAAGTGACATTTCGTTTCTCCATTTCCGACATCGCACTGTAGATATCCTTCTACAATCTGTCATTTTGTCTTTCGTTTTTAACGATCTTTGTCTAGGTCCTTAAAAAGTAGACTATTTTAGAAGAATATTTCTTCTCAAACTGTCAAAATCACACTGACAACAAACTTTTTACTCGACGGCCACAAAGTATTAGGATTATCTACAAAATCATGATTCGTTTAGAACGCATAACTTTGATAATTAATATAAAAACATAGCTACATCTTCGTTGCTCGTGCTAAGCCTGCTGTAGGTAGTCATAATTGGTAAGTTGAAAAAGAATGTGTTGTGGCCTACTTTTACAATGACTAGCTTAGTGTGCTGACGTGTGGTGCGTGTGTGGCCCTCAGGGACTTCCGGCCGACGTCGCTGGAGCGCGGCCAGGAGCTGTGGCGCCTGCGCGTGTACATGGTGTACGCGTGGGGGGGCCCGCTGCTGCTGGCGGGCGCGGCCGCGGCGCTGGACGCGCTGCCGCCCGATGCCGCCGCGCCCTTCCTGCGCCCGCGCTTCGCGGTGCAGCGCTGCTGGTTCTACGGCGACATGGAGATCCTCGTGTACTTCTTCGGGCCGGTGGGAGTGCTGCTGCTCGTCAACCTGGCGCTCTTCGTGTCCACAACCCGCCAGCTCACCTGCGGCCTCTGGCGGCGCGACGAGGTCAAGTCCACTTCCGAACGGTAAGTCACGTGACGTCACTAAGTGCTAGATATCTCTTGTGAGGTACAGGAACAATTCTGACCGTGTTGGTATTTGCAGGGCGGCTCTGGGCCGCGTTTGCGCCAAGCTGGTGGTGGTGATGGGCGTAACTTGGGGCGCGGACGTGGTGTCGTGGGCGGCGGGCGGGCCGGACTACGTGTGGTACGCCACCGACCTGCTCAACGCGCTGCAGGGCGTGTTCATCTTCCTGGTGGTAGGCTGCCAGCCGCACGCGTGGGCGGCGCTCAAGCGCGCGGCTGCGGCGTGCTGCGCGCGCGGTGGTGCGGGCGGGGGCGGGGGCGCGCGCAACACGCACTCCTCCACGCACCTGCCGTCCTGCGGCGAGTCGCTCACGCACACCACGCCGGCGCCGGCTGCACCCACGCCCGCCCCCGCGCCCCCTGCCGTTCCCGCGCCGCGCATCCCCATGGAGACCGTATGCTGATGTGCGAGCGGTGCAAGGACGCTGTCATAGTGTCGGACTGTCCCGGTGGATGCGCCGAGTGTTGTGACGTCAAAACTATGCCCACTGAGGCTCGAGCTTTAATGTACTTTAACGTACTTAGTCATAGTGAATATTTATTCTTCAGTATTATTTTGTATTCCCGTAACGATTACGATCGGTGTTGTCGTATGATTGACCGCTGATGACGGACCGAACTGTGCCTGATGTGTATTGTATACGTGTTTATAATATGATTGCGGCATACATATTGTATGATCCGTGCACTGAATCGAACGATGAAAGCTCCTAATAGCTTTGGTAAAATCTTGCCCTGTTAGATTGGCTGTTGAACAAAAAATAAATGTTGAAACCAAAGCATCTCGTTTTACTTCGCACTCGCGCGACGCACCGCAGCACCGCCGTGCGTCGCGCGTTGATATCTTTTGTTCGCACGTCCGCCGGCAGCGGAGGGCGTCGTGCAGGGCCGCGCGACGCTAGTCGCAGCACGTTGCGCACGCTGCCGCGCTGCATGCACGACTCACGTTTATTAATCGTTATTGCACAAAAATATTTATGCTACATTATATTTATAACGTCGTGAAGTCAATCTTGAATCTTTACTTACATTCAAATGGGTAAGGATTTGCGAGCAGATTGGCATATCTTACTGTCTTGAAGTCGTCGAAAGATAATATGGCACAAAAATGGTGTGGAATATATTGGATTATCAAGAATAACTCACCGCACCTGACCTTTGGCCTGGACTCATTGCACGCACATATCGCCGAAATGTGCTGCAGTTAGTGAGCAGATACGACGATGCCATCAGTGGCTCACTGTCACAGCGGCCGGCCATACAGGAAGATAAATCGCCGACGCGTCGCGCGTCGTGCTATCGCTGCCCTTCGCATGCACCCGCGCAGGCGACGTTGTCAGCTATCTAGCAGTAGTAGTATAGTAGCAGTGTTTACATAGAGCCCTATTGTTTAACGCATTACGAATGATATGAAATTTATTATGATGTTCCGTTCATACGGTTCGTAGCACCGCGACGCACGTGCACCAAGTTGCCAAGTTTAATATAAACAGACAGACGTCACGGCTATTAATCATAGCCGCACAATACCAGAAAATGAATGGTGTTCGTAAGTTATCGCACATCGCTGCGCAGGCCCGGGGAATAGCTATTGTTGAAATGGAGATATTATGTAGGAAGATAAGAGAAAGCTAGAAGTAAATCCCACAATAAGTAGGCATGGTGAGCAGACAGATCTCTGTGAGTGAGCCGAGTCCTTTGCGCGGTGCGATGTCCCGCCGCCGCCGCCGCCGCGCCGGCCCGGCGCCGATACCGTGCTGTCCACTCCAAAGACCAAGTGCTCAACACCTTGATAACTGCGATAGATTAATGTTAGTAGTTATATTTACATATTATGTACGTTGATTTATTTCTGTATTGCGTACGTCACACATACATAATAAACGATTTCAGTTAAACTCTTTGAACAGCTCTTTTTTTCTGGAAGTCGGTTGGTTCTGTTTGTAAAAAGATTTTGTATTTTTAACCGACTCCAAAAAGGAGGACTTCTCAGTTTTTTTTTGTATGTAGGTAAGTTTCCGCGATATCATCGACAATCGATTTCAATTTTTTTTTTAAAGGATAGGTTATGTTTCTGGGGTCGTCCCTTATATTATAATTTTTATAAACTTTGCTTGGGTAGTTGGGTCCGAAATAAAGGTTATTTTATTTATTTATTTTGTGTTAGCTTCGATAATACGTATATTATTTATCTACTTTGTGTATCTTGTTGATGTTGACTTGTAATACTCCGTCACTGTAGTTTATATAGCAAGCAGTGGGATATGAATTGATTTGAACTATGTACAGATGCCAGCACATCAAGCTACTCCAATCTGTCAAATTTCTTTGATAGATTTTCAACTTTATGGCAAAAGAATAAGGTTCATGTTCAACTGGGAAAATTTGACAGTTTGGGGTAACTTGATGTGAAGTGAAAAATAAAAACTTTTTGAGAGCTTTATTGAAGTCGGTAAAAAAATGGTAAGATGTAGTTGGCAGTTTTCTTGGAATTATCGTTGTGATTGTGATACTCGTATGGTATGTATTCCGCATGCACATTAGATAATGTTGAATCGAAAGTGCAATGCGACACGTGGAGCCGGCTGTCTGAGGGGGGCGAGGGGGCGGAGCGCCACGGCTTTCTCCTCGCTCGCTGTGGGTGAGCGCTGCGCGGGTGCTTCGGTGCGGCTACGAGCGTTATTCCGAGAATGCGCCACAATGCACCGCCGACATGAATGGCCTCACAGCGTACCCACTAGTACCTGTATTACGTTCAACATTCCTTGCTTCATTGTTTTGAGAAAGTTTCGCAGAAGTGTCGCTTGCCGGGTGTGCTGACGCCGAGCCGTTGCGCGTCGCCTTCGTACCCGGAACATAAACAATCGGCGACAATCCGCCCTGCTATGTCAAGAATGTGGTGATTGTGGTTCGGTCGGTTGTACAGATTAGTACCTTTCCCGTAGTCAGGTAAAAGTCTGACTACGGGGAAGGCCGGATAATCTATAAATAGTATGAAATGTAGCTCTACGTGTCTGACAGTCTCTGTGTGTGTGTGTTCTTCGAAAGTAAACAATGGAGTTTGATGCGGTTGTCAAGACCATTTAAAGAATTTGTCTCAGACCGTTTATGTGTATTATACAATGCAATATTGGCCTTTGTTGCCACTGCTAGTACACTAGCTAGTGCCCTGTGACAGTTCTCTCCCTGCAGTCTCAGCCTGTAGGTGCCTTGTGGAGAGAGGCTACTACTCCACAGGGCTGAATTCAGTCGGAAATTTGTCGTCTTTTAGGAAGAGAGGGGATTTTTAGAAAGCTTCTGTGCACACCACCCTACACTGCTGAAGCTGAATTCGTCTCCAAATGAAAGTACTCGAGAGGCGGACGTACCGCGACATTTCTTCTGTCTAATTAGGTTTCTACTTTGTAGGAGGCTAACTTGGTAAATGCGATTAAAGGTACCTAACTGATTTCAGTGGCAGTCATTTAGACATCTAAATTCTAAAGTCCAAGTGGAATCAAAAATTTCAGTGGCAGTCATTTAGACATCTAAATTCTAAAGTCCAAGTGGAATCAAAAATTTCAGTGGCAGTCATTTAGACATCTAAAATCTAAAGTCCAAGTGGAATCAAAAATTTCAGTGGCAGTCATTTAGACATCTAAATTCTAAAGTCCAAGTGGAATCAAAAATTTCAGTGGCAGTCATTTAGACATCTAAATTCTAAAGTCCAAGTGGAATAAGGCTAGGTAATGAATGCTGTAGGGACTCTTAGATTAGCTTGTGTGTGTGTTTATGTGGAGGTGCAGGTGATGACCGACTGGTCGCGCGCTATTGCGGCCGAGGCCGGCGCGTGCGCACACAGTCACCGGAGTCACCACAGAAAAACGAACAGAAGACCTCAGCTTTAAATATGTATATCATAATATGATACACATAGGCACATATTGTGCCTATGTCAATTGTGCCCATGTCTAAGTGTTGTTCGTAATAGGCATACGTCGGCTACATTGTGACTTGCAATTAGTATTAGTGTTTCTTTAGGCATCTGTGTGATCATTTATCAAGACCTTATTTGGAATGGACCTACTGGGGCCATAAACAGCGCTTGAGCACGCTAGTGCAGGCCGTGCCGCACGGCCACACGCACACGCGCGCACGCGACGGAATGCCCGCGGGGCGGCGCGGCGTGCGGTGCGCATGTTCGCCACACTGCAGCTCCGCGCCGAGGTTGTATCATATATTCATATCCTACAAATATTTGTACATTATGTACTCAAATGTTACTAATATTATAAATGTGAACGTTTGTGAGGATGGATGGATAGATGGATGTTTGTTAAGGCTTCTTTAGACCGACGCGGCGCGACGCGACACTTGTAGAACAATTTCCATGTAGTTTTCGTACAAATTGTTCTACGAAAGTCGCGTCGCGCCTGTTTGTGGGAGCCTTTTCTTTTTCACGCAAAAACTACTGAACGGATTTCGCACACAGATAGTTTATAACCTGGATTAACACATAGGGTACTTTTTATCCCGGTAGTACGTGCCCGCCGACCGATTTTAGACCACCGCGCGAGCGAAGTCGCTTGCAAAAGCTAGTGCACATATAAATACATCAGCCATATTTCTTTTCTATATCGTCTCCTTAGAGTGAAAACCTTGGGAATGCATTTTTGTCCAAATTTATTTTATTGCGTTTCTAGGAAGAAAACTTCGACACACACATCCTGCTCCCTAATTGCGTAACACACGATTAATCATAATCTGTTTCATTTTGACAGTTCAACAATATTCATTGCTTTATTTACGTTGTTGAGCAGACACATTTTTCGAACATATGAAACAATGGTTTAGCACTGTTTCAAAATGAAACAGATTATGATTAATCGTGAGTTACGCAATTAGGGTGCCGATCTCACTAATATGTTAATTCGATACTCATAACGTCATCTATGAAAGTAAACGAGAACCTCGTAAACTCTCGCATCCGTCAGTATATTCGGTATATTTTTCTTCCTCCTCAAAAGTTATTTCTTTTACACTTACCAAGGTTTTCATTCTAAGGCGTCGATATGGAGGTTAAATATTAATGTACCTATTATGCACATAAACCTTCCGTAGTAAATATTATTAACTAATGTGAAAACCGCTTCCAAATTCATTGTGGAGTTTGGGGAAGAACTAAGTGCTCACACACACATACACGTAAGGTGACTTTGTTTTACTCATTGAAAAACCTGGAAGGGGTCAGTGTACTCATTATTATGACCAAATTTTTGATACGGTACCAAACCAGAAAAAAAAAATCATCTGTTGTTCCCATAATCCGTGGTTGTTCCCATGTTCCCTACATTTTTTTGAATTTCGAACATAGGCGTATGGATGGAGCATCTGCTTCTTTTTGACGAATTCGGGGTTGGTACCACCTATGGTTAAAGTTGTTCATAATTACCCCTTGTTAGTTTCCAATTATTTCCATTACACTTTGCCTGTTAATAATGGATATATAATTAAATGTCACTTCATTTCTACGCAACATGACAGCTGACATATTCAAATCTTTATTGCTTAACTCATGTGTGTACAAGATCTTAATATTATTTACAAAGTTCACATAGACACAACAATTGAGTACATTATAAGTAGTAGCATGCTTTTAAATTAATAAGTGATTAGTAGTTATGTGAAGAAAGAATGTCATAATTTACAAAACGAGTTAGGGACATAACTAAATGCTTGCTCGTCAAGTGCGTGATTCATGGACGATCCTTATGTCTCGTAATCTCGATCGATGACCTGGCGAATGTGCAGTCCCACATCGACGCAACCGTTACCACTACGAGTGGTCCGATAGCAGTCAGCAGTCAGATCAAGAAACTGGACATGTAATGACTACATATTTTAACAAAAGGCGAATTCCATAATTGAATCCAACAGACATTAATTTATCCAGGAAAAGTTTTTATCCAGTGCGCAAACTAACCATGAATTCAGCATATCATTCTAGACCCTACAGCGCAGAAATTTATCGTCGGTTATACAAAACAAAAACAGCTGTTCCATACATTTTGACCGCGTAGGTATTGCACTTTTCTATGGAACAGCTGATTTTTTTTTGTAAAACCGACGAAAAATTTATATGTATAAATCAAAGTCTGTGCAAAAGCGAAAATACCACATGGTCAAAGAATTCTCGCTCGCTCCTCTTGTTATAAGCCTGGAATACACATGTTACCAAGTAGTACAATACCATGCTACTTAAGGCCCATAGTATTCTCATCTCCCGTTTGTATGCTAAAGCACGACTGCCCCCCGCGCCCGCGCAGGGCACCTCTGAGCCTTTATCTCAAAATGGGGATATTCCTTTGATTAATTTACAATTGTGCGTCGGCGATTCTGTGGTACCTCTAACTATCTATTTTTCAGTGTATTTTTTTTTCCAAATAACGAAGCCGTTTAGTAGGAGTATGGAATAGAAGCCAAAATATTGCGTGTTGGAAAATATTTTTTACAGCAAAAGTATTAACCATACAAAAAAAGTACTTCGGGCAAAATGATCTATATGAATCTATAGCAAAATCATATGTTTTTCAAATCTTCAAGACAAGCCGTTAATGAGCAGTACGGTTCATAAAGTGACCGTGTTACGCTACCAATCGGGACGTAGGCCCTTAAGTAGCATTCAACTACCATGTGCGTACGAAAAGAGCATGAGTATTTGACTGGGACCGAGAGCATGGTACTAATGAGCATACTTCCTAGTTGCGAGCATGCTTATAGTAGCATGTGTATTCCAGGCTATATCATGATAATGTATATGAACGACAGACAGAAGAGGGAACCCTGACCGAGTTGAGCGAATCGCTTTCACAAAATCATGAAGGTATAGTTAATGTATCGTAGTTTTCGCAGTGCATGTTTTGCTTACTATGGTTCACGGACTAGCTCATGTAGGTGTAGTAAAGTAATGACGAGTAGTCACTGTGTGTGTGTGTTTGGGTCAGTCATGCTATTCCCAGTTTTTATGATTACACCATATTATTGGCATTTCTTAATAGATTCCAAATTAAAATTTGATTCATTCACAAAATTTTTATTCATTGTGTACATTTGTTCTAAATGAAAGTATGTATGTAATAATAAAAAAAATAACGTATTGTTTTGTACCTAAATTATGCCATAAACGATGATTAATGTTAAATTATGTTTAAACGTCAAAAATTATGGTTAAACAGACGCTAATCATTACTTAATTTTAAGCAACGTTTATGAATAAGGGTGTAATTGTGCAGCTAACGGGCGCATTACTAAAGGTAACTCAATTTAAAGACGCGAATTTACGGACAGTTCTAGGTTAATATTAAGACTTGTATCTTTACCAATAATGAAGCAAAGACTTTTGTACCTTCGCATAGAACTTTTCACAGGTAAAATTTGCTTACGAAACTGTTTATTTGCCCAGTTTGAAAAAATAATGCTACCATTGGTAAGTAAAACGATCCGTTTTTGTTTATTGGAACCGAGTATAAGTAGATTCTCAAGTATCTCTGTCAATCTGCTGTCATCGGCAGAATTTCGTCGACGTTCACACTGACGTGACGTAATAATATCGCGCCGGGATTTTATCACGCATTCTATTTTCTTGGACTTTTTTTTTTTTTTCTTAATTCGTTGGCAAACTTTAAAAATTAATAGAAACATGTATAGTGTAAGAATTCGGAGGTTAAACATTTACCTATATTTTTGAGGGAGTTATGGAGCATTATCATTTACAGTTTTCTCCATATACGCAGATAGGTTAATAGTTTGACACCAAGTAGGTTAAGTGAGTATGTGAGCAGGCCTGTCCAGCCGTCAGCCGTCATTAGCGCAGCGTGAAGAGTCGGGCGCCACCACCGCCGCCGCCGCCACCGCCGCTGCCGCTCGGTCGGTGGCGCGCAGTCCCGCCGCTGACGTCATCAGCGCGATAGCGCGCTGGCCGTCGAGATGCGCGCACGCATCGCCCTGTACGCATTACGTCACAGGCTAGGTACATAAAGTTTGTATTAGATACTTATTTAGTTTGTAGTTTATGATCGACTAGCTGTGCCCGCGACTTCGTCCGCGTGGAATTTAACAAAGAAGTTTATATAAATAAAAATAAAATTTCTAAAATAAAAGTAGGTAGCCTAAGTGACTCCTTATTATATCAGCTATCTGCCAGTGAAAGTCCCGTCAAAATCGGTCCAGCCGTTTCAGAGATTAGCCGGAACAGATAGACAGACAGACAAAAATTGAAAAAAAAATATTTTCGTATATGTACCGTGTACATCCATATGCATTTAGTAAAAAGCGGTTATTTTAATAAGTATTACAAACAGACACTCCAATTTTATTTATCTGTAGTATGTATGTATAGAAGATGTATAGATAATGAGCAAGTTCATTAAGCGCGACTCGTTCTTTAACCGGCCGGCCTCTGCCGCCCTGCCGCACTGGCGATGCCGATGGCGCCCTAGGCACATCAACACCAACCTAGCCTTTATTGCGCATGCCTACAACTATGCCGTATATTGTAGCTCGCTTCAAAGTATTTCTTCTACTATTAAGTAACAGCATTTAGATTTCATCATCAAATTAGGTCCTTAGCTTATTTCTCGTCAATTTGATAACGACTAACAAAAACTGGTTCTTAACATTGTGTACTTGTGTTAGAGGCAGTAACAGATGACTGATCGCTTCCTTTTTGATCAGGTTCAGCTGTTGTTGTCAGCGTATAATTTACGTAGCTCTAATCTTGATGTCAGGCTCCGGTTGTCACTGTCTATTGTCCGGCACACCTAACAGGAGACGTCGAAAAGAGAAATAGTAGCATCGCTCTTCGTGAAACTAAAACTGGTCACGCGCTTGCCGCGCCGATGAGCTGCCTGTCTCCGGCATCACCAGCACGCAGCTCCGGCGCAGGCAGATTAGTTTGCCATCCGATGCAAAGGACACAGTATCTACAGACAGATATACATGTTCCCTGCTTGTTATCGTTTTTTATGGCAATGCATTGTTAGGGGTTAACATTCCACGGGGGGACCCGATACTCGAATACCTGTCCTGATCCCAAAGTCCGCGGTCGCTGTGTCACCACTTAAATAGCAAATATTATTATTTCCTTTATTTCATTTAAATATGGGTAAATGAAGTAAAAACTGAAACGTCATAAATAGGTGCCATTAACAAAAATAGCTCATCCCGCCATCTCCATCGAAAGCGCGTTAAATCCGTTGGGACCAACCGCGCGCGAGCCAAGCGAGCGTAGCGAGCGGTGCCTCGGTAGCGGCCGGCGAGCGCTACTTCCAAGTTGCTCGCAGAATTTTTTGCGTTGGCAGAGTGTGACAATTTCAAATCTACCTACATTTAAGGATAAGTA
This sequence comes from Antitype chi, assembly GCA_947359405.1. Taxonomy (NCBI): domain Eukaryota; kingdom Metazoa; phylum Arthropoda; class Insecta; order Lepidoptera; family Noctuidae; genus Antitype; species Antitype chi. The sequence goes on from OX375812.1 coordinate 20,827,349, forward strand.
TGATAAATCAATGATATAATTTCTAATCCACCTACATTTTTCCAGTCATACTCGTACCTCTATCAAAATTTGTTCGATATTTTAACGAGTAGGTTGGTATTTTTAACGTAAATATAATGAACTTAAGTGTATTAAATGTTTTCATTTCAAACTTAGGTATGATGACTATCGACATTTTTAATCATTCGATATTTTAATCACTCGACATTTCAATCTTAGACTTTTTAAGCATAGGTAATTTTTTTTCGATATTTCGATACAATCGATATTAAAATTTTCGATGTGAACATTGACATTTTACCCATAGATATTTTAATTGTCGACGTTCAAAAATGTAAGTACCCCTATTTACTGCTGAAGTGTTGACTTTTATGTGACACCTTTGGTAGGTATACGACTCGGGTCGGACAAAAAGTGGCACAGGATGTCGCCGCATCTCATGAGAGGCGCATTGATTGGCGCACAATGCTGCGCCTGAGTCGACGACGACGCGCCGACGCCCGCTCCTTGTTACAGTGACAGTGAGTATTGTGTACAGATAATGTTCCAGTTTGACCTCTCAACTCATATCTCACAGGAAGGAATGTTTAGTCGCAGCGCGACGGCTTTGTGTCACACGAGGTTATGTGCTCGTACCGGTACTTCAATTATCTGCGTAATCAAAAATGAATTAGTGATCGAGGTCAGTGCACATGTAATATCTGCTGAGTTGCTGACGCTCGGCTCGCTGCCCTGCGCATGGATTGCTTATTCAGTTGCTTATAATGTGAACGCAACACAAACATGAGTACAATAATAAAAACTCTGTCATTAGAAGTAATCAAAATTTCAACACGCAAAGCATTACGTTGACCTATTTATTGTGTATCGCAAAACCGACATAAAATGCACAAAATATTGTTATACACCGAGAAATTTTAATGGTTGTTTTCCCGCAGCGAAATGGTTTTGTCTTGGTAATACAATCGTTTTATAAAAAAATAAGCAAAAATGGCAGATTAACAATTGCGAAAAATCACCACGTGCGAGAGTTTATTTTGCTTTGAACATTTATGGATCGCTGTTTCCTTCGTCGGCGGCGCGTGTGATTCGAGTAGTACCTACAAGTTACCTCTAGTGTTACTATTGATTCTCACGTTTTCGAGTTTATGAATATTAAAAAAAAAAAATCTCTTAATTTTTTTACTTTTACTCTATGCTTCGAAAGTACTCCTTATGGGAAGTTGTTCTGCCGCGGGAAAACAACCATTTAAATTTCACGGTGTATAACATCAGTAAAATATTTTATTGAATGTTGATTTGCTCAAGTGTCCGAGTTAGCAGCTAGTTTCTTAGCGATAAATTCATCCCAACCACGGGACCATTCGTTGTGCGTGGTTCGACACGCACTTTGCCGTTTTTTTGAATTTGTGTAACTTATCCAGCCGACGCCGACGTCTGACGTGCTAATGTTGCATCGCGTGACGTTGTAGACGGCACCAGGCAGCCGCAGGCCTCGGTCCGTTGTCGTGCATGCTTGGAACACGGAACTGTCTAGCTCGACCCATATAAAGTATGTAAGTTGTAGAAGTACAGGCAGCAGGCACACCTGCCTAACCCTTCGGCGAGTACAGGCGTGACCGCATGATGTTATGTTGTTATGATAGGCCTTTTATGCTTAGCTACCTACTTTTTCTTCTTTGCGTATCGATAGCAAAAAGTTCAAACGTTCTTGGCCCAAAATTCAAAGGTAGTAAGTAGTTGATAGTAGTTAGTTGTCGGGGTCGAGTTGTTTCAGGGTTTAGTTGTCGGGTCGAGTTGTCCGAGTCGAGTTGTCGTAGAATCATTACTTAAATGTTTTCTATTAAGTAGATAATATGTTCAAGAATTAAATTATTTTATGACCAATCTTACTCGCGTACGAGAATGATCCGTTGATCACAGATAAATGTCACGAATTATCAAATAAAAGAGACAAGTGGTCCGCCTTGCGCCCAGGCTCGCCACGATAGTGCTATTAACGGTGGTACAGTCGGGCTCGGTTGATATCTTGTCTTTTTGTCAAGCGGTGCTTTGTGGAACGGTTATGATTCAATTAGTTGTCACCAAAACTGCTTACTCTGTCCCGGACTCCCTGTGTGCCCCCTGTGTGCCCTGTGTGCCGGGGTATCTCTTTCGAACAACCCGCACCCTGGCGTACTAGCCCGCCTGTGCCGGTTGTTGTAGGTTGGCCGCCATTAGAGCGGTGGCGGTTGCTCATGATCATATAATCGTGACCGCAAACTTGTTGTGTTATTCTACACGCAGGGCCTTTGTCCTAAACTGTGTAAGGATAGCATGTCAAAGTGAAACTCAATCGCACGCCTTAACAAAGGGACTGACGTCACAGTGTTTAATATTTTGGTTAAGTAAACACGACGCGGCAATGTGATGCCATTGAAATTACTCAAAACCCAAAAATGGGTAATTAAAGTCATCATTATTGATACCATTATTAATGAGACCGAACCTGAAGTTACGTTATAATAGATAACAGCTGTCCCATAAATTCGTTCAATTACAACTTGTGTACATCATGACTGCATTTAAAAAAAAGATGCGTCGATCGATCGGTTTTTAACCGACTTCAAAAAGAAGGAGGTTATCAATTCGACATGTTTTATTTTATGTATGTTCGGGTATAACTTTGTCATCTATAGATGGATTTGCAAAAATATTTTTTGGTCCGAAAGGAGTTTATTCCAAAATGGTCCCATTTGAATTTCATATAGATAGATGATGTGTTTCGGAGATAGACAACGGAACTCTCCAAAAAATTACAGCAAATCTACAGCGATTGCTACTATCGCATAAATATGCATTGTTTTGATTTCATTGACTTTGAGAATACCCCAAGGATGATGAAATTTCGAATTGGTGTGGGGTAGGTACTATAACTAAAAAGTGAAAAATAAAAACTATTCATTTATTTGAATAAGTTTTACATCAGGGTCTGAATGGGAACGATAATTTTCAATCTATTTCAAGAATCATACCAACAAGCTACAAAGCGCATCATATTTCGGTGAAGCAGCGGCCGGGTTTCATCCCTTGCGGCCCCTTATGCGAATAAACTGATCGAGAGTGATCGACGCCACGACGTATGACAGACATACGACGTGACGTGACGAACGCTATCAGAGGGTAGATGAGCCGTGAGGGGGACGCCGCGCCGGCGCGGCGCCTGCGCCGGCGCTAATGCATTCGTTATGGTGTCCTACTGTACACAAACGCACACTGACATTTGATTGACAAAGATGCGATATGTTGATCCGTGCATCCCGAGGGGTGTACAAGGATTAACACAAGGGGTGGTCTTCCCGTGACATAAGATAACTTAAGAATAAGGATAAGCATAACGACCAATACGCGTTACACTTAACTGTTGTGTTGCTTACCATACCAACATAATGTCGCAGGAGTATTGGAGAAATCTAATCTGCGAAAATCCACAGCACAGGATTATGATTGGTTTATCTGAGAGTCAAGTTGAAAAATCTTCACTCTGGTTGGTAAGAAGTAGCTGTAAACCAATCAGCATATCCTTATCCTAGGATTTTTCAAATTTCCCTGCACCGACAAGTACTTTAAATGTATATTATCAACAGGACTGCGGAATGACGTGACACGAGTGTACGACACGGTGAAGTATAGAGTTATTATATGTATAGGTGATCGGTGCGGCTGCCAACGCTCTCGGCACACTACTTCGACTGGACTTAGTGATAGCGCATGAAATAAGCACGCTCCACGCAAAGCAAACCTTCTGTAATTGTAACGTACCAAACCGTTGCTGCTCCCCCAGTACTCGCGGGCTGCCACCGCGCTGGTGAGAGCCGGGCGGCTTCGTGCGCCGGTAACGGTCACGAACCGCTTGACACCGGCTCCACCTCGCACCTCGCCCGTCCGACACAAAAACATTCCGATTTCTTTTCCGTTAGGACGCAGCGTCACTGTCAAGTAAATGACTCAATGTAGGTACAAAGCTGCGTGTAACTTTGCTCTATTTTTGGTGGCGAACACAGGCTTTATCAGCGAATTGACACTTGACACGCAATTCACTCTTACTTCGTACAGCCGTGAACTGGGGCTCACCGTTCACTGTGACTGAAAGGCAACTTTTGTATAGTATTATACTTATGCCAATGATATATTACATGTTGTAGTACTTACAGTATCGCACTGGGCACTCAGCAGATAGTAACAATGTCACAGCAAGGTACACAGTTACACACGCCGACACAAGCTATGTATCCAGTAAACGCTGAAGTTAATCTAAAGTCGAATATCGTATTATAATTTGACGCATATCATATTAACATTGTTAATAATAAGCACAAATTAAGCATACTCCCAGCGCTCTCTGAGTAGTCAGCCCTATCTTGCAGCCTGGCTTATATTTTTAAACATATACTTTATAGTTTGTGTCGGTATATGAGAGATGAGAGAGAGATGTACATAGTAAGAAGCACAGTCGAGTCTATTGAGTCCTGATCGTGGACCCATAAAATACCAATACCTTTTCTCGCGCAAACCAAGCCGTGAGCGAGCGCCAAGCTACATAAGTGAGAGTAACTTAGGACATACTGTGGTGGTTAAACATTTGTGATAATAGATCCGTGTGTGTGTTTTGATGCTTTGATGTGCGTGATTCCGAGAATGGCTATATTATCGCGACAGTGCGTGGTCGGCGCGACCCCCGACCTCCGACACCCGAGTCCTACGTCCTCCCCCAACGCACTCCGGCTCTCTAGTCAGCTGTATCTCTCCCCATTTTGTGTGCGCTTGGAATCTCTATACGATTGATGCTCAAAATTATCTTATTTACTGAGTTATTGTGGATTTTTATTAATATGCATTAGCAAATGAAAGATACTTTTAGGTTTTCATCACACAAATGTTTTGCTCACGTGTCACGTGAGAGTGGTATTTACATGCGAGTATTCTCGGTTATCTGCTGAAGGTTTGACATGGAAGGCACCACGGGGATACTCCTAAATAAATTGTATAACGCGTTAAACCCCAGCTAACTGCGTACAACAAAGTATTTAATCATTAAGTTGCTTAAACGCGAACTGATTTGGTTCAGATTAGACGGATCAGAAGTGGGTGTAGGGTGACAAAAGACGCATAACGAATCGGAGAGTCATAATAATATGTGCTGCCCGTAATTTTGATCAATTTTTAATGTAAGTCCAATACCTAAGAAACGGTTACAGAGATATTATAGATCAAAGTTCCAACTTTTATACTTTTCTCCACGAAAACTAGTTTTAATGTCATAATTTTGCCGCATGAACCCAAAAGCACAATGTTTTGTGTGCTGCCGTAAAAAGCGATTTTTCATACCTTAAATCAAATAATTTTTGCTCAATGTTACTTAGTTTGATGTACAGGTGCGTAGATTGTGTCCGTATGAATTGAAATGTAGCCGTACAAAACCCATTTTTTTGGACAGATTACGCATAAACACTACTAATTTCTACCAAATTTTCTGAAATATCCATCAGCTAGTTTTCGAGCTCCTCAATCCAGACGTCTGAATTGAGGAGCCACTTTAAACTACCTGTATCTTTGAAAGGGTTTTACTTCAAATTCCAGGATTGGGCCTACAAATTCGGGTAATTTACGACTAAATATTGTAAGTTTAAATATGAGACATGGCTCCTCAATCCATGCGGACACCGTAGATTAGCTTTGTGATGGATCTTTTTACACCCTGTATGTCTGGATGATGCGAATGTAACGATGGATGCGCACGTGTCGCGCTCCTCCGGATGCAGAAAAAACTGAGCCCGCGCCGACCGACGACCACGGGTCGGGTTACTGTGGCCGCAACACGTGTGCACTAATGTGCTCCGGCTATGTAGCCCACTAGGCCGGTTCCCGGACCGCAACGCTCTTTGTGTTCATATAATTTATGATACATAAATGTTCAATACCAATGAAATATCATGTATAGTCACATGAGCAATAAGCATCGCGGCGGGTGGCCGACGTTGATGGCTTATTGATGGCGATCAGACTAGGGGAATTCATATTACATGATCGTAAATCTTTAAGGCACTAGGCATTAAAGTGGCGCGAACTTATGCGCGAGCGCAACGCGTAACCATCGTGAGGTTGAAACTACCGGGATTGCCTGCGTTGTCTTTTCGGTGACAAATAAAACTAGAATTTTTTTTTGTGAACTGAGGCTGTCTCCTACTACGGCCTCAAATAAAAAAACAAAATTGCGTGTTCCGCGGTGTCGCGTAGCAGTACGCGGAACTCGCGGCAGAGCCAGTGTTTCCAACTGGATTTAGCCCGAAAACCTGACACCTAGTTAGGTGTCAGGTTTTCGGGCTAAATCCAGTTTTAAAATCACTAACATTTCAAAATAGGGCTAAATTGTTCAGAAATAAAAAAAGGTTCTTTAGTTTAATTGATTGTATGAATTACTACCGTGTAGATTATTGATGAAATACATTATTACAAGAACAAGAAGAAAAAGGGATCGAAATAAAAATCTAGCCCAAGAGGGGCTAAATTGGCGTCACTGAGCAGAGCTCACAGACTCGCAGGCACAGAGGCACACACACACTGAGCGACGCGGTAGATGACGGACTCGCTGACGTTTGAATTAAATCGAAATGGTCGGCGCGGCGGCGGCGAACTGAAACGATTATTTTTGTAATGCCGAGCGTGTGCGGCGCGTGCCAGGAAATTAAATTGTCGTGCTAGAGCGGGGGCGCGGCGGCCGGCGCCCACAGCCTGCAGCCTGTGCACGGGGGTTTATATCATACTAGCTTTCGTCAGCGGCTTCGTTCGCGTCGAGGTCGAAAATTATCCCTACGGGACCGTACTATCGGGATAAAAAGTATCCTACGTGTTAATCCAGGTTACAAACTGTGTTTGCGAAATTTCATCCAAATCCGTTCAGTCGCTTTTACGTGATTGAGTAACAAACATCTAAACATATAAACACATTTATTTTATTAGTAGGATATAGTAGGATAGTAGGATTCTGCAACTGGCGATGAGGTCAGCGTGTTATATGGTCGCTGGAGATGTTGACCGAGAGTGTAAAGATGTCTTTGACGACTGTACATTTTCTAGGTACCTATGTAGGTATGGACTTTATAATATGGCAATATGTAGAAACTTGACGAAAATGAACTCCAATCGTGTTTGCATTAAGGTACATACCTAATAAGCCTTATTGTGCAGGAGGCACACGCGATCTATCTTTAGGTATCGGTAACGATGTGCTGATGAATGTTACGCTGACGCCAAACGTAACGTACAATAGGAGACCACAGCCTTTACACGTATACTGGTTTTACCAGGAACCCCAAGGTTCGACCCGGAAAACCAGTATACGTGTTTATATAGTAGTGAAGGGCTATAGGTACGGACACTCGATACACGTACAGCTCAAAGGAAGTCTCCAAATAGGGTTCTATATCAGCAAGTATTGGAGGGCTGTATGAACAGAGTTCAAATATCGTGCTCATTCCTTCAACGCAGTAATGTCAGCGCTGACTACATATTATTATCAATCCTGTACTATCATGTAGTAGCACTAATAGGGCGCTGCGCACTCTCATTAGTAGCGATATGTGCAGGAGCAGACGTTTGCTTGTTTGTGCGTAAACAAAGCACAGATAAGTAAGTAAAGAGACAGACATTACCAAACTATGCTAATAGACGTGCGGTCATTTAGTTGATAACTAATTATTGAAAATGGTTTAAGTTAAGTCGACAAGGCAGGCATTGTTCTTTGTGTATCTCAGATAATTGCAAAATAAATAGATAAAATAGTAATAATGATAATCCCGGTTGTCATTAATTTGTGGATCTTTGACAGTCGTTACGGGTCGTCAGAAGCCCGAAAGTCTGAAAACCAGTCTTACCAAGGGGTATCGTATTACCCAGTGAATGGGTTGTGGAGGTCAGATAGGCAGTCGCTCCATATTAAATACTGGTATTCAGCTGCATCCGGTTAGACTGGAAGCCGACCCTAGGCAGATGATGAAAGTAGTAATAATGAGGTAGTACCTATTTTCCTAGATAGTAGTCCCGTGTGGTGCCGGGCGTAAAAGAATAGCATCATCCCATTTCTTCCAGTGGGTGTCGTAGAAGGCGACTAAGGGACTTACTAGAGAATGGGCAGCAGCATTCTCTATGCATTTTACCACCATACTGCGATCGCCAACCCGCCTGCCAAGCGTGGCGATTATGGCAAACCCCCCCCAACATGACAAGCACAAAGAACCGGTCGAAGTGGCTGAGCTTGGGGGGAGGCCTATGTCCAGCTGTGGACGTCCTTCGGCTGAAATGATGATAATGATGATGATGACCTATTTTCCATCGACATGTCAAGATGATGAAGAAGTTAGAGTTTGTGTCGGAGACACAGGACGGGACTCGGGACTCGGGGTCGGCAGTCGTGTGTGTAATTGTAGCTCGCAGGCGGTCGCGGATATGTTTATAGAAGCCGTAGCAAAGGATAGAAGTTGTCAAAATAGATTGCCTACTTCCAAGATTGTGTTCCTCTTAGGAGGTGAAACGGAGGTCAATGATTCTCGTCACACACAACAGCCTGTTTGAAGTTATTACTGTTTCTTTTATTCGTCGTTTTACATTAATTGTATTGCTACCCCCTGCTGTGTAAGTAAACGCCGCTCTACTCGCCTTCCACTTCTCTAGGACTAAAGTGCGTATTACACTATCCAATGAGTAGGAAATATAATTAAGAAATAGGAGAACAGTTGGATCCGATTAAGTGCGTTTGGAAGGTCGGGACCTTCCCACCAATGAATGAAGAGTGACGCAATATCTTAATGCGACGTGCGCTGGACGGCCGGCGCGGGGTGTGCGGGCTGATGGGCTCCGGGATACGCTTGATGCACTTCTACAGGGGAATACTTTTACATTTAAAATGTTGCCGCTTGAAGTAGATCACATTCTGGTAATAACTTCACCCGATGTCCGTCGTTTCGTCGCATCGCTGAATGTGTCGAGTCACAGATGTCAATCACTGTCTATCTATCTGAACCACAGCACTAGTGCGCCGCATGACACCCTGCCGAGTAGAGAACCAGCATCCACTCAAATCGAAGGTGGTTGTTCGGTTCAAGTAGCGCAATGTAAACTAGTAATGAGTAAGCAAACAATTTCGCAATATATAGTAACCATTATGGGGTTCAGTGCTCCTTACTGTTTGAAGTAAGTGAAGCTAGCTGCTCACGGGAGTCACAGGCTTACCGGACGCAGTGAATATTGCCGTTCGACTGCGTCCGCGGCGCAACGTTCACTGCGTCCGGTGGCGCGCTCTTACCGCGCTGTGCTGCACTTCGCTGAAATCACATTCGCAGCAACATACAACATCAAGAGTCACGGATGGTCCACAACGCGCTGGATATTCAAGCATGTGACGGACTAGCGGCCAATGAACAGCAGCCTTAGCACGAGAGCCGTAGAGAAGCGTTTAGGCGACGGAACAGTAGACAAAAATGACGTTTCCGTGTAGACAGTTGACAGTTTTGTACCGAGAAATGTAGACAAGCGATTTATATTCTATGGTAGAGTCGAAATAGACAGCGTCATGCTAAGCCTGCTGAACACACCACGAACGTTATTATGTAGTATAAACACTGTGGAAGTTCAAGATGGAGTACTTACGTGCAAAGCGTAAGCGTTAGCGTAGCGTGTGTGACAATTTAATAGTGGTAATACCAAAATACTAACAATTTTGGTGATAGCAACAATAGTGCTCAGAATAAGGACCTTAGTCTGAAATAAAGTATAATTTAATTGTAATAATAGACAATAAATACAACAACGCACAATAATATCGACGGCGAAGTTTAAATAACACCTAGACTCAAAAATTTACACAAACTGAAAAAAAAACGTTTAATTTCTTGATAAGTTAAAATGTGTTTCCCCATTTCAATTTAATGCTGTTGCAACTAAAAATACACTTAAAAGATTTCAGTAAAACATGCGAATAACGAATATAAATTCAAAACAAATAAAAAAGTAAATTTTTCGAAAAATTACAGGACTTATTGACACTTCGCCGTCGATATGTAGGTACTTTATTTTTCCGTGCACAGGTACTCTCAAGATAATAGCTCTCACAAAAGAATTTCTATTTCCTTCCTTCCTCCCTGCTCTGAGCACGTGGTCTATGATGTGCTATATTGTGTTACGCGCAGTGATATGCCACGATCACTGACACATTGATTACACTCCCCCGGACGAGCGCCCTCAGCGGCGGCGGCGGGTAGGTAATTACATACATACCACAGTGATACATTGTTACCTGAGTATTTACGAGAGCCGAGGTACTTCCGATCAGATGTATGTGCTAGTAATAAATACATTTTCAACACCATTAGACGTCCAGCATTATTCTGTGTATCGACTCGCCATAAAGCCGAGTTTAATTTTATTGACACCTCACAGGCTCGGAAAGATTCTGTTTGTCATTCAAAATCTGCGTGTTAAAGCGCATTTTACCCGGTAGCGTGGAAAGATTTTTTGAAATTCGAACCTTTCTATTCAATAATTTTCTGTACAGCCAGTCTAGTAAAAATGCATTAATACTTATTTCATATCAGTGCACCAATCCTATTTTTAGAATAATCGCACTGGCCAACAGGACGACTGCTTGAAAAACAAATCCTCTCTTTTCAATTCGCTTTCAATAATTTTGGTTATTTTTTTGATAAAATCTTAAGAAATCATAAAATATGAGCGAGTCCAGCAGCGACGAAGATATAAATTTAACACCTGCAGAGTTAGTGCAAGTGGTACATAATGCCGAATTGAGTTATCTTCCGGAAAAATCGCGCGAAAACTACTTAAAAGCGTACAATTTATTCAATGCATGGAGACATTCTATAAGCGTGAAAACGTTTTTGAAGACTAGAATGCAATTTTTCTCAAGTATATTGGGGTTGGCTTCCAATCTAACCGGTTGCAGCTGAATACCAGTATTTTACATGGAGCGACTGCTTATCTGACCTCCATAACCCAGTTACTGGGTAAACCCCTTGGTAAGACTGGTTGTCAGTTTCGGGCTTCTGATCCTCCGTAACGACCGTCAAAGATCTACAAATGACAGCCGGGATCAACGGTTTATGGTGCTTTCCGAGGCACCGATGGGTCTTGGTATGTAAAGATGGTCACCCATCCAAGGATCAACCGCGTCAAGTGTAGCTTAACCTGATCGATCGACCCGTGCGGCTGTTACTACTTAGCCAGAAGCCCTTCGCTATCATATTTCATTGAACTACACTAATTTAATATATTATTTAAGCTGGTTTTCTTGCACCTAGCATTTTCCTCGTTGTAGTGAGGTGAAAAATTGTGTGTTGCGCTCGGCAGCAAAGGTATTCTGCGTCTCGTACTTTTGAAAGCCTCGCTACGCTCAGGATTCTATATTTGAACCACTGGCTTCGCTCATGGCTCAATCCTAGAATCTATCGCTTGCTCAGCATTCAATTACAAATACTCGCGCCAAAAAAAAAACTTTGCAGCCTTGCATAACAAATAACTATTCCGTTTGCTGGGACAGTCAGCCGCCACGCGGGTCGTTATATTGCGAGTCCGATCCGTATTACACCTGGTCCGGGGTAAGTCAAGGCAGCAACGTGGGGCCTCTGGAATTTATAATAATGATAAATAATTTACCAGAAGTCGTCAAAAATGGATCTTGTTTGTTATTCGCAGATGACCTCAAGTTGTTGTTTGAGATCAGGACGGAGTCTGATTGCAGACGTTTGCAGGATGACATTGATAGGATAGTGGAATGGAGTCATGAGAACAGGCTCTACTTCAACTTGTCCAAGTGCTCGGTGATAAGTTCCACCCGCGCACGTGCACCTCTACTCTACGAATACGTAGTGGATGCTGTACCGATGCAACGAGTCACGAAGGTAAGGGATTTAGGGGTTGTTCTCACCCCTGACCTATCGTTTCGCGATCACATAACTAAGATCTGCAAAAAGGCATTTAGAAACTTGGGGTTTGTTTTGAGGCAGACGAGAGACTTTACCAGCATCACAGCCATCAGAGTCCTGTATGACGCATTAGTCAGGAGTCATCTGGAACATAGTGCTGTCATATGGGCCCCACATGAGGCTAAGTACTCAGTGATGTTGGAGCGGGTCCAGAACAAATTCACCCGCCACCTGTACAAAAAACTTTATGGGGTATACCCATTGTACCCTTTGATGTACCCCACTCTATTCGTACTGGGTATGGTGGGGTACAATCAACTCGGTGTGCGACGCGAATTTACACTAGTATCGTACTTGGTGAAACTGCTCCGAGGCATAGAGCACAACCCGGGAGTGTTACAGCGGTTGCACTTGTACGTACCCGACCATTATGTGTGGAGGCGACGGCCCCCGCCCCTGCTGGTCGTACCATCAGCCACGACCAACTTGCTGGCTAAAACCCCTCTGACTCGAGCAATTCGCACTATAAATTGCATTCAGGTCGAATTGGATATATTTACATGTTACTGGAGTGAATTCGCAAAAGTACTATTGTTTATATTATGTTACAAATAATGATCTTTGATGAGTGCTATAATTTTAATTTTGCGTGTGTGACTTGACTATCGCATTAGGTTAAGTACCTGTAAGGATAGTTTTAAGGCCTTTAAATAAATAAATAAATAAATATTACCCGTGTGATGGCGCGCGGCTTCTGACAAAGAGCCAACCACAAAAAGTATGTTACGTGGCCACGAAACCTAATGGACGTAATGCTTTCTGACAACGGCCAGGTAAAAGCTTCCAATAAGTTACAAAAAGTTTTCAAGTAAATGAATTATCGGAGGTTGTAGGCAGGTCTATCGTGGTGTGGCCTGAAGGCTGACGCGTGTTTCAGTAACACGAAGCGCTTGTCTGATCCCAATGTGACCGGTCTATGGGTGTGAGGGACTTCTACTTCACGCGCCCTTAACTTAGTACCCCCAGCCGCGCTGTGAATGTGTGGGAAGTATGAAAAGAAAAATCATTTGCTCGACATGTTCGGCGGCTGACAACCGGCGATCGGCGCGGGCGGCGCTCCGATGTCACGTGACGTCGTGCTGTGACGGGACATGATGTATATCGCACCGCTCGTCGTCGCCCGCGCAGTCACACGTCGGGTGCCGTCAATTAGTGGCTCGTTACAGTTTATTGAGTGCCCCTCATTATCTCCACAGCATTATTATAATGATGTCCACAGAACATGTAGTGACCACTTAGCGTGGGCGAAATATATCATATTGAACATTTTTATTAATCCTGTCTCTTGTGAATATGATACACTTTATTAATGTGTGCAGTGTATGTGTAAACAGGAAGTTTTTATGTTTCAATGATTCGCAGAAACTGAAACTTTATGAAATATTGTCTCATCGCTAGTGTATGTTTTTCACGGAAAATTTAAAGAAATGCCCACCGGACTCATTTAGATAAAGTATTATATATATTTATGGCTTTAGGTATATGTAAACTCATGATAGAACAATATTTATATTTATGCAATATTTTAACAATATTTATACAATGATTAATTTTATTGTTATTAATATCAACACAAACGTATAAAGAAAAGTACTTAATAATTAAAACTACGATATACAAAATAAATACAACAAACAAAAGGATACAATAGTATTTATATGCAAACGTAGGATGATATATTATTTACATACAATATCAGCTGCATTTCGGTAACCTCTTTTGAAGAAACTGAAACTTTAGTTTACGCATCCTCTACGCTGCCTCTACGCTGCCTCTACGCTTTCGGTACGGAGCGTCTACACAATCTGCACGCAATCATCTACACAGTATCTGTGCCGGACAAATGCCGTAATGCACAAACACTGGTTTAGTGGTTGTAGAATGTAAAACACATGTCTTTTTAAATTTTGTGCAGCCATAAAAATAGTATTGGTCTTGTCAAGAACTAAAGAATTGATATACATAATATATGAGCTCATGGTTGATAGTGATGAATGAAACGTATAGTCTGTGAAGTGTGTGCGGCGCAAAAAGTGCAGACGATGCCGATGCCCCGATGGTAGACACGCAACCGTAGCGTGAAGCACAGGCTGACAATCATTGTATTGACAAATACAATTATTGTCAGTATATTATTGTGATAAACCCTGGGAATCATCATCATCATTATTTCAGCCGAAAGACGTCCACTGCTGGGCATAGGTATAATGGCGGAGCTTGGGGGAGCCCAAGGTCCGCCACTTCGACCGGTTCTGTGTTTCCGGCATCCAGCGGACTCCTGCGGCCCTCACAAGGTCATCGAGACTACCTAGTGGGAGGCCTTTCAACTTTACGTCTTTTAACCCTGGGAATAGTTCAATACAATACTGAACAAACAAGAATGGGCCATGTTCGACACTGTCAATGCCCATTGATGGCCACCGTCAAGTGGAAATGATTAAGAGTTCTGAGACATATCAGCTCCTGAATTACAACATAACAGCTTTTAACTAAATGCATAGGTGTAGTAGTGACATAGTATACATGCACATATACATATACAGTGTAGTAGTAGGTCATACAGGTTATACTTAAATTGTAGTGTCACGCGATTATGCTATATTACTAAAACGTTTGTAACTGCTACAACTGTGAGCTGGCCTGCCGTGCACACAGGGCTATCTTTTCCGTTGGCCATTCTGGGCAAGTGACCAACGCCCCGTGTTTCCATGGGCCCCTTAGTTCTTGCCGGCGTAGTAGCTAGAGGCTAACCCCGGCGGGGTGCCAACATTTCGAAGCGCGCTCACATATCCTGTCGTCTCTTAGTTTTTATACTTTTTTGGATGAGTCGAAAAAGTAACTACAATTTCTGTATGAATAGTCAAAAGATAACCTAACCCATGTGAGGCGGTAACAAAAAAAATATTCGAGCTCGCTGCTCTTGCTCTTGCACATTTCGCACAGGAGCCCCACTATCCTTAAGTGCCCAGGGACTCCTATAGGTTAAAGACGGCCCTGCAAACCCGCACGCACTAAGAGCTGGCCATCGTGCGCACAGAAAATGGCAATGAGGCGTCCTTGTGAGCAAAGTGGGTCTTACGATTTACGAGTAGTCCTTCTGCATAATATGTGTAATGAGGGGCGGTGTATGTAGCCACGGGGGGGGGGGGGAGGGAAGGGCGGCTGTCTGTGCGGCTGCTGGATTATTCAGGCTGCGTCGCTAAAAGGCTGGCGAGTGACGGTGTGACATGACGCTGTCGTGTGGTATGGTGTGGTGGTAAGTCGAATAGCGCAGCGCAGTATTTGAGGATATCTTTAATTCATGTAAAAAGTTAGTTCCTGCAAAATTGTTGCTAAGCTTTCAGGCCTCGGCCATAGAAGATGCTTTTGTTGTCGAGATAGTCATATTGATGTGTTGCGAGATACTTAGCTGAGCGGTATCTCGTTTTGTCAAGCACTTTGAACTATTAGAACCTTTCGGAAAATATGAAGCTGTAGGTAAAACCCATATTATTAATCTCCATACTTGGAATTTCCTTCAAATATTGTTGATTGTAGTTTGTTGCACTTAATAGACGTCTGTCGGCGAGGGATATGTGGTCAATTCTATGCCGGAACGCCCTTGCTAAACGGAAGAAAATACAAAATATTTATAACAACATTTTAATAAATAAAAATTAAAGACTTTTTTTTTGTTAATAATCACTTTTTAGCTTTCGAGCTTCTGAGCCCCGAATGGTGTTAATAACGTTATCTGTGCACTATATCTAATTAACTGGAGCTACTTCTAGATGGAGCGGCGCGGGCGCAGCGCGGCTTGCTTTGATCTCGCGCCTGTATGACGTATTTCACGTACATATATCACGTATGTAATTTGGCACGCACATCGCTCCAGTTCAGACACACACAGCTATACAGATCTCACAGAAGCACCAGAGAATATCGCTGAAATGAATTACCTCTTCTAGAATTCTAGAACGTAGGATCGGATTCTGCAACTATACACTACTAAGGAAGTCTCAAGTTAGTGTGTTACTTTTTTAACACTGTCTTTTGTCATTTGATACTATGAAGATTTATGTAACACCAGCACGAGCTTTCGTATTTGTGTATGATTGGGCGCTAGGTTGTGTTGTGTCGAGTGTTCTGTGGAGTGGACCTACTGGTGTCTATACCTAAATGCCTCATATACATTGGTGAGTCCAGTACATATGTGCCGCATGTAAGTACATGTAGCGGGAGTCGTTAACCCGCGGCTTGTTATTGGAGTGCGTCGCCAATGGCCAGCGCTCGTCAGTAAATCATTATCATCGGAGACGACAGTCAGCCGCGCCGCAAAGACGGAGCATCTCACACGTGACACGATACTTTGCTGTTCGCATGCAAGAGGTCCACTTGAAAAGTGAGACACGTCTAGCTGCAGTTGTGACACCTCCTGTCCTCAGACTTAGGCTTATAGGCTTACACTAGCGAGAGAAAAATACGATGCGATGTCGTGAGAGATCATGTTATTTGTAGCGAAATCTCGCCGTTAGTAGGTACGTTGGCCTAGTGTCATGTAGATATTTTCAGAATATTCTAACGTACTCTGTGGTAAATACTACTGGCAAACTGGCCGCGGAAACATTTATTTTCATTAGTGCCTATGAATCAATGTTGACTGAGACACGTTTATTTTGCCAGCTATCATAATATTAATCAAATTGAAACTGAATATCCGAGCAACATATTATTATTTACTTAAATAACTGACTTTAGTTTTATAGCTAGACTATTTGCTGATACATCTATCTATATGTATAGGTACTAGGTGCAAAACCTGACTGTCGATTTTGCAATAACCATCCGCTTATGAGTGGTTGCTCAATATCCGAGGTAAACGATAGCGAACAGCGATGTGCAGCAAGTAGGTACCTACGGAGCTGTTCAAGATTGCAATCTAAAAATACACAACCTTACAAACAGGATAAGTTTTTAACCAGTGCGCAAACTGTAACCATGAATTCAGCATATCATTCTAGACCCCCCAACGCAGAAATTTTTCGTCAGTTTTACAAAAAAAATCAGCTGTTTCATAGAAAAGTGCAATACCTACGCAGTCAAAATGTATGGAACAGCTGTTTTTTTTTGTGTAACCGACGAAAAATTTCTGCGCTGGGGTGTCTAGAATGCTACGTTGAATTCATGGTTACAGATTGCGCACTGGTTAAAACTTTTCCTGTAGGTATAAGTATCTAGCACTATAAACAATTTTGTGTTTAGCACTAAGGTATACAGGGTGGCAGGGAGATCGACGCGCAAACTATTATCATGGATTCTATCATGGAACCTTGCGCGACAATGTCCCTACGACTCTGTATCTTCATCATTTTTACTTTATTATTAGACACTCGGAGGCAGGCGCTCTATCCAAATTTTATTATGAGACGCTCGGAGGCAGGCGTTCTATCCAAATTTTATTATGAGACGCTCGGAGGCAGGCGCTCTATCCAAACTTTATTATGAGAAGCTCGGAGGGAGGCGCTCTATCCAAACTTTATTATGGGACGCTCGGAGGCAGGCGCTCTATCCAAACTTTATTATGAGAAGCTCGGAGGCAGGTGCTCTATCCAAATGTTATTATGAGACGCTCGGAGGCAGGCGCTCTATCCAAACTTTATTATGAGAAGCTCGGAGGCAGGCGCTCTATCCAAACTTTATTATGAGAAGCTCGGAGGCAGGCGCTCTATCCAAACTTTATTATGAGAAGCTCGGAGGCAGGCGCTCTATCCAAATTTTATTATGAGACGCCCGGAGGCAGGCGCTCTATCAAAATTTTATTATGGGACGCTCGGAGGCAGGCGCTCTATCCAAACTTTATTATGAGAAGCTCGGAGGCAGGTGCTCTATCCAAATGTTATTATGAGACGCTCGGAGGCAGGCGCTCTATCCAAACTTTATTATGAGAAGCTCGGAGGCAGGCGCTCTATCCAAACTTTATTATGAGAAGCTCGGAGGCAGGCGCTCTATCCAAATTTTATTATGAGACGCCCGGAGGCAGGCGCTCTATCAAAATTTTATTATGGGACGCTCGGAGGCAGGCGCTCTATCCAAACTTTATTATGAGAAGCTCGGAGGCAGGCGCTCTATCCAAATTTTATTATGAGACGCCCGGAGGCAGGCGCTCTATCAAAATTTTATTATGGGACGCTCGGAGGCAGGCGCTCTATCCAAACTTTATTATGAGAAGCTCGGAGGCAGGCGCTCTGTCCAAACTTTTATATGCGATGCTTGAAGCCAGAAGTTGGTGACGAACTCCTAGGTTGACCTGCGAAATGGACATACATACTTAAAATAAACTAGATCCGAAAATCCATCCGTTTTCTTGGATGCAATCCCAATGGATGAAATTTGGACCGAATGCAGTGCGCAAACATTTTAGGGAAAGTTTTGTTCAAGAATTTGCAAAAATAGATTTGCTAGATTAATTAATTTCATCTTGGTTTAATAAACTTGTACATGTGAGTAGGTCAAGTAGGTATGTATCAAGTAATAAGTGCAGATGCAGGACTTGTGCAAGTGCGGCTGGTGAGAGGCATGTGCAGCGAAGAGTAGAACAGTAGGTACTGCCGGCGTGGGAGCCGCGCTAAGCGTAAGAGAGATGAGGTCCTGTGGCCACATGCGGCTTCTGACGTCACGGGTCGTGGTGCCGGCGGCGGGTCGCGGCACGTCCATCACGGTTATCTGCGAGTGTCGTGTTGAGGCAGGTCAGTCACCCAGTGTGGTGCGGCGGCTGCACTTTGAGATTGCGACATTAATTTATGCGTGTTTTAATACATCTGTGATATCGCATCATCCGACATCAAAGACTGTGAGCTTTGGAGCGCATGCGAAAACGTGATGGTAACTTGTAAGTACCTACGTCTAATGCAAATATGGTTTTGACTTACTTTACAAAGTAAACAGGGAAGTGCTTACTATAATAATAGTTTCTGACCTAACAGTTTCCGCAAAGCGGCGCAGAATTTACTTTCTAGATAATTTGAGTGATCATTAGTGGGAGGTGATCGCTAGGTTCAATGAGAAGTGAGTTATAAACATGTCCGTGTAGTTTCTTCACGTGAGCGCCGCCAATCAGAGACTTACGAGTAGCTTTTACTTTTTATTAGCTTTGATTGAACGTGTGCTGGGGTTGGCACCGGTCGAGCTCTCGTTTTAGTTACATGTTGTGTAGATATATATAAGTTTTCTGCTCCAAGTATGTACGTTGTGCTTATAAGATATTATATACGAGTATATAAGGCGGTGTCAAAAAAATTAAAATACGTATCCAAAGTCACCGACTTCCGAAATTAAAGTTATTTTTCACTTTGTAGGTAGTGTTTTTCCGAAAGTCGGTTGTTGTTTTTGTGGAAAAAGTTTTTATTTTTAACTTTTTAGGTAGAGTACCTACCCCACACCAATTCGAAATGTCATCATCCTTGGAGTAAAAACAATGCATATTTATGCGATAGCAACAATCGCGGTTGATTTGCTGTAATTTTTTGAAGAGTTCCGTTGTCTGTCTCCGAAACGCATCATCTATATGAAATTTAAATGGGACCCTTTCGAACAAAGAAAGAATTTTGTAAATCCGTCTATACAACGTGTAACGTAAAGGGTATATAAATACATACCAAGGGCACGGCTTCTTTGGATGATATCAAACGTTATTGGAAGGGTTTTTAATCCTATCTCTACATATTCGGAAGTTATGAGAATTTTTAATACATTGATACCAGAAACCAAATCATCAAATTGAAATAAACACATCACTCGGAACAGATTTATCGTGATAGCAATTAACGTGGAAAGTTATTGACCTACGTAGAGCGGTGACACGTTTGTTATGATTTGAATTGAAGAAACATATATGATACCGAAAATTTAGTATCAATTCTTAGAATATTTTATTTTGAGCTGAAACTATGTATAGTGATTCTATAGGTACCAGCTGTTATCTTTAGTGCTTAAGGATAGCAATAGGGTTTCTATTACACCCTGTATATGACGGAGTTATGCCCGAACATCCTACCACTCTTAACCGTTAATGAGTTGTACCTTCCTTCATCAGCTCAGTGTCATGAGATGATGATGACCATATGCAAATGTTTCAATAGCTTTAGAAAATATATGAAAAACATTGTTAATACCCATAACATTTGAGGGTTGCCCTCGATTTCCCTGGGATTCCATAATCAGATCTTGACTTGGTGCCAATCGCGAACGAAGTCGCGCACAGAAGCTAGTATTTATTAAAATAAAAGCGTGAGAATAGAGAGCGCTTAATATTTGCGGTCTAGAATCTCGTTATATCGTTGCCTTGCGCTATCGAGGTGCGCACGTGTAGCTGGATGATTCGTGTGCGGCGCATGGCGGCGGCGTTTAATTTGGTGGCGGGTCGTCGTCCGCTTGTGCGAGGTGTCCCAAGGCACTCGAGCCGCCTATCTAAGGTCCTTGGAGACCAGGGTTGGCCCACAACCGTTGCTACCTGTCCACGGGCGTTGGTCGGTGGTGGCCACCACCTAGCTACGTTCGACGTTCTGTCAGGCCCCTCGCTCCAGGCGGGCTACTCTCTAACTCCGTCAACGAAAATACGGGCCCGTCCGTAAATAGTTAGAAACTTCGAAGTGACTTTTTTGGACGGGTAAAACCATATAGGGAGTAGGAACAATTGTCGAATCGTGTAGTAATTCATTCTTAGTTTGGGCCCCAAACTAATCATGGGTCCGTAAGTGATACGGAGTAGGAAACGCCCGTAACTACGACCGATATTACGGATTTCGTGCTTAGAGAGTAGGCCCCCAGGTCCCACTTGGATAATCTCCGAAGGCACGCGACGTGCCGCCGACGTTGTCATTAAATTAGCATTACATTACAGTAATCTAAGATAACAGGTGAAAACCTTTACAGTACACACTGCTATAGTCACAATTAAGCTATAATAATGGTAATCACTAAATATAGCATAATACACAGCTAATAATATCTATGGTGTACCATAGACAGATATGGTCACCATCGACCCTTTATTTCATTTCGCGCTTGGCATTGTCTTCGTTCATTACATTATAGTGGTCTCGAGGGGAGAGCTCTATACATACATATAATAAAGTCGTAGCGAAGTCAAAACTGCACATTGTTTTTTACCCGACTGCGCCAGAAGGAGGGTTATGTTTTTCGAGTGTATGTATGTATATTTCTTTGGCACGCTCTGTAGCCTAAGCGGCTTGATCGATTTCAGCTTGAGAGGTGCCGTTAGATTCGTCTTAATTGTGAGAGTGACACTGGGTATATCAAAATTGCAAAAAAATTGGCCGCATTTACCGCAAATTTAGCTTGGCAAAGCAGTCGACGAACTTTTAAGCTATTTGCTTTGTTAAAGAAAGTAAGGCTAAACCGCAATACATACCAAAGCCGCCGACCCGCCGATACAGCCCGTCGACACAACCCGGAGGCCTATATGAAAAGGCATTTAGGCCAATTGTTCAATTTCCAACAAATGATATTTTCTTTGCTTTCTTTTTGAAAACGTACGCAGAAAAATATTAAGTTTAGCCCTCTTCTGTCATCTTTGGTTATAATAAAAATAAATATCCATGGCTAGGTGTACTGCTAATGAGAAATCCCGTGTGTTTACTTACAATCTACTGTTATATAAATATAAAGTACAAGTATAATATTATATTATACTGTTCGTCCGGAACAATCTGTAAGACTGCATCAGTTAGTGTACCAGTGTTGTAACATTCATTAATTTATTAAAATCTTCGCAGGCAATGGGAAATTATTACTGAACGTCGTGTCGCTTGCTCCCGCCGCGTTGCCAGTCCCGACTCTCTTCATATTTTGGCTGCCGAGACCGTAATCTACAAACGTAGTGTACAGGAAATGTTTAAACAAATGTGGCTATTATTTTAGTACAAGTATTGTGGTGTCTTAAGACTGCCACCCGAACGAAGTCGCGGGCAAAAGCTAGTAGGCGATATATGTCCTAATACCGAATGTAATGTGTATTGACACATTTCAGAGGGAATTTCCTCCGCACACGCCGCCGCCGCCCGCCCCGCGGCCCCCGCCTGCTCAGGGGACATTCATCGGACAGTGTGCTAAATGAGGGAAATACATAACAATATTCTGCAGAACGTGTAAAATGTAAGTACGTATATGTTTTATTATTTATAACATAAATACGTTGTATTCACCTGTACCCACTAAGTTATTTATTAGCTCATTTCTAAGCCTCCCACGATGTCTGCCATTATCGTAGAACAAGCAAATATTTGGCGACACCTACGCGTTTATCAGCTTTGTGATAACATGAAAACTACATTACTCACATGTTCACGGATGCTTAGAAACACCGATTTATGTAAATTTCTAATGTATGGTTTTGTTATTACCAACACCTACGTAATGACGCATTAATTATGACTGAAATGTTCACATTCAGTGGCTTTATGTTGCTGCAGAAAATGTATTCGCACACTTGGTGCAACCCGCGTGCCGCGTGCGCCATGATCTACTAGGTGTGACGTCCTACTAGCTGTCGCATAACCCGCGCGCGGTTTTCTTCAGTGTTTGCATAAGTCGCAGTATAATTGGAAAAATTAACCAGAATAAAGATGTTAAGAATTGACTCTTCGCTAAGGCAATTGTTAGTTGCAGAAGGTACCCCAAATGATAGCTCGAGTGATTACGAAAATCATTCGGAATTCCAATAATCCCGATCTTTTGCCACAGTCCTAGGATTTTCGCACAAATTCGGTTTTTTTCCATATGTTCTTAGCCGAGACGGGGATTGTCCGCTCCGGCGAGCTACTTGCAACACTATTATTCTTAATAATAAACCTAGAACACAGTTCCGAAGTTACGAGTTACTTATTCCACGCCCACCCTTCTGAGACCAGTATTAATCCAATGCACTCACTGTCACTACCAACCCCGCTGTGTACCGAGCTGGGCGAGCACGCGCGTGCGGCCGCTCTTATCGCGCGCCGCACGCGCCGCCACATCTACTACGGTAGTAACTTACGTGTGCAAACACAGCTTTTTCTAGTTTATTTATATTGTCGTTGTAATTGATTAGTGTGCATAAAGCTGCGTGTAGCTGTAGCTGTAGTGTGAGGATTTACAGTAAATAAATCCTCACCAATACAATGTAAGTAGAACATATATAATGGAAACACAAAAGAGAGAAACCGACAGAAGCACAAGAAATTGTCGACCATTTCATTGATTTAATAATAGCAAGGAATAAAAAAAAAAATCTCTAATAGAGTGGATGACGATGTTTTTGCCAGGAGACAGTGTTGGGCAATTTTGTACATCCGTCAAGGTTGAGCAAACGGTGAGCAATGTGAGCATGGTAGGCTGTTCAACCTTTCAACCTTTCAACCTTCTTATGTTGGATAAGGTGAAGTGCATGTAGTAAGAAGTGTGGTCAATGATTCATCCACTCGTACCGTGGTGGTGCTTGTGTCAAGAAGATCGCGAGGATTGCTGACGGACTCTCAACCAACTTCTGAGGCGTGCGTTAATAACTTTATTTTACTATCTTTCCTCTGGTATAGATGTGGAGAATATGGAGAATGTGGAGAATATGTGTACAGAATATGGAGATAATAATATGTTAATTAAGTGTTCCAGTCAGAGGAGTCACTGAAGGCACCCTGAAGGCCACTCGCGCTAGCGTTTTCGTGACAACGTTTGGTCATTGTGTTCTTTATGACGTAAACTTTCTTCGATTGTCGTTTTTTTTACAATTATGAAAAGATTTACAGCCGATATGAGGCGAAATATGTTTTTACATTGGGTTTTGTAACTAATGTTCCTATGGTTCCCGATACTGCTGTAGCCTTTGTATCTGACCGATACTAGATTGAATAGGCTCATTGGATTCCTCATGAAGTAAGCTTTCACCGATTACGACGCTTTTTTAAGTTTTGAACAGATTTACGGCCAGTATTTGACGACATCTTAAAATTAATTGCTATTTGCAACAGATTTTCTTACGGTTTCAGTCACTCCCGTAGGTATTGTTTTTGCTCGGCACTAGATTTTTTAGGCTCATTGCACTCCTTTTGATGCAAGCTATTTTCGATTGGGATTTTTTTCATTTCTAAGCATATTTACGGCCGATATGAGACGACATACGGAGTTATTTTGCTATTGTCAACTTCAGATTAATTTTTAACCCTATTTCAGCCAATACTTTTGTTAATTCCCTCTTTGGACTAGTAGTGCTTTATCAATTCTTGACAACGATGCCAGAATTAATTTTCTAACTAGAGACGTTTTTGCGCTACACGATTTGGAATATCGACTCATAGTGAAAAATAGAGGGTCGCGCGCATGCGCATGCAGACGTATTGCGACGCCACAGAGAAATTATATCATGTTTAAAAATTGTTATAAATATGACCTATCTTTTCAATGCTCAACCATTTCTCTAGTACTAAAACTCTCGTAGTTTTAAGCGGTTGAAATCTTACATGTTTTTGTCGGTCAGAAATATTGAACTTAGTACCAGTACTCCGAGCGAAAAGACGTTTTCACGTCAAAACCGTTACTGGCATGGCAAGTTACCAGCGACGTCAGTGACGCCACTCAACAATGGACAGCCGTATAAGGTGGGGTCTGTGACGTCACACATCCATAACGAGTCGATCGATTCCTATCAGACAATTAAATTTATTGCAATTTTATATCCTTGAATTTTTTAGCAGCGGTAACGGTGGCCGCGATTGTGTCCGATACGCTTGGTCTATGAGACGCCGCGTATGTGTAATAGCAGTACAAATAGTGCGGCTAGTGTTTGCGCGCGTATGTTAGGAGGGCACACACTGGCGCGGCGTGGATGTGCACACAGTGGGCGGCGCGGGTAATCCTCGCAAACAAGTGCAGTCGTCAGGCGACCCCAGACACACAACTCATACGGCTTTTTGACTACTGGATAACATTAAACAATTCAATCTGAATTTATGTTGAATGTGGGTTCATGACCTTGTGAAAGCCGCAGGGATCCGCTGGATGCGGGGAGCACAGAACGAAGTGGCGGAGCTTGGGGGAGGCCTATGTCCAGCAGTGGACGTCTTTCGGCTGAAATGATGTGCAAACTCAAACTCAAACTCAAAGCATTTATTTCAATTAAACCATTTATTATTAACAACTTTTGAAATTTTAATAAATAATACTTGATTCAGTAAAAATAAAAACTTATTCGTAATGTCAGAAAATAAAAATAATAGTAACAGAAATGTTCATAATGTCAGAAAACATAAAAAAGGGAAGCATCTCTTCCAAATATGAAAATTTTAAATAGCAAGCCCAGGTGCCTGTGGAGTTGGACCAGCATTAAGCCAAGCATTTTTATCAACAATATAATCATCTAACTTATAATATGCTTGTCTACATAGTGTGCGTTTAATGCATAATTTAAATTTCTTTTCATTTAGTTCAAGAATATCGGCTGGTATTTTATTATAACATTTTACACAGTACCCCATAAAAGAAGTGTGTACTTTAGACAACCTGAAACGTGGTTGATCTAATTTGTTCCTATTTCTAGTGTTAAAATTGTGCCTGTCACTTATCTTACTAAAAAGATGTAGATTTCTACGAACGTACATAATGTTTTCAAAGATATATTGACAAGGTGCCGTCATGATGTTAATTGTTTTGAACAGTTCCCTGAGAGATTCGCGTCTGCGTAGGTTGTAGATGGCTCTGACAGCCCTCTTTTGCAGAATGAAGATCGACTCAATATCCGCAGCACGTCCCCATAGCAAAATACCGTAAGACATGATGCTATGAAAGTAACTAAAATAGACCAGTCTTGCGGTATCCACGTCTGTTAATTGACGGATCTTCCAAACAGCGTACGCGGCAGAACTTAGCCGCCCTGCAAGTGATGTTAAGTGAGAACCCCACTGTAGCCTTGAGTCAAGCGTGATCCCCAGGAAAACCGTCTGATCGAAGAATTCTAGTATCTCCTTATTCAATACAACGTGACACTCACTACTTCTAACATTCGGTAACGTGAATCTTATGCATTTAGTTTTCTTTCCATTTAATACCAAATTATTTACAGTAAACCAATTATGGACCTTAACTATAGCGTTATTTACATCGTCAAGCTCCTGTGCATGTCTCTTAACTTTAAAAATCAGTGATGTGTCATCAGCAAATAACACCATTTGTAGTCGGTTTTTAAGTAAATGAGGTAGATCATTTATATATACTAAAAAGAGGAACGGACCCAATATTGAGCCCTGCGGTACACCCATTTTGACTTTTAAGCCCAAGGAATTCACACCGTTTATTTGAACTTGCTGCAGTCTATCATTCAAGTACGATTTTACCAAGCTAAGCGCAAGTTCACCCAGTCCGTAATGCCCGAGTTTCAAGAGAAGTGTTTCGTGATTCACGCAATCAAACGCCTTGGATAGGTCGCAAAAGATACCTATTGCATCTTGCGCCTCTTCCCATGCGGTAAAGATGTGTTTTAATAAGGTGACACCGGCGTCGGTTGTGCAACGTCCTCTGGTGAAACCATACTGTTGATCGTGTAGGATGTTATTACGATTAAAATGATTGAGCATTTGATTTAACATAACTTTTTCAAACACCTTGCTGAAAACTGGCAAAATCGATACGGGTCTATAATTATTAGTATCTTTGCTGTCACCAGATTTGAAGAGTGGAATAACTTTACTGTACTTCATTAAATCCGGGAACACCCCTTGATCTACACACAAATTAAATATTAAAGCCAAATAGGGTGCAATTGTCTCAATAATGGATTGACATACTTTAGTAGACATGCCCCACAGATCTTCGGTAATTTTGATCTTAAGTTGCTTAAATGTCTTTACAACGACCACAGGGTTAATATGTTTAAATTTGAATTCCACAGGACAAGCTGAAACATTCTCTCTTAATAAATCTATAGCAAGTGCGTGCGAAGAATTTAAAGTTTCTGTAGTTTTAATAGGAATGTTGGTAAAGAAAGTTGCAAATTCCTGAGCAACATCGATGTTATCGCTAATGAGACCGCGGGAAGTGTTCAGTGCGTAATCATTATTAAGGCTTTTACTTCGGTTCGTTTCATTGTTTATAATTTTCCAAACTGCCTTAATTTTATTATCTGCTGATTTAACCTTGTGGCTAATGAATGAAGCTTTAGCTACTTTGCAGATATTTTTAAAAGTTTTAGAGTAAGTAGCAACATACTTAGTAAAAGTTTCTATGTTAATATACGGCTTAAGGCCTTACAATTCAAATAATCTTTCTCTACTTTTCCTGATGCCTTTAGTGGCCCAGTCACTAAATAAAAATTTAGGGCAAATTTTAGATTTCTGCTTAAAAAAGTGTTTGAACTCTGTTTGTACTAATGAAAAGAATTCTTTATACAAAATATTACCATTATTCACATTTAGGCCCTGAACACTTAACTTGCTAATTAAAGTGCTATTAAACTTATTTAAATTACCCGATGTTATTGGTCTAGTTTGTTTCTGTACTTTTTGAATTGGTGTGTTGGACTCAAAAGTAACGGTTTGACCGCTGTGATCAGAAGGGAGATAATTTACAATGGCTTTATCTAAATAGTCGCAGTCACAAAAAACATTATCAATACATGTAGCAGTAGCCGTAGTTACTCGCGTTGGTTCCAAAAACACATTTGAAAGATTGAATGATTTAAAGAGGCTTAACAATCTGCTACTATTTGAATTATTTTCCAAAATATTAATATTAAAGTCCCCACAAATAATTACTGATTTATTACCAGTTGCAAGTTTCGCCAAAACATCTTCCATTACTGACTCAAATATAGAGTAGTTTTGATAATTAGGAGGTCTGTAAACGCACACTATACAATGCTTATCTAGCTCAACACAGGACAGTTCAATGCTATGTTCCACTGATAGTTTAACTATGTCTGTACGAGTTTTAGATTTTATACAATTTTTAATTAAGATCAGTGAACCTCCACGAAGCATAGATTTTCGGTTAAAACAACTGCCCACACTATAGTTCTCATAATTAATTAACATTTCATAATCTTTCAACCAGTGTTCAGTTATACAAATAATATCAAACATTGTTTTTTCTAAAAACAATTCAATTTCCAATTGTTTGGAAGAAAACCCTTGAATATTTTGATGAAACAATTTCAAGGATTTCTGCTTAGCCCCTTTTTTACAATTAAGTAATTGAATGCCAGAAGATACCTTGTTGGTGGTGAGATTAAAAACATTGTTACTGGTACCTTCTGTTGTCTTACTGACTAGTTTAAATTGGTATCACTAACCACCTTAATATTAGTATTATTACTAATTTTTGTGGTGCTAATTACAGTAGACTTCGACATACTACTTATGTCTGAGTTTATATTAAAAGCTAATAGCCATGCTATTTGACGTCTAAAACTAATAGGCAGATACGCAGTATCCCTAGTCGATTTTAATTTCTCAACAAAAGTGTTGGTGTCAAAAAATATAAGTTTGTCACTATAGCAATTAGCTAATAAATGCATATGGTTATTTAGCATATGTATATTAAGATTTTGCCTACTTGACAAGTGCTCAAAGTATGGAAAAGCACACAATATTATTTTCTGACAGTTAATCTTCAAGATTTCAGTGACACTATCAGTGATGTCATCTTGTTTTACATTAGTACTATTACCTACTAATACAGAAATAATGGCCTTTGGATCATAATTATTCCCAATTATTGATGACATTATCTCTTTGTAGGATTTCCTTGGCATACAATAATTAACAGCAGATTGACTCAGGTTGTTACGCAATAATTTACCTAACCCTCTCCCTAAACTGTCTGAAAACATAATAGAACCATAACAAATTTTACTAGAACAGGCGAGGCCACAAGTCTCTGTCTGTGCTACTTGAGACGAACCTTGTACATCCTGTGGTGTATCTTGGATGGTAAAACAGTCTCGAGCCACTCCAGACCGGGACGGGTCCTCCGTTACCTCAGGTTGGAGATTCTCAAGGTCGGATTCCCTTTGACAAGAACACAGATTAGAGCCCAGAGTCATCGGGTCCACTCTAGCTGGGTCATCCTTACACATTTGCACTAACTCATTTGCAGCAAGGATGTGTTCATTTATTTGTTTTTGAGAGCTCACATACTTAATATAAAGTGAATGTAGTGACTCTTCAAGTACCTCAATTTCAGCCTGTAATCTTTGAGTGTCAAATTGATAAATGTTTTTACTATCTTCTAATTTCATTTCATAATTTTTCAATTTTTTTACTAGACAAACACGTTCTTTCCTTAGTTTAATATTATTGGAACTGTGTTTTTGTTGTTTCTTGAATTTATTGCATCTATTTATGATTTTATTTAGTTTAGCATATTTTTTAATTTTATTTTGACTTACTTTATAGCTACTATTATTATGTTTCAATATAGAATCTTCAGTTAGGTCTATTGTTACTAAGGAATGAGGGTTACAATTAGTTTTAAATAGTTCATGATACAAGTTATTGGTTTCCTTCGCGTTCGTTCACAAGATATATGTAACTATTATCAAAACGGGCAATTTTGCATACCACGCGTCCAGCGCCACTATGACCAATCGCTAGGGGTCAATGAAAGCGCAGAAATGGTCATTAGGTTCCTATTATTTCGGCGAGATGACATCACAAGTGAACACATACGTTTCAGACAAGCTATTTTTATCGAGACAGCTCAGTGCACCGCTCTCGCAGCGCACTAGTGTGTACTCCTGGTAATATTAGTGCACCGGTAAGCGTGACGAGCATACCGTGCCGTCCTCATCCATGCCGTCCGGCCGAGCGTGCCGTCTCGTCGCGCGGCCACTGCACTCAAGTCGCGACTGTCCGGAGTAGAGGGTGGTGTAGGTCGGAAGAAGAAAGTTTCCGGATTAACAAAGATATCATTTGGCCTGATAGCTGCCGGCCAGTTAACAGACCATATTATATTTTCCCGTATCCTTTCACATTATATCTGCATCGGTAGAGATAAGTAAGTTATTTAGGTACCCACTAATTCAGGATTACTTGAACTATGAACGGTTGAACTCCGGGTAGGTATATGTAGTGCAGCCTGCACCACGTTTTAATAAGAGCCACCCCACTGACCTCACAGTCACGTCGCGCCTCCTCGCTAGCACTCATTGCCCGCAATATCCGTTTCCGTAGTGAGTCGTGCAGCCTCACCCTGCTCCGGCGCCGCGGCGGCTCTCATTAGACCCTCGCCTTTATTTGCCACATGATTGTCTGCTCGCCAACACTAAGGAAGTCTCCTCAGCGAGCGCGCCGTCACAAGCGCTGCTCGTTGTTTGCAGGCGACTTTAACTTTAAGTGGTTTAAATTGCATTGAGCTGAATAAACTGGAATAATGCGAGTATTCAGACCAGTCTGTGTTGTAGTGACTAGAAACGGAAATTAGTCTCGAACACGACAGAATAGTCGGAGTATGTAAACATTGTTTGGTGTCAGACAGTTAAGGAAAGACAAAATGGATGTCTAAGAAAATGTGGCAAAGATAATAATACAAAAAATTATAGAAAATACATAATAAAAGATAGTACAGTAAGAAATTATTTATGTAGAAAATGTCACAGCAAACCCGAAACAATACAACATATTACAAGAGCTTGTATCACACTTTACGCAAAACGACTATACGCATAGACGTAATCAACTTGTTAATATCATACACCAAAAACTCGCAACTGAACTCAAACTCATGCAGGGTCCCTACACACCACCGTATTATAAGTACACGCCTAGAGCTGTATTAGTAAACCAGTTATAAAAAATATTATGACCGCACTATAATTACAAACCACACCATATACAGGGTGATTGGAAGATGGGTGCAAAGCTTTAAGGCGAAGATAGTACAGACAATTTAGAACCATTTAAGCCATGGTTGTCTTAGACGAAGTCTTACCAAATATTTTTAACCAAATTTTTAAGTTTTTTTTCGGAAATTCTAAAAATTTAATGTAAACTGCATAATTATGGCCAAATTGAATGATAAATGAATTCATTTTTTATTTATTTAATTAAAGTAATGTGTAAGCAATCAAGCAAAACATGTTTTAGGCTTCTGTGTCATTAGACATTTTTTTTACAGACATTTAAAGCTCAGAAAAAATAAAAAATTTGTACAATACGTCTTTTAAAACTTATAAAAAAAAAAAAATTTGGTAAGACTTCGTCTAAGACAACCATGGCTTAAATGGTTCTAAATTGTCTATACTATCTTCACCTTAAAGCTTTGCACCCATCTTCCAATCACCCTGTATAACAACAGACCTGATATAACACTAGTTGATAAAGAAAACAAACACACATTTATAATAGACAGCAGTCCCAAATACTATTTAACATACAAAAACAAGTATAACATTAAAAAAACTACTTAACATAGCAAAAATCAGGAAGTATACAGAATTGCAAGAGGAAATTACCAGAGTTTGGAAAATGAAACAAATATTCAGTAGTTTCAATGCACCAAATCTATCCAAATACACTACAAAAAGCTACCATATTAAACACTTGCGGCATAGTAAGAAAATTTCTACAATTAGATTTAGCTAATAATTTCACTGCAGTACAGAACAATTTACCTTCTCAGAAAAATAACTAGGATCTCACCTTGGTTCACACCCGTGAGATTCAAAAAATGCCAGGTGCTAACCTGAGAAAATTCAATGAAAAAACAAAATTAATAATAATATATTGGTTCAAGAATTACAAGGCTTAAAATGATCAGAGAGATGTTGGTACAATGTTACTTCCGGGACGATAGAAAAGCAAAACATTAAACAAATGAATACCTAGCGAAACTATTTCAGTTGCACTCTGCACTAGCTGGTGATAGACGCGCGACTGTTTTAGCAACGCCTCAGCAATGCAACAAGAACATCAACCACACACTCACACAGACACACACATACGCACACACGCTGTCACCACACGTAGGTGGGTAGGTCGATACCTGCGCTTGAGTCAGTGCGTGGGGAGTAGGCTTAACGAGACGAGCGACTGATCGTTCATGATGTCGCGTCTAATAGCACAAGGACGCGCGGTTACGTCACCCGATACATTTCGCGACGCTAAAATACTTGCCGGAAGGTAGAAAGCGGTCGCCGTAATAATTATTTAATACCGTCGGTCACTTCAACTAGTAGATAAACTTTAGAGATTTTATGAACTGAATTCATTAGTTATCAAGGCAAACGAATGTTTGCGCGAGCCTGGCGCAGCTGCACCACCGCCAGCAATTAGTGCCACTCATTAGTTCACTATTAAACCCACTGCTTGTTTTTGCAACCGAAGTGCGCAAGCTACGAGAATAGAGTCAGCTGGAATGATATAGTTTTACATAATGTAACTTAGCGTCGTCTGGTAACCAGAAGATTAATTTAAAGTTTCGCATAATTATGAAAGTGAAACGTGGGCTAACTATTAGCCTATTTAAGAAGTACCAATGAGAGAGGAGTAGACCATTCTTGCAACTAGTAGTTAGCTGATCAGACTGTGATTTCTGTGATTTCAGTCTAGCCTATTTTTTAAAAACGTAGGTAGATCCTGAACACACATTTGTAAATTGGGTTGATGTTGATAAACACCAGGAAATCTGTTGTTGTGAATAGTTGTGATCAGAAGCAATAGACAGGTAAACCGAAAAACTGACACCTAGCACGCTACAATAGCGGCGGTAAGTCCCCTCTTTGAGGAGTGGATTGAGAGGCACCACGGCGTCCTCACCTTCCGCCTGATGCAGGTCCTCACCGGACACGGCTGTTTCGGAAGGTTCCTGTTTTGCATAAGGCGGGAGGAAACGCCCGGGTGTTTCCACTGCGAAGATCGCCCTGAGGACACGGTGGAGCATAAGGTGGAGGTCTGCCCGGCTTGGGCGGAGCACCGCCGTGTCCTTGTGGAGGCGATCGGCGCGGCGGCGGCGATCTCTCGCGTTCGGCCCTGGTCCAGGCCATGGTTTGAAGCGAGAGTGCATGGGTAGCCGTCACCTTTTGCGAAGCAGTAATGCTCGCGAAGAGGGAGGCGGCGCACGTGAGGGAGAGGCAGAATATGCGCTCCTCTCGGCCCGAGTCGCCGCAGGAGACGCCTTGGGCGTCAGGAATCCCAGGCTGATTGCCGGCCACCGTAGGCGCGGGCTTGCGGATGGCTAGTAATGGGTAGCTCGCTGTCCGGTAAGGACCAAGCCCGGGTCGACGGCACGCGCTTCAAAGAGGTGTCAAGCATCAACTGGTGGGGCCCGCAAGGGCCGATGCCTGCCAGGGGTGCGAGTTGTTCGAAAGAGATACCGTGGCCCCTGGCACACGGGAAGGAACACGGGTGGGTTTTAGCCAGTAAAAGTCTGACACGCCCTCCCGCTCCACCCAGAGCGGGAAAAGTTATTTGATGATTTCCCACCCAAAAAAAAAACCCCATGCTATTCGCTACTATGATATTTTTGTGTTTAACTCTGTCCCTAATAGTTAATATTGATCTTAAAATGGAGGGAACAAAGTACCTTATTGTATTTAAATCGTCTTAGGACAGCTTTATCTGTATCGGCAGCCGGTGGGCGGCAGCTTAGCGCGAGAAAGTTGACAGTCTGGCTCGCAGACACTCGCAGGCAGCACAATGCGTCACCTTTCTACCCACACTATACCACAGCACACGGCGGGAACAGGCTCTACACATAGCCAGTAATAACACACTGACTGAATAAAACCAGCGAAATCATCACTTTTTGCTGAAAATTTAACAGATAGCTCCGTAGGGCCTATCATATCCCTAATCCCTACTATCCCTACTTTAATATTATAAATGCCAAAGTAACTGTCTGTCTGTCTGTTACGCTTTCACGCCTAAACCACTGAATCGATCGTCATGAAATTTGGCAGAGATATAGCCTGGGAAATGGAGAAGGAGAATATGTCGGTTATCGCGTAAAAGAGTAGCGTATGAAGCTACTTTTTTACGCGATAACCGTCATCCACGCGCGTGGTGCTGCGGGCAAAAGCTAGTATTGAATATTTTAATTGTACTGTAAAGAATGTATCTGAATTGTACTGTAAAGTGATCGGTACAGCTCTCAAACGTCTTTTCTTCAGGTACATTATTATTTTCTATTTCAGTCACCGCGTTCATATTATGAACCAAGTTTGAAATGACACCTTCCTATCTAGAGCTTGATTCCTGCAATTCAGCAGAGCGTTACTTAGTCCAGCTCTGTCCAGTGTCCACACAGCGTTGTGTTCCGCTGAAACAGTGGCCGATTGATCCGAAACTATTCCGGGTATGTTTGATTAAATCCGTTCTCGTAAGCATCCGACGTACTTCTACATATATACCTATCTAGGTTTACACACGAATATTTGCGAAGAGACTTGAAAGTTAACGTATCTTTGCGTCCGTGCCAATAAAACCGCTGAATTGCTTTTCACATGAGCAGAAGTTGGAAAGCTTATCTTTAAACGAAGTTTTACAGCTTGAAAGTTTCCGCTACTCGTTGGAAGTTTGATGTAAACGATATTAAAGAGAAGCCGCGCCAGGGAGCCAGGCGGGCATGGACGCGGGGGCGGGGTGTGTGAACCAGCGACGGTCTGCCGACGACAACACGCGACGTGCCGTGAACAACCGTAAAATTTTCCTTACAAGTTGTGAATAAGTAGAACAAACTACAAACTAGTTGCTATGCTCATTGTTTTTGATATAGTTTTGCGTATAGTCTGTATATTTTTAAATATGTTTACTAAAATAATACAAAAACTGTTAAAAATATAAAAAATTGTGGTGTGCCGGCAGCGGGAGCAGGGTCCAAGATACCGGTGGTTAGGGCTCCAGAGACAGGAACCTCCTCACGATGCGAGCCGTATCGAGGAGTACCTAATGCCTTCTGAATCAGGCCTTTGATCCAACCGCCTCACGAGACCCTCGAGACATGTTGATCGAGGCTTTCGGCCATCAGTCCGTTGGCTGATACGACAATCGACACACGTACATCCGAATATTAATATTATTATTACCCTTTAAGTATAGAATTTGTCCCATGTGGAAAAAACACCCTTGTAATAAAACGTCGTTGACTGAATAGAAATGGTAAATTGAAAACTGACGGTACTAAATACTTGGCAAATTTTTTATTTTGCGTAAAATTTGTTATACCAACTGAAATATTTGACGACATTAAAATTGCTAAAAGTACTAGTTGGTAAGCAAGTTGTTGTTTAAAAGTTCACTCGCCAAAAATTAGGTTTGCGTTACAATTATTTGTGAAGAGTTTATTTGCTAAGTGAAAATTTGTCAATTATTTTATGAAACAAGGGTAACCCATTCACCTGACTGTCGATAACACTTCTCGCATTATGACGATGCTCATGATTGTCAAGTCCTCTAATTAAAGAATATAGAGAGTGGCGCCTTAACGTGTGTTTCCAGTGGCCGAATCATGTCTTGATTCCTTTTTCCGAAGTACAGCTGTTAGGTCGATCTACCTACATTGTTGCTGTGAACGTGAAGGTGATAATCTACAGCAAAGCGAACTGGTACGTACTTTCTTATCTAATAACTGTATTTTTTTTTCACTTACTCATTACCATTTCTATGCCTATTAGTGTCTGGTTATTGTTAGCTGTTACGTATTAGTTCTATCAATTGTGAAAAAAAAGATGGAAGATTTATATCATCCACTACCTACCTACACTAATAAAAGAACTTTGATAATTTAACCTACTATACGATAAGTAGCAATTTTGTTATACGTAACAGTTCGCACAGCTAAATTCTTCTTAATTTTCACATCATTTATTAATTTACATTTCTTACATTTCCATTAGTTTCTTTTTATTTCTCTCATTTCCTCAAGTCACCAAGCGTAAAAGGTAGCTAGATACTTGCATAATTGTAAAGGGCACCATATATATCTCTTGATAATATCTATTCTTTTATTGTATTCATTAATTAATTTATTTCGTACTTCTGGAAAACATGGAAACATACCCTATAACATTTTTTTTACTCAACAAAAATGAATTAACCTATGAAGTGCTTATTAGAGGCGAAGAACCTGCCTCAACCGTACTCGAACTTCGAAAACAAATAAATAAACTAACACCTATTATACCTACATCTGATATTTGTGAATCAGGAATCGAACCTGACGTCGATATTTCTGGCGTTGGTGTTTCTATGTTCGAACTTACATCTCGAGTAAAATCTTTAGAGGATAAGTTTGATACCAATCTTTTCGAACGTACTAAAGCCTTATGTAATCATTCGTACCACCGCATAAAAAGAATTGATTGCTTTGATTCCAAACACTCTGAAAAAGTAAAATCTCTGTCAAAAAGTATAACATCATTAATGAATAAATTAGATGCACTTAATAAATCAGCTAACCCTACCTATGAGCCTGTTGTGAGTGTTCAAACATCAGTGGATGCCGTGCCTAACGTATCGATGTATTGTGACCGCTCACACATTGGTGAACTACAAAAACTAAAATATAACGGTAAATCCTGTGTACACGCTTTCGTGCAGAGAGTAAACGAGTATAGTACTGCGCGTAATATACCCTCTAACAAATTGTTATTGTATACTACAGAAATATTCACAGGCGATGCGTTACATTGGTTTCGTAGTATTAAGGATTCAGTTACTACTTGGGATGAGCTAAAAGCTTTGCTAATAGAGGATTTTAGTCAGTTTGATTACGACTACCGTTTATTGTCTGAGATACGTATCAGAACACAGGGTGATACGGAGAACATCACTATTTATTTCGCCAAAATGTCAGAATTGTTTTCTAGATTAACAAAAAATTTATCAGAACAGGAGAAACTAGACATCTTAATGCATAACATTAGACCTTGTTATTCTAGTGTATTGGCTTCAAATACGTCATCAATCAGTACTATGGAAAACTTAAGAGCATTATGTAGGAACTATGAGAAAATACAGTCTTTGTCTTCTCAATTTAGAGAACCACCAAGCGTGTCGTTTGATACTTTGGCCCCTGACTTAGCATTTTCAAAAACATCTGAACAGGCTACTTCTAAATCTAACAATTACAATCAACACAGGTTTAATAATAACTCAAAACATAATTCTAATTCTTTTTATAAGCCTAAAGTTAACCCAGATATAGCTGCTATTACCACTTCTGATTCGAATTCTAAACCGGTTTACTGTCCTCGCTGTCGTAATTCTGAGCATTCCTTGAAACGGTGTAAAGCGGAAAGATTTCTAATTTGCTTTAAGTGTGGAACAAAGGATGTTAAATACCCTAATTGCCCTAAATGTCAAACAAAGTCAAAGGAAAAAAACTAGGTAGTGAAGATTGCTGTAGTGAAAGGGCGGTAAAACCTAATATGAATACTATAGATTACAATAAGATTAATAACTTTGATGAAAAGGATTGGAAGGCCTGGTTATTAACGGTCAAAACTTTCTTTTCTAGCTATTTCATTACAACAATCTTCGATAAAAAACCTATGGATGATCTACGACCGTATGCAACTATCCAAGCGCGTGACACAAATCTCTGTGGTTTACTTGATTCCGGTTCTTCAGTAACTATTTTAGGTAATAATTCTCATTTACATTTTGTATCATTGGGACTAGAACTTCATAGGGACGCTGCTAAAACTTTTACAGCTGCCGGTGGACAGAATTTACCATCTATCGGATTCATTAATCTTCCCGTAACTTTCGAAAAGCAATTCCATATATTGAAGGCTTATGTCGTACCGTCAGTAAAAACAACTTTAATACTAGGCATTGACTTTTGGACTAAATTTAAACTTTTCCCAAAATTTTATAATTCTATTTCAATTCATAATACCGCAAATAATAATAGTAAAATATCAACAGTGTCTGAAACTACTACTGTAGTACATTCCTATAATGAATTAACAGAAGCGCAGCGCGTAACAGCTGATAACATTATCGAACAGTTTAAGAATATTTCATCTGAAACATGTGGCTTAGGCAGAACTAATTTGGTAACTCACCATATAGATACAGGTGATGCCCTACCAATAAGGCAAAGATATTACAGGGTTTCTCCTGAGAAACAACGTATATTATCTGAGCAACTAGACGAAATGTTATCTTTGGGTGTTGTTGAAGACTGTGAGAGCCCATGGTCTTCACCTGTTCTATTGACGCCTAAAAAAGACGGTAAACTTAGATTCTGTCTAGACAGTCGTAAATTGAATTCGGTTACTAAAAAGGACGCCTACAAGTTGCCTTATATATCTGAGATTTTGGATAATTTAAGTAACGCTAAATATCTGAGTAGCATCGATTTGTCCAAGGCTTTCTGGCAAATTCCCATTACAGAGAACGATAGAAACAAGACCGCTTTCTATATTCCTCATCGCGGTACTTTCAGATTTGTTACAATGCCCTTCGGATTGACGAATTCGCCTGCTACTCAACAGAGGCTCGTTGACTCATTATTCTATGGCCCTGAGTTTGAAAATTCTGTCTTCGTCTACATCGATGACATTGTTATAATAAGCTCTAATTTTGAAAATCATATTTCTCTTCTTCTAAAAGTCCACAAGAAATTAACTATGGCTAATCTAACCATAAACTTCGGAAAATCAGTTTTCTTTCGCAACCAACTTAAATATCTAGGTTACGTCATTGACTCTAAAGGTCTTCATGTCGATTCTGATAAAGTCGATACCATTTTAAATTACCCTACACCTACAAATAAAAAAGAGGTAAAGAGATTTCTTGGAATCGCGTCCTGGTATCGTAAGTTTGTACCTAAATTTAGCTCAATAGCTGGCCCTTTAAACAGACTTACTTCAACTAGTAAGAAATCTAATCCCTTCCATTGGTCTACAGAAGCAGATGAATCTTTCACGAAACTAAAAGAACTCCTTGTCTCTGCTCCGATTCTTTCATGTCCTAACTTCGACCTATCGTTTGAAGTCCATACCGACGCGAGTGATTATGGTGTTGGGGGTTTATTAACTCAGACTATAGATGGAGTCGAGCATCCTATAGCCTACACAAGTAGAACCTTGACTAGTTCAGAGAAGAATTACAGCATCACTGAAAGAGAGGCTCTCGCTGTATTAGTAGCTTTAGAACACTGGAGATGCTACCTTGATAATGGGAAAAAGTTTATTGTATATACAGACCATTCGGCTCTCAAGTGGTTTATTAACCTAAACAACCCTACTGGTCGTCTAGCTCGTTGGGGTGTACGTCTCTCGGCATTCAATTTTGAAATTAAACACCGTCGTGGCGTGGATAATATCATTCCTGATGCACTGTCTCGTGCATGCCAAGTTTCTGCTATAGTCACTAATCCTAACATTGCAGCTTCTAGTGATCAGTGGTACTTAAATATATATAACGGTTGCCAGAGTTCTCCTACATCCTTTCCTAACTATTTAGTAAAAAATAATCGCTTATTCCGATACACGCAAACCAAACATCCCCTAAATAAAGAGTTTGAGTGGAAGGAGGTGATCCCTGCAGAGTCTAGAACGGAGGTCATCTTAAAAAACCACTCTGAACCAACCGCTGGTC
Organism: Antitype chi; assembly: GCA_947359405.1. NCBI lineage: Eukaryota > Metazoa > Arthropoda > Insecta > Lepidoptera > Noctuidae > Antitype > Antitype chi. The sequence continues at coordinate 20,866,950 of OX375812.1, forward strand.
ATTTTGGTATATTTAAAACATACAAGCGGGTAAGTCTCAGGTACTATTGGCCTGGAATGCATGCTGATGTCGTGAAAGCGGTTACTTCATGTGATGTCTGTATTGCACATAAGCATCAAACTCATGCTCCTTTAGGTGAAATGGGTAGACCTAAGCAATGTTCTAGACCTTTTCAAGTTATTAGCATAGATCTAGTAGGACCACTACCGACTACTAGAAAACAAAACTCCTACATCCTAGTCGTGACTTGTTGCTTTAGTAAGTACTGCTTACTATTTCCAATAAAGCGCGCGACAGCCGAAATTGTTACTAAGATCCTAGAGGAACAAGTATTTCTAATACATGGTATACCTTCTACAGTGATACTTGATAATGGTAAACAATTCATAAGTGTTACGCTAAAACAAATGTTTGACAAATATAAGGTACCTAAAATACATTTTACTCCTAAATATTCACCACATGTTAATACAGTCGAGCGTTATAACAAAACAATAATGACCGCTATCTCAACTTTTATCACTACCGATCAACGCGTTTGGGATCAGCTGGTACCTAAAATACAATTCGCCGTGAATAGTTCTGTTAATGAGGTAACCGGTTTTACTCCGTCGTTTCTAGTGTACGGGCGTGAACTAATTGCTTGTGGATCGCACTACGTTGATATGGAAAACGATGAAGATATTGTTTTTCAACCTCGTGATTCCTACGCTGAGAATTTAGGTGTGTTGTCTAGTATATTTAATAAGGTTCAAGCACTATTACTACAGGCTCATAGTAGGAATTGTCAACATTATAATTTACGCAGAAGACCTGCCGAATTTAATATTGGTGACATTGTTTGGAGAAGGACTTTTTATCAGAGTGATAAGGATAAATATTTTAATAAAAAATTAGCGGCAAAGTTCATAAAATGTAAAGTTATTGGTAAAAAGTCCCCACTTGTTTACGATCTTGCTGATATGTCTGGAAAACCGCTAGGGTCTTGGCATATCAAAGATATCAAACTTAACAACTATAAAGTCTAAACTCATTACATAGCTTATCATAGTACCTAACTTAGCCTTAATTATACTAAAACCTACTACTTAAACTCTAATGTGTTAAATAAATAATACTATTTTAATACATTTAAACTTGCTAATTGAGTATAATTATTTAATAATTTAGTTATTACTCTGCTGCTATGGTCTCAAGTCTGTATTAGTAGACTGGATGATTTTATGAAAGGTGACTATTAGCGTGAGGTATGAAAGTGAAGTCTGCACGTTTTAGTCAGTTTAGTTTAGTAGTGCAAGTCGGATTTTGCAACTAGTACGCAAAATCCTTCGCTTTCTGGCGGGGTACTGTAACGTTGCGCTTTGCAAGTTACAATTTAAAAGAGTTTAGTCTAAGAAGCCTTAATAATAACAAACCTATCTAAACTTAAAACTATACTATAATTACACAAAACTTTCAAAAAATAACCTAGTATAATATTTATAAGTAAACCTAACACTTAAATACAACATTAAAATTAAATAATATTGTACGGAACCTCCGACCGTTTATTTACTTAAAGGGTCTTCGTTCTATGCGCCCGCGCATCTCTAAAACGATCATTAGCGAGCGTCGCCGTCGCCGAGAAGTGTCGATTCGGTTGGGCCTGGTAAGGACGATGACTAGTCAAACTGAGAGCGCTTGAAGTGACGGCTGTGTCGCTTGCTCCGAACCTACTTACTTAAATAATTTTGATAACATCGCTAAATCCCGCTGGGGTAAGTTTCCATGTATTTTATTAGAAGTGCTAACTGTAAGGTGCGCCTAGAATTTCTTAAAACTAGTTTTCTGCTGTATTTCTTCCTACCTTCCTATCTGGGACACTGTGACCTTTTAACCTACGAAACGTGGTTCCGACAGCTTGCTTACGCTTCCATTTCTGTCTGGATTTCCAGGATTATAGTCTACCTTTCAACCCTTTCGCCACGTCGTCGTGGTTCCGGCATCAAGGAGGACGCTTGGAGAAGATCCTCTGCTGCGGAATGACTTACGCCTACCCTACGCTGAATAATTAACGAACACAGAACCTGGAACTGGAGCCGTTAGTTGCGGGCAAAGTCTGTGACGGGACCATCATCACCTTGGAGACGGTTCAGGCCAGTGTTCCCTACCCATTACTACCCTCTGCAATCAAGTTGAGACGGCCACGGAATTTTAGGCAATAAATAATAAGTGTACTGGATCATCGAGCTCTTATTATTTACAAACCCCTACATACCTACCTGCTGACAACCCTCTAAAGGGCAAGTGTCACAAGAGATCCAAACGTGTATGCCTATTGTGTGCAATGTTAATAGCGGGTAGGCGTGAATGTCAGGATGGTCCCAACCACATCGGCACAAATCACGAACAACACATTACGGAGCTTAAATATTCAAACGGTGCGCACTGTATAGCGCCCTCCCCATCTCCTGCCCTCCCCCAGGACCCAGGTCTCACGTAACAGAGCCATTTCCGTCGGTTAACTGTGATTTTTCCTTCATTCCCAAATCAGAAAAAAGCTAAGGCTTTCTTAATATTTCGTGAGCTTGTTCAAAATTCATTCCATAAGTTGTTTTGTTTGTATTTCTCTGATATATGTATTTTGCTCGGAGTATTGGTATCCGCGACAAAAATAAATTAAACATAATGTATGAGTTGAGTGGAGAGTATCGACGCGGATATATTCGGTTCAGTGATGGTTATTGCGGTAGGCGCGGTGACGTCACGGGGCAGGTAGCCGTCGCCAACGCCGCCACGGGTCGTGTCGGGTTACCAGTCGCTCTTCATTACTAGAATAATGGCGGCGAGCGAGTCTGGTGGTAACTATATACGCTATACTCTTGGTTTAAGTCGACCTACTTATGAAACGAAAATTAGGTACTTTTGTGTTGGATTACTGAAGGTCTACGAAATAGCGTAGCACGAAACTACCTGCGCAGTCACGTTAAGTCAGGTGACATCACTTACTTATGCCTATTAGGTTTTGCCTACATTTAGTTACACTGAACATTAATATCCATCTATCCTAACGCAACAGTTCATAAGAATGAATGTTCTTTCTCCGGACGTTATCAAAGTTTTGACAATTGTGTGATAAATGTAAGAAGGTGCTAAGAAAAAAAGCTAAGATACCTTTGATTTGAAGTTTTCAGAAATTGAATGAAAATAATTAACAAAAATGCCGTTTAGTGTAATTTTATTAGGCACTGTTGTATACGTGGTGGACGAGTTATTAGAAAAGTTACAAAAAATAAAGCTGGAGCGCGCGACACCGCGACACACGCGCGTGCGGAATGCGGCGCGTTATTTATCGCCGCGCGGCTATTTGTGTCCCACACCGCCACGCCGCACGCCGCACTACGCGTCGACCTCCACTGCGTATACGCAGCACCAGAGGGCCGAAAGGTGCCATCACATCGGTGTCTTTGGTCCCTCGACATGCAAAGGTGGTCTGATAACCGATCGATGTTCCGGATGTCGTAGTCTAATAGTCCGCCCAGTCGGTAGTTTGGTCCGTTAAGGTGAAATTATTGCAAATGGGTAAAATAAAACTCTCCAACTAGTCAAAACTGATGAGTACCGCATATTTGTATGTGATTAAAACGTGCGTGCATGCGTAGTAATCTCCCGCTACTACATACGATACGATGCTTTACACGCTGATGCGCTGCTGCGCTTGCGCACATCACACGCTTCTTTATTGCCACCTATCATGCATTGTGTCGCTAATGATTTACTTTCATCATATAAACGAATAAAACGCGTGTTACATTAGATGAAACTATACTGTTAATGTAGACGTGTTGAGATTTATGATCCGCATCACCGACCCTCGCCTGCGCCCGCGCCGCCCTTGACTTACACTTTGAAGAATTATTTATTTATACAGACGCATCTATTTTAGAACCCGCGACCTTTGACGACAAGTTCTTTGCCGCTAACTCGTGAAACACGTGGAATAAAAATAAACAGAAACATATTGAACCAGTTCGATAAAGAAGAAGGCGATGTAGGTTACCTATAGTTTAAATCAAGTAAGTGAACGGTAGATTCTGCGATACTTCCTTTATCTTACTCTTGAAACTGATAAATTACCAGACTGAAACAATCAGGAATGAATCAAGCCCCGCCTTCTCCTGTGTGGTGAAACCGTGGCATCAAATAAATTGCAGAGTTGTGAATTGCTGAAATCTTGAAACCGTATCGTATTTAGAAGAAATACTGTATTACTGCACGTAATAATGAATGGCCCAATATTATTTGTGTGAGTTTGGCTTAATAGTCAGCTTAATTAAGATCACCGTCGCCAGGGCGTCTTTCAATGATCCAGGATCTTGTCTCCCAGTATTGGCCGGTCGCGTCGTGTTCACTAACTACCATCGTAGTTCAGGTTGGTCGGTCGTCGGTCGTCGATCGCTGCTACGTGCCACGTCTCGTTGACTTCCTCCTCGCTGCGCGCATTCTCTCACGAACACTCTATTTATTCCCCGCCCCGCCACACACCGCTCCACAATAATTATGATTAATACCAGCGCCTGCGCAAGTAAACATCCACAAATAACAGGAATTTATATCACAAGATAATTCCCTAATAAATCGAGACAGACGGCGACGTGAAGCTGTATTCGTGATAAAGTGGTGATCAGCCTTGTCACGACGCGTGAGGTGCAGTTTACTGATATTATCGTAGGAAACGGCCGCGTATCCCGTCATTATAAGTACAACTGACGGAATTTAATGAAGCATCGCGAAACGTTGCGTCGTCATTATACGTATAATAGAGTACCTATAGTTAGACAAGCACAATCGAGAAATAGATATTAAGAATGAAATAATAAAAATATATGACTAGTTTTGTCTATTATTCTTGTCGTGGTGCAACGTTTCTACTAATACTTACGTAGTAACTATTCAGTAATCTGTGCTAATACCTCGGATTTTATTGTTGTGCTAATCTTGTGCACCCGTCCTGCGTCACTAGGCTGCCCTATGGGTCCACCAGCTAACACTGGAATGCACTTTGATGATGTTCTAACAATCGCATCTATTATTACCGGTCGTCGGGGTCTGCGTGTGTCTGGCTATATAGCACCATCAAGAATACGCACTGCGCCTGCACGAAGTAAAGGTAATGCCGGAATAGGGTATTTTCCAAATTATTTTAAATTGAAGATTGAGACGAGATATTTAACAGAAAAATAAAAATAAATTGTTTTATATAAGTACATTTACTCAATTAAAAACGATTAAAATCAAATTTATTTTTCGTTGTTTTGAATTTACCGCCAAAACGCTCCTTACGGTGACTTTTTTATCATGTGACCTAACGTGATGTCAGCTTTGTGTCCAATCAAACCAATCGACCGGACAATCGCGTTGTATTAAATTATACTAAAGAAATGCTTCCTGTTCTTCTTGTGCAACTAGCATTTGAAATGGAGCACACAATAATGTAGTTCAAAACATTCTTGAAAGTATTGTAAAACTGTGACAATAGTGTGAAAATCCATGAAGATCCTTACGTGCGTTGTGTGATTCACGTCAAGTAAGGTGTCACGCGCACTGAGGCGAAAGTGTTCGTGACGTCACGCGCTGGCTCCTCACAAGTGGACGAGTCCGTCCGAGGAACCAGCTGTGAAAAGACTCGTGCTGCTTGTTACTTGTAGGTACAGGAACCCTTAAACCTGTGTAGCCTTTATTGTGAGATAACGACCTTTTGATCGCCACGGCGCCGGCGCGCGATCGGCATGCACAATTTGACATAATCGTATAAGTAAGCGAGTTATCAAACCACAACTTGTCTGAGGTTTTTTAATTTACATTAAGTAGGTTCATCATCTTTATTTCGTTATTTTCATGAACCGTATTGTGTGCGTGAACCGTGTTCGTGTCCAGGGTTATTTTAATTTGACGCAGGCACTCGTACTTAATTTGACAAAATATGTTTTTATGAAACACTAATTTTCTTTGGGAAAACATCGTGAGGACATCGGCATGTCCTAGAACCAACAATTCGAGGACATGCTACATCTACCAACCCACACTGGGCCCGCGTGGTGGATTACGGCCCGCTCCCACAGGGAGGAAGGAGGCTTGTGTCCCAGCAGTGGGAACATTATTTACTGATTAAGCTAATTTTCTTACTCTTCTTGCCTGCCTTCTTTATCTTTGCAGATGTAATAGTTATCATTTGGTACGACTTGCGGTAGTGATAGATGACGTGCGCCGTTCGCGCTAACTGATGTCGCGGGTCGGTTTCCTTCCTTCGTGGCAACGGTTCTATTTCAGTTTAGCGCTATACATTCAAATAAATAATTATCTAGATGTACCTACTACTTGTACTGGCACATGTTTCACATAGTTTGTTTAAAAATTAATAAACCTTTACAATAATAAACGGCAGCGTTTAATAGATTTAAATGTATGTTATTTCAGTCAATATGTCAAATTTACGTGGTGATCTCAGCGGACGGCTCGCCTCCGCACCGGACACCCGGACAGTCGCATAGCGGGTCGGTCGAACGGGCTGCAATAGTAACAAATATACTCTGAGCATTTATTTTAATTTATGTCCAGTGATCCTTTGCACCGCAATAATTTAAATGAATGCGTCCTTGTGTTAGGGCGGACACGACGCACACGACGCACTGATGCACAATGTGTCTAAATGATATCATTTCTGTTGAGATGGTAAGTGATGCTCACGTGGTTGATTCATCAGAGGTAGTTAGCGCTGGCGACTTGCACTGATTCCTAAATTGTCCGCCAATTGGCAGTTGACAGACTGAAACTAGGTTTTAGAATTGCATTGTGTAGTTTATTTTATACGAGTGACCCGTCCCGGCTTCGCACTGGTGCAATTTACATGTGAAAACGTTGTTCTGTTCACGAAACTTAGTGCACGAGCTCTGAGCAGTAATCCAGCAAAAAGGCTTGCATGAATTCAAGATATTATTTTATTAATATAATTAAGTACATTATTTTTACAGATTTACACAACCCGTCACCACCCAACCTCAAATATATAACTCGTTCAGTTTTAGTAGCATACACTGATAGGTCCAATTCATGCTGAGTGAGGTTAGAGATTGTACCTGTTACCTTCCCAGAAACAAGGATTGCGAGGTCGTCTGCATAACCTATTGTGAAATAGCGGTTGGCGTTGTGTTTGGTGATGAGGTCATTAATCACGAGATTCCATAAAAGGGAGGACAGTAACCCTCCCTGGGGGCAGCCTCTGGCTATCATAGCCATCTGCTGAAAATCTTCAAGGCGAACCACTCGTTTGCTTAAAATGTTTGTTATCCAGTCTGTTAGAACCGGTTCAACTCTATATCTGGAGAAGGTGCTGCTGATCCTGGAGAGGTTTTTATTGTGCTCCTTCGATGTCTACGAAGGTGCCCCGGTAGGTGCCTTTCTGATGAACCGCTTCCACTATCTGGCTGAAAAGAACATGTAGAGCGGATTCGATCAACTTACCCGAGCTGTATGCGTATTGGTTACGATGCAACGGTATAGTTTTCAGAGCGGGAAGGCTTTGTGATAGGAAGCTGAGGACTTATGGGTCAATATTACTTTCACTTCCCTTCATCCTTTAGGAACGTATCTAAAGGCCAGGCACGTTCTCGTCAAAGGCACTAGTCTTATTGCGACAGAAGTTCCAACCTACTGTAGCGGGGAACACTCCATCAGGACCAGCTGCCTTAAAAGGGAGGAAACTTCAGATGGCTGTTGGAGTTTCGGCAACGTGATCGCTGCTAGCGTAAAGCCAATCATTGTCTGATGGTGTTTGAATTACATCTTGCCTATCGATGACCTGCACGAAGATACATCCAGCGAAGTGTATTTCAATAAGGACGCGCGTCTCGTTTCTTTTGGCGAGGAAGTGAGTGATGGTAAGTAGCCTATGTAAGGACACAGGCTGCTCATCATTACTTATCACTTTTCATCACCCAGGTCCTAGTCTTTATGTGTGCCAAGTTTAATTCCAATCCGTTCAGCCTTTTTATTGTGAACAAAAAAAAACTTTACTTTCGCATTTTGTATTAGTGAGGAAGTTAGGATTTTGTGATGTCTTACGACTTCCACGCGAACGAAGGCGCGGGTAAAAGTTAGTCTTTAATAACTTTCGGGTCTGTGAAAGTCTGGCAGTGGAACAGAGTTTAAAGGAACACTACCTCATGAAATTTGTCTCACGCCAGTCGCACCATGAACAGCCGATCTATTCTGTTAAAATTTCACCGTGAGGACTTAGGTGAAGGGCGTTGTCATTCCATCTGACACTGAATTGATACTAGTGACAGCTCACTTCACCCAAGTTATCACGGTGAGAATTTTACAAAATAGCACCGCTTGCCATGAGATATTGTCAATGTGTGTCATGCGATGCATTAGTGTCGTTAGCGACGAGTCAGACTTGTCACAGGAATGCGTCCCGTCTCGTCGCTAGTGCCCCGTTTACATGAAGCGAAGTGTAAACAACCCTTATTTCCGACGTGTTGCCCACGCGCCGCATTACGTAACGTTATTGAGATCAGTTGGAAATTGTGGTGTGTCCGGTTTCGTGTTACTTTTTTAATATTTTTATTTAGAATCTCCAACAAAAGATAACCTACTTACACAAGTCATAACACACTACCCTTGAAGGGTACCTTTTGTTAATTAAAACTAATTGCCATATAATTTGTAGGTATTGCTCCGCGATCCGCCTACAATCCGCCTTTGACGTCATGGGACGGATCTATGAAGTCACAGTATTGAGACTTCTCTGATCGGTCCCCCTTCACTGCAGAATGTCAGTATAATGGATACAAGGTGTCATTGTAATTGTTTTTATATGTAACATAGCTTGGACTCTGTGAGCTAACATTCTTCTTATGAAGATTAATCGTCAACCTCTCAGAATCGGAACAAATGATTCCGATCTGAATTATCCAGATAGACTCGTTTTCATTTTCATCATGGTTGGCTGTTCATAATTCCATGGAGGCGATGTTATTACGTCTCCGTGGCATAATCACACCATGAATGTTTCATGACGCCCGAACTCTGAACGCCATCGAATGCCATGTGTGTGACGTGAAGCTTAAGTGACACCATTCCATGGTGGACCGCTCATACACCAAGCACGCATGCCCGGGGACAGTAGATCTACACATCCAGACAGACATAGCGTTACTTAATTATAATTTACTATCTGATTGGGTACTTGAATTGATACATTACTAAGTAGGTACGTACCTATTTGCAACGTTTTGCAAGTAATTCAATGTATATAAGTACTTTTATTTATTGAATTGCTTCAAATAACTATAAAACATGAAGTGAAGAGCTTATTATTTGAAAGTAGTGCGAATGTATTTAGTAGAACACAAAGCGGTTGGCAGTTAATGTGGACAATAAATAATCGCGTTGCGGGCCAGGTGGAGACTGTCGACTGTCAGCCGGCACATACACAGAAGGCTCACACGACAGCGCGAGATACGAAACACTCGCACATTGCAGGTGCAATGTGGAGTTGGAGCTACCAGTCTTTGAAAGTTCTGAACCTTTTGTACCTGGCTATTGTGTGACAACTGCCCCTCCCGCCACCCTCCCCTGCACTGCAAGGACCTAAAGTAGCCCCCCCTCCCTGTACTCACGACACACCGGGGCCCCCCAGTCGCCTGACTAGCGCATTGTGCACACAGAGGACGTCGCGAGTGCGAGGACGTGCCGGTTCCAACTTACAGGACCAACGCTACGGATACCATTCTTACTTATGATATCAGGAATTCAGGATGTTATTATGTACTTAGAAATACTAGTCTTGTATTGTATAGGCCTTTTATTTGCCCCCCCAGTGCATTACAGATCCGGTACGCAGCGAGTGGAATACAAACGTAAGGTTTTCCGTACACCAATTCTTCCCTTGTACCTACTTGATGGTCAGAAAATGACATTTGAACTAAATAAATACTTTGGCTTAATGTTTGGCTTTTATAAAAGTAAAACGTTTTTGAGCTTATACGAGTGAAGAGAATAATGTCAAATACACTTAGCGAGGGACCGTGAAAGCCTCTCAACTTCAGCCGAGAGCCGAAATACTTTCCGCTACTTGTTAATCTTTATTGCATGGTACTTACCTACATTAAGACGATTGTTCATGAAAATAATTTCTATAATGGCCTTGTTAGTTACGTAAACGTTTTTATCACCTACTTAGAAAGTATAATTATGCAATCCATTAGTAGATGTTTTGAGCCTTAGCTTATAAAAATCTTGTTCAATTATTAAGGTGAATTGAATAGTTGGAGCACTTTTAACTCGTATAACATTACTCAATAGAATCTTAATTCAACAATTCTCGGAAAATTTTGAATCAATCTCAACAGTTTATCTTGAAGGGATGTTTATTTATTTATGTAAATACTATATCTTCCATCGTCAATATTCGAAGCTTTAATTTCCTGAACAAAACCGCTTCATATATTTTGCGAATGTCCTTTCAATACAAAGTTTCCTGTTTATTCCAACCATGGTCACCTCAGTGTTCGCAATGCGCTATTTTTGATGTTTAATGGGAAAAAGGACAATGCAGTGAATGCAGTGAGCGCAGCGGCACTGGACAATGGACGACTATTTAATAAATAAGCTGCGAGTCTGCGACAATGTGCGGCCTTGTGAGGTGTGCGGTCAGCGCGCGATCTCGGTCAGTACCTCTACTAGATGTACAGACCTACTAATGGGTTGGCGTTCCTTTGTTATTGACCAGCATACTTGGCACGATTTGATGATGATGTTTGAAAAATTCCTGACACTAAACTTTAGACTTACTTATTTACGACCATCTTAAGGTGCAGTTTAATACATTTACTCCCTTATTTATAAACGCTGCTTAAAGTTAAGTAATGATTAGCGACTGATTAACCATACATTTTTGACGTTTAAACATCTCTTAACTTTAGTCTTTCTCGGTGAAATAAGAACGTGCATTATAAAGAGCTTGTGTGGTAAATAGTGTGGCCATGGGGACAGTTGCCTGCAGCGCGACCTCATGCGCGGGACGGCCCTAAAGGTCGGTCACTCACCTCACAGGCAGATTCAATTACATCGCTATGAAGCCGGCCGAATTATTAACTGCATGTAGGAAATAAAATATTGAATGAAGTCTGGACCTAAGGACTTGATCTCGCCCCGGAAGACGAACAGGTAAGTCCTGTTGATTGATGACCCTGATGCGAGCGAGAGTGGCGCGGCCGTGAGGCGGCGGCGGCCAGCGTTGTCGTAAAACTTTAACGGCCGGTATAAAGACGAGTGCCTGAAATTCAGTACCGTACCGCACCCGGCTCGCGAGATTCCCGCGCCCGTCCCGCTCGCGTCCCGTGCCCGCCGCGACCCGCTTATTTGATCCAACGCCGGTTTACGATAATTGTGCGCGCAAACAAATACACAACGTTGATTAATACGTCGTTAAACATTGTTTAATGAAGAATTCGAGGAAAGCTAGAGACAATAAACTGAAGAAGTAGTTTGTGTACAGTAATTGATGATTCTTCGCGTATTGAGTTGTTTTCTCGTGTGATTTACGAAGAGTACCGCGGTACTGCTCGGCGCGGCGGCGGTAAATCAGTCGATAGCGCGTAATTATGTTTACCGTCAGACGGAACAGTAAAAGCGCTCATGTAATGGCGGAGCCGCCTGCGCCTGCGCCGGTACATTGAAAAGGCGACTACAAAGTACTATAGGTACCAACTGGCGAATAAGTGTGAGATGGGTATCGCTCACAAGTTATTGCCTGAGTGGCTCTCAGCCAACATCTCTCACGAGTTGTCACGAGATACGAGATAGGTACTCGAGGATACTACAAGCTGCATCTCACACTTGGTATTGTATTTTATTGAAGTAAAAAAAGTTTTGTTTTGATCATGTTTGCGAAATTACTGGGTCATGTACCGTCTGAAGCTTAAAAAATAATGACAATTTTCTCTCATTTGAGAAGCATGCGAGTATCATCCTTATTGATATAAATTTCTCCCTCATTGCTGGAGTGTGAACGCTCGCACTTTCGTCGCAAATGTTGTTAATATGTATTCGTGGAAATTCAATAAGTGACAGGCTACAGTGCGTTCTTCCTTGCAAAGAGATCTTTAATATTTTTTTTTGTTTATTCAAGGGTCGTAGTTTTTACGTCCCCTAAATTATTTTAATAAGTATACATTTAGCAAGCAAGCACTATGTTGCAAGTCACTTTTTCGAAAATTTGCTCCTACTTTTGGCGCTAATTTTCACGCATTTTTTTACAAATATTACTCTTTTTTTATTATACTGACAATCAAATCAATCAACCAGTGATTATACGCTACAGCAACCGCTGACCGCATCACTGGTTGCAGTAGCATATAATCTCTGAAACAATCAGATATTTTAATTGGAAATGCTTGTTTGTTGAGCTGATGGCGTCGGTTCGCTCCATGCCGCGCCGGTCCGGCCGCCGCCCGGGCCCGCGCCGCCGTTGATGGACATGTTATGGTTACGTAGAATGTTTGGCCACCTGTTCAGTGTAATGAGCAGCGCGGTGCAGTGCGGACGGGCACGGACGGGGCCGGACGCTAACGAGACAACGTCTGCTACTTATCTGGGTGAAGCGGCGGTGCTCAAAGTTTAATTCGAGAGCAATCCAATTGCCTATCCACGGTGTCGAGGGATATTTTATCATACTGTATAAGTATACTTACAACACGCTACAGAAAGCGTTATATTGAATCAACAGGAGGGGTTACTGCCATTATCACTAACTCACTAGATATATGTTGCTGCGCCTACTGAGATACATCAACATATTTTTCTGGACACGTACCTACAGAACGCGTAGAGTTCGCCTGAATAACTTGTACATACAGTGCGTTAGCGTGAAGTTTGAGTATCCCTAAACTAGTTTAGTTCTGCAGTAAATATCTGACTAGTGCTGATACGAGTATAACTAACTAGTCCAGACAAATGTTTGCGCTGTAGAGAAGTTACGAGTCATGTCGGCTTTAATTATATAAATATGACCTAAGTTATTAGTTGTACTAAGATTTATTTTCCATGCAACTAGTCTTTATGTGTTTAGGGTGATTCAGTATTCACATTTGTGTTTGAGAGTGATATTCATATATGATGTAAGTTAATAGTAGTGCTGCAGCGACTTCATGGGAGGGTGATGACAAAGTCCACAAATTAACTAACACATTAACAAATTAACACCTTGACGTTGTTAACTAACATCACATTTATGATATGCTGGATCGTGTTTTGTACCTGAATCTACTTGTCCTATCTACTATCTACCATTGCAGATATAGCAACATTACATCTGAATTAAATTAAATGTAATATAAATTACGAGTATTTTGTAGAATTGCGTAGGTATGACTTACAACGTACATCTACTTAGGTATGCAAATTATATACAGGTTTCGGTGACTTTAATACCGTGTATCGCCAACCTACGTCCGCGCTGGCACGCTAACATACTGAGTGTGTAGGAGAAAACTACTGCGCAAACATTCTGTAACCCACACGTCTTAAGCGGTACACCAGAGTGCTCAGGATATTTACTCTAATCATGGGCATAGAATTTACAACAGAAATATATACAGTATAAACTAGAATTATTTTGTTTATCTTATCTCAGAATCTGTACCACTGTTTTCATTCATCTTTAACCATTCCTATTTATGTAACTATGCATTTAAATCATTCAGGGGCTGAGACGAATAACTACGTATTTGTTAAGAAGGTGGGTCACCAACACTTAAGCATCTCTTTACATTACAAGTAGTAACTAGAACTAATGTTTGCCACACCGGTCCCAGGTCGAATGCCATACTAGTCCCACACTGGGCGCCACATTGATCCCACGTTGGGCGCCACATTGATCTCACGTTGGGCGCCACATCGGTCCCACGTTGGGCGCCCAAAGTAGGCGTTCGGACGGTATTCTGAAGGTCAATTCTCGTAATTAAAAACGTTCTAAATCTAATCGCAGTCTCATCTTGGCGACAATCCAATGTCAAAAACCTGTCAAAAATGTATGAAAACTCGAAGTATTTTTGACAGATTGAGACTGAGATAAGACTTTGAACGTTCTTAAAATTACGAGAATTACCCCTCTGTTATGGGGAAATGCCGTCAACATTCAGAGTACCTCTATTTTGCAGAAAAGACCCGTCCACAGAATTAAGTCCGGGACACTCTCACAGAGACAAATTTAATAGTGACCAACGCGATCAAAATATAGGCGGGTAAAGAAATATTTATTGCACATACGCGACATATAATTTTATCTTATTTTAAACATTACATATTTAGACTCGGCCATATCGTATAATGTACACTTGAAAGAAAGAAAGAAAATACATTTATTTAGTACAGATTTTAAAGCACACAATATACATTAAACAGCAGGAAAGAGTAATATAAAAATCAATTAAAGGTGTAAGGTCACTTCACAAAGCAATATTATTAAAAAAGAAATGATAAATTGCATGCAAATGTTTGTTCCATAAAATTGTAATATGACTATCTAGGGTATCAAAATTAAGAACTTGAAGAGATTATACCCAAAACATAACACACTAAAACTATGAAAGCAAAAACAAAATCAATAAACTCAACACTGCCACTAAGATTCAAAACAAGCTCACTTTTCAAGCAGTCCGATTCAGTTGGTGGCATCTAGTCTGAGATTGAACTAAAATATCTTCCTGCCTGTCGGATATTTGATTGTTTTAATTAATTAACTCTAAATTCTTTCAATTTCATCAACAAAACAATAATTAATATCGTCATTAAGGCGTCACCTCAAATCCAACATTATAACGCGGGGTTACGAGCCTAGCGACCGATAATTTTGTTCATAAACCAATGAAGGAGAAATCTTTGGTCGAGTTGTGCATTAATAGTAAAAGTTTCTGTACGATTTTCTCAATCGAGGTTCCAAATTCAAACCGCATTAATGACCAGCAGGTCATAATGAAATTCAGTACAATATTAATGCCCGGCTGAGCCTAAGACTTAATTGAATTACTATGTTAGGTTTGCTGAACATATAATTTCACGTTAGTGAGCAGGTGGATTGAAAAACACATTAAAAAATAACAATTTTTTCTTATTGATTATTATAAACACAATGAAATTAATAATTATTTTGTGAAGTGTATTAATATTATATTAATTATTGTGAATGTGAGGACTGTTATTTTCTTTTCATTCTCAGTTAGTTTTAATCATGGTTTAGCAGCTTGAGTACTTTATTCATCCTACCCAATTATCTCTTTTCTTTGGTATTGGACGTAGAATCGTAGAGTTCTGAGTTGAGCTGCACGGTTACTGACAAAAATGCGTGCACTGACTTGACAGATCTGATCAATCTGTGTTTGTTGC
The DNA here is from genome assembly GCA_947359405.1 of Antitype chi. Taxonomy (NCBI): domain Eukaryota; kingdom Metazoa; phylum Arthropoda; class Insecta; order Lepidoptera; family Noctuidae; genus Antitype; species Antitype chi. The sequence continues at coordinate 20,882,379 of OX375812.1, forward strand.
CGCAAGAGACTTCTACATGGTGTTTACATGATCTGACAAAGCCTAGGTCCAGACCTAGGCTTAGAGTTCAGTCTCTTTTAAAGTCCAGACTTTAAAAGAGACTGTGAACTCTGAGTTTGTTTGCGAACTTTCCTCTCAGAGTAGTAAGATAGGAAATTCCGGCCTCATCTGGTTTTTAAAATATGATTGTCTTACAAACCCTACTTACAGAAATAAAATAATTTATGCCAAAAAACCGCAACCGTCACGCTGTACTAACCTTAGCCTAAATGTAACTTATATTTCATTAGGTCTCGCGGGTTTTGTCTCCCCGGTTTTGAATGTTTTGTATATTGTAATGACTTGAACAACAAGTTACATCAAAACTTTAACCACACCTGCTGGTGCAGTTTCGTAGAAGTGCGGTCACAAAGCAACTTGTGGATAATATAGTAACGGCGCGGTCATTGGCTTCGCAAGCTCTGTTTGTAAATAAATATCATTAGTTTTTGTTTTTTCTTTGCTTCCCAGCTTAGCACGGCCCAGGCGAAGGCGCGGCGCGAACTGCCAGATGTGGAAATTATTTTTCCTTGTGCTCATTCCTGTGGGAGCTATATGTGTTGTGTTGGGATTATTTTCATAAATCTGGAACACAATACTACATTTAATGCCATATTTAACGTTCGATAAAGGACGACAAATAAAATGTGTTCTTAAACATAGTTGTCAGCTACCTATAGCGCGTACCATAAATGTGTGCTAAAAGGCAGACCGTCATACTGAATAACTTCTTCTATGGGGTCCATCAAATAGCGAAAAAAACATCAATTGTCCCATACAAAACCATTGGACCCAAATCCAAGGGACAGCTGATATTTTTTTCTCGATTACGACTTTCGTTACGCTCAGGCCAAAATGAAAGCTTTTAAGTGGTCCAATGCCAATCTACTCGTACTTATAGCCATTATCATAGAAATAAAATGTTATTGCCATTTCCATGTAAAAGCCTGAGGCCAGTGAGAGTTAATAGAGAACAATGTTTGTAACAAGAGGAACGAACATGACAGTGAACATTATCTGAGTACTATAGTACCGAGGGGCTAGCTACAAATGAAATATTGAATAGCGTTCAACTTCGTGTATTTAAAGAAGTCAAGGCCGCGCCTAACACAATTATTAAATATATTTTCTTCAGGATAAATCTCATCCTATTCTCATTGACGGATAGAATCCTAGTCCCATCATCTTGATAGTTCAAATGTGATAGTCATTCCATTACCGGCCTGTATTAACATAAAGGTTGCATTCTATAAGCAACAAACCTTTACAGTACTCACCCGTCCGCGGCTTCGTGCAGCGAAAGGCCGTCACTCACCGCAGCGCACCGCACTGCACCGCACCGCGCTGCGCCCGCGCCGCCCGCCGGCGAACTTTCCACAAAGCGGTACGAGAAAGTCGGGGCTCGTGAGCCCTAACTCGATTGGCTTTTAACCACTATGCAGACATATTCAGAGACCCGACTATACTGCGCTCGCACGCGTGATCACCTAAGCACGACGTTATTAGCTCTAGAGTTACTGTTAGGTAATTCAATTTCGTTCTGCTGATGATATGCCTGACCCGATGAGAAGGTCAGGGATTTGGAAGAGGGTTGGTTTACTTGGTGACGCATGGCATCTCGCCTTATGCTAACAAAATTTACGCCCGCTGCCCATGGTACCAAAATTGTCTCTTTAACAAACCCTATTTTTTCTCCCTTACACAATAGCTCCCTCTGTTTACCCTATTGCAGCTTGCAACCAATTCCTAGTACCTCGTTTATGCGCAATTTCTGAGTGGGTTTACTGACAATTTCTTTATATTCTAAGCTCGGTAGTTGTGTAGACAATTTCGTTTGACGACGTCACCGCGCCGCCTTCAGGCTCGCTCTCACCCAATTAATGCACAAACGTGCCTATTATGCGCTGTGTACATCTATTCAGAATGACCTGATGCAGTAGAAATAATTTGATTGCAGCGTTAGGAAAATTTAGGTACTGAATGTAAATAAGGAAGGAAACTCTGCGTACTTTTCATAACACTAAAAACGTCAAGATTATTATGGCACAGTAATTACTATTATTTTGTGCATCCCCTTAAATAATGACTGTTCGCTCCCTTCGACATTTTCAATTCATTCCGAAGCGATTGATGTACAAATACGTTTGAGTATAATTAAATTTGCCTTTATTCGCACCGACGCGGACGGCAACGCGCGACGGCGACGGTTTATCTTGTAATATTCATATTTCCTTTATGATTGAGTGTCGTGACGTGACACGGGGTCGCGCGTCGCGTCGTCCGGCGAAAAGACGCGCGTCGCACATTATGGGGCGTCCATTCATTACGTGAGGCAATTTTGGCGATTTTTCGACTCCCACCCCCCCGGCCCCGCTCTGGTGAGATGTCGTGTGATTTGGCTAGACCATCCCCCCCTCCTCGTAATCTCATGTGAGATATTTCAAAATGCGTATTTTTAGTGTAAAAACGTTAATCTGTGCTTATTTGCGTTGGATTTGTTCATTGCATTTGGTTGACTCGGCTGGCCGGTGGCGGTATAACAATCGAGAAGCTACTGTGCTACTTTGTGCTAATATTATTTTGTAGGATTTAGCCATATTAGCGGATAAACATTTGTGTTACTTAATTTAACCCAGTTTACTCGCTATTTTACATTGTTTCTTTGCGGAAAAAAATATAAATTACGTGATATTTGACGAGACCCCCCTCTCCCCACGTGATATTGGGTGAGATTCAACTTGACCCCCTACCCCCGAAACGCCTCACGTAAATAATGGACGCCCCCTTATCGCCGCCGTCCGCGCGTCACGTCCGTCACTGTGTTGTGATTGTTGCAGATGTGTTTGTGCGGCACGGTAATTAAATCCAAGTAAGTGCATTATTTTCTCGCCTCATCAATGTTTAGTAAGCACTATAAAGTATATTCCAGTCAATTAAATGTAAAAGCCATGTAGCAATATTAAAAAAAAAAACATTGGCAAAGTGCTAGTAGAAATCGCTCACGAAGGGCCGTTCACGGGTTCCGTACCACAAAACAAAAAACGCCGAAATAACACGTTTTTTGTACTTATAAACCCCTTTTAATTTAATTTTGTTTGGGTACAGAACCCAAAAAAAAATACTCAACGAAAAACTGAAATTAATGTATTATTTAGTCTACAAAGAAAAGTTACAAAAACCACAGAACGTGTTAAAAACGGTTGAATGATTTCTTCAATTTGTCTTTGTATCGGATCTACGTTTATAAATTGCATTTCGTAGGGAAAATAAATAGAGTGAAGTCAGTAGTGTGGTGGTGAGTGGCTCCCCCGGCGGTGGTCGTCGACGTGACGTGGTTGAAGAGATTGATTCATTGATGGACGGAACCGGAGCGCTCTGACCGCCGCGCAATGACTGTTGCCACGTGCTATTACAATTAATCATTTGATTAGCTTATTGGCTTGGTATACACACAATGAGAGCTTATTAAGAAAATAATAAGAGAAAAGAAATAATATTCATAAAATATTTGAGCATAAGTTGTGTAAGTTTGCCAATACTTGCTGGTTGTATAGCACCTGTTTCGTATATTCACTTCAAACCCTTAAAAAGCAATCGTTTTAGCTTCGCATCAATGTGTCACGTGGTCCTTGTAAAAATGAAGCGTTTTATTACGGATAAATCTGTTTATGTGACTTTCTGTATTGCATAGAATTGTACGTAACACGACGTGAACAGTATAATAAATCCCCAATAGTGTAGCCGTTGGTCCCACGGGACTCGCCGCACCACCCCTGAGCCCCTGCGCCCCATCTCAGCTAGTTTGCAATCTCTTGTGTGAAAATAATTAATAAGTTAAGGGTTGTAGACTTGTAGTACACTGCCGCGGCGCAGCGTACTGCGTCGCGGCATTGTAACGGCTCAGTAAACATTACCCTAATATAATTCGATACGTGTAAAGACGCAGGGCGAGAGAGGGGGTAGGGCGAAGCAAGTTGAGGGTCGACTCTTAAATTAATTCCAGTCCATTTTATATGCAGATTTGGCGCGTTTGTTCCTGCAAAGCGCAACGACCCCGGAAAGGAATGTGCCACACCGGGCGTTCTTAGTGAAGCTGCAAGTGTACCCATTCACTTTAAATGAGCGAGAAATTCCACGGAAGTCTCGAACTTTCAATTTAATTTGCGAGGAGAAAGAAACCTACAAAGTTTTAAATTAATCTAAATATGTCGGAATTAGATTTATTGAAACGTAATCAAACGGAGCTTACTGAACTTTCTAAACAATGTACAAACGGTCGGGTGTTAGTCGGTCGTCGGTCGGTGGGCTCTTGTTAGATGATATCGATAAACTCACGAACAACTCGTTTGCATTATGACACCGGCTGATGTACGGCACTCTTACCGCAGATGTAGATAGCGCAGTGAAAGTATTGTAATAGCAGTCCTCGATCAAACGCGCACCTACATTTATATGCGTCGTTACAGAACCTGGCCTTTCTCCATAAACCGACTGCTTATTATTTCTATGTATTTACATAAGAACGAGGTGGCTGGCCTCTTCGTGGTTGATCTGTCTGCCAAGATGATAACGATGACGACAAAATGTAATCATCTTAGAATTTGGTACGTATTTTTCTGCGGTAGACGATTTCGGCGTTTAACAATTTTAAAGCTTTTAGTAAGCTATTAATTCGAGCTACAAACAGGATCATCAAACATTTAATTAATCTAATTGGGAGTCGTAAGCGGAGTACGGCAAATATCAAGCGATGTAGTACAACTGTTTTTCGTTCGACGGCGCAGCACGCGGCACGATACAAGCACAACATAGAGAAAAGATCAGAAGTTCGGCTCCTTACAATGCAACGAGCAGACATACACGCACACATAATTTGCACGCCACGAGTCTACATAAAATAAATCAACATACAGCGAGTGTAAGTGCACACGCGACTATCATTCACTTGAGATCGCCGTACATACGCGTCTTTGTGTGCTTGCACCTTGTCGCTTGTTTTGTGGAGGCGGCCTTCTGTATTGTGCCTATCTATATAGTGGCAGCGCGGTGACACGGCGTTGACATGGCGGCGACGACGCGGCAGCGGGTGGCGCGGGAGATTAGTTTAATCTGCAGACAACACGTGCTACCCAGCCGCTACGCTGCGCCTCCGACACGCTGCGCCGGCTCCCTGACTCGCAGAGATACATCGTCTGACGCCCACCTTACGTATTCCATTAATATTGTAGAGGTGTAACAGACACTTCTGTTAGATTGGGTTATTAATGTGATCTTTGATGACACAACCAAGTTGGAAGCTGCACAACTCTTGAGTAAGTTTGCTCATTTGGTTCATGAAGACATAAACAAGATAATATGTTTGATGACTTTTTCCCAAGATCCTAAGTTTAAGCTTTCAATGAAACAAATAGTGTGTTTAGTTTATCTAGCAAACATTCGCTTTCAAACAAGCTTTTCTTCATTGAAGCTTGCGTTAATGAGGAGTGACAATGCTTCCATTCTGCTCATCCACAAAGCATTCGCAGCTGGAGCCGGTCGCACTAACAATGCGGTGCACTAACAGTGTCACGTCGCAGTGGATGGCTCACAAATGAGCTTATCCGCGACTCGAGCCGCCCGCGTCTGCGAACAGTTACTAGCGCAGTCAATAGAACAGTCCCGTTGCAGATAAAGGCACACTGACGATGCTACCATCGCATAGACAGGGCAGAAGAGCAAGTCCTACATGCGGATAGAGACAACAATGGAAACTATGGACCATCGAGACTATCTGGGACCCGCAAACCCCATCTTAACCAAGAGCTTAGACGCTCTAGACTATTGCAGATTTATTTAAGTAAACTGACCCACATGATGAGTGCCGCTGCCAACTGAAGCAATATACATAGGTGCAACAGTAATAAAGTGTATTTTTCGTACCGACGGATTCATGTCAGTTCATTGAGGGTTTATGTTTTTAAATCAGACAATTCCAGAGTAAGTCTTCTGTCCTCTTGCTGTGTCGCACACGCTTTAATAGCCCGGCTAATGGCGTCGCCTCTCAACGTGGCGCTCAGTCAGCCGCGAGCTGCGCCTACTCGCAAGGATGCCTCACGACAAATGTGTCCAACGCACCAATGTTAACTTAATTATCGCTTTTTTAAGACTCAAGAATGGAATTTTACCAATGTACTAAAACCAAATAACCGTATAAACAAAAACCGAATGATGAGTTGAAATATAAAGGCCGGTGCATGTAATTCTATAGTAACGGCGGGGTATTTGTCGGCACATTTTGCCGGCGGTCGGCATACCGGTTGAAATACCTCACATTTCTGACGGCTGGCAGCCCTGGCGAGCAGATTGAACGTGAAGTATTGAGGTGCAGCCATCAGGCGCGCACCATTAGCACACGAGTCCCGAACGCTTAGCCCTCGTTTGCATAGAGCGGTGCGTTGTAACGCGAAGTGCTTTCAAGATATTCCAAGACATACCTCGCACAGATTGATTCTCACTTCACAACATTAATGCGTTTGAATGAGTTTTTCTCCTGTTTGCAATTTTTTTAATAGTAAATTTGTTTTCACCATAGAAGAATGACCGTATTGTCTAAAACGAAAATAAATTTATTGATGTTTTTGGAAACCGTTCAAAAACGTTGCCGCTGTTGCGTAATGCAGCTTAAACGCAGTTTGAGTTTATAATGTAGTATGAGGGTATTGCTGCGACGGCGACTGACTGGGTTGGGACTGGCACTATGGAACTGGGACCGCGGACCAGTTAACCCTTTAAAAATATTCTATTATATCTGTTTTGCTTTCAATCAAGCGAAGGGTGGCTTCAAATGGTTTCGGGAATCATATCATTATGATAGAACTTCACTTACAGGAAAGTTCGTTTAATCACTAATTATGTGACTTTATGCATGGTTACGTGCATATTCTGATCAAGTATATAGCCTGGATTAAAACCAAAAAGAGTGTTTCTAACTTAAAACGAACCTTATATAAGAGCATCCCAAAATACCAGAAAGCTTTTAGACAAGGGTCGCCGTAACTCAGAGTGACTGTACAGTGTACGGACTGTGGTACGGACAGAAATGTCCGCCATTCTTTAGTGAAACTTTGACATTACCTTCCGTTGATTAATTAAACCTCCAGGTTTTATTAAACAAAGTTTTTCAATCTGGCGAGCATAGCGTATGGGAGACGGGGGTTTAAAAACAGGATGCATGGCGGAGTTACGACAGGAATCTGAATAAGCTTCCTGGTAAAGTCTGGTCTTTTGGAAAAAAAAACTAATTATTATCGTAGGTCGAGACATTAGGCTGTAGGATAATTCCAAATAGATAAAACTGATCTAGAGAGACTATTAATCTCACTGAGGCCGGACACCTTCGGTGATCAATCTCGTCGCGACGTGTATTAATCCCGGTTGTTGCTGTGCCAGTGCGACTTGCTTGATGCCTCCTTCTAATGACACAATCTTTACCAAAACTCCAATCAATACGCTTCTTCGCACTTATTGAGTCTTAATGGATTAATCGGCCACTACTAAACTTATATCTCCCAATTAGTAATATTGTGATGACAGCTTCCATCGGTCATCCCCTCGCTGTAGACCGATGAATATAACAACCATTTAGCAATGGAATGGGATTTGTACGTCGCTTCGCAAACTGTATGTTAGGCCAGTGTTGTCAATTTTCGCCAAATTTCAGCAAAGTAAACTCCTTGCGTCGCTATTCGGCGTCCGCGCACGATGCTGTTGAAGACTGAATGAATGACTGACAGGCTATGTCAGTGCCTCGAACAATATGGAGTAGTAAAAACCATTGTATGTTTATTAAAACGAACAATTTTTTTTCATCCATTTTATTTTAATAAATTAAAATAATTAAAAACCGGATCCAAACAAAAACTCAAAAAAAAATTGACCTTTTAAGTTGTAGCTAATGTTTTGATCAAGTCAGGGGATGGTCAGTGAAAACGCCAAACAGAGGAGGCCTAGCATTTTCATTAGCCGTCCCCCGACTTGTTAATAAAAAATAAAATAAAAATAACTTTTATTTCCTGCTTTTTAAACTTAATGTCTCACGTAAATCTGCGCAGCGTTGCGTATGTTTCCCACAGTGAAGTTTGTTACTAATTTATCCTTATTCCCCGTCCTGATCACCATTTATCTATAAATTATTCATTGAGACTTTTTCAATGAGCCCAAACACGATACTTTTGCTGTTTGTTGGTAAGTAACATGGGTATCCTGGAAATTCCAGGTGATGCTCCAGCATCAGTTCAAGGTTACTTTGTTCGTCTAGTATTATTGAAGTAATAAAATACCAAATTTCGCTTTGATCAGACCCGTGGAAGAGGCTCAAATCCCTTCATCAACCAGAAAAGAGCTGATAATTTTCAAACGGTTGAACCGATTTTGATGAAACATGTCTAAGAACACTCCCGGCTAATTCATCTTTCAAACAAAAAAAAAGCAAAATCAAAATCGGTTCATCCGTTCGGGAGCTACGATGCCACACACACACACGCAGACACGTCAAACTTATAACACCCGGTCGTTTTTGCGTCGGGGATTAAAAAGAAAATATGTGGCCTAAAACTATAAATGTATCCTCACGATATATTTTGTAACATTAAAGTTCATGACGTGATTGATACGATGGCATAATCAGCCTGTAATGTTCCTACTGCTGGGCAAACGGACACAGGCCTCCTATCTGTAACTTCTGTAAGTGGGAACAGGTCGTAATTCACCACGCGGGCCCAGTGAGGGTTGGTAGATGTCATATGTCTTCGACCTTTTGGTTCTAGGTCATGCCGGTTTCCTAGCGATGTTTTAGTTTGCCATTTGGTAAGATAAGTTCCCGGCTAATAATTAAGCAAGCTGCTATGGTAGGTAGGTATTCCAAACAACGTCGTATTGTGTGTAGATAGTGATCTTGTACGGCGTTATCTGCTAGATTTATTATGAGGAAACCTAGCGCGGCTTGTACGGAGCCGTAGGGCACTCGATCTACACATAGTACCGACGATCGCGGAATGCGAGGATGTTCGTTATCTCTGCCGCTCGGTTGCCCACGACTCGCAACTAGGAACTACGACTGGTCAGCAGTCAAGGAGGCTGTCTGCACCTATGTGCTGATGAACTGAGGGGAACTTATGGCCAGTATTTATGGTGTAGAAAATTCATTTAGTTGTTAGCCAGATTTATCTGAAATGATGAAGGCTGAAATGTTGAGACTACCAGTGTAAAGTTTACGCGAAGTGAATAGTTGAGAGTTAGTTATCCAAACAGTGCGGCATTCGGTGTAAGCAGTTCTGCGAAACAAACAAATGCATGTTAATTAATTATTTCCAGAGTAAACAGTGAGCGGATCTGCGAATGATGCGCCATCTGCGGTACAGTGCGGGCGGCAGATATTATAGTGATTATTTGGATCGACCACAATAATGGAAAACAACAATGACTTATTCTTTTTTACGAAACAATTTATTAGTGGCAGATTCCAAACAATTTTACGAATTTAAAACACTGTCATGTAGGTCTCCATCAGACACTGACCCGACGTAGCGCTAGCGTAGCGGTAGTACAGCGGGGCGTAGCGCGACGATGGCGTAACGGTGGCGGTGCGGTGGCGTAGCGACAGTGTAGCGTAGTACAGCGGTGCGTAGCAGCTCGTAGCGGTGCGTAGCGGCTCGTAGCGGTGCGTAGTGGCTCGTAGCGTTGGCGTAGCGGTAGCGTTATCTTAGCGGCAGTAAGACAATGGCGTAGTAGAACCGTATCGTTGGCGGGGCGTTGGCGTAGCGGCTCACACTGCGATATGTCTACAGAATGTTCTATTCTGCAACAAGTCAGATAATACACTTCACAATGAGGATAACGATATCTTATTCGAGGTCTGTAGTGAAGCAATTTAATTTGTAATGCTTACATATAATACTCTCAAAGTTGTCTATATCGAAAGTGTGATTAATGAAACAAAATAATAATGATCAGCGGAAGATACAAATCATGAGTAGAACATTAAAACAACGATGTTATTATGTTGATTTGATCATAATCTTTCGTTAATTTTATAATTAGCTACAGTAGAGTTCGTTGACCTCACGCATATGTCATTAGACGAGACAAGCATCGTACATACTTGAGCTGTAAAGGTTTTTTTTCTTTTTTGGTTAGGAAATCATCAAATAACTTCCCCCGCTCTGGGTGGAGCAGCATCGGGCCTTGCGGACCCCACCAGTTGGTGCTGACATCTCTTTGAGGCGCGCGTGGAACACAACGCGCCGTCGACTCGGGCTTGGTCCTTACCGGACAGCGAGCTACCCATTACTCGCCATCCGCAAGCCCCGTAATGCATTTATAATTTGTGTGCTTAAAGAATTATATAAATAAATACAAGTGAAATCGATGATTTGCTGATTGTTCATTTGCTGCAGACATGTAAACTCAAACGTAACCATTTCGTCGGAAAAATTATCTGCTGTTTCATACAAAATTGTAATATATACCTACGTGGTCAAAATGTATGGAACAGCTACTTTGTTTTGAATAACCGACGAAAATATTTAATGCAGGAGGGTGGTTTTTTTTCAGTTTGGGAAATCATCAGATAACTTCTCCCGCTCTGGGTGGGGCAGGAGGGCGTGTCAGACTTTTACTGATTAAAACTCACCCTTGTTCCCGCAGCTGCCTGTGTGCCAGAGCCCACGTTATCTCTTTCGAACAACCTGCATCCCTGGCTGACCCGCAACCCTGGCAGACCCGCACCCTGCAGGGTTCAGTTTCATTTACTGAATCCATGTTTATAGTTTGCACGTTAATGTCGCTACCATCCTGTATTATTTAAACTAAATGAAAATGATTTTGATCATTACCTTTCATAAATTGCACTATCAAAAGCATAGCGAACATCGTTTTGTTTCTGAACAACATACAATAAACCATTGGCAAAAGAATTCATTCAGTACTTAATGGTCCGTAACTTCGTTCAAAATAGAATTTATCCAAATGAATTCATGAATAATGTAGTTACTTCGCAGATTACGTAGTAGGTTACACGAACACCTTGCTACTTGCAACACGTAATAGTGATTAGCACTCGAACGCGCGCGCACTAGGCAATCAACTACTTCGGAACCGTTCGGAATTATTCGGAAGTGATATAAAGTGATTACTACGAGAACCATCAATGAACAGATTACATTTCACTACTGCCAGTAGGCTTGTTTGTTGCTGACTCACTGACTGTGGGATACTCACTAAAATGCACATGAATCCTACTATCCTACTAAATGTGCAAGTTTGTACGTATAATGTTTGGATATTTAGATGTTTGGGTGTTTGTTACTCAATCACGCAAAGATGGCCGAACGGATTTGGATGAAATTTGGCACACAGATAGTTCATAACCTGGATTAACATATAGGACTTTTTATCCCGGTAGCACGTTCCTGTGGGATAATTTTCGAACTCCACGCGGGCAACGCCACTGGAAAAAAATAGTGACAAAATAAAGTTATGTCACTTGATTCTACGAACAGCATTCTATCTAGCGACAGGATCTCGAGTCGGCTGTATGTCTGCCATATGCTCGGGGCAGCAAGGGGCCTTCCCTTGCTGCGCCTGAGCATACGATACTGGATGGGGCATCGTATTGGAACGCTATTCAACAATCTGCTGATCGTCGTACCCTTGTTATTATTTGCAGGGGGTTACTAGGTTAGGGAGAGGGGCAGGTACGCTGCAGTTCAAGAACTGAGAGCGTTATTTCAATTAAACGTTTGGGGGCTGGATATGTAACACGATTACTTTTTATGACGTCACGTACAATAGTGAGCCACAAATTCCCTGACGTACTTACTGAAATTGTGAGCGTTTGGAACTATGTCGCAATTTTAATAAAATCCTTTGTCCCAAGAATTCTATTATGAAACCGCGGAATGGAGCTGAAGGTTCAGGTTAAATGTTTTCAAAGACTTGTATCGCTTTGCTTAGGGTAGCAACTGGCAACACGTGCAAAGTCATTAACAAAAATCTGGCTGTGGCCGCTGTGGCCAGATATTATATGTTTCCGTAAACATCCTTGTTTTATGGACTAAGTAAATAAAAATGTTATAGGTTTTTTGGCGCAACCACGCAGATAATAAATTGTGGTTACAAGTTTAAGTGATTGCGTGAAATGTTCCCTATGAGCCGCGTGCTCTGATCATTTAACGTTTCGCAGTGTTTTTCCAGTGAGTGGGTTGTAGTCGGTATCTGCCGTACTTTAGATTGACAGTTCATTGTGGTTATAGCACTTCGGATGTGATCACGTCATGTTGCACATCGATCCACCTCATAGATAAGTGTATATACACTCCGGTACCTGCCATCTAAGAGAAAGTAATTTAAGCAATAAAGCGCCAGTAATGTGCGGCTCGTAACTTTTTCTTTCATTTGATGCGGAATTTGCGATTAGCGACCGTATTCATTCAAATGACTGCAATTTATTATATGAGTCACTATTATTTTTAAATAAAGCCTAGGTCTAACGGGTGAATATTTAGTGGTTTATTTTAAAGAGTGTAGGTAGGCATACAACATTCCTTAATTGTAACTTTGTCTAACATTCCGTGAGCAATGACCGTGAACGTAATGTGACGTGTAGACAGTAGTGTTCTGTAACTCAATGTCGTAACACACAGTCACATAGACCGTTATTTAACACTGTGCAAGGCTCCACAGTAATGCCACAGACGGAGACATATTCACACTCTAGAATGCAGGCAGCCTGTTGAGCCTGTAAATCTTGCCAAGGTCACGCAAGCTACGAGCACTCATATATTTTCACGTGTCGGTAGTGAGGTATTGAATTACCTACGACTCTATCCGCAAGGGATTTCTTCGTTCTGTATCCATTACGGATCTCTTAGCCTTAGTACAATATAAGAAACCGTCACGCACGTCCGATTCTTGTTGGCTGAATGGCTCCATAATAGAGGAACATAGGTACCTACAGTAAAGTTAAGCGGTAGTGATTTTATTCAGGCTCTAAATATAATCGGCTTTTCGTATTACTGGCAACTTGCATGATGAAGGTTATGTTGTCTTGCGACTCGAGTAAGATCTTGCATAAACAAGGCGGCTCCGGGCGAGGAGGTGCAAATCCCGTGAGACGACAGGACTGTCTATACAAACACCTTCTGAATAATAATTGCGAGGGTCGCGGATCACAGGACGCATGCCGAATGTTCGGAGTCTGTGACCTTCGGTTACAGTAGTACGGAGTCATATCAGGGTATAATCTGTTTATGATAACCAGAGATCGGATATTTGGATGCATATTTACCTAAAGAAATTTTTTTGCTATGAAAGTATGGAAGCGGCTATATAAATTATTTGTAATATTTATTAAAAACCCCGGGATTCTTGGATTGTATAACTATTCAGATGTGTATTAATTTAAAATTAATGTTTAACCCGATAAAAATATGTGTATGTACGAGGAGGGGTGGTTTGTATTAGTTAAAACAAAAAATAAACAAATTACTTACCTAAATTAAGACTTTTTCGATACAAAAGCGCCATTCCATGTTAGCCAACATCTCAACTTTAGGTGAATATGCATCCGAATATACGATCTCTGATGATAACTCAGTATTGAAAATGAGTTTTAGTAAAAAATATAAATAAATAATGACAGTCAAAGATTTTTCTTTTTTTTTCCATGGAAAATAAAAGTAAGTTAGTTCCTAATTTACTAAGTCACTGTTCAGAGTGTTCAGTATTTAATTAAATAGTTTCTCCCAATCTGTCTCTCAGCCGGAGGTAGCCTTCGCACACCACCAATAACATGAGGGACTTCAGTCAAGGTGAAGGGAGCCATTTGTGTGCCGTAGCAATCAAAACATTGCCTTTGGCGCCTTCCAGTGGAACCTAATGTGTGTAAACAAGATTTTGTGGTTACCAATACTAATTATTGGTGGTATTATGTAAACATAACAGTTAGTAGAGATCACTACCAATAACATTGTGGTTACTAACCGCCGAATATCGAAAGTAGTGAACTTATTTATTTCGGCAGATTACAGAACGGTGAAGATTTTGGAAGAGATATTACTGTCTGATCTTGAAGAAGCGAACTCGTTTTACTAATGGAAAAAGCTGGGTGCACGTACCACTCGTACGATGACTATTCCATTATTCATCTCGAAAATAAGGAATCTTACATGAAAGGTTTAATGACAAATTTCGCAGAGTTCGTAACATCCAAACTTGCACTGCATAATATTAGTCGAAATTGTTATGAAATTATAAACTTTCTATACTGAGTCATGATTAATTAATAATGAGGACGTTATTAGAGAAATTATTTAATGACTTTACCAATTCTCCAATGTGTCTATAGAGTTTGAACTGTTGCAGTCAATCACTAATCTGTTGTCGTATACCGGATGTTTTGGATAAAAATAAGGCTTGCTGTACTAGTTTTCTCATTAGAATAAAATGTTCGGAATGCGCGCACAAGGTCGCCTTGGTGAGAGGACGTCAGTTCACTGACCCACACTAATACTGTGAGGTAATCCGCGCTAGTGCTACATCTGTCTTACTTTTGAACACAATTGAGTGAACATTGGACAGTTATTATTCTTCAGACTGAATGTAGGTCAACTTGAAAGCAACATTCAACAAGCCTGCGTGCTTAGTCAGTTGGTGAAGCTAGTATTTTCTCTTGAAGAGCCCGCGGTCAGTGTGCGTATAGACCGAGTCTGTTTGTCAAACAAACGGTACGTGACTGAATGCGGCCGCTTAGACCTCATGCCGGACTTGAGTCAAGGACACAGCCTCCAGCTCCAGAGTCATAGGTAGGCATTTAGATGATATGTGTATTAGTGATAATAATGTGATGAAAACTGTGTTTGTAAGAATATGGGGGTCATCGAGGATTTTCATTCTTGCACCTTTGAGTTTAGTTTTTTGTATCCTAATTTTTATCCCAGTTCTGTCTAATTTTATTAAATGTTATCTAATGTTATCTAATTGTACCTAATAATATCTACTTTTACCTTATTTTTACTAATTTTGTTCAATCGTTTAATGTCTTCTAATTTTGTCTAGTTTTATATGTAATTTAATTTGCTTGTTCTATGTTTTTATGATTGTGTGTGTAATAACCTGTATTGACCGATAACTTGTATGTGTGGTGCAAACTGTTAGTAAGTATAAGTTGGTTATTAATAAATAAAAAAATAAATAGTTTAGCTACATAATTATATTGTTATGTTGTGTATAAATGTGCATGCATATAATAGACATTTAACCTACCTATTAGGCATGGGATACAGCTATCACAAATGTATGAATATAGAATTTTCTCAGTAAACCACGGAAGCGACGCCTGCGTCGTAAACACATGCAAATACAAACATTTATATTTATATGCAAGGAATCTGAATAATCAATAATGTACAAGCACTTATCTATTGTTTTCATATAAGTACTCATTCATATCAGATTCTATCAAGTTTATTATAATAAACAAAAACATTTTTATTAGAATAATGTGTCATTCTTTTCATAATGAGTGGCAAAATATAGGCGGGCTACACTACAACCACGTGTGCCAGATGATCAGTTGAGCGTGACGCATGCTTTGTGGAGGACACCCGTGTGTGGCGCGCCTTTTGTTAACCTCCTCCAGTAAATAACTTATGTGTTAAACGTTCTTATTGATCTGTCAGTTCCAGGCAGAGAGCTGTCCTTGTCCAAGTTATTTTGGTTCGAAGTCAAAGCGCTCACTTTTTGAAGAATATTCATATTTTGACTTCACTATTTTATTTTAGGTACTCTAGTTGGTCGGACAAGCATGATAAGACTATGGACAGCTGAATTTTCAAAAGATTATGGTTGTGTTTCCGGCCTTATACAAAGTTAAAAATCTCATTAGCTGGCTATTACTTTCATTATTTTATTATTCATCTTGAATTTGTTGTTTATGTCAAACTTCTGTTCAGTAAGTTCTCAGAAAGAATTAGGTAAAGTTTACCCGGAAACAGGAAACAATGAGGATATGCGAAGTCATTTCCTTGTTGATTCATGAATGAAAAGGATTCCGAACACAATAAGCTTTGATTGAGGAACACCGTTAGCCATAGAGTGTGGGACTGCTTTCTTTAATGATGAGACACTTGACATGATTCCTGAACTGTGAACTATTCACTCACGGTTCAAGTGCCACTTGACTGAACTCTCACGTGGTGTCGCTCGCCATGGGAAGGAGAGTGCGCTTGTAATCACATCGTAATGGAGATAACATACAAGTTTAATCTCCTGTTGACAAAGAGTCGTTTCCTTTTCTTAGTACAATCTCTTGGCACTCGGCACTATTCCGACTTCACAAAATAGAGAGCTGCAGAAGGCATGCAGCTAAACAGACTGCCGTAGAAATAGACACATTGAGTGATCAAGGAAAATATATTACTAGAACTGTCGTGTTGCTATGTCTCCACCATTTGTAAAGTACGTGAGTGTCCAGCGGTAAAGCAGTTGATCTTCTGTGCTGTTCCCGCAGTGTGGTCGGCGCGCAGTGGTGCATGCTAACGAGGCTGGAGGGCGCGGTGACGTCACGGCGCGTCCTTGAACCGTGACGTCACAGGGACGCGTGCAAGGTCGGGCCATACAACAAGTTTACTTCTTTCCGTTATGGCCGCGCCTGCGCCAGTAGCACGCAACTGCTGTTTGCCCTCATAACACGGGTGTTACGTGAGGCAGCGGTTGTTTCGCACAGGCAGTACTATTGTACTGAGTTGGCACTAATTAGTAGAACTGACTGAACTGAGACCCGGATGAAAAGTGTTTGTTGAGTAAAGTATTAAACAGGTCAACTAGCCTTGATAACAAATGAGATCGTGAACCAGACTTTATTGAAACGTATTTTAGAATAGGAAAGTTAGTAATTGTAATAACCATATTGTAGGTCACAACTAACTGCGAGTGCTGGACAGTTAGCAATCAATAAGCAGTTATTATAGTGGAGGAAATTCAATTAAATTGTTATTGTTATGGGCGTATTGTAGCGGCGGCCATATTGCCAGCTGCGGCGCGACTGTTGCGCAACCGTCGCTTTCCATGTATCAATAATACCTATCTATGTTAGTTGTAAGATTACTAAATAAATGTCTGAACCATTTTATTAAACAGAAATGTAGCAAAAAGGTAATTAGAAATGTACAATGTAAGTCTGAACTGTGATTCCACAATGAAATTCATCTTGTTTCCCAAGAAACATTTCACAAAGTACCGCATAATGCTGTACGTAGTACGAGTATTAGAAAATACTACACATGGGACTGTGACATCCTGGTGCTCTGCTATACAACCGCTGTTCGCCACTGTACCCTCGATCACGAACTTTAGCTGTGACGAACTTTATATTATACACATACGCCAGTTGGTTGTACCACTTGCGTTATTAACAGTACACATTTGTTTCTTGTTGTGTTCAACCTTCAGTAGGTACCCACAACAAATACGAGCTTCACACTTAAAATGCAAATACCGTATCTTTAAACAATAGCGTAAAATGAGCCAGTCATTTCTCATTTTCTACTTTTATTTCTTTTGTAAGACATTTTGGAAGTATGTCACAATATTATATTATATGGACCGTTTCATAAACTGGCCGGATTTCAAGTGTGTTACAACAATTACTCCACGCTATATGTGCGAAGTTTCTGCGAATTGCTAAACTGTACGGAGAATGGTGACTTTCTCTGTATTTACTTCAGCGGCCGCTTTCGCCGCAGTTATCCACGGCCCACGACATAGTTAGTGCTTATTCTTATAAGCCCAGGGCCGGCTCCCGGACATACCACACAATCAACTTTGAGAACAGCTTTCAAATGCTAATAGTACCTAAACAGCGTTGTTGTTCCGAAAAGTAATCCTTGTTGCTATTCATACCTATATCTCATTGGTTATATTACATGGTGACATGTTTCACATTTTGATGACGGCTCATATATCGATAACTTCTTGATTGTTTTCCAAATCGGGAAAGCAGATGGTGCGGGAAATACGAGTAGGTACGTGTTGAAACATGTTCGCGAGGTCGGTGTCCCAGTTGGCAGGCGGCATGCGACTCAACTCTCGGAGGTAATGCCTTTATTTTGATGATTCATGTCACGCAACCAGTCAGTTCGCTAATGGTCGCAGCTTTTCTTAAATGTCGGTAAACAAACCACTCATCTTTGTGGATGTCCGCGCGTACGATGCGAGCGGCGCGGTATGCAGGTGAAAGTACGCCACAGAGCCGAATCTCACATGACAAGCTCCATGTTTACCAACATCATGCAGTGTACCAGTATTATAAAATTAAATTCTATTTAAACCATTTAGGGCTGTAAGTACATGCTAAGCTGTCTACATGATCAACAGGCCATTCCAAGCAACTCCATGTGACCACTTCACGAGTGTTCTCATAAACACTTACATTACTTTCATGTTGATTCGGGCACACAATGCCACAGAGCGTTTTGTGTGAAAGTATACTCGCGGGGAAGTACACACCACTGTAATTACACGCTTGTAGAATTTCAACATCTAAAATATAAATAATGCTTGACAAAACCGTCGCACATGCCACTTACTGAACTATTCGGAGACTTAAACACGCGCTCGGCGGCATGCTTTGAGTTTATCTAAAATACGAGACAGCCTTTATCTCTGGGACGCTATTATACCGTAATATATGAGCGTTCGTCCTGTGAGTTTATCCGTGCGTTGATTGCGACTGTCATAAACTATGGCGATCCGTTTGTAAACATCGTTAGCAGTTACTTAATAGTCCTGCTAATCGGAGATTCCGGCGCAGGAATGTTGTAATGAGCGCGCTTCGAAATACCATCACTCTAATCGTTCTGTCACAAATAAATCGATCATGCAGCTGAAGGAGATCAGAGCATTAGTTGATCACAAGCTTAATAATAACTTTATAAAAATACAAGAATGCCTGATTCGTATAATAGCAGTAAGCGCAGCTGGAGAAGTTGAGAAAATGTATTTAGAGTTTTTGCTTTTGCATGACATATGTTTTCCTCTTTAGCACTAGTAAGATGATCACTTTTATTGTTTATAGATGGTTACACGTCTACAAGTCGCACATCAGGAATGTGGCTGCCATTAGCACATATTGTAATTTGGAAATGGCGCGGTGTATAATGTATGATGTGTGGCGGTTACATAAAGCATCCGTGACTGCGGGGCCCGCGCCTTGGGGCTGGGGGCCGGGGGCCTGGCCCTGCATGCTAAGCGAACATTACGGAACGAGGCGCTAAGGTTGCCTGCCAGGTTATTTATAATGTCTTGAGTGTCTACATCTGAATAGGCAGCAGTGTTGTGGTATTAACATATTTAGCGCTGATTACAGCGTACTAAGTCTACCATTCTGACGAATCCTGCTGATTATGACTTCTTTTTTTATTCATTACAACCGTCGTTAAGATTTTTTCGAGTGGAAATCTACGGGTTAATAATAATGATGATGATTTTGTTCGACAAATGCACCTGCTGCACTAAGTAACGCAGTGTTATATCACAGTAGTCATTAGCGATGATTGTTCAATGATTGCGCGGCGGTCGTGAGGCGCAATTTACATTGTTGTTGTGTCGTATAATAATCTCCTGGCGTCATGTCGGTGACCACTACTAGTGGCTACTCCTGGCCACTCGCAACTATAAAAGGAGTCGTATTATCAGCGCAAGTCGCTGTTCTTAATATAGCTGGAGATAACGTGTTTGTGCGCAGACTTGATACGACGTCCTGATAAGCGCCTGCAACTGGTAGAGAATACTTATGTTTGTCAAGACAAGACGTAATGTAGTAAGAAATTGTTCTATTATTTACGTATTTTCAGTGAAATCAGATACAAGTCCGGCATCGCCCCGATCTGTCCGTCTATCTGCCTGTTCGTATGATGCGTCAGTCAGTAGGTGCTGCAGACATCTGGCAGACAGTCGGACTTTTGGCACAGCTCTGTTTAGTTTTGGCACAAATAATGAGAAATACTGTCGACATGAGCAATAGTTTACGATGTGCATGTGTTTACATAAATGTGGACAGTAGAGGGCTAGTAAGTTGGTGGAGAAAGGTTGTACAGATAATCCACGATATAAAAATGCGAAACGCAAGAAGCCACGTTTCGATTTTTTTTCCTTTGAACATAAATAACTTTCTTTCTAGGACTGCTGAGCCGGGGGCTTATCTTATTTAATACTCAACAGTGTTGGTACCCAATACTGATTTAATTATATTAATAAAGCGGTAAACATAGATGAACGGTTGCTATAATAATGTCGCGAGGCAGTCGTGAACAAAACGCGGCAGACAATGGCGGCGTGTTGTGACGGGGAAGTAATTGATGCTTCCCATGAGCTCGTCACCCGGTGACCCGTCACCCGCGCTCTGTGTCAGTGGCGCGGCCGCGGGGGTGACGTGCCAGCGTGTCAACCGTTAAGATCAAACGACGTAGACGCTCCGCTAAAAAACTCTACACTGACAAAGGCAACTGGCTGTATTAAACAGTAATAGGTAGTTGTTTTTGGTTTTCTTCATTATAAGCAGTTTGTCACTACGTGGGGGCGTACAGAGGGATATATGAAATGGAAATGTGTGGCTAGTTATTGATGACCTGAAAATAATGTGTGATTTACAACTCCATGTCGTCCAATGTAGGACTGCGTTATTTTCGATGTTCGCTCTTATTAGTCTTCAGAGCCTTCTCAGCAGCTAGTCAAGACACTTGTTGCGCATTATTTATGAACAGAAGCCGCAGTTCTGACTTCATTTGCAACTATTGAACAACTATCAACGGTGGCACTACAAAGTGTTCGCCGAGAGATACAAGTCTATGGCGGTGAGTCATTGACAATGTGTGCGGCCGCCGCGCGCCATACAGCGGCTTATCAGCGTCTGTCGGGGCGAGTCCTTAGTCCTTACTGCTGTATATTTAGACGGTATCTGCTCCTTGTCGGTCATATCGCTGTTTGTATTTTCCACTAGCATAGCTAGCTGTGATTACATCTTGTTACACTTGCCTTGTTATGTTATGATGAGCTTGATTTTGTAAGTACTTAAGTGAGTATTTTGCATAATTTGGAGAACCATTCCTTGAGACTAAAAAATATGTCCATTTGATAAAATAATGCTTCTCTGAACTTGTGGATTGTTAAGTGACAGAGCATTGGTGGAAGCGGGCATTATTCGCTCAATTTAGTAAATTTCTTTGAGGTCAGTTGAGGTAAGTTGAGGAGTGATAGCTTACGGCTGCAGATAACGGTGCACGTGCTGCTGTGGTTAGCTTAAGTATTACCCGTGAAATGAAAAAGTGTGAGACAATAAACTCACAGCTAGACCACCCAGTGACACAGCTCGGGGCACTTTACAACCGGCAGCCTTGACAGTTTGTTTGGTAGGTAAGTATAGTTAGTAGTAACGACATTATAACTGACTCGAACGTGAATGACAACGTTTAATGAAGAAAAAATTTGATGTCTAAAGTAAATTGCATAACTATCGAAGTATCGACACCAATCTCGATAGGAAAGCCCCTTACGTAAAAATAATTCCAATCTAAATTAAAATAACTACCAGAGCTTATGAGAATAGTGTTGATTGGCATATCGATGTACGATGACTCCGTCAATTAGCACTTTGCGCAACTAATTAGTGATTCATTAATCTTCTGCTCTAGCACATAGATAATACGTCGAATTGTTAACCAACATTACGAAATAGAAAGCCGGTTACCCAACTTCTTAGGAACATCACTCACGTTGCTTGAGTTGAGACAGATAAGTGGAACTCGGAACGGTATTGACAGATCCGTTACTGTTGCATCCGTGATACCACCACATAGACACACACAGAAGGTTAATAGGGTCACGGTCACTAAGTCACGAGTGCATCGAGTAGTATCTACTAAATAATATAGAACTTAGCTCTTTGCGTCAATCTCCACGGGAGGGGCATGATCTTTACATCACTATTAGGATTGGGATAAGGATTATAAGACTTTTAAGTCGATAAAGGTAAGTAAAAGTTTCTATGTGATAACGTTCTGTTACATCCCTACTTTATAAGAGTAAACCTTTTTCTAAAGACTTTTTCATTCTAATAAGAGGTCATATTCAAATGGATGGGCATTTCATTCGCTTCAGCCATTATTACTTCATTGGTCATCAGTCGCTTTCTTATAGCGTGGTTAGTAATAAAAATAATAATAATAATAATTTTATTTGTAACAAAATATGGATACAACTTATCTATCATAAAATCACAATGTACATAGATAGGGGTATTAAAAAGATAGAGTAAACGACGATGTCTGTGCTAGTATAAACTGTGTGACAGACACCGGCGCCTTCCTCCTACAGCCTTAAGTAACAAGCTAAACCGAGACATAATGTTTTCATATACCTAGTAACAATACAAAGAAACATATATTTCTGGTACAAATAAGCATAGATACCTATTGGAATAAAAACTGAATTGAGTTGAATATAATTTAGATTGAAAAAATAATAATATTAATTTTAATTTTATTTTTATGGCATGCAAGGAAATGTGTGTGGTGTGTGTGTGTGTGTGTGTGTGTTTTGCGCTTACTATTTATGATACCCTGGCGAACAGTCTTTCAGTGTCGTCGTAAGTAAGACCCTGAAGGTATTGTTTTACTGCAATCTTACACTTGAATTTTGGAAGGGGGTATATGTTACATGCTTTGTTAATTGCATTATAAAGCCGGCCACTCAGGTGCAGATAGTTTCGACTTGCTAGGGCAGTTTTAATTCTGACAGAACGACAAACCAGGTCTTTACGTCGTTTATTTGTAAACAGTTTTGGGTCATAATTTAGGGAGGCATGCTTACGTAGGATTATATTGAGTGCACAGAGTTGCCTGCAAGTGAGAACAGACATATCCTTGTATAGTTGGGTTGTACAGTAACGATACGGTTTGTGAAGCATTACTTTCAAAACGGCCCTCTGAGCCCTCTCAAGGCGAAGCATAAGGGTCTTAAAGGTGCCACCCCAAACTGAAATGCAGTAAGTTAGGAGTGACTGAGCTAATGCAAAATAAATCGTTTTCAACAGTGGGAAGGTAACTACATTTCTGAGCTTTTTCATTGGAAACAGCAGCTTTCGAACGCGAGACACTGTTACTTCTACATGTTTGTTCCAACTTAGTGTGGAATCAATGTGTACTCCTAGATACTTTACACAAGATGTTCTTTGAATAGGAGAGCAATTACAGGTGTTAAGCACAGGATGAGAGCATCTATGAACCTTTATATCCGGAAGGGTAGGCTGAGAAGATGAGTTCGCTGAGAAAGCAACATAGTGGGTTTTGGAGACATTTAATGTTAGTAGATTACAGGAAAGCCAGTCCATCACTATACCAAGAGCCATTTCAGCCGAGCGGTGAGCAGACGCCCAAGTATCTCCACTTATTATAAGTGCAGTGTCATCAGCGTAGACAAGAATTTTGCAGTCCGGTATAGCGAGTTGGCATAGCCTGTTAACGTAAACAAGAAAGAGGGTAGGGCCCAGCACGCTGCCCTGCGGGACTCCGAAAGATAACTTCTCATCGTCGCTGATGTAGTTCTCTACCTTAACACGCTGACTACGATCAGTGAGATAGTCGCAAAAAATCCTCAGAGCAGTATCTCTTATTCCCAGTTCCTCCAATCCTTGTAAAAGGATGGGAGTAGAGACCGTATCAAAGGCTTTGGCCAAATCTAAAAATATGCCTATCGTTTTGGTCCTGGTGTCGAGATTCTGAGTGATGTGATTTGATAGGTCTAGTACAGCATCCTCTGTTGATTTGCCTTTCCTAAAGCCGTATTGGTTTGGGGCAATTGCTCTATTGTGCTCTAAATAATTCAGAAGTCTCTTATTTAGGATTTTTTCTAAGATTTTGGATAGGGTCGTAAGCACCGATATAGGCCTATAGTTTTCGACACGGTCTCCATCCCCACCCTTAAATATAGGTGAAACTAATGCCTTTTTGAAGGCGTTTGGGAAGGCGCCCTTTGACAAGCACAGATTGCACACATGAGTAATTGAGGGGATGAGAAGATGCCTAGCAGCTTTAATGACTGAAGCAGGTATACCATCGTAGCCAACAGCACAGTTATGTTTTAAATCCGTGATTATGCTGCTTACCTCAGCATAGTCGGTCTCAAGCATAACCAATGAGTTTCCTTGCGGGTTGGATGAAGAATTAAAATTGAAGTTTGTCCTGTGTTGAGCCTGCTGTATATTCTGAGCAAGATTACTTCCAACATTTGCGAAGTAGTTGTTTATACATTTGACAGATGCATCGGGATCACTGCAGATATTAAGGAGATCCCCCGACTTACTTGTGGGTGTGGTGTTTTTGTAACTTATGGACTTTATGATGTCCCAAGTTGCTTTGGGATTTCCACTGGCCTTTTGGAGCTCATTCTGATCATATTGGCACCTAATTGTCTTTAGCAGGTTATTGCAGTAATTTCGGTATCTTGAATATGTCAATTTATCTACGAGATTTTCAGGATCCTGCATTGACTTTAAGTGTAGCTTATCACGATTCCGAATGCATCTCAAGAGACCAGGAGTGATCCATGGCTTAATAATTCTCTTTCGGTGCGGTACTTTCTTTAATTTGCTGTGTACGTTTACTGCATCAGATAAAATGGAGACAAGTAGCTCCGCACTTTGATTGGGGTCTGTGCTATCCAGAATGCTAGAGAAGTCCGAGCTTTCTAAGTGGCTAACAACACCTGGAAGATTAATTTGGCGGATAATGCTTTTAGGTTTCTCAACCAAAGAGACAGATTCAAGGCAAAACAAAACAGGTGCATGGTCAGTAAAGAATGAGTCTAGAACTAGTGCTGTCGAACACTTGTCTGATTTAAAAAAGACGTGGTCCAGACAGTTGTCTATACGTGTTGGAAGTAGGTGGGCCGGGAGAAGCCCATGAAATGCCATTATATTTAAATACTCTTCAGAGTTTGGATCACTATTACCTGGCCGAATATTAATGTTCAAATCGCCAATCACTGCTACTGTTGTCATCGATGAAAGGGAAGTCAGTGCGTCATTTAAGGAGCCAACGAAATGTTCAATATTTCTGACTGAGGGTGATCGGTACAATGCCACAATTGCAACGTCTGGGTCCAGCCTTAGAATAAGACAGTTAGCATCCCGAAATAACGGTTCAGTAATCGTATACTTTAACTCGGAACGAATATAGATTAGAACACCGTCATTTTGGTTACTAAACGAAGACCTCGCTGAGGAAAAGCCATCCAAAATAGGAATGTCAGAAACCTTACTCAACCAGCACTCCGAAAGAATAACTATATCACACTTTACATCCATGGAGCTTATGAGGACATTTAGGCCATCGAAGTTTCGGTTCAAACTTCGAATATTTACATGCAGAGTGTTTAGCGTTTGCTTGGAAGATTGCAAGTGCTGTAAGCATTGGTCTGGCGAGCACACGAAGGATCGAGAAACATTCAGAGATTCTACAGAATCCATAAACTTATTCATATTATCCACGAGTGTGGCAAAAGACAATTATGGTGCTTATAAAAGGGACAGTGACTGGACACTGATAGCAGTTGCGGCTATATAAAATAAGGGATTTACTTGTAATTTGAGAAACTGTTTTTTCCAGACAGAGAATATTAGTGACAGCAGTGTAAGTTGATGTATGTTGGGTACGCCGTGTGTAAGCTTTGTGTGTTAAAGTGACAAGAGCGCTAGATGTGTATTTCCATAGACATATATAAAATAAAGTGAGGCATGCATATTTTAAAAATATAATTACTAATAAAATGAGTGGAAGATAATGATTATTACTGAAAAATAGTCAGTCTTCAACATTTAGGGTCTTCAAGTCCGATTCATTATTAATGCAATGTGCAGATTCCCCTTCCTTCTTGCGTACAAAGATCTTTCCATGCGCGGTCCAGCAGAAGGTGTATCCGTTTGTTTTTGAGAAATCTCGAGCTAAAAAGTACAGGCGTTTAGCCTTGTAAGTGAGATATTCGGATATATATACAGGGACATCAGGCCCATTTATTTGTATTTTAGTGGTTGATAGCTTATTGTCTTTGTTGGCTCGATTGAAAGACTTAATGGAGCTAATTATCTTTTCCTTCAAGATTATTGTTGAAAAGTTGACCAAGATGGGCTTGTTTGCTTCATTCTTTGTATTTAAGCGGTACACATCTCGTATGTCGGAGGTGTTGATCGAAAGATTTAAGGCAAGACCAGTGTCGATTACAGTAGTCGATAGTAGTAGCAGACCTTCTCTTTTAGTTGTATGGTGTCCTAGTCTTTAATGGGGTTTAAAGGTTACGGAGTTTGAATACCGCGGCGATGGCTGACGAACGGCAAGCGGTCTGTTACATCATGGAGTCGACACAGTCTGCCTGTGTGACTCGTCCAATAGTGTGGGCAGATGAGCTATGAATACTACAGAGTTGTGTGTGGAACTTACTCAACTACGATATTTACTGAAACAACGCCTAGAGCTCCATCCCAAAATAGTTGAAAATAGTTTTCAGGTAAAATGTAACAAAAATTGTACGAGTTATTCTAAAACTAATTGAAAGTTCAGGTAAACATCTTCAGCGTTTAGGAAAATTTCTACAAAAAGTTAAAATTACAGAACATGAGAGCGGTTTTGTTGGAATTTTGTAAATAAACAAACATATTTATTTAGAAATGTTTCTCTGTTTAACCTCAAGACTTAGCGCACATTAAATGTTCTGTGTTTATACAAAAAGTTCGCCTGGTCCATACCACAGCTCTCGAGCAGTTAGCCGCAGTGCTAAACATCGCATGTTGCGGTTACAACGAAATCTGCGAATTTTACAAACAACGTTTTAACAGAAACAGACCATTTTACTTTACTGATACTTCAAAAGGCAAACTCAAAAAGGACCCGGCGAAAGCGCAACGAAACGTAAACAGAAATAAGATCTCTTTACAAACCCTAGTCGCCTGGTACTCGCAGCTCAGGAGCTAACTGGAAAATAAAAAAAACCTGAGACGCTGCAACTATGAGTGCATTCAACTGAGAACAGAGATATATTGTAAGGACTGTCTGCGAACATGAGCGGATAAAATAAAACCATCCATGTTGTATAACTGAGTGTGTATTAGGTCCGTAACCTCATATATAAACAAACTGGGGGCCGATTCTACTAACAAATTTGTTAAAAAAACGCAATAGAACCGCAACCGAATCACCACTTTTAAGCGTTTTCGCATTCTACTAAAATGAACAACGGTCCAGCTGCGACACAGCTGCGGTTACGTTTTAGTAACGCCAACGATCGATTGAAACAATGTCAAAACCTATTCTACTAACAAAATCGAACATGAGCGTGACATTTACTATAGGACAAAGTTAATGATAAAATTATGATCATTATGTCTTTTAATTATAGAAAATACTTTTAGTGCCACATATTCGTGTTTAGTAACATTTTTAGATTCAACTTTTTTCTTTTTGGTATTAATAAAACATATTATTTTGGCATGTTGGTAACGCGGGTTACCCGCTGTGTTCCCGCTACAGTTCAGTTGCAATTCGTTTTAAGTTTAGTTTCCATTTTGCTTATAAAATAGTAGAATGACTTTTTATGTAACTATCGAACGGCGATCGAAATCGAACTGTTGTGGAAACACAGTTTAACGTGTAACGTTGCAAATTAGTAGAATCGGCCCCCTGCTCATGAATGCATCACTGTTGCGGAGGCGGTGGAGAAAAATTAGTTACGAGTGCGTGGACTGAACACTGTACATCAATAAACACATTACTATCAATCGAACAGTTCTCGCGAGATGTGAAGATGGATGCTGTTTGCCTCGTTATTTATTTCTGACTGTAAGCTGAAATTTACCGCTCGGCTTAAAACTATATTTGAAGCGTGACGCACTGTATATATTAAAAGAATTAGGTACAAACTTGATGTGAGCCCATCGGAGTGTTCCAACATTCATAATCATGAATTTTTGATATTTTATGATGTTATGCGTCGGCCTTGACAGTTCGCTCGTGAAACGTTAATAAAACGTACATATGATGCGCTGCTCGTGTTCCGACTGGGCTCATGTTGATGTCGGTCCTCCAAACATTGATGCGTAGCGCGGCAGGCCCGGTGTCGGGTCGCGATCGTTAACGTAAACAATAACACGGCTACCCGGAACAATAAAACTAATAGCTTCATACCGAATTATGATTTCTTCGTAAGGCGTCATGAACGAGTTAAATTGGGGTTTAACTCACATGTTTATCACGTAAACTGATATTTTTATGAGTGCAACGTGTGCCAGATGCTGGGCTCACGAATAATAAGCAAACGTGGTTCTCATTGTCAAGAATTCAGAGTTCATAGTATGTAGTTTTAAACAAAGATTTGGCGTACAAATAAAGTAATAAGGGTCCCTAATAAATAACCCACGTAAACAGATACGCGCTACGGAATGTCATCAATAGTCATCATAGAAGTGTACGAAAAACTCACATTTTACTGTCAGACCGGTTCTACCTGGGGCCTATTTAATAAACGTGACAATCTGACAATTTTGTCAGTTTTTGACAAATAAGTCGAATTGTCGCGACGAGTGCCGTTTAAAAAAGATGGCACTTACGTCAAAATGCGACGGGTAAATACTGACAATTATGTCAAACTAAAAACCCGTTTAATAAAGGCGACAATTGTCAGATTTTACCTGTAAAGTCTCCAAGAAATATTTACTGACTTAATTGTCACAGTAAATGACAAATTTGTCACTTTTTCTGACTTATTTGTATGAATACTACGCTCTAGACGCTTGTTGCTGCAAGGAATGATGCTCCATGGACTTGTACATAATAGGTTTGATTGCTCAGATTTGATAAACAAAATATATTATATTGTACCTAGAACAGTCATGAGACGTGAGGCGCGCTCTTATCCACTGTTTGCTACGACTCCCTGTCGTACAAATGCGGGAGAGAGAGCGCCGCTGCAGAGATTGGTTTTTTTTTTTTTTTTTTTTTGGGTGGGAAATCATCAAATAACTTCTCCCGCTCTGGGTGGAGCGGGAGGGCGTGTCAGACTTTTACTGACTAAAACCCACCCGTGTTCCCTCAGTTGCCTGTGTGCCAGGGGCCGCGGTATCTCTTTCGAACAACCCGCACCCCTGGCAGGCATCGGTCCTTGCGAACCCCACCTATTGGTGCTGACATCTCTTTGAGGCGCGCGTGGAACACAACGCGCCGTCGACCCGGGCTTGGTCCTTACCGGACAGCGAGCTACCCATTACTCGCCGTCCGCAAGCCCGCGCCTACGGTGGCCGGGAATCAGCCTGGGATTCCCGACGCCCAGGGCTTCTCCCGCGGCGACTACGGCCGTGAGGGCGCATATACTGCCTCTCCCTCACGTGCGCCGCCTCCCTCTTTGCGAGCATTACTGCTTCGCAGAAGGAGGTGACGGCTAACCATTCACTCTCGCTCCGTACCATGGCCTGCACCAGGGCCGGACGCGAGAGATCGCCGCCGCCGATCGCCTCCACGAGAACACGGCGGTGCTCCGCCCAAGCCGGGCAGACCGCCACCGTATGCTCCACCGTGTCCTCAGGGCGATCTTCGCAATGGAAGCACCCGGGCGTTTCCTCCCGCCTTATACGAAACAGGAACCTCCCGAAACAACCGTGTCCGGTGAGGACCTGCGTCAGGCGGAAGGTGAGGACGCCATGCCGCCTCTCAAGCCACTCCTCAAAGAGGGGACTTACCGCCGCTATCGTGGCGTGCCCAGCACTGGGTTGCGACAATCGCGCTCTCCATGTCGCCATGAGATCCCGCCGGAGCTCTGTCCGCTGCACCTCGATTTCTCGCGGCAGCGGAGTAACGCCCCGGCGTTTGGCCTCCTCGCGCCACTCCCAGACATGCGCGAGGACCTTTGCCTCCAGATCCCATGGCGGTAATCCGGCAAGGAGGCCCGCCGCCTCACCTGAGATCGCGCGGTATCCCCGGATCATCCTGATCGCCATGACCCTATGGGACGCCTTCAGCTTTCGCGCTGGTTGGCGCCTCAATGTAGGCGCCCACACCGGCGCCCCGTATAGGGCCATGGACCGCACGACCCCCGCGTAGAGCCTCCGGCAGGAGGCGTTTGGCCCCCCTAGATTGGGCAAGAGCCGCTTCAAAGCAGCCCCGGCCCGCTCCAGTCTGGGAGCCAAACGTCGGAAGTGTTCCGCGAAGTTCCACCGGCTGTCGAGGACGAGTCCCAGGTACTTCATCGTCGACTCGACGCCGATGTGAACCCCTCCCGCCGTTATCTGGGAACCCGCCGGTGGCGCATTCCGAGGACCATGAAAACACATGGCCTCGGACTTGTGCAAGGCCACCTCGAGTCCCAGTTGCCGGATCCTATCGACGATTGTCGCAACCCCGTCTGCCGCTAAGTCGGCCGCCGCCTGGTACGACCTCCCTTGCGCCAGGACCAGCGTGTCGTCAGCGTAGCAGACTACGCTGACGCCGCTAGGGAGGTCGGCGCGCAGCACCCAGTCGTATCCGATGTCCCACAGATGCGGCCCCAGAACCGATCCCTGTGGGACACCGCACGACATCTCTCGCCGGTTCCACTCTCCTTGGTGACCGGGGTAGATGACGGCCCTGTCCGTCAAATAGGCCTCGACCACACGACAGAGGTAGGTCGGCATCCGGTGATACCGGAGTGCCTCCCTTATGCAACTCCAGGGCAGGGTGTTAAAGGCATTGGCGATGTCTAGAGACACCGCCAAGACGACCCCACCCCGGGCCACAGCATCCCCCGTCGTGAGGGCTCGCACGCGCATGATGGCGTCCACCGTGGAGCGCCCCCTGCGGAAACCGAACTGGCTCTCCGCCAAATCACCGCCAATCGCCGTAACACGTGGAAACGTAGTGGATTGTACATTTACCTATAGCATACTGTGTATCTAGTTATAATATACAATGTACGATTGTTTGTTTTCCCAAATAAAATAAAAATAAAATACAATATCGAGGTATACATTTGAGAGAATAAAAAATTAAAAAAAAAATACGTCCGTTTTTGACTTAAACTCCGTTTTTGGTAGCAATTTGAAATATACGCCAAATTAACAATGTTAGTTTCGACCATAGTTTTCTACACTCGAAATCGTTCTAGGAATATTCTATCAGATAAATTGAAAGAAAAGTTTAGTCTTGGTTTAAATGTGCGACGTCGTGCAGTTTGCACCAAATATTCATCTTCGTTACTACTGATATTCGTCGACGACATTAACATCATTAAAAAAATATTCGTAATAATGTAACTGCCGAATTGCCTTGATATTGGATGAATGCCTGTCGAAAATTTCTGACAATTCGACCAATATGTCCACGAGTCATGACAATTTAGTGTTTATTATAAGTTTTTCCGGACAAATTGTCACATGTCACCTGTCAAGAGAAACTGTTTATTAAACAGAAATATGTCAAATTGTCACGACAAGTCGACCTATTTGTAGATTTTCCACCGTGACAAATTTGCCAGTGATAAACTTTAAAAAACTAAAAATTGATCAATTGTCGGATTGTCATCTGTCACCTATCACCTGTCACCGTCGCATTTATTAAATAGGCCCCTGCAATAGTATATTGATAACGATTCGGATCAACCGCTCGTAGCAGTAAAGCAGTAAACAGGTTATCCTGGTACTGAGCACAAAGATGCGTTACGTAAGCTCAAGCTCACTTTCATACTTGCATCTTCATACTTTGCCTTTGAAAAAAAAACTTTTAACTCAACTTCCAAATGGTTAGGATCTATATTTAACTAGCTTTTGCTAGCGGCTTCGCCCGCGTGGAGGTCGGTGTATTATACATATAAATCTTCCTCTTGAATTCCTCTGTCTATTGATGAAAACCGTATTAAAATCCGTTGCGTAGTTTAAAAGATCTAAGTGTACAAACACGAAAAGCGACTTTGTTTTATACTATGTAAAGGTGATGAGCAGCTGCTCTTGTGAGCTATTTCATCAACCCTTCTGGATGCGCTGAGTTGTTGCACTACCTATGAACTTCATGTTTCTGTCTATTTATTGCTTGTTTACGTTCAATTCAACATTATTCTGTTTAATAATCTCAGACTAACAAGTTACGAAACTTCTACTTAAGGGCCTACGTCCCATTTGGTAGCGTAACACGGTCACTTTATGAACCCTACTGCTCATTAACGGCTTGTCTTGAAGATTTGAAAAATATATGATTTTGCTATAGATTCATATAGATCATTTTGCCCGAAGTACTTTTTTGTATGGTTAATACTTTTGCTGTAAAAAAATATTTCCCAACACGCAATATTTTGGCTTCTATTCCATACTCCTACTAAACGGCTTCGTTATTTGGAAAAAAAAATACACTGAAAAATAGATTGTTAGATGTACCACAGAATCGCCGAAGCACAATTGTAAATTAATCAAAGGAATATCCCCATTTTGAGATAAAGGCTCAGAGATGCCCTGCGCGGGCGCGGGCGGCAGTCGTGCTTTAGCATACAAACGGGAGATGAGGATACTATGGGCCTTAATAGCTTCTTTAGATACTGTCATTCCTCCCTTCCATAGCGTTAGAGTGGCTACTTTCGTCAATTTTGTGTTGTGTGGTTCTTTGCATTTCTTTATGTCTTTTGTGTTATGGTAGCCTATAACAGTGTTGATTGCGCTCCTGGGTGGCAAGTGTCGTCACCGCTGTTTGTGTAGCGATAGCGTGACAGACACGCAGACAGGCTCGCGGGCGACGCGCGCCAAGCGAGATAAAGATAACGCCTGGATTATCCGCACACCTAGGGCTGTCGCCGAATGTTATCGTAATGTAACAGATTCACCTGCCAGTACCTACATTATGTAAAATAATTAAATGTAAAAAAGTCATCATCTGCCCAGCCATTTCCCAACTATTTTGGGGTCGACTTCCAGTCCAATTGCAGCTGAACACCAGTATTTTACATGGAGCGTCTGCCTATCTGACCTCCACAACCAAGTTACTGGGTAACACGATACCCATTGGTAAGACTGGTTGTCAGACTTTCGGACCTCTGACGACCCGTAACGATTGTCAAAGATCCACGAATGACAGCCAGGACCAACGGTTTAACGTGCTTGGTATGTAAAGATGGTCACCCATCCACGGACCAACCGCGGCAAGCGTAGCTTTACCAGATCGATCGACCCTTGCGGCTGATATTACTTAGTCACAAGCCCCTCTTAAATGTACAATAGTATTCTCTAGTATTTTGGTAGTTATAATAAAATGATTTGCGGCTATCTGCGGACAAAATTTTGGGTTTATTTAGAAGACTCTTTCTCAGTCTCTCGAATCAACTGCAAGTCTGCAGAAAGATGACTGAATAATTATATTTTAAATGCAGTAGGTTGGTATTATTAGTTATAACTTCGTTAGTTTAGTGTCAGAGATGGGCCATCATGAGGGTTTGGGAAGTCTCGACAGTCTCAGAGTCTCGGGACTTGAAGACATCTCAGAATAAAATTAGATTTGAGCTAATTTTGGGGTAGATGTATCAATAAAAAAAGCAATGGGCGGCAATATCACTTTTTTAGCTCCACTTTATTTAATCTTGTAAATAAACAGCTCAATATATATTCACTGACCTTGCGAGAATGTCGTAGGATCACAGATAGGCTTCACACACTCACTTATGAAGAATTAGAAACATAATATGTAAAAACTTATAGTTTCTTTCCTATTACCCTCACAAACGGACACCTCTCGCACACATATACACACATACACTTCATGCACAAAACATACACAATCCTTCCATAGAGACACACAATCTCACATAAAATTACGCAGTGAAAATATTGTTTAGTTTTAATTTAAATTTAAAGTTGTAATTTTAAATCAGAATTTAGGCTTTTAGTTTTGCTTCTGTCTCGATTTTGTGGAGGTGGGCGTTAATGACTGCGACACAGTTTTATAATAATGCAGTTTTTGTTTCAAATAAATCTATTTATTTATATTCAGTTTGTGATTTTTGTAATAATGCCACCGGACAAGGAGAACATATTTTCTACAGATGTCGGTTTTATTAATTTTAAAAAGAATGCAATTCATTTTCAACAAAGTTCTAAAACTTCCAAACTATCAGTACTTTTCAGGTTGCTGCAAACAACCGAAACCCTTTTTTTAATGTTGCTTTTATGATATTTTTAGCAAGAATTTCGGTTATATTTTTCTTAAATTTTTTTGATTGCATGTAACTTTGAAACGACTCGTCGGGTTCGGTAAACTACTGGTATTTTCAAAATGTTTGCAATACAGAAGAGCTGTATTGGAGACTTTTGAAAATGGACGCCGAATGCTGATAAACGCAATTAGTGCAAGTTTTACTTAAATTAGAATGAAACATGTCATATTTTGGGACTGTAAGCTGTGGTGCTGAATTTACAAAAAGTCCCAGGACTTTGACACACGATACGCACTTGTACCCAAACCCTCCCCTTCCCTAAATGTGTGGGAGCCCGAATCTGGACGGTTCGACGCCAATAAGTAAGCAAGTTTTATCATCGTCGGGGGATGTGATACTACCTACGTTACCTCACCTAGTGCGAAGTCGCCATCCTTACTGTGGTGCCATAAAGTGCACAATCACGACAGTTTACGTTAGTTTATGGCACAATAAACCACGTCCCTAGACTCGAACCCACGCACCTGTTAATGTTAACATCATAAATGTTATATTATGTAGTAGAGAGAAATGAAAGCAGCTAAAATATCGGCATAATTTATAACAAAAACGAATCTGGCCGATGTATCATTAAATCGCTTAGATCGATACCACATATCCTTGTTTCTCATTCCAGAGACTCATAAAATGTAAAATAATTAAAATAAAAAGGAGGGTTATGTTTTTTTTAATAGGCCTGCATCTTTTTAAGTGACCTTATACCGATACTCCTCGAGCTTTCCCGAGTGGCCCCGAGAGGCCCCGCCGCGCGCCGCCGGCACATATCATCATCATCACCATTTCAGCCGGAAGACGTCCACTGCTGGACATAGGCCTCCCCCAATTTGGGGGGGAGCTCGCCATAATCGCCACGTTGGCAGGCGGGTTGGCGATCGCAGTAAGGTGGTAAAATGCTTAGAGAACGCTGCTGCCCATTCTCTAGTAAGCACATATATTATGCTTTATTATTTCCAAGCTATCGTCATACGTCCTTTGAAAGGCAAAAAGTGTTTTTTTTTTCCCAACTTCCAAAAGGCTATCAATTCGGTATGTTTTTTATTTGATTTTTTATGTATGTTTGGGCATAACTCCGTCATATATAGATGAATTTGCAAAATTCGTTTTTGTTCGAAAGGGTTTGTTGTTTATTCCGAAATGGTCCCATTTAAATTTCATATAGATCTGATGATGAGTTTTGGAGGCAGACAACGGAACTCTTCAAAAAATGACAGCAAATGAACCGCGATTGCTGCTTTCGCATAAATTTGCATTGTTTTGATTTGATTGACTTTGAAAATACCCCAAGGATGATGAAATTTTGAATTGGTAGGTACTATAACTAAAAAGTGAAAAAACACTACAAAGTGAAAAATAACTTTAATTTCGGAAGTCGGTGTCTTTGGATATGTATTGAATTTTTTGTCACCGCCTTCCGAAATTATAGTTATTTTTACTTTGTAGTGTTTTTTCGGAAGTCGGTTGTTTTTTTTTTGGAAAAAGTTATTATTAAAAAAATAATTTGTATTATGCACGTGAGAGATTTGTAAAACGGGGCTCAGAATTCCCAGTCAGAGTGTGTAGGTATGCTTCGGAAAGTTCTGATAAATGTTAACATTTGGATATGATATTATATCCGAGATCGAGCGAGATCAAAGTCCAAAAGAAGGGTCTTATTGTGTAGGACACGCCCTTGTGGATACTCCCACGGAGAAAACTGAGTTTACTATTCCACAAGTACCGAACTGGAGATAAAAGTCAATTTTATTATTATCTTTCCAACAGATATGGCTTTTACAAGAAATATTTGTTCTTTCTTTCTTTCTTATTACTTAAAGTTTTCAAATGTTTCAGACCACACAGTTGGACCAACACTGTGACATTTTGATAACTTTAAGTTTGTAACTTATTAAAATGTCACGGTACTTCTTAATAATCCTGACAACTTTGATTGCGGTCTCCTCTTGAAGAAAATTGTGTACAGCCACAGGGACGATGTCACTTTTCAAACCACAAAGTCAATTTCAGTTAAATGCAAGTACCTACCTACCGCCAAAACACAAGTGTTGTCAGTTTATTTGAAGTTGAAAATCCACCTACGACAACTACGCCAACTAAAAAGGTATAAAGACATCCTATTTTATAAGACCATGTTCAGACAAAGTGAAAATCCGGAGTAACACGTCATGTAATTAAGTAGACATAAATCGAAATGTGTGTGTCGAATTTGTCTGTCTATCCGGTAAGATTAGAAGCCAACATAGTGGGTAAAAGCTTAGCAGATTGACTGGTAGTCTATAATTGTAGCAATACTGTTGATAATCTTGCAGTATTTGTAATGTTGTCTATCCTCAAGACAAAATATATTCAGTTAGGTACCGCCACGGCGCTATACTTACTTAAAAAAAATAGATTAAAAAAAAAGCTTTAAAAACCAAACTAAAAAGCAGAAAATAATTTCAAAAAAGCGTGGGGTGCTTTTTGAGGTATTTTTGTAATCAATTAATATCAAGCACCCCAATCTTTTTCGAAATTATTTTCTGCTTTTTTAATTTGATTCTTAAAGCGTGTGTTTTAGATTTTTTTAATCTATTATTTATTTTAAATTTTTAGCCTGCTAACTACAGCGTGATTTTTCAGTATTTTTTTAAACATTTTTTAACATTATGGAACAAATTTATAAAATTATTGAATTGTCATCTTGTCAATTTCTAATTGTTAATTTTCTAAATTATAGACTATTTACGTGCCTATTCCAGGTATTATTATTATTATTTTTTCATTTGTCTTATTGGTAATTCTTCTCAATGTTATGGAAATATTTGTACGCCGATACTTACGGCTAAACATGAATGGACTCAAACGATGTATCTAATATCTTGCATGCTCTTGTATGTATACAATGTTTAGACAAATAAATAAATCTTATCTTATCTTATCTTATCTTATCTTATCATCGGTCCTCGATAAGTCTACAAAGTTTAAATTAAATCTGACCGTTTGAAGTGGGTCAAAATCAAGTTCAAAGGAGTTTAAAAAAATTAGTTACAAACATGCTTACAATACAAACATACAGGTGAAGCTTTTTATTAGCTTCACCTGTATTGTGCGTGTTAAAAACCGTAGATACCTACGCGTCTTCTCTAGATTAGAAATAACATTGTGTAAGTACATGACGATGGGCCACAGGTTCGTTACCGCGGGATTTCTATCGGATTTTCATCTTATCCGGTATCGGAAGAGTTCCACTGAGGATTTATATTTTATTTTTCTACGAGATTCGATGAAAACAACGCGACAAATAACGCGAGATCCTTCTTACTTGTTTACTTTATTAACTTTGTTTATTTTTCATATCTGTGTATTTGACTATCAGAGTGTTATACGCAAATCCTCTGGCATAGGGAAATTGCTTATCAGTTTATCAGGATATTCGGTAAGAGCTAATCCAAAAAAAAAATATCTAAAAAATATCTAAGAGGCAAGAATGTTAGACAGCAACCCGCTGCAGTCTGCACCTGGGTGGCACCAGGAACTTACAGCTGACCATTAAAAAACCTTCATTATAACAGTGCTTTAGTTTCATATTTATTTGTAGCAATTTTACCTTATTTTGTTTTATTTTATTTTATTGTGTTTGGGTGGCTTACAGCTATCAGTACAAAAGGAATAGTTATATAATTTACGAAAAGCCATTTACAAGCCGTGTTGTATTCCAAAACACGAGCTATATTTCGGGGCGATCTGGATTTAGAATTGCCGATTAAATTATTAACCCCGCGTGGGTGCAGTGTGGACGAGTGGTCGAATATGGCCGTGTGACCGATGTAGCGTTAAGGTGAACCTAGTCCACATTTTTTGCATACAAACTTCGGGAGTGTTTTATTCAGCTGTCTGACATGGCACATCCAAAGTAAAATATGATATCGTTTTGTCTCATTATTAATATTGTCGGTACGGAAACAGAATACTAAAATAAAAACCCATTAAAAAGTTAGGAGCCAACAAAGATTCGTTTTTCTTGCTAATTTTACTTAACTTTGGGCGTGTTTAAGTAATAAAAGAAGTCTAAAATCTTCAAAACAAAGTCGGTACCGACAAAGTTTAATAAACTTTATTGGTCATTGATTTATGCATAGGCCTTTTCAAAAAACCCGATCTTCCAAAGGACTTAATTTTTTCTCGAATTTTTTACTATAAATGATCCTGCATCTCACTCAATAACGTTGTGCGTGTAGAAAAGCGTCTAACTGCTCATCACTGATACTATCTCTGTCGGACACGAAGCCTGGTGAGAAAGCATGATTTTTAGTCAGGTCCACCGGTGAGTTCAAGCCCGCGACTAGTCTCCCCTTAAAGATATATCAATGGTT
This sequence comes from Antitype chi, assembly GCA_947359405.1. Classification (NCBI taxonomy): domain Eukaryota; kingdom Metazoa; phylum Arthropoda; class Insecta; order Lepidoptera; family Noctuidae; genus Antitype; species Antitype chi. Next base: position 20,921,063 of record OX375812.1, read on the forward strand.
CAAAACTGCCTATGAATGGTGTTATTATCTTACTAATATCATAAAGAGGAAAGATTTGATTGTTTGTTTGCATTGAATAGGCTCCGAAAGTATTGAACCGATTTGAAAAATTATTTCACTGTTGGGAAGCTACACTTTCCCCGGGTGACTTAAACTATATTTTGTCCCCGTGTTCCAACGGGAACGGGAGCTACGCGGGTGAAACCGCGGACCGCTGCTAGTAATAAATACTTTGACTTTGGTACAGTCATCATCTGCCTAGCCTTTTCCCAACCTTGTTGGGGTCGGCTTCCAGTCTAACCGGTTGCAGCTGAATACCAGCATTTGACATGGAGCGACTGCTTATCTGACCTCCACAACCCAATTACTGGGTAATACGACCCACACATACTAACTCACTCACTCACACACACACACTCACACTAACACATACACACACACACACACACACACACACACACACACACAAACACACACCCACACACACACACGCGCACACACACACACAGGTACAGATACAGTCTACACTAATTAACACAACAGAAACACTTACGTTGAACGTGATTGTTAGGATGACCAATCCTCAATGAGTGCGTCTTCACTGCAGTAAAAGGAGGGGCTTAACTATTTATTAAAAATCTTACGATTTTCGAAGCTCCAACACGGCTTAAATATTTTCATAACTGTAATAACTTTTGGGCTAACACGTACTAACCACGAATGGTAAATAATTTAGAATTCCCAGGTCGTTAAATTGTCACAATTATAATAAGAACTTTCGCAAACTAAGTACATTAGGCGAGTAGTTAGGCGCCGTTCGAGGGCGGTTAGTAGTAACGATACATAATTATGACGCTGGTTATATAATGAATATACTAGATGGGACTTAGGCAATAGTTTGTAAAAACTGTGCTCGTCACAGTCCCGGGAGTATTATTGAAACACGCAACTTAAAAGTGGATCATTCCACCAGCATCAGACCACCAGCTGGTGCCCTTTGTAACTCCTTTTATGATCTTTATGATGACGATGATCCTTTTAGATTTTGGCTTTGAAAAATTTTAATTTTCGCGATGCGTTGTCTTGCAGTCAAGTCAGAGTTATAGCATTCCTTGCCGACAAGTTTGTACCCCGCGCCTGTAACATTAGGCTTTACCCGTCACAATGTTTCCAGTTTCCGTTCCCGGCCTTATTTCCTCATCCACATTGAACATCGACGAGTAAACACGTACCTCCAGTCATTTTATACAAATTTTACATCTACATAATGTATTGACGCTCAACTTCTCTCTCGAATCATTTAGTTGAAACATTACAATTGAAACATTTGACAAAGACAAACGACGCCACATTAGCAGAGCTCATCAATTTAATGAATGGCTATGAGTACCTAATGTTGTGTTACTTAAAGATTAATGTATGATGTACTACATTATCTCGATAGTACGTTTACTATAGAGATAAAGTATCCTATTGGTTCATCCAGGTTATAAACTACCTGTGTGCCTTATTTCATCCAAATCCCTGCGGCCGTTTTTGCGTGATTGAGTAATAAACATTCAAACACCCAAACTTTTACAAGTCTATTTAGTTGTAATATTTTAGCTATAATGTGTATAGTAATACAGATAGTCTCATCCTAAATTCCCATCCGCACTTTACACTTTATTTTTATTCTTTTGCTGTATACAGGAAAAGCTTTTATTCAGTGCACAAACTGTAACCATGAATTCAGCATATCATTCTAGAACCCCCAGCGCAAACATTTTTCGTCGGTTACACAAAAAAAAAAAAAATGCTGTTTCATAGAAAAGTGCAAAACCTACGCGCGGTCAAAATGTATGGAACAGCTGATTTTTTTTGTAAAACCGACGAAAAATTTCTTCGCTGGGGGTCTAGAATGGTATGCTGAATTCATGGTTAAAGTTTGCGCACTAGATAAAAACTTTTCCTGTATTGTGTGCCTTTTTAGTCTGTTTTAAATAAATGTATTTTCTTTCTTTCTTTCAATTAAAGTTCTTTTCTCTAAATCACAGACCAGTCTTAAGGTGGACAGGCTTACCTTTTCCTCAATTGAGTCACAAAGTGAAGCCGGTACAAAACCTTTTATTCAATTCTTTATCAATAAAACTAGGACGGCTTTCAGGAAGTGCATTAGGTATAGCTTTGATTCAGGCACCAGGAAACTCATATAAAATGGAAAATCTATTAGAAAAATAGAAATCCTTCCGAGGAATTTTCTTGTCACAAAAAGTTCGTACTCAGACTGAGAGCAGCTCTTTATGCGAATAAAGCTATGATTGGGGACGGAAATAAGCTGAGAGGAAAGAGAAGTGTGCTTCTAAAAATCTGAGGTATTCAGAAAAATAACTGCGTTCTTGAATAAGTTTACTATTTTTGACATGACTTCGCAATAAGTAATGTCTATCCGAAAAGTTTGTGAAGAAGTACACACGCCCTGTTCAGACTAAGTTCTCATGCAATCACTATCTAAATGTTATAGTAACACATTTAGAAGGTTTCAACTTTATATCTCACCAATTTTGCTAACAAGTATCTACTGTTTGAATAAAATATAATTAAATTGTAATTTAAAAATCATCGATGAAAATTGAGTTTATAAGAATTACAACTGTTGATTTAAAATAAGAATTTCGAATTTAATAGTGGCACTAACCACAAAGCGGAAACCGCAGGTACGTTTCCTGATGTAATGTTCCTGATAAAATGTAATCAAAATATGTGATTACCTTAATTTTTCATACTTTTAGAACAGACCATAGGTACCAAACGCATGTTATAATCACACCGAAGCTGATTTGTTCCTGATAAAATGTAATTAAAATATGTGACTACATTTATTTTTCATACTTTTAGAACAGACCAGGTAGGTAGGTACCAAACGCATGTTATAATCACACCGAAACTGATTTGTTCCGGGAGCGTTACGGAGTTGCGGCCCGTCAAGGTCGGTCACATACCGACACACCGCACCAGATAGTCGACCATCACCGAGCCGGTGTAAGTACAAGTGCTTACTTTTAACATGGTACATGCATGGCAAAATACACTGTGTTTGTACAAGCATAGAGTCCGTTTACGAAAGTAGATGATAGAAAGTTGAAGAATGCTGAATGTAACATGAGATCGACATGCGCAAAAAATAGCGCTATTAATTTTATTAGAGTTTTCGACGGTTTTCTATTCGGGTTGCTTGCTTCCGATCAGTTCCGATTACTTCCGATCAATAGGTATTAGCTAGTAACAAATGTGTTCCTCTTTCATCCCATTGTGTGAGTGAAACCTTTGGCAACAATTCCTATTCTCACAATTCCTTTGAAAACGGATATTGACAAAACTTTGTAGGGATTTGAAGAACGATCTCGATTGGTATGTCAGAATTGTGGTCCATTGAAAGTAAAGTACAATACAATGCTACGTTTGATGTCACGGACCCGCGGACCTTATTTTTTCGCTTTGATACTGACCTCACACTTTTGTTAACACTGTATCTAGGATCAAAGCTCTCCTTTGCTCCAACTGTGCTACGTTTTCACATTGCCTACAGTTTGTATAAACGGACTACACAAGCAAAACAAATGTTGTTTGCAGGACGAAGTTGGCGCCAGTCGGGGAGCTCGGCAAAGTTCGGGAGTGTTCGGGACAGGCGGAAGCGCTGCTGCACCGATACCAACTTTGTTGTCTGCCGACCAGCTCAGTTCTAGCCTCTGACAGTCAGTGTTGTGATATTTGACTATTGTTTGACATTGCTATACAAAAACCCAAGATACACGAGCGTCTCAAAAACGCCACCATAAATAGGTCGCAATGTGCGCAGGTGTCCCAGGTCGACGGCGCGTTGTGTTCCACGCGCGCCTCAAAGAGATGTCAGCACCAACTGGTGCGGTCCGCAAGGGCCGATGCCTGCCAGGGGTGCGGGTTGTTGGAAAGAGATACCGCGGCCCCTGGCACACAGGCAACTGAGGGAACACGGGTGGGTTTTAGTCAGTAAAAGTCTGACACGCCCTCCTGCTCCACCCAGAGCGGGAGAAGTTATTTGATGATTTCCCAACAGAAAAAAAAAAATGTCTGCAGGTGTCACGTAGTATCATCAGTCATCTTTCAGTAAGTATTTTTGGACATTGCTTTGTAAAACCATTTTAAGTCATGCGTGTAAGGTTGTATTTGCAAAAAAAATGTTTTATCTAAACCATAACCACTGACGTAGATACCTATAGTTGGGGACAGTTTGAGAGTTACTTTTGTTCGAGACTGTGATCTTGGGTTTTTTGTTTAGCAATGGTTTTAGAAAACTCCAGTTACCATAAATTACAGTCGTAATATCAACTTTGAAACGTTTGATCTTCTTTCTTATTTACCGATGTTTTAGGATATTTTGGATATGAAATCCTCACTTGAACATGGTCTTCCCGATGACTGTTTCAACAATGGGCGGTTTTTTTTTGCGGGTGGGTAATCATCAAATGACTTCTTCCGCTTTGGGTGGAGCAGGAGGGCGTGTCAGACTTTTACTGACTATAACCCACCCGTGTTCCCTCAGTTGCCTGTGTGCCAGTGGCCACGGTATCTCTTTCGAACAACCCGCACCCCTGGCAGGCATCGGCCCTTGTGGACCCCACAGTTGGTGCTGACATCTCTTTGAGGCAATAATGGACGGTCAATAAAGAAAGGGAATTGCTCAGTTTGTTAGGGTGATCTGGTTAAGCGTGGATAAGGTCTTTATTAATAAAATACTTGCATTTTAAAAACTACTTATCTATAGGAAAGTAAGTATTCTAATAAAGTTGTAGCAAGATGCAAGAATCTGCTTCAACTGGCATGTGAAAAATTTAAAACTTCGCGAGTAAAATGTTTGTAATAAGCGTATTATTTTCTATAATCTGATTATTTACACATTGTAGGGTTATTGGGTTATTGGGTTGGGCGGTTAAAGTAAAACTATTCGTTTTATTTATTATTTTCACTTTATTCAGACTCATAATCTATTAAAATACTGTCTAAAAACTGGGTAGGCGGTGCAAAATTATTTTCGTGCCTAGTCCAGCTTAAATACCAAATAATAGTCATAACGTGAGGAGAGCAACCCACCGTTCTTCGGCCAACAAGGCACTTGAGGACCAGTCCATTTCCGGATTATTGATAATACTTCAATAAACTGAAACGTGTGTCTTCTGCGATGCAGTACATCAACGTCGCAACTAACGTATAGCATTGGTTCCTCATTCTCATCCGAAGTACCTACCTGTATCAGACGAGTCCAAGTTCGTGCCGTGGCTTGTCATTTAAATCCGGTTCGAGATCCATTATAGCACCAGCTTCAAAGTGAGGTGAAGATTCAGTGTCTGGGTAGGGCCGGGTCATCATGAGCAGCGGTATCGGAGTCCATGATAAAAAACAAACGTTAAAATCAGCGAGTAAAGAATAAAACATCCACAATGCAAGAGAGCAAAGCGAATAGTTTTTTCATTGTTGTCAGATGTCATTTCACTTGACGTTAGGGATGTTCAGTATATATCGATACTCAAGTGGGTCGGTACAACGGCATTTACTTGATTTTCTCACCGATTCAACAATATACGATTCACTACTGTAAATTGATAAAGGTAGTGAGGATCGGATCAAAAAATCGTCATACTGTACAATCGACTATAAAATCGTAGTGGGTAGTACATGGGTTTAGTTAAATGAGAAAAAATTAAAATCTTAGGAAAAATACAAAGGCTGTTATTTTCCATAAATACCCTTCTCAATCACAGAATTGTTCGGGCAGAATTGTTCGGGCAAAAGTGGGGACTCAGTTTGTTATAGTAAGAAATTGAATGAATTAAAGACAAACATATTAAAAATTATTAAGGACTGAAATAATCCATTGCGAAGCAGAATATCGATACAAAGCAAACGGATCGATTATCTCTATAAACACTACAGTAAGAGTTGCTAGGAAAATAATAAAAATCTGACAACAATCGATTTATAGTAGAACCTTAATTCTAATCTAAAAAAATATGTTAAAAACGAATAACGTTTTTGATTATTTTATTTTAAAACAGTGTAAATGAGTATAATCTTCTCATACAGTATTGATCGGTACTTATTTTGCAGACAGACACTTTTTTTTGGTAACCATACCATAATCAATTATCTAATCGATTATAGACTGAAATTGATGTTTTATTTCCGTGCTGGTAACACTGTTTCAAACAAATGGCTATACTTTTGAACTGGTGGATACCGTTTAAATACTCTTTATTTCGACTTTTTGTAAGTATACTTGGCTACTAAGTGATGTGCAAAACTATTTATTTCATAATTAATAATATTGTTTAGCAAAAATAATTATTACCCATCTTGTCCACGCTTAGCCAAAATTGGTGATTCCCTTTGGTCATTTCTTTTTCGACCATCCGTCCAGTTTTGAAACGAATTGGTAATCACTGTTTGTTATTAATATCTGCTTGGCATTTATATTTTTATGTCAATTCATTAGTGAGGGATTACCACGAAATATGAAATTGATATATTTAGTACCCAATACAAACATATCCGCTTTGAACCACAATCATAATACCTATGTCTGTAATTGCTGGCCGTAATCGACTTTTAATTAAAGTATTGATAATGACGCGCTTAATGTTATGTCTGCCAATCATCGGATGGAGTTATGTCCTCCTATTATCTTTAGTTCTTGGCGCAAAGCGACAAGTGACATTGTTGAAATGTATCCCACAAAGACAGAGTTGCCGTGAACATTTTAAAAACCTGAATATACTTACAGTGCTGAGCATTTATGTATTTGTACTTCTAAGTAACATGGTCAAATATATACATGAATATGAGAAAGCAGAAGAACGACAGATTAGAGAAGGTACAGGTAGACAAGACATTAAACGGTACAAGGTATAGCCTAATTTGAATATTGTGAAGCACAGTCCCAGATATCAATCGGTTATATTATTTAATAAGTTGCCTCTAGATATAAAAAAGCGCTATCTACTCAAGCTCTTTGTTTCCTGTTGAATAAGTGTCTTTATGCTGTTGAGGATCTATAACGAAATTCCTATTTATTTTGTATATTATGCATTGTTGTAATATTTAACGTGTTTTTTGCCATAAGTAATTTAATTTTCTTTTTTTTTTCTACCATGTTATTTCAGATACAATTTATTGTTCATGAATAAACAAACAAACAAATGATACTATTACTTGCTCTCGAATCAGGAAATATTTCATCTGAGGCCTGAGACTGCTGGGAGTGGCTCGCTAGTCACTAATTAGCCGCTGCACCGTGTGCTCCTTTGCCTCACTTCAAACAGGTCTCAGAAAAAAGAACAACGAGTATGAAGCACGAAACAAATGCACTTACAGCTGTCGTCTGCAAGTAGGTACCTTATATTATAGTATGCTGTGTACGACTGGTAGGTACAACATACATACAACACACGTTACAAGGATTACAGCTTTCAAAACGCTGAACTACGTTCTTCTTTGTCGGTGTGTCTGGTTGATGGGTGGTCTTCTCATAACTTAATTCGAATCGTGTTTTAAGTAAACCTGTTACTAACTAATTTATGGATTTTAGTTGATTGAAATAAAATGATTTTATTTGTTTATTAAATGTTCATTTTTCTTTTTGTTCTGTCAACACGTGGGGTCACCTATTTATTGTAACAGCCAATTTCTCACACAGTGGCTCAGACAATAGTAGCCTAGAAAGTAAATTGCTAATTGGTCCACTTTAGAGGTTTCGCTTTTTAGGCCACTTTGATGCTGAACAAAACGTCGATAATTTCCATCAAAGCTGAATATGATTCAATTTATCAGTTCAACATTAAAAATACGTTAACACATTTTCATACCGTGCACTGAACAACATCGCCAGAAGCTATCGGTGAATTTTATATTATCCGAGTTAAAAATAAATAAGACTGTATGCCCTCGAAATGCCGTAGGGCGTGGTACGTTGGCGGTAATGGTACAAATTATATTTTTCGAATAATAAATTACGCGTGTCGTTCTCTAAGTTTAAAATGCTAGGTAAGTAATACAAATGAAGGGGCACCGCCGGACGTCGTATGTAACCATGTCATTACTATTGTAACACATACTTATGTGCAAACACATACATTAGCAGCTCTCTTTTATCCACACGTTTTTGGCTCGCTCCTGTAATGATAGCCCTCGATCGACACCGTTATCGATACCGTACTCGTAGAGAACCTTAAGGTGAGTCTAGTCGACCTTTTTTCCATACAAACTTCGGAAGTGTATGACTCCACTGTTCGACAATGTACATCGAAAATTAAACATGGTATGGTTTTGTCTCATTATTAATATTGTATGTGCGGAAACAGAATACTACAATAAAAAGCCAATAAAAAGTTAGGAGCCAAACAAAGATTAGTTTTTCTTGCTGATTTAATCTAACTTTGGGCGATTTTATGTAATAAAAGAAGTGTAAAATCTTCAAAACCAAGTCGTTAACGACAAAGCTCAATTATCGAAAAGTTCAATAAACTTTATTGGTTATTGATTTATGCAGTGGTTTTTTCATAAAACCGATCTGCCGAAGGACTTTTCTTAATTTTTTACCCTGCATCTCACTCAATAACGTTGTGGGTGGAGACTAGCGTCTAACTGCTCATTACTGATACTACGTCTATCGGACACGATGCATGGTGAGACAGCGTGTTTTTTAGCGAGGCCCACTAGTGAGTTCGAGCCCGCGACTAGATTCTCCTTAATTGTACCAGTAATAGCTATACACCATGTTTATGTTAAATGCAATAACTTAGCCATGATAACCAAGTTATTAGTCCCTTGTGATCCTACAATCCTACTAATATCCTACTAGTATTATAAATGTCAATGTTTGTATGTTTTAATATTTAGATGTTTGTTACTCATCATCATTTGAGCCGAAAGACGTCCACTGCTGGACATAGGCCTCCCCCAAGCACCGCCACTTCGACCGGTTCTGTGCTTACCGCATCCAGCGGACTCCTGCGGCCCTCACAAGGTCATCGGTCCACCTTGTGGAAGGCCTTCCCACTTTGCGTCTTCCAGTGCGCGGTCGCCACTCCAGAACTTTTCGTCCCCATCGGCCATCTGTTCTGCGAGCAATGTGCCCTGCCCACTGCCACTTAAGTTTGGCAATTCTTCGGGCTATGTCGGTTACCTTGGTTTTCTTGCGAATCTCTTCATTCCTGATTCAATCACGCAGGGAAACTCCAAGCATAGCACTCTCCATTACTCTTTGGGTGACTTTAAACCTTCTTATGAGGCCCAATGTGAGCGACCACGTTTTGGTTCCATATGTCATCCCTGGCAACACACACTGGTCGAACACTTTCGTCTTGAGACACTGCGATATGTGGGACGAGAAGATATTGCGAAGCTTCCCGAATGCTGCCCAAACGAGCACGATCATCTCGCGCCTCTCCTTCATGAGCTGCAAAGTAGGATCAGAGAGCTTGAGACTTGAGACTTGGATTAGTGTTGGACGGAGCGTAGACTTCATCAGCACAGAGTAGATCTTTCCAGCTCGATATTGAGATTCAATGTGCCTGTTACTCAATCACGCAAAAATGGCTGAACGGATTTGGATGAACTTCGGCACAAAGATAGTTTATATCCTGAATTAACATATAGGATAATTTTCGACCGCCATGAGGGCGATGGCCACTGGCTAAAGCAAGTGTTCCATAAACAGGAACATCACTAATCTGATAACTTGGGACTTGACAACAATGGCTGGAAATCTTGGGAATTGATGACCTAGCTTAGCCAAAAACCTAGTTTAGTTTAATGGTTAGACTGTAAGGACCTGTATTACGTTGTGATGTGTGCAGTGGTGCACAAACGGGTCCCGGTAGCCTGTGTAACGGCACCTCGCGTCGCATCGGGTGCGCGCGCGCAGATACAAAGTGATGATTGCTGCGATTGTCGCGGAGCGCCGCGCCTGCAACACAGTCGGGCTATCAAGCACAGTTTTGCACATGACGTGCCCAACACTGTGAAATTGTTCCCTCCTCGTATAATAACACCCAACGTTGCACACAAAGCTTCCGTATAAAAAATTATGCGCTGTATGACAGTCAGTGACCACGGATAAGTCACTATCCCCGTTATTTACAAACGTTGCTTAAAGTTAAGAGGTGTCTTATTGTCAAAAATGTATGTTTAAACAGACGCTAGTCATTACTTAACTTAAAAATTTGCTTCTTACTACCTACGCCTTAAAACATAAACCCCCTTATTTATAAACGTTGCTTACGTTTATAAATAAGGGGGTTTATGTTTTAAGGCGTAGGTAGTAAGAAGCAAATTTTTACGTATTTGACAATCGGTCATCGCGGTAACAAATAAGGTACAAAACAGTGATGCGTTTGATGTTAGTTAAATCAAATGACCACCTTAAATAAAGTAATATTGCAGCTTTAATTAAATTATAAAAACAATTCAGGGCTCATTAGAATAACGTTTAGGTATTTCTTTCATCATCATCATCATCATTTCAGACGAAAGACGTCCACTGCTGGACATAGGCCTCCCCCAAAAGGGGGTTTTTGCCATAATCGCCATGCTTGGCGGGTTGGCGATCGCAGTATGGTGGTAAAATGCATAGAGAACGCTGCTGCCCATTCTCTAGTAAGTCCCTTAGTCGCCTTCTACGACACCTACGGGAAGAAATGGGATGGTGCTATTCTTTCACGTCCGGCACCACACGGAGCAAGGTATTTCTTTAGTTGATTGTATTTTTATTATCATCATTAAATAAAATAAAATATGATAGCTCATGCGCATAGCTCTGTTACTATGAAATATTTTTGAATAAATCTTTTTTTTTAACATTTGCCACTGAATCGAAATACTGCTAAGAAATGCTGATTCATAAATTTAACTACTAAACGGACTGGTGCAGAGCGGCACACTACAAAAAAAAAAAAAAAAACAGTTCAAAGTGTAAAATAACTTTAATTTCGGAAGTCGGTGTCTTTGGATCTGTATTTTAACCAACTTCAAAAAAGGAGCAGGTTCTCAAAAACTACCCAAGCAAAGTTAATAAAATTTATATGGGACCACCTGGGAAGTATACCCTTAAAAAAAGAATTTTCCAGATCGGTTCAGGCGTCTTCAAGTAATCGGGGAACATACATAAAAAATTAAAACCTTTTTTGAAGTCGGTAAAAAAATTGATCATAATGGAAATATCCAGAGCTAAACAAAGCAAAATTATGACAGTCTAGATAACTTTGTTCATTTGTTACGTTTTTATCTTGTTCACTAGATTTTGTTTAGAAATTGTGATACAATTAGCATCAGTCACATTTTGTTTACTTCACTGACTCACGATGCCGACTGTTAACATAATATTTTCGTGAAAACATGCTATTCGTGAAAACAGAATTAAAATTGAATCATGAAATCATGAATGTAACGTTTCAATTTTCGTGTATACAATGGGATAAGCTACTAAATTATAAATAGCAGGATAGTTTATACCCGGGTACAGCAGATGGATTTAAAAAAAATCTCAAAGGAGGTTTTATTTCTTAAATACACCTCATCCGGGTATTTTGATCTGCCTACTACATAAGTAAAGTTCACAAACAAACTCTGAAATGGCTCTGAATTATTAATGTACTTAAAATTGTTGAACATTTATGGAAAGTATTTCGTAGAATTGGTCCCTAGATCGATACACAAGAGTGCTCTACTTTCGGCAATTATTTCGACAAAATAATATCAACGACCACTTTTTATAAATTTTGAGTGATATTTATGTTGCAAATGGATTGTCGAATCCGAAGTTTTACATAAACGCTCCGTTCTTTAAAACAGCTGAACTGTCATTGCGTTACCTTTCACAAAACTGCCACCCACCTTGAGACGTAATTCAGAATAAATTATCTGCAGTCACATCGGATACGACGAGCGTTACATCCTATTGGATGTAGCTACATTCAAGTCAATCTTAGGTTTAGGTTTTAGGACCGACTTACATGATGCTCTGATAACTTTACATAAAATTTGTTCACTTGGGTTAAGGACATTTCCATTCATATATCCCGTTTTAATTTAATTCTGTTTTGCTGCCATTATTGTTGTTATGACAGTCGCCACGAGCGACAACATTAGAACTAAAATTTACAATCAAATCAAATCAAAATATTTTATTTCACATAAGCCTGCATGGGCACTTATGAAACGTCAGAAGCTAGGTGCACGGTTCCAATTTGTCGTTTCCTATGGAGAAGAGCCGGCAAGAAACTCCACGGTTACTCTTTTAAAAATAATTGGCTTTTACAATGTTTTCAAATTACAGTGATAATAGGTATGGGAGGACAGTGCAGACCAGTCAATAAGTACCAGGTACTTAGAGGAATGAAAATACAGAATAGAAAAACGTCTACAAATCTAGTCTCTAAGGCCTACAACGTTCTCTCATTCAAAATATGTAAAAGAATCTACCTATATAAAATGAATCTATTTGAACCAAGTGACATGATTTCGATGACAATCACTGAAAATAAATAGTAGGTAGTAAAATTGATGTATAATGTCAAAATAATGACGAGAATATGTCAGACATTGTAAAAAAATAAAAATAAAAATAAAAAGAATAAAAATTAACATTGCAATTTGGGAGCAGTTAATAGACTTTCACACGGTTTTGCTGTTAATGAGGTACCAGGGAAGCCACATGTGCAGAAGGAATTAATGCTAAACTTCCCTGTCTTCAACGTAGTCTTTTATCTTATAATATGCTTTTTTGATAAGGACACGTTTGATGTGAGTTTTAAACTTTCCATCGCTAAGTTCTGTAACCGACTTTGGCAACTTGTTATAGAAGCGGATACTGTTTATTAGAAATGACTTGCTAGTTTTAGTTAATCTAAATTTTGGAATCACAATTTCATCTTTACTACGTGTATTTAGATTATGGAAATCGCATCTTTTTTTGAAAAGACCTAAGTTTTTGCAATCTGACATTTCATTTCACTCTGTTTGACATAACCTCTAAGCGTTATCCCGTTGCAATGATAAATTCAAAACGTTTGCCGCTAAACGCACCTCGACCAAATTGGGTTAGGTTTGGTTAGAACTGTAACCAAACGGCCGGCGAGCGCTACATCCAAGTTATAAATGGAAAAAGATGCGTGTAAGGGGCTTTGCTCAAGAGTGGGATAGTATACACTAATAAAAAAGCCGTTATGATTTATTCTAGTAAGAATAGGAATTATTACCCAACTGCACAGCAGCAAAGACAGGCTTACGTTTTTTTACGAAATACCCGAGCAGCGCTCGGCAAGTAACGATTTGGCGGATGTTAGATGGTGAAATCATGAAATTGAGCAGATCGCGATATGGCTATTTCTACGATCGAACGACGACACAATTACATATAGGAGCTCATGACTTCTCAACTTTGTCACTTTTACATTAATGTTCCTGTAAACCGCAAAGTTTAAGTACCAACTCCGAAAGAAACAGAGGTCTGAAAATAGGTACTTACCTACTAAAATCTACAAGACAAGCAGTTGTATTTTGTTGTTTCGGATACTTATAAGAGTATGTAATAGAGTTGTGCTTCTACAGCTTTTTTATTTTTTTTTGGGTGGGAAATCATCAAATAACTTCTCCCGCTCTGGGTGGAGCAGGAGGGCGTGTCAGACTTTTACTGACTAAAACCCACCCGTGTTCCCTCAGTTGCCTGTGTGCCAGGGGCCGCGGTATCTCTTTCGAACAACTCGCACCCCTGGCAGGTGCTTCTACAGCTTGCGGGGTAAGACGAGTGGCAGGTTACTGGAATACTTTGATGTTGCACACTGACATAAAACATTTATACATCCTGTTAGATTCGCGAACAAAGTGACGAATGTTATCTTAAAACATCGAGTATCATCTAATATCGCGTTTTATTAAACACATGAAAGATGTAACTAAGATCAAAGTAGCATTTCAAAGGAGACTTTTTTTATAGAAGTTGTATAATCAAGTTTAAAAATGATGGATTACCTGGGAATGGCGGCGTCAACGCGACGACTTTCACAGCTGAAAAACTACTAATACTAAATTTAAAAACCACATTGTTTCAGGTTCAAAGAATGAAAGCAATGGACCGATGAAAATAATTAACGAAACTTGTTTTTGTTAAAGACGACCTTCTAAAACTGAATCCAATAAAATGTCAAATGAATGCTTCATTGAACGTGAACTCATAAAATGGACATCTCTTTTTACAACATTTCAATTTGACTAGATCGTCGGCTCGTTAGCGACAATTCATCAAAGTTATTCTAAACATTTCTAAATGAAATGCTCATGAATATTAATTCTGTTTCTCTGGTTCTGTACTAAAAGTAGTTCGGTTTTATCAGACGGTATTTTGAGTCGAAATGAGTTTATGTTGTTTGTAACTGTCAACTCATTTCAACTGTTGTTTGGAGTAACACTATGAGGCAACATTCGCGGTGTTAGTACTTTGTATCGTTTACATTTTTTCTCTGTTTGGTTTGTACTGTTCGTGGACACTCGAGTCCTGCGCCCCCCGACGGCCGGCGAATACAAGTAAAGTGATACAAATCAACACGTCCGTGCTAAGTATCGAATTTCAGGACAGCTGGCTGTATTTCTGAAGTCCCCTATAAAAGATTGAGAGTTAATCAAGGTTTAGTTACTTCCTGCCAGTGTCGCGGATTTGTTCGAAAGAGTTACCGTAGCCCTGGCACAGGAAACTGATGGAACACGTGTGGGTTTTAGTCAGTAAAAGACTGGAACGCTCTCGTGCTCCGCCCAGACCGGGAGAAGTTATTTGATGATTTCCCACCCAAAAAAATAAGAGATGTATAAATACCTACTAATAATTAATTAAACAGAAACACCGATATGATTATTTTCTTTTTTATATACCTGTACATAATAATAGCTTTGCTTTGTGTTTATCAAATTATGTTAACAGAAACTAAATATTATTTGGGCGATTTAATGGTCAAAGCAAGTACCTAAGTACCTAACTAGTAACATTTATTAGACAACAAGGGTCTGTCGAACTGATCTTTACATGCCTGAGGGCATGTTCAACACAATTTCTACGAAGTTTCTGCGAAAATGTGACATATGAACAACTTGAAATTGATAATACTCAATATTTCTGCGAATAGAGAAAATGAGTGTCGCTAGTCGACACAGTTTCGATTGATTTTGAGTCATCCATTGTTTAGTCAGTTACTAGTATGACGACTACAATCTCTAGATAATCGCCACTCAGCCACGACTGTATGACTACGTAAATTAATCTCCTAACACAGCAGTAAATTACTATAAGAGTTTTGTTTGAACAAAACATTGGTACCAACCTTCTTATAAAGTCGATGGTGCCTTCTTGATCAACATGGTCAGATTGCCCGACTGTATACCTAATCACTTCTTAATGTTTTCTTTGGATTGCCATCCGAAGAAGAGATTCACAGATGACTCCGCCTTGGAGTGTGAATGTGGTGCTGCCCCACAAACAATGGGTCATTTCATATCTTGCCCGGCGTGTCCTGCTGTCTGCACGCTCCAGGAGTAGATGGATGCTGCTGAAAGTGTCAAGCTCGTAGACAAATTCTGGGCTGACTGTATTTAGATTGCTATGGACATCGACACGCGAAGAAGACGAAGAATGTTTTCTTTTCTCTCCTCACACAACTAGTAGACGGGAGTAGATAATAAGCTTAAGGCCCTGGTAACTTTAAATATTGTCGTTATGAGCGATAATAGTTCTTATTGCAATCCGATACGGGCTAAAATCTGTTGTAATAAATTCGAATAATAAATGAGCAAGCATTGTCGTAAAAATGCAAATAAAATCGTATAAAATTAGATATTTACTAATTAATAATAAATAATCAATCACTGGATGCAGTTTGGCATTTGAAATTTTATGGTATATTTTTAATTATAATTATAATTGTTATTGAAGGGATAAACTGGTTTTAAAGATAATTAAGAGGTGACTTTGATGTTTTTTTATTATGTATAAAAGTATGTTTAATTATGTTTTGAGTTCCATCACTCCATGCAAAAAAGACTTGAAAATATCATATATTTTTTTGCTTTCAAAATTATTTACGGTTAAAGAGATACACTGGTTTAAAAAACCACCTTTTTGAGCGTTTTCAAGAAATCACCGCCTTAATAAACTTAAGTTTCAAACTAAGATCTAACAGACTACATAATTATCAATATCGATCCTTTTACCTAAGTTAATCTTGTCAGGAATGCAAGTCCTCGGAGTTTGTGACCGCAGAGCTGTGGTCAATGCTGAGGTGAGAACCAACTTGTTGCTAACCGTAGCTTCAGGTTACTTTTGTTTAGCTAACTTTTTATTATTATATCTAATATTAGTTGTACAAAATCAAAGTTACTAACCACATTAATATAACTTTGCAAACATTTCAATCTGTTGATTCGCTACTGTTAATGTAATTTTCAATTCAATTAAGTTGTGTTGTGAGTAAGTTTAAAAAGCCGGTGGTAAACTATCGATCGTTGTATTTTGGTCGTCGCCGTCGTCCCGCGGGTCTGTCCCAGCGGGCCGGCGGGGGCACGGGTATTTTTTGTGGCTGGGAAATCATCATATAACTTGTCCCGCCCTGGGTGGAGCAGGAGGGCGTGTCAGACTTTTACTGACTAAAACCCACCCGTGTTCTCTCCGTCGCCTGTGTGCCAGGGGCCACGGTATCTCTTTAGAACAACCCGCACCCCCGACAGGCATCGGCCCTTGCGGACCGCACCAGTTTATGCTGACATCTCTTTGAGGCGTTCGTGGAACGCAACGCGCCGTCGACCCGGGAACCCGGAAATAAATTCTATAAATTACTAATAAAGAATTTATTTCGTACAATTATAAAATTTTAGGTCACATTATTTAAAGATAGTCTTAATTCTGATAATTTTTCAATATTTCATCTTTTGTATTATTTATGACTATGCACAAACTGTATATTATTTTAAAGTATATTTATTATAGATTACCTAAAAAAAATCTGCTGTATATCTCTAAAAACATGGAAGTTATGGATTTCTGACCCGAAACCGACTCAATCTCCACTTAGTGCGGCGCGTTTGTCTGTCTGTTCGCGATAAACTCAAAAAGTACTGAATGGATTTTCATGCAGTTTTCACCAATAGACAGAGTGATTCATGAGGAAGGTTTTTTTTTTTTTTTTTGGGTGGGAAATCATCAAATAACTTCTCCCGCTCTGGGTGGAGCGGGAGGGCGTGTCAGACTTTTACTGACTAAAACCCACCCGTGTTCCCTCAGTTGCCTGTGTGCTAGGGGCCGCGGTATCTCTTTCGAACAACCCGCACCCCTAGCAGGCATCGGCCCTTGCGGACCCCCCCATTTGGTGCTGACATCTCTTTGAGGCGCGCGTGGAACACAACGCGCCGTCGACCCGGGCTTGGTCCTTACCGAACAGCGAGCTACCCATTACTCGCCATCCGCAAGCCCGCGCCTACGGTAGCCGGGAATCAGCCTGGGATTCCCGACGCCCAGGGCATCTCCCGCGGCGACCACGGCCGTGAGGGCGCATATACTGCCTCTCCCTCACGTGCGCCGCCTCCCTCTTCGCGAGCTTTACTGCTTCGCAGAAGGAGGTGACGGCTAACCATTCACTCTCGCTCCGTACCATGGCCTGAACCAGGGACCGGACCAGGAACCGGACGCGAGAGATCGCCGCCGCCGATCGCCTCCACGAGGACACGGCGGTGCTCCGCCCAAGCCGGGCAGACCGCCACCGTATGCTCCACCGTGTCCTCAGGGCGATCTTCGCAATGGAAACACCCGGGCGTTTCCTCCCGCCTTATGCGCAACAGGAACCTCCCGAAACAACCGTGTCCGGTGAGAACCTGCGTCAGGCGGAAGGTGAGGACGCCATGCCGCCCCTCAAGCCACTCCTCAAAGAGGGGACTTACCGCCGCTATCGTGGCATGCCCAGCACTGGGTTGCGACAATCGCACTCTCCAAGTCGCCATGAGATCCCGCTGGAGCTCTGTCCGCTGCACCTCGATTTCTCGCGGCAGCGGAGTAACGCCCCGGCGTTTGGCCTCCTTGCGCCATTCCCAGATGTGCGCGAGGACCTTTGCCTCCAGATCCCATGGCGGTAATCCGGCAAGGAGGCCCGCCGCCTCACCTGAGATCGTGCGGTATCCCCGGATCATCCTGATCGCCATGACCCTATGGGACGCCTTCAGCCTTCGGGCTGGTTGGCGCCTCAATGTAGGCGCCCACACCGGCGCCCTGTATAGGGCCATGGACCGCACGACCCCCGCGTAGACAAAACAACAAAATTTTAGAAGTTTGTGCTTTCTTATATGTATTTCGATTCCCCATACCTAGTAGGTATTACGCGCACCTACTACGTGGGATTTACTTACGTTATAAGTGTGATAAGTTTTCGAAAACTAACCCAGTAACTACGTAATCAACTTTGCTCACCACCAAAAGCAAATAAGTGTGGCGGTATAAGTTAATAACACTTTCTATTGTCCCCTAAAGG
The DNA here is from genome assembly GCA_947359405.1 of Antitype chi. NCBI lineage: Eukaryota > Metazoa > Arthropoda > Insecta > Lepidoptera > Noctuidae > Antitype > Antitype chi. Next base: position 20,939,632 of record OX375812.1, read on the forward strand.
TTTATTACACAAAATCTAGTTAATGAGTAACATAGTTACTGCGAGTGCCTTATGTTATTGGCGCAGACCGTCACTCTAGTCACATTACTGTTCAACTCGCCACTTACTGACGCCACATTATCTAAAGTGGCGTCCTATCTCCGAACAAACAGTACTGAATGTAGAAAGCGTCGTTTATTATGTTTTATGTGATTTTATGTCTGAATGCACTCTGGAGGACTGATATGAATAACAGATTTCTCTCATTAAGCAGCGCTTAAAGCATAAAGTTGTGCATTTGTGTCGGAACAAAGACGCGCAGTGTCACGCAGACCACTAGTGATGTGCATACTAACCGCTAGAGATGCACCGATTAGCGCTACTCTGCCACCCGCTCATAAATAGCCGATCAGGTACTTCATACAAATAATTTATCAATGGCTATTTAAAAAAGGTTCAAACAATCACATGTTTTTTTTTATTGAAATGAATCGCGTGTAACTGTATTACCTTTGTAATGTGTCACCTCTGTAAACTGGATGATGGCTTTTCAAATATATTTGAATACGAAAGAAACTTTGATTTATAAAATCGATGACCTAGGGTGTCCTTGTCTACGTGGATAAGTTTTCATTACTTTTGCGTGTAGGTAAATTGTTATACCTAATCGCGATAGAGAAAATTCAGTCCGACTAGTCTACTTAATACCGCCTACTACAAAACTCAAAGTCGTGGGCGAATTACGCACAAAATTTTGTAAAATTTATTGTTGCCTGTCAGCGATTGTTTACGTTCAAAATATCTATTTTAATTTCTATTTAATTTTATCGACAATAGATCCTCGTGGCTGCATCTCTAGTTGGGGTACCAGGGAAACAAAACATTATGCAGTTATCGGTTAGCGGCGGTCGCGCGGGCGCCATCCACGAGATTGTAATGACGGACGCACACTAGTACACTACATACATAGCACACGCGTTGTGTGACTTTGTGTCACACAGGAAATGGTTGCAGAAGGGAAATTTTACAATAAAGCCTCATTCATAAAAAAAGCTATCGCATTAATCTCTATTTCTCAAAGTTTATTTTGTTTTGGATGTACGGGTGTTTAAAAAAATTAAGATTTTAGTCCGAGTTTTAAATTTAAACTTAAAATTACTCAGAAGTGCTGTGCCACTGTAAAATTTACTACGATGACATACGTTTTTCTAGGTTTAAACTTGGAAAAACTTTATACGGTGTTTATTAGTAAGAATGATAAAATTTAACGGCATGTGTTTATGTTATAATTTTAACAGCTTTGTCTTTAAATCACATGTTGTTAACAGTTGACCTTCTGCATATCCTTCCACGTCGCGTACTCATGCATATAAGATGCTTGATTGAATTCCATTGAATAGTCAATGAGCTGTTGATCCGTGACGTCACAGCCCGCAGACCTGGTAGGGTGAGGGTGTCCACAGGACGGGACAGCTTCCCCATAGGCACAGTAATGAACGTGTTGGTTTCATTGTGCAGTGGCTTGGGTAACTTCGGTTCCAGGAATACCTGACACAGAAGCCTTTGACTATGACTTGATTGAATTTTGAAGCTATTCGAGTGTAGAGGTGCTGTGTTTGTTCTAAGATTCTGTGACAAAGGCATCTATGGTCTTTACATTATAGGTACAAGGGAAATAATTAAATTCGTCGGATAGTAGGTAGTAAAATCGTTTTCAAATTCCCTACAATTCAGTTTTTCGATCAGGAGTTTTTTGATAGGTTATATTAAAAGCCTTTTCCTAAATGTATTTTTAGTAGATATTTTTCGGACTTCAAAAACACCTAGGGACTGCTAAATCTATATATAAATATGTATATATAAACGAATCCCTATTTCCCTTGGTCACGGCATTACATGTGAAGGGCTGGACCAATTAAGCTAATTCTTTTGTTGTTGTTTGTTATTGTCAGCAGAAGAATCTTATGAAAAAATAAATAAGAAAATTGCGCGTACCATTAGAAAATTTAAGTAAACTTAACGACCATTTAACTTTTCTAATATTATACCAATGCGAATTCAATAGGTATTCATAATTAAGACAGGACAAAGCCTTTCGGGTCAGCTAGAATTTGTTAAAATAATAAACTTCATTATCCTCTTGAACTGATTTATAAATCAACAAACGAATAGAACTAAATCTAACCAAACAAACTGTTGAGGAAACCTATTTATTTTTATCCCTATCAATAAATGATGTGTCGCGATCACTTTGCATTCCACTCATCGACGCTACGGAAAACTGAACGTCGTCCCTACGAATAGTACGTACCTCCGAACACTTGTACGAGTCGTAGGTATGTGCTGCCTCCAACAACTAGTTCCCAGGAGCCGGCACACGCTTAGCATACTACATGGGAGCGTGCAAGTTCCTTATTATGTTTTATGATGATTTCCTAGACAGGCCTAACATTGTTATGATGGATTAGCGGCTGTCTGGAATATCAGATCGATGCGGAATAGTCTGTTGTTGTGGTTGTACTCGTATTGTGCTTAAGGTACGAGGGTCGTATCGTAGAGGGACGAGAAAGCTTAAGGAAATCCGGAAAATGGCCGAAAAGGGACGAGCAACTAATGAAAATTGTGATTTAATATATAACTTTTTTGCAATAATATGGGCATTTGAAAGTAAGGATGAGTAACTTTATCTTTGTTTTGTTCGTCATAGGGAAATATATTCATAAAGAATACAATGAATAAAAAACAACTTTTTGAAACAAAAGTTGCCAGTGAGCCTCTCGGCTCGCGGATGAAGGATGAGGGCATCACTTCTTTATGCGAATATTATTCCGCATCTCGTTAGCTTAAGGCCGACCCAAAAAACTTGAGAAAAGAGATACTACGGCTATTATGAATAAGAGGCACCTGTAAAGTATTATCTTCTAACTAACTTTACCTTCTCGACAGCCTGATAATACCACAGCCTGAGGCCCTGAGCTGTTCATGTATGATAGAATTACGTACCTATGTAGTTTTTACAGAAACGAGGGAGCACTTAAGAGTTAAATGCCACCTAAACAATCATCTTTATAAATTTTAGCTTATAATGAGGACTTAACACATCATTAGCACATCGACTTCTCATTACCGCTCATGACGATGTAATAACTATTTGCGCCATTATGCCATCGACAATAAGCCTTCGTGTCAATGACTCCAGTACCCGCCTCGAGTGCGATGGGTCCAGTCTTCCATACCGGGCGAGTACAAAGGGTCATTAGTCTTAGCAATAGTACTAGTGGTCATTACTAGTACGTGTCTGCTCGCACGCAGCTCCGTGACTGTAATCATTGTGCAGATGTAGCTCCGCAACAACGATGTGATTGAGATGTTACTCTGTGGCTGATTGATATGACTTATGTAGGGTATTGTATTGATAAACTCCTTCTCTATCACTGTAAATAATTATCTTACAAGTATTCCTATTCCGATCAAAAAGTTCAGACAGTGAAAGCCGTTTACTGATTTGGAGATAGCCAAAAGGACTGACTGATGAAATTCCTGTCTTTCTACATATACAACATATTTTATACAAGTGCGTATACTACATATACAAGTGTGTATTCTACATATACAAGTGTGTATACTACATATACAAGTGTGTATACTACATAAACAAGTATAAATACTACATATGCAAGTGTGTATACTACATATTCAAGTGTGTATATTCGAAGTAAAACATCACAGTCCAGTCCCTTAATGACTGTGATGTTTTCGGTACTTAATACAAATATTTCAGGGAATGTGATTCTTCTAAACTCGCTTGTTTATAAAATTAGATACCCAATTAGTGTTGTGTGATCGCTTTCACACAATACTAATTGGTATCAGTGTTATTTCTTGCCTTTCTTGTAAATGTCATGTCAATGGAATGAAAAGACAATTTACTGTTTTAAAATTCTTCAGTTCGGTGTTTGTAACGGAACATGTAACAAACTATCTAAATAGCTTTTGTTAAAACTACTTGAAATTTAATTTTCTAAGAAGCTTTTTTTAGTCGGTTAGAGATTCAACCATATTTTCCAAGCATACGGTGCCAGATATTATATTTTTATTTATTTATAGCTGCTATTCATAAAGTTAGTGAAGATTGGACTGTTTACTACTCGTAGTTTCTAAATAATATGTAAATGGAAACGGTAAAAACGTTACGATATCGCAGGCGGACGTAAACAAGGGAATATTGAGTAAGATCGTAAACCTTTTTCTTTGTCTTTGTTCACGAAAATATGTTTATTTTATAAGTAGTGGTGCCCGCCGCCCCGGGCGTCATGTTGCCATGTCCAAGTCCGCCCCGGGTGTCATGTGCCATGACCATCTTACTACATATAATGTAAATAAGAGCTCTATGAGCCTCTATCTTGCAAGCTTATCCCCTTGCCATTTCGAAGATGTCGGTAGGGACAGGCTGTAATGTTATACGTAACTGTTTATAAAAACAACACTGTCAGCACTAGTGTTTTGTGTTATTTATGAAAAGAAAAAAAAAAGAAGTATAGAAAGGTTATCATTATGTTGCGTTTACAATCAAATAGACACGAAATATGTAAAACTATACTGTAGCTATTTAGTAGTGGGTGTACCAAAGAAAGGCAATTTAAAAGTTAATGCGCTTTTTTATGATTTGATGACTTTATTGCGATTTTATTGTTTCTTTATTGCTTTAAACTGAATATAAATCAAAACGTTGAATGTAATATCAATATAAAAATGCTACAAGGAAAAATATTGTCACGAACACTTTAATTGGTATCAAACATCAATGTAGTAGGTACAATGTACAAAACATCCTAAAAATAACCCGCGTATAAGCTATGATAGCGTTTAAAAAGATAAGAAAAATAAATCATAATCCTTAGAAAATTATTTTGGCGTTCATAAATATAATAAATCGGTCAGCCAACTAAACGTTGGGGTTCATAAAACATGTATATTCATCACTGTACCCTCGTTCGGATAACACTCGGCCGAGTTGGAAGTTTGTAAGCCGACGTTTATGTCCCATGACTCAGCGATTATGAACGATCGCCTAGCCTAGTACATCATGTACCTACGACATAAACTAGGACACATATACGCTGATAAATAACAAGAACATGATCATGTGTGCATATTGGGAAAGATGGCAGATTCTAATTTGACATGTTATGATAATATTGAACGTGTTCAAATCAGAACAAGTCACGTCCGTATGTGATGATAAGGTAAATTAAACGCGGATCTAAATATTCTCATATTTATAGATTCGAGGAATTATGTTTCTTCATATTGCTTTGGAACCTTTCAAATGTTGTAACTTGACCGTCTTTCACCGTAAACGAACAACGGATGAGCGGAGTCGTTGTTGTGACTCAAATTCTTAGTATTACCACAGATAATATGTATAATAATTTTGTATTTCTCATAATATTTTTCTTCCCAAGCATTAACAATAAGAACTAACGCTGCCTACTATCACAAGCAATTAATAAAGAGACAGCAAGACATTTGTCGTGTTACCTAGTAACTGGTTTGTGGAGGTCAGATAGGCAGTCGCTCCAAGTAAAATACTGATATTCAGCTGCATTCGGTTAGACTGGAAGCCGACCCCAACATAATTGGGAAACGCTAGGCAGATGATGCTGACAGTAAGACACTTACAACAAAATCTTTACGACAGTGGCTCTCCTGCAACAGTATAGCTATGTTGTGCAACGATGTGTAGTCCGCTTGATTGCAGCATTAGCATGTGGTATTAATTCTGGCATGTGGCTCACAATGGGCCTTATCAGAAGGCTTAAAGTCACCCAAAGAGCAATGGAGAGAGCTATGCTCGAATCTTCCCTACGCGATCGAATCAGAAATGAAGAGATCCGCAGGAGAACCAAGGCAACCGACATAGCCCGAATAATTGCTAAAATTAAGTGGCATTGGGCAGGGCACATTGCTCGCAGAACAGATGGCTAATGGGGCTGAAAGGTTCTGGAGTGGCGACCGCGTACCAGAAGACGTAGAGTGGGAAGGCCTCCGACAAGGTGTACTGATGACCTTGTCAAGGCCGCGGGAATCCGCTGGATGTGGGAAGCACAAGACCGGTCGAAGTGGAGGAGCCTGGGGCAGGCCTATGTCCAGCAGTGGACGTCTTTCGGCTGAAATGATGATGATGATGATTAATTTTAGTAATATTATGATACATTAATACTAAATAGGCCTTTCATTGATAATCCCGATAGTAAATGCGCGCAGCTCTTATAGCACTGCGCGACCAGGCTTCCGTGTCGCCAAACTATAAATCAGACGGATCAACAATATTGACTCTGTGGCTCTTCCGCGTACCCTTTGGTCGAACGGTCGCGAGTCGCGTGATGACTGTGACGAACGACGAGGAACCGAGCGTGCGTTATGGGCGGGTGACAACATCACTTCCGACAGCATTTACATTAACAACTCCAGAGATATTAATATGTTTGGAATCCTTGACTTCGAGCATCGGAATGAGCCGCGCTGGAAGGACTCTATTCTAGGCTAAGGAAATAGATGTATTTTTGGCATCAATCGTAAAGGTGTGTTGAAGTTGAGAAGGATTGCTTGCTGGAATTGCTTCACAAAGGAAATTAGCATAAGGTTATTCGGGTCACCTCCCAGCCAGAAGAGACTTTAAAAAATAGTAGGAATGGATGCGGAAGGCTTAGGGTAGCCAATGTCCTATACCTTCAATGTGCCTACCTTCTTCATAAGTACTTCTCGTATTTAGTTTTAAGATTACCTTGTATTTCTCATATTAAGTGAATTGTATTCTTTTTGAGAAATAAATGTCTTAAACCGTAATGTCTATTAGAGAACTACGGTAGGCAAAATTTATCAGTTTTTAGGTTTCCGTACCCAAAAGGCAAAACGGGACCCTATTACTAAGACTCCGCTGTCCGTCCATCTGTCTGTCTGTCCGTCTGTCACCAAGCTGTAGGTATCTCATGAACCATGATAGTTAGACAGTTGAAATTATCACAGATGATGTATTTCTGTTGCCGCTCTAACAAAAAACACTAAAAAACAGAATAAAATTTAAGGGGGCTCCCATACAACAAACGTGATTTTTTCTCGTTCTTGCTTGATATTGATAACGGCAACAGGCAAACGCTTCAAATATTCACAGAATATTCAGTTATTTAATCACTTTAAAGATAAATATTTAAGTGGGCTCCCATATAACAGACATGATTGTTTTGCCGTTTTATAGATAATGGTACAGATGCCTTCGTCCGCGAGTCAAACTCGCACTTGGCCGGTTTTTTTATTAGTGCGTAGTAATTACTGAAGTTAGTTAAGGCGATAACATATTTTATAGGCGATCACCTTATTGAGTATATATTTACCGCTTATTCATGTGAGCATGACTGACTAATAGTTGTCTGCAATTCTATATTGGTATTATATGCGTCTTTGACATATTCAGGTCAGATACTCGCCATGACAGCAGCAGCTAATTATTTTAATACTAGGGTATAAGTGTGAGGTCGCTTAGAGGCCGGCTGTAGTAGCTCTTAAGTAATTTGTGGGTTTCTTTGTCTTGAACACAAAGTGGAGTGGTCTAATGAGTCAGATGTGTGAATTGGCACAACACTTCGCAGTTACGCAGTTATCGATGACCAGGCGAATATGTGAGCTAATTACTGATAAATGGATTGATTTTCTTGTGGATGACGAAACAAAGAAATCTGTTGATAGACAAGAATTTGTCAACATATTTGGCCCTCGCTGTTTATTTCAAGATGTGATCATTTTCTTTCCTAACTCCTAAAATGCTTTGCCATTGTATTCGTGGAAATGGCAAGGCCTTCCGGGAGTTACAAGACATAATTACCACGAGTCCGATATTTCGGGTCCTTACCTGACGTTGCTTTATTACGACTTCTAACAGAACAAATATAATTCTTGCTAATATAATACAAGATCATACCAAAATCTACATAATTGCTTATGTATTAAGCTTCTAGTAAAACAGCCGAGTCAGTGATGCGCATCATTACGCGCGATGTACTGCATTCGCATCGATAGTGCATGGATTGGCTGCAGTTGGACGCGGAAGTGCACGCAGGGCTGCGCGGGCGCAGACCGGTCCACCGGCGCAGAAGCACGCTCATCTGATAAACCGCAGTCACATTGACCACATAATGTAGGTTTGATTCATAAACTGTATTTTATATTCCAGGTACTGGTAGCGCCAGGGTCCAGAACTCCAGACATAGTTAGGACAAGGAGAAGTTCAAAAATAAAAGAATACAAAAAGAAAACGAGGCATCCAAATGATAAGGACATTCGGGTTGTTTTTACTCTAACTAGTTCTAAAGTCTACAAATTCAGAAAAAAATCATCTTAGCTAAATGTGGGATACCAGTCGATAGTTCATACTATCGCATTTGAGTTACGGTGACGAAACGAATAGTCGACCTTTGAATGTGGAAGAAAGATATAACATTAATCATTAATTTGCTTGTCAATTTATGGCGGTTATTACGGTTTCTACCAGCAAACAGTAACTTTTTCTATTATCTCTCAAAGATCGGAAGATATCACATTAATCATTAATTTGCTTGTCAATTTATGGCGGTTATGGCGGTTTCTACCAGCGAACAGTAACTTTTTCTATTATCTCCATCCATTCTCAAAGACCGATGATCGATGTTTATTTCAAACATTATTCAATAACGTCTTATGTTATTACCTCGTAATAGCATTTAATCACTCTCATTGTTACCGCCAGACAGTTTTGTTATCGCTACCTGTCAGGAATTCAATAGGTCGACGAACAATAGACCATAAAGTGCTGTGACGTCACTTTGAAAGTAAGCCAAACAAAAGTGATATCGTTTTTATTGGCATCGTTTTAAAACAATGAGTTTTTGAGTTGATGGTTCCGCTGACCTCATTTGATTGGCCGCTTTATTCAGAAAACGAGAGGGTGCCAATTAAGAGATCCTGGCGAAGTGTTTCTGAAGTTTTTATTACAAAAATGAACGTTTGGCTAAATGTTTGATTGACTTTAATAGTTACCTACAAAGGCCATTGACCAACCATAAGGGGACCACAGACGAGCTCATGTGTTTGACTTCTTTAATTTGATACTGGCCTTACAAGGTTTTGTGTGTTTACATATCACCTTACACCTCAAGTATCAAGTCCATGCCAGTCCGACCAGGTCGCTGACCGGTCGCTGGAGGGAGGAGGCGGGCGAAGACGGCGCATATTGCAAGCGCATTACCTATGCGATGCAACCCGATGCGAACCGGTAATCTCTACAGGGCAGCACAACTTCCGGGCCTTTGTTCGAACATATTCATAAACGTGCATGTGTGCATGCAGGTGTGAATCTCATTAATTAGCGTCTGGTCGTCCATTGACCAACACCATGCAGTCTGAAATCCCTACTTAATAAATGCGAAAGTAACTCTGTCTGTCTATTACGCTTTCACGCCTAAACGGCTGAACCGATCGTCTTGAAATTTGACAGAGATATAGTCTGGGATATGGGGAAGGATATAGTATACATTTTTATGCGATAACCGACATCCACGAAAGCGGAGTCGCGGGGTAAAGCTAGTAATACAATATTACAGAAAACGGAGAACAGCAAGGTTTGACAAAACTTGCCTGCTAAGACTTTTGAAAGAGCCTGTTGCTGTGACAAACTCGTTTGGCTGTCTGGTTGGTGATCTTTTTAGTAAGATTTTATGATAACTGCTTTGATGATTGGCTTCTGTGATACAAGAGTCAGGCTGCACTGATATTTGTGACTTGCAGTGAATATAAATAAAGAAAGAAGAAAGAAAGATGCGTTTATTGGCATTATATCATTAATAACAAACCAAATAAATTATTCCTGAAATAAATTATTTAAAAAGAAAAGAAAAAAAAACAGAAAACAATGATAATAATGCCAAAAGGGTCTCACCTCAGCTCAGCATAATGTCAGATGGCAACACAGTATGCACCACCTGACGCTGATTTTCAGCTGCAACCCACGAGTACCATGCGCTAGAATAATAAACACATTGTGAAGTGTGTGTCCGTAATAATACATTAACAAAGTAAAATAAATAAAATAATATGTTATGGCATACATGTGTGTTTTCTTGTGATGAATGAAAAACAAATTAAATACTAATATCAGCGTATTACCTACATTATTAAATAAGTAATGATTAAATTATGATAACGCATGGATACATACATAAACTCACACCTGTTTCCCATGGTGGTAGGCAGAACTACGGAACGCCACCTAGTACGATCCTTAATTCCTTACCTACCTACTTATTTATTTAAGAACTCATTGATAACATGGGAAATAATCGATGTTTCCATACTCTCAAGGGAGACCTGAGATGCATACCCTGAGATACTATTTGAGCCTTTTTTTTGGGTGGGAAATCATCAAATAACTTCTCCCGCTCTGGGTGGAGCGGGAGGGCGGGCATGTTAGACTTTTGCTGACTAAAACCCACCCGTGTACCTTCAGTTGTCTGTGTGCCATGGTATAAACGGGGCCACGGTATCTCTTTCAAACAACCCGCACCCCTAACAGGCATCGGCCCTTGCGGACCCCACCAGTTGATGCTGACATCTCTTTGAGACATACTATTTGAGGTTTTCAGAAATTTGTTCGTAGTGACATCGTCACGAATAACTTAATTAAGTAGATACTACTTATGTATAAGCATGATGGTAGGCAGCTGAACGGTTATTGTGAAACCGCGGTGCCCAATCAAATCTCGTGATCATTGCTCGTGCAGTGTGCCATTGCATTAATCTCCACGATCAAACGCACGGTATCTTTGATCGCTGAACAGGGCTATTGCATCAATGCGCCGGTGTGTCCCGTGAGAATACCTCGCTAGGTCGGTGACCTCATGTCCGGCGCGGCTCGCAGCCTCACCTATGCACCTGAGGGCCATTCGGATCAAGAAGAGTGTCGCGACTTCCGCGGTATTGTGCCAGCTCCTTTATGCGGCGAGATGCCTCTCAGGGCCTTTAGAATTACTTGTAAAGACGTTTTAAAATAAAAAGAAGGCGTTGGTAAGATGCTGAGAATTTATGGTGCAAAATTACAGAGTATTTTGAACAATTATAAACTTTCACATCGTTCATCAATGGACAGTTTTGTTCTTTTAGACAATATCTGTCAAAACGTCCGTTAATGATCGCGTCAAGACGTCGGCCGGCGCCCGCGCCGCGAGACAACGCGTGAAGAATGAGTTTAGCGTTTCTAATTATACGATTTCACCGCTTGTTGATATTTATATTGGTGTAATAACTATAAATAAACGACAGTTTACTTACATAGAAACGGAACGGAAATAACAAAGCTAATCGTCAATGTTGTTTGTAGAAACTAGTTGAGAACTAAATGTGGTGGAGCAACGTGTGAATGATTCAATTCCAATCGATGTTTGATTTATGGTCAGTATTTCCGTTCAGAATAATTAAATTGAAAAATAACAGCACAAGTTATGTAGTGCGTGGTGGCACTTATGCGCATGCGTCACGGGTTGGCGCCTTATCCCCCGCACACCCCGCCCTGCACGGGCGGCGCCCGCGCAGAAAGATGCGCGATTGTGAACATCACTGTATGGCCGGGGTATTTATTGGGTATTGACCCCTTTACCGCTGATCCGACACTACATCACTGTTTTACTGAAATATATTATAAATACATTTGACACAGTTGGCGTATATCCGCGGCGATGGAGTCCAGTCTGCACGAGTGGAGAGGCTCCGCATGAGTTACGACGTAATTGTAACCTCTTTTATAGTTTACTTTATGCTACAATTTTAGCAGCTCTTTGAACATTATTTTTGAAAGAATAATTAATTTTATATGCCATTAATTTTAACAGATCAAAGGCATCGATGTTTACCTACTTCGTGTAAGAAATGCATTATAAATAATCTAGAGCGTTTTATCGACAAGTGGTCCGAAGACCGGGTTAACTTGTCAAGTCTGTGATGATCGAAAGGGTGCCAGACTCGGATTGGTGCTGAGTCACAAGCAGCTATCTTGTAAATGATGCGAAGGTGATGGCTTATTGTCTATGTCTAGTAGAACTGAGTCATATAATATCAAAGCCGGCAATCTCCACTTGCCACACATTTGAGTTATCAACGAAAAACGTTTTTTGTTCATAATACACTGAAAAATAATGTTCCATTTAAGAGGTCTAGTTTAGTAACAGTTAATAATCACATTTATCGATTAAATGTAGCAGTTCTTTAACATTTTACTAATAATTTATTTAGAAATGAAATGGAGATTGCCGGATTTGAAGTGTATTTGTGGAGACTGCCTACTTTGATACGGACAGTGCTGGATATTGCCGTATTTGATTTGAACGTCGCCATCTTGATTCTTGGTTTTCACTCTTGAGAGGACAAACGCCATACTAAATGCTGGGCTCTGATTAGTCGGAGCGGAGACGGCCGTATTTGAAAGAAACATTCATGGAGATTGCCGATTTTGTTACCAACACTTTTATTTCGATCGCGTTTTCTATGAGAGAATGCCGCTTTTGAAGTGAATTTTGTTTTACAATATGGAGAATTGACCAAAGAGAAAATATTTACATTCATAACTTTTTTTTTACCAAAACTGGAGATTGCCGGCTTTGATATTATATGACTCAACTTATCTTTACTCGTCTCTTATTGAGGAGCATTGCTTAGTATTTCGTCGGCCTGCCTCCCCATTTTTTGAATTCTACCTGTGCCTTCGAAAAGTGCATCACGATTAGTTACAAATGTATGTAATGTTACAAAATGCTGCCTCATCACCAGAGTTCGGATAATCGGATGCATATTCACCTAAAGTTGAAATGTTGGCTAACATGGAATGCGCTTTTGTATCGAAAAAGTCTTAATTTAGGTAAGTAATTTGTTTATTTTTTGTTTTAACTAATACAAAACACCCCTCCTCCAGTACATACACATATTTGTATCGGGTTAAACATTAATTTTAATTTAATACAGATCTGAATAGTTATGCAATCCAAGAATCCCGGGGTTTTTAATAAATATCACAAATAATTTATAAAGCCGCTTCCATACTTTCATAGCTAAAAATTATCTTTAGGTTAATATGCATCCGAATATCCGATCTCTTCTCATCACTTAGGTATATCTGCTTTCCGCATAGCTACACGTGTCTTGATAATAATGATGTCTCTGCAATGTTTTTGAAAAATCAGAGATATGTCCCAGATTCGTAATTCATCGTCGATATTATTGCCATACGAACGTTATATTTACATAATTTGCTTTATATTCAGATCACTGACTAAACATATTTTTACTCAATGCGCGACTTTCTTTAGTCAAATATTCATATTTTCCAAACATTTTATATTTAGATACATTGAAATGAAATGAAATGTACATTTTTGTAAGTCAATCTTTTAAGACAGTTTTACAAGTCTTTTTTTTTTAAACTATGTCGTGTCGGCTTTTCCTGGCTGACTGATCCCTAAGAAGAAATGCCGAAACAAACTCAGAGGTCCCCATTATATTGTTAGAATTTTATATGAGTCTAACAATGAAAAGCCATGCATTGAAGGACGTTTTGTTGAAAGAACCATTGCAGCATTGAGCTGACCTGTCTTATCAGACGGCATGCATGGATCAGACATTGTTTAGCTCAACCCTACTTTAGGGAGCTCAACGACCTGCCACAAGACACTACCAGATCTGCAGGACATATGCGTTGGCCATATGCAAAATCTTCAAAACCGCCAGACAGTTATAAAGTCATGTGTTCAATCTAGCCTAAGTGGTATTCACATTCAAAGTCAGTTTTCTCTTAAAATGTCATCAAAAATATCATACTTTATGATATTTTTTCATAGGTCAATAAAAATATCAGTATTATTCTAAAACGCTTAATTAAATAATAGTTTGTTACTTGTGGGTAACATTACCTGTAAGTATACCAGACGGACGTAAAGAATAGCACCATCCCATCTCTTCCCGTGTCGTAGAAGGCGACTACAAAAAGGGACTTACTAGAGAATGGGCAGCAGCGTTCACTATGCATTTAGTATGGTGGATACTGCTAACTCGCCTGCCAAGCGTGGCGATTATGGCAAACACACCATATTTCTTTTTTTGGTTGAGGCCTATGTCCAGCATTGGACGTCTATCGGCTGAAATGATGATGATGATGATGGTGTCTTGAAATTGATCAATTGAAATAAATGAGAGATGGAGTGGAATGACGAGTTTTAACTTTTTTTCATCTTCCCTACTAATATGTTGTTGTTTGAATAAGTAGTAGGTAACATTAGTTTTTAAGTATATTGTTACTAACAATAATAAAAATATTATAAATGCGAAACTAGCCCTGTCTGTCTGTTACGCTTTCACGCCTAAACTGCTGCACCAATCGTCATGAAATTTGGTAGAGATATAGCCTGGGATATGGAGAAGCATATGGGCTACTTTTTTTTACGCGATAACCGACATCGCGTGGATGTGGGTTATCGCGTAAAAAAAGAGCCTATGTCCGCTGGCAAAAGCCAATAGAGACATCGTTCTAGCATCACGAAAGAGTTAACACAGTACCTACCTATTTTATTAATTCGAAGATAAGACTAATCGTATGTTTATCAAAGTGCGGTGGTTGGATAATTCACAGGTCCTAGAGATTTGCTGTGTATCTGTTATTTATCTCTTTGGGACGTGTTTGTCGGGTATTTTCCAATGACCAACGAAATAACACAGTCGTGGTAGCAGATCATTTAGTCTCTTCTAAATAACTAGCTGTAGGAAGTGGTTAAACTCCGCACCTTTGATGCGTTAGCCTCAAAGGGGCGCGGTGCGGAGTTTTTACATCATCTGGGTCTAAGTGGCTACTAATCTATTTATGAAAATGTTGTAAATAGCAGCCGGTGGCTATAACTTTTAGCTCTATAATCTACCTGTTTTTATACCTTGTATACACACCTATTGATCAATGCTGGATTGGTAGAGACCAATAGGTGTGCTCTTCCATTTTTGCAGTTAGTGTGAGAAGCTAATTAGGTTGCAGTACGGCGTCTATCCCTTCTTTCCGCTGTTGTACCCGAGTCTCTTCGTAATAGGGATGGTAGGGTACAGCAGGCTGGCTGTGCGGAGGGACATCGCTCTTTGTAGCTTTGTGTTTCGGGTGCTGCGTGGTTGGCTGCACCACCCCGAACTTCTGGCAGAACTGGGGCTGCGCGCGCCAGCAGGATGCGGAGGCGCGCGTCGCCCGACGCCAACGCTACTGGAGCCATCCGCTAGGACAAACCTGAACAAGTTTGCCCCCTTGTCACAAGCCATACGATTGGTCAATATTATTTCTATAGAAGTTGATATATTTCAGTGCAGCCTGAAGAGGTTCACAGAAGTAGCACTGAAGTGCATTGAAAATATTTAATATTGTGTTGTTTTTCATGTTGATTTTTTGTTTATTTTGTTCATTAACGTAAGTAAGATGACTTTTGAAACTTTTGTTTATAGTAGTAACATCGCATTGGCGCATAGCTGTTAGGGAACACCCTAACAGCTTTTCGTACATAACAATGTACGAAATTTAAATAAATAAATAAAAATGAATGTTTCCCTGTCGGCTCCGATAAAGGCACTCTATTGATACTGTAATCCGTCTACAATTGACGTCGGTGTCGTGGCGGACAGACTGACACTATCCGACAACGCAGACCTATAACGCGTCGTCGACACATTGACGCACTCGCTAGGATTTTTATCGCCTCGGACGATTAACTGGATGATTTTATTGTGAGGTTTTACAGTTTCTAAGTCAACTAACAGTTTTGTATCAAAAACAGCAGCAGAATGCTGCTACACTTCCAAAGGCACTATATGACTGTGTGTCTTCATCAGCATAGTTAAGTTTGGGAAACATTCCCAAATACCATCATTCCGTGAACTATCGTCGTTGCCTTTATAAAAAACAATGATTGGATACTGCTTTTAAACTAAGAAAGGGGACCTCCGGTAAAAGAAAAATAAAGTTATACTCAATCTTTATATATTTTTTTTATTTTTTCTTCTACATCGGCCGTCGAATCAATTTAGAATTTCAAGATCAAGTCGCCGGATATTTTTATTATAGATTCGATAACTCTATCTGTGTGTCATAAAAATATCTGTTTCCTCCATCATAACTTAGAGTATAATGGACAGATATTGTTGAAAAATTTACATTTCATTACGTTTAACATATGATGCAATAGGATTACGGTAACAAACGCCTGATTAATATTCAGAGATGTCACAAACGACGCGTCGCGTGGAAATTCCACCGTGACATGTGACGGCATCGCGCGACACTTGGAAAACGTAGAGAAAGGAGACGGAATCCACCCATGAGTCACCGAAAACTTCCTCAAATACTTGTGAAATGTTTGATGCAGAACAAACAAGTGTGGTGCAAGTCGCAAGGTCGCAGTGTAAGACATTGCCACCGCACTCCGGCCGACGCGACGGATTCCACGCACATCCTTATACGACGCATGTTTATTCTTATACGGCAGCCGTTTTGCAACACTATTGAGGTCAATGATATCGAATTTCGGTGACTCATCCTTATTTGCGTTGCAAAATGTACACCCACCATGAGAGAGTAACGTGGAGCCCCATGGATGTTCGGCCCACACAGACCTTGCTACTGATATATCGAAGGGCTATTCACTGTCACGTATTTCAGTGGCGTCTACTTTTAGCGCGGCGGCCATTAGCCGCGTTGTCGCGCCGCGCCGCGCATCTGTCACGCTGATGTGCCGCCTGTCCGCTCAATTGTACGTTTGGACGTTTCGAATTATTTTATGAATTTCTTTTTTGACTTGTCTGAATATTTGTCGCATTCCGTAAGTTATTAGCGTTCATAAATCATGCGACGTACCATTTAATTAATGTCGGTGGCTCGTTTGTTGGGACTGCGACACTTTAACGATCATAATTCTAATAGAAACTATCTGTTTAAATCTGCATAAATTGAGCAGAGATTTTGTTGTAAGTTGCTTGCTAACTGCTTCAATTGAAGTCGTTTTCCCTTGTATGTCAATGAGAAAGCCGGAGCGCAGCAGCTTTCTTAGCATCGGAGCTTCAACGAGCTGCTACATTGTGTGGTATCTTAAATCTGTGTGATTGTCGCAGTGCTCGTGATTGCGGTTATTAATGTCCTGCGGTGCGTAAATGGAGACAAATACATAGCCCCGCGGCCCCGCAGCGCAGCCGGCTGCGGCCGCCCGCTCGGAACCTGTTCCACTGAACTGATTGCAACTTGCGACTACGTGAAACGAGTAGCCGACGCATTCTTTGGACATTTTAGTTGAGGTTAAATGATAGAAAATAGATACTTACTTGATTTTTGCAAAGTCATATGTTTGTTTGTACTTGAATTTTACAAAGTCATCTGTTTGTTTACAATGGCATTAAGAGTACAAGGTACCATTTATTTTATACCATCTGGTGTGTAATAATAAGTTAATAAGACAAATGGTGTTTAAACAGGTGATACAGAGGGTACGGCAGATTGGAGCTGCATACTAAGGAGGGTATCGAACAAATTGTGCGGAACCGGAATGCGCGGCACGGGACTGAACCCTGGCCTTCGTTGCCGAATTACATCCGGGGCCAGCAGCGGCGGTCCCATGAATAAATAATCGCTTCCAGGAAAATGGACCAAACAGAAATACGTAAATTTTTCAAGATAACTAGCTCATTTAGAAAATTGAGACTCTCGTATTAGGAGAGATCGATCAGTTTATTAAAAAAATAGTTTTGTTTGAAAATACAGTCGTGAATTGATAAAATCTATTTTCATTCAAAGCCAAAGTCAAAGCATTTATTTCAAATAGGCACTTTTGAACGTCAAATAGAATTGATTCTAGTCGCCCCTTCCAAAATGTAGTTTCGTATGGAGAAGAATGGGCAAGAAACTCCACCGTTACTCTTTTAAAATGTTTTAAGTACAATATTTAACATAGTACATTCATTATATGATTATGTGTGAAAACGATGCACCCAGAATACAATTACCATACCAAGATAGGTAAACATTCGGTGTTCTACCTGCTTCATGTTAGATATCAAGTAGAATAAACACAAAAGTTATTGTCGTTCGTAAATAGGTAGTATATCTACTTTCCTGACACAATGCTACAGATGCAGTATATGCGCCCTCACGGCCTTAGTCGCTGCAGGAGACGCCCTGGGCGTCGGGAATCCCAGGCTGATTCCCGGCCACCGCAGGCGCGGGCTTGCGGACGGCGAGTAATGGGTAGCGCGCTGATCGGTAAGGACCAAGCCCGGGTCGACGGCGGTTATGTTCCACGCGCGCCTCAAAGAGATGTCAGCACCAACTGGTGGGGTTCGCAAGGGCCGATGCCTGCCAGGGGTGCGGGTTGTTCGAAAAAGATACCGCGGCCCCTGGCACACATAGGCAACTGAGGGAACACGGGTGAGATTTAGTCAGTAAAAGTCTGACACGCCCCCCTGCTCCACCCAGAGCAGGTGAAATTATTGATGATTTGAACCTTCAAAAATAAAATAAACAGCTCTACAGCGTGAGCAACATTAGGTTTATTATAAGAACCTTTTCCTCGTTACAAACCAATAAATTAATGTACTAACACATGTTGTGTAAAGCATCCAGTTACATTGAGTCTGTAAACGATGTGCTGGAATGTTAATGAATATGCATGAGATGGACAGATACACTTCTCGAACTCGTCAGCACTTAGTTCTCACGATTATAACGAGATATTGTGATGGCAGCCAGTGGTTTATTTCGTGTTACTTTCCCATCCGGCCATTACCGCTGATTGTCAAAAAAGCTGGTAGTCCATCCGGCGCCATGTTGGATGGTTGGCAAGTCGTTAGGGTGATTACAGAGGATATTTATGTGTACGATGTTAATAGTTCGCACAATTATTTGTGCCTACCTGGACAGGTTGGTGAAGTGAGGTCTTGCAATCCTGGCGGATCAGGTTGAAGTCCACTTTAATGACAAGTGTTACCGGGAACTTGTCGGTATAAAAAACTGATGACCAAGAACTTCACGTATCCGGAATTCCTGATGGGCTTGTTTATTGAAACGTAATGTTTAAGCTTGGTGGGAAAGACGAAGCTTAGAATCAATGGCCTTACCTTCCCTCATTCGCAAGGTTTTTACTTTAAAACTGGTGGCATCAGCCAATTATAAAATGATCAGTGATATTGACTATTACAAATACTCTTTTGACGTAATGGTATCTATACCTAACAATGAAAAAGTAATTTCGAAAATCAAAACCCGACTACTGAAAAATCACATTCTGAAAAGTATGAAAATGGACTTTTTTTTTCATCTGATAGCCGTGGTCTTGTGACGTCACATACCATATAACCAGTGGACGATCAAGACGCATCCAACGCTACCTTAATTGTCAAATTATAATCAGCAGTTTAGAAATTATAAGGGAACAGATAAACATACATACATATTGGTCAAAATAATTAAGCTTCGCCGTAGTCGGGTAAAAAGTATTCGTCTGTATTTTTTCAGTTGTTGGTTCCAAAAACAATGTAAGTAAGTAATTAGTGGAGGACAATCCCCCCCCCCTTCCCCTCTACTCATCTAGGTAATGAAGTGAAGCCACGGAAAACGCAACTTGGTAAATGATCGTCTTCCAACTCTGCGTAACACTAGCGCTGGCCCGCGACACCGCCTGGGTAGTAACAGGTCTGGTAAGTGGCCGGGTAGACACTAGATAGCACTCGACGGAATGGACTGTAACATGATTCTGATTTTAAAGTTTTACTTGAACCTTTGTTCATTTGTTCAATCAATCAATCAATCAAATCATTTATTTTTGCAAACATGGGTAATTGGTACATAGATGTTTTCTTAAAAAAGTAGTCCTCCATATTCTACCGTCTGATGGGCATGCAAATAATATTCCTTTCCAAAATTATACAGAAATTCTATTGAATAATTATTATAAATGTCAAATCATTAGAATTCCAAAAAAAAAAGAAAAGAAGAAACAAAAAACAGATTAATATCATTAGTGACATTTCTACAGTAATATGTCAAAAGGTAGGTGTTCCAACCTCTCCACCGTAAACTACGTAACGTACGTTAATGCTGAGCTAAAATTAGTTCCTGGGTTCAATTCCCAGGTCAGTTGGGACTGATGGGAATAAGCTCACCCCCTATTACATTACATGGAATTTAAACTTATCTGGAGAAATATTGGTACCTACCTAACTAATCTTATGGGGGTTACAGGCGTGTTAAGTTGTTACTTACTGTTTTAGAAAAATATCCTTCCCTTGCTGTATTCTTTTGATAAAATAAAATATCTATCAGAATGTTACGTAATTATCGGTCGGCGTTTACAGAAATAGCTGTTATGATTGCTGATTGATTACCAACAGAGTTTATTTATATAACAATTTCATTTTAAAACGTTTTACAATTTTCATATTCAATATTTAAACAGGTTTTTTTAACTTCTCTTGATGAAACTATCAGAATACCGGTGCTAATAGTTTGATTGAGAATCAAGCTAAGGTAGTGAACAAGTTGTTTCCATGTCGGTAGGTTTCCTATTTCTTTGGTACAAATCTCTCATCATATTTGTTCAGCAGAAGTGGCATTTGTCCTGAGTTCCAACTCCTTATAACTGACAGATAATAATGTGACTCTACACTATACCGTAAACCTTTGATCTTTAACCCTCACATGCCAACAATGAAACACAAACTTTAGAAACTACACGTGAAGTTATTGTTACTAGGTACACTACACGTGAAGTCACTCCTTCCGCTTACTGCTAGTTACAGGCTCTAGTCATCATCTGCCTAGCCATTTTCCCAACTATGTTTGGGTCAGCTTCCAGTCTAACCGGATTCAGCAAACTACAAGTATTTTACTTGGAGCGACTGCCTATCTGACCTCCACAACCTAGTTACTGGATGACACGATACCATGTGGTAAGACTGGTTGTTAGACTTTCGAGCTTTTGACGACCCGTAACGACTGTCAAAGGTCCACAAATGACGATGCGGGGTCTTGGTATTTAAAGGTCACCCATCGACAAACCAACCGCGGTCAGGCCAGCTTAACCAATCAATCGAACGCGATAAATCGACCCGTGTAGTTGTTATTATTTAGCCACAAGCCACTTACACTTATAGGCTAGTATACAACTAAAAAACCGTTACATTATGAACCCGTATCGTCAAGTCATTATCTCTAACGAAGAGCAGCATTCCCGGCCGGGGGATTGAACCCCGGACCTTCAGGTAACGAAGCAAAAAACTAGTTAAACGGCCGCGACTAGCGACCAGCGACCAGTCGATAGCTCACGCAAAAAACACGCACCTCTTAGAATATGCTTCGATTGGGAAAAAATACGATCAAGGAAAATAGATAATAGTTGTGGTGAGGTTCCGTATGTTTTACGTTATGATTTGTCTGAATTTTAATACCACGGGAAAAGATAATATATAAGGAAAAGTATAATTATGTAGGAAGTGGTGAAGTTTATGATTTAATTTCAACAAAAAAGACAGTTCTTGGTTTAGACAACATAAACCAATTCTGTAACATATTTATGGGATGTTGCAATAGTTATACAATAAAATGACAATGAAACTTTATTGCCAAATTACTGAAGGACCTACTTCAGTAATTTGTCTTTAGTATTTCATGTTTATTAAACATAAAAAGGATATTTAATAGATGAAATCAAAAGACATGTCTTACCAAATGACTGAACCATTAAGTATTATGTAAGTACATTTAATGTTCTCGAGATACGTTATTCTAAGATTATCTGGCCATAAAGCCGAGATATAATGAAGAACGTAATACGACATTAAATCCCGTCATCCTTCGTTTTACTATGATATAAAAGCCTCATATCCTGAGGAACGTGGGCCTAACATTATAAACTTATACACCTTCATACATTGTTCATTTAATTGTTTCAAAATGGCGGACCGGCCGGATAATTATTGTTTTTGGTCTGAAATGAGGCGTTATTTGTTTGTAGGG
Source organism: Antitype chi (assembly GCA_947359405.1). Taxonomy (NCBI): domain Eukaryota; kingdom Metazoa; phylum Arthropoda; class Insecta; order Lepidoptera; family Noctuidae; genus Antitype; species Antitype chi. The sequence continues at coordinate 20,961,707 of OX375812.1, forward strand.
ATGATTGAATTATTTAAAGTCGTGTTTTGTTGTTTAATAACATTATGTGGTACATATACTTTGTCCAAACTTTTTGAACAAAATCCCCAAAGGACGTGGATTAATGATCGGTTCCTGTAAACAAAACCGGACTGTTTTGCTAACCAATGCAATGGTAGCATTTTTTATTTCAAAACTGGGCAAATAAATAGTTTCGTAAGCTTATTTTACCTGTGATAGCTACTTACAAATAGGGGAGGGGGGGTCTACTATCCGAAGGTTTTAGGTATTTGCTTCAATATTGCTCAAGATACAAGAGAACTGTCCGTAAATTATAGGAAATAATAAAATAGATTTTATTACAATGATTCAACTCAGCCTATCTACAAACGGATGAACATTCTTTGTTGGTTTAGTAGTTGTACTTTTCTGAAGTTGAATGACTGAACTGTCAAAGTGAAAGATGTAAATGATTATGACTTCGTATCGGTCTCATACGGAACCCTACAAAGTGGACATCGTCACACATATTCCGTGTATGTACGCAAATGGGCCGGCACCGTTACCATGCGGGAACGGACACCACCGGAGCGGACCGGAGCCTGCACCGACCGGTCCTGAAGCAATTAATGGCGATTGATTGCAACGGACACATCTTAAGTGCAAACAGGCTTGGATTTGCATTAATTTTTGAATGGTCTGTAATGTTAACATAATGGAGCAAAAAGTGTTTCCGTTTTATTAATTCATTGAAGTTTATGTTTACCGATATTATTTTTACTACCGTATTGCCAAAACTAGTACGCTGCAACTTATTTCTGTTTATCACTAAGTATGGTGGATGATGAATACATTTTTCAAGTAATGAAGGCAACCCACTTTTGGTTATGCACCAACACCAAACACTGGCTGCTGAGAACTTTGCGACACAAAAACCTAATGTCTTTTTTGCGTTGCTATCTGGTAGATATGTATGATCATGATCACATAATATGATGATCACATAAGTCGAAGTTGGAATTTCGAAAGAACAAAAACTGGGTAGCCCGTGTTTCATCAAAAAAAAAAACTTGGCAAATTATCAATTCCCAAACAATTTTCCGCATAATTTTTGCCAAATTATTACTTAGCAAATAAACGCTCATCAAAAAAGAAAATGTGTTAATGACATTAAGCTTAGTAATATTCAGCCGAGTAAAAACATGACCAAATGAAAAATACTAAAATCATTCCAAAAATTGTATTGGTGTAAAAAGGTTGTTAAAATTTGTTTGGATAATGAAATTTTGTCAAAATCATTTTGGCAAAACGGCAGGATCCCACAAAAACTAAACGACGAAGTAATCTAGACTCCGTGGTTCATAGTTCACTGATGTGCAGTGGTCATGTATCTAGTGCAATTATTAATTTTTCGAGTGATTTTTTTAGTAAGTGGATTCACACTTCGACACCGTTTAATTTTATACACGACTGGTGCCAAGATAATAATATTCTTCACTAGATTTTGCCAGCGGCTTCGCCCGCGCGGTGGTCGAAAATTTCCACCCGGTAACGTATTACCGGGATAAAAACTATCCTATGTGTTAATCCAGGTTACAAACTATCTGTGTGCCAAATTTCATCCAAATCCGTTCAGCTGTTTTTGCGTGAAAGAGTAACAAACATCCATACATCCACACTCACAAACTTTCACATTTATAATATTAGTATAGATTATCCTCCTGAGCAGTGGTGGCCCAGTGGTAGCGGCCGCGAATTAAGAATTGTAGGTCGTAGGTTCGAACCCAGACAGGCACTTTACATTGTGTAAATTATTTCATCACCACTGCTCTCAAAACGGTGAAGGAAAACATCGTGAGGAAACCGGCATGTCCTAGAACCAAAAATTTGAAGACATGTGACATCTACCAACCCGCACTAGGCCCGCGTGGTGGATTACGGCCCGTTCCCTCTTATCGAGGGGGCCTGTGTCCCAGCAGTGGGAACATTTTAAGCTGATAATGCTGGTGCCAAAATGGTTCCTAAAGTTCGTACCATCCTGCAGTTGACGTTATTTCTGGAGAAACTATCTCTCGTTAAAAGCTCACTGGCAGTTGGGTGTAATTGGATAGTGGGGCCACCCGTGTTTAACTCGCGAAGAGCTCAAGTAGAACCCGTGTAGACACTGCGTGGAGCCCGTATTGGTGATGCATAATATTTGCAGCTGTTTAGCTAAATTAGTTCATGTTACACCGCCGTCTGGCGTCGCGTCTAAACCTGAATAAAGAAATAGTTTTCTTTTGAGAGACTTTTCAAGAGATTATGCCAAGAGGATGTCATCCTATACGCCAGCGCACAAGATTTCAAAAACTTCCAGAAAAGAGCTCAGTTCTAAAAACTTACTACACAAGAAACAGCATTGACACGTGTTGTTGTGAGGTCTGCGAGGCGCCACAAGAACAACATCGTGTCTGTCCGCTTAACGTGATGCGTCGGTATAATTTTATCAGTTTTGCTGCAGAAAGTTCAAGTTCAATGTGGACATTTATAGCTTTATCGAAGACCGCAAGCAATAAGCCAGTAATGTGCTATTATGGACTTTTTTTTTTTGGCTTATACCTCATATTCGACACGTATGGCTTAGGATACGAAATTAATATAGGATATTAAATACGTAATTTATTTCACATTTTTCGTAGTGATATTTACGAAGTTATCGAGCAAAACGTTTTTATTGTAGGGACATCTTTACGTAACAAAATGAGTGTTGTGCGTATTTCATTTGGGTAAGTTGCTGTTACTGACATAATGTCGTAAATTTTCGTGAAGTTTTTGGTAAATACTAGAACGTTGTTATTGTCCAATTATTTTGAGTAATCTCAAACCGTAATAAGAACTAACAAGCATTTTATGGTAAATAATTAATATTTAACTTAATTTATCTTTAATTCAGACACAGTCCTTAAAATAGTTACAAAGAAGGATGGAAAGAATAGATAAATAAAAGCTTGCTATATACTAAAAAAATGCTTTAGCAATTATGTGCCGGACGGGCGTGATCGCATGGATGCGAAGGGTGTGTAGGGAGGGTGTAAATCTCCCAGTCCACGCGGCGCTGACGTCCTGCACCGATAGATTCCAGATATCTTCAGGGTGGCTACCTTCTTCCGTTCTTCATGTTACCATACCAACGTTTTAGACTTTCTGCCCCTCAAGAAACAGTTTCCAGACATTCGTCTAGGAAAGGGGTGTTTTTTGACTATTTACTGAAGGGGTTACTTTACCTGATTAATAACACAAGTTTTTTATAATTCTTCAGGAAGCAATTTCGGAACACTACTTTGACTATATCTATATATTTAAGTTAATTAAAGATTTAAATAAGAATCTTGCCGATGACTACTACTCGAAATTACATGTTTACTATCGTACTATGAATCTTTACCGTAACGAGGACCGCTAATTACTTCCTGTTTTAAAGTTTTATTTGTTCTAAGTTCTATTATAGTTTTGTCGGAAATAAGCATATAACACGTTAATTTATTAAAGTACATATGGCATGTTACATATCCCTGAATTCCCCACAAAATTCCCCATCTCCTGAGATATCCATATTTACTATATCTTTCTATACTGAAAGAATATTTCGAGAAAAACCGAAAAAATCTGAAAAATGTTACTAAACTTTATTTTGTAAGTTGTTTTTCTCGAAAACTAGTGAAGCTATGCGAAATCTAATTATAGATATCTCAGGCTGGTCTATAGACCTACAACAATCTGATATTTAAAACCTTACATCTATAGTATTCAGGGCGTGACGCGCCCTGAAAGAGGGTTAACAAAAAACATAAATCTTAAATATCGCTTAACTAAAGCAACACGACATACAAACTCAATTAAGTGGGCTTTATATTAAATTTACGATATTAAAAGTTAGGTCCAGGGCTAGGTCTCGGTACTAGGTTACCTGGACGCACTATAAAACTATAATCACGGCTATATAGCCCACTCAAATGAGGTTTGCAGAGGTGGTACTTACGGTTTTTTCTATACTAGGCACTTATTCACCACTGTTATTGGTTTAACTATCACTCTTATCACTATGAATTTAAGTTAATGTCAAAAACAAACTAAAACACTATGTAGTGACGCATCGTCGCGAACATCTCTCCCGCCGTGCAGTGCAGTGACGACTCGTAGCGATGTCGGTGCGGCGCTGCATAGCACCGGTGAGCGGCGACCGGAGTCGCGGCGCTCGCCACCGCGACGCCTGTTGTCACGCCGCCCGCCGCTGCGATGCTCGCTGCCTCGGCTCTTGTCGCCGGGGCGCTCACCGCCACGACGCTCTGCTGTTGCTCCGCCGCTGCGGCGCTCGCCGCCAGGGCGGTCGCCGCCACGGCGCTTGCCACCCGGGCGCTCGCCACCCGAGCGCTCGCCGCGTCGGCGCTCGCCACCAGGGCGCTCGCCGCCTCGGCGCTCGTCACCATGGCTATTTGGGTAGTGGGACGAGTTTCTTCACCGGACGCTTCAAGGTGCCGCCGGCAGTGCGCACCTCAGCGGTCCGGACTTCTCCATCGGCCCCGGGAAACAGGGCAACTATACGGCCTCGCGGCCACGTGTTGCGAGGCAGCTGGCCGTCTGCGATGAGTATGGGGTCGCCCACCTGCAGTTCGGGCCCGCGGGTGCGCGGCTCCCGCCGGTTTTGAAGCTCCGGCAGGTACTCCCTGACCCAGCGACGCCAGAACATATCAGCGAGTATCTGGGATCGTCGCCAGAGTCTCTTGCTGTCCACGTCTCGCTCGGTGAACACGCCGGGTGATGGTAGTCTCGCCGATCCACCGAGTAGGAAGTGGTTCGGTGTGATCGACTCGTCGTCTTCGCTGTCTACAGACACATGTGTTAGTGGCCGGCTGTTTACAGTGTACTCTGCCTCACACAACAGTGTGGACAACACCTCTTCGTGCGGATGTTTTTCGAGGAGCACAGTGCACAGCGCGGACTTCACGCAGCGAACAAGGCGCTCCCAGGCGCCTCCCATGAATGGCGCTGATGGCGTTATGAAGCGCCACACGACGCCTCGGCGACTGGCCTCCTCTCGGAAGGCCTCTCGGAGCTCCTTGTCGGCACCGTGCATGTTGGTACCGTTATCGGAGTGTATCTCGGCGGGGCAGCCCCGACGAGCAGCGAAGCGGCGCAGCGCCAGTATGGCGGCGTCTGCGCTGAGGCTGGCGGCGATCTCGAGGTGGACGGCTCTGGTGGTGAGGCACGTGAATAGGGCTACGTATCTCTTCTGACGCTGTCGTCCGACGGTTACGGACAGTGGGCCGAAATAGTCTAGCCCGGTGTATGTGAACGGCCGCTGGTGATGTGCCAGGCGCGTTCTCGGATGGTCGCCGGTCGCAGGCACGGTTGGTTGCGCCTTGCGAATGCGACATTGCAGACATCGTGACAGCACCTTCTTTGCGGTTGGTCGCATCTTTACGACCCAATAGTGCTGTCGGACCTCGTTGATAGTGAGCTCTGTCCCACTATGCTGCAGGCTACGGTGTGTCCAGTCTATGTATAACTGGGTGATGTGATGGTCGCCGTGTAGTATCGGCGGACGCTTCACATCGTCTGCTATTTCTTCGGTAGCGGCTATACGGCTTCTCAGTCGTATAACGCCATCTGTGACTTCTATTTGTAGCGGCCGCAGTCGACTGTCCTTGTCCAACGTCTTCTGTTCTCGCAGTCTAGCGATTTCTAGTGCGAACGATTGCTGCTGCACGGCCTGCACCAGTAGCTTCTCGGCTTCGTGGAGAAACTCTGCTTCTATGATCTGTTTCTTTTCTTGAGAATCAGTCGTTTTCACTGCTCGCTTCGGGGGAGGGGGCGCCGTTTTCTTCTGTTTACGCCAGTCAGGATCCTGTTCAGCGTTCCTCCTGGTTCTTTTGTAGAACGTTTTCTCTTTCGTTGCTCTACATAAAGATATGAAGCGTAGAACGCTTGCCGTCGCACGGAGTAGTCGTTCCCACCTAGAGAACCTTGCTGGATCCGGTATGGCTTCTGTAAGCTTTCGGTTATCGGCTTCTTCGACGGCGGTGAGCGTTCTCTCTTCCCCTGTCTCCTCTGTGATTGGAGGGCTCTCTGACGGCCATGACGACGGTTCTCCGTACAGGAAGTCGGGACCACGATACCACTCATGTTGTGAGTTAAAGTGGCGTGGTACGTCACGAGTAGCTATGTCGGCGATATTCATTTTCGTAGGTACCCATCGCCATTCTTCGATTCTGCTATTCTCTTCTATAGCAGCTATGCGATGAGCTACGAAAGGCTTGTATACTCGCGCTCCTCTTCTTATCCACGTCAGTATGGTCTTACTGTCTGACCAATACGTCACCGATGCGGGCTTGATGTCGTGCTCACGTATAACAGCTGCGGCTACGCGGGTTCCCATCACCGCTGCCTGCAGCTCGAGGCGCGGTATTGACTGCAGCTTTAGTGGAGCTACCTTCGCCTTTGCCATGACGAGGCTGACTCGCTGCTGACCATCTGTTGCTGTGGTTCGCCAGTACACTGCCGTCGCGTACGCCATCTCGCTCGCGTCGGTAAACACATGAACCTGTGTCTCTATAGCTTCGCTGTACCCCGGGTAGCATCTTGGTATGCTGACTTCTCCGAGCTGTAGTAAATGCTGTATCCAACTTTTCCATTGAGTCGCTAAGTCTTGGTCTAGCGACTGATCCCAATCGACTCCTCGCCTCCATGCCTCTTGCAGTATTTGCTTGGCTCGAATGGTTACTGGTGAAGCGAGTCCGAGCGGGTCGTACAGTGACATCACTATCTTGAGCGCCTCTCTTTTAGTGGGCGCCTCTTTTTCTAATATGCCTTTTGGTAGGCGCGCAAGCGTCAGGTTGAAGCCCAACGTATCTTCACTCGGTCTCCATATCAGGCCGAGTATCTTCTCTGTGTCATCTGTATTTCCGATACTGACAATTTCAGTTCGGATCTGTGTCGGATCTATGTTTTCTATTAACTCTGTGCTGTTCGACACCCATTTTCTGAGTTCAAACTTCGCCTGTAGGTGAATATTTTTCACTGTTGTTGCAATGCGCGTCGCTTCTTCGACGGTCTTGTAACTATCGAGGTAATCATCCATATAGTGATTCTGTATTATGGCTTCCACTGCATCTGGATGCTCATCTATATGTCTTTTCGCGTTCCAATTCTTCGCGAAAATGGCCATGCACGGCGAGCTTGCCGCGCCGAATATGATGGACGTCATACGGTATTCTTCTGGCGCTCCCTCTCTTTTATTGCCTCTCCACAGGTACCGGAGCGCGTCTCTATCCTGACTTCGCACTTTCACCTGCATAAACATCTCCGCTATGTCACCAGAGATGGCTATGCAGTGCCTGCGGAATCTCATCATGACGCCGGGCAGTGACTGTAGTAAGTCCGGTCCAGTGAGAAGGAAGTCGTTGAGTGACAGTCCTCTCGATTTGGCAGCTGCGTCATGCACGATGCGGAGTTTTTTGGGCTTCATGGGGTTGAACACGTCGAAATGTGGTAGGTACCAAGTCCTACCCGGTGTGCTCGTCTTGGGCGCCTTCTCTGCGTATCCCTTTTGTACGAGAGAGTCCATCTGTTCTGTGTATCTATCTCGAAGAGCCGGTTTGCTATCGAGTTTCTTCTCTATTGAGACAAGCCTCTTGAGAGCCGTCCCGTAACTATCGGGCATTTCTATGCTTTCATTCTTCCACAGCATGGCTGTTTCTATATGTCCATCTTCTAACTGTTGAGTGTGACGACTCAAGATATCTTCTGCTTTCTTCTCGGGGTCGGAGTCTGGCCGTCTCGGGTTGATGACCAGCGATTCTAAGGCGAAGAACTTGCGAAGCTGTTCGTCTATGTCTTCATCGCCCGCTATGATTCGGTTGCAGTAGTGCACCTGCTGACCCAGAATTCTGGTGTGCGCACCGTGTAGAGCCCAGCCCATCGTTGTGAGTGACGCGACAGGTTGATTCTTCGGACCTCTGCGGATCTCACTGGCCAATAACAGATGCCAGTTATCTTGACCGATGAGTATTTTCGGCGCGCCAGTGTCGTATATCAGCTGTTGCCTCAGGTCATCCAGATGTTTGCAGTGTGCGACGTCTTCTTCACTGACGGTTTGTGGAGCGAGGTTTAGCTTCGGTATGGTGCGCGCTCTGAACGGCACCTTATTCTTCAGTTCGCTCGCGAGTGTGACCGTGATTCTTCGTGAACTTGGAGTGTCGATCATGGTGTTACCGATCGCACCTATCTTCAGAGGGTCGATTCGGCCTTCTGCCCCGACTTGCTTCGCTACGTCCTCGTCGATCAAGGAAACGGTTGATCCATCATCGAGAAGTGCGAATGTGGACACTTCTCCCGCCGGTCCAATCACTCTGACCGGTACCATCTTGAGGTAAGCGTGACTTGAAGTCGTTCTTGAGCTGGCCACTGTTTCCTTCGACTCCACGTTGTTCGACTGCTCCTGAGTAACGGGTTTTTCGACACCCTCTGCAGCGGGCTTCTTGTTATAATGAAGAAGCTGATGGTGCGTAGCTGTACACCCCTTTACGTCACACTTCTTCGTCTTGCATGTGTGACCAGGACGACGTGTGCGCAGGCAACGGAAACACAGGCTGAACTTCTTAGCGAGCTCCCATCTCTTGTCGCTGGATCCCTCCTTGAACTTCTTGCACTCGAGAGTGTGATGTCCGTCTTTCTCACAGATGCGGCATTTCTTATCGGATTTGTCCACAGCTGTGTGGGTCCTCTGGGTGACACGCTTGCTCGAGGTTGCCTCAGTAGGGCCGATGTTCTCAGGCGGAGCGAACGCACTGCAGAAACGAGCTTGCTCTGTGATGAACTCGCTGAAGAGTGTGAGGTCTGGCAGCGACTGGTGTTTCTCTGTGTACGTTCTGTACCACTGTACACGTAGGGAGTTCGGTAGCTTCTCGGTCAGCAACCGCATCAGCTCAGCATTGATCAGGTAGTGATCTTTCTTCAGCGCGCGCAGAGTGACCACACCGCTTCTGACTCTGCTTGCAAAGTTGCAAATGTCCTTGGGTGCTTCGCCGCAGCGCGGCAATCCTCGCAGTCTGTCTGTTTCTGCTTGAGCTATTGAATCTGGACGGCCGAACTGCAGCTCTAATTCCCTCATGATGTCATCTGGCTTTGCATGTCCGATGAGTTCTGAGCTCACTGTCTCTAGCGCTCGTCCCCGCAGGCTTCTTCTAAGCCTTGCTGTGTTTTCAACATCGTTGAAATATCTTCGAGTTGTCTCGTAGATGGCACGAAATGAAAGCCATTCTGTATGGGCCCCATTGAAGTTCGGTAAGGTCATGATGACCTTCGACGCCGAGGGGTGGTTCGGTGTCCACTGTTCTGTTTTCCTGTCGGCTAGCGACGCTATAGCGGACGTCAGCTCCGTTATGAAAGGACGGAGTGAGTCTTCCCCTTTGGCTTCTGTTCCCTTTGGTGGGATTCGATTGTTCACTTCATTCACTGTAGGATGCGACAACGGTACTTGCTTATCGAGATCCACTATAGTTTCGAAGTCCACAGGGGGGGGCGGTGCCTCATGGCCTATATTACTATTGTCCCCCTCGGCGGCGTTGGCTCTCTTCTCCGGCTCAGGCTTCGGCGCCTCTTCAAGCCAGGAGCGCACGTACTCATCGTTCGAGTCTCTGTCATCCATATAGCCGTCGGAATCTTCTTCCTCGGCTCTTTGAAGTGCTAATTGAGCAAGTTCCAACTTAATCTTCAGTAAGTCTTCACGTGCTCTTGAAATTTTCTTATTTGGCCGCGTCGTCCTATCTGTAGTCGACTGCGGCCTGCTATGTTCGGTACGGGCGTCACCCCGGGTAGTCATCGGTAAGTTTCGGCTGTACGTCTCATCTAGTGTTTCCCTTCTGTCTGCAGGCTTCAATGTTCTAACTGAAGATTGCAACGTTCTATCTGATTGTTTCAACGTTCTATCTGAAGATTGCAACGTTCTATCTGAAGATCCCTCTCTTCTGGTTCCCTTCTTAACTGTAGATGGCTGTTCCATCTCTTCGGACCGTGCTCGTGCAGGTAAGTCTTCACTTCTCCGCGAAACAAGGGGGCGCTGCTGTGGCGGGTCGGTCCCTTCAGTGGTGGAGGGTGAACGCGGCGATTGCTCGTAGCAGATGGCCGGAATACCGTGTCTTCTGCTCACCTCCACTGTCCATGCTTTAGGGGCCCTGCCTTGTGATCTTGTTACCGGCATGTTGACTTCGGTATGCGGGTCTCGAATCTTCTATCTTCGAAGGTCAGTATTCAATCTTCAAATTGAATTCAGTATCTTCAAAGTTCAATCTTGAATCTTCAAGGCGGATCTCGACCGAATAAATTCTTCTAAACTGGTGTTCAAATCTTCAAACCGGATCTCAAAACGGATCTTCAACGGAATCTTCAAACCGGATCTCAAACCGGATCTTCAACGGAATCTTCAAACCGGATCTCAAACCGGATCTTCAACGGAATCTTCAAACCGGATCTCAAACCGGATCTTCAACGGAATCTTCAAACCGGATCTCAAACCGGATCTTCAACGGAATCTTCAAACCGGATCTCAAACCGGATCTTCAACGGAATCTTCAAACTTCAAATCTTCTATGTTGAAAGATAATCCTTCAGGAACAAAGCTTCAGGTCCGGGAACGATCTTCGGGAACGGGGCTCCAGGTCCGGGAACAAATCTTCGGAAATAAGACTTCAGGTTCCGGGAACAAATCTTCGGATATAAGACTTCAGGTTCCGGGAACAAAGCTTCAGGAACGGGAGTAACTCGTCAGTCATAAGTCTTCAGGCTTCTGATAACTTCCTCTTGAATAAGGTTTCAGTCTCTGACGTCACTCTTCCTTCATAAGTCTTCAGCTATCCAGACATGTCCCGGACGGGTCCACATGTATCCCTCCTGAAGAAATCCGGCTCGCAAGGACCAGCAGATGTGCCGGACGGGCGTGATCGCATGGATGCGAAGGGTGTGTAGGGAGGGTGTAAATCTCCCAGTCCACGCGGCGCTGACGTCCTGCACCGATAGATTCCAGATATCTTCAGGGTGGCTACCTTCTTCCGTTCTTCATGTTACCATACCAACGTTTTAGACTTTCTGCCCCTCAAGAAACAGTTTCCAGACATTCGTCTAGGAAAGGGGTGTTTTTTGACTATTTACTGAAGGGGTTACTTTACCTGATTAATAACACAAGTTTTTTATAATTCTTCAGGAAGCAATTTCGGAACACTACTTTGACTATATCTATATATTTAAGTTAATTAAAGATTTAAATAAGAATCTTGCCGATGACTACTACTCGAAATTACATGTTTACTATCGTACTATGAATCTTTACCGTAACGAGGACCGCTAATTACTTCCTGTTTTAAAGTTTTATTTGTTCTAAGTTCTATTATAGTTTTGTCGGAAATAAGCATATAACACGTTAATTTATTAAAGTACATATGGCATGTTACATATCCCTGAATTCCCCACAAAATTCCCCATCTCCTGAGATATCCATATTTACTATATCTTTCTATACTGAAAGAATATTTCGAGAAAAACCGAAAAAATCTGAAAAATGTTACTAAACTTTATTTTGTAAGTTGTTTTTCTCGAAAACTAGTGAAGCTATGCGAAATCTAATTATAGATATCTCAGGCTGGTCTATAGACCTACAACAATCTGATATTTAAAACCTTACATCTATAGTATTCAGGGCGTGACGCGCCCTGAAAGAGGGTTAACAAAAAACATAAATCTTAAATATCGCTTAACTAAAGCAACACGACATACAAACTCAATTAAGTGGGCTTTATATTAAATTTACGATATTAAAAGTTAGGTCCAGGGCTAGGTCTCGGTACTAGGTTACCTGGACGCACTATAAAACTATAATCACGGCTATATAGCCCACTCAAATGAGGTTTGCAGAGGTGGTACTTACGGTTTTTTCTATACTAGGCACTTATTCACCACTGTTATTGGTTTAACTATCACTCTTATCACTATGAATTTAAGTTAATGTCAAAAACAAACTAAAACACTATGTAGTGACGCATCGTCGCGAACAAATTAGTTGATAAACAACAAGTTAACCAAAAGTTTCTTAGTCTATTTCATATTATAGACGACATCGATGTGTTTGTAACGATACTGTAAATGTGTCAATTTAAAATAACTACAATAACACCGTAATAAAAAATGACGTATCGTCTGTATGATAAGAAATAATTTTGGAAAAGTCCATATTGTAATGTGACGTACCTATTTAATAACTTAATGGCAATAATGGCGTCCATGTATATTATTGACACAATTTGTCTAAAATATTTTTGTGATATTTATTTTCTCAAATTGCACGTATTTTTCCCTCACATAATTTATTGTTGACATCGTAATTGAATTTCACAAAAACCTCAATTCAGTCGAAGTATTGAGGAAAGATATTAAAAAAAAAAAACATAAAAACATAATTTTCTTCTGTAAACCTTTTACAGGAGAAAATATCAAAGAGTTTAAGATAATGGACTTATTGCTTGGGGCGCCGATGTAATTAAATAGTAACGAAGTCAAAATTGTACAGACGCCAGCAGGTCAAGCTATATCCCAAACTGTCAAATTTTCCCAATTGAACATGAACCTTATCATATTGTAATAAAGTTGAAAATCTATCAAAGAAGTTTGACAGATTGGGGTAGCTTGATGTGCTGGCGTCTGTACATTGAATATTTTAGCAAAAAAGTTTTTGCGAGGTGTGGCAACGAGTCTGATGGCGAAAATATCGTTTGTAGAATTTTTATCTGTTTGTCTGGAAGTATGTTCCGGAATGACGCCAATTTCCTGGATTAACACAAAAGGTACTTATGATCCCGGTAGTACGTTCCTGTGCGATATTTTCCGTCATCCACGCGGATGAAAACTATTCGCTGGAATAAATACATAGATATTTTCAATTTCAAGCATAAACATCGACCACCTTCCTGGAAGTGGTCTCCATCAGAGCCCATGTATAATGGTGTACACACGTTCGGTCCGCCATGCGCCATTAGACACAGGCTTTACCGGGAACATACCGTTATCCTATTAGGTACCATTTAAGGGCCTACGTCCCGTTTGGTAGCGTAACACGGTCACTTTATGAACCCTACTGCTCATTAACGGCTTGTCTTGAAGATTTGAAAAATATATGATTTTGCTATAGATTCATATAGATCATTTTGCCCGAAGTACTTTTTTTGTATGGTTAATACTTTTGCTGTAAAAAAATATTTTCCAACACGCAATATTTTGGCTTCTATTCCATACTCCTACTAAACGGCTTCGTTATTTGGAAAAAAAAAATCACTGAAAAATAGATAGTTAGAGGTACCACAGAATCGCCGAAGCACAATTGTAAATCAATCAAAGGAATATCCCCATTTTGAGATAAAGGCTCAGAGGTGCCCTGCGCGGGCCCGGGCGGCAGTCGTGCTTTAGCATACAAACGGGAGATGAGGATACTATGGGCCTTAAGTCGGCTTTGGCTGGAGTTTTAATATCAAATATCATTGTTCCACGAATGTCAGAGAACTTGTTTTATGGATAAACATTTCGTACTGATCTTTTTCTTTAATTTGAGATCAGTAATATTTTGTGTTTACTTTAAATTCTCAGCTTTAGAAAATACGTAGGCCATCTATTAAGTACCTTACAGTTGATCTCTTCGATGATAAGTCAAGATAAATTGCTACCGCAAATCAAAGCCGAGCAAGTTAATTATAAGTTCTACGTAAATTCTAACCTGTTGGTAAACATGTTATCTACCGCATCAGCTACGAGTTAATTATGGCAGGCTGCCCGGGCTGGTACTCTGCCTACCCTAGTTTATAGCATAACGGTGCATGATAGCCATCCGACGGAGGCTTCCGCCCGTTAATTAGTTCTTTATACTGAGTATCTTATTGCTGGTATTGAGACGTACTTAACTGATTTCCCGGTTACTGTAGTAAATAATAAAAATAAAATAAAAATCTTTTATTTCAGACCGATAAGGTCCATTTGGTTAGTATACAAACGACTTAGAAACTAGTGTTAGTACTTACATTTACTGGAGAAAAAACAAACTAAAAACTATATTTATTATTACGCCACAGTAGAATGTAGGCGTATCCAATGTCCCAGTATGGGGCTGTCCCACCTGTCCGCTATAGCATAGCATGTAGTGTATGCAAGATATAAATTGAATCGGAGGATGAAAGTAGGCATGTTTACGCACTTCCCTGACACTAGATATTGAAGAAATACATCTGTAGCTTGCCTATGAATTGCGTAGTGCACTCACAGTCTTATTAACTTTCATTTTGTGAAAGGCTGAGGCTGAGTTAAATCAAAGATTAAGGATGACAGAACAGATCCGAGCTGGATCCGCGATTTATGTCTGTTGACTTTGTAGTTTAAAGTACCATTTCGACGTTGTGTTCATTCGTTTAAATATTTATTTAGAACAAAAAAAAAATCGTGTTTTAGATGAACATAAACTATAATTCCCATTACATTGATATTTTATTTTGATATGGATAAGCAAAATAAGTATTCACATACTCAGACGAAATAAATACACCGACTATCACTCAGCAGTTGATAGTTATCATGAAAACTTTTCTCATTACTTTCATGATGTTATGATCGGGTTATGTTTGACGTCAGTGTTTGTACAATCGGGATTTCCTCTTAGTCAGCTTTCAGTAATAGTTGTTGTGTTTCAGAGTAGTGCTCGATTAATGGCTTTGAGCTACTTTTACCTCTAGCTACATAGAAATGTGGTCTTCGAAGAAACATGATGTGTCAGAATCAAACACGCCTTCACATTACAAAGAAAATAATCGCAGCTTTGTACTAGTCAATCAAAATCTTGCTGTTAATAGGATTGTTGTTTACCGGCCGAATTACGCGGAAAACTGTAGTCGATGGAGAAAATAACTACAATACTCGACTGAAATAGTACGAAGCAGTGTTTACCGTGTAGTTTCCGAAAAAGTGTTCAGTGTTCATTTGGTTTTTCCATCGGAGATTTCTTAGTAGCAAAATGTTTTAAGGCGGTGATTTCTTGAAAACGCTCAAAAAGGTGGTTTTTTAAACCAGTGTATCTCTTTAACCGTAAATAATTTTGAAAGCAAAAAAATATACAATATTTTCAAGTCTTCTTTGCATACAGTGACGGAACTCAAACATAATTAATCATACTTTAATGTATCAAAAAAATCATCAAAGCTACCTCTCAATTTTCTTTAAAACCAGTTTATTCCTTCAATAACAATTATAATTATAATTAAAAATATACCATAAAATTCCAAATGCCAAACTGCATCCAGTGATGGATTATTTATTATTAAATAGTTAATATCGAATTTTAAACGATTTTATTTGCATTTTTACGACAATGCTTGCTCATTTATTATTCGAATTTATTACAACAGATTTTAACCCGTATCGGATTGCAATAAGAACTATTTATCGCTCATAACGCGAATATTTAAAGATACTTGGGCCTTAAGTGAGAATAAGCTTGCCCCCTATCCTATTACCTACCTACACGAGGCTTTTACACGAACTACATATAACATTTTGTAGATAGAAAGATAATTAGATAATTTTTATTGTACCAAAAAAAACAGTGCTTTACAATTCCTTAAAGTCTACATTAGTACCTACGTTAACAAGGAAAAAATAAAAGCAGGAATAAGACGCAAAGGAAACATTTTGCTTATGAACTCCACACTAGGTCAAGCCTGTCTCGTGGAGTCCATGGGTGGTATTACCAGATGGTGAAAAGCGTATTACATTAATACTCATGGATTGCTATTGTCGAGAGGCACATAAAAATGCATTATTATTTTAAAGTAAGTAATAAAATTAGATAATTAATCAAACATTGTCTAGGCTTAAAACAATAGAGTAGGATGAATGAATATTTTTAGCGCCATTGTGCACTATGTAACGTCCCACATCTCTTATTAGTCCCATCTTCAGGAATACACATTTCAGACTTATTATTATATAAAATACAAAATTATAAGTCTAACATAGACTAGACTGATCCAGCTCTGTGCACAGTTTCAGTAAGCTGTTTAAGTTTGCGACAAGTGCGGGCACAAAGCTGTAACACCAACATAATATCGTGTGGAACTCTTCTGACGTTTACTTCGAAAGTCGTTGGGACTTTAGAAAGGGGACGAAACTTACGTACGTGTAAACAACATCATATTTGCAGATCACGCTTGAGATTAATTTACGTCGGTTTAATGTATGTAGGTTTCGCCTTCTTAAATCATTTTAGGTACGGTCAAGAAAAGATATAAGTAACCAGAGTCGTTGG
Source organism: Antitype chi (assembly GCA_947359405.1). NCBI lineage: Eukaryota > Metazoa > Arthropoda > Insecta > Lepidoptera > Noctuidae > Antitype > Antitype chi. The sequence goes on from OX375812.1 coordinate 20,978,052, forward strand.
ATATAGCTGTTAAGTTTAGTAAGAAATCGATCGATGTTTATGAAAAAAATAAAAAAAATAACGATAAGTTTGTTTTAATTAATTAAATTAAATTTTATTCTAAAACATCCATCGGTTTCTCACTAAACCTCAACTATATCCGACGACTCTGGTTACTTATATCTTTTGGTGACTGTACATCCTTCTCGCCTCCGCTTTCTTTTCATTTACTTACGCAATTAATGTTATCTCTGACATTTACGAAATAATAAAGGTCGGCCCACATGGAGACGGATGTGGAACCGGATCGTCGTCGAGGATACTTGCTGCAGCCGACTGTTTGTGCAAACAACGCGAGTGTCTATTGGGTAATGTGACGCCTCAAGTACACCACGCTATTTCGCTTGACATACATAGCTGTGTTTGTATATGAGCTATCTATCACGATTTTTAGTGAACAGTCAATGAACATCGATGCTCATGATTTGTTTACGTATTGTGATGTTGTAAGAAAGTGCGTTTGTGATGCTGCGCGCGCGCCGCCCTCGTTGAGATGCGCGGAACGCAAGCGCCGCATGCCACGTGTGTCATGCTGATGCGCTATTAGAGGGAATTATTTATTCTCCCGTATTTTATGATAATTTATCACAAACACAGTTCATTCTTCTGTGGCAGTTGAATTAATTATGATTACTTAGAAAATTACTGTACTGCAGCAGTATGTTGTCCTACTGTATAAATAAATCTACCCAGCCTTTTCCCGGGTGCAGCTGAACACCACTATTTAAGTACATGGACCTCCAAAACATAGTTACTGGTTACCACGGCACTCCTTCGTAAATATCTTCAATGACAGCTGGGAGTGTTGATACCAACGGCTTAACATACTTTCCGAAACACGGACGTGTCTCGATATGTAATAGATGGTCACCCATCCACGAACCGACCTCGGGCTATGCTGCTTAACCTTGAAGCTCGACCCGTGCAGCTGTTATTATTTAGCCACGAGATTCTTCTACTCCGTTGTCCTACTGTATACCTGCTTGAAAGAGTGAAGCTACATTGAAGGTGGTTTTATTGAGACCTAGTTGACTGAAGTGTATATTGGTGACATTAGAGTCACTTGCAAGCGCCGTTCACTCTGGAGCCCCGGTCTTAACTAATACATAATTACCTAGCATATAACCTGCCCACTGCTGGGACACAGACCTCCTCTCGGTGAGAGGGAGTGGGCCGTATTCCACCACCCGGGTCCAGTACGGGTTGGTGGTCTTAACTAATATTATCTCAATTTTAACCCTTTATCATTATCTTTGTCAGTTCCAGCGGAGCTTTGAAAGATGACGCGGCCATTTATCCTTTTACTGTTAAGTTTCTGACTTCTATCTGACGAGATCGTTGTAGTAGACATTGATTTTATTAGTTAAAAATCTGAACGTAGCCCCCGGTGACTGCCCTGTGTATCAAAACAAATTCTAACTGGCTTCCAAAATATGGCATCGAGATGAAACGAAACCAATCAAAGTTTAGATACAAATACGCATATTAGGGATTAATTTTTATACTTTATAATGAAGTGAAGGGAACATAAACAGACATTGACGCGATACAAATAACGGAGGTAAGGTTCAACGTAAACAATTTGTCTTCATTAATTAATTAAAAGCAAACAGCTCTTTTATCTATGTTTATTTTCATGATTTTGATTAGCCGACATAATAAAAATATAAACAATGTTTCTCTTCCCTGCCTTTAATTAAAAATTGAATCTCGGCCATCGCATTAGATATTTATAATGGAATTTACAAGTTTGGGGATCATAAAATACTATACACATGTGTGACATATTTTCGCACTTGTGTTTAGGTGTGCACTGAGCTGCTGAAAAAGAGAAGGTCTTTAAGGCAAGATCTTCAGCATTGAGAAGGAGATTAAGTAAGTAAGTCGTTTATTCGCAAATATAAGTACAGTACATGGTGATAAATAGACAGGTTAACAGCTAGGTTCAGCCATATTTTACCATTACCTATACAAGCAGAAGTTACAGTTTGACGCTAAAACAGTAAAGGCAATTTTAAGACACATTGAAGAGTTTTAAATCACAATTTAAATAGTTCACTACCGACCAATTTCAAGATACAAATTCTTAACAAAAACACACTGGATGGCAATCGAATGAGAGATGCCCACAGCCAGCTCCTTTTATTGAAGTGTTCCGTTAGAAACAGGTAGTAAATTTAGAAACGGGTCGGTAACATATTCCTTAATTAGCGTGAATGTAAGTAATGAATGAATGGTGTGTGTAACTGGGTCTTATGTGGGACTGTGTGACACCTTAGTAACAACCACTTGAGTTAGTTGATAAGACTGCTGTCAGGTGGTAAGGGAGCGCGTCTGTTGTGGTCACGGGAATGTAAAACGTGCCAGCCAACACAATATGTAGTCTTATTTCAGAATTATAATGTACTCTTTAATGTTTATTTCAGTGTTAAATTCGAGTTTCACGAAGATACCTACGCCGAAAGAAGCAAAGTTTTCAAACTTTAAGATATAAGTCTCAAAAGCGTCTGAAAAGTTTTTATTGAGTGTAACATGAAAAAACTCGCTATGTCCGCACTTAAGATGAAAGATTACTTCACACTGACCTTGAAGTTCAGTTTTGAAACCCTGACAGGACCCAAACGTAATCTGAAGTTCTATCTAGACATTTTTGAGCTTTGAGCTCAGTTGTCTGATCTAACGATGGGTAACCCACAGTTACTGAGCTACTTACCTTCTTGTGTTAAAGGTAGCGGGTTCGCTTCCCGAATAGAACTAACATAAGTATGGTCTGCTCTGTGAGATATATGTTTGTGAATGCATCAGCTAGCAAAACTAAATAATTTCCTTTAGGTCTCTACTTTACAGAGCTCTTATTCTAGTAATCTTCCTGCTTCCTATTGAGGAAGAAATATACCTATGTATTCGAGTTGCGCAATCACAACTGTTAGCGAGCTGATACCGAGGTATGCAGTACCTTGTGTGCCTGTTACGAGCAGTGAACATGCAGCGATACGCCACATCTGCGCAGTGTTAAGTGTGGTTGTCTGAGAGTTTGTTAACGTGCCTTGTTCTCACGAGCGGCGCAAGCGCAGCCGGCGCCGATTAGCTCTAATATACGGTTACCGAGAGGATAGCTTACATCATAATCATAATGTATGGAATGGTTCATTGTAAATAGGTATGTTGTAATAGATGAATGTGTTTTGAATCTTCTTTTTGAAAGGTTGCGCTAAGTATTAAAGCGGGTGGATATTTTTCTACATTCTGCAACCCAGTGAGACTACAATTTGTGTTTCAATATTTTGTAAGTACATAGTTATCTTTTTTTAAGGGATTTTTGTTTAAAAGGGCTTTGACGAATTGAACGCGGCATAGCAGGTCAATGAATTGATGCTAGCAAAACACCGTTGTTTCTTCTCGTTACTTTGTATGATTTCTCCATAGCCCACCCCACAATCTCTGAATAAGTACCTAATAATAAGTCTCCAAGTAATTACATGCCACGTTAATATTTACAGCCTCTTAGGAGATCAACACAAATGCACGGAACATGTTAATCTTCTCGTAAATTTTAATACCGCGAGTATTGAGTGGGGATTAAGCTTTGCAGCGTTAATTTGCCATTAGTGGCTCATTTAGTGTGTCTGTGAGATTTCAATAGCTGTCTAGATTAGTATCTGTCAATGCTTCTATTAAATACCTATCTCATATTTATACCTTTTCTCTGGTTCAGGTAGATTGTCTGTCCTCAATAAGGCTCCAAAAATATAAGTATAAATAACTAATAGCTGTATTTGAGCTGAAAAGTTGTTGAAAAGAGGGACACGAGAAATTTGCGAAGACTAGGTACTCAGTGAACGAGGATGCCGTTGTTACTTATGCAGCTTAAAAGCTCAGTTCAATTCACTGTCAAGTTAACATCTAATTTCCTCGAAAACCACTCGGCTTACGGCTTACAATATGGATGTCACTCTGCTACGATAGAAGTTAATTTTTGAGTAACAAAATCTAGACAAACGTGATACTCTCTATACAAAGATACATTTATGTGATACGGATACGGATAATTGTAGCGGTTGAATTTTACCCAAAGAAACAAAATTACTTGGAAAAACGAGTTTAGGAAAGACCCTCGGTTATCTGGTATAACCCTATCCTATATGGGGATTACGCATTGTGTTCTCTTCACATAATAATCCCGCCATCGTTTCTAAAGACGGAGCAATGCAGGGATACAACTTACCTAGGTACTTAAAAGAAATCTGTTTGACGTCCCTTCTTACCGACTGATACCGCTAACAAAATAGTCCATTATTATTGTCTTTAGAATGGCTGTCTTCATTATATTTTCGATGAGCTATGGGCTTTACGCGGGCTGTCTTTTGTAATGTTGACGTTCTTATAAGGCTATTTGGAATAAATTATCTTTGATTTTAATTTTGCTTAGCTGTTGCTGACTTTGAATTTATTATTTTGATTAATGTACGATGCAAAGTAATTTACTGTTAAATTGACGGTTTTACGCCTGAAACTTAGTTTATTAGTGAACTTCGCGCCCGACACCGCAATCTGAGTCAGAACTTATTTGTTTTTCTTTGTATTTTAGACAGATAATGAGCACCAGATTTGTATCACGGTTTGTTTAAGAAGTGTACTACTATTATTCCGGAATTTTTGCCCATTGTTTTTATTAGTTGGTATGGTATGGAACCGTATCCACAAATCGTCTTACTTGCTGCATGTTTCAATAACCCTGGTCTGTTAGGCAGACTCATTGAGTCTGATAACAATAGCAAAGTAATTGTGTTAATTACTTGACACTTTATACTTTGTTTCAAGTAACAAGAATTACGCGATTGCGAGTATAGAAAACTATACTCGCAATAAACTAGATTTGAATTCTACGAAAATGGGAATGTTCTGTAACGTGCTAAAACATAAGTATATTTTTATGTTTATTTGTTCTGCTTCCGTTACATTATGGCTGTTATATTGTAATACTAAGTACAAGCGGTAAAGTCACGCAGGACGTTATTTATAACACACAACACTGGATGGGCTACATATACCGATCGTCGACCGCCACTGCGCCGGCGCAACACTTCCCATTCCACGGAATAACGTACATTGTTCAGTCCACTACCACGAAAATGTAATTTAGCAGTACCAGGAATAAATGGCAGTAGGAGAGCTTTAATGCGAGAATTCTTAGGAAATAGCTGACGACAGAACATCTCGTAGGTATCTCTTTCATCTTAATTCGTTTTGCGACTTAAATGCGAATTACTATTGAAGTGGGTCTAGAAAAAAATATACTATGTAGGTACCTTTGTGAAAAATATAGACACTGACCACCTTTGGCGTCGTTAGTAAATCCCTCCATTTACCGATTTGAATGCAAATAAGAAAGGATTAGGTTTCTATAGAAACGCAGAAAAGAAAAGAAAAAAGTATTCATAAATCCTTTTTTTTTGTAAGCATAAATAACACTTTAAACCTTTCAAACTTTTTAAAACTTTGCCCAAGAGCAATAGAGCACAGCATTTTAGGCGATAAACGAACCGACAGAATAAGAAACACCACGCTGCGTGAGTCGTAGATTAGTAGACTTGTAAAGTTACCTGCAAACTTCTGCCCACTGCTTCGGCCTCCTGGTCGGGCTCAGCGTCAGTCAGTGGGTCAGTCGTCCTAAATCCAGCTAAAACTCCACTGCACATTAATTTCCACAAGTGTTGGTTATGTCCTTGGTCGTGTCTTGAAAGGGTTGTAGCACAAAATCACAGAAGGACCATATCGTATGCGAAAAAAGGTTTCACACGCGAAGCACATTGTTTAGTTCGTGTACGATCAGTTTTAGTATAAAAACACGCGGACGTGCGGCGCCACTGTCGCCCGTCGTTAACCAATGGGATTGCTTCATGAATGGGCGAGAAGAAAGCTGGCAACTTAATCAAATCAAACCCTTTCTACTACACACAAATGCTTGCGTACCCGTTGTGGGGGTGAAAAACTATCCAAGATTCCTATCAGTACATGAAAGAGAACGGTTCGTAACACTGCGCTCCAAAACGGGAATCTTAGACGTAAGCAACAAGGCTGCCAGGCTAAAATGGGACTTGACAGGTCACACCAGCCGCGTGAACAGTGACCACTGGGCAACAGAGGCCGGCTCAAGAAATGGTGGCGTGATAACCTAGACCGTAATGCAAGGGCTGGATCGAAGTGGCCCTGGAAAAGGATGCCTGGAAGGATTTGGGGGAGGCCTTTGCTCAGCAATAGGATAGTGTAGGCCAATAAAAAAATAAAAATAAACACTTTAAAGTACAAGTTTAGTAGTATCGGAATCGGTCATGAAACTAGTGAGAACTACTTCGTTTCGACAACGCCACCTATTGGAGTACATACAGATAGTGCTTTGTCATCAAGTGTGGTTGTGACTGTTAGTAATTTACCCGGCGGCAAACTACTGTGGAGTTATTGAATCACCTGTTGAACTGCTGGACTGTCGCCAGCAGCCGCAGCTGGCGAGCTGGTCACATGTGCCACTAAACAGATACAGGTAAAGAAGATTTACTCCTTTTTATAGTCTTTGGCAATCTTTCTATGCCGTTTCCTAGATTTTTCTGCTGGCGACTCCATAAATACCGCTAGCGATCTCCTTCTGTGTGACTGCGGACTCGAAAGACGATAAGTTTAGTTAGAAAATGCATTATCACGATTGTGAAGCAGTTCACTGCAAGATAAAAGTAGCTCCACTCATACGCTATTCAATTCTTCCGTCCACAACGTCAGCCACTCCCATCCAGTTGCACTAATCCTAATATACTAGTATGTAGTTAAATTATAAATGTAAAAGTTTGTATGTGTATGTGGATATTTAGATGTTTGGATGTTTGTTACTAGATCACGCAACAACGGCTGGACGGATATAGATGATATTTGGTACACAGGTAGATTATAGCCCGAATTAACACACAGTATACTTTTTATCCCAGTAGTACGATCCTGTGGGATAATTTTCGATTTCCACGCTGGCGAAGAAGCTGGCAAAAACTAGTAGCTATAAATTTTTCTCTTATTTGTAGTAAGACTACTGTTATGTCTCTCTGTTGTTCACGTTTTGATTATAATGCAGTATGTACTACTACGTTGTTAGTATTCCCGCCTCACGCGTGTTAGCGTATAACTCGTTACTTTGATACAAATAATCCGCTAATTAAGAGATTTGATGAGCTTCCGCGTGTCGCCAGTGAATGGGAATTAACACCATTGTCGTATATCTCGGTCTTTATTGTCAATTAGAGAACAGGACCTGTTTGTTTGTCGTGCAGAGTATATATCTCATCTAAATGGTGTTATTTTGAACGTTGATGATATCACGACAATCAAAAGAGAAATATAGTAAAGGAGTATGACCAGAGATCGGATATTCGGATGCATATTTACCTAAAGATAATTTTTAGCTATGAAAGTATGGAAGCGGCTTTATAAATTATTTGTAATATTTATTAAAAACCCCGGGATTCTTGGATTGCATAACTATTCAGATGTGTATTAATTTAAAATTAATGTTTACAAATACGTGTATGTACTGGAGAAGAGGTGGTTTGTATTAGTTAAAACAAAAAATAAACAAATTACTCACCTAAATTAAGACTTTTTCTATGCAAAAGCGCATTCCAGGTTAGCCAACATCTCAACTTTAGGTGAATATGCATCCGAATATCCGATCTCTGATTATGACCTGCTAGCTTTTTCCCGCGGCTTCGCCCGCGTGGATCTCGCAAAGTATCCCACGGAAATGTACTACCGGGATTAAAAGTACCAAATGTGTTAATCCTGGTAAACAATGTCTTCTCACAATGCTTATTACTGCGCTGAAAAGCACAGCGTTTAAAAGACAGTTTTGCACTAAAAAGTTCAGTTGTATCGTAAACGATCGCTGTGCTTGCGCTAAACGTATTATCTAGACACATGTTGCATTTATAATGAGTTGGCCCGCCTTCTCGCACTGCGTATACAGGAAAAGATTTTATTCAGTGCAATTTTTTTTGTCTAACTGACGAAAAATTTATGTGCTGGGGGGTCTAGAATCATATATGCTGAATTTATGGTTACAGTTTGCGCGCTGGTTATGAACTTATCCTGTATAGTATCCAAGGAGCGGCGCGCGGATTGATATATGATTGATGGAGTATAAAAATTCTAAAACCTAACAATAGAAACGGAATATATAACGGAACGGAAAATTACCTACTTGCAAGCCAAATTTGAAGGCAACTTTAAACTGAAAATATTAAATCCTCGTTATTCTCTATCCTGTGAGAATTAGAAAAAAATAGTTACGTAAATAATTACATGTATACGGATTTTTTTTTTATTATTACTCATTGGATCCCTTAGTAAAGGTAATTGTTCTCAGAATTACTAAGGTGTGGCGATGGCGAAAGTTGGGCTGAGCGATGATGAGTTAGTAAGGGTTTTTAACCGCGTAGCCCTAGGGGATGATTTTATAAAAACGCCAAAAAGCTCTTAGTACCAATTTTATGGGTTAGCTTTATTTACGGGTTTCCTATACAAATTTTTCATCCCCTATTTTACCCTCTTCTGGGATGATTTTTCAAAAACGCTGATACATGTAATTATTAATTAGGTACCAACTAAAAGGCTAAATACAAATTTTCATGGTTTGAACTACAAAACTAACGGGTTTCCCATTTATACTTTCATCCACTATTTTACGCCCTTAGGGGCTTAGTGGTTTTTAATTTTTAATCAGAATGATAAACACCAATTTTCATGGTAAACTACAAATCAAATCAAATCAAATCAAATCAAATTTATTCGTAAATGTAGGTTTCATTATAATAGGATGTTATAATAAGATAGTCAGTTCGCTACATTTTACTCGAAAGCATACAAATAATAAGAATGTTAGTTTTGTCGAAACCACAGACACATTTAAAATAAAATAACTCAATTACTTACATACTAACACACAATTGCCAATGTCGACCTAATATTAATCTAAATGTAAGGACAAAAACATAAGATAGTGTAACTTAGAACGTATACACACAGAAACAGCCATTTTAACAACATCTAAAGAAACCAATGAGGATAATAAAATCATTATCATAAAATGTCATATTGTGATAATCTATATGTTAGTGGTGTCCTCCATAAATTCAGCTATGGAGTAATAACATTTATGAGTTAAAAATTGTTTCAGTTTATTTTTAAACATATTATTATTAAGATTTTTTATCTGTCGTGGAATTTTATTGAACAAAAATGACGATTTTCCATACAAACTTTCATCCCCTATTTAACTCCCTCAGGGATTGAATTTCAAAAAACCCTTCCTTATTCCTTGTCTACATTATAAAGGGAACCTCTGTGCAAAATTTCAGCTTACTAGGTCAAAGGGTTTGGGCTGGGCGTTGATGAGTCAGTCAGTCAGTCAGTCAGGACTTTTCTTTTCTTTTTATGTATAGATGAGAATACAATGGTCTTTGATAAAATAGGGCTAGTACTAAACTTAACTTTTTATGTTACGGAAGAAATAAACTGCTATTTACAAACACAACGTATGTAACCTTCATCCTGCTGTTGCAAAGAATTGGCCTCAAAACAAAACCAAGAAATTCAGGAGAAACTAGAAACATAACACACCTTTGATACAGATCATATGTCATCACGAAGCTGCCCCAGGGTATAAACAAATCTCCTAAGCACTGGGAAACATTAGTCGAAACGATACAAGTAAACGAACCCCTCGGGGTGCGACATTAGCACTGATACTTGCTAAACGCCCCCCGCGGGGGTCGAGAGCGACGATTAAGTTGTCAATACAAATGTTAGCTGTAGGCAAGTACGTGAGAAATGTTTGGTATTTGTACAAAACTGTCGCACTTTCTAATTGTTTAAATTGAGATTGGCCAACGATGATAGATTCCGACATGATGACTTTAATGAATTATAGTGGTACCTACAACCGAAATATATAACTGGTTGTCAGACCAAAAACTATTTCCCACAAAACCAAGCAATCATGGCAGCTCACCTAGACGCTGTCGGAGCAATTTATTGTCAGTCCGAACGTTCAACGTATATGTCTGCTATAAACATCAGCACTTCACCTCCGCCATCTAAAAGATCGTAAAACTTCAGACAAATGAATAGCTTACTCGAACCGAGAAGGTTCCGTGGATATTTCTTAAATATTTTCTCAAAAAACAGCAACATTCCCTGAAAAATGAAACTCAGCAACATTCCCTAAAAAATTAAACTCTGGGGTATCTTTTAATTCCATAAATTCATTTGTGTTTGTGTGCCAGTCACTAAACTCTTGGGAGGGAACCCTAAAACCCCTATCCGTATCGAAGATAAACTCCATTATAATATTTATAATTTTCAGGTGGTTAGGTTTATTTAAGCGAGCGGGCAGAGGGCATCGATACGCTTGATGTATGGCACGCCAATGTAGACTAATTCTCATTGAAACTTTCGATATAAACCAACTTTGTGGAATAGATTTTGTTCGGTGTATGTACAATACGGAAAATTATCAAAAAACGTAGGTGTTAATTACTTTTTTATATTGATGCGAATTAAACATTTATGAAACAAAACACATACCTACCCTGGTTTTAGATAAACTTAAAAGGAGAAAATACGTTACTTGATCACGGAGCGCGCTACTACTGAACCGAGTCCAATGGACACAGTGATGCTCAGTCACACCCGACCCATCGTCTAAACAGCGCATTTCGATACAGCTCAACAATTTCAGTGTTTGTACATAAATATGCGTTCTTGTGTATATAATAAGTATTCTAATCACTCAAGAAAGAAAAATAAGACACACGGGATTTCTTTTCACGTTTCACGTTTACAAATTATAATTTAATTTATTGTTTTCGAAATTTGTGTAAGAGCGATAGACAGACAAAACAGACTTTACTATATTTACTATAAAAGTTCATAATCGTAAATATTCGGTGGCTAACGCGACTGCGCTCTCACGACTGTGTCGGCTCCTATCTCTGTATGTTTCGTTGCATACATGTAGTTGTGCACCGAACCCAGCTTTCGTGATTGTGATGTTAGAGCGTAACGTATCTTCCCCTATCTAGTTTACTAGATAATATTTTTCTTTTCTTTTTTTAGATTCTAAATAATGTATATTTAAGTTTGTAGTCATAATAGTTCGTCATTCGTATAAGCTTGAATTTAAAGCGCTCTTCATAAAATATTCAAAGTAAACCACTTTACCTTTGCCTGAAATCGTGTCATTCCTTGTAATCGCACATGAATAAAATACGCCTCGCGGTAGCACGCGACGTGAAGCGGGCGGCGCGGTGGCCTGACGTGGCAGGACGAAGGCGGGACGGTGGCGTGTCGGTCAGTGTCACGCAGGCTGGTAGAATTCGTGAACGGATCGCGTGACTGCGGCCGCCGCGACCACTGCCCTTGACGACGATACACTGCCTTAAATATTATATCTAATGAATGAACGCAGTTTTGTAGTAATGCTCAGGTGAACTTTGTATATTATTCTATGTTGTGTAATGTTGTTGGTAAGGAATTAATCAGGGTGGATTTTCGAGACGAGGCACAAAGGGTACCTGCCTCAGAGTACCTTAACTTACAGAGAAACAGTTTTAGATGACTGTCCTTATTTTTTGAGAAGTTTTGAACCCCATTCTAAACACAGATTTTGAATAAAAAATACAGTTAGCAAGTCGGTGAATTTGGATATACGTATTTTAATTTTTTGTTACCGCCTTCCGAAATTAAAGTTACTTTTCACTTTGTGGTGTTTTTCCGGAAGCCAGTTGTATTTTTTTTAAGTTTAAATATTTTCACTTTTTAGTTTTTACCTACTCCAAAACAATTCAAAATTTCATCATCCTTGGGATCAAAACAATGCATATTTATGCGATAGCAGGAATCGCGGTTAATTTGCCGTCATGTTTTGAACAGTTCCGTTGTCTGTCTCTGAAACTCATCGTTAGATTTATATGAAATTTAAATGCAACCATTTCGGAATAAATTCCTTTCGGAAAAAAAACAGAATTTTGCAAATCGGATGACGGAGCTATGCCCGAACATACATAAACAAAAAACAATATATAAACATGTCGAGTTAATAATCTCCTCCTTTTTTAAGTCGGTTAAAAATACAGTTAGCAAGAAAATGGGCGATTATCACTTTTAATGGCAATCGATCCTATTTCTTTTATTATTATTATTAAAAGGCTGGGATGTCTCACTGCAGAGCAAATGCCTCTCTACTCTCCTTCCACTTCTCTCTGTTTAAAGCTGCTAAGGAACAGTTTTTGTTGAAGGAGTCCAGCTCATCCCGCCATCTCCGTCTGGGCCTACCACGATGTCGCTTGCCATTAAGAGGAACACATTCGTTCGTAAGTTTAGCCCACGTGCGGCAGATGTGTCCAGCTCAATTTCATTTTAGCGTGGCAGCTTTCTAAGTGACATCAGTTACCTTTGTGATGGAACGGATTGACGGATATTTCTTTTAAGGATTTAAAAACTCTATCAGATCAACTAAGGCTTAAGTACTAGAAAAGTTTTAAATCGCAAAAAAAACTTTCCCTTATTTCATAGAAAATGAGACTCCCAACTTATCTACTTTTATATTATTATGATGATTAGCCTGGCCGAGATTTGGATAGTCTATGCCAGATGTTGTAAAATTAACGACCCGCTAAAGAACACAACGAACCCTTTCTTCTGGTGGTGTCAACAGTTTGGTCTACACCCCAATCTGTCATGTTCCGAGCTGTTCCGACCACATTGCGCTCATAAATCAGTTACTCCACAAATACCCGCGTATTCGCGTCGTTCGGGTCCGTTTGGTCGCACTCGGCTATATTCGGACGGCATATTAATCGGTCACCGCTGCGATGACGTGCGTGTGCTGTCCGACAAACTACTTGTGTCCTTATTGACATGTTGTGGACTGTGGTCGCATTCCGTAAACATTTCTGAAGTTCATTCAAGTCGAGTAAAAACCGTATTTCAACTGATTTATGAATGCGGAACTGTCAGGCTGTTACGTAAGTCCTACAGTTTACTCTGAATGTCGGCAAATTCTTTGCAAGTTCCTTACGAGCATACATACCTACATACATGGAGAGCTCGACCAAATATGTGCATATACCAAACAGGCTGTTCCGTGTACGTACGGATTTTGGCCAGAATAGACTGAAGCAGAACGGTCCAAAGTACTTTGATATTATAACATAAGTCAAGATACTTATGTCTGTCATTCATTCATCTTTGCTAACCGAAACTTCTAGAACCATAGCGTGGAACACAACTTGTTTCGACGAAGTACACATAAGAGAACTAAAGAGACTCAGAGATACAATATTTTAAAACATAACAAACACTCATATGGCAATATATGGCGGGTCGTTTAAGCTGAAAGCATGTCAGAACTCAACAACTAACTTATAAGTTTAAATTTTATGGATCACACGCAAATGCGACGAAATCAAGAAAATTTACCAGAGAACATTCTATGGTTAAGACAAGCAAGTTTATATGTATTAGCGAAGAGCAGACTCTTGTGTGGCACAGTGCTTTACATGAAGAGGTACTTGGTAAATTACTACGAGTAAGTACTGAAGTACCTTTATTATACTCAGCGTGTACCGTAGTGGTGAGATAACTGTATGTAGTAGATGTGCGATAATCATGTTGCACGAGCCTTCGCCCACTTTAGTGATTATGTACATTTTGGTCATTTAGATTTTCGTTTAAATACTACAACTCAAGCCATTTGTAAAAAAAAAAAATCCTCATAGACAGGATATCTCAGATTGTCTAAATCTTTTATAATTACAAACTTCATAGTAGTTTATTTTAATACAATATACCTTATTGGTATTCTGCACCACAGCTTTGATATCCTAACAGTCAAAACTTCAATTAAAACTCATATTTGCAGACCAATCAAATGTTTGTTAGTTGTTTACTCGAGGTCTGCGCACAGAAGGCCGCTATTAAGGCCATATTTAGGTATCAAGTGTCGGACTGAATGGCTCAGTGTGGTGACCTAGTGCTCTTGTTTGGGAGATGCGCCGGAGCCGACAAGCGTGAGTCGTTGTTATCGACTGGCGGCAGTGACCGACAGTTTTTTGTTGACGCCTTCGCGGTACTGTGAAATTGATTGTCTATTGTTTAATTATCATTATGACTGTTTCACTAAAGTGGCTTTTTGTTATAATTTATTTACTTAAACTCTGAACCGAATGTTGTGATTATAATCTACAATTACTTAGGATTGTAATTTAAACATTAAGTTTTAAAATTACTCTCTCTGTGTTCTTAAAACTTTCATTGTTATTCCAATCGAGTCTAAAATTCCAGATTGTTAGTGAAACTTATTAATGTTTTATTTTAGCCATAAGTCACAATGATTGCAGGTGATGGCGAAGACAATGGTCGCTGAAAATTGGCTTTGACTGAGTGTCAAACTCCATCAAAGCCTATTTTCCTACTGAAAAATAAGGATACGACGTGACTTGTGAGCGTGAGTGTAATGCATGATCAAATGAAATGGCATAATATAAAACAATCAGAAGTTTGCACGAAACAATGCGCAGATCAAGGTCAAAACAACGACCACGAGAGTAACGGTGTTAGTGATCAGAGTCACTCCAAACCGCAAGGCAGGCAGAGCGTGGCAGGATCTCAGCTGTGACACAACTTCTCTTAATGCGAGTGCTGCGACTGTGACACTACTAAATTAACTAGTTATTATAAGTGGATTATTTGGACTGTGACACGCTGATACAGGCATTTTATTTGGTGTAGCGGTGCTCTCATAGTCGTGGTAATTAAGCTTCACGCGGCGCTCTCCTATTAGCGTTGCAAATTTGGTTTCCGTTCGTTGAACATTATACTTAACATTTAAGATTTTTGTTATTATTCCCAGTAGCTAGTATTCAAGTTAATAGACGATTTTATCGACAGCAATAAAGTTATTTCGTGGAATTGTAACAGCTTCACATCATATTACAATTTCTGGAATATTTAACCGCACATGATGTTTGATGAAACCTATAAAAATTACCACAGATTCCTCGTAGCTAAGCGTTCAAGAAATTATATATCCATCTCATTTCTGTAGGCAGATCTTCCAATTTATGTTTGATTTCATTTCCGTGTTAAACGAGACGTAGCGCTGCCTACTCCCTGAAGACGCTCGACCCTGACACATCCCAGTCGGAGCCAGGACCCTGACCCGCTTGCCCCAAGGTCACATCCCTATATGACCGCAGAACATCAGACCTTGCAGACGCCTCTCATAATGATGATGAAGTGTTATTGTACTCGTTAATTATAAGGAGTCGGAATATTAAGCTGTGTGCAAATTTACTGTAATGGTTTTATGTTAAAAGGAAATGGTCTTGAAGAATATCAGAGCTCCTTATAGAATATACAAGGAGAACGCAAAACGGAAGTGCAGCTAATTTTGACTTTAACAAGATTAAATCAACATAGCAACAGAGCAGCACTTTTAACGCATTTTATTTTTCTTGACTTCGACAACTTTGTATGGTTCGCTATATTTTTATTTAATAGGGTTCAACCCTCATTAACTTTCCTTCTTGATTAATGTAACTAAATACTGTGTGGTTTCATTAACAACGTGTTCGTCATTCACCGAAATAATAAAAATACTGGTCAAATACGAGTCGGACTCCGTGCACGAAGAGTTCCGTACCATTATCTATAAAAACGGCAAAAAAAATGATTTGTTTTATTTTAATTTCATTATTTATTTTTAAAGTGAATATATAACTAAATATTCTGTGAATATTTCAAGAGTCTACCTGTTTTTGTTATCAATATCGAGCAAAAACGAGCAAAAAAATCACGTTTGTTGTATGGGAACCCCCTTAAATATTTATTTTATTCTGTTTTTTAGTATTTGTTGTTATAGCGGCAACAGAAATACATCATCTGTGAAAATTTCAACTGTCTAGCTGTCACGGTTCATGAGATATAGCCTGGTGGCAGACGGACAGACAGACAGACAGCGGAGTCTTAGTAATAGGGTCCTATTTTACCCTTTAGGTACGGAACCCTAAAAATGGCAGCAAGGTGCAATAGTAGGTTTTAGTTAGCTTTTATGATTTTATTTTAGGAACCGTTTTTTTTTGGCTGGGAAATCATCAAATAACTTTTCCCGCTCTGGGTGGAGCAGGAGGGCGTGTCAGACTTTTACTGACTAAAACTCACCCGTGTTCCCTCAGTTGCCTGTGTGCCAGGGGCCGCGGTTTCTCTTTCGAACAACCCGCACCCCAGGCAGGCGCCCACCCTTGCGGACCCCACCAGTTGGTGCTGACATCTCTTTGAGACGCGCGTGGAACACAACGCACCGTCGACCCGGGCTTGGTCCTTACCGGACACCGAGCTACCTATTACTCGCCGTCCGCAAGCCCACGCCTACGGTGGCCGGGAATCAGCCTGGAAACCAGACGGACAGACAGACGGACAGCGGAGTCTTAGTAATAGAGTCCTATTTTACCCTTTGGGTACGGAACCCTAAAAATGACATCAAGGTGCAATAGTAGGTCAGCTTTTATGATTTTATTTTAGGAACCGTTTGTTCTACAATAGGTTTTGCTGGACCTATATGTATTATTTAAAGCATGATACTTCGGTTTGAGATAAATTTGCCAATATATCAAACAACTTCATTAGGTTATCAGGTCATCAGGTCATCAATCACAGCGCTTGGAAAATAGTACCCAAGTTCTGATCAGCTACCAGGGGATGCCATACATTCAGTGTAGACTCTTACAACAGACACAGGAAGAGACAGGCGTTACGTAGATCTAGAGGAACACCTTCAATAAAGGAAGTCATAAGATACTATTCTCACATCAAACCTTGACCCGCTTTTCTTCTAAAACGTCGGTATACATTCAAAGCTTTTTGCGGATATCATGATAATTATATAGTATGAGCTCCAATATTAACATCCTGTTTATTTAAACTGACATCCGATAGTATCTACCTATGTAATATCAATAAAAATAATAGCAGGATATAACTGAAATGGCCAAAACAGGCTCCAAATACGTTGGGGAAAAGTTGGGCTGATATTCGTTTCCATTCTACCTACCTTGTTAAACTTGTACAGCTGACCAATGACCAACCAAAGTTCTGGGGAACTCCGTTATCTTCAGTTAAGATTGATTGGTTTTAGTACTTTGAAAGCGATATTATCAGTTATCAGCTTGGTGCTGATAAGCACTAGGAACTCCCACGACTGATCAGTCATCTTGCTTATCTGCGCTGATAACGACTGACACGCTAAAGTTATAATACTCGTGTCATAGATTACTCTACATCCCATATATTGAGTCTGTCACATAGTTTTGCCGGGATAATGGAAAGTTTAACTGTTAAA
The DNA here is from genome assembly GCA_947359405.1 of Antitype chi. NCBI lineage: Eukaryota > Metazoa > Arthropoda > Insecta > Lepidoptera > Noctuidae > Antitype > Antitype chi. The sequence continues at coordinate 20,995,528 of OX375812.1, forward strand.
TAAAATTAACAGGCATAGAATAGAATGTATAATTTATTCATACATAAAAGAAGTGTTCAATCTCAAACACTATTTTCTTCTAATGGAGGTTCAATTTCTAAACCGGTTGTATCATCGTTAAAAGATTACTAGATTGTTTATAAGAATGTATGTTTATCTATGAGCGCGTAATGCTTGTTTACTTTCCTTTGTGGTATTGTAGGTAAGGACCGACCGAAGGTTCGGTTTCGGTTTCGGTTTCGGCTAGTTTCGGCCCAAAAATCTAGTTTCGGCCACAGTTTCGGTTTCGGCCAATAATTGGCCGAATCTTCGGCCCCGCCGAAACTAGGTGTTCGTGAATTGTCGCGCATCATTCGGCTAAATTCGAGTGAGTGAGTGAACGTGATTGCCGGTTGAGTTCGCTAGCCGGCGCGATTGTGATGATTTAAGGTTATGTGGTTTTTCTCGCGCAAACATTATTAGGTAATAGTATATTTTATATCGAGGGACTAGACGACAATATCTATTATGTCTTTTGCTCTTTGCTCGACTTCAAACTCTTCACTGTCACTGGACATTCTTAATAAATTTATTTAAAACCGAACAAATTTACACTCGACAAAAATTCAAAAATTTTCGCGGTCAGTTTTTTCATCTAAACCAGTCACAGATTAACAATTTAAAACACCTGGCGCCACCTTCTTTGTGGAAAAACCATGGAACTAAAACCCTCAACATTTTCGCAATGAAGATGGTCCAAACGTCACATGAAGGAAATTAAAAAACCTAATTAGTTTTCACTCCCTAGAGACTAAAGTGCTTACTTTAGTCCCGCTTCGTAGGGCTATATTGGCGTACTTTTTGAGCATGAGAAGTGAAATAGTATATTTTATAACGAGGGACTAAACGAAGCCATAATATACCCGAGGTGGTTTGACTCCCGAGCGTGCGAGGGAGTCAATGAAACCGAGGGTATATTAAGTTGGCGTTTAGTCTCGAGGTGCAAACTGTACTTTTCACTTCGAGTGCGAGAAAAATAGTCAATTTAGTACACAAACATGTACTTACCTAATAAATATTACTTAACAAAAAAACAGTACAAAGTGAAAAATAACTTTAATTTCGGAAGTCGGTGTCTTTGGAGCTGAATTTGAATTTGTTGTCACCGCCTTCCGAAATTAAAGTTATTTTTCACTTTGTAGTGTTTTTTTGGAAGTCGGTTGTTTTTTTTTTTGGAAAAGTTTTTTTTTTTACTTTTTAGTGGTTCACATGTGCTTACCCCTTCACAGCGTACCGGCGTGATGTTATGTTATGAACTGGTGTAAACAATAGACAGACATGGGATTTCAGCAATCCCAGTCCATTTGCTATCATTTATTGAGGAGTTCCGTTGCCTATCTCCAAAGTTCTTCATCAGATCTTCACCAAATTGAAATGAGACCACTCCGAGAAAGTACTCTTCCAAAAAAAACCTAAATCGCTTCGCGTGCCTATAAAATTTGAAGAGTTCTCTCTATTTGTCCAGGATCCCATCATCAGATCCTGACTTGATGATCATGGGACCACCTGGGAAGTATACCCTTTCAAACAAAAAAAAATCCAAATCGGTCCAGCCATCTTCGAGTAATCGGGGAACATGCATAAAAAAAAATTAAAAAAGGTTCCGACAAATTGAGAACCTCCTCCTTTTCGAAGTCGGTTAATAAAATAAAAATCACAATATCTATTAGGTATGTTTTTTGCTCTTTGCTTGACGTCAAACTCTTCACCAAGGAACATAATATATAGGAACATAATATTTGTCACTGGACATTCTTAATAAATTTATTTAAAGCCGAACAAATTTACACTCGACAAAAATTCAGAAATTTTCGCGGTTTTTTTTTTCTTCTAAACCAGTAACAGATTAACAATTTAAAACACATGGCGCCACCTTGGCAAAAACCATGGAACTAAAACTCTCAACATTTTCGCAATGAAGATAGTCCACACTCCACAGATAATACTGGCTGTTTGAGTTTGTTTATGTCACATGAAGGAAATTAAAAAACGAATTACTTTTTACTCCCTAGGGACTAAAGTGGTCACTTTAGTCCCGCTTCGTAGGGCTATAATGAGGTCTTTTTAGAGCATGAGAAGTGAAAAAGTACTTGATTGTCGTACAAAATATACTCATCTTTATTGAGACTGATAAATATTAATTATCACTAATAATTAATTATAATGGTAAGACAATTCTTTAAATACTAAGTTAAATACTAGATCTCATTAAAAAATAACAACACAAGTTATCTAATCATTAAGACTATTGTAAACATAAGTAATTAATGTTGATTTTTGAAAAAGTTTGACAAATATGTTGATTGTGTTTTTTTTATTTAAATTGTTAATTTTACAAATAAAGAACCATTTTTGTTTCATACTTTAATTGTTGCATTATATTTTCTTACACGTGTTAACTGTCTATATATGCGTAAAAATACAAAAGATTTAACATGCTATAAAAATTAAAATAAGTTTCGGTTTCGGTTTCGGCCGAAACTGGGACCAAGACCGAAGGTTCGGTTTCGGTTTCGGTTTCGGCTGAAAATCCTGTTTCGGTCGGACACTAATTGTAGGTCAACACAATCTAAAAAAAAATGGGAAAGATTTTGATATTATCCACTTACTTTAATCAAAGGAATATATATAATACTTTTATCAAATAAATCTCACTTACAATAACATTATCGATACACAAACAACACACAAACTATCTTGATTAGATAACACATACATAGCGAAGTACCGATAGTTGTATCTGCGCCGAAGCAATGTGTCAACTGACAGTGCTTATCTGTTATCAGGCAGGACACCACTGAAACTATACATGCATATTTTTTTAAGAATACTTCGCATTTAATTAAAAAAAAACAGTGTTTGTAAAATATTGAAAACTTTAGTGAGTTTACGAAAAAAAAACTTTCATGATAACCTATAGGTACATAATATAATCACATTCTAAAGGAATGTAAGATATCTAAAAGCCACAAGAAAACCCTTTGGAAATAGTGACAAACGTTTGAGAAATGCAGTGGTGTAAAAATGTGTTGTTGTTGTGTGTGTTAGTGCATGTGTGTGCGTGTGAGAGGGCGCTGGTGGTGTTCCCCGTCGGCAGCCGCAGTCACACCCTGCTCGGAGACCACCTCGTCACCAGCCTGCTCAATGGAGGACATAATGTATGAAGTTGTTTGTCCCGCCAAATTTAGAATATCGTTTAGACCGTTGCGTATGATAAGGGTTTTCTGGTACGCAATTTAGTATGCGTCTTAAAAATAACAGGAAAATGAATTCCAAAACTCTTTCCGTGGTGGTATCTACAGCTACACGTCATGCCAAGGTTCCAAATCTTTGAAAGTCATAAAAAACAATTGTTATTGACGTTATGCAACTGGCAAAGATTTTGCTACTTGTCAGGATCAGTTGTTTCTATCAAATTGGGCACCGCAACAAGCATTCAGCAACCTTGATCTTATCTCAATTCTTTTATTTCCTTTGCTGAATTGGCTACTGTGTCTTCCAATTGCTCGTAAGCTAGATGCTGCACAAGTTCGAGGACAATCCGACACTGAATTAACAGAGTTTAATGAAGCGTCACAGTGACGATAATGTGTCTCTTTTTAGGGTTCCGTACCTCAAAAGGTAAAAACACTTATAAGATCACTCACACTTGTCCGTCTGTCCGTGTGTCATCACCGATTTTCTCAGGAACGGGTGAACCTAGTAAGTTGAAATTTATACCAGATACTGAGATCTATAGTCCCTATTAGGTGTATACAAATCAAGGCCCTGAGTCAACACGATAAAAAGATATGCGCAAATTTAGATTTTCGCGAAAACTTGTAAGTCCTAAAACCTACCTTAATTTACAACTTTATTTATTTTTCGGAATTTTCCCTTTACTTGTGCTATAAGACCTTGCCTTTAACCAAAATTGACAATTATAGGTCAACCGCGAGTAGGTACCCTATAGGGTTTGGTTCGAAAACCTATTTGGTAGTTCCCGTTGACCTAGAATCACGAAATTTGGGAAAAAGCAAGGTCTTACAGTGCAGTAAGACCTGTAAGGTAAATTTTGCCCATATCTTTTTTTTTTTATGGCGGTATAATGGGTAGGTACGGAACCCTCGGCGCACGAGTTCGACTCGCACTTGACCGGTTTTTTTTTATTTGTTCAAATGTAATTGAGCACGAGTAGGAACATTATTGATTGATTTTATGTAGTTTTCTTGTATGTCGAAGATATCTCTAAATGTTTCAGTTGCATTATACGTAGGTACGTTAGACAGATCCTCATAATTGTTTACAGATTTGTAATTAAGTTGGGGTTGTCGGTCAACTTTAACTAGCTGTGGTTGTATATACCGGGGCGTTACGCGTTGTTGCGATATACGACCGCCGCATCCTGACAAAAGTTACTTTTGTGGTTAACCCTTTTGGTTCAAGCAGTATATGCGCCCTCACGGCCGTAGCCGCCGCGGGAGACGCCGGCCTGAGCGTCGGGAATCCCAGGCTGATTCCCGGCCACCGTAGGCGCGGGCTTGCGGACGGCGAGTAATGAGTAGCTCGCTGTCCAGTAAGGACCAAGCCCGGGTCGACGGCGCGTTGTGTTCCACGCGCGTCTCTAAGAGATGTCCGCAAGGGCCGATGCCTGCCAGAGGTGCGGGTTGTTCGAAAGAGATACCGCGGCCCCTGGCACACAGGCAACTGAGGGAACACGGGTGGGTTTTAGTCAGTAAAAGTCTGACACGCCCTCCTGCTCCACCCAGAGCGGGAGAAGTTATTTGATGATTTCCCACCCAAAAAAAAAACTCTTTTGGTTCCTGGCTGTCTAGTGCCTGTAATATTTGAAGTATATTGTATTCTTTATGTATGCAGTAACTCAAGGTTTTTGAACAAAAATATAAATTTGTTTCCTCTTCTATGTATTACTTTTCCAGGTGACATACATAACGACATTCACACGAGTGAAGGCGACCGAGCGCCTCCGTGTGATTGACATCAGCTCAGTTGCGGACGATAACACGGGTTGGTATTATTACTATATACTCTATTTATAGACAAATACATAAGAGTATTTTTTTTGCATGTATTTAATGCGGCAACTAAGTAAAATGAATATCGGTTTAAAAAAAAAATTGAGTGGGTACCATATATAATGGGTTGGCAGCTAATAAGGAGTATCGTAATAAGTAATAGGTAGCATATTAATATATCAGTAATAAGCTCCGTTTTAATTTAAACTAGCATCAAGTTTTTCTTTTGGGAACAGAATTAATATCTAAGCGGAAACTTAATGGCGAAAATAAAATAGAAAATGGGCATTCATAAATAATATATTATTATTGTATTATTAGGGCAGGTTTAGATTTTCTATATAATCTAGTCGTTTCTGGCACTCGCCGGCCGCTACCGCGGCACCGCTCGCTTCGCTCGCTCGGCTCGTGCGTAGGAAGTCACAGTTTTAACCTAACCTAACCATTAAAAAAAAAATAATAACCTACTCTAACTAGACTGGTAATATATTATTATCTTTGCCACCCTACTAACATTATTAGTCGCCAAGTCATTATTTATAGCTCCTCGCCTAATATTTTATTTGACTGGTATAGTTTATTTGCTACCTAAACGCAGCTGCTAGTTTTTCGTTTTTATAACACCTTTAATTTTGAACCTTACATAATACATATAATAGTCGCGAAAATATTTAATCGCTGGCAAGTTATTTTATTTGTTGCAAGCATTTAGTCGACTTTTAAGTTATTAGTCACTCGGAAAATAATAAGCTTTTTTTTTTCAATCACGTTTTTTCTCCAATTTCTAGTAAGTAGGTAGGTAGATGGCTTGTGGAGAACAGATAGGCAGTTGCTCCATCTAAAGTACTGGTATTAAGGCAGCTTAACTAGATGCAGACCTAGTTAGACTGGAAGCCAACCCCAATATAGTTGAAATAATGGCACGGCAGATGATGACTTATTCCAAAGACTGGTCAGTGAATTTTTGTCCCCATTGCTAGTTTCAATAAAACCGTTGGCGTTTATACTTGCTGAAATGTATAAAGATTTATATTTTCGTTCAGAAACGCAGAGTATCCCTCGCCAGGCCGAGCCAGCCGCCTCCCGCCTGTCCGAGCTGGCCTCCTCCCGCCTGCCGTCGCACCAGTTCCTGCTGGACGGCACGAGGACTGCGGAGCGTGCGCTACGTCACTCTGCCGTGCAGACGTTACTGAAGGACACGGCTGAGGACTTCGACGTCGTGGTCGCCGAGTGGTACTATAGCGGACTGTTGGCTCCGTAAGTGTTCAATGCCAAAGTACTAAGATCAAAGCAACCTTAGATATTCACCATCTAAATCAGTCCAAGGCACCTTGCTCTTCTTTATATCCTTACAGCTCAACTGACTTACACCCAACAGTGTCAGAAGTTAAAAACTTTGATGGCTATGGTCGCTGATGTGCAGAAAGGGCCTCGACGTAAAATAAAATAATTTTATGAATCATTAGGTAACTTTTCGGTTAGACTGTAAAAAAAATATCAAGCCTCCACATTAATATAGTATACATAAATTGCAATAATACAACAATTTCCAATCATGGGATAATAAATCCAACCACACAAAACAGAATGGGACTTGAAGCATGGATTCTAATCATCCCGGTCTGAGATTATACGAACAATGCAGCCAAATAAAAAGATTTGTCATAATATTGTCGATGAGGGCTTTCAATCCATATCTTAATCTTCGTCGAGACCGGGACAATAGATCTGCGGAGATAAAGCGACCATAATGCGACGACTATAACGAATCGACGACTACATGAATTATTAACTGTAGCGTTATGAAAGTGAACCAATGCGTAAAAGATGGAATTAGGTTGACAATATTTTAACTTAAACATATACAATATTTTAACGTATGAACATAAAACCACGCCTGTATTCCTGTATTTTTTTTAAGGACATGAATTAATTGGTGTCTAGTAGTAATGCGCCTAGGCTTAAAATAATGACAGATGTGTCATTGATCCCATCCAAGTTTTAGTGTAGTGCCTGCCTCACATTGTTCAATGTTTCCAGGTTAGCAGCCGTCTTCGACTGTCCGCTAGTGTGGTACAGCTCCGTGGACGCCTCCTGGCTGAGCCTGCAGCTGGTGCACGAAGCCAGCAGCCCCACAGTCTTCGTGGACACCATGGCTGCTGCCATGCCGACCCTACCGCCCAGCGTACGGGAACGGGCCTACCGCATCGGGAGACAGGCGTACCTCTCCGCCTGGGTATAGTGGGTATATTACCTTGGATGAATCATAGATATATCTGTGTGGTTGTGTTTGATGCCAGGACGGAATAGACGAATCCATCGCTTTCTATGAGCATCGTCAGAGACTTTAAAGGGTCTCCTGAGTGATTATAAATGTAGTAGGTATAACATTGGCCATTCATTCACGACAATGTATACGAGCTTATTACGTAAGAAGTGTTTCTAACATAGATATCGCAAAACTGTGTATTGTCTTTGTCAATCCATTTGTCAAGTTCAGTGTTCTTGGAAATGTTCCTTCACTACTGTTCATTGTGAGAGCATCCTTAATATTCAAAGTGTAGGACTAGATTACTTATTTATTTAGCACTGTTTGTGAACTTAGTCACCAATGCTTCAATGATCGTACATTTTTATCCCAACGGAGGAAAAAGTTAAATTGGATTCTGATTGGTAAATTTTTTTTGTTAGAAATTGCAGTTCATAAATAGAAAACTGCACGATAGACTCGTGTTTTGTATTTCGATGATAAAGTTTAATGTTGTAGCCTTGAACTAGAGATAGGTAGGCATATAAAAACGAGCTATACTAGAGATTTATTTCTAGGAGCGAAGCAGCTCAACTAAAAAAAACAAGGTCCTGCGAGTTTTAGTTAGTTGAGTTGTTTCTCCCTGAGTTTGTTGTTTTGCTATTTCGTGTAGGTATTCAGATAGAGATGTCAGCACTCGTCGGTTTAGTCCTATCTCGGCACCTATGAATTTATTTGTCATGCCCACGAACCATTCTCATCTATAAAACCGTACCTAAAAATAAATTCATGGGTGCCGAGATGGGACTAAACCTAGATAAAAAAAAAACAACAAGAGTATAAGTGATTCTGACACTGATTCTGGCACACTGCTTTTGGCAATTTGATAATATTTTTGGTTAGGTATCAATTGTCTCGTGACAAAAAATTGATGATACATGACCAGGAAAATAAGAAATGCATAAAGTTTGCCTCGCTTGTCAACCAGGACACTGACCCAAAACAGTAATTGGTTTCAAGTGCATGATGACATGACGTTTCAATTATTTTAAATTGCCATTAAATATGCAGACTGCTAGTAATGAGAATGGCAATGTCGTTTCTTATAACGTCTGCTCATTTAACTGTAAATTGTCAGGCGACTGAAGGACCTCTTCAGTCTTTCTTTTTGTTTGAATTATAGGCAATGTGTTATGGTACTGAATAACTGTTGAAAGGGGACCCTTCACAACACAGTTCAATAACGATATCTCCATCATCCTTATCTATTCTATAGTAGATCATACATGAATGTTTCACTAAGCCTAGCGTGAAACGCTTGGCAGTACCTACTATGCATTTCTATTAAATTCAAATTCATTTATTTATCCGAACATGGTACATTACATGGTCTTAAATTAATAATTGGTCTCATCATATTCTGCCACGTGGGGCGCGCAAATATTAGGTACATAAAAAAAATAAAATTAATAAAGTACTAAATTAAAAAAATAGGTATTAACTGTCGCGGTCTTATCTCAGTCAAAATCTATCAAATCAAAACATTTACAAGGTTTTTGACGTAGTCACTGATAAGATTGCGACTAGATTTTGAACGTTTTATATTATAATTACGGGAATCGACTTTTAGCGTTCAACTTTATTAAAATTAATCATGTCCATCTTCTCCCTCAAAATCAAAATATATTTCTTTCTGATAAACCTACACGGGCTCTTATGAAACGCCAGATAAGTGCACGGTTCAAATTGGTCGTTTCCTATGGTGAAGAACGGGCAAGAAACTCCACGGTTACTCTTTTAAGCATAAGTGATTGGTTTTTACAAAGTTTTCAAATTGCAATACCTACAATGTTAATAGGTATGGGAGGACAGTAGAGACCTGTCAACAAGTACCTACGTGCCAGGCGGCCATACAGGTTTCATTTCATTATAAAAAAATACTAATTTTGGGGTTGACCCTATTGAAGACCTGTTTTACGCACTGGCCCTATCTGGTTTTTTTATTCCATGTCTAGGATTTTGCCAGAGAAGCGATTTATATTTTGGTGATATAGTGAAATATTATTATGATTTTTTTGTCGACTGCCTCACAGCTACATAACCTACTACGTGGAGTCCCCCGCCTACTACGAGATCTACCAGCTCGCCATCCAGCTGCGCGGGCGCTCGCCTCCTTTCTACGACGAGCTGGTGTACAATGGCGCCATGCTGCTGGTAAACTCGCAGCCTTTGCTGGGCCAGGGTCTGCCATTGCCGCACAATGCCAAGTACGTCGGAGGACATCATATTCAGAGATCTGATGCGACACTGCCAAAGGTGAGTTGACTTTTAGATACTTGTCTGTAGTTCTGGAAGTCTTGTCTGCGTTTCCGATGATTCTGATGTTGTAAATATTCTTCCAAATCTTGCCCATGTTTACATGAAGTATAAAACTAAGTGGGTAGGTGTCAACGTCATATATGTACAGATGTACTTGTAACTGAGTAGTAGTGAGCTGATTGTTATCCACAGCAACAAGTGTAAGTCAAGTGAGTGGAAGGCATTGGATGGATAAACACTAGAGCTCACAAGTCAAGCTGAAGCCTTACAGGTATAACAACCTGCTAGCTAAGTTAGTACAATCACGTAGGATTAAGTTTTTTTTTTTTGGCATTTGTGTTCAATTCGATTAATTGTTTGTTGAGTCGCGACTAGGGTTGCCACCCGTACTTTATAATAAATTATTGTACGTTATTTCAGGTAGTTGTACTCTATACTTTATGAGAACAATAAAGTACTTGAAAATACTTTATTTCGCACGATTCGATTTCTTTGGGATTTTGAAAAGTTTCGATTGGTGCTGAATCGATATCGCCACTCGCCAGCGCTACATCACTTAAGTACTCGTTTAAAAAAAAATATGAACGCACCCTAACCTTAAATGTCAACAATGTCAATGTCATTATCACAATTTCTTGTTTGTTTTGTGCGTAGGTTTTGTGCGAAGCGGTTTGAGTGCATCAAGAATGCGATTTTTTTAAAATAGATTTATGCTAAAGTACCTAAATGATGGACAAGAATAGTCCACATACACCTACAAAACGTAATTTCGATAGTGAAACGGATGAAATTTGTATAATATAGTGAATGTATATGTAACATTTTTTTTAAGAGATTGCATAAGTATAAAAGTCAGTGGGAAATCGAACATGGTGATTGGTTAATTAATGATCCACAAAAGGAATATAATGGAAAATGCAAATTGTTTGGAAATACTGTAAAGATGCTGTGTAGTAGATATACTAATTTGATACAAACTGCAAAAACCAATAAAAATATGTTTTTAAACATAATAAACAAAAAAAAAAAACTTTCTTTTGATACTATGTACTTTTTTTTTCTTACCTATAATAACCATGTACTTTAACTGCAAAAAAAAGGTGGCAACCCTAGTCGCGACACCATGACACACATGGGAATTGGAGATTGGAATTCCTCGTCAGACAGTACCGAATACCGACGGTATCACACTTTATTGCACTTTTACTATTTCATATTCGACAGCCGAAATACTCGTAGCGTTGTCGATAGAATGTACTTTGAATTCTCGATATGTAGCAGTCTGTCGTCCAGACAATCCCAGCAGCGAGTTGGTGCGTGATGCGCTTTTATGTAATGGAAACATCGAGCTTTTTACTGTACACTGGATTTCATGTACTTATAGCGCAGTAGTCGCTTTTAAAACCACTCCCGATCGACCCTTGCTCGTTGAAGCGCCAGCCCGCGCCGCAGCTGAGCCAGTAGCTTTAAATTCCCCGTCTAATAATAATGATGCCAATTTGATCCAGCCTGTCCCCAATAGTGATAGCTGTCCCCTATCAGTGACGCCCTGAGCCGAGGTCCGTACCCCACAGGGGGTGCCCTCAGCGTGCAGTCGCTTAGTATATAAATTTAGTTTGTAAGCCTTGGCTGGAGGCATTAAGTGTAAAATCTTAATGGCAGCCCCAGGAATGACCGGTTGAGCAGTCACGGCCTCTCAAGGCCAACTGCGAGATGCCCTACAAAAAAAAATTAAAACCACTTTTACAGTCACTTCGTCTCGACGAAGAACGGAAAACAAAGACGTACCGTGTGCAAAACCCCTTATTAGGACCACATGAACCATGGCCGTGCGTAGTTTAGCTTCTTGAATGAAATAAATAACATAAATTCAATGGATCCGATAGCCCGTGACCCCATTTCGTTACAGAACTCAACCATTTTATAGTAGAGTGAGCTAGTGCGGTAACTCCATCATAAACTTATATTGCTGACGTTTAAACCAGACGCGATTTAACTTCTATTTCAGACGGAGTCAATTGAAATGTTCTCGTAAAAGATAAACTTTAAAGTGGGGTTTGTGGAATATTTTCAACTAAACCTATAAAAATGTTTCATCCAACACGCTTAAGGAGTAGGAAGAGATTTATAGTTCTATGGTTGTGTTCCTATCATATGGTTAGAATTAAGACTTATTTATTTGTTTGCAGGAACATAAGTACGTTGGGTTATATCAGAAAGTTTAATACAATCTCACGCGCTTATTCTAAGCTGGATGGAGCAAAGACAATCTCCACAGATGGGTTCACGGACAGCACAGATCTCAAATGCGCATGCGGCACCTCCCCACAGACAGTGGCTCACCTTCCATCCTGCGCCGCATGCCCTGTTGCCTGTGCATTAGACGATTGTATGACTGCGTCAGTGAGCGGAATTCGCGCAGCTGTCAAAACTGTTTTTTTTTTTTGCCTTCAATGCGCGAAAAAGAATTCTAAGTTCAGGCTCAACTGAATACTCGAAACGCAATAGAATTTTTCGAAAATGTGTTAGTTGTGTTGTGTGTTTGTTTCTGTTTTTCTATAAATACGTACAAAAGTCACATAATGGGAAGATACTCGGGTTGAGAATAAAACCCAGGATCTTAATATTCAAAGAAACAGTTCATTTAAATAAACCTATTCGCTTCATTAAGCCATTGTTTATGTAAGAGTTAGGTACCTGAACGGAAATTATGAATATTCATAATAACTTTATTTACATAATAATGTATAATGTAATTACTGCGGCTGCCTTCGCGTGATGTCCGAATATAGAAAAAATATGTTTGTTTAAAAACATTAGTATGAGTTCTTGAAAACAATACGGTAAAAAATCATTAGACAAAGCTACATTATGAAATATTTACATTTGTTCATTTCTTTTAGCTTGGGTGTAGCAAAAACCACATATCTAACCACATAAATACACTCGAGAGCAATGAATCCGGGTCACTTAAAGAATCCTAAAAATCTCGGAAACTAAAAATGCTAGGTTAATGCAATAAATTGTATTTAATAGACAATGTAATACTCCTTAAATGAAGGTATTAAAACTTCATAGTTATTGTAAAGTTATATCATAAAAAAATCTAATTTGAAAAAGGGCCACTTTCGAAGATGGAACTACGAAATTACAGCATTTGGTTTTGCTTTTGTTTGTAATCTGTCATTTATGTGGGTACATAAACCATGTTGATAGTGCTCTATATTCATTATTCAAGCTGAAATTATGTCGCTTACGCCTGAAGAATGCACCAGAATACTTACAATGCTGGAAACCGGCCGGAGTCAGCGCGATACAGCCAGGACTGTCGGTGTGTCGCTGTCAACAGTACAAAGAGTTCTCCGACGTTACGAAGAAACTGGTACTAACCTACGCAGACCAGGAACGGGCAGAACCAGGTGTACCACAGCACGAGAAGACCGATACTTGGTGAACCCCATGCTTCGAAATCGCTTTCTCACAGGAACTGAACTCACAAATCAGTTTCGACGCCTCGGAGGAAGTAACCCAAGTGCATGGACAGTAAGACGTCGGCTTGCTGAATCTAACTTAAAACCCCTTAGACCTGCAAACGGCCCTAAACTGGAGCGTGGGCATCGTATTTCAAGACTAAGATATGCCCAGAGCCACGTAAATTGGAGTATTGAAGATTGGTCAAAAGTTATGTTCTCCGACGAATCAAAATTTATGCTCTACAAGCACGATGGAAGACACAGAGTGTATCGAAGACCAGGGGAAAGATTCAAGCAAGCATGCATCGAAGAAAAAGTAGCCTACGGTGGTGGGTCTGTACTTGTGTGGGCCGGAATTTCTTCTGAAAGTCGCACAGAGCTGGTGATCATAGAAAACGGCTCTTTAACTAGCGTAAGATATGTGGAAGAAATCCTCAATGATCACGTTGGTCCATTTATGGTCAATTTAGGTGAGGATGCTATATTTATGCATGACAATGCCCGACCTCATACAGGTAGGATTGTGAATGACTACCTTCAAGAGATGAACATTACTCGTATGGAGTGGCCAGCGCGCAGCCCGGATATCAACCCGATCGAGCATGCTTGGGACGAGCTAGGCAGATGCGTAAAACAACGAAACCCTCCCCCAATCACGCTTCGTGAGCTCAAAATTGCTCTCACAGAGGAATGGGAGAATATTCCCCAAAATCGTATAAGGAACTTGGTGTACAGCATGCCAAACCGCGTAAACGCAGTAATGGAAGCACGAGGAGGCAATACGAAGTATTAAAATTCAAGAAAATCGTAATAAAGTTCAAAAATTTCATGTTTCCTATTTTTGTTTTAAGGAGAGATCAGCAGTTTTTTTCTTTATGTAATTTTGTGTTAATAAAATGTATGGTGACTCATATTTTTTTTACTTTCATTTAAGGAGTATTACATTGTCTATTAAATACAATTTATTGCATTAACCTATCATTTTTAGTTTCCGAGATTTTTAACATTCTTTAAGTGACCCGGATTCATTGCTCTCGAGTGTAGTCGGAATCGTAACGTACGTAAGCATCTACAGGCATGCAACGCTTACTTAGGTAATTAATTAATTGAACTGAAAACCTGAAAAGGTATGTACATCGTACTAATTATTTTTGACAATTTAAGCACAGGTTATTTATGGAGTAGCTGATTATTTACGCATATTCATTGTTGATGTCGCAGATGTATTGTCGAATCCACTGTTTTTCAAAACAATTCCGATATGTAAAACAAATGATCCACGTTTAGAGGTATTTTTTTTATAATTACAGAATTACTGAACATTAACAGTCCTCGTTTAATATGTATGTTTAAGTTAAGGTATTTATCTATGGGCCTGCGTCGCCTGAAATAAATGGTTTATCATTGTTATTAAAACAAAACTTACTACTTAGGCACTAGTTAAACTCGACAAAATGTAGGTAACCACTGCTTTCATTTTCCGCGACAATCGGTAAAAAATCTTCAATTTTACCATTTTTTTATTAAAAACCAAATAAATTTACATTCATAGATACTGTTTTTTCTGGTTCAGAACCTACAAGACCTGCTGGACAAGGCCAAGCACGGCGTGATCTACTTCAACCTGGGCTCCACCGTCAGCGAGGACCTGTCCATGGAGATGAAACAGGAACTGCTGAGGGCCTTTAGGCAGGTGGAGCAGACCGTGATCTGGAGGTACCGGGGGAAGCTGGACTATGTGCCAGGGAACGTGCATCTTGTGGAGAAAGCGCCACAACTGGCTGTTCTCAGTAAGTTTGTTATATTATATTAGTGACTGCCAAACAAGCTCGTGGCCTAGGGATAAACGTTCATAAACCTAATTCTACACTGATTTGATGAAATCATAATTTTTCTTCCAATTAAGGTTTACAATGAACATTCTCACGTGGCTCACCCGATGATAAGTAGTCACCACTGACTATAGAAATCTGAAAGACTAGAATCATCGTAAGGGTCTTCCAAGAAAACAAGGACATTTTTCAGAAGACCAGAAGGCCGATACCCGTAATTTTTGTCACAATCTCATTACAGCGACAATCAATGTCAACGACTTGACAAAAAATGTTTTTGACAGATTGATACTGAGATTACATTGCGATCGTTCTTAAAAATACGTAAATTGATACACCGTTGAATATAAATAAAATCATCTTTTACGCTCCCGTAGACAAGCGCGATGCGATTCTGGTAGAACAATTTCCACGAAGTTTTCGTAGAGATTGTGCGACTAGTGTCACGTCGCGCTGCCGCGTCGCGTCAGTTTGCAGGAGCCTTTTCTAAAATGGAGGATGTTTCATGATGATTCATCTTTAATTTATTATTTTCATGAGGCACGCTCGTGTTTATTATTGTTGACCATGTGATCATAAATGAATAAGTCAAACAAATGTGACTGAAACGATTCGGGTGAACCCCACAAACATGTGCGGAAAACTGTAAACAATTATGAACAGATTCATGTATGTAAGGTCATTCGGACGTCAATAATACATACATAAACTTACTGCTACGAAATAAAAGCGCTTTCAAAGTCTGAAGCTGTTACCATAGGTGTTCGGTTGATTGTATCAGAATAGTGCACAAAAGTATAAAATACACATTATATCGGTTTAAAATGGGGCTAATAGTGTTAACAAGAATGAGGACTTGATAGTAAGCGAGATAATAACGACACAGAAGAAACTATTCTTCTTCATAACCAGAACACCCAAACACCGTGATGATGATCACGCACGGCGGTTACCTGTCGTACATGGAGGCGATGTACCACGGCGTGCCCATCATCGGCATGCCGCTGAAGGGCGAGCAGCTGCTCACCATGGACGTCGCGGCCAGCAAGGGGCGCGGCATCCGCGTGCCCCTATCTAGCATGATCGGGTATAGGGTCAAGGAAGCTATCATGGAAATACTTGGGAACTATAGGTGTGTATTATAAATTTTTCGTAATCATAAATCTGGACTACTGCTTTTCTCATCAGTTAAAATGAGTAATTCCTTTCTCATGGATTAATTTTAAAGTGTAAATTTCAAGTAACTTCGGGCGATTCCAAACTCTTAATTGAATAAAAATATTTAGCCTCAGTTTGAAAACTTGTGGGATTGTGTATAAGTGAGTATGGTTGGCCTGTCAGTAGTAACAAAAGTACTATAAACTGGCCTCTTTATATACTGGCCTATTACACGCTTTATATTAGCTTCACTTGTATGTTTGTTTGTTTGTATGTAACTGACTCCTTAGAGCGCGATTTTGACCCACTTTAAATGGTCAAATTTCCTTGAAACTGTGTAAACTTAACGAGGACCGATGACAATTCAATAATTTAAAAAAAATTGAGACAAATGAAAAAAAAAGGAAAAAAACACGTTTTTGTAGTTAGCAGAACTAAAAAATAGAAAATAAATAATAGTTTAAAAAACTAAAAAACACGCTTTAAAACCCAAACTAAAAAAGGAGAAAATAATTTAGTTCAATTAAAAAGCGTGGAGTACTTGACATTAAGTGATTATAAAAATACCTCAAAAAGCACCCCACGCTTTTTAATTGAATTAAATTATTATTTTGGAACTCCGTAATACACTAGGCTAGATCACGGTCAAAGTGTTACCACTGATGTATGGCATACTGTACAAACAGCTGGTATTTGTTAACGGTTTCAAAAACTCTTCTTTAATTTATTTAACAGCACAAATGTTTATGGCAACTCCGTCAGTTTATTTCCCTTGAGACATTTTTGATAACTGAATCCACACTTCTTTGTTTACTTACTTTATTTTTTACCAATCTCCAGAGAGCTACTTTATTTTATTTTTTGTCTTGTTCATCAATCTTGTCGCGGATTATGGCGGCCATTTAGAGGATGTGAGGTAATGTGGTGTCATGATTTATACATTCCCCGTTTTATTCACGAAATAAAATGTATAAATTCACTCGAGCGAAAAATAAAGCTGACAGTTTAAAGTTGTTTGATTCTCAATTTAGATGTCACTCGAAACATTTTAAGCCTGATATAACTTTTATAAGAAAAATAAATTAAATATGCAACACATTTTAAAGCGTTTACGCCAAAAGTTTTCGAAACTTTTAAGATGTTCGAAACCCGACGTTGGATTTGCAGAAACAATTAATCTTGATTCAAAGTGTTGAATAAAGTAAGAAGCCGCAATCCTTCCATTATCTTAAGCCTTTTATCTTCAACTTGATTAATGATTGATCCTCATTCTGCCCTCACGTCTACTAACGTAACTGTACCCAGTGAAGTGGGAAAACCTGACTTGACAACAATTTTGCGTACCTATGTTGAGTGGCATCCAAAAATGGAAACAGCTCGTACCTAGATCTTAAAAAACTCTACTTTCCACAGCTACCGAAGCAACGCAAAGGAAGCATCCCGCATCCTGCAGAATCCGCTAATACCTGTAAACCAGGAGCTGCTGTACTGGATCGAGTTCGTGATGAGCACACGCGGGGCCCTGCACCTCCGCTCCCCAGCTCTTCGGCTCAGCATCATGGAGCGGTTCCATCTCGACCTCATCGCCGTGCTCGTCATGATCGCCTGGTTCCTCAGCAAGGTCGCCAAGCTCGTGAAGGTGTACTGGGATGATTTTGGAACAGATTGTCAGGATTTGGACGATAAGAAGAATGAATAAATTTGCGATGCTCATATTTTCTCTCTGAAAGTGTTCATGTAGGTTACGTAGGATAGACTTGATTGATAATAATTTGTTGTAAATATGAGGAAATTAAATTACTTTCTTGTTTTGTAATATGACTGCGTTTCATGAATTAGGAACTATCTAAACTCCTATTTTCTACAGAAACAATGTTCAAACTCCAGATAGTACATAATCGTGTATTTCACAGGTTGTTTTGCTATCTAAGGGAATTTATATCTCTGTTCCGACCACAAAACCGCTCTGAGAGTGATTAATGATTGTGTCAAAATACCCTCGATACAGCGATTTGGCACAATGAATATCTGCTAGCTTTTGAGCGTCATTTTAGTAACACAGTGTCATTTCAGCAGCGGCGTCAGATTTGGCGAACTATTGACTTGAGAAAAAGCTCATGATAGAGAAATAGAAATATAAAACGTTATTTGCCTATGTGATTTGATACAGTACGCAACTGAATACCCGGATAGAAGTATGAATATTAAGTGCATTTAATATAAACAATAAAAGTCAGGACGCACTACGCGTGCGCGTAGTCCCGTGGGAGCGCATTGTGCACCCCCTGCACACGCGCTGTGACTACGTGCGAATGTATGATTATAGGGATTAACCATCGTCTACACGTCTTTTATGCGACTATTTCTATCAGATAATCCATTGTACTCGATAATGAATCGAGTACAATGGATTATCTGAATGAAATGCTTGGAATTGTAAAGATTTCGCACGAGGCAACGAAAGGGGTTTTTGTTCCGAGTTGACGTATGGGAACCTCGGGGTGCTCGTAGTAGGCTCGGGGTGTTCGTAGTAGGGGTAGGTACGCTGTCACCTTGGATTACTAAGTGTGTAACGTAATAGGTTATTTAATCATGAATGAAACAACCAAACAATTTATTCAACTGCAGTGACAGCAGTACATATTTAATCATATTTACGTGAACATGTGAAATTAAACTAGTTTCGTGGTGAGGCCCACGCGGCGCGCGGTGCTGCGGGTATGCAGTAAATAATTAAAGTTACGGCCAGAACTAGCGCCGCTGCAATCTAGACTTAGGTCATACCATTACAGTAAATTATAAATCGAATTCACCCTTACTAAACTAAACAAAGAGGAATTATTTAAAAGTGAAATAATGATTTTAGGATACATTGTCTTCATCGAGGGGCTTGCGGCTAAGATTACTTATTAACCAGCCGCACGAGTCGATCCATCAGGTTAAGCTACGCTTGCCATGGTTGGTCCGTGGATGGGTGACCATCTTTACATACCAAAACCCCTCCGTGCCTCGGAAAGCACGTTAAGCCGTTGGTCCCGCCTGTCATTCGTTGATCTTTGACAGTCGTTACGGGTCGTCAGAACCCCGAACGTCTGACAATCAGTCTTACCAAGGGGTATCGTATTACCAGTAATTGGGTTGTGGAGGTCAGATAGGCAGTCGCTTCATGTAAAATACTGGTATTCAGCTGCCTCCGGTTAGACTGGCAGCCAATCCCAACGTAATTGGGAAAAGGACAGGCAGATGATGATGTCTTCATGAATCTCTCTCTAACCCTTTATTAATATTTTTGTTCAACACTATCTGTACAAAGAGTACAGACGCCAACACATCAAGCTACCCCAAACTGTCAAATTTTTCCAACTGAACATGAACCTTATGCATATGGAATAAAGTTGAAAACCTATCAAAGAAATTTGACAGCTTGCTACCCCAATCTGTCAAATTTCTTTGATAGATTTTGATGTGCTGGCGTCTGTACAATAGAATGATTCGATTAGGCAGAAAGCGTCCTTGCTTCATCAATGAATGCGATCAAAGGGACCTCTCACCTCTCGTAATTAATATTCGTCAGCTCACAAAACAGAGAGCCTCTCAATGTTATCAATTAACTAAACTTGACTGTTCTAGTGACTCGTGACCTGATTGTCCCTTGATTTGAGATCAGCGATACGTACATCATCACGAATAATCACGATAGAGAAGAATCTTACTGTTAGGGTGGCCATACCCGTTAGGATACGTGTGTTTCTCCATCGTGCATGTGCGCCGGCGCCGGGGCTGTCATGCATAAACTAGGATGTATGGCTAGCTTAACAAAGCTTCAGGGCCGTCAAAAACTTAAATCAAAACAATTAGCAGTACTGGCTTTTTAAATGGTTTCATCTTGTGCGAAACAAAAAGTAATTAAACAGTTTAACGGCAATGTTTCACAAGGATATCACCAGGGGCAATCCGACCCGAAATACCTTCAGTGATCTAATTATTTACAAAAAGGTTAGTTTGTTTAATCACTGTTTCAGTTTTCAGCCAAACTAGTGTCGACCATAAAATAATTGTATTTACCGATGTTATTTATGCTAAAGTAACTACTTGGCACAGTTTGAATTGAATGAATTTAGTTTGGTACGCTGAGCAGAATAGTATAAACAAACGGAAGTTATTCCTGGGCCAAGTATATAATAATATTATTTTATTAAATAGTTGAATTACTACAGAGTTGCACAGCATCGCTGCACTAACTGATTACTATGTACTTACAAAAAATTGAAGCCAGTAAATGTAAGTTATTTCGATCAAGTTAATGGTCAAAACAGAATCGATGAAGTATACCTTATATGTAAACGTAGCAAGCGTAATATATCTTATTTCAAATTATTTACCACATCTTTCAAACGATACTGAAATATATTTCAACACATTTTTGACGATACTGAAATTATGTAGGTATATTATTAAAATAGTACTCTTCGTCAAAGACGGTATGTCTTTGTGGTCGTCTCTTGTAACCGAAGCAAAGTGCCTGAAGCATAAATATTATTCAGAATAAATTCGGTTCACTTAAAATGTTTAAAGAAACAGAGCATCTCCTGTATTATTTCAAATTTCATTAAGTTCATGAATAATAATTGTTCCTTTATTCGGAAAATCAGAGCCAATTCAACAGAATCAATTTCACAGAAACGATTAAATAACAATTTGTGCCGAAACAGCACCCTAATTGCGTAACTCACGATTAATCATAATCTGTTTCGTTTTGAAACAGAGTGCTAAACCATTGCTTCATATGTTCGAAAAATGTGTCTGCTCAACAACGTAAATAACGTAATGTATATTGTTGAACTGTCAAAATTAAACCGATTATGATTAATCGCGTGTTACGCAATTAGAGTGCTGCTCTTGGCGAAAAAAACAATGTAGAAGTGAACGACCGTTCGCACATCGTCGCACGCGCCGCCCTTCGACGTAAACGCGATTAATGATCCTTGAATACTGGTACAATCCGATACTTTCTCATACAAACAACACCCGTCTATAATACTGAAGAATAAGGGTCATAATACTGTCTCCGAAGTTAATAGGGTGGCCCTTAAGTGTCGAAATAAAAATGTTATTAATCCATGACATTAACTGTCCGACTACGAGTATAACCCGAAGGACATCACAGCATCATTTGTCGAGATATTAGTCTGCTACTAAAATAATTTACTTTGTAGGAAGAAAGGACAGGAGACACATTGATTAATAATCTAATAACATTGCCATTATTTTTACCGTTATTGAACACATTCCAGACGGAGTTTGACATTATTAATCATTCGCTGTTAGATGTAACTCCAGTTAGTAACACAAATCAAATCTTATTAGCACATGTGCACTAATGGAACATCATTCATTTGACCATATTTTACTAATAGCCCCATTGTAGACGGTGAATGAATTTTACATGAAAGCAATCGTTTGTTTTATGTGAGCAATTCTTTGAAGAAGTTCATTTGTAATGAAATTAAAAATGATTCAAATTGTGTTCGTTTTTATAAGTTATATAGCCATGCTTGTTTAAAAAATATAACTACTTCTCGTTTATCATGAGCACTGTTACTACTTTTAGGGACATATATCATACTAGGTTTTGCTCGCTGCACTGCCCACGTGGATGTCGGTTATCGCGTAAAAAGTAGCCTATGTCCTTCTCCATATCCCAGGCTATACCTCCGCCAAATTTCATAACGATTCACGGTTCAGCTGTTTAGGCGTGAAAGCGTAACAGACAGACAGACAGAGGTACTTTCGCATTTATAATACCTACATATAATAATATTAATTTAGTAAGGATTTTCATCATTAGCCGTACCCAACCAGCCCATAATTTGAAAATATATGGGCACCATAGATTTTCAAACGATGAGCTGGTTGTCATAATTATTTTCAGTTTCATTAGTAAATATTAGCTGTTAACTAAAACAGTAGTTAATACTGTAACCACTATCGTTGTTCCCAATCTAACGATGAGTACTTAACATCCATTAAGGTTCATAGTTTATCTTCTCGCAATTTGGTTAATCGTCTCTCCTGAACCACAATGAATGTACAAACTTGGTGTAAACTAAGATTTATTGTATCCAGTCTACAATTTACGTGTTCCGGTAATCGTTACTGACAGTACACTTCAATTAGTTTCAAGGTTACTAATAGTCAAGAGTGTTTAGCAAATATTTGACGTTCTTGGGTTGGTTCTTTAATTTTGGAAAAATAAGGATTATTTTCTGACGGATTGACTATAAAAACTTTTCAAAAGTATTCTTTTTTACAGAAGTCTAAGTTATGATGGTAATGTACTGACATCGGGTGGAACATAAGGCCTGCGATAGTAAAATTTGTGATAATTGATGTCAAAGTTCATGTACGTAGATGATATTTTTCGAAAATAATAAATAAAGTTTTCCTTTCAGCTTTCAATTATTTGATGGTTTGGAGATTTTTTTTTAATTACTTCGAAAGGATTGTTAAAGAATTAGGATTGGAATAGCAGAGAAGGACAATTAATTTATAAGTTTAAAGAAATGTGAATATGTATTAAATGGCGAATGGGAACTTTAAAAAAATACGTAAAAATGTAGTTATCTCGAATTTATAAATTTTAACCTAGGCTTTGTGGGGGTGCTTAATTGTTGCAAATGAGTCACACGCTTCTTTTTGTTTTTTGGGTGGGAAATCATCAAATAACTTCTCCCGCTCTGGGTGGAGCAGGAGGGTGTGTCAGGCTTTTACTGACTAAAACCCACCCGTGTTCCCTCAGTTGCCTGTGTGCCAGGGGCCGCGGTATCTCTTTCGAACAAACCGCACCCCTGGCAGTCTTTGGAGAGCTTAAACCGTAACATTTCTACAAATTAAAGGTTGTTCCTGTTCATAATTTTTATAGTTTTAGAAATTAATTAAGGATTTCTGCCTTCTCTGCGTGTAAAGACGCATTTAACCAGCAGTGGGACAAAAATAGGCTGGTATTATTCTGTCATATCGACTGATTTAAACAGAACAAGACGAACTGAACTGATAACTAAACCCGATTCGCTCCTTGTCACCACTATAAAACAAACTTTCACCTCTTGTTGACAAGTTCGTGTATACAGTAGCGACGAACTCTTACCTTTGAATCTTTGATCTTGACACCCGCTCGCTACCCGTGACCGCGGCCGTCCGCCGCTGGTCGCCGGGTCACCAGCTCGCAGCGCCCACATAGTTAATAGACCACGTCGCACTTCCGTCCTCCTACTCGTAGCTAATTGTTAGTTATTTCTACGAGCCGTCGCCACTCGCCGCGTCGTCGTTGGTAACGCGCGGTGTTGGCCAAAAAAATCATACATTGATTTTATATGCCGACGGTACTGAGCAAATGTTAGGTGTTTGTGTTACCACTACTGTTTAGACTAGCCAATCTAGATTTATATGGAGCAGTATTTTAGATTGAGATAATTAAAGTTACGATAGAGCAAATAGAAATAAACTTACTTAGATATTACTCACGCCTCTGACTTCAAGATGAAAAACTGGAACAATTGAATCTGGACCATTCGACATGAGGAGATTTAGATAATTAACTTAATGTAATTCTGTTTATCTCTGTGTTTCTTGCTGGGGTCAGCTGTTCACCCTCCGCAATCTGATAGGGAGTGCGGATTTTTTTTTGATGCAAAATCACTCTTCGTCAACTACAACAAATTTGCAAATAAACGACTTACCTTACCTCAACTCTGTGAACATTCAAAGCATGTACCTATGTGATATTCACAATGCATAGGAAATATAAACCGGCAAATTCTTCCTGTTTTTCTTCCATCTACCCATAACCGTAACAAAACAGGAAGGAACCCTCGACAAACACGAAACAATAGTGATGCGACACGCAGATTCTTATCGAAACGATCGATGTTGATCGACCTCGGCCTTGTGCCTCGCGTCTCAAGTTCACGTCCCTGCCCACGCGAGGCGCCTCGTTTCTCACAGCGACGCCTCGTGGGCCCGGGCGTCACGTCGTCAATCAGCCGGTTACCGCCACCGCTCGGTAACTGTGTAGATTTAGATCTGTATCTCTGTGGGAATGGGTTTACGACGCACCTAGTTACCTACTGAGATATTGTGGGCTATAGTGAGTTTGTTAGCTGATTAAACAATTGAAAAAATATGAGGAAGGATTCTTCATGGTCAATGAGTATCATCACGATAGCCGTGTTGGGTTGCAACGATATGTGCCCTTGAAAACATAAATTCTTGTGACACAAGCACTTAATTGTTTAGTACTTATTGTAAATCAAGCATTTAAGTTACATGTTTCGGATAAGGCAGGAGGGAAGCCCGGGTGTTTCCACTGCGAGGACACGGCCCTTAGGACACAGTGGAGCATACGGTGGAGGTCTGCCCGGCTTGGGCGGAGCACCGCCGCCGTGTCCTTGTGGAGGCGATTGGCGGCGGCGATCTCTCGCGTCCGGCACTGGTCTAGGCCATGGTACGGAGCGAGAGTACATGGGTAGCCGTCACCTCCTTCTGCGAAGCAGTAATGCTCGCGAAGAGGGAGGTGGCGCATGTGAGGGAGAGACAGCATATGCGCCCTCACGGCCGTACCCGCCGCGGGAGACGCTCTGGGCGTCGGGAATCCCAGGCTGATTACCAGCCACCGTAGGCGCGGGCTCGCAGATGGCGAGTAATGCGTAGCTCGCTGTCCGGTATGGACTAAGCCCGGGTCGACGGCGCGTTGTGTTCCACGCGCGCCTCAGAGATGTCAGCACCAACTGGTGGGGTCCGCAAGGGCCGATGCCTGCCAGGTGTGCGGGCTGTTCGAAAGAGATACCGCAGCCCCTGGCACACAGGTAACTGAGGAAACACGGGTGGGTTTTAGTCAGTAGTCTGACACGCCCTCCTGCTCCACCCAGAGCGGGAGAATTTATTTGATGATTTCCCACCCAAAAAAAAGCATAAATGTTACATTACGTTACTAAGTAGTTTTTTTTTAAATATTACGAACTTGAAAACAAATAATAATTAACTCCGGTAATCAATCGCAAACCTGTAGAGACACTAATCTCACGCGTCGAATTACATTAGGCACACCTGCGTTGTTATTGTGTCGCCATCATTCGCAGAACATCGTCCGTCAAACAATAAACGCCATACATGCATACAGTATACAATTTCGGTATCTAAAGCGAATAAATTAATTTCATCGAAATTATTTGTACACGTGTTAGCGATTTTATCAGTTCTAGATATTATTGCTGCTTGTAATACGCGGTATCTTCAGAAGCTATATAAAGCCATCCAAAATCTGTCTGGATAAATTCTCTCACGGCTTTCAGAGCAGCGATAAATAACGTCCGTAATCGAATGTACGCAGTTACATCCGCGTCAGTCCGCATCTATCCGCAAAGCGTCGCTCTGATCCGGCCGGATCCGTGCAGATTACCGGCGCTGCCATGAGCAGGAGCTCGTAAACAATGCAGGAGATGCAGCCATCGAGATCCGAACATAGACGCAAGCGAGCAGCCAATGCTACCAATATATAATTATGTAGTTGCATTGTATGTGTCTAACTTTTGATCCAGCCTGTCCCCAATACTAGCTGTCCCCCTATCAGTGACGCCCTGAGCCGAGGCCCGTACCCCACAGGGGTTGCCCTCAGCGTGCAGTCGCTTAGTTTATAAATTTTAGTTTGTAAGCCCTGGCTGGAGGCGTTAAGTTAATTCTTAATGGCAGCCCCAGGAAAGCCCGGTTGAGCAGTCACGGCCTCTCAAGGCAACTGCGAGATGCCCAACAAAAAAAAAATATGTGTCTAAATTATCTATTTGGTCGAGAATTTAATTCAGTTTTTCACATTACAGATAAATATTTCAAACAACAGTGCGTTAAGCAATCATCGGTTGTTGAATTTATTACAATATACTGCAGTTGGTGTCAGCAGATGAATCAATTATCTACGAACACATAGAAAGCAGATTGTATTAGATATTTTGTGTGAGAATAAATTAAAATATGTTTTCCATAAAATCCGTAATCGCATTTTCAATCGATCACTCAAGCTTTGTTTACCGCAAGCCGCTGCTTGACGTTGAGGTTGACTTTCTTTTGCAGACTTATGAAAAGATTGATAGATAAATGTTTAATAAATATTTATATGTAGTTATATTATTGGCGAGAACTGCTCCGGCTGTCTGTCCCTTGCGTCATGCGCAGGAGTAGCGCGGACCGCGGAAGCCCGGCTCAGCCGCCATACGAGCCTAATGGGTCGGCTTTGGTGGCGGCGCCGGATACGGTTGCCGCCATTACGGGAAGCGCCGGATTTCGACCTACAACCGGCTGTAACCGTAACCAATACTTTTATGGATTTGGCAAGCGCTCCGCTCACGTCAATCTGCCGACATTTGGCATATCGAAATTAAACTAATGATATCAGATTTATAGTTTAGATCATATTTTATTACCGACTCGTGTACGCAGATATGGTTTATTTGTGATGTAACCAAAACAAATAAGAAGCTAATGGAAATACAGAAAATTCATGTTCAAGATAAACAGATTGTGAGTAGTCAGAGGGAATCTGTGAACGTTTGTGATTTTGAAATAGCACATGAATATTTGAACCAAAGAGATCTTTACATAGTTCATATGTGGTACCTACTTAATACGTCAGTAGGTATCTTTCAACAGCAACAATAAACTAAGACTAGGCATCAATAGGTAACAAAGTTATTTAGAATGCGGTGTACGAACATAAAACCTATGTATTTAACAAACTAGCGCTTCCAATAGAATACTAAAATAGATTAAAATAATAACTAAAATAGTAAATAAGCATCATAATTTCAGCCGAATTAGGTCCACTGCTGGACATATGCTGTTCCCAAAATCTCTTCCTGGGATTATTTGCACCCCTTGCCTCACCGTGACATTGACCGCTACCGTAGAAGGAATAAATCCCACTATACAGGATATTTTTTTGTCCTGTGCGCAAACTGTAACCATGAATTCAGTATACCATTCTAATCTAGAACCCCTAGCGTGGAAATTTTTCGTTGGTTATACAAAAATAAATCAGCTGCGTAGGTATTGCACTTTTCTATGAAACAGCAGATTCTTTTTTTGTATTTAACTTACGAAAAAGTACTACGCTAGGGTCTAGAATGATATTCTGAATTCATGGTTACAGTTTGCGCACTGGATAAAGAATGATCCTGTATAATATTATAAATGTGAAAGTTTGTGAAGATGTTTGGATGTTTGTTACTCAATCACGCAAAAACGGCGGAACGGATTTGGATGAAATTTGGCACACAGATAGATTATACCCTACATTAACACATAGGATACTTTTTATCCCGGTAGTAAGTTCCTGTGAAATAATTTCCTACTTCCATGCGGGCGAAGCTGCGGGTGGAAGCTAGTAGAAAATAATGCTAACATAAAATAACAAAATATGATTACAATTTTTACGTCGCAACTCTCTCTCGTTTAACCTGGAGACGAGATAATGAAATTAAGTGTCACCGGATATTTTTAGTTTTTAAAATACACGAAAAACTACTCAATACAATTTCTTCCCTTCGTCCTCGTGCGTGAATCTCGCGTGCCTTACGTGGGACACAAAAATTATGTTTTTTTAAGTAAATATTTTTTTTATTAAATCTTTTCAAAATACTCTCCACTAGCCACTACAAAGTTTCATGCGTCTGAACCAGTTTTCGGTACAATTTTTCCAGTCCGCCGCAGACACCTCGTTTCCAGCCTGCTCGAACTCTGACAGCGCATCTTGCGGCGACGAAAATTGTATCCCTTTGAGCTGATTTTTTTTTCGGGAATAAAAAGAAGTCACACGGTGCTAGGTCAGGGCTGTAAGGAGGGTGACCATGGAGTTTGACCGGCGTGCTATCCAGTAAGTCCCTCGTTTTGAGCGCGGTGTGCGAAGACGCGTTGTCGTAGTGGAGCAGTAGCCCGCAGAGCCCTGTGTTTGGTCGCTTGTTGCTCGCAACAGAGAAAACTTCTGCCAAGCGTTTGGTCGTATACTATTCAGCGT
The DNA here is from genome assembly GCA_947359405.1 of Antitype chi. Lineage (NCBI taxonomy): Eukaryota > Metazoa > Arthropoda > Insecta > Lepidoptera > Noctuidae > Antitype > Antitype chi. The sequence goes on from OX375812.1 coordinate 21,023,673, forward strand.
TGATGCTTCTTTGGTTCTGTAAAGGAATTGAAACCAATTAGCCAGTCAAATTGAAAAAGGTCGCGATCAAAATCATCCCCCCACTTCTAGATCGCTTCACTTTGGTAGGGTTTATTCGTTTGGAAACACCCGAACCGTCGACTGGCGCTTCGTTTCTGGATCGTATTGATAAACCCAAGACTCATCACCTGTAATGATGACGTAAACACGCCGAGACGAGCCTGCTTCAAATTTGTTTATCATATCACGGCACCATTCCACCTGGGCCTGCTTCTGAGCATCGGTGAGGTTGTGCGGCACCCAGCGTGAAACTATTCTCCTCAGGCGAAGATGCACGTGTAGAATTTCGTGAAGGCTTCCCGATCTAACTTGCAGTATATGCTGAATCTCTTGATACGTAACTCGCCTATTGCCATGGATTAAATTTTTCTCTGCTAGCACGTTTCCTTCCGTAACAACCGTCAAAGGGCGACCACTTCTTTCTTCATCCCCAAAGTTAGTCGACCGCGCTTGGATTCGTTATACCGACGATACAAGAGCCTTCATCCATGAATGCCATTTGAAATCTATCGTGAGATTCGTCCGATTACAAGCGACACTTGAAATCGTAAAACATCATAGCGCGAAAATTCATTTTTCATTCAATAATTTAAATTAGTTCGCAAACAATGTGGAGGGAAATTTTGAAATTGGAACGTATCTATTTTTACTTACAAATAATCATATTTTCAAAATAGATTATAACTGGCCGGTCTCTGATACATAAAAACTTTTTTGCGCAATACTTTCTGAGTGGCCTGATATAAGTTTTAAAGTAGGTTAGTTAAGTTTAACGTTAAATGTATAAGCTTATTATAAGGGGCAGATATTTCTAGCATAACCTAGACTAATTTCAATAGGTGTGCTGTGCACTCACTGTGTGTAAATATTTTTAGTAGTGGTTTCCTGCGACCGCTGCCGGTAGCGCACGCGCAGGAGTTTCGAGTGTTTCCCCACAAACAAGCATGTACTAAACACTTAAATACACACAAGACGTACCTATGACATTAAATATACCTGAACATGGTATACTTACCTGAAAATAGAACCTTGCTTAACCTCATGTTGCATAAAATTACTTAGCGGTGGAGTAAACATCATTTATCTAGCTAATCTCGTTGCAGTTTAAAATGTAAAGTTTTCGGGCAGATTGTAATCAGAACTATTTTACAGATAAGATACCATTTACATTACCATCCACTAACACAATAATTGTCATACCTGCATGCATTGTGCTTATTTTTCCCACATTCATTAATTAGGTGGTATGGTACCTACTTGCGCCGCGGCGCAGGGTTAGTGAAAGCCACATTAAACCTGTTCAGTGATTCACAATGGCGGTGACAGTACAGAGGAATTGTTTATGGTGCTTACACATCTTGATAACGTTCACAGTTAGTTGGTAACTGTAGTGTATAAAGCACACCAGAGTAACCAAGGATGAAGCAAAGACTTAAATAATACATGTAGGTATTAGCAATTCGATGGAGACGTGGTTTTGACCACCCATCTCCTCAGCCGCTGCTGGGGGCATAATATTATTGACTTATTTGTCGAGTCGATTCGCATGAATTTACTCGCCCGAATCGGGCAAATCGTCACTTTTTTTTTATTTATTTTTTATAGGCGACTCACACGAAGTTAGAAAAGAAAGAATACAAATTTTGAGCCCCAAAAGTTTGTATGAAGACTTTTTTCTCAAATGCAATCTATAAACTAAATTTGTCTGACACCAACTTTATATCTTACAATTTAAATGCACTATAAAAGTTAAAAGAGCGTTGAAAGGTAATGTTAACTTCCCGGAAAAGGAAACACATAATTATTAATAACCTATCATTCGACAGAACGTAAATTGTGATGTAAACAAGATCAAATACATCGGACCGTCTAATTTTACAACCGATATAACATAGAGACAGCTGCCTTGGTATTTATATGGTCGCAAGTGTTGTGGCTAGAAATAGCCAGGGCCCAGGCGATAGGACCAGTGTTTTAAAAGTTTTAGGGTCTTATATTTAACGTACGTAAATAAAATTACATAGAGTTCCGGAAGGTTCCTCCTGCCTAATCCGTTCAGCGCTGTCTGAACCTCAAGTAACTAACTTATACTTGCACTTTGTCTGCGAGTTCGGGCTAGAAGCACAAACGAAAGGTAGACCTGAGAGCTGAGCTTTTGTGACGAGAGAGGGAATATTGCATTTTCTATTGAATTTGAGCCATCTAGCTGGCCACTCAATAAACGAAACCGCATTCGTGGAAATTACAACCTGCATCTATATTTTTATGGACCTAACCTATACCCGGTTTAACACGCCTGTTTGCCTACATGAGACCAAAAACTGGTGAAATGTGAATATACGGACTTATTATGTAAATGTTTGTTCCATTTCCGTGTCAACACACTCGTAGAATTCAGATGTTTTTAAAAATATCTTTCCAACAATATCGAATACAGGAAGAAGGTAATTTTGAATGTAAACTATGCTAGATTCACACGTTTCTGTCACCTATTTATCGGCGCGCGGTACCAGGCGCCCAGAGAGTGAAAGATAAATCGCGCACAATTAAGAATGAGCACGTCGCGCGTCGTGACTGTGGACGAGGTGAGGTGTAAAGATGCGTGGTCACTAGGCGACGATTGTTGGGCGACAAGGAGTTGTTACATCGCGCGATGTTACAGAGTGATGGTAAGTATTATAATTATGTTGTCACAACAGCTACATTGTTGCTTAGTATCCTACTCTTACTAATATTATAAATGCGAAAGTTTGTATGTTTGTTACTCAATCACACAAAAACGGCTGAACGGATTTGGATGAAATTTGCCACACAGATAGATTATAACCTGGATGAACACATAGGATACTTTTATCCCGGTACTACGTTCCCGTGGGATAATTTTCTAACTCCACCCGGGCGAAGCCGCTGGCGAAAGCTAGTGTGTTATTAGGTAATTAGGTCAAAGTTAGAAAATCTCGGAATCATTTAATACCTATTACCAACCAAAGTTTCCAGATGTTCGAGACGCCAGACGTTGAATTTCAGTGACCCAACATTTTAACCGTCATAAGAAATACTCGTAGGGCTTCATTAAAAAAAAAACAATCGCGGAAATCTCGGGCAACATGTCGCAACATTCGTCGTCTAGTTATGCTGCTTCACAAGTGTTCATCGTGGACCAGTAAGCGGCGGCCAACAGGAAGAGCTTTCATCGCGCCCATTCATACTGCGCACGCGCACACCACGGAACTAGGACGAACATAACGGTTATTTTGATGTTTACCCGGCTAATGTGCGCTTGTTGGAGAGAGTGGTGGAATTGGGTGATAATGGCTAATGTGCTTGTTGATGCTCGAGTGTGGACTTTGATTGTTTTATTTTTAGGTCGAGATTTGAAAGCTATTTTCATTGAGGTCTCCAACGAAACAAGCAACTTGTACCGAGTCGAAAATATCTAGGACCTACCTACCTTAAATAGAATTTTCACCAAAGAATAACAGAGTTTTTACACGCTTTATATTAGCTTCACTTGTATGTTTGTTTGTTTGTATGTAACCGATTCCTTAGAGCGCGATTTTGACCCACTTTAAACGGTCAGATTTCATTGAAACTTTGTAAACTTATTAAGGACCGATGACAATTCAATAAAAAAAAAAAATAGAAAAATGAAAAAAAAACACGTTTTTGTAGTTAGCAGAACTAAAAAATAGAAAATAATCAATAGTTTAAAAAACACGCTTTAAAAACCAAACTAAAAAAGGAGAAAATAATTTAATTCAATTTAAAAAGCGTGGGCGGTGCTTGACATTAAGTGATTATAAAAATTACTCAAAAAACACCCAACGCTTTTTAATTGAATTAAATTATTTTCTCCTTTTTTAGTTTGGTTTTTAAAGCGTGTTTTTTAGTTTTTTAAACTATTATTGTTTCGTTATTTTTGCAAGAACTGGAATATACAGAATGCTTGACTTATCTGCTTCAATACTGAAAGCAATTACCATTCTCTCAAACTATAACTACAGTTAGCGAAGCAATTCAAATATTTCCTAAACTAACTAATATTTATACCCGTGGTCGGTACGAGTCAAAGAAAGCGTTAGTTTGTTTATCACGCCATCCATCAATCTCGGCGCGGGCGGCTATCTTATCCGAGTTATCCGCGTTATCCGCGTGTCGGATCAACCGCGAGGATAAAAGTAATGACCGGACTTGTGCTCCTTTAGCCTAGTTCGGACAAAATAGACAATTCATGGTTCACAAGGACTCTTAAAGATAGCTTTTTATTCGGTATCATAAAATTGTTCCGTCACTTTATTGAATGCTGTTTTATATTGTTTGGGTAAGGTATACCTAGTACGGAACTATTCTGTTTTATTTCTTGAATAAAGTTTGTTTTCTTTATTGTTACGTGTTTGTGCTAGGTTTTCTGATGTTGTGTAGGTAACTGAGCTTTACCTACCAGACCTAGGTCGGCAAAAGAAAGATTTTCCTTTCCCGATCGGTCCAGACCCAGAGCACAGGAGCGGCAAGCCCCACTGCAACTTCAACGTAGAGATACAGTCATAGAAATATAAAAAATATGAGAAGTGGCAAGGGGGCGTGTCTGTGTCCGCGCGACATGCTCGAACTGTGCATGTCACAGGCAAATGGCCGCCTCCGCGAACTAGTGCGCTTTCGACCGTGATCGTGATAAAATTGTAAGAATACCTTATTGTTCAGTGGTTTCTTGTGAAAACCGAAACCAAAAAAAATAATATATAAATCATGGAATCACTTGTCTTATGTAATTAGAAGTATTTTACTCTATTTGTCTTTAAAATCATGAAAAACCACAAAGCGTAAAATATTTCTTGCCTTTACTACGTTATTTTTGTTTTCAAATATTACAGCGAATGTTTTATTTTTGCAGTACATAGCTCCTTAACCACTACCTAAGTGTGTCGCTAAAGTGACTGGACCAGCAATGTAATTTTTTTTTTTTTTGTTGGGCATCTCGCAGTTGGCCTTGAGAGGCCGTGACTGCTCAACCGGGCTTTCCTGGGGCTGCCATTATGAATTAACTTAATGCCTTCAGCCAGGGCTTACAAACTAAAATAAATTACAAGCTAAGTGACTGCACGCTGAGAGCACCCCCTGTGGGGAACGGGCCCCGGCTCAGGGCGTCACTGATAGGGGGACAGCTATCATTGGGGACAGGCTGGATCAAAATATTGGCATTATTATTGATCGGGGAATTTAAAGCTACTGGCTCAGCTGCGGCGCGGGCTGGCGCTTCAACGAGCAAGGGTCGGTCGGGGGCAATGTAAAATTCACGATACTTTATCTATGAGGATGGGTCTCGTGGTACAGCCGCTGCGTCTTGCGGCCAGTTAATGATGTGATTGTGCACATCCACGAACGTAGGCTATCGACAACAATGTCGATTGCCCAACGAATACATTGCGATTATAGTTTATTCTTCAATTTGTCAACAGTTTTAACCCAGTTGGAAGACCTGAAAAGATGACAGCCTAAACCAAAGTAACCCAATTGTTTCGCAGGAGACACCCTGGGTGTCGGAAATCCCAGGCTAATTCCCGGCCACCATAGGCGCGGGCTTGCGGACGGCGAGTAATGGGTAGCTCGCTGTCAGGTAAGAACCAAGCCCGGGTCGACGACGCGTTGTCTTCCACGCGCGCCTCAAAGAGATGTCAGCTTCAACTGGTGGGGTCCGCAAGGGCCGATGCCTGCCAGGGGTGCGGGTTGTCCGAAAGAGATACCATAGCCCCTGGCACACAGGCAACTGAAGGAACACGGGTGGGTTTTAGTCAGTAAAAGTCTGACACGCCCTCCCGCTCAACCCAGAGCGGGAGAAGTTATGTGATGATTTTCCACCATAAAAAAAATAAACCCGATTGTTCTATATTGTTTTTTTTTTCATTTACCAATTTTTTTTTTAGCTACACTTTGTTTATTTATAATACAATAAATTCTTTCTTTCTCGACATATCGATATGTATTTGTTTAATTTTCAGGACCTCATTTTTTTTTCTGTCCATAATGAATGCAAGGATCGATAACTTTCCAATTTAGTCAATCACTAGCGAGTATGTAAAATAAATGGCTTTTGCACAGCACAACCAAACGATAGCGGCCGATGCTTTCTTTATGTTGGTAATTTGGACGGTGCGTGGCAAATGCACGCTATGTTGGAGGAGGTAAGGTTTATAATTGATTGTGTAGCACATTCTGATTTATGAATTGCTGGTGTATGCGCGACTTTGTGTCTATTGCTTTCCTGAACTGCATGTATAGTAGTGGCATGTGGAGGGGTCAAACTGGGCCCCAATTCTGTATCGTTTTATTGATTCCCCGCAGAATCTTACTAGGTACATTCAAACTACGTCAATATCGTGTTTTTTAGAAACCAATGTAACGGTATGGAATCGAAATGTCATATTCTGTATGTCCCAAGAGAATTTATCGATATTTATTAGCAGATGTCGTGTGTGATCTAAGAAATTGACGTGGTTTCGAAGTAAGGAGTCGTTAAGTGGTCATAATGAATTAGGGCCCTGGAAAAACCGGGTTCCGATAAATTTTCAACTACCGGACATATCTCCTTCTTTCTTATGGATACAGTGGTAAAGTTAATATTATTACTGTAAAATAAATTATTCCGCTGCTTTAAAACGCACTAAGGACCTTATTAACACCATCTTAAACCCGGTACCTAACTTCAAAAGCTACGCGGTAATAAATCAGAGCTACGTTTATATGCGTCGACTTACATCTCACTTGGTCACACCGCGCCGTAAACAAATTAACTTCATTTGTACGTCAGCGCCAGATGAAAGCGGACGGCCGGACGGCAGGGCGGCCGCACTGTCTTGACGGATCTCTTGTGGCTAATAAACCTATGTCTTTTATCTTTCTTGTGGTTTGTCTTGTATTTTTCTATCTCTCGTTTTATTTCAGATTTTAATTACGAAACTTTTCTTTTCAACTTTCATCTTTATGGCTTTGCAAGAAGTTTGTTTGATGAACATATTGTATCGTACAGTGGAGGGTTTCCTTAAACAAACCTACTAATGAAGCCAAAATGTATCTCAGTCTACTAAATCCGTAATTAATGTATAAAACACGTTTCCCTAATGAATAGTGAAGTTACTGAAAAGACAAAAACAGTATTCAATCCCAATCCATTGTGAATTGAATGCTTGGCTCACATAAAAGGCACACACAGCCCGCTTGGCAGGTCATGTGGGACCACGTAGGATTTGCGGAAGTGCACCCGAATATATTCGGTAGCATGTGTATGTGTCGCGCTGGTCGCACCAGTTGCATCACTGGCACGTGTTTCATCACCCGTTCGAAAAACTAGGCGCTGGATTAACGTATCAGTTTACCGACACGTGAAACCTACAGCTACAATAGTGTTTTCAACCCTATTATAGGTGGATACAGTTGCTATTAATATTGCAAAGGAGACTTGTTTAAGTGACGTTTTGTCAGTAATGTCGTTTTCTTTATTTTTATTGAGAAAAGGGTTCCCCCCTCCCTAGATATCGAAAATAAGTCTTCCGATTGACTAACAATATCTATTCAATATTTTATCGGATATCCTGCTGGGCTTACTGACAAATTAATAATGTAAACTGTTGCCTTCGCTCAGTAAAATGGATTATATAATAAGAACGGGCTCCGAAATAAAAATAATATTATTACTATCGAGCATGTTCATATTTTGAGCGTTCTTTAGTTATTCCAAAGCAAATATATATTTTCCGATGGAGGCATACCCTGAACCCTAACAAAACTAGGCAGAATATAGAGAAGGCTCACTCGTGCAACAACAAGGACAGTACAAGTCATTATTTTAGTTTATATTATAGTCGTACACCTCTGCCTGTCCCTTCGCGGAACACAGGCGTGATATATTATCTTCAACCTTCCAACTGATCGACTTTTTGACAGTTCAAAGGTGCCTGTAAATGGTTTAATTGAAATAAATGCTTTGAGTTTGAGTTTATGAATGTAAATACATTCATAACATAATATTAGGTCTTTACCTATGAAATTGCCGTTTTGCAGTACTGGCCATTTCAAATCAAAATAATTTTTGTTTGGGTAAGAATTCTAATTTCAAATTAATTTTATTTTAAAAACATGGATTTTTTTTTCCAAAAGTAGTCATTTGTTTATTGATTAGTGTTACATTTTCATCGCATTTCAATCTTTTTCGTCATCATGGATACGTTAAAAATTCGAGTAATTATGGAATATGAGTACCGTCGTGGCAGCAACGCGGCACAAGCGGCACGCAACATCAACGACGTTTACGGAGCTAACACTACAAACCAACGCACCACCTGTTATTGGTTTGCTCGCTTCCGTTCTGGAAATTTCGACCTGAAAAATGAACCTCGCGGTCGTCCGAAGACTTTGGTCGACAATGACGAATTAAAGGCGATTGTGGAAGCTGATGATACACAATCTACGGCTGAATTAGCAGCAGCTTTCGACGTTAGCGTCAAAACAATATTGGTCCATTTGCGACAAATTGGCAAGGTAAAAAAGCTTGACAAATGGGTGCCCCACGAACTCAATGATCGTCAGCGCGAAGTACGCGTCGAGACGTGCCTTGCACTGCTCAACAGACACACAAATGAAGGAATTTTGAACCGCATTGTTACCTGCGATGAAAAATGGATTCTGTTTGATAACCGCAAGCGCTCAGCAAGTTGGTTGGATCCTGGTTCAGCACCTAAACAATGCCCTAAACGAAAACTTACCCCTAGAAAAGTGATGGTCACTGTTTGGTGGTCTAGCGCCGGTGTGATTCATCACAGCTTCTTACCAAACGGGGTGAGCATTACTGCAGATGTGTACTGTGAAGAACTGAACACAATGATGGAGGAGCTGGCACATCTCCAACCAGCATTGGTCAATCGCTCGTCTCCGCTGCTCCTGCACGACAACGCGCGACCTCTTACTGCACAGCAGACGGTCTCCAAGTTGCAAGAACTGGGGTTGGAAGCTCTCCGTCATCCGCCCTACTCACCAGACCTTGCGCCTACAGACTACTACTTTTTCCAGAATTTGGATAACTTCTTGGCGGGAAAAAAATTCAATACCCGAGAGGCAGTACAAAATGCCTTTGAAGAATTTGTTGCCTCCCGTCCAGCAGATTTCTTTAAGAAGGGCATCAATAAACTGCCACTGCGATGGCAAAGATGCATTGATTGCATGGGTGATTACTTCGATTAATACAAATAAAAAATACATGAAAAAAATTCGTTTAAATTTTTTCATACAAAACGGCAATTTCATAGGTAAAGACCTATTATATCACGCCCGTGCAATGACATATAATAATAATGAGTGAGCGAATTATACAGGGTGAAATTGAAAACATGCGACAAACCGAAATGGGAGATTGGACTCATCATTATGAACAACTTTTACTAAGGGAGCAATGATGCAATCGCAAAAAAAAAACAGCTGTTCCCTACATTTTGACGAGTTATGCGAACATAAATGTAGGGAACAGATGTTTTTTTTTTCGCGATTGCATCATTGGTCCCTTAGTAAAAGTTGTTCATAATGATGAGTACAATCTCCCATTTCGGTTTGTCGCATGTTTTCAATTTCAACCTGTATACATTTTGCCATACATTCACAAACAGTTGCAATTTGTAGCAGGTATGTTGATTGTACTAAAAACACAACTTTGATCGAATTACCTTCACTTCCCTAGTTATTATCCGTGGACGAATAATATTAATAATACATATATTGCATGCCACCGTCCGGGGGAATCAATCCGACACATTATTTCTGGCTGTTCTCGTCTGGCTAACGGAGACTACTTGCATAGGCACAACCTTGTAGCCAGGATTATCCATCAGCAACTTGCTCTGAAATACAGTCTTGTGGACTCGGAAGTACCGACTATAGGTATGTGCCCGACCCGGTTCTCGAAAATGGCACTATCACATTGTATTGGGATCGATCTATCATCACTGACCGGACTATTGTTGCCAATAAGCCGGACATAGTAGTGATAGATCGATTAGAGCGTCGAACAATGATTATTGATATAGCAGTCCCACATGACGAGAACCTCGTGAAAGTCGAAAAAGATAAGCAGATCAAGTATCTTGACCTGGCACGCGAGGTTGTCGACATGTGGGATGTGGATACAGCAGTCATTGTGCCGATAGTCGTGACGGCCAATGGTATTATAGCCAAGAGCCTCGACCAACACCTCAGGAGGCTCTCGTTAGGCAGCTGGATCAAGGGCTTGATCCAGAAAGCAGTACTACTGGACACGGCGCGTATCGTGAGGAGGTTCCTCTCTCAGCAGGCCTGACCACCGGTAGCTTGGACCCTGTTCCCGATACCGGTGGGCTACTATTTTTTATATTTTTAAATGTTTTGATATACATATTTTATATTCTAATATTTAAAAATGTAATTTATATGTATTTAATGGAATAAAGAAATAATATTATTATCTAATATTTATAATATTAATTATAAATGCGAAAGTAACTCTGTCTGTTACATTTTCACGCCTAAACCGCTGCACCGATCGTCATGAAATTTGGCAGAGATATAGCCTGGGATATGGAGAAGGACATAGGCTATTTTTCACGCAATAACAGACAACGCGGGCGGAGCTGCGGCCAAAAGCTAGTTAGTAATAAAAATTAAAGAATATTGTATCGAAACAAATTTTACGGAATAAGTAGTGCAGCAAGCAACATGAAACAACTTCTCGAATGGACAATATTCTTCAAATAGAAACCAAAATCTAATTACAGGTAGAGTTTGGAGTGAACCTTTTGAATGTGCTTCCTGTGGCAGTTCTATGGAGTTGAAGTATTTAATATCGGTTCCTCGAGCGACGCGGCCGCATTGCAACCATCACGCCGATGCCCACGGGCCTCGCCAGGAATGCCACTTAATTGCACATTATTGAGTGCACTTCATTTCAGTCAAATTAAAAGTCTACAATAAAACCTTCTTTGGTTTGTTAAGTTGGTCGAGTAAGTTTACATACAAATTTTATAAAATGTATCTTTTATCTTACTGAAACGATGTGATTCCATGTCATGGACATGTAATCACAAGCAAAGTGGCCTCCATCAATTCCATTTCTGCTAAGTTAATCCCACATAAACTATAATAAACGAATAATTAATAAATTGTTTACTAAACATAAACATTATTTAACAACTCGTACTAAACTATCTCACAGTATGTACCTACAATTTTTTGTGATTAACATTCATCAGAAAGAAATCGAAGAATCTTGTATATTTTCCATTCCATCAATACTTAGGTAATAACCACACGGAAATACCAAATCTTGTGTAAACGCGAAAACTCTTGGCGGATCTATGAAGTGAATTAGTTTATCCTAAGTCTAGACTTCGTTTGTATCAGCCCACGGTTGAAATCAAGCTTTTAAAATATATAAACAAACACCGGTAAAGAGGTCGGCCGTGTCGGTACAGGGACGGTTCATTCACGATTATAGGCTGTTAATGTTGATTCAGAAGGCCAGGCGATAGAGAGCGGTAAAACGTTTCGTAGTTATAAAGTTGATTGCTTTTCAAATGACCAGGTAGCTGCCGCTCAGACAAACGATAACAAACCTGACCAACTGTTCTAGGACCAAAGAACTTGACCAACTATTGTATAACCAAAGCCCCTGACCAACTATTCTATAACCAAAGCACCTGACCAACTATTCTATAACCAAAGCACCTGACCAACTATTCGGTAACCAAAGCACCTGACGAATTATTCTGTAATGCGAGATTTTACCAGCATCACAGCCATCAGAGACCTGTATGACGCATTAGTCAGGAGACATCTGAAACATAGTGCTGCGGTCCCGAACAAATTCACGCGCCACCTGTACAAAATCTTTATGGGGTATACCCATTTTACCCTTTGATGTACCCCACTCTATTTGTACTGGGTATGGTGGGGTACAATCAACTCGGGGTGCGACGCAAATTTACACTAGTAGTATCGAATTTGGTGAAACTGCTTGGAGGCATAGAGCATATCCCGCGCGTGCTGCAGCGGTTGCACTTATACGTACACGACCGTTATATGTATGGAAGCGACGGCCCCCGGCACTGCTGGTCGTACCATCAACCAGGACCAACTTGCTGACTAAAACTCTACTGACTCGAGAAATTTGCACTATCAATTACATTTAGCTCGAATTGGATATATTTACATGTTACTGGAGTGAATTCGCAAAAGTACTATTGTTTATATTATGTTACAAATTACAAACAATGATCTTTGTTGTATGCTTTCATTTTAATTTTCCGTGTGTGACTTTGCTATCGCATTAGGTAATACCTGTAAGGATATTTTTAAGGCCTTTACATAAATAAATAAATATCCAAAGCACCTAACCAACTATTCTATAATCAAAGCACCTGACCAACTATTCTACAACCAAAGAACCTGACCAACTCGGTGACAGCCAACCGCCAACTACAGTCCTTTGACAGTTATTTTACCTCTGATTTTGCATCACAGTGATCATTATTTTCGTAGCTAAATAAAAAGTTGCAAAAGTTGCATTTACTGTGCCCTACAGGGTCCATAATGATCTAAATTATATAGTTACCACCTAAGTACACATATGGAAAAGCAATAAAGATATTGAGTATTGAGTAAGAGTAAAAAGACTAGCCCGAAGTTCTTAGTCAAGTTGGTCAGAATCGTCTGGAAGTTGACAGGACTCCGACGTGGCTGGAATTCGTACTTTACGTGAAAAATTGCTTGATTTCTGTCGATGATAGCATGGAATAGACCTTTTGTATCTGCCCATATTGTGACTTGAACGAGTGAATGAGACCAGTTTTTGTTCACACGCCTGTGAGGCATAAAAAGTGAGAGCTGTAGTGACGTGCGGTGAGGCGCCGGACGTCGGCGGTCAGTGGGTTGAGAGCCCGGACGAGTCGCTTGTCACTCGATGCACTCCGCTGGTTTCTGGAATAATTCGTGTTTATCCTCCTTGAACTTCGATTATTCCAATGCTAGATAATAGTAATGTTTATCACTGGATTGATATAGGCTGAAATTTTTAATTGCAATCATAAAATTAATATCTTCCGAGCACAATCACTGGACCACGGCTGTTGCCATGGCCGTTTAAAAGGATTAATATTATGACGGTACCTTGCCAATTCATTTATGAAAATATTATGTATGTAAGAAAAAATCTACATCTTTTTAATAAAATAAGTGATAGACATAATTTTAATACTAGAAACAAAGACAAAATAGATCAACCATTTTTCAGATTAGCTAAAGTACATACATCTTTTATGGGGTACTGTGTTAAATGTTACAACAAAATACCTTGTGATATATTGCAATTAAATGAAAGGAAATTTAAAGCTCACATTAAAAGTAAACTTTGTAAACTAGCGTATTACAAATTAGAGGATTATATCCAAGATAAGAATGCTTGGAAACATGCTGGTCCTGCTCCATAGGACAATCTAGAGTCTAGACAAAATCAAACTGGTTGCTAATTGAATTGTACATAGAATTAATTATATTTATGACATTGATTTACACTCAGTAATTATTTTAACTCACACACTGACTCATTACTTGTTAATATTGTAGGAAAATCATACTTATACTTAATTTTACAATGTTTGTAAATGTGTGAACACCATGTATCTATCACAGAATTAATTTATCTGTATTGTTTCAATTTGATTCTTTTTACCCATTTTGGTATGGTAATTTTATTCTGGGTGCATCGTTTTCACACATAATCATATAATAAATGTAAATATTGTACTTGAAACATTTTAAAAGAGTAACGGTGGAGTTTCTTGCCCATTCTTCTCCATACGAAACTACATTTTGGAAGGGGCGACTAGAATCAATTCTATTTTAATGTAAATGTTGACGTTCAAAAGTGCCTTTTAAGTGCCTATTTGAAATAAATGCTTTGACTTTGCCTTTGACTTTGACTTTGGACTGGTCAGCTAGAGTTGCGTGCGTTCAGACCCTGCAATACCGACAAATTACGAATAAAATAAAATAATAAATGCAAACCTCTGGGAAAAGCAATAGCTCAGTACTTTATAAAAATATGTCACTCAAAAACTGCTCTCTACATAAATTCCTTGTTGCACCATAATTTTCAATAAGGTTCGTTCCCTCAATAACCGATATACAACGAGGTGCTCGGCTTGCTAAAACGACGTCAAAGGCCTCCCCGGTGTCCGGGAGTGTTTAGCATTGTTAGCAGGCGAGCGTTACCCCAGGGACGAGCTCGTAAAGCACAAGGGACACTCACTATCGACTATAAAATTCTGCTCAGCCAGCATTGGAATACATTATCTCTCCGGTTTCATAGAGCTCTAGTACCTACCCGATTGGTTCATGGATGAAAGTTTTTCTAGTATAAAGCACTATTTTCTATACCTCTTAAGTCTTTTTAACATCTTGTATAACCTAAAAAAAAAGATGAAAGTCGTAACAAAATTTCATTCTTAAAAATGTATCCTGTATAGACTTGTGAAATTTTTAATATATTAAAATAATAACTTATAAACATTTAATTAATAAAAATATCAAACTTTCTATATCCTAACTTAAATAAAACGAACGAACTAAACCAAAGCGTCGCAAAAATCATCTGCATCCCTGTCGACTGGTATGCGACTGGAATGTACCCAAGAAACTGGCGGCATTGCCACGTAAAAACCAGCCCTTGGGTCACGGGAAGTGTCAACCAGCGTTTTCAAGAGTTCGTTAAAGAAAGATTATTGTTTAAAGAACTAGGCTCTCTCTAAACAACTCACGGCAAGTTCCTTCACATTCCGGAAGGCCAGCGAAGACCCGCAGTGTCGGTCTACCTTTAACCGCAAGCATTTCACAGCTTGAGCACAGGCTTGAGGCCAAAAATAATAATAAAATACCTGCCCTACTAGTTTATTAAATAATATTTTCGTGCAAATGTTAATCACTTGAACAGTTACAGCAGGTTACTATGCTTACAAGGTTTCGGTTAGATAATCTAGGAAACATAACCCTCAGCAAAACTTTCCCGAATTGCTAAATTGTTGTTTTTAATTAAATTCTTTGTTTTCTTTAAACAGTCGACTTGATTGAAAACCAAATTTAATTTCAGCAAAAAAGTGAAGCCGCTGAAGTTTTAATAACACTTTGTAATCTAGTGATGGGTAGCAGCAGCCGGCAGGTCATGCTTCATTGTTACCAATCGTGTACCAATTACTGTGAATAACTATTTGGATTATATAAGTGAACTAATTTTCTTTGCCCTTCAGGTGACCGTCTACTTATTATATTTGAAATGATTAAGTTTTCCAACGATGTACGTTTTTTTAAAGATAAATTGGTTTAGTATTATATTTTGGTAGAAGTTCGTAATATCACTAATTGTCATTCTTTCTCCAAAATTTATTTGTAAAAGGATATTTAAGTGGCAGTACCCACCTGAAGAAATATGTTCAGTAGCAACTAACTTCCGTACCATCAGACTACCATCTAATTAAATTCAAAATGAACCACTCATTCAATTAGGCTAAGTAATATTGACGTTAATGATAATAACGGGGTTCCACTCAATGATGCTCAAAGAGAACTGTAGCCTCGGTTTATTAAAACATTGTTTACAAATTTTATCATAATCAGTCTGTCAGAAGATGGCTGGAACTCTGTTGGACATAGGCCTTTATCTTATATAAAGAGGTAGCGAATGATACGGCTTACACAGTGCGTTAGGTTAAACGAGGGAGACCCTTTAAGGGAGTTTAGTACTCATGAAAATTAAAAACTTTTACTTAGGGACCAACACTGAAATCACGAAAATAAAACCTGCCGCTCTATACATTGATATGTTCGCATATCTGGACAAAATGTAGGGGACAGCAGATTTTTTCTTTATATATTGGTGTCCAATCCATATTAAAAGTTGTTTATTTTCATGAGTACTGTGGTACCTAAGGGGTCTAGGTACCAAAAAAATATTGAATACGTTCAATATCGTATATTTAGATAAGATCAGACTTTAACAAGGCCGCGCCTGATTATAATAATTAAATATATTATCTGAGGATCAAACTAATCCTATTCGCTTTGACGGATAGAATCCTAATCCATCATCTTGATCGTTCAAATGTGACAGTCCTTCCATTACCGGCCTGTATTAACATAAAGGTTGCATTCGTAAGCAACAAACCTTTACAGTACCATCACCATCATCATCTCCCTGGCGTTTTCTCACCTATGTTGGGGTCGGCTTCCAGTCTAATGCAGCTGAATACCAGTGTTTTACATAGAGCGACTGTCTATCTGACCTCCACAACCCAGTAACTGGGTAAGACCCCCTTGGTAAGACTGGTTAAAAGACTTTTGGGCTTCTGACGACCCGTAACGACTGTCAAAGATCCAATGACAGCCAGGACCAACGGCTTAACGTGCTTTCCGAGGCACGGAGGGGTCTTGGTATGAAAAGATGGTCACCCATCCACAGACCAACCAAGCGTAGCTTAACCTGATTGATCGACTCGTGCGGCTAATAATAGGTCTTTACCTATGAAATTGCCGTTTTGTATGAAAAAATTTAAACGAATTTTTTTCATGTATTTTTTATTTGTATTAATCGAAGTAATCACCCATGCAATCAATGCATCTTTGCCATCGCAGTGGCAGTTTATTGATGCCCTTCTTAAAGAAATCAGCTGGACGGGAGGCAACAAATTCTTCAAAGGCATTTTGTACTGCCTCTCGGGTATTGAATTTTTTTCCCGCCAAGAAGTTATCCAAATTCTGGAAAAAGTAGTAGTCTGTAGGCGCAAGGTCTGGTGAGTAGGGCGGATGACGGAGAGCTTCCAACCCCAGTTCTTGCAACTTGGAGACCGTCTGCTGTGCAGTATGAGGTCGCGCGTTGTCGTGCAGGAGCAGCGGAGACGAGCGATTGACCAATGCTGGTTGGAGATGTGCCAGCTTCTCCATCATTGTGTTCAGTTCTTCACAGTACACATCTGCAGTAATGCTCACCCCGTTTGGTAAGAAGCTGTGATGAATCACACCGGCGCTAGACCACCAAACAGTGACCATCACTTTTCTAGGGGTAAGTTTTCGTTTAGGGCATTGTTTAGGTGCTGAACCAGGATCCAACCAACTTGCTGAGCGCTTGCGGTTATCAAACAGAATCCATTTTTCATCGCAGGTAACAATGCGGTTCAAAATTCCTTCATTTGTGTGTCTGTTGAGCAGTGCAAGGCTCGTCTCGACGCGTACTTCGCGCTGACGATCATTGAGTTCGTGGGGCACCCATTTGTCAAGCTTTTTTACCTTGCCAATTTGACGCAAATGGACCAATATTGTTTTGACGCTAACGTCGAAAGCTTTCAACGTTCGAAGACGTTCGTACGACGTTCGTTTCGAAAGGCGATTGTGGAAGCTGATGATACACAATCTATTGTGTATCATCAGCTTCCACAATCGCCTTTAATTCGTCATTGTCGACCAAAGTCTTCGGACGACCGCGAGGTTCATTTTTCAGGTCGAAATTTCCAGAACGGAAGCGAGCAAACCAATAACAGGTGGTGCGTTGGTTTGTAGTGTTAGCTCCGTAAACGTCGTTGATGTTGCGTGCCGCTTGTGCCGCGTTGCTGCCACGACGGTACTCATATTCCATAATTACTCGAATTTTTAACGTATCCATGATGACGAAAAAGATTGAAATGCGATGAAAATGTAACACTAATCAATAAACAAATGACTACTTTTGGAAAAAAAATCCATGTTTTTAAAATAAAATTAATTTGAAATTAGAATTCTTACCCAAACAAAAATTATTTTGATTTGAAATGGCCAGTACTGCAAAACGGCAATTTCATAGGTAAAGACCTAATATTACTTAGCCACAAGCCCTTAATTTTCATGAGTACCACACCCTTAAAGTATGTCTGTCGTTTAACCTAATTTACTGTATAGCTGTCGACAGTTCTGCCCGCCTGCCAGTTAGAATTGTTTGCAATGAAAAACAAAGTAGGTCCTAAACTAATTAGTCAAGAAACTGCCCTAACCAGAATCTGTCCTTAACTGAATAAAGGAAAATTAAACTCGTGTCAAGGTACATACCTTGACACGAGTTTAATTTTCATTGTAATTTAATTATTATTATTATTTTGGTAGTGTTCTTTTTCTCAGCTCTAGGCTGGTTTAAGCTACATTTACGGGCCAAAACCAAGTAAATGTAGCGAGTGGTGAACTTTATGTTGAGAGTGTGTTTTCGTCCAACTGCATAAATTTCCTAACGATTCTGCATGTGTTTAGGATGGCTGCTTTCTGCAGATTGATGTAGAGGGATTCTTCTAGGTCTATTACTTTCAAGCTACGGAGGAGATGGTTGGGAATAACACCTGTCGTGGAGAGAACTACAGGAACAACATAAACTTTATCTTGTCTCCAAATTCGTGTTACTTCTTCCTTAAGTTCAGCATATTTGCTTATTTTTTCAGTGATTGTTTTTTGTAAGTTATGGGTGTTCGGAATGTCTATGAGGTAAGTAGTTTTTCAAATTTTATCCAGAAGGGTTATGTCTGGTCTATTGTAGTGGATGGTCCTATCTGTAAGTATGGCACGATCGTAATACAGTTTATGTGTGTCGTTTTCTAGGATAGTTTGTGGTTATTATTATTATTCATTTAGTTTAATTTTCATTTTAATTGTAATCTCCCCGCTTCATCGACATTAAAATTGCATCCAAGTCATAAAAAAAAAATGGATAAATAAAACTCGCAACTCCCCTCAACAATAATCAAACCAGTAATTCGGTAGAGCAGTCACAAAGCCGCAGCAAACAATAATAAGTACCTAAGTATAACAAACAGAGGAAAATGAAGGGAAAAATGTATATTGCAAATAGTAGATACTTGATGAAAATGAACTTCCATTCAAAAGCTGTAAAAAATTTAATTGAGTTACAAAACGATTAGAAGTCAGAACTTCTGTGATGGACATCAACATCAGAAGTCTCTAAAATGTTGTTAAAATCTGCCCAACAATCAACTGGTTGGATCTTTTGTTGTCATAATTGAATTTAAACAAAGTTTCTAAAGTAATATTTAATTATTCGTGTTTGTAAAACTTTAATGAATTTCCTAATATTTAATTAATATTCTACTTCTTAATTGAGTTAGATCAGAATTGTAGCAAAAGTGGTTTTGTCATCGTGAAAGTGTAACCAATATAGCTTATTGTAAACAGGACATGACCACTTTCGCGGAACCATCAACGCAGGTCGATCGGAACAACAAAACCGGGGTAACAACGTCTAAACCTCACCTTTGATGAGTGTTTAAGTACCGGAACTGCTATCAAAACACCATTGTTCTAATGTTCCGGCAGGTCAAGGTGTGAACATACACACTGAAACAGTTGTAAGTGAATTGCAATGTTTCTCAGGAGTAGACGAAATATTTTCGTTAAAAAGGCATGTCTCCAAATCTCTGTATCCAGCTCTCTAGAGACTGTAACTGTGACATGTCATGACATAATAGACATCAAAATTAATCCTTTAATCCTTAAAGAAACACACACACCAGGTATCATTATTTATTTATTCCGTAAACATGTTTCGTGCGTCTGCGCTGGTCAGAAACATTACACGCGCGCTGTTCGCATGAATTTTACCGTGTTTTCGATACTGTGATTGTGTACGTTCCCTTGTAAGTAATCATTATGTTCCCACAAGCCATTGTCATTGTCAAGTACGGTGGTGTTTACTAACACCTGAGGTACGCACTGACACCTTGCGGTCACTCGTTACTCAGGCAAGGATCGCATTTCTACATTTGTATAAATGTAATTCTTCGAAATTGGTGACCACAATTGCATATTGAATTACGTTAACATACGACCGATTGCTTTGCAAAATAATTGTTTAAATTTGCGTAGAAATTACAAGTAGTTTAATAGTCCAAACCACTCCAATGTGAAATAATGATTATGAATCACATAACCAATTTAACAGCTACAGACTCGCAAATTACTAGACTCGTACTCAATGTGAGTCTAAAATTAGATATAATTAGCAAACCAAAGTTTATTGCACCGTCAATAAATCTAAAAGTACCAGGCAGCCATAAATACCGCAGAGCTGTATTGCTGCACACGATAATTTAATTTTCTTACGTTTCGTAATGCCAGATTACATGCGGATGTTTCGGTGCAAGCGGCTGCGGCCGGTGCCAATTAGTGCTAACCATGTTACTAGACACCACAGAGCGAGGAAACTAGGAGATTAGTTACCACAACCGTATTAGAAGTACCCACCTAAGTGTGTATATGTACCTATACGTTACGACAATAGATCGAATACAATTTGAAAGGATGAAAATGACTGTACTGTGTAATAGGAACCAAAACACTATAAAATCTGTGAGGCTGGTTTTTCTCAGAATCTGAAGGAAGGTAACTCGATAATGTTCTGTAGCCATGGAAAAAAGGTACCTACACTGGTTTATTTTTTAATTTTTAAGGGTGGGAAATCATCAAATAACTGCTTCCGCTCATCGCTTCTGTTCATTTATAAAACAATTGGAAAAAATCTACTTTTGTTTGAAAGGGTACGCTTATAGATTTTTTTTTATTTTGGGTGGAAAATCATCAAATAATTTCTCCCACTCTGGTTGGAGCGGGAGGGCGTGTCAGACTTTTACTGACTAAAACCCACCCCTGTTCAGTTGCCTGTGTGTCAGGGGCGACGGTATCTCCTTTGAACAACCCGCACCCCTGGCAGGCATCGGCCTTTGCGGACCCCACCAGTTGGTGCTGACATCTCTTTGAGGCGCACGTGGAACACAACGCACTGTCGACCCGGGCTTGGTTAGTTGGCTTACCGGACAGCCAGCTACCCATTACTCGCCGTCCGCCAGCCCGCGCCTACGGTGGCCGGGAATCAGCCTGGGATTCCCGACGCCCAGGGCGTCTCCTGCGGTGACTACAGCCGTGAGGGCGCATATACTGCCTCTCCCTCACGTGTACCGCCTCCCTCTTCGCGAGCAGTACTGCTTCGCAGAAGGAGGTGACGGCTAACCATTCACTCTCGCTCCGTTCCATGGCCTGGACCAGGGCCGGACGCGAGAGATCGCCGCCGCCGACCTCCTCCACGAGGTTACGGCGGTGCTCCGCCCAAGCCGGGCAGACCTGCACCATATGCTCTACCGTGTTCTCAGGACGATCTTCGCAGTGGAAACACCCGGGCGTTTCCTCCCAACTTATGCGAAACAGGAAACTCCCGAAACAGCCGTGTCCGGTGAGTAGGTACCTGCGACAGGTGGAACATGAGGACGTCATGGCGCCTCTCAATCCACTCTTCAAAGAGGGGACTTACCGCCGTAATCGCGGTGTGCCCAGCACTGGGTTACTCCTCGCGCCGCTCCCAAGGTTGTGCGAGAACCTTTGCCTCCAGATCCCATGGCAGCAATCCGGCAAGGAGGCCCGCCGCCTCACCAGAGATCGTGCGGTATCCCCGGTCCATCTGGATGGCTATGACCCTATGGGACGACTACAACCGGCGGGCTGGTTGACGCCTCAATGAAGGCGACCACACTGGTGCCCCGTATAGGGCCATGGACTGCACGACCACCCGAGTAGAGCCACCGGCAGAAGACGTTTGACCCCTCTAGATTGGGCAGGAGCCGCTTCAAGGCAGCCCCGGCCCGCTCCAGTCTGGGAGCCAAACGACGGAAATGCTCCGACGCCGGAAATGCTCCGTACCTACACTGGTCAGGTATATTTTCATAGAAATTAGTGATACCGCTATGCAACTATTCAATTTACGATAATAAGTACTTATTGCAATATATTTTAGCGAATAGGTTTTTTAGTCTCCCTCGCCACATCTGTCATCTCTTATCTCTACGAAGGAGGATTTTGTGAACACATGAAAACGCTTTGTTTCCCACGCGTGAGCTACCATGGCAACCGTGGGCAGCGCAGGTTAAGTAGCACTTCCTGACCAATTACATTAGAACTGATGAGGATACAGTTAATCTGGTGCAGTCATTAATTAATCCAATGCGTGTGCTTTTATTAAGTTAATGAGCGCAATCTGCTGCTTTCTGGCGTGTGAGGCACGCTTGCTTTGTGCTGGGGTTTATTAGCAAACGGAAGGTCGTAAAGCGAGCGTATTTTTTTGTCATGCAAGTCGAGCATGATTATCCTATCCTACATCCTACTAATATTATAAATGTCAAAGTTTGCACATATGTATACATATTTGGATGTTTGTTTCTCAATCACGCAAAAACGGTTGGCACACAGATAGTTTATAACCAGGATTAACAAATAGTATATTATTATGTTTTATCCCAGTAATACGTCCCCGTGGGATAGTTTCCGACCGCCACGCGAGCGAAGCCGCTGTAAAAATATAGTTCTGGAAATCACTGAGTGCCTATCATGGGAGAAATAAAATCTTGATGAAGAAAATCATTACCAACTCAGGACTTCTAACTTTTCAAGAACATTTTGGTTTATATCATTCACTAAAAACTTGTCCTATAAAATGTTTGCTACGATATCTCAGTTATACCTAAAAATAGCATTTCTTATGAATGTCGTAAGAAGGAAGCCTACGAAGAAGTTAAAATGAAACCGAAATTACTTTTTTCATTTCCAAACGGGAGATTAACCACACCTTAAAAATATATGAATTTCAACTGAAAATAAATTTTCCGCATCTCTGGTGAGTACTTAAATCGGGAACTAATGTTTACGTTCGGTCAACATTATAAATCGCGGGATATTTTCCACGAATCTATGAAAACACACGCCGACCGTCGCAGATCAAACATTGCCCTGAAAATACAAATATTTGGAGGTTTTTCTCAGAATTTAGTAAAAAAATATGATTGGGTTCATTTTCCTCATACGAAAATGATTTGAAAACTGTACCTACCAGTTATTATAGGTACTAGAGCGTGGATTAGTCAGTGGGTATACCTACTGTGCTAAAAGTTGTGTAAAATATTGAATGAGTAATAATATTTACAGGTTTATTTCATACTCGATGGGCATACAACATTTCATTCAGGACAGGTTTTACGATACCATAATCGTAACTTCGTTATAAACGTGCCTATCGCGACTACATTTCAGAATTTTAGTTTGTTAGTAATTAGTCACGTAAGGGACTTTCAATTTCCATAAAATGATAACAATAAATCAAAGTGTAACCCTTCCTGTTTATCATTACAAGCACGTTTAGGGTCGCTAGAGGAAGGGTCTAAAGCAAACAGATTTCTTAAATTAGTACCTACCATTAATACCGACTGGCTATTCGATATCCTTATCTGATTCCACGACATCTCTGCGGTCATTATACTCAATATGGCGTCACCAAACATGGTGAAATAGGCAGTAAAGAACATTAGAGTCAGTTCCTCCTAACCTAACATATAAGGGCGAAGAATGTTATCAAGATCACGTTATAGCGACTACAAGAAAACTATTCCACGATTACTTTAACCAGTATTTTATTGTCGTCGACAAAACCCGCCAGTGAACTCTTTACTCCGTCACAGCTGTGCGGTGATGAAAGCAAACAATTCACTGTCCGTCGCGCGTCGGGTTTCACTACCACTCTCCAATAAAAAACTTCCATGGCAAGTAATGTACGCGGAAAGTAGGGCTTTGATGAAAATACTAACTAACTCTCGTAAAATTTTTGTTATGAAATAAAGTTTGTGTTGATGCACTCAAATAAACGGCTTTAAAAAGCGCACTATGTTAAGTAATCGTTATTGTACTGTAATAGTAATTACTATTAAATGGTTTTATTATTAAAATATGTATTTTGCTTATGCTTGGCCTTGAATGATAAAAATGGGAGAAAAATAACAACACTCGGTTTTAATTTGAAACATACTCATTTTATTGTAAACCCAATTACATGAAAATCATACACTGAATAGTAAATATTGTATAAATTCCGAAACAGTTGCAGTTTCATATGAGTTACATAGTAAAATAGCGAGAAATCGGGGTTTAAATGTAAGGGGACCTAAAAGGGGCGTGACCTAGATCTAGGTCATGCGCAAACTTTCTCGATTTTTTGACATTTTTTGACGTCTGTCAGTTGAAGGGATATGTTTTAGTCATAGAAATTCAGAAGAACAAACAGATGCCCATTTCGCAGCATAAGTGTGTACTGAAACGAAACGAATCAAATAAGAAAAGCACATTATAAGGACTCCCAAGGACTGCAGATACAACATCTGTCTCTCATTAAAATCTCTCGAGAAACATCCAGAAAACGTATTTGATTCAACTCTGTTTACGTTATTGGCTAAGCAAAAAAAAAAATAAACGACTATGTTTCGTAATTCGATTGAAGTGGTTTCAACTGAAGCCAGATGAATGCTCTCATGGTGTACTGGTTCCATACGATCAGTGGTGCTGATACTGGGTCATGGGTATACTTTTCTATGAACAGATTGCATGGTGTGCTCGCGGTAGGTCAACAAGCTTTCAATATTCGATGATATTTGTAAACTATCATTCGATGGAGTGGTGTTTTTCATTTCGTAAGAGGAAAACTGTTTTATTTTTTCTATGCCTTACAATAGTTACAATATAGCTAGTTTTTGTTAAAATACTATTTACAGTTTTAAAACGACTTTAAAAAAGAAAGAGTTTTACAATTCAGTTGCATTTTTTTATATTTGTTACCTCAAACCAATTGGAAAAATCTACTTTTATTTGAAAGGGTACGCTTATAGATTATTTTTTTTATTTTGGGTGGGATAGGCGCTTTCGCGGCGACTCATATTTTTTTTTTATGAACTTGGGTTTTTTTTTTGAGGGTAGGAAATCATCAAATAACTTCTCCCACTCTGGTTAGAGCGGGAGGGCGTGTCAGACTTTTTCTGACTAAAACCCACCCGTGTTCCTTCAGTTGCCTGTGTGCCAGGGGCCACGGTATCTCTTTGAAACAACCCGCACCCCTGGCAGGCATCGGCCCTTGCGGACCCCACCAGTTGGTGCTGACATCTCTTTAAAGCACGCGTGGAACACAACGCGCCGTCGAACCGGGCATGGTCTTAGGACTATACAAAAAATAAACAGCTGTTTCATAGAAAAGTGCAATACCTAAGCGGTCAAAATATATGGAACAGCAGATTTTTTGTTGTATTACCGACGAAAAATTTCTTCGCTGGTGGAGATAGTCTAGAATGATATGCTGAATTCATGGTTACAGTTTCCGCACTGGTTAAAAATGTACCTTGTATGTAACAAGATACATGTTTAAAACATTTATAATCATCGACTGATCTGACATCGTAATACAAAATACTCATGTAATTGAATCGTTATCTGCCTAGCCTTATCCCTACTATGTTGGGGTCATCTTCCAGTCTAACCGGATGCAGCTGAATACCAGTATTTTACATGGAGCGACTGCCTATCTGACCTCCAAAACCCAGTTACTGGGTAATACGATACTCCTTTAGTAAGACTGGTTGTCAGACTTTCGGGCTTCTGACGACCCGTTACGACTGTCAAAGATCCACAAATGACAGCCGGGACCAACGGCTTAACGTGCTTTCCGAGGCACGGAGGGGTCTTGATATGTAAAGATGAACGGCGTCAAGCGTTGCTTAACCTGATTGTGCGCCCTGTGCAGCTTTTATGACTTAGCCGCAAGTCCCTCTCCCCTCAATACTTATGTAAAAGAATAAATCATGCAATTAAAGGTTAACGTAAACACGTATCCAGGGCTCAGAGCCAGGAGTTGATGCCTCACTTAAGTGAAGGTTAAGTGAGATGCGGGTCATAATTACTTAGGTACATCATTATCTTCTTTATAACGCTGGTGTGAAGCAGTAACACTAGAATGATGTTAGTGCTGGGGGCACGTGCAGCAGTAAACTGATCGTTTAACGGCACTATACGGTGTTGCAGTCCGGTTTGACTATCCGGTAGTTTGATGAAGTACTATTGTGTAAAAAATATGGATGTGTTGGATCATTAAAAATGTAGATCCACAGATACGGATCCGGATAGGTATAATTGGCGTCAAGATCCGCTGATGCGGATACGGATACGGATCTAAACTTTCTTATTCAACCGGTGTCGGTGCGCGTGACCTTGAAACGATAGCAGTTGATGTCACTTGACGCTTTGCGTGACAGAACATGTTTCGACTTGCGTTGCGCGGGTCTTGCTTTTGCTTTGGTTATAGTTTAGTGTGACACTGGGCAGCATAGATAACGTTGTATTTATTGTATGAGTAAAAAAAATGTCTACAAAGAAGTTTAGTAGTGCAATTTGGGATTCTAAATAAGGTAAAAGATCCGTCAAAAATGTAACGGATAGGGATACGGATACGGATACGGAAACGGATATCCGGAACATCACTAATACATACATACTTAGCCTATAACGTTCCCACTGCTGGGACACAGACCTCCATTCTGTGAGAGTGAGTGGGACGTAATCCACCACGCGGGCCCAGTGCGGGTTGGTAGATGTCTCATATCTTCCGAAATGTTCATTCTAGGACATTCTGGTTTCCTCACGATGTTTTACCTTCATTGACACACTAAAACACTGACAAAGAAAACCATTACAAAAAATTTACCGAAGTATAAACTAATAAAAGAGGTTGAAAATATTAACTCCTTTTCGGAATCGCCACAGTCGGGTAAGAACAGCTAAAGTAGCTTTCCATGAAGCTACTTTGGCGACGATAGAACATGTTACTGAGTAAAAGACGTTACGTTTACTCTAAGTTCCTTATCATTATTCAATTCCTATATAGGTACTCTTTAGAAAACCGATTTCTTCCAATTCCTGCGACTGCAAAAATAAAGCATTAAACCTTACCGTTTAAGATTTAAAAGCTACTGAGAGTAAAGCACCTGTTAGGCGGCCGTGCGTATAAGTAATAGTCGTAGAGTTCTTTATTTCTTTTTTAAATTTAAATGCCTTTCTGCATCTTTTATATCCCATGAGAAAAACAGACGCACATACATTAATGGAGAAAACAAAATGGATTTTTACACGCTTTATATTAGCTTCACTTGTATGTTTGTTTGTTTGTTTGTATGTAACCGACTCCTTTGAGCGCGATTTTGACCCAGTTTAAACGGTCAGATTTCATTGAAACTTTGTAAACTTGTCGAGGACGGATGACAATTCAATAATTTAAAAAAAAATGAGAAAAAAAACACGTTTTTGTAGTTAGCAGAACTAAAAAATAGAAAATAAATAGGTAATAGTTTAAAAAACTAAAAAACACGCTTTAAAAACCAAACTAAAAAAGGAGAAAATAATTTAATTCAATTAAAAAGCGTGGGGTGCTTGACATTAATTGATTATAAAAATACCTCAAAAAGCACCCCACGCTTTTTAATTGAATTAAATTATTTTCTCCTTTTTTAGTTTGGTTTTTAAAGCGTGTTTTTTAGTTTTTTAAACTATTATTTATTAAGGAGAAATATAACATAATGTGACATGGTCGAGCTCGTGATTACTTACTTTACAAGGAACATACACTTACCTACGGCTAGTTACTTTATCATCCTCAGTCCAACGCAGAGGGGAAACTGTTAGAACAGTCATCCGATATATTTACTCTCCTCTATGGTCCAACAAATGTCATGCACATCACAAAAAGTCACTTGCACATCATATTACAACAGGGTCTATGGTCGATGTGTCTGTTAAAAAGTTTCAAACTTTCAACCTCATTAGTGAAATGTTTTTTTTTTTTTAATAATAAAAAAGACAGGTTTATGTTTTTGCTCTCGGAACAAAAGTATAAGCTAACACACTTCCATATTCTAGCTACTATCATCGTCCACGATCATCACCATTTCAGATGAAAGACGTCCAGTGCTGGGCATAGGCCTCCCCCAAGCTCCGCCACTTCGACCTATTCTGTGCTTCCCGCATCCAGCTGATTCCTGCGGCATTCACAAGGTCATCGGTGCACTTTGTGGGAGGCATTCCAACTCTACGTCTTCCGGTACACGGTCACCACTCCAGAACCTTTCGGCCCCATCATCTGTCTGCAAGCAATGTGTCCCCTGCCCACTGCCACTTAAGTTTTGCAATTCTTCGGGCTATGTCGGTTACCTTTGTTCTACTGCGGATCTATTCATTCCTGATTCGATCACGCAGGAAATCTCCAAGCATAGCCCTCTCCATTGCCTTTTGAGAGACTTTTAGCTTTCTTTTATGTCCGTTAGGTTATATTTGAGCCGAAAAGATTTTTTTTAAGGGTGCGAAATTATCAAATAGCTTCTCCCGCTGGAGCGGGAGGGAGTGTCAGACTTTTACTGACTAAAACCTATACGTGTTCCTTCAGTTGGCTGTGTGCCGGGGGCCACGGTATCTCTTTCAAATAACCCGCAACCCTGGCAGATTCGACAATGGACCTCTTTTTGGACCTACCTAACTGGACAGTTTGTCCTAAGGTATACTCGTCCACATGTCGAGTGTAGTATCTTCAATCTTCATGAAAGTGGGTGTTACATGGGCATTTGACATGATCTTTGTCTTTTCCATATTTATTTTAAGACCCACTCTTTCACAAGGTCTACGAGGTCGTCGAGCATTGTACTGAGGTCTTCCATAGTCTCAGCCATGACAACTTTGTCATAAATAGAGAAATAACGTCTCTTTGTCTCATGCCTGGCTGCAGAAGGATAGGTTTCGAGGTCCGGTCCTGGAGTTCAAATGGTAGTGGCGTTTTCGTACAGACACTTCAGCACCTCGATGTACCGAATCTCTTCAACAGTGCCAGAGTGACTGACACTGTTGAAGAGACTGCAGTACAGCCCATGTCTCGATCGAATGGAAGGCATTTTCGTAGTCCACAAATGCTAAGCAGAGATGCAAGTTATACTCTTCGGTCTTCTGTATAACCTGCTGCGGCGTATGTATGTGGTTTACGGTGATAAAGCCTTTTTATTTGGGAGGCTGAAAGTCTTCAAACCTGCGCGCGAGACGTATCGTGAAGACTCTTGAAAACTGCTTGTAGACATGTCTCAGAAGTGAGATGGTAGCTACGATTACTTATACCAATTATTCAACTCTCTTTATTACAATTTCGTTAACATTACACAACCCAATAGCTCTTTTAAATCAGTTTTCTAATCCTGTATGTCTCAATGCAACAGCACTTATCTATTGAATGTAATTTAATTTGTATTGTATTGTGTTGTATGTATTACTGGCAACCGCTTTAGAAAGTCCCGATTAAATGAATTTGCATTACATAAGAACTTTCTCGCTTCAATCAAAGAAACAATATTTATATTACATAAAAGTTTGTATGTTCACGACCTTGTAACGTTACGCGTATCAATATTAATTTAGAAATAATGAGTACGTATGTTTCTATAGAAGCTATGTCGGTACTGCCTTAAGCAATGTTTTTTGTAATGTTAAACTTATTATAGGTAATGGATGGTGCTGCGGGCAGGCAAACCTGACGTCACTGGTAGCACACTTTTTGCAGGTTGGAAAAGAATAATGACTAGAG
Organism: Antitype chi; assembly: GCA_947359405.1. NCBI lineage: Eukaryota > Metazoa > Arthropoda > Insecta > Lepidoptera > Noctuidae > Antitype > Antitype chi. Next base: position 21,053,290 of record OX375812.1, read on the forward strand.
GATCCCTCGTAGAAAAACGCCTACGTTTTACATTTAGAATAGAATAAATTTAGTGTCTTCAGTATTAGTAGTAGGTACACATATACACAAAACCATAATACTGGAAGCAAAAGGTTTGAGCGTCAGCATTATGCTTAGGTACCCCTAGCGGGTTGCTAAGCGCTGGTTTTCAGCTTTGACCCTTTATGTCTCAGATTATAAAACAAAGGCAGATAGACCACGCGTAACACCAAAGTGAGGCCAAAAAAACCAAATACTAAAGCGTCGCATTGTATGTTACATTCAATGCGACGCTTTAGTATTTGGTTTAAAAAAAAATGTATGTTACGTACTATACGACGCTTTAGTATTTGGTTTTTTGGCTTCACTCTTGGTGTTCCGCGCGGTCTATCTGTCTTTGTTTTATAATCTGAGCTTGACGTGTTTACAAAAAAATAAACAGTTATATTTAACACCCACGGATAAAAAAGAATGAAAAAAAAATCACAATTTTAACAACGCAGTTAATGGGTAACACGATGCGCTTGGTACGATTAGTTGTTGGATTTTCTGGTTTCAAACTGTCGAAGTCAGTTGGTTTTAGTGGTTATTGAAAAACTTAACTTCAAACAGAACCCTCGTTTATTGATTTAGCCCCGGAATCGTTTGCCCTCGAAAGGTTAAATAAAACTTTATGTGCGGTGAAAAAGTTAACAATAGTATTTGGTACTTTGTTGATATTACAGAAACAAATATCTACCATCGTTTGTTTCGGTACTCCAAGGACCAATGAGCCCTCAACACACTGAACTCTTCAAATTACCCTCGAGGTATTAAATGTAATATTGATCCGTTATGATATAAACTAATTACCACGACCTTTTTGTTATTAGCTCTCATAACTTTTTAGAAATAGTTTATTTTTAGGCAGTATAATTGTATGGGAATTTTACTACTGTTATCTAAATGTAGGTAAGTACTCTTTATGTATACGTTTTTATTTATGTAATAAAATAATATTATATTGATTTTAAAGAATTTATTCTTGTGGTAAATTAAAGCGGCAAGTGTGCCTACACAATATACATAGGGTATATGGGGGACTGTAAAATATTTTGATGTTAATCAAAGTACCTACCATAGTATGAAAATGAGAACTGCGTCAGTGTGCAAAGTTCGCGCAGCTTAATGTAGGGCCAAACATATGGCCTATCTTAACAATTAACATTACTCTTTACCATCGATATACTGACAAGAAGAAGAATGGAGGAAGGAAATGAGAAACACGTGCATCTGCGATCCACTTTGTCATAATTGCTTATATATTTATTAATTAAATTACATCATAATTATATTTATTTTAGTGATATTTATTTTAGAAGTATGTATGTTTGTTAGTATTTTATGTATATTCTCATATTATGTGTGTATATTTAAATTAGAGTTTAATTTTTAAATTTATGATTTCCCTTCTACTGTTATTACACGCGTTGTCTACATCTCTGTTATCTTCTCTCCTATCGCAGGTGTGCTGGAAGAGATTTCTGTAGAAATAAGCATTACCTTTAGTGTTGCCCAAATTCAGTCTTGGTCTTGCAGTCTTGGTCTTGTTCTTGCGTTTTTGCAAGACCAAGACCAAGAACAAGACCGCGTATTTTTAGCAAGACCAAGACCAAGACTGACCGTGCAAGACTTGAGCAAGAACAAGACATAGCCTGCAAGACTCTTGCGTCTTGCAGCTAGGACTTAGCGCTATTTCACTGAGTAGTTAGGTGTAACAGTTCGGTGTATAGGTAGGTACGCTTAGGAATTCTATGAGACGCAAAAAACTGTATCAAAGAATATGAAAAACTGGACCTATGCGCATTACGACTAATACCATAAACATAGCGAATAAAAAAATATCTATTAAAATCAAACTGAGTGCATGCATAGTTATGTTTTAACCATCGGCACTTTGATAATGCGGCATCAAAGGTTTTGTACTTACTTCTCAAAGAAATTTGCCGCTTTTCGGAAGTACATGGTTATGATACACGCGCCGGCGGCTTCTTTTGAAATCTAAAACAATCGTTGCCGCCACGCCGAAATCATAACATTTGTGACACTATTTGATTGCCGCCATAGGGCGTAGGTATACTCATGCAAAATAATTTCGAATTTTTTTAAGAGTACCTACAGGTGTTCCAAAGAATAAATAAGTTTCAGAGTGCTTAGAATGAAAATGAATACATTATACTGATCACGCAAGTAGTATTATGATTAGGATAAAATGGTAAGGATAGGTAGTAGATGTCATATTAATTCATTCTAGTAAGTATATATTATAATATTGATTACTTATATGGTTTTAAACTAATTACTTAGGTACTATTATTGTACATTTAGTCATTATATTTCTTAAGTTTTTACAAGAAAAAATAGCAAAAAAGTGTTCAAATATCACCCGTTTAATAAATATTGTAGCCACTTTTAAATATACTTGAAACGTGTAAAAAAATTCTACAAAACTAATAAAATAATATAAAAAGCGTAGGTACTTACCTACTAATAAAATAAAAAGCCTGCGATAAGAGTTTTGTATTACTTACCAGCCCGAATATCTCTGAGAGAGATGATGAGAGTAAGTATTTACTAGCTGTGCCCGCGACTTCGTCCACGAGGAATAGTAACTTTGGAGGTATAGTGACGTTCAGGACTTATTTATTTATTTTAAAACTTCTGTCATCATACATACAAACGAACTCTTCAGCTTTATAATATTAGTATAGATGTACGCCAAAACATTCACTTATATGTAAAGAATAGTGATTGGCACTAATTCTATTTTATTCACGCGTCGCGTCTGTACAAGTAGGTAATATTTAGTGTGTGTTTGTACGCCGCACGCGGCATTGTTTGATTTGCGGCGGCATCCTTTTCATAGAGCCGGCACGTGGCGAGGCGGCGCGGTAGAAAGCAAGGAAACGTACTATAAATAAAGGAATTATTTTAATTCCAGTCATTTCCAATTGAGCTGTGCTTCGAGTCTAACTTAATAATTGTTTTTACTAATTCTCGTTGTTTTCTAAAAACGTATCACGTGTACAATTTAATATGAGTGACGAAGATTCAAATTATTCTAGTCCGAGTAACGAGAGTTTGAGTCACAGATCTAAAAGACCCAAAAGCAAATTTGAGGAGTTTTTCGAAATAATTCATGCATCCCAAACTGCCTTCTGTAAATTGTGCCAACATAAAAAGATTGAAATAAAAATGAAAAACAGAAACACTTCAGGCTTAAGGAAACATCTAATATCTTTCCACAAAAAGGAATCAGAAATATTTCTTCCTGTTAAACCAAAATTAAGTGGAGATATCACAAGCTTTTTAGTAACCGCTGGAAGAAGTGGACAGGTAAGAATATTTTTTTAACAGTTAAAAGAATTTTAACTCCGCGTAGCTATTCATGCGATACTTTCAAAAACGCCATTAACTTACGCAAGTATTTTTGAGTTAGTGGTGTTTTCATCTAGGGGTGCGACATATTAAGTATGTAATTATCGTCTTAAATATTTTTTATAAACACCCATATTTTCATTTAATCGGCCAGTAACAACTAAGTACTTTATTTTGGTAAATTACACAGTGCAACCTTAATATAACAAATATCAATTTAACGATTTTCTCGATTTAACAACAACAAACCTCCTCCTCTTATACGCTCAAACCTAGTATGTTTTAAATAATAACACAAGATTTATTGTTTTGTTTCAGTCGGAAAACAGCAGTGACAACATCACGACAGCTACAGTTGATTGGGTGGTGAAAAAATATCTTCCCTTCTCATTTTTCGATGACGAAGCTACACAAGTATATTTTCGACGTATTTGCCCTAATATGGTGTTTCCTAAAAGGTCTACACTTAGAAGGAAAGTCAAAGAGCGATTTGAAGAGCTCCAATTGAATCTCAAGGAACGACTTCAACAATTATCATCTAAAATGTCTTTTACCATTGATGGGTGGACGTCAATTGCTGGTAGGAGTTACTACGGGGTTACTATTCATTATATAGACAACGAATGGAAGTATCAATCTGTAGTTCTTGATTTTATACCATCACGCGGTCGACATACTGGGGAAGATATTGCAACGATTTTCCATGAATGTTTATTGGAATATGGCATAATTGATAAAATACAAGGTATCACGGTCGACAACGCAACTGCAAATACCAAATTTATGTATGAACTGGGCAAACAGCTGCCGCCACACTTTGTTTCAGACAATCAACATTTCCGGTGCTTTGCTCACATTTTAAACCTTGGTGTACAAGATTTATTAAAGACCTTAGCATTACACTGTGAGTCTGACACTAACGCGCAAGATCAGCAGTACGAAGACTATGCAGACGAAACTGAGGATGAGGAAGATGAAGAATCTGCACCAAATATTGCTGACTCGCGTACATCTGTAACAAAGTTACGCAGTATTTCCAGTAAAATAAAAAGAAGTGAGATAGTGAAGAAGAAGTTTCAGTCTGCTTGTGAAGCAGCTGGCGTGCCATCAAATCTAAATGCCATTCTTGACTGTCCAACGAGATGGAATTCCACACATGATATGATTGGATTTGGTTTAAAAGTGAGAGCGGGCATTGACATATTGTGCAGTTCTGTCACCGAATTAAATGATTTTCAAATCACAGCTAATGAATGGCAGGTACTCGAAAAATTACATAAATTTCTAATAAACTTTAAACTTTTAAGTACAAAACTTGGTGGAGACAAATATGTTACATTACCGCTAGTCATTGTATCATTCAATCTCTTGCTAGATAAAATTGAATCCATGGTAAAACAGTTAGATGAGAAACCTAATCGATCTGAAGTGGATGAAAGGCTCATTCTAGCTTTCCAAGCAGCTCGAGACAAAATGCTTAAACATTACAAGAAGAGCAACTGGATTTATTGTACTTCTTTAATTTTAGACCCAAGGCATAAGGCTCAGACTTTTGACCTGACAATGTGGGGGAAGCAACTTAAAACAGAAAGTCTGCGCAAGTTCAATGAACTTTATGAAGAATATAAAAGTCTACACTCACTGAACAAATCTCTGGAATTACCAGAAAAAGAAAATAAAGTATGTGATGAAGATGAAGACGTAATAGACTTTGATAAACTCTATGAATGTCCCTCGACGTCATCTGGATCTTGTCTTCAAGGCTTAGTGATAGACGAGTTGGAGGAGTACCTGAGAAAACCAAGAACTGCCAGCTCGGAAGACATTTTAGATTGGTGGAGGACGCATGATACAGAGTATCCGATTTTATCGAAAATTGCCCGTGATTTTCTCTCAATACCTGCAACTTCAGTACCTGCTGAGAGGTTATTTTCTAAAGCATCATTAGAAAACATAGAAATAGGTTAAGTGATGAGTCAGCCAGATGGTTACTTTGTATTAATTCTTGGTCAAAAAAATTGATATAAAGTATCATAACCTAATGATAAAGCTGTTGATTTGTGTTGTATTTTATTTTTTATTCAAATAAATGATAAATCGTAAAACTCTTTTATTAAATTTCTTATAAGTTGAGGGTTCAATCTCTTTCTAGACAGATAAGTATTGTTCTTTAAAATACAGTCAAGTTATTGTAATTAATTTGTTTTTTTACATGTTTTAGCAAATGTAAGCTTATAAATCATAAATGTTTATTAAGAAACAGTTACTTCCATGGAAAAAATGCTCAAAATTCTGTCATTGGTAGGATTTTAAGAAATTTCAACAAGAAATTCTCCCATCTTGATATATTTAACACCAAAAAAGGTGTTTTCAGGAAACTTTTAGTGACTTCTGTATGCGACGATTTGACTAATAGGTAATTCTAAACAAAACTGAATAAATTAACCCGTGACCATACACCATTACAACTCCTCACACACACTTCTACACACCCACCCACACTGCACACTTAGATATGCTTAGAGGGTGCTAGCATGACATCCTGTTTGTTTTCTGATGCATAAAATAAGTGTAGTTATTAAATTGTAAATCCGTAATTGGCTGTAAGATTAGTTTATTTATCTTATATGAAATTGTTAAAGAGCTGTGGATTTTGTGAATAAATAAATAAATAAATAAATAAATAAATAAAACGACATATAGGTCAGTTGATTTTTCGAATTTCTTATCAAATCTTCAGTTATTTATTAATCTGCTTGATCTTTACTATGGCTATGTTAATTCAAGCTCACAATGTTCCAATTCTAATACGTTTTTCTAAGATTTAAAGTAAACTTTAATAAATAGTAATAGACTAATAGGTAATTGCAAGACTTGCAAGACTCTTGCTGCAAGACCAAGACCAAGACCAAGACTGGGAGCGCAAGACCAAGACCAAGACCAAGACCAGGTGTATTGGCGCAAGACCAAGACCAAGACTGGCTAAGTCTCGTCTTGTTCTTGCATTTGGGCAACACTTTACCTATGTACGTATTTTTCTATTCCTTTCTTCTTGTCTGTTTATATGTGTGTGCATAAATGGTTAAATAAATAGGTAAATAAATAAATATTATATTTACACTTATACTTATTACATTTATTTATTCTGTAGTACCTTTATACATTTAAGATGATGCAAACATACACTCACTATGTCCCAGCAGTCGGAACGATATAGGCTGATTATGCGTGCATGCAAACATAAACTCATTGGAGTTTCACCATGCATGAAAGACAACGACTAGGTGCATAAAACTAAAAAAAAGGTCGTGAAATGAAGAAACTTTTTCGTTCTATGTTCGAACGGGATGCCCGTTCACTTTGCGAGACATAAACGAAAAAGTTAAATAATTTATTTTAAACCACAGGCTTGCCACAAAGCGTGAGTCCAACTTTCCTATTTTAAATTGCCAAATGCAGAGTCGAGTAAAACCAGTTACTTATTTCTCACAGAACGACGCTAAAAATAGATTCCAATTTAACTAAATGCAAGCACTAACGCAAATACGTACACTTCATGTAGCTTAAAAGTTGTGAAACATATAGGATTTTAGTTAAAAGCTGGATGAATGATAATAATCATTGACTTATGTAGGTATCAATTCATGAAGCTGCGAGGTTAAGTCAAAACTCCTATTAAATTCTTCTAACCAAGCTTTTGTGTTTGCTAATGCTACAGATATCGTTTTTGTGATTTAGTTACCTACTACTTACTATCGTTGGTGGTACCTAACTCAATCGGAGACTCCTACGAGTTTGGTAGGTATTAAAAAACCGGCCAAATGCGTGTTGGACCAAGCACGAAGGTTCCGTAATTGGGATGAATTTATCACAAAAGTCAATTTAACATTGTAGTTGAAAAACATGTTCTCCCATATATCGATATGCGTCACGATCAATTCTCCAACTGCATAAAGAAATGTAAGTTTGTAATCGCAAAAAAAAGTGGTAAAGCGAATTCTTAACTTAGGTACTTGTCAAATTTCATGATTCTAAATCAACAGGAAGTACCCTATAGGTTTTGATTTACTTTCGAGTATCAAAATAGGTCGCATAAATAGCCTTATTTTTTTATTGCATTGACTTAGACGCTTAATTTTATAAAGCTCTGACGGTAGATCTAAATTTTTTATATTAATTTTGACTTGATACTTCCACGTGTTCCTGAGTAAAGGGTCTTATCAGACTGGCAGACAAACAGACGGACAACAAAGTGATCCTATAAGGGTTCCGTTTTAAATTCTTTTGAGGTACGGAGCCCTAAAGCTGGTCTTTTAGACCGCTAGCTAGAATAAATTTTATCGAAACACGAAAGAAATATTTTTTTTCCAACTTATGAAGAAATAACACAGTACCTACACGCATGAGTTACTCAGACGGCGCGGTATATATTCCAAACAATATTTCCATCTGCTGCGTTCAATAAACATGTCTGTCAAACCGAGTCATAACGATAATTTCACACAACGGAGCGTATTCCGCCATCTTTATCTTTATTCTCACATTTCTTTTCTTTGTGAACACGTCAAGTGACGCGTGTAGCTTCAGCAATCAGGAAAATATTCCTGAAAATATATACCTGCATGCAGTAGAAGACATATAAATTGCTATTATTGTATCATTTAGTTATGTACTTCGAGTGTTTGCTTCATGTAATTGAATAAATCAACATTAATTGTATCTAAAAGATGATTGATTTGTCAAACGAACAAATTGATGAATCATAATCAAACAATGTGAAAGTGGATCTTAAGTAGGCAATCATTCGATGTACTCGTCGTAATAACGAATAAATTAGTTAAGTATCTTTAAATTGAGGACAGCCACACAATATCCGCATCAATCAATCAACTCAGTCTACCGCAGACCATAGCTGGACATAGGGTATCTCCCAAGTTGTGCCACAACCGCCCGGAATGCGTCTGTCGCATACAAATGTATCCACAGCTCACATACATGCTAATTTCTGAATTGATATTAAATAAGTACAAACATATGCTACAATGGCATCGTAACCTTAAACAGAAATTGGCTAAACCGCTTAAGCTGAATCTAGTCCACATTTTCCCATACAAACTTCGGGAGTGTATTACTCAACTGTTCGGAAATGTACATAAAAAAATAAATGGTATGGTTTTGTCTCATTATTAATATTGTCTGTACGGAAACAAAATACTAATATAAAAAGCCATTAAAAATTTAGGAGCCAACAAAGATTCGTTTTTCTTTAAAATTTATCCTAACTTTGGGCGTGTTTAGTTATTAAAAAACGTGTAAAATCTCCAAAACCAAGTCAGTTCCGACAAAGTTCAATATTGGAAAGATCAATAAACTTTATTGACCATTGATTTATGCAGTAGTTTTTTCATAAAACCCGATCTTCCGAAGGACTTTTTCTTAATTTTTTACCCGCTTGTGTTACAATAAATGATCCTGCATCTTAATCAATAACGTGCGTGTAGACTAGCGTCTAATAGCTCATCACTGATGCTACTTCTGTCGGACACGATGCCTGGTGAGACAGCGTACTTTTTAGCTAGGCCCACCAGTGAGTTCGAGGCTGCGACTAGATTCCCATTAAAACACCAGACGCTTTCCCACAATTCACTATCAATTTTACGAGCACAAACAAAAGTGAATCTACATTACATGAGCATCTGACTCAGCTGAAAGGGCAATTATTTCTGTAAAAGGCAGCAACAATAGTGGTATAGAATGGAAACAAATGATCATCGGCGATGTGGCCGTGTGGGCGCTACGGGCTATTGTGCGGAGCGGCCCGACCGTGGCGGCCGCGGAATTGGCCGCGGTATGCCGCCGATACAGGCTTAATGACTGGACCGGTATGAGCGTACTCACGGCGAACGGGCAATGTCTGCGGCATTGCAAATTGTTTTTATCGATTAGTTTTTGTGTATACAACAAAACATAGAGCTGTTTTTGTATGATTGTATGCTCTCAGTAAACTTCCATAGATACTGTTTCCTTGATAAATTTCTTACCATAGGAAGAGAATTTGACAAGATTTCCAGGTGTGCAAAACGGATCTTCGAAAATGACAATAATAACGAAAGTAGGTAAATGATGAAGAAGAACAAAAAGATATAAGTTTAAGTAGGTATACTTAGACAGACATAGTTTTTCTGCTTACGTGTTATCTATAATATTAGAAATGGACCTGTCAGGCTGTGTTAGCGTTATTTCTTAATGATTGCTTCTGATTTCGATTTGTAGAATCGGTAGGCAAGCAAATGGAACTTACAGTGCGAGGGGCGCCTTTGCATCCACAAACCGACTTAATTATTGCAAATCACCTTTTTGTCGCCTGCAGGCAAATGTCAAACCCAGCAAACAGATTTTTGTCAGTGACATTCTGACATTCGTTTGGGGCGCTTATTTTTTGTACAAATTAGATTCACCCTCTTGCCGGAGGCCTGATTGTGAGGGTCCCGGGGTCCCGGGCTCCGAATTCCGGTAATCCCTTCCTGGAATCAATTCTATTCACTTACAACTCATCTTCGGCCGTTTGTGCATTACAGTTGACATAACATGGAAACAATTCAATTGAAATGATTAGTGAGTCTGACCTTCCATTTGTTATCGAGCGTACTGTTTTGCGTACATACGATAATAGTATTTATTTACGATTGTTTCAATGTAGGTACTCTACATTCTTGTAAAACCAATAAAGGTATATATCTACTAAGTATGCAGTTATTATATTTATCATAGTGCTTATGAACACAGCGTCACCTTGACATAAGATAATGTAGTTAAAGGCAATTCATTGATTCAAAATAGGTAGGTACAACAAAACCAAAAGTCGCTTAATTAAATATCTACTGAATTCTCAATTTCACAACAGGATTACAGGATCCAGCTTCCCTTTGCAAAAACTTCGACCTTGATTTGTATCACACGTTCCTAATTCAAAATCATATTTCAGGTTTGTTAACGTATTCTCGTGTCCTGAATACATCAGCCGAGCGACGAATAGGTACGTGTCGTACGGCGACGTTACAAGCGGCGCAAATGGCACAATTAGCAGCCAATTGAGAGCCGGGCTGGAGGTAACATGAGTGACGAGATGGTACTAATAATTGTAACTCTTCAACTGATATCCGGACGTGGGAACCGCGTTGTTGGAAGTTGAAACGGTTGCCATGGTTACGTGTCAATTGGTTTGATATGGTCACGTATCTAAGCCAATCATGTGGTTTGCAGACTTTTTGCTGGGATGCTGTGAGGGTTCCGATTCGATTACCGAATCAGGAAGTATTTGCAGTTGGCCTGAAGCTAGGTTTTTGCACGCTTGCTCTGCTGTTCAAAAAGGGTATCTGACAGCAATGAACTAACAGTGATCATAATAAAAAAAAAATGTAATCTCTATAACACCTTTAAGCAAGAATAAACTTGTTTCCTTCCTTTAGCCGTCTATCCAAAGTCTATTGTCCTATCGACACGATAAGAACCAGACAACCTGCCTGATCAGCGAGAAAGTGACATCAATTTACCACTTTTGATTAAAGATAACGGAACACTACTTTTACTTCCAATTAGGTGCTAATTAAAACTATTTCACGCCGTTTCAAGAGAAACTTTATCTAATTTTACACTCCATTATTTCTCTCACTCCTTTCTCCTGTCTTATTATACCTCAGTGCCACCATTATTCGTCGAGCTTCATAAAACAGAAGATATTTTAATTTAATGGCTTTTTAATAGTATTATAATAATGAAGGGAGTGAGCTTTGTTCCTGATTGGCTTTGAAATAACTCCTTTGAGGGATCAGGTGGGTGTCACTGGAGGAATCTAATTACTTAGTGACTGTTCTAATTTGATTTAATTTAAATTAAACTTTGTCTGACTGGTGGCACACAGAAATCAGTCAAGCAATTAATTAAGCTACCAATTAAATTAATATTTATATCATCTGCCTCTCTCTTCCCAAATACGTTAGAGTTGGCTTCCAGTCTAACTGGATACAGCTGAATACTAGTATTTTACATGGAGCGACTGCCTATTTGACCTCCACAACCCAGTTACTGGGTAATACGATGCCTCTTGGTAAGACTGGTTGTTAGACTTTCGGACTTCTGACGACCCGTAATGACTGTCAAAGATCCACAAATGACAGCTGGGATCAACGACTTAACGTACTTTCCGAGGCACGGAGGGGTCTTGGTATAATCATAATCATCATAATCATAATAATATTTATTCACGAATAAAAGACAACCATACAGAGTAACTTAATAATAAACACCAAAAAGAAGAATCGCTTGAAATAATTTCGACAATAAAATTTAGACAACAGTTGTAGAATGTGAGATGCTAGATTGCAAAGATAGCTTGGTTGTCGTCGGACTGATTCGCCCTATCCCCTCGTACTAGTATATAACTGTATCACGAGCGGATAGTTTTCCTCAACCTTAGAAACAGATTCCCACAAGGTTCCAGTAAGAAGTCGCATAATTATATAGTTAAGCAAATTGATTACATACTGTATAGGTAGTAAATCACAGTACAGTTATATTAATTAAGTTACATGATTGGAGAAGTCTATATTGTTATGTATTTGGGTATAGGTATAGGTATATGTGTGTATGTTTTATGTATGTGTCTGTAGGTGTATAGTTATGTGTATTTTATTATGTTTGTGCCTCATTTATACCAACTTTTTAAGTAGATTTTCAGTGCTGTTGTAGTCTAGTGTTTTCAAGTATTTATCCATAGTTTCCTTGCATGTTAGACTATCAAGATTCTTTAATTCTAGATCTTTACTTATTTTGTTGTAAAGGCTAGGACCGAGATAATTGTGAAATTTGTGTGCAAAAGATGTTCTATATTTTGGTATGTTATAAACTATATCTAACCGTCGCCTTTTTGCAAAGCGCGGTGTTATTTTATGTTGTGACATGATCTCTAGTTTAATGAATAATTTTCGTACAGTTAGTACTCCCAGTTCTGAGTAAAGTAGGTGTGTCGGGTAAGTGTACTTTTTGCGAGAAATAACTTTAAGTACCATGCGTTGGGCTCTTTCGACAAACAACATGGTAGTTTTTGAGGTTCCTCCCCATACATTCAAGCCGTATATCAGTATAGACTGACATAGGTATGTAAAGACGGTCACCCATCCGCGGACCAACCGCGGCAAGCGTAGCTTAACCTGATCAATCGACCCGTGCGGCTGTTATTACTAAGCCGCAACCCTCAAAATAAATGTTTATACTAAGTTCAATATTTTTCAACAAAGAGCAATTATATTGTCCCCGATCACTATTTGGTTTATTAAGGTGAACTTAGTCCACATTTTTTGCATACAAACTTCGAGTGTTTTACTCCACTGTCTGACATGGCACATCACACATCGCACAAGTAAAATATGATATCGTTTTGTCTCATTATTAATATTGTCTGTACGGAAACAGAATAAGTACTAAAAACCCATTAAAAAGTTAGGAGCCATCAAAGATTCGTTTTTCTTGCTAATTTTACTTGACTTTGGGCGTGTTTAAGTAATAAAAGAAGTGTAAAATATTCAAAACCAAGTCGGTACCGACAAAGTTCAATTATCGAAAAGTTCAATAAACTTTATTGGTCATTGATTTATACATTGGCTTTTTCATAAAACTCGATCTTCCAAAGGAATTTTCTTAATTTTTTCTATAAATGATCCTACATCTCAGTCAATAACGTTGTGCGTGTAGACTAGCGTCTATCTGCTCATCACTGATACTATGTCTGGTGAGACAGCGTGATTTTTAGCCAAGCCCACCAGTGAGTTCGAGCCCGCGACTAGGTTCCTCTTAAGAGCTATAAGTACCTAATAAACGACACGGGGGCGTACCGACAGAAAATGGCGCCTAGGGCACACATCACATTCGCGCCCCTTCGTAAATTATCTTCTCGGTCTACACTGAGTAAAGCTAGGTGGCATAACCTTTCTTGACCAATAATAATAATAGCCTTCAATAACGAAGACATTAATATCAACTTACAAAAAAATCGCTTGTTATGCTGATTTAAGAGAATTTGAATAGCAATAGGCAGATTTGAAAATACGCTTTCATCCCCGTACAGCACAATATATTCAAGTAGTTCTTGAGATTTCTTAGATACAGGTAACAATATGAAATGATTTATTGATGTTTTTTTTATTTTATTTAATATATGGCGACTTTATGCACCCCCCTTCGATAGTCGCCCAGGGATCTAGCCCTGCCTGCCCTATCCGAGTTACGCCACTGAAACGACAACAATTATTATTGTTAGACCTTGAGGTCGTTATACCTAACTACAACAATTATTTCTATGTAAGTATCTAATCCGATTTCTGTAGGCATTCAGTCGGGCTGAATATTAGTATGATAATTTATTGTATTGTAAAGTGGTTTTAAGTATTCCAGTAATACCATACATTTAATCAATACATGTAACAATTCATGAATACCTGTTGCCAAGTAATTATCAATCAAAAGTTAAATCAATCAACAGACGATTGTATTAAAGCTAGATTGCTTCACTATTATATTGTAAATGGTACACAAGCGGTGCCCGTAGGTAAGTCTCAACGTAACCAATTGGTTTTAGGTAATTAATTTCAAACATTAGTGTTATTGTCTAACTTGCCAATCAATTGTGTGTTTGTGACGGAAATGGAAACTAACTGGTCGGCAGGTAACTATTCCCGTTACATGAAATAATGAAATTCAGGTGAACGTGAATAAAACTGTCGAAATTGAGTTTTAATCGGAATGAAGTTTACGGTCCGCGGCACACAATAATAATGTAAACTAGCGGTTATCGATATGAGTCACGAAAATAGCGTTGCAATAACACTGGATGAAAATTGCATAAAAATACTGCAGTTGAAATCAATTTAAAATATATCTAGGGTCAAATTAAATCAGCTAGCAAAACTCCGCAAACAAGATGGTCGTCTCTAAACACGATCAAATTAAAAACAAAAAAATTTTATATTTGATGAAATTTTTTGGGGATTCAACTAACGCTGGTGTGGTACTTGAAGTATGAGTTGATAAAATCTGTTTTCTTTTGTTTTAACGTGTTCAGATGCCTATAACCAAAAAAAAAAATTTGTTAACGAATATTTTCAATTGATTACACCACCGGGGGTGGAGGACCCCACAAAAATATATCTAGAAATTAATATATTAAAGTGAAACTTTTATTACATCGTCTCAAACTTTTTCGTCTGTGTGTTGCATGTCGCGTGACGTGTCGCGTGACGGTCGGCCGCGGAGTAGGGATAAAGTGAAAGGCGCTCGTCAGAGCAGCCGAGGCCAATATGGCGGCGCCTATAGTTCGCATCAGCTGACCGTGTAGTTTTTAGTTAAATGTCTATAATGTGAAAAAAAGTTTCACTTTTACGGTGGTTTCATAAAACCACACAAGTTTTTTTTTGTTTTATCATGATACCCATCTCGTCTGCGGAGTTTTGTTATCTAACTTAATTGGACCCTGGATATAAAAGTAAAAAATATTTGCACACAGGTAATTATAAAATGTCACAGAAGATTAGTTTTTTGCCATAACCTAATGAGGTCTGCGAATACCTACGATATTAGTCAATATTGTTATGTTTTCAAATACAGAGCAAGATTTCAAAACACTCATATTAGCGCAATTTTTTTTTTTAAACCAGAACAACTACTTGCAGATCATACAAATATTTGTTCCGTGCGGTAATCGAACCCACGACACGCAGCGCAGCAGTCGATCGCTGAACCACTGCGCCAACCGTGCCGTCAAAAAAAAAAAGTATATTAAACTTTTGCCAGCGGCCTCCCCCTCGTGGATGTCGAAAATGATCCCATGGGAACGTACTATCGGGATAAAAAGTATCATATGCGTTATTCTAGATTACAAACTATCTGTCAAATTTCATTCAAATCCAGAGGGTTTTTGCGTGATTGAGTAACAAACATCCATACAAACTTACAGTTTTATAATAATAGTAGAATAGTAGGATTTTATTTTACCGTCAGACAGTGATGAGTTGATGACGAAGAGTAAAAAATGTGATGTAATAAAGTATCGTATTTATGACGGAATTTTGGAGTTCCACTTAAGCTACACAACATCTTCCATGACTTTCAATTCCTCGGATAAAATTGCGCCTAAAAGCACCATAACAATGTGTATAGTAGCGCCCTCTTTTAGTAAATTCTGACATTATCCCTTCAGTGTTGCAAACGCTGTTCACATGAATGTCGATAGATGGCAGTGCTAGCCAACCATGTTCCGTGGGCACTAACGCCCTCTATTAAAAATAAGTGGGACTACCAAGACTCTTGTCCATGGATGCTATAGTTTTTACCAGTGCGACTAGATAGCAGTAGTAACTTACTTAGAAGCAAAAAAGAACGAAACAATTCACAGGATTTCATAATTTGCTCAGAATCACTAATAAATAATTCATTTTCATCTAGATATTATATATCATAATTATCTAACACTTATTTTTTCTCAGAGGAATATACGCATCATTATGAAATCACACCATACAGAAATGGCTTTCGTCACCAAAAGATGGCGCAATAATACTAGTCGAGCGAATTATTCATTATTAGTTACTAAAAGCTTTCTTTAAAATATATATTCGGACTTTTTCGAATAGCTGAAATAAAATAGCCTCTTCATTTCAAATTACTCAGGCACAAATCTGTACAACAGACTTAGCACCCCTTTCCCATGGGGTTTCAAAGAAACTATACAGGAAAAGCTTTTATTCAGTGCGCAAACTGTAACCATAAATTCAGCTTATCATTCTAGACCCCCAGCGCAGAAATTTTTCGTCTGTTATACAAAAAAAAAATCTGCTGTTCTATACATTTTGACCACGTAGGTATTGCAATTTTCTATGAAACAGCAGATTTTTTGCTGAATGCTGAATTAATGGTTACAGTTTGCACACTGGTTAAAAACTTATCCTGTAGAACGATATAATGTTATTATCTATGTTCACACAACCCTACTTAAAAAATATAACTGACCCGGACCTAATCATTTTTTTTTTTTTGACTTCTTCAACACACACACTGTCAGTCATTTAGAAAAATAAAAACAAAATGAATGAGAACATTTTGAAGTTTATTTTCAAACAGTAATAACAAATATTAAATTATACAAAACTTATTAATAACATTAACATGTAACAAAGGTGTAGGTAGCGATGTACTGTATCTAATAGTACCTACACGTTTCGCAAAAATCTACCCACCTCATAATGCTGCAGATCTAAGCACCTATTCTCAAGCCGAGACATAACAAGTTACAGACAATGCGACGTGACAACAAGGAGCAGGCACCTCTCAGCCTTGACCGAGTGCAGTGACATAATGCAACGCACAGACTAGACAATATCCCAGTACTTCTGGTGCATGCCTAGCTTTAGATACTCTCTGAGAGGCAGATATACAAATAGTTATAAAAATATTATTTATTGTGAAAGTTTGTACGTTTGGATGTTAGTTACTCAATCACGCAGAAACGGCTGAACGAATTTGGATGAAATTTGGCACGCAGATAGAATATAACCTGGATTATTGCAAAGGATATTATTTATCCCGATAGGTCGAAAATTATCTCACGGGATCGTACCGTTCCCGTGGGATGATTTTCGAGCTCCACGCGAGCGAAGTCGCCGACAACAGCTAGTAAATAATAAAACCCTCCATACATTTTCCAGTTGTAAAAATTTTTGCTGCAAGTTTTTCAGTTTATTAGATGCGTTTGTAACCTCCAATGATTTTCGGTTTAATGTCTCTTCTGAACACAAAGATAATCGCCATTTTTTGCAATCCCTATAGATTGATGACACCAAAATTTGTTTCATTTCGATATTTATTTAAAGACGAAAATCAAAAAAAGGCGTTTTGGCTACCTACTCGCAAGTCCCAATACTATGGACCTACCTTTTCATTTATTCTTCTTTCTGTCTTCATGATTCATTTAAGAATTGTGGTTACACAGAACATAAATAAATATACAAAATGCTAAAATTCCACGATGTCTGAAGGCCAGAGATCTATCTCCAGATGTAGCGCATATGTGCTCTTTACAGCTCTAAATAATATGGACTTGTTTATTATCGTCTAGATTTAAAAATCAGAGTGCAGCTGGCCATAATTATCTAAATGTGGATGAACAAGTTTGTCGTAAAAACATTAATAGTTAGAACTTAGTTAGGAGTTTTTCTGTTAATAATTGAACTTCGTAATCCATTAATAAAATGATTATCCGGTGGGTAGGTACCTACTGCATCACCTGCAATCTTTACCTTCCCTCGCATCTACCGGAACTGATCTAGGAGGACTGCAGCGTTGCCATGGCGACGCGGGCCAACAGCGCGGTCGTTGACCCGCGTCACTCGCGCCGCCCGCCCAGCGCGCGCCGCCCGCCCCGGCCTTATTTACAAACAATTGTTTTGTCAAACTATTCCTTGTCGATAACAAGTGTTATGGTGAAGTGTTGGGGGACTGTGGGTTTATGAGTGCGGTCCTAATTGAGGTGCTGCAGGGCGGCGCCCGCGGAGACAAGTAATTGACGCTCATTGCTGCCGAGTTGTATAAGATGTGACGCCGTCTGTAAGTAATTGATTCAGTTCCGTTTTATGTGGTTTTTAAATAGACTTTTATTGCAAACTATGTTTTACTTCGTTTAATTAGGGTTCCTTTTAATAACATAATGAAAAGTGATGTTATTGTTTTTTTTTTAATTACTAGCGTGTGTGTTGTTTTAACCCCTTCAAAAAGTACCATGAAAGTATTTCATATTATTCATGGCTGGATTAAAATAGTTTCATTTGCTTCCCATAAATCGCCCACACCCGCCTGGCGACATAAATATTAAGTTAATTCCGCCGTAGCATGGTGTGGCATGGTTGTAGATGTGGGGTGATAGTGTGCAAACTAGACGAGCCCTTGAAATTAAACTACTTTTTATTACATACGCGACACACACGCTACTCTACTTATTTTATCATTTTCATTTTAGGCTATCTGCGAATTAGGTTAGGTACATGAAAAACCTGAATAGTTTTGCCTCAACCTCAAACACGTCACATTTTTGATAGGTAGCATAACAATACATTGTTCCTCATTATTTTCGAGAAAAATGCCAAATATTCGTCTGCTTAGGATAAATTACAATGTACTTAACTATGTACAATAGTAGTTAGTAATGATTATACTAACGACGAAAACAGACTTTACATACCTAGGCACTGAATACCTCTAGTTAAATAGGTTTGCTTAAATAAATCACATGCTTAGCTAAGCGAGCTATTACACTATCTTAAATCTAGGATCATCTTTACATAGTTTAAAACAAAGTCGCTTTTCGTGTCTGTACGCTTAGATCTTTTAAACTTCGCAACGGATTTTAATGCAGTTTTCATCAATAGACAGAATGATTCAAGAGGAAGGTTTATATGTATAATACACCGACCTCCACGCGGGCGAAGCCGGTGGAAAAAGCTAGTATATAATATTATCATAACTTTTATCCATAGTATTATAGCTACCGAAGCTCGCAAATCATTCATATGTCTGTATCGCAGCCAACTTGTTTAAATAGCCTTTCAGTTAGCAGTTCTGACTTTTTAATAAACGGCTCCGTTCCCGCGTGATTAGTTGAATCGATAACGTTTAAATGGACTATGGAAATTTCAGAAACTCCAAATTCTTTGAGAGATGCTGTGGCAAGTTAGTCGCCTGTCGATGACCAGAGATCTCAATAATGTAGATTCTATGTAAGCGCGCTGTAAAAAATCTCGCAATTGTAGATATGCGAGTTTTAAAGGAATTAAAAAACAATTAGGGAAATAGTTCGGCAATTAATAGGTGAGGTTGGAACTGTGACCAAATCCAGCCAGTCGAATTGGTTAGCAGCCCGATCGAATGTGTTGAGGCTATATTACATTGTCATATCATATCTTTGATCATAGATATATGAAAATGTAATACCGCTCTGAAATGAGACAGAAACCGTTAATATCAGCCAATATCAACAAGTCAGACGCGCCTGTTTGCATGTCGTGATGTGTAAAATAGTCAGTCTGATCGTGTCTGACCGTCAGTCACGGAGAGCTGCGCCCTGTCTGAGCACGCCATACCTAGGTCCTTGAGAAAGCAGTGGACGCCATTGTTAGAGTAATAGCTTTCATATTTTAAGCTTTGAGTTTTTATATCAATAAAGATTTGGAAAGGAATGCAGAGTACATACATAGACGACGCGTAGGTATATACGTGTGACTATATGTTAATATTAGTATTTAGGTCGGTTCCCCCTAACAACGCAATTATGTTTTTTTTTTTGGGTGGGAAATCATCAAATAACTTCTCCCGCTCTGGGTGGAGCAGGAGGGCGTGTCAGACTTTTACTGACTAAAACCCACCCGTGTTCCCTCAGTTGCCTGTGTGCCAGGGGCCGTGGTATCTCTTTCGACCAACCCGCACCCAACGCAATTAGGTAAGTCGTACTCTGTAGACAGCTGGTTCATATACTCACGAATAAAAACGTTTGTCAGAGTAGATGCGTATTCATTAGGTATACTGACATAAATACATGGATGCTGTGGTCCGTAAACATAACCAGTTGCCTGTTAGTTACAATAACAACATTTTTGCCTATTTTATTATGTACGTTGTACGTGCCTACTCACACACAACTTTCCTTTTACAACCAAAATGTTTAGTGAATGCGGAAAGTCTTGCTTATTTCAATGAACTTGTTAAATCCTAATTATATTAGAAACAAGCAAAAATGGAGAAAAATATTTTATGAATTTGCTAAAACCTAGACCGTGTTACATCAGCCTTGTTTAAAAATAACTACTAGGCAAAGTAGGCGTTAGCAGCACGCACATTGAATTATATTTATTACAGAGTTAAATTAGTTAGAAAATCTCAATTAGTTTTAAAAGCTAGCGTGTCTTGTGTCTATTAAACAGGGAAACTTTTCGTCCGGAAATTCCACAAGCTTTAATATTAAATTGACGTTTTATTGAGTTAACCCAGATCAGAAATACTGTACGAAACTGTCACTTATTTGGTACCATGCCCTACATAGTACCACAGAGCCACTAACTGGTGAAGGGGTTGGTTCAAAACATCAGTTAACTGTCATCTGCGTTCGTTAAAACATAGTTACGTTTGATGTTTATTGTCCATTAACTTTAATGTTGTCAAAACAGTTTGTATTTAGAGCTAACAAAGAGAAAATTTGATAATAATGATAACCAGAATAAGGATAACGGTTGTTGACAGTTGTAAACAACTTATTAGCATTGACTCTATAATCACTTTGTATTGATTTTATCTGGGTCCAAGACCTAACTAATAGGGCGGCGCTTCCACCTACATTAAGTTTGTGCGACATTTGTATTCCGCAATATGATAGAAACAGCCCTTGCAATCATGAGATCCATTATTTTCACACAATAGGTAACATTGATGGCCCAATGTTTTTGCGTGAGCTAAACCTGCAGGCTTAGCATGACGCTTTCTATTTCTACGAAGAATAGACAGGGCTTTTTCAATACAAAGTGACATTTCGTTTCTCCATTTTTGACATCGCACCGTAGATATCCTTCTGCAATCTGTCATTTTGTCTGTCGTTTCTAACGATCTTTGTCTAGTTACTTCTAAATGTAGACTATTTCAGAAGAATATTTCTTCCCAAACTGTCAAAATCACACTGACAACAAACTTGCTACTTGATGGCCACAAAGTATAAACGATTCTACAAAATCATGATTCTTTTAAAACACATATTTGTGATAGTTAATAGAAAAATATAGATATCTTCTCCTATTGTACATCATTTAGTTAATAGTCATGTCTATTCTTCCGTCGACAAATCGGTGCTCGTGCTAAGCTTTCTGCGCAATAGTTACGTATCCTACACGGTGCAATAAAGCTCAAACTTTTGTTTAATCACTGCGCAATCTTAAATATTTGCCCTAAGTTCTCAAAAATATCGCGCAATTCATGATATTGTGCAATATGGTTGATCGTGTAATACTCATAATAATATAAGGCACGATTTATTAGAATCCATTCTATTTCTCATAAAACTAAAAAATGTAAATACATATCACTCGCACCCATATTCACTCGTAGCCAGTAGGTCTTTCTTTCATTCCTTTCATTCGCAAATAGGTACTTCATATTTTATGCAAAAGTTGCACGCTCTTTTCACAGCGCATCATAGGCCGTACACAGAGACACACGTACTCATGCATAATGCAGGCGGCATCCAGCCAACCAACCGTGGCCCCTGGCTACCCCTGTATCTCTGAAGATCCCTCCACTGTCTGCTGTTAGTGATGCCCGCATTTATCATGTTAGAGCCCGGCCCCCCCGGCCCCTGGCCCCTCGGACAGGAAAAGCGCAAGATTTATTACTACATGTACAATTTCCTCGAAGATTAAATAAATTAAACATTGCTTTGGTAACAAAGAAGTCACTAAAGTCCCTGTGATCCAATCACCAATTTATTGCAACCAGCCCTGCACTAATAAGTATCCTAATAATATCGTCGACCGTAGGTTCAATTGAGGTAAGGGACAAAATACCCAAAATGAGGTGAGTATACAGTTTTGTTCAGAATTTTTCGCTCTATGGTGAATATGAAAAAATTCTAGCTTAAGAAAAATGTCCCTTACCCTAATGATTTTTGGATCCAAATTTCGAATCAGCCCCATAATAACAATGTATCTGAAAAACTATGCAATATAGGAACTTAAAATGGTGTAATTATCGCCGCCAATCCACTTCTAATAAGGTAAGGGTCTTCCCAATCAACGAATTGTCAAAAGTGTGTACTTCATTTTCTGTCAAAAATCTCTTTACACTGTATTTTATTCATAAATTTTTTCAATAAGTCCTTTACACAATTTTTTCATTGATAGATTGGATCCAACGTAGAAGTCAATTTAATGTAAGGGACGGGACTACAAGATACTCAGTCAGTAAGGGACATTTCTAACAAAATACGTTGTTGTAAGGGACATCTATTTTCTTAGATAGCTAAATTATTTAAATAAATGTTACACATGTTCACTAAAATACAAGATAATGTCTGAAATCAGACCCGAAAAAGGTTAATAACAAAAAAAGTTATGGGCGATTTAGTCCGAAAAAAAACTTTGTCGGCCTCTCCTGAAAAATCGTATTGTGTCCCTTACCTCAATTGAACCTACGGTCGTCGATAATAATATATGGTATAAATGTGAAAATTTGTATGTTTAGATGTTTGTTACTCAATCACGCAAAAACGGCTGAACGGATTTGGATTAAATTTGGCACACAGATAGTTTATAACCTGGATTAACATATAGAATACTTATAATTCCGGTAGTACGTTCCCGTGGGATAAATCCCGACCTGCACGCGGGCGAAGACGCTGGCAAACCTAGTTATACATAATTCAGCTCTACCTTGTCTATATTATTAGGGTTTCAATAATATGTCCATATCCCTTTATTAATACATCTATTGGAATTTGTGTTTTACTAATATACTAGCTTTTGTCAGCGGCTTGGCCCGCGCGGAACTTTCATCCCCTATTTAACTGCCTAAGGGGTTGAATTTCGAAATATCCTTCTTTATTCCTTGTCTACATTATAAAGCGAACCTCTGTGCAAAATTTCAACTTTCTAGGTCCAAGGGTTTGGGCTGGGCGTTGATGAGTCAGTCAGTCAGTCAGGACTTTTCTTTCTGTTTAGATTAGGAAGAAGGCGTGACGCGACAGCGCAAGCCACTCTAGTAAAACAATTTCTATGGAAACCCTTACTGTGAGCCTTAAATACAGTCAGTCACTTTGAAAAAGTAAGGATTTCAGTCGAGCGCTGAGGGCGGGCTCGGAAAAATAGGAAATGTATTTATGAGTTTGGATGACAAGGAATATGGTTTTGAAGTAGAATCGATTGGTTTTTGCAACACTCTAACATATAATTATAAAACCACAGATAAGTAGATACTTTTTTATTGCTGTACAAATTGTAAACTTAAAAGTGCAATAAAAAGTTTAATGTTCTTTCAGAAGAAAATATGTCCATGTTGGCTGTGAACCTGAAATGTTTCAATTGTTTTTGTTACCAGTAGTGTACCCAACTGCCTCAGATTGATACAACTGTCCTATTAGCGTCGCTGCATCTACATAATCACGACTTGGCAACTTTGTAAGAGCGACTTGTAGCCGTCCTCTCCCTTGAGCTCGTCCGATAAGCGCCATAATCCAGTGCAGTTATCTCTCCACGATAACCTATCGTAACCTAAGTCTAGATTATGAGCTCACACGTGCAGGATGCAGGAGGCAATACCCTCTAATGGCTTACTTAGAGGCGAGAGTCCGGCAAACGGAATAGTTATGAAGATATGAACGTGGAACGGTATAGAGAGATGACTTGATCAGTCTTGGATGTAACCGTAGGGATAGATACAACATAGGATTTATTTATTTATTGATAAGGCACTTCAACGACTTATTCACTAAGACATTACACAAAAAATAATCACATACAGTTTTAGGAATTGTGAATAGTCACTTACAGAAGTGCACAGCACTAGCAGAGCAATTTACAGGACGTACAATATTACGATAGTTAAAATACAAATTAAAAATAGAGTTAAAAAAGAGCTATGTTCACAAATACAATTGGAAATACAAAATGCTTTAAAAGACTAAAAACAGAAAAAAAAGGCTGACAAAGAAGGGAATAGAGGTTACTACAATTTATTAATAAGCGGCGCGTGTCGCACAGAAAACTCGAGACTCGATTTAGTTAGAAGTCTCAATCGGAAGTGTCGCAAAGGGTTAGAGAAGATGTCGATACTGTTGGTTCGTGTAGCGATTTTATTAAAGTTTCCCATTAGACGGTTCATAGGTGTAGTGCTACCGAGGTTAATGCGACTTGCGGTAGTGGCAAAGGTGATAGTTTTGCGACCAAATCTAATGGCCATCTGTCGAGGTACAGCTATACTTAATTCCGCCAAAAGAT
Source organism: Antitype chi (assembly GCA_947359405.1). Taxonomy (NCBI): domain Eukaryota; kingdom Metazoa; phylum Arthropoda; class Insecta; order Lepidoptera; family Noctuidae; genus Antitype; species Antitype chi. The sequence continues at coordinate 21,077,778 of OX375812.1, forward strand.
CGGGAACATTTAGAAAACCATTTAAGATTTTATAGAGAAGAATGTGGCCCGTCACGTCTCTTCGATGTTCAAGTAAGGACATTTTAAAGTGACTGAGCCTTTGAACGTAAGAACAATCCCGTGGACAGCTAGGGCTTCTAAAACGAAGGTATCTTGTGAAGCTTCTTTGGACACGTTCAATCCTGTTTACGTGGACGCGGTAGGTAGGGTTTCAAACTGGAGATGCATAGTCCAGTTCACAGTAGCTTATTTTCCGTAAAATAGTTGTTTTTAGTTGAGAGGCCTTACAGTTTAATTGGTTTTCTTTATAACACAAAAAGGTAGTGATGGGTAGCATGGGTAAGTTACCGACCCTACGAAGCTACGGTTACAAGTGCTACAAGTGCTACGATCAAGTACTCGGAGGTCAATGGCATGGGCAAGTTTACTGGCGGCGGAGTCGTTTTGCATTTAAATACTAATATTTAATTTCTTCAGACCAACAGACAACAGTGATCCATAATTTTGGAGGTATAACTAAAAAAATATTAAAGTAAGCAAATTAGATACGCATATCCACTACAAGCTGATTATTATTGAGGGATTACTTTCTTTTCACTTCATGATCATTAATAAAGCTAGTTTGTTAAATTAATCTTTAACTAAGAAGACAATAGCTATCATTTATTGTAACAAAATATAAAACATCGATTTTAAATTATTAATCGTATCTAATTAATTAACAGTTTTTATATACATTTTTGAGAATCTACTGGGGTTAAATCATTTTAGAGCAGTCTTATATATAATTATAATTATTAACCTATTTTATTTATTCAAACATAATGCATAAGTAAAAATACTATAAAGGGCGGACCTAATGTGTGAGGCATTTTCTACCAGTCAACCTTAGTTACTTATTTATCACGGTGACAATAATTATTTTTGTCAATTAAACCAAAACTTTACCTTAATTTTAAAAACATAAAAATTTACCTGCCCACTTTTATTTAGACTTCACTTAAAAATAGATCTTGAGTATCTTCACTAAAAATTTAATAATATTGAAGTAACTAAAGGTAACGAACAGACCTGCCAAGCAAGCCAGCTATTAGCAAGTGCTCAATTAGTCAGCTCAGCTTCAGAACAAGCATTGCCTGCATCGTAAACAAACCCCTGCTTTATAATATCGTCTTTGATAAACATAAGTTAGTTATCAAAACACAGCGATGTCACGTCGCGCGCCAGTCAGCTGTTTGTTATCGCGCCGATGAGACGTACCTACCGGCGCGTTATCGCGAGTATTAACGCGATATTACGAGTTAACGCGATTAAGTTTAGTGCAGTTTTTATACCAAATTTTCAAAGGGTTTGAGTGTTCATAACCTCTATTTGTGAAGCAAACCCACAACCTCCACAGACCTCGAAGATAAAAGACCAACTTATTGAGGTAAACTTTAATTCTTATTTGATTTATATTGTGTGTATATTAATAGATTATTACATTGTTACTTTGTCTATTAAAGCACGGGTTTGTTCCCATTGGTTTTCCCCCATTAAATAAAGTGTAACAAGTGATAATAGTTTGTCCTGCAAGGATTGCAAGTGATTGGAAAACAAAGAAATACGGAGATAAACATTTGGCAAAAGAATGTAACTAATGGGTTATGGGTTTATGTTATCTCAGTTAAAAGAGCGGAAAATACACATTTTATAATCCATATTTTTTGCAATATTTCGTTAGGAAGTTAGGCAAAACACTAATTAGTATGTTTATTGGTTTATTTTGAATATAAATTTGCATGAGTCGTCGCTTCAGATAAAAAAGCAATTAAAATGTAAAATAAACAACTAGATTTGGAATTTGGCGAAACATACGGATATCAGTAACGTTAACACACGATAAGGCTTCCGTTCCACCACAAAGCGAAACAGAAGCTAAGATAACCAACTTATCTTGATGTGTATCGTCTGGTAAGTTCTTCGCACTTCTGAAATTCCCGGCGCTACCAAATGAGGCAGATCTAATTGCGTGACACACTCAATGCCAGGGAATTTATTGCGTTGTACCGATGCACTAGAATAGAGCACACCGATCTCTTCCGGTAACCAGTACATCATGCGTACATAAGATGTGACTGCTTATCCACGTGTTAGAATGTGTTTAGAGAACCTCAAAAGTGTTGGATTTCATAATGAATTAAAATCGAAAAAACAATAAAGAAAAAATTTTACCATAACGTCAGCTGTTCTACGGTAGTCATATCCATACACGAACAGAAAATTAAAAAATTAAAATAGTCTTTCAACATTCCGTTTTTTGTAACACATCGTTAAAATGTTATTGGTTTAAATGATAAATGATTTTATTTCCGTACGTAGGTTTGTATAAAAACTTTTACACGTCAATCATATTTTTTTTACTAGATTAGGTCGGCGTTTCCTATCTGACTACTCTAAGAAGAAAGGCCGAAACAAACTCAGATGTCACAGTCTCTTTTAAAGTCCAGACAAAAATCTTGGTCAGATGATGTGAAGACCATGTAGATTGGTGTCTGAAATGGTCTTTTGAGAAAAGAACCACACAGATTGAGTGGACCTGTCCAGTCAGTGCACGCATTTGTCAGTAATCATGCAGCTCAACTCAGAACTTTAGGTTAGGTTTCTAATGGAACGCATCGCTATCGGTTTTATTCACATTGTCATCCAACAGTCATGACTTCATCAGTCACCTCACTCTCCCAGCATCCAATATGTCCCAGTCTGGTGACATATCCCGTAGAGTGACTTTATTGTTTCCCTTTTCCTAGGGTTCATCAATAGGATGGACCCTAATCTTATTACAATCTAGCCCGATAAATCCACTAATAAGTAATTTAATCTATATAAATAAAAAGAAAAGTCCTGACTGACGGACTGACTCATCAACGCCCAGCCCAAACCCTTAGACCTAGGAATCTGAAACTTTGCACAGAGGTTCCCTTTATAATGTAGACAAGGATTAAGGAAGGATTTTTCGATATTCAACCCCTAAGGGAGTTAAATAGGGGTTGAAAGTTGTGCGTGGGCGAAGCCGCTGGCAAAAGCCAGTTACCTAAGACCTAAACGGTTACATTTTCTTTACTAAGAAAATGACCCATACCTAGCCCTTTCTTACTCGCGAATACACTTTTTTCTTGTGTTTGTTTGGCACTTTTGTACTTTACACTATTCACTAACTCGAACGGTTTTGTCCTAGTCTTCTAACTATGTTTGTGTGGTCGAGAAACTGGATTGCCCCGACGTTCACATGCTGATGAAGTCTCTTTACGTGAGATTCTGCAAATTTCTGGATCACGTTTTCGATGAACTCAACTTTTCGGTCCCGATGGAGGTCAACATTTCGTATGTACCAAGGTGCATTTACAATTTCCCTTAGCACTTTGTTCTGGAATCATTGTATAATTAATAATATCTGGATGACTGGGGTTTTTTTTTGGTTTGACGTTTTTTTTTAAAATGAAACCTAGCTAGATGATTTATGGACCCCGAAACCTCCCGCTGCGTACTAAATTTCTTGAAAATCGTTGGAGTCGCTTCCGAGATTCAGATTATATTATATGTATAAGTACTAATATATATAAAACGGTTTTCTTACCTAAATTGAATTTTAATTTATTTTTATATTTTTGTAATTTTAGCTTTGCAGTCTCGAAGAGGCAAATTACTAGTTTAAACTGTCGCCAACTTCAACTTTTTTTTAATAATAACCAAAATGTTATATGTTTAATGGTGCCTAAGATACAGGCTGCGCTTAGTTTGGGACCAACGATATCTCAATACTGTAATTTTAATGAATAAATAAACGATTTTTACTTTTACTTTACTTTATCATACAAGAATTGCTCGTTTAAAGGTTCGATTTAGCCCCACATCTGAATACCAAAAGTCAAAACGGCATCAGGACTTTTCTGTATTGCAATCATTTGTTTTGCACGGGCAGCATGGAGTTTCTTCCAAGCAGCCAATACATTCTTTTGAATCGGAGGTCGAGTTTATCTTTTTTCTTCTTGACGTGGGCTTTCCAGCGTAACTTTACGTCAAGTGTCATACCGATATACTTGGCTGTATTCTCGTATGAGACTTGGTAATTGTTAATGTAAACTGGAGAATACTGATGTTTTTTTTGTTGGAAAAGTCTACATATTTATGTAAACAGATTTGATTAAGTTTAATCCTCCATTTTTCGGTCCAGTCATAAATTTGATTTACAGCCATTATATGTTATAGTGGAGAGTGACTGAACGGTTTGCACTGGCGATCATCTCACCTACCTATCGCAGTGCTGATAACACAGATACTATCGGCTGTTGAGAGGCGACCTCAACCTCGCGCCAGTCGAGCCACGCAGAACAATATCATTATCTTTTATTATTCAAGGGTTAATACGTCATCATTTATCATTGTAATTGGCACCAGATGTATTTGTATTCGAAGACCACCATGAAAGGCAAACAATCTATGTATTGCTGGTAATGTCATGACATACAATGTTAATTGATTATTACTAGTTCTTTATAGGAAGAGACAATTGCTCAACTCATCATCTGCCTAGACTTTTCCCATCTATGTTGGAGTCAGCTTCCAGTCTAACCGGATTCAGTTGAATACCAGTATTTTACATGGAGCGACTGCCTATCTAACCTCCACGACACAGTTACTGGGTAATACGATGCCCCTTGATAAGACTGGTTGTCAGACTTTCGGGCTTCTGACGACCCGTAATGACTGTCAAAGATCCACAAATGACAGCTCCGGCTGTCCCGACCAATGTCAACGGTTTAACGTGCTTTCCGAGGCACAGAGGGGGTATTTATAGACATTTGCTCAACTGTGAATAATAATTTTATTTACATTTATTTGTAGACTTTTTCTATTCTGTATTCAGGAGTTTCTTGCCAGCTCTTCTCCATAGGAAACGACAAATTGGAACCGTGCACCTAGCTTCTGACGTTTCATAAGTGCCCATGCAGGCTTATGTGAAATAAAATATTTTGATTTTGATTTTGATTACATTTATAAATTTATATAAAAATTAACAATAGGTACTGATAAAACTAACTCTCCTTTACATAAGGCAGTCCTTAAACAGCCATGTGCGTGTATAACTGGGGTATAAAAAACACCCATTAGGGCAAGCTTCCCCCATTATTGGGGGCTGACCATAACGATAATGAATAATATAATACACTTACCAAGTTGTTTCTCTATGAAACATGTGATTGTTGACCCACAATACCTACTTAGATATTTATAATAAGGACCAAATTAGTAACAGTAGAATAGAACATGTTGCCTATTAAAGAGAAGATCGATCGGGTCTATTATGGGGAGAAAACTAACTATCAGCATCTAAAATCTCCATGTGGTGTCGGACGTAAAAGAATAGCACCATCCCATTTCTTCCCATAGGTATCGTAGAACTAAGGGACTTACTAGAGAATGGGCAGCAGCATTCTCTAAGCATTGTACCACCATACTGCGATCGCCAACCCGCCTGCCAAGCGTGGCGATTATGGCAAAACTCCCCTTTTGGGGGAGGCCTATGTCCAGCAGTGGACGTCTTTCGACTGAAATGATGATGATGATCTAAAATAAGCTTGTTTTCTTAGTGGATAGTTAATTATGTGCACAGTTGCGCTGCCATGCCATTAAACACCGTGTATAAGAAGTGTGATCAAATTTGAAGAAGTCTGAAAAAATTAAATCCACTATCCCATACAAAACTTCTGTATCTTCTCGACCTAAATGAATGGTATGTGGCTCACGGCTGATTGATTTTTTCGCGATTACAATGTTAGTTTATAATCATTTAATTTTATAAAGTTAATAATTTTATCTGCAGAAAATGGTTCAACATGATGGTGTGTACTACACCCTTAAATTTGGCTAAACCTTTCTGATACATCATGCATGGTGTATACTTATTTGTAAAAATCCTTTAGAAACTTCGTTGCAGGACTCGCCACGACGACAAAACAAATAATCATTTGAAATTACGGACAAATGACAATTTTTTACATTTCTCTGTCCTATCTACTGACTAAGTGGAGTCCACACATTTGCTTGTTCAGAAATGGTGTCGTTACGTTAACGAATCGATAACGTTATCAGCTTTATTAAAGAGTAAATTGACATTGACCTATATTGTTCTCAATGGGATAAGAACGTCGACAGCGAAAATAATGACCAAATATAATGACAATCGTTTCCTGAAATGTCAGATACTTGAAAGCAACTGAAACATATGTCAGACACAAGATGGTATCCCGACGTGATTTCTGAGACTATATTAAGCACTCTGAAACTTGTGTGAAGTAAAATGTGAGTGTCTGACACTTCCAAGTACTGGCATGCATTCTTAATTCTCTAAAACATCCATAGACAATGTCATCATTGCTCAAAAACATGTTTTTTCTTTCAAATTATTCCAATAAAACATTTATATCAGGCATCCTTATCTTAACCACGTACTTTGTCACCAAGTTCAATGTTCTAGATAAGGTTAGACCCTGTGCCCCGCGACGTCACCGAGCCCCACTGACCCACCGAGGGACACAAAGAGCGCCCACGTGTTGCTGGCCCTGTGACCCCCTCCCCCCTGTGACCCCGCCTAATGCCGTGACCTCGAATTAAAACAGGTAATTAGGCGTTTATTGATAAGACTGCTGTGACCACGCAGCAGAATAAATAAATTATGTCTTATCGCAAGTTTTTGCAGCAGCTGCTTTCGTGGAACTGATGTCATTGACCAGCAACAGTGCAGTTGTTTACAGTCATTTATATTTTTATGTAGGTCAATAAATTATTTACCTACATAAACTCGGCCTTTTTTTAATAGGGGTAGACAGTACCTACAGAACTTCATGTGCATTCATACATATTCTTAGGGTTCTTACGTACATACATAATCCGTTTGCCTCTTGTTTAGTACTCAATGATTGTCTCTCCGCTTTTTTCACTTTTTAAATTGTACTGCCGATATCGCTTTTGTTTTACTTCTATCATCATCTTCTTTGAAGATCACACAGTGGTTCAATAGCACCACTATGGCGGCAACTGCCCGTCTCTACCTAGTAATTAAGCGATAACTTAATGACGTGTTAGCATAAGTTCCTACCGATTACTTGTTCAGTAGAACTAAGCGTTTGTTTATTATTATACAGTAGATGTGGTAGTTTCAAGTTGAATTTGGGCCTAGAAGTTTAAAGGTGAATGATTTTTTTCCAATTCATTACTACCGGAAGATTAGGTATCAACAGTACAGCAATTATCATACAACTGACAACCTGTCACACTGTCAAGTTAAAAGTTCTGCAGATTCTACTTCCAAGTCAAATCCTTTCATTTAGTTTCTCTTTCATTCCCACGCTCCTCCAGCCGACTCAATCCCCGACCCTATTCCACCAGCCGCGTGTCAACAGACACTCCTGTATCCCCGTGTCCACCGCGAGCTCACGGCGTGGTCACCTCGAGGGTGAAGCAAACACTCGCGGGTGACGCACGATCGGGTCAACAACTCGCCCCTTGTTTGAATAGGGCCACAGCTCCGCGGAATTGCTTCATAACGAAATGTAAAGATACTGAATGATGCAGAAATAATAACCATTAACTTTATGGAATATTTTTTGAGTGGATTATCCTGAAAAACCTCCGTCTGTGAAGGGGTGCCTGTGAAGGGGTTGGGTATCAGACTGTTGTCAACAAGACCCACATGGTGACCGTGGCTTAGCACTTAAGGAGAAGCAGTATTTGCTGTGCCTCTTGCGTTAGGTACTTACATACGTATTTGGCACGTCACCTAGAACACAGTCTCTCTTGATTTGTCCATTTTCTGGTCCATTGATTAATAGTGACTACAACTACGGACAAACTTATTTAATGCTACCCCAACAGCTGATGATGACAACGCCTCAGGAGGTAATTCAGACTCCATCTCAACTCCTACACTATGCTGGTCTAACATTTCTAAAGAAATCCCACTCATGTTTTTTTAAAATTATGTTCTTCACTTCAAGTCTCTATCGGCGTTCGCAGTTTAATTATTCTTGAACCAATAATCGACTTGGATTTTAATGAAGTTTAACGTATACTCGGCAAAAAAAAATATTTCGCAAAGTTAGCCGATCGTGTTACGCGTATAAATATAAATATAAATCCTAACAAGTAGTTAATTTAAATGAAATCGAAACTAGTTTTTACAATATCTGGTAAGTCTAGTTTACTTCCTAGCTGATCTGGATGATATATACACGTGTGATCACTTTTTACACGCGTAAACTACGCGTGTAAAAAGGGAACTGGATTAATGAGATGTTTTGCCCCTCCCATTTAGGTACTTACCTGTTTGCAATGTAAAGCAACCGTTTGGTAGGTGTTTATTATAATAATATCTGAATGTTTATTATTTAGTGTGATCTCATACATTATTCTCTAGATTTTCATCAAGTTTCAAAAATAAAAGTTTTCAAAAAGTGTACTTATGTTTTCACCTGAAAAAATAGTATTCGCGTATGATAGGTAAACATAGGAATGGGCGGTCTTATGAAGGTGTTTATTCGACGACCCATCCCTATTTTCCCAGCAGGCCAAAGTTAAGTAAATGAATGTTATCCTCGCAGCACCCCTGCCTGCACGAGCAGCAATAAAAGGCGATTGTTCATAACTCCGTAAGTAGCACACAACACAACACACGACAGTTCAATATCCCCTGACGTCCCTGACGACAGTGGGTAGCTGCTACTGTCAGCCACACTCCACGATAACAGTTTGAAAGCGCCTTTATTGCGTGGTGGTAAGGGTGGATTTCATAGTTGATCATACAATGGAACCATTCTCGTAAAAACGTCATTAATTAGTCCAGCTCGCTTACGATCGCCACCTCGATTACATTACGAGTTTGTGTGATTAAGATAACAGAATATGTGCCTGTATTTGGGTCACGTGTGTATGTGCGAGTTTATTTATTAAGCACACCTGGAATACCAAAACTGGTATACAAATAGTTCATTTATATTTTTTAGTAGCAGTAGTTTATGCCTAGTGGAAACCTGATGGCGATCCTCTTCTGAAAATTGAATGGTTTTTTTTGTTGGGGTGGGAAATCATCAAATAACTTCTCCCGCTCTGGGTGGAGCAGGAGGGCGTGTCAGACTTTTACTGACTAAAACCCACCCGTGTTCCCTCAGTTGCCTAAAAACATCATTTAAACATTTTGTGATAAATGCATAGGGTACGACATTTATTTCCTTGACTTTGTTTAAATTCATGAATTGGCGGAATAAATGCCACAGACATTTTTCACGTAGCGTAGGCTCGCCCCCTATAGTGAATTGGCTTATAACATCTTTTTTATTTAGTTTAGCAATGTGCATGGCAATACTGCCTGATATTTGAGAATATTCGACTTGTCTTATTTCATAATGAGTTCGGTCCATTTCCTTGCAGGGCAATCCCGCAATTGCCCAAAACTGCTCAGATGAATGAATGAATTGTAATTGGATCAAATCGGTATGTAAGTTGTTTTGTATTACGGTTCTACATTCTTTGGAAACTCATTATCAGATGGATTAGCAGGTCGACAAACGATTAGCTATTTGTGAAAAAGAAGACACCCAGGACTCCTAATCGCAGAGATTAGAGGTCCTGGCACTCACTTAAGAATGAGCACGGTAGGAGTAGGTAGTCTACAGTTTACGAAGACCTTGAGCCTGTTCTACTCAATCTCGTCGCACCCACAAAATTCTCGCTCAACACATAATACCTCTCAGCAGTAAAACAGTGAAACTATCCGCCGACTGATATGCCGTAATGCATCCAATAAATAACGAGTATCGCCCCACGGCCATACGGCCAGATGGCCAGTCGGCTATAACCACAGCCGAGATCATTAGCTGTAACGGGCCCGCGATAAACATTTCAGTTCGCGTGCTGGTCACATCCCGTGAGTAGATCGTAAACGATGAATAAATAAAATATTGCTACTTCATCTTGTGAAGTATTCATAATAATAATACTTCCGGGCTCTTTCATTGATCAGGCAGGGGCCGTAGTTCTTGGTAACCAGTCCACTTTGGCTACCCATAGTCCAGTTTTTTTTCCCATATCTCGCAATAGTTCTACACCATCCGTGGGTTGTCCTGGGGTACACTTGCACAGTGCATAAGGGGATAATCGTCAATTGGTGTTATATTTAATTTCAAATCGTCTAAGGGGTCTCTGCGAGTTGGCTTCTGACAATCTATTTATGATAAAATATTAAATAATAATTTTAACAAATCATTTGGTGCAGACAAAAAATACCCATAATATAAATATTTTGTAGTCCAACATACAAAACAAAACCACAAAGGAAGGCAACCTGGAGGGACTTAAAATGAATAGTGCTGGTGGACTCCAGCCGCGACAGCTTCAGCATCTTACGTTCCTCGGCACCGATGTGTCTATGAGTCCAACTAGGAAATGTACAGGAGCATGGTGAGCACTGCAGCGCGGACATTCTCACTTGCAGGAGTAGTTCTGTGTTTGTTGCGGTTGCGTAAACACCATTAGAAACCACTAATTCAGAAAGAGTGATTTCAAAACCATTAGTTTATTTTGTACAGTCCAATTTCTTCTAATCTAATATTTTAATCAATTATTTAACTCTATTTAAGCTATTATTGTATTTCATGATGCTTTTGTTTTCCGTTAGCGCTTTTCGTATTTTCTGTTTCATTATTTGCTCTTATATCATCAATCAATCAACCGAATGAATCAGCTTAACATTTTTGCGATGCAAATCTTTACGAGTGCATTATAAAACTTGAAATTTCGTACACATACACTAGGATGTTATTCTTAAAGACAGCTGCAAAAAGTGATGACTCACAATATATCGTACACATTCAAACATCTGCGATGTTTACAACCTGCATCGTTTAGCATTTTTGCTAGAACACCCCAGAGTGTGAAAGCAGCTAAGAATATATTATGTGCTATTTATAACGTGCCTGCGACCTTGCCGTCTACGAATTCTTTTTACAAAAGAATAATCGTTTATTTTGCGAACTTCAATTTTTATTATCACATCATCATCTGTCGTCGCTTACGCAATCTTGCTGTAAAAGTATTGTATAAAAATAATTTTATTTCAGTTCCTAGCGCGGCGAATATAATAGGTACTCAACTTGTGCCAACAGAATCGTTAGAGTTTACTATCTATGCTTTAAAAGTAACGAGTTGCTAACTCGTAGCGTATTGAAATAACTCGCTGTTAAAATTATTTTCGTGTATTGCTGATTGATTTGGAAAAAGTAACAATATACCAATCAATCACCCGGGCAAGCCCTAAAATATGACTAAACTAGCTTCTGCTCGCGACTTCGTTTATTTGTTATTTCTTGTTTTACCATTAAATATATCCTATAACACTCGGCTATGCTGTAGCTTCCCATTAGTAAAAGAATTTTCGGAATCACATGAAGAATACCCCCTACATAAAAACTCACAAATTTTACCACCATCAAATCTCAACACTGATCGAACTCTTCAAATGTATGTATATTGCCCATTAAGAACAAGAATAATTGTTTTTTAGCAAAAAGAAGAAATACAATACATGTTACTTATTATGACATTACTTTTGTGCACAATTTTTGTGAATAATGACCCCTATGCTAGGAAAACCCTGTATTATAGGGGCATTGCCGAAATGCCGAAGATATTAGTAAATAGGTTACGAGCTCTGGTCTACCCTTAGCAAACAGTATCCAATATTATCATTCGCTAATGATGAATTGACCAAGGTGTTAATTGATAGTTCAACGTACACGTTCCCGTGTAGGTAGGTAACAGAACACTTCGAAGAATTCATTTAAATAAAACAAAGGTATAAATATAATGCCTATTGTATTACAACCTAGAGGAAATTCTATGGAAATAAACTTGAGCTAAAATTAATACTATATTATAATTAAAACAATGATTCAATTGCGCAGGAAATGCAGCGGGTATGTCCTAAATACCATATAACAATAGAATATTATGTATTTGTTTATTTTTATAGTATGCTATTTTTAGGTCGAGGTACTTACGTACATACCTATAATACTAGCCTAGTGATATAGTTCGTGAGTAGTAGAACTTATAGCCAGCAGAAATGACTATTCGCTGCGGTCGGGATCTTCTAACCACACGCAATAGCGTAGCGTTTAGATAATATATAACAAAGTGATACTTTATTAAGCAAGGTAAAGCAGTTATTCAATCACAGTTGAGGATAAATTAGGTATACCTACCTCTATGTAATTAATTTATGTTCAGTTGATAAAAACTTCTGCTAATTGGCCATCCATTCAACGAAGTGTTGTGATAAGTTGACATCAATCACCTGCGCGCTATTCAAGCTGATTTGTGATGACGTTCTTTTTAGTTGACGACTTGTCTTATCCAACAGATTTTTTTTTTAAGTTAATGTTTTCAGTCAACTATTTGAAAGTAATCTATAATAGGCTAACGTTCCAATATGAAACATAATAAGATCACTACCGCATGCCGCCGAGAACATTTCTACATAATCACTTCATAACAACATAATTATGTGTATTTTAAAACGAAGTCCCCCTCAGCTACTGTCTGTCTATCTGTCTGTCTGGAACGCGTTAAACTGAAAAACTAACTACCGGATTTTCTTACGGTTTTCACCCAAAGAGTTATATGAAAGTAATGTATTAAGGAGTTAATACATTGTTTACTTGGATTAACACTTATGGTACTTTTAATCTCGGAGGTATGTTCCCGTGGGATATTCCCGAAGTGAACCCGCGGGCAGAAGCTAATCTATACTAAATAATAAATATAAATAAAATAAACGCTATAATAAAGACGTATTTTTGAGTTTGTATGTAGCGGTTATCTGCGGAACTACTGATCGGGAAGTTACAGTATTGCCAAAGAAATATTTTATGTTAGACAAAGATATTCACGCGGACAGAACCTAGGTAATATACATCACGCCTGACACAGACATACTTAATAGAAAAGTTTTGTTTTTTTTCTTCTGCTGCATAGGTAATAATACCAAACTTGTGCTATACCTACTAACATATACATAACTATACCTACACATACAACTAATGACTATCTGCAATCACCCCATCCCCCTTTACCAGTCTGTCTATCTATCTGCCTCGGGGGCATCCCACAGTTCCCACACTAAGTTTCCCGGTTTCCGAGTCTAATTAATTATTAACTTTTAATCTGTTTCGGAATTACTCGTCTAATATTCCTTAACTAGGTGTATCTGTGTTGAAGTTCCCGGTACAATCATGTTTTATTGTGTTAATCAATAAACTAGCCTGTTTGTGTGTTATTGCCCTATAATTGACTCGTGTCTGTGGTTAATTGTTTGACGAACATCAATTAGCGAAATTGAGCATAGTATTAAGCCTACAGCTACATCAGACCACTGCTGGACATATGCCTCTCCAATGTAACCCCATTCATCACGACCCTCGAATCGGCTTCTCTTCCAGCAGATACCAGCCACCCTGCGAAGATCATCGTACCCTAACCTCGTGTTAGTCTTCCGTCAGTCGTTTTAGTACCTATTATTATCAAACCCAAATGACTTTACTTATTAACTTGTTGTGTTGCTAAACTTTAGTCGAGTTTTAGCTAATCCAGTCCTTTCTAGTTTAATTAATGTATTTATTCATAGGAGAACCAACAGCTATAATAGATAGATAACAATTGTATAATATGTAACGTTAACCCAATTACAGGTTTCCACGGATAAAAACAGAAAAAAGTAGTAGAAATCTTATGATCACTAACAAGCACGATAGAAAAGAATACAATTTATAAGGTACAATAAGCACTATGCACTTTTGAAAAAGTCAGCGTTCAGCCGAGTGCGAACAGAGTAGGTTTTGGTGGTAAATGGGTCAAATCTTTTTAGAAAGAATATTGAAGTCCTTACTCGCTCGCACCATGAATGAGTTATGCCTGTAGTTGGAAGAGGAAAAAGGAATGGAGATAGGTGGATTAAACCTAACTGATCTTAGAGGGACGTTGAAACGCAGTTTGTGCAGGAGATCAGGACAGTCGATCTCGTCAGATATAGTTTTTAAAAGAAAAGTGCAATCCGCCATTCGACGACGATTTATAAGTGGCTGTAAATGAAATTTCTTGCAAAGATTTATGTAATTTGCAGAATGGGTATACGCAGCTGAAAATATAGGAAACGAATAAATCTTTTTTGTATGTTCTCAATACGATCAATGTACTCTCCATAACACGGGTTCCAAATTTATAATTTAATTAATTTTTAATTAATAATTTATTTCTTCTTCGTCATATCGATGATTCCATTTGTTGGTGTCAAATTAATTTCGACCAGAATTCAGCAACTTTGACAGCGTTATCGCTTGTCTCGCAAAGGTCTTCCACATAGAGGTGTTAGTGCAAGATAAAAGTTGGGGCATAGTTTGCGATGTGGTCGCACTGTGGCTCTTGGGAGTTACCTGACCAAGTTGTGCCGGCAGTGGCCCATCTGGCTTCTTCCTTGGAAGTTGGTGGCCCGCTAGAAGCCTTTCTGCAGGCTCTATTTAGACAGCTGGATTCGTGAACTTCCATAAACAAATCTCATGGGTATTTAGGTGCATTATCTTACACGTAAAAGAACTTGACATTTATTATACTCCAATTTTCCTTATATTGAGTAACACCGCATAATGCGCATCAAAGCATATGTATTATTGTGTATGTAAACAAAACTTTTTTTATTTCAAAATTGAAGGATTATAATTATGTTGTAAGACCGAAATAACAATAGATACACCAGTGAAGTTACGGGAAACGACATCATGGATGGTCCATGATGTCAATTCCCGTAACTTCAGTTTTCCTCCTCCGACATATTATGTAGTTTTAAATATTTAATATTTCAATAATTATATTGTATTACGAAGAAGTCCTGTTTTAATTATTATAGAACTTATCTCACGATTCCTAGGAATACTTTTGTGGGTTACTAGGAAACGTGTGGATTACCGGTTACTAGTATTAACGGTTACTATGAGGTTATAGCTAGTACAATACATTGCCCGTTATGTTTATATTTGAGTTTTTTTTTTAGGTATTAGGGGGACATCATAAGACAAAAACTTAGGGTGAAGTCCCTAATTAGGTACAAGTAATTAGGAAAAACCTGACAAAGAATGGGCAGCAGCGTTCTCTATGCATTTTACCACCATACTGCGATCGCCAACCCGGCTGCCAAGCGTGGCGATTATGGCAAAACCCCCCCAAAATCCGCTGGATGTGGGAAGCACAAGACCGATCGAAGTGGAGGAGCTTGGGGGAGACCTATGTACAGCCGTGGACGTCTTTCGGCTGAAATGATGATGATGATGAATTAGGAAAAAATATGAATTGTCTAACATAAAGTAAATCTACTTACAGTGCACTAGCACGTGGTATATTTTCAGTTATGCCGCTGGTCCTGCGCCTGATCGCTCTGCAGTCGTGTCGGATTACCGTCCCATCGAAGTAATAGAGTGAGGGAGGAGAGAGTGCACCTGTGTCTGCACTTGTGCACTTTAATATCTCCCGCGTGACAGGCTAGTCTCCGTTGACATTGACCGCCATGGCCGAAATATGGCCTGGAGGACTATATATTTTAAATTACATACTTATTTAAGTATTTGTTAAAGCTCTGCATAGAAAACGGCAGTAGGTACCGAAAAAATATTTATATTACCAAGTAATTTTTATACAGGCAGCTAAGTTGGTTAAGTCAATATTCACAGAATTATTTCGAAGCGACGAAGAAGTTCCTTGAAACAATAGGAAGTAACTGTTATCTCCGATTACCATTAAAACAATACAATTCCTTTTCAACTTTTAAAACAAACTACTCAGGTAGGTGAACTGGGGCCTTAGTCTGCTATTTTTATAAATTCGTCATTCCAAAACGATCCCATTGTCATTCATTAGTCATTTTGCTAAAAGTTCGTAATCTGCTAAATTCATAATGGTCGATCATTGGTCGGTCAATGGTCTCGTAATAGAATTGTGTCATAATGGCATTTTCGTATTGCCATTATTGTAAAACTCATTAGAAGAAATGTTTTTCGAAAAACGACTACTAAATTTGAACATTTATTCATGCCAGATTTCATTTTTATATATTTTTACATATTATTTATTAGTGTTTTATGCAATCTAAAGTAGTAGTGTGCAGGACGCCCACGCACGGAACAATAGATAGATAGCCTAATTGAATGTATATAATGATCATTGTACATAATATTCGTGTATAGCTATAAGTTTTGTTGATTTCCTTAAGTAGATACTAAGAACCTTGTTATGATCACGTTCAACTCTAGATCAAGTTCAGAGCAGGTTCGAACTTGTCGAAACCTGTCCGGTCTTAGCCACGCCTACACTCGTTTCTGATTGGTGGATCTAGAGTCGAGCACGAACACAACTTAATCTAGAAAAATATGATTGGCAAATTTAATTGCGAAAAGCGGCGCCAACACCGCTACTTGTACCTATGTGCCCAAGTATAAGTATAGGGCATTTTGAGCTGTTCGATCAGTTTTGTGAAACCAGTGCTTACAGTGAACAATGAACAGTAAATAATAACCAGTAAATAAGTAAAAAGTGAACAGTAACAATGAACAGTGGACTATAAATAAGTGAGCTATAAATAAGTCTATAAATGTACAGTGATAAATAAATAGTCTTCAAGTTTTCTAAAGAGTTTTAATCAGTGAACCACGTAGTAGTATCCTCCAATCCAGTGCATAAAGTGTGAGACCTAGAACCCTCACATTGTCTGGTCCTTCGAGAGCCGGATTCGAGGAAAACGCTATTAAGAAGATTCTAGTGAACCTCTTGAAGAATATTTAGAAGAACATAGACTCAAGAACAATGCCAGTTACGAGGTCTACAGGCAAAAAGGGCAGACAAGCATCAACTTCAGCTACTGAAACAGCCACTGAAGCGGCTACTGAAACGGCCACTGAAACCACTACTGAAGCTACAACTGAGACGGGCACCACGGAAACTACCAGAACAACAGCTGAAACGTCAGAAGCACCGGCCGCGACCGCGTCTACTATCAAACGCACCGGAGAACCTGAAAATAAAGAAAGTGGTCGCCGAAGTAAACCTACGTCTCAAAAAAGTGTAAAAGTGTCCAAAACGCGCCGCATAGCCAAGGCCAAAGCAGAACTAGCACAAAGGTTAGTAGAGTTAGCAAACGCGCGCCTAGCCGAGGTCGAAGCTGAATCCACTGAGGAAGACTCATCCTCAGTAGCCTCGGAAGCTGGCAATGATCAACGAGTGACTACTTGGCTACAATCAAGCCAGCTGCTCGCCATCGCCGACAGACCACATGAACCAGTAAAGTCGTCGACCGAACCTGCAGTTCCAGTAACCACCGCCGTGTCCTGGAGCATCCCGGCGACCTTACCGGCGGGAGTCAGCACCATGCACCCGCCTCCTGAAAACCTGAACATGGAACCTGAGAACATGCTGCCAGTGAGCAACGCCGCCTCCTGGCAGCCGAACACTGCGACTGAACAGCCGCACCTGAACCCACCACCTGTAGTCACCGCCTGGTTACAAAACTCAGTGAACACGCAGCCACATCCGAACCTACAGCCAGTGATCACATCTGCATCCTGGCAACCGAACTACGTGCCTGCGCAGCCACAACGAACGCCAGCGCCGACAGAACCCGTCGCACACTGGCCACAGAACTCCACGTACGTACCAACGAACACATCATGGCAACCGATCTACACTACGGCACCACATCGCAGCTACGCTCCGGGAGATGCCCCCGAAACCCGGGTGCCGCAGTCCACGCTATCAGCGCACGCCTTGCATCAGCCTTCAACACTGGCCGTCCAAGAACCTAGGACGGACATAAGAGAACTTGCTGCTGCAATCACACACGCTATGCAATCCACACAGTACCAGCAGCCAACAAGACACACTGAACTACCCTGCTTCAACGGAGCCCATCAAGATTGGCTCACGTTCCGTGCCGCCTACGTTGAAACAGCACATCGACTAACAGCAATAGAGAACATGTCTAGACTTAGACGAAGCCTTCGAGGTCTAGCCAAGGAAGCGGTACAAGGGTTACTAATAGTGAACGCAGACCCAAGTGAAGTTATGAAATCACTCGAGCTACGCTTCGGACGTTCGGACTCAATTGCAATGGCCGAGATAGAACGACTACGAACACTGCCGCGCCTCACTGAATCTCCGCGTGAAGTATGTACATTCGCTACCAAAGTAGAAAGCATAGTTGGAACTCTACAAGCACTCAACTGTGGACATTACCTCTTCAATCCAGAAGTGACAAAAGTTATTGTTGAAAAACTCACACCAACCTTGAAGAGACAGTGGTACCAGTTCTCAGCAATGAATCCAAGAACAGAACCTGATCTTCTGAAGTTTACTCGATTCATCAAGATTGAAGCTGAAATATGCAGCCCATATGCACTGCCTGAAAACATCGCTGCAACAACACAAACTTCTCAGAACACGCAACGACGCCAGCAACGAGTAAACGCAACGCAAGAAACAAATAAACCAAAGTGTAATTTATGTGAACGTCAGGGACACAGCATCATGGAGTGTGAACAATTCAAGAAAGCAGCTACTGATGCTAGATGGGATATAGCTAAGAAACATCGCTTGTGTTTTCGTTGCCTCAAATATAGAACAAAGCAACACAGCTGTAAACCGAAGAAATGTGAAATAAACGACTGTGTACATTTACATCATAAGATGTTACACGCCGACAGTGCAGTGAACAAAAAGAAAGAAGAACCTGAGTGCTCCAAAGAAGAACAAGAGAAGGTTCATTCAGCATGGACACCTAAGGTGTCATTCCTGAAAATAATTCCAGTACACCTTTCTGGACCGGCGGGAGCTGTGGATACCTACGCGCTCCTGGATGACGGCTCTACTGTAACATTGATTGATGAGAGCCTAGCCAATGAAATCGGAGCACAAGGATCATGTGAACCACTACGAATATCATCCTTCGACGGCGAACCTACAATCGACATAACATCTCGACGAGTGAACTTCTTCATCAAGGGACTCCACACATCTGAACGCAAGCTACATGCAAGAACAGTCAAACAGCTAGAGCTGGCTGCACAAAGGATACCTGGAGAAGCAGTTAAGGACTGTGAACACCTTCGAGACATAGCCAAAGATATAGTAACTGAAGATGCAAGACCCAGACTCCTGATCGGCCAAGATAACTGGGACCTCCTCATCACAACAGAAATCAAGACAGGAAAGAAGAACCAACCAGTGGCCTCACTAACACCACTCGGTTGGGTCCTGCACGGTAGCCACGCACGAGCACTGGGCCACAGAGTGAACTTCATCACACATACTAACACAGACGATGACCTGCATGAACTAGTGAAGGAATACATCACGATGGACAACATGCAAGTCAACCCTAAGAAACCCATCAATGATCCTGATGAAAAGGCACTTCGAATCCTGCAGCAGTGTACGAAGAGAACCACAGAAGGACGATATCAAACCGCTCTATTATGGCGAAATGAAAACATAAGAATGCCGGAGAACTATGACAGCGCTTTGAACAGACTCAGCAGCGTGGAGAAGAAAATTGATAAAGATCCAGAACTGAAGAAGAGGTATTCTGAACAAATGGAAGCACTAGTATCAAAAGGGTACGCCGAGCCAGCTCCACCAACCACGTCAAAATACAGAACCTGGTACTTACCTCACTTCGCAGTCTTCAACCCAATGAAGCCGGACAAATTAAGGATTGTCTGTGACGCAGCAGCCAAAACCAGGGGAGTTTCTTTGAACGACCAACTACTCACTGGACCAGACCTCCTGCAATCCCTACCAGGAGTGATCATGCGTTTCCGTCAACATTCAATCGCCGTGACCGCCGACATTACTGAAATGTTTTTACAAATAGAACTTCGACCCGAAGACCGTGACGCCCTACGTTATTTGTGGCGAGGAGACCGAAGAGACAACCAGCCGCCGGAGCAATACCGGATGAAGTCATTGATCTTCGGAGCTTCTTGTTCACCAGCTACAGCGATATACATAAAGAACACAAACGCCGAGAGATTCCAACATGAACATCCAGAGGCAGTCGAAGCTATCAAACGGAAGCATTACATGGATGACTATCTAAATAGCTTTGACACATTAGAAGAAGCAGTAAGAATCTCGCAAGCAGTGCGCAGCATTCACAGGGAAGCGCATTTCGAACTCAAGAAATGGTCATCAAACTCTACCGCCCTTCTTGAAGCACTAGGGGAAGTAACCAAGACCGAAGACACAATCAAGCTGGAAGACAACATCCAGACAGAACGAGTTCTCGGTCTGATATGGAGGCCAACGGAAGATTCGCTTACCTTCAACTTGAATCTGACGCGCATACCTCAGAACATCCTACAGAACGACACGCCTACTAAAAGGGAAGCTCTCCGAATAGTCATGTCCTTATTTGACCCTTTGGGACTTGTATCGCCGGTGACCATCAGAGCCAAACAAATACTACAGGAAGTGTGGCGCCGTGGAACAGCATGGGACGAAGCCCTAGATAGCGACCTAGCCGCAAGCTGGAAGAAATGGCTCGTTCATCTCAGAGCATTAGAACACGTCTCCATTCCACGAACTTATCCAAGCTTCAGTACTACGGAATCACTACAGCTGCATATATTTACCGACGCAAGCGAATCTGCATACTCAGCAACACTATACTGGCGAACAATCAACAAGGACGGAAGAGTCTACGTCTGCTTAATCACAGCTAAAGCCAAAGTAGCACCATTGAAACTGATGTCGATTCCGCGATTAGAACTGCAAGCAGCTGTACTTGGCGCACGTATGGCAACAGCGGTTAAAGAAGAACACGAAAAGACACCAGAGTCAACTACGTTCTGGACCGACAGCAGAACTACACTATCATGGATAAGGACTGGGTCCAGATCTTACAAGCCATATGTCGCGCACCGCATCGCAGCAATTGAAGAACACAGCTCCACCAATGAATGGCGCTGGGTCCCGACCAAGTTGAACCCCGCGGACGACGCTACAAGAGACGTACCAGAACACTACGATCAAGATCATCGTTGGTTTAATGGACCAGAATTCCTTCGTAGGCCCCCGGAAACATGGCCAGCTGATGATAAGAACCCCGTCATAATCACAGGAGAAGAGAGAACCTGTAGCATTAGAGACGAGAACATACAGATCTGCGAAGCTATACCAAACGTCACTAGGTTTTCACGCTGGGAAAGATATCTACGAGCTACGGCGCGAGTTCTACAGTTTCTACATCTCTGCCGCCAATCTAGACAAAATGTTAACTACAAAAGAACCAAAAAGAACAGCAGCAACGACCCTGATTGGAGAAGGAGTAAGAAGACAGTGCCGATCAAACCCAGAGAGAAGCAAGAGATCACGAACAATCACCTGCCTCTCACAGCTGAACTCCTGCGCGAAGCCGAAAGTCTGATCCTACGATCTTCACAAGAACAATCCTTCAAGGAAGAAATAGAAGCCCTAAGAAACAAGAAGCACATACAACGAAACAGTCGCCTGCACGCACTGTGCGTAGAACTCACGAAGGGAGAGATTCGCCTGAAGAGCAGAATAACCGCCATGACTGACGTCACAGAATGCCTGAAGAAACCAATGATACTAGATGGTGACCATATCACGACGCGATTATGGATAGAACACGTACACCGCAAATTACATCACGCAGGTACCGAGACCATAGTAAACGAGTGTCGTCAGCAGCATTGGGTGCTCCGTTTACGACCGACCGTCAAGAACATTATAAGCAAATGTCTGCGATGTCGTATCAAGGCAGCCTCTCCGCCTCAGCCGATGACAGGGAATCTTCCTTCCTGTCGCTTAGCACATCACCAGAGACCATTTACCTACGTCGGACTGGACTACTTCGGACCATTGACCATTACGGCGGGACGGAGTCACCAAAAAAGATACGTCGCTTTATTCACGTGTCTGACAACGCGAGCCATACATCTGGAACTTGTGGCATCGCTTAACACAGATTCAGCAATCATGGCATTGAGACGCATGATAGCACGCCGAGGATGTCCCGCACAACTATGGTCCGACAACGGAACAAACTTCCACGGCGCTGAAAAGGAACTACGAGCAGCCATCTTCACAGCTACAGCAGAAGAAGCTTCAAAGAAGATGATCGACTGGCGATTCATCCCACCAGGAGCGCCGTTCATGGGAGGCGCCTGGGAACGCATGGTGAGATCAGTTAAAGCAGCGCTAGCCACTACACTGAACGAACGATTTCCGAGCGAAGAAGTGCTTCATACCCTACTCATCGAAGCCGAACATACCGTAAACAGCCGACCACTTACGCACGTATCCGTCAACCCCGAAGATCCTGAGGCTTTGACCCCCAATCACTTCATTTTGGGCGGTCCAGGACGCATCGCGGCACCAGGAGAATTCGACGACAGCGACTTACGTCTACGAGCCAGTTGGCGTGCCGCTCAGAGGCTTGCCGATATATTCTGGGCCAGATGGCTCAAAGAATATCTACCGGAACTACGGAACCGCAGAGAACCGCACACTAGAGGCACGATCCCTAAAATAGGCGACCTAGTATTCATCGTAGATGGCAACCTACCAAGGAACATGTGGGTCAGAGGGCGCATCAGCGCTACGTTTCCCGGTCCAGATGGAGTAGTGCGTACAGTGGACGTGTCTACAAAAGGAGGTATCCTGCGACGTCCAGTGAAGAAGATAGTGGTGCTATCGATCGACCACGGCGAGCCTGCACCGGTCTCTACGACTGCGACGTCAGCGGCGGACGGCGCACGGCGGGAGAAATGTGCAGGACGCCCACGCACGGAACAATAGATAGATAGCCTAATTGAATGTATATAATGATCATTGTACATAATATTCGTGTATAGCTATAAGTTTTGTTGATTTCCTTAAGTAGATACTAAGAACCTTGTTATGATCACGTTCAACTCTAGATCAAGTTCAGAGCAGGTTCGAACTTGTCGAAACCTGTCCGGTCTTAGCCACGCCTACACTCGTTTCTGATTGGTGGATCTAGAGTCGAGCACGAACACAACTTAATCTAGAAAAATATGATTGGCAAATTTAATTGCGAAAAGCGGCGCCAACACCGCTACTTGTACCTATGTGCCCAAGTATAAGTATAGGGCATTTTGAGCTGTTCGATCAGTTTTGTGAAACCAGTGCTTACAGTGAACAATGAACAGTAAATAATAACCAGTAAATAAGTAAAAAGTGAACAGTAACAATGAACAGTGGACTATAAATAAGTGAGCTATAAATAAGTCTATAAATGTACAGTGATAAATAAATAGTCTTCAAGTTTTCTAAAGAGTTTTAATCAGTGAACCACGTAGTAGTATCCTCCAATCCAGTGCATAAAGTGTGAGACCTAGAACCCTCACAAGTAGGAAGTTCGTAAATTAAGTCAGTCATTCATTTGTCATTATGTACGAGATTACCAATAAATGCCATTTCTTTCAATGGAGTGTCAGTGGCTCACCATTGGAAAGTCATAATGACGCCATTTTATTAGTAGGTTACCAAACTTGTCAAAATCAACAATTATGAAATCAATGATAGACCATTCTGACACTATTGTAATAGCAGACTTGAGGCCCAGGATAAGTGCATACTGAACTGAAACCATTTAAACAATCATAATAAAAAATTTACTGTCTTAGAGATTATATAAATTCACAATGGTGTGCTACCCTATTTTCGACGAAAAATACCACTCTGTTCCCATGTCGCAAAAAGAAAATAGGATCTATGGATTGATGTCAAAAAGCCTATTATTCCGATAATCCATCCGCTTACCAAGCGTTGTGGATTATGTCAGTCATGCTCACTTAAATATCTCACTGATGGTGGCGCGTGTGTTGGATCACTCGGTTCCCTACAAAATGGTTGAGCTGGATGGTGCTGATCCACGCGTCAAGTTCGTGAACGGGCGCCGTCGGTTGAGACTGGTCATCTCCTAACTTCCACGGCTTATTTTATATTTAGAATTGTTTCTTCATTTCTTTACATTGTTGTCACATATAGAAGCTACAAGAATAATGTACCTAGGATTTTGTAATAAGTATTTTGATTTAAAAGAGTGTCCTTGGAGTTTCTTGCCCGTTCTTCTCCATAGAGATCTACGTTTTGGAATGGGCAACAAGCTTCAAGTTTCTAACTGATCGACTTTTTGACCATTCAAAAGAGCCTGTAAATGGTTTAATGAAATAAATGCTTTGAGTTTGAGTTTGATCAAAACCACTTTCAATTTTCCATTGATATAATGTGCGTACTAGGTACTAGGTACTTATTAGATAATCCAATGACTGTGCATTGTCATCATCTTCATAAGGCGACCCTAGGTCAGGTTCAACCACAAGTTAGTGCAACGACTCGCCAGTGACGCTCGAGAAATTATCCACTGAATAATGCAATGTGTAATAGAAACAAATGATTCAATTAATAAACATGGGAAAGAAAAACTTATGAATGGCGACACACGTTATATTATTACTTAGGAAGATTATTATTCCTCCATTGCGTGGTTTTCTTTCATAGCATATTCAACCTTATAACGTTACCACTGCTGGGACATAGGCCTCCTCTCTGTAAGAGGGAGTGGGCCGTAGTCCACCACGCGGGCACAGTGCGGGTTGGTAGATGCCACATTTCGTCGATTATTAACACGCTTTTATTTTTATAACCAACTCCTTTTTTGGACTTCATTTTGACCCACTTCAAACAGTCAGATTTCATTTAAACTTTGTAGACTTATCGAAGATCGATGACAATTCAATAATTTAAAAAATAAATAGAAAACCTTGAAAAAGTAGTTATGAAAAAAACAAAAATCACGCTTTTGTAGTTAGCAGACCCTAAAAAAGTAGAAAATAATTTAATTCTATTAAATAGCGTGGGGTGCTTTTTGAGGTATTTTTATAATCAATTAATATCAAACACCCCACGCTTTTTAATAGAATTAAATTATGTTCTACTTTTTAGTTTGGTTTTTAAAGCGTGTTTTTAACGTGCCGGTTTCCTTACAATGTTTTCCTTCACCGTTTTGAGAGCAGTGTCAGTAGTTATGAAATTATTTACACAAAGTAAATCGCCTGCCTGGGTTCGAACCCGCGACCTACAACTCGTAAGTCGGGGCCATAACCACTGGCCCACCACTGCTCTCGTTTCCTTTCATGCTACCTGTAATTTCTGACACTCACATGCGACGCTCCGCTATTTCTTTTTGATGTTGTCGCTCAATGCAGTAGGGTCAATCTTTGGACTAATCACGCAACGAATTACGTTCAGTCAGACACGGTTTCGTTTCACGCGTGCTCAATAAAAGCGCATTCTACTTACTGCCGCGCAAACTTGAAAACCTCATCTTGATTGGTGCGTCATGGAATTAAGTAAATTAGCTCAGTAGGCTAATTCGCGTCAATTAACTCGGTCGATAATACTGTTCGTGGACGTAGACGAGGAATTATATAATGTTCGATAAAACTATGACTATTTTTAGGTATGATAAAGTTCAATGAGAAAATAAAAATAAGAAACAAATTACGAAACAAACTATAATATTACTCAAAATAACATAATTATATTTTGACTCCAGCAGCGCATAATTGGGAGCATGCTCCTCTCTATAATCCTAACCAGGAATGCTGGGAGCAGATGGTGCGTCTTGTGCCTTTTTTTTGCTGCAACAGCAACAGCACCTGTTTGATGCGCACAGCTTGAACTTGAACCAGTCCCGCACACGTGACGTTGAAACGATATCGAGGAGGTAGATAGAATATAATTATTACCGTTGCCATGAATATTAATTAATATGGAATAATAAAACCGAAAAAAAGCATAATTTTTATTCTAATTGAAAATTTATTGAATCTTACATTGATAGTAAAATTTTCTATGTGATTGTAGTACTCTGCCTTCAGCTACAGCAGACCATTGCTAGACAAATGTTTTTCCAATCGAAGCCCATTCAACACAATCCCCGACCCCGGCGTCTCTTCCAGCTGATACCAGCCAACCTGCGAAGGTCGTCGCACCCTAACATCGTCACGCCAGCATGTAAATATGGCAAATATTGTAACAAAAACTCTTTCAACCTACCAATGCCTTCTGCTGTCGCGAGCTCAGATAGTTAAAATTGTGTTATCTGTTATCAATGTATCATAATGCAGTTTTGGTGATTTCGGGAAATCCTAGAATATATTTTTGGCGGCCTAAATTTCATCTCTAATATTTATGATAAGCAAAGTATTTGTGGAATGGTGTTAATAGTTACGTACGATTAGTAATCACAAACCCACGCTAATTGAGATAATATTTCAAATAAATGTACAAAATTCATCTGGAATCTGCTTATCATTTCATGCGAGATTTATTTCAATGCTTTTTGTTTCATTCGCGTGTACATGAAAGTGATTCGTTCCAAAAATACAAATTAATCTGCAGTGCACTGCAAGTCTGCCCGAATCTTATCAATGTTCTTATTCACACAGATACTAAAGGTGTCGGTACCCAATAGATATGCGTCGGTGTGCGTGTTTTTGGATTGCAGGTCGGCGCACGCGCAGGTGCCCACTCATTCTCCACTCAGCTTTCGAGCTCGTCCGTTTATAATATTTTTGACTCATCATTTTAGGGATATCTTCGTTCATTCGTGCGGTTAAATGCAGTGTCTGTGGTCGTTAGTTGGCACACGAGTGACTTTGTTTGTTGAGCATAATTATATGAATATGTTCGATAGTCATTAGTACATACTTACGTTGCGTCGGCGTGTTGTTTACATACATCAGCTGTTTTGTTAGTGCAATGTTCGACGCAATTTAAATGCACATTTTTATCGGTAAGTTTTTTGCATGGTTAGATGAATATGAATAATATGTTTTTATTGTTTATAACTTTATGCATGATTACTGAATTACATTTTTTAAACTATTAAGTTTAGTTTTTCCAACTGTCATGCGGATCAACCTTAATTTTAAATGTATTTCACTATGACGAAGCGATTATTAAATAATCGCTTCGTTATTATGAAATACATTTGTATTTTTTTTTTAAACATACTTAAAATTTTATTAATTAAAGATCATCAAAGTAAATATTAAGTATCGTACTATTCAGATGCAATCAACCACATCACCCACTGCCTTAAAAAGTTATCATCAAACTTGTCAAGTTTCCATCATCCGTCGATCATAACATTAGTCTCTATAGCCATAAGATTACATCTTCGTAGGTACCTGCACCTTATCCGTCATTGCATCCCAAACTTGGTGACATGCACCTCACATGGCCGTGACAATCAGAGAGATAACCTCGCGGATACTATTGAAATATAAAAACGATGTGACGAGGAACAAATGGACCGACAGGCGGAAACGATGACTTGATAGGTAGGTTGAAGGTGATGCGAAGATTCAGACACAGGAATAATTTTAGTCATTCACATTATTGTTAAACTTGACCTATTACTTCCTGCTGTAATCTGTGAGTCTTTGGTTTGCTCTATTTGAATATGTTTTAGGTATTCGGGGTTTTCCTCAATCAATGTGGTCAATTTACTATAACTAGTAAATAATAATAGTAGAGTAGTAAAATTTCGACCATAAAAATGTAATCTATCTTTTAATATTTTTATTTAACAATCTAATATATTTTTAAATTAAAATATTAGCTTTCTCCACTTCTTCTCTACATAAACTAAATTTTATACCCCTCCAGCGCCGTGATTTTCGTAAAAAGGGGTAGATACAAAGTTTTACTTTCACGTGTTAATATCCAGGATAAGTTTTTAACCAGTGCGCAAACTGTATCTATGAATTCAGCATATCATTCTAGACCCCCAGCGCAGAAATTTCTGCGCTGGGGGTCTAGAATGATATGCTGAATTCTATAATGATATGCATAAATAGATGTTACGCCGGTTTTCATAAATAACCTTTGCATTGCTCTTGGCTCGCTGAAATTAGGATTCTGCAAGGGTGATGGCCGAATGACTTTCTTACATGATTGTACATTAGAAAATGATGAAAAAATATCACTTTCATGAAACGAAGTCACAATTAGGACTTTATAGACCTTAAAAACTGTTATGCAAATTGTACAGTAACTGTATTAACTATGCTGCTCTACAGTAAGTCACATATTATCGGTCACTATATAGCTACTTAAAGGGAAAATGAGAAATCATTAAAATTTTATCCAATATATGTCGCAATTTGTTATCAACATTAATTATTATAAGTGCGTCATTGCTCGTATACCTGTAGTCTACCTAAAGCAGGCGCACTTGAAAGCTCCCAGTTCAATGCCATACTGCGAATCAAGCGCAGCCTTAGCGTTTATCGTATTTTCCGATCGTGATAGGCAGTCGATAGACATTTACGTTCAAGTCCATGGCAACCCGCAATGAATATTGATGGCTGGTTTGAAGCCATCATTAGCTAAATATCCTGTCAGCCAACCTGGCGACGGTATTGTCCTGGACACTTTTATGACACCGTTTAGTCCATAATGGATGTATGGTATGAGCTTAGGAAGTAATAGAAGTTAGGGCTAAATCTACGTTAAACGCAACAGCAAGCTTAGCACGAGAACCCTATACAAGTGTTTTATCGTCGGAAGAGTTGACAAAAATGACGTTTCCGTATAGACAGTTGACAGTTTTTCACCGAGAAATGTAGACTAGCGATTTCTATTCTACAGTAGAGTAGAAATAAAAAGCGTCATGCTAAGCCTGCAGGTGTTTGTTCCAAGCAGTCTATTATGTTTATCCTAAATCAGGTAGCTTTTTTTTTTCAAACCTTTTTTGTGTCCTGTTAGATATCACCTGCCCCGGTGCAGGGTGAAGGCCGTTGCTCTCAAATTATTTTACAAAATGAAGGTTGTGCTCTATTTAGACAAGATATTACCAACAGGTAAGCTGGAGAAGACTAGTATTAGTCAAACTCGTAAATATAAGACAATTTCAGTTCAGCCTTGAAAATATACTAAACATTTAAAGACCATTATTTTTACATTCAATGCAAGCTATGGCTGTTAGTAGTTAGTGTTAAGTGTGTCTGTTATAATAATGGACATCCATTCAAAACAAATGTTCGACATTATTACGTGGATTGAGAGGCGCCACGGCGTCCTCACCTTCTGCCTGACGCAGGTTCTCACCAGACACGGGTGTTTCGAGAGGTTCCTGTTTCGTATAAGGCGGGAGGAAACGCCCACTACGTTACCCTGAAGAACGTCTTTCAGGTATTTTTCTATGTAGTAATACGGCAGTTTGATTTCTTTTTTCCTCCACCTCGGGACGACAAAATATGATAAATAGGTACATGGAAAATGGATTTTCCGGTTAAGTAGGCATAGGTATTCACTTGCATTTGCAAGCTTTTTGGTTGTGATAAACATCAGATAAAACATAAAATACTCGCTAAAACTCAGCCAAACTCGGGAATTTATGCTCATTAGCCGCGCTCGTAGTCAACCAGAAAACCGCTTTAGTTTAAATAAACTTACTTTCATTAATAGTAGGTACGCCATTTCTAATCAAACAGCCACGAACCAAATCTATTCGCCAATAAATTGTCTACAACAATATGTCAGCTATTTATTATTCGCGGCAGAATTTGGCGAGTGCGTGTAGAACCATCGGGCCAGCGAGCCATCGGGCCAGCCTGCCAATTGTACCGTTACCATTATAATAAATTGCTATTACATGATAATAACACCATTGTTTATGGCCCAGCTGTCTGCGCAGTGCTGGACACCCAGTTACAATGTATGAGGTGAAAATTATATTCAAATTATTGAGTAGAACTAGCTCTGTTATTTGTATTGCGGGAAAAAAACACTAACAAACAGACTGATGTTTGAGAATTAAACAATAGCGGGGTTAAGTGTCGTCATTTTACATATTCAGTAATTTACGTCATCTTTTTTTTGCAGTCTTTGTTCAGATTTCAGGGAAGCGTTCATTTGAATAAAACAACCTATTTATATGGTTAACCTACTTGTAATGGGTTCGATTTTAATTAAAATCCAAATAAACAATGCATTACAATATTATTGTTTTACATGGTCCTTAACCATACCCTGTGTTGTGTAACGTATGTAGCTTTTGAGCACCGCTAGCAGGACAATACTGACATTAGTTATGTTTGGGTACCTACTGGTGGCTGTTAGTTGCATGGACACAGGAATATAGAGTAGGTACGCACGCCCAACTCGGTTGGTGACACGCGCAGGCTGCAAAATAGGTAAAACTGCAACTGAAACTGAAACAGAATAGCCATAACAATAATTTAGTTTAATCAGAGAAAAAGGTTCCAACTTCAATTATTCAGTTTTTTCTACTGAAACCTGCAAAACACTGTCACTTAGAAGATGCCACTGGGTTTTGCAACGAAACCTAACTTATTATCCGACAGCCAACAGAAAAGATGAGGTTATATTTTTGCGATCATGGTTGCATTAGTACAACGGGTCACATTTCAGTATTGAGATATCCTTAAGCCGTAGGTTTGTCGATCTTTCCCTGTTATCTAAGCTACAAACAGAGTTGGGCAAAATTTATTCGAATGACGAATAACGAATAAATAAATTGCTATTTCGTTATTCACGAATAATAAATAATTTATTTTATTCAAAGGAAAATTATTCGAATGACGAATAAATTATTGTATTCGTTAGTCATTTAATGAATAAAAATAAAACAAGGAATAATGGCATTTAAATCAAATATTTATTTTCTTTCAATTATCATGTATTTACAGTTAATTATGATTATTTCTTAATACTCGTTTTCATCACTACTCTTTCTTCAAACATGTTGTCAGACAATCTGCTTGACTTTGACTTTAACTTGACTTTCGCTATTATTCATTAAATTCCGGAAATCAGGCAGGCAGTTGACGATATACGATTGGCACCAATCGTTTTATCGCTTTATCTTTCATAAACAATAGGACAAAAAGTGAGCAGCCTTGGTAACACAGGTGTCATCCGTAGAGTTTAGTGTTACATATGAATTTTCAAAAAATATTTAAAATAACGAATAAAATCACGAATAATTTATTCGTAAGAAATTTATTTACGAATAATTTATTCGTGAATGATTTATTCGCGAATAATTATATTGCGAATAAAATTTTATTCGAATAATTATCCAGATAACAAGTTATTCGAATAATGCCCAAATCTGGCTACAAATACATCTTGATCTTAGTCAAGTTTTCTTAAAATCGGGTCTCTCTTTATGGATTATGAAGTAGATGGGAAATGATATCAATACTTTCTTCATATCATAAATAATATTGGTTTAATTTTCCAGCTTCTTGTTTTGTACAGTTTGTAAGCTGAATAAAAACTCTATCGTTTAATTTGTGCTATTTATCCTTTTCGGGTCAAGTTCCAATTATTAACCTGTATTTATAGATGACAAATATCGTGTTACTGTGGTAACATACGCTGACGTCAATGATATGGATCATATACGTCAGTTACTATTTCAGAAGCGGGATTGTCACACGAGGCAGGTAGATTTTCCTTAATTATTTTTGCTAAGTGAAGCGAGCGCCGTTATCGACATGTTCCGAATTAAATACCAACTAATCGTTTGAGGAATATATTTTATCAAATACGTAATACAATCATTTGGACGTACCTACGTAATAACGTGGATATTTGCATTTTTGCATAAATTGTTGCTACGGTGACATGCATATAGTACAGTGAAACCACAGTCATTCGGAAACATACTTATGTGCTTTATTTCATTTGCAAGATTTTCAAATGAAGACCTTGGTTTGCCCTGTGATACCTGTGTTACCGCGGATTGTTATCGTTTGATAAGGGCAAATGATCGTGAGAACTAGATAATTGCTCATCAAATACTTATTCATATTTCAGTTTTACGATGCAGGAGTAAGTAGTGGTCACTTTTTAGTCTTTCTTCTAAAGTTTTAGTAACACTACCGTCAGCTATGGAATATCTAGAATTAAAAAACAGCTTATAATGTGACCTAGGTGTTGCCAGTAAAATCGCCGCAAACAGGTATTTTATTGGTTTTCAATAAATGGATTAACCCATGAATTCCCGTAGACACCATCTGGCGATAAAGATTTTGGGCCTCTTCGTAGTCTGTTCTGAGTTCGTTTTCGGTCAATAGGGTAAAGAATTTGTCGGTAGCTGCCCGGGGTCTGGATTCGTATCCAGTTGATAGCAATGGGCTCGCCACCTAGGAATGTATTACAATAACTGACGAAAGGTGTGTTTTTTTTTGGGTGGGTAATCATCAAATAACCTCTCCCGCTGTGGGTGGAGCAGGAGGGCGTGTCAGACTTTTACTGACTAAAACCCACCCGTGGTCCCTCAGTTGCCTGTGTACCAGGGGCCGCGGTATCTCTTTCGAACAACCCGCACCCCTGGCAAGCATCGGCCCTTGTGGACCCCACCAGTTGGTGCTGACATCTCTTTGAGGCGCGCGTGGAACAAAACGTGCTGTCGACCCGGGCTTGGTCCTTACCGGACAGCGAGCTACCCACTACTCGCCGTCCGCAAGCCCGCGCCTACGGTGGCCGGGAATCAGCCTGGGATTCCCGACGCCCAAGGCGTCTCCTGCGAAGGCTAGGGTCGTGAGGGCGCATATACTGCCTCTCCCTTATGTGCGCGGCCTCCCTCTTCGCGAGCATCACTACTTCGCAGAAGGAGGCGACGGCTACCCATGCACACTCGCTCCATACCATGACCTGGACCAGGGCCGGACGCGAGAGATCGCCGGCGCCGATCGTCTCCACAAGGACATGGCGATGCTCCGACCAAGCCGGGCAGACCTCCATCGTATGCTCCACCGTGTCCTCAGGGCGATCTTCGCAGTAGAAACACCCGGGCGTTTCCTCCCGCCTTATGCGAAACAGGAACCTCCCGATACAGCCGTGTCCGGTGAGGACCTGCGTCAGGCGGAAGGTGAGGACGCCGTGGCGCCTCTCAAGCCCTCAAAGAGGGGACTTACGGCCGCAATCGTGGCGTGCCCAGATTTTATGTTTATATTATCTTCCCATATTTAGGTATAAACACTCGTGATCTTGTACCTAATGTACTTGCACATGAGAATACGGCGCACGCGCCGATCGCCATACAATTGCATAATTGTATTTTCCGGTTCATATATTGTGATAATGGTAAACTTATAAAAATCGGGACTAACAATTATTAACTATTATTAATCGTAACGGGAAAACCTGTCTGCATATGTATATGCTACTATATAAATATTATCTTTTATTGGTGTGTCTATTATATCATTTTATTATTTATTCATCCTGTAAAGTGTATTGTGATTTAAACGATTCTTTCTTCATATTGTTACTGTGTATTTCACTGCAGTAAGTACATGAGTATCTTTGTGCCCAATCCTTACTAATATTATAAATGCGAAAGTTTGTATGTATGGATATATGGATGTTTGTTACTCTTTCACGCAAAAACTACTGAATGGATTTGTATGAAATTTGGCACATAGATAGGTTATATAGGTTATAGGATACTTTTTATCCCGGTAGTAAGTTCCTGCGGGATAATTTCCTACTTCCACGCGGGCGAAGCCGCGGGCGGAAGCTAGTATACCATAATCAGCCTATAATGATCCCACTGCTGGGACACAAGCCTCCTGTCTTCGAGAGGGAGTGGGCTTTAATCCACCAGGCGGGCCCAGTGTGGGTTGGTAGACATCACATGCCTTAAAATTGTTGGTTCTAAGACTTCACTTACATGTAAACAAGTATCCTCACTATGTTTTCATCCACCGTTTTGAGAGCAGTGGTGATGAAATAATTTACATAAAGTTTCCGCCAGTCTGGGTTTGAACGTACGACCCACAACTCATAAGTCGAGGTCATCACCACTGAGCCACTTACCACTGCTGCTATAATAACTAAATACATTTAGTTTTC
Organism: Antitype chi; assembly: GCA_947359405.1. Lineage (NCBI taxonomy): Eukaryota > Metazoa > Arthropoda > Insecta > Lepidoptera > Noctuidae > Antitype > Antitype chi. Next base: position 21,111,858 of record OX375812.1, read on the forward strand.
TTTATCACATAAGCATGTTCACAAAGTGCATGTTGATAAAGATAAATTATTATGAAAAAGTCAATGCTCATAATAAGTCTGATTCCAATGAATCGTTATATCTTTATCCAATCATAATGAATGACTTGTCCTTCATTGTGATTGAATAAAGATATGATTTGATAGAGATACTATGATTCATAAAAAAAAAACAAATCAATTAAAATCATAGTATCGATGTTAATTGACCTTCTGATTCATTTATGGATATGATTAAGACCTAAACATTAACACCAATGTTTGGTAGAGTCAGTCGATTCCATTTTCACCTGATACTACTGATGTTAATATTATCGATCGTGACGCAAACTTCCAATAAATTGATATCGCGTCAAAAAGTTGGCAATAAACTATAATGATCGCATTTGACGTGAAATTAACCGCAAACGTGTAAAGGTAGCGCCACACTGTGCAACTCAATTACATTTTAGCACTTTTTACCAGGATTTTTAATATCATATTTATCTGATAGGTACCCAGATTTTTTTTTTAATGATCGTGATCATCAACGAAAATTTCATACGTTATGATGGTGCATATAGGTTTTTTTGTTATTAGCATTTGTAAAATAACCAGTATACTTTTAATATACCGTTTTCCTTATTTCACCGCAACAATAGTTGAAAGGGTTTCTCTGCTTAAAACTCAATTTCCCACTTAGGTTGAAAAAAAAAACATTATCTAAAGTAGGTAGGTATAGCGTTGTGCTTGACAATAGATCACCTAATTTTATGCAAGCGTGTGGTCTCATCCCAACACAATTAGTCAGGATAACTCCCTTTAATATGGAATTCCTAATTAGTTAACTAAAACAAATTTTCCTTCTCATTGTGTATAAAGAGCGAGCGCGTTACTGACTGATTACATTTGTTCGACACAGGCGGCAGAGAGCAGTGCGGAGCGGAGCTGTCATGTCGTGCTGACGGAAGAACATGAGGATCAGTGACCATGGCGCCAGATGCCGAAGACTGCGAGACAGTGCGACTGAATGTGGAGCAAGTGCCTGTGCATCATGGCAGGAGGATCTTGCCGAACGGCCAGCAGCCGGCCAGCGCCTGGACCGAGAACGAGGAAGAGCGGCCTGGAGACAACACCAACAGCCCTGGAGAGAACAGGCGCCTGCTCCCCACCAGCGGGCCCCCAGCTAAGCACAAGTCGCGGCTGCAGGCTGGCCTCACGCTCGGAGTACACAACAAATATCCACAAATTACGAAGTCACAGAAAGCATTCGCAAAGACCAAGTTCGAGAAAAGAAAAGACAAACTCATAGCTTTATTGAAACCACCGTACTTTATAGTATCTATGATAATTTCCCTTGTAAGTATATTTTTCATAATCATCATTTGTCTTGATCAGTTCATCTTAAATCTTGAAACTAAGATTAATCAATAGAGCCGTTTTGAATCCCTTTACTTAACATACCTTTCTGCTGGTTGACTCAGTCCAGCTGTATGTTAACGTCACACTTCTTATTGTTTCTAGGTAGTCATCCACATATCGTTGTCCGACGACATTCGTGCGGCGCTGGAGTGGTCTCCGAACGAATGGTGGCGTGAGCCCTGGCGGCTCTTCACGTACGGCTTCGTGCACGCTAGTCACGCGCACCTGGCTCTGAACGCGCTCGTTGCACTGGCTGTAAGTATTCTTTAATCTTCTGTCTATTTGTAGCATTAATTGCTAGTCATATCTTTAGTAATTCCATCATTCTTTCACGGGTAAAATATATTTGGTGACTCCAGTCAGTATTCATTAATGGTGCTGAATACCATTTCGAGCTGCTAGATGCTCAGTTCTAAACATTGTATGGAGGATGGATGATTTGACATTCTGAAAATGATTAAGTGTATTAACCTGTGCTATGTTTCCCAGGTAGGCTGGCCTCTTGAGCGTGAGCAGGGTCCGTGGCGCGTGGTGGTGCTGTGGGCTGGGGGCGTGGCAGCTGGCGCGCTGGGTGCTGGCGCCCTGCAGCCCCGCGTGCGCGTCGTCGGTGCGTCTGCAGCGGTCTATGCGTTACTGACTGCGCATATTGCTAATGTGTGCCTTAGGTAAATTTATTTTCCTATAAATATTTGAACAGGGACATTATATTCCCTTGTGGTTTTTTTTATGAAGTAGTGTTTATCCTTGAATTGTAACAGTAGGCAATTACCGATTTATACAGATTTCTAGCATATTGTTACCTTACTTTTATTAATAATATCAATAATACGCAATTCGTTACCTAGCAGGTATTATTCACACGATCTCTCTAAGTGATGATACCACTATAGGTACTATAATTTTCTTCTAAAAAGTACCCTGTCGATATCTAACCAAGATATTCCCTCACAGGTTCGGCCACATCCCCCTGTGGTGGTTCCGTCCGCTAAGCGTGGTAGTGCTGGGCACCTCAGAGATATGCTGGGCGCTGGTGCGCACGCCAGCGCCGCATGGCGTGCCAGCCGCTGCGCACGCGCACGCCTCCTACGAGTACGTCGCCTGGGCCGCGCACATCCTCGGCGCGGGTATCGGGATACCGCTAGCCTTCGTTGTGTTCACTGGTTAGTGTTGATTTTATGTTTTCGTTTATGTTAATATTTTAGGAAAAATCTCAAAATTTTCTGCTTTGTTTTTCTTTCATCCGTAAAGGTTCATATGAAAATCGGTCAGATAGCATATATCTGGCATTATTACTGACATTTATGGCCATAATTATACCTAGTTTTAATGTTGTTCAAATGTGCGCCTTGCAATCTTGCATGCGGTAGGTACCTACTTACTGTGTCAACTAATCATATTCTTTGTTTCAATTCTCTCACTCAAAATAATTTCATTTTATATTTATGTTTGTTTTTTGGTTACAGGTGAAAATAACAAGAAGGCGTACGTGATAACATGTCGTGTGATCTCGGGGGCGCTGCTGGTGGCCGGCGCGGTGGCCGCCACAGTCCATTACGGCTGGTCCACAGACTACGCCGACCAGACCTGAACCCTGGCCCGCAGAACATTTGCGTCTCATTAAAAAGTGCAATTTGTACTCATCCGTCCGCTATTCGTGGCTTAGAATAGCTTTTGATGGGAATTTTACACCTTTGTACTGTATACCTATAAGAAGTACAAAGTCGGCAGTATAAACACGTCGCCGTATAATACGATTTATGGATCTTTTTCACGTTCTATAGGTGTAAGCGTTATGTACAGACATGTTCTTTGGAAGTAATGTTGTAAGGAAAATGTAAAATAAGTCGTTAATTCTAAATTGTGACTCCGCCTTTCCACGCTCGAATTACCTCAAAATAACTACAGAACTGTAGCTATTGTAAGTTTTCGTACCTATTTCTGATTATAAATTTAAAACACACTAATGTGGGTGCATGCCTAAAGTTTAGGATTCTTGTGGTAGGTAATGGCGGAGTTATTAATGTTATTGATTTCTGTGAAATCACCCTTTCGATTGTTTTGCATCAAAACGTTTGATAAACGGCTAGTGATATTTTGTAAGCTTTGTACTTATGCAACGGTTCTATATAATTATTCCAATGTTAGTAGTGACCAAGCAATTGTAATTAAATAGCATTTATTATCTAATCCCCACCATTTCGTTGTTTAATCGTCTTTTTTCCACGTAATAATGTTATTTTTCTTATCGCGAATTTTGTTTGTGTTATTATTCCTCATTAGCGTATCTTTAATAGGCTCTAAAGTAGATAATTAAGCAACGAACTATCTTCATATCAAATTACTGGACAATGTTAACTAAAACATGCCATTAACTTCGGGTTTATCTGTAAAGAGTAAAAGAGTAAAAACATTGATAAACGTACTGATCTTTGGGTCACAAAAATAAAAATGTTAAACTACTAAGTAGGTAGTTGTTTCAAGTCGTCAAGCAAAATGTTTACTGTCTAGAGTCTTGTGAACAAAATTTTTCATCTCCAACAATTACAAGAACTCAATGGTACGTTATTCTAATTACAATTGTAAAAAAAAAACAAAATAGAAATGAGTGCAACCAAAGAGATTGTTATATTCTAGTCAACACTGACTTAAGTTATAATACATGACTTAATTGAACTTGTGTTTTTGTTATTTTATTACGTAATCATTAATATTATACATAACTTACTATTCCGATCATAGAAAGTTTATTGGCTACTGAAACCTAACATGCCTAATTAAGGTCCGGCCAGAAACGTCCATTGACACTGCTACTTATGTACACCATCTAAATTGACACAAAATGAATCGATAACCTGCCTTTTAGAATTTATAACAAATTCTATATCTCTATAAGAGATAAAAGAGTAAATAATATTAACATTTTACTTTTGTTCCGACTTTAATGAATGATTTAGAAAACTGAAGTGTTTATAGACTTTTGTTTCTGACTGTACCTACAACATATCATGCCGAATTGTTCACAATGTCAAATGATACATTCAAGTCGTCAGCACATCTGGAGTTGGATGCACTAAGAATAAGTTCACAATCGACTCAATTAAATTGTTGATTCGATTTGTGGGCGGCTTTTTAGTTCTTTGAAAATATGTTATCCGCGGAGTATTTGCGTAACACACATAAAATTACAACTGATCGCAATGTTTTCATTTTGACAGTTCACCCACATTCATTGCGTTATTTACGTTGTTGAGCAGACGGATTCTTCAAACCTAGGAAGCACTGGATCAGCAATATCCTTCAAAACTCTCGGATTGTGGTTGAAAACAGCTTTAAAAGATATTGATGAGTCAAAGTTATGAAAATTAGGCACATGTGAACTCATAGAAATATGGCGTAGCTACCTAATGATGTCATTAGGTACGCCATACTTCTATGAGTTCGCCTGATCAGACCGAATGTCAGCACCAACTGGTGCGGTCCGCAAGGACCGATGCCTGCCAGGGGAGCGGGTTGTTCGAAAGAGACACCGCGGCCCCTGGCACACAGGCAACTGAGGGAACACGGGTAGGTTTTAGTCAGTAAAAGTCTGACAAGCCCTCCTGCTCCACCTAGAGCGGGAGAAGTTAATTGATGATTTCCCACCCAAAAAAAAATTGAGTTGGCTGAACGTCACTGATGTAGGTACCACCATATCAGTGGTAGGTACACCCCATAGAGTAGTGGTTTTATAGTCTTTGGTACACCCTAATGCGGTGTAGGATGCAGACCAGAGATAAAAAAAACAATGTTAAATGCAAAGGTGAAGTCCCTGAATCTGACATTGTCCTTTTATCTCGCACGCTACTATAACCCACGTAGTTTCAAATGATAACAAGCATGAAAGTCATCGGCACAAGCCATTGTTTTTGTTTGATAATGCTGAATTCTTTGACTCAACTACCCAAATAATACATATCATTATAACTACTGAAAATGTCGCAACATTGTTGTTATGTTGCATAGTTGGTACGGACGGCACTTCAAGCTACCCCAAACTGTCAAATTTTCCCAATTGAACATGACCCTTATGTATACGCTATTAAGTTGAAAACCTATCAAAGAAATTTGACAGATTAGGGTAGCTAGATGTTCTGGCGTCTATACGATGGTTTTGTCCAGTGTCGTATACTGCCTTTGTGATTATTGTGATCTTATAAAACATCTATTTGCATATTTTGTCGTATTATTCTTTACCTTTTCATAACTTCTTGGGTATTACAAAAGATGAAAATTCACATCAAGTTATCGGGAAAATATCGCGACTCTGAAGAAAACAGTATTTAATGTTTAATTCCATTTATTTACTAAATTAATACTAGGTATTATATTTAACTGCTATATAATATTTAACTGCTATATAAATCTACAGTACGAATCTAAAATACATTGAGGCTATCAAGTAACGTTGTTAAGGCACTGCGGGTTGTGACGCGTTCAATCAAATGTAACGCCGAAGGTGACGCGGAGTATCAAGAAATGGAGTGCCAGCGTGCGTTCTTCTTTTGATTGATTAAGGGTATCCGGCTGCCGTGCAACACACTGGATCGATCAGAACGGTCCGTCATCGATCGACCGCAATCTATGTAGTTGCACTTTTAGCAATTGCCGCGGCAACACACTTTGCTCTGCTATTACGCACAGGCACTCCATCTGTGCACTACTCTGCGTACGAAATAATCAAGTCTATGATAGTCTATGTCGTATGAGATCATTGCCGGCCATTTTATATAAATAAATATTTTAACTAAAGCTCCTGAAAGAATATGAACAGTCACTACCAGACACTGAATCCTTTTCTATGATACCGATAATTTCATGTATGCAAAGCATAGCAGCAGATTTTTTTTTTCACAAACTGATTTGCTTACTTGTTACAATTAGTTATTAATTTACAAACGATTACTTTCCATTACTTCGCAGTCGACACATTATTATTTATAATATCAATGTAAAGTTGGACAAGATAACACACGATTCTGTCCTTTTAAATCGCGTAAATATTCCACCGAGCCTGTCACGAGGCTCTAAGGTCCGAACACGTCCAGTAATGAATGCATATTCCTGGAGCTATATAACCAACCGCTAAATCACACGCTGTACACTAAATGCATCTTCTTTGATCCTCAGCAGTTCAGTGGCTTGCACTGGACACCCAGCTCCGTGCACCAACACTCCGTGCATGGCGTGGACAGCTCTGTGATGATCCTCCCGACCCTGTACATCCTCCCGTAGATGTTACAGCCAGCCAACTTCAGAAGACCTGAGCCTACGCCTGGTAGACTTCCCAGGCTCGGAGGCCGGGGTCCTTCAGATGCCACAGGCGTGAACGGGACATGGTCCTCCTGCATTACTGGTCTTCTCTCTGTTGTGGCATGCGTCTGTGGTGTCGAACGTTCATACGTCTGTGGTGTCGGTCGTTCATACGTCTGTGGTGTCGGTCGTTCATACGTCTGTGGTGTCGGACGTTCATAAGTCTGTGGTATCGGACGTTCATACGTGTCGGGTGTCGGACGCTTGCTGGTATAGTTCGTGATTGGTCGGTGAGTTGTTCGTTTTATGGCGGTGGCCTCACCGAGTACTAGGTGGTCTATCCTATTAACTGTGTTTGGTTGTTTTAAAGGGATTACAAACGGACGTAGCGGGAGAGGTTTGAAGAATGTCTCTTCTATAGGTCGGCTAGTGTAAGGTGTGTTGGTAGAAGGGCTGCGGACTGGCGGAGTGGTGGGGGGTGGCCTGGTAGAAGCTCGGATAGAGGGCTTCTTACTTGGAGCGGTTGTCGTTTCATAATCACTGAGAAGTAGCTTCAGAACGCTGCCGAACGAAAACTCGCCATCATCATCTTCGTCTTCTTCAGAAGAAGGTTCATCATTTGGAGCAGGCGTGGTGGTGGTCGTTAGTTTGGGTGTTGGTTTTGCGGAACTAGTAGTAGGTGCAGCTGTTGTAGTGGTTTTCTGAACAGAACTATTTAATGGCGGTGGTGTGGTGACGTCATTCACTGTCACTTCCTCGATAATACTTGCTTTGGTGGCAGCTGTGTCTGTGTCATCACCAAGGGGGACAACTGCAAAAGGCTCAGGTGTTGTTGCGTGTGCATGTGCTTGTGCGATGTTGTGTGTTGTTGTTGTGTTGTTGTTATTGTTGTTGGCTTGCTGGGTGGGTTGGACTTTGGTGTCATTTTCTTTGTTTTCTTTTACCAGTGTTGCGTTTGCGGAAGTAGTATTTTTTTCTGTAACGGAAACATACATAGGTGGGTAAGTATTCTAGAATTCAAAAACTATCTAGTTTAAAGGACCTGAACAGGTTGTAAATTTACCGTTCATGATAAGTGGTAAGTATATTTTAGCAATGAATGTTTAGATGCACCGGTGTATGCCAACAGATGCCAGTTTCGATAGTCTAAGTTAGAAATTGTTTCATTAATTTACTTAAATCGGATACTTCTACATCGCGAAATTTTAAGAGATACTAATTGTGTCAATCTTAGATTCTGCGATTTATAGATAAAAGTGAGAAATTCACTGATTGTAGGGACTTCTAACTGATTTTAGAGAAAAAAAGTTATGATTTTAATAATTTCAAGTCATTTGTTTTTCATTTTATACCAGCCCGTAATACAATTTTGTGTCTACAGACTTTTGTTTTTGAATGATGAATAGTTAGGTATCGTAAATTTGCTCATAATAAAGATTTACCAAGTCGTCGTGTTGTAAAGTAATAATACTCAATGAATTACCGAAATCATCAAGGATGTAATAAATAACGGTCATAGCTAGTAGTTTGTTAACAGACATCATGCTGCATGCACTGCGCTGCGAACATTCACAGTAACATTCATTACTTCAGCGAGGTGGGGCCAGCCTGTGCTTAGAGCATACTATTCCTTTCTTTACAGATGCGCTGGATTTTAAAGGCGCATTCACAAGGCAAGCTTGACGATAGTTAAGATCGTGTCACCGTTCCAATGTACCTGGTTTGCAGTCGACGTCCCCGCAGCAGGGGTCGCGCGAAAAGTTGGACACGGCCAGGCGCCGGCAGGGGGGCGCCACGGGCGCGCACGGGCGGCGCTCGCAGATCAGCTCCACCCACGAGCACGTGCACAGCTGGCAGCCCAGCACGATGCTCTGCCCGCCCGGCACGTGCTGCCCGTCAATTAAGCACTCGCCTGCAACAAATAAATATACACCAAGTTAAAATTGCACGCCCCTAAACTAAATTGTATACATTTGATGTGGGAAAACAAGTACTAATCGCACAATTTTCCCCTCGTGCAGCTCCACGTTCTTGGCAGCCCATTTATGTCTATTGCGTCCACGGAAGAGAAAAAACAGGTGTCTGTTTAGTTCCGTGTGGTGCCAGACGTAAAAGAATAGCACCATCCCATTTCTTGCTGTGGGTGTCGTAGAAGGCGCCTAAGAGGCTTACCAGAGAATGGGCAGCAGCGTTCTCTATACATTTTACCACCATACTGCGATCGCCAACCCGCCTGCCAAGCGTGGCGATTATAGCAATCCCCTCCCCGTCCGGAGGAGGCCTATGTCCAGCAGTGGACTTCATCGGCTGAAACGATGATGATGAATGTCTGTTTCACCGTGAAGTTCTTTGCCAGAAACTCACCCTGCAAATCTTTGATGACATCAAGTTGCATGGAGGTGGTGAGGTGGGGCACCGCCGGGCCCGACGGGGTGCTGGGGTACACCCCGAAGTACTCGTCGATAACACCCGAACCCTTCGGGAGGAATCCACCTAAAATAAAGATGACATAATATAGGTATACATAATATTATAGGTAGATTCCAAAGCTTGAATATACAAAAATATAACATTTTATTATAAAAAGTGCAAGTAGAATAAATGCTGTGGAAATGCGTTCCTTGCGAAACATGTGTGGTGTGAATGATAGGCTGAGGAATGATGTGATAAGACAATGGTGCGGTTTAAAAGAAGATGTAGTGACGGAAATGGAAAAGAGAATGCTTAGATGGTTTGGTCGTGTTAAGAGGTTCAATGAAGTCAGATGTGAGTGGAAACGCCGGTAAGGGACGCTGTTCGGGCGCTGTCGGCTTTTTTCGTCAGGCGTCGGGTGGCTGCGTGGCCGACGGCGCGGGTGGCTGCGCGGGTCAAGGAGAGGGGCCGAGAGGCCCGCACATGAACTCACTTCACTTCAATCACTTCACTAGCGAGAGCAACCGACGACACACGCGCGCTAGATTTCTTATATTGTACAATTCTTTTGGATATACCTTAACAGTTTATACAGTCCACTGCTTTTATTTCAAAGTCCATTTTAAGATTCTTACAGACGCCTTACAAATAAAATAATCCAAAAAAATTGCTAATAACAAGCCTCCACATACACCTCACATATTCCAGAAACATATCCGCAATTGATTGTTGTTGCTCCAGATTGCTCCACTTAATTGTTCCAGATTGATCCATTAGTGTTGCAGAGCAATAATTGCTCAACAAATTGCCCGCGCCCGTGCCCTTTAGAGAAAGTCCGTGGGCCCAGTGCCAAAAAAAAACCATATTAGTACAACACAACGATCACTAACCTCCAAACGGATTATTGGAAGAAATGTTGAAAACTAGTCACGGTGAATAGAGTACATAAATGTTATTACCTTCAGTTTCTACTGGTGGAGAAAACAGGTTAACAGCAGGCGTCTCCACTTCAAACGTTGTGCTAGTCAGAGGGACCTGCGTGACAGTCGTCACGTCAGTCCCCTGATTGCCCAACGAAGCTGATGCGGTGTACTCATGGACTCCCGGATCACTGCGCTCGGGATACCTGTCTATGGGCACATCTACTTCGTGACTGTCAGGGCGGTACGAGGGGTCTACTTTACCCAGCACAAAGACTGGGTATTGGGTAGGTTGGTACGTGTCTTCTCGTCTGATAGGGAACTTGGTGTCCTTGTTGTTGGTACTGGGGTAGTACACGGGGAATTTATCTTCTCTTTCAAGGATCGGGTAGGTAAGGGTTTCCTTTGTTGGCTCATCGTCGACCACAGCGTCCGCAGCTACGAAGGGGATGATTCTGAAAACAGAAATGACGTTAGATTAAATGCTGCTTCAGTAGATTAATAGCATCTTTTCCAACGATAAGCTATGTTTTGTACTCCAATAATGATATTGTTTTTCAGGTGTCCACAACATATTATTGATGGCTTTTGGTTGGAGAGTGAAGTGTTCTGTACACTATACATATGTACTTTGATTAAAGAAAACCACCATACCACTTACTTTAAGTTCGGCAACGACGGCGGTAAGGTCGGCTCAGTGTAATCATAGTCATATTCTCCCTTCTTTTTCTTAGAGCTATTGAGTGCTTCCGCGAGGTCTGTTGGTATCGGTACCTTGGGACCGGTCATCACTGGCCTAGATGTCGAGTGACTGGTGTTGGTCATCAGAGAGCTTGTCACATTGATGGTGAAGGTATCGTCCTCGTCAAAGCCTCCGTTCACATTCCTATCCGTGATGATGTCGTTGGGCGAGTACGTCTGTGCTTCCACGTTCACGATCGGTACTCTCGGCAACACTTCCATTTGCTTGTCTGTGTCGTTGACAGTAATACTCAGAGGCAAGGATGTTGAAGATAGTTCAGTTGTGCAGTTTATAGTTCCATTGATTACAATTTTCACAGTTCCTTCGGGTTGTTCTGTAGTTTTTTCTGGTGAATCCTCATACAACTGAAGATAATCAGGCATAGTTAACAGTTTGGCAGCGCTCACAGGCTTTTGTGTTGTTGTGATGTTATTAGATGTGATGTTAGTATTTTGTTCTGGTTTCATGCTGGCGTTTAGAGGCGGTTCGTCGGTTTTCCTTTTAACCTTAGTAGTGGTGATGAGGTGGTTTTTGGTGGCTGACACGAAGGACGTGTGTTTTAAAGTATATAGGCTCGTCATAATCTTCTTGGTCGTACTCTCTAGCTTGCCTGACTTCGATGAATGGAGTGTCCTTTCGTCGTGCCTTGTAGACGTTGGAGAGCTGCCTGGAGCCGCGATGACGTTTAACTGAGTTCCTGGAAATTAAAAATATACATCAGTATTGTATCCGCCTATAATAGTGGAAATTCGGTATTAGCAGTGTGAGGTGAATAACAAACATAATTATTATTAAAGTAATTTTAGTCATTGATTTATTATCAAATGTGTTTAGTGCTACGGTGGCTACAGTCAGCAATGCTACAAGTGAAGTACTGTCACGTTAAAAATAAACATCACCACTATTTTAATCTTGCTCAGTGATTTAACTACAAATGCATGGATGCAAGTGTTAGTGTTCCAATATAGAAACAAATCTGTTTTCGATAAATTTCGATACTGCTACCTAAATCTTCGACCTAGCGCTTCTTTTTTCACGACGTCTTTCCTCTGTCCTTGGTTCGTGTATATTACTTGTTCATCTTGCTCATCTAACACGAGGTCTGTCACTGTTGCGACTGAGTAGGAACAGAAGTATGAGTAAGAGTATGAGAAATATACAAGAGAAGCACAGCATCCAAGTTTTCTAACTACATGTCTATATTTTATGAATATAACTAGCACTTTTCCAGCGATTTCATTCACATATATTTTCAACTTTCTCATACAAACTTTGATTCCCTTACGCGGTCTTAAGGGTCGGTAGGACTTTAGCTAACCTAGCACTGGACCCACGTGGTGGTTACGGCTTCATAAGGAGGAGTTATGAGGCGTTAGATTCAACAGGTAATGTTCTAGGCTTACTACGCGATCAGCACTTCTAAACTGCGTTCAAGATCTATTCCACAACAATTATAATATTGACAACTCATGAACGAGGTTTAGACGTGCTGAACTCATTAAGTTTCATTGGTGAATAACATCCTAAGTGTGCGTGTGTGTACCTGGCTTGTATTGGTTCTCACCTGGCTCGTCGTGATCGCAGACGTACTGGTGCGCGCAGCAGTCGCCGCGCGCGAGCAGCGGACGGCAGCCGGCCAGCGCCGGCGCGCATCCGAGCGCCTGGCAGCGCACCTCGCCGCGCAGGCAGAAGCACGCCGAGCAGTTGCTGCGTGACTCCACCGGCGAGCCCTCCTTCACCAGCGTGCCTTCCACTTCACAGTCTGCGGACACGCCACATGCTCATCAGTTACTGCAGTTTGAATAGTTACTGTACTTGCAATTGAAATATTGGTTTGTTAGTGAAGTGTTTGCAAGAAAGCTCCAGGATTCTTTCCTATATTCATACAAAGTGTTATTCGGTATTCTATCCGGAATTACTCAGTAGCAGCACGGAGTATGGATTTGTTCCTGGTTAATGACAATAGGGTCGCCCTTTATTACTTAGAATTTAAACATAACTGGTGAAAGCAAGCACCTATTATAAACCTTCATGGCTATGACGTGAAAGAGATATTCCTCACCGTATCGGTTGCGGTGCTGGTTGGGCCTGTCGGGCATGGTGTCGCAGTAGTAGCGCTGCGGGCAGCAGGCGCCGGGCGCGGGGCGCGGCGCGCAGTGCGGGGGCGGCGGCAGGCAGGACGGCCGCACGCAGTGGCGCGCGCCGCGCAGGCAGAAGCACTGCTCGCACGCCACGCGCGACGCCAGCGCAGACCCCGCCGCGAACACGCTGCCGCCCTCCACGCACGCTGGGAACACTCCAGTATCATCAGACGTCAGTGACGCCACCAAACACGTCCAAACAAAAAGAACTCAGATACAATAGAGAGGCTACCAGGAGAAATGTCATCGAAAACTGTGGTCCCATGACTGAGGAACGAATTTATTTATATTTTACTCAGGAATGCAACATACCATTTTTGGCAGTGACCGGCGTCGCCGTGCTCTCGAGTCGTGCTGATGCTCCGTGCTCCATGAGCTGCACTCCGTCTGAACAGTTCAACAAATTAGGTGAGACTTGTTGCAAATTACGGCCATCTAGAGGTTGTTAATCAAAATAATATTATAATTTCTAATATACCTGATTTATTGTACTTATGTTATAAACGTTACTTTACAGAGGAACATCATAAAATCTGTCTGACAAACAGCCACCATTGACGTTCTCCGAGGTTATAGGTACCATTATTATCAATAGGTAAGGTATTAGAAGCGTCTTATAGCTATCCACATTAGGTCTAAATTGGCCCAAAGTAAAACAATGAATTTTTCTTTACGACGTTTTCACTGCACGGCTTTGATAAGTACAGTATTTACCTGGACAGTGCAGCTCGGGGCAGCAGACGCCGCGGCGATGTCGCACGTGGCAGCGGGGCGGCAGCGGGTCGGGCAGCGGCGCGCAGGCGCGGCGGCGGCAAGACAGCGCGCCGCCTGCGCACAAGCAGCGCAGGCAGTCCTCGCTTGTGCTCACCGTGGCGCCATCGCTGTGCCACCGACCGTCATACAGGCAAGCTGATGGCAGCTCGGTTTTCTTACCTGAAACTGATTTGTAACATTTTTGTAATAAAATATTCATTAAAATAATATAGGTACTAGCTTTTGCCCACAACTTTGCCCGCGCTAAGGTCGGAAAACCACGAGAACGTTCTAAGTACCGGGATAGAATATATTCTACCTCCCACGTTATGGTCTTCATGTGTGCCAAATTTAATCGTTAAGGTAATAGTCAAAAACCGACAGATGACTTAATTTCGCATTTTAATTTTAATCATTGTTGCTTGTTTGTTATGTTAACCTTGGAACTGACTACTTAATTCACCGTGCTTGTGTGCTTGCGAGGAGACCTGTGGAGGCCTGGGTCCCAGCAGTGGGAACGTTATAGGCTGAGTATGTATGTATGTGTGCTTGCATGACTGTTATCACTTACTTTGTGTGTATTAAATAATTAACTGAGTAACCCGTTGCACATTCCAAACAATACTGTGTGTGTTTACCTAACCGTGAGTGGAATTACTTACTATCCTCAAGACTTTCTACACACAGTCATCCATCTTACCATACTTACACATTTGCTTAGTCAGATTTCTCTCCGTCACACAGTCTTCAATTATCAAGCCTACGGAAGGTACGCCAACTGTAGACGTACCACTCTATGGAGTCTGTGAAGCCTGAATACAGATAATCGAGAAGACAGCATTCTAATTTGCTAATCAGATTCGTTTTCTTTTATTCAAATATGAGGCATTACTACGTTTCTATTTTTAGGTGAAAAACAACGAAAGATAAGGAGAATCAAATTTTGATTATAATTATCAGCAGTATACTCACAATATGCTTTTTCTTCGCGGTCATGAGGAATTTGTGTCCCACTATTTTTCTGCGTATCTAAAAAATAAAATTTTGTTCTGTAAGCTAGGTGATTTTTACAAGCTTTTATTTAACTTGCAATGTATGTGTGTGTAACTATGTTTGTTCGGGTGGAATCTTGCAGCTCAATTTTGAAGCAGATATCTTTAACCGATTGAGCTGAAATTTTGTATACACGTTTAGTTCGGATGACAGTGCATGGTTAGCTGTGTGACGTCATTCTAAATCCAACATGGCGGAACACCCAAGATAGCGGACTATTATTTTTAATGCACACCTACAATATAATAAAACGACACAACCCCATCGAGTTTGGGCTCGTTTGTACTTTGATCCTATATGGTAAACAGGGTCTGATGCTGGAGCTGGAAGGTGGCCATAGATACATAACACTTTAAGTGAAAACCTTATTTCAAAAACCACCTTAGTCAATTTCATGTAATGAGTTAGTTACGCCACGCAATTTGCTTTTTAACGAATAAAAGCAAATTTCTCGTGACTTAAACTTGTTTTTGAAGACATATATAAAATATAATCAGAAAGCGTACAAATTCCTCTACAAGATGGCGTAACTAACTCATAACATGGAATTGACAAAGGTGGTTTTTGAAATAAAGTCTTCAAGTGCTCAAAACAACACATATGTGTGGGTTCTACGAATTATTACGAGCTACATAACGGAAAAACGCTGCTACGAACTACGCCGCAGTAAATCCCGGATCATTAATATACTAAAAAGTTAAAAATTCTATTAAAAGAAAAACAACTTTTTTTAAACAAGCTTTTATTACTTACTTACTTGTTAGTAAAACGAAGTAAAAAGTTAAAAATTATTTCATCTCAATTATTTAAATAAAAGCGTGTTACATATTGACGGTTAGAAATAAGCGTAACGTGCTAATAAATGTTCTTTATTTCTGCCATCAAAATGTAACACGCTTTTATTTAAATAAAAAAGCAAATTTCCAAGCCAAAATCAAAAAGCCAAAGCAATTTCAACGGTTCAAACTCGAGGAACCTAATCAACGAGTAATGTGATTTAAAAGAAACAGAAAAGTAAGTACTTCCCTAGGTACCTTCAGTATTATTAATTTTTATAAGTATATGTGTTCAGTCTTCACTTATTATATTTTTAACCATGTTAATCAAAGTTAATTATGTAAATTGTTATAAACTCACCATAATATGCTTTCCCTTGGCGATCATTTGGAACCAACTGATGAATCTCACTTTCAATCTCAGTATCTGAAAAGAACGTGATGGGATGTCGTGAGTCAGGAAAACTCTGTGAGTTTCAGAGAAATAGGTTGTGCAGTCAAGTTTCTTCGATATTAATAATCATCTTAATTAAAACGTTACTTGTATATAATATTTCAATCAAAAGCAAAACAAACGTTTTTGAAATGGCATTTTGCTTTTATTACTAACCGTATGATTGGTCGTGGTGATCATTTGGAATCACCCTTCGTCTTGATTTCTGCGATTCTAAAAATAAAGTTTAGTAGGTAGTAAAAAAAATGAGGGTGATAAATTAAGGCATGGCCTGAGCTAATCTAATATTATAACGCTGTAGCTTTTTCCCAAGATTTGATCTGTTTTATTTGGCGATCCAGGCCCTGCACCTTAATTGCGTAACGCACTATCAATCAGAATCTGAATCACTTTGAAGCTTATTTCTAATCCATTGCTTCTAATGTTCGAAAAAATTGTCTGATCAACAATGTAAATAACGCAATGAATGTTGTTGAACTGTCAAAATTAAAGCGATTCCTACTGATAGTGAGTTACGCAATTATCCCTCTGATGGCATTGGGAACATAATATAAAAAATATTAATAACTTTAAACTCACCATATGCTTCGTCTTGGTGATCATCGGGAACAATTTGCTGTATCTCTCTATCATTTTCACTATCTGAAAAAAAGAAAACCTTTCGTGAGTCAAGATAACTGTGTGAGTTTCAGACAATGATGACATAGGTTTGTGATCCACGTTTTTTTTATCGTGTGTGAAGCTTTACTCGGGCATCAATGCAGTGAAACTTTAACGTATAAACGGAGATTGTGCTTGAAGGTTTAATCAAAATTAATACTTGTTATTCACTACTGATTTCAATCAAACCATTTACAGGTATTATTGATTTGTTATTTTGATTTAATTACTCACAGTGTTTCATATCGTGGCGATCATTTGAAATAAATATCGTCAGTCTCGTTTTCCGCAAATCTATAATTCAAGTTTATTGGTGAAAATGTTTTTGAGAAAATGAAATGATTAATCAAAGGAAGGCCAGAGCATAATATTAAGAACATTACAGGTTTTGACCGCGGTAGATTATATTGTTAAGGCCCATAGTATCCTCATCTCCCGTCTGCATGCTAAAGCACGAATGCCGCCCGCGCCCGCGCAGGGCACCTCTGAGCCTTTATCTCAAAATGGGGATATTCCTTGGCAAATGTTGATTAATTTACAATTGTGCTCTAGCGATTCTGTGGTACCTCTAACTATCTATTTTTCAGTGTATTTTTTTTTCCAAATAACGAAGCCGTTTAGTAGGAGTATGGAATAGAAGCCAAAATATTGCGTGTTGGAAAATATTTTTTTACAGCAAAAGTATTAACCATACAAAAAAAGTACTTTCGGCAAAATGATCTATATGAATCTATAGCAAAATCATATATTTTTCAAATCTTCAACACAAGCCGATAATGAGCAGTACGATTCATAAAGTGACCGTGTTACGCTACCAAACGGGACTTAGGCCCTTAATGTCTTATATATAACTCACCATTTGCTTCATCTTGACCATCGTTTGGAACAGTATGTTGTATTCCCCTATCAATATCAGCATCTTCAATGAAAAAATATGATTTCATGACGAGAATGTGTGAGTTCCTAAGAATGTAAAGATGGGTTGTATGATCCATCATTCTTATGCATGTGTTGTTATTTGTGATAGCCAGAGATCGGATATTCGGATGCATATTTACCTAAAGATAATTTTTAGCTATGAAAGTATGGAAGTGGCTTTATAAATTATTTGTAATATTTATTAAAAACCCCGGATTCTTGAATTGCATAACTATTCAGATGTGTATTAATTTAAAATTAATGTTTAACCCAATACAAATATGTGTATGTACTGGAGGTGGGGTGGTTTGTATTAGTTACAACAAAAAATAAACAAATTGCTTACCTAAATTAAGACTTTTTCTATACAAAAGCGCATTCCATGTTAGCCAACATCTCAACTTTAGGTGAATATGCATCTGAATATCCGATCTCTAGTGACAACTGATAACTCTTACGCCGATGCAAGAAAATTAAATGGAAACTTAAATTACAATAAAATTGCTACTTGTTGTAAACTATTGCAGTTATTTTAGTTTTTTGCTCAGTTAGAAAAATTCAAATCTCGAAAAATTAAAACAAATGTTTGAACAGCCATTCAAAATGTCTACTTACCGTATGATTTGTTTTGTGGTTTGTGATTTGAGATTATCCTCCGTTTCATTTTCTGGGAATCTATAAATTAAGTTTCATATTAAATAAAAACTAGGTGATACATTGAAGGACGACCAGAGAATAAGCTTATTATTTACGTGGTAGATTCTGGTCGAGATTCGATCTGTATTAGTAAGACATAGGTGATATTCTTAAGAAAAAATATGAACAACTTAAAACTCACCATATGCATTGGCGTGGCGATCATCAACCTGGTGTGGCTCAGTATCTGAAAAGAAAAGACAGGGATTTCGTAACTTAGGACAAGTGTGTAAGTTTCGTGATTCAGGATAAGTGTATGAGTTACAAAGAATGTAAAGATAGGTTGCGTGATCCATGTTTCTTGTCGAGTGTTGTTATTTTTGCAGATTTATTTGGTCAGCAGCGCGATGAAACTTTGATGTAGGTACTTTCAAGTAAAATTAAAATCGCATGGTACTTAGGTATTAACTTGTCGCAAAATAATGTCGTTCTTCTTAATCTAGGCTAAATTTAAACTGTAATTTTGAATTTATTTGGTACTCAATGCATGCTTCGTATTGATTTTCTTTTAGAATTTTCTGCGAATCTAAAATATTAGTTTACCTACTGATAAGAACTGGCTCGTTCGTTGAATACACAGGATAATGCATTGAGACAGGGTAAGAAACGAATAAAAAATATATCAAAATTAGGGAAATTAGTTCTAAAGAACCACGTTGGCTCGTCGGTACTTGGGTAGTTTCAAAGATGTATTATTTTATATCCTAACACTCACCATAATATGATTTATCTTGGCGATCATTTGGCACAATTTGATGTACCTCACTATCAATCTCAGTATCTGAAAATAATAAATAGTTATTTGTATAACTTTAGTCTTTCATTAAGGCAATAAAACTTTGATATTAGTTAGGAAAATAGGTTTTTTTTTAAGTATGGGAAATCATCAAATAACTTTTCCTGCACTGGGTGGAGCAGGAGGGCGTGTCAGACTTTTACTGACTAAAACCCACCCGTTTTCTCTCAGCTGCCTGTGTGCCAGGGGCGACGGTATCTCTTTCGAACAACCCGCACCCCTGGCAGGCATCGGCCCTTGCGGACCCCACCAGTCCGGCGCACCAGGACACATGGCACGCCGTGACCACCCCAGGAACCAAGCAGCACAAGAGCCCCAGACTACCCTGGAACCCTTGGCTCCCTTGGTCCCCCTGCGACGGGTCAGCGCAGTGACCCCGCCGCCTACCACTTCTCGGCCGCAGGGGATAGGAAGAGCGGCCAACGCTATACCGACACTCCTCTTCCCCTGCGGCCCCACCGCGTCCGCCATCAAACGGTGGCGGCCCCGTCCAGGCCACGGAAGGGAAGAACGCTACTCAGAAGTACCGGCACTCCTCCTCCGCCATAGCCTGTAACCCTTAGCCGCGATGCCTCCCATTCGACATCGCGGCCCGCCTCAGTTGCGGTGCACCTCACCGCAACCCACTTTTTGGCCGCTACGTCGCACAGTGGGCTGAAACGGGCCGGTAAAGGACTTAGCATTTAAAAAAAAAAAGTTTCTTTTTCTGAAATTTTAAATTTTGTGCTGGATTTATCTATCAATTATAATTAATTATTTCTATGAGGGTCGTTCAGATAACTTAGTATTTTCGGAGTTATAAATATCCAAAGTAATTTTTGTATGAAGCAAAAGAAAAAAATGTGAAAATCTCGAAATTCTCAAATTTTCTCAAAGAATTGACTCTACGTATGCATAGTACGTATATTTGTCCTATTTTAGCGCCTATTCTCGGGTTGCGATTTTCTGCGATTTGGTCGCAATTTCAAATTTTGTTCTCTATTCCACACCACCATAGAGGTTAAGAACTAGGTGCGTTTTTTTTTATGTAGTGGTCTCCCCTTTTGGCCTCATCCACTAAGGACTAATAAAATAAATAAATAAATAAGTAAAAATCACAATCACTACTGGCCACTGCACTGTTTTAATTTAATCACTGTCAAGGGTATCCACATTAACGAATGCAAAATGTCTGTTTGCATTTTTTGTTTGTAATTGGCTTGATTAGAAGCACCGTCAAATCCCCACTTACTGATTAGTGTAAATTCTTTACAACCACTATCTATGACGAGTGACGTCATTATTCTTGTTGTCGTTATATCCAATAGGGCTTGTAACTTTATTTTAGCTGAGGTTTCTTTCACTGTAATAGCATCTTTTGGTGGATAGCATTTCTGTTTCGCATGTTGCACTTGATAATAAGATGGAAATATATTACTACTGTCTTTTTCGTTAACACTTTTTCTTAAAGTATTGTATTGCCACTTGGTCAGCTTAAGTGATAAAAATAACCCTAAAGCCTCATTCGGAGAAAACACAGGTTTTTTTTCTTTAACAGATATGCACTTTTTAACTTTTTTTACATCTTGGGGATTCTTTAGTAAATGTTCTAGTATTTTAGCAACCTCCTCATTCCCATCCGCTTTCAACTGCTCAAAATATGCATATTTTATTTCGTCCGAAGATAAATGAAAGTTTTCTGCACGCCTTTTTTTCTGTTTAGGCGCTAATTCATAAAAAGGTTTTCTTGGGCTTTGTTCGGTGGAGACACCGACAGAAACTTTTGATGGTGATACATACTGAGTTGATGTACTCGGTGCTGGTTGATCTTCATTACTGCCTATTAAACACTTAATAAAGTCTGGCCATATTATGTTTTCTTGTAACCATTCACTATTTTTAGTTCTGAATATATTTTCTTTACGATAAGCGTTTTCCCATCTTCTATTTAAATTATAACAAAATTTTGCATAAAACAACTTTAAGGTCTTTTCGTGATCATCACTTAATTCGACTAAAAATTTAGACCTTATCTCACTACACAAACTGTCATTATTTTGAATACTGCCACTGTTTTTTTAAAATAACGAAAAGATCAAGGTTTGTCACTAAATTTTCAAACATTTTCACAAATACAAAATAACAAATAAGTAAGTAATGAATGTGTGGGGGTAGTGCGTCTATTATGGTGGGTAATAGAACACTGAAGTACGTTTGAATGCAACCGAACATTCCGTAGATACCCTATCGTTGCACCAATCACGTTACGACACGTCATAACTTGTTGTTGCGCTCGCGCACTCTTATCCCTTGATTCCCGGAAATAAGTCTCAAAACAAATTACGTCATACCTACCTATGGTGGTGGAAAATGTCGAACATTGTTTTTTTTTTTAAAGAACTAAGTAGGTATTCAGGTTTTCAGGCCGTTTAGTATACCTACATTATTTTCAATTTCAATTTAATTGGAATAAATTGCTTAACTAAAATAACATGACTCTTCATACAAATTTGATATGGCTATATCTCCGAAAGTACTCGTTAAATTAAAAAAAGTCAAAGAGTAAAAACGTTTTAAATTTATGCCTAGATACCAAAAAATGCATTTGATCTCTTAAGACCCAACCTTGTAATCCCAGCCCACTGTGCGTCGTGCCAGCCCTGACGAGCGGCCCCACCTTTGATTTTGATTTAATAGGTATTTATATTAAATCAAAATTGCTACTTTTATAAACTGTCATTAAGGAGGCTTTAAGGTTCCTTAATAAATAAAAATCATTCAATCTCAAAGCACTTAATTTAAGTATTTTAATCAAACCATTTGCAGTTATTTTTTAATTAATGTTGTTTAGATTTTATAACTCACCGTATGGTGTGTCTTGGTGATCGTTTGGAATTATCGTCTGTTTCATTTTCTCGGAATCTAAAATCGAAGTTTATTATTGATGAAACTGGGTGATAAAATGGATACACCCACATGATAGTACAGACGCCAGCACATCAAGCTACTCCAATCTGTCAATTTTTTCCAATTAACATTGAACCTTATACCTTAGTGATAAAGTTGAAAATCTGTTAAAGAAATTTGACAGATTGTAGTAACTTGATGAGCTGGCGTCTGTACATTGAGATGTGTGAATATGGCAAAACTTGAAACGATAAGATGTAGAGAAATTTGTTCTAAGGAACCAAACCACGCTGTCATCTTTAGAGATAAGAAAGTCTGCATTCAATGATACGTAACAAAAGAAGTGCAAAGGTGGACCTAATGCCGTAGTGGACCTAACGCCACCATTCTGTTTTAGTCACATAGGGTGATGAACTGGTAGCATGGCTCATGGGACTTAGTGTCCAAGTTCGAGCATCGAAAAGCTTAAGAGCGTTTCCCCTGCGCGGTTGCCCACGCGGGCTGCAACAGCGCATTTTCAGCAGTTTTTCGTGATTATTTTATTAAATACAAACAAAAGTAAACATTTTTTCAGCCAAGCACTAGATCGTTGGTATTTATAAGTTTAGTATGCTAGTTATTTTGGTGTTTACTTATAAAAATCGACATACCGTAAATTATTTATGTCGATTTTTATAAGTAAACACCAAAATAACTGTTAAAAAAATAGCATACCAAACTTGTAAATAAATACCAACGATCTAGCGCTTGGCTGAAAATAAAAATATTACTTTTGTTTTTATTTAATGAAATAATCACGAAAAACTACTATAAATGGGTTGTTGCTAGCCCGTGGGGGATGAACGCTCTTGAGACCATCAATAGTAGAGAAGTTAGTTCTAAGGCCTGGTGCCTTAGAACTAACGGGGTGATCCGTAACACACTAACTTTTCGTTGGACGATTTTTTTTAATATAATGAAGCAATGGATTAGGAATTTCTTTCAAAAGCCTATTGGTTGTGAAAGTGTGTTACACAATAAATGGAGTGCCGGTCGTCGGTACTTAGGAATTTCAAAAGGTGTCTTACTAATTTATATCTTAAAACCCACCATAATATGTTTTGTCTTGGCGATCATTTGGAACATTCTGTTGTATCATCCCACTATTAATCGCAGAATCTGAAAAGTAAAGATAGCTCATTGTGATCACTGTTTCTTCACCGTGTGTTTTCATTTGAGTAGTTGTAGGTACACGTTCATCAACGGTATGAAACTTTGACGTACTTAAGTAAAATCAAAACTGCAACTTGTCAAAAACTACAATGACAAAATACTTTAAGCCTAGGCTCATTAAAGTATTTTAGAGAATCATTCAATTTAAAATGGTTCTTCGACCAAACAGATTTTGTTGAATTAATTTTTTTAGGTTATTACTCACCGTATTCTTTTTCGACGTTATCTTTTAGGATTATTGTCCTCCGTCTCGTTTTCAGCGAATCTAAAGACAAAGTTTATTAGTTCTGAAAACGATGATAAAAGAAAGGACAAACAGAGGATAATAATATTTCGTTGTGGCTTTGGCCTGATATCCGATCTCTATTGATTTTCGTTCTAGCTAGACTGTCATGGCATTACCCACTTTAAAAATGAATGATTATTTTTTAACACTCACCTCGTGCTTTGTCTTGGCGATCATTTGGAACAACCTGATGTATTTCACTATCAACCTCAGTGTCTGTAAAGAAAATATAGCGATTTCGTTAGTCAGGAGAACTGAGTGAGTATCAAAAATAGGAAAGACACATAATGAATTTTGCCTTAACCATTTACAGATGAAATGTCATTTTGAGTTCATTATTCAGAGTTTGCTTTGTCGTGGTGAATAGAATTAAGGTACGACTCATTTACCGCAAATCCTAAAATAATAAAGTAAGGCCAGCATAAAATAATATAAATTACGTTATGGCTTTCTCATGGCATTATCTAATGCCACACATACAAGTATGTACTTGAAAATTATTAATATCTTAAAACTTACCGTAGTATGATCTGTCTTGGTGATCATTTGGAATGATCTGCTGTAACCCTCTATCATTCTCAGTATCTGAAGAGAAAAGATAAGGTTTTTGTGAGTCAGGAGAACTGTGTCATTTCCAGAAAATGTCAAGATATGTATGATCCATGTATCTTATACATCGATGCGCATAATATAATAATCATGAATTCAGCACATGGTTCTCGAAAAAGAAGATCTGCTGTTTCATAGTAAAGTGGATACCTACGCGGTCAAAATGTATGAAACAGCAAATTTGTTTTTTTTTAAACTACATTTTTCAATTAGCTACGTATAATTTGAACGTTCAGTTTGTGCGTCGATGGTGGGTGCCAGCGATGCCACCCTGTATCTATATTATTTGCCATTGAGCCCCAAACTAGACGGTCAAACTACAATGTTTTTAAAACTAGATTTTTTAGAACTAGAAGGCCGAAACAAACTCAGAGGTCACAGTCTCTTTTATAGCCCACACATAATCTTAGTCAGATTATGTGAAGACCATGTAGATTAGTGTTTGAAGCTGTCTTTTGTGGAAAGAACCACACAGATTGAGTGGACATGTACTGTCAGTGCACGCATTTGTCTGTAATTAAGCAGCTCAACTCAGAACTTAAGCAGCTCAACGATTACACGAACAATACCAGAGAAAAGACATTTGGGCAGACCGCATAACGGACTCAACGTGCCAGACCATCATTAAAACTAACTGAAAGAAAGAGAAGGAAAAAAAATCACCTCTCAGCGTCCTCACATTCACAATAATAAAAATAATATACTTTATTAATAAATAAAATAAAATAATATTATACTTTACAAAGTAAATATTCATGTCATTGTTTATGTAAAGTAGTAAGTATTATACTATAGATGTGGTATTTAATGTGGTGTGTGTGATGTGTGTATGGCGTGTGTGCGGTATTGTGCGTGTGTTAATGTGCGAGTTTGTTCTATTGTGCTTCGTTTGATTCGGCGTCAAGTCAGGATCTTTATATTAATTGTTCCGAATAATCATAACTACCGTGTAACTAGTGCTTTGCAACATTTTTCTTACTATTTTTTTGCAACTAAATGATGTGGTATTTTTGATTTCGCAGAGTTTGCAAATTTTACTGTACGTATTAATGAGAGATTAGGCCGGGGAGCTGCCAGTTGTTGGGCTTCTATCATTTCTTTTGCATGATTGAACTGTAATAATGTAATATGTTTCTGAGTTTCAGTGCAGACAGAAAGAACGAATAGTTGGCGAACTCCAAGGTTTCTTGTTTTACGATAAAGTAAATCAGTAGAGAACCGGCTTCTTAAAAGTTACTTTAAGTAGAGCTGTCTGTGCTCTTAAAGCTTCAATCAAGCAGGTATTTCCACGACACGCTGATACGGTACTGAATTATCGATTGGCATAGCGCTAGGTAAACTTGTTGTAATGTGTCTGTGGGTAAACAGCTAGAAAGGTTGAACATATGTACTGTTGCTTAAATATTAGGTGGGCCTCGTTAAGAATACCGAGGTACTTAAAGGAAGAAGTACGTTCGAGAGCAAGACAGTCGCAAGGGGAAGTAGAAATGTTAGAAGAGCAGTGATGTAGTTTAAGTTTAAGGTCTTCCAGTAGGTTTTGAAGCGGTGGTCTTGGAGAGAGTGTCATCTGCATAAATTATAATTGCAGCATTATTCACAGAGAGGTTTATTATGGCGTTAATATAGACAATGCAAAGCGTAGGACCAAGTAAATTGCCCTGTGGAACTCCGAAGTCACTGAAGAGTTTATTATTAGTGAAAGAGCTTACTTTCTTTTGTACTGCTTCCGGTATGTTAGGTAGCTTTTAAACCATTGAAGGCAGATTCCTCGTATTCCTATCTTTTCTAGTTTCTTAAGAATAAGACCAGTTGAAACTGTGACGAATGCCTTTGCAAAATCAAGGAAGATGGCACAAGATTTGATTTTTCTTAATATGAGAGGAAAGACAATCGGCAAGGAGAGTTGCTGCATTCTCGGTTCCTTCGAAAATCAAATTAGTTATCGGAGATGAAATGATTTTCTCAATAAAATAAATAAGACGGGAGTTTACTATCCTCTTTAATATTATAGAGACAGAGCTTAGTAGTGCTATAAGTTTGTAGTGATCAGGTGCGTGTTTAGGACCACTTTTGTGGATAGGGGAAATGCATGCATCTTATTATTCCAACAATAGGGATTTTTATTGATATTATTTTTAATACTCACAGTGTGCTTTTTCCTGGTGATTATTTGGAATTGAGCTGCGACTCATTTTCAGCGAGTCTAAAAATAAAATTCTTTGTTAGTCAAGAAAACTCGGTGATAAATTAAATCTGAATATTTAATTTATTATGTTACATTGAGATAGGTACATACGAGTAATGTGTATGTACACTCGTGGCATTAGTCTATCGAGATATTTTAAGACCTACTCACGGCATATTGGGTGCAGGTCATTAGGAAATGAAATCGATCTATGATGAGTCTCTCTATCTTCCTGTATATCTGAATGCAAGTTATTTCGTGAGCCAGGGACGTGATGACTAAAACACATTTCTAGGCAAACACTCGTGAGTTTGACGACACCAGTGCATTAACGAATGTAACAGCCATAGTTTGTTATATTATTAATCTAATCTTATAGTAATTATAATATGTAATAGCCTATTAAGTGACTTAATTATGATTTAATAAATAGGTATTTCAACACTCACTGTATCTTCTGTCATGTCCAAAATCCGGAATTATCATATCCACGATATCTAAACTTGGATCTGAAACAAAGGGTACTTTTAGTCAGGAGAACTTGATGAATATAAAAAAGCTCACCTTGTTAACGACACCAGTGAATTTGCGAATATTATTACCACAGTTTCTTTAATTACTTATATTATTTCTATTCGCAAACATTTCCATAAATTGATAAGATAAATAGTCCTTCGACATGTTGTCAATTCAGTTCATACTGGTACTGTACTGGTACGATACTGGATTAGTTTTGGATGTAGGGTACCTAATTAGAATTATAGTCAAAATCAAAGTTAGTATGGATTACTGTCAACTGCCGAATTTGTTACCATTGTTTGCCAAAGCACTGAAAACTGCCCGTCATTTAAGATACTATATTTATTATAAGGAACTAACATGAAAGAATCAGCAAACGTACATTTAACTTATTATAATAGTGATATAAGGCATTATAGTTATATCGCGCATGCGCCGGGCGATGCGCGGGCGCAATAAAAACCAGGACCAGTCCGCGCGGGCGGCCACCACCGATATGTAGGTATACCTATGTATTATGCGATTTAATCCAATACCCTTGTGCGCAGTACCGAGGCTCAATGCAAAGAGGCTCAGGCAAATGGAAATCGATTCATTCTTCACTTGATCAATCATGTTGTGTTTATTGCTAAGGACTTAGATCGTAGCCAATACTGATTTATTTGGTTCACATTTTGCTTAAGTATCATGCACTAAATTATGCAAATTCAAATCAGACTTAAGCCTACACAATATGTTCCATAACCTAACTTACATAATTGAATTTTGGAAACGGGATTGTTAAAGTGAGCAAGGACTAAACTAATGATATCATCATCAATAGGTATAATCCAAAAAAAATAACTACAAGAACATAAATTGTTTATGCCGATCAGATACGTGTCAATGCGAATGCCCACAATCTAAACCAACATCTAAAACCAACGTTAACAAATCTTATAACTAACAGCGAGGTATAAAGAAGGCAGTGACCCTCGGCCAATCAAAACAGAGTCATAACAATACAGTTTACGCGTCGCGATGATCTGAGAGATATCGCGGGAACCTGTATCGTGATGTCCAGGAACAGCGCCGCGTGGGAACCGCCGGCCAATCCACTTGAATGAGCCACCCACGTCACACGCACGGCTGTATAAGCAGTATAGGCATCTAAAGAGGTGTATGACAGGCTTCAGACATGCTAGCTTTACTGGGAGTTTCGACCCGTCTGATTCGAATTGTGATATGTATTTGTAATGGCTCACAGATTTAGATGGTTATAATTGGGTTGGCGGAATTGATTGTAATTGATTTATACATAGATTGTTATTTTGAACCTTTGAATATATCACTAGAATTTAAACGCAAGTTGATTATTTTGATGATCGAGTTTGGCGTTAAAAATACTTTTTACACCTTTTAAGTAGTCTAGTCATCATCATTATTTCAGCCTGACTAAAACAACAAGAAAAATCAACATAGACATTGAAAACGACATTCTTTTATAAGATTCTCCTAATTATAGTGACGGCATACTAACATTAGGCATAGCCACAAAATATATGAATGATAACGTGTTGTATCAACAATCCTAGGTATTGTATTGAATCTTAAAATCAACATTAGATCACGAACAAAACACAATTACTAATGCCTACGCAATATACGCATAAAACAAAAATATACTATGCAAATCAATTATATCATGACGCGATTCCATCGTCAGGACGCAGGAGTCAGGCAATTCGCAGGTGAGTTCGAGTCCCCCATGCCGCTGTCCGTCCTGAGGATGTAATTTGGCGGCTGAAAGCTCTTCTCATGAATCACTCTGTGGTGAGGCGGGTCCTACGGTACGGGCAAACGAAGATTAAGGACTTACATTTGGCTCATTCACTAACGAAAACTAATAGACAGTTTCAAAATCAAAGTATACATCACTAAAAAATATTTTTAGAGTGGGCAATAAAATGCGTAAACTAATACAAAGCTGTACCACACTAGTATATAAGCCACTAGATATAATCTGTACGTCAGTAGACAACTCACGGTCTGCGAGACTGCGCAAGCGTTCATTCAGGTACGTGGGTGGTCCTTTGACCCCAAACCCTGATCTTCGCTAAACGCGTTGTGGCCGGCCACTAATACGGTCGGCTGCTTTGCGGTTATGCGCAGGCAATAAACCAGACAGGAATCACATGTGTACGTAAGTATGAATGTAAGTGGATTGACTGGTGAATGGATCCTGGTGGTCCAAGAAAGTGACATGTCGTAGGTTCTAGTTTCAACAGTCTCCTATACACGAAATAAGTAAACACAATGGTTGTCTTAGAATTCCGTGCTAAGGAAGTGGGGCGTGCGAGTCATAGACGACCGTGAATTAATCATGCTTGCCATGTTTCTTCTCCGTGCCATTTCCCAACAAATTTTGGCGAAATTTTTCGGAATCTTTCCCACCATTATGATGGATAGTGATCATACTTTCCCATGGCCGTCACAGTCGCTGGATATAGTGTAATGTGATATCAAAAGTGAAGGCTGTTACAGTTATCTACTTACAAATTAATTTTCAGTGCGAAACGCCATAATAAAGTCGTTTCACCCATTATGTTGAAAATTATCGGTACTTTAAATAGTGAATTATCTTTTAGTATGGTTTAAGAAAGTTAATTCCGCCTCCATATCTCAAACATTTAAAAATGATAATGACCAGAGATCGGATATTCGGATGCATATTCACCTAAAGTTGAGATGTTGGCTAACATGGAATGCGCTTTTGTATCGAAAAAGTCTTAATTTATGTAAGTAATTTGTTTATTTTTTGTTGTAACTAATACAAACCACCCCTCCTCCAGTACATACACATATTTGTATCGGGTTAAACATTAATTTTAAATTAATACCAAATTAATATCAATAGTTGTACAATCCAAGAATCCCGGGGTTTTTAATAAATATTACAAATCATTTATAAAGCCGCTTCCGTACTTTCATAGCTAAAAATTATCTTTAGGTAAATATGCATCCGAATATCCGATCTCTGATAATGACGGAAATCCGTCTGGCAGAAGTTGTAGTAGAAGCAGCCGTTTATTTAATGATATCGCTAAATTAAACTACGGTTTCAGCAAAACTTGTTATGTGTAAGTTTTAAGTTGTTGCATTCGACAATTTTCTTCATGCCATTCTTGCCAGTAACTTATCACATCGCATCTGCGCCTACGGCAACTGACTACGACAATGCGTTTTAATTAATATAATAAATTGCAATATTTTACGATGCATGTCAGAAAGAAGGCTGTAATATTATAGTAATATAACAGCAGTAACTGTAGCTGTGAGACAATGGGGTTCCCATGGCGTTTGATGGGAACTCGCCGACAGACGTTTTCGCTCCGCAGACCAGCCCAGGAATAGTCACTGTATCAGGGCTGCAGTTCACTCAAAACAAACTAAATCTCGCAGAGAATCACTATACCTACAAGTAAGAACAAAGGGGATTAGAGTGAGAGAAAAAAATATTCACCAATTATAATTTCTTAACGGTGGATTTTGGTCATATGCAGATGGATCCTGGATCTAAGTTATAATTGTTTGTTTAACAGCAACCAGCAGAATAGGTTTTCTAAAGAATTTTATCGACTGAATCGATTACAAACACAGAAACAAAGGCTAAAAGATTAACAGAGCTCAAAGGACATTTTTTTTATGTTTATAATACAATCTGGACCTTCCTCCCACTTCGTAGCAGCCCTAGACTGGCTGAGACTCGTCTGACCATTGTCTCACAACCAGATCTGTATCTCTTCACCGACGCTCGCCAACAATCGCCACAGTAACTGTACCGCCAGTTTTTATAACCACTCATTAAACTATAGTGCTTAGTAGGTACATTTAACTTAACCATTGAAATCGAGGATACGATATTTTTTTACGACCTATCTCTAATGTTCAGTTTTTTCAAGCAGATTGTTCTTAGTGACTGTAAAGTGCTTAACAAAAATCTAGCAATCGACCGATCGGTATTTAAGACGAGATAAAGTCAGATACACTATTGTTAAAAGCTTAAATTTCCATTTAAAACGATGTTATTGTAATCGTAAGCCCATTGGGATTTCCCTTACGATTAGAAATAGATTTTAACACGTCGATACAGAAATACCGTTTCCATTTTAATCTCCAAATTAAACATTAGCTTTACAAATCTGCGGTTAGACCAACAATCAAGATGATTTAAGTTTCATTAATCTAGCTAATCTATTATTATGATTTTATCTAAAATTTTCTACTCTATTATTTGACTTTTGAGAATATTACAAAACCTACACAAGATTGACTCAATTTTAGGGCTTTCAGTTAACCCTGCTATAACCCGTGGCACAGAAATCAGGGAGCTGTTCGCTTCAAAACTTAGCTGAGTGTTAATAACAGAAAATTTAGAAGGTTAAACTTCTATCGTAATCAAAACCTCCACAATCGACAGTGGACTTGAACTTGGCACTGACAGCGAAGTGAACCATGTGTAAAACAAACGGCACTCGCCTTGCATCACATTACGTATTCCGGTTGGCTCTGCGGCCGCGCATGGGACATGCGTTTGTATTGGCGCTCATTCATTGCATATGCAACACACAATAATAAGGCACAGAAGGACCACTTTTGCCCCTACTATATTATTAAGATCATTATCCAAATATTTTTTATACAGGAAAAGTTTTTAATCAGTGCGCAAACTTTAACCATGAATTCAGCATACTATTCTAGGCACCCCAGCGAAAAAATTTTTCGTCGCTTTTATAAAAAAAAAAAAATAGTTGTTTTTTGTATAACCGAAGAAAAAATTCTGCGGTGGGGGGTGGTGACTGGGCTACCATTGGTATTCATAAAAGTAGAACAAGACTTTATGAGCTGTACAATGAGAGAAATTATGTAAACTCTGCTGAATTTCACTTATATGTTAGAAATTATTCTAAATTATTTAAAAAAGTTTGTTGGATGGCCAAGTCGCGTTATTTGAGTTCAAAGATTAAAAACAGTAGTAATGTAATTAAAACGACTTGGAATATTATTAATAGTGAAACGGGAAGGTCTAGTAACCGAAATACTGACTACAGCCTGTCTATCAATGACAAAATAATAACAGCCGACTCACAAGTCGCTGCGGCTTTTGAAAATTTCTTTACAGATATTCCCGTTTCAACTACAAAATCTCTTAACTCATCACCTTCTGTTGCTGAGTCTTTGCTTAAGGAAAATGTTAATGTTTGTGATTCAGAATTTCATTTTGAACATATTAGCTGTAGAGATATAATTAAAAGCTTTCACACTTTGAATGTAAAAAAGACTGCAGATCTATGGGGTAA
Organism: Antitype chi; assembly: GCA_947359405.1. Lineage (NCBI taxonomy): Eukaryota > Metazoa > Arthropoda > Insecta > Lepidoptera > Noctuidae > Antitype > Antitype chi. The sequence goes on from OX375812.1 coordinate 21,143,923, forward strand.
TTCAGTAGAAGTCGCTAAGTCAATTATAGACATTGTAGCACCTACTTTAGCTCTAATATTTAATAATTGTATCGACTGTGGGGAGTTTCCTGACCTAATGAAGAATAGTAAAATAATACCTTTGTTTAAATCAGGTAATACATCAGACCCCTCTATTTATAGACCTATTTCAGTACTACCTACCTTTAGTAAAATTTTTGAGAAATTAATTTTAGACCAACTGCAAAGATTTTTTAATAAACATAATTTATTACACAGCAAACAGTTCGGTTTTACAAGGGGTCGTTCAACTACCGATGCCGGTGTTGAACTCTTAGGGCATATTTACAATGCATGGGAAAATAAATACGATGCCTTGGGTATCTTTTGTGATTTATCTAAAGCATTCGATTGCGTGCTTCATGAAACTTTAATCAGGAAACTCCGCCACTACGGGATCCGGAACACCGCTCTGGATCTTCTTATTTCATACTTGTGTAATAGGATTCAGTGTGTTGATGTAAATGGAAAAAGATCTCCCGGATCCTTAGTATCAATGGGAGTCCCACAGGGCTCGATTCTTGGTCCTTTCTTGTTTCTTATTTATATTAATGACTTGCCTTACCTTATAAAGGATAATCATGAAATAGTGTTGTTTGCGGATGACACTTCACTTTTGTTTAAACTTAAACGTCAGCAGCTGGTTAATGACGATGTAAATAGCGCAATCTCAAAAGTAGTTCACTGGTTCAATGTTAATAATTTACTTCTTAATGGAAAAAAAACCAAATGCATTAAGTTTACGCTACCTCACGTTAGGCAGGTGAAAACTAATGTGTTGATAAAGGGCGAAGAATTGAATCCTGAAGATAGCACTGTATTCTTGGGCTTAACCTTGGATGCCAAGCTTCAGTGGGGCCCACATATAGATAAATTGTCGAAAAAGCTTAGCTCGGCAGCATACGCTGTTAGAAAAATTCGTAATTTAACTGATATAGAGACAGCCCGTTTAGTTTACTTCAGCTATTTTCATAGTGTAATGTCGTATGGTATTCTGTTGTGGGGAAATGCCGCCGACATTCAAACTATCTTTGTGTTGCAGAAAAGAGCTGTCCGATCAATTTATAAATTAAGTCCGAGACACTCTCTCAGAGAGAAATTTAAGGAGATTAATGTAATGACTGTGCCTTCACAGTATATTTTTGAAAATCTTTTATATGCCCATAAAAATATTAAATTGTTTAAAAAATACAGTGATATCCATAGTATAAATACTAGGAACAAACACAAATTTGTTGTACCATCAACAAGGCTCAAAAAAATAGGTGGATCATTCAGATGTCAATGTATACGCTTTTATAACAAACTTCCTAGCCATGTTCAAGATCTAAGTCTCAATAAATTTAAATCATTCATTAAACGTAAGTTGTGCCAGAAAGCCTTTTATACCGTTAAGGATTATATTGAGGACAAAACATCTTGGGATTGACCTGCTCCAATTTTTGCATACTAAATGTTGTTCTTTTTTTTTTTTTTTTGCAAACTTATACTCTTTGACATTTGATTATTATTATATACACTTTGACATGAATATTTACTTTGAGAAGTATAATATTATTATTGTTTTAATTATTGTGAATGTGAGGACTGTGTGGATCATGTTTTGTTTTTTTTTTGTTTTGTGTTTCATCTCTTTCTCAGTTAGTTATAATGTTAATCTGCCAGTTTGAGTAATTTATGCGGCCTACCCAAATGTCCTTTCTTTGGTATTGTTCGTCAAATCTTTGAGCTCCTCAAGTTCTGAGTTGAGCTGCATGATTACTGATAAATGCGTGCACTGATTGGACAGGTCCACTCAATCTGTGTGGTTCTTTCCTCAAAAGACCATTTCAGACACCAATCCACATGGTCTTCACATGATCTGACCAAGATTATGTCTGGACTTTAAAAAAGACTGTGACCTCTGAGTTTGTTTCGGCCTTTCTTCTCAGAGTAGTCAGATAGGAAACGCCGACCTCATCTAGTTAAAAAAAAAAAATATATGATTGACGTGTAAAAGTGTTTGTACAAACCTACTTACTTACAGAAATAAAATCAAATCAAAATAAAAAAAAATCAAATCACATGAAACGTGACAGTTTCAGGACGTATGGTGTCTACGAAAAACTGATGTTGAATAGTTTGCAGTTTTGCAGTGTCCGTTCAACAAAACTAGAATAATATCCTTATTTAGTCGCTGAGTTAGTCTTATTAAATTTAACGTACAAGTCGCAGTTTGAACAACAGCGAGAAACATTTCGCTCAGATTTGTTCGTGGCTTTCAAATAGAAAGGTCCTTCTGAACATTTCCACTTTGTGGTTAACTGGTATAAACATATAAGCTGTCACCTAACATGTCAATAAGTCGCTTATCGTTCTTATTGTGTCGTCATAAGGGTCAGTATTCAGTGTCACAAGTAATTACTTAGAATAACATAATCTTGTCGTTGGCATAGCGGGCCCTATCATTAGCATAGATTAAGTAGCGGGTGAACTTCAAAAATCCTCTATAAGTAATTTATGAATGGCACGACTAGCGTTAGATTCCACGAATGTATTATACTTTAATTGACAACAACCTATTTACAGTGCATTGGCACGGTACATCGTTTAAAAGCTCGTAGTATATATGCCATCGATCTCTGAAGGAGCCTGTTAGTCCTATGATACCTTTCCTTAACAAACATACAGTCAACACTATGAGTATAGGGCGTCGAAAAGAAAATTTCATTCTCTATTTTAACATCATAAATTATATTAAAATAATTAAAGTAATCGATGGTACTAAACAACCAGTTATGTCCCAGTTCTGAATGAAAAATATTGCGCAGTGTGGTTGATTATAAGAAAGAAAACAACATGATTTTTTTTTTCCACCAATTATCGCAATTGACGCAAAAATAACTCATTTATTCCGCCGTTGGAGACTTAGGGAAACGATGTTTCGCTTATCTGTAATTCAGATTTGTAGTAATAAGACAGTTTATTTACTTAGGCACAATTATCAATAGAATTGCTGAGCTCCAATGTAAGTATATTGCCATTGGGTGACCTTAGTATTACTAAGCATTTTTCATTTCGGAGCTACCTACCATTTTTTTTTTCAGATATTCCGGTTTCCAAAACAATAAAAAACTCATTAAAACTTCCTAACAATTGACCACAAAAATGTTATAGCTTAGGTCTCACGTGTGACCTCGAATGCCACCTTTTTCCTAAATGTTTTAAGACAGAACGTCTTTGAATGACAAATCTATTGCCTACCATACTGGTCAGCAAGATGACACATTCTAGGACAAGACAGAATACTTTAATTAATAACGATACTGGCTGGTCGTCACAAATCACATTTTGACATAAAAAAACATTAAGGATAGTGGTGGATCAACATGTAACCATTAACATTATTTGAAGTTGAGAACTTGTGAAACTCTACTTCAGCACCGACCCAGACGACCACATTACTCTCCTCCAGGAAAGCAATAGGGCCACCAGTACAGTTCGCACACACCGCACAAAATCGTCCTTCCGACCTCGCCGCCGAGGTCCTCGCGCCCCGCGAAGACCCCTAGTAGTATCGGCGCCTAACGTCGAGACCCCCGACCGACCCTTGCTCGTTGAAGCGCCAGCCCGCGCCGCAGCTGAGCCAGTAGCTTTAAATTCCCCCTATAATAATAATGATGCCAATTCGATCCAGCCTGTCCCCAATAGCGATAGCTGTCCCCCTATCAGTGACGCCCTGAGCCGAGGTCCGTACCCCACAGGGGGTGCCCTCAGCGTGCAGTCGCTTAGTTTATAAATTTAGTTTGTAAGCCCTGGCTGGAGGCGTTAAGAGTTACTTCTTAATGGCAGCCCCAGGAAAGCCCGGTTGAGCAGTCACGGCCTCTCAAGGCCAACTGCGAGATAAAAAAAAAAAAAAAAAAAAAAAAAAAAAAAAAAAAAAAAAAAAAAAAAAAAAAAAAAAAAAAAAAAAAAAACTCTACTTCAGCTTTATTTAGAGTAAAAGCCCGCGACAGTCAAAATTTCTTTGTGGATACTTAAGAAACTTTTAATTTCGTGATCTTCTTAACACAGTTTGACAAGAAGACCAATTCTCGTAAATAAAAACGATTAAAATCCAGTCGCAGTCTCATTTCGGTGACAACCAAATGTCAAAAATGTATGGAAACTTGAGGTATTTTTGATAAAATTGAGACCGAGACCAAAACGTTCACAACGTTCTTAAAATTACGAGTATTGCGCCTAAGGTCTCAACTTCAAATTGTCATTTCCGAAAAAGGGAGGTAATTTAACTGTGGCAAGTTATCATCTTTTCAAATTAAATTAATTCTACATCTTTCTATTTAAACCACTTATGACCAAAAACTACAACAGACACATGGCATGTTCAAAGTGAAGGCGGCTCATATGGCAGTACTGTGGCTTTATAATGTTAATGAGTAGTCCTGGCCGCCATTGTGCCTGCTCCAGTGACACAGTGCCGCTCGAGTGACAGTATCTGTAGCACTTCAATACGAATAACAGTAATTACGAGTACATACATTACTTGCTACGATAAATACGGCAACAATACAATCTATCTATTTAAATAAAAAGAAAAGTCCTGACTGACTGACTCATCAACCCCCAGCCAAAACTTCAGCTTTCTAGGTCCAAGGACCTAGAAAGCTGAAATTTTGCACAGAGGTTCCCTTTATAATGTAGATAAGGAATAAAGAAGGATTTTTCGTAATTCATCCCTTTTTTTTTGGGTGGGAAATCATCAAATATCTTCTCCCGCTCTGGGTAGAGCAGGAGGGCGTGTCAGACTTTTACTGACTAAAACCTACCCGTGTTCCCTCAGTTGCCTGTGTGCCAGGGGCCGCGGTATCTCTTTCGAACAACCCGCACCCCTGGCAGGCATCGGCCCTTGCGGACCCTACCAGTTGGTGCTGACATCTCTTTGAGGCGCGCGTGGAACACAACGCGCCGTCGATCCGGGGTTGGTCCTTACCGGACAGCGAGCTACCCATTACTCGCCGTCCGCAAGCCCACGCCTACGGTGGCCGAGAATCAGCCTGGGATTCCCGACGCCCAGGGGGCTTCCGCGGCGACTACGGCCGTGAGGGCATATACTGCCTCTCCCTCACGTGCGCCGCCTCCCTTTTCGCGAGCATTACTGCTTCGCAGAAGGAGGTGACTGCTAACCATGCACTCTCGCTTCGTATCATGGCCTGGACCAGGGCCGGACTCGAGAGATCGCCGCCGCCCATCGCCTCCGCGAGGATACGGCGGTGCTCCGCCCAAGCCGGGCAGACCTCCACCGTATGCTCCACCGTGTCCTCATGGTGATCTTCGCAATGGAAACACCCGGGCGTTTCCTCCCGCCTTTTGCGAAACAGGAACCTCCCAAAACAACCGTGTCCGGTGAGGACCTGCGTCAGGTGGAAGGTGAGGAAGCCATGCCGCCTCTCAAGCCACTCCTCAAAGAGGGGACTTACCGCCGCTATCGTGGCGTACCTATTCAACCCCTAAGGGAGTTAAGTAGGGGATGAAATTGCTGCGCGGGCGAAGCCGCTGACAAAAGCTAGTATACAAATATGCTGTAATATCTCACAATTACGAAATAGTCGCGGTTTTGCTATTAACATCCATGAAACATGTGTTAAATGCACTTATTTCTCGATTTCAATTGCGATTCATTAGTGGAGTATTTATTTAGGTAAACTATTAACCAATATTATTTCGATCAACTACCAGAATTAGTTGCTAAATGTCGCAAAAAGATTTCAATTACCATTTGCTAATAACTTACGGCAAAGGACGAAAAAACACGTGTTTAAACTCAAACTTGAGCAGAATTCACAGTACACTCTCAATCGCGCGTTGAACTCTTCGGTTAGGAGAGACGATGTAGAGCTTTTATTTGCGAATGTCAAAAATTAACAGTCGAGATAAAATCGTCTCAAATTATACAGGGAAGATACTACAGACAGGTTTATGTTAAATTATGCTAATTCGATAAAATGGGACGCAAAATTTTTTCGATGAATCGTTTGATAGTAATATGTGACAATTTAGTATAAAATTGAATGAGTGCTAATATTAACAAGATCAAACAAAAACGTAATACGTGAAACATGCACACAGTACGATAAGCCATACACTTAAATTTAGCTTCACATGTAAAACCGTTGAGCAAACACATAAACTTTGCCTATCCAAAACATGTTAATCAATACATTAACGACTCAAACTTAAGATCCATTCATCAATTGCTGAATCAACTGTGACCATATCAGAACCAAATCTGTTCAAATGAATAAAAAAGGCAATAAAACGTAAACTGGGCGGTAAATCGTTCGCATATATCACTGGGGTCGTCGACCGGTGGATTTGCATGGTGGTACAAAGGACCTGCGCGCGCGCAGACGAGAATCGCGGCGGCGGCGAGCGCGAAGAGCGCGGAAGTCATGCTGGCGGGCGACGGCGGCGACGCACAGCACTGCACTGGCACGGACGCGACCGAGCACCGCCGGCGCGCAGGCGCACGCATACCACGCAAACCACGCAATTACGTTACGAATGTGTAGAGGTGTCACCTCTGAAAAAGAATGAGGCCAAGGGTTCCCCAGGAATCTATATTATATACGGAACCTTATATTTGAATTGTCTAACATTCATTAAATCTAGAGATTAACCATGGTTTAAAAACTTATGCAATGAATTCATTTCCAAGCCTCCAGATATTGTAAGTCAAAAAGGGAGGCTTGCATCTAATGTGGAAATCTTTGCAGGTTTATAATCGAGAACAATCGAGGTGGTCTGCATACTACAGAGAGAAAAAACGGCAGTAGACTAATGATATGGTGGTGGTCGATGACGATGCAGTGCGGATGAGCAGTGACTAGAACATTGGTTATAGCATTTTTTTAAACAGCAGATTTAGCCTGATAGATGTGCCTCTTCAAGTGATTTGAGTTCCATCTTTCATGCCAAACCACGAATACGAGTAGCGTTGCTAACGTTGTTCATAGGAAAACTTACATGGGACCGATAAAAGAGTAGAAAGACTTAAATCTCCGCGTCTTTGAATGATCTTGGTGACTGACAAGATCATTATTGTTGTTGTTGCCTGCCTGTCGGCTGCCTTTTTTTTTTTGTTCCGGGCTGGATAATCCTCATGGATGCCCTCCGCCCTGGGGCGGCGGAGGAGTCTTGTCAGACTCTTACTGCCTAAAAACCACCACGCTGTGCCCTTCTCACACTTGGACCGGTGATCATGGGGTCTTGTAGGCTTTCTACGGTCCCCGGCTGGTGCCGGCCCGCCTTTGCGGACCACCTCAGGCTGGCGGGGGCAGTGAGGTGTAAGAGTCCTCCCGCCGCATCCAAAAGGGACGCGCGTGGAACACTATGCCCCACCACCTCGGGTTCTGCTGGATGGGGGGCGGTCAATATCCCCGAGTACGCCATCCCTCTGGGCCTGTTAAGAGGGGCTAAAAAAAGGTGTTGTGCGCTCGCCACCGATACCGGGTCCGCCGTCTGTTGATCGGGAGAGCCTAAACACTCGTTGATCACATGTCGGATCCACTCGATGCTAGCGAGGCGGTAGGGAGCAGAAGCCTGTCCTGCCATTCGGCTACCAGGACTTCGCGGAGCTGTGAGTGAGGAAGCTCGATCTCTTGCTGTATCGGTCCACCATTCCGCGATTGCTCCTCTTCGCGCCATTGATACAGTGAGGCGAGGACCCTAGTATCTAGGTCCCAGGGCGGGGGAATCCGGGCAGTGCACAAGCCGCCTCGCAGGAGATCGTGCGATACCCGCCCTGATAGCTCTGACGGCCATCACCCTCTGCAAAACAAAAAAAATACAACCGCCTACAGGCGGTGCTCCCCAAATTGGGAAGCAGCGTTGCGAGCGCGCCCGCTGTGCCCACCAACTTGGACATCAGCCGACGAAAGTGAGGGCTAAATTCTCACCGGCTGTCGAGCACTAATCCCAGGTATTTCTTGGTGGACTCGACAGCAATTTGGGCCCCCCGACCACGATGTGTGATCCCGGCGGCGGCGTCCGCCGCCTGTCGGTTGCCTTTGTTAACTGAGATAAGAAAAAAAAAGAAAATGTGCAGGCTTTCAGTAACTGCTTGGGATTTAACTTATGTTAGCAGAAACACTTGTCTTGTCTATATGTTTATAAGTCTGCAGGGCGCCCAAATCGCCGCCCGCCGCAGGGTGCGCGTAATTAATGACGCGTCCTAGTGAAGCTCGCGATTTATTGACTTTTGCAATGCCGATACTTGGAGACCAGGTTTTGGAGTTAGGATGATATTAGGGTTATGATCAATAAGTTACTTTTGTAAAAAGTGTTGCTGTTGCATTTATTTATTTATCCACATTATCCGAAACCATTTCAGCACTGTTGTGTCTTAATTGTTTAGTGAGAGCAGACTCGCCAAAATTGTCTCTCATCTTAAAGTTCTCTAGAAATAAGCTGAAAGAATTCGTATAATCTAAGACCAAAAAACAAAGAAAAGCATCAGTTTTGTGTGACCAGGATAATAGTAAAAAACCAGCCACCGGAAACTGTTAGGGATTCCTCTGCCCAAAACACAGAGATGAGTAACTGCGGCACCGTGTCTCGCCATTCGTCCCTCATCAAATGTCAACGACCCAGGCAATCGGGTGTCCTCGGCGACCGGTGCCCGCAGCTGGTTGCAGCCCTGACAGACAAGCCGCCGTACTTTTCCGCCTTTTTGCCACACTTGGCCATGTTGGCTAGCGCGTATTTGCACAGAGCACTCAAAGTGCGAACTTGGCTCAGTACCACTCGATCGTGTCACACATTACGGCTGCTTTACGAGTAACTGGACTTAAACCACTTTTTAAGGAAAATATCAACATGCACAGTTTTGACAAGTCTAATATGTTGTAGTTTCTCATTTTGTTTAATTTTTTCCTCATAATTTCCAGGCTAATAGCTACCTGGTACCTACATTTGTTACGCAGAAGTTTGTAATGAAATGAAGTCTAAAACTAACAACCACGTCCAAGCAATTTGTCAGATTCAGACCTAACTTCATGAAGGATGAATCACATCCAATTATAGAGGAATGAACTATCAAAAAATTCCAGTATCATAGTTATCAGCAGGCAAACACACCTAGTAAAGCCCACAGTCTTTATTCACGTAATCGCAGTAAACTTTGTGTAAACAGAATACTTACTTAGCTGTTCTTACTTCTAAGTTAAAGTTTAAGATTTCCCACAAAAACGTTACTTCTTCCTCATTGCTAATTAGAACATTACCTATCGTTAGGTGATGATGCTGCACTTTCTAATTTCCTGTTAAAAACACTGTTAGTTTAAACATTGGCACTTGTGGATTGCTCGAGTCAGACATCGTATAACTAAAATAGACTACAAAAACCCTAGAAATGAATTGCAAACCAACTTAGTGTGGTCTGTAGTAGTCAGCACACCATTTACGACAGAAGTCAAATGGTCAATTCAACCAGGATCTTCTGTTCAAAGTTTTGAAAAAGTCGCCATCGGATAGAAAATATTTTGATACGCCCTTAAACAATTATGATTTAAAATAGGGACAGTACCCCACCATTTGAAAGGAAACGTTTATTTTCACACAGAGGATTCCGTGAGTCATTGTTTATGAAAACGGATTGGATATCCGTGTGGTGTGCTAGATTATCTCATTCTTCACACAATTACTATTATGAGCTAGTTCAGCTGACGCAACGCGCATTGATGTATTCATTAGAAGTTTTCTTTATTATCCTTTTACCTACATTTGAAATGAAAACATTGGATCAGGAATCTTGAAGCAGAGGATTACGCTTTTTCACAATTGTTAGATTACTTATTACGATCACAACAGTATCTACTGTTGTGATCATAATAAAGCGTCTAATCCAATCAGCAATGTTGTTTAACATGCAACGTTATCAGGAATATTCCATACATTACCGACTGGAAATGGATAAAATGTATTAAAATAACTAATTTATTAGTTAGCACCAATTGAATTTTGCAAAAAACCACATCACATTATTTTACTCAAAGATACTGTACTTACATCTCCATCCCAGTCCAGTCCGCAGTTACCCGGGGCACCTCTGAGCGGCACGATGAGTATAATTAAGTATGTGTCGGTAATTAGCTTATTTCCAGGGAGGCTGCGGTACGTGAGCGCGCGCGGCTCGTTCTCGCCACAAAAACCCCGCGCTCTCAGGCCACTCGGGACCCTGTGTGGCTGTGTCCGACAGACGATGGGACACAACACTTATAACATCCTTAAATTGTAACATAAATACGAAAGCTCCTTGTAATTCTTAAAGTAAGTCTTCAGTTCAAAATCGTTGAGAGGAAATACTGATCCATATTCAGGTACGTGGACTAAACAAATGTCACTCAAAAAATAGGTATTTTTTTCTTATTTTTAGCATTGCCATTAAACGTGGCAATGCTGCCAGTCTTCTGGGCTTGTTTCTGGATGACAGCGATGCGGACGAGTACTTCGAGGGCAAAAGGATTTGTCTTTTTGTTTTTAAACCCCGACGCAAAAACGACGGGGTGTTATAAATTTGACGTGTCTGTGTGTGTGTCTGTCTGTGGTATCGTAGCTCCCGAACGGATGAACCGATTTTGATTTAGTTTTTTTGTGTTTGAAAGGTGAATTAGTCGGAAGTGTTTTTAGACATGTTTCATCACAATCGGTTCAGCCGTTTGAAAATTATCAGCTCTTTTCTGGGTGATGAAGGGATTTGAGTATCTTCCACGGGTCTAATCAAGTCGAAATTTGGTATTTTATTACTTCAATGATATTAGACGAACAATGTAACCTTGAAATGATGATAGAGCAACACCTGGAATGTCCAGGATACCCAAGTCACTCACCAATAAACAGCAGAAGTATTGTGTTTGGGCTCATTGAAAAGGTCTCAATGAATAGGTGGATAAATGGTGATCAGGACGAGGAATGAGGATAAATTAGTAAAACACTCAACAGTGGGAAACGTACGCAACGCTGCGCAGGTTTAAGCGAAACATTAAAATTTTAAAATTTAAAAACCCTCGACTCATACAAAAACGATAAAAAGTGAAAAAAAAATTGGCCTTTTAAGTTGTAGGTAATATATTGATCGAGGCATTTTCAAGTCGGGGGACTGCTAACGAAAATGCTAGGCCTCCTGTGTTTAGCGTTTTCATTGACCGTCCTCCGATTTGACAATGTCTTGATCAAAATATTACCTACAACATAAAAGGCCAATAATTTATATATTTTTTTACTTTTTAGAGTTTTATATTTATTTGTAAGTTAAGATGAGATATGTTATAATTATTTCCTCAAATATGTATACACATACAAGAATAAAAACGTGTATGCACTGTCGCCATGTATCTTTAGTTAGTTAGTAATTTAATTCAGTACCTAGGTTATAAATTGTTTATAATCATTTTAATGAATATATATTAAAATGATTATAATTACTCGTAAAATTCTATCTATACTAATATTATAAAGAGGAAAGATTTGTATTTTGTATGTAACGAATAAACTTAAAAACTACTGGACCGATTTAAAAAAAATATTTCACCATTAGAAAGCTACATCTTTACCGAGCAAAATAGGCTATATTTTGTCCCCGTATTCCCACGGTAACGAGAACTACGTGGGTGATACCGCGGAGCGCTGCTAGTATTTCATATGAATAGGTTAAATAAAAAGTAGTTGATGCAACAAATATTCAGTAAATAACTATTACAACAACAAAAAAAAATAATTAAATTAGTAAAAATTACAATTAAAACCAAAGGTTTCATATTCTGAAACCCCACATTTCAGAAAGTCTCACGGAAGACTTATTTGTGAACTACGTCGCCTTACATTGCGTAATACTAATAACATGTGTTAAATTAGGGTCTAAAAAAATCATTGTTCCGTACATTTTGTCAAGTTATGCGAACATAAATGTATGGAGCCGCTGTTTCTTTTCTCATGATTTCAGGGTTCGGTCGATCTAGGATAAACTACTGTTTATCCCTGCCCCGGCTACTGCCTATATCCTGACCCAGGTCATGGTTTATCTGTATGCCAAATTTCATCCAAATCCGTTCAGCCCTTTGAATTTTAAAGGAAAATAAACTTAATTTCGCCTTTATAATATTAGTTATAGAATTAGGATTATATTGAATTAGGTATCTACTTAGGTAGGGGAGACCGGGGTGGGTTGACCAAGTTTCAGCTTAAAGGTTTATATTTCTATTTCTTTAGAATATATTAATTTAAAAACGGGTTCAGTTAACAGATTAACTATTAAGCTTTGCATAAAAGTGGCAAAAAGCATGCTATTCATTATGATATAGAGTACAGGCCAGATTTTGTATAATAGGAAAAACTGGTCAACCTACCCCATGCTTGGGGTAGGTTGACTATTCACCTGGAGTAAGTTGACCTATAAAGTTGTAAGGGTAAAATCTACGAGGAAATAGGATAAAAGACACAAAAATGTATTACTCATTTTTTTATTGCAACCAAGGCGATCTTCCGCCACGTCAGTTAAACACAATGAAATTCAAATTATAAGAATAAACAATCAAACATTTAAAAATTAGGCAGTTTGAGTACCTAAAAATAAACAAAGTACTTTCTTATGAAGTATTTAAAACAAAACGAAATAATTTCTTACAAGCTTTAATCATTTGGTAACAAATTATCGTATATAACTAATGTAATTATATTTATTATTTGGTAACAGTTGACGTAAGTAGTTTTATTTATATAAAGTATTATATATATTCGTATATATGTTACAGATCTATTATTTTAGTAATAAAATAAATTATTTTGAGATCATACTATCCAATCAGTCTTCTAAATCGGAGGTGCAATTTTTGCATTCATAGAACAATATGTTCCCGTTTACACATTTTGTGTATGCCCACAACTTGCACGCAGTGCATTGAACCCATTCTTCTCCTGAAATACTAGAGCTTATAGAATTCAGTGCACTCCAAACAAAATGTTTCATCCTCATCACTTTCATCGTCGTCACTTTTCTTCTTATTAGCCTCACGAAGAGTTTTTCTTCCTTTACCCTTTCCGACCTTTCGAGTTCCTGTACATTTTCTGCCTGTTATCTTTGGCTTCTTTGTTTTCTTGGTCAGCGTCTTACTAGATTGTTGTTTTGCCTTCAGTTGCATAAGATTTTCTTTTCTGGTGTGTCCGTGTAAATAGTGCTTTTTCGTTTTCGAATACTTATTTCTTTTATTTTCTAAACGGGGTCCAGCTTTTTATGCAGTGGTCCAGCAATTATGGAATATTTATAATATTATGGGGCTGGTTGACCAGGTGGTCAACCAACCCCGCTATACATTAGTCTACTAGCCCCGAACCACCTTTTAACTTTTAACCACATGCCATAACCTCAAAATTGCGACGAAATCAAATGGAATAATACATAAAAGAAAGAATATGAACCAAACATTCGTTATAAATGCTTTGACAATCAATAACCATGAATAAATAGGCATTATTACAAATAATATTACGACAAAAATAATTACTTCCGTGTGTTGTTTTTCAATATTACGTTCCTTCTCTCAAACGACGTGCGTGCGCGACGCCGCGTTCCCGGTGACGGAGCGGGGGGAGGTGACGGGCTCTCGTGTCTCACTGGTTAGCTCAAGGCTATTGCCTCGGACGAGTTTTTGATAGTTAGTCAACCTACCCCTATAGTCAACCAACCCCGGTCTCCCCTATACATTCAAGTAGGTTTAGATACTATCTAATAACGAGAGAGAAAGTACGTACTGATAACGCATAGTTAAATGCCGACTGGTTACGTAGGGTCTGATGCGGGCCACCATCACATACTCGTACCTAGTTTCAAACAATGGTAGTTAATAGGCGTTATAGGTGATACAAGCCCGCGCGATACGATGTTTTCATCAGCAAAAATGGTGGACTACCATATAAAGTTTCATCACTTTCGAGGAAGAATTTACAATAGTCCTTTCTTAGTTGATCAGTTTCGTTACACAAGAAACTCTTTAAAAAAAAAACCATGTTTTTAGGCCCAACAGTTTAAGCTTTGTCTGTAAGTAAATTAAAGATTTTCATTTAGAAGATGGGCTCGGAAACGTTCCAATCTTAGCTCATATTTTATGGAAGAGACTGATATCCAAAGAACATAATTGATACGAGGATATAGAGAGAGGAAAGTGAATGAAAAGATGACCGAAAAAATTGAACAAGTTGGTTGCAAGATGCAAGACTCACATGAGCCTTATCGGTGGCGATCTCTCGCGTCCGGTCCTGGTCCAGGCCATGGTACGGAGCGAGAGTGCACGGGTAGCCGTCGCCTCCTTCTGCGAAGCAGTAATGCTCGCGAAGAGGGAAGCGGCGCACGTGAGGGAGAAGCAATATATGCGCCCTCACGGCCCTAGCCTCCGCAGGAGACGCCCTGGGCGTCGGGAATCCCAGGCTGATTCCCGGCCACCGTAGGCTCGGGCTTGCGGACTAAGGACCAAGCTCGAGTCGACGGCCCGTTGTGTTCCACGCGCGCCTCAAAGAGACGTCAGCAGCAACTGGTGGGCCGAGCAAGGGCCGATGCCTGCCAGGGGTGCGGGTTGTTCGAAAGAGATACCGTGGCCCCTGGCACACAGGCAACTGAGGGAACACAGGTGGGTTTTAGTCAGTAAAAGTCTGACACGCCCTCCTGCTTCACCCAGAGCGGGAGAAGTTATTTGACGATTTCCCACGCTCAATTAAAACAAAATGCCGATTATATTATAGTTTATTAGATTTTTCGTCTATTTATTTCTTTGTCGAGTGTATGTTCCATCATCACTCAAAGACCACCAAATAGATTTCGTTCATATTATGGATAGATGTTCCCTATCAGTCTTGTTAGTCTTTATGCCATAAATTATCAGGCTATTCGCAAACAATCACGAATCATGACATATTGTAGTAAACTTTCAAAGCAAATAGCTTAGCGGTTCGACGACAACTTTGAACACCTACTCGTAAGTTCAATTCCCAACAGCTGATATTTCTTGAGCTTCTTTTTTTATGTTTTGTTATAGGTACTGATAAAAGAAAACTCATAGAACGTACACATAAAAATATAAATTTTAGGCCTCTTCTGTCATCTTTGGTTATAACTTATAATACACTAAAACGTGAAGCAAAAACTTTGTACCCCTTTTTACGAAAATAACGCAGACGGAGGAGTGAGGTTTAAATAACGCAGACGGAGGAGTAAGGTTTAAATAACGCAGACGGAGGAGTAAGGTTTAAATAACGCAGACGGAGGAGTAAGGTTTAAATAACGCAGACGGAGGAGTAAGGTTTAAATAGAGAAGGAGTGCAGAAAGTTAATAATTTGTTTTTTTGTAAGACGTGTTCGAATTTCGACCACTGGGTGACCACTAAAAAAAATTATTTACGATTAAGAATTCCCGTGTGTGTACAACTCTCTGTTATATTATTATTTTAGTGATAGCGGTGCGTCAGAAATAACCTGTAAGAATGCATCAGTTACAAACTACTAATCCTTACTAATACTTTTTATTTTTCTTAAAGATTGATGTAGATCTTAAACAAATAAACAGTGCACCTACTCATACTGTATGTTTCAGCCCTGAGGCACAATACACTGTTTATTATATTTTATTACTATTTTGTTCTATTATATTTTATTTACTCACAGTTAGTATATAGTTTTACGGCAATTATATGGAAGAGCGGAGTCTCCTAATACAGGCATTGTTAGCTTAAAAGGCTCCAAACACGTCCAAATGTAATGTAATGTAATGTGTTTAGGTATACTGATTGTGACACAATAAATTATTTTGTCATTTGTATTTGTATATCATACACCGACCACTAGCCAACAGCACAACCCTCATCATAATTCATTTTTCACTAAAGAAAATGCCTACATCCCCACGTGCAAGTAGGTATGTATACGCAATAGCCCACCGCGGGCAACTGTACCGCAAGCGAGATAAGAATCTCTGCCAACCTCACACCCGGTGCGTCAAATGGGAACAATTAAAAAGATTTTTTTTTTGTTTTAATTAAAAGCGCATTGCGTGTAAGGCTGGCCACACAGGGCGCCGCTGCCGCGCGACCGTTAGTTCCCGCGACTCGGCCGCGATCTGCCACATTCTAACCACCAATTAAGATCACCTAAACGGCAAAAAGTGCGTTGAAATATTTAACTCACTTAGTAATCTTATACTTAGTACCTATTAAATTAAGTGTCGCGTGTCTTCGTGGATGATTTCAAGAACTCTAGAAGTTATTCGTACCGCGTCATTATTTGCTCGCTGCTTTATGTGGATTAAATTGGTGTTTGCTAAATTCTTTGATAATTTAATGGAATCTGTCGGTTCTGTACAGTTTCTACTCTAGTTCAGTTCCCATGGTTCGCCGAGCTTTGAAGTACGTAGTTGGTCTATGATTCCATGAAAAAAAAACCTTTGGTACGCAACTTCCGTCCAACATCTTACTTTTGTTTCCTTATACATTTATGGTTACAAAAGTGTTGCCCTGTTTTGCCACTACCTTATGAAGGGTTAGATACAGCCTTTGTGCCGAATAGAAGCATAGACAGTATGTAGGTATCCTGGACAGTCACACCCAATACCTTGATGACTGGCCAATTCTTCCCTTGCGGTGGTAGGGCTAACGCCCGCCTGGTTCGCGACCACCCTCGTACCGGAGTCCGGCGTCAAGCAACTTGCTGTGTTTCGTCGATGCGTTGGAGTACCTACCAGTAACTTGAACAAGAGTGAACAGGCATTTTCTGGGCACGCTCGATCCATCATAGACCTCATCAATCGCTTTCCATCAAGCGTGGTCAAGAGAATATAAGAAAATATCAGCATGGAACTCCGACAACTTTTCTTTCAGAATATGGTTTCCATTAATAGGATTAGACTAGACCAACACCCATCGCTAAAAAGCATAAGGAGCTAAACATATAGAGCTGTTCAAGACATACTACATTAACATGAGTTCTTAAGTAGCATAATGTCAGTATCATAACGCGTATCATGTACGTAACGGATCAGGCAGAGCGTCGCGAATGTTGCTCGTAGCCAATTAACACAATAATTAACCAGCACTTACCGTGTGAGTACATTAACTGCTAACTATGCACTGTGACACCGGACCGCTCTGCATCTGGTTAATTTCCCCGCAGATAATTTTCAAAAATTCTATTGTTATTTCAAAAAATTCGTAACGTTTGAACACTTCATAAATTACATTTAAATTCAAATAAAACACGATCTCCACAAATATTTTTAATTTTTAGTAGTAAAAAAAAATACCGGCTGAATAAAAAAAACATTTTGAGACAAGAATCTCAAAATGTTTTTTTTATTCAGCCAGTATTTTTATTTTTTATTAAAGAGTTATTTTTACTTCGAATAGTGCCATCTGTGTATTGCCACAAACAACGCTTGAATGCAACCTCAACGCTCTCCATAACGCTGCAAACACAAAGAGAAAGGTGGAGCCACCTACATGGAAAATTCTTTAAAAAAAATGCTCGTAAACTTAGAAGAAAATGGAACCACGACGATGAATAACTTTCTGTAGAACTAATAAGATAATTTCTGTAGTATACAAATTATCTTTGTCCTACTTAGGAATTTCTCTTGTATCGACACATCGTAGGTTCATAAAACAACAGCCAAACCTGGCATCACGATATGCACGACACAAGTCTCTATTTGTTTCTTGCAGGAATCGAACCTACTACCACACGTAACGAGGCACTGCAACCAATAACCTCTAGGAAAGCCGACTATGCCACCCGTTCGGCCGTTCCACCTTATCCGATGATTAACCAAGCACATTTCCTGCTAGCTTTTTTCATTAGTTCATTCCATAGAAGCTTTCTAACATGCCGCACAACTCAGCTGTTCCGTATCGCTTCCTCTGCACAGGCAGATCTTCCAGAACATTCTCCAGCAGTCAGAAGCACATGCTTAACACAAGCATATCAAACACCATACTTTCTAGTCGTGACGCGCTATGAATGATTGCTATTCGTCCGGCGCCTCCTTCGTGGCGTAATATCATGATATCGTAACACTTGGCCCGGAACGACGCACGTACGGACCGCAGACGGGAACGTTACCGGTTTGGGATGAGCTGATGAATATATTTCAACTTAAAAGACAGCTGTGCTGCTAAGGGAGTTTGTTGCGCCACTTCTTCTTCCCAGCTAAAGCACTAAGAAGTGGTGAAGGGCGGGCGTTTTGGGGGATGTAAGATTATTGGGAGGAAATAAGATGTTACAGAGCATTTTTGTAACTGTTGTATTGTTATCATCGACAAACAATGCCGGAGTGCACAAGACGTGGTTGAAGTAGGTTTTCCTATGTTCTTATTACCTCTTTTACAAGAAAACATGCGTCTCTTTTATTTTATAACCAAACAAACACAGTTGCTAAACATGGCTATTATGACAATTATGTTTTTACACAGCCATCAACAACTAAATCGAAGAGCTACGTTATACAGCGTACAGTTTACAAGCTTATGTGTGTTTACATACCTATACATTATAGGGAAAGGTTTACCTCTACCTATCGCGATAACTGCCACGGTTAAGTAATTAAGTCGCATTAATTGCCGAAGTTGAGATAAACACCGTAACCCGGTGATTATGAGCCCATGCGCGATGTAACAGTTAATTATGTGATTAGAATAGGTGTTGCTACGATCAATTAAATTTATTTATTAGCTTCCGCTCGTGGCTTCACCCGCGTGGTATGTCGATAAAATACCACGTGCCAGTGTCCTTCCTCAGGATTCCAGGTATCCCCGTACCAAATTTAATCAAAATCGGTCCAGCTTTTTCGAAGATTAGCCGGAACAAACTGACAGAGAGAAAAACGAAAATTTTAAAATCTGTTTTTTTGTTATTAGTACCGTACTTAAACATCTTTTACGTCCGGAACCACACGGAACAATCCCATTTCTTCCCATGGGTGTCGTATAAGGCGACTAAGAGATTTACCAGAGAATAGGCAGCAGCGTTCTCTATGCATTTTACAACCATACTGCGATCGTCAACCCGCCTGCCAAGCGTGGCGATTATGGCAAAACCCCCCTTTTGGGGGAGGCCTATGTCCAGCAGTGGACGTCTTTCGGCTGAAATGATGATGATGATGACTTTAACATACTTTCATAATTATCTATTTATTTAGTAAAATGCAGGCATTTTGACATTAAATACCGACAGTTGCATTTTATATTTATGTATGTATGTATAGAAGATGTATAGATTACCTTTAATGGTAATAATTTATTATCTATAATTATCATTTAATTACGTTATGATAATAACATAATATGGAATGATGCAACTCATGGTGAGTTGCATCATTCCATATTATGATATTCACTTAAAAACTTATTTTGATTAAGTTGAAGTTACTTAATTCTTATTTTATTAAGGCATAAAAGTTTCTGGCTAGAATTCTCTGAATCTATAAATAAATTATGTATCGTCTATTCTGGTCAAAGCTAAAATATATATTGATAAAAAATCCAATCATTGACTTGACGTAGAAGAAGAAAAACGTATTGACAAAATCTGATTTCGTAATAAATATCTTTTGGACTAATCGAAACAAGTTTCCACTAGAAAATAGATAACCAGTATCTAAATATACCAAATAAAAATGTTTTAGAAGCCAAAGTAATAAAACTTGGGTCAAAAACCTCATTGGAGTGTTTGTGATTCCCATAATTGGTGGAAACCAGAATGACCAGTAACGACAAATAATTAATTAAACGCAAGAATCTTGCAAGACTACCTACCGAGCTTTACAACATCATTAATGACGGAAAAAACAATTATAGAAGTAATATAATATGTATCACAATATTCCTACGCGATCAAAACATAAGCATAGTATAAACGTTAATTTCTATGAAAACTTAATGGAAATTGTACTACAAGTGTCGCGGCGCGCCTGTTTGAAGAAGCATTCATGCGTTGCAGCAATGAATAAAAGCTGAATGAAAATTAAGTTTATAAATTAACTGTTTGTGTTCTATTTATTAAATTTAAATTAATTCGAATACATCTCGCGGTTGCTTACTAAACTTCAACTATGCCAAATACCCTGGTTACTTATGTCTTTTGGTAACCGCACTCTAATCTAACCGACAAGCCTTTTCCTTTTAGAATAAAATTTATAGAAAAAAATCCAAATTTAAGCTGAATAGGATTTTACTCCATAGGAGAAAAAATCTAAAAATATATTATTGAGATAGCTTAGGCAAAAAGCAGTCGGAAAATGTTAGGTTTATTTCATGAAAAGCAAAATAAATTTTAAAATTCAATTCAAAGATTTCAGTTTTTTTTTATCTGTTTTTGAACACCATGAAATAGTAGCCGCCATGTTATTACATCATACGACGCGTGTCAATTGAACGTCTTTGCACTTTTATTATTTTCGTTAACAAAGTATTTTTTATTGAAATAATTTATTATATGTATAGATATCTTACATTACAACGATAAGTAGAATAATAACACATTTTTAAAATTATAAACAACTATCATATAAAATATCAGCGTATTTGTTTACTTCTAAAACTGATGTCATACCCACAGACCAATATGGCGTCCACTGCATCCAGCGTTTTCGTCAAATTACGCGCGAAATATGAAAATTTAAAATTAGAATGCATTTTTACTGCACTAATCGATAAAATAAAATGTTTGTGTTTTTTTGTGGTTTATTAACATTTTAGAATCGAATTAAGACACTTTTTCAAAAACGGGTGTATATAATATTCTATTAAATAGAATACCAATAAAGTGTTGTAACGATCCCCAATTTTTTATGCGAATAGTTTTACAAAGTTACAAGACAAACATTAAAATTCATGAAGTACCCATAGTTGAACAACTTTCAAAGCTTAGGTAAGTATAAATACTGGTTCCATTCAATCACTGGCTTTTGGTGCCTATTAAGTTTTGTTCGCATAAAATTAAAAAAAAATAATTATGCTCGGTATTTTTTAACACCATAGTACATCGGGCTAATCTTTATTTCGCAAAAGCGATATTACAAAAAATACGTGAACCTACAAGATAATATCTATCGACTGTTCTAGTTATTTTAGACTTTTGAACTTTACACAATCATTTTTAGTATTTAGAAGCACTTATATTACCAAAGCTTTTCAGTCTGTTTTTCAAATATCTAACCCAAGGGAAAGGGTTTTAAGATATGTTTTTGAACTGGACAATCGAGTAAGCAGTATGTTGTGGTACATTCCCGGCTAATTTGGTAATATATTTTTAATGCTGACAACATTGCGTTCTGCACTGAAGCGTTTCTTGGTTTTTAAACTCCGATGAAAAAATGAAGTGTTATAAGTTTAACGTGTGTTGCTATGGAACTGTGTACCTATCGGTCTGTGGCATCGTAGCTCCCTGACGGCTACACCGATTTTGCTTTGTCTGAAAGGTTTCTAAAAGAAAGTGTTATTTAGCTATGATTCAAGAAAATCTGTTCAGCCGTTTGAAGATAATCAGCTCTTTCCTGGTTGATTAGGGGATTTTTCCACAAATCTGATTGAGTTGAAATTTGGTATTCTATTACTTCAATGAAGAAGAACTGATGCTGCAGCGTCACCTGACATTTGCAGTATACCCAACTATCTCACCAACAAACAACACAAGTATCGTGTTGGGCTCATTGAAAAGGTGTCAATGAATAGGTTATAGATACATGGTGATCAGGGTCTGATGATGGATTAGTAAAGAGAAATGAGGATAAATTAGTGACTAGCTTCACTGTGGGAAACATACGTATAGTTGCGTAGATTTAAGCGAGGCTTGTGTCGATTATAGCATATTACTATTACTATATATGAAGAGTTCTTTCCACACTTTGCTTTGGTCAAAAAGTGAGCCATGTCCCGTGTATGACGTCACATTTAAAGATGGCCGCACTGCGAGTACTGCAACCTCAGTGTTACCGTATCATTATGAAATGTTATGAACTTTGCCACGCTTTCAGTTCCGCGAAAGGTTACAATATCTAATGGCGGGAGGCAACTGCTGTAAATTGCAATGCCTTCATTTGAATGGGACAGCCAATGGACCGTTGACTTTAATACTTTAATTACTAGCCTATCTAATTAGTTACACCTATTATTTATGTTCTGAAATTATTATATAAAATACTATGTACGGGTTGTAGTAGTAAACTCCGTACACTGATTTGTTGTGAAGGTTTTTAAGTTAAAGTTAGATAGAGAAAAACGTTCCACTGAGATGCACTGAGTAGTTAAGTTTATTTAAGTTAAGAGTAAGTAACAATAGTACAGTGGTAGGCGATTATTTCTCTCAGTTATTGATAGCTACACAGTTGTAGGTACACTACAATTAAATTCGTTAGTCAAGTTATTTTATAACGCTAAATTATGACGCGCATCGTTGGCCTTAAGTAGGTTACCGAGTAAGCAGAAAAATGTACGGCGATGTGACCGTACACACTATTTTAAAACATATCAAGATTTTGATTTAGTTTTAGATCTAGATTTAGAAGCTAAGATAAGCAGTAGGTGTAAAAAGTTCACTGACTTACTATAAGCAGGTTAAGCAAAATAGCTAGGTCAGCCGACAGTTTACTAAGATTTTATCTTATTCTACCTGTTGCTGATCTTGGCAGAAGAGACCTTTGGAACCCAATCTACGAAACAAACTCTAGTCGACGTGCCATACTAGTTTATTTAAGTTAAGAGTAAGTAACAATAGTACAGTGGTAGGCGATTATTTCTCTCAGTTATTGATAGCTACACAGTTGTAGGTACACTACAATTAAATTCGTTAGTCAAGTTATTTTATAACGCTAAATTATGGCGCGCATCGTTGGCCTTAAGTAGGTGAAACGTTTAATTCAGTAAGAAAATCATGCTAATAAGGCATCTATACCATCTTTCGAACTTATGAGTTTAGCCGAACCCTAATTCTGAAAAGCTTTTCTCCCAACTTTAGCAGCTAGTTGACATCATATCACACATAACATCACGCCTGCATTCCCGAGGGCTAAGCAGATATGTACCCATACTAATTGTCAGGCGCGGAGCTGTAAAGACATAAACGTGAAATAAAACGATATACCTAAATTTATAATTACACGCATACAAGTGTTTCATAATTAGACCCCGGAACTCGAGGGATCCTTCAGGTCCCACAGTAGGTACACCCACACGTCGCCAGTTATGTTAACGTCCCACGTCATAGGGGGCGACCCTATTGCCATCAGCCGGACACAAATCCAAACTCCGGGCGGCTACTGAGAAATTCCAGTTGGAAAAATCCAAAAACACTTTGCCCGAGCCGGACATCGAACCCAGGCCTAATGCTCAGAAGTACGTGCGACCAGTCAACCAAAGTTATTCAGTCAAACATCTAGAATTTCGAGAAAAAAACCATATATGGACAAGGAAATTGGTATGTGGTTAATAATGTTCTAGTTACCGGAGAAGGTACGATGAGCCAATCGAATGGGCTCGCTAAATGTCACGCTATTTAAATAGCTCGCAGTGATTGGACACCATCACACCACTTACTGGAATATTCACAAGTCGGTAATATAACTAAGATTACCATAATTTAAAGGTAACTTTCAAATGAACATTTCTGTACCTGTAATTGAAATCATTTTAGATAGGTATTACTTATACTAATATGAAAATACAACATATTCCTGCCGATGTGATTCGTAGTACTGTCTGCCTTTGGCCAACTATACAGGTTGTTAAAGAAATTGCGTGCCATACCTTAGGGGTTTTTTTTTTTTTTTTTCAGGGTGGGAAATCATCAAATGACTTCTCCCGCTCTGGGTGGAGCAGGAGGGCGTGTCAGACTTTTACTGACTAAAACCCACCCGTGATCCCTCAGTTGCCTGTGTGCCAGGGGCGACGGTATCTCTTTCGAACAACCCGCACCCCTGGCAGGCATCGGCCCTTGCGGACCCCACCAGTCCGGCGCACCAGGACACATGGCACGCCGTGACCACCCCAGGAACCAAGTAGCACAAGGGCCCCAGACTACCCTGGCACCCTTGGCTCCCTTGGTCCCCTGCGACGGGTCAGCTCAGTGGCCCCGCCGCCTACCACTTCTCGGCCGCAGGGGATAGGGAGAGCGGCCAACGCTATACCGACACTCCTCTTCCCCTGCGGCCCCACCGCGTCCGCCATCAAACGGTGGCGGCCCCGTCCAGGCCACGGAAGGGAAGAGCGCTACTCAAAAGAAAGTAAAAAGTGAAAGTACCGGCACTCCTCCTCTGCCGCAGCCTGTAACCCTCAGCCGCGATGCCTCCCATTCGACATCGCGGCCCGCCTCAGTTGCGGTGCACCTCACCGCAACCTACTTTTTGGCCGCTACGTCGTCGGCTTGGAGACCAAAGCCCTGACGAGCGGCCCCACCTTGGGGTTCCTCTTCGCTTCACCGTGGGAGTGGACCACGGCTACTGAGCCCCCCCGCAACGACAATGCGGGAACCCACTGGGGGGGATACCTTAGGGGTTGGTTCAGTATCGATAAAGGAACCCAGGAAAAAAAATTACTTTAATTTCGGAAGTCGGTGACTGGTGACATGAAAATTAAATAAAATACATATCCGAAGTCACCGACTTCCGTAATTAAAGTTATTTTTCACTTTATGGTGTTTTTGTGGAAGACGGTTGTTTTTTTTTTTGGAAAAAGTTTTTTGAAGGAGCGACTAGAATCAATTCTATATTAATATAAATTGTGACGTTCAAAATAGCCATTTTTTGACTTTATACCTACTTAAACGGTTCAATAAAATAAAACAGATTAACCGGTAAACTACTTCAAATACGAAGATTTATGTAAACAAAGTCCGGCTAGGCCCGCGGCGTAACGTAAGGAACTTAAGGAACTTTCTATTCTGGACAGTTTGATGATATTCATCCAGATTGAATGTTCGATTTTATAGAAGTGGTGTATGATTTTACCGTGGCATAATAAAAGCACAGATGGATAATGTAGTACGACATAATGTTTTTAATTTATTATTTAATAAAAAATGCGAAAAAGTACGAAACTATTTATTGTGAAGTTTCCTTAAATAAGTAGGTAAGTATGTTGTTAGACCAAATCTAACACCATTAGGGTTTCAGCATCGAACATTTAGAAAGTTAGTATTTAGTAGTCATATTTAAAGTATTTCGTATGTTTAGAAAGCTTTAATTCATGAATGAATACAAAACTGATTTTGGTGGGGATACTAAAATACATTTGATGTTGATCCCTATTTTACTATCCACCAATTTAAATATCTTAAGATTAATAACTGTACAAGAAAAGCTCGCTTCGAATCAAACTCAAAGCATTTATTTAGAATATACCAATTACAGGCACTTTTGAATTGTCAAGAAGATGAAGCTAGACTGCCCTATCCAAAGCGCAGGAGGTTCCTATGGAGAAGAACGGGCAAGATGCTACTATTTTAAATCAAAATATTGTTACAAAAAAAATGTACCAAAATATGCACTATTTCAACATGAAATCATTCATGTTGAATTTGTACTGACGCCAGCACATCAAGCTATTCAAGCCACTCCAAACTATCAATTGAACGTGAACCTTATGCTTATATTATAAAGATAATAATCTATCAAAGAAGTTTGACAGATTGGGGTTTTTTTTTTTGGGTGGGAAATCATCAAATAACTTCTCCCGCTCTGAGTGGAGCGGGAGGGCGTGTCAGACTTTTACTGACTAAAACCCACCCGTGTTCCCTCAGTTGCCTGTGTGCCAGGGGCCGCGGTATCTCTTTCGAACAACCCGCACCCCTGGCAGGACAGATTGGGGTAGCTTGATTACTGGCGTCTGTACATGTGAGAACGATGTAAAAAGACGTGCACATCAAAAGCGTCCTAACAAAAAAAAAACAACAATCCAGAAATTAAAATAAGTCGTGACAGCTAAGAGGTGACCAGTCCTACTGACGGGCGCCCGCCCGATCACGAATATTACGTATGGATTAGCCCTCAACCATTTTGAAGGGAACTCAGCGAATAGCGGCTAAACTGACTATAAAGGTGTGCAACTTTTTTCACAACGGTTTTAATACTACTCAAACTCAAAGCATTTATTTCAATTAAACCATTTACATGCACTTTTGAATTGTTTAAAAGTCAATCAGTTGGAAAGTTGAAGCTGTTGCCTATTCCAAAACGTGGATCTCTATGGAGAAGAACGGGCAAGAAACTCCAAGGACACTCTTTTAAATCTTGTTAGGTATTACAAAATCTTGGGAACAATATTCTTGTTGCTTCTCTAAATGAGAACAATGAAAGAAAAATATTGAATATCTTTTGAAATTTTAATAAATAATACTTGATTCAGTAAGGTGAAGTACTGAAGGTATAATGTAATGTAACGTGAACCTGTAATTACGACATTGTCACTTCATTACAAGTATTCTTATTGAAAAGCAGTACTTACCATTGCTTGCATGATCTTGTTACATTAGCCTCATTTATAATCCGAAGCAGAAGTAAATGGCTAAAGCCGTATAGGGTAGTATCAATGTTACAATTGATTCGCTTTTAATTGAATCAAATAAAAGTTTTACTTTAGACATGATTGGTAGAATAATGGAGTGCTCGCTGAAAGTAAAATGAAGGTTTTGGCACTTTGTCAGTGTAAGTTAGAAGTGTGCAGTCCCTATGCGCATTGGCAAACATACGACTCAAGTGCTTGTCAGGAAGGTCTGAAGAAGGCTGCTAGGATAGACTGGATCAACTGGATGCAGCATTCGACATACTAACTGGATCGACTGAACTTGTGAAAGACATAAGTCAAGCAAAGGATACCTGGCTGAATGGATGGGCGAGCAAAATGTTATGTAGTTTGAACTCTGCACGAAATAATATCATATTGAGCTTCTGTTTCAGGGTAAGTTAGCGTTATTAAGTAGCCCAGATGCTTTCACAACCGAATGACTAAAACCCAAATTTCAAGGTTCTCATTTTCGACGGGTTTGATGTTTGTTCATATTTTATTTCTCGTATAACAGTAGTAATAATAATATTTATGTTAATTAATAATAATTCCTACTAATTACATCTCCTCCTTCTCCATCCTCTCCTTTAATTAGAATATGAACTTGTTTTATGATGTTCGTGCGAATATTTGGCTATTATGAATATATTGACCTTCGCAGTGTCATTGATATCACAGATCTAGTAGGAATTCATGGCAATATTATTATTTACTCTAATACCCATTACCATAATCGTTACGTTATCGACCGATCTGTTTGCGTCGGACCGGATTGAGATCCGATCTAAATGTTATTTTTCTCACCTAGATGAAAGTCTATGAATATTCAGTTCATAATCATACATTATGTCATTCACCGCGATAAAGCACGAGGCGTGATATCACACGATCTTCAACCTTATGTAACCGAGATACGGATCACATCCGCGTCACGGTATTGTCCCTACGGGTTACGTAAAACAAAACGAGCCGGTTGGACATCGGACGACCAATTTATTTTTAACAATATTTATGTACAAACGTATAAAACGGTGATGTTGCACAATATCACATTCACTGTCTCGTACTCGACTTGCGTCACCAATAAATTAAAATATAACTCGACAGTGTCTTCAGTGGGGCCAATAGCGGTTGCAACAGCTCAGGGTAGGCTGCGCAAGCGGCTCGTGTGGCGACAGAGCCGAGCCGACATACATTATCATCCATAATCGCCGATTTATAAGCGACCTTTGGTAAACAACAAAAATCTAATCTGTAATACTGTCCGCTCATTAATTTCTCCACATATTTCCAAGTGAGGTCGTTCCACCCGCTACTGGCGTCTACTTGAAGCACTGTTTCTAAAGTATTAGTGGTGGCCGATCTGATCGATCTGTCCCTGCAGGTTGTTGATG
Organism: Antitype chi; assembly: GCA_947359405.1. Taxonomy (NCBI): domain Eukaryota; kingdom Metazoa; phylum Arthropoda; class Insecta; order Lepidoptera; family Noctuidae; genus Antitype; species Antitype chi. Next base: position 21,171,921 of record OX375812.1, read on the forward strand.
ACCTCGGAGGGCACCTGGTCACCCAGGATCTCGAACAGGTTGATCCTCTGGTTCACAGGGATCGACTCGTACGCCGCCAGCTCGATACCTTCTTGTACCTGGTGATGAAAAAATATAATGAAGTATGATGGGGAATATGAAGACTGAAATGGCATGACTGTCCTTTCATCGATAAAGCAAGCCATTACCAGGGCCTTTGAGGTCCTGTAGGCTGTTGATGTTGAACCTTCTGTTACAGAAACTGTTAAACTGTTAGAGGAACTGACGAAGCTAAATGAAATGTCAAATTGTCTCATTTCCAAAGACTCAGCTTCCGCAGTCAGAAACGAATGAATAACGATTATGGAGGAAGTTATCCAACAACGTGGAGAATGTCTCAGTGTTGTAAATGATGTGATTAGCACAATTGTTTGTATGCGCTCGCGCATGTATTAGTGGCGCCGTGCTTTACATACTTAAGTTTAGTTTACAACTTAGTAACACTTCATGGAAATTTAGCTTCCAGCACAAATTGCTAATGATATCTTGACTATACATTATTAGAATATAAATAACTAATTCGATTTAAAAAAAACATCTCCAAATATAAATTAGAATAAACTGCCTACTAGTTTTGTAACAAACTAATTTGAAGATTTATTAAAAAAAAATATCCGAAAGAAGTAACTTAATAATGAAGTAACACCATCAGAAAACGATTCCACGCTGGAATAATTTACCACAAAATTATCGAAAGAGCAAAAAATTCAAGCTATGCAATAGTGGACTCTTAAACTTGAATGTTTTTCTATTAGTTAGCTAAATATTTCACTTCATCTGAACAAACTATCCATATCAACTATCCTTCCACGCCCTTGTTAGAACCTCCTACCTTCTGGATCTCTGCATCCTTGGGGATGAGGTGTGTGCTCTGGGCCTGCTTAATAGCCTCCCTCGTGTAGGCGGCTCCCTCCCGCTGCGGCGCCGCGGCTACGGCAGCCACCACCACCAGCAAGCACAACACCACGGATTTCATTGTGAAGGGGAAGAGAACTGCGCTTGCGACACGTCAAACAAACTGTGGAATATGAAAAAAATATTAGCTTCTGTTTTGATAATTACGAAAGTTTTCAATAGTTTTAAGTTCTATCAATAAGCATTATGTAGATGGTTGAAAACGAAACACTACAAGTGCTTTTGGTCAACAAAACGAAACAACAAACCCCGTCGGTGAAGCTTGATGAGCTTTGATGTAACGTTCAGTATACGATCTTAATTATATTACAACACGAATCCTAATATTATATACACAAGAAATATGAATGAAATAGAACTTGAGATAGTTCTAGAATCACAGATCTCTTCCTAAATCTTAGTTACATAAACGCAGACGAGATGCGTATCAGCGCGTGCGCCGCGAAAGCTGCTAATCAGTACAACACACACTTTTACCACTTTTTCAACACATTTCACTAGTGAAGAGTTTGTCGTCTTATTTAGCACTAAATTATAAGGTACAGAAGGCTTATAGTGATGAGGATCTCACTGATAAATGGCTATTTACAAAACAGAACGATCTGGACGCACTGCAGTTGCGTTTGCGCGCGTTATTGCGTTGATCTGGTGCGTGAGCTTGATACCGCGACTGGTATGGCCTTCTGTACCCTGTAACTTATGGTACAAGTGTCCATATCTCACCTGTGAGGTTGCGGAGTGGTGCGCGCGAGCATACGCAGCCTGATATAGGCGCCCCCTCCCCGCGCATGACTTTCACCGCGAGGAGCGCCTGCGCAACCATCCTGACGATCTATGCGTGGCCACGAGATAAGCTCATCATTTTGTTATTACATTTTATGAGCAAAGCAGCAATTTATCGTGAATAAATGATTTTAAAATACTCGCAAACTTTGATGCAACCACTGACACTGTTGAGTTCCAAAAAACTTAGCTAATGGAAGTGGACCTAGAATCTCGAGTTCAGTTGTCTCCACTGACATTATTAATAATATCGTATTTTAATGAAGGTCTTATCCAGCAATGAACAAAAATTTATATTGCAACGATTGTGACGAAAGCAAACGGCGAAACTACAAAAAAAAATTCGGTCCAGCCATCTTCGAGTAATCGGGGAAAATACATAAAAATAAGGTTCCGACGAATTGAGAACCTCCTCCTTTTTGAAGTTGGTTAAAAATAAGCATACATTTGCGTTAATTTCCAAGAATCGCTCTGGCTTACCCCACCGCTGTTTCAACGGCCCCATTCTCTCAGAGGATTAAGCCAACATTCTGAATTAAAGCATTGACGCAGAAAAAACTCAAAACTCGAAGTAACATCCGGATCACGATCTATTCCAATCACTTTAGATATTCAGTGTCCATTAAAATATAGAAAGCTCATAACTTTGGACTAATCAGCTTCAGAGCCGGTAGTGTGTGATGGTTAAGAAGATTATAGAGATCTTCTGAAATGATGGGATCATGAGGCTTAGGAGAATTAGAAGATATGTAACGAACACTTACATGAAGCTAAGGGCGAGTATCCTCACTTTAGTGATAATGGTAGAGATCTGATAAGGTCTTGTCATTGTCACCAAGAATATTGTTCCTCATAACCACAGGCCATAATCGATATTAGTTATTCCAAATGAAACTACTAACATACATATTGCTAGATTTGGGAATCGATCGAAGACTACAAAAAAAAACAACCGACTTCCAAAAAAACTTTACAAAGTGAAGTGTAAGCAATAGACAGACATGAGATTTCAGCAATCCCAGTCCATTTGCTATCATTTATTGAGGAGTTCCGTTGCCTATCTCCAAAGTTCTTCATTAGCTCTTCACCAAATTGAAATGAGACTACTACGAGAAAGTACTTTTCCAAAAAATAGCTAAATCGCTTCGTGTGCCTATAAAATTTGAAGAGTTCGCTCTATTTCTCCAAGATCCCATCATGAGATCCTGACTTGATGATCATGGGACCAACTGGAAAATATACCCTTTCAAACAAAAAAAAACAAAATCCAAATCGGTCCAGCCATCTTCGAGTAATCGGGGAACATACATAAAAAAAAATAAGGTTCCGACGAATTGATAACCTCCTCCTTTTTGAAGTCGGTTAAAAATGATCCCAAGAGGCTTGTAACTTTGACCAAAGAGGTAGTTATTTATAAGCTCTCGGAGTTGAATGTTGTATGTACATAATATAGATTGCGTCCTAAGCGAAACAGATGTTTATACATTTAGAAAGGTTTACTGGGCAATAGTTACATCGTTATCGCTTCAACGTAAATAACAGTCAATATTAATGGATTTCGATAAATACCAATTGGCTTTAATACATAAGAGGCGGTTTAGAGTAATATTCGCGTTACTCCCATAGACGAGCAACTACCTACAACTTCGTAAATTATAGAAGAGTCGATCATAGATCGTTGAAGGGTTATAATCAGAGATCGGATATTCGGGTGCATATTTACCTAAAGATTTTTTTTGCTATGAAAGTATGGAAGCGGCTTTATAAATTATTTGTAATATTTATTAAAAACCCCGGGATTCTTGGATTGCATAACTATTCAGATGTATATTAATTTAAAATTAATGTTTAACCCGATACAAATATGTGTCTGTACTGGTTTGTATTAGTTAAAACAAAAAATAAACAAACTACTAACCTAAATTAAGACTTTTTCGATACAAAAGCGCATTCCACTTTAGGTGAATATGCATCCGAATATCCGATCTCTGGTTATAATGTAACTATAAAACACTATTAGGGCATTTCATGTCAACCAGTAACTTCCTAATCAATATATCAGGCAATCGCCTGACCTGTTTAACCTATCGGGAATCCAGGTGGTCTTACTACGAAGTTATCTGTGCGGAAATACTACCTACCTTACATAATGTAAGTCGCCTTACAGGAAACCACGGTGACCACAGTGTCCTGTTGGTTGATTACCATAACTGACCTGCTTTCAATATCCTCTTCCAACTTACAGTTATGATAAATATCTCTTCACTTAATAGTTCTCGCTTTTAATCAGAAGCTTCCATTTGTATTGCGAGATTTATACTGCAGGTTCAATAGTTATTTTGTTTCTATTGATATTAATGGTCATTGCTTATGTAATAAACACGTATGTGCATTTATGTAACGAATGAGCTTCATACTAACCGCCTAAATCAAGGTTGCTAGAACTACAGAATTTATTATGAGTCGTTCTGTGGTTGTAAATTTGACTTATTTTCTACGAAATAATTCGAAAATGTCGTACAATTTAAAAAAAATATCATATCTTCTGGAATTTACAAAGTAGTTTTCCAAAAAATGTATAATGATTTTGCAAGATATTTTTTAAGACGTTGATTTAGAAAAACAAATAGAATTTAGTCCAGTTCTATTACTAGCAACCCTACTGCTGGTTGAACCAGTTGCTCTTGCGACGAGCTTCCTGCCTCGGAAGCTATCGTGTGTCGCGATTATATCATAACCACCGCAACTTGCTGTTCTTTTGTTGCTTTACCTTATTCTTCTATTGATTTGTGTGTCTGATGGAAATAATGTTCAACTAGCAAATCAGTATGCAAACACTTCATTAAAATATGATCAAGATTTGGAAACGTTTATAGTTCGTATTCAAAGATGCTGATTTAATTAAGTCTGAAAGCATTTGCTTAACTGGTTTGTGATTTCTATATTTCCATTATCTAGATATTTGTTGTAAAAGCTAGGTTATCGAAATCTAAAATATAAATCTTGTAGTAATCGTGACTTCTCAATCCCGGCTAATGAGATAATAATTAGGTTTCTATTGTGTGGGCACGCATGCGCCCTCCCGGACGTTACGAGTAATAATAAATATTTTGTTAATATCATTTCCTTTATAGAGGATGGCACATTCACAGTGATTTCTTGCGGTTGAAAATTCCTTTATTTTTAAAAAGCATCTGAGCCAAATAATCCTGACCATTTTGGGGTTAGAAATCATCAAATAACTTCTCCCGCTCTGGGTGGAGCAGGAGGGCGTGTCAGACTTTTACTGTCTAAAACCCACTGGTGTTCCCTCAGTTGCCTGTATGCCAGGGGCCGCGGTATCTCTTTCGAACAACCCGCACCCCTGGCAGGCATCGGCCCTTGCGGACCCCACCAGTTGGTGCTGACAAATCCTGACCATTGAATTATAAATCTACAAACAAAAACACATAAACAAACCAAACCGTTAACAGACATAAGAACATGCAATAATCAGATAAGATTGCAAAACTCTTCGTCATGTTCGAGGTTCCGTCTCCTCCGTGTGCCATTCCGCAGAACGTTGTCGTAACAAAGGCATAATTTAGGCAAATGTCTCAGAGTCGGCGCCGTGCGACAAAAGTTGTTAATTTTGTTGAGACTAACAATTACTTCCCTACACGCGTACTGACGGTGCGGACAGAATTGTTAACTTGCGTAACTAAACGTTCAGGAAGGGAAATTACGAAGAAAGAAACCCTTCTTGAAATCAATTCTAAACTCACCAATCAAACTCAAACTCAAACTCAAACTCAAACTCAAAGCATTTATTTCAATTAAACCATTTACAGGCACTTTTGAATTGTCAAAAAGTAGACCAGTTGGAAATTTGAAGCTAGTTGCCCATTCCAAAACGTAGATCTCTATGGAGAAGAACGGGCAAGAAATTCCATGACACTCTTTTTAATCATGTTAAGTATTACAAAAACTTGGGAACATTATTCTTGTTGCTTCTATATGTGAGGATAATGTAAAAAAAAACAATTCTAAATATAAGATTTAAAATAAGCCATGGAAGTTAGGAGATGACCAGTCTCAACCGACGGCGCCCGTTCACGAACTTGACGCGTGGATCAGCACCATCCAGCTCAACCATTTTGTAGGGAACCGAATGGTCCAACACACGCGCCACCATCAGCGAGACAATTAAAAATAATTCCAACATAAAACTATGCTAGTAATGGTATATAAAACTTGGAACAAATTAAGACAGTCAAAACCAATTAGGTACTTTACTACAAAAAAAAAATCCTATTTAAGACCATCTTTAGAACGTCAATATTTTTGGCGACGCAACAAAACTAAGCTGGCCTATCGACACAAAATAACGATCATTCAGACCGGTCCGTGCGTTTATTTGTTATTCTGACCCCACGGATACCTTACATAAGCCGAATAACATTAGGTTTATTTGGAGTTATTCGCTCTAACGATGCGGATTCGGCACGACTCACACGCAACCTACGCATGCGCCTGCGCCGCTATTGTGCCCGAGTTTTGTGCAACTTCGCACATTTACATCAAGTAGAGTAGTTCGCCGTGACTTTGCTTACGTCGAGTTTATTACCATACTTACGTAACTTATCTAAATTAAAGTAAACGTTATCGGGGCTAGTTAATCTAATGGGATCAAGTCTTATCGTGATTTCATTGTTAGATCGCGATGACAGTCTTTATATGTGTTTAAAAGACTCGTAAATGAACATTACTTGTCGTTGTGTTCTTGTTCTTGTGTTCTTGTTCTTGTACCAAACTGTATTAATCTCTGTATAGTCTTTTATTTTCGTTCCTTATATATTTTGTATGTGTATGACTCAAACTCAAACTCAAAGCATTTATTTCAATTAAACCGTTTACAAGCACTTTTGAATTGTCCAAAAGTCGAACAGTTGGAAAGTTGACTCTAGTGTAATGCTAATGTATTTATGTATCTATTTTATTATATTGTAAACATATTATTTGCACCAACAACGTCCCCATTTTATGTCCAGGCTAATCACTGTCCATTCCATGGTTGCCTGGAAGAGATCGCGGAAAGCGATAAGGCCGCCCATTGTGTATATTTTATAGTGTAATTTGTTTTTTCTTTAATGTATTTTTGTAATATACAATAAAGAATATATAAATGACATAAATAAAACTTAATCATTCATTATTAGGCCAAAACTGCTTTAATAACACCAGCTTGAGTACCAACACACAAGTCTTGAGGAATAACATAATTATACAAGGAGGCATGCATGATACTTTCATTATCATGTAATTACTTAATAAATTGTGATTTCTTAATTCAGTTGCAAATATTTTTCGGGTCAGTCTTGAAAATTCCTCAAGTTATGGTAATTTCACTTAATAATTTCATCAGTTTATTAAATTATCTCATCAGGGATTCTGTGTAATCCTTCCATTGTAATACAATCCGTACATTTACTTGTTTATTGAAATGTGAAAGTGATATTTTATTTATTAAACATTGCACCAACGTCTGAAGACAGGCTTACAGCATCGCACGTCGATAAACATAAAGTAACTGAAATATTATTAAGTATTGTTTGGTTTTCGTCGGTATTAAAAGGCATGTAATACCAAACAAAAAAACAAATAAAATCTCAGTTGTATCGTGTAAATCTATTGAAGTAAGGTTGAGAGCCAAAAATGCGAGGACCATACACCAAATTGCTATAAGAATTGACAATGTATATTAAGGCGGTGATTTCTTGAAAACGCTCAAAAAGGTGGTTTTCTAAACCAGTATTTATTATTAAATAGTTATTATCTAATTTTATACGATTTTATTTGCATTTTTACGACAATGCTTGCTCATTTATTATTCCAATTTATTACAGCAGATTTAGACCCGTATCTATTTAAAGTTACCAGGGCTCAATATCCCAAAAACCCTATCGATTGCAAGAATATCAACTAACTCCGCAAAGGTGAGAGCTACAGCTTTGATAAATAAATTCGAAATCGCAGGCTGCAATCCATTGGAACAACGCCAATAATTTTCATTAAATGCCACCGACATACCAATACCTAAATAAATGTATTTTCTTTCTTTCTCTTCTTTCTTAAAACAACCTCAAAAAAGTAGTACCTACATCTATACATGCATACTACATACAGATAAATAAAATTGGAGTGTCTGTTTCTAATATTAAAATACCGCTTTTTACTAAATGCATTTGGATGTATACACGGTACATACCTATACCAAAATATATTTTTTTTTCAATTTTTGTTTGTCTGTCTGTCTGTTCCGGCTAATCTCTAAAACGGCTGGACTGATTTTGACGGGACTTTCACTGTCAGATAGCTGATGTAATAAGGAGTAACTTAGGCTTAAGAAAAAGTATTTTGACAATGGGACCTGTCATTTATAATAAAATACCTCATAATTTTAAGGATTATTCAGTAAAGATTTTTAAATCTAAGGTTACTGCACTATTATTACTCAGTGAAAGACTTTCTAAATGATAAAAATTTATCCTGATTATGATTGTTATAATTAATTACAAATTTGACCAATTATGACTTATGTAATTAAAGTGAAGTCAATTAATATTATTATAGTCAGGCTATAATAATATTAATTGACTTCACTTTAATTTTTGTTTTGTTTTGCTGACATTATTTAATTTGTATTAATAGTTTAATTTATGTACCTAATAATTTGCACGCCGTAAGGTAGACTGTAGCCGATCTCATTTATTTATGTACAACATCTTATTCATAGCAAATAAAGTTCTGATTCTGATTCTGATTCTACTTTTATTTTAGAAATTCCACGCGGACGAAGTCGCGGGAACATATAATATGTTTATTATGTTGGGCATAAAGTCAATTGAAAAATGACTAGAACTCCGAGTTGGAACAATAAATGGTGCATCATCACCAGTCTAGCCTTTACCCAACTATGTTGGGGTCGGCTTCCAGTCTAACCGGATGCAGCTGAATACTATTATTTTACATGGAGCGACTGCCTATCTGACCTCCACTACCCAGTTACTGGGTAACACGATAATACTGGTTGTCAGACATTCGGGCTTCTGACGATAACGACAATCAAAGATCCACGAATGACAGCCGGGACCAACGGCTTAACGTGCTTTCCGAGGCACGGAGGGGTTTTGGTATGTAAAGATGGTCACCCATCCACGGACCAACCGCGGCAAGCGTTGCTTAACCTGAACGATCGACCCGTGCGGCCACAAGCCCCACAATAAACGGTGCAACAAATGACTATAAAGGTGTGCCTATATTTTCATATTAACTGCCTAGAAAACACTGTAACACTCATCGCCAAGATTGCGGTCCAGACATGCAATGAATTAACAAGTACTCTATAATTACTCACCACACACAGAACCTCTAATCTGTGCAACCGTGGATGCTGGATGGCGCAACGACAATGCAGTGATGCATTCGCAACCCATCTGTTGTAAGCACAATACTAATAACGGAATACTTTATAGCACAGTTACACATAGTAGCTGAATTTGAGGCTTCCGTAATAATGTTAGGTAGTTATTTGTTTCTAGAGTCGACAATGGTACAGACGTACACTAAATTAATGATGTTACATACTTTTCTACCGGTCCTGTTAAGACTGAACATTCTAGACTATGTGGGTTTTTTTTTGGGTGGGATATCATCAAATAACTTCTCCCGCTTTGGGTGGAGCAGGAGGGCGTGTCAGACTTTTACTGACTAAAGCCCACCCGTGTTCCCTCAGTTGCCTGTGTGCCAGGGGCCGCGGTATCTCTTTCGAACAACTCGCACCCCTGGCAGACTATGTGGGATGTGATAGTAACTATAATAAGTAGTAACAACTTGAGCACACGCCACTAGACCATTACTAATAAAGATTTGTCTTCACCAACAACTCACCAAGCTATCTTGCCAAACGCAATGACCACTGTATAAGACTTACAAAGAATACACGACTTACTACATTAACATGCCGTTGTGACAACGAAAATGATATTTTAATCATTAATATTTTTGTGCTGCGACATTTTCATTGAAATTGTAAAATGTTACGTCAGTTTTCGCATTTTAAACAGTTTGTTGTTTTGCGAAATTCAATAAACAAACAAAAGTGGCGCAATTTCGATCAAAAGACAAAGCGGGCTATACCCAGGAGTGGGAAACACAGTCTTTAAAATATAACTAAAGACTTCAATGGTCAAACTTATTTTCTTACTCATCTACCACACATTTTGCTCTATTAGCCTTCATTAATAAAAAATAAAAAAAACATTGCATTGCCTCAAAAAACGAATATATTTCAAAGAAAAAAAATGACGAAATTGCGAAAACTTAAGAAGTAAAATAAAAAGTACAATGTATGTATTTTCGAAGTACGGCAGTACTTACAAAGAGAGTGAGCCAGCGAGGAGGGCAGAGGTCGTAGTCTGCGCAACGCGCTTGAGTAACCGTGCCCTCTTCACGCGTCACAACAACGTCAAGTGACGAGCGTGCGCGAGCGCGGATGGCAAAGTGCATAAGTGAAATATTAAAATTAAATGGAATCTTTAATTAGCCTATTGCACATAACAATGTAGTTAACGAGTAATTAAATTGCTACAGTATTAAAATAACCAATTTTTTTACTAAAAATCATATTGGCGTGCATTTGTCCAAATTGTATGTTCACTATATGTATAACTTTTGCTCGTACCTTGTATGGCAAATATATTCATTGGCATAACAAACAAATAGCGACTAGACTTACAAAGATAGAAAGTAGACGTGAAATGTGAATACATAATATTTATTAAGTTTTTGATCACTGTTTTAAATCGCTGAGAATACTTACCTTACTCTCATTATATATTTTTGAAATTAGTATTTTCGTCAAAACAAACATGAGGTTGTTCGAAAAAGTGTCAACATTACGAGATGTTGCGATTCGTAGCTAATACGCAAACTCTTTAAGTAATCAACGCTGTAAGACTGCCTTAGTGAGAAAGAGCGTTTCAGGCATGGCACCGCGCATTTACAACAAATTACCAGGTGTCACATTGTGACATTTTTAATTTTTGTTTTTATTGGATTTTTATCATAATTCTATTAATTTTGACATACCAACCATGGTCCACCATGGTGGACCATGGTCATTATTTTATTTCGCATGCAACCATAATTGAACGCCTCTTGGCATAACATAGGGATCTATGACTTTAATTTAAGAACTGTTTACACTACCTATGTTACACAAATAAAAATGATTTGATTTGATTTGATTCTTTTATGTTTTTGTACCCGCTCTCGCTTCCGCTCGTGTCTTGCGGACGCTGCACAAACTTTGACGTGTTCAAAAGCATTATTCTGTCGAACATAAATTATCAAATGCTCCACGGCGCGCGGCTTCGACTACATTGTTGCTAGACCTTTAATTTTGTCTTAGTCACGTAAGTACACAAGGTTCTAAAGCTCTACCTGCACCCTAATTGCGTAACGCACGATTAATCCTAATCTGTTTCGTTTTGTTATAGAGTGCTAAACCATTGCTTCATATGTTCGAAAAATGTGTCTGCTCAACAACGTTAATAACGCAATGAATATTGTTGAACTGTCAAAATGAAACAGATTATAATTAATCGTGTGTTACGCTATTAGGGTGCTGGACTTAAATGAAATAAATAGAGCTAAGAACTTTATGAATTTTGTTCACCTGTAAAAAAACAACCGACCAAAAAAAAACACTAAGAAGTGAAAAATAACTTGAATTTCGGAAGTCGGTGTCTTTGGACCTGTATTTTTGTATTAAAAAAAACATTTATTTCTGGTCTTTAACCCATATAAAATTAAAATGTAATTTTACAATTGACATGCTTGCACTATAAATGTTACATACTATTACTTACAGATTAATAGACATACAAAATAATTACGGAAATTGAAATTAAATTTAGAATTATAAGTTTTTGCCACCGACTTCCGAAATTAAAATTATTTCTCACTTTCCAGTGTTTTTTTAGGAAGTTATTTTTTTTGTAAAAAAGATTATTTTTGTCACTTTTTTAGTTATGGTACCTACCCCACACCAATTTGTATATCACTACTTGCTATGTGGCAAAAACAACAGTGGTAACAAGTATTAGAATATCATCTAAATATACAAAGTGGATTTAATACGTATTTAATAGGAACATTATTAGCGATGCTGACGAAAAAACTACCAAAGTAAAGTTATCTAAAAGAAAAATATGTGGGATCACCCGTGATAAATCTCTTTAAGAAAACTCGAAATTGATCCACAATTTTTAAATAAACAAAAAATATAAAAATTCAGACAAATTGAAAACCACCTCCTTTTTTAAGTCGGTTAAAAATACGACGCAAATATGTCGTCTACGACTGCGCTTTCCCATGTTGAACCATAGTAAAAATAAAATATTAATACGGATTAAAATAATTAAAATATACGTAGGTATAGTCCCTGAAAGCCTTGGATTTTAAAAACACTGTTCTCAAATCACATATAGAAGACTATTTCAGTAAAAAGAGAGCCTTCATAGATCAAAAGAAGTGTCTGCTTTTGTTCACGACAGCAAACACTTGACACACACACATGACACTCACTCACCACCCGGACACCCCCCCCCCCCTCCCGTCAGTTTCAGACCTCATGTGAACTTAACTGCGCATATACCAACTTGACTATTAACCTCTGGAAGCTATCTTCAAAACATTTGACATTGAAGAGTGTATCTTGCGCTATTATCAATGCCAATATCAAAACGATGTCACAACGCGTTGCGTTGCGACACTGAATTAGATGTCCTTTCTCTTTCACGTCCAACGCATACTTTCAAAACTTGGACAATAATAAACGATTCACTTTCGGTTATAAATGTGGGTTTATTGCGCTGAAGTTATATATATCATATTAATGAACAGTTCATTAGTATAAACTCCTGGACGCCTTGATTTCCTCTCCAACAGTTTTCCTTACCTACATGACACATTGTATATAATTGGTCGAATTTAACTGTATAGGAGATAGCAACCTCAGTGTTTCCGACGACTTCAAATCAGGATTGAGAACTACAAGAGAAAGTGTGTTTAGCAGTGAAGTACCTAAAGTGTGCTCCAGTGAAGTAGTGTTTACCAGTGAAGTTAAGTGTGTGTTCCAACAGTGAAGTAAAGTGTGTTCACCAGTGAAGTTAAGTGTGTATTCCAGCAGTGAAGTAAATTAGTTGTTTGACGATGTATTGATTGATTATCGACCTAAGTTCTTAAAAGAAGTCTTATAAAAACCTTGGACTTCAGTACGATTCCCACTTATTCAGCTTTTGTCACGAGTCACTTATATTAACATGTTTGCCTATTCATCCCAAAAGTTCAATAATTATAATACATAATGTTTCACGTTTTACTGCATTATAAAACAATCTTCGCAGGGTGGCTGGGATCAGGATGAGTGTCGCCGAGAATCGAGCTGAATAGCGTGAAATGGGAGAGGCACGCTCAGCCCTGGACTGCTGTGGACTGGTGATGATGATAATGATGATAAAACAATATTCATCATCTGATTTTGTGCCCGGCTTCCAGTCTAACCAGATACAGCGAAATACCAGTATTTTACATGGAGCGACTGCCGATCTGATCTCCATAAACCAGTATCTGGGTTATTCGATACCCCAAGACTGTTCGTCAGACTTTCAAACAATACTATTGTTTTAAACCGAAAGACTGATTAATATTATCTGAACAATATTATTCTTTCATAAATAATAATGCAACACAAACCATAGAAAAAAATTGTTAAAACATGTTGACAGTGCACCACTTTGTACCCACACAGCGTTATTTGAAGAAGCTCGACTTCTTTCATGAACAACAGTACGGTTTTACCAAAGGGCGTTGTACCACTGACGCTGATGTCACTCTAATAAAGAACATTTTTAACGCCTGGGAAGAAGCAAAGGATGCCATTGGAATCTTTTGCGACCTCTCCAAGGCGTTCGATTGCGTAAACCATGAGACACTTCTGCTGAAACTGGAGTACTATGGGATTAGAAATACAGCTCTTGATTTACTAAGATCATACCTGAAAGACAGAAAAGTTCAAGTTAACGGCATAAACTCATTAGGGTCTGAAATAGCAATAGGCCTCAAGGTTCAATATTGGGTCCCATCCTCTTTTTAGTTTACATTAATGATTTACCCTATTTACTTCTAAATCTACCGAAGATGGTGTTATTTGCAGATGACACATCATTGATACCTATTTAAAATAGACCGACGGCCATAAAATCTTGACGACGTGAATAACTCTATTCTTCAGGTCCTAGATTGGTTTACGGTAAATAATTTGGTACTATATGGCACAAAAACCAAATGCATTAGATTTAAAATACCAAATCTTAGAAGTAGCGAATGTGACATCATATTGAATGGAGAAAAACAGGAAATTGTTAATCAAACGGTGTTCCTAGGAATCACGCTAGGCGAGAAATTACCATCCTCATATAACATCGCTTGCGGGGCGGCTAAGCTCAGCCGCTTATGCTGTTAGAAAGATCAGACAGTTAGCAGATGTAGAAACCGCGCGTTTTTTCTATTTTAGCTACTTCCACAGCATTATGTCGTATGGCATTTTACTGTGGGATCGGGCTCTGACATTGAATCCATCTTTATTTTGCAAAAGAAAGCTGTCAGAGCCATATAAAATCTAGAATCCCTCAGGGAACTGTTTTAAAAGGATTAATATCATGACGGTATAATTAATTATATTTACGACATTGATTTACACTCAGTGATTACTTTACTCACACACTGACTTATTACTTGTTAATATTCTAGGAAAATCGTATACCTACTTACTTTTACTATGTTTGTAAATAAGTGAGCACCATGTATCTATCATGAAATTAATTTATCTGTAATTGCTTCAATTTCATTCTTTACCTATTTTGGTATGGTAATTTTATTCTTATGAGGTTGTGAGCGACCACGTTTCCGTTCCATATGTCATCACTGGCAACACGCACTGGTCAAAGACTCTCGTCTTGAGACACTACGGTATGTGTGACGGAAGATATTGCGAAGCTTCCCGAACGCTGCCGTGGTCGCTCACAATAGGCCTCATAAGAAGGCTTAAAGTCACTCAAAGGGCAATGGAGAGGGATATGCTTGGAGTTTTCCTGCGTGATTGAATCAGAAATACAGAGATCCGTAGGAGAACCAAGGTAACCGACATAGACTGTAGAATTGCTAAACTTAAGTGGCAGTGGGCAGGGCACATTGCTCGCAGAACAGATGGCCGATGGGGCCGAAAAGTTCTGGAGTGGCGACCGCGCACCGGAAGACGTAAAGTTGGAAGGCCTACCACAAGGTGGACCGATGACCTTGTGAGGGCCGCAGGAGTCCGCTGGATGCGGAAAGCACAGAACCGGTCGAAGTGGCGGAGCTTAGGGGATGCCTATGTCCAGCAGTGGACGTCTTTCGCCTGAAATAATGATGATGGTGATGAATTTTATTCTGGGTGCATCGTTTTCACACATAATTATATAATGAATGTGTGTTTAATATTGTACTTGAAACATTTGCAAAGAGTAACGGTGGAATTTCTTGCCCATTCCTCTCCATACGAAACTACATTTTGGAAGGGGCGACTAGAATCAATTCTATTTTAATGTAAATATTGACGTTCAAAAGTGCCTTTTAAGTGCCTATTTGAAATAAATGCTTTGACTTTGACTTTGACTCGGCTGCTTGGTGAACAAACGAATGTGTTGCTGAATATAATGGTTTTAAACTAACTCGCTTTGAAATACTGTTTTGAGCAAATAGCTAATTTGTGTTTACCAGTAAATATGTAAGTATTAAAGAATGATTGAAAAGTATTATCTGTTAAATGGAATCCCACAATCCCACTAATATTATAAATTTGAATGTTTGTATGTTTGTTACTCAATCACGCAAAAACACTTTTTAACACTTAGTATACTTTTTATCCCGGGAATACGTTCCTGTGGGATAAATTCCGACGTCCACGCGAGCGATACCGCTGGCAATACCTAGTAGGTAATAATTTAACAGACAGTTCCTCAGAAAGTAAATATAGCTTATGTATCCCAAGGGACGTTACCAACATTGTTTAGGTATACAACGTAGGAGAGAGTATTTTGGGGACGCCTTGCAATCTAACCGGTTGCAGCTGAATACCAGTATCTAACATGAAGTGACTGCCTAGCTGAACTCCACAACCCAGTAGCTGGGTAGTGCGATACCTTTTGGTAACTTGGTAAGACTGGTTGTCAGACATTTGAACTTCTAGTGACCCGAACGTCTGTCAAAGATCCACGAATGACAGCCGAGACTAACGACTTAACGTGCTTGCCGAGTCACGGAGGAGTCTCGGTATGTAAAAATAGTCACCTATCTACGGACTTACCCCGGCAAGCATTGCTTAACCTAATGGATGTGACTGTTATTACTTATCCACGAGCCTTAAGAAATATAATACCTTAAATATACCTCAGATTACATTATCCTGAGCAAACCGACTCAGGGAGAGTTGCAGAAGTTGGCCGGCAGGCGTTTATGTAGAACCATACAGGTGCGTTAACTGAACAGATAATCTGGAACGGCGTATACTCCACTGCCCTCAGCTTCAGCACCAGCAATCCAAGAGATTGATACATGGACACGTTATGTGGGATGTTAGGAAGAAAAGGGTGCTCAGAGTATAGAGGTTGTAATAATAATTCCGTTATCATTAGCCCAGCAGTACCTCGATAACGATGATGTTTCCACGGACAAGACAATAGTTTTGGACAGCTACAAGGCTGAGATCAAAAACTGTCACCTGCGCTGCCTTCCCGTCTGTATCTAAGACGGTAAAACTAAATAATTTCGTGGACATTTCACTGTCCAGTTACTGCTGTCAACTAGCAAATCATTAGATCGTTCTACATGCATATTAGAATACATAACTAGATGCTCATTACTGTCACCAAGCTGCTCGTCCGTAAGTAGGTCAGGTGTGCTCCTAACAAGGGTCTCGGCCTTCCACAGCGCATGCACATCGCTGAGGCAACGCTTGCCATATTGGGACGTATGTGAGCATCGCCCTCGTCACTAAGTGGAGTGATTACATTAGAACGTTTCGTGAATCTATGTGTGGTGTGTTACAAGAAGTTGGGTACGTCTTTCATTGACTTGAATGTGCCCTGGCAGCTGAGAGTATGTCATGCTCACTCAAATGTCTCGCTGGTGGTGGCGTGTGTGTTGGATCATTAAGTTCCCTTCAAAATGGTTGAGCTGAATGGTGCTGATCCATACGTCATGTTCGTGAACGGGCGCCGCCAGTAGGGACTGGTCATCTCTTAGCTCCCACGGCTTATTTTAATTTCTAAATTGTTATTTTATTTTTGTTTTGTTTTAATTACGGACGCTTATAATATGCACGTCTTTTTACATCGTTCTCACATTGATAATTTCAACATAATGATGTAACCAACTGTTTGTAACAAAATCATGATTTTAAAAGAGTGTCCATGGAGTTTCTTGCCCGTTCTTCTCCATAGAGATCTACGTTTTGGAATGGGCATCTAGCTTCATCTTCCTATCTCACCGACCTTGACAATTCAAAAGTGCCTGTAATTGGTTTATTTGAAATAAATGCTTTGAGTTTGAGTTTGAGTTTGAGTTGGCGTGTTAGTGTCGCCATCTATCATCAATATAAGGAAGTACAGAAGTATATCGTTATCTTCACAGTCATGCCTTTTTGTATCGTGGTGTTTCTGACAACAAAGAGGTCAATAATCTGTTTCCCCAAGAGTATGCACGTGCTGCAGCCGGCTGCAGCAGCGTCCTATGCCTAATGGCTGGTTGCATTGTTTTGTTTTCGTCAAGTAGGTACCTACCTACCACGTTTTGGATCTTTCAGTGTCTGATCTGTATCCACAGCCTGTGATAACGAAGATGCAGATCTTGTGTTAGTTTTGTTGTATTGTAGTTGTACTTTGGACCTTAATCTTTTGTGTATTAAATCTAAATTCAAACTGGGGCGTTGTAGAAGGATGATATAAATAAAACAATTGATCAGTCTAGGTTTCTTTTATTTGTAAAAAAAACAATAATTATTAATTAAATAATACAGTGAGCACGTGCGCTTATTGCCCGGGAAAAGTGACAGTCTTCCGGAGCAAGAAGCCGCACTATAGTGCCCCCGCACACGACCCCCTGCCGACACGCGTGGCGGTGGACCGTCTACGAGGGCACTTACAGGAGTCACAACGAATGAACTGACCGAAGCAGACAATGGAAACCGAACGAACCTATGAAAAGTAAACGTCACATGCTTCATCATTACAACGTACGTAGATTACAATAAATTAACCTTACCTACTCTACGCTTGAGCCTTCCGATAGGATCCCTCGCGATACACCGCCACTAAGTGCAATAAATAAAGTGTACGTGACTGTACGTGCGATCACATATAACTCTAATTCGTCTACACCTAAACTTTATCTTCTCATAAGGTTGACAATATTCTAAATATCAAATTCGTTTTGTACCAAATTTAGTTATGATATAGTGCTATGCGGCGTCGGCACTCGTCAGTCGCGCGGGACGCTACAGTTTGTTCTTACACAAGTTTAAGGAACTAAGTCTATTCGCGGATGCTTACGTTAATGTCTGCGTTTGTCATGTTCTCGTTAAATACAGCTAGCAGTAATGGCAACGTGGCGTCGAGGTGCGGCGGCCGGGCGGCGCGCGCGCTCTGTCACATGTTGACTAGCTTGGTTGCTTACTTATGATCACTCTCTACTCACGATCTCTCACTAAACAAATAAATAACTTATCCGCTAACGCGAGGAGCCACCGACTCGCCTCGCCGTAATTTGACACAACGCGGGCTGCGGCCGCGCCGACCACGCTCGCTCCCTAAAGCTAAAGTATTATAAATAATTTGTCCAGCTAATACACATAAATTCGGCCAGCAGGCCCCGGCCGTTTACCTACATTACAAGATACAAACAGCCGACGACGGGTCTACCGCCGCCGGCCATCAATTGACGAGGAATATGATCGATTCCGAAAGGGTCACATACGCCTATAAACCTAATAGTCTCTACGTTAACTTACAGTTTCAAGAACGAAACTTACTCTCTATAAAATGCTAATTAGCTGAGGTTCCATGCGGGTGGCGCCGCGCGGCCGCTCACTGCGCCGAGCTGGGGGGCGCGGGGGTGGTGGTGGCCGACCCCTGGCTCGCGGGGGCGGGCGTGCTGGTCCCATCGCTGGCGCTGCCAGGGACGCTCGCGGGTGTGCTCGTCATGGCGGTGTCGGTGCTGCTCGAGGGAGCGGTGGTGGTAACAATCGGGAAGTCACTGCTCACGGGTGCGTGCGTGGTGACGCTCGCTAGTTTCTCCTTCCCGTCAGTTTCGTTCGATGCACTAAAGGGTGATTCGTCGGAGGCGCTGGTGTCAGTGGTAGTCTCAACAGAGGCGGATACTCCGATTGACTCGTTAGACGACGCCGGTTTCTCGTTGCTGTTCTTCATCACCACCTTGGTGGGTCGTCGGTGATTTATGGTGGGCACGTACGACTGCGTGATAATCTCGATGTCCTTCTTGTCAGTCTTGTTCCCCGCTTTGTTGACGTCATCCGACACGTTGTCGATGATGGGCCGCCGTGTGGTGGGCTCCACCTTGTCAAAGGGAGGTGGCGAGTCCGTCACGCTCTCCTCATCGTCCTCGATCTCTACTACCTTTGGCTTGTTATGTACTGAATTTGGGATTTTACTCTTGAGAGGTATTTCGGTGATGGAATTTTGATTAAAGTTTTTGTTTTTGCTCTTGTATTCCGAGTTGACAGGTATAAGCTCCTCAGAATCAGAAATGCTTGCAACAGTTGTCACGTGATGCAAGGCGTCCGATTCGTCAGTGTCATCGCTGATAGAGGCGACGTCGCGTACGAGATTTATTAGGACCGCAAAGTCATTACTATGTTTGCCATCAGCCGATTCAATAATTGCTGCACTCTTCTCAGGTTCTGCTGATATTTTGATTAACTCAACAGCATCTGTAGCTGTTTCCGAGGATCCAAACGTCACAATAAATTCAGTGGTTTCGACGTTCTCAAAATCAGTGTTTTCATTCGAAGCTGATCGTGATACAGTAATAACTTCCGAACTTGTCGCTGGAATTTTTGACGAGTTATCTAAAGGATCTAAGGTAGAAGGAAGTTCTTTGTCATTAGTCGTATTCTCGGGCACTTCTGGTGGGTTCTGATCACTTGTTTCGATAGGTAGAGAGCTAAGTTCGGTCTGCGAGGTGACTTCAGTGGCAACATTAGACTTTGCTATGGAACTGGTGGTTTGTTCTTGTTCCTTAGTACTCGGTTCTAATTCAGTTTTCATTGACTTATGGAGGGTACTAGTCTCTAAATCGGGTGCCGACGTTACAATTACTTCACTTGATGTTTTCGTATCAACCGTAGATATTTCTACTTTTTCAGCGGCGATTTCTTCCAATTTTTTTGGCACTTCAGCCGTAGTGACCGCTGCCTGTGTAATAACATCAGTAAATGTTGTTGTTTCGTCTGATTCGTCAGTTAAGTCCTCGGGTACCATTGATGGCGCATTCAGGTTTTCTGTAGGTATTGCTAATCTCAAATTAAGCTTTGGAATTTCTTTAAAATTAGGGGATTTAACCGTAGATATTTCTACTTTTTCGGTGGCAATTTCTTCCAATTTTTTTGGCACTTCAGTCGTAGTGACCGCTGCCTGGGTGATAACATCAGTAAATGTTGTTGTTTCGTCTGATTCTTCAGTTAACTCCTCGGGTACCATTGGTGGCGCATTCAGTATCTCTGTAGGTATTCCCAATCTCAAATTAAGTACTGGAATTTGTTTTAAATTAGGGGATTCAATGCTGACGGGGATATTTGCTTGCATAGTCGTTCCTTGGATCGAGGTTTTAGGGTTCTCTGTAGTCATTATTGAAGATCTTAATGTATCCGTAAGATCTTTTGCTGTAGTTGTCAATGGTTCTTTATCTTCAGGTTCGACTGTCGGAGATGAACCGGCCACTGTAATATCGTGACTAGATACATGCTCGTTGTCAGCAGCTTGCTCTGGTACTATTTCATCTTCGTGATTTCTAAGGACAGCTAAATCATCTGGTAGTGGAGGAAAAGCAGGATTGTGTTCGAAATCTTCCTCTTCAATAATTGGTGCTCTAGTTGTTGCTACTGGTATTGGTTCAGGGGTCACAGGTGGAATTCCCATAGTTGCTACTATTGGAACATTTGATGGGTAAACGGCACTGTGTGAATCTTGAGTAGAGAAACTGATTTTGGATGGAGGTGCGTCTTCATTTTGGTTTGTGGTATCAGTGTACTGTGTCACGTCTGGTGAAGAAACTATAACTGGTAACGAGGAATGGACTTCAATAACGGAGGGAGAATCAGTTCTGGATTCAATATCTTTTACGTTCTTTTCGGAGGTAGCCTCTCGTGGGATGAGAGGGGACTTGGACGAAGAGTATTCAGCTACTTCAATGCTCGGTGAAGGAAGGATCTCTTTGATCTTGACGTCGGTAATAACTGGGATCTCGGACACTGGGGTAATTTCCTTGATGGTGATGTTTTGTTTAATTATCTCTTTCAGTGGTGCTGGTTGAGATTCAATTTTTTCAGGTGTGGAAACACTTGTAATTGAAGATGACACCCCTGGTAAACTGGTGACACCTGAAAACATGGAAAATTAATGTTTTAAATTGGGTATCCAACATCATGCAACGTTGTAATTTGGGTCATCAGCGCCCAATGGCTTTTAAAAATGACTATGATCTCTGGGTTTATTAGCTAGTACGTGAACTCACCTCTCAGTGGGCAGTTGTCGTACTCCGGGCAGCAGCGGCCGGGCACGAGGCGCGGCGTGCAGTCGTCGCGCACGAAACACGCGATGCGCCGGCACACCACCTCGCCTCCCTGGCAGTAGCACACTCTGCAGGGGTCTGCGGGGTCTACCAGCTTTTCTCCGTTGCCGTACACCCGACCTTCTTGCTCGCATTCTGAAAATGATTTAGTAAAATATTTAGAGACTTTACTATACCAAAGAAGGCTTTAGAAATTCACTTCTATCACTATCACTGTATTTCACATTTTTGGTTTGTATTTCGTGTTTCAAGAACGGTTGCTAATTTAATCTTTTTTTTTTCTCTTTCTTAATATTGCACTATTGTATCTAAAAAGGATTCGCATGTTTTTCTGGAGCAAGATTTCCATAAGTTGCTGCCTGAGTTACTAGACTAGTTGATAGCACAGATTAAGCATCAATTAGGCACCTGAATGCCAAAGAAACAGAATGAAAGTTGCGGTATCCTATAAATATTTGGAACGGCCGTGTGTGATCCTATATTTTAGGAAGAAACGCGGTCACGTGGTCATTCCTCTATTTTGTCCCTGGTCGATGATACTAGGCCAATTTTGTTTACGATATTATGTAAGTTTATCTTCGCGCGGCACGCGTCACATTAACGACGTCCTCTGCAACTCTTGTCACCTTCGGCGTTCCAGTTTATTAGAACCGAATGGCTTGGCACGCGACGGTGGCAAGAGACCGGACGGCATGTTTTTATTTCCATGGAAGGTGGGTAGGCCTTTTGTGTGGGATGCAACGTGAGTCGATACTCTTGAGCCATCCCATCTTCCTGGTTTGGCGTGCTGTACTAACGCTGCTGTTGCGGCTGCGGAAAACCTCCAAACGGCGCAAGTTTACCAACTTTATTACTCATTATATTTTTGAGCCGTTTGGGGTTGAAACCCTCGGGCCGAATGCTTATGGTCTCTTCAAGGAAATCTCGAAACGATTTGTTGACACTTCCCGTGACCGAAGGACTGGTTTTTACCTTGGCTAAGCATTGCCATACAACGTGGTAATGCTGTCAGTCTCTTGATTAATTTTTCGACGCCTTATTTTAATTTGTGAATAGGTTTAGTTATGGATATAATTGCTTTTCTTTATTAATTAATTATTATATTTAGTATCTACTTAAAAACATAGGGGCATGGTAAACAAAACATAGGGACATGGTAGTCCTATGTTGTCCTCTTTTTCTAAAATTAATATGGAGTGGACGCCGACGTCCACTTAATTTGGTTCGAAATTGTTGATTGCATACGGTAGGTACTGTACAAAATAGAAGTTTTTTTTATCTTTCTGTTCTTCATTTGAAGATATAGCTAGCTTTTGGTGTTCTCTTCTCATTAAATGTGGTAGCAGTACTCACCACATTGGTAAGTAGGACAGCAGTGGTCGGGGCGGTGCAGCGCCTTGCAGCCAGGGCGGGGCTCGCAGCGTTGACGAGCGCATTGCACGTCGCCGAGCGCACACGTGCAACGCTCGCACGGATCCGAGCCCGGGAACTCGTCTCCTGGCATATACACCACATCGCCTAGGGCACAGCTTCCTGGAAAATTTAGGGCTCTCATAAGCAATTATATCGTACATGGATCTAGCCATGGTCACAAGTAAGGGCGTATCAATAAGTTAAACATAACTATAGACGCTGAATATGATTACTGCTATTCAAATAATACTACAACTCTGTTAATATCGTAAATCCGTAGAACCTTCAAGTAACTTTTGACGGCTGGAATTCAAGTATTTTTACTAAAAAGCGGTTATAAATCAGGCCATCCGCATAACATAGATCATACAATAGAAACTAAAAGCTGTGGTACAAGGGGTACAAGTGTAGATCAAATATTTGAAACTAGGATTTTAGATGATAATGGGGTACCGAAGTTAATAGACGTCAATTGACTTTTCGAGGGTAAGTACTGCAAGTATATCAACAGTGCATTTAAGTATGTAGTACTAAAACTTTCATAAATAAGTCTAATTGAAGTCAATGTGGGACATGTTCTTTTTTTTCTCAGTTCGTTTGAATCTTATCATGGTCTGGCAGTTTGACCATTTTATGCGACCTAAACAAATGTATTGTTTTGGTATCGTTTACCGAATCGTTGAGCTCTAAGTTTTGAGTTGAGCAGCACGATTACTGACAAATGCGCACACTGACTGGACAGCTGGTCCACTCAATCGTGACTCAATCTGTGTGGTTCTTTCCTCAAAAGACCACATTTCAGACATGGTCTTCAGTTCTTCACATGATTTGACTAAGATTATGTCTGGACTTTAAAAGAGACTGTGCTGAGTTTGTTTCGGCGTTTCTTCTCAGAGTAGTCAGATAGCGACTAGAATCAATTCTATTTTAATGTAAATGTTGACGTTCAAAAGTGCCTTTTAAGTGCCTATTTGAAATAAATGCTTTGACTTTGACTTTGACTTAGGAAATGCTCACCTCATCTAGTTTTAAAAATATGTTTGACGTGTAAAAGTGTTTGTGCAAACCTACTTACAGAAACAAAATCATTCATTATTTACAATTCGCATTACAAAGGACTTATGCTTTCAGGCGCAAGTAAAATTTTGCATTGCGCAAAATGCAAAACATTCTAGATCTATTACTTATCATTATCTACACTTAACTCCCCAAACACCGCAGCTTCCTCTCAATCAGCACTGCATCACAACATAAAGCAATAAAGTCGACTCACCTTCTTTCAAGCCGACGTCGGAGCTGGTCACGTTCGGCAGCGGGCCCAGGGGACCTGCAACAAAGCGACACGCCTTAATACAATCGTTCTCACAAACCGGGTTGGCACGGGAAAACACTGAGCTGAGAATTTGATTTATCTCGTCAGCAAAAAATATTGTAGATATAGTTGGTTGTATTCTTGCAATCAATAAAAACTGTTAGGTGCGGGTTGTTCGAAAGAGATACCGCGGCCCCTAGCACACAGGCAACACGGGTGGGTTTTAGTGAGTAAAAGTCTGACACGCCCTCCTGCTCCACCCAGAGCGAGAGAAGTTATTTGACGATTTCCCACCCAAAAAAAAAAACTGTTACCTGTTTATGTACGTATAGAAAAAAAATTGAGTATGTTCTCTTAGCTGTTAAGTTGGTGTTTCAATAAACTAATAACATCCTATTACCTTTACTTCTAGCCTAAAGCTCAAGACCAGTTTTTGCATCTTAAACTTTATTTCGATTTGGTTAAAGTTTATAATATAAAAATTACAACCTAGCACCGGACTAGTTTTGTTTTGTCTTAATTCAAAAACTGGCTTGGTGGTTTAAGCCCTGATCTAAATAAAAACCTTGTTTTGTAATAAAGGGAATTGAGTCCAAAAACCTGAATTATTCAAGGACTAAAAATTCCAAACCATTGAATATTCAGAACAGAATCTAGAGCCTTCTGCACGAATTCTGTCACCACATTGTTCTAGACAAGAGACGTTCTACTAAACATCTAGACAATTCCGGTAAAGTCGTCCAGCGCACGGACGGCACACCGACGGCACACCGACGGCACGCTGACGGCACACCAACGACTCACAAATCCAATTCCGACACCAATTGTGTTTGATTGAGGTCTCTAGGCTGCCGACAATTTGCATCAAGTTCTGTAATCCCGCAAGTCCCGCAAGTCCCGGCTGGCAGACAAATGAATTAGAAACAAAATTCCGACTTGGATAACTTCATTACTATCGATTCTCTCCCATCTGAGACTTGATTGTGAAATGTTAATGAGCGAGCGGCGGATGATGGTATAGTTACGGCGGGCGTGTTTCAACGATGTTATCATTTGATTATAAAGGTTTATCCAGTAAGAAAGTGGGGTTTCCACTTTTCAGGAAATTGTTACATATCTTACTTAGGTTATAAGAAACCTTATTCGAAGCCGATTTAACATCACTATTATTGCAATTTACAAATAAGTTTGTTGTTGGTTTTAAAATAGGTTTTTCCTTTTCGTCAGTTACTTGTTGACCGTGCCAAAAGCAGTTAAACTTTCAAGTTGTCCCATTTCTTTCAGTTCCCCTCCCCTACTGAAAAATGGTAATAAAAGAAGGAAGTTGAAGTAGTATTTGCTATTAAGTAACATCTGAACTTTCCCCTCGTTCCTCGTTTGAGCACCACTTGGGCTCGTCACTGTAGTCGCTAACATCAAATCAATGCGACTAATTACTCTTTAGAAATGTTTTGTTTTTCTCAAGCACGAGGGTTAAGCTCCCCTATCCACTGGACGCATAATACATGAATAAAACGTACTATTCATCTTACTACAATCGCAGGCGAGCATCATTTTATGACTGCGACATCAGACTTAAGTAGTAAAACTTATTACAGGTGTAAAATTTCCGTAATAATCCTTTCTATGTACAGAGATCAGCTTCCCCAATCTGTCAAATTTATTTGATAGATTTTCAACTTTAAAACATTAGCATAAGGCTCATGTTCAATTGGGAAAATTTTACAGTTTGGGGTAGCTTGATGTGCTGGCGTCTGTACAATAGTCTTGCGAACGGTGATTTTACGGAATACATTGCGAAGATAATCAACGAATATGATGATGCACATATTTCATAAAAGCAACCGTGCAGCGTTACAAGATTGCAGCGTTGCAACTGACTTCCATTCTGCTCAGTAATTTTACGGCTGTTTACTGCAACATCAGATATTACTGTCTGGCAATATCTGTACACTAAGCAAATAGATAAAGTCGGTCATATTGTACTGATAAATAGGAAATACCTATATATATTTTTTTACAGTTATCTGACAGTCGCTAACAGTTTCACTTTAGAAGAAATTAACACATCCGAACCAAAACCTTGAATAATGTTACTTCGTAGATACTGGATGTTGTCCTCAAATCTTTAAGTACTGTACAGTCGGGCAGATTATTCATGACGTAGCCATACCATTTCAAACTAAACTAAAACAAATAAAATGCTACACAGCACAATTCATGACGTAACCATACATACCATTTCAACTAAACTAAAACAAATAAAATGCTACACGAAGCTTTTATGACAATCTCATGAGAGCGCCCACTTCCTATTCACATAATTGAACAGAACCCGACCAGCTCGCGACAACCCTTCTAGTCGCGCCGTGAATGGGCGGCGCCCGCCATTACAGAGCTCTTTGATTTACGTCCCGAATCCCGCTGTATTCAGCTCGCAATTTTTATGTCGCCTTGCTCTTGAGGAAAAATCTTTGCTACAGTATTGTTTGTGTCAGGAACTCGCAATGGTACGAGAATTTCTTTTATAAAATGGATGTTGACAGGTCTTTTGTGTTGCCATTTGTGCAGTGTTGACGTCCTTCATTAATTAAATTAATAATAATAATAATTAATTCCATGTTCAAGATCTAAGTCCCAATAAATTTAAATCATTCATTAAACGCAAGTTGTGCCTGAAAGCCTTTTATACCGTTTAGGATTATATTGAAGACAAAAATCTTGGGATTGACCTGCTCCAATTTTTGCATACTGAATGTTGTTTTTTTTGCAAACTTATACTCTTCGACATTTGATTATTATTATATACACTTTGACATGAATATTTACTTTGAGAAGTATAATATTATTATTGTTTTAATTATTGTGAATGTGAGGACTGTGTGGGTCATGTTTTTTTTTTTGTTTTGTTTTGTGTTTCATCTCTTTCTCAGTTAGTTTTTAATGTTAATCTGGCAGTTTGAGTAATTTATGCGGCCTACCCAAATGTCCTTTCTCTGGTAGTGTTCGTCAAATCGTTGAGCTCTCTCTCTCTAGCTCTCAGCAAGTGCTGAGTTGAGCTGCATGATTACTGATAAATGCGTGCACTGATTGGACAGGTCCACTCAATCTGTGTGGTTCTTTCCTTAAAAGACCATTTCAGACACCAATCCACATGGTCTTCACATGATCTGACCAAGATTATGTCTGGACTTAAGAGACTGTGACCTCTGAGTTTGTTTCGGCCTTTCTTCTCAGAGTAGTCAGATAGGAAGCCGACCTTATCTAGTTTAAAAAAAATTGACATGTAAAAGTGTTTGTACAAACCTAGTTACAGAAATAAAATCATTTATCATTTAAATGGATAGTTTATCATGATCGATATTTTAGCATAAACTAATATTTTAACAAGTTTCTGTAGTAGCGATGTGCTACATACAGATCATTGTAACCATTTAGATTTTATCTGCGCTATGGGGAATGAGTCTTGCCTATGTACCAGTCACTAAAACAGATAAAGTATTAACCAGTTAGAAACCGATGGATGTATTCGAACGAAATTTATAAAAAAAAAAAAAATTGTTTTCTTTTTATCCGAAAATATCCTTCGATTTCTGACTAAACTTCGACTATAAGTGACGACCCTGGTTACTCATCTCTTTTGGTGACTATACCTATTAGTATTCATCTTAAGATGGGTAGCAATACATAGGTCAAATGACAAATCACGTATGATATTTAAAAGTGGTCGGCTGGTACGTATTGACCTCATAACAATCAAATTGCTTTGAAATTCAGACTTGGTGAAACTTATGAAACTAAAGTATTTATGTTCGGTTGTTATCGTCCCAAGTGGCACGTGAAGCAATGTGTTTCAAAATCAATCGGCCACCTTTCGCGAATTATTTAATTTTATCAACAGAAATATTATATCATCGCGGCACGTAATAAACTGCACTTTCTCAATCAATTCGTACATGTTAAGTCTAAATTCCAATAAATTATTGCAACATCAATAAAAAATTTACTTGACAGCGTGGCGCGGTTAGTAGGCGTCGGTAATTTCCACGCGAAACCTCTACAAGAGGGATAAAAATAAAGCTTCTTTACGGAAGAGTAATTGTTTGCGTCTCAATTATTTTTTCGTATTTGTATTAGTCGATCGTGTATTATTTATTGCCTAATTTATGTAATAAGTATTTTGTACCATTTTGTATATTTAGTGTTTATTAGTGGAAAATTGTATATAATTATATATATGGCTTTAAGTTTCATCTTGATAATAACACTGTTTAGGTTAGCTGTAAGTTTCCCGAATATAATTAAAAAAATATAAATATAAATAAATTGCAAGTTGTTCCCAGTTTTTTTTAAACGTTTAGATACATAACTAACTCAATATGTATTTCAGGATTGTCCATTAACTTCAGATAAAAAGCCCAAACAGAATATTCTTACTGGGGTACGTCTATTGCTGTGAACATAACAAACTTAGACGCATGTGACGTCACTGCCTAGTGCATACGACATGCATTCGTCACTCCTTATGATGTAAACGCCAATACTTAATGATGACCGTCACCTTCAGAATAAATATCGAACTCCGTAAATCTTTTCACAAGGAACTACTTTTCACCTGTTTGTATGTATATGTCACCGTAAGATTGTGAACACCGTTAGTTTATAATCTATCTCGCGAGATTATAAACTGTCCATAAATTGTGAACTGCACCATACTGCTTACCGACCGAATAGGTTAGGTTAGGTTAGAACTGCGACAAACCGCGCGCGAGCCGAGCGAGCGAAGCGAGCGGTTCCGCGGCAGCGGCTGGCGAGTGCTACTTCCAAGTTAGAGGCAGTTACTTGATTATTTAGTAATAGCGCAAGGTACTATTCGCCAGTTCATAATTTGACGGACAAATTATAAACTATAGAAAAATAGTGCGTAAAATTGTAAATGGTTTTTGCAGTTCATAATTTATCGACAGTTTATAATCTCGCGAGATAGATTATAAACTAACGGTATTCACAATTTTACGATCATATATATGAGAATAAGAATTTCTGCTGGTAATATTTAATCTTGTATTTTTCAATGCAACTACAGGGATTTAATTCATCATTTTACGAAGCTTGTAGGTATAAAATCTCAGTAGGTGCTCTGAAAGTTTCCTCAAGATTCAGAAGTTTTGTTCGGCATGAGCCAAAGTACCGTTAACAACTTTAAACTGGGCCAAATTAGGGTTGTAACACAAATACATCCTTGTTTATTAGAGCCATCTTGTAGACATTAGTTTCTTCAGATATTAACACCAAGAAAATTCTTCTATCTCACTGAAGAACTACAATTTACAAGATTCATTTTTCCGTGGAAGTTAAACATGTTTGGATTACGTTAGATTCCAATATCTAAGGTATTAAAAATGTGTTTTATGAAAAAAAACCGTGCTGCGTAAATTTTATCTGATAACCAGTCTTACTAATCTGTATCGTAATACCCAGTTACTGGGTTGTGGAGGCGAGATAGGCAGTCGCTCCATGTAAAATACTGGTATTCAGCTGCATCTGGTTAGACTGGAAGCTGACCCCAACATAGTTGGGAAAAAGCTTGGCAGATAATTATGATGAATTTTCAGAGCATTAAAATAAACTATAAGGCTGTAGACGCACATAAGTCCCAAGTAATTCATTTCATTGTTAAATAACTAAAAGTACACCTATAAACTTACGTACTTACTAAACAAATTGAACTATACATAAGGCGCCAATATTTGTACACATTGTGATGTTCCTATGTACTCGTATTTACGCTCCATTCATTATGTGTTCCATTACATACATAAGCAATATAATTGCGTTACTGTGTACATCTTATAATGGCACATTAATTAATTATGTCTCTTTATAGAGCTCCTTCCTACGTACCGAATTAGGAAACCCGGTAATATTATCATTATGTATTTATTCGGATCGATAATGCTTATAAGGTTAATTGAACTGATTTAGAAGCCATTATTAATTGAAGTGTTTCCAGTAGTTAATATTAATGGAAATATTAAACCGCCTTCATCAAGAATCTACTCGAAATGTAACAATCATTTGCGAAATTAATTTAGTGATATTAGCTTCAATTTTGACTGAATAAAATAAAATTACTGTAATAAGTATCGTGCTAATTTCACTGAAGCCTTATTTCAGGTTCTATTTTTCTCATTAAATACCTTTTCAAAATAAAAAGAGAATGTAAATATTAATGTTGTGTAAATGATGTGATGTTGAACTTGCATTGTATAAACAGTTAATTTCGTAACACTTGTGTTAGTATGCAAATGTTATTGAAAACTAATACACTTATTATATTAATACATCTTGACTATTGAATGTTCATTAGTGAAGATGCATTTTTTACTATCTGCTTTACTTAGTTTAAATACTTTGAAAATTATGTTTAGTTTTTCCAACTTAAAGCTATGCGATTAAGTAAAGGAAACCTGCTTTTGAATTCAAAAAAATATAATTAAAATACATTATTTTAATATGAATCATCATTGCAGCCGAAAGAAGTCCACTGCTGGACATACGCCTCCCCCAAGCTCCTCCACTTCTGACCAGTTCTGTGCTTCCCGCATCCAGCGGATTCTTGCGGCCTTCACAAGGTTATCGGTCCACCTCGTGGGAGTCCTTCCAACTTGTACGTCTTCCGGTACGCGGTCGCTACTCCAGGACCTTGCAGCCCCATAGGCCATCTGTTCTGCGAGCAATATAAGTGCCCTGCCCACTGCCACTTAAGTTTGGCAATTCTTCAGGCTATGTCGATTGCCTTGGTTCGCCTGCGGATCTTTTCATTCCTGATTCGGTGGAGAAACTCCGAGCATAGCCCTCTCCATTAATATGAACATAATGTTGTAATAAAAAGACTGTGAGCCTCTACGTATAGCCAATAAAAATCTGCCAATTATCTTAGAATATGTTAAAAGGTTGCATTAGTGACCTTTTTATCATAGCTATTTATATACTACCTAAATAGGTATTGTATGTATTATTGTTTCCGATTGGAGCATCGAATGCAGCCATCGCTAATCGATTATATTATGTATAATATCGATATTACTATTATGAGCGTGCAATATTCGTCTGAGTTTTTTTTTTTTTTTTTTTTTTTTTTTTTTTTTTTTTTTTTTTTTTTTTTTTTTTAGTTGCTACTAATAACCTCCCAGGGCGACTCAGAGTTATGTAAACCGTTAGAAATTGTTGTATTCTTTAAAATTTGTGTTGTTGTAATACATAAGCAAAATACTCGGTTACGAGCATTAAGGTGAACCTAGTCCACATTTACTGCATACAAACTCCGAGAGTGTTTAACTCCACTGTCTGACATGGTACATCCAAAGTAAAATATGATATCGTTTTGTCTCATTATTAATATTATCTGTACGGAAACAGAACACTAAAATAAAAACCCATTAAAAAGTTAGGAGCCAACAAAGATTCGTTTTTCTTGCAAATTTTACTTAACTTTGGGCGTGTTTAAGTAATAAAAGAACTGTAAAATCTCCAAAACCAAGTCGGTACCGACAAAGTTCAATTATCGAAAAGTTCAATAAACTTATTGGTCATTGATTTATGCTTTGGCTTTTTCATAAAACCCGATCTTTCAAAGGACTTTTCTAAATTTATTTTACTATAAATGATCCTGCTTCTCACTCAATAACGTTGTGCGTGTAGACTAGCGTCTACCTGCTCATCACTGATACTATATCTGTCGGACACGAAGCCTGGTGAGGCAGCGTGATTTTTAGCCAGGCCCATCACTGAGTTCGAGCCCACGACTAGGTTCCCCTTAAGCCTAACTGGAGCCTGACAAAAAACGAGCATGGATAAGATACAAGGTTTTCTAACTGCGTGTGAAGAGATTTTCCTTCACTGTAATTCAGTTTAGCCTTAAACAAACTGAAATTCTCTTTGATACTTTTAAAACTTCGAACCCGTGACCCAATACTGTAAAAGCAGATCCATAAACCTCCGTACCAACAAAACATACATAGCTAAAAAAATATAAAATTAATTAACATGAAACAGGAGCTTCATAATGGATGCCGTCAAAGCCTTTGTATAATTTTTGTACAAAGGTTAACTGTGGCCGACCCTCAGAGCGACCTTAGCGAAGGCTGCGATTAGCCGGAGTCAGTGACTCGGATCTGGCGTCGTGAAGGGCGGGCGTCAGGGCGGTTGAACTGGAAGTAGGGCGGGCGGGACATATCGGTTACATAGACTGAATCCTCGATTTCCTTGATTATGTCGGACGACACGAAATCATTGATATCTACTTACAAGAAGATATTTGGCTGTCTTATTCGATTACAGCCAAAACTGATGGATTTTATGAGACTTGGATAGTAAAATTGGCAATACTGAGGCATCGCCTGTGCGTTGCTACTTCAAAGACAATGCTGAAATGGCTTGAATATTATATTTGTTAAACGATCTGAATATGAACACATAATGCTGTGAACTGAAACTGTTGCTGATACTGAGGATACAGGATTTTCTAGTTTGAAGAATCTGTATTAGCCATACCTACCTATCTCAACAATCACTGATGTTACCCAAGCTAAGTAATTTTTTATATGAATGATTACTTACTTAACTTGAAAGGATGCTGCTGGCGATCATTATCAACTAGGAGTAGAATTGTATTGCATTGTTTTAGCTGGCCGCGCTCACGGAAAGGCTCGATTGTACTATCGTGACTCACTGTTCGATGCGACACGTGGCACGCGTAGCTTAGTTTGAAATATGCAATTTTAATTTGTGCACAATTAATTGTATGTAATTTTGATTAATTTTAATCTGACCGTGTGTTCTTGTCTTATTATTATGAGTCTATGTTACTTGAAATAAATGATTTATTATTATTATCTCCTTTATTCCTTTAAATATACATATAAATTACATTTTTAAATATTAGGATATAAAATTATATAAAAAACATTTAAAAATATAAAAAATAGTAGCCCACCGGTATCGGGAACAGGGTCCAAGCTACCGGCGGTCAGGGCTCCAGAAAAAGGAACCTCGTAACAATGCGAGCCGTATCCAGGAGTACCGCTTTCTGGATCAAGCCCTTGACCCAGCTGCCCAACGAGAGCCTCCTCAGGTGTTGGTCGAGGCTCTTAGCTATCAAACCATTGGCTGTAACGACTATCGGTACAATGATCGCTGCGTCCACATCCCACATGTCGACAACCTCGCGAGCCAAGTCAAGATACTTGATTTGTTTATCTTTCTCGGCTTTCACGACATTCCCGTCATGCGGGACCGTTATGTCAACGATCATTGCACGCCGCTCTAGTCGATCCACCACCACTATATCCGGCTTATTGGCAACAATAGTCCTGTCAGTGATTTTGGATCGATCCCAGTACAGTGTGATATGTCCATTTTCGAGAACTGGGTCGGGCACGTATCTGTAGTACGGCACTTCTGATTCCACAAGGCTATATTTCAGAGCAAGTTGCTGGTGGATAATCCTGGCTACAAGGCTGTGCCTATGCAAGTACTCCTCGTTAGCTGTAGCAGTATTCAAAAGAAGAGTGAAAGAACACTATCTCTCCACTTTGTCATAATTGCTTATGTATTTATTAATTAAATTAATAATAAATAATAATAAAAGTTTATTTGGAACCACTTAAGTTTACAATAATTTACAAAGAAAAACGAAGATAGCCACAAAAGTAAAATACTGTGGCGCAGCTATCAACGCCCAGTCTAAAAAGAAAATGTATACAAAGACAGTGTTCCAGACAAGACAAAAAAAAAGAAAGTTAATTAATAATTAATTGAGGAATTACATTTTTTTTTAAATACAGAAAAAACTAGGTATAGGTTACTTTGTAGTATAAGTGTAGAGTGGAGGTGGGGTGAAGTGAGTGTGTGTATGTGTGTGTATCTGTGTGTGTGTGTGTGTGTGTGTTTGTGTGTTTTTGGGTTTTTGATTACCGTGTTTAAGATTAATTAGTAAAGTAGTAGTAATTACATTATAATTATATATATTTTAGTGATATTTATTTTAGAAGTATGTATGTATATTAGTATGTATGTATATTCTCATATTATGTGTGTATATTTTTAAATTAGAGTTTAATTTGTAATTTTATGATTTTCCTTCAACTGTTATTACACGCGTTGTCTACATCTCTGTTATCTTCTCTCCTATCGCAGGTGTGCTGGAAGAGATTTCTGTAGAAATAAGCATTACCTATGTACGTATTTTTCTGTTCCTTTCTTCTTGTCTGTTTATATGTGTGTGCATAAATGGTTAAATAAATAAATAAGTAAATAAATAAATTTCCCGAGGGTCCAACAGGCTAACAAGTATAGGCACATAAAAATGCGTCTTCTCTTACTTTTCCTAATTTCCATATAAATTGTAGTCACATATGTCTGCGTGCGACATGCGACAGATATAGGAAGTACCGATGAGCCGCGGCCTCATGAAGGGCGGGCGGCTGAACTGTAAGTAGGGCGGCGATCAGGACCGAGAGTATTAACCCCGCAGCCGCCTCAGTTCACTGATGGTAGTCGGGTTATCTGGCGCAGGATGTTGTTAATGGATGGCGGGGGTCAGTGTATCTGATCTACTTGTCGATGAGTTATTGGTACACTAGAACAGAGTTAAGTGTAGGTATCTACTACAACACAACTAACACTAATATGATTTCTTAGTAGGCCTTAAATACAGTCATTTGATAAAGACGCTGAGGCCCTACAATTTTTACGATCAGAGATTTTTTTCCAGTTCAGACATTTTTACTGATGTTATAAATCGTCCTTGCTTTTTTGACTTTAATTTATGAAAGGATATTATTTAATCAGTCAAAAAAGCACATTAAACAATTCAAAGCAAAAGCTTTGAGCAATACTTCATCCGGAAAACAAAACAAAAATGCAAAGCAATAAAGGGTTCTTCCCTTGCTATGACAAAAAAATCATAAAAGTACGCCCCTAGAAACTCATACACCATCCGCAAAATTAAATAAAACATCCCGATATTAATTCTGCACTCCGGCGTGGGCCGTAATAAGCCGACTCACATCCCGGACATTTGTTAGCCGTGGCCAGACATACCCGTGGTCGTATAGCCGACGACTTTAATTTTTTTTTTTTTTTTTTAAAAAACGTTGCCCCACACTAGGAATTTCTCCTGTATTGTGGGTGCGTTTACAAACATTTAAACTCACATACACAAACAGCCAGACCCGGAACAACTACTTGTAGGTCATACAAATATTTGTTCCGTGCGGGAATCGAACCCGCGACACGCAGCGCACCAGTCAATTGCTTAACCACTGCGCCAACCGTGCCGTCGTACATTAAAACATATGCTAGCCGGAGCCTCTCTAGTGACACCGACTTCTTTTTCAAACAAGTTAATTAAGCTTGCCGAGTATATTCGCTTCTGCCTTTGAACATAGCTTGTTAATGAGACTAGCTGAGGCTGAGATTTTCGTTCTAACTTGGGAAAGAGAATCTACATATCTGAATTTATTTCATCGTGATTTTACTGAGATTATTTTGAGAACATTACTTAACATCACGTCAGTATTCAGCGTTAGGTAAGGCAGAGGTATATAGCACAGCAAGTCTAATAACATGAACGAGGAATAAATTAAATGAAAATTCCGAGAAGAAAAACACCAGCAACGCTTTGCCCGGCAGACAATCAAAACAAAAAAAAATCAATCAAAATTACATGAATGATGACCAGAGGTCGGAATTAGGTAAAGTTATTAATGTACTTGCATCGAAATGTTGATATTAATATGGATCTTCCCGGGATTTCTAATAGACAATCCCGTGTGACCAACAATATTACAAATAAATAATATTAATAACCTCAGAGATAGAAATTTGGCAAAGTCGCGCGTGCAGTGGTTTAAATTGTGTAAAAGTAGATAACTTTTTATTTAATAGATCACGGGATTCTTCTGCTCTTCAAAATTAATCCCGGGATTTGGGACATATCCACTTTATTCTTTCGTTGTATGAAATCAGTGTAAGTAGATAAATAACTCTACCTAATTCCGACCTCTGATGATAAGAGAAGACATCTATAAATCTGATTGATTTATAGTTAGTCCTAGGCGAAGGTCTTCTCTATAGGTATTGTTCCACACCACTTATTGTGTTGATTGCAATAAACAAACTGAACTATGTACTACCGCTGCGCATGAGTAAAGAACCTGATAAGTATTCTGTGGTAGACCACACAAATCTGTACTCAAGCGTAGCAATCATCTACAGCGAGGACACTCGGCATAATACGGGTGATAGATAAGTTGTGCTCAGGATAAAGAATACGTTGACTGCCTCATTTGTCCAGTAGCCGCAAAAGCTACTACTGAACATGTTGCCCTGGGGTCGATTCCCTGGTCGAGCAAAGTTTTATTGGATTGTATTTCTCAGTAGCAGCTCGGAGTCTGTAATTGTGCCTGGTTGATGAAATAGGCTCGCCCCGGTTACATGGGATTTAAACATAACTGGCGAAATGTGGGTACACAAATAGGTACACAACTGCTCACCCCTTAGGGGATGTGATAAGTAAAGAAAACGTGCAAAACTTTACAAATCAACGTCCATAACCGTGTCATCCTACTATAATATTATAAAAATGTGAAAGTTTGTATATTTAGATAGTTAGATGTTTAGATGTCTGTTACTCAATCACGTAACAAAGGCTGTACAGATTTGCATGAAATTTGTCACACATATAACCTGCACCCTAATTGAGTAACTCACGATTAATCATAAGTCAGGGGTGTGGGTTGTTCGAAAGAGATACAGAGATACCGCGGCCCCTGGCACACAGGCAACTGAGGGAGAACACGGGTGGGTTTTAGTCAGTAAAAGTCTGATACGCTCTCCTGCTGCACCCAGAGCGGGAAAAGTTATTTGATGATTTCCCACACAAAAAATAAATATCTGTTTCCTTTTGAAACAGATGGCTAAACCATTGCTTCATATGCTCGAAAAATGTGTCTGCTCAACAACGTAAATAACGCAACGAATATTGTTGAACTGTCAAAATGAAACCGATTATTATTAATCTCGTGTTACGCAATTAGAGTGCTGAATTAACACATGGAATACTTTTTATCCGGTAATACGTGCCCTTGGGGATAATTTTCGACATCCTTGCGGACGAAGCCGCTGACATAAGCTAGTGATATGATAAGAATCTGTGTAAGATTAGGTTCCTTAAGTAATCCCTCCTCTTTTTACCAAATTATTCTTCAAGCTCCGTCAAGCGCGGAGGATAAACCTGCTGATCCCGTTAATGAGCACCGTTAGGATAAGCAATCATGTCGTCGGTCACGTCCCGACTCACTACGAACTTTGAGCGGAGAGCAATGTTTGCTGAACCTGTGTTTGAGTTTGAATGTCATCATCAAATAGATATGTGCAGAAGAACAACTATGAACAATGCATTGACATTGTGATCTTTAATTAAATTGTAAGAAATATGAAAGTTTTAACCACCAGCGGCCACTTTACCGTTACAAAAAATGTACATAGAAATACAACCACTACCATACATACAGTAGGAATCGCTATCATGTTGACAGTTCCAATACATTTATAGCGAGTACGTTGTTAAGCAGACATTTTTTTCGAATAAAAGAAAGAATGGATTAGCAATAAATAACCTTCAAACTGATTCAGATTCTGATTAATATTTATTTATGTATTTAACCATTTATCTACACACAATATATATAAACAGACAAGAAGATTAGAACAGTAAAATAGGTACAGAGGTGATAGTGTGTTACGTAGACGCAATTATAGTGCAGTTCCTTAAATGAAGAAGAGGTATGGCCGTCGTTTTTGTCTCCTATTATAAATAGGAGACAAAAAAGAAAAGCCCCTGAAGTAATCGTAGTTAGGATCTCAGTAAACTTAATAAAAGAAATACCACCAAATCACCTATCTGTGTATAAAAAAATCACACCGTAAACCTTCTGGAACCACGAATTCAACCAAACTGAGCGAACTACGAAACAAGCACGTTCTCTAATGTACACGCGAATTTTAGAAGACGATCATGTACCGTTTAAGATTTACTTTGCGCCCGCTGTTTTATTATTAACTACCTTTAGCCCGCGGGTCCTGCCGCGTGGATGTCGGTTATCGCGTAAAAAAGTAGCCTATATCCTTCTCCGTATCCCAGGCTATTTCTCTGCCCAATTTCATGCCGATCGGCTCAACGGTTTAGGCGTGAAAGCGTAACAGACAGACAGACAGAGTTTCTTTCGCATTTATAATATTATTAAGTACCTAGGAATTTTATGTTTATATTTTAATCGACATTGGGGAAAAGAGTTTTAACTTTAGAATTTAAAAAGATGTATTCATAGGTTGTATAAAATAAATAGAAAAATCGATGAAGATTGCATAGTCATTGCGTGTCACAACGCTAGTCGGTCGCCTGCTCAAAACTCATAGCTTATAATTTTAACTTTGTCGTCTTCCTCGCATTTTCTCGCAAATATAAACCGCAAATGGCTACCATTTTTATTGCTATTTTATTTAAATTTAGACATTATTGTTTCAGAACAATATTGGGCGGGTTTAGGTAAATAGGTACTGTTGCGTTTACTTATTGGAGCTGCCTTAAAATCAAGAGTCTGTATACCTTCCCTCCTTCAGTCAAAATGCTCCTTTCTAAAGTTTCTCGAGTATATTTTTATTCTGAGGATTTAAACTGCGACAACCTCTACATATCGTTGGTTACTCCACTTAAACATTTTATAACTCTAACACCTTCCTATTATTACCAATCGTAGGTTACTATCGCCGAGCACACACATGACTCATGAACTATCGATGTGCAATCCGTAACCATGTTTGCCTCGGACGACCTGCAACATCTGTGCCAATATTGGTGGTTATACTATGCCAACCTTAAAGGCCAATAACCTGCTTTGGCTCTCTTGACATAAGCGCATCATCGGTAGTCAAAGATGGTAGTATGTGGGCCAAGTTCTGCCATTGCCAAAATTTACGGCAATCTGGCCAAAAACTCATCTGTCACGATGCCAACACTGCCCGTCATCCGATGCCACACGTGGCGCCAATATTGCCCGACGTTGTCCTACACTGCCCTAAACAGCCCGACGACGTCACGATAACTCTGATTAACACCGTGTTATTAACTCGATTGCTGCCCATCGATTTATGAGGCATTGTTCAACGTGATTATAATGTTACAGTTTAAAGTGTGAATCTGATTACAGTACTTCCTATAGTAATGAATGGCGTTACTTTACGCAATTATGATTCACTAATCGGCATTTAAAGACCAAGGTTAACAACTAGGTAAAAAGGATGAGATCCACTAAGATACTGTCAGCAAAGGGAAAAAATCATATTTAACCTTTAAAATAAGTGTTTTTGTTAACCCATACGGCTTGACCTGTTATTCTTAAAAAGAATTAGCTAGAGCAAATGAATACTGTCATCAAATCTACTTTTGTTTACCTATTATTTACTTTCCCTTCGACAGCAACTTAGCAACTGCGAAAACATTGCATGACAACTACCAGCAACACTATACAACGCTAAACACTCTTCGCCAACCATTGCTGCACCGACCTTCACCGAATTCCCTAAAGTTGGCACAGAAGGTTCGATGTTGAGAGTGGCAGTCGATAGTTCATCCCGTCGCCGGGCTCCTAGGGATAGATACGGCGTGTCACGGGCGCGATCGATACCACCCCACGCCCTTGTTACGACTTTTATCAAACACAAAATGTACCAGGACCTTTCTCGGTAAACCAGAAGAGAGAAAAACTGAAAGGACTATAGCATCAATCTCTTGTGACATCCGGAAAATTCCGCGGAATAACAAAGTCGTAGGACTTAATCGTACCGAGTATGGAAGATAGCAGTAACTCGCTAAATATATTAGAATTGTAAAGTTATAAATGTGAGTGAAGTAATTAAACACATTTGTCTAACTCTTCAGGGTAAACAAGCGCGATATTATTTAATGTTGTGAAAAATGTTTTTTTTTACTGAATATTTTTCAGTAATAAGTAGTTCACACTCTGTTAACATTGCGGAAATTAAGTAATTTCAACACTTGGATTTCCCGATGAACATGAAAAGACACAATAGGTACATATAATTTTCCGACCCCGTTGGCAACAAACATACCAAATTACATGATCATCAACACAGAACTACAGTTAATTGGTTCAAACACACAGCACGAACCACCTGCAGTTCCCACTTCGCTCCACTTTACGACACAAATTATGTTACTTTATCGTATATTTTCACTTTTATGCTCTCAACTTTATAGCCACGGTTTATCAAACACCATGCATATCTGAGTTGTAAATAATGTTTTGGATTCAATCAATTCGATCGAATTCAAGTTTTAAGTTTTTATATTGACCCGGATGATGAAGACTTCCGATTTGAAATACCATTTTTATGAAGAAGATTTCTTTGAACAAATCTCTCCATACTTCTTAAAAGTTAAAGTGAGTTTTTTCTTTCAATTTCCTTCAGTGATGCTTGGCCTATGTTCCAATTACCGAAACCATTCCACCAAATATCCATCACGTGAGGGAGAGGCAGTATATGCGCCCTCTTTGCCGTAGCCGCCGCGGGAGACGCCCTGGGCGTCGGGAATCTCAGGCTGATTCCCGGCCACCGTAGGCGCGGGTTTGCGAACGCCGAGTAAATGGGTAGCTTGCTTGGTTAGGACCAAGCCCGGGTCGACGGCGCGTTGTGTTCCACGCGCACCTCAAAGAGATGTCAGCACGAACTGGTGGGGTCCACAAGGGCCGATGCCTGCCAGGGGTGCGGGTTGTTCGAAAGAGATACCGCGGCCCCTGGCACACAGGCAACTGAGGGAACACGGGTGGGTTTTAGTCAGTAAAAGTCTGACACGCCCTCCTGCTCCACCCAGAGCGGGAGAAGTTATTTGATGATTTCTCAACCAAAAAAAAAAGAAACAAATATCCATTAAACTTATTAATCGCAGATTTTGTGACTAATAAATACATTATCCAAGTACTATACCTAATTAGGTAACGTGATGCGTAATGATATAAGCATTATTTAATCCATTATACCCGATGAGTCAGCTATGGACAGACGATTATCCCAAGACGAGACAACACACACACATACCCTAACACTTTGCAAAATGAGCTCCACGCCTACATCTCATCAGATAAACTTAGCCCTTTATACAATGCCCCTTATATGATACGTGTTTAGACAATATAGCAAGTGAATATTATCAAATCCCTACCATATTTCAAATCTCATTTTCATGAAGAAAAACTATGCATAATATTACGAACTTATATAGTTCGGTAGATGGAGGAATGATCCCTCCGTCCCTTAGACCCTTCGTTTTTCTCACTCAATGTCAAACTGTGACAAACTGCTCTGCCAAACTCCAATTCCCTCGCTTGTCTTCAAATTAAAAATTATTTAAGTTCTTCTGGAACTTTGCGAAGATCCCAATCACAATCTATTGGCGTATTTCTTTCGCTATTCCAATGAATCACATAAAATACCTTGAAGCAATTTGCGTGGAACGCAATCAAAAGTAGTCGAAACAAGTCGTATTATCATTCAAACCATCCTTTACTATAGTTTATTGAAGTACATACACCCTTATACAAACTCCAACATAGACTAATAAAAATACAAAACATATTATAGCTTTACATACAAAATCTACTTTGAAATAGGTACGAAACCGTTTCGAGGCATGACCTCATCTACCAATGGCTTTTCCTCAAATTCCGTGGAGGATAAAAATATCGGATCTTTTGAATTTCCAAATGATTTGGTTGCCGAGGGTCCAAAAGTACACCATAACCATATTCACAAGAATTAATAGCATGTTAAGATCCGTCCCCTGCCACATGGGACCCCGGACCATCACACCGTTATCAGTTATCTGTAGATATACGATATAACACGTCGTCTTACCCTTTCGTACGACACCTTTACCATTTGGGGAACTAAAACAGTTAAGTTAGCAAGTCGCTCGGGATATCTTGTTATGTGTTTGTGGAACGGAAATATTGATATAACTTATACATAGCCTTTAAGATGATTATGAGCTGAGAACATTTTCTTGCTGATGTTACAAATCTAAATTGTGTTACATTCCTGTTCTGGCTTCAGGGTTTTTATCAATGGTTTCAAACTAATTAGAAGTCAACAACCTTTCAAAGAAAACATCTTGTCAGGTCTTTGATGGGCCAAAACAAAACAAATTCAATCTACAAACTTATTAAAGTTATTATTTTTGCGGCTTTTTACATCTTTAGCAAATAAGACTGGGAACGAAAATCTCAAAGCATGCATCTCAAGTTGCCAAAATCTCAAAGCAACATAATGGACCCATAATATTATACTATGCCCCGTTTCTCTAAAATCGCTCATATAATATGTCATCGTCTCATCATTTCGCACTGTCCCTTGTCCTCCATAGATGAGCTACGTAAGCTATGCAGTTCCCATGGCTAGTCTCCGTAGACACTGACACTGGGCCTCTCAGGGGGAGCAGGTGAGGCAGGGGGGGCGCCGGCCGGACCGACAGCATTCCGTGCGTGACTCAGCCGGACGCGAGCGAGTAAGTAACCGTCTCATAATTTTATTGGAGTCATGTTGTCTCATCTTTGCGGAAATTCGCCATTTTTTGTGGGAAACAGGAAGTTTGTCTGGTGTGTTCTTGTAAGTCTTAAAAGGTTAATGTTTGCTATTTGCCTTTAATGTAAGAGCGACACCGACCCTCGAACCTCCCTAGAGTCTAACAACGAGTAAGATGTAATAGTATTTGTCAAAAGGTTAATGTTTCCGGTCTGCCTTTTCAAAATGAGCATAACAGGATAAGAAGAAACGACTTGAAGTTCTGGTTAAGTCTCCTTGAAATTATTATCAATAAGAAAAAACGGCCCAAAATTGCGAACATCATAAACAGGTCGTTGCAATAATACCTTCAGGGCGCTGATGAAACTGCCTCACTACTGTAGTGCATCGAGTATGTTTGCGGGCGCAAACATAGATGGATTTGCGGCGATTTTTTGCAAGAGAGTTGTGTCCCTGATGCGCCGCATACGAGGCAGCTCCAACAGCTACCTTCAGTTGTTCGCATGGAGGATGGATCTGGATCTGGATTGCCCAATAATGCGGTACTGGACCAGGCTCCATGTTTAGCACTCCGGAACTAAACCTAAATTTAGACTAAGGTGAAACATAATTATTATAGAGTAGTTTTTACTAATTTTTTGTTATCGTTTAATTGTAATTTATAAAGTTTTTTTTTGTAATGTTTTATCTTTTTTGTAATTCTTATTTTATCTAATATTTTTAATGTCACAATGTATCCATATGGACTAGTTCTGAAATAAATCAATTTATTTATATTATTACTCGTATTATATTAGTTAAAAATAACATGACAACAATTGTCACACCCCAATAACACACGAAAATAGTTCATCAAGAAAATTTTCATCATAAATGAAGCTTTGTTGTTATTTTCCCACAGTAGCCGGCTACATACCGCGCGGCGGCCGCAGGCTGTGATGACCGCGCATCACTATCTGCCGGAATGTATTATCGACGATACACATACATAGCTACGTATGTATGCACTAGCTATAGGCTTTGACGAGGGATCTAGACCTGCTAACCTTACCATTGTCCTAATCAAACAAGAAGGAGGTCCATTACAGATAGCTTTTAATAAGAGCAGTGATAGCCCAGCGGTATCCACCCTAACTTTGTTGACGAGTTGTCGTGAGTTTGAAGCCAGCAGAAGCGGCAGGCACTTTACTTTGTATATTTAATTTCATTGCCAATGCTCTCAAACCGGTGAAAGAAAATATTGTGAGGAAACCGGCATGTCCTAGAACCAAAACTTTGAAGACATGTGACATCTACCAACGCGAACTAAGCCCGCGTGGTGGATTAAGGCCCACAGAGAGGAGGCCTGTGTCTCAGCAGTGGCAACATTGTAATGGCGGCTGATTATAATGACGTAATTAGAGTCAGAAAAAGAAGTTATGATGGAATTTATG
Organism: Antitype chi; assembly: GCA_947359405.1. Classification (NCBI taxonomy): domain Eukaryota; kingdom Metazoa; phylum Arthropoda; class Insecta; order Lepidoptera; family Noctuidae; genus Antitype; species Antitype chi. The sequence goes on from OX375812.1 coordinate 21,216,429, forward strand.
TAACTTAGACTGTTTTATTCCATTTAAACCCGAGCTTTCCCAGAATAAGCGCTCCTGAATAATACAAGCTTTCAGAAATTTTTGGGAACTATACTAACTATATACTACGCAAAAAAGTTGGTTGTTTAAATTTTTCAAGAACACTGATTTTCATTCGATGGGTTTTGTTCTTATTTAACAAACCAAATCACACTTGAGTCAATACAATGTGTATTATTATCTTAACCTAAATGTTCCTAATAATTCGTGGTAAGTGGATCACATGGTAAATAAAAGGTATATAACCCTAGAGGCTGGTTGGAAGACTGGTCGTCGAGCGGGATGTTAACACGTACAACATCAATTCTCATTAGTCAGTAATTGTAATTAAGTCGATACGATACCGTTTATAAACTAGATAGTAATGATAGTTGGTATTTTATGTGGTGCTTTCGTTAGTGGGGGTAAACGAGGTGCGGTGGCAGGATTTAGGAGGTGCCTACACAGGCACCCAGTGGACTTTAATGGACTGTTGATTAAAGGTGCTGTAGCGAGTGTTGTGAGATGCTGTGCCCGATGTTCTGCAGTTTTCACAATGGTGCGTCCCAACGTAACGAACTCTTTTATTTCGCTACCAATCCCTAGTTAATACTATAAATGCGAAAGTAACTCCGTCTGTCTATCTGTCTGTTACGCTTTCACGCCTATACCGCTGAACCGATCATCATGAAATTTGGCAGACATATAGCCTGGGATATAAAGAAGGATATAGGCTACTTTTTACGCGATAACCGACATCCACACGGGTGGAGCCGCGGGCAAAAGTTAGTTTAATCAATCATGTAGTTAGGTTAATCATAGTTATGATAATAAATCTCTGTTTATACTATACTTAAATTCCTTTGGACACATTAAATAAATTACGCTCACTGATATAGATCTGGAATTTGATAATCTGCAATTATCTGCTTAAAATTATGTGTTAATTGGCATTGTTGACTTAATTTAATTACTTAAATTCATCGGATGTTTTAAAAACATTCATATCATTTAATTACCCATGGAGAGGTCGGGTGCGTGTGTGCCTACACCATTTAATTATTGCTCCAGTTAGTGGGACATCTTGGAATCATAAAAAGACTTTGCACACCATATGTTATGGTAGAATGTAAAGGGGCCATTATAGTTATAAGATCATACACTGCTACAGTTGTAAACCTATATTCTGGCAAATAAATGATTTTTTATTTTTTTCTTGATCGATCAGATACAATTTTCCACTACCTTATTGCACACGGGATAAACCATACCTACATTATTCATGATGTGACGCACAGGAAGACTTTAGTGAAATGTCATAATTTACATCACCATTGATGGCATTTTAGTTTTGGCATTACTGAAAACTTTATAGGAGCTCTTTTCATTCGATAAACGCTAACATCAACCGTTTTGTTACCAAAACTATAAAAAGATAATAATATCTGGCTGTACTACTTAAGAAAGAAATAATATTTTCGTTCGGGTCGGCAGTCTGCAGTCGGGTCACGTATTTGATTGCTATTCCGCGACAGACGCAGCATCTCATCTTTCGCTCGAAACAAGCTGAGAGCGATACAAAGGAAACAATACTGACTCGAGATATCGCGACACTGACTTGATGAAACTGACACTCTCTCAAGGGAAAATTGATCATATTTTGAGCATATAAAAGTTTACATCCTCAAGTTGATTTGGAGTTGGAAGCTATCAAGAAAACTAAACCTGTGGCAACTTTTCATTGCATTTGCTAACATTTGGTATAAATGACACTTATGTGGGTATTAAAGCTTGATAGTGTCTATCGTACGTTTATGTTTATGAGACAAGACATCATTGTGACATAACTACATATAAAGTTAAAGTGTATCTTGACTTACTTTGCCTCATATACTTACCTACAGATTATATTCCAAACCCTTCTACTACAAAAAATACCAAGGAAAGCCCTTCCAATATTTAATAACAAGATAGGCCCACATTCCTGAGAGGGCCGGTAACAGGAAAATAAGGCGGGTTGCACTTTCTCAGGCGCCGGGAAATACCGCACTCCATCAAATTGGCTTTATCTTACCACTCCAATCTCGTAGTGGGAGTCCACATACAGTACGCGCTTATGTAGCTAAGCTTTAAAGAACTTGGCTTAACCAATTCATCGTCAAAAGCGAGTGTTCTCACTCGTTGTAGATTTCTATCTACAATGAGTTTTCAGAAGCTACTCAATGTTCTATGTAGTGATATGAGCTGTAAACAGTCAAGGATATAACACTTGGTTGTTACACACTATGTTGAATCTGTTTTGTACTCCTCGTCACTTGTCCCTAAAGGTTCATTAGAAAAGCAGCGTCAGGCACCATCTGTCTGGCTATAATGCTGAAATGAACCTTTTTGGCGCAGCCGTGAGGCACACACTATTGTACCTAGTTATTTATATTCACTTTTTTTTATATTTATTTTGTGTTTCGCCAACTGTGTCCAAATAAACGGTATTCTTTCTTTGTTCAAAATTATAATAGACAAAAATGTTTCCAAAAACACACTTATCAATAATCACATTCAAAGCAAAAAGCTTCCTAAAACTATTTCGAACACCTACTATCCCACAAAACAGATAAAAACGACCTACTATCCCATCCCGAATTCCGCCATTGCCTATTCGTGCAGGTATGCATAACAACCGACTCAAATCAACGTGAAGATGTAACTATATCCTGATTAGGCTTTAGACGTGAGAACTGAGTGACGTCACCAGTCATGACCTTCGGTTTCGGGCCATGACTCAGCTGACTAAATAAAAACGGTACGCCACACCGGCTGACATTGTCCACTGTTTGTTTATAAGGAAAAACAAACAAATGGACACGTTTGTTTGACTATAAATAATAGATTTTATTGCTTTTTATTTGCGCATAACTTTTTAAAACCAAAACAAGTCGTTTAGTGAAGATGGACTGGTTTTTACGTTGTATATTGATGAGTCTGTCAGTTGTAGACGAACAAGAAATATTGACCGTTTGTCTGTAGATCGCGTAGCGCGGAGCAATCTTATTACGACAGTCGACTGTCCTGACTGATGTAACATTTAAACGCTTCAATTCGAACATCGATTTTATTTTAAACCTTATTAAGTCAAAGTCAAAGTCCAAGTCCTTTAAGTCTTATTTACATTAAGGCTCCTACACACATGCCGGCGGCACAGCCGGCAGCATAGCCGGCGGGTTTTTGCCGTGTAGGTATGCTGTGCAGGCGTTTTCAGGCCGCCGGCACTTGCCACAGATACCGAGAATGCCGCCGGCCCTGCCGCCGGCACTGTGTGCAGGAAGGAGCCTTTCGAGGTCTGACTTTTTAATTATCAGATATTTTTTATCTGAGGAATAAATAGGACGGCTTGATAGCTTTTCTATAGAAAATATACCTATTAGATTAGCACCATATTTATTCTAAAGATAAAAGTTATCAGTCGATTCTTTATGCGATAAGGCCCAGAATTTATGGGATTAGGGATATTTTCGGACAAGCAGTTATAATTAAGACAGGCACAGACTTCTACGACTACTGACTGTCAATTTTGCTCGATAGCGTGCGGTCGGCATTCAATTATCTAGTCTTCGCCTTATGTGGTAGACCGGCGGCAAAACATTCAAATGCTTGTTTTATTTTTCTGCACTCAAACTCAGGTTCTAATTTACTTATTATTGTGTTTAATTTATGACTCGTTTTAAAGGTGTTAATAAAACGAAATGATGAACAAAAAATAATTATATGAACTACCTATACCAATCAGGTACCTACTTACCCAAGAAAAAAACGCTACGAAATTTTCATTATTACTCATATCGAAATAAATAAATAAAGAATTTCTTAGTAATAAAATTAATCATCATCATCATTTCAGCCGAAAGACGTCCACTACTGGACATAGGCCTCCCCCAGGCTCCTCCACTTCGACCGGTCTTATGCTTCCCACATACAGCAGATTCCCGCGGCCTTCACAAGGTCATCGGTCCACCTTGTGGGAGACCTTCCCACTCTACGTCTTCCGGTACGCGGTCGTCACTCCAGAACCTTTCGGCCCCATCGTCAATCTGTTCTGCGAGCAATGTGCCCTGCCCACTGCCACTTAAGTTTGGCAATTCTTCGGGCTATGTCGGTTGCTTTGATTCCCCTGCGTATCCTGCGTTCCCTTTTAATTGGCTGTCAGTCTCACATACTATTTTTTAATCTGTTTTCTTTAGCTGTAAGTCATCCATAGTTATTAAATAAATAAATAAATTTCTGATTCGATCGCGTAGGAAAACTCCGAGCATAGCCCTCTCCATTGCCCTTTGGGTGACTTTAAGCCGTCTGATAAGGCCCATTGTGAGCGACCACGTTTCTGTACTATAGGTCATCACTGGCAACACACACTGGTCAAAGACTTTCGTCTTGAGACACTGCGGAGCCTCCCGAATGTTGCCCAGCCGAGTCGGTTTCGACGATAGACCTTTTTCTCAAAGTTGGACCTACCTAACTGGACAGTTTGTCCTAGGTAGACGTACTCGTCCACAACTTTGAGTGTAGCGCCTCCACTCGTCATGAGAGTGGGTGATACATGGGCATTCGGCATGACATTTGTCTTGTCCATGTTCATTTTAAGACCCACTCTTTCGGAAGCTCTACTGAGGTAATCGAGCATTGCACTGAGGTCCTCCATGGTCTCAGCCATGACAAGTATATCATCGGGAAACAGAAGGTGAGTGATGTACTCGCTATTGATGTTGATGCCAGCCCCTTTCCAGTCCAGACCCTTGAAGATATCCTCCAGTGCAGCGGTGAACAGTTTCGGAGAGATAACGTCTGCTTGTCTCACACAACGCTGCAGAAAGATCGGTTTCGAAGTCTGGTCTTGGAGTCGGACTGACCTAGTGGCGTTTTCATACAGACACTTCAGCACCTCGATTTATCGAGAGTCGATCTGGCACCGTTGAAGAGACTGCAGTACAGCCCAAGTCTCGATCGAATCGAAGGCTTTTTCGTAGTCCACAAACGCTAACCAGAGAGGCAGGTTATATTCTTCGGTCTTCTGTATAACCTGCCGCAGCGTAAATATGTGGTCTACGGTGCCTTTACGGAATCCTTCTTAAGAAGGGTATTGTCACCCCTCTTAAAGAAAAGTACCACCACACCTCTGTTCCATGTTTTGCACTCGAGTATGACGATATCGAACAGCTTCTGGAGGGCCTTAAGAATGGGTTTGGCCGGCCCTCAGGAGTTCGGCCGTAATTCCGTCTCTCCCGTATCTAGTTACAAATTACTATGTTAAAGATAGAGAAACCACAAAACCTATATCACTCTCTAATAAGGCGCGGCTTTAACATCAGAGAGTTACCAATCTGCTAATTACAATATTTATATAACTTAGCAACCTACTAAGTTACAAGTAGTACTTACCGGCTCGACAGATAGCAACAATGTTGAGTGTTGCCAGCAACAGGAACAGTTGCCTCGGCGACGCCATGTCGCCTCGGGATCTGCAACAAACAACAAAACAAATGTCATCATACGATAACAAAAAACTTAATGACTACAAGTTTCTAAAGGGCTTTTTCTTAGTTTTTCCTTTGATAAAATTCACTTGTTTTATTCTGCGAAATTAACAAGCAAAGTTTTTTGACCCAAGGACAAAAATCTTGCTAAAAGATACATGATATTGAATCGTTTTGAGTCGACCTCAATATTTAAAAAAAAATCGTCCAAATTGTTAAAAATAAATTAAACAATCAACATAAAATATCGTATCTAAGTAGGTACACAACCATACCTGTAGGTACATAACGATTCGTATGCGCATAGCATTTTTGTCCACTATCACGTAATTTACAAGGCAATCAATCGCCCAGTAAGAAAACGCTGAACATAATTGCATATCAGGCGCATCGCAAAAAACGGCGCCCGCGCACCGACGCGGTCAATGACCCCACTCCTGCGCAATCACATCCCCTAGATCAGGCTGCGTAATATTACTCGAGAAAAAAGCCTGTTTGATCATCGTTGCACAGGTGCCAACGGCCGGAGCCTGTTTAACAAAAATAAAACTACGCCATTTTATCTTTTTAGACTCGTCAAAGCTACGTGATGTTTTTGTATTTTTGAGTAGGTTAGAAGAAAATAGGGATGATTGAATTTCAACATATATACATAGTTGAAACTAAGCGACTATTAAGATGACGACTAATTGAGTAGTTTAATGTTTTTCAATGACAACGCCATTGATATCGTTATGCCAATAATAATGCATGTAGTCGTTGGCAATTAGTGCACTGATTTATCGACAGTTTGTACCTCCCCTTTCAGAGTTAGTCAGCTGCTGATGACTGGTCATAAAAGGTAAGTGTTTGAATCACTCATTGAGATTATCTCACTTACGCGTTCGAAGAATAGTTCTCAAAGATTCGTGAAGTATTCAACAAAAATACTTATGGGAACTTATTTGCAACGTATTACTTCTTAATCCTTCTAATATTATAAATGTGAAAGTTTGTATGTTTGTTGGATATTTAGATGTTTGGGTGTTTGTTACTCAATCACGCAAAAACGGCTGAACGGATTTGGATGAAATTTGGCACACAGGTAGTTTATAACCAGGATTAACACATAGGATAGTTTTGATCCCGTTAGTACGTTACCGTGGGATAATTTCCGACCTATACGCGGGCGAAGCCGGCCATAAAAGCTAGCAAACTAATAATGACAAGCGCAACCCATCACTACCACATTTTATTATCTGCACTTTGAACTTTTAAAATTGCCAGTTTTCAACTTAAAAATTATATTTTGTCTGAATTCCTTTAAAAACACCTGACGTAAATAACTTAGACCAGTTCTGTGGATTCTGAACTCTGAACCGTATTTTTAGTAAAAAATAATGTTCTGTTTAATACCTGACAAGATAGAAATAGTCTTTTGCTAAGACAAGCTGTTCAATAACTGGATATTTACTTGGATTATGGATTATTGGCCAATTAGGATAATTTCTAGATTCGTAAAACGTAGCAACGATTCACTGCAATAGAAACAACTAAGTAAACAATTACATGTGCCAATAATATATTAACGACTACAATCACTAGACCACTTAGCAGAAGTAATGGGTGCATTTACATAAGTAAACGGTCGGAGTACCAATACAAAGAATCAATCGGATTAAGGAGCTGAGCACCCTCGGGAGCTAAGCGGTTCAATAAATAAAGAAAGACACCCACTTATCGCCACCCACTGTCCCATTCTGGGAGACGAATGTCCCCCGATATGGGAACCGTGTCACATTAATGCTATCCTCGCACTGGAGTGTAACGATTTAACGGTCTTGTTCGTGATGCAATTGTTTGAATAGTCCATCGGAGTTGGAACCAATACTGACTCATCAAGACAAATAAGGAAAATACAGCTAATATTATGTTAAATTTGGCGCATCATGTTGATGATTCCGGGAAATTCATTAACATACTTTTGGGCAATATAATGCAATCTCCTCGAGTGGCAGCTAAATGAATAATTTATAACCTATAGGTATACCTACTCAAATAGTTAACTTTTAAATCAAACATGAATACCACTAGGTACATATGCTATCTAAATAACTAATTAAGAGGGGATAGGGCCTGCGAGGAATTTGAAAAATAGGTATTTGGAGAAACTATTGCCGTCGCGCTTTCAGTAAGTCTGCCCCCGTAGTGTGTGATAGGGACAGCTGCAGCTCAGACCGAAATTATATCAATTTTTTTTGACGAGATCGACATTTCGTATTCCTCTTTTTTCTCTTCGAAAACTGAGCCGATTCAATTATTTTTTACATTAACATTTTAAGCAAGAGTATGTTTAGATTCCTATCATTTCTTTTTTTTTGTTAAAAACTTTTCTAATTTTTCTGGTAGTCCTCTAATCACGGCTGTAAAAATAGGGCATTTTTTGTAATTTTTAGAGGGTCATATTTTCTTTACTTATTAGTTGCTGAAAAAAAGAAAATGACAGGGACGTGTTTACAGTAGACCTTTATTTTATAAAAAAAAAAAAATTGCGCTAGAGGCATTATTCGGGAAGAAAAAAGGGGAATACATTTGTATGGAGAATCGCACGGCCTGTTCTCTCTTAATAAACATTATAAATCTTAACCTTCCTCGTTCATTTCTTCCTCGTTCATTGATTCTCCTAGCCTTCGCCATAATCCTTCAGTAATTTTATAGAATCTTACAAAATTTTCGTAACGAACCCGAACATGGTCAGCCAGACAGACAAAACCGACCAGTGGCCCACCGCGTCAGTGTGCGAGCACCCTAGCGGTCCGTTGTCCACTACCACGGGTGGACGACCGCGCAAGTGATTCATCAATTGCCGCGGATCGCTCTCAATAGGATAATGTGCTCCGTTACCTCCGGACCGATCACCGTGCGAAGATATCCCTGGGAACGTGCCGGGGGATCAGTTACGACATGTGACGCTAAGTTATTTGCTCAGTTAGACTATGTAAGAATAATCTGAGGGCACGGCAGTGCCCCGCCAAGACGAGCCAAGCGGAGCGCAAGGGCACTACCTACCTTTTCCCGAAGCGCTTCGTCCTTTTGGATTATTCCAGATAAACCAAATTCTCGGGATATGTTGTCAATAGCGGACTTAGTGTATAAAAATAAATTGTCAGTCTTATTAATTGATAAATGTTATTACTCCTATTTGTGAGTTTCTAAATGATAAAACTTTACAGTTACCTACCTAATTAATCCTGACATCTTTAATTCTTAATTTTATTTTATTGACCATATTATAAGAATTTTCATATTGACATTATTGTAGACTATTAGACAGTTGTGCTAAATGTTTGCATGCCTAATTTAAGGTAGAATGTATAAGGATCACTTAATTATAAAACCATCAGATTTTTTTTTGTACCTACTCCATGCAAATAGATAATTATTATAATCTATTCTAACTTTCCATCAATTGCTAACTAACTAATTAGCAAATTCTTATTTATAAACGCTATTTAGCGCTATGAGGTCGCTAAACAATTGATTTGTAGCTGTCATAGTTATACACCACCGATGCCCTGTTTAAAGCTTGCTAAGAGGCAACATGGCGGATTTTATTTGAATCAGCTGATCGATTCAATAAGATTTTTATGTGCTTCAAGGTTATTTTGTTCCTAATATCGAATTGTGCCTTATTAAATGTGGATTTCAACATTATTTAACGGGATTTCAGAACGACATCGAAGAATTAAATAATTTTGTAACGCCGCGCGCGCTTTTGGTTAGTAAACGGAGGAAGATCCAGGCCCAGAACTAAAGAAAACCTATATTGTGGCAGTCATGCACAATAAAACAAGATACTTTTTATAAGAAGCAATTTATTTTGATATACGCAATAAAGCTATATTTGTTTCATTATTTTTATTTCCAATTCTTCTTTCTCCAAAGACGGGTGCCATTATTTTCTCATGCCACTCTCATTCCTCATTTTTTTCACGTAGCATGGTCTCCTCCGTTGCCGTCTTTGCAAGGTTGAATAGTAGATAATGGTGCTACGCGCTCAGTAGTGGCTTTCATAGCTGCAGCCAAAATTTTAACTATAAACAAGTATAATAATTGTTATTAAAAGTCACTGAAACCCCAGTGCAAAAGCAATAGGAAGTTATATAGAATAGGCACAAGTACCTACATATGTTTCTCAAAGAGAATATCTATGTGAACAAGTTTAAAGAACATGTGAATACATAGCAATAACAGCTACTGCGTTATCATTAATTTGGTCACTTTACAAAAGAAAGTCGATAAAAATTCAGAGATACGTTACCTTTTCCTATTTACTCCAATCATGGGAGCGTATTATTTTCATTGCTATCATCCCAAACACAATGAAATGAACATAATAAATTATTATATTCAAATACAAATAAATCAATGAAATTTTTGAGTTATGTCTGTCTAGTGTCAAAGTCACAACAGATACAAAAATCGCGCATTTGACAACTTATTCTTAAAATCCTGTTTTTCAGGCAACTGTTTTGATTATAATCTGTGCTGAATGCATGTTTTCACCTCTATTTCGTTTCGCTACTAATCACCTGCAAACTACCGTTTATAAATAAAGAAAAGTTAATCATTGACTAAGAGATAACCAATTGATAAACTAAACAGTGGTTAATCAGTAATTAGCGAGTTTTTTTTTGTAAATAAGGCTGATAAAGTTTTAATTGCATAGCTCTTATACTTAAGATTTTATTGATTTCTAAAAATCTCTGATTTCGTCACTGACTCACTGATGATCATCAAAATTCTTAGGGTACTTCCTAATGTTCTAGAAAGCTGAAATTTAGTATATAAGCTAGAATTAGTACACAAATAACCAAAAAAAAACTCAAACTTGGAATTTTTATCCCCCAACCCCTTAAACTAGGGGATGGAAGTTTGTATGAGACTGCCGCAATTTTGACGCTAGAGGTCTGAAAATTGATATAGGGAATCCTTGTTATTATAAATTATAAAAATAAGAAATGTAACCCCAAAAAAATAAAAAATATTGTCACAAGAAACTTACAAAAATAAGTGAAATCCCACGAAAACATTTTCGTGTAAAATGTTGCCAAGACAAGACCATATGACTCGCACTGTCAAAAAGTTATCAGATCTCATGTAGAGCCAAGCTTCTAACTCTACACGCCCTGTAGAGTTGTGAAGTTACGCCTTGTAGAGTTCGGGCGTGTAGAGTTAGAAACTTGTCTCTACATATGAGATCTGATAACTTTTACCGGTACATTACTTTACAAACTTACGCGCCGTACATTCTGCATTTGTACTTTGGACCTATTATTGTAAATAATATGTAAAAATATATTTCAATTAATCAGTGTTTAACGAACATTCACGGCGGTCAGTTTTATTTCATCATCCCAATAGAATCACCCCGTTATCATATAATAATATACAAATAATTATATAAATATTGAGAAGCTTAACTCTTAGTTACTAAATTTGATAAATACTTAACATAGGTGAATATTTACTTTAACACAGTAAGTAAATGCTCTGTTTCTTCGTAAGACATACTTAGGAGTTCATCATTGAGAGTTCTCTTACAATTTGTGTAGTTCAGGGAAAGTCTATTATAGGTTTAGTCTTCTATAGAGGAGAGGGCCGAGGTACAGGTAAAATTTGGATATTATTATAAAAGCATGTTTGGTTATATTTTGAGGACAGACAATATCTTTACGTCGTAATATCACTGGAATACAAAAATAATGATCACCGAAAGACCCCTATGCTAGGCAAAACCTGTATTACAGGGGTCATCGAAATTTGGGTATACTTGCATAGACTGTGATTGTGACTAGAGGCTAAAAAAAGAATATTTAAAACACCTCATCATAATTTACTGACCACCATTTTCACCTGAAGTAAAGCTACACTTAGGATGTCCCAACTACTACTGGCAAAAAACGAAGCCGTTACATAAACGCCACCATAGGGAGTAAAACTTTGTTTTATTGGAGTTATGAAAGATTTTCAGTTTTCAGCGTTTGCGTGGGCGAAGAGATTTCACTTTACTGACTTCGTCTACGTTGAACAAAACTTTAGTGAAAGAAAAACGGAGTAGGCACATACCCCATTTTTCAGCGGAGCGGTGTTTGTGGAACACCGCAATTTAGTTTTATGGATTCAACGAAATGTACGACGAGCGATTGAAGTCTCGTAGGAATCGGTTCCAAGAGTAATATTTCACGACAGCTGTCAACACAGCATCTGTCAAACTGGCTCATTAAGTGGCTCTTACTGTTATAGCTACTTAATTTATAGTAGTATTGTTAGAGAACAGCTGAGTAAATCTCGTGGCTAATTGTGGCCTCCCAAAATTGTAATCGATCATTTGGATTACAATTTTAAAAAAATCGAGACTCAGTCAATTTCAAATGTAGAGCAGAGAATAACAATCGAGACGCGAGTTAAAGAGTTTGTTAGTGTTACTAATATTAATGCTGAATTACAAAACTTTAACTAAGAAATATTTTTAATCGGCTGTCATGTTCATCTCAGAAATCAGACACGAACACACCTAAGAAAAGGTGTTAATCTAAGCCTTTCCACAAACAAACCAACACTTGGTTCGTTAACAAACCAGCACTTGGCAAATAATCACCCTCTTGAATAGTATTACGTGAGCTGCGCAGGCGCAAGACACTGGACACCGGACGCGAAAGTAAAAACAGACACACATAGGTACATAACATACAGGCAGATACTGTACTATCACAATAGTTCATATATACTGTGTCACGAAGAAGTAAATGACTGTTACTCGGTCGATCGAGCTGTGAAGTTTGTCAACGCTGGGCTGCAGTGGCTAATTTTTGGATGACTCGGGGGAATGGGCCATAATCTACTTTACCACTCGGTCTCCGACGCTGTAGTTAGAGTCAAACTCAAACTCAAAGCATTTATTTCAATTAAACCATTTACAGGCACTTTTGAATTGTCAAAAAGTCGACCAGTTGGAAAGTTGAAGCTAGTTGTAGTAGATTAGTTGATTACCTGGATGCTTACGATTCCTTGAAGTCAACCCTCAGCCAAATACTTTTGTCAGCCCACTTTTCATCCACATCGCACCAAATGACGAAAAGCAAGTTTAAACTTTTGCAAAATTGTGGCTAGAAATTCCTGCAATGCTTTATTTATTTATTTTAATCTTATCAGTGGTTACGACAAAATTGATTATCAGAAAACCAACCATATAATACATATTAAGTCCAGTTTAGGCAAAATATGAACGAACGAGGCAAATATGTGGTGTGCCTTTCCAAAGTAACAATGCGTTGACACGGACCTCATAATTCAATGTGTCGACTTAGATACCAGACCGGCCAGTGGTCAGATGTAGTGATAACATACGCCATTGATCTTGTCACTGCGGAGATTGGACAGTTTATCGCGTTTTGCTTTAAATTGTAAGTGTTTCGATTTCTTATTTAATTGTTAGTTTGTATTAGGGTAAGTAAACGCTTACCGTATGAAGTCCGAGTCTAGCTTTCATAATGATGAATCACAGGTGATTCTAGTATTTGTAGCATGACGAATTAAAGAAAACCACAATCTTGCTGCCACATAGAAAAAAACACCAAAGATAAAAATTTAACAAAAAAGTAAAAAATGGGGTAAATAACTGCAGATTTTAATTTATTAGACGAGTTAAACTTAATGAAAAATTAGGAAAAGAAAATTATTTGACAATTATATTATTCAGGCTGCTTTTCTCGCACCTAGCATTTTCCTCGCTGTAGTGAGGTGAAAAATTGTGTGTTTCGCTCGGCAGCAAAGATATTCTGCATCTTGTACCCTTGAAACCCTCGCTACGCTCAGGATTCTATATTTCAACCACTCACTTCGCTCTTGGTTCAATCCTAGAATCCTTCGTTTGCTCAGCTTTCAATACAAGTACTCGCGCCAAAAAACACCTTGCAGCCTTGCATAACAAATAACTATTATTGCGAAATGCCTGTTTTGAGCGGTGCTTTGTATTTGAACTACACCTCTTATGCTTTACAGATTTCCAGCAAGATGAACACGGAGAAGGCTTAAAAAAATTACCCTAGTTAAAAGTTCTAAGTTAGTTAAACTAATGAGGTTAAACCGTTGTATATTTGTCAAAGTCTATGTTAACTCACACAGATGTGTTAACAAACATCTCAGCCTGTTAAACCTTAACCGATTGTCGAACAAACACCATCTTCGCCGCAATGATTGTTATTAGCATTGCACGCAAAAAAAGTGGAAGAAAAACTACAAGAAAATGGAAGGTCGTTGCATCGCACAGGCTGGCAAGAAAACATTGTGTACGTCAGTTTTGTAAAAAAAATGGTAATCGTTTAGTAGCCACATTGAGTAGCTATATTAAGATTGGGAAATCTTATTATAGCTACTCCAAGTGGTTTACCTTCGTGCATGTGGAAAACCATGGGAATGTTTGAGAGGAAAATTAATATCTCCAATTGTGGGTGGGTAATCTGAGTCTGTAAAAGTATAATTAGTGCTAAAAATTGTTAAACCGTACTATTAATGTCTTCGATTTACTAATAGTTAACTTTACGTCTAATTAGTTCCTCGTTTATAGCAAATTAAACTTACTTCCAGTAGAGGTTTATAGAACCACTAACTACTCGTTATGAACGGTACAACGTACATTAATTACGCAACTTTCATTAGCGACAGGCGCAGGCGCACAACTATCGATAAATACGCGAATCGATTGTAACATAAACATAATCGTTCGTTGTATCAATTAGCACTCGTTCTACTGTTTTGTTCAAACTGTTTGACGGAAAAACAATTTTCTTGTTCAATGACGTATGACGTGCTGAATTTTTATTTAGTGCTTACGTAGTAAGTATACTTAGTCAAATTCCAATACATCTATTGGTGTTGAATTTCAACCTAATTAGCAATAAGAATGGTTGATTTTTATTGTCTGCCTCCGTAAACTAGGCTGACTTGATTGACTGATTGATCTGTAACCGTCGCTCGAGTTAGCCTGTGTTGCCCCAACTGATCAACTCGTCACCCAACCAAGTGAGCACCGGCCTTAATACTGCACAAGTCCGTTGACCCAATCACGCATTAAAACCAATAAAAACTGCCACAGAGCTAGCGGTTTTGGCGCCACTGTGTACAATTGACAATCGAATGACGAACGGCGCCCCAATCGATTTTTTATCGATTCTCAATTCAGAATTTCGATTATAAATTGCGGTTTGATATTTTTTGCGGACAGTGTGGCATGTTCTGGACGTGCGTGATGACTCGATTATTCGGATTATAACAGGTGCAATTCAATTGTGGTTTGTCCGGAAAAGTCGATTACACTAGCCCCTGATATAACTACATACAAATATTAAACTTTTTAGAATGTGGCAGGATCTATGTCAGATTACCATGAGTTCGGCAACTGCGCATCTTATAATGGTACTGGTGGTATTTTGAAAACCGGCGTTCTCCAAATACCACCAGTACTACTAAATCAAAACATCAAAATTAACTTTTTTTCAATTAGATACGAGCTTCTACTGAAAAACCACATGGATAATCCTATGTATTTGCATCCGGATAATTACCTTTCAAGAAAAAGTTCATCGTCACCAACCACCACCTAAATATACCTAATATCGTGCTAAAGCTATCGACTGGCAGATCATCGCTCTCAACGAACGGTACGCGTCCGGCGGTCAGCGCCGGTCGGCCGGTTTCTGACTGACCGACACGATGCTGCGCAAATATTGACGGACACCTAACCAGAGTCGCGCATTCCTCACAAACTGTTTCTTTGTTAAACACATGTTTGAATCTATTGTGTGTTTTGTAACACCATTTCCCATTCCCTCGTATGTTACTAATTACAACATTTGGTGTTGAAACTGAACCTTACAAATCATGTTCATGATTTTAATGTGAAAAGAAATTTATACTGTCTTGACTGTCTTGATATTAATGAACACTTTTGATCTGACCATCAATTATTTTCTTCTCAGGTACATACACGTGGAAATATAGGCAGTTCTCGATCATAACGATATTAAATCACATAATATTACACATAAATCGTAAAGAGTCGACGTAATATGACTCGAATCAATAAACACGTGAAACATGTGATATTAAAGTATTTCACTCAGAAGGTATTGATGTCAGTCTGAAAAACAACATTTCGATGCGACATCTATGAATTTATTAGCATGTGATTAAATTCCGTTCTAATTATAAATATGATTATAATATGACTGAAAAGATTTTTGATACTTATTGAGCATATTTTAATAAAATAATAAAAGGCATTTCGTGCAGCCGTGGATTACCATAACGTGGATGATGGTGACAGATATCTTAACAAACTATGTAAAAGAAAGTGTTCTAAATACCTAGAAAAAATAATAAAATTAAAAATCGAATGATGTAGTTGTTTATGTAGAAATCTAGAAAAGTATTACCTATGCCAACTCAGGACGAATATCAGGAAAGCAACGATAATTAAATCGGTTGTAACACTAATTGTTAATTTAAACCTCTGATACGGAATTAACATAAAATTAATAAGTTCACTGAATTTATTATCACCAGTCATGGCGCCCGCCATCGGAATGCAACTGATCAAAATACGGTAAAATGTGTGCTCCGAATCACTGGTACAATTTTGTGGACTCATTTTCACTAATTGATTTTACCACACTACTCCATATTCATACCGACAGTAATTCTGTCTGTCTGTTAACTTTTTACACTTTAACAACAGAACGTATTTCGATGAAATTTCCTACACATTCGACATACGATATTTCTTATCTCGGTAAGTATTTTGTTCCCGAGGGGCAAATGCTGACCTCAAAAAAAAAATTATGTTAATTTTATAAATAGTCAGTCGGTCGTGAAATGAATTTCTATTTCTATCAATTACCTGATAGGCAGTATATGCCATGTGCCACTATTTGAAAACGTTAAAGTTAATAATGTAGGTACTTAATAATAATTACGAACTAACACCTTTAACCAGTGTTAAACATCTAGACATCATATTAAATTCGCGGAACTCTACTTTTACGCTCATAATATTATAATTTCTACTAAAGGCTTAAGGCTTATGAGAGTTCAATCAGGTTGCTTATGATTTCCATTTATTACCCTTTAAACAACTCTTTGTATGATTTTGAACTCTCTCTTAATAACATAAGATCACACATTGTTTCCCCACATTTCGCTAGTTATGCTTAAGTCCCATGTAATAAGGGGGGCGAGCCTATTGCCAACAGCCGGACACAAATCCTGATTCATGGCGGCGACTGAGAAATTCTTGATAGAAAAATCCCAATAACACTTTGCCCGACCAGTAAATCGAACCCTCATATTGACTAAAATATTTGCCTATTGTTATTAAAAATAATAGTTACCCATGGTCATTTCAAACTAAATGGGAATTGTACTTTAATTTAAATATTTCTACATCGGCAACGGTAGTATATGTGAAGATTTTTAATAATATTAAGATCATAATGTACCATATACTCGGAAATATATATACTGTACTATACTACTATACTGACCTCTTAATACTGTTACTATAATTTCATGAGATCTACGCATACCCCTATGATATTTTCCCCACTAAAAATAGGGGAAAGGCCATTTTAATAATATGAGTAACATAATTATAAAGTGAAAACGAACTTTAACAACGTTAAATGATGAGCATTTTAATTAGTTGCACGTACTCCTAATAATTAGTAGAGAGTAGTATTTAACGAGCAGGGGTTGGGAATGTCAGACTACTGATAGTTAGCAACCTCGGTACCCACTAGAGTTAGTTATAACTCGTTTATTATTAACTACAACTATATCCGTAGATTTTACAGCCAATTAGTTAATAGGTAGAAACATATGAGAGTGATGATCTTACTAATATTATAAATGGTAAAGTTTGTATGTTTGGATTTTTAGATGTTTGGATGTTTGTTACTCAATCACGCAACAACGACTGCACGGATTTGGATGAAATTTGGCAAACAGATAGATTAACACATGGGATACTTTAATCCCGGTAATACGTTCCCGCTGGAAAAAAACTAGTCATCAATAAATTATAAAAAGTGTAGCTGTTGTGACAAACCACATAGAAATCACGCAGATAACCGTTATTTAATCAACGTTAACTGTCCGTCATCACTCATTAGCCTTCAAATTAAGAAATAGCATTGAAATTAGAATCTTTTAAGTAGACAATAGTACTGCATTTTGTATCACAAAACATTACAAAGCTATTAAATTCAAAGCTCCACTAAAAAGTTTAGCTACAACTAATAAAAACCACCAAAACAGGCAATAAATAAAATGCCGACGAAGTGGCACAATCACCTGTCTGACACCTCATCAATATTAATTTATAGCCGCTGCAGAACATGGCCAGTGTAGCCAGCGGCCACGCCCAGGTCACGTTCAGACATCATCTCCTTTTTTATAACTACATATTCCGCAAAAACAAAGGAATCATTATTTTGTGACCAATTTAGATGAGAATTTCAGTAAGTTAGATTACTACGGGCTGTGAGCACGTTTCTAACGAGTTACATATTAAATGTATAATGATTTGGAGTGACTAATGCGGTATGCAAATACATGTACCGTAACCAAACCTACGCCAAACAAGTAAACACACACTATTTTCATGAACTAATTTATATGAATCTGCGGAAAAAGTCAGTTATGCTGTTGGACAAGCACACAATTATAAATTAAAATATGATACTTTATTGTAAACACAAAATATGGGTAAAAAAAAATAAAAGAAAACTCCATTACTTGAGATTCATCGGGAAATTATGATTGACGAGAGGAACCTTCGAGAAAATTGAATTGTTGGCGGCAAACAAATTGTCAATTTGATGGCTTCGGCGATACGATCTGTGTAGCTTATTGTTGTGGTTTGTGGGCGTAAATAAAGTCATTATAGAGAAAATGTTTCATGAATAAATGTTTGAATATAAACGTTGTCAAGAAAATGTTGTTACGGTATTGAGTTAAAATCTGTTTTGGACGGTTTGATTGAACAAGAATAAACTACAACATAATCAAGTTACACAAATAATATTTCTAGTGAAACATTATTTAGAAATTCCTATTCTGAATTTAGTAAAGGCTCCGCACCCGTAAAAGTGCTACATTAGCATAAAGAGAGGACGCTACGTGGAGACGAGCTGAAAGTCGGAGAGCAAAGGAAAAATATAGAGAAACATAATGAATGCTATGAATATTCATGCGCCGACAGTAATGCATAACGATTAGGAAAACATAAGTTTACAGAGAGTAGTGTGTTCACATTATTCTACTTTCATGGTCTACTATTAAAACTTCCAACTGTCGTTTGGAACCATCCGGCGATGTTCTGCCAAATGTCCGCGTCTGGCATTCTGCTCAGATGTCGTTATCTTGCATTGCCATCAATGGCCATCATCATCTGGCACTGAGCACTGTTCTGGCTGAGTAACACTACTTTAAATTCTTGTCTTCCTCGAATACTGTTAATAGTTTCATGTCCGTGTTTCTAGTCTTGTTGTTCAATTTCAAAAGCACTTTGTATTGTGTTTGCCAAGTCTTAATATCAGAATAAATGAAGCTTTTGTTTCTGGAATTTTGTTATTGCTTCTGTTACAGACTTTTCTAGAATTTGGATAGTGCAATAGGTATCTATTACTACTATCTATATATATATACTATATCTTTATTTTTCCAGAGTTTTTCAAAATACTCCTCAACAAAGATTATTTCGCTCATAGCCACGAAGGATTCCATTAACTAAAAATAACTGAGGACATAGTAATCACACGTCAGAGGCATCGTCCGTGGATCTCCATACTCTTTTAGTTTTTTCCTCTCGCACACAAGTCAAACTAGTTTCCAGACATTCGCACGTAACCCTTACATGGCACACTTTATGCGCGACAGATAATCGCTGGGAACGTTGCTTTCGCGCAATGCCTCGCAAGAATTACTCGAAGATAGGCTGTTTGTGGCTAGGAGCGAATGAACTGAAAAGAATTCAAACTTAAAGGATGGATACTGAACCAGAACTGATTGATGCAACTATAGGACAATTTTTCTCCGAAATAAGCTTGATAAGCCGAAAATTTAATTATATTAAAATGACAAAGCAAGTTTCACAGTAAGCCCAGGTTTTTCCATACTGCTTGGGTTCCACAAACTCTACAGCGAAACATTAGGTTTTCCAAGTTATAAATAGCAACTTAATTGTAATGATGAAGACATGCTGAAAACACTACATTATGTCTCACATGCAAGATATTTGCGCAGTTGATTTTTATAGCACAAGCGACCCAAGTCATTGACTCGAACTAATGATGCCCCTTCAGCGAAATATCTCGCTACCTGCAGTAAGCCAGTACATTACGTTAATTATAGAAAGCTCTATGAATAACCCTCGTAAATATTGAGCACATAGCTTTTACATCTTCAATGCCATTACCATTGATTTAAATACTAAAATATTATGAATAAGAATGGCGGCGTAATGAATTACAGAATACAAAGCCGTTTGGAATTTGAAATTCATTGAGCTTTCTTATTAGTTTGGGTTTTTTTTAATAAAATTATGACTGATAGCCTAACAACGTAAATAATGTCTTTGTGTATGACAGATTGCATAAAATAAAGATTACTTTGATAAAATTGCCAAATCAGCCACATTCGTCGACTGTTTTGCATTGACCGAAGACACAATTGATCGCTCAGTTCAATACATTCAATTTGTTATTAGTCATGATATTTTGTGTCTCTTTATGGTTACCCTAACACAGTAGTTTCATCTGTATGCTAAAAACTTCACGCTCTAAATACAATATCACGTTAAACTAATCTTTATTTAAATGAATTTGGACTTTGTGCAGATTTTTTGTCTTAAGCAAGAGCAAAATAAATATTGAAAGTGAGTTTTATTTCTTTAACATTTACACATGTCGTATTTTGCAGAGTAAGTACAGTATATTCCCGATTTCAGGAAATACATTCCATCTTTCAGAAATTGGTGGTGTCTCAGTAAATAATGTTCTGTACCTACAAAAAGTTATGTTTTACACAACATATACCTACACTCTCTGCAACCAAGGAAATGCATCGTAATCACATAACGTTTGGTTGAGCGTCGGGCGCAGTTTAATAGCCGCGCATTGTCAATGACCCAGTTAGCAGCGCCCGCGCCGGTGTGCCGCGCATACCCGCATCCATGATGCACACTTTTAATTGTCATTTATGTAGAATCGATACATTTGTACTTGTATACGCGTGCGGACGAAGTAGGCAGGTTTGAGTATGGATGTTGATAGCTTTATAAGTACGGGAAGACCGAAGAAATAGATGGTGACTTCAGAGATGACTGGTGATGGCTATATGAAGGAAGATCATTTCGCGCCGACCCCAATAAATTGAGATAAGTGCAAAAGGACGATTTGCATCGTGTGCGACATTACAAAGGCAATATTTGTACGCGTATTTCAACCATGACACTGAATGACTTTCATCGAGTAACCTAGATGAATAACACAAAAAAAAAATCCATACATCAATCAGCGAGTCGGATAGTTTTTAATATACCTACATACAGGATTTTTTTTCACGTTCTTGAAAATTAGTCCGCGCAATTCTATACATTGTATAGAATTGATACGTATGTGTGTAACAATAATATAAACGAGCACCAATATCTATAGCGAGATATTGTCACTAGTAGATAGGTAGGTAACAGTAGGCGCACAATTTTCAGTTATCGGTGGAGCCCGACCGACTGCGTGGCATAGTAGCCATTACATAAATTACAGTTACACTGAAACTCCTAACAGATGATGTTAACAATTAGTAGGCACAGGAGTTCCATGTTGTTATTGGATTTGGTTGAAGATGTACCCACCATGTAACTAAGCAATTATGTGACCAAGTAACTAAGCAATTATAGATCAAACATCAACACAATCAACATGGAAGCGTCCACCAATCCCATTGAATAAGAAAACTGGCATTGATAAACTTATTGGCAGATTTTTCTGTGAATTGGTTTTATCAAACAATTTTTAACGTCAAAAAACACTTAAAACTAGATGAAGTCGGCGTTTCCTATCTGACTACTCTGAGAAGGAACACCGAAACAAATTCAGAGGTCACAGACACTTTGTAAAATCCAGTTTCTGATCAGTCCAATCTATTGGTCAGATTAAAGGAGAACCATGTAAATTATGTAGTTATTTCATAATATTTTCAGATATGGAGATCTATCTACCGCCAGGAGGAAACGTCACGAGATATTTCTTGACAAAACCAGATGGGAAAGACCTTTTTACTTATACGAAACACTTAACATTTAAGAGTATAAAGGCTTCTACAAACAAGCGCGACGCGACACTGCGCGTAGAACGATTTCTATGAGGTTTTCGTAGATTTTCGTTCATTTACGCCTGTTTGAAGAAGCCTTAATTCTGAAAAGGTCAAAACGAGAAAACATCATCTTAGTATTATTTGTCATTGACAAAAGATGCAATTATGCAAGCTAACACAAAATATTAGCACCAACATATTATGTGCTCGGTGTACAATATAATTAACAAGTTTGTGCCATCAATATGTCCAGGTTAGTATCGCGATAATAATCGTTAACTACATCGCCGGATGACGGGAACCTGCTTGATATAAATAGACACAGGTTCTAGTCTGGGCGAGGCAAGTTGGACAGCGGGCTCCAAGGGATGACTTTATTTAACTTGCGCTAAGTTTAGCTTAGCAACTGGTTGGTTGCTGGGTAATGCAACTTTGTGGCATTTCTGTCATGAGAATAAGTCTTGATAATGTCTGATAGTAACTATCTACCAAGTGATTTAAGGAATGGTTTAGAATTTCGTATGAATTTATCAGTCACATATTCGGCCTTATTCATAAAAAGTTATCGAACATTTAAACACTTGCTAAAGTCTGGTTTTTCATAGAGAAACCACACTTTAGCAACTGTTTAGATGTTCGATAACTTATATGAATAAGGCCGATTATGTTTACCGGAACATCTCCAGAGATAGTGGAAAAACAATTATATGTTCTATTCTGGAATTCAAGCATTTGGCAACTGAATAAGTAATTAACGTGGCCTTAAATATGATTGTTTTCAATTACCTCAGTAAGTCCCTGTTGTTGATAAAGTAATTGGAATGTGAATTGACTGAAATTATTTTGTATTTTTACATTACATCTTAGGACCATCATCAAAATTTGTGGTTTCAAATTCCGTTCAGAAAGACCAAAATCAGAATGCTCCACGGTTCACATAAATAATGTCACAGAGGAAAATGATTACAACACAATTCAATATTACAGACCGGTCGTAACTCACGGCATCTGTGTCGAACTGATGGGTTCCCGTAGTCTGTGACAACCAACACGTCACTCCGCCATGATCTATGGCATATAAGTGGGTAGTAGGTGCGCTATGTATGTACTTGTTAGGGGAATTTATTACTGTACATCTGTTGTTGTTCACTTGTCAACATGGTCATTAGTTTGAGGTGTGGTTGTAAAATGAGGAGTATTGATGGTACTGCATGGTGAGTGGAATTATTGAGGAGACTGTAGGAGTGTTGAGTTTAGTACATAATTAATTATTTACTTACCTCATTTTCATAAATTTTTCAACAAACTAGGTTAAGAAACTCTGCGTAATTATGCCTATAATTATCGATTTTTCTGTTAATCTGATGAGTAATCGTAAGAATTTGGAGAACAGACAAATATGCTGCACTATGGGCCGCAAAACTGCAAAGACATTCCTAACAAAACATTACATATAAGCTGCTCACGAACCTTTCAATGCTTTTCATTTACCCTCACTTAAGCTCCACTTTCTAAATTTGGATTTTCCCTTACCGTTTAAAGGTCGCGGATTTCCCTAACATATTGTGTATTTTACGCACACATACACAATCCAATATTAACTCCACAAACATTCGTAGAATTTGAAGTACAAACACATCCCGTGCTTACGAATAACTTATTATAATGTATGGAGCCCCAAATTATGTGTTCATGTATGTATGGAACGAATTGCTTCATGTTAATGTAATAATTCTGTGTGCTATGATCTTTTTGCTGCAGGAGTTGATGGCTCTTGATCCTATTTAGTACAAAAACATAATAATTACATAGGTTGACGTGGGTTACATCAACCTATGTAATTCCATTAGTGATCTATATAAAAACTTCGAGTACATTATATTGCGATAATCTATGTTCTGCATGATTTGGTATTTTGACCTTTGACCCCAAACATTGTTTTACATAGATAAGCTATTATTCACACATCAGAAACTTCTATCGATGACAACTTTAAAGGTATCTTTGCAAAGCTTTTGTCGCTTGGTCGATCATTAATCTTCTTCTTAGCGTTTCGATGGCAAATAAATTGTGAATTTCACAGACATACGTTACTGAACCATTCAAAATGTATACTAGGAAATCCTCAATTTCCGCAATAACAACATCACTTACAGAAACATTCAAGCTCAACTGCAGCCGTTTCACAATACCTTCCCGCAACACATAAAAATGTTGCACTACCCACAACTGACGTGAACCAGCCATGATAGTCACCAGACATGGCAGCGTGACAGAGTGTCCCGGGTCACGCCAAACACGCCAAGTTATCATTCTACTAAAACGAATAATGTGGCGCAAGCTTCACAACGTTTGGGAAGCCCCTAATATGAGCCTTTAGGTATAGGGAATGGCTTCATGGAACACAAATATGATATGTCAAGTTTGTGTCACTTCCAAAGAAAGAAAGAGAATATATATATCTATAAGACACTGATTCCAATATGTGAGGAATATGTCTATAATATCTCAAAGCTTACGAAAGCTCTCCGCAATAATACTTATAATATTTAAACCTAGCGATACTTAGTTATGACATGAAACTACAACAGAGAGCGAGAGCTTGCAGCCAATCTAGGCCTGCCATAGCTCCGCTCATAAACAATCGAGGTAGGACACGAGCGAGTCTGTCAGCGCTTCCGGCACCGGACGCGTGCGATCCGGCGGCGTCCGGATGCGTCCGCTACCACCCTCTGAGTGAAGTTACACCCAATAGATATTCCAGAAGGGTTAACTTAACTATTGAAAGAGCAGGTTAGCGTTACGCTTTAGTTCTTCATTACAATGTGAAATACGAAGCTCTGGGAAATGATGATGATCATTCAATGCCACCAAGCAGTTACCAGCGCCTTTAGAGAGCTTTATGAATGAGTGTGTACTGACAATTTCGTGATAATTCCTAAAAAGGGATGCCATTTTAGAATAGACAAATTATTTCTCAAAAGAAAATTCCATTATTGCTTTTTGAAAATAGCTAAGCTATTCTACATAAAAAGAATACCTAGAACCAGGACTTGGAACCGGTACCAAAAGTATAGGTCCTATAGCGGTATTATGTAAATTATTTATCTGTTACTGCAGAAGGTTATACAACTACTTTTATTTTCTTTAAAGCTGGACAAACAGGCTCACGAACAGATTGAACTTTTCAATTCAAATACATCGAACTTTGTAACAAGTGAACCTTTTGCACAACACCCTGTACATCAGCACACAACCTTTATATTCGTCCGATGTACTGACGTACCGTATATATGCGACATGTACTTTATGATTATGCAAACGCTTATTATTTGCAGAATATAGATTAGCCAATGTAGACTAGATGACAGCTCAGTCGGTCAGCTAGTCAATGTAGGCGCTATGAAGTCTGGGCAATATTCGCGTTTTTAATTTATTTTTCAATCAAGCAATTATGGTGGCTTACTAAAAGTGATTCATATTTTGCCTGTGGTGTGTGACGCAAGCAGTGAGCAATTCACTTGAGCTACGTAAAAGCCGTAAATCTTATAATAATTGGGTCATTAGTGCGTCGGTACACGACACCTTATCAGCAGTTTGTATAATTAGGCTAATTAGCAGATTTAAGGTAGGTACGCACTAGAGACATTTTACTTGATACTATTAGAACATTTATTTACTATAGCGAATTAGAATTCACCTTAATGGATTACCATGAAATTTCGTAGTTACCATTTTATAATAGTTTTGATGTATTTTGTTGGAATATGTCTATGCCACTGTGATTTTGGGAATTGGAGCGTAATGATACTAAGGCGAATGATGAGTAAATACTGTCTTTATTAAAATGATGTTACCTGTTTTATACTGTAAGACACGTATATGAACTAATTATATAAATGTACCTACATACACACGACACCAAATAATATTATTAACTTAGTTTTCAAAACTTAAGAAACAAAGTGACTTACGTCAACTTGTACTATTAATTTCCAAAATTTTTCCCTATACTACATAATTGACCCTCACTTTGCAGAAATTACATATTATTCTGAACATCAAACAAACATTTTGTTTGCAATTTATAAGTCAAAATTAAACGTTGTTTATTATTTATTGAAGACAAATCTTAATATATGAATTCCATCCATTTTTTGCTCGTCTCGTTGTCGCCCTTGCGTTCTCAATTACCGGAACAAAACAACTGCCTTGTAGTCAGACACCATGTAATGAGCAAGTTTTCGAGAATTATGCGCTTGCACATTCATGACGTTAACTTTTTTTGTTAATGGACATACTAGCTTCCGCCCGCGGCTTCGCCCACGTAGAAGTCGTACATTATCCAGCGGGAACGTACTACCGAGATAAAAAGTATCCTATGTGTTAATCTAGGTTATAATCTATCTGTGTGCCAAATTTCATACAAATCCATTAAGTCATTTTTGCGTGAAAGAGTAACAAACATCCATACATACAAACTTTCGCGTTTATAATATTATGTAGGTATATATATAAGTAAGGAAGGACTATAGATACACTACAGCACATACCTAGTGGTGTTTACTTCAGTAGGTATCCGCTGACTCAGCAAGTCTAGATGATGTCATATACCAAGGTATGTCACAGAGTCAATGGGGAAAGGTTTATCCACCAATATTTGTTTATTTTTCAAGTGCGTTTTCACAGAAAGAAATACACATATTAATTACACACACTTCTCTGTTGGTCATGTATTAAAAGAAGCAATGTCATTAGTTAATCTGCAATTTAATACAAGAATGACATTGGGTTTAACAATTAATGTTGTGTGTTTCTGTTTGTGTGACAAATATTGATATACGTAAAAAACAAACCCCCCATAGCTCACGGAAGGCACCAACAGGGGTAGACGACCGTCACAAAATAATAACAAATCCGACCACGTGAGCTAACTGTATAGAAAACAATAACTGATTGTAACGCCCGTGAAGCGTACGCGGAACATATCTTACAGGCACATACTTATTACATTACACACATACATTATATGCCTGCTGCCTGTCACCGTACGCACATCGCGACCTTCGGACAAACGTTACAAGAATATCAAATTAACCGAAAATTCGCATAGTTTTTCGTTGTCCGAAACGTAAATATCGCCGTTCTATCTAGCCTGCCGAGTAGAACCGTGGGCGCGGGCCTTTATGTCGGGTCGCAATTTCTTTTTATGTGGATGATGTAGCGGTCGTTACTATGCAGAGGTGTGTACCGGGGCCTTATTTATTGATAGTGGGCTATTCAGACCGCATATAAGAAAGGAAAAGTAAATAAGTAATATTAATGGTGGGAGCAAAAAGGAAATTCTAAGGCAAAAATGTTAGTATGAAGATGACCAGCTAATGTTATATCTACTTTGTGGGTTTACTCTATTCTCATATTAAACAATGAGTGGTTTATTAATATTATTGTTATTGTTTATTGTTAATTAAAACGGTAATACCAATTACATTAATTAACGTAGAGATTTAATAGTTAACAAACAATAGCTAGATCTGCAGCAAAACTATTTGAAATATTGAGCTGATAAACAAATAATAGCATTGTTTTGAAAATTGTTACCTGGCAATTGTGTATTCAATCAGAAATCTGTAAATGTCGTACCAATTAAATACGTACAATCACACTATTTCTAAAGTTTTAGTGTACACGCCAATACTACCAGCAGTACATAAAAGAGAGCAGTAAGTACCTGAAATAGAAAATAATAGAAATGTATGTGTGAACAATATCTATTTAGTAGACGATGCGCGTGCGCCGAATGCGGAGGGCGTAGACGTACGGTTACATAAATGTTATGTACGAACATGCTTGCTGCACATGTAGAATATTAGCTTGCTTCCAAGATATATGGCAGAACATTATTTACTTGGTCCGACGACCTGAAGTATGTAGTTAGAGGCGGAACGGAGCACATAGGACCAGATATTGCTCAAATATGGGGCCATTTTGTTTTTAAGGACTTTCATTTTATTTATTTATTATTTATTGAATTAATCTTTTTTTATGAGCTGATGAAGAAAAAATTTCGTAAACTCAAGCTGTCTAATTGGAAACATGACGCATATTGTCGTTTGAAAAGTGCTGATTCTCAGCCTACTTTGAATAAATGCCTTTTCATTTAATTGACATTCATCGGTTTGTAACTTTTTATATTAATGTTATAGCTTCTACAGCCTATTTATATTGGAAAATTAGTAATTCAGTTTAATATTTAAAAGAAAGTTCTAAAGGTGGTACACATTGTAGCAACCATGTTTCTGAGTAGTTCCATAAAAAGTATTTAAAGACGATATACTGTTCACTAACCACGATTTACCGCCGAGAAAATACATAGCCAATGTCTCGGGAAAATGTACCGATATAAATAACATCTGAATTTCCTTTCCGGAGCCACAATGTCATATTTTATTACCGACTATATATAATGCATATGTAGGGGCCTGGCATTGGCGACAGAGGCCGTGGTGCGTACACGCGGAGGAAAACCCTGGGTTAGTCACAACTCACAGCTTCCTATAGACGTGACCCACATCTTATACATCATCTTATGTACTGCTCTGAATACTAAGTAGCTTCTCTGAGTACCTACACTGATTCACGATAAAAATATTTAGTTAAAAGTTTTAAAGAACGATGAACAACATTCTGGTCCTTCGATACACGCGCTACTAAAATCGATGAATACCTCATTCAAATGATTGGGTCACTAGTTCAGAAGCAAGAATGTCAATAGAATGTAGATACTTATCTTTTGACAAGGTATACTTATGTGTCCATAGCTATTTAAATATAGGTTCGTAAACACAACATACATTATCTGTAGTACAAAGAAACACCTTTTAAAATATAAATAAAATCATATTTACGGAGTGTTCACTGGCTATAAGCCCCGTCAGATTTAAAAGTCATAATTCTTAATTTAAGTCACGGATTTTTGGTCCTTGTGCTCTCACGGGACTTTTCGCTCAGCAATAAACAAAACGGAGCTTAAAGGAACCGCCGCCTGCAAATTACGTTTAAACTTGCTAAATTGAAGGGTCTAATCGTACTAATGCGAACGTGATGATTTATCATCCGAAAATTTACTTAATTAGTGCCGTCGATAGCGAGACACCTTAGGGCGTTACATTTATTACAGTATCACTGATAATTTCTGAAAAATTAACGTTAACATTGATATGATCACCTTGGTCAGAAGCAACGCCCAGTATTTTGATGTCGCTAGTAATTTGCGCTAGTTAACAGCACTTTAGTAATTGGTCCTTCGCTCCTCGGTTACGTGAATTATGTAATGTGAGTAATAAATTGCTTACGCGACTTGGAACGCGCAGACAAAAGGTGTAAAGTTATATGCGCTTGCAAATGTCATGGTTAAACGAACTCCGCGCGCGGCTAATTATGACATCCTGTGTCGTGCCGTGCGTCAAGACCTGAGCCTCCTGACTCAGCCCACTCATACATTAAAACAAAAGAAATTGTTAGCCTTATTTTACCGGATATGAGTAAAAATTAAAAGTGTGTTTCTAACTAGAACACATTAAGATACAGCTAACATTTGGGCTATCAGATCATTCCATGTTCCATTTTGAGTCACGAACTGTCACAGTATTTTTTGTTCGATAAAATATTTGGATCAGCTATTAAGATGTTGTGATTTTTACAAACGTGCGTGAAAGAGAGAGAGATGGTAAGCGTGAAAGTCCCGTACACTTTCACCTGGCGCTGGCGGGCGACAGACGTCAATCGAGCGCAGCCTCCATGCGCACGCGCAAAATCTAGAGCAAAGATCGGCGGCGTCACATGATCATATCTAGACTGCGCCAGAACATAGACCGGTTACGGTGTCTCGTGAATCACTCATCAAAGTCAATACGAATTGCAATCTGGGTACAGTTAGTGCAATTATATACGTCTGACTAATATTTAAAATGTGGTTATTGCTTCTAAATATTTTAAGACAGTTCACCAGAGACAAACGGTCTCTTGGGAAACCCCAAACATGACAATACATCAGTAGCTTAGGGTCAATGTGCGTTACATCAAACCTCAATTTCACGATCACAAACGTATCAAAATTCTCAGACCTAAAAGTGATATGGGTATCTGCATCGCCACGACAAATTAATCATATACAGTCATATAACTGGCTACAAATTGGAGATCATGTTTATTGTTACATATTATGTAAATGTGGATTACCCCGAACGGCCTAAAGTTTCGGCGAGCGGCCGCGGAGGCACGACCCTAGCGTAATTGAGTTGCCTTTGTTTCCAAACAGAAACTATTGTCTCCGACGGCTTATTTAGGTAGAATAATGTCTGAACTACAATTCCACGAGGACAATAAAGCACTAAAATAGAATATGCCAATAAAACTACTGTATTCCAAACTTGAATCCATGTTTTGCTAAGCAGACGTTATTCATGGGCTGTAGGTTAGAAATTAATCATATAATATCAATCAAATACCCATTATTATTAAATGGATGCCGAGACAACACTGGGACTAGTGCAAGTATGTATGTTGGCGGGTCACAGGGTGCCCGGGGCTGCGGGTCGCCCAGGTAACCGTAGACTGTGCATGAGTGCCTACATCATGGGTACATCGCGGGTGAGACAAGGTCTAACTCTTCTGGTGTATGCCCAAACAAGCAGGTCACTAATAATTAAACATTAAGTGCGTACACTTAATACTGAAATTGTAAGTTAAGTGCATGTGTAAGAGCGACCTGTCCATAGAAGTGACCTACTATCTAAGTATGTTACTTTAGAACATAGGTATGTTTGCTTTAGAAGTTTATTACAGTCACCGAAGAAATATAAGCCTACTTCAAGATATAGAAGAGATGGGGTCACAAATTAAAAGATAGGTAATTGTGGCCCGCAAATTGTAGCTAGAGAACAAATGCAGTGACCTTCTATTCATGGTAAAGATCGCTCTCATTGACGCGCAGCTGGCCCGCGGCCGGCGCAGACCAGCGGGTATGCGGTCAAGTTCAAGATAACGTACTACTGGCCGCACTTCGGATTATATTTCACGTGCCATGTCACAGTGAACTTTCCAAGTTATAAGAACTCAGAATTCTTATTCCTACTGCTGTTTTTGTGAAAGCCTTGGTTCGTGGTGGTTGTTCGTGAACGTTCAAAATAAACCGAAGATTAATACATTTATAACACCCATTAAAAAGTTTCAAGCTCGACCCACTTCGTGCAAACAAAATCAACAACTAATTAAGCCGCGCCAAAAGCGTCATTATCTCAAGAGCGAACCGATGGTGTCAGTGTGACAAGTAAAAGTATGCCATAATGAATCAGTGAGTGCGCGTGAGTCAGTGGGTAACGGGCTACGCGCGCGCACCGCGATGTTATCAAATAAGATATGCGCACAATATTACCGCTGTAAATACAAAAGTAATCGCTTCTCAAATCGGAACGTTGGATTTTGACGTCTATTGAAGTGAGACATTAATCTTCTAAGCAATGTGTTGTAAGATAGCTAAGACACGACAAGCTTCCTGATCGAAATCTATCTGATGAATAAACCGTGACACTAAAGTTACAAGTTTCTAACAAACAAGATTCTCATTCCGACAGTTTATACCTATAAACAAAGTCATTGAACGCTAATTTGTCATCAACAATGCAAAGATCCTATCCATTCTCCCTGATTAAGCCGTCGAAGTTATCCGGTAAAGTGTGAAAGGTCTCGAAGTAACGGTAGTTAACAATGCGAGGCGACTGCGACCGGTAGCCGGCGGCGGCGGCGGTACCGGCGACCGGTAGCCGCTGACAATGGCGCGATGCTATCTATTCTGTACTAGACTTACAGAGTACGCTTGTAATTAATTGTTCCAGCAATTATCTTCTTTTAATAGCACTAAATTACGAGGATTTCTTGTGACAGCATTAATATTATTTGTTGTAACCGCTGTGCTCTGAAAATATTGTTTATTTAAGACGTCATGATAGTAACAAATAAACATCCAAGCGTTTAGATTTATAGTGGGATGCTCCGAATACATTGCAGCATGTTTATGGAGTTACAATTCAAAGGTCACGGAAAAAGTGCAGTGGATCGTGACTTAATGTTTCGTGTTGTAAGTTCTGTGTTAGGAAGTTAGATAAAGGTCAGGAAAGTATTACAGTACCACAATCTATGTCTCGTAACAGTCTAGGTCTGCCTTTATACTATCATCTGTCTCAATCAAAAGGAAAACGTTGCACAATCGTAATTGTTAACTAAATGTACTGTAAAATTTTTGGAAAGTGTGTCACTTCTGTGGACAATAAGTGCATCAGAAAATATTCTTGGTACAAAGATTTATTTGGTACCTATTATACACAGACTTCCTTTGAACTTATGGACTAGCAGTCAGCTTCATAAGCCTAAGAATTATTTTATTAACACGTTTATGAAAAAGAAACATTTTATTTTCGCACTTAATGTCAAAACAGAAAATAGTTACTCCATTTCCTTATCAGTGCAGCAGTTTATGTAGGCTGTGAAATATTTATGTAACGTCTAGACTAAAAATACTTACACACAGCACACCACACCACATATATGTACATAGGTATGTACACGGTTAATCGGTGGCCTTTAACTGCGATCACAAACAGATCGACACGGGAGATAACGGCGACTATTGATCGGTAGTCGGTACACATGCATATTGTCACGCTTGACTTAGAAACGGGTAGGCTGTGCTTGTCTCTTGTTGATGAAATTGGTCTCAGAATTTTGAAAAATAGATTTAGTGTATTTGATAACTCGTTACATGCAATACTTTCAACATCGTCTGCCGTCGTCAGCCTAGTCTTTTCTTAAATTTGTATGTTGAGGTCGGCGTAAAGTCAAACTGAATGCAGCTGAATACCAGTATGTTACATGGAGCGATTGCCTTGCTGACCTCCACAACGCACTTACTGGGTAATATGATACCCCTTCGAAAGACTGGTTGTCAGGCTTCTGATGACCCGTAACAACTGTCAAAGATCCACGAACGACAGCCGGGATCAACAACTTAACGTGCTTTCCGAATCACAGAGAAGTCTCGGTATATAAACATGTATTTGGGATAATACATTAATTTTAATATCGACTATTTAATAGTGATTGTCATGGAAATCATGTCACTTGGTTCAAATAGGTTCAACAGCTTCTTTTTACATAGTGTGAATGAGAGAACGTTGTAGGCCTTACAGACTAGATTTGTAGACGATTTTCTATTCTGTATTTTCATTCCTCTAAGTACCTGGTACTTATTGACAGGCCTGCACTGTCCTCCCATACCTATTATCACTGTAATTCAAAAACATTGTAAAAGCCAACTATTTTTAAAAGAGTAACCGTGAAGTTTCTTGCCGGCTCTTTTCCATTGGAAGCGACAAATTGGAACCGTGCACCTAGCTTCTGACGTTTCATACGTGCCCATGCAGGTTTATGTGAAATAAAATATTTTGATTTTGTTTTAAAGATGGTCACCCATCTACGGACCAACCGCGACAACCGTAGCTTAACCTGAAGGCTTGAATCTTGCGGCTGTTATTACTTAGCCACACAAGCCCTTCTCAACTTCTTTCAACATGGGTGTTAATAGTGGTGCGAAGTAATTAGAGAGAATTAAGTCTGTGTATCCAAACCTAGAACAAGAGATCCGAGGGCATTATCCCTTCCTGAAAAAACATAGTAATTTATCTAAGCCAGACAAAAGGTTTGGTGGATAAGATTATCTCATCGTCACAATCCCTTTCAATATTTTCTCAGGCCGTTAAATAGGGATTATAAACGATAATTTGGTAATATTACCACAAGATAAAAATCCCAAACTAATAAATTAACTCAAGTTAAGTCATTTAGTTGTCTTATAACATTTTATACGAAACTCACACGCATCTACAACAACACTATTTTGGATCGCACCTAATTTACCCACACAAGATGCAAATCTAAATAATATTTAAACAAACGTGTCGGTGTTACAAATAAACATAGTGAACATATATTACGTAATTATGCAGTTTTTATGCCATATTTTTAATTGTTGTTGTTTTTTACACGCTTTATATTAGCTTCACTTGTATGTTTGTTTGTTTGTATGTTTGTAACCGACTCCTTAGGGCGCGATTTTGATCCACTTTAAACGGTCAGATTTCATTTAAACTTTGTAAACTTATCGAGGACCGATGACAATTCAATAATTTAAAAAAATATAGAGAAAAAGAGATAAAATAAAGGAAAAAACTGATAAAATCACGCTTTTGTAGTTAGCAGAACGAAAAAAATAGAAAATAAATAATAGTTTAAAAAACTAAAAAACTAGAAAATAATTTAATTTAATTAAAAAGCGTGGGGGGTGGTTTTTGAGGTATATAAAAATACCCCAAAAACCACCCCCCAAAAAACACATAGGACAAGAAGTTCATCCAAGATACAGACAGTAGGAGCGCAGGCCGGATAGCACGGCACGCCAGCATCAATGACATCATCCGTCGTCCTCTTGCCCAGCCTCTCCAGCTGTTCTAGAACCCAATGGCTTGGCACGCGACGATGGGAAGAGACCAGACGAGACGGAATGACCATAAAGCCTTGGAAGTTAGGTCGGCCTTTGGTGTGGGATGCAACATGTGTGGACACCCTTGCGCCATTCCACCTTTCTAGTACGGCGGGTTGTGCTGGGGTGGCTGCAGCAGGTGCGTAAAACCTCAAACGGCGCAAATATTCCAATCTTATTGGAACCTATATGTTCTAGCCGTTTGCGGTTGAAGCTCTAGGGCCATGGGGTCCGAGTGCCCACTTAGTTTTCCGAGACATTTCCAAGCGGTTGGTCAACTCTTCACGTGACCAAAGGGCTGGCCTATTTTTCAGCCAAAGAATCAGCATTACCATGCAACGTGAAATTGCTGCCAACCTTTTGGGCACTTTCCCATTGATCACGATGCGGACGTATTTTTTGATGCCTTATAATTTTATTTTTTATATAAGTTTTAGATACAGACTACAAGCAATTTTATGACTCGATAGAGACTGAATTATTGCGTGACCTCGCACAAACCGATAGCAAAACCAACAAATAGCTCAATATGTCCTCACCAAAACTACAAAGGTTCTTGTCAAAACAATTTGTCTTGGAGCGTGTCAATTGCTGGTGTGTTTACTATTAGTGAAGAATACATCGTCCGGCTATTGTTACCGGCGGAATTTTATGCACAACAAGAGTCTGCAGCCATTGTCCACACGAGTGAAAGTGTATGCGCAGGAGTTGCGTCACGGCATCTTGTGCCTAGTTTTTACTGTAATACTGTTTTGTAACCTGACAGAATCTAAGAATTTTTTGAAATCGTCTTTTCGTCTGCTTCTGTTAAAGTTAAAGAGATGAGAGAAAGAAGAGAAACCTCTTTTTTTAAAACCTTTTACTACGTCTGCATCTCAACAAATGTCAGCAACCACGGTGTCACGGGTACCTAGCCGTGCTAGCCTAGCCTAGGGTAGCCCGTCAGCCGCAGCTTAGCCTTGCCACAATCAATTAATCATCTAACTTAAGTGTTTTAAGCTTACAGACGGATGCTACCACAAATTCTCTTGTCATGTTAATCCTCTGACCGAGAGAGACTGGCCTTTGGACACCCAAAGAACAAACAGAATTTGTAAATACGTTAGTAGATAATTATTGTTATGTTCAAATGGTTGTTGCAAGAGAGGTTCAAACTGACCGTCTGCTTGTAATCTGACAAGTAATGATATCATGTTTGAACTAATTAGTCAAAACATGAGCCGCTACACGAACATTTATCTACATCATCTGAGGAGTACATGTCAAATATATGCAGTACCTAGCTACTTACTATTGAAATGATTAAGGTTTAAAAAACCTAAATAACAGTTCACTTAGAATGAGATACAAAAGTGTTTACATCAAATTAATTATAGTTATTATATATTTGCCTCTGGTGACGTTACAGGGTACATACCTACAACATGTAGGTTAGCTTAAGATTTTTTAAATACTTATGTTTATATATTTATAGGTACTATATTTTGATCTTAGCTTACGCAGTCGAAATATCGACTTCATTATCTTCCACGCAATATAGCAACATGGAATTTGACTTTAAAATCGTACTATATACTTTCAGACAAACTCGTAAACAAATGCTCTAAGACTAGTTATTCAAAGATGTAAGTACTCTATTATAAACTTCTTAATACTGTACTTACATCTTTGAATAACTACTACTTCTAGATACCTACTTCTCGTTATCGTCTTTCCTATCGCAGGTGTGCTGGAAGAGATTTCTTTAGAAATAAGCATCACCTTTGTACGTTTTTATATTCCTTCCGTCTTTTCTGTTTATATATGTGTGCATAAAGGGTTAAATAACTAACCCAGCTCATTTGCCCATTCTTTAAAATGCTCCTAACAGTTGGAGATATGAGTAAAGCCAAATTCTAGTACTTGTAGCGTTCGTTTTATCATCGGTCAAGCCACTGAAATCTTGACGACTGAAGACTATTCCTCATCCACATTTCACTGCACACAAAATGTATCAAGACCCAAAGGTATCTAAACACAGATTCAGCAACACAACCCCAACAAAACCCCTCTACATTCAGCACCACATCTAACCAAGTTGGGAAACTCAGTCAAAGCGAAGTACATAATATAATACAAGTACATTTCATAAAACAGTTTCCACTTTCGACGCACACTCGATTTGAATAACGAAACTGAATGAACCTAATGAATGCGCCAACACGTGCTCAGTCTCCCCGGCATGAATACCGATGTGTCGGAGCCCTATGCACTAGGCAGCGCCTGAGGGCCTCGAAAGCGTCTGCTTCCTATAATGATGGTCATTTGTGACTTGCTCTTTGGTGACGAAAATGGAGGACCATATTTTTATCACAAAATAATATAAATTAATGTGAGAAAGAGCCAACTCGACAAAGATCAAGAATGGACGTGGATATGGATTGACGCCCATAACTCAACTTACATAATGGGGCTTGTTCAAGAGCAATTACTCAATCAATTACACGTAATAATTTACAACAATATTGAATTTAATTGCTTGAATTCCTACGTAGCCCTCTTCCTCTCTCCTAATATTGCTGTGCCCGACAGGTTCCATATTTATCTCTTACTTTACTGTTATACTATCTATGTAATACATATGGCATGGAATAAAGTATTAGGTATTGAGCTTTTTAACACAAGTAACATTAATCTTTTGACCGCCATCGTCGGGTATAGCCGACAAATGAAAACGTGCCCAACACGCCACCGTCGGCTACCTCCGAAAAGAGAACAACATTTTAGGGTCGAATTAAATAAAAGAATGATGTTACGAGTAATATTTTATTTTAAAAATAGGGGACGAAAAGCATGATTAATTGGTTATCGATAAAATTTTGGAATCCCTACAAGGTATTTCCTACAAAAAAGAATAGCGCCGAATTTGTAGCTTGGCGTGGCGCCGATGCATTCCCGATCTGGCGATCAAAAGGTTAATTCAGATGCCATTCTGCATCTTAACCTAAAATCATTCACTTACGCACAATACATTCTGACGCTGCAAAATTGTGTTAACAAATGAGGAAACTGCGTCGGCGTCAGCAAATACTCTTGTATGCACAAGCCTTCTTCTTACTAAGCGACCTTAACCTAAGCTTTAATCCTATTTCTAGGAACTTTTACTCGTCCCCGATTCCAGTAACTTACTAGCCTTCGCTAATATTGAAGCGTAATATTCAAAGCTTAACCATAAGACCCTCTCATCCTTTAGAAGTATTTACATAACAGGCGAAATTGCCGTCAGAGCCTTTTGTAAATACGATATCAGCGTTACCAAAAGCTTCAACTTATAAGCAAGTAAGCTAAGCTTTTTTTTAGTAAATATCACATTGCCAATAATTTGTTTGTAATATTACTGTGCTTAAAGAAAAGGTTGTAAGTGGTAAAAAAATTCAGTAAATCTAAGTTATGTTGATTGCAAAATATTCTGAAAACATTCAGTAACCGTGCAATTGTCTCTATGACAAACGTGCACTATCTACATTCTACATCTACGAGTACTACGGCTTTGCATTCAAATGTCTTTCTACGTGTTGAGCACAGATTAATAACTCTAGAATTGTGTTAACATCTTTATAACAACATGAAAAAAGTTTAAACTTAAGGGTCGTACTTATGTACAATAAATTGGCACGTGCTAGAGTAACACATTTTGCAAATAAAACCATTCCTATTTTCTAAAATTAAACACTTTTTCTGCAACTGTAACCTCGCGGACGGAAGGATATCAGGAGGACATGATATCAGGGTGTCTAGACATAACACATTTCTGTTAGCGTTCACGCCAAACGCTACGTCAAAATGTATGGGAATGACATTACTTGCGGAAAGGTTACGTCGTGTCCTTCGCAAATCGGGGCCATGGGGCATCGTCAAATCGTAATTAATAAAAAATTTGAAATGGAAAATCCACTGTAAACTTTTAATCTTGCCATTGTAAGCTTACAGTTACCAATTAAATATTATTTTAAACTCAGACATGCCATTTATAATTATCAAATTAATTCTATTTTAAATTTAAATGTTCTCGTAGGGTTAAATTGAGATTGTATAGGAACTGTAGAATAAGGAAATGCTGAATATTTAAGCTAAGTAATAATAAATCTGTTATAGTGAAAGCTTTACTCAACTCTTACACAGGGATCGTTAAGATTTCGCCAATCACTGCTGATCTAACCGCGGCTCGCTAATTAGCAGGCTATGCTAAAATTGTAACAGGCCGATATCTGTACATTAAAGATATTGAAGAAAAAATAGTATGGGGGGTCTTTATTAGAGCAATAGAAGCTAAAACAACGGTTTTTAGAATTTTTGTCTGTCTGTATGTTTGTTACCGCATCACGCAAAAACCACTGCATGGAATTGAATGCAGGTTTCAATGATGTATTCCGAGAGGTCTATCTTAAAAAATAGGCTATATATTATCAAAAAAAATGATTATCTACTTGATTCTAAAGTCCACGCGTATGAAGTCGCGGGCAAAAGCTAGTTTGAAATAAGATTAGACATTTAAACAAACCTTTTTTACAGTCCGTTCCACTGATTTTGACTTCTATTCCGTAAGCATAAGGATGGCATTAAAAGCAAAAAAAGTGGTTAGAATACCAACTGTTTATTGCACGTGCCATTTATCATGCTACCAACGCAATAGAAGTCAAAATCAGTTGATCGGACTGTAAAAAAGGTTTGTTCAAATGTCTAATCTTATTTCAAATGGAGCATAAAAGTACTTTCACATGTCAACTGTTTTCTGTCCCGCTGAACACTAGAATAACACTAGACCAGCACTACACAACTTATGTCAACATCTTATCTAATTAGCTGAAAGTTGCATCAAACTACCTACATTTTGTTATTTTTTCATGTCTCGTGTTTCACTTGAAAGGAGGGTTATATAAATTTTAATAGACAAGATAGATTTCAATTATGTAAAAAATTAAGGAAACTAACTAGAGCCTTGATTATTTAATTGATTTCATCTTGTTGGTTAAATTGATCTATTCAATATTGAAACACAACAATCTGAACGCGTCCATTAATTGGCGCCAGAACGTCTTACCTCACATAAACTTTGGGCACGTTATCTCTGGCAGAACCACTCAAGATGGACGGAGCAGAAAAAAAGATAATTGAATTTCGCATTCCTGTGGCGATGGCGGAGCGCCCCGGACAG
Organism: Antitype chi; assembly: GCA_947359405.1. Taxonomy (NCBI): domain Eukaryota; kingdom Metazoa; phylum Arthropoda; class Insecta; order Lepidoptera; family Noctuidae; genus Antitype; species Antitype chi. The sequence goes on from OX375812.1 coordinate 21,256,174, forward strand.
GTACGAGATGGCGACTGATACCGCGGCATTTTAGGGCACTGCCGCATTGTCCGGCCCTAAAATATACTGCGCCTTTTGACCAGGAAGTATTAACTTCGATTGTTCCTCAAACACGACAGATAATAAACCCAGAAAACATCTGCATTAACATGTAAATGTGGTGACGTCTTCACCAAATACCGCAACTTGATGAATGTAAACGAAGCACGCTGCACGCCACCACCGCCGACTCCCACGCTAGTATATTAGTTTGCAGGCATCCGCGAATACGTGCAGCTCAGCTAATGCCATTTGTACGGTATTTTGGAAATTACACTGAGAATAAACTTTGAACCTAATTTGCTTTCTGAATCAATTAGATTTAGAATTAAATATTTCTGAAACAGTGAATATTGCGAACGTTACAAGGATAGTTTGCAGAGCCTTCTATTTATCTCCATGAAGATCAAGATGTTGCGTCTCTGCTGCCCGATATAATTAGCGGCGGCTGCAACGTTCCGTGACACCCGAGCGGAACAAAATCTAAATGTCCTCAATTTAAATCTGTTTGCTTGTATATTAGCTAAGTACACAAGTTAGCGTAGCCTTCGTCCTCGTCGCCATCGCCATGCCGAAGGTTGGTCGTTCCTGCTTCGACAAATAATGGACGTAAATTGACTCATTCTTGTACAAACTTGTAATTAGTCTCGTCTTTCGCAGAACAAACGGATGGGTTATTTATTTAATAAGTTGCCTCTGTACTAGATTTTTAATTACACATTGCAATTATTGCATTTGTGAGTAGCCTGCGCAATACGCTAACTATATCACTTCTGATGTTGTTACAAAACTGCTAAGTGTACTCTGTGTATGGTATGGGCAGCACGCGGGCACGCCAGCACGCGGGCACGCCGCGCGTCGTGCTTAGCACTCGCTCCGGAGGTCGGCGGTATGTAAATGAAATTGAAGCTCGCGTTATCGTGTTCTGATCGTGTCCGGTGCATTGTTGCTATGCGCCAGCGATCACACATGACAACTAATTGCGATTCCTGTCGGCGCGGCGCGGCGCCGACCTGCTGCCGCGCGACCGCGCCGCTTGCGACACCCGCGCGACATTCTACACACGCGGCACAATAATTATTAACATGGATTATTCGCGATTCACGCGGCGCACCAACAATTATGTTGCGCAAGTATCCGCATTCAAACTTTAATATTCGCTGCGCGTCACTCCTGACTTCTTTAATTCAGCTGTTTTAATTGCATAAGCTGTATATAGGCATTAAATACGAATTTATGACGGCTGTTATTTTCTTAAAACTGGTTTTACATTAACATTGCATCGTCTCATCTGCATACAATTGAAAGATCAAGACCGTCTGTCGTCTGTATGATGTGGAGCTGCGGCGCTCGGTGTGCACATAAACAGCTACTTAGAATCGTAACCTACATTTGGTTATACTAGTTCTAATCGAAGAACAAGTGACCCGAGAACACAATTGTTGTAATTTAATGTACTGGTATTTGGTCACACGACGGCGCGTCGCGTGCAGGCCGCGCGGCTCGCCCGCACCACACAGCGGGCTCCTGCGACCGGCACAGCGCTACAAGGAGAACCAGCCTGACTCACGTTGACTGGACGATGTCGATGATACAACAGGTTATTGCATTGTTTTTTGGCATTATGCAAAAAATAAAGGCGTCAGAGGTCATTGCGTCACTTATTAAAATTCTTTGTGCGGTTTGGTGTCGCTCAGCCTTCGATGGAAGATCGACGTGATGATGAGCCCAGTAATTGCGCAGACCCTGCCCAGCCCAGCACCAATACCTACCTACCTAGGCAGTCACATCACAGCACACACTACGACCCGTCACTCACTCTAATCTGCTCCGACATAATGGCATCTCGATAATAGGTTTTATTACACAACACCGCCTATATTGTGCGCAAAACTAAACACAGAAAACTAAACGACTTTTAAACAATCCATCAGGGAAATCTCTGTTGATAAGTCACTTTGAATCAACTGTGCACACAAGATGATTGGAAGTTAGTTTGTACGTCTGTCAATTATTCACAGGACTATTTCCATCAGTCCCCCAACACCCAAAGGTTCTCTATTCCTATAGCCCCCCGTAGTGTTCCGCGGTGACTCAGTAGTCAACAGTGATTCACCTCTTCGACAGTTATTGAAATTTCGTGACCTTTCATTGGCGTCTGTGTTGAGACATTAAAACAAATATCTTGCCGATACAATACAATTCAAACGATTTAGTCGAGGGCAATCCACGAACCACATGCTTTCAACGCGCAACTGTTATCGAAATAACACAGATCTGATAAATTCAATAAATCAAAACGAATCTGTAAGGATGCCTGTAGTTATAATTTTCCGGAGGGAAAACACCGGTCGGGGGAAAATGGAAATTGCAAAATGTGTGGCCCTACGCGGCGCGGTACAGCGTGTACTCACCGGAGCATGTTGTTGTTGTTGATGTTCGACTCGGAGCGGATCAGCAGCGTGTTATGTTTCACAGCACAGACACGTATTCGTTATGGCGTTCAGCGCGCGGCCGCCATGCCGTCCGTTCGCGGCGAGGGTTAGGACGCGAGTGGGTGTGAGCGCGGCACGGCGCGGCGGCGGCAGGCACTTGCGGCCCGGCCCGGCCGCCGCGCGCCACGCCACGGCCACGCGACCCATCCTCAGCAGCCTGACCTGACGTGCTGACTCCGCACCTCCGCACCACACCACGGCAGGGTGCTCGGAGCACACTCCGCGGTAACAACTGGCACACTCGACGTGCTAACGCGTGTAACTCATGTTGAGCCGCAGCCTACATTATGTGTTTTATCGTAACTGCCATGAAATCGATTTATCGATCATATGGCTAGAATTATGATGCATTCAAACCTAGTCAACAACTTGTTACCGCAGTTTAAGTTAGCCGTACTTAAACTACATAATATAATGTATTGAGAATCAACTGCTAACTGAAAGGAGGAAGAAAAGTTAGGCGCATTTAATTTGTACGAACCTTTACAAACTGGCAGCCAGAAGTTATCCAGGAAACCTTGAATGTTCTAGAAACTAGAGCCTGTAATGTATTCGGTTGCTCAATTGCTCAACTAATTTAGCCTCTATTTGGGGAAAAAGAGACGAACAGAAATAGGTACTTACACTAATTTGTTTCGTACGTTCTTTTCAGGATCGGTTAAGTGGAGCTGAAAATGGGAATTCACTTCCTTGTTGCATCATTTATTTTGGCTACAAGTACAAACATACGTAGATTGAAATGGATACCATTACCTATAAGTTCAGAGATATAAGTAAAGATCAGATCAGCTATGTAATACGAAATGTTTGTTCAACTGAAAAATAATAAAGTACATATTATGTAGTACTATCTTTTGCCAGTGACTTCGCCCGCGTGTAGTTCGGTGTATATACATATAAATAAACCTTCCTCTTCAATCACTCTGTCTATAGATGAAAACCGCATTAAAATCCGTTGCGTAGTTTATAAGATCTAAGAGTATAAACACGAAAAGCGACTTTGTTATATACTATGTAAGGATGTATGTAGTAACTATAATAGCAATAAGTACCATAACTTTAAGATTGTTAAAATGTCCTACTCTTATTATAGGTACTTCTTCATAGCGTGAGAAAACTACAGTCTTCATCAGGCTACTTAGCACCGTTATCAGCATTACCGTTGGCAGTCAATGCCACGACAAAACGTCACCTCACTGCTGACTGCTGAGCGCGACGTGTGACGCGCAGGCGCAGCCGAGCGTGCCAACCAATCGCCCAGAACGCAGCATAATATTGTTCTGTCATTATTTGTTACTATTACTGTTACTAGTCATTACTGTCCTGGTGATTATCGATCCAGTTTCCGTTGGGTCTATTTACTATAAAAGTGCGTGGAATGCGCTAGTGTGATTTACTTTCAATTTTTTGTATGGAAAATGTTGAATGCGCCCAGAAAACATCGCGCTACTGTTCAATTGGTGTTGAGTTACCGGTTCTTAAGACAAACGGAACAAAGTACCTATCAAAAAGGTGGTATTAATGGTTGAATCTGGGAGAGGCTGTTACAAGGATATTATGTGTGTTTATTTAACCATCGATTGACAAAGCTGTTGACTTTCTCTAACGTCTTTTAACGTACCTTTTAATTTACCAAAATATCTACCACTGAATAGATACGTCTCTAATTTTATCATCGTCATCATTCCCTGCTCCTCTGCCCTTATCCTAATTTATTTGGGGCTAGCACAGCATGGATTTTCATTCCATACATCTCTAAAATGTTTCAGTACTTATAATCTGACATTTTATAACAATCGTATTGGTAACAGATGTAATGTTATGACATTTTTTAATTATGAAATGTATTGTGAAATTGAATATTTGCAATTAATTGATTTAACCAGACATTTTGTAACGTTTATAGTGATAACTGAAGGAATATTATGAAATTTTTAATAATTTAATGTATTCTGAAATTAATTATTTGCACACCACATGTAATGGTAGAATGTAAATGGGCCATCTTTATTAACATCATACTACTTTTAACACCTACATTTTGGCAAATAAAGTATAATTATTATTATTACGACATCGTATTTAGTTAACTACACCGTATTTGTGATTATTATCGATAAACAAGGACGATGCGCGTGCGTCTCAGTCGTCGCCCTAAGTTGCGTGCGTGGCGCACGCAACTAACTTCATGACCGGCACCCGGCGCCGCCGCCGCCGGCGCAAGCACTGGAGTAACATTTAGCATTACAATCGACTAATCAATAAGTTATTAGGTGATCATAAATTGAAAAAAAAACCGATCCAGGTGAATAAACCTGCAAGTATACATACATAGGTATCATATTGGTGAATTAAAAGTTAAAACACTAGGGAATAATGAAATACCTATACTATTTATAATAGGTACCTTGCGAAATCCACGACAAAGGAACATTAAGACGCTAAATTAATTGAGTGCACCTACACGTCCCGTCTAATTTCGTAGCGAGTGACCTACTCATAAACTGTAAGTAAGTAGTATCGTCCGATTATCCTTATAGCCACTGACCAGCCCACACTGGCCTTGCTAAAACGTCCAAATGAGTAGTAAATGATCCTTCAATAGACATTGATGCATGTCGGGCATTAACTTATAATGTCCTCTATATATCCAGTGTAACCCCCTATATTGTTACGTTGACCTTTGGCCCTGCTCAATTTTTTTTTTCTAAACGTTGCCCCACACTAGGAATTTCTCCTGTATTGTGGGTGCGTTTACAAACATTTAAAATCACATACACAAACAGCCAGACCCGGAACAACTACTCGTAGGTCATACAAATATTTGTTCCGTGCGGGAACCGAGCTCGCGACACGCAGCGCAGCAGTCAATCGCCGTCAAATATATATTGAATAGTTCTTCCTGCCAGCCAATCAATGTGGTCTCACTGTATGACATCAAGTACATGAGCTTTGTTCACCAGATTTTCACACTACGGTTGGCAATTTCAGAGCATTATAATAGAGACTTGTGGCTAAGTACTTATAACCCCTCCGTGCCTCGAAAATCGCGATAAGCCGTTGGTCCCGGCTGTCATTGTTCAGTGGATCTTTGACAGTTGTTACGGATTGACAGACGCCTGCGGTCCCGACAGTAGCTCCATGTAAAATACTGGTATTCAGCTGCATACGGTTAGACTGGAAGCCGAAAACCGAAGCCGAGTTGGGAAAAAGCTAGACAAATGATGATAATAAAGCCCAGAAGACCATTCCTTTCCATATTTAATTTTTCCTTTAAATATATCGAATAACTAAAACCATACATTAGCTGATGTTTGCCGACCACTACGGAAGTAGCCCTCAGACATAACACAAAGAAATAATGAATCCAAGCGATTATTTTCAAACAAAATTACGTCATTACCTGTGCTATTCAGAGTATTGTCTTCAAAACCAAGTTGTTTAATGCATATTCTATTCAAGTACTGTAAAAACCATCTAAACTCGGAAGAAGCTGTCTGTGATAAAAACAAGTGGCTGCAATCGAAGGTAATTGCTTACATTGAGACGTTGAAAATATAATAAGTCTCTTTCTACTTAACACCTGTTTTTATAACGTTATCTATTCTATATGACACGTGCCTTAGAGAGAATACTATTAAGTTGTACGTGACTGAAAAGAAACATCATCTTTTTTTTTTGTGGAAACAATTATTAGAAGAAATAAATTATGAGCATCGATTATGCGAAGGTGTAGTTAATACCAACAATTAAGAATAGACAGAAATTAAACCGCACCTGATAAAAGCGGCCACACCAAAACTACAGTTGTGATGTAATCCCTCAATCATGCTTTAGTCGTTGCTTATACATTTTATCCCTCGAGATTAGAATTAAGCCCAACGCAACCGTAATTGAAAATAAAGACCAAGAAGATAAGATTCTTTTCATAACATTGCTTAAACCCGCGCTACAACGTGACGCTGCACTTTCCTGACTAAAAGACATGACTGGACACTTTCATACGAAACGCTCATTAACGGCATTTTGTATTCACAAATTTTTACCATTTATCAACGCAGCCCATAATATTGAGAAAGTCAATATCTGAGAATTATTGTTTTAAAATATATTTTTACCTACCTAGTTATGAATCATCTACTAATGCAGTACATTTTTCTTTGAATTATATTGTTTTGTATTCATTAAGTACTGTACAGTTTAGTTTACATATTGATTCATAAATATGACCTACCATAAGTGGTGTACCGTTCCCAGAATATATGGAAAATTTGGTAATTAGCCGTGGCGTAGCGTCGCGTAGATCACCGTAGCAATGCGTAGCGTGTCGTAGCGCTCACGTAGCACGTAGTATACTTTTAGTTTGCAATTTTTTTTTTTGTATAAAATCTGTTACTAGGTGATCTAGGAACTGTATAACTTTGCTCATTGCAAATAATAAACTGTTAATTTGTGCTAAAATATTATTCTTAAAATTGTGATAATATGAACTGTAAAGCCGTCCAAACCAAAAAAAAACAGACATAATTAAAAACATAAATTGTGCTATTTCATAAAACTTATAGTTACTAATAAATTGATAACATGTATAGTTAAATTACCGCACACAGCTATTCACCTGCGAGCGACCTTTTCCTCGAAACCTTGGTTTTTGTTTTTTATTCACAGTTGTTGGCAGAAATTAGTTTTTTGTCTAAAGGTCTGTAAAACAATGCATTGTTGACATGCGCCGGTGCACGGCGCGATCAGAGCAGTGGTACTTAAAGTGCAAGGGGAAGTGAATAGTTAGCTGTTTTGACAAATTAGTAGTTGTTAGTGATAATAAAATATATTGGTATATGTCTCACTACATCGTAACATTCATCAATATTAAAATACTTCCGGCGAAGAGTTTCAGACACACATTGCTTAATTAAAATCAACAGCTGGCCAGAAAAACTATGTTTTTTAACAATTGTGTCAGAATTTGTCTGACAAGATACTACTTATTGGTATTTACATCTCTACATAATTTATAAAGTAAAGTCACTTTTCGTATGTGTCTGTGTGACAGCTTACATCTTCGAAACTGCTCAATGGATTTTGTTGCGGCTTTCACCATCATTTTGAATTTAGAGAGCACTTATTCCGGAAGGTTAATATGTATGATAAATGAATATTATTTAACTTAGATATAGCACAAAAATGTTGATATTTTTTCAAGTTGGCATTGTGCCCGTGCAAGTTGTCAAACAGTAACATGATATGATACGTACACACGGCTACAAATCAAGCTATATACGAGTATTTCCAGTATAAGTTGATCTCGCATTGTATAAGATTTCCGTACAGTGCGAGATCAGCGTAAACTGGAAGGTGATAGCTTGATGTGTAGCCGTGTGTACTGTGGTACCTAAGGGTTCTAGGTACAAATGAAATATTGAATAGCGTTCAATATCGTGTATTTAAATAAGATAAAACTTTAACATGGCCGCGCCTAATATAATAATTAAATATATTCTTAGGATAAAACTAATCCTATTCGCATTGACGGATAGAATCCTAGTCTGTGAAAAAATGCCATTATGTCTTCATTTGTTATATTTGCTTTTTCAGCCTTTACAGTACCTATAGCATCGCGAGCAGGAGAGTACATACTTACCCACACATCTACAACCCTTAAATGATAAAGGTTGAGTACCACAGGCTCGGACCGCCAACGGCAGGCACATCGTAATCAATGGATTGAATAGGCCGGGCCAGTGAGCGACAGCCTTTACAATGTGACAATCAGTCACACCTCGTTAGAGCTTCTGTTTAGAGGCAGACTGTAATGTGTAGCTTCGGTTAGATTGAGTCTTCATGCAAGATCCGATTCGGTTTCGCAATTACGATGTCTGTACCACACCCTTAAATAATATAATAATTAATTAATAGTACCATAAATTTTCAAGTTGCACAAAAAAAATTACCCTACTTTACACTAGGTACGTATTTTATAAGCAAAAGCAAATTTTTTAGATACCATGCAATTTTTCGTTTCCATGATCAATTTTGTTTTTATATTTCCCACTGGGTGTAACAAGCATAGTATAAATATGTTCAAGCATAAATGACCATGGATCTAAGGGATGACCCTCGTACCTATTAGCAGGTTCTATATCTATTTCCAGCTGATATTTACGCTACAGGGGCTCTGCATAATGCGGCGCGTGAAGGATTTGACGCGAGCGAGCGATGGAAATTGAGCGCGCTCAGGCGGATGCGATGGGCGGGCGGGCGGGCCGACCAACCGAATCACTTTCAGAAATACATTTTTACATCGATATTTTATGGAGATATTTCCGATGTCCAATTAAAATATTTCAGGTGGTTATTATCCGGATGTTACTGGGGTGGAATATCTCGCCGGCTCAGTGAGCTGGCGGCAAGTAATTGGTTTACTATCTGATTTACATCTACCGTTACTTTTACTTAATCAACTTTTTTTATGCATGTTTGCGGGATCTCTGTGATTCTTCTTCGAATTGTAATTTATGATTATTTGTTTACGCATTTACTGTACAAATTATACCATATTGTGCCATTTATAATTTTCGATTTTATTCATTTATCATCATTCTATTAGTTTTGACACACCTACCAAATAATGTATGTTTACCTCTCGCATAATCAATGTTTTGTTTCGCGTGCAACCATATTTGTACGCCACTTGGCATAACATAGATCTATAAACTTTAATTTAAGAACTGTATTCACTACCTTTGTTACACAGATATAAAATGATTTGATTTGATTTGACTTTCATTCCAGCACAAAAGCATTTTGTGCTACCTACTAGATAGATATTATACAACGTGTAATGAAAAGGGTAATATAACATACCAGCAAGAGCACGGCTTCTTTGGATGATATCAAACTATATTGGAAGGGTTTTTTATTCATATCTCTACGTGTTCGGAAGGTATGAGAATTTTGAATACATTGATACCAAAAACCGAACTTTTCAAATTGAAATAAACACATCAATCGAAAGAGATTAATCGTGGTATTGGCAAGTAACGTGGAAAGTTATTTAGCTACGTAGTGCGGTGACACGTTTGTTACGATTTGAATTTAAGAAACATGAAACCGAAAATTTGGTATCAATTCTTAGAGTATTTTATTTTGAGCTGAAACTATGTATATTGATTATATACCAGCTGTTATCTTTAGTGCTTAAGGATAGTAATAGGGTTTCTGTTACACCCTGTATAATGTTAGTAGTGGTATGCTAGATAGGTATATGTGTGGGATTTGTGCACATCGCAAGTTCTTACAATATCACTAAACTAAGCTCGAAGCCCACTTAAACTATGAGAAATGCAACGTCAGGCACTCGACGAAAGTGTACATTAAACTGAATATACATACGAGCTGTGTTTACATAATGTACTGCATAATGTAACTGTGTGTACTTCTGCAGCTACATAACACGACAAGGAGCTAAGATTTGTTTGTTTGCATAGCGAAACTACGCTACGCTATGGAAGTTATATGAGAATTGAGAAGTTACTTATTTGGAAACATTATTGCTTTATTACTAAGCATGTTGGAGGGCGTTATTAAGGAATACTGCTGCACATTATCTGAAAACGAATCATGCTTTTATCATCATTATCATCATTTCAGCCGAAAGACGTCCACTGCTGGACATAGGCCTCCCCCAAAAGGGGGTTTTTGCCATAATCGCCACGCTTGGCAGGCGGGTTGGCGATCGCAGTATGGTTGTAAAATGTATAGAAAACGCTGCTGCCCATTCTCTAGTAAGTCCCTTAGTTCTACGACACCCACAGGAAGAAATGGGATGGTGGTATTCTTTTACGTCCGGCACCACACGGTAGGTACGGTGCTTTTATCGTATCTATGCAAATCAATTAGTTTTAAAATATAATTTGACTTGTAAAAGTGTTTTAAAAAACCTGTTTACAAAAACAAACATAATTTAATAAGTCAGTCGAGGATATAACTATATTTGAAGGAAAGTCCGTCACCAATAATAAGAACGAGGTATGGTATAATGGGGATCGCGGCTAAATAATAACAGCTGTAGGGTCGATCTTCAAGGTTAAACAATGCTTGGCGAGGTCGGCCCGTGGATGGGTGACTCATGGTGATCCATTACATATTGAGACCCCCGTGCCCCGGAAAGCACGGTAAGTCGGTGGTCATGGCTTTTATTTGTAGATCTTAGACAGTCGTAACAAGTAGTCAGCAGCTTGACAACCAGCCTTACCAAGAGGTATCGTGTTACCCAGCAGTATATAATCGTTCGCAATTACGTACCCATAGTCACCTTAAACTCCAGTGGTAAATAGCACTATGTCTCAAAACTCTGGTCCCCCCAAGATACAGGCACCGCCTAGTTTGGGGTCCGCCGTAAAGACCAAAACGAAAATCACTAATAGTTACGTACCAACATTGAGTTAAGTTAATCATAAGGTAATAATTGTAACATTGGTTCAATATATTTTTTTTATTATTATTAAAGTAAACGGGTTGTGGAAATTAGATAGACAGTCGTTTTATATAAAATACTGGCTTTACTGGAAGCCCAGCCTAACGTAATTGAGAATATGCTGGGTTGATGATTGATGATGGTGATGTATTTTATAATGGGCCCGTAACATGCTCATTGTTCAACTACGTTATCAATTGAAAGAAATAAACATAGATCAGATATCACATAAAACGAATACGTTGTAGAACAACAATTATCGTGTCCTCAACATTATTTAGAAAAATGTCATTCTATTAAAACTAAGCCTATGTCGTTACAAGCACCATCGTCAGCAATTACTTTAGAACACGTGTTACAGCTGCATCGTCTGCGCATATAATTAGGGTGCTGGTGTCATATTGCACATCGTCAGGTGCGGCTGCGCTGTTCCTAGCATAGCGCGATGTATCTACTGCTGAAACAGCACGACTAGACATTATTGTTATGAGCAATCAACAAAAAGTCAAATAGGTGTAATGTAATTTTTCAATTTAGGTGTGTGTGAATGACGGTCTGAAAAATGCAAAATTGAATTTGATTTAGAAACAAGCAACTAAATAATTAATCTAAATGTAATGCAAAATAATCAGGTATTTGTCAGACTCGTTGCAATTGTTCCGGCAATTTAAATGGGTATTTGAATTAAGTAATTCTTATTCACATAAAAAATGCATGTCACACAAAAAGATACAGCCACCCAAGTTGCATGTGAATGGACACTGGTACAAATTGGGTCAGCAAACAATACGCTTGCTCACCTGTCAATTCGTACTTAAATAGGTACGAATTGACAGTGGAGCGTCGATTATCCGACCGTCGATCAACCGAACGACCGGTTATCCGAATTATTACTCGCGTTTATCTACCTCCTCCTGTGCTACATTACCAGCACACTTGTCTCGACTTCTTAGTAGTTCTTAGTTGTATGTACAGACGCCAGCACATCAAGCTATTCCAAACTGTCAAATTTTCCCAATTGAACATCAACCTAATGTTTTTGTAATAAAGTTGAAAATCTATCAAAGAAATTTGACAGATTGGGGTAGCCGCTAGTCGACTATATTATTAAAGTGTTTTTTTTTTCTAAGCGTTAATTGTATCTAGTATTTACATGTTTTATTGCAAGACTGTCTGCACTTTTTTTGTTTTTAATCCCTATTTGTCATCTATACTAAAATATTATAAAGCTGAAGAGTTTGTTTGGTTCAACGCGCTATATTAAGGAACTACTGGTAAGAATTGAAAAAAATCGTTTAGTGTTGAATAGCCCATTTATCGAGGAAGGCTATATAACATCATGCTAGTAGGTGATTCTAAAGTTTTGCTGGCGAGTGTAGTTGAAGATATAAATATATTTTTCACTCACCGGTACATAAATATTTAGGTATGACTGAATCAATAAAGTTCGGTTATCCGAAAAAATCGGTTTTCCGAATACCCATGTTCCCCAATTAGTTCGGATAATTGACGCTCCACTTTGTAGTGCGTAACATATGCCACATAGGTAGGTACAATCATTATATTCAGCCTGAACGCATCCAGTTCACTGCTGAAGTTGAGCTATAGCTAGACCCACTTTACTATGAAATACTGTTACAATAATACACTTTCCATGTACATTGATTGATAGTTGAAAATGTATGGCTTGCTTAACTTGTGAGGTAACGCCTGAATTACATGTAGGGTTTATATAACGGCTTCTACATTGGGCGTAAGGCCACTGCTTGACATCTAATGGCCCTAGTAGAAAATCAATAAGCTAGGCCTCTAGTTTTAAGAAGAAGTGCTCATCATAAGATGATAGGAGTGAAAATGTACCCAACGGGTTTTGTACGCCTTGAACGTGCACTATTGACCCTGATTGCGGTTTAGTTCATGACATAAATGATAAATGATTTTTTTTCCTGTAAGTAGGTTTGCACAAACACTTTTACACGTCAATCATATTTTTAGAACTAGATGAAGTCGACGTTTCCTATCTGACTACTCTGAGAAGAAAAGGCCGAAACAAACTCAGAGGTCACAGTCGCGTCGCGTTTAAAGTGCAGGCATAATCTTGGTCAGATCATATGAAGACCATATGGATTGGTGTCTGAAATGGTCTTTTGAGGAAAGAACCAAATAGGTTGAGTGGACCTATCTAATCAGTGCACACATTTATTAGTAATAATACAGCTCAACTCAGCACTTGAAGAGCTCAACGATTTGACGAACAATACCAAAGAAAGGACATTTGGGTAGGCCGCATAAATTACTCAAACTGCCAGACCATGATTAAAACTAAATGAGAAAAAAAAAACAAATACAAAAAACACCCACACAGTCATCACATTCGCAATAATTAAAGCTATTTTATACTTTACAAATTAAATATTAATGTCCTTGTTTAAATAAAATTCATCAATGTCAATGTATATAAATTAAAAAAAAAAAAAACAGAAATAATCGTGGTCAGATCATTTGAGAACCATGTAGATTGGTGTCTAATATGGTATTTTAAGGAAAGAACCACACAGATTGAGTGGACCTGTCCAGTCAGTGCACGCATTTGGCAGTAATCATGCAGCTCAACTTAGAACATAAGGAGCACAACGATTCGACGAACAATACCAAAGAAAGGACATCTGGGTGGGCCGCATAAAGTACTCAAACTGCCAGATTAACATTAAACATTAACTGAGAAAAAGATAAAACAAAAAAAAGAAAACATGACCCACATAATCCTCAAATTCACGATAAATGAAACAATAATAATATTATACTTCTCCAAGTAAATATTCATATCAAATCGTATATAATAATCATCAAATGTTAAAGAGTATAAGTTTGTAAAAACAAAAAAACAACATTCAGTATCCAAAATTGGAGCAGCTCAATCCCAAGCTTTTTTGTCTTCAATATAATCTTTAACGGTATAAACGGCTTTCCGGCACAACTTACGTTTAATTAATGAGTTAAATTTATTGAGATTTAGATCTTGAGCATGGCATAATCCCGTCATGTCCACTACTTTACATAAAATGCATCATCTGCGGTGGGCCTAAAATATTTGCCAGATGACACAATAACGCTGTGTGTCCGTCTGTTGACGCATTATCGAGAACAATAGAAGGATGCGTGCGAGTGATGCGCTGATATGCGCTCACGCATTGCCCTCGACGTCACGAGGACCTAGAATGTATCAGTAGCTAAATAAGAAGATAAATAACCTGTTTTAACACACAAAACGCAAGGCTATCGATTTAGAAATAGTAGCTAATGGCATAAATAATGCTCTCTAAACATCACCGTCGCTTTACTGAACAGTTGGCGATAGTACGGACCTACAAAGCATGCTGCTTTTCAAGCAATCAAGCACACCTACGGTGGTTTAGCCTATGGCCCTGGCAATTTGACGGTAAATCTGCCTTCACTAGTTGGTGGCCTCATTGCTTACCAATCCGAAACCTAGCTTTACACTGTCACTGAAACTCCTACCATGTTCAAGATCCAGCGTTAATATTTTTGTGGTCCTTCTCACAGCAATTTACTCTGAATTGAAATCCCGTTCAATGAGCTTTCCCCTGAGAACTTTTCATATTGAACTGTGTAAACTTGTCCTTCTGAAACCGCTTTACATCACCGTCAATTTAGTAAATGTCGATTCTCAACGCATGTAGCATATTATTAAAGTGTACATCGTCCATTATGACAAAAGTGCGTCAATGTTAATGTGTTGTTTTCGAATTCTAGCGATGTCTTAAAGTTATTGTAGGAGATTCCGTCACCCTGGCGTTAGGCATGTGTGACATCAGTTCATTTGAATATTCTGTATCCTTTGATGTCTCCTATATCTGAGGATGTGTATGTTTTATGTTCTTTTTGAACTACCGCCCATGCGCCATCCAAGTAGAAGATGCCAGAATGCGATACTGTGAAACTAATAAGAGGATTTCTACACACGGTATCCAAACCCTGCTCGCACTGATGATTCGGGGATTCCAAAATTTAGATTAACTAAAACTAGCAAGTCATTTCTAATAAACAGTATCCGCTTCTATAACAAGTTGCCAAAGTCGGTTACAGAACTTAGCGATGGAAAGTTTAAAACTCACATCAAACGTATCCTTATCAAAAAAGCATATTATAAGATAAAAGACTACGTTGAAGACAGGGAAGTTTGGCATTAACTCCTTCTGCACATGTGGCTTCCCTGGTACCTCATTAACAGCAAAACTGTCTGAAAGTCTATTAACTGCGAAACGACAAATTGGAACCGTGCACCTAGCTTCTGACGTTATATAAGTGCCCATGCAGGCTTATGTGAAATAAAATATTTTGATTTTGACTGACAGTAAAGTCAATGTTTTTATACATGTTACGCTCTCTAATAAAAATCATATAAAAAATATGTAAATGCTATACCTAAACAAGTGATTAGAGAGCGACTTCTGTAGATGGCCAATGAAGATATATTTATGGGGTACTGTGTTAAATGTTACAACAAAATACCTTGTGATATATTGCAATTAAATGAAAGGAAATTTAAAGCTCACATTAAAAGTAAACTTTGTAAACTAGCGTATTACAAATTAGAGGATTATATCCAAGATAAGAATGCTTGGAAACATGCTGGTCCTGCTCCATAGGACAATCTAGAGTCTAGACAAAATCAAACTGGTTGCTAATTGAATTGTACATATAATTAATTATATTTATGACATTGATTTACACTCAGTAATTATTTTAACTCACACACTGACTCATTACTTGTTAATATTGTAGGAAAATCATACCTATACTTAATTTTACAATGTTTGTAAATGTGTGAACACCATGTATCTATCACAGAATTAATTTATCTGTATTGTTTCAATTTGATTCTTTTTACCCATTTTGGTATGGTAATTTTATTCTGGGTGCATCGTTTTCACACATAATCATATAATGAATGTAAATATTGTACTTGAAACATTTTAAAAGAGTAACGGTGGAGTTTCTTGCCCATTCTTCTCCATACGAAACTACATTTTGGAAGGGGCGACTAGAATCAATTCTATTTTAATGTAAATGTTGACGTTCAAAAGTGCCTTTTAAGTGCCTATTTGAAATAAATGCTTTGACTTTGACTTTGAATTAGATAAACATTCAGTACAAAAACCATCAGGTCCCGAAAATTACATCAGCCATTCTTTTAACAGTAAATAATAAGGTAATTTTCTTTGGTGGACCTTTCAGGACACTCAATATTCATTATGTTTAAGCAGTAACGGTCACAACGACACCTAAATTCTACTCACTAGAAAGACGGTTAAATAGAACAAACAGAAATATAAGTTAAAACGAGGCTGAGTACGTGGAACTTCCCGCTTTAGTGCTATGAGCCTTGTTGGAGGTTGTTGGATAGTTGGCTCTCTGCCAGCTGACAGTGGTTCAACAAATAGACACGGTTATGGTGTATGTTCCGGGTAGCAACGGAGTGGGACATCTGTGGATGGGGTTACACTGAGGGTAAGTGACATAGTAGGTGCTTTACATCCTTTAAGTGAGACAAACACAGCTCATGCATACGAAACTATAAAAATACCTGGCATAATACCTCACCCAACTATTTTCATAAAACATGACAATATCATCTATTTTAATCTATAGATATTATTATATTGTGATGTTTTATGAATTAGCAGTCGATCTATTTGATACAGTTACTACTCGTATAGTATATCTTCCAAGGGTTGATCTTATTCATGGTTTATTCGGGTATATTCAGGTAACTCTTCATACCAAAACTTTCGCAGCAGCTGTCATCGTCTATTTCCATTCTAATAAAATTTGTCCATCTGCCTAGCACATAAAATATATCGCATATACTTACCTACTATTAGAGAGGTAGGTGTATCAACTATAAGTTAGAACAGTTTGCACCGAAGGGACGACACACGTGCGGTTCAGTTACAAATTTTGCAGCCCCACAGCATTGAAACCTTTTGGATATGGATAACATTTTGAGCAACCTCCCTCTCTGACTAAATACTTTTGAAAACAACAGAAGATGGGGTCCATAATTATTATGCATTCTCAGCCTGAATCGTCCGCTCCAGTGAAGGATAAAAATAGTATTACTTGTGGTAAAAGAACGTCGTGCCCAATATCAACTGCGCTTGAGTTCTTGTCCACGGTTTTCCCATTAGGAAAGCTACCTCCCGTTTATACTTGTACGCCCGTTAAAGCAAAACTTGACTGTGTTACATCTTGCATGCCATGTCTGTATACCGTGTTTTGGACAAATAAAATATCTTTATCTTTTCCTTTGTGATCAGCCTAGGAAACTTCACTTGTGGGTCAATCGTATGTCCAACTGTCTTTTAAATTACCTCCCTCAGTATAATTATATACTATAAGAAGAAGGTAGATTATTATTATTCAATAATAATGTACCTTCTGCACGATTTTGGCGTGTCTCCCTATTTTCTATGATCCGACAACTCACTCAAACAATGTAGCATGGTCACGACTGGACGTGGACGTTCGTTACTGACCGAGTTACATTCAGTTGTGTGCCGTGTAAGATATTGCAGGAGCTTAATTAAGTCACACTGTGCACTGTGCACTGTGCAGGGTTAGTTAGCAACGCAAATAATAAGAGCAAACACAGGGATCAAGCCTAGATGAGTGTATCTGTCCATGAAGTGCCAGCGCACATGCATATGCATATGCATGCATTGCTTGTGTATTGTAATGACACATACTTCAAGCATTATAAGCTCCAAAGATTTTTAAGTTTGCACGTACAGAACCGTTAAATGCTTACTAGCAGAATAATCTAAAATAAAAAGTTTTCTGAACCTTTGGATCTAAATGTAAATTCGGGTTAATTAAATCAATGTTTTAAGAAAAGTAAACACATTCAACAAATTAATATCCAACATCAAACTCATCATAAATTATAATAACGGGGCTGTCACTTCAGTGATTACGCCCATCTGCCGCCGAACGACGTACGGCGAGGCGAAGAGGCTGCGAATTGACAACTCTTGGAGCTCTCCATCATGTTGCAACAACATGCAACTATTAATAACATAATAAGAACAGGTTGCGCCGGCACGGCGACCGGGCCGCGCCGGACCGTCCGGGCGTCCGACCGGTGGCGCCGATCAAGTCACTAAAAGTAACAGTAAGTTTTATTTCAGCCTCTTGATGCTAAATACTGGAGTTGGTAGGCAGGTTGCAGACTTGCAACTTGAATTAAATATTTTCAAACTAATAATTTGATCGATTCTACATAGCTCGGCCAGCCATTCAATTCTGTAATACTTTCCGCCCAACAACGGTGGCTATCGTTGGCCGAAAAGTATTATTTCCTTAGGTCATATCTTGTATAGACATACTCGAATGCCTATTGGGCTTTTCTGTGTATGCACTTATGCAGCAGTATCATTTTAATTAAGTAGAAAAATATTTCAGGCATTAAAAGAAAAAAAGCTTGGTACTTTTTTTTTTGGGTGGAAATCATCAAATATTTTCTCCCGCTCTGGGTGGAGCAGGAGGGCGTGTCAGACTTTTACTGACAAAAAACCCACCCGTGTTCCCTCAGTTCCCTGTGTGCCAGGGGAAAACACAGTTATTTAGATAATGTAAATACTACGAACAACAAACAATTTTATTCAAATGTCAATTTAATAGACACATCGTGCCAACCTGACCAGGTTTAAAGGGTATGTAAAAATTATGTAGTTTCCGTGAATCACAATTTCGAAACAATTTGTCTATGCTGATTGTGTCACTGTTTGTTTATTGGATAGCAAATTATTTTCAAAGACACACCCGTACTAAAATAACATCAAGTAGGCTATGTCCAAAAATTGCCGGCATCCCGAAATTAATCGCTTGTATGAACTATCCCGCGGTCCCACGGCCCGTTAACTGTCGATAAAATCAAAGGGCGCGGCGTGACGCGGCGCCGGCGCGGGGATGCCTGCCGCAGCCTGTACGGGCGCGTTCCATTGTGCTTTGTTTATATGGGGAAGCTCAACATGGGCTGAGACAGGTGTACTATCTGTCAGTTAAAAGGCCGTGAGACCGCTTGGCAGGCGGAGTGGAAGGATGCCTGGCGCGGCCCCTTAACCGACAGGCCGCGCTGCGTCGGTCCCGGCCGACAAGCAGTCACCGTCGCATCCATTAAGGCCTGTGGCGGCCCGTCGCCGCCTGTCCTACCCATCGGAAGTCGGTAAGTTCAAAGGCGCGGCGCGGGGTAGCATGTCACACCCTGTACGGGCGCGTTTCTTATTGCTTTGTTTATACGGGAATGCTTAGCACGGGCCGTGACAAGCCTTGACAGCGTAGGAATGCCTGGCGCGGCCCGTCAGTTTACGGGCCGTGGTACCGCGCCATAACAGTGACGTAGCCCCGACGCGGCGGCGACGCGGCGCTCGTAAACCGTCCGCGGCTTAATTGCTTTATTTTTACGCTATATTGGGCTCCCGGAGTCTTGGCGCTGACAACGGGACATAAGCCTCTCAGCTTTTTTACCTTCGTGACGTTTGTTAGGTACATTTATGATGATGAATATAAGATCGTTGAAGCAAGGGAACTGAATATTAATTGTGTGACTGGTGATTCGTTTTGCGAATTTGCTTAATACGATCAAACAAAGTCCAAATCATTATATAGATATTAAAATCATTGTCAAGCAATTTCATCAAAAATCTGTGAACAGTGTAAATTTTTAACTTTGAAGCATACCGTTATAATTCCGAAGACATAAAAAAAGACTTTCGTTTAGTCGGAGAACTGATTCACCCCTTTTACTACATATACGTAAATGTTCCCGATGCAAAGTTATGTAAAAATTCAATGAACATCGTATTCAATATTATATTCCGACCAAACGTGAGCCCCTCTACCATGTACTTCAAAAATACTACCCACACGAACTTATTACGCAGTGCATTGCAACTTTAGTTTGTAAGCTTCTCCCTGTTGGTCGACCGTAAACGGCAGTGGAGCGAGAATCAAATATAAAAGTTTGTTCGTCATATTTTCATAGTCCTCTGATTGAGTCAGGTCACGCGGCACGTGTGAGGCTGAAGGGAACCCCTGCAGGCAGCTGTAGGGAAAGATAACAGTAAGCCAACTGCGTGTTTGAAGATATTTAAAGTAAGAACAAAAATAATTGATGTGCCTTTTCATGACTGCCTCGTTGGTCTAGCAGTCGCGAGCACTACTGCCGAGCATGAAGTCCTAGGTTTGATTCCCAGGCAAAGTGATATTGGGTTTTTCTGTCCGGAATTTTTCAGTAGCAACCCGGTCTCTGAATTTGTGCCCGGTTGATGGGAATAGGCTCGCCCCTATTACATGGGGCTTAAACATAACTGGCGAAATCTGGGTGTAGTTCCACTCTTCGGGGAAACAAGATGTGATGTTATGTTATGGTCAGATGGAACTGCTACAGATCAACTAATTTAGAACTGCACGCCCCTCCACTGCTGGTTGCATAGTGCATACACATTTCAAATGCTTGTATAGACATTTTAGTGGAGTTTAAATTAGTTGATCTTTACCATCATGCCTATTATCTTCTATCACAGGATCCTGTATAGAAATGTCTAAATTCAGCTGGATCAGGCACCAGAATGCACTGTCCTCCCATACCTACTATCACTGTAATTTGAAAACATTGTAAAAGCCAATTATTTTTAAAAGAGTAACCGTAGAGTTTCTTGCCGGCTCTTCTCCATAGGAAACGACAAATTGGAACCGTGCACCTAGCTTCTGACGTTTCATATGTGCCCATGTAGGCTTATGTGAAATAAAATATTTTGATTTTGATTTTGAATGCAGAATCAACTTTCATGTGGTAGGTCGCAGAACTGCTCGAGAATCTGTCATATTTGGTCTCTGAGGTAGGTATCTCCCGTACCTATCTTGTTTATATAAAACGAAGAAGGAAAAAACATTATTTTTATCCGTCTAAACTACTATTCAAACCATCAAAGGTGTCTAAGAAAACCCAAAGACGTCACACTGTTAGAGCCCGTTCTTCAATAGACAACTTTAGATGGCACGATGAGAATTGGCAATATTGTGCAACGTTGTGCAATGTTTTGAGGTAAGCATAGTTGAGACTTATGTCATCGGCAATCGCTTCACAGATCGGCAACATTAAGTAGTGACGTCATCTATGTGTGTCTATACGAATCGCTAGTGAATATTGAAGTTTTAGCATCGAATGATATCGTTTATGTTAATTTAAACTACACATCAATCCACAAATAAAACTTTTCTCCAAGTATTTCTTAGCTAATTTATTTACTACAAAACCATGTAGGTATAAAAAAACTAAAAAGTGAAAAAAAATAACCTAATATACAGTTTGAGTTTTGTTTTCAAAATAAAAAAAATTGTAAGCTGTCTCATGTGGACAACATGAGACAGTAACAGTAAAACAACAATATTATAATTATAATATCAAACAAAAAAAGTGAAAGGATAATGAAATGAAAACAATAATCTAATCACGACATGTTTCATCTCTAGTGGATTTACTGCATACAACTGCACTGTGTCGGTTACGGTCCAGGAGCCTGTATCGATCCTCCCAGCGGGAACATCCGATAATATTTACTTTACTGAAACCAGATGAAACTGCTGGCAATAACCCCGTACCTACATACTCCGCCGGTTCCTCGACCTCTCTTAATTAGAAACCACAGCGAGGCTCGAGTGTAGGTATTAGGTATGTAATTTCTTAATTAATTTAGGAAAATTGTGGAATAATATCAGCAATTTCGAAATAATTTTAGAGAATGCGAATATTTCCGATTAAAATGAATACTTATCATTATTATGATAGTAATTTTAATCGGAAATATTCGCATTCTCTAAAATTATTCACTAATCAAGCATAATTATGATATTTCTTAAGCTTGATTAGTGATGTAAACACGTAGGTTTCCCATTAGTTGTGCACAATTTGTGTAATTTATAGTACTAGCATACACTGTTCTAAGAAACATCGATGTAACATAAAAAACCCTAAAAAAATATATTGTATTAACTCTTTAGATATTTCCTATTCTTGAACCGCGCCGCTGCATCTGCAAAATATTCTACATTGTGTGACACAATGCGCGTGCGCCGACCACCACAGCCTGAATTTACTATGACCATTGACCACTTAACGATTCCTTACTCGTAACCACGTCAATCACACACGAAATCTGCTAATATCGTATTAAGGCGGTGATTTCTTGAAAACGCTCAAAAAGGTGGTTTTTTAAACCAGTGTATCTCTTTAACCGTAATTTTTTTTTTTTTGCATAGAGTGATGGAACTCAAAATATAATTAAACATACTTTAATGCATTTAGAGGTATGAGGAACAGGGTGTATAGTCCACTCATACTCTATGGAAAACGGAGGATCCTCCGACCAGACGGGTGTTGTGTCTGGTGGGCAACTGCAAAAAAAAAAAATCATCAAAGTCACCTTTTAATTATCTTTAAAACCAGTTTATCCCTTCAATAACAATTACAATTAAAAATATACCAGAAAATTCCAAATGCCAAACTTATTTTTATTATTATTTATTTTATTTCCAAAACACTTTGAGTATTACAATCGTGATTTAAGCCACACAACGAAAACCTCTCAGGGTTTATCTGTTGATGGCGAGCCACTCATTTCAATACCACCAACTGCATCCAGTGATGGATTATTTGCTAACAACGTTTGACTTAATTCTATAGTTAGGTATTAAATATATTTTCATCGTGTTCAGCAACCCATTATTAATGTTATTGAAACAATATGTTTATAAGTTTGTTGATAAGTAAAAACTAGTTTCGTATAACACATAAGATAAAACAAACACATGTATCATTTTCCACACAGAACAGAGGTTTTCCAGACCCCTAGTAGCAGATTTTTTTTTCCTTTCTTCTTTGGCTACTCAGCCGACCTATCCTGCCAGTGTCTAGAAGTAGACAATTAATCATACTAGTTAGTACCAAACATTCTAATACCCATTTATTACCATTATTACCACGCCCACACCCCACACTTGATAATGTCAACATAACACAGAGCTGCCCACGCGCTGTCATAAATCATGGCGGCGTGTCAAATGACACAGTTCACGGATACCTTGGGTCATGTGTCTCTCGGCCTGTTGAATATTTTGCATATTTCATCGCGACATAGTAGGGGCATAAACATTTCCGGCTGGTCGCAGGTCACTCAACAGAATTGACACAACTGTGACGACTAAATAAGTAATAAGCATAATGCAAAATCACTTTACGTTGTGCAATTGAGTATGACCAGCACCCTAAATACGTAATCAGAATAATTTTGAAGGTTAGAGCTAATAAATTGCTTGACATGTTCGAAAAATCGTCTACCTAGCAACGTAAATAACGCAATGAATGTTGTTGAACTGTCAAAATGCAAGCCATTCCTACTGCTGGTTAACCCCACTGATCGCAACAAAATAGCTCTGATACAAACCCTACCCCAAAAGCATCAGCAGGCTTCTGATAACAGCCAGTTGGGGAAAACCTTCGTAATAAACTCCACGATGTTCCTCCAACTACCTTCAATTTAAAGACGAGTCGCCTAAGATTCTGGCAGCTGGAGTGACGCACAAGTTAAAAGACTGCTCGTGTTTCTTCTGAAGCTAGTCTTACATGTTATAATCTCACGATGTGTAAGTTATTTGTTACCTTACGTAATACTCAATCCAAATAGTTATTACAATAGTTAGTCATTGTCAGCTGTTTTCAGGAAATCCCCTGAATATGAAACGATGCATCAATTTATATAGTTTGCACGTTAAATATTAGCAATTTGTCTAATTTGCTAGAATGTGTCGCTATGTTATATTTTGCAGCTTAAAGGCATAATGGAGGTCATGTTGAGTCACTTGAAATATGTTTTAACGACTTTTATTATTCGTAGGTTTTAACTTAGTTGGCGTTACTACCTATAGGTACCTACTGCGACGACTGTTCTAGCCTGTACGGCGCCACGCTTCTCGATGAATGTAGGTAATAATAAGATCTATCTATATCACAGACTGTAAGGCAAGGCAGAATGGTTTTAGAAAAGATTATTCCAAACCTAGCGGCCAACAGTATTATGCCGTGCAAAACATAACACATTAAGGTGGATGCGCTAAGGTACTCGCGGGCTCCCCTGGCGCTTCTACCCTATATTGTTCCCACTTCTGAGTAAACGAAGAGCCCATAGCCGTCAATAGTTTTACCTTCTTAACATGTTTTTCTCTGTAACAACTTTTTCAAAGCAAACACTTTGAAACAACAAACAAAAGGTTCGCCGCGTCATTCACGTATCCTCAAAGTGAACAAAGTAGACTGCTGCGGGGCTCGGGGGCGCGGGGGCGCGGTGTGGACAGCCCGCATCGACAGATAAATATTATAACAGGAGTACCTGTACGTGCTACAGTTTGCAGGCCAACTACAGTGAGAATACTAAACCTATCTAGAATAGACATGCAGTTTTATTTTTCGGGATAACATAGCATTCTGGAAAACTATGGTCATGACCCATTCGCAAGCATTGCAGGCAGTAAATCTTTTCGACCTTAGGTTTTTAAGATTAAGGAACTAAGTTGGCTGAAACAGTAACTTAGTACCTAGGTTTATGAAAAAAACTAAGGTTTTACTGCGGGCCACAACAGAAAATCTAAAGAAATCCTGTGCAACTCTTTTAAGATTCTAACTTTTACATTCTAGCTGTAAAACCATTTCAATTCATACATTTTGCTAAACTTATCCCAGTTTCAATCCGACTCCGGTCGCTCGCAGTTTCGCGAGGAACTGTGAAAAATAACTTGTGCTTAACCTACTTCCTGCTAAACGATGCGATCTTACTAAACTCAACCATATTTCCATGCTACAGAGTATAAATTAGAATATAACAGCTGAAGCTTAACATGTATATAAGAATTTACACATAAAATCGTACTTTATGTCTATAAAGTGAGAGTACGTTTTCGCATGACCATGCGAATGACTTGATGTTTCGTTTTCCTCAATTTCCAAACTTTGGAGAGGTCAACAACCGTGGAAAAGTCCAGTGGTGTGAGGATTGCTCCTCGACGACATTTCTTGTCAAGACCTACTCTCACCAGTCGTATTTGAAGTGCCTATGTTCTATAGCATCAGAAGTGACCTCCGGTTTATTTTGTGAACAGTGTTATCAGTCATACGGGTGTCCTCCTTATCTAATTGTTTTCTTGACCTATGGACTGTTAGATTTTATACAGTTTTAACAAACTGTAAACACGCGGGGCGTCAGTCATGTTTAAGGTCCAGATTTGGGTGCGGGTTGTTCGAAAGAGATACCGCGGCCCCTGGCACACAGGCAACTGAGGGAACAAGGGTGGGTTTTAGTCAGTAAAAGTCTGACACACCCTCCCGCTCCACCCAGAGCGGGAGAAGTTATTTGATGATTTCCCACCCAAAAAAAAAAAAAAAAAGTCCAGATTTCCTATTTCACTTTTTTCGGCAGATGCAATTCGCAGTTGTCTTCTACGACACCCACGGGAGGAAATGGGAACAAACAATTTTGTTTATTAATATTCAATTCATAATTCAACATAATAGCCGTAGTTATTCATTTAAGTGAACCCCGAGACCATGCGATGCGGCAGGAATTCTAATACATTTTCGAATCGTAGCCCTAATGCCTCATGCTGAACTGTTATTTTGAGAAATAGACGCCCTCCGTTGTCAAGATTATCTTAAAAGTACCCATACCGCGTACAGATCGAAAGAGATACCGTGGCACACAGGCAACTCAAGGAACACGGGTGGGTTGTAGTCACTAAAAGTCTGACACGCCCTCCTGCTCCACCCAGAGCAGGAGAAGTTATTTGATGTTTTCCCACCCTAAAAAAAACCCCTTTGACCGACGTCAATATGAGATAATGCCTACTATCAATCAAGAATACCAGGTATACAATAAAATAATTGCGGTCACCCACTAGTGTCCAATAGACTCAATGGTTTCACAGAACCGTTGAATCACGCTTGGTTGGATGATGAATTCGAGGAAACAGACCAAATCATTTCGTAAAAAGTTCACAATAATGCCATAGGTATTGATTTTCCTCATAACTTATTCTAGGTAAACTCCAAACCAGCTGTGGTGAATATTGATAGAATACTGATGTATCGCCTACGAAATATAAAATGTAGGTTGCGTGTGTCAGCTTGTGTGTCCTAGGCAATATCTAAAACTGCTGTTGTCATAATGATAAATGAGTAACAAAGGGCTATTGCTAACTAAAATGATTTTTGCTCTGATTTATGTTACTGATAAGTTATAACTGATAAGGCATAAAACATTAGCGAATTATTATATTGGTCCACGAGGTTTGACGACTCGCACATGATCTAATAACGGATGTTATTTTTATACATAAAAACAATAAACATATTTTTACTATTTCTTTAAATAACATTACATTAAAAACAAAAATAGCAATACAATCAGTACAACGCAAAATTATAAAGCAAGATAAAGAAAAATAATAATTACAAAAAGAATCGCTGAGGACAGGATTCGAACCTGCGCGGGTAGAACCCATTGGATTTCAAGTCCAACTCCTTAACCACTCGGACACCTCAGCTGTGGTAAGTTGTGCCAAATTTTGAATCACTGTCTACAGTTACTCAGCGCGCTTATTATGACGTAGCCGGTGTCGGTGGGTTAGCGCCTTCTGTAGTCGCACGCGCATCATTCACTCACTATAACAATAGAGATTAATGACGGAAAGGTTAATAGTTTATTTTTTGCAAATATAAATAGGAACTGCTTCATTATATGCAATTGTTTAATGCGATTCCATAAAAGGTTAACGCTCGACCCATAACAATAAAATAATGAATAAAAAGATGACTTGTAGGTAACACACTTTACATGTGGTACTTATTATTTTGATCAAACAGGTACCTACCTAGTTTGTATGTATGTATGAGCTACCTTTAGAAAGAGATAGGAAATCGAATTCGTCACATGACCTCAATTTCCTTCTCTGTCTAAAAAACGCTGATGAATTCCATTAAAACCAACCCAGTTGTTTTATAGCCTACTTTATTAGTTGGTTAATGTGTCTGCTGACTACTGCACAAATGTTGTTTACACGCACACAGGCGTAATTTATTAGGAAAATAACTACGACTCATAAATAAAAGTAATTTATCACACCTCCCTTGCGTCACCGAGGCTTTCTACCTTTATTAATAAAATAAAGGTACCTACTAAATAAGACTTTCGAAAGGAAAGAAATCTATACATATAATGAAATCGTAGCAAAGTTTAAACTGTACGTACAGTCACGGACTTTAATTGATAAGCCACTTGCCACAGTTCCTATTTTAGCCGTGTAATGCAAATCGGGTTTAGACGGTTATACTCGTACATGTCCAGAGTGACGACCCAAAGTCAACCAATTGCAGGGCTAGCAACCGTAACCTAGCGACAATTGTTTTAGCGTAGCGATAGTAACGTTATGATTAGTCATTTCGACATCGGAAACATTCGTACCCACGATTTTATCCGAACGCGTAGCGTCCAAGATACCGTTCATGACAATTATGATAACTGTTGCTTAGAAACAAATAGCTACGGCTACGATTCACCAAAATTCGAAATTATCGTCTCTGACATTTCAACTGTCACTGTCTTCGGATAGGTTTTCAGAAATAACGAGTATTTAATGAGCTCTAATTCAAAGGAGGTCGTATCAAATAGATTGGATAAACTTATTTATCATTGACAATTTATTAGTCAACCTTCAACCTCTATGGATAAGACTATTTCCGATTATAAGTAATTTGTCATCTTGTTTACGAGCATGCGGTTTAAGTTCGTGTTTAATCGTGTAATCTCGTGAATGTATAAAACTGCAAAATAGGAAAGTTTAAAAGTGGCTTATCAATTAAAGTCCGGGACTGTACATTGTTTTTTTTTTAAGTAATTTTTACGGTCTGATAACAATTCCATGGCCGAAAATACATTTTTGTCTGTTTGCCTGTTTATCTGTTTGTATGTACATAGGTATGTTCCAGCATCACAATATATTATGTAACACCATTAAAATAATGCAGATAGTTACTGTTACAGATTTAACCGTTTAAATAATATCGTCACTCTATACCCCTCCACGAGACAGGCGTAGTGTGGAGTTCATAAGCAAAAAGTTTCTTTTGCGTCTTATTCCTGTTTTTTTTTCCTTGTTAGCGCAGGCACTAATGTAGAGTTTAAGGAATCTTATACCTCTATGGAGCTAAGCAGTCAATCACGACAGGGTGGAAAAATCAACAACAGTTAAGGTACCAGTACCTTAAGGTGAACCTAGTCCACATTTTTTGCATACAAACTTCGCGAGTGTTTTACTCCACTCTGTCTGACATGGCACATCCAAAGTAAAATATGATATCGTTTTGTCTTTATATTAATATTGTCAGTATCGAAACAGAATACTAAAATAAAAACGCATTAAAAAGTTAGGAGCCAACAAAGATTCGTTTTTCTTGCTAATTTTACTTAACTTTGGGCGTGTTTAAGTAATAAATGAAGTGTAAAATCTCCAAAACCAATTTAAATTATCTAAAAGTTCAATAAACTTTATTGGTCATTGATTTATGCGTTGGCTTTTTCATAAAACCCGATCTTCCAAAGGACTTTTCTTAATTTTTTCGCGAATTTTTTACTATAAATGATCCTGCATCTCACTCAATAACGTTGTGCGTGTAGACTAGCGTCTAACTGCTCATCACTGATACTATCTCTGTCGGACACGAAGCCTGGTGAGATAGCGTGATTTTTAGCCAGGCCCACCAGTGAGTTCGAGCCCGCGACTAGGTTCCCCTTAATTGTTGTTGCTACAAGAAAAAGGTTTAAGGATACTGTTCTTTACTTTTTGAATTATTTTGATCTGCATTAACAGATTTTGAAAAAAATGTTTTCGGAAAGAAAAAGCACAATGTTCAGGGGGAAAAAATGGATACAAATCTATAAGTAGTGTTTCTTAAAAGGATCAAAAATCTCTTATCGGACTAACTGAGGTTTGGGTACCTACTAGAAAAGTCATAAATTCGAGAACACTTCCCATAAAATCTGTAAGTGTATAAATGCAAATAAATTATTTACTTATTATAGATATTTAATATATTTGCATAAAACATGCCTCTCATGCCTCTTCTGTCATCTTTGGTCATAATAAAAATAAACGTCTATCATTATGAGCAATCCCGAGTGTTTACAATTTACTATTATAAGTATTATTTTCATGAAAGTTATTCATCAGGAAAAATCTGTAAGAAAGCGTTAGCCAATTTATCATTGTTGTGCTACTAGCAAGTTAATATATAAGAATTCAGTCGTTCATTAATTCACAAAAAACTAAACACTTCGCAAGCAATGGGAAATCACTACTGAAGGCTGCGGGTGTCCACCTCAGGACGACCTGCTTCTCACACGGACAACTGTAGTACGTCGCCTGCTCCCGCGTCAATAGTCCTGACCCTTTTCATATTTTGGTTGCTGAGTCCAAAACTACAATTGAGGCATGCCGGAATATTTTATAGAAATGTGGCTGTTTTTTTATAAAATTGTGGTGTCTAACGACTTCCACGCGAACGAAGCCGCGGGCAGAAGCTAGTTCTTTCAATAAACCCACGAGTTTCTTATTGATTTTATATAAATTTGTGAAAGAGTGTTAATTTATAGACGAGAGCGCTTCGCGTTACGACAGCGTTTCTTGGCAATTTTTTCTTGTTTTTATTTTTCACTGAAAATCTGAATCCTTTGAAGTTTGATACCTATCTAGTGTCGAAAATACAAGAAGGCAGGTAATTTATAGAACGGTTTAATGACTTTAGTTTTGTGAATTTCTGTGGAATTTTCTTACTTTAGAGTGGGTCCCTACCTTTTGTATGTCTGTGGTCCCTACTTAGGAGAAACTTATTTTTCTTAGTACCAGGCCAATCAGAAAGTATTGCGAAAATAAGTTTTTATGTATGAGAGACTGGCCAGTTATAATCTATTTTAAAAATATGATGATTGGTAAGTAAAAATAGGTACGTTCCAATTTCAAAATTTCGCTCCACATTGTTTGCGAGCTAATTTAACTAAATGATCGTGTCTCATAAAAAAATGTATCTGCGCCGGAAACATTTTCGCACTATGATTTTTTACAAGTATCTACGATAGGCTTCAAATGGCATTCATGGATGAAGGCTCTTCTAAGGCAACCGTGTATCGTTGGTTTAATGAATTCAAGCGTGGTAACTTTGGGGGATGAAGAAAGAAGTGGTCGCCCTTTGACGGCTGTTACGGAAGAAAACGTGCTAGCCATGACAATAGGCGAGTTACGTATCAAAAGATTCAGCACATACTGGAGGTTGGATTGGGAAGCCTTCACAACCTCACCGAAGCTCAGAAGCAGGCCCGGGTGGAACGGTGCCGTGATATGATAAACTTTGAAGCAGGCTCGTCTCGGCGTGTTTACGACATCATTACAGGTGATGAATCTTGGATTTATCAATACGATCGACGGTTTGGGTGTTTCATAACGAATCAACGCCTACCAAAGTGAAGCGATCTAGAAGCGGGGGAAGAGTTTGATCGCGAGCTTTTTCAATTTGACTGGCTACTTGGAGTACTTGGTGTCAATTCCTTTACGGAACCAAAGAAGCATCAACGCTGAATGGTATACTACAAAATGCTTGGCAGAAGTTTTCTCTGTTGTGAGCAACAAGCGACCAAACACAGGGCTCTGCGGGCTACTGCTCCACCACGACAACGCGCCTTCACACACCGCGCTCAAAACGAGGGTCTTCCTGGACAGCACGCCGGTCAAACTCCTGGGTCACCCTCTTTACAGCTCTGACCTAGCACCGTGTGACGTCTTTTTATTCCCGAAAATAGATAATCAGCTCAAAGGGATACAATTTTCGTCGCTGGAAGATGCGCTGTCAAGATCGAGCAGGCTATGAACGAGATCTCTGCGGCGGACTGGAAAAAGTGTTTCGATAACTGGTTCAGACGCATGAAACTTTGTGTAGAGGCTAGTGGATCGTACTTTGAAAAGATTTAATTTAAAAAAAAATACTTATAGGACATTTATTTTTCCTTCTGACATTTAACTTTCTGGGTGTCCCAAGTATATGTACATAATTCGTTTTTAGATTACAGGAAAGTTTCAACTAAATAGGTAATACCTACGTACATAAACCGGTTACGACAGTTAAGAGAGATCGCCTGTGCATGTTATTATTGTTAGGTGGTTCTAAATACATAATTATGCAATTAATTGAAATGTAAAAGGTTGTCACCTAAATAAAGGTATCTAAAGATGCCAGACCAAATGTCCCACATGTTCTGTTTGCTATCACTTTCGATGGTGACGTCAAGTTAACGTAACGTGTTAGTTTAGTCATTGATACCTCAAACTGTCCGAACTGCCGTTGAACAACAAACCGATCATGTACCAGCTGTTTAATTAATCCTCGACGTCAGAAAAGTTGTTAACCATAATGTTTTCCTGTGCCCTGTAGTTATGGTCAATTTAATTATTTTAAAAAAGTATGAAGGAGGTAAGTAGTATCCATTTATTAATTAATCAACGGAAACGGAAAATGCATCAATTTGTTACAGTTGTGCGACTACTTGCGTTCGTTGTAACTGCAGGCGCTCGCGCCAGTCTGTTGCGATAGTGTGCCAGTCGAGTGGTGCCGGCTTGCCAAGCGCACTCGCCAATGCATTTGTTTGACGCTACACAAAGGGTGCACTCCACTATTTCGCTGGGTTACCAAGCAACTGAAACTCGTTTTAAAGTCGTTCCAGTTTTTTGCGGCACCCTCCCATACAATCTTGCTTGCTTGTAAACTGTCTTTCTACTCTTTCTTGAGCGCTGATCAGGCTGAACTACCGTAGATATCATAATACGAGTATTTACCATCATAAAGTTTATGGGTTGTACTTACAATGAGGTAAATTCATTGTTCAACACACACCTTTTAATTTCTCGACTTAAAGACATTTCGTTCAAATATGAAAGAATAACAGTTGTATGAAATGTTAGTTGTTGACAGTTAAAATCAAAATCAAAAGTAATTTATTCAAACTAGGCTGAGAGTCAGCTCTTTTTGAACGTCAAAATAAAATAAAAATTACATAAGACAGTCCCCCCAAAACGCCCGCCCTTCACCACTTCCTAGTGCTTTAGCTGGGAAGAAGAAGTAGCGGAACAAACTCCCCAGCAGCACAGCTGTCTGTTAAGTTAGAAGAACTTGATTCTATACAATAATAGGTAATCAAAATTACGAAACACAAGACAAAAACATAAAATTTGCCATATGTCAGCTAGCACACGCCAATATACCATCAAAAATTGAAAACTAAAAATAATAGAAAATTAAAATAAAACGTAAACAGATCTTCCAATCTAAATAATAGCCTTCAGGCATAAAGGGCATGCCCGCTTACATATGCAATTCTGCATTATGCAAATATAGCTGCAACTTAAAGTAACAAAAGTTAAACTAGGACCTCTGGACTAAAATTAATAAAAAACTTAATACAATTAACAATAACAAAACCATGGTCAGCAAGACGACCAGTCACCACGAGCAGCACCCGTTCACGAGCATAACGCAAAGATCAGCCATTACCCCCCTCGCCATATTTGAGGGAAGGAGGCAACCCGACCCCCGACGCTACCGCAAGCAGTGACATCTAAGGGAGCATGACGAACTTGCTGCCGGTTGCACTGGCAAGAATAATCATGAATTGTCGAGGTCGCTAGCTAACTACATATTGCAATACTGTCAATACTGTCAAGCCAATTTGCTAACAATAATTTTCCCTGACTTTACATACCAATACCTAAAAACAAAATATTTGTCGCTTCACAGAAAAATTTCATCAAACTTTTAAATTTCCACCTGAAATTTGCGAAAATGGTAGTCCGTCAGAAACTAAAAACAGCGCGTCGCTGCGCTCCATGTTCGTTTCACATTTCACACGTTTTAGCTTCGAATGGCGAACTCTATACACATGAGGCGACCTCGTCTCTCTGTGGAGCTCTTTACGTATTCCTTTTAATGTTTGTACGAAAAATGAAACACCTGTACCTACACGGTTCCAAAAGCTACATACCTCCTCTTGAATAAACAAATCTGATCGAATCATACCTACAAGCCTACAACCAAGGTACCAAATGTTGGTTGAGCGCCTCATAACAAAAAATTAAACATTGATTTGCACAGCTGAGGTGTCCGAGTGGTTAAGGAGTTGGACTTGAAATCCAATGGGTTCTACCCGCGCAGGTTCGAATCCTGTCCTCAGCGATTCTTTTTTCGTGTTTTTGTAACTCGGTACTTCATCTTAATATGATTGACCGTGTAAGTACTGTTGGTTTATATTGGGACCAACAGGGTTAAAATGTCAGGTAAAAAAAACGAATTTTCGTCCAACGCAATCCTACCAGAAAATCCAGTAGCTTACCTACTCGATTTTCTGGTGAGATTGCGTTAAAATTCACGAACTTTTTTATCTAAGTAGGTACACACGGCTACACATCAAGCTATACATTTTCAGTATAAGCTGATCTTGCATTGTATAGGATTTCTGTACAGCACGAGATCAGTGTTAACTGGAAATGTATAGCTTGCTATGTAGCCGTGCGTACCTGTTTGAAACGTTAAAAATCGTCCGAATTTACCTACTTTACGTTTAGGTATACCGCGTGTTCCCACTAGTCCTTATAGACTATTACTTTGCTCTACATAACTATCTACACTTGAGTGGTTCAGGTGTTCTAGATCTTGGCAAAATTCCTCCAACCAATATTGAGTTCATGAACAGGAACAACTAGCCGAACCTGTCTCACCTCAGTCGATCCAAAATAGGAAGACTGGTTTGGTTAATACTTTTTATAGGAAGCACCATGTTCATGACACGTAAGTGCCAACTTACTCGACAAAGCGTTATCAAATCAATAATAATGATAACAATAAAGGCTAAGAGGATTCTTGCGTATAGCGTGTTTAGGCTGTATAATTTTTCAACCCTGCGTCATAGACGGAATATTTTAAAAAAAGTCAATGTCAGTAGTCCATTACACGTATGTTCGTTTCAGTGAAGAGTTTTCAGTATTTTGCCATTTAATTCATACAATAGCTCGTGCGCAAAAATTCAGTAATTTTTTGAATGATTTATAGTTGAAAAATATCTTTTAAAGCTAATACCCAAACTATGTTTTATAAAATTATGTCTCCTTCGATTTTATGTTGTATGCGTAGAAAGAAACGTGGTTTTCATGATGGCAGGTGTGTCATTCATATGTTTTGATTTTTTACATAAATACTACGTTAAAAAAATATCAAATGTCTGTTAATCTAAATAAAAAAATAGTAAATACAGTAGTGTCCGCGTGACTGTAATGTGTATGTGACGCAGCTGGAGCAGTGGAGTGCACGGCGCGGAGTATGCTAGACGGTAGTGGAGGGACGCGGGTGCTGTAAGATGCCTTGCGAGAGCTGCGCGGTGCAGTTCAGCATGTTCAAGCGCAAGCGAGCGTGCTGTGAGTGCGAGCGCTACTACTGTAGCAGCTGCCTGCGGCGCGGCGGCGGTGCCATGTGCGCGCCGTGCCGGGTGCTGTCCACTCGCCCGCTCACCAGGCAGGCCATCGCCCACCTTAAGGTGCGCGACCTGCAGTGCTTCCTGCAGCGGCAGAACGTCTCTACCAGAGGATGCGTCGGTACGTCTCATAACCACTCTTGACTGCAAAACAAACAAACTTCATTTAAGTATGCTAATTGTAATTTATTCAGTCCTATTAACATTTTGTTACACATTCACATGACTGGACTGCAGCCAAAGGCGACAAACCTAAATATTGACTCATGACACCATCATAAATGTTGTCCAAATCATTGCCAATACAGTGTTTACACCAATGATCAGTATTTTTATTGGTAAACTGACATATTTTCAGATTTTTCATGAAACTTATTACTTGTTAATTATGATTAGCATAATGTCTGGCTGTCATGGCTGTCCAATCCTGTCTGTATTGATTTCCAATGTTATAATATCCACTTGGGTAGGCTACAGTAATATTATCAACTAGCTCATAACATTGTGACTATCTCGAAGGTGGATATTATTCTGGTCTTCTAGATATGGGAATAATGTTTCATGCTGTTGTACAACAGCAATCTTTTGCTAAAAGTCAGGGTCAGATAATGAAATAAAATGAACCAACTTCTGATAACAAATATTTTTGTTTCACATGGCCTTGATTTCTTTTTCATGAACTCAAGATCACAAATGGGCTTCTTATACACCAATCATATGTTACTTTGCTATAAGCTGTAGCTATGAGCCTGTATTGATCTGCCCTTGAACATAATTTTAAGTCTCGGGTAATTCCCCAGCTATATCAGGTCAGGTCTCAATGGCACCTTTAGTCTATCCTTTATGATTGATTCATTAAAAAAACTTGTTTTGTATAAATTGATTGCTACTATAAAATGGGGTGCAATGGTGAATTCAGACAAAACCTTTCTCCATTGAAATCTAATATATCTAACTAGCCTGTATATCCCTTTTCCACACAATTCTGTATTTTGGTAGTGCTGGCCAGTCTTGCCGGTAGGAGAAAAGCTTGTCCCGCCATTATCGTCTCCGTGTGCTGCGATGGGATTTTCTTGGGAATATAATTATAAGTTTCACACTATTTCAAGTGCCAAAACCTGTAATTATCTCCATTTGCAGTCTTACCAATGTGTGATTATTAAAACAATATAAAAAGTAGCAGGTGTGTACTCATAACATGATACAATATATTTGACCTTCATGAAACTACATCATGTGACAACATTAAAACATTTTATTAGTCTTTTTTCTTAAATTGATGCATGTTTATAGTGATTACAAACATAGTATTTGTAAGAGAGCTGCACAATTAATGACAAATGCATGCACTGACTCTAGGTGTGACTACTCGGTGTGGATCTTTTCCCAAAATACCATATCAGAAATCAATCTACATAGTCAACATATGATCTGACAAAGATGATGTCTGGACTTTAAAAAAAACTGTAACCTCAGTTTGTTTCGGCCTTTCTTCTCAGAGAAGTGATATTTAAGAAACTCCGACCACATCTAGTTATTTTTTTTTAAATATCATTGATGTGGTAATTTGTTTGTACAAACCTACTTACAATAAAAAACTAAAAACGGTTTTTAAAGCGTGTTGTTTAAACTATTATTTATTTTCTATTTTTAAGTTCTGCTAACTACAAAAACGTGCTTTTTTTTCTCATTTTTTTTTTTTAATTATTGAATTGTCCTCGACAAGTTTACAAAGTTTCAATGAAATCTGACCGTTTAAAGTGGGTCAAAAACGCGCTCAAAGGAGTCGGTTACATATAAACAAACAAACACACAAACAAACAAACATACAAGTGAAGCTAATATAAAGCGTGTAAAAATAAAATCATTGATCATTATAATTATCATTTCTAGAACTGAAATAGCAGCTATCTATGGAAACCATTTAGAATTGTAGTTATTCTAACCCTTTCAATTATGAAAGGGTCAGTACGTATTAACCTAACATTGCTCCTATTTCTAACAGTATGCATAGGTTTTAAGATCACTATTACCATCCACTCATCCTGATCGTTTTATTTACAAATGCTTATAATGACTAAGTGTAAAAATGACTGACTAGTTGCCAACTGTTACCACAACCATATCAGCAACAGTAATTTGCCATTATCATTGCCAGTTTCCTTTAGATAACAACCTTTCGGGAAATCAACCAATATACTTAATGAACTTCAAATACCATATTAGATATGGTATGCAAAACGTGGTGCTTGAAGGACCTACAATCCTAGTGCTAGGGTTATATGAAGACTCATGTTTTAGCCATTATTTGACTTCAACATCAGCATGTTATCTATATCCTAGAAATTTACTGACAACTTCAGGTCAACTGTTTTGTTTTACACTAAGTTATCATGAAATGATCACTGCAGAGGTAGTTGAGTCTCTCAAATGAAAGTTTACCAAATGCTCTTCAAAACAACCTCATAAAATCTGAAGCAGTCACCAAAATGACGACATAGTTTTACCAGTTTAAAAAAAAAATCGTACAGATCTGTACATCAGAGTAGGTATATTATTGATGATAGCAAGATGATAATTGTGCAGAGGTCAAGGAAGAAAATTAAACAAAACATGTACATATATGCCCCAATGTCTACAATCATGTTATTATATTGTAACACGTCAATTTCCAGAGAAGGAGGAACTCCTGAGCCTGTGCGTATCACACGTGAACAGCGCGGCGTACCGGCGGCGGGGCTCCCGCGCCGGCCCCAGCCCCTTCAGCTCGCTCAAGGGGCTCACCAACAACATCAACGACTTAATCAACTCGGCCTTCGACATTCGCAACGTGGCGCATCCGGCGCCGC
Source organism: Antitype chi (assembly GCA_947359405.1). NCBI lineage: Eukaryota > Metazoa > Arthropoda > Insecta > Lepidoptera > Noctuidae > Antitype > Antitype chi. Next base: position 21,293,726 of record OX375812.1, read on the forward strand.
CGCCGCCTTCTAGGGGATGCGCAAGTAATACAAGTTTTCAACTAGTGGTTGGGTATATCATCATCAGTAAATAGCAGTCCACTACTGGACATAGCTCTGTTCAATCGCACGCTATTGTAATCGCTCCTCGCCCCTCTCACACTGCTGATACAGATGCCAGCACATCAAGCTACTCCAATCTGTCAAATTTCTTTGATAGATTTTCAACTCTATTACATAAGTATAAGGTTCATGTTCAATAGGGTATTTTACTCTATATGAGAAAAATCTAAAAATGTATTATGGAGATAGCTTAGGCAAATTGCAGTCGGAAAATGTTAGTTTTAACAAAATAAGTTTTAAAATTCAATTCAAAGATTTTAGTTTATTTAATCTGTTTTTGAACACCATGAAATAGTAGCCGCCATGTTATTACTTACGTCATACGGCGTGACAATTGAACAACTTTGTACTTTTATTATTTTCGTAACCTAAGTAATTATTATTTAATAATATTTTGCATTCAGGAACAGCAAATCACCGCTAAGTAGAATAATAACGATTTTTTTTTTAAATTATCATATAAAATATCAGTGCATTTGTCCATCTCTGTGGGGTAAATTGCTCTGTGGGTATGACGTCAGTTTGTAGCAAACCGACGTCATACCCACAGAGCAATTTGGCGTCCACTGCGTCCAGCGTTTTCGTCAAATTACGCGCGAAATTTTAAAATGCAAAATTTAAATGCATGTTTACGGCACTAATCGATTAAATAAAAATGTTGTGTTCTTTTTTTGTGGTTTATTAGCACTCTAGAATCTAATTAGGACACTTTTCAAAAATGGGTGCAATACCCTATTGGGAATTTTTGACAGTTTGGGGTAGCTTGATGTGCTGGCGTCTGTACCAGCCAACCATAGATCTTCTGTCCTCCTAGCCTGACGGCGTCCTTTCGTACGATTGTTGATTTGCAGTCTCACACTCAGTCATATCTCCACTCAAGTACCTATCGATTGTACCGCTACTATTATTATTATTTGGTTAGACATACTAGCATCTAATTAGCTGATGCGTATGTATCAAAAAGCTTGGAGATATTTAATCTGTCTAATCTATTCAACATTTTCTGGGAGTCTATTCCATGCTGTTACAATTCTGTTAGACAAGAAGTGCTTCAAAGGCTTTTGTTTAGATGAATTTTCTCATAACTTAAGGGTATGCCCATGCAAATGTTTGTTGGCGTTCACAGTTTAAAGGTCTTGAAGGCTGGGCACTTCGTACTATGGCCCATTTCATAATCTGTGAGCTACATAGACTACTTTGGTGCTCTGTAAGATCATCTCATTACACATTTGATCATAGTTTGCTGAGCATCTTCGAAGAACAATGATTGAAGAACTTTATCTTGTGATATAGGGCACGACAAGATTACGTGGTTCCCGACGTAATTTCCCGCTATATATTTACCTATTTTACACATGCCATACTGTGTGTCATTGATGCTTATTGTCACTATATGTAGTTCTGAATAAATAATAAAATTGCAATAACTAATCAATTAAACTCCTAGATAAAGTGTGTATCAGGATAGATAAATGAATGTTTTATCAAGTTATCCACTTGTCTGGAAAAACGTAATAATTTACTTTGGTCCCCGGTATCTTAAGACTGTTATTCTCACACGTGGAATTAGTTTTATTATTGAACTAGCTTTTGCCCGCGACTTCATACGCGTGCACTTTAGAATCAAGTAGATAATCATTTTTTTTGATAATATATAGCCTATTTTTTAAGTTAGACCTCTCGGAATACATCATTGAAAACTGCATTCAATTCCATGCAGTGGTTTTTGCGTGATGCGGTAACAAACATACAGACAGACAAAAATTCTAAAAACCGTTGTTTTGGCTTCTGTTGCTCTAATAAAGACCCCCCATACTATTTTTTCTTCAATATCTTTAATGTACAGACGTCGGCCTGTTACAATTTTATTATATGTATAGATATTCTGCTGAATCATAATTGATGTGACTAAATGCAGTTCGGCTCACGCACAGCAACAGTACGAGTAGGTGCTAAATATTGATCTTTGTCCTTTTGCTATATATTCCCCGGCAGTATGTATAGCTTCTTTACTTCGCTCGCCTAATCTCTCTAACTTTTAACTATAAAAGGTTTCCCGTAGCCAAGCTTACATTTGCGATTAGTATAATTACGTGGATACAATAGAACCATTATTATCGGTATATGTTTATGCAATTATAGCATTATATCCGGTCATATTGATTACCTATTTTCCCTGTATGTATTACAATAAGCTTAATATTTTTGAATATTGTACTGATCTGTATAACTAAATGTTTCAGGCAATTGCTTCAACTCGGCTCACGTTCACAATGACACAGGGAACGATGTTCCGCTCAACCGGCCGTGGCCACATGGAGAACGATTTACAACCACACCAGGTCAGCACACACACATTATGCAGAATACATTGACAACTTTCACACTTTGAAATGCAAAATTATAGCTTTTTACAATATACAATGTTGTCAGGGCCATGAGCGCCTTTAGCAATATTCGAATTTTGCGTCCCTTAACCCCAACACTTATTTTTTCAAAAGATTAACGACATATTAACTTTAAAGTGTAATTTAAGTTATGTATTCAAATAAGCATGAAAATAGTTCATACTGTAATGCAGAAAGGGCAAAAATACAACACAAGTTCATTTATGCGTTTTAAAATATCTTAAAAGTTGACTCTTCTGGCTTTTTCTGGGGCCAATTTACCAACCTGTGATAGTAAATATTTTTAAATTAATGTAATTTTCTAAAAGGTCTATCACAGCCTGCAAACGGACGCTGTCACAGCTTCGGATTTCGGGGTGGTTGCCATATGTACTGGCACGATTGTGGTAATAATTATTATGTGATAAGAGCGGTCGAAACGAGCTTGAAAATCTTAGCACCCTTACGTTTTGTTTTGTCTATTCTTGCGGAAATATTTAGTAGCTCCTTTGTCCCTTTATGCGGAAAAGCTTACGCATCGCGTCATGATGTAAGAGCCACCAGAGCAAGCTCGAAAATATTTGAGCCTTTTTTCAGATAGGTTAGATTTTATTTGATCGTTCAAATAGAAATTGAAGTTCATTCAAAAAAACTTAAGAATTATGAGAACGCATAGTGGAACACCTAGCCTAGCGAATTCGAAAGTGTTTGTACCATCTCGGTTCTAGGTGAGATTTTCTTTTGACCATTCAAACATGATTAGGAGTTATTTATCGAGTTAGGCAGAAAAGTCCAAGAATAATAACAACGTAGAATAAAACGGCGAGAGATAATAGAGCCCGAAAATGTTTGCACCCTCTTGAATGGCTCAGATGGCGTTTTGATCATTCAAACAGACACAGTTTATTTTGTCGAATTACGCAAAGATACTTAAGAATTATGAGAACGAGTACTTAATGCAAGAAGCGAGATACTTAAGCGAGCTCAAAAATTATATTATTGTACCCTCTCGGATAGGTTCGGTTTTCTTTCGGCCTTTCATACAGAAATGGGGCCAGGCTGTGGGTCTTCATAGTACGCCCCCCTAAAGGTTGCCCACCTGGCAGACGCCTACCTGACCAGCCTCTAGCGGGCTATTTATTCATACAAAGTCAAGGCAAAACTGTAACCAATCTTTCCAAAAGTAAAAAATTGTAATAGAGATTGCATGAATATTGATCACCACGCTTGCTTTAGGCAGATTGGCGATTTCAGACTTACTATATTACTAGCTTCTGCCCGCGATTTCGTTCGCGATTTTTTTGTTCCCCCGACACACCCCGTCGCATCGTATTGCCTGCCAACGCTTTTATTTCGTTTTCGCGTAGCGTTCATTCTGACTTTTTTCTTTTTGCTCAGATCCTATGGACCCTAGCTTGAAGTGAATTAACCTATTGCCTTTTTCAAAAAATGGGCGAAGAAATGTAATAAAAATATTCCAAATCCTACTGGTAGTTCTAAAGATAAAACAAACTCTTCAGCTTTATTATTAGTATATAGTCCAGGTTTCATCACGATGCTTCCCTACAGGGATGTCAGTGATGTCCAACATAAACTTAGAAAGTACATGTGAATTGAAAAATCACAGTGGTACTTGCCCTTTGAACCCACTACCTCGTCCAAGAGAGGCGAGGTATGGGCCATCACGAAATCCATAAATTGATAATACCGCATGAAATATCAATTGGATTTCGTCGCCTATGTTTGGGAAGACTTGGGTAGTTGATAGAATGATGGCCGGCATCGCCGTTGTACGCAGGTGGCGAGCCGGACATCCTGGTGCCGGTGCCGGAGTCGTCGTCCGTGTCGCGCAGCACGTCGGCCGAGAGCGCGCGCGTCGACACGGCCGACTGCTTCGAGATAGAGGACATCGACGACACCGGCTGGGAGTTCGTCAACAGACCCGCCGACCCACTGCCCAACGGTAACCACTACCAAACACTTTGGTTATTTGTAGTGATGTACCGACTAGTCGGCCATATTTGTAGCCGGCGACTAGTGGGCTAAAACCGCCGACTAGTCGGCCCATTTTTTACTCGTATTAATATGCTTAATAATTTAAAAGACGGTGATTGAAATGAAATTGAAATCTTTACTGTAATTATTTTTATTATAGAATCAGTTTTACAGTTTACTTTCAGTGCAATCTAGAATAGGATATGGAGAAACGAAGGCTAGCACTTAAACAATGATATAATAAATGCAAAGCAAATAAAAACATGTCCTGACAATTCCGCCTGGTCGCCGGGCGCCGCGAAGCTACGAGCCGAAAGCGTAGTCACGAACATTACCGATGTCACCCGAACTCAACCCAAACCAAAGATTGGATTGGCCGATTAGTCGGGCATTTTACAGCCGGCTAGTCGGCCAAAGTCATAGTCGGCCCATCTCTAGTTATTTATGACATTTCACTGCTGGATCCCGGATGGGAAAGCGTACTTGTGGGCGCAGCGAAATATATCACCACAGGGATTGCCAATGGTGATATGAGCAGCGTCAATGATGCAATATTATAGTAGAATTGAAAACTACCCATTCACTGGTCGCGTCACTGGTTTCTATCATACACGTAACTAGAGGATTATAATAGGGTATTTTACTCTATACGAGAAAAAATCTAAAAATATACTATTGAGATAGTTTAGGCAAAATTTTAGTTCATGAAACAACATTTATTTTTTTAAGATTTCAATTTTTTTATCTGTTTTTGAACACCATGAAATAATAACCGCCATGTTATTTTGTCATACGGCGTGTCAACTGAGCAACTTTGTACTTTTATTATTTTCGTAACAAAAGTAATTTTTATTTAAATAATATTTAGCATTCAGGAACAGCAAACCAACGATAAGTAGATAAATAACTCATTTTTTTTTTATTATAACCAATTGTCACAAAATATCAGCGCATTTGTTTTTAGCAAACTGACGTCATACCCACAGAGTAATATGGCGTCCACTGCGTCCAGCGTTTTCGTCAAATTACGCGGGAAATTTGAAAATTTAAAATTTTAATTAATTTTTATGGCACTAATCGATTAAATAAAAATACTGTGTATTTTTAGTGGTTTATTAACACTCTAGAATCTAATTAAGACACTTTTCAAAAATGAGTATAATACCCTATTGTAGCATAGTTGGAAGATCACAATCATAATTCGATCGTTCAGAACCGCCCATGCGCGGTTGTGGTCGTTCTGTTGTAAGCTGTCTTTCTTGTTACGATATCATACAGCACAACTAACCTATCCTTTTTTCGCTCAGACTCCGACGTCCTCCTCAGCACGTCAGGCAGTTTCGCGCGTCGGCCGGGCCCGGTGGAGCGCGCGGCCTCCGAGCTGGACCTGCGCTCGCCCTCCCCGCCCCTCGGCCGCGCGCCGCACGACACGGGCAGCCTGCACGACACGCAGCAAGGCGCGCGCGACCAGCACGACACGGCCAGCTTATACGACGCGCGGCATGAGACGGCCAGTCTTGACGACGCCGTGCTCATGGACGACACCGACAACGGCTCGGACGATAACGGTACCGACAACAATGATAATGGTACGTACAATATTGTCAATAATAAGAAAATATATATATATATTAGGGTATTTTACTATTAAGAGAAAAAATCTAAAAGTATATTATTGAGATAGCTTAGGCAAAAGCTAGTCGGAAAAGTTTGGTTTTAGTTCATGAAATAACAAAATAAATTTTAAAATTAAATTCAAAGATTTCAATTTTTTTATCTGTTTTTGAACACCATGAAATAGTAGCCGCCATGTTGTTACGTCATACCGCTGTTCTGCCTAATCAACTGAACAACTTTGTACTTTTATTATTTTCGTAACCAACGTAATTTTAATTGAAATAATATCTTACATTCAGAAACAGCAAACCAACGATAAGTAGAATAATAACTATTTTTTTTAAATTATAAACAATTTGTTAATTGTTCTTTTATTCTACTTGTTGCATGTTTGCAAAATACCAACGCATTTTTTACACGACGTCATACCCACAGAGCAATATGGCGTCCTTTGCGTCCAGCGTTTTCGTCAAATTACGCGCTAAAATTTAAATGCATTTTTATGGCACTAATCGATTGAATAAAAATGTTGATGTTTTTTTAGTGGTTTATTAGCATTTTAGAATTTTTAATTAGGACACTTTTCAAAAATGGGTGTAATACCCTATTATAATAGGAAAAAAAATACAACACGTAGCTCAAGAATTTGTAAATTTGCTTACTAATATACCATCTAAAACGATGGAAGCTTAAATTCCTCACCCGATGTCTCAATTTATATATTAAGAGCGGACGTTTCTGGATGCGCGGTTGAATTTAAATATATTAACCCTATGATAGGTTGTAAAAGCTTATAAAAACAACTAAGACGCAACTGCAGCTAGGTTTTTGGGATTTTCTTCTACATAGTGTACACCATCCATAATCCGCATCAGTTTTGTTCGACTCGACTGCCAAACTAGAATAAATTTCTGTACCCATACATTGATCCTGATGAAAATGATGCCTTCGATCACTAACACGCACGTTAACGGACAGGTACCCCCAAACATATCTGCCTGGAGCAGTTCTCGCGCGCGTCGGAGCTGGACGCGCTCAACGTGAAACAGTTAAAGGAACTCCTCGTGAGGAACCGCGTGGAGTACCGCGGCTGTCTGGAGCGCCGCGACCTGCTGGAGCGCGCCAAGACGCTGTGGAGGAACCACGCGCAGTACAAGGATGGTAAGATCAAGAACACTATTAGCCAACTGTCAACGCTAGGACTACATAACTGTTTTCGAATCTTTAGGTCCTGGTGCTGAGAATATGTCTAAAATCAAAATCCAAGATGAAGGAGGAGTGAGGATGGGGTCATAGATGGCGTTTCCAAGGTTTTCAGGGGTGCCGATAAACGTGCTTACAAAGATGTTGGCTTATAAATGAAGAGATTTTTAGTCATATAAATAATTGTTAATATTTTCATGGTTTTAGGGGATGTTATTTTTAAATTACGGCATCCATGTACCCAGGCCATGTCCATAACACAATCCACGCCATCCATGTCTTCCCGCAGACATAGACAACCTGCCGCCCGAGGAGTGCTGCAAGATCTGCATGGCGGCGCCGCTGGAGTGCGTGCTGCTGGAGTGCGGCCACATCGCGGCCTGCACGGCCTGCGCCAAGCAGCTGGCGGAGTGCCCCATCTGCCGCCAGTACGTCGTACGCGCCGTGCGGTTCTTCCGCTCCTGAGCACCCCAGCTCCTGGACCTAGCCGGATTCTTACAACAAAGAATTGATTTAAAGCTTTATTTCTTATGAACTTATGATAGAAACGAATGTTTTTAAAAATCACGTAATCGGATAATAGAATAGGAGACAAAAATAATCCTTCCGTGAAATCGTATATCGTGTCGTTCGGCGACTTGGGACGTCCTGATCTACAAGCGCTACTTTATATTCCTAACAACGCTTAGCTTTAGAATACAAAGGTGAGTGCTAGCTAATGGTGATAGTAACTGTGGTCATATCCGCGCTACTGCGGCTTCTGATGCAGCAGTTCATATGATGCACTGCGAAGAGTTTCGTACAACGCCACAGCGCAGCCAAGCCGCCTGGCCCCGCGGAAGTATGATCCCAGCCCTAGTCGGTCCCTAATGTTGTCCACACGTACTTCTACAGGCAAACGCACGCTCTTGATAAAAAAATATACACCGCCTTTATATCGTAGCAGTAAGAGCCGTTTTCTTAGAGCAAATGTTACGAGCGTGCGGTTGACCGTAGTCTCTGAGTCCTCGAAGTTATCGTCTCGACGTAGTTTGCAATGCTTACCAACGAGAGGGCTCACGACATGTTTGTGACCTGCAATCGACAATACAACTCGGTGACCACGTCACATAGTCTATGCCAAAAGTACAGAACTGATCGTGTAAATATTATACCTGTTCATATTTTTACCAGTTTTTTATAGAAATCTGAACTGTTGTTGTATTCAAATTGTCGCTCTGCAGCCATTGTAGTCGTAAACAAATGATCATGTATTCAGATTTGTCTTGTACTACAATAGAATGTGAATTTATTTATCAAGGTATAAGCTGAGAACGTACTGATGGTATCACTGATCCTACTTGCTTTTTTTGGGTTCCGTACCCAAAGAATGACAGCGGACCTATTACAAAGCGTCTTCACACAAGTCACACATAGCTGCTTGTGTTTCACAGAATGCCGCTCCGGGCCGGTGCCTGCCACATGTGGCACGTTACAATAGAAAATCAATTGTTTTTCACTAGCCGGCCTCAATCGGTTAATTAATCTCGGTGATCGGAAGAAAAAGTATTCGACGTGGTATGGACGGTGGCGTGTTAATGTTTGTACTCGCTTATTTTGACAAGAGCATATAAAAAAAAATTGTTCTATTATATAATGCGTCCCATCAGGATAGACTGGCCTCATAATAAACGAACAATTTTCATTGAAATGTAGTAAGTTCAAATTCATATCATTTACAGTACGTTCGCAGCTGTAGTTAGGTGTAAAAAATATATTATTATTGGTTAGAATTAGCTCAAAATTTTATGTTCCAAATGCTCGACTGCATTCGGCCGCATAGTGAAAAACATAACAAGTTGACGTGCTGTCATCATTTCTGGAGTTGGTTATCTGCATCTGTTATTCAACCATCAATATGCGTTGAGCTCAGCTTATGAGCGTATGCTTCAATATCAATATTCTGCGCAAATAACATATTTGCGCAGAATATTGATATTGAAGCAAACTTCATATAATTACAGATTTTAGGTAGAAATCATCTAAGGCCCCTCTACAAAAATTCTATACAAACATTTACGGACTTATTCATAAAAAGTTATCGAACATCTAAACAGTTGCTAAAGTCTTGATTCTCTTTGAAAACCAGACTTTAGCAACTGTTTAGATGTTCGATAACTTTTTATGAAGTATATGCAACGAGCAGTGAAGGGGCGTGCAATTTTAAATTAGACGATCTCTTAATGATTTTGAAAACGGCACTATTACTTTCACGTTATGCGGTCGACTGTATTCGCGGTTCAGTCTTTTATATTTTATTTATTTTTAAATTGTTGTTAGTATGCTAGCAAGGCTGTGGAATGCTTCAAGATTTATGTTAGTGCGTTTTCGTACGAGTTGTGACGACAAGCTGCCAATGTGTGGTTGTCGGAACACATGCTGTTAGAATTATGTACACTTTTGTAAAGGGTCAAATTAACCAAGCTGGCAATGCTTACCCACGTTTGATATCGATATCGAAAACTATAGGAACAAAAAAAAATCATCATATTGAAGAATTATATAGAATGCGAAAATTCAATCGAACATCTGTTTTTTTTTTAATTTTTCGTGAAACATAGTTATTTTTGATTCCCAAACAGCATAACATCAGTCGTTTGGTTCCCTTATGTACATGTCAGTGTCAATTAAAGTTTTGAACAAAGTTGCAATGATGAATAAACGGTATTTTTATTAATTTCATTAGTTTTCGATATTTATATGGTCAACTGTGGCATCTTTACTTATCATAGCAGCTTTACCCATGAGTACTGTACTTAACTCTCGATAACTAAAAATCTGTTGCCGCCATTTTATATCAAAGCGATACAGAAGTAGAATAATCTACAATTGTTTTTTTTTTTAGTAATCTAGAGATATTTGAATAAACTCTCATTGGTATAGTTGCTCATGAAAACTTAAAGTTGCCACAGTTGACGGTACCGAACACGTGGGTAAAGCCAGCTAATTTAATTTAACCCTGTATAAACAACACGAACAATGAATGAGCTCTTTATGTTTCATTCAGTAAATTGATAATTTATCTATAAATAACGCATTTTGGAAGATTTTGGTCCTTTGATATTTCATCTCTTGGAAATTTTTGATTTTGTTTTCGTGTTTTGTTAATATTCTCGAAAAATAATGAGTTGTATTTGTGTTGTATATTACAAGATTGTAAATTAGCTAAAAAGGTTCTAAGTCAATAAATAGATCCCCGTTTTATAACGATAGATGGCGCTGCATGACTGAATTCCAAAATGTATTATTTACGCATTATGTATCGTTATATTTAAGTAATCATATACCTGTTTAGCAGCGTCACCCATATTTAAAAGTTCTCCTATTTCCATTTATCTTCAAGATTTGTAAAAAAGAAAAAAAGGTGGTGAAGAGACGTTTATGCTATACGTCGTATAATAGTTTTTAGAACGTTTTAACATAAATGTTGTAATAATCTGACGTGATATAATATTCGCGCCGTGTGGATCGCGGCCGTCATGTAACTGTATATAATATATTATGTACTTTATTTTTGTATGTAGCTGAGAGCCAGTCTCTGTGAATGTATGCCCACAGTCAATGGCTAGAAACCGTCTTCACTCGTATGGTACGACGTGCGTCAGCATCCACTAACATTCTGGACGTGCATCTAGATTCCGGTCGATCTATGAACTTATTTTGGCTGCCAAGCACCACACTGGATCGATCTGATGATCTCGATCGCATAGTAATCTAGTTAAATCTTAAGTCCACGTTCACGGACGTACAAATATTGCAGCGGGATTTTCGTACACTGTATTAACTTTTTGTGCTGAACCGACCATTGAGAAAACAACTGAGTAGTACATCCCAGTGCGACGAAAGAAACACACTGTTGGATTTTTAATCCTCGGCATTAGCAGTGCGGTGATCCAGTGCGCAAAAAATACCCGTCGCGATATTTTTATATCCGTGCGGACGTTGTCGAAGATATTTATTGTATAGGATATAGATGTTTTTCGAATATTGGAAGAAAACATCAATTGTCTACGTCTCATTGGCAACGTAATTATTATGAAAACAAGATTATATTAAGACATCTGTTACTTGCTGTGTTCCTAAAGTTGACGAAAAAATTAGGTTGTGACCGATCTAGCGGAACACAGTACAGGGTATAGAACAATACTCTTAAATAGCTTTTAAATTCCTGGAGTTTTATATTTTCTTCGTAACTTGACCAAGGACGTATTTCACAAAAGAAATTGAACGCGCGACCAGCACATCTAGGGGCCTACTCTCTAACTTCGTCAACGAAGATACGGGCCCGTCCGAAAGTAGTTCGAAACTTCTTAGTAAATCCTACAGCCAATTAACTAACTTTTTTGGACGGTCAAAAACATATCGGGAGTAGGGACAGTTGTCAAATCGTGTTGTCATTTATTCTTAGTTCGGGCTCCTAACTAATCTTCGGTCCGTAAGTGATACGGAGTTGGAAACGCCCGTTACTTCGACCGAAACGACGGACTTCGTGCTAAGGGAGTATGCCCCCTGGACCGCGTTTAAGAACACAGTGATGACACTGACTAGTGCCATCATTGTTACGGAGGATTGATACTGTTAGCCTTTGAACGCGGTTTAAATGTAATGATCCGTTCCCTTGGCGATAATGGCCTTAAATAACAAAACCTGCCAATATGCCTAGCGATCCTATTTTATGAAAATGTTCCGCTAATAAAAACGAATTGAAAGTCTAGTGATCCTGTGAAATATATTTAAACAAATATACGTATTTCACAGGATCGCTAGGCTTTATTTTTGCAATTTTAGAATAGCCGACGTTCGTTGTACCATACGGTAAATTTTTATACAGAATTAGAAAACAAGTTCCGTGTAAATAATGAAACGAAAATTGCAATAATTTCAATAAAATTGTAACACATAGATAAGTTGAATACACGGTAAAGCCTTTATTGTAATTTTATTTTATATCCATGCACGAAAACCTTAAAAACATTTTTTAACTAATGAATGAAATGCACTGTTCCCAGCGTGGCTTGACCAAACTCGATTAATCGAATGAACCCCAAGATTTGCACTAGCCCCTGGAGCCGCATGCTTCATGGTGTTACAGAGGCCATTGCATATCAAGAAGTAGGCCGGGGGGCGCGGTAATGGTCAGGTAGACGTGCCCTTAGGAAAGGAAAGGATTGCGAGCCTACCGGATATGCATCCTTGAGTTAGCATTGGACTAGTGGAGAGACGGATGGTATTTATTTATAGGACGGCATCTTTTCACGACGACGCGGCGTCGCCGGCATGTTGATTCAGGTCGAGCTTCTTTGGTAGGTTCAACTATTTTCTTAGCTCTTTTCTATGCCGTTGCTTCTCTATGTTCTGTGTTGTTGTTTTCATATTCGTCTTCTGAGTTCTCGCTGGTATCAGTTTTTTTGTAGATATCACTAGCCGCATTCTTGATCTTGTTTCGTGTGCGTTACCCCAGCCAGATGTTGTCGAAAATGGTAATTTGAATCTCATAGATAATTAGTTTTGCGGCTTCTGTAATTGTTGCGCACATTTTTAAATTTGTTGCGCTTATAGTTTTTTAATTATTTCACAAAAACAATTCCTGCTGGGGTAACGTTATCCCAGCCAGACCTTTTTCTTTCTAATGGGAATATTTAAATAAATACTAGCTATAAAATTAGTTGTCTAGATGAAGTAAATGTTGTGCCTTATTTTGTATTTGTTCTTTCATCGGTTGCGAAGTTATTCGAGATTTTGCTGGGGTAACGTTTTTGGTTTTGCTAGATCTTTGAAACGGTTAAGCGGATTCTTATCATATTTTGTACATGACTTCTTAGGAATTAGTTTAAATTTGTTCTGCAATAAAAAAACCAAAATAATGCATAGTTTAAAGGATATTTTATTAAATAGAAAAACACTTCAATTGGTTCCAGCACTCTCAATAAGAGGTCTAAAGACTTACTTTAAACGTTATTTTAAAGCTTGTAAATGCCTTCAAATGTATGTGAAGTTTCATTAGTATCCTGTAAGTATTTAACAAGTTATGATGATATTCAGTTCTTCACGAGCACGGTCTTGATGCGCGCGGTGTTATTTGGCCACTGGATTGGATATATGAACTGAATGTTATGTCAATAATTAGTTGTTCAGTTCAGTTGTATATCAGTAAAATTTCAGCGTAGTACATTGGATAATTAATGAGATAATACGATTAAAGTCATTAGGAAGTGAAAGACCGAGGTAACCCGACCAAGTTTAGGTGGTTACGAAAAAGCGAAATCGCAGAACATTATGGTACCTTCTAAAATATGTAGGATAGTGTTACAAATTTAGTACAGACATGTACACAAGTTTAAAAAAAAACTACATGTTTATTAAATAATTTTTATTAACAGGTAAAATAATCATTTCAACTGAACTTTTAAAGTATTAATAAACTTATACTTAAAAACAATCACAGATTCAAATTACAGATAGTAATTTTGCTATTTTGAAATTTTCTATTACTTTTTATTAAAATTATAGATTTCAGTATACACTGTACACAGTTACAGTTTTTATTTAAATATACACATATTGGAATGTGTAATGATCACAGACAATAAATTAGATGACCTACGACACACCTACGACACTGACACACAACTATTGCATAATTTTTACACATTACATCATTCATTGGCCATTTTGTAATTTCTTACATCAATTTTTATGACGCACACGCACATTTTATCTATGGATGACGCTTCGAAATGTTGCCACTACATAAAGAGAAAAATGTTTATTGAGGATGATATTCTCGTAGCATGTATGTCTATTTCCATTTTCTTTTTATATTCCTTATTCTATCACATTAACATACAATTTATATAATTTTTCTATTAGTTCGCTGTACCAGTATTTTCATAATTATTGTTTAATGCACCGGGTGACGTCATTACGTCAAAGCCGGCTATCCCTGAAAACCAGCGCTGGGGCTCTGTCTTGCATAGGGTCGCAGCATAATGCTGAGTGATAGCCGTTTTGCGTGGATGTGACGCATGTTTCCCTCAACCTTTTCTTATATTTTTTTTGTGTTCCTTATCTTTTTGCGTCATGTTTACCGCAAATAAACGTTTTTTTCTTTCTTTCTTTCTTCTTTCTATATATAATGACTTTTTTCAGTTAACTCTAAACTTACGTATGTCTACTAATACCTACTTATATCAATTAAAATCACAGATCAAAGGTAATATTAAATTATATCACAATGTAGTAAAATGCTCACAGTTAGTCCTACTGATTTGTTGTCTCATTTCAAATATCACATTTTCCCGCGTCCCACCGAACGACATGTTATATCGGTGATTTTTGATAAGTATGCGCAACTGGAAGATAATAATAATGTTTTCATAGTACAGATATTATTATATTATTATGTATTTAACAGTGTACGCGTCTGTACCGAAATTGTAAGGTGTATTATACTAAACATTTCAAAAGATAGCATAATGTTCTGCGATTTCGCTTTTTCGTAACCACCTAAACTTGGTCGGGTTACCTCGGTCATTCACTTCCTAATTACTTTAATCGTATTATCTCATTAATTATCCAATGTACTACGCTGAAATTTTACTGATATACAACTGAACTGAACAACTAATTATTGACATAACATTCAGTTCATTTATCCAATCCAGTGGCCAAATAACACCGCGCGCATCAAGACCGTGCTCGTGAAGAACTGAATATCATCATAACTTGTTAAATACTTACAGGATACTAATGAAACTTCACATACATTTGAAGGCATTTACAAGCTTTAAAATAACGTTTAAAGTAAGTCTTTAGACCTCTTATTGAGAGTGCTGGAACCAATTGAAGTGTTTTTCTATTTA
This sequence comes from Antitype chi, assembly GCA_947359405.1. Taxonomy (NCBI): domain Eukaryota; kingdom Metazoa; phylum Arthropoda; class Insecta; order Lepidoptera; family Noctuidae; genus Antitype; species Antitype chi. The sequence goes on from OX375812.1 coordinate 21,308,931, forward strand.
ATGAAATAATCTTTAAACTATGCATTATTTTGGTTTTTTTATTGCAGAACAAATTTAAACTAATTCCTAAGAAGTCATGTACAAAATATGATAAGAATCCGCTTAACCGTTTCAAAGATCTAGCAAAACCAAAAACGTTACCCCAGCAAAATCTCGAATAACTTCGCAACCGATGAAAGAACAAATACAAAATAAGGCACAACATTTACTTCATCTAGACAACTAATTTTATAGCTAGTATTTATTTAAATATTCCCATTAGAAAGAAAAAAGTCTGGCTGGGATAACGTTACCCCAGCAGGAATTGTTTTTGTGAAATAATTAAAAAACTTTATAGTTTTTTAATTATTTCACAAAAACAATTCCCCACACACACACACACACGCACATTTTTAAATTTGTTGCGCTTATGCGCAACAAATTTAAAAATGTGCGCAACAATTACAGAAGCCGCAAAACTAATTATCTATGAGATTCAAATTACCATTTTCGACAACATCTGGCTGGGGTAACGCACACTCTTGTTTCTGTCTCCAGCCATGTCCTGTTTTAGGTTGTCGTTCCATGTGTGAATAGGTCGTCCGACCTTAGATTTAGCCTTATGCTGCATGCAATAGGTGTGGTTTATCCCGTCTGAAAACGTGTGTTAAAGAGCACATCCTGTGGTTCTTGATGCGTTTTGTTACGGTTTTTCGTCTAACATTTGGTGCATTTTCTTATTTCTTGATTTTTTCCTGGCGCGGTTATTCAAATCTCTCATGATAACTCGTTCATATCTTCTGGGTCTTGATCTGTTCGCCTTGGTGAGGGTCGATACTTTTAAGCCATATATCATACAAGGTACGATAACCATTCGATACAAACGTCTAGCTAACTTCCAGTCCATCTTTGAGTTTAGTATGAATGGTAGTAATGATTTGGCGTTTCTCGTGGCCTGTTGGCATCGTTTTCTAATTGTGCTTTTTCTGCTTAATGCGGATGTTATGTATGTGCCTAGGTATTTGATTTCGTCCACTGTTGGTATACTTATCCCGCTGAGGTTCGTTGGTCGTTTGCTGTGATGGGGTCCCTAATTAGAATTTTTGTTTTTGTTGCGTTTATTTGGAGACCTAAATAAAGAAAAAGATCATAATGTAAAGGCTAGTTTGGAGATATGAATCAATATTTAAAAAAAAAACTTATTTCAGACCCAACGTCCATTTGGTTAGTATACAAACGACTTAGAAACTAATGTTAGTACTTACATCTACTGCTGGAGAAAAAATAAAAACTATATTATTACGCCACAGTTGCATGTAGGCGTATAAAATGTCCCGTATGCGGCTGTCCCACCTATCCGCTATAGCATTCAGGATGGTGTTGGGGCTGGCGCGTAGCCTGCGCATGATGGAGGCCAATCGAAAGTGGAATCTCTTGATGATATTTTTGTGTATTTGCGTTCGTCACTCCACTCTCACGAGTAACGTAAAGTAAGAAAATATTTTTTTTATAAGTCCGGAAGATATACGGGTACCTATCGACTTGCGCATTATGATGCGCTGATATTACAACGAAATATGATATGTCTCTGCCTTTTGCTACTCCGCCATACAGTCTGTCCTTTTGGTAGGAAATAAACTCGTCCCGCCATCTTCAGCTCGGCCTGCCTCGATGTATGATGATGATGACGGGACTCCCTTTTCCGCACTTAGATTCCCATTCGGTCCGTTGTGCACGATGTAATAGTCGTCAGTTTAGTGGGACCCAACCTGTGGTTCTCTTGTCATCTGACATGCAGCAATGTCCGGCCCAGTTACGCTTAAGCTTAGCGGCTTTCTGGATAACGTCTGTAACCTTGGTTTTGGCGCGCAGTGTTGCGTTCCTTATATGGTCCTAAATTCGGAAACCCATGATACTGCGTTGAATGGCTCGCTAGCAAACGAGCTTTGACCTCTGTTGAAGTGTCAAAGACCAAGTTTGAGAACTATACCGTATCATTATCATGCCCAGTGCGATTGCGGTGCCTCTAATCAGACCATGTCCCACTTGCTGGTGTGCCCTAAGTGCCGTTTACCTGCACCTTGGGTGACCTAAAGAATGCCAATGGGCTCTAATAGTATAAAACATCGAAGAGTACCATCAACCCGAAAATAAGGTAGATATAGATAGGCTTGGACATACACAATCGACTCCTCACCCCTAGTGTACCTTTAGTCTCCTTTTGATGCTGTTTGTCAAGAGTTTGGTTTTTGATATCTTAATTTTAAGCCCTCGAGCATCTTAGCCACTGATGAGGATACAAAAATGTCATCGGCGAAGCGGAAGTTTGACAATTTCTTGTCACCGCTGACTACAGAATGTTAACAATAAAGGAGACCATAGTCACGTTTCATACAAAGTTGGGCCCTAAACAAATTGGCAGAAAGATGATGTGTTAAGTACCCTGGTTGGTGTAGTCCTCCATATAGCTTTTTACTATTGCGCCGAAACTCCACGACTGCTTGAACTGTATGATGGCTGATCTCCTTTATTTTAAAGTTATTAACTCAGTTGATACAACCCTGTTATTAAAGCTTCACACAAAACATTTAGTTCTGTGCCAAAGCCTTAGACTGACCGGAATGATACACCTTAATAGCCTTAATAATTATTTATTGTACAAAAACAAATATAATATTTATTATGTAAGTAAGCAAGGCACCATTTTGATTTTTTACTATCATAATAAATGGTAAAATCCAGCGTAGAAATGAGGTCAACGCTTAATCAGTCGTCGCGCTCCCTTCATCAATTGAGCAATATGAGTTATTTTAGTGACCAGTCTTTATTTGACAATTCGAAACTTCATCCTTAACTAAAGTTAATTAAGGTTGCTATTCGAATGACCCTCGTCACTTTATTCTTAAGGTTTGGTGTTGCCTCTAGTCTCGTCCAATGACGTGCGTCTCTTCCGGCGCGTCGACGCGGATGATGGAGGAGGCGAGCGCGAAGTACCCCTCGTAGTGCACTTCGTCGGGCGTGGTGTCGTAGTGGTAGTGCCCGCCGTCGCCGTGCTCACTGAAGCCGTGGAAGTGCTGCACGCGCAGGTCGAGACCCTGGGGAGAAGGTGGCTTGGCGTTGAAATATGTTTAGCTGCCATAGACAGAAATCGTAAGTTCGAGTTTGATCGGTCAGGGGTAGTTGTATTACTACTCAAAGCACGTTCGATCCTATCAGACCAACAAAAGATTTCAATATCTATTTCTGGTGCCAGGCAGGAAACGCAATTGTGTAGCTACAAAGGTAAATAATTGTGGTAGTGATGGATGAGCATGCAATGTGCAAAGATTGAAATCATTTTGCCATCTGTCTTGCAGTCTTCAAAGAAGAGTTCAAATAGCATTTATTTCATTTACACCACTATAGGCGCTATTTAATTTTGTAAGAGACGGTTTGTTTGTCAGAAAGTTGAAGCTAGTTGGCCATCCTAAAAAGATCCCTATGGTAAAGAACGGGTAAGAAACCCCACTTTAAATCAAGATATTACAAAATTCTGGTACATTATTCTTGTTGCTTCAATTTGTGAGAACAATGTAATAATATAAAGAAACAATTTAAAATATAACGCCCCGCCCCGCCCATTTTACACAGATTGTCCAAAGTACACACTTCTTTTATGGATTACTGTTCGTGCCGTTTCGCACTGGTTCAGAGGTAAGTCGTAAAGACCTACGCTAATTTGATTGGAGCATTCAACGCGAACTTCAGAGTCACGATTCCGGCCAATCGGCCTCCGCAAACGGACGCTGTATTTTTGAGCGAAACCGGACTAAATAAAATCCGCTATAATCTCGTGTCTATCACGCAATAAACAGCTGTTACAGCATTAAATATAATCTAATCCCCTCCCCCCCCCTCCCTAAGAACTCTAAATCGCCGCTAATTTCTGTGGATGGTGAATTCGCCTATGAACGCGCACGAGGCCGAGGAATTAAACTTCGTGGCATCGTATATCCACCGCCGCTCAATACATATTCATCCCGCTTTAAATATACCCCATAATCGCGTGACCAGGTACCATAAAAGAAGTGGGTACTTTGGACAATCTGGATCTCGACCAATCTGCAATCTGGCGTTAGGTGGATCCAATTGGTGGGAATACTAACATGGTCTCCAGTAACTAGGGTGCCGACGTGTGTGATAGGCGCGCGCATCTCGAAGAAGTGTAGCCAGCCGTCCACATCGGCGTCAGTGCACAGTCGGGTGCTAGAGAAGTCCGGCATCACGTGGAACTTCACCTTGCCTGAGCGCAGCATGAACATGCCGCCAAGCCCTGCAACACGGAAGGTCCTAGTCTGAGATCAAAAGTGTTCAGTATGCTCAGGGAGCAATGAGCTCGTTACGTACCGACAATTTTATCTCCATAATGGTTTTTGAGCGTCTCTCTGATGGCCGTGATGAAGTTTGATGGACCGATACGTTTCTTAGCTACTACTTTGATCACCTGAAACATACATACAAAGTGTTTGTTTATAATATCAAGTAATTGTGTTGTTGCTAAGGAAAGGAAATAAAAGGACCTAGAATCCAAGCCTGGCGTACACCCATTTTATGTTAGATTACCCAAGATTAAAAAAAAAAAAAAGTCCCACACTAGGAATTTCTCCTGTATTGTGGGTGCGTTTACAAACATTTAAACTCACATACACAAACAGCCAGACCCAGAACAACTACTTGTAGGTCATACAAATATTTTTTCCATCCGGAAATCGAACCCGCGACACGCAGCGCAGCAGTCAATCGCTTAACCACTGCGCCAACTGTGCTGTCAGTATATACAGGTTGAAATTGAAAACATGCGACAAACCGTAATGGAAGATTGTACTCATCATTATGAACAACTTTTACTAAGGGACCAAAGATGCAATCGCAAAAAGAAAACAGCTGTTCCCTACATTTTGACGAGTCATGCGAACATAAATGTAGGGAACAGATGTTTTTTTTTTCGCGATTGCATCTTTGGTCCCTTAGTAAAAGTTGTTCATAATGATGAGTACAATCTCCCATTTCGGTTTGTCGCATGTTTTCAATTTCACCCTGTATATACTTAATACTATAATTTGCATGGAACTGAAGTTTTCTTTGTGCAGTGAGCATATAAAAAGCTCAAAAATTACTCTCATTCCCGGCAGTAAGAGAACAGTGATGGCCCAGTAAAACCTGGCGCCACTTACTAGTGGTGGTAGTGGAGGTCGTAGGGTCGAACCTAGGCAGGCACTTTCCTTTTAAACTTATTTGATCACCACTGTTCTCAAAACAGCGCAGAAAAACATCGTGAGGAAGATGTCCTGGAACGCATTGGGCCCGCGAGGTCGATTACAGCCCACTCACTCTCTATATAAGGGGGCCTGTTCTAGGGTTGCCAACCGTACTATAATATATAGTATTGTACTGTATTTCGGGGTCTGCGTACTATATACTGTTGAAGAAACAAATAGTACGCAAAAGTACTATATTTTCAACACCGAAATCTAACAAACAAATCTTTTATTTTTTAAATTGATGAACGTGCCTTTTCAATAACTTTTGACTGATGTCATAGCGTGTAGCGTATCTAGGGTTGCCAACGCAGCGCATCCGAACGTAACTATCTTACTGCGTTCCGAACTTGTCAATGTTAAATTGAAAAAGTCAAACGAATGTTTGGTCGTTGGTCTGCTTTATTTTTGTTTTGGGACACTTAAAAAAAATAGTATTTTATGGCCAACGCTAAATTTTCCATAAAATACTATTTCTTTTTTAAGTGTACTATATTTTTTTATAGTTGAGTCTGAAAAATACTATATTTCGCTGAGGAAATATTGGCAACCCTACCTGTGTCCCAGCAGTGGGAACATCATAGGTTGATAACGCATATGCTAATGCAATGCGTGACTGAACGTCACGGACGAAAACGTTTTGATAGCCACAGTCAATTCGAGAGAACTTATTGGTCGAAGCGACAGGGGTTCAATTGGATTACCTATGTGAACTTAGATTATTGATTTTAATTCTGTAAATACATGTGTTACGGTTGCGAAACATATTTTGTTCAACATACAACCTGACAATGACAAAAAATATTTAAAAAATTGAATTTCACGCGGTACTTAGTTCATCCTCCTTTTAAATCAAAAGATCAGGAGGCTCCTGAAAAATGTCACAGTCACAAACCTTGCCAGGTTTTCCCTCGCTGAGCAGGTAGTTCCCCAGCAATGCTGTCCTGGTCTCGGTGTTCGGTAGTCGCTGCTGCAGGTAGCCGCCCTTGCCCTTGGTGGCTCCCACCGGCTCTATGGACACTATCCGGGTGCCTTGGTCTATTGTGCCGTTGCGGATGCTCAGATTTATTATACCCTGAAAATATGAGGGAAATGGGTTTTTAGTGTTTTAACGTGTCAATATTAACTTTCGGTTATTAAAGGCACCATTTATCCTATTGACCTACAGACTGCGACGTAGTAACTTAGTTTTGTTAGTGTTAGTCAGGCTCGATATAAAGTAGATTTTGTTTTTGTTAGGTGCTGTGTTCCTTAGACGGTTTGGTGCATTCTCATACGCAACTAACCTCGCAGTTAACACCCAGGTGAGGCCAGGGCCCTGCGCCGGCGCCGGCCAACAACGCGGGGTCGCTATTGAGGTGGCTCGCGAGAGCCGCCAGGTCGTAGATCTTGTTGCGCTGCACCAGCGGCAACAGGTATGGCGGGCCGCCGATCTCGATGAGCTTAGCATTGCCAGTCAAACCTGTGTAAATATGACTACGTTATGAATTTGTTACAAAATGGTAACAAAAAGAACATAAGTTAATGTAAACTTCTGTGTTCTGAATAGATTAACTTGATAAGAAATTAATATGAAGCTTGCCAACCTGGAAATCGAACCCACACACTTTTCCTTACAAAATTCCAATATTTGTTTATTCACTTTCATTCTAATAGATGCTGTAACAACTGTAATATTCAGTAGCTAACTCATCAAAAGATATCTGTAGCAAAATATTGTGTCACTTTATCACTTATTTACTTTAGATAGCGTGAGATTTGTAACAACAATTAATAGGTCAAATGATTATTATATAATTGTTTCACTGGCGTAATAATTTGCAAGTTACATATATGTTACTTATTCACCCACTAATCTAAACAATTTCGCACGAACTACCTAAGTTTTACAGGAAAACATTCCGGTGGCAATTAGTCATGTGACATAACTAGAATTTCATGCCAGTTGAGTCTTGTTCTTGTTTTTTTTTTTTAATTATACTTAGAACATAATTTCATTTATAAAAGCTTTATTGTTGGATCCTACCTGGTGATATTAGGTTGTATGGCGACTTGGTGAGGTCCGGAGAGTCAACCGCAGACACGTCGACCGACTCGAATGTGCTGGTCAGTCCAACAGACAGTACTGCAAGAAACACATAGTTTAAAATACCTACATAATCTTCGCCTCCATGGCTCAGTAATAAGCAGCTGGTCATCCGAAAAGAAGCTGGGACAGGATCTGTGATCATTTAGCAAGCGATCCCAGCGAGACTACTATCGGTCGGTATTTTGTCGGTCTTTCATTAGCTCAAATCCGAATTAAGTACCAACTTAGGTATTTAGCAAGGCTGTTAGCATGTAGGTACGAGGAAGGTAGAAAGTAGCGGTTGTTGTAACCTCAGTTGATAGAAAGCATAACTTACCGTCCACAATTTCCTGCAGCGGCGGCTGGAATAATGATTTCTCCTTTATAGGAACTTTGTTGTAGTCGACAGACGTCATGCTGAAACATTTTTGTAAGTATACCTAGTTATTATCGGGGGGTACCTTCGTTTCAGTTCACTTCGCCGCAGTATTTTATCACTACGCTCATTAAAAATCAACATTAGTATGTAAGCAGCTGTATTTCAGTAGGTACAGTCGAGTTCATTAATATATTGGCCCTTTCAGGCTTCAAAAATATATGAACGTTAAAAAAGTTTTTATTATTGTGACAACTCTATGCATCATCAAATTGTGGTCAATATTTAAAGCTACTGCTTTTTCTCATAATTTTTCATATTATTGCCTAATGCACAGCATATATTATTGAACCGTTCACATGAGGACATATTTTTGAACTATATAAGTATTTTATAGAATTTATTGAGCTATCCAACGCTCACAATATTTTGAATCCTTGACAGTGCCAATATATAAATACTCTCTACTGTAAATACTCAAAATTTTGGAATTCAACATAAACATATTCTTCACTCGTTATAATCAAGTTTCGATTGACAGTAAACAAAGTAGTTCGCAGTTAACGAGTCATTGCTTTTACTCACCTCGGCGCGTTCAAGGTCGCCGCGTTCACTACCACGACAAGCGACCACGTGAACAATATGTTTGCGAACATTCTAACCTTGCTCAATGAAGTATAGTGATACGTACGTTAGTATGTAGCGTGGGGGTTCAACTGTTGAGTTTTTGTTGACCTCTGGTGACCTCGGTGATTGTGCCGGAGGTGAGCGGGCCAGTGGCGGCGTGCGACTGACGCGGCGCGGCTGTGGCGGTCTGCGCGTTAATGATGCTGAGATTGCGCGCTATCTGACGAGTGCGCTTTATCATTGTTTGAGAGCTTCCAGTTTAATTACTACTTATGTCGAGGTCGCCAAACATCTTATTGTGATAATAATTTAACATTTATTGGTAATTGGCAGGCGCAAGTTAATTATTTAGAATCTAAGTTCTTGTTTTTGTTTAATTGGTTTGTTATTTCTTTGCTGCAAGCTCTTGTGTTCGATTCCCAGGTCTGGAAGACTGTATCTGTTTGTGAATCTGGGCACTTCCAGGTCTTAAATAAGAAATAGGTCCGCTTGCCAAGGACGCCTGTTAGTATATTTTTTTTTTGTAAGTAATTATTGTTTCCTATAATTTTTCATTTCCATTCAAAAAGCATTTTGTTCTAAATCGTTGAAAAGGAAATCGGGATTGTTGAATGACATCTGGCATCACAGTTTACAATAAAACAAGATATATTTGAAGAGTTTTTATTTCTATGAAACTAAACCACAACAGTTGTATTTAATAAATAAGTGTTAACTTCTATCACTGTCATACTTGTAATAAATAAATAAATACAAACATAAACCTTCTCCACTTATAGTTTAAGCCGCACTTTGGTAATGTTGGGTTAACTAAACTAATTACAAACTAAAATTAACTCTGACGTCACATTTGAATTTCTTTTTTAAACCATTAAAATTAAAATGTTAATCGATAGTACATTCCATGTACCTACCTAAAAGATAAAACTAGCAAATAACATTGTTAAATGATAAAATTATTTTTAACTATGTTATTAATCGTGTTCTATCCCATTTGAGATGACCAAAGCTTGAAGCATTACAATGTAATAAGCGTGCACTTTCACTATGCTATTGCACTTGTTTTTAACAAACTAATATAACTATTTTATGCATAACCGAAGACTATTTTACACTTTGATTATTCTCAAAGATCAGTAAATGAGAAGTATTCATGTAAATGTAAGTTACTTTATTTACATTAAGTACTTGTACTGAATAGTTGAACCAATTAAAATGTAAACGGGCCTCCGGAGCGCTGTTGTGATGTAACGTCAGGAAAACCGACTTCACTTATAAAATAATGAGCAAACACTAATGAACTCATAGCCTGCAGACAATATTATTTATGAGTCACGCACACAGACAAACAAACCAAATTAATACAAACATAATCGCTTCTCACTCTTTTTACTTCCGTCTTTTATCAAAGCCAATTCGTATTATTTAAAGACAATATTAATGAAATACTGGCAACCGATTTCTCCCAATTTTCTTATAACGTTGCGTTAATCATACACGTTTTAATTATTATTAACAATTGATTTCATCCCAAAAACCAATTTAAATTTCCAATGTTTCTCTAATTTATCAGGAAGTTCACCATTATAATTATAATCATAAACAATTTTCGTTTTCCACGACACTATAGTAGAACAGCCGTTTTACTGCAGAAACTGGCAACACTCCAGAGGGGGCACGCGGTCTAACCCGTAATGTAGTACAACCTCCATTACATTGCTCTATCACTGCGAAGTCATGGAACCGACACGACAAGGAACCCGCAATGGAATGTATGCGAAAAGGAAGTGTTGCCCGGTTCCGAAGTTGGCGACTTGTCATAGGTTTATATCACAGCCTAAGATAATTTTGATCATTCTATGTAGACTCATTAACTCTCCCCTCATACGTACACAAAATATATTAATCTGGAGTTATAATAAATTATATCGGAGGAATGTCCTTAACGCGTTCAGCCCGACAGTCTACAGCTGTAGATTGACTTTAAAAGAGTATCATTAAATTCACTTCAACGTGTCCTTATTTTATTGTCTTCATCTTTCTCTGCTAGAACGCGTTAAAAAGGTTTTCTCATTTTACACTAAATCAAAGACACATCGTCACTCATACAGACTCATACAAGTATCACACATGAAGTAGTTCGAAACGAGAGCGTCACGACTTCGTCGCACATCATTATACATAAGAACATACAACACATGAACAGCGGACATTGCCCGGGAGTTTCTAATATTGGGTAAACAGCATCTTCTGATGGGTATTTTCGACACTGTATCTCTTACTACTACAAAATCACAACGAAGTTGCTGCCTTATTATAATTTATCTTATAATAAACCAGCTAATGTGTGAGACATCTGTGCTGTAGGCAGTGTAGTAATATTGCTTCTTCTACTGAAGCAGTTTCATAGTGCATAGCTTATTTTTTTAAGTTCCACATCACCTGGTCTATTGTAAGTTTAGAGTCAACATAATCGTAATACTAATCCTAAGTACTATGATATATTTGATAGCCTATGATTATATCACCATTGAGTTTAGTTTTAAACAAATCAGTATTTCATTAAAGTGTTACATTTAGAAACTTGTTATAAAAAGACTATTATACTGACAGTGTATACTGATCCGGTAAAATAGGATAAGTAAATGATGTTTGCATATAAATATAATATGAAGAAAATACCTGCATGGTCCAGATAATATCAATATCCATCATGAAGTTGAATTATATTTATCAATAAACAGTCCGTTTTCGGAATAATTATTGAATGATTTTCATCATTCATTTGCGGGTCTTTACAAATACCAGTCGGTGTTGTGTTAACAGACTGTTAACTATATGTGAAGAGAATGTTATAATACCATAACTAGATTCGCAATTATTAAACGAGTATCATAAAACGTAAGACTACAATAGTTGCCCCGCCGGGTATTTTACAATAATACTTACGAATACTTATCGATATCTCTACTACGTAATAAGATAATTAATAGCTTCAGGAAGTCGTCAGTCTAATAAGGATTTTTTGAGGTCTTCGGTCGAAATGGATTTTCAAATATGTGGAATACATTTTTCGAAAGGGAGAAATACACACATTTATATATTTGCGCATACATATTCTATATCAAAACATTTGCCGTATTAAGCTCGTTGGTCGGATGACAACAGTTCTTTTCATATTGTTAAAATACGACTTATTTCGTCTCGTATTGTAAATCTTAGCTTATATTTTAGTAATTAGGTAGTCGTATCATTTTTATTCGTAAATCCTTGTCAAGTTTTTGTTTTCGATCGCGTCGTTCGCAAATATTTGATTGCTAGTTCTAAACTGAAGCCAAAATATTTTACTAAATTTTATTCATATATCTCTGATAGATCAATCACACTTGACAGAAAATATTTTGGCTCAAATCAAGAAGAAAATCAATGTGGTGTGTATTCATTTCGTAGACATAATATGTTAAGAACGAGCAGAAACGTGTAGAAACACTCACGATACAAGAACGTAACTGTGGGGCAACGTTTATAAAAATAGAACCTATCGAAGCAAAAATGACGCCTGGTTCACGAACCCGCTTCAGTTTAGTCCTCGAGGCTGTATGGAATGTGTTGGTAACCTCGGCGCAGTGCGTGCTGCGCTACAGGTCGGTGCTGGGCAGCAGCGTGTGCACGTGCTCGTGGTACAGCTGGCGCGCGTAGGCGGCGTGGCGCGCCACCCAGGCGGCCAGCTCGGCGCTGTCGCACTGCACGCGCGGCCTGCGCACGCCCTCCGCCCCGCCGCCCCCGCGCACGCCCAGCTCCACGAAGTAGGCCCCGTCCACGGACACCACCGTGCATGACACCAGGTTGCTGCGGAACAAGGAGCTCATTACTAAAGAATCGCTATCAGGTAGAACTAGATGTTTAGTCTGTCGGCAGTGATGATGGATGTCCGCGACACGGATGCTCCGCGTGAAGCTTCGAAAATCGCATCCGTCGCGTAAGTCCACGTTACAGCGAACGGCTCTAGCAGACCGGAGCCAGGTGAGGTACCTGAGATGCGTTTCCATGACGACCTGCGGCGCCTGGTGCTTGCAGGTGATGATGCGCACGTAGCAGTCGGACAGCAGCGCGCGGATGTCGTGCGGCGTGTCGCGCACGGCGCGGTAGGCCAGGAAGTGCTCGGAGTAGTCCGTGTGGTTGAGCGCGTACAGCAGTGCCGCGCCCGCCGCCTGCGCCGAGCAGTAGCGCGGCAGCAGCCCGCCGCAGCCCGCCACGCAGCGCGGCCCGCGCACGCGCATGGGCACCCACTTGTCGGACCTGTGCCAGGGCCATACCGAACTGAGCGACGTACGACAAATACACACATCGACACAAACTACGGATATAACCAACCCTGGACGGACCCGTGCCGTCCCCGGATTTAAATCCAATTAAGCACCCGAGCTTTTCATGCATCTTCGTCGAACCCGGGATCCCATAAGAAGACATCGATAACGTCAGACCGGACCGGACTTAAACATTGCAGTTGCGTTAGTTTCTTTTCAATAACTCAAATATCAATAGATCGATATTGATGAGTGTATTTGAGCGGAAAAGGGGGCAAACCTCATATCCTAAACTTCAATAAGTTTTGAACTTAAACTAACATTTTTTTATGTTTAACCTCCAGTAGACCGCGAAATTTAATTTTCTTACGTTCGTTTGCAATTTTCTGATCAGGATCAGGTTGCATATTCATGAACATATTTTATTATTATTCGCGACCGTAATTAATGCTATGTATTTACAGAATTATAATCATCAAAAGAACTCGAAATTAGAATTGCCTCAAATGTAATAATTTCGTTAAATAGTCATGCAGTAATTAAAACGTAGAGTCATATTGATGATTCTAATTGATTATAATTCTGGAAATTATTCTAAAAAAAATATTATAGGTCTAGAAATGATTCTAATGATTATAATTCTGGAAATGATTCTAATGATTATAATTCTGGAAAAACATATTCGTTACGGTCGCGAATCAGATTTTGATCAACATTAAAGCAAATACACATTAGGAAATGTTAACAACAGAGATAATTTTTTTGATCATTCATGGTTGTTGGACGTGCTGATACCTGCGACTGGTGTCCCTAAGCGCGGACGCGGTCTCTGCGGCCAGGTCCAGCACGCCGATGACGGGCTTGGTGACGGTACCCACGAGCCCCTTGCCCACGCCGGCCAGGAAGCCCCCCAGCCCTTCCGACGTGGCGCCCTCGTAGCTGTGCTTCACCAGCGACGTCATGCCACCTGCGGATCGCAACGGTTAGCTATGTTACCTCTAGGATCAATTATACAACATTCGTTTCGGATTAGTAACGACTAGTTTCGGACTAGTTGTAGACTAACCTCGATTAGTTTTGAGCTAGTTTGTAACTGGTCACGAATAATAGTTTTAGACTAGTTTTAAACTAGCCAAGAAAAGTCTTGGACTAGTTTTAAACTGGTCATAATTACTCTCGGAATATTTTTGATGTAGGCGTGGCTAGTTTTGGACTCGTTTTAAACCAGCCACTAGTTTTGGTCCAGTTTTGATCTAGTCTCGTCTATTTTCTGACTAATCATGATTGGTTTCGGAGTAGTTACGACTACATTCAGACTAGTTTTGATGTAGTCATGATTCATGTGGGTCTACGATTCCGGCTAGTTTAGCAGTATGCCTATTTTATTTAGAACACGAGTCACTCGTCAGCAACAGCAAGCGGCTCCGTTACCCAGTATGCCGAGCCCCAGCCCCCGGAAGCCGGCGGCCAGGTGCGCACCCGGCGCGGCCGAGCGGATGCGGCGCCGCGTCTCCTCGTGCGCCTCGTCGCCCACCACGCGCTCCAGCCCGTCGCCCAGAGATTCTGTACGCAGACAAAATTATCTTAAACATACAGAAAAAACTCACACCTTCAATGATGTTGATAGGAGGCCCTGCTGATACATAATAGGTCGGGAAAAAGTTTTTTCGTATTTATACCCCATTTGTAATAGCTTTAGAAAAAAGAGGCTCGTAGAAGCAGGAGTGCAAAACATTTTATTTCAAAGTTAAGTTCTAACTTTTTTAGGTAGATTTAAGACAGTACTAAATACTGAGATAAACGAAGTAAAAGTAATGTTTATTTTAGATAATGTTCTATTTACAATAACATCTTCATCACAAATTACAAACCTACAATAAAACGAATGAATGAAACAAACAATCACATGATGATTTAAATCTAATTTAGGTTATAAGAAAATAAAATATATATTTTTTACAATACTGTTACTAGCTTCGGGTTCGTGACAATTAAAAACTGCCAATAAAAATTACCAAAATCGACACTTTAATCAAACACACTAATTACAATAAACAATTTCACTGATGATCACTCTTAATCGCACTGAAGATCGCTCAGATGTTCTCGCCTCTATCGCTTATTCAATACTAATCGGTCCCGATCCGTTCCCGCCTTTTTATAGAGCCACAGAACATTCGGGAATCAAATCATCTAGAATCTTCGAGTACATACCGGCCCCGACTGAGCAGATGTTGATAACTCTAGAAGATTATTTTATCGAACTTGCTAGATAGATCTTGACTTAATTAATTCTGCTACTCGATACTAGATGGCGCTAGTGGTAACGAATTACTTTAGCTTTAGCGCGTAACAATACTTTATTTTAAATAACAACTTACGACCCACAATACGTTTGGTAAAACTTCGTGGTTATAAACTAATTTAGTTACTCGGTGTTTTTCACTCCTGCTTCTTTTAGGTTTTTAGCATTGACACTTTAATTTTTTTGGCATAAATCCTAACTGCAACACCTTTAATATAATTTTGTTACGAAGTGTACATTAAAAAGAACCTTTTTTAACTTCTGTCTAATGCTATTGTAAATGGAGTTATAGGTAATAGATATGAAGTTGTAGTAAAATAAGAGATTTTACTTTAAGGAAAAATGCGACACAAGCCGCGAAAAACTATATGACGTTTATGGACTTAACGCAGTGTCAGTAAGAGTTGATTCAAGCGTTTTCAGTCCGTAATTT
This sequence comes from Antitype chi, assembly GCA_947359405.1. Taxonomy (NCBI): domain Eukaryota; kingdom Metazoa; phylum Arthropoda; class Insecta; order Lepidoptera; family Noctuidae; genus Antitype; species Antitype chi. Next base: position 21,324,323 of record OX375812.1, read on the forward strand.
TTTATGTCAAAGATGCAGCTCGCTTCGGTTGTCCTGTTCAGTTAAAGTCGATACACATTTTTGACAAAGTGGAACAAGATATTCGTGTATGTTAGTAGCTATGACATAGCGGAAGAGTTAGGGGTCGACCACAAAACCGTTTTGACCCATTTTAAAAAGAAGGTATACAAAAATGCAATATTTTGGTGCCACACGAGCTCACGGAACCTAAAGAATCGTGTACTTATTTGCGATTCTCTATTGAAACGTAAAGAAACCGAACTATTTTTGAAAGAAATTGCATCACTTACGATAAGAACGTGCTACAAAGATCATATTCAACGGGCAGTCTAGCTCCACAGACTATAGCGAAACCCAGATTAACTCGCAATAAGGTGATACTGTGAATATGGTGGGATTGGAAGGGCATCGCTCATTATGCGCTTTTGCCGCCGGGCAATAGCATTGATTCGGATCTCTACTGCCAACAGTTGATGAAACTCTAGCAAGAAAATTGAAAATAAACAGGCGAAATTGTTCAACAGAAAGGGTGTGGTCTTTAATCATGATAACGCCAAACCACACACATCTTTAGCCACTCAGCACAAATTAAGAGAGCTTGGTTGGGAAGTGTTAATGAATCCACCATACAGCCCCGACCTTGCACCCACAGATTTCCACCTGTTTAAGTCTCTTCAGAATTCATTTAGTAGCGTTAGATTTATACAGAGTGTAACAGAAACCCTATTGCTATCCGTAAGCACTAAAGATAACAGCTGGTATATAATCACATATAAACAATAATAATCATAGTTAGAGCTCAAAATAAAATACTCTAAGAATTGATACTAAATTTTAGGTTTCATATGTTCTCAAATTCAAATCATAACAAACGTGTTACCACCCTACGTAGGTCAATAACATTCCACGTTGCTTTCCAATATCACGATAAATCTCTTCCGACTGTCAATGTATTAAAAAATCTCATAACTTCCGAACATGTAGAGATAGGATTAAAAAGCCCTTCCAATATAGTTTGATATCATCCAAAGAAGCCGTGCCCTTGGTATGTATATACCTTATCCGTTACACGTTGTATAAAGAGAAGCCTTTCCAATCTGCTTGTCGAAGTTTTTTATCAGTAGTAGTACTAAATCTTTGAACTGTAATATTACTATGATTTATCCTTCCTTTATAAAACAAAGTCGATTTTCGTGTCTGTACGCTTAGATCTTTTAAAGTAACAGAGTGATTCAAGAGGAAGGTTTATATGTATAATACAGCGAGCTCCACGAGGACAAAGCCACTGGCAAAGGCATAATGTACAAATGTATCTTTAGTTGGAGATCCTAAATTTCCAAAAGACAAGATGGCGGCGTTAGTTACGATTTTGACAGACATTGGAAAGGAAACATTTAGGGAAACGGGTTGCCTGAAATTTAACATTTCATCGTATCGAAGCAAAACTGAGCGTGGCACGCCTCCAAGCTGTGAATATATTTTAGGCGCTTATAAAGTCGGTTCCATCAGTAGAAAACAAATAATGCGATTTTCAACGCATCCGGAACGAGAATTTCAATTGTATTCAAAGTATTATTTCAATATTTTTCTAGTGTTGGCGCCTACCTGTTACTTTAGCAGCGGAATTTGATATGCCGTGGGTGACGTTCTTGAGCAACGCGCCCACGTTGCCCTCTAGCAGGAGACCAGTGACTCCTTCCGACACGTCTGCTACGAAGCCCAACGGGTTGCCCAGGAAGTCTACTGACCCCAGGATCTTCGCTGCTTGCCATTTTAACTCCTGTAGGATCACGTTAAATTACAGATTAATTGGCTTGGATATGAAAAAACTATGCACACCACGTTTGCCGAAGGCCTCGCCCATAAAAATTACACATTTATTTAAAAGAACATTGAAAAATCATGTACTTACATCTTTGAAGTGCGCTAGCATCTGCCTGCCGAGGTAGGAAGCGGTATCGAACACGTGCGCTCTCACGAACGGCTCGAGCTCGACTGCCGCGTCTTCAAACTTGATAAACGTCAGTCCTAGTCGCCGCTTCAGCGCACTCAGGGATCCTTCCAGCTTGTTCGCTGTACACATCGAGAGCCGGATCTGGGGAGGTGAAGAGAGGATAAAGCGCTGCAGCGATACGTTTTCATCAAAGCATATTTATATCTTTAATTTTTTACGTTTCTAACACTAGGATGGGCTTACTTTAATTATGTGTTTTATTGGGCCAAAAAGCATGATACAACTCAATGTAAACCTTACTTTAAAACGTTAAAGAAATAGGTTCACCAGACATAATATCAACTGACTGAGGGGAAAACTACGGCAGTTCTGTACAAAATTCTGGCATCTTGTTAAAACTTACTGGGGACTTACTTGTACGTACTTGGATAAGGGTCAAATACATATGTATTATATAAATGTGGGTCACTGCTAACAATTTCGTCAAATACCCTATTGAATCGGAAATACGTCATAATATACACGGTAGAAGGCCGTACTAGCTTTAATTGTGTATTTGTGGTAATTAGTCCAAATTATTTAAGTCATGTCGCTATGCAACTCACCTGGCTGGGTATGATCTTGATGACCGCGAAGTAGTATCGTGTGCTGTGCAGCGCGGTGAGCTCGCTCAGCATCCGTTGCGTCTCGTAGTCCGCCTCATCCGGCTGCTCTCGTGCACTTTCCTCTTCGCCTCGCCACGCCCACGCCCACAGCTGAAGAATCAGTCTACGGAGAAAAATATCATATCAATATAACGATTCCATAAATTTGGTTAATATTGGTTAAGTGTCGGAGCCATTGTTAGGTTGGAAAAAAGATGCAGGCATACAGCACGAATAGTAAGATTCCTTTTCTGTACAGAACTATCTTAATTGACACTCCACTCCACTCTTGTCAAGGAGTATGGGTTTAGAGGTCAGATAGGTGACAGTCGCTTCTTGTAAAATACTGGTATAAAATAATTTATGAGTTGTTCACTGAAAATCGACAGACATTGTGTATGTAAATCAGCAGGCTTAGCATGACATTTTCTATTTTGGCGAAGAATAATAAACTGTGCTTTTTCAATACAAAGTGACATTTCGTTTCTCCATTTTTGACATCGCACCGTAGATATCCTTCTACAATCTGTCATTTCGTCTTTCGTTTCTAACGACCTTTGTCTAAGTCCTTAAAAATGTAGACTATTTCAGAAGAATATTTCTTCCCAAATTGTCAAAATCACACTGACAACAAACTTTTTACTCGACACCAACGGTCACAAAGTATATAAGATTACCTACAAAAATCATGATTCGTTTAGAAAGCATCACTGTGATAATTATTAGAAAAACATAGCTATCTTCTCCTATTATACATCATTTAGTTAATAGTGATGTCTATTCTTCCGTCGACAAATCGGTGGTCGTGCTAAGCCTGCAGGTGTATCGCTCATGTTACACGTACCTTTCCTCCAGCCGGATGGCCAGGGGCCGCAGCGCCACCACGAGGTGCCGGAAGAAGTAGGCGTTGTACCTCCTGGCGGGCGCCTGGCGCAGCTCCAGCGCGGCGTGCAGCGCCGGCAGGGGGGCCGCGCCGCCCGGCAGCACGTACAGCAGCACGGGGCTGGGCGTGCCCAGCAGCTGGCGGGGCAGGCCACCGTTACAAATTAAGCATTTACTTTTTACCGCATTGTGGGAGAGTTTATTCAATAAATTTCACAGACATAATTAGATCCGATACAAATATCCCCTTGAAGATGTTTTTCATTTGATGATAAATAATCAAACAATAATTGTTGGAAAAAGTTGTGATATCTAATCTAATAACTCTAACCTTTAAACGAGCAATTCTTGTATATGTATTGTTACGCATCAAAATAATGTCTGGATTAGTTACCACTAAGCGCCATCTAGTATCGAGTAGCAGAACTATTTGAGTCAAGATCTTTCTAGAAATTTCGATGCTAGAACCTTCTAGAACTATCAACATCTGTTCAGTCGGGGCCGGTATGTACTCGAACATTCTAGATGCTTCTACAGTAGAAGTTTCTTGAATGATCCTAGGGCCCTATAAAAAGGCCGGAACGGATCAAGACCCGGAGGTCTTGATCCGCCTGTATCGCTTGTTCAATACTCCGGTATTGAACAAGCGATACAGGCGAGAACATCGAAAGCTATCTTCAAGTGCGATTTAGAGTGATCAGTAGTGCAATTGTGTTTTGTAATTAGTGTGTTTAATTAAAGTGTATTTTTTGGTAATTTATATTGGCAGTTTTTAATTTTCACGAACCCGAAGCTCGTAACAGTATATATATAATCTGAATCTCGGAAATGGCTCCAATGATTTTCATCACGGAAGAGAAAAAACATGGAATTGCAAAGTAGGCGTGGCACGCGTGCCACAATTAAGCGTTGTTACGCTAACTTGGTCCCAGTCGTGTTCTAACATGGCGTCGAGTTGCTAGTCTCGCGACAAATTTATTTTTCCTTAACTATACCGTATTGTTCCATTTTGGAGCGCAAAAATGATAGTAGGAGAATAAATCTTAAAAATTGAGGTGTTTCGTACCATCGATATGTACGGTTTTATTTGTTTTCTAATAAAATCTTAGTTAATTTCAATTTACTAATAATTTAATATAACGTCTGGTTAAAATCAACCTTACAAGATTTAAAATAAAGTTTATTTTAGATTGATTGTATTCTCTATTTCATTCTGGAAAGTACTTCGCTACTCAATTAGTGATGCAGTCGGGTCGGATGTTGGTTTTATCGATGGATATCGATAAAATAAAATTAGTCATTTAATATTTATTGCAAAATAACAATACAATACCACTATAGGTCGCTTAACATTCATACACGAAATTTATTTTAAGAAGTGTATTATGTTGCATAGATGCTTTATAGCAAAAATGTAATCAAACTTTTACATAATAACGTAATTATTATAATTTTAATGATGCCTGAGACGTTGCATTGCATTGACTAAACGGTCATTTCGGTGTGTAAGATCATTCAGTCATCAAACCGCCTCAATGACAGTACAACAAATATTTCAACGCCACTCCAGAGCCACTGAACAGTTCACCGTTTTCGAAAATCATTAAGTTTTTTAATCAAGTCAGTTATCATGTTTTATTATTATCACTTAAAAATATGGATTGAATTGAAATTAAATTAAACACAGTAATATTTTTTTCTCCTGTTCATTGTTTTATTGGTATTGTTTTCAATAGTATTATTTTTATTTCAGTTATTTATTTTATTTTCAAATAACACTACGTTATTCTTCCTACAGTTTTATTACTGAACTCTCAACAAGACACCCAATTTTTTGTTTAATTAAAAAAAATATCTATCGATATCGATAATGTAATTAAAATTCAATGCATGTGCGGCATTGGTCGAGTAGCAATAGATATCGACCTATGACGCGAATGTCGACCTTATTTTTATGCTCATTAAGTTTAAAATTGGGACTACTGAAAATACTGCCATCTATGGTCGAGTAGCGGAATTTACTTGGCAATCGAATCTAGTTTGACTTTAGATTACAAAACGTTGTAAATACTTTCTGAGCTAAAGTAAAATAAATCCTATCTACAGAGCCTGAAGGTTTATTTCCAGATGTAGGATCTATGGCTTATGCTAGTTTTGACTAAAACTAAAACGACAAATCAAACGAATTGTTTATTTGTAGTGCATTATATGATTATCGGATTATGTGTGTGAGTTTGGCGACAACGGTTCCTATAGTAATTTTGTTGCATTGCAGTTCCACCTGTTTTTTCTCTTCCGTGATTTTCATGAAATTTAGTATGCAGGGGATTTCGGGAGCGATAAATCGATCTAGCTAGGTTTCGTTTTTAGAAAACGTCAAACAAACAAAAACATCCAGGTATTATAATTATGTAAAGTTGAAACCTTCTGTATACAGATTAATGTGTTAGTAATTGCCATTACAGAGTGATTGCGTAATATTTTAACCTGAATAATTCGTTTACACTTTGATCGGATAATCCATTCGAAGGTGAGTGGGTACCGACCTGGTTGTCCCACTGCATGTGCGTGACCTGCAGCGCCAGCGCCAGGCTGGCGGGCGCGACAGCCAGCTCCAGTAGCACGTTGTCCAGCAGCGCGTGCACCAGCTCGTGCGGCGGCGCGCGCGACACCAGCGACACCGACACTCCAGCGAGGGACACCCGCACGCCCCACTCGCGTCGCCGAGCTGTGGTGTCCTCAGCACTGTCCTCTTCTTCGCCGCCCTCGATCCAGCCCGAGTCCTGGGAAAACATGTTATATCATCAAAATGCGCGAGAACGAGTTCCAGAGAGATGGAAGCATTTGGGGAAGGCATGAACCGCACTTATTAAGATAGATCTTATCTTCAAAAATTTAGATTATCAATATGAGAACAACTTAAAAAGACGCACAGAACAGTGTAGTGAATACATACAGGGTCCTTGTGATCGTGTATGCGCACGACGCGCGTGGGCCCGTCGGCGCACAGCGTGACGTCGAGGCGGCCGGAGCCGGGCCGCAGCGTGTGCCACGACACGGCCTGCTCCGCCGGCACCGGCGACGTCGGCGACCAGCCCGCGCGCCCTGACGCGGGCAGCCCGAGGACTACGCGGGTGCCTGTCAATGCAAGTCACAGATATACAGACGAATCTAAGCTAATGTAAAGAGACGTTAAAAAAATGTATGGGACCTGATTTCAGACACGAAGTAAATGAAGCGCTATTTTTATTTTAGTTTGGAATGTTTTTCGATCGCCTTTTTTAATAATGTTTGGCAAACTTACAGCTTTATTTCACATAAACCTACATAAGTACTTACTTAAACGTCATAAGCTCTGATAACAGTTTTAATTGGTTGTTTCCTATGGAGAAAAGCCGGTAAGAAACTCCAGTTTTTATATGAGTGTCAAAAGGTACTTAACGAAATAGAAAATGGTCAACAAATCGAAATATCAATGAGTGTACACAGCAGTCAGAAATTGCAAGCCTCACCAGGTGTCAGCGCCATGAGCGACAGGCCGTCGGGCTGCACGCACAGGTTGGAGTGCGCGCACGCCATGCGGCCCGGCGGCGCCAGGCGCCAGGCCTGCGTGGAGGCGCGGCGCGGGTCCGCGCGCCGCAGCACCAGCGCCGACGCGCGCCCGGGCCGCGGGGCCGCGTCCTCGATGTCCAGCACCTGCGGGCCGCACGCTCGTATGTTATGTACTGGCCATTGTTGGCCAGCAGTTTCAATTTCAGGTTATGTAATCCGGTCTCTAATGTGAACTAACAAAGTCTTGGTTTTTGTTGCAAAACTCCAGCGCGCGTCATGTTTGTTTAAAAATACTCTGTTACTTTTACGAACACACACATTAGGTTTAAATTAGAATGATAGACACGCTCAAGTCCAATGTCACTATACTATGTACTTACTGCACTTAAATTACGTTTATATTTGCACATTACAAGCCGAGAGCGACACAAAAAGTGGCTTACCATAGCATGAGGTGAGAGTGGTGCATCATCAGATAACAGTGCGTCTGTAGGCTGTGGCGGCGAGCTACCTTCGTGGATCAGCTGGTCGTTGGGACCGCGACGCCATAGTTGAGATCTAAATGTCATTGGAAATTGTTAATTGACTTATCACAATGTGACAGCGTCTTCGCGAGTCTTCAAAGATTAGAAATAGAATGTAGAGGGAGTACTACGAAGTCATTTAAACAACTTTTTTATCAGTCTAAGACTAAGAAGTAACTTGTGAGTTTTCCTGTAGGTATTCAATTAGTAACCTGTCTCCATATCGTTTCCTGGCGAGCACGACGCGCGTGGTCCCGAGCGGCACTTCCAGCACCAGTACGTTGTCGTCAGGCGTGGCTGCCGACTGCTTGCCGCTGCCGGTCACGCCGTTGTCTCTGCTGCACAAGATATGAAAAATCTCATGACTTGACTTAGGACTTTCAGAGTCAAATTAAACGATAAAATCAGACGTGATGGATAATAGTTATCTAATGTCGATGAAACAAAAAAATTAAGATTTTCTTAACTCATAATATCAAGGTATTACCAGCGGCCATTGTCGCGTCAACTATAGTTACTTAAAATTACGACTTCATAAATTCTTTTTTAGTTTATTGTCACATCATTACATACCCCGTCACGACTGCGATGTTTCGCTAGCTAATTTTATTTGACCTTGTATACATTTACTTAAAAAAATAAAAAATGAACATTTCAACATAAACCGCATCTTAAACCGCTGGGTCTAGGAGCATGAAATTTTTCACAACAGTTCCTTATGCGAAATGTGAGTGTACAACTCTAAAGAACCATTTGGAGAAACAAGGCGTATTGTTGTTATCTTTAGTTGCTTATGCCGCGAGAGGAAGCACAAATAAAATATTTCAAGCCCTTTTTCATAACTGCTTCCTTTGTGCTAAATAGGGTCATCACTAGGTACTATAGGGTGGCAAAGGAGTTAAATGAGGGAAGAAACTTTGTAAGGAGGTTTGTAATTTTTGCCGATAGGAAATCCCATTGGGCACGCGGCTAGTAAATATATAAAAGTGTACGTACGCCTGGTGCGTGGCGGTGAAGGCGACGTAAATGAAGTTCTGGTAGAGCAGCTGGTGGTGCGCGGGCAGCGTGTCCAGCGGCAGCGTGGTGCGCGGCCCGCCGGGCGCGCGCAGCGCCAGCGCGCACGCGCCCTCGGGCTGCGGCAGCGCCCAGCGCGCGCGCGCGCACGCCCCCACCACGCACTCCTCGCCGCACCCCACCTGGGAACCGGGACGACATGTCACGATCACTTCTAAAATGTGTTGTAGTGTAGAATGTATGGTATTTATTTATTGTCTTGGATTTATGGCTCAACTTGTAAGTGGCACTACAAATTGTCATCAAGAGCTACATTTTGTAATCCATTTGTTTACATTTTCATCAGGTACTTTTGTAAGAAGTAGATGTACAGTCGAGGAGAGTTGTATGGTTTCCTCAAAATAATATCCCTCGTCTAAACAGACACTCTTTTTTTAATGGAATAATTATTACAGACTAGAATCAATTCTATTTTAATGTAAATGTTGACGTTCAAAAGTGCCTTTTATTTGCCCATTTGAAATAAATGCTTTGACTATGTAACCAGCATTCGAGATGTTTCATTGTATTTTGTTCCCGTCGAGTCGCCGAGTAAACAGGTAGAAATCGCCAAGTAACGAAAAGCGTTATGCCCGTCCATTCGACTTTCTCTTTCTCTCTCCAACGCTTTCTATTATACATATTTTTCATGGTTTTCGATGTTACAACAGCCAATTGTGTGGTCAAAATGAAAATCCAAGATGGTGGCTGCGATTTTTTTTTTTATATTTATAATTGGTGTCTTTTTCATGGTTTCCGCTGGTGCTGAAGCCGGTAGTGAAGTGAAAATGAAAATACAAGATGGTGGCTGTGATTTTTTTAAAATTTTCGTCATTGGTGTTGTTTTCTTCATTTAAGAGGGTGCTAAAGGCAATAATGTGCTCAAAATGAAAATTTAAGATTGCGAACACTTTATGAGAACCCCTAAAAATGAATACTAGATGGCTTTATATTAAAAACGCGTGTTAAATTGACATTTTCTCTCTCTCTGTCTCCTTCTATAACTCACGTGTGTATATGAGAGCGATTATCCCGTAAGGAACTTATTTTCTGACGAGGATACCCTGACCGCATACGATAAGCAATATTTTTTTTCGTGTTTTCCTGGGACGGCTCTGCTTTGATTATTGAAAGGGTTCCGTACCTGATGGAACATGATGGACACGGGCGAGTAGTTGTCGATGCGCAGCGGCGGCGGCGCGCAGTCGGCGTCCGTCAGCACCACGAACATGCTGGCGCCCTGCGACACCACCTCCGCGCGCACGAACTGGTAGCCGCCGCCCGGCTCTCTGCGGGGCCGGCAATGCACAACCTTCAATCTCAAGGCAAATATAAATAACCTTACTTCATTTTAGACACGCCATGAGCTAGTAGTCACACTACCTATCTCTCTCTAACTTTAAACAAATCAATGGGGCAAGCTTTTCATGAACATTAATACAGGGTTATTTTAAACTGGCTAGCTTAACCCTGCAGACGCGATGGGTATCGATATTTCATCTTTATCATCATTTGAGCCGAAAGACGTCCACTGCTGGACATAGGTCTCCCCCAATCACGAACACCTCGACGGGTTATTTGGGGGGGTTGCCATAATCGCCACGCTTGGCAGGCGGGTTGGTGATCGCAGTATGGTGGTACAATATATAGAGAACGCTGCTGCCCATTCTCTAGTAAGCTCCTTAGTCGCCTCCTACGACACCCACGGGAAGAAATGGGATGGTGCTATTCTCTACGTCCGGCACCACACGGAACAATATATCGATATTTAAATACGATAAAATAACATTTAATAATAAAAATAAAATAATTTTTTTTGGAAGGTCTACAACCGCTACTCTAGTGTTTTTATTTGCAGTTTGAGAGAAAAACTGATTTCTTATATTTTATTGTGTTTAGATATCAATATCCATCGTTTCGGTGCAGTTTACAAATATATCAATGTCGGCAATTTTTCAGAAAGTCTTATTTTCCCCTGTAAAGTAACATTTATTATATAACAAGGTTAACATCTGCACGACGGCGCCCGTGACGTCCCGCCTCACCTGCAGGCTATGTGCAGCGCGCGCGGCGCGTCGACGCGGAAGCCCCCGGACCAGAGCGTGAGCGGCGGCGGCGCGGCGCTGTTGGCGGGCGCGCTGGCCAGCACGCGCACGCACAGTAGCTGCTCGCGCTCCCAGCGCGCCCAGTGCCACGGCAGGTAGCAGCCCGCCACGGCCGACACGTGCGTCGCCATCGCGCCCGGGTCGTTCTGTGCACAAATGATACAACCACAGATCATTTACGTGACAGGTAACTGCACTAGCGTGTGGTATCTTTGAGTGCAGTGCTCATAAAATACGGGAAGTAGCAGTTGACTCCTAAGATAAAACTACAGCCCCCTTACCTCATAACATGCAACAACATTACCTCAAGCTAGTCATTTACAACATTAGCTACAAGTATGTCTTCACGGACTTGTACACAGGCCTCTTTCTACCACTCTTTATTGAAAGCATTAATTTTATCTTATAACACCTTTTTCACCTTAAGGTGAACCTAGTCCACATTTTTTGCATACAAACTTCGGGAGTGTTTTACTCCACTATCTGACATGGCACATCCAAAGTAAAATATGATATCATTTTGTCTCATTATTAATATTGTCTGTACGGAAACAGAATACTAAAATAAAAACACATTAAAAAGTTAGGAGCCAACAAAGATTCGTTTTTCTTGCTAATTACACGCTTTATTTTTACTTAACTTTGGGCGTGTTTAAGTAATAAAAGAAGTGTAAAATCTCCAAAACCAAGTCGGTACCGACAAAGTTCAACTATCGAAAAGTTCAGTACACATTATTGGTCATTGATTTATGCATTAGATTTTTCATAAAACCCGATCTTCCAAAGGAGTATTCTTAATTTTTTCGCGAATTTTTTACTATAAATGATCCTGCATCTCACGCAATAACGTTGTGCGTGTAGACTAGCGTCTAACTGCTCATCACTGATACTATCCTTGTTGGACACGAAGCCTGGTGAAACAGCGTGATTTTTAGCCAGGCCCACCAGTGAGTTCGAACCCGCGACTAGGTTCCCTTTAAGGCAGCGTTCGTAAGAAACGCATTTGCTCGATATTTAAATAATCTCGCCATTTTAATATTGATCTCCACGATAAACCCTTTTATTCTAGCGGGGTAATATACACCCTGAAGGTATATGCTTAATATTGGTGAAAGATTGTTTTATGTATTTATAATATTAGTATAGATTTGTTTGGACCCATGAGATAATAATTTATAATGTGGAAGCAGCAACAACTCACGAGCGTGGTGGCGCAGCACTTCTGCGCGAATTGCAGGTGGTGCGAGGTGTTGTTGTGCAGCTGGTAGCGCGGCGTGAAGGTGGCGATGTTGGTGTGTCGGTAGCGGCCGCGCCCGCTGCGCACGCGCACGCCCACCGCGAACACGCGCTCGCACGCGCCGCCCTCGCCCTCGCCGCGCACCTCAAGCTTCTTCACGCCTACCCCCACTCCTAACCCGAATGGCGAACACCACTGGAAATATCACAGATGTTTAGGAATATATTATCTTCAATGGTTATAGCATTCCAAAGTACCTTTTGAAAAAGGGAATCAATTGGATTGAGTTAAGCTCAGTTTGTGGTTGTTGGTTTACCTCGGGCTCACCGGGCAGGCCGCGGCCCAGGCGCGCGGACAGCGTGGGCCCGCCGTCGGCCTCGGCGAAGGAGAACAGCAGCGGCGCAACCATGCGCGCCAGCTCGTGCTCCGGGAACTGCCCCGCCGCCTCCGTGGCGCCGCCCTCTGCGCGGAACACCAGCGGCAGGCCCGTGCGGTTCACCAGCCAGTACGCCGCCGATATCGACACCTCAACAAGAGAACTTCGTTTAAGCTTTGCTTGGCAACAGTAAGGCCCGCTTGCACCACAAATCATCAAATGCATTTAATTCTAAAAGTATTTAAAACATCATTCTGTATCTGACATCTTCAATCGAATGACAGAAATAAAACCAGGTTTTAAATTCGTTTAGCGCATTAAGTGATTTGTGATGCCAGTATGGGCCTTATACGGCCCATTTATACGGGTGAAGGGTTTACACGGGTCTCACCCGTGTTGTAGCGAAATATGCATAAGCAACGCTCGACAAGTTGTTATAGCCTACATTTTACTTTATTTTATTGTATTCGAAAAACTTACAGCTCACTTACACAGTGTATTTAAAAATTAAGGCCATTTAAAAGTTTCTTCTACAAAAACTTTTTCCAAAAAAAAAGCAACCGACTTCCAAAAAACACTACAAAGTGAAAAATAACTTTAATTTTGGAAGTCGGTGTCTTTGGTGCTGTATTTGAATTTTTTGCCACCGCCTTCCGAAATTAAAGTTATTTTTCACTTTGTAGTGTTTTTTGGAAGTCGGTTGCTTTTTTTTTGGAATAAGTTTTTATTTTTCACTTTTTAGTGGTTCACATGTGCTTACCCCTTCACAGCATACCGGCGTGATGTTATGTTATGAACTGGTGTAAGCATTAGACAGAAATGAGATTTCAGCAATCCCAGTCCATTTGCTATCATTTATTGAGGAGTTCCGTTGCCTATCTCCAAAGTTCTTCATCAAATCTTCACCAAATTGAAATGAAATCACTACGAGAAAGTACTCTTCCAAAAAATACCTAAATCGCTTTGGGTGCCTATAAAATTTGAAGAGTTCTCTCTATTTCTCCAGGATCCCATCATCAGATCTTGACTTGATGATCATGGGACCACCTGGGAAGTATACCCTTTCAAACAAAAAAAACAAAATCCAAATCGGTTCAGCCATCTTCGAGTAATCGGGGAACATACATAAAAAAAAATAAAAAAAAAAACAAAAAAAAAAAGGTTCCAACGAATTGATAACCTCCTCCTTTTTGAAGTCGGTTAAAAACGAATAATCGTTCAGACGCTAACAATTACTTTCCTGTTAAGAAGCTTTTCACCAACAAATAATACAACCGACTGGGGTTCACACAAATGTGTACAATTTCTTTCTGATTTTGTAACACTACGATGAGGTTATTTTGCCAATTCGTTGTCGACAATGCTAAATATAACGCGTCAAAGTAGAACAAATTATAAGAAAAGTTTTGTACATAATATATATATCAACAGTAATTCTGCGTTTACCTTGATGCCATCGGTCTTCTTGATAGTGACCCTTGCGTTGAGATATAGCCTCCTCCCCCGGGAGTCCCTCAGCTTGAGCCGGGCACTGAAGGATCCATTCCCACTGCTGCCCACAGCCGTACTGCTGCTGCTTCCACCTCCGGACCCACACACGCTGAGCGCGGTGGACCAGCCGAAGCCTTCTAGTTTTACGCTTAGTTCTACGCCTTCTTCTACGTTCACCTGGTTGCAATAAATAGATATGCTCACAATCAGTAAGAATTCCCAGCTTCTATTCGTTTCGACGTTACATCTACTAATTTTATCAGCTATGTCTTACCTCATGGAAAGGCATGGTATCTCCAGGCGGAATATTACCAGCGACACTTCCAGACGCAGATCCCGGACCGGCAGGATTGGTCCGGTACTGCAACTCTAACGGTAGTAGGTTCTCTAGTCTTAAGGCAGGAACTAATGTGAGAGTGTGTCCGGCTATCGGTGAGCCTCTGTCTGGAGGGAATCTTTCTCGAATTATTACGCAGCAGAACCTGGAACAAAAAGTGAAGATCAATTATTTTTATGTAAGTTTTCAAAGTCAAAACATTTAATTATTATTTGTATAACGTACTCGTAGTACGTAAAATATTGTTGCTTATGAACTGTTATGAATGTGGATAATTTATGCTGTGGTAATAATACTAAAACGTGATCATATGAATAATAAGTGGCACAAATATGCGACATCGAAGGAACATCTAAAGTATTTGGCCAAAATAAAGCACACTGCATCGGTTTTTAAAAATATGTGATGTGAGGCGTGTCTGAACCTTCCTTCGAGTGGAAAGAAAAATAAAGAACGATTTTGTAAACATGCTAAAGCTCACCTGTAGATATGATCAGGCGGAGCCCTGCACTCGTAGTGCAGCAGAGCGCGCGAGGAGGGCGCGGCGCGCCAGTCGATGGGCGCGGGCGAGGGCGCGGCGGGCGCGGCGCGCAGCAGCGGGCGCGTCCAGAGCGCGGCCGCGTGCGCGCCCAGCGGCGCCGCCCAGTGCGCGCCCGCCGCCACCGTGGCGCCGCGCACGCCGCCGCCGCCGCTGCTCCACTGGGCTGCGGGGAGCACTGGTTAGCGACGTATACAGCTACAGCTTTTTGGGTGAGCTGGCCTTTTCTTTTTTATGACATTATTTTAAGCATATAATAAATACACAATGTGGGAACAAGAACACATACAATATCAACACAATAATATGCCACTATGTTGCCGGCAGCCAAGACTAAAAATACAGCAAAATAACGTATGCGTTCGGGCAACCGCCCCCCCCCCCCCCCCTGTTAAGAACGAAGTTCGAACGAGAGAGAGACAAAATATGGGTGGATGAAGGGGGCATAACGCTTTTTCCTTACGTAACGATATCTACCAGAACTCATTTCGCGAGCAGCGTTAACGGACTTCGTCCCAAAACTTCCGAAACGCTACAATTCACCGCTATACACAGAAATAACGTCGATCGAAAGTACACGAATGTGTGAAAAATATCACTTTTCACGAATGGCCGTAGAGATACAATAAATTTGAATTTTCATAAGATAATTACGATAAATGTAATTTTACGATAAATAATTAAACATTTAAAAAGAGTAACCTTCTTCTCCGTACGAAACTACCTTATGGAAGAGGCAACTAGAAAATCTATTCAATTTTTTGTTTTTAGAAATTTTGATGTTCATAAGTGCTTTTTACGAGAATGTGCCTATTTGAAACTAACTTTTGCTCGCGACTCCGCCAGCGAGTATGTTGCTTATCGCATAAAAAAGTAGCCCATGTCCTTCTCCATATCCTAGGCTATATCTCTACCAAATTTCGCGATGATCGGTTCAGCAGTTTAGAAGTGAAAGCGTAACAGACAAACAGAGTTACTTTCTCATTTATAATATTAGTAGGGATAAATGATAATAATAAATGATTTTATTTATAATAATAATAATAATCACTTTATTATCAGGCAACTAAGGCCCATAGATAAAATACACAAAAATAATTTTAAACAATAATAACAAACTAATACATATTAATAAACAGCTTAAAACTATAACTTATTACTTTTAACTTATACTTATTTATGTAAGTTTGTTGAAACACTTTTACACGTCAATCATATTTTAAAAACTAGATGAGGGAGGCGTTTAACTTTGACGTTTCCAAATAATACAGGGTAGCAGGGACACCTTAAACGTACACTGCTGCCCTGCGGGGATTACAGGCGTCATATTATGAATGTTATATTAATTCACAAATAGTAAGCAATACACACTACAACTAGAAATGATTATATGATGTTTATGCGCTAAAAACAGCAAACTATAACTTATTTCATAATCTAGTAAACGCTGTGCATAAGGTGTGATACAACAATAAGTAAGGATAAGGGAGGGTACCGCAGTTGACAAGTATAGGATGTAGTGGGGAGTACGGCGTGAGCGAGCGCGGCGCATGCGCAGTGACGCGCGCACGACTCAGCGCCGCGCACCACGCGCGCACCGACAGCTGCGCACGCACCAGCGCGTACACGCGCTCTGCACGCGCGCAACACAACACAAGTCTGTTAACGTATAGCACACCCTATCGTTGTCAAGTGCGGTAACACACTATACTAAATCTACGCTTCGGAGGCTAGATTACACTCGGACTCCATGTTGGTGCTACCTTATCCAGCTCTATGCTGGATTTCTTAGGGAGCTTGCATAAAGAAACGGGTTCCCGGTAAAACCATATCGGTAGCGATTGGTATGGATGACATAGTCTCGTCTGACCTCATAGAGGCATAAGGAACAGGGTGTAAAGTTCAATTCCCTCTTTAGAAAAAACCACAACCTTATGCGCTCACACAACGAAATTGCATGCCCATATGACGATAGAACATGGAACCCGCTTTCTTATACAGACATTCTAACCTGACATACGCATTGTCACGCAATCAGTCAGTTCTGTTGTTAATATTTAGTTGGTAGCGCTACCATGATTGTGCAAACCAAGGTGTTCCCATGTACTATAGACTGAAACGAAATCATGTGACTTTGGGAATAGACCAGAATTAGACAGGTCTGGGTCTGTGAATGTAGCCATATTACAATTTAAAAGGAATGTCCTTTGTTGATGACCTGCAATATCAAGGTGAAACATGTAGCCACGAAAACAAGAGTATTCTCACCCGCTGAAGGGGCGTGGTCCACCCTGACTTCTACAGGATGTGGTAGTTTGTTGACTAGCTGCAACGCTGACCGCACCGTCACCAATTTCCGAGCTGATCCTTCCAGCGATACTTCGAAAACTATGCGAGCTTCAGCCCCAGATTTCTGTAATGAACGACGACTTTGATAAGATTTATTCCAGCAGAACATTATTAAAAAACGAAAATATGAAACAAATAGTCTTAAGTCAGCGACCTAGGACGCATCAACTAGAAATAATTACTTATTCCATTTGAATTGAAGTGAAGTCAATATAAGTCAGTTGTGTACGTACAGCATGCGTGAGGTTCCTAAAGAACACGCCGACCCTGTCGACGCAGACGGGGTCGGGCGGCGCCCAGCCGTCCAGACGCAGCGCCAGCTGGTGCAGCGCGGCGCTGTGCGCGGGCGGCGCGGGCGCACGCGCGCGGCGCCGGCCCCGCCGCAGCCCGAACGAGAACGGCTCCGTGTCGCCCGCGCGCACCATCATCCACGAGTCGTCGGGGCCCGACCACGTGGCCTGCTCCCGCAACCTGGCCGCACCACCACACATTATTTATATGCTCCTTTTCTGTCCGCAATTTTCTAGATCACGATTGAGCTTTTATCGGAGCTCGCTATTTCTGCGCCTTTGGTGAAGTCTCAGCCTTTCAGCATCATCATTTAGTCAAAAGACGACGGCCACACCCTTGAGCATCGCAACATCGACCAGCGTTTAGCAAAAGTTAAAATAATTACATACCTAAGAGTTATTACAACACACAGCACAGGGCACATCAATCATGCACACGCATTGTTCCAGCCGTTGAGGCTATCCAAGCCGTCTTTAGTAAGTATTTTTTATTTCTGTGTAAAACTTTAATAAATAACAGCTTTGAAGGCCGTTTAACATTTAAAAGCTATTTTTAAAAAAACAGTGGCACTCCAGGAGTGCCGACAGAAGTAAAAACTTGAACAACTCCGTGTGTTTTTTTTAAATCGTCAATACAGGATTTCACATTGGATCCTTGGGTCCTGATAGCTCTCGGTAAAAAATGATAAACCAGCGATCGACATCAGCCATTAAAGGTAACAGTACAGATTTTTACTATAAAAATACAAAGGGAAAGAAAGGGATAAAAGAATTAGAATTTCCTAATGAAAGAAAGGGACTTTTCCAAAAGACATCAACGCGTGACTCATCCGTGTGCGGAAGCGTTCGGTGTCGATGACGCGAGTTCCATGATTCCAAAAAGTGCTCAACGCGCCTAAAGAGGTTTTCACTTCAAAAACAGAAATAATATCCAATAAAGTACTCACTCATCAGAAGTGGTGACAAGCGTGGTGAACCACAGCCTGTGTCCAGTGTGGTTGCGCAGCGCGTAGGGCACGAAGGGCGAGCGGCGCCGGTGGCCGGCTGGGCTGCCCTTGGGCGACTGCTCCTGTGTGCCGGGTGACTACGTACACAGAGCAGCGGTTCAATACCCAGCTAGCTCATACTCATGATATACTGACTGAAGTGCGCTTGACAATAGGTGTGCCATGAATTATTCAAGGAGGCTTGGGAGATTTATAAATCTACTGGGTAAACCGAGTACTAGTAAATTAAATCGAACCGGAAATACTCATAAAGCCGACTTTTCCTAGTTTTGATGAGTAAGGGGTTACACACTTGTCCGGATCGGCATGAAAGTCGAATACATGTAGTAATTGAATATAATTATGTATTTGAAGTTGAATTGCTTCGGATCGACTTTGTTATTCAACAAATACTATTAAATCTTACGGGGAGATTCCAAGCTATATATTTACATATTTACTTTAACAAATTTTACCGGTTTTTCCCAGAGTAAAAGGAGTTGGACAATGCTGATGATCGTGTAATTACCTGCGGCGCGTAGTAGTCGGCGGTCCAGTTGGCCCGCACAAGCTGCCACAGCTCGATGAGCGACGACGTCACGTTGGTGTTCAACACCTCCGACGACGACACCTCCATCTGCACGCGGCCCAGCGACAGCGAGCTCGTCAGCGTGTACTCCCACGACGTCTCGAACCTACCACATTATAGCGATATGTTATTTATTATTTATTACTAGGCTCTTCAAAAATAAGCACACTATTACTTTACAACTTATGTGGCCCTAGTATGAGTTTCATTTAACCATCTCGATCAAACGCATCGAGCGCGTTCGTCGCTCTGATTGGTCCCTCAACAACCCTGGGCCAATTGAAGCGCCGAACGCGCTCTAGGCATTAGATCGAGATGATGCGATGATGCTAATGGGGCGCTTAAACTTAAAGAATGGTGAAACAAGTATTACATTCTGCGCAGATAATAACATAATAATTACGTAATACATAGTTCGAATACAACTTTAATTAGCTTAAAATTAATTTCAGCCGCATAGTAAATAAAACTATTAAATAATTGACTGCAGCAGTAAATTGGTTATGAAGACTTTGATATTTCCTTTCTAAGATTTAGTCGGGTTCAACAATCTGGTAAAGATAACGGATATGTTCCGGTTAACTATTCAGGCAGATTTTTTTCAATTAAATTCTGTTATATTTTTTCATTTATCCAGTAGACAGCGCCTGTCCCACCGTGTTACTATGCCAAGGCTGATACAAGTGCCCATCACGCTTCGTTTAATGCTAAAATGTATTTCCAAATACATTGATATGAAAGTTGATTCTTTTTTCAATATGACTCAATTACTTTGAAGCTAGTATTAAACTACAGTCACCTCCACGGCTCCACGACCGGTTCCCAGCCGGACAGCGTCCGGTTGTAGTAGTCTATGGTCAGCAGTGCCGCCAGCCGGCCGCCGCCCGCGCCCGCGGCGCGTGGCGCTGCGGCGCCCGGCGGGCCCGGCGCGCGCGACACTATGGCGCCGCCAGGGCCCGCCGGGGTCGACACCAGCATCGGGTCTTCAAATGACTCTTCTACCTTGCGCAGATCCTAGATACGAAAAATTACATTTACTGCAGTTCGAAAGTAATTTCTTTAATTTTCATGAATAAAAGGGTGAGAGGTTTTATTAACAATGAACCAATCAATCAAAGTAACTCAATCCATTCATGGAAAACAAAAGCTTGAATGAAAAACATGTTGCCAGCAACACAAAGTGAAGTCTCACCAATCGTACATGGGCACTTAGGTCCAATACGGAGCTATTCATGATAAGGATCGAATTAACAAGGTACCTGTTCAACTTTCAGGTCGCTTAGCGACACTTCCAGCAGAGGCACGTCGGAGTCCAAGCAATCGTCAATCACACACAGCGTGATACAGTCAGCCGCAACCTGCACGTAAGAAATTGAATATTAGAAGTGCAACACAATCAAAAAGAAACAAAAGATCGTAAATTTGTGAGAAAAAAAAACGAGTGCGGTCCGTGGTTTCACGTCAGGAACGCAGATCCTTATACGATACTCACGCACACACATATAATATAAAGAAACAGAGAAAGAAAGGAAGTGTGAATTCAATAAGCGTTTAATACAGAGCCATCTATTATAAGTTTTTAGAAGTTGTCATCATCTTGGATTTTCATTTTGACTTCGCTATAGATTTCAGCACCCTCAGAAACCATGAAAACGACACCAATGTTGAAACTTTTTGTTTTTTTTTACAGCCGCTATCTTTCATTTTCATTTTGAGTTCACTATCAGCTTTGGCACCCTCGTAAACCGTGAAAATGACACCCATGATGACATTTTTATTAATGAAGTCAGCAGTGCCCTAGAATACTTAGAGATGTGACCTGCACAGCCTTGAGCGGCCATATGGAGGCGCTGGGCGCGGGCGCGGGCGGCGGCGGCGCGTGGCTGCGCAGCCAACGCGGCCGGCACACCCAGCCCGCGCCGCCAGCCCCGCCGGGCCCGCCGGCCCCGCCGCCCGCGCGCATGTGCACGCTGTTGGCGGGCTCGTCGTCGTCTTCCTCGGAGAGCAGGGACTTTCCTAAACACAAAGTTAACTTCAGAAACCGTTTCCCGTGGAGTTACGGACACCAGATCAATATACAACACAATAGAGTCGATATCGAAGCGAGATGAAAACAATAGTGAATTTTCACACTATCATACCTGAAAGCGAATAAAATTCAGATATAAACACTAAATAGGTACCTTTTTCTTACTATTTGAATAATAAAAAAGATGGAAGCTTACCAGATAAAGCGGCTCTCGCTTGCACGGGCAGAGACTGCAGCATCGCCGCAAACATTCGCATGTCGTGGTAAGAAAGTCGCAAGTTCAGCGTACTCATCGCGATCTACACGGGAACCAACCAAATATTAATATCTTAAACTTCTTCGGCCAAGTTAAAAATTACTTCTGCCAGGATATATTTGTTGCACATCACTAGCTTGCATCATGATTGTGAACTTTATGCACATTAATATACGGTTTAAATTCCAATGACTGACGTGCGCACATGGTAGGTCACAACCATGATGAGATCTACTTACATGTAGCACCCTATTGGCATCAATAGCGACGTGCACGGCGGCTGGTTCCACAATAGATAGAGCGGTCTCCTCTTCTAAGCCGAGAACGCAAGAAAACACCTCGAGTTCGTTTAGCTCGCACGATACGGGCTTCTGTGCGTCTGCGCAGCGGTATGTTATTACTGTTGTACTCTACAATAAAACAGAAGAATACACTAGTATTAATTATTCTAAGCTACGAAATTATATGACACCCAAAATTTCTCCTACGTCCCTTACAACTTAGATAAAAACAAAGACAGGTTGAAAGCTAAAAAAATGACGACCGAGCCTCGCATACATTTGATACGTTCGTGGGATGTACATTAATCAGTTTGCAGAGTAGGCGGTGTTCCAAGGCAAGCTAAGGTGAAAGTTTATAGTTTGGTGCAAACATGGTACAAAATCGTATAACCCTCTCCTTTTTAAAAGTCAATGCCAAATAATTTATTCCAATTAGCACATAAAGGAGACTTTTGAATGTCAACATTTACAAGAATGGATTCAAAAATTGGGCAAGAAACACAATTTGACTTCTATAGACCTGTTATAAGAATGTATGGTAAGCCCCTTACCCTGAGGATGACAGCGTTAGTGTCCCAAACAGAAGGGTCTTCGACCAGCACCAGCTGCGAGTCGGTGACGTTAAGCTTGAGCTCCATCTGCGGTTCCTCGTGCGCATGTGCCGGCTGCGAGCTGGCCGAGCTGCGGGCTGCGTGCAGAGCCTCCTCACTGTCAACACAGTATTATGTAGCTTATTGGTTTAAATATCCGAGCAACTTGAGACCTGTCAGCGCCGCACTCCGCTAGGCCACTGATCGTAATAAATGACGAAAAACCGTTGACAATTTGAATCGCAACTCACGATTCTCAACAGTAATTAAGAAGCGAAATCAATAGGGTATCTTCCAATTTATTTAAAACTATTTTAATTTGAAGATTGGGACGAAACGTGTAGCAGAAAAATAAAAATTAATTGATTTATATAAATTTATTTTTATATTTCTGTCACTTATTTCGTCCCAATCTCCAAGTTTAAAACAGTTTTTAATAAATTAGAAAACACCGTATTTGTGTGTTTCCACTCGATTTTAACAGCAGATGATCATAAAAAATGCGAGCGAGGATTACCTCTTTTAGGTAGCGAGTTCACGCTACCGAAAAGAAAATTCAGATAAAATTATGTACCGTCACTATTCACGCATTTAATGACTCTGCGCTTAGTATAATAACGGCACATATTATTCCGATCACACTGCGCAACGTCACTGCAACAAGACAATAGGGTATTACACTCATTTTTGAAAAGTGTCTTAATTAGATTCTAGAGTGCTAATAATCAACTAAAAAAAACACAACATTTTTATTTAATCGATTAGTGCCATAACAATGCATTAAAATTTTGCATTTTCAAATTTCGCGTATAATTTGACAAAAACGCTGGACGCAGTAGACGCCATATTGCTCTGTGGGTATGACGTCAGTTTGCTAAAAACAAATGCGCTGATATTTTGTATGACAATCGTTTACAATGAAAAAAAAATGAGTTACTTTACTACTTATCGTTGGTTTGCTGTTCCTGAATGCAAAATATTATTTAAATAAAAATTACTTTGGTTACGAAAATAATAAAAGTACAAAGTTGCTTAGTTGACATGCCGTATGACGAAATAACATGGCGGCTATTATTTTATGGTGTTCAAACACAGATTAAAAAAACTGAAATCTTTAAATTGTATTTTAAAATTTATTTTGTTTTTTCATGAACTAAAACTAACATTTTCCGACTGCATTTTGCCTATGCTATCGCAATAATATGTTTTTAGATTTTTTCTCGTATAGAGTAAAATACCCTATTGTGTGGCATGTAATGTAACAAAAACATTGTTAAATTCACATCAAACGAAGGGTAATGTTCTTTATGGAATACATACAGATGCTGCTGGTCGGGGTCGGCGGGCGGCGGCGGCGGCTGCATGATGAACTGGTTGGCGCTCTCCCACCAGTCCAGCACGGCCATCAGGCGCATGTTGTTCACCAGGATCGTGTACGCAGACGAGTCGCGCCGCTTTCTGTTCATGCAAATCATTCAAAATCGCGGTGACTCATCAGATACGCGTCATACGCCGTGGACAAAATGAACACGTAAAACGCACCGTCTCTAAATCTGCCAGTCCGTTACTGCGCTTACAACTCAAAAACCGCGTAATTGATTTTCGGTTTTTTCTTTTCATTTATTCTAATGCTCTTTCGCTAGATTTTAGTGTAGTAGGACGCAACTGGGGTAAATAAGCGCATTGCGGGGCATCAATATGAATGTCAAATATCAGTCCACGTACCTGGCATGGACCTCAGCCTGCACGCTGTGTCGTTGCTCGGGCATGGGCTGTACAATATGGCTGAACACGTTGCCGCGCCGGTTGGCCGGCTCCTTGGCGTACCGCGTGTCACTCACTAAGATCTCCTGCGAAAATGATCGGTTAAGATATAGCGGTTTATTTGATAGTATCCTTAATCAACATTGACGGAAACTGGGCGTAGTATGCGCCGCAAAATAACTGCCTAAAGAAGCGATTCTGAACGCAATCGAACAATACAAATCAATTAGGGCGGTACCTTGTATAGTCTTATACTGATTCAACATAGCATGGGCAACAGAAAACACACGATTTTGAAAGCTATAAAAGTGCATAGTTATTTTATTTAACAGTGGTGTGATTTCTTATTCTTCACAATAACATACTGAGGACGTATAAATTACCTGTGACACGAGGTCTATATCCTGGCTGAGGTCGGAATACGTCTCCACGACGAGCCTAGACTTGATGAAGTTGATGCAGGAGAGAGAAGACACGCCGTGTTCAGGCTCCAGCTTCACTGTCACGTCGTGGAGGTCCAGCTTCAGGGAGCTTGTGGTCCACACCTGGGTAATAAGTCTTGCCTATTATCTCATAAACATTGACGTAGATTTACACACTTGGTGGGATGTGCAAGAAAGACCAAAGTATCAATAGTTTTTGGATAATGTCTATACTGGAGGTTTTGATACCGATCCAGCAGCAAAAACATTGATCTTTTCTGGGAATAGGGTATCTTACGCAAAGATGAATCGGTAGTTTGGCGTCCCTAGACATCACGTAAACAAACAAAACTATCAAAGACCCGTGGCAAATTTATTCGAATATTTTCAATATCTTTCGGGTTAATTCCATCCTTATTACTATAAAACATGCACATCAGTATTTCAACAGATATTTTTTAATTTTTTGTATTGAACTCAATTAATATTAATATACTTGTTTCTACAAGTATATTAATATTAATTGAGTATTTTCTTCTGAAAATAACACTAAAATATTGTGTATTTACCTTAGGTTTATTATACTCTGATCCGTGAAATTCCTCCATTCATAAAGGCATTAAAGTGATCAGTAAACAACCTTGAATGTTTTGTGACTGTAGATGTTTTCGACGCGTGACATAGCAATTTTCTGTTGCTTCCTTTCCCTACCCTTAGTTCCTACCTTCGTTCCTGCTTAAACTATGTTATGGCACTACACTGATAAACTAATTGATGCATTTTTACAGATTATTCCTGACGAACGGCTAACAGTAAAACAATTTAACAGTGGATTGTAAAACACGCAATAACTCATTAACAGTAACCTAACCATACACACATATGTTTTAAACCATAGATGACAGAAGAGGTCTAAAACTTGATGTCGTTTTGTTCCCGTTATTAGTTCGTTCACTCACGTCCAGTTGCTGCTGCAGGTGCTGCGGCTGCAGCGGCGCCTGCTGCGGCAGCAGCTCGTCCACGTTGTCGGCCAGGTTGTGCGCCAGCACGCCGCGCAGCACGCGGTACTGCGCCGGGTCCAGCGCGCACTGCAGCGTGCTCAGCGAGCCCTGGATCGTCATGTCCGCCACTGACAGACACACAGAAAGTATCATTATCATCGCCTACTCTTTTGTAAACTATGTTATGGTTTCCAGTCTTAACGGATGCAGCTGAATACCATATCGTTTTTTTTCTCTGTAACTTAACATTTTCATAGGTTTTTAAAAATCAAATTAAAAAATGTGTGAAATTCTCTATGCACTTTTTGAAGAAGGATAAGTAAGGAGTGTGTTACCGTTGTGCGTGTGGTGCATGTTGTGCTCGATCTGCAGGTCCAGGTCGGCGGGCGCGTGCAGCAGCGGCGCGCCCACGCGGCGCACGCGCAGGCCGCGCCCGCCGCGCGCGCACCACAGCGACACGCCCGACAGGCGCACCACGCGCACGTCCAGCAGCTCGCGCGTAGCTAAAAACACAACACATATTTCATAAAAACATCACTAATTAAAAAAGCTGTGAACGCCTGCAGGTTGATTCCCAATATTGAATCGACTTTATAAAGGTTTGAATATTTTTACAAAAAATAATTGCTCTCCCATGTCGTTATATTTATCAGAAAGGAGGCTACACTAGAGGAGGTAAAAGGTAACACTTGCCACAGTTAGGATCAGTCATGGTGCTGACTGTGCCCTCATCCCCTGCATATTTGAAGCTGTTGTCCAGCGTCAGCTGGTCCAGGTGTGCTGCCAGTGCGTTGCGCGCGCGGCCCGACACCGGCAGCACTATGACGGGCGCCGAGCAGCGCAGGCGCAGCTTCATGCGGGCTGCGCGCGCGCCGGCCGGGCCCGCCCCGCCTGATACTACTGATACCTGCAAAATTATATTATTCAAGATTTTTACTTGACTTTGTCGCATTACTGAGAAACTAGGACTACTGGTACTAGTGTAAGAAGGAGGTAGGGCTAAACTATAAAAACAGTTAAGGACAGTTCACACGGTATCGGTCCTATATGATTATTTTACAGTAAAAAGTTGGGATTCCATTTTCATACGGTTAAAACCAAATGCAGTATGAAACTTCCAAGACTTCTCAAAATTATACAGTACAAAATGTCTGATCATCGGTATGCGAACGGGGCCGTGCCGACAAGATCCGTTTCAAAATTGAATACATAGCGAACGAGACAAAGTTCTACATTCCACATGAAATAGCCATATTGTGTGTTAGTTGGGTTGTGCATTAGTTAGTGATTGCATGCAGTACCAAGTCTACCTTCAGCCTGGCTTGCAGTATGACCCTGCGCAGCAGACTGAAGTCGCGCGCGAAGGCCTGCAGCTCCTGCACGAAGCGCTTGGTGTGCACGTACGTCACCGGGCCCATCTCGATGCTCAGGCTTGTCTCGTGGCCGGCCGATGCGGCCTCTGCAGCGCTCAGTCTGTGTGGAAATGGAGAACTATTAATATTGCTAAAGAAATGTTTGGAAGTTTTCAAGCCTTTTTCACCACCTCACATTGACATCATCGTCGTCCTTAAATCAACCCTGAACATTTCCGAAACATGTGGTCAGTAAAATAAGTAAATATTTTTCTTTCTATCTTCTAATTTTAAATATTTTTACTTACCCAATTTTATTATTTTATGGGTCGACTTGTATCGACCGATAACTTGGGTACGTTTGGTGCTGTAAAACAATATAATTTGGTTATGAATGAATAAATAGATACCTCTGGTACTGGAAGGTAAGCGCCTGATCGCCGTGCGTCCTGAAGCGGTCCCGCCACAGCGCGGAGTGCGGCGTGAGGTCGGTGAGCGAGATGGCGCCGAGGCGGCCCGAGATGTGGCGCGTGTGCGCGCGCGCGTCGGCCCGCGCCACCGTGCGCGCGCGCGACACCAGCGCGCGGCACGCCTCGCCGCGCCCCGCCACCACCACCACGCTCAGCGACCGCACCGACACCTCGCTCTGGGTCACGCCGCCGTCCGCGGAGAGGCTGTGGGATGCTGCGGAACAAAATTACTTGTGTGTGTGGTATTTAGAAAATATTGATGTTTTTTGTGCAATTAAAGTTGAAATTAAAAAGTTATCTTGTAGACCCATTGCCAACAAGTTAAGGTCACCAAGCAAACAAGCTTTAAAAAAGGTGAATATATGGTAAAATGGTAATGGTTTTTGAGTATGTGGTATGTCCAAAGAGACCTAAACGTGAACTGGCCTACATTTTGATAAACGAGCGTATGTGCATATTCATATTATACATTTTCGTTGAGGGTTCCATCAAAACTTGAACAGATCTCCTATCTCAATCACGTTTTTAAAAAGAGTCAGTGAATCAATAGTTACCAGTCTGCTGCGGCTCGGGTCCCTGCTCACTATCAGGCACTTCATCGCCGGCTATCCCGAAGAAGTCGAGCACGGCCACCCAGCTATCGATGCTCACCACCAAGTTCAAGCAGTTGAAGTCCACTTTTGTCAGTTTCGATATCTACAAAATAACAACATTTTACTAAGAATTCAATATAATAAACATATAATACAAATTATGGAATCCGGCGTTACTTTGCAAAAATCTATGACAGTATAATGCTATATAAAAACACACACAAACCCGTGTCGAGTACAGATTTGGATTGCATGTTGCATCATAATTACCGCATCTTTTGCATTTGTATATTTTTGCGGGCGGATGGGCGGCGCAACATTATCCAAACCTGAAGTTAAGTTTTAACTTAATATTTTTATATTACATTATACTGACAAATGTTTCCATAAAGTAACGCCTGATTCCATAACTTTTTGAAGGGGTTATCAAAAAAGGTTGTAGCACAAACTGATAATTATGTGTGGGTTTTAAATTATGTTCCCAAAAACATCAATTAATTGTTAAAATGTTTAGAAGCTATTTTACCTTGTACTGCAAGTTATATGTCGTTTGTTTATGTATTTTATTGTGCATATATAAATAATTAAATAAATAATGATAGTGTAGCATACCTTGTCGTACTTGTCGCTGAAGTGCGGGTGGTGCGGGTCCCGCGAGTGCACGGACAGCCACACCAGGTTGTCGCCGGGCTCGGCGGCGCGGCCGGCGCGCTCGCCGCACTCCGGCGAGCACGGCGGCGTCGCGCCGCACTTGCTGTCGCGCTTGTTGCGGCGCTCCTTGCTCTGCAAATACCAACAGTCAGATATAACAAATGTTAGATACGGGTAACATTCAAAAAAATTGCATGTATTTTTCATTTTTTGTATACATATACTTAGTTTCTATTTTCAATAAAGATCATGAACATAAAACCATTTATCACGCCTGCATTCCTCGAAATAGGCAGCGGTATTTAGGACAGTCACGCAAGACAATAACGGAATCAATGCAAATACGCTTTCACGGTGACCAATGACGTGCGATTGACTGTACACACCCACATTTATTCATGTTCAAGATGCATAAATTAGGGTCTGGGTGTTTTCTATTCCACCGCAAAAACGTAGCGTCATAATAATATACTGTTCCAACCTCTTTATCCGTCACATTGAGCTGGCTGGGCAGCGAGCTGGACAAGCACTTCATGTACTGCAGACTGCTCACGCTGCACATATCGTCCACGTACTCCGTCATGAAGTCCGGACATGACTTGGACACGAACACTGCTTTAGGTGGCATTTGCGGAGTGTGCGACACCATCAGCATGCGGTGTTTCGAGTCAGGCTCCTTGGTCAGGTCCTCCATTGTTATCGAGTGGAGGGATACCTGATGGTGGAAAATTAATTTAGACCATTGACAAATGAATACTTTTGTGATCGGAGTAATTTTTTGCAGAGTCCAAAATGGAGAATGTTTGAAATAGAACAAAAGCTAAAACACGATAGTTGTGGCTTTTATTCTAGTTGATGTTTAAATTAATAATTACTTACTTGCAACATATTTTCGTAAGGATGTGTCTTCTGGTAGCTCAATTTGAACTCTCTGAAGGACAGTTCAACAAGGCTTCGTTCACCCTCGCCTAAATCAGCGCGTAGCTCCACGCTGAATGTAGGCAGCTCGAAGTTCACTGTGAACACAAATGTATTATAAATGTCCATGGAGTTTCTTGCCCGTTCTTCTCCATAGGTACCTACGCTTTGGAATGGGCAACTAGCTTCATCTTTCTACCTCATCGACCTTGACAATTCAAAATTGCCTGTAATTGGTTTATTTGAAACAAATGCTTTGAGTTTGAGTTGTAAATAAAAACCAATAAAACCAAAATTATAATGAAATATGCTGACGCTGTAGTTGACAAATTTTAAGCGGGACTTGAAGTTCGTTGAAAACGGACAAAATATTTGGAGTAGAAATAAGTTTGTATTCGATCGGCGTACCTATGAGCGGCGCGGCGCGCGGCTGCGCGTGCGCATGCTGCGGCGGGCGCACGGCCAGCACGGCGGCGCGCACGGCGGGGTCCAGCTGCAGCGTGGGCACGGCGCCCTGCAGCAGGCCGGCCGGCTGCCACATCAACTAATTACTCATTCTACACATTAACTCACGCCGTCTAGTTCCAATCCAACCGACCAACTAACTAATTCATTCGACCATTTTTATTTTTCCCAATGTGCCTAGACGCCAGCGCATCAAGCTATCCCAAACTGTAACTTTTTTCCCAATTCAACATGAACCTTAATCTTTGGTAATAAAGTTGAAAATCTATCAAAGAAATTTGACAGATTGGGTAGCTTGATGTGCTGGCCTCTGAACATACAAAAAGAATATGAAGTAGGATCGTAACAGCTGGCGCTAAGTAAATCCTGCCTACCAACATACACTTGCTGCTTAAATAATATTAGAAGATGCGATAATATAAATATTCACCCTCATCTGTTATAATAAATTGCAAATAGGTTGCATGCCTAAATCCGGACGCTATATTATTTAATAATATTAACTTTTACTAACTTTTTTTGTTTAACTTCCCCGATTTATGAAAATAAACCATAAGTCGAAAATTATTAAATAGAGAATAGCCTACCTTACCTGCCTATTTGCCCACCTTTCTTTCAGCACAACTTTGAGGTTGCTGGGTACAAACGGGTAGACAGGCATAATTAATATACCCTTATCAGTGTTAAAAGCTTGAAAAATATTATATTATTTAACAATATAGACCCCGGACATCCCATTTGCGATTTATTAATATACATATTCTCTAACATATAAACGTTGTCATCATAAAATAACAAATGAGAGTATATATTTCTATTCCTTTAAATTATAACACATACACGTTACAGTCTAGAATCTCTCGCAGGAATGTGCCACCTAACTCTAAACTTAGGCTGCATTTCCACATGGCACATTTGTAAGCTGCCCATGGCGTGCTTGGTACCGTACCTGAGGGTTCGGCGACGGCACGCTGTGCGGCCCCGGGCTGGCCGGCCCGTCGGCGGGCGAGTCCGTGGCGACCCAGCGCAGGGTCTCCAGTAGCTGCTCGTACTGCTCGCGGCGCGCCGACACGTGGAGCCCGCCCACTATCTTGCCGCGGACTTCGCACTGTCATGGATCACGAAACAGATTAATTACGAAAGCGGAAAATCTCCCGACAGTTCTGAATTGACGAGCAAAATTGGGCTGCGTGTTCTATCCTTCACCTTAAGTAATCATCAACCTCTGTGCGGTGCATATATGGACAAAACTCTTATATGATACGAGCTAGCAGGACATACAACTCGATGTGTCAGAGTGTTGATGATATTGATTTATTCCCCTCCAGTGTTCCTAAACTTAAAAAAAATATGTGTAAAAACTTCTTTGAAAATCACTAAAACCTGTTCAGTCTTTTCATAATTCTCTTCAAGTGCTTACACTTATTGCTACCTTCGATTGCCTGTTTGCTGTTTCTTGTGCTACCTTAATATTGTCAGTGAAAACTTTTTATTGCCCTTCTTTCACTAACTGTATCCTAGCTGTAAGTTTTCTTATGAAATAAAATTAAATAAATACTATCACTGTCAATTTCAGAGTTGCTTTCAGTACCTTTTTCATTTGATGGACTTAACATAGATAATTTGTAAAGTCCATATCTCCACTACCACCTATGGGAAAGGCTACATTCAGAAAGAAGATGGGTCATGGCGATGACCCATCTTCGTATTAATAATCAGTATGATAATTGGTCTCAATTTAAATGTAATAAAATTAGTCACCATATTGATTTCGATAACCTTGACTTAGCAGACAGATTTTCAAACCATCCTAAATTGCAGCAATGTAAATAAAGCAACTGAATTGCTAGTTGTCTGAAATGTGAAATTGTCAGTCAAGGGCTTTAAAAGATAACTCCAAAGTAGTAAAAATACCTAGAAGGTTGCAGTTAGTAAGCCATGGATAACAAAGAGACTCTTCAAATTCAGGCGCAACAGGAATAATCTGTATAAAATGTAAAAGGGTAGGTCCCTTTAATAACGAAATACTTCAGACGACTAACAAGCGCTATATACTAAACTTCTGAACTTCGCTTTTGAAGATAGCTAAAATAATCTATGGAACACAAAAGATTGAACACGCAAGTGGCAACAAAAATAAACTATGGGATGTTATAAAACAGATTAGTGACTGCAACAGGGCGGGGGGTGTCCTGTCTCATCTCAAGCGCCGACCCGGACATGAATATCAACGAGGTCAATAGTTACTTTGCAAACGTTGGACGCAACCTAGCTGAGGAAATCACTTCTCATCCATTCCTTCTCAGAAACAAAGCTGATAATTTTGCGAGACACGCTCCTCTTTATTCCTTGGTCACGCTGCAACTCGTTCAGTTCAGGAATTAAGGGTTAATATAGCTGTCGTATTTGACCAGATCCCGAGCCGGTTACTGAATCTCGCCAAATCTACTGGGACATTTCTGCAGGCGTTTAAATCCACAATTATAAAACCCATGCACAAAGGTGGTGACAGGAACTGTTAGACCCATCTCTATTCTACCAAGGCTCGCAAAAGTTAGTGTCATTTTCGTCATGTAATTTATTTTACGAAAAAGATTCTAGTTCATTGACTGGCTAGAAGGCTGTTACCTGATAGTCCGCGTCCGTGTCGGCCTCGGTGTCGCAGTAGTTGACGGTGAAGCGCAGCGCCGTGTTGTGCAGCACGGGCTTGCCCAGGGACACGTCGTATATGTCCGCCATGTTCTCTGACGTCAGCTGGTGCAGCTTCAACTTGTCGGCCACGTCCACCTGGGTAACATACAAATAAGCTATGGAATCTGGTATATTTTTCATCGTAATAACCGCCATATTTTTGCGGGGAAGAGCGATGCTGCTATCCGCATCCGGGCCTGGTTGTAGTTATTACGGAATTCTAAATTTGACTAAATAACTTTTTTTTTTCAAATAAGCTTTTTATCACTTCGCACACAGCGAGAGAAGCGCAAATACTATTGGCAAAAATAATTATTCTGGCTCGTACGTAAGTACAGGCATAGATACGAACGTCCACAAATGCGCACGTTTTTAAAATAACTGTACACAGGCGGCTTTGAATTAGTAGTCAACCTTTAGGAAAAGTCTAGCTGGACTGTCGAGCGGCAGTGCAGAGAGCAGAGTGTACAGTGTGTGTGTGTGAACTTTCAAAACAAATAAAGGATTATGATTATGA
Organism: Antitype chi; assembly: GCA_947359405.1. Lineage (NCBI taxonomy): Eukaryota > Metazoa > Arthropoda > Insecta > Lepidoptera > Noctuidae > Antitype > Antitype chi. The sequence goes on from OX375812.1 coordinate 21,357,230, forward strand.
GTAGTGTATACGCACAGCGGCCAGCGAGATGTCCCGCACGCGCACTTTGTAGAGCGTGTGGTGCGGCGGGCCGGGCCGGTTGGCCAGCGCCATGCGGCCCAGGTGCGCCACGAACACCTGCGAGCTGTGTGCGCTGCGCGGGACCACCACCACCGGGGACTCCAGCTCGATGCTCACGCTGCGAACAACAAAACAATTCACGTCAAATACATCTAGGCCCAGACGGAGATGGCGGGATGAACTGGACTCCTTCAACAAGAACTGGTCACTAGCAGGAATAAACAGAGAGAAGTAGAAGGAGGGTAGTGAGGCCTTTGCCCTGCAGTGGGACATCACAGGCTTTTAATAATAATATAATAATAATAACATCTAGATAAAATCTGTCCGCGGAAAATTTTGAAAAAACGTTTTTTTTTTAAGTCAAATCGTTTATTGCTGTCGAAAAGTTTCCTGATAATTAGTTATCAAGAAATCGGTCAACTAAGAAGGTCAGCGACTAATGGAATCAGTAGGCAAAAAAAAAACAGTAGATAGTTACTTGCCTGAGCACAATGTTGTCGGACTTGAGCGAGGCGGGCTCGTCCAGAGAGGCGCCCATGCTGACGGTGCGGCGGCGCGGTGACACTCCTTCCATTGACTGAGACAGCTTCGGGTTTGAGTATAATGACTCGCCCCTGAAGAAAACGTACTAACGTTGATACACCAAACAATACATTCAACTGACAAAAACATATCGATCTGATTTACTCCATTGTTTGTCAGCCTGTTTTCTCTATTAAATAAATATCTAATTAATATCTATCTAATTATATGTAATAAATGAATAAATTATTATTGATTAAGGAGTTGTATCTCCCAAATGTCCACCGGACGCGAACTCATTACCTGGGGTGCACGAGGCCTATGGCCATGTCGGCGGCGGCGGCGCGGATGGACCGCGCCAGGTTGGCGAGGTACTGCTTGAACTCCGTGAGGCACGAGCGCAGCTCGCGCAGCAGCGGGCCCGAGTGCGTGTACCACACGCTGGCCACGTGCAGGCTCACCGTCGCCTCCACCACTGGCCCGGACAAAATACAATCAGTTCCCGCATCAGCAGAGTTGGCGGAAGAAGTGGACGCATTTGAACTCAATGTTACTCAGTTTGAAATACAGAATGCGTAGATAACGGATATTCGATGAGTCTTTTTACACCCTGTATTTTGGTGGTTTTTTGATTACTCGGCCTAATTCGTGCAATGATATTTTAATCTTAACGGTTCCATCAAAATCAAGGTGTTTAATTACTAGATCAGATAACTATACCTGGCGCATCGGCATCGCTCCGCGTGGCAACAGTGCGGTGTATGGTAAACAGCAGCGCTTTAGCGTCGTCTCCGTCGTGCGAGCGCGTATCGTGCGCGACACGCGCGTCCTGCGCGGCATGCGCGTCGTGCGCGCGCGCCTGCCCCGCGCTCAGCACGCGCGTGTGCAGGCCGCCGCCCTCGCACAGCGACACCACTCCCACGCCACCCAGAGACCCACTCACCTCCACGCGGCTGCCGTCTGCGAAATAAAGAATCTTCAGAAAGCTGACATTGATTACGAAAAATTTTTTTTTTTTTATATGGCTCAGCAATGTTTTGAGCATTGATCTCACTCGCACTGACTCACTCAGCTAAAAATTTTGTTGTCAGTTTAAGGGCCATTTTTGTCAGCTCATTGCATGAGCGAATCTGCTTTACCGACCCAACATTTTATATAGCGTAGTAAACAGAATAACATTCAGCCCTCTTTTTTACAAGTCAGACCGAAGCAAAAATGTTACAGTGACAGAATCTGACAATTACAAGGATATTTATAAAATTTAATGAAAACTATATATTTCATAAAATGGCCAGACCAATAAAAATGTTTTAGGTTGATGTCAACTGGACATTATAGCCTGACTGATATAGCTGTACCGCGCCTTAGGTATGCGCGGCGACACGGGATACGGGACGCTGTGAGTACAATACTCAATCATCATCATCATCATTTCAGCCGAAAGACGTCCACTGCTGGACATAGGCCTCCCCCAAGCTCCGCCACTTCGACCGGTTCTGTGCTTCCCGCATCCAGCGGACTCCTGTATATATTAATGCTCAATACTCAATCTTTATTGCATTCCATATATTTTATATAGATGGTGTAAATTATACAGAGAGATCAATATGGACCCTGTCGGGCACAGCAACGAACGAGGGACGAAACAACAGCGACGCAGTGACGAATGAGCGGCTTGCACTGCTCCCCCGTGGCGCCGCGCACGTATGTACCTAAGGCGCGGTGCAGTGGTATCAATCAGGCTATAGTCAAAAGTGTAAGGTATTTTGATATTTGTTATCAAATAATTAAATTAAGTTTTCGATTTAAATGCCCAGTGCCATTGCTTCAAAAGATATTGTGTCCTGACATGATCCAGGAAAGAATTTGGAAACCGACGAAGCAATAGGCGACTAGACTGCACGTACCGACGGTGGCCTGTATCTTGGCCTCGCTGACGGTGGCGGTGGCGATCTTGCGCGCGACCAGCGTACCCTCGTGCACGGCCGCGCGCAGCAGAAGCACGCCCAGGCGGTGGAAGTCGAACGTGATCTCCGTGCGGACCTCGCGCTACACAAACACACCATAATTCTGTTATTATTTATTGCAATACCACCAATTTTTGGGGACTTTTCGCATTAGTATCAATAAAAAGCCGGGAAGCCCAGTCCTACCGGATCGTCAGACCCTGCTCACTTGGACAAGGTAACTGATTGATATACCACGTTGATGATACGGCAGCAAAAAACATGCATTGTGAAATTCCTGTGCAAAGCAAGACTTTTATCGCATCTTACCTTAGGCTCATCTTCAGGTGTCGGATAGGAGAAGGTGGCAGCTGCAGCCGGCTCAGATTGTCCCATATCAGCCGAATGCTTTTTAGTTGTCTTGGGACCCAGCACGCGATGAGTGAAACCAATCAACTCTACTATCGTCTCTTGATTAGCTGGATAAATAAATAAATTGATAATGATGCTACCCTTATTCCAAATTATTAATAATAAGTGGTGATATGTATTTTACGCTATTGAACAAACATAGTTCTTCAACTTACCAATGATATCAAGATTGTTAAACAAAATGTTGGCTATCCTCAGATCTTCGTTGTCCCCGTCTCCTTTGACGAGGCACAGGTCGACCGCGATGAGCGCCTCGGAGTCCACGAGCCCGGCGGCGCCCCACCCGCTGGGCGCGGGCCCCCAGCTCAGGGCGCTCCAGGCGGAGCCCCAGGCGCCGCCCCAGCCGGCCCCGAACATGCCGCTGCCGTTCCAGTTAAAGCCCGTGCCCGACACCCAGCTGGGCGCCGGGCTGGCACGCCCGGCCTCCGGCGCCGCGCCCGCGTACAGGGACTCGTCTGGGAATATGTACTCGAACATTGCAACAACTTAAAATGGACAATTTCCGCTAAAGGCGTGTAAATACTGCAGTAATATCGTTATGGTGGCCATAACCATTGATTCAATGAACATATTGACTTGTCTATTCAGCATCCCACTACAATTAGTTATACATTTGTGCCTTTATTTTCGGCACTTACTCTTATTGTTGCAGTGCAGCGAGTTGAGCGCCTGATGGAGCGCGTGCGGGTGCGCGAGCGCGTGCGTACTGCGCGCGTCAGGCGATGACGGGCACATGGGCGACGTGGGCGAAGTGGGCGACGTGGGTGAGCATGGCTCCGAACCGCGGATGCTCCCTGACAGCGTGTCCATGCTGCAACATAATACAAAATCCATTGTAAGCCACAAAGAACGTAAAAACGAGATTATTATTTCACATACCAGGTCGACGCCCATCATCATCATCATTCATTTCAGCCGAAATACGTCCACCGCTGGACAAAGGCCTCCCACAGGCTCTTCCACTTCGACCGGTCTTGTGCTTCTCACATCCAGCGGATTCCTGCGGCCTTCACAAGGTCATCGGTCCACCTTGTGGGAGACCTTCCCACACTACGTCTTCCGGTACGCGGTCGCCACTCCAGAACCTTTCGGCGCCTTTAACCATCTGTTCTGCGAGCAATGTGCCCTGCCCACTGCCACTTAAGCTTGGCAATTCTTCAGGTTATGTCAGTTACCTTAGATCTCCTACGGATCTCTTCATTCCTGATTCGATCACGTAGGGAAACTCCAAGCATAGCCCTCTCCATTGCCCTTTGGGTGACTTTAAGCCTTCTTATGAGGCCCATTGTGAGCGACCACGTTTCGGTTCCATATGTCGTCACTGGCAACACGCACCAATCTAGCTCTTGGGTCGTTTGCCAGATTAGTAACGGGGTTGCTTGTTGACGTGTATAACTGTCCATAGAACCTCTCGATCTCTCTCAACAGCTCAGACTTGGCGGATACGATCCTGCCATCATCGGGTCTTCAGTTTCGCAATCTGACTCTGCCCAATAGACAGATCTCTTGCAAAGACCTTGGAGCCCTTGTTCCGCTCTATCGCGTCCTTGATGCGGTCCGTATTAAAACGGCGAAGGTCGCTATTAAGGACTTAGAGATCCGTCTATTGAGCTGTCGGGGTGTGACAAGATCGTGGCGTAGACCTGTATGACCTTCAGTGAAAATCTTGCCGATTTTCTGAGTATAACGTACGCCACCCTGGTCGACACACTCTCGATCTTCACTACGTTGCTCGTTGCCGACACTACCTTGGGACTGCTGGTCGCTCTCCCGGAAATAGAGCAGGTTACCGGATTTGAAGATTATCGAGTCCTCCCCCTCTTATCGGACTTCAGATAACCCTATTATACCCCACCGTAACCTGCTCAATTCTTCTTCGAATTCGGTAATCTTCTCGACGGTCCAGAGTGTACACGTGTTATAAGTTGCCAGGTGCAGTTTTCGTTTGTAGTGGTAGCCAGATCTCTTCCGGAGATTCTTAGCACCCCTTGCCTCACCGTAACCTTGGCCGCTACCGTAGCCAAGGTTAGGCGGGCCGTCGGGTACTAGGGGCCGTTTTGCAGGGCTGCTTGTCATTTTTGGGGGCGTTTAGCCATAATCTCCACACTTGGCAGTCGGATTGGCGATCGCTGTATGGTGGTAAAATGCATAGAGAACGCTGCTGCCCATTCTCTGATAAGTCCCTTAGTCGCCTTCTGCGACACCCACGGGAAGAAATGGGATGATGCTATTCTTTTACGTCCGGCAACACACAGACCTACCCTCATATAAAAATTGATGCCAGTCAAGATCTTCATATTGGGTTAAATTTCGTAATCCCGCGGCATCGATAATAACCTTGAATCACACAAGGAAACGGTTACTACAAAAAAATCCGTTCACGGAATTATACAGTAAACGCGTACCCGACATGTTTATGGCTGGCGACTAGTAGCTCGAAGTCGGGTCCGTAGGTCTGCAGCGCATCCACCAGCAGCAGCGAGTGCACCGACAGAGACAGCGACAGGTCCCGCGGCCGCGCCGTGGCCGCCGCCTTCACGCCGCACACCTGCACCTCCGCGATGCTGCGGCCCATGGACTGCACCTGCACCACGCGAGGTATCAACATTATACACGGTCAAATTAAATTTGCTAACGAAACCCTTGGCATTCTCCTTTGTGAGTTTATGTGAAGGGGGTAATAGTCGGAACTAAAGTTCGATTCTGAAAATTCTGTCACTAATGGGAAGTTACATTATCCCTGAGCGACATATAGGATACATTTTGTGTTCAAACGAGAAAAACGCGATCGAAGTTGCGGGCAAAAGCTAGTTTGCCATAAACCTACATACCTCAAGCGACATTTGTTCTATAGCGAACTGCAGCATGAAGAGCGTAGAGTTATGATGCTGCGAGAAATCGGAGCGCTCCGTCTCCGAACTCACGCTGTTCTCTTCGATGTCGTCAGTCCCAGCCTGCGTCGGACTCGCAGACTCACGACCACTGTTTACGAAACAATCCTCATCAACTGACTAAAATTGTAGGGAGCTAGTGAGATAGCATCACTGGAAATGTTGTTTTCGACACTCATTCCAACAATTCAGAAAAGAACTGAATGTGTTATTTAAAAGCAGTAATGAGAAAAGATTATAAGCTCTGAAATTAAGCTGAAGTCACGCTCTACTCTCTTTGTTCGTACCCAAATGGTGCCACGGAACCCTATTACTTAGCCTACGACATATTCTGTTTGTCTATCTGTCTGTTCGCCACAGGGTTATGTCTTTTGAAAAGTTGTCATTGTAACATTATACGCGTTACTGTGGTAAATAATTTAAATAAGAAACTATAATAGTCCTACGGAACCATTGGTGTGAGAGTCAGACTCACAGCTTGGCAAATTTTCGATTTTATTTAATTCTATTGAAAAAACGAACTACTTACTTGTTGCCTCCCATAAATGTTGAGTTGGCGAATACTGCGCGTACAGCGAACAGTTTCTGTTCACTCAAGTGTACGACGAGGGAAGGCAGCGAGCCGCACACTGTGGCCGTCGGGTACTGCGGGTCGCTGGTGTGGACCACGCGCCGCTCCGCCTGGGACACGGACTTTACTTATCAAAGGGTACCAGACGATGTTAGTGTACGTGAGAAATTAGTCCTTTTGTTATCAAATTAAGGTTCAATATCCGATATTAAAACCAACAACAAAGCGCCTTCCGCTTTGTTCTTACACAAATTCCAACGTGGTAATCAAAGCTTACACTTTCTAACATTTTAAAACAACAACAGAAGGGTTTGATAGTTACCTGCAATAAGATGCTGAACCTATCCAGCAGGTGTAGCGAAGATGTACTCTTGGTATGTGCGTACTTCCAGTTGTCCCGCGCGCGACCCACTAGGATCTGCAGGTCGCTCAGTTCTATCTTGTATCTGTAAAATTACATTTAGATTTCAGTCAGACAGTTGAAAGCCTGAAAATCGATCTGAAATCTTCCCAATCTTCTTGTGCGGGTCGGGGGGCGAGCCCGGGGACAGCAGGCTGTCCGGCGCAGTGAGTTGGGGTCTGAACATACCTGTCGTACAGTCTGTTGTGTAAGTTAGCGGCGTCCAGCGCGGGCTGCGTGAGCTGGTGCGGCGGCGGGTCGGGGGGCGAGCCCGGGGACAGCAGGCTGCCCGGCGGAGTGGAGCAGGGTGTCATGAACATCTCTGCGCAAAGGGACGCTCGTTACAAGTAGAAGAAGCAAACAAAAATAATCTTAGAAATAAACAACGCAAAACCTTGGCAAGAAGTGTTGAAAAAAGTCATGACTTTCTATGCCAAAACGAACTTAAAGTAAAAGTTATGCGTCAAAAATATACATTACAGCCTCCATTTTTTACGTAAGTTTAAAAGTAGTTTCCAGCAAAAATTCTTGCAAATTCAAACATGTTATTTTAGTATAGTTTCACCTTCGTCGTCAGGAGGAGTATGTGGTGCAAAATCAGCCAGGTTGGCATTGGCGAGCCGAAGTCTTCCGAAGTCCACGACGAGTACAGCCGAGTCGCGCGAGCACAACTGCTCCACGAACAGGATCTGAGGCGCTGAGATGTCTAACTCCACTTGCCATGTGCGACGCTCGCCCTGAAGAGAGAGCGTTACTTTATAGCAGCACATTTAATAAATACAGTGAATACGATATAACCAGTGCTGCGACCAGCGTGCCGCCTGCGCGTTGTACCCCTGCAGGTAACAGTATACGTACCGGGTGCGCGTGCGCGTGCACCATGTGCTCCCACTGCGTGAGCAGGCGCGCGCGCGTGGTTTCGCGCACGTGCGCGTAGGCGTGCGCCCACGGTGCGCACACCCACTGCTGCGCCCATCGTGCTGCCTCCGCGTTATACACCACCTCCAGCGAGGCTGACTTCACCCACAGCCTGGGGACACAATTTAACAAAGCCATCACAACATAGCTTTAGCATCAATAGCTGCTAGTTTGCAGAGGGAAGGTATTGTCTTGAAGCCTAACAAGTCAGTCACGAAGAAAGATAGCGGCCATGGGTGAGCTTGAATCGTTAATCGCGCTATGCCCGGCTACAGCCAGTGCTGCCGCAGCCAATGGCCCCGTGGCTGCCGCTTCCCCTGACCCACCTTGGCATTTACATCGCCGGTAACAGCAACCCCCAAACGAAAGATTGTGAGGAACGCTCGCCGCTACGTTAACTTTTTAAATGTGCCCATGCATGTTGAAAAATAATTGGATAGTGACAGTATTGGATTAAGATGCGCATGCGATATGTACTAACAACTGGTGTTACTTCTATAAATTTGTTTGTTGTATCACAAAGCATTTATTGTTTATTGTGTGTTTATGTTTATTTAAAATTACATCTTCAGTTCCATATTTTGGATCCCACATGTTTACCTCTAAGTAAGTAAAACCAAGTATTTATTGTAAGTATAGGAGAAAGTAACTTGTTGTCAATGTAAATATGAACCATAAAACACAGTACCTATATACCCTTTACATCTGGAGGTATGTTTATTTTTTTATTTTGTTCAAGTTTAATAAATTGATAGTAATTTAGACCTTAATTTTTACACGTTTTATATTAGCTTCACTTGTATGTTTGTATGTAACCGACTCCTTAGAGCGCGATTTTGACCCACTTTAAACGGTCAGATTTCATTGAAACTTTGTAAACTTATCGAGGACCGATGACACTTCAATAATTAAAAAAAAAAATTGATAAAAATGAAAAAAAAGGAAAAATAAATAAATTTAAAAAACACGTTTTTGTAGTTAGCAGAACTAAAAAAATTAAAATAAATAATAGTTTAAAAAACTAAAAAACACGCTTTAAAACCAAACTAAAAAAGGAGAAAATAATTTAATTCAATTAAAAAGCGTGGGGTGCTTTTTAAGGTATTTTTATAATCAATTAATGCCAAGCACCCCACGCTTTTTAATTGAATTAAATTATTTTCTCCTTTTTTAGTTTGGTTTTTAAAGCGTGTTTTTTAGTTTTTTAAACTATTATTTATTTATTCATACCGCATTCCCCGCAATCCTGAACATTACCAGAGGGAAGGAACTGGAGAGTCACTCTCCATAGTTATTTTTATGATTTTTTATTGTCTAACCACTTACTTGTAGTCGCAGTTAATGCCGAAGGGTTTCTTCTCGTACGTGAGCTGGAACAGCGGCTCCTGCGTCGTGGCAGTGTTGGTGCCGGACTGCGACTGGGAGCGGCACCACGACATGGCCGCGCCGGACGCGCTCAGCGCGCTCAGGCCCTCGCGGATTACACCCTGCTCGACAAGAACATCATGAAGAAATAGGAAAAGAACGGAGGATAGCGACGAATTTGACATTGCCATGGTGTCAAAGGTGAGATTTGCCAACGAATGTGTAACACGTGACTGTGAAACCTTTCTTTGCAACACGGGACACATCAGCATTCAGTCAAAGCCGCTTTGAAAATCATTGGGTAGCGGTTTTAACTTATTAACTTCACAATCTGAGCTATTACTTAACATTTAGGGGTGTATTCATAGACGATGATTAAAGTTAAGAGATGTTTAAACGTCAAAAATGTATGTTTAATCAGTCGCTAATCATTACTTAACTATAAGCAGCGTTTATAAATAAGGGGCTAATCCATTACCTGCGGCGCGATGAGTATGGGGAAGAGCGTGTTTGGCGTGATACGCTCGCGCAGGCACACGGAGCCGAGCGACACGTGCAGCGCGTGCGACGCGGCGCGCGGCCGCGACTCGATGCCCACGCGCACGCACGAGAACTGCAGCTCCACGCCGCTAGGGCTCTCGGCCGGGCCGTCCGACGTAGGGGTTCCACAGAAAGAAATAATTACATTTATTTGGTGACAGTTAAAGAAACACAAAATACAAAAGTGACAGCTTTTAAAACATCAGTGTATGCCTTACTGCTGCTCGAAAACGGTCCATTTCAGCACTAGTGTCTGACAGATGCTCTCTGAAGCTGGTTTTTAGAACAAACAACACTTTTTAAATAACACCCAGTAACCAAAATACCCATTCATTTCCTAAGTATTTGAAATATTCTCAGGGTTCCAACCGTTTGTTTACCCATGCGTGCCAGAATAGTGTTAGAACACAACTGATAAAGCTACTCACTTGATTTCACCATCTTCAGTCTCCATACACAGATTCAAGGAGCCCTTGTTCAATATGAACTCGAACTTCCCGAACACTGTGTCTCTCTTCAACATCGTATTATTATCTAAGGAATCTGCTATCACGTCGAGGATCTCTTCCTCCAAGTCTGCGGGTTCGTGGGGCGCGGGCGCGGGGGCTGGGGCGGGGGCGGGGGCCGCGGGCGCGGGGTCCTGTGCCGGCGCGCCATACCAGCCCCACCACTGCGGGAACCAGTGCACCAGCATGCTGCGGCCTGAGCTCGCTGGCTTGTCTGGGGTAGACACGGGACTCGATTTTGGCACTTTGCGCATTGCCACCTGTGAACAAGATAGTGTGTATTTTTACAGTCATTCAGTTACTAGTTTCCGCCCGCGGCTTCGCCCGCGTGTTTAGACAAAAAGTAGCCTATGTCCTCGCCCAGGCTCGGACTATCCATATCACGGAGTAATGAAAAAAGCGGAGATGTCGCAAGGCAGTTAGGCCTTCAGTACGGCCATGACGTAACAGTGGGCGGGCCGAATTACTTACTTACTTACTTTTGAGTGAATCGTATTTTTTTTGTATTTTTTAAAACGTTGCTTGCTCCACACTAGGAATTTCTTCCTGTATCGTGGGTGCGTTTACAAACATGGAAACTCACAAACAGAACCCAGACCCGGAACAATTATTTGCAGATCATACAAATATTTGTTCCGCGCGTTTGTTCATCGCGTTATGGTCTGTTGTATTTTGATAATTCTTAACTGTTTTAATAATGAAGTGCGCTGTTTTTTGATGCAAAAATTGTTCAGGATTAAAACTGAAACATATTAATGGCATAACATTTCACATGTAAATCCCTAAATTAATATTTTCACTTTAAATCACATTTTCTCATTTGATCGCCAGATTGTAGCTAGTGCCATCTGTCGTCGAAGAGATGCATTCTACGCACTTCTCAGCTATTATGTGTTTTTATCATTATCAATGCATATTATGACCAATTTTCGAATCAAATTACTTGCATAGGTTTATTTTGCACGCTATAAGTTATTTAATAGATAAATTACATAGCTTGATACATGAAACAAGATGAATTTAAAATATGATAAATGCGCCATCTGTCTGTAAGTAGTCGGTCCTAAGTGATGAGTAAAAATGTGTGCATCATGTCCGGAAGATCCTATTTTATCGAATTTAATCATCTTCATGTAATTTATTGTTCTTTTTAATCTTAACTTATTTTTCGTTATGATTTTAATCGATAAAACTGTTGTTTACATATTCAGCCTATGACGTTCCCACTGCTGGGACACAGACCTCCACTCCGTGAGAGGGAGTGAGCCATAATCCACCACGCGGACCCAGAGCGGGTTTGTAGATGTCACATGACTTCAAATTTTTGGTTCTAGGACATGCCGGGTTCCGCGGCGGCGATCTCTCACGTCCGGCCCTGGTCCAGGCCATTAGGTATTTTACTCCATATGAGAAAAAATGTATTATTGATATAGCTTAGGCAAAATGGAGTCAATAAAATTTTAGTTTTAGTTAATGAAATAACAAAAGAAATTTTAAAATTCAATTCAAAGATTTCAGTTTTTTGATCTGTTTTTCAACACCATGAACTAGTAGCCGCCATGTTATTACGTCATACGGCGTGTCAATTGAACAACTTTGTACTTTAATTATTTTCGTAACCAAATTAATTATTATTTAAACAATATTTTGCGTTCAGGAACACCAATCCAACGATAAGCAATCAGCAAACCAAAGCTAAGTAGAATAATAACATTTTTTTTAATTATAAACAATTTTCATATAAAATCTGAGCGCATTTGTCTATACAGCAAACCGACGTCATACCCACAGAGCAATATGGCGTCCACTGCGTCCAGCGTTTTCGTCAAATTACGCGCGAAATTTGAAAATGTAAAATTTAAATGCATTTTAACGACACTAATCGATTAAATAAAAATGTGTTTTTTAGTAGTTTATTACCATAAACCACTAAAAAAACACATTTTGATTTAAAGTTTTTTTTAAAGTTTTAACTATAGAATCTAATTAGGATACTTTTCAATAATGGGTGTAATACCCTATTATAATAATTAGAATCAGCAATACAACCCAAAAGGATGTTGAACTGTCAAAATGAAAGCCGCTAAAGCTGTGATAATGTGTTACACAATTACCATGCATTTTTTGCGGTTTCAGCTGTTGCGCAAGCGCAGAGATGTTCTATATTCATCTGAAGTTGTAATTTGAAGGTTTTCATTACACTGAGTGGTATTTTTTTTAATGGGATAATATGGGGAACTCCGAATCCATACGAGACACGCGGTGTAGAAAATAATGGTCAGCGCTATGGTGCCCTAACACACCTTTTCCGCACTGATAGGATATATTTGGTAAAATTTAGTCTTGAATTATAAGATAAATGCTATATTAAATTGTTTTCAACAGCTTGAATTGAACAAAAATTTGTATTGGAGTACAATAGACGAATTTTAAAAATGCAGATCGACACCGTTTTGTTTGTTTAAATAAATGCGAACTAGTACAACACTGACCTCTCTAAGTGGTTTGAGTAGATGCAGCGGCGTACGCCACTCGAACTCGTCCTTGGCGGCCTTGCGCTCGGCGGGCAGCGTGGCGGCCGGGTTGCTGAGCGTCAGCAGGCACGCGCCCACGTACTCGCGCGTCTGGCGCGCGCGCGACGCGCATGACTGCCACGTCGGCTTGGGCTCGGTCCCTGACCAGGCAGTTATTAATTATAAAATATTGGCTTACTACCAAACACATAAATGTACAGTCACCAAAGGAGATAAGTAACCAGGGTCGTTGTATATAGTTGAAGTTTAAGGTGAATGCGCAGTGGTAGACCGCGAAATTCAAATTTTCTTACGTTTTTGCAATTTTCAGGTCGGTATCAGGTTGTATCCTGATCAAAATGTGATTTGCGAATATAACAGGTACGTGTTTACAGAATAAAGTCATTAGAATGTCTAATATATCTTTTATAAGTTAGATTTCTTCCACAAGCACTTTTCCATAAGAAATTTGTTCTTATTGAACAAATCTAACTTAGAAAGATGTATTATTGATTCTAATGATTATAAATCTGTAAATACGTACATGTTATAGTCGCAAATCATATTTTTATCAAGTAACAAGCTGATACTCACCTGAAAATTGCAAAAAACGTAACAAAATTTGAATTTCGCGCTCTACCACTGCGCATTCACCTTAATAAGAAACCGATGGATATTTTCGCATGGAATTAAATTAAATTAATAGAAAATAAAAAATCATTTAACTAATTTCAATAAATTTTGAAAACATCCATCGGTTTCTAACTAAACTTCAATTCGACGACCCTGGTTACTTATCTCCTTTGGTGGCTGTACTTACGACAGACGGAACAAAGTGAACATCATCTAAATCTACGTGTTCTAACCTAAAATTCGCACACTTTAGTTCAATGTGTCGTGTCATCCGCCCCACATGACAGGTCGCATTGTGAGCTAATAGGAAATTACTTTCGAAGATAATCTTCCGTGAAAACCATGATAATTATCATTATTTATTTATTTACTAAGGCACCAAGTCCCACTAACAAATCACAAATACATAAAATTCATACAACTCATTACAACATTAAAACCAAAAGCATTAAAAATTTATTAGATCACTAAAATAAAATACATAAAAATTCATTAGGTACATCATTAAAATAATACAATAAAATTCAAAACAATCATTAACATTAATTAAAATTTCATAAGATATATTATCACACGAAAAAAAAAACTATCACAATATCTTTATCTTCGGTTGGCACTCCGATGAACTTCGACCCAATAATACCTGCGTATCGGACTGCTCCAGTCCTCACTAACGACCCGCAACTTAATCTGTGCCGCAACAGTTGATAGGTCGATTTTCCCAAATTGCTTGAAAACGATGCTACGCGCGATCGAATAAGAGCATGAAAGTCCCGGCTCTCGCTTCAGCGAACATGCTGGACGCGGTACAGTACCACGGAGATGCGGAAGGCATCATTGTACTGTACACGCATGGTACTCAGTGTTGGCCTTTTTAATTATGTCCACAGCTGGCATGTAAAAAACAAAGGCAGTAGGCACGGAACAACGTCTTTTTAACACACGTGCTAGAAAGGGAAAATCTGCGCGCAAGCATATTGCACCTTATCGATAGCGCCCGTCTGTCCCGTTCTATGTCGGCGTCATCTGTGAGATCGTCAGTGAGGATATGGCCTAGATACTTAAAAGTTCGTACAACCCTTACTTGTGAACCAAATCACCACTAGTTGCCTGAGAGCTCTTATTGAGGGGCTCAGGAGGACCATGTATACGACTCTTATATACACCAGGTGTTACGACTGTTATAATAGTTCACAGTATGCTTTAACGACAATATCGCTAGGTTTGTAAGTGGCCTTCAGCTTCATATTGTTTAATAACTTTGTTTATGTTAGCTGAAACTTTCCCGAATAAAATAAATAAATAAACCAGGACGAAAACCAAACCTGTTTGGTTTTCGTCCTGGGTGCTAGGGCACTCTTCAACAGTACGGGCTGCACAAGACGCTCCAACTCTTTACCCATGACAGTTCCAAGGGAGTTTGATTTTTTGTGATTATAATGTCACGCATGACAGAAATATGTAAAATTGCGCAGCCGCCATTTTGGATTATCATTTTGACCTCACTTTCGGCATTACATAATCAGCCTATAATATTCCCACTGCTGGGACATATGCCTCCTCTTTGTGAGAGCAAGTGGACAATCCACCACGCAGGCCCAGTGCGGGTCGGTAGATGTCACGTCTTCGAATTTTTGGTTCTAGGAGATATCTAGGTTTCCTCACGATGTTTTCCTTCACCGTTTTGAGAGCAGTGGTGATCAAATAATTTACAAGAAAGTAAAACGACTGTCAGGGTTCGAACCTACGACCTACAACTCGTAAGTCGCAGCCGTTACCACTGGGACACCACTGCTCCCAATATCGGCATTAGCACCCTCGAAAACTAAGAAAATGATACCCATGACAGAAAATTATTTAATGAAATTTATATGTAATAATAATGTGTGATATGATAAATGTGATAATAATGTCACATTAGTGTAATAATAATGTACTAATAATATAATCTGCGTAATAATTAGGTATGACATTTAAACAAATAATTTGCACGTTTGCTTGCAGGCAGAATACAATGACTTTAAGGCTGTAAGATCTTCTCTTGTAATCTATGTTTCTTGCAAATAAGCATTTTGAATTTGAATTTGAAAAAACAACTGAAATTTTGTGGAGCCACTAAGCGCGCGCGTTGCCCCGCACGGGCGCGGCACGAGTGCGCGCCGCTCCAGTAACAGATACTCACATCGCTGGTCGGGCACGTGGCAGGCGAGCGCGTACAGCCACCAGGCGCGCGCGTGGCCCCGCACGGGCGCGGCACGAGTGCGCGCCGCTCCAGTAACAGATACTCACATCGCTGGTCGGGCACGTGGCAGGCGAGCGCGTACAGCCACCAGGCGCGCGCGTGGCCCCGCACGGGCGCGGCACGAGTGCGCGCCGCTCCAGTAACAGATACTCACATCGCTGGTCGGGCACGTGGCAGGCGAGCGCGTACAGCCACCAGGCGCGCGCGTGGCCCCGCACGGGCGCGGCACGAGTGCGCGCCGCTCCAGTAACAGATACTCACATCGCTGGTCGGGCACGTGGCAGGCGAGCGCGTACAGCCACCAGGCGCGCGCGTGGCCCCGCACGGGCGCGGCACGAGTGCGCGCCGCTCCAGTAACAGATACTCACATCGCTGGTCGGGCACGTGGCAGGCGAGCGCGTACAGCCACCAGGCGCGCGCGTGGCCCCGCACGGGCGCGGCACGAGTGCGCGCCGCTCCAGTAACAGATACTCACATCGCTGGTCGGGCACGTGGCAGGCGAGCGCGTACAGCCACCAGGCGCGCGCGTGGCCCCGCACGGGCGCGGCACGAGTGCGCGCCGCTCCAGTAACAGATACTCACATCGCTGGTCGGGCACGTGGCAGGCGAGCGCGTACAGCCACCAGGCGCGCGCGTGGCCCCGCACGGGCGCGGCACGAGTGCGCGCCGCTCCAGTAACAGATACTCACATCGCTGGTCGGGCACGTGGCAGGCGAGCGCGTACAGCCACCAGGCGCGCGCGTGGCCCCGCACGGGCGCGGCACGAGTGCGCGCCGCTCCAGTAACAGATACTCACATCGCTGGTCGGGCACGTGGCAGGCGAGCGCGTACAGCCACCAGGCGCGCGCGTGGCCCCGCACGGGCGCGGCACGAGTGCGCGCCGCTCCAGTAACAGATACTCACATCGCTGGTCGGGCACGTGGCAGGCGAGCGCGTACAGCCACCAGGCGCGCGCGTGGCCCCGCACGGGCGCGGCACGAGTGCGCGCCGCTCCAGTAACAGATACTCACATCGCTGGTCGGGCACGTGGCAGGCGAGCGCGTACAGCCACCAGGCGCGCGCGTGGCCCCGCACGGGCGCGGCACGAGTGCGCGCCGCTCCAGTAACAGATACTCACATCGCTGGTCGGGCACGTGGCAGGCGAGCGCGTACAGCCACCAGGCGCGCGCGTGGCCCCGCACGGGCGCGGCACGAGTGCGCGCCGCTCCAGTAACAGATACTCACATCGCTGGTCGGGCACGTGGCAGGCGAGCGCGTACAGCCACCAGGCGCGCGCGTGGCCCCGCACGGGCGCGGCCGGGCGTCGCGCGCGATGGGCGCGCACGCGTGCGAGCCGCTCCAGCCCCGCCGCGCAGCACACGGCCGCGTTGTATTGCCGCTGAGCGACACGGAAACAAACGTATACATATACCTACATATTCAGAAAAAACAATGACACCCGCACGAAATAGTCGATGGTCTAGTGATATGGTAGATGAATTTTTAATTACTATGCTATCGATGTTACAAATCATTCCTGGCACAAAATAAATTGAATCATTTGAAACATGCTGGTAGTGCAGATTGTCCACGAACACCGCTAGCGAAGCGTCATCTAATACGTTCACGTTCAATAGGATAACGTTATGTAGCATTTCTAGGTAAGTTTCACATAACCTTCGACCACAATCACGGTAACGCATTCCGCAAACGATGGTCGCGAGACAACAGCGGCGCAAGGCGTAGTTGCGTGCGGACGCAGGCGCTCGACAAATCCGTGCGGACTAGCTATGCTGTATCACTTCGCGCGACAGCTTATTTTGCTCTTAATCAGGTGCCCGGCTGATTATTAGCGCGCTGTGCGAGAGACCTTAACTCGTGTTTCCCCAGCACTGGATCGGAAGCAGCGGATCTGAGTCTCGGCTAGCTAGAAGGCTGGACCTGACTCCGTTGGAGTTGTAATTGTGGTCTGAGCTGAGCTCAAGCGCCTCGTGTATTTTGAAGAACCCGAAACTCGCGACGCGTTAATAACTGCGATAGTGGACGCTTTTAACGTGGTAAGATGTGACAGACATTTTATTCAAATTGAAAGACAAACTAGTATAGTGTTGAGGTGTACGTCGTCAGTACTTACGGAAGTGAGGTTGAGCGTGACGGTGTCGAGCGTGAGATGCGCGGCGAGGCGCGGGCGCGCGCGCGACCGCAGTGGCTGCTCGGTGCGCTCGCGCCGCACGCGCGCGCGCGCTGACGCCGGACGGACCAGGTAGCAGTGCGGCTGGCGCCACGTTTCGGACATGCGAGTCTGGAACGTAACCAAAACATCTTTACAAATACTAAAACAAAGCTTGTCGTTTTTAGGTTTAAAGATATTAATTCTTAAATATGACTCAAGCTCAACTTCATATTTATAATTTAGCTGACTACAGCTAAATTATAAATATGAAGTTCGTCACAAACGTTATAGCATCAATTATGAATGTTTTAATTTAATTTTATAGTCATTTGCGATTAAATATTCTGCTAAAATAAGTGTAGTTGTAATTTTTTTATAGACATGAAGGTATTTTTTTGTACAATTGTGCTCCTTCAAAAGTTTATTTTTTGTCATATTTAAGTTCTTATTTGTGGTAAAATCAGAAAACTAGCACGGCGTGAGCTACGTATTTTCACTACGGAACAAAATCTTACTGTGAGTTCTGGGATTGTACAGCTCGCGAACATGCCAGCGGGCACGGGCATGGGGTCCCAGTAGACGGCGAGGTTCTGCAGCTCTAGGAGCTTGAAACTGCAGCCGTCGGGGTCGGCCAGCAGCGTGAAGCCACGGCGCCACTCGCTGTCGCAGGACTCCGCGCACAGCGACTCCACCGTCAGGCCGCACGCGAACGGCCGCGCGCATGTGACCGCGTCCTCGTACCGGATGTGCACGTCGTTCAGTTTCAACTGGGGTTATGGATACTTGTGTTAGTTTGGTTCACGTCCTGCGTCTACATTAGCTAAATGTGTATTTTATTCAATGAGAAATTGGCCATATTGAAGTTATGTTTAAGTACTCGAGTAATGGTCAGCTTGGGCCAAACGAGCGAATGCACATTCTATCTCTACCAAATTCTTTATGATCTTCTAGCTCTTGCCCTGGTGTTGTGTTCGTTTGGTCTAAGCCCACCCTGTTAAGAATGCACTAAATCGAACGTCGCTTTCTATGCAGATAGTATGCTCTCGTGTATTCTACGCCACGTTGAACTGCTGTCTATATGGTTACCTGTAGGTTCTCGACGATATTCGCTAGCAGCCCCGTACCGTAGCTGAGCCACGAGGAGTAGGACGTGGCGTAGTAACCGGCGGCGTCGGCCGCCTCGTGCTCCGCCCTCCATTGCGCTTCCAGGGCGTCCAGAAGCGCCGTCTTGCGCTCGTGCGCTATTGACGCTTCCACGGAGCAGTCCCACTGCGCAAAACAATATTATTTCTGGCTAGTCTTCCCAACTCAGGTCATAGCTGTCACGATTATTACAAAACAAATCCCTTCATCAAACAGAAAAGAGCTGATAATCTTCAAACAACTGAGCCAATTTTCTTGAATCATAGCTAAGAACCCTGTCGATTAAGTCACCTTATAGACAAAACAAAAAAAAAGGAGAAAATAATTTATTTCAATTAAAAAGCGTGGGGTGCTTGACATTAATTCATTATAAAAATACCTCAAAAAGCACCCCACGCTTTTTAATTGAATTAAATTATTTTCTCCTTTTTTAGTTTGGTTTTTAAAGCGTGTTTTTTAGTTTTTTAAACTATAGTTTTTTAAACTATTATTTTTTTAGTTTGGTTTTTAAAGCGTGTTTTTTAGTTTTTTAAACTATTATTTTTTTTAGTTTGGTTTTTAAAGCGTGTTTTTTTAGTTTTTTAAACTATTATTTATTTTCTATTTTTTAGTTCTGCTAACTACAAAAACGTGATTTTTTTTCTCAATTTTTTTTTTATTATTAAATTGTCATCGGTCCTCGACAGGTTTACAAAGTTTCAATGAAATCTGACCGTTTAAAGTGGGTCAAAATCGCGCTCTAAGGAGTCGGTTACATACAAACAAACATACAAGTGAAGCTAATATAAAGCGTGTAAAAATATATGTTGTCATTAGAGCAATAGGTTGATGCAACCGACAGTTAAACTTGTGTGGGTCGATGACTAACTGAAAATGCTGAATCATCATTCGATTTATTTTTTTCATAAATGACATTTTTTTTTTACTCAAAACTATTTATTTCAATTAAACCATTTACAGGCACTTATGAATTGACAAAGAGTCGTTCAGTCAGAAAGTTGACACTAGTTGCCCATTCCAAAAGCAAGATCTCTATGGAGAAAACAGACAAGAATCTCCAAGGACACTCTTTTAAATCAAGATATTACAAAATCCTGGGTAAATACTTCTTGTTGCTTCTATGTGTGAGAACAAACTAAAACAAAAAAACGTTGAAACATTTCAAAATATAATATGAAAAATAATCCGTGGCAGCTATGAGATAAACAGACAACATGTCGCGTGGATCAGCACCATCCATCTCAACCATTTTGTAGGTATTTTAAGGCGTTATTTCGCTTCCCATACAGATAACACATCAAATTCTAATCAGCAATAGCTTGTAATTATTTTAATAAATAACTGAAAATTTAGTCTTCAGATAAATGCACATAAAATCTATTATATCGTACATGATACCTGTACTTATATCTGAGTAATCTCTTATTATGTCACTCAATAAACAAATAAGTAGGTGCAGAAAGCCCACACTGCATTTAACCGGAAGTTTCTGTGATACAGGTTACCCTTCTGCGTAACCCTCCGGGAATTAGAGGCGTGATGTTATGATGTCATTATACTTTTTTTATTGAGCCGTTTACAAACATTATTGTCGTGTGTGAAACCCTCAGAAATACGGCGTGATTGATACTTCTGTACAATATTTTTGTAACGTTAGTATTTTGTTTAGACACAAGTTCACCTTCAAGTTTGAGTGCAAGAAATAAATCTTTGGCAGTGATTAGATAAGAGTTTAAAGTATTATTGTATATCTAACAAAATTATTGTTTTTTTTTTCTATTATTGCAAGGGCTTGATCCAGGTTGCCCTGGAAAAAGATGCATGGATGGATTTGGGGGAACTGCTGAGCAAAGGCCTCCCCGGCTCCAGTTTAGGCTAATAAAAAAAAAACAATATTAGACAGAATAATAGTAATAGTTTGAAACAGGAGGGTTGTCAGACTAAGCAGTGGCGATGAGAAGGTTCTCAGTATTCACTAAATTAATTTGACTTTATCTAAATGGCAGCATATTATAAAATTATGTACATTCCTGCAGATTAAACTGATAAGGTGAATTTAGTTTTCATTATCAACATAGATTAGGATTTAGTGTTCTCACACTAAGTGAAGTTAAACTGTTGTAACACAAGTATTATGAATGACTAAATTTTTTCACTGACTGGCTGGAATTTCCTGATATTTAGGCAGTTGATTTCACAATGGATGGACATTATAGCATTCACAGATATCCCATTTCACTAATCCCTACTAATATTATGAATGCGAAAGTAACTGTCGGTTTGTTACGCTTTCACACCTAAACTGCTGAACCAATCGTCATGAAATTTGGCAGAGATATAGCCTGGGATATGGAGAAGGACATAGGCTCCTTTTTCAAATGATAACCGACATCAACGCGGGCGGAGCCGCGGGCAAAAGCTAGTATATTATAAGTGAATGTTTGTTTGTTTGTCATTCAGCCGTCCACATGTCCTTTTCCAGGTCCCAGGCTACCTAGCCTGGGACCTGGAAAAGGACATAGGCTACTTTTCATCCTGGATCGCAGACAAAGTCGCGGGCAGCAACTAGTTATTTTATAAATATGAAAATTTATGAGGGTGTCAGACTGATGTTTGATAAAATCAATCAAACAGCTAAACAGATTAAAATAAAATATGACACACAGATAGACTATTTCCAGGAATATCATAAAAGAACTTTTATCTGGATATCTGAAGTAGTTGCCCTGAACCAAGTTTTCAACATTACTAATGTGATACTTATTTTTTTCACTTACCTCATCCAAATTGACTGGTGCGGCGACTAAGTAGAGCTTCTCTATGGCTATCAGCCAAGGGGCTGAACGAATCTGCCGCACTGGTACTTGGAGTTGGACTTTCCCGATGAAGCCCGACTTGATCTCCACTGGAAGGCCCAGGTGTCGGAGGGCATCTTTCTTCAGGGGCAGATTCTCTAGCTCCACTTTCCCTGTTTTTTTATAAGTATTATAGAACGTGCTAAAACAGCCATGATAATTCAATGCTACAAGCAAAATCTTTCTAGGTCTGATTCTGTCTGAGAAATTGAACGAAATTTTAGTTGTATGTTTGTTTTGTTTGATTTCTTTGCAAATTTATTTTTTAATAGAAGATGCAGAGAAACCTGCTTTGTACACACACATCAGTGGTAAAAATTTACATTAACAGTACCTTAACTGTGAATGGGGTCAAATAAAATTTCAAAAACCACATGTTTGTGTTTTCCAAATCAAGGTAAGCCACTATATACACTACAAAAGTAATGTTTAAAATTGATTATTCATTTCATATCCTGGTATGGCCCTCGACATGTGTCGTTTACCATAGTCAAGTACGTCCGCAACCACTAATCAGAGTAAAGTATGAGGATTAAGAAGGCTGCCATTTCCATGGGTTATCAGGAGTGAAGCCGGCAAGTTCAGATCACCCAGGAACTACTCAATGATAACATTCGTTTTTATTAACCTTTGAACGCCACTTAAAAAAAGCAAAAACATGCCCTCGGTGCCAAGCGGCTTTATTTATGTACTAGCAGCGCTCCGCGGTTTCACCTGTGTAGTTCCCGTTCCCGTGAGAATTTGGGGATAAAATATAGCCTATTTCAACCGGGGATACTGTAGCTTCCCAGCAGTGCAAGAATTTTTCAAATTGGTTCAGTAGATTCGGAGCCTATTCAATGCAAACAAACAATCAAATCTTCCCTCTTTATAATATTAGTATAGATAAGTCTGTCATGTAGTCGTTGTAGACCGTAGCGTGTTGGCACATTTTGGTTTGTCTATACCTGACCTATACCTGACTGTGGAAGTCATTAATAATCTAAAGTTTCACGAGAACACAATAAAGAATGAAATGAAGCATTTGCAATATACAGGCTGGCAGGGACATCTACACAAAAGCTGTTACCATGTATTCAGTACATGTTTCGGGATACCCTTGGTTTGAAATTGGTGAAGCTGTTTCCTTAAAAAGTGCAATACCTAAGCGTTTAGTAAAATGTATGGAGCAGCTTTTTTTAACCAACCAAAAATTTTAGCATAGGTGGGTCTAGGAGTCATGTACTGCATCCATGGTAACCGCTACCCTGTATGGTTCAGCTACTGAGAAATTTTAACTGAATGATTGGTATGATGAGTGTTCAATAATAAAATTGTATTATTACTGATGTCTTATTCATATAAATGGTTTGATTACTTGATTTACCTAAATTTAATAAACTTTCCAATTAGAACATTTGAAATGAATGTAATTTGTGTTTGTATAATGATGCAACACTAGAATTCATTATTTACACACACGACATAGTGTGTTCCATGGTTTCTACCTACCATGAAAAAAGGAGTGTTTTGTTGTATGACATAGTGTCACCTATCATAAATCATTCGTGTCATCGTAATAGCGTAAGATCTAAATATAACAAAACAAACATGAACGCACCACTTTGTGGTATGCTATATCAACGTACCTGACAGGAGCGCTACGCTCAGCTGATCCGTGTTCAGGTTCTCCACGTACTTCCCCAGATAATTGTTCAGAACCCATGCCACTAGACCCTCCAACATCATGCATCGTGCTCTCTGCTATTAGCTCCACTATTTCACACGCTCTCGCGGTACAGTTTCGGCTACAAATACACACCACTGTTTGTCATTGACCTAACACCTCTGTTGTTGTTGTCGTCCTTTATCGCTGATATTATGTCACGAATAGCCGTACTGAACTTTGTCCGGTAATTTATGGGTTTATTGCGCAATTTACAGACACATTTAGTAAATAATATTTGGATATTATATATTTTCGACAGCGCTATCATCGAAGAAAATCGGTAGATTTCATTAATAATTTCCACGATTGATGGCAAAATTATCAGTGCTGCCAGAGCCAGTTTACGAATTTCAACCACAGACTTTTCCGAAGGATGCCCGAAGGGATTTCAAGGAGGCCTTTGCTCAGCAGTGGGACAGTGTAGGCTTTTATCTATCAGCTTCTTGAATGCAGGCTACTAAAAAAAAACCACGGACTAATTAAAACAATATTTTTTACTGATATTTTGAAAAAAAAAAAGGTTTTTGTAATATTTTGGAATCATGTACGTACCTCTCTTCAATCATACATAAAATCACAAGACAGTACATACGATAATTAAACAAATAGGCAACAATATTTTTATAAACTTTCTATACTATTTGCAGCATGTATCAGAAAGGTTTGGACAAAGGGGTGTACTTGTACTTAGTACAGACCATCAACTTGAATTCTTGCTTTTTATTAACTGTTTTCAATTTTTTATAGTTTTATGGTGTATTTTTTGTGTAATGACTATAAATATTTTTTTCTTTAATTCTTTCTGACTTACTGACGAACAAAACTAGAAGAATGTAAAGAAGTACACACGGCTACACATCAAACTATACATTTTCAGTATAAGCTGATCTCGCATTATATAGAATTTCCGTACAGTGCCAGATAAGCGTAAACTGGAAATGTATAGCTTGATGTGTAGCCGTGCCTACCTACTAAGCAGCTTTTAGATGAGTAACATAATGTTATAAATACGTAAGCGGAAATCATTATCCTATAAAAACCGTGTTTCGCCTTAAATAACATTATTATACATAACTAGCTTCGGCCTCGGATAAAAGTTTTTATTTAGGTTTGTGGAAATACTTTTAGACGTCAATAACAACAATAACTTCGTTTCATTGTTGTGTTATTTCTGACTTGTGTTCTTTTTTACTCGGATCCTTAGGGTCGTACCGTGATACTGATCACAGATTTCTAGATGAATCTCTCCATGTACAGACGCTCGCACATCACGTTACCCCAAACTTTCAAATTTTCCCAATTGAACATGAACCTTATGTTTATGGAATAAAGTTGAAAATCTATCAAAGAAATTTAACAGGTTGGGGTAGCTTGATGTGCTGGCGTCTGTACTTACGCGTGCTAACTACCTACCAGCCGCTGGGCCGCACGCGGCCCTTTTCTTAGTGGATTGCCGACAACCGCGGGTCGCGTACGCACGCATATTTTTTTCGGTTGACCTGACATTCTTATAATATGACTGTTTCTGGTGAATAATGTGCAGTTGATAGATCCAGCAAGAGAGGAGATGAAAACTTATCTTTTTTCAGTTTACCAGTTGATACAGGAATATTATTATCTAATTTGTTTTAGTATCGTTTTTTTAAATAGGTAAATTGATTAAACTTATATGTTTCGTGTTTTGTCTTTTATTGGTAGGTACGTCATTACTTCTACCACGTAATCCGTGCTTGTACTAAGCGTCTGAGATAAAAAATAGAAAGATCAATGACCTCCTATTGTCAACGGTAATTTGAAAATAACGTTTAGCAAAAATCTACTTTGTGCAAATTAATTCTCAATCAAAATAAAAAGTGCAAGTGTTAGAAAAGCGTGCATGACGTCACAATATGGCGCCAGCGCAGGTTTGTTCTTTGAGTTAGTGTTTTCAGTTTCCTCCATTTCGTATTTCATTCGTATTCGTGGCCATGCGGACTGGACTTAAAAACCAATTTATTTTGTTTCATAAGGTGTACTACTGACATCTTTATCGAAATAAGCAGCCCTAGCAATTTGCAATAACCATCTGGCGGCGCGGCGCGCAGCTACAAAGCAAAACTCACTTTACGATTGTAAGGTTAGGTACATTTTCGTTCGCAGTGTCTAGCGACTCGAAGGTGTAGGCTATTATAGCAGTAGGTATTGTACATTTTGTATAGAGTGATACATCTGGTAATCTATGCCGTGATGTTAAATAACTTTTATAGGTTGTTTAAGAATTGGGCTAAAAATACAAACAAAAATGACGTAGCTAGGTTCCTACATTCAAATTTACAAACCAACACATTTTACCTCCATTTAATATAGGTGTGATATAAGCATAAATCTATTTATGTAAATAAAAAGAAAAGTCCTGACTGATTGACTGACTCATCAACGCCCAGCCCAAACCCTCGGACCTAGAATGCTGAAATTATGCACAGAGTTTCCCTTTATAATGTAGACAAATAAGGAAGGATTTTTCGAAATTCAACCCCTAAGGGAGTTAAATAGGGGATGAAAGTTCCGCGCGAGCGAAGCCGCTGGTAAAAGCTAGTTGTGCATAATAACATCCTTTATCAGACCACGATGTCTGGAGAGGGTTGCTGGTGGTGGTGCAGTAGTGGTGTTGTAGGAAGACGACGGATATCTATGGACTGACCCATAAGAGATTGGTTAGATACAGCGTGTGAGCGAGATAAAAGAAACCGTTTTCTTCTAGAAAAATACTCCACCACACACCATATAAAAACCAGACTAACCAATATGGACCTTAAAAACACATTAAAAGAACATTTAATTCAACAATAATGAAATCAAAAATAAATAAATAACCGTATTTCACGGAAAACTCAACAAGTATGGCAACTTTCCAGTCTGTCAGATTCTGTGCACTTTTTAAAACAGTTGTCAAAATTGCAATCTCTACAGATAAAAACAATCATCCATGATACGACTCTGGCCACGTTCCGAGATACGATAATATCGATTTGAGCGTGCTCACACCCGTTCCGAATTGGCGTGAGCGCGATAACGTTGTCCCGTGAATCGTCATAGATGACGTCATGACATGCGCCATCTTGCGATAACGCCGACCATGCATATTACTAATATCACCGTGAGCGCTGTCAAAAATGACAGTTGTGCTGTTTTTTTTTGAATCATATCATATCTATATCTAACTTAGATATAGTGCTTCTGGCTAGAGTCGCCACCTAACCAAATAAGAAGACGAAATTTGTGGTGTATACAAGTTTTATATGGTGTAAATTGGTTTTAACATTGAGTGAGCACTGTTAGCGCGTTCACGAGCGTTCCGTATTGTTAACAAAAATGACAGTTCTTAGCTGCCATAATCGTGATATCTATCTCGGAACGCAAATTATTGATGTGAGCGCTCACAGCGCTATTTTTCTAATACGGAATGTGGCCTCTGTCTACGATCCATACCATACACCTACGCCATACACACACACAATCATCCATACAACCAACCATAAACCAAAGAGTACTATATGCTATATGTATAATCACCACAATAATCACACAGTAGACTATAATAAATCGGGTACCATAAACCACAGAGTACAATATTATATACTGGTATAAACACAAAATTAATTGAAATCATGCTTTTAACAGCTTCTATGTGGTTTTATCGTTTTCGTAGATTTTCCACGAGTAGGTTTTCTATTCTATTCTATTTTTCATATGGCAAGCAAAGCCGATGTCGACTATTCTGCCAATGTCTAATTGAATTGGAAAAACGTGTGTTATGTTCGACAAAAGGAGACAGTAAATCATCAGTTCCATTACAAGTTACGGCTGATCATGATGTTCGAAATATTATGTTCTGACATTCATGTTTGACAGTTGACAGCAGGTTGAGTGAAACAGAACGTTTCGTAAATCCGAAATAGAATTTGTTTATTGTATTTTTCTTAATTTCTTTGGGTTTCTATAAAAAAACGATAAAACATGAAAGCAGCGCAAGCTGTAATCAGATTTCGTGCCTCAACTCTGAATAGATTTAATTCAGGTTGCTTAGATATTTCATCAAAACTACAGGTGCGACACAGTGCCAGTTTATTAAATTCACAGTTCCAATTATTAGCTCCTGTAGCGGTGAAAATTAGGAGTTTGGGACTTGGACCGACTTCAAAAGAATTCGAAGATTCTTCTCAGCCACAAATTACTAGTCCCCTGACAATGGTTCACGCAAACGAGCTCGTGCTACACCTAACTGATGAAGAAAGAAAAGTGATGCTCCATGCCTTACAACAGTACGAATCCAAGAGAATCAAAGAGGAGTTTGAAGGCAAGTGGTTTAGTCTTGTAGTCACTTTATCATATAGCGACTGCACTGCAATCGAGATTTAACAAACATTGACATATTTCCAGATAAGTTGGCTGGTCGAAGATGGAGGACTAAGTTAGGCAGGCCCAGTAAAGTGCCGACACTGGGTGACGTCGATCCTACGGGCTCGTACTGTGAGGTGCCAGAGGACTGGCTGAAGAAGAAGTATGGTGAGTATCTTTAGAACAACTAAATCCAGTTCAAACTGGTTGCCAAGATGATGTCACTGACTGTTTGTCTATATGTGTAGGTATAGTAAGAATAGATTACTCATTTACAGTTTTTAACATTCCTTGTGTCTTTAACTCTGTATTATGTAAATGTTCTGGTTTCCTAGAGATCTGTGTCATCATGCTTATTTAACTATATATTTCCTACATTTAACAGTTATATTACACCCTACTTCATGGAATCCTGTCTATGACTATTATGTGCCAAACTCACTCTTATATGTATTTTAAAATATTATACATAGGTATTAGTCCAGTAAATGAATAATTATGTTCCCTATTCTATTACAATGTACTAGCTCTAAGTCACAAGAACTGGAGTTGTTTGATCAGCATAAGTCTGTATGATTAAAAAATTGTAGATATGATAAGTACAATCAAACAATTGATGTCTGTTACAGCGGCTAAGGTACCGGCTCCCACCACGCGGGAGCTACTACACCGTAAGTGTTATCTGTCTGCAATGCTACCTACTTACTATATCTTATCTTATATCTACTAGAATATAATTATTGTTACCTAAGCAACAAAAGATAGGTTGGGCAGAGCTGTACCTAATAGTACACTCACATATTGCCAGTTATGTTAGTTGTTTAGTTATGTTATGTTAGTTGTTTAGTTATGTTATGTTAGTTGTTTAGTTATGTTATGTTAGTTGTTTAGTTATGTTTAAATCCCATGTAATAGGGGCAAACCAATAGGGTATTTTCCAATTGAATAAAAACTTTTTTAATTTGCAGACTGGGACAATATATTTAACAGAAAAATATAAATAAATTTATTTATATCCATTTTCACAATTAAAAATGCTTAAAATCAAATTAATTTTTCGTTGTTTTGAATTTACCACCAAAACGCTTCTTACGGTGGCTTTTTTATCACGTGACATCGTGACGTCAGCTTTGTGTAAACGGCACTGGTACAAATACTTAGTTTGGCGCAGTTTTAGAAGTATTTGTGCACAGAGGCACCGCACACCAGTAATACCACTTCCAATCCATTAAAAATCTTGTTAATTATAAACTCGACATTGGTGCCGATTCTCTTGTACACCGAACTAAACTAACTAAACTATCACTAAAATTTCATACTTTTGGCTATGAGAATCTTAAAGCTATTCTGCAAAAAAATATCTCTAAACTTAAAAATAATTTTGACACAACTAAAATCGAATTTGACAATCGCGTCTCCTGCAGGCTTAGCATGACGCTTTCTATTTCTACTCTACTGTAGAATAGAAATCGCTTGTCTACATTTCTCGGTGAAAAACTGACAACTGTCTACACGGAAACGTCATTTTTGTCTTCGCGATTAAAAATAGTCAGAAAATTAATATAGTCAAAATTTTTGGTGAAAAACAACAAACTCAGGATAGCAAAATTACCATCTTCACTAAATTAATAATTCAGTGCAATTTTAGTGCTATCAAACTAAAATATAGTTAAGTTGTGTCACTTTAGTCAATTTCAGAATGGGAAATCGTCGTTTGACAGGAATAAACTAAATTTTGGTGATTTTTAGTTTAGTTTAGAGAATCTTGTGCCAACAGAATCGGCACCATTCACTTGTTTACTTACTAACTGCTTTAGTTTACACAAAGTTGACGTCACGTGTGGTCACGTTATAAAAAGTCATAGTAAGGAGCGTTTCGGCGGTAAATTCAAAACAACGAAAAATTAATTTGATTTAAATCGTTTTTAATTGAAAAAATGGATATTATTCAATTTTTTATTATTTTTCTGTTACATATTTCGTCCCAATCTTCAAATTAGAATAGTTTTTAATAAATTGGAAAATCCCATATTGCTATCAACCAAGCATAAATCCAGTCTCTAGGCTGCTACTAAGAAATTCCAGATAGAAAAAGCCCAATAACACTGCCTGGACAGGGAATCGACACCAGAACCCCCCACTCGGCAGTAGTGCTTGCGACCACTAGACCATTTTTTTTTTTTTGTTGGGAAGTCATCAAATAACTTTTCCCGCTCTGGGTGGAGCGGGAGGGCGTGTCAGACTTTTACTGACTAAAACCCACCCGTGTTCCCTCAGTTGTCTGTGTGCCAGGGGCCGCGGTATCTCTTTCGAACAACCCGCACCCCTGGCAGGCATCGGCCCTTGCGGACCCCCGCATTTGGTGCTGACATCTCTTTGAGGAACACAACGCGCCGTCGACCCGGGCTTGTTCCTTACCGGACAGCGAGCTACCCATTACTCGCCGTCCGCAAGCCCGCGCCTACGGTGGCCGGGAATCAGCCTGGGATTCCCGACGCCCAGGGCGTCTCCCGCGGCGACTACGGCCGTGAGGGCGCATATACTGCCTCTCCCTCACGTGCGCCGCCTCCCTCTTCGCGAGCATTACTGCTTCGCAGAAGGAGGTGACGGCTAACCATTCACTCTCGCTCCGTACCATGGCCTGCACCAAGGCCGGACGCGAGAGATCGCCGCCGCCGATCGCCTCCACGAGGACACGGCGGTGCTCCGCCCAAGCCGGGCAGACCGTCACCTTATGCTCCACCGTACTAGACCATCAATCAATCATTTATTTTGTTAAACATAGGTATGGTTACAAGCAAAAAGAACATACACAACAAAAAAAAATCTGTTTAATTACACCATTCATAGTAATCATACTTTACTACGTTATTATATCTTACTAGACTTTATTTATTTATTAAAGTATTTATAATAACTGTTCACAGTGTCATTGGCAAATTCAATACCGTTTATTGGTTTTGGCTTCTTAGACAACTTCATCATGATAATTGCTGTAAGTACTTCCCCAGTTGAATATAATAATTTAAAAAATGCATTCCTCAATTGCTTCAGTTCTATTTAACAATGCCTTCAACAGCTTGCATGACATACAAGCCTTGCTCAAAATGAATTAATTCAAAAGCTTTAGTGCTTATTTTTACGAAAATTTACTTGATGAAGTATGCCCTCTCAACTTACATCAGTTGTGTATGATAGGGTGACAGAATAGAGAGCTCAATGAGCGCGTACATAACACTGACGACGATGGCGGCGGCCGCGCTCGGCAACACGCTGAGTGACGTCATCGGCATTGGCTCCGCCTACTACGTAGAGCGCGCGGCCTCCTGGGTGGGGCTGGGCGCGCCCAAGCTGTCGCCCGTGCAGCTCGACATGACCATCTCCAGGCAGTTCTCCAACTTGGTAAACATTATAATATATGAATAATCTATTAAAGAGCATTATTTGCTACATAATAATACAAATTTACATAATATAACGCCTGTAGCCCCCGAAGGGTTGCGCAGAGTTGCACCTATAGTACTCCCACATTTCACCAGTAGCTACAGTTAGCGTCAAATATATGGGGACGAACATACTGTTCAAAATGATCTCAACAACTAAGAAAATAAAACTTTATATGAATTGGATAAAGTTATTTTCAGAATGACAGTTGTCGTGTACTGTCTTCATTCTGAAACATTCCTCGTGTCATTGAGTTAATACAGGAAAAGTTTTTATTCAGTGTGTAAACTGTAACCATGAATTCAGCATATCATTCATAATTATATATTGTGGTTATTTATTTATTTATTTATTCTAGTCCCCCAGCGCAGAAATTTTTCGTCAGTTATACAAAAAAAAAATCAGCTGTTCCATACATTTTGACCGCGTCGGTATTGCACTTTTCTTTGAAACAGCAGATTTTTTTTTAGAGTTTTTGTTTAGAGTTTAGAGGAACAACGCGGTCACCCAGACAGACAAAAATTTACTTGAATTTATAATATGTGAAATTATATTATACGCCATATTGTTTCCAGGGCCGCGTGATAGGCATCACAATAGGCTGCATCCTGGGCATGACGCCGCTCCTGTTCATAGAAGACGAACCGAAACCCGACAAGAAAGCCGACGACAAGAAAACTAAATAGGTAACCGACACATATCTCCACGAAACTGTAACTAATAAGAAGCTATCGTGTCCTCATGTCCCGCCCACTGAGTTAGTTCATGGATCTCGCTATGGGAGACCAGTAGTTATGTATAGTATTATAAAGTGCAATATTTAACGAAGCATACACACTGATGTCTAATGGGTTGTACAGAATTACAACTGCGCGAACAATGCCCGTATGAACGTGAATCAAGCGGAATTTGTGCGTGGTTCTGCGTATCTCGTGCATGTTTTTGCGCATATCGTGCATGATTTTGCCCATGAGAATATGTATTGCCTATGATAGGTTTTATTTAAATATCCCTAGCTACGCTATGTACGCTCTTAGTATATAATATTTTAGCGGAATTTACAATTTTACCTCTTAGGCAATGTAATTAATATTAATGAAGAAAGAACAAATTATTTACAACTCCTGTATGTACCTAGGTATAATATATTTACGTGCTAAGTCGATGTTTTCAGTTCCTATAATTGAAACCCCTTATTTAGAAGTTTTCTTATGTAGCAATTGTCAAAGAAAGTTCCAAATAGAGTAATACCGTATGTCTTATGAATAAATAATCAATGTAAAATTATTAATTCTTCAAATTCTAAGTTATAGCAAAAATTACATATATTTCTAGTTGTTACCAATCTGTATATCTCTTAATAGAAAACAAAGATGAATTGATGATTAACAAACATTGTATTTTGTCTAGAAAAATAATACCTAGTACTATTCTATATGACTAAGACTATTGAAGCCCACGTAACGTGGTAGGTACTTAATATTGCACTATAACTAGGTACGCACAAAACTCCTATATCACTTTTTGACTTCCGCACAATACAAAATTTAATAATTATTAAGAAAGTAGGAAAACTACACAATAAAATTAATTATTAGCAAATATGTAAATACAAACTTGCGTGTATGGGCGTTGCCAGGGCAAAATTTCGTTGAAATAAAAAATACCTACAAAGCACTTGGCAGTCAAAGTTACCTACTGCACAGGTACTACATTTTCAGTCCTGAACATAAGTAAGTCCCCGCAACACCCATTCCTGCAAAAAAAAATATACTTATTTCATAGTCGAATAGTCTCTGGCCAAGCTGAAGCGAATCCTGCGTCAACTAAACGCGGTTTAAACGGGCGCGAACAGTAGCTTGACTTCCTAAGATAAGAGAAGATACTTTTATTTGTCCAAAACATGAGTATACAATACACACATGGCATGCAAGATGTTACATTAAATTAATTAATTAATTCAGTCATGTTTTGCCTCAATGGCCACGTAAAATCAAATAATTATAAATCGATCCATTATTCATCACTCAAATCAAATAAAAAATTAGAACATAAATTGAAATAAAGCATGTAATCATCAACTCATTATAGAAAATGTAATAATAAAATAGCAAATTAAATGTCGTAACTAAATCTACTTACGTACAAAATTCACCCAAGTCAAAATAATGAACCATACGACGTGCGCATTCGCTTCCTGCTTGGAGTTCGTCTCAGTGTGGCCAGACTCTTAAAACGATGAATAGGCATTTTGAGAGTGGGAGAACAGTGGTGGCCCGGTGGCAACGGGCGCGACTTACGAGTTGAGGTCGTCAGAAGACAGATTCTTTACTTTGTGTAAATTATTTCATCACCACTGCTCTCAAAACGGCGAAGGAAAACATCGTGAGGAAACCGGCATGTCTTAGAACCAAAAATTCGAACATATGTGATATCTACCAACCCGCACTGGGCCGCCTGCAGGCTTATCACGAGAACCGTAGAGAAGCGTTTTGTCGACGGAAGAGTAGACAAAAATTACGTTCCCGTGTAGACAGTTGACAGTTTTGTGAACCGAGAAATGTAGACAAGCGATTTCTATTCTACGGTAGAGTATTAATAGAAAGCGTCCTGTTAAGCCTGCTAGTGGAGTGCGGGTTGGTAGATGGGACTCCGGTACCCTCGACCGGACGGTTGAGGGTCCCGACAGTGGGAGCATTTTAGGTTGATTATAGTGTATGGGCACAGCATAACTTGATACTCAATTGTACCAATTTTCGAATAATATATAACTAATTACATAGTTTATGTATAGTAATCAATTCTATGAGTATCCACTTCTTATGTTTGTTACTTCGACGTGTATGGAGAGTGTTTCTCAAATTTAGAAACTCCTAGATCTAAATAAAAATTTATATTTCTAATCACACATAATAATGTAAAACAAAATATTAATATTACTAAAGTCAAGTATTGCTCTGAATGAAACAAACTTTGATTGAACTCATGTCCATGATGAAATGAATGTAGATATTTTTACCTATAAGTTTTAATTTATTAATAAGATGTATCCTAAGTTTATTTAACCGGTGTGTTTTTTGCAAAATGTATTACAGAGCTTCGACGTTAATGAACCTTTCTTGCCATGGGTAGCTCTCTGGCAATTAATATAATAAAACAAATAGAATATGTCTACCTACACTGTGAAACTACGTAAGACCTGTTGTACAGACGCCAGCACATCAAGCTACCCCAAACTGTCATATTTTCCCAATTCAACATGAACCTTATTTATTTGTGATAAAGTTTGAAATCTATCAAAGAAATTGACAGATTGGAGTAGCTTGATGTGCTGTGTCTGTACACACGTTTATCGTCGTGTGTAGGCACACTAGGCACGCACCCTAGTTGCATTACACACTATCAATCACAACTGAATAGTTTTGAAGGATATTGTTAATTTGTCTGCTCAATGTAAATAACGCAATTAATGTTTTTGAACTGTCAAAATGATAGAGATTCCTATTGTTGGTGTGTTACGCGATTTCGTCACTGTTCGTCAGTGTTGTATGGATCACAATGGAAGCTTGTTGACAGACAAAGCGGCACTACGGCATGGCGCGTCGCCGTATACCATAGAACCGGTGGTTTTCGGTGTAACATACGAGTTCACGCGATTATTCTACGATGCGACGTGTACAAGAGGCCTAAGTTTCAAAGTTCATACCACTGCTAGCTGCTATCACGCAGCAATGAAACGCTTTAGTACTACTTGAAGATGTGTGCAATATGACCATTATAATCCATATCATAATAGTGAGTCTCTACCGACATCTCTGCTTTAGCTAGCAGGATTATTGTTGGATACTGGCAATTAAATAAAATTCTTATTGAAGTGTCTACCTATTTGGAAAACTTGAAAGTATTTTCTACAATAACTTTATGAATGTGTTGTGAGTAGGTACTTACAGGGTATGGTTAGAGGCCATCCTATCACTGTTATTAGAAGTGATGTAGTCACCTATTGGTAGCTCAATATCAGCACTAAAGTTGTATCTAGTCAATGCACAGTGAAATTGTATATACTTGTGTTGTAGGTATATGAGTTATTTATGTACAAAGTTGGCACTAGTTGAAACCCCGCGCAAGTTCCTTTGTGAGTATCATTTGGGCTATCTTGTATAATTTTAGAATGTTTGTATTTTATTAATGTAAATAACATAAAATATTACATATATTGGATGGTTAAAATACTACTTGCATAAATATACAGGGTGATTGGAAGATGGGTGAAAAGCTTTAAGGTGAAGATAGTATAGACAATTTAGAACCATTTAAGCCATGGTTGTCTTAGACGAAGTCTTACCAATTTTTTTTTTTTTAAATAAGGTTTAAAAGACGTATTGTGCAAAATTTTTATTTTTTCTGAGCTTTAAATGTCTGTAAAAAAAATGTCTAATGACACAGAAGCCTAAAACATGTTTTGCTTGATTGCTTACACATTACTTTAATTAAATAAATAAAAAATGAATTCATTTATCATTCAATTTGGCCATAATTATGCAGTTTACATTAAATTTTGAGAATTTCCGAAAAAAAACTTAAAAATTTGGTTAAAAATATTTGGTAAGACTTCGTCTAAGACAACCATGGCTTAAATGGTTCTAAATTGTCTGTACTATCTTCGCCTTAAAGCTTTGCACCCATCTTCCAATCACCCTGTATATTTCATTATATCTATACACTTTACTGAACTTCTCTTCTACAGTTGCGCGATTTGTTTCACAGTACATAAAGAAAATTTATCAGATATTATGATTAGTAAATAGTTCAGAAATGCCACAGTGCAAGTCATATTAAAATTTTGGGTGCATTCTGATTGCTTCTCCGTGCTGTCAGCCTTTTAAAATCCCATCAATATGAGGTTTTCTTAAGGCCACCCTCCCCGTCCATTTAATCTGCTTGCCTATTTTGTTTCATAAAACAAGTAAATGCCACTGAAACCAGTATACGTTAATGTGTGTAGTATTTTAATCACAAATGTAAGTTTTAAATGGTTTGTATTAATTAATGTTATATTTTAAAGTTGTTATATTGGTCAGTTATCAAACAAATGTGCGAGTTTTATTCTACGACAAAGTGTAATTTCTGGGTGGAATTAATAAACAGTTGTAATTCTAAATATTTGTTTTACTTTTCACGAGATGCCGGTGCCATCATCTGGGTATATGCTATTGTAGGGGCGCGACCTAAGTGGTACCAGGTGGGATTCGTTACGCTAAGTTAAACACTCAAATAACTTTAAAAGGTTTATTGCTGAGAGCTAACAATGTAACGTTTAAGTTAAGCTATCGCTAAAATGAACAAAATGATGGAAATGAATGCACGCGGTCGCTGTCCGTAATGCACTGAGCTCGCGGCGCATTCAGTGCGACCGTAGTGTATCGCTAGGTCAGCAAACGTGGTCGATTGCAATGATTGCATCGAACATGCTCCCGACGGGAAGAGATGAGTTAATGAGATAAGCTTATACAAAAATGAAGAGTTACATGAGTGTGAGGTAAACGCTAAGGAGTTAAAACAATAATAGATGAGAGATGGTTGACAAGGTGATAGAACAATCTTATCATGATCTTATAGCTAGACATAGATGCTCAAACGGTTGAGTCACCAATCGAGAATACCGATTGCCTTTTGGCTAGCGGAGTCGTCGACGTGTCTCGCCTTTTGTACCCAAACTAGACCACCGTTTAGAAAAATTACCTATGCGCGCACTATCACTGGCACATGGCCCCTGTTCGGGCAGGGGTTGATTTCGCGCACTTGCACTAGAATTTTGTTCTTGCTCAAATTGATTTATGCACACACTCACACTCGCTGGTACTTTCTCGTCACTATCTTCGTTGACCTTGTAGTCTTGGAAATTTTGGATAGGTGGCGTAAGATTACTAATCAAACGATTAATGGGAGTTAATTTAGCCTCGCGTTTATTTGGTTTAAGATTAAACGTATTCTATAATTGCTGATGAGAGTAAAGTGTTACATCATGACTATTCATGACCCTTCACGATGCATTGCTTAGTTAGTTGAATGAGTTCAGCGTTGCTGACTTCGCTCGCTTGTAGGTCGTCATCGCATATGACTCTCAAAGAGTATGAGTCACAATGGAAATACAAATAGGTAGAAAAGTCGTGTAATGGAACCCATTTGTTTTCACAGCTAATTGATGATCCTGCAAGTAGACAGCTCTTCCTTTTCGCAGAATTGTTCATCCAAACCTAAACTCTGGACAGGCCCTCGAAGTCGACAAAGGTAGGTTTCCGCTCGATATTCGCAACCTTGAAGATCGCTGACGCTGGCTGTTAGGTACAAGTTGATCGCGATGTATTCGGATGCTGGCTTGACGCTGATCTTTTGTTAATTTTAACCGGCACTGGTATCAAATTGTATAGCTGGTACGTATCTCTGCTAATTAACGGTATGGTAATTTAAAATATGAGATATTCCTTCGTCATCCTCGCTTTAACTTTTAACAATTTGTAGATCTCATATAAGTTGAACTGAATGTTATCTAATGCTAGTCTTTTGAAATTTAACTAGATACGATCTGTAACTCCCCATGGAGCTATTGTGGAGTCAAGCGATGCAGATTGATCTGACCATGATAGATCTCGTCATAGTATCAAGAAAAGTATCCTGAATCCGCCTTAGATTCTGAATCATATTTATGGTCGCTAACGCTGCTAAAGAGAAATCTTGCTGAATAGACATTACGTCAATCTCTAGCTGCAATGTATTGGTGACGCTGTCTAAATAATTTAAATGCTTATTAATTATCTTATGCTGCTTTTCAATAGTCTCTTCTGTTCTTTTTAAGATATTATACTCCGCTTCTATGACCGATGTCTGATTCCTGTACAGCTGACTAAGGTGGAATGTGTTGTTTTGTATTAGGTCAATGTCACGCTTGTATTTTTCTGTGAATTCTTGATCCAGTACTCCGAACAATGAGCCGACAGCGTTGATAAGACCGCGTCGAGTTCGCGGACGCGCTCCAAAGTGCTGATTGAGCAACAGCTGATTATAATATTGTAGTTCATCGTACTCGTGTTGTATTTGTAGGACGATAATTTTACAATGGCTCTGCTCTTGAATTTTCCCGCATGTTTGCTCGAGATATTGAGAAAATTGTTTGACCGGTTTGTCTCCTTGCCAGTAAGGAGTCAAATTATACATAGTAAGTTATGATTTTCTACCGATCACGAATAAGATGCATTTGTCCTAAAGGGTCAAAATACAACGTTTGATTGCTATCAAATTCAGTTATTTTGAAAGTTGCATCAGCGGGTAGTATAAGGCTCAAAAAAATAGCAATGATAATGTTATGCTATAGATTTTAGGACAACTGCTAAACTGTTGCAACTTTCAAAATAACTGAATTTACTTTCAAAATAACTGAATTATTTGATACCAATCAAGCGTTCTATTTTCGATCGAACAGCTATTGAATATGAAAAATGTCTAAGTGTGTGTGACATTATAATAATTATTGATTGACTAGGTACTTATAGTCTGTTCTAAAAGTATCTGATAAAAATGTAAACAAATGGATCAGAACCTGTAGACGCGAATTTGAAGTTTCACTTATACATTATTTGTTTATGGTGTATCTGAAATTCTAATTTTAAAACACCGTAGTAGTTTTTCATTTCACAAGAGATTAATTTATTGTAGTCGTTGTTCCACCAGAACATAGAACTTCCTCCTTTTTTGAAGACGGTTAAAAATCAGGGGTGCACTACATTTTGCGCTGTACCACGCTGTAATAAACGAATTAATTATTAGCTGGGGAGTTTGTTGCGCCACTTCTTTTCCCAGCTAAAGCACTAGGAAGAGGCGAAGGGCGGGCGGTTTAGGGGACTATCTTGATGTAATTTTGACGTTCAAAAAGTGCTGACTCTCAGCCTAGTTTGAATAAATGACTTTTGATTTCAAATTTTGCCACAGTCGGTAGGAGGTAGTCGGCATGTGTTAGCAATGGACTCATTGTTAGCACCTGGAGAAATTAAACAAATAAATAATGTCGTAATCATCGTTTAATAAATAATTATCACTTGTCGATAAAGATATGCGTATGTAAAAGCTGCATTTGTTTAAAAAATACGCTAAACAAGATCAGAGGTAATGCAGTAGGGGCACGTAACACTACGACTTGCGCACACGCACACAACCACTCGTTCACTGGTAATAACAGCATTGACCCCACGACGCGCAACTGTTGCGGGCGACATTTTTGTGCTTTGAGTTTGATAAAAATTAAACTATGATTTCACTAGGTTATGTTGATGATGGAATAGAATCAATAATTGTTATTTTGTAGTAAACCACGACTTATAAATTGTTTCGAGTTACTCAATAATTAGGTAATAATATTGTGGCGGCACTTTCTACCTACCTAGTTCAATATAATTAATTTCACTTTCCGTCCGCTTACAATAATTTTCCTCTTACTTAAAAGACTACTGGCCATCTTTGTACTGAACCAGGAAGTGACGGCGAGGCTACAGCCGTTGTGATTACATTTTGTTACAGGTACCGATAGTATACGAGGTTTTTGGCGTTGATTGTGAGCCTCATTCATTAATAAAACAAACATGAAATTTAGTTAGGCAGGTAAATTCGGACGAGCATGGACGATGAGTTAATTAAATGAGTCGCCCACAACAGTTGCGTTTCAGAATAATTTTACAATTAAACCTAACTAGAGTGCGAGGAAATGATACAAAT
Organism: Antitype chi; assembly: GCA_947359405.1. Taxonomy (NCBI): domain Eukaryota; kingdom Metazoa; phylum Arthropoda; class Insecta; order Lepidoptera; family Noctuidae; genus Antitype; species Antitype chi. Next base: position 21,397,214 of record OX375812.1, read on the forward strand.
ACTCCGTTTAGCAACGACGCCACTTATCTCTGCGAGACTCCACATCAGTTACCTTGACTAACGTCATCTACTCGGAAACCCTTACAGCTAACATTTTCTTTAATGTTTTTTATCACAACAATGTGATGCATTTGGCAAAACACTAAATTCCAAACGTGGTCGTATTTTTTGATAAAATTGTATAAAATCAATACGTATCCTATCCATTAGGAGTTGTAAACGTCAAAAGGGTTTTTAAGCAGTATTTTATTATTATTATTATAATTTACCATGTATTACTTATATTGCGTTGTACTTTTCTGAGCCAACATCACATAACAGCCAATGTATGGATGACCTCTGTCCGTGGGAGGAGCACTCCACATCATTGTGCACCACCATTCTCATACAATATCTTAAATTTACTTAAAATCAAATAAAATAGCTTCAACGCCCGTGTAAAGCATCAAAATATATGTAAATGTATCATAAATCACAACATAATTATATCTAAATTGCATTCAGCGCTAAGTTGGCTCAGGTGGCGTACCGCGTTACGTAGTAAGCGCATTATTTACAAAGTTACTTGAAATTTAAACCAACTCTTATTAACTATTACCATAAGGACTAGATCTCATATTAACTAACGTGATACGATGTGCGACGCGCTACTGACAAGCGCCCACTGCTCAACTACGGACTTACGGACAGTACATTCACATCTCGATCAAGTGTTCGCGGGTCTCGCTACTGTGGTGTAGTTGTGGAGTGGGCTCTTGTTTTTACATACAGGGAAGTACTGGTAGAGTGGAATACTGACGGGTTTATACATAGCTGTAGTACGTGGGTGTATCTAATCTTTGATCGTTCATACGTTTACAACATAGAAAGTATTGCATGTGTCTTAACTCTAGCGTACGCGTTTAATTACATGGCAACTATATTTATTCTTTATGACTGAATATAGAAATATTTAATTTTGCTAAAATGCTCACAAACTGGGTATGATTTCAATGGAATATAATAAATAAATGCCGGTAAAAGATCAACAGGATAATTATACAATTTTATTTCGAGATAGTTAACTTAAAGTAGAAACGTTATAAACATATGTACAGCTTGGTCATGATTACAGATACACTTAATTTAAGCTGCGTTAAGTAACGATGAGATCCTTACAATTAGAGGCTATACACGCGATCATTCTCAAAATAAATATGTATAGGTCTTTACAAAGTCGTGATACAGCTATGGTAGATTATGATAGATGTGCTTTAAGTTACATGTTATAAATACTCGTACGCGGGTCATGCTTGACAGTCATACAACAATTTTATTTCCTTTTCTAATGTGTACATTTACTTATGTGATTTTTTCATTTAGATATTATTCGTCTCGTTAATGTCGACATTTGGTCTTCGCATAAGTAGGAAAAATATTGCGGTTTTAGTAAGTCAGGGAAAACCGTTGTTTTCAAACTGATAAAATCACAACTTTCATCTTTGACTGTTTTATAAAAAGGCTATATAACACGGCAAATTGGCGTAGTGTGTCAATTTGATAAACAATTAATTTCCCTGACTATACAGCACATAGAAAACAACCCAGAAAACGCAAGACGCACAGACACACATGTTACTATTAAATACTTAAGTATATCACATTGGACGCGGCGAACTAAGTAGGTCGTGCATACACAGCTAGTTTTGATAACAGTTTCACAACCAAACCTGGTGTTATTAAATAAATACATCCAAATAAAACACCGATATGCACCGTTCGTTAAAGTCCTTAGTTACACATTGACTGACGCATCAGCCCGAACATCGAGTGTCTGGGAAGCGTCGCTAACTGCTTCAGTCAACGTTATACGCATCGATAGAGGAAGAAGAAGCTGGCTGAGGTAATTGTCGTTAAAAGCAAAGTATACGTACTAGCGTCACATCGATCGCAAATATAGAAAGTTTAGAAACGTTGTATCAAAATTATTTCAGTAATCAGACGAGACCAATTCCTGTAGGTATCAACATATTTGGCAGTAAAAAAATTATTATCCATATTCCTGGTTGGTTTTAAAATCATTTTAAAATATCTACTTTATTTTTAATATCGAATTTCCTTATAAAACCACGTCATCAATTCATAAAATTTTGACATAACTGGAAGTTGCAAGGTATATAATGCGTCATTCGTGTACTTAATGTAAAGTATATAATATTGCTCGATGAAAGGCCCGTATATAAAATTATGACTAATGAGTATCGATGCACTAACCTAAACATAGCAATACAAATGCTAGATTTACGTCGACCGTCACACGATCGACAACACCGTAGCAACTAAAATTAATAATTTTTACGAAAAATGTAGCACTACATTTACATACTAATGTCTAATGTACAAATTGCTATGTACAAATCAATATAGGTACATAAAAGTACGTTACTAGTAAATAATTTCACAGCTGGCGAAAACTTGAAAACAATCTCGATAGGTCGGGTTGGGGTCTACTCACACTCGGTATGAGCTAGAACTACACGGAGCGACGTGGTTTGACAGGTTTTGTTTCACGACTTTCAAGTGACCGGTCTGTGCCGACCTGCAGCGCCGCGTGACGTCACGCACTGTGCGACTGGCTGCGACGTCACTCTTGTTTCGGGTAGTGCGCCGCCGTCCGCGCAACTGACGCCTCACGTACGTATTATTTGTAAGCACATAAATATTACTACAACTACATAATAAATGGTAAGCGATTGCTAATCTCATATCGACGCATACTCCGCCTACTACCTTTTGAAGGTAGCAAATATAATATTGTTCTAATAAAACAAGTCAAGTAACAAATAATACTGTTATAAACATTTAGAATTTAGACGTCAATGTAAACATGTGACTTAGGTAACATTCATATCCCGCGATCCGAATTATACTAAACATAAAACAATGTTAATTTGTACCCGATATGGCAAATAAGTAGTTGATAATAATGTTACTTGTTTTATCATTCTCAAAATGATCTATAGGATTGCTATTAACTTCCAGATATAACTTCTTGTACTTATTACACTAATCATTATTAACTAACTTCTAAAACTCCACGAATTTTCAAAATTCAAACAACGAAATCCCTACTTTTTGGCGCAATTTCAACAAATGGAATGATATTAAATAATGAAAAATTTTGGTCTCACTAACACATCGAATTATCTTAATCTTAAATTGTCGTCTCGAAGTTTTACAAATCAATAAATATATTCTCTAGGACTAATGTTCATCGTCTCACACTACGCGTGCTGCAGAGGTGACTGAGCTGCCGTCGGTCGCGTTCTAACAAAGAGCCTCCACCCGCACGTGCAGCACCGCGCGCTCAGGTGCTGGCGTGCGCGGTGAGCGGGGCCTCCGCGCTGTGCTCCGTGCGGTAGTCGGGCCGGCCGGGCCGCTCGGGCCGCTCGGGCTCCGAGCTGTTGCGCTGCAGCGCCGCCAGCTCGGCCCGCGCGGCGGCGTCGCCCACGGAACGCCAGCGCAGGTGGCGCGCGCGCACGGCGTAGGCCGCCTCCTCGAAGCCCGAGCGCAGCCCCAGCACGATGCTGAGCGCCGACGCGTCCTGTCCGTGGCAGCCGGAGTACCGGTACTGCGGCTTCTTGTCGAACCGACACCCCACCGATTGTGCACCTGTGGCCACGAGAACACCTTGTCACTAGTCGAGACTCGATAATTAAATGCGACACATCATTGATTACATTTGACGATTAGCACTTGTGTGACGCGAACGCTATCTATGCACTTTATAATGTTATCTTTTAATAGTAACGATGAAACGTCGTGAAAATTTGAATGAAAGGTAAAACTCGATCTCCATTCATGGTACAATTCATACGCACCTATAGGCATGATGCAGTCGAGCGTGAGAGCACACTGTATCCAGGGGCGCATGATGTCGAGCACGGCGGGCTTGTTGACGACCACGAGGCGCGTCACGTCCATCATCTGCACGAATAGGAAGTCGTCGATGGTGGCGTGGAAATAGTGGAACATGCGCGGGTGTGTGAGGCTGGTGACGGCGGCGCGGCGCGGCCACGCCAGTACGCCGCGCCCTGCCGCGGCGCGCGCCCACAGCGCGCCCAGCTCGGCCGGCGTGCCCGTCCAGCGCTGCGACGCCTCGCAGAACACCACGCCACCCACGCGGCTTAGCGCGTGCTGCGAACCCGACGCAAAGTACATCAGCATGTGTTAACTCCTTCATTATTTATCAGTCTATTTATAATTCCGCTTAAAAGTAAACATGTCTCCCCCAATGTGTAAGATTAACCAAGGGTTTTTTCTGCTCAACGAACCTGGTCCCTACACGGGCATTTGATGACATGGTCAAAAATATAGGGACAGGGGTTTGTCCTGTTGCATGAGGCCATTGCATTAAATTGAAGGAAACATTTTCAACAGAACAGTGCAAAACTTATAATATTAAACCACGTATGAGTGTTCAGTCACAAGAGAGCATTACTTTTCACAATGTAGGTCACAATTGAAGATGCAGGCAATTAGTATGAAAGCCTAGGTTTAGCGCAGTTTCGCGCCGCGCTTTCTTAGTCTTTGTTCTTCAAAGTAAAGTTGCACCGCTTCATTTATAGACGCAGGTAGACTAAAGGCTGGAAGTCGGAAAAAACGTACTTATAGCATTATTTTTTTCAGACTACAGAAAATAAAAGTAACAGGGATTATTCAAGAATGAGTGTCAAGTCCAATTATGATATTTTTAGACTGAATCCGACTAGAAGCCCCATGAAGGTCTTTTGACATTCCGTAGACAGAGATTACCAACCTAAAATCTGCTTATTTTAATACACATCAGGTAAGCGGAAGCCTATCAGACATAAGAGCCATCAACTGTGCCCTCAAAACCCTCTAAACAGCAAAGAATCCACAAGGTGGATGGAAGTGACATGGTAATGTAATCAGAAACGGCTATCGAACATAGTAATGTAATCAGAAACGGCTATCGAAACTTTAATTCTATGTTACGATGAAGATATTTTAATACAATAAATCATTTTACCACTGACACTCCACCTAATAGCGTATTAGTCAAACATAAAAACATTCATCATATTTATTTACTTGAATTAGGTACACCAACAGCAATACATTGTACATTAAATAATAAAAGTTAATTGAATAAACAATACAAATTAAAGTGATCACTGTATTTAAACGCGAGCGTGGCCAGCAGCTAGACGCCAAACCTCCAGTTATTTCGAGAGCACTTAAAACGAGACAAAAACTCAACGCGCTTCCTTGTATCACAAATCATAAAACTAATGAGTGGGAACATGTGCGTCGAGTACACGAATACTACGTTAACGTGTTTAGTTAGGCTTTAGAACTATCGTTGAGATTGAGATCCCTCGGATTCACGTGTTTACGAGAAACAGACGGCCGCGGCATCGGCATGCGGCAGAGCGTCTGCATGTGGTCGTCCGGATGGAGACACGTAATTGTTCCACCAAGTAGAATCGAACGTTTCGTAAAGTTTGTGCAGGGTGGTGAAATGTTGAATTTTATAAATTTAACATTTAATCTAATCTAAACTGACCAAAACAAATTTTTAGTTTCATATGTGACCAAAACAGGTTTTTAGTTTTCTATGTACTAATTAATCATATCTCAAACAATACAGGTACTGATTACGGCAGGGCTTTAAATAAGTAAACCAGGGTAAATGGATGCAATTAGTTTTATGCGCAAAGTCAGGACATTTAAAAAAGCTATAATTAGGCTACAAGTGTTGCACGCACCTTTAGAATTATTGAGACCTATTTTGCATGCGACTCTGTCGAACTGAACAGACGCGGAGGGAGGGACGGAGTGAAAGAGATCGAAGTATACATTTGTCCCTTTCTTCGCCAAAAAGGCCTCTGTTTTAATGAAGTCGAGTCGAAGAAGATGGTCATGCAAGGACATTTTATGAGTCAGTTGAAATCTTAAAATTTCGCATTAGGTTATAACACAGGTCTATAACAGGTTATTACACTCTTTTTTAAGTGTCCTAATTAGATTCTAAAGTACAAATAAACCACAAAAAACAAAACGATTAGTGTAATGCATTTCAATTTTACATTTTCAAATTTCGCGCGGAAATTGGCGTAAACGCTGGACGCCATATTGGTCTGTGGGTATGACGTCAGTTTGCTAAGTAAGCAAATGCGCTGATATTATAAATGATAATTGTTTGTAATTGAAAAAAAAATGTTATTATTCCACTTTTCGTTGGTTTTCTGTTCCTGCACCCTAATTGCGTAATTCACGATTAATCATAATCTGTTTCGTTTTGATAGTTCAACAATATTCATTGCGTTATTTACATTGTCGAGCAGACACATTTTTCGAACATATGAAGCAATGGTTTAGCCATCTGTTTCAAATCGAAACAAATTATGATGAGTCGTGATTTACACAATTAGGATGCTGAATGCAAAATATGATTTAAATAATAACTACTTTGATTACGAAAATAATAAAACCTACCTATGTACCTATGTTAACAAATTATTAAATGAATTATTATGAATTATGAATTACAAAGTTGTTCAATTGACATGCAGTATGACGTAATAACATGGCGGCTACTATTTCATGGTGTTCAAAAACAGATTAAAAAAACTGAAATCTTTGAATTGAATTTTAAAATTTATTTTATTTTTTCATGAACTAAAACTACATTTTCCGACTGCATTTTGCCTAAGCTATCTCAATAATATATTTTTAGATTTATTCTCATATAGAGTAAAATACCCTATTCTAAAGGTGCGCAATACTTGGAACATTGGCTGAACTGTTACAATATTGGCAATTAATGTGTTCCGACAGCTAAGCGGAAGTGTTGGTCGACCTACGACTACCGACCATTTACCGGTTAATTTACATATGCAGTAATTAAATTAAAAGGTTTGCCGACGCAAAATGAAAAGGTGAAACCAAATCTACATTCAATGAGTGAACACGAGAGCTGCGAGTACCACAACGTATCGTATTCAGTCTTTCGATCTACGGATAGTAATTCAATCTCCTTGTTGGAATACGAACAAGTTGCCTGCCAACTAATTAATGCACGAGCAGACTTCCTGTGAACCCTTTATAAGGTCATGTCATGACTGAACACAACTATTTACCATATTTTCCATGATTCAGTGTTAAATAAAAGTGCGGATACACACATAAACACACAACATGCGCACATAAACTGGACATAAATAATTTAAGCATATATCTAAATGTCTACCAAAACGTTTAGTAATCCAGCAGTGTAGACCTTGATATTCGTTTAGCCGGGTTGGCTCTCGATTCGACAAAACCACTTAAATAAATAGAACTCCCGAAATATTGGTGATTACAACTATTTGCGTGCAGTGACCCAGACACGCGGACACATCGCAGACGGAACGTCACGGTCACACCCAGCACCAGGGGCCCAGAGCCCCGGGTCTGTCCCGCTCGATGGATTCACTAATCGCTTACTGCGTGCCATTGCGTGACGGGATACGTTTAGTTTCGACAGTCAGGTAACAAGCTTTGTTCAGGATCTCGTGACACCTTGGCGAATCGAAAACACTGTCGATATTTGTTTACCAAAACCTTCCATTTGAAACGAAAATCCTAGAACTTTCATTAAAGTGACGCTATTACGACTGTAGCACACGGGGGTCGCAATTATAGTCAAGTGCATACCGCCTCCGTCCTGTCTTCCCTCGGTAGACGCTTAATTTTTATTACCTTTTAGGGTTACACGAGACCAACCATTTGAGTCAGTGCAATATCGTTGAAAGATGAGGCCGGGTCAAGAAACATCCGATTGTCGTCCACTTTCCTAAATAATTACGAAGGCGCGAGCCGATAAAATGAGCCTAGCCTACACAACGACCATAGAAATTCCTACACAATCTAGCATTCACCTAGTTTCAGCTCAAAATACAGCAGAAATACTTTAGAATTTTTTGGCACCTAACATGATTGCATGTTATATAGGATGCTTTTTTTCCGCCGAATTCCCAGTAGTTCTAATCAGTCAGCTGAACAAATAATCGAAATCGATGTAATCCTACGATGAGTGGGGGAGGACTGCAATCACTTCGGGATCAGCTCTGTATGATTCACATGTCCTCGCTGACACTCGCAAGTCACAACTGATAACGTGCCGGCATTTTAAGTACTGGCAGACAATAGGCCGATTAGCAATGATTAATAACTATACCTACCCTAAATGTATGTCGCGACATTACCTATGCGTTGTACATATTGTTATATTTAAGAAGGCGATAAACATCGGCGATAACAATAAGCCGATGAATAACTTGGTGGTGAATACTTTATCTTGCGGATATGATGGTCGACAACCAAGTGTTTTTTATTTGGACATTTTCCAATAAAAAGGGCTGGAAAACTTACTGTTACTGATAGCACGCATCATCCCATTGCTAGGTAAGGGCCTCTCCACATGGCTTGGAGATAGCCAGTACATTAAAGGTCTCAAAATGAACGACGAGGAATCTGCCTAAACAGACACTATTACGAACAATATACATCATAACGCTTTTAATTGATAGAATTTCCAACAGCAAACTGATAGGAAGTCCCGACGGCATCGGCAGTTCAGCTGTATTTTAAATTATAGCTGTTAAAAACCATTTGGCCGAGATTGGCGTCCAACAGATGCAGCTTTGGGCACGCCACGTAAGTACCAAGCCCGGGTCAACGGCGCGTTATGTTCCACGCGCGCTTCAAAGAGATGTCAGCACCAACTGGTGCGGTCCGCAAGGGCCGATGTCTGCCAGGGATGCGGGTTGTTCAAAAGAGATACCGCGGCCCCTGGCACACACAGGCAACTGAGAGACAACACGGGTGGGTTTTAGTCAGTAAAAGTCTGACATGCCCTGCTGCTCCACCCAGAGCGGGTGAAGTTATTTGATGATTTCCCATCCATAAAATAAAAAAAACAGATGCAGCTTTTCCGCCAAGTCATTCGGCACAACGCTGTTTCACTTCACCGTCAGCGGGTCACACGAGCTTATCTTATTGATATAAAGTTTATGACCGATAACAACAATTTTGCGGCGGTGAGTGCGGTGGGCGCTCATATTGCCTGAGCCCTTTTTATGGAACCATAAATGTGGCGATATTGATCCATATACTTTTCCAAATATTAACATATTGAGTCATCATGACATTCGTCGTATTAATTGCATTTAATATTTTTTGTCCTTTGGGAAAACAGGCGTGAGTTTTGTGTAGGTATGTGTGACATGACGATCATGTTCTGAACTTCAGAACAAGCGAAGCAAAATTAGTTTAATTTAAAGTTAGGTAGCTGAGGTGCCACCTCATGTTTCAGTCCTCTGTGTGACAGAGGCACACTCGACTCGCCGCAAACAATAAACTCCTAACTACGTTCCACCGCCACGAGGGAACTAGTGACGATGTTTAGCCGACGAAAAAGAAGGAGGTTCACCAGACAAATCGGTCAGGTGAACCTCCTTCTTTTTAACTGCACATAATTTATTTCAGCTCACATCATGTTCTGATTTAGGTTGTAGGACAGCGGATTTCTTGGGACGAGTGACGATCATGAGAAAGTGGTTATTATAAGCGATCTAGCAAGCAATTGGTTTAGTTTAGTGGTTTCGGTTTTTATATCTGCAGGAAAAGAAGCCCTTCCATAAGCCTAAATGTATCTATTTAAATAGTTGTATACAGTCTACAGAATATCGGTTTGGTGCGGCATCGCTCCGTGATAATAGTAGCGACTAACGCCAAGGACGGGCATGGCACCGCAGTCGTGCTCGTGTATCAACAAAACACGACATTTGTAAATTAATATTTGCTGAACCATATTGTATAAACCGTGGAAATTCACGCTCACGACTACTTGAGGCAGAGTTTTACGAACCAAATGTCAATAGCACATAGAAATAGCTCCAAATGGCTGCAACGCACATTTCTAAGTTTCCCAGTCCTAAGTTTACTAGCCCAAATGCTGCTCAGAAAATGGAATTGGTATATGGTATTGTCAAAAACTGCAGATTTCATCGATTTAATTATTTTGAACATCATTTTAGTAGCATTGACATCTGTTGTGTCGGTGTCCCTGTGTCTTTTTCAAAGTTCTTTGATGCTGATACTGCAGAGCAATCACTTTTATCACTAACTGTCGTAACAAGAGATATATCGAGAGCTATTCGAAGTTCTCTGGTTACTGTGAACTGCAAAGATCTACAATCGAGCATCTTACACCATCTCAGACTCTTGCGCTTAGAACAATACTCGCATTGATCTTTATTCACAGGTCACAAAATTGCGAATAGTTCCCACACATAACGGGTTGTTATTTAGCCTTCAATATGGCGCTGTAGTCATCGATAGTCATTTCGTAGCGTTGCGCACCGGTGAACGTATCCGTATCTTATCTGGTGGAGTGTTGACACAAGTAATGCTGACACCGACGCACACCGTACCCCCGCCATGTACTCCTACGTTCCTCGAAGCTGGGTGTGTAATATTGCCAAAATAGGGCTTTATCTGTTTCCTTCGCCGTTGAAGAAATCCCAATGACTAATGCAGAACTAGGCTGCCCTATAATGTTTGGTCATTTTGAGCCCAAATGCAAGTCTTCTCATTACTTTGAAATTAGAATCCACATACCGTTATCAAACTGCCTGTACAAGAGCAACTCATTTTCTACAACTAAAGGCGGCTGTAATAGAACGACACAGATAGGTTCCATCCCGTTGCACAACACTGTTCCGAGATCATCTCTAATGCGCAGTGACCTTTTAAATGGGTTCATAACAAAAGTACGTGCATCCCGCACTAATCTAACCCTTAGCCTACACTAATAAACTCTTCATTTACCAAAAACGTTTGTTTCAATACAATTGACCTACAGGTTAACTCGTGGAAATTGTTTCGGGTGGATAGGGTTACATTTTATCTCATTAAACCGTCCCAGATAAATGGATTCAGCCACTTACGTTGTTTTGCTCTTCGAGCTACCTTGGTTGTACAAGGATCTCGTTTCCAGGAAATTTCATAAAAATACACAGTTGTCCAGGCGTGCATCAGCTCCTCTATAGCCCGAATATGCAGATTAAGCAGTATTTAGGCTCGTTAAAGCAATTGTACTTAAGGGCTAACAGCTGGCTCACTGGTGCCGAGTGGTGTAAGCACTCTTTAATTGAGCATTCAGTATCGCTCGGTGTTGTTTTCACATTAGCTATTCACAGCGTAAGTAATCACCTTAAGGGGTGAAATCAAATGCGTCTCCGAGTTAATCGAGCGATGCGCTGTAACAATAAAGTGGGCAGCAGACTGCCGGCAGACCGAAGTTACGCCTGTCTGTTGGTAACGTGAGCGTGACAGACTGCGGCGGCCGCCCGTCACTCGCGAGCCTCACGTGCCTCCGCCGCCGCCGCCTCAGTGCCGCAGTGCCGCTAATTACTACACAACACGTCTTATTATTCCGGCTATTAAGACTTGCTTTGATTCCCTGGTGTGGTGTGAAGTTACATGCAAAATTTAGTTCAACTACTACTGTTTGGAATGAATCTGTGTGCGAAATGAAATTCAAAAGTATTTCGAAATTTGGATACACTTTTCAAATTCGTCACCAACCCCCTACACAGGGTTTAAAGCAGAACTCAATATCAATAGCTGAACAAAACTGTCCCTGATGACAGAGGTGATAGCCTCTACAATCGCAGTAAGTCAACTGAGGAAGAGAAGCGCAAAAATAGCAATGGTAGCTTAGGAGCACAGACTGTCGTTATCGCTATGAATGTCAGGCTGAAGATTTCAGAAGTGTTCAGTATAATTACTTGACGAACATGTTGTTACAGTCTAAACGGCAAGTTGACGACGTTCAAGGTACTCGTCAAAAGAACCTCGAATCGATTGCTGACGTCTTAATCTGGTAATTATAAAATTAACTAAATATCGAGTATAATTTTTACCCGACGCCAGAAGGAGGGTTATGTTTTTACACGCTTTATATTAGCTTCACTTGTATGTTTGTTTGTTTGTTTGTATGTTTGTATGTAACCGACTCCTTTGAGCGCGATTTTGACCCACTTTAAACGGTCAGATTTCATTGAAACTTTGTAAACTTGTCGAGGACCGATGACAATCCAATCATTTAAAAAAAAAATGAGAAAAAAACACGTTTTTGTAGTTAGCAGAACTAAAAAATAGAAAATAAATAATAGTTTAAAAAACTAAAAAACACGCTTTAAAAACCAAACTAAAAAAGGAGAAAATAATTTAATTAAATTAAAAAGCGTGGGGTGCTTGACATTAATTGATTATAAAAATACCTCAAAAAGTACCCCACGCTTTTTAATTGAATTAAATTATTTTCTCCTTTTTTAGTTTGGCTTTTAAAGCGTGTTTTTTAAACTATTATTTATTTTTTTTACAAATGATTTATTCCATTTTATAATAAATATATCTTGCAACACGTGTGTGATGATTAATGATAGATGTGATATAATTACATGAACTTGAACCATCCGTGGCGAATAAAAATATAATAATAAAACTCTTTGACGTAAAACTGTTATTGTTGTGTACGTAAATGTAGATTGTACAGATTTATATACGATCTGCGTACAAACTGCTACGGATATAGCTATGGTATAAATGTATCACAAGCTAGACAGAGTGTCAGGGAAATGAGAATATCTGGGATTTGGGTGACAACAGACGTAACATTTCCGACCAGTTTGCTGAACCTCTATTTGGACATTGTAATCTAATGGAAACGAAGGTTGTCTCGTGCTTCGAACGTTATCAATCATTATTATCAACATTACTTTTCCTTAAAATGTTTACAGATACGCAGCGCAAAGGGATGTTGGGAAATATGAATTACAAAAGAGCAACTGAAGTGGTTCATGATTGTTTCAATTGACTGCAGCTACCATAGCGACCAGAACACTACCGCGTAGCTCCATAATTAGGCGTGGGCAGCAAGTGGGCCTCCGTATGATCAGTGTAGTGTTAAGTCACTGTAGCGCCTCAATATCAGGTTTAATCAGTCTATTGTATCGTGTGAGTACTGACGGACTAAGTGCGTTAAGCAAAAAACCTGCAAGGCCACAGGAAAACTATTTCGGTTGGCCATTACGAGTCGGTATGGCGGTATTTTTGGCGCCAATCGTAACATTCGGTTATTAACTAAATATAGGAAAACGATGGCAGATTTCAATCAAACTCACCCGATAAGTTCAATCCTATTGTTAGATCATATATTATCTATGGAACACCATAGAGCTTTTTACGCGAAGATTTGTTTTATATCATCTAACTGAAGCTGTGTTGGTTTTAAATATACGTAACGTCTACGCTACCTTTACTAAGCCATGGGTTTGAGATTTTTTGTTGTGCGTTCAATATAAAGACCATCGCTGGATGCATTTGCATGTAAAACAGTCAACATTATGTTGTTGTTTAGAACCTTGAACTCACCTGTATAATGAGCGGGCGCACGGCATGTATGCTCTCGTCGCTGACGTGCGACGGGAACGGGTCCAGGTCCAGGTCGATAATGGCACATTTCGAAGAGTTGCAGTAGTTTGACACCTGCGACAGATATACCGATGACTGATGCCTTCCTTTGACGAAACATTCATGAAGATAATATCAGCAATTGGGTCATTTGGCCGCGTTTGTATAGCTAGTGGTGAAAACCGATAGTTGTTGACGGATGTTCCCACTCCAATGAATAAGCGTGTGAAGTAAAAAGTGACCGTTATCGTTCTAAAAAAAATATTCTGCGGTCATTTTCGCCGCAGACGCTGGGCTGATTTCTACGTAGAAACGAAAATAAACAGTGACGCCGTATGTAGTGAGAAGCCTTCAGAACACAAAGCCAAACAAATAATTTTTAAATCTACCTACTTAAGAAATAGTCACTCACCACAGCCAAAGAATAGGGTTTTAATCCTAGATTGTAGAGCAGCACGGTGTAGGGCAGCTTGGCGGCGGCGCGGATGAAGCTGACGGCCTGCGCGTGCGCGTCGTTGCGCGCGTACGTCACGATCGCCGGCGTGGTGGTGTTGTGCCACAGCTCCTGGCGCCCGTCCAGCCCCAGCAGCCGCGAGTACTGCTCCTCCTGCACCAGGTGGTTCTCCTCTACATCGCGCAGGTTCTCCTGCTGGGACAACGACGCCTGTTGCGTGGTAAATCTTATTTTAATGGATGACAGACAATATTAACAATAATAAAATACATAGTTTAGTATTTAGTTGTGCTCTATTTAGGCAATTTTTTAAGAGCTGCTTTATCAATTTTATTATACAACTTTAATTTGAAGAAATGTCAAATGGTCATATTTATTCAGATAAAAGTTCTACAGAAAATGGTTATTGAAAAATCGGATCTTATGAAACTATGTATTAACTAAACTGTATGTAGTACGCTACAAGAATCTTTTAATAATACATTCTTATTGAAATGCAGTCAAAAAGTAGGGTAATATTTTTTCACCTAGTAGACTCCTTCTTTTATTTCTCGAATCTAATTTACAACTAATAAAATGTTGTTCAATGGATCTACTTTAATACGAGTTATTGTCATTCATGTATTATTATCTATTATACATCAATAATTCTATAGATAAGGGCCTTCTGTAGTGGGATACTAAAATGGACCCCCATAGGGCTTTCAATCTGTCGTTCAGTAACCCAGATGTAATACAGCATGACAAAGGACATAAATATACTCTAGTTTATAATGTTAAGTGTTGCCAGTCATATGTATGACAGTGTAATAGGAACCTAATTATGAATGGTTTTTGGTAGATTAAAATAGACCTATTATAATAAATAATTAATTCATAAACAGTGTGCTAAAAATACAGATGAGCGCCATGCATTCAAGACATTAAAGATATTTATCACACATACTCCAACATACAAGAAATGGTTATCATTTGAAAGTAGCCGAAATCTCTCAAGTTCTCTCAACATATGCTCATCAAACCTTGATAATATTATTGGGAACCCTTTTTAAAATAAAAAGCTTAGGTATTTAAATGACAGATGACAGAATTAGTACTGCAATCTAATTCATAAGGGTCAGAGGGTCAAGGTTTATAATAAATGATTATAATTGTTACTAAACAAATGTAACAATTAACTGTTTAATACTGTTTATTTTATTTATAGTACAAATCTTTGCTGTGGAAGTACTGTGGTTACAGTGCTCATTGCTTACAATCTCATTGTTTACATTGCAATATCCTACTTCTGAGGTTAGTCATTGAAGTCCATTGTTCGCAGAAAATGCATTAACCCATCGCGGGTCTAATTAGCAGACACAACATAAATTCTGTTGTTATCTGTACACATGGTGTACACTTGACGTGCGAGGGGTTAAATTGTTTTATAAAATAATGTGCAACAGATCATTCAAAGTTGTTACAAGTTTAGATTTAAAATATTAAAATAAAACTGATGAGGCAGTGTTTAGTTGATGACAAAATATTATGAAGAACTTTTTAAATGAAAAGTTACTAAAATTTTAACCACTTCATTCTTTAAAGAAAACAAATATTCTATCTACTTAAAAAAAAAACAATTGTAATTCCTAATTTATTTGAAAGAATTTATTACTATTTTACAAACCTGAAAATCTTTTATGTGCTGGTGTGTTTGCGTAACAATACTCTGGATGGATTGCGGCGGCTGCGAGTGGAATACTATCAGAAATATACTTATTGCAAACACCGACGTCGAAAACAGCAAAAAACTCTTAGTTTTCATTTTGTCCGCACATTATCACACACTGCATTCGACTCCAAACATTGTCTCCTCCACTCTCACGCTTTATAAACGGTCCCAAGCTCTCACTGATTCAGCTAAATCATTTTCGAAATTGTTCGCTCACAAAATAAAAGAAATCAATATCAATGACACGAGTCACCGCAAACCCACACGCGCCCGTTTTAAATTACAGGTACGCACATGCTAACATAACACAATGTTATCCCGCACACACTATAAATTATTTATGCGGATATTTAATTAATTCATGTTGTCGTATGTTTTTATTCGAATAAGCAATCGCTCTGAACAAAAAAGCGTTCGATTGTCTTCCTTCCCTGCCTTTGCTTGACAGCTGTCCTGTCAATGTATGTAGGTTTTCAGTGTTGCTCTGCAATATATTAATTAACAAAACCGAGTACAGATTTTTTGGACTGTCTAGTCGATTTATAGCAAAAGACCCGTGTTCAGATCATGAAATTAAAAATTGTACATAAAAAAGTATTGCCAGCTTTGAGGTTTATCCCATAATCACGGGACATCCAACACCGATGAGATATGATTAAATACAAATGAATAGATCATATCTTCTACTTAGAGAGTCCATGGCATTGAGTTGACCCAGAGGATTATATATCAACTGGCATTTCAGCCACAAGTTCTTACGCGTAGATTTTGTAGACGAAAATATTTGGTATTTTCGTCTACAAAATTTAACATCCCGTAATCCCCTTTATCAAATAGTTTCACAACAGTAAAACACAAAAAAATATATTTATGATAAGTATTCGTGCCAAGTTTCAAGTTTGCTAACTCAAGGAATATGATTTTTATACAAACGAATTCCTCCTTTTCACCCCCTATACTATAGGTTGAATTTCCAAAGACCCTTTCTTAATGCTCCCCTACATCATGAAAGAAGCCATGTGCAAAATTTTACGTTCCTAGTCCCAGTAGTTTCGGCTCTACATTGATATGTTAATTAGTTAGTTTCTCCATTTATACAGAAAAAGTTTTTACTCAGTGCGCAAACTTTAACCATGAATTCAGCTTACCATTCTAGACCCCCAGCGAAGTTTGCGCACTGGTTAAAAACTTTTCCTATATAGATAGATGTGTCACAAAGCGCTTTTTTCTTTAGGGCACCCGGTAATGTAATGATATTTCGACAAATAGTTTAGGCAGCTGTGTACCTATAGTACAAGGGGGTGGGTTTTGCGTTTACAAATTTATGTTTTGGCTTTCCAACAACACGCGTCGCTTGCTTACTTGCTTGGCATGGTTTTATAGACGCAAGCCTACCTTGCCACCTCTGAAGGATGGCGTGGTCTTGAGGGAAAGCGCAATGGTCGTGCAGATCCTTAAGACAAGTCTGGTGATGTTCCTTCTCGAGGTTGCCACCCCGTTATTGGTCTAATTCCATATGAATTAAACGTAACAGAAATCACCGGGCGATTCACCTCAGGGGCGGTGAGGTCATGCCCCTGGGTGTCCACCACCGAACAAGAGCAGATGATGGATAGAAATGACCTCCCGCGTGTTTGTGCCGTGCTCGGGAACCTATACGGAGGAATGACGGAATCCTGGTGATTGAGTGGAGCAATTTGCACCCAACACATAACTTTGGCCCGGATTTCCTCTTACACTGGAGGTCGGGGGGTAGCTTCCCACGATCAACCGGCTCAGGCATCCCATTAGCGGGATGTCAAGCGAGGATCGGCTTAGTTGCAGCCGGCGTGGCGTGGGGTCCCGGGATGTGTTGCGCCATAGTCTCAAGTCGTATACAGTCCCGCGATCTTCCATCGCGTGCGGGCTTGTCAACTTCTTGCTAGGTTGATCCTATACCGAAGGAGTAGCTCTGGCGTTCGCTAGTTGAACGGGCGGCGTCCCCGAGTGAGAGCGCCGAAGCGGGTGGAGAGTTCCAACGGTGAATCAAAAACGTCCAAACCTATGGATAACGAGACAAAATCGACAACAACCGAGCCACAAGCTGCGTCCCTCTCGTCGGATGCGCTTACGACGACCAACATATCACGGGCTGCGCCTTCCACAACCAACACAAGGGTTGCGTCTCAAGATGCGCCTAAGGGGCAACCGCCTAACGCTGCATCCACAGATGCACCAAACAAACACAAACTCTCGGCTGCGTCCAAGGATGCGATGAGGAAGGTAACCGCAAGGGATGCGCCACTGCACACTGGAGTGAACTGCACAGTGTAGCTTGGTAGTAAAGATTTAAATCTTTGGTTGGTAATTTTAACATGCAGTGGTAACCCTTCAACTCATCACTCATAGCCAAATGTCATCAAAGTTTATCATACTGCGTTCCAGATAGATCAAACTAAAGCATAGCAATTTTTGAACATCTCTTTCTAACTAATTAGGTTTTGGTGTGTGCTTATCTTCAATTTGTATGTTTAAATGATGCATTCTATCGTAGTGTCTCTGAAACACCAATCAAAATAAAAAAGGGTTCTTCGTCGTGAAGAATCCGGTATTATTTATGTAAATTGTCGTTATAATAGTTGTATTCCATAGTTAAAATAGTCTAGTATTCCATTAAAATTACCGGGCATATGTCGAACATATCAAAAAGGAGAAGAGAGGGTTCGAGGACCAAGATCAAGGTACGGAAAGAGGTCATGTCGGTCGTGGCCTACTCATTCACTGAGCATATCGGCGCCTACGAGGCATGATTTCTGTTCTTGTTTTACAATAACAGCTATTCAAATTGAGCAAATACATTTGTCTAAACGATAAAAAGTTGTTCCCGCTATGATAATGTTTCAATCACCTGACTAGCTAATCAGTTCCGCATGACTTACTCATCAAGATAATCATGTTTTTGTCATTTACAACTTAATACAACCCGCGCAATCTATGCACGTGCTGATGACAAATATGTTGTGTTTAAACTGCGCAAATAAATTCGAGTACTTAGGCAACTATGCACTCTCCTTACAACATACTAAATATTTTTTATGTGATAATGAAATATAATGTAACCTAAATAATAAGCTCTTTATCATGAATGA
Source organism: Antitype chi (assembly GCA_947359405.1). Taxonomy (NCBI): domain Eukaryota; kingdom Metazoa; phylum Arthropoda; class Insecta; order Lepidoptera; family Noctuidae; genus Antitype; species Antitype chi. The sequence continues at coordinate 21,416,034 of OX375812.1, forward strand.
CATCAGATTGACCACCAAGGTTAATATTTGTTTGACTTGATAACAACAATCTAGATAGATTCATTGAAATTGTGTCACTGCTATGGAGTGCACTAACTGATAAATGTTTGAAATTCTATGATAGTTTTAATAGTAGTTACGGTTTTCTTTAAGTTATGAATAAACATCATTGTTTAGGGAAAAATATTCCATTACTTTTTCCCATTCCTACCCATTCTATCTATGCTTAATTACTGTGGGTGGGCATTGTAATTATTTTATTTGAGTCAAACACTTGAAAAACTGGAAAAGATGATACAAAAATTATAAAACATACACATATTGAATTTTTATCTGAAATAAACTGATTAATAATAATTACTAACACTAGTTATAATATATTATACTACTAACAAATTAGATCTTAGATAACTTAATAAAAGTTTTATTATTATTATAATATTATAAATGTGAAAGTGTGTATGTTTGTTTATTTAGATGTTTGTTAACGGCTGAATGGATTTGGATAAAAATTAGCACCATATATCATGTTGGGTGTGAGAAGCACCTCATTCTGAGGATGGCAGCCCAAAATTAATGAATGCCTATGATTCCTGAATATACTACCTAATGGCACAAGACTGACATACACTGGCTGATGCATTCTTACAGATTATTCCTGACAAACAGCTATCATTAAAATAATATTATACAGTATAGTAGATTGTAAACACGAGAGTTTGCCTAAACATTGATTTTTTAACAAACTTCAAAAAGAAGGAGGTTAAAAGGTTAAATCTGCCATACTCTAAGCTTTAGCTAGTCTTTCTACAGCTTGCGGTTAACTATAGAAAAATACTAATAAATTGCAATATTGTACATCCCCCACGGCAAAGAGTGTGATAATTTATAACCTAGTCTGACCAGACCGGCACGGTTGGCGCAGTGATTGACTGCTGCGCTGCGTGTCGCGGGTTCGATTCCCGCAAGGAGCAAATATGTGTATGACCTACAAAGTAGTTGTTCCGGGTCTGGCTGTTTGTGTATGTGAGTACTTTAAATGTTTGTAAACACATCCACATTACAGGAGAAATTCTTAGTGTGGGGCAACGTGTTTTTTTTCAACAAAAACACTTATTGCTTACTATAACAAAAAATAAAATTTGAACAAAAACTATCTGGTCGTTTTTACGTGATGGTGGAACTTAATGTTCCGACAAACATAACAAAAATTCTAAGATATATATTTTCGTCATTACAATCAATCAAGTCTGGGAACAATGACTTTGCAAAAATCCCACTATCCTACTAATATTATAAATGTGAAAGTTTGGATGTTTGTTACTCAATCACGCTAAAACGGCTGAACGGATTTGGATGAAATTTGGCCCACAGATATTTTATAACCTGGATTAACATTTACGATACTTTTTATCCCGGTAGGATGGTCCCGCGGGATAATTTCCCACCTCCATGCGGGCGAAACCACTGGCAAAAGCTAGTTAATTAATAATTAAGGGTATATTCATAAACGATGATTAAAGTTAAATGATGTTTAAACGTCAAAAATGTAATGTAGGTACAGTTTTGACTTTGCTAGTCCTAGACACACGTTAGGGAGTTGATACAATGAAATGATAATGTAAAGGAGTTAAGATGTAATTATTCTGAACATAGAGCATGGGTGACCACAAAGAGTTCCTGAAGCGTATCACCAAGACGCTGTACTACGGCCAGCTGCCCACGCTGCCCTGTCTGAGCCTGCCGGTCACTGGTATGAATCGTAACAGCAATAACGCAACACAATACAATTACAAAATGAAATTATTTCCACAATGTGCAAGGCATTCATGGCCCTTGGAGAAAGTCTTATAAAACTTATCAAAAGAAGGAATAACTTATATTTCAAATTCAATTAATTAAAATAAAAATTATGTTCAATGTAAAATACTAATAAATGGACATCAAGATTGACGATATCATGACATTCCAGAAGTGTCGTGTGAACTATGGTCGGTGTCGCAGCGCGGGCGCTCCTTGCGGCGCCTGCACGCGGACGCGGCGGCCGGCATCGCGCGCAGTGCGTGCGTGTCGCCGTGCGCGCTCGTGCTGGCCATCCTGTACCTTGAGCGACTCAACGCATGCAACCCTGACTACATCCACAACGCCGCGCCTGCTGATCTCTTCCTTGTTTCACTGGTTAGAATAACTCTTGAAAAATTCTCTGAAAAACACTCCACCTTCATATTTGTGTGGGATCTAAAGAGTTTGTGTTATTTTCAGATGGTGGGCAATAAGTTCTTGCAAGACGATGGAGAAGACGACGACGTGATATGTTCTGAGTGGGCCGCCTCCGGTGGACTTGAGCTCAACCAGCTCAAGAAGCTAGAAATTGAATTCCTCAACGCAATAGTAAGTAATCAGAACTAGCCTAAAAGCTAAAGAATATCATCAATTCCAGAGTCCCACCCAACGTCCAACAAAGTGCTTCTAACTGACTTTTTTTTTTCTATGAAAAGGATTGGAATGTGTTCGTGAGTGATAAATCGTTCGAGGCCGGGCTGCTGTGGCTGGAGCGGCAGGTGGCGCTGAAGCAGGCGCAGCTGCGGGGCTTCTTCACGTACGCGGACCTGGCGGCCGCGGCCCACGCCGGCCTGCTGGCGCGCGGCCTGGGCGCCGCCGCCGCGCTGGCGCTGGCCTGCCTCACCAGCGTGGCCACGCTGCTCACGTCCACGCTGCTCGTGTCGCACGCCTGGCTGCCCGCGCTGCACTACGTCGCCACGCGCCCGGCCCTCGCTCCGCTCACCTCGCTCGACACGCTCGATACAAATATTATAACGCACGGTTTGCAACCGGAACTGACCCCCTACATAAACAATGCAACCCTAGACCAGGCCACGTTAGATATTCTCGCTGAAGAGGCCGTTCCCGAAAGCTTCAAGTGTTGTACGAAGTGGACCAAGTACCAGGACAGCACGGCCACCAAGAGGAACTGGCAAGACGCGATCGTGGTGTACGACTGGAAGTCGCTGGAGCCATGGTGGTCTACGACGTCGGTGCTGAACTGGCTGTACCAGAGCTCGCTGGTGACCCCCATGCAGCGCTGGCTGGACCAGCTGGGCCAGGCGGCGGAGCTGGCGGCACGGGCCGGAGACGCGGGCCGGGGCTGCGGGGCGGGCTCTAGCGGGGGCCACGCTGCGGGCTGCGTGCGCCAGTGGCTCAACCTCAGCAAGCTAGGCGCGCTCGTGGGCTCGGTGTCGGACCGGTAGGGCGCACACGAACAAGGCTGATAATATGGATAAGGAGCGCTGCCAGGTTCACAGGGCAATTTACAACACTTACAATATTATATTATTAGGAACTATTCCAACTTTGATATTAAGAGTAAAACGTGACCTTTGTTTGCTATGTAGCTCTCTAAGATGGTTCTGTTATTTACAAACTTATTTTCGTAAGTGTTGAGGTGTAAAAATAACTTTTTGTTACTTATTTTTTTTTTTTCAGAATACAGTTATGTTTTTTGCTCTGTATTTGTAGGTAGCGATGATATGAATGCGTTGTAAAGTGTCTCGTGAGCAACGTTTATTTAAAATACTTAATACGACTCAAGCTTCCATCCTTCTGTGACTACCGACTAATATAACTAACTAAGAGGTTCCATGCACTCAATGTCTCGTTCATTGGATGGCACAAGTACTCTATTGAAAAATCCAATAAATAATTGAAAACACTTTTAATAATAAAAACTTTCTTAACGAAAAAAATATTTGTTAACAGTGAACCAATGTAAACCGATCTACAGAAGTGACAGTGTAAATAAAAATCAATACAATTAGGAATAAAGCAAGAAGGGCAATATTTTTGAAACTTGTGCTACATACATCATTTACAAGCGAATTTTCTGATCACCATTTTGTACATTAGAACTACATTGGAAGCTTGTCCTCATGCACTTTATTTCTGTAAATCTGTGAACATTTGTGCACATAGTAACACTTGTTATATATTTTTATAAAACTTGTCCGCGACGTAATTTAATTAGCGCGGCGTTAAGACAGTATCGCCCAGTGCTATCAATATTTCTATCTATTTTTGTATGTGATGTGGTGTATTAAAACTATGAGCAATGAAAATATACGTTTTATTTCGTAAAAAAAATACAGTACAATATTTCTTAAAATATGAGTTCTTAGTCATTACGTATTTGGAAAAATATCCGCTTTTTCCAAAGAACTTGCATTGGCTACACTTATCACAATTTGTCATTGATACAATACATTATTAGAAATAACAAATATTCATCAAAACTTCATAACATTTAATTATACAGCACATGGTTATCATAGAAGTGTAACATTATCGAGCACCGTCAGGGGGCAAGCAGACAACCTACTTTTCCCTGCATGACACTGACCCTGTGTCCTAACCGAAAGCGATCGTTGGTATGAGTAAGCCTGCGCAGACGTGGAACTAGACGCGGGGTACTTCTATGTCCATCAATATAGATCAGATCACTTATAAACTGTATCGAATAACGCACACAAACTACTAAATGTACTCCATACTAAAAGTCCCCCGAATAACCGAGGACGCCGAGAGACCAGACCCGACAAGTACGGGGGATTCCCCGAAAAAAATATCCATTGATGAATCGATCCGAAATAAGGGACGGACCCAGTCTATTAAAACATCTCTTTTTCTTAAACTTCATGTAAATTACAACACAACGTCAGACTGTTTGCTTCCATAGCGTGCGCTTCACTAAATATCCGGGCAACAAATGATCGCACACCGTGTGTGTCAAGGTCCGTGGATTTTTTTTTAACGATTCAAGAATTTTTGTTCCCTGCGGACAAGTCCCTCGTCTGTGCCGACCTTTATTATGCCGTTCAGACGCGACTTGATTGATAGTGCGAGTCTGTCATAGCCATTATAAAAGAGCGGGACGATCGCTTTCAGTTAGGACGCGGCCTGAAGATTCCATATTTGCACATCACATTATCGTGTAAATCGAAATGCCTATTTTATATGGTTAATAAATATATAGGCTTACTATAAATAAATGAATAGATTTGATCATGCGTATGAGCCCCGGATTAAACAGAATAAATGCAAATAAGGAACGTTGGGGCAGACACTAAGTGAGATTGCCGCGATTGTTTATTGTTTAATAAAGTGCTCGGTATAGCCCAGAAACGTAAAGCAGCAAAGATTAAGCAAAAATATATTTAAATAATAATGGACAAAAATATCAACACCATAAATAATATCCCATATGTAAGTTTTCGTTGCATTTCATTATTAATAGTATTAATTAATCATTATACTGTACAACCGTACAGACTACTTATTTGGCACTATTCTTAGACGTATAATTGTGCGCGACCATTGATATGCAACATATGGTGCCTACCCTGGAATGTGGCTGGACGGTGCAGGCACACCTTTATTGCTAAATTATTGAACTATAAAGTTTTCGAATTACATACGAATTGTTCCGGGTTCAAGGCAGTATCGTACAGGTACTATACTCATATTACGTAAGAAGTTAAGTCAGATTCCGCCTCCTCGAAGCTACCATACCATAGACATATTCATCCCAGTTAAAAGTCTTAATTTCTCCCATAAATAAATGCAAAAATTCTCGGCAATTAGAATAAAATGACGGCAATGCATATTGAGCAATTAAAGGTATAACGACAAAATTCACACAAAATTACGAAATACAACATATTACAAAGTACACAAGATACAGTTGTTTTATTTTAAGCGTACGAAACACTGCTTCTATATTTAATTATTGTAAGTTGCCATTCACTACCATTCCAACATTCAGTTAACCTCTTGAAAGGTCACATAACTTTGCCTACTTATAACCTCTTACGCAATACCCGACCGGGGTTTATTCACTAGTTCAGGGCTCATAGAGGCCGGGGTGCAGGTAGAGGCGCTTGTTGAAGCCCCAGCGGTCCACCGAGGAGGTCTGCCGGTGGAACTTGGACTGCATGCGCTGGTCCACCAGGGTGAACAGCTTTTCCACGTGGCAGTCGTGTGCGCGCTCTGCGAACACCTCGCACAGGGCCTGGATATACCAGGAGCCCCGCTTGCCGTCACGATGGGCCACCAGACCTGGACGACAATCAAATGTTATTCATTTCTATCATGATTAGCTGATGGGGTGGAAGAAAATTCGTTTGCAAAAAGTGGGGCTAAGGACTGGCTACCATAGAAGGAAAGAGATAGATGGTAATGGTTGTCGCTAGGTTGGAAAATAGCACGCCAGCCAATGTCACATACCTGAATGGTTGTCCTGCTAATTGAAGTAGGCATATTTGGTGTTGCATCGCGTGCAGGGACTGGTGTGAATCTTGCATAAGCTTGTTGTTAGACAGAAAACGTCTCAAAAGTCTGACTTTCTATATTTGTGGATAATAGGGTATTTTCCAATTTATTAAAAACTATTCTAATTTGAAAATTGGGACGAAATATCTAACAGAAAAATAAATTTATTTTTATTTCTTTTCTCAATTAAAAATGATTAAAATCAAATTTATTTTTCATTGTTTTGAATTTACCGCCAAAACGCTCCTTACGATGACTATTTATGACGTGACCACACGTGTCATCGGTTTTGTGTAAACGGCACCGGTACAAATACCTTGTGTGGCACAGTTTTAGAAGAATTTGTGCACAGAGGCACCGCACACCAGTAATACCACTTTCTATCCATTAAAAATCTTGTTAAATTATAAACTCAGCATTCACATAATCGTATAAACTTTGTGGCCGTCGAGTAGAAAGTTTGTTGTCAGTGTGATTTTGACAGTTTGGGAAGAAATATTCTTCTGAAATAGTCTACATTTTTATGGACCTAGACAAAGATCGTTAGAACCGAAAGACAAAATGACAGATAGTAGAAGGATATCTACGGTGCGATGTCAAAAATGGAGAAACGAAATGTCACTTTGTATTGAAAAAGCACTGTCTATTCTTCGTAATGACATTCTCTATTCATGCTAAGCCTACAGGAACCTACTACGCATTGGAATGTTCATCTTTCTCAATGACCGACTCCTTTGACAATTCAAAAGTGCCTGTAAATGGTTTAATTGAAATAAATGCTTTGAGTTGGAGACTGACCGGGTAGTGTGGAGTGCGCGATGAGTATATCAGAGTAGAGCGGCTTCTCCTGCATCCGGCTGGTGCCGCGGTAGGCGGCGCGTGCGCCGGGCGCCTCGGGCCGGCCGTCCAGCTCCACGCCCACGGCGTCGTGGTTCTGCGGCATGTCCATGTGTGGCGGAGCCCCATCGGGCTCCAAGCGCCGAGTGTAGTCGTCGCTGCTGCCTCTGTAAACCACATGCATTATTGCTAATGTTGCGCAGGCGATCCTTGGAACATAGTGTCTCAACCCTATGATTTACTGAAATACAATACGTATTTGGTGATATTTGGACAGCCCATGGTACAGAAGCCCGCACGTCAGTGATAACCAGTGATCAGAATAGGTAGATCGGGAGAGGTAATGTACATTAAGTTCAAAGAACAGAGACAATGAATTCGTTAGTTGTTTTACTTTATTAATTTTAGTTGTACTTACGTGATGTTCCGAAACTCGGAACAAATATTCCGAAAAAAAAATAAGTCATAAGGAAGTCTCCACTTTTTGTCTCTGTTCTTTGAACTTTAGTTACATTAGCTCTACCTATTCCGATCAATGGTGATAACACATTGAACTTGAACTGGCCTAGCGGAAAACTAATAAGAGGCCAGCTTATATCTACCGGTCGTTACCTACCGTCCGTGCGGACTACCATACAGTCACCAACGAAAGTGGGTTGACACTATGGCCCTTTTCCGACTCGCTCATGATCGGTTTTTAGATCATAAGTACACACAAATATTTTAAAACCTGACAAAAACAATTAACAGTTACATGAGATCATCGATGGGCGATCGATGAACGTACGTA